>CANTUS010000002.1:17977500-20477500 GCA_947683365.1 Euphorbia pulcherrima
TGTTTAGTTTTACTTTTCACACCTTGTAAAACGCTAGTAAAATGCTTGTATAAAGTGGTTTTTGTTTGATTTCTTTCATATAATAGATGCTTATATTTGGGTTCTTCACACCATGTATAATGCTAATATAAAGTGGTTTTTGTTTGGTGTCTTTCATAAAATAGATGCTTATGTTTAGTTTAATTTTTTACACCTGGTAAAATGCTGGTATAAAGTGGTTTTTGTTTGATTTCTTTCATAAAATAGATGCTTATGTTTGGGTTCTTCACACCTCGTATAATGGTTGTATAATGATGATATAAAGTGGGTTTTGTTTGATTTCTTTCATAAAATAGATGCTTATGTTTTGTTTTATTTTTCACACCTGGTAAAATGCTGGTAAAATGGTTGTTTAATGCTGGTAAAACCTGGTATATCACACATGGTAAAATGCTTGTATAATGCTGGTATATCATCTGTTACATATCTTCAAAAATAAAAACTCGAAAAAAGTATATCATCATAGATCTACATTTGAAGATAAAAATGAGACGAATAAAAAACTCTAAAGCGACATATCGAAAAAATCAATGGTTTGCGAGATAAATGCAAAACAAACTAAAAAAAAAATAAAACCCGACACGTTGGAATCGGCTGGGCAGAAGAGGAACATATGAAAAGAAAATGAAAAATTTAAAACCTGACTAAATGGTTAATTATAAAAGTAGAGTGTAATTGTATAGATATTTTACTCAACCCCTACATTCCTTATAATTACTCACCAACTTTTTCGTTTCACTCGACTACAAATCGAAAAAATACTTGAGAGTTTTATTCTATACCATCTGAATTCTTCTTATAAAATAATTAACTTCAAACAAAGACCATAAATATGATTTCCCAGCTTCAGCTCTCCAACTGTCCAAAATATTTCCCTGAAATTATGGCAAGAATATTCAGCATTATAATCTCATCATCAAGTTCAGACTTGATAGCTCGCAAGCTAGAGCATTTGTGAAGTAGGCTCCGAGGAGCAGTAGAAGTGTCCGCATCTAATGGAGTATCAACTGCTGCACATAAAGCAAAAAGCCACACATACATGTTTTTTGACAGCGTGGTTGCAGTTTCTACCAAGCCTATGCATTTTCAAATCATTGATACTCGTGCAACAACATCCATGACCAAAAAAGCATACAATCTAGAAAAATTAGTGATAGAACTCGAACATATATTCTTAAGGTTGGTGGATAAATTACTGTCATCAACACTTATAATTGATTGCTGATCAGAAATGATGTTAGGGAAGGAAGAATCGATAAGTACACTAGAATAAACTTCATTATCAGTCCTTAGGTCATTGAACTTTTTGAGAATCAGCTGAGGGGAGGAAGTTTTGTGTTCATGAACAATACTAAATGATTGCATTTTGGAGGAAATTTCAATCGTGCAATTCTTGTGGTATGACAAGAGCTCAGAAAAGTGAAAAAAAATGTATTGATGTAAGAAATTGAACCGTTAAGTAAAGTTTACAAAAATTACCAAGATAGCAAAATTATACCTTTTGTAACTCTGAAAATTCAGCAAGAAATGTGGATTCCCACTACGTAGATGGCAGTAACTGGTGTAGGAACTTTTCAATTTTAGGGATTTAGGGCATATAAAAACTCTACTCTTTGTTAAACTTAGTCTTATCACGCTTGGCCACTGTAACTTTATGAATGTGAGTAGCTTCCCACCTATACATATAAACAAGAAATTTAGTTCAACCCTAATATCACTGATTATCACACATAATTTTCTTGCTTGCACTAAAGCTAATGCACACTCCAATAAATCCTACAATTTGAAGTAATCAAGTAATATTCAGTCTTAATGAACATAAAATCAAAACCTTTATGATCCCAAGTGCTCAAAATTAAGCCACAACTAACAACAGCAGAATCTCCTGCCAATAGACTTGTTGCTACAGTTTATATTTTTGCAAATCTATGCATTGATTAAGATAATGTTGACCTAATGAAGACAGCAGTGGGTTTAGTATGGTAATGTTCGATCATCTGATATTTTAATTGTACAAGTTGGATTACTGATTATTTGTACAAGAGTAATCAAAATCAAAAAGAGGCAATACATATAATTACTTTTTGTAAGAGGTGCAATTGGCCGAGGCTATGCTTGAACCACATTATGTTAGAGGAATGGAGAGGAAATAACAACAACAACAACTAACACTCAAATTATAATGTAAACTTTCATTCATACAAAGGCAAAGTGTTACAAAAGTGTTACAATAGACTCTCTTTTTCTTTTCACTTTCACTCTCTCTTTTTCTCTGCCTCACTCTCTTCTTTTCTTATTTTTACTCTTTTATTTTTTTCTCTACTCTATCATCCGCCAACCTCTTCTCTTTTTATACAAAAACTAACCTTCTTTTAATTTTTTAAAACATACCTTCTTTTTTTCATCTTCTTTTAACTATCTTCTTTTTATCCACCTTCTTTTTTTATCCTTCTTTTTCAAACTTTTCATGTGTCTTCTTTTTCAAAAAAATACCTTTCTTTTTCTTTCATCTTCTTTTCATTATTATTAAGTTTGACTTTTAACACTTCCCCACAAACTTAATTTCGGTTAATCCCAGTGATGCTCGCAGTTGATTAAATAAGTCGTATTTTAGTGGATTCGTAAAGATGTCAGCGATTTGATTTTGCATTTTAACATACTTTATTGGAAAATTTGCTCTTTAAAACATATTTCTGGAGTTGCTTCTAGATAGAGGCAACACTTTTCTTCAGTAACTGTTGTAGAAGCTCAAAACTGGAAAAGAGGCCACGCTTTTCTGATAAGAAACGGTTGTAGAAACTCAGAAACTGGATGAAAGGCAACACTTATAGAGGCAACACTTTTGGGGGCAAACTGATCCGGACTAGTCTGGAGGCAAACTGATCCGGATTGATCCGAAGGCAAACTGGATGAAAGGCAACCCTTTTAGAAATTGTTGCAGTAGCTCCAGATGCACAACTTAGGCAATGCTTTACTCAGAATAGGCGACACTTTTTGCTAAAACCAAAAATGACCTTCAAAAGCAATAAACAATGATTCTTTACCACTTGGAACAACACTGAAACAACAAGAACAAACTTATAAGCGTTATAATGAGTTGAGTCGAGTAGGATACTTTATCCTCAAAGGATACTTTGTAGTTCGTTCCAGGATTAAACAACTCGTTCAAACTCGATTTGAGTTTAGGTACAGGAATAAAAAATGCTTATCATATCCAAAAGTTTTGGGAGTAAGAAAAGTATAAAATTCGGTTCTCTACTCAAATGGAAAAACCCACCAACCTTTTTATAGGTAATAAAATATTTGTTATAAAACAATAAGTATGGTGCCTTTAAAACCATAACTGACGGGGGTTACAAACATTTAATCAAATATAACCGTTGGAGAATTAAGCTCACTTAAAACTCACTTTTATGAAGGAAATAAAGTTTGTAACTTCTACCATAAACAATTTTTACCACAAGATATTTTTCTCATTAAAAATATTACAAAACTTATTCTTTTGAAAGTAACATTGACTCTCATTTTTCCAACTATCCCCCATAACTTTCAAAAGAAGTTTAAATAAAAAGAATTTTCTAGATATCTTGAGTTTAACATATAATGCATGGACCTGGTGTCTTATGGACTATGAACCAGAACTTGAAAGATAAAATTTACAGAATATTTGGTGAAATATATAGTTTCTATGAATGAAATAAGCATTATTGTAAGATAATGATTTTACCATATCGCATTTTACCAAGCACGTTTTTGTTCATCGCGGTTTTGCGCAAATAGGCCGAGTGCGCGCCTGGTCTTTGATGAGTGCTCTAGAGATATTGCCAATATTAATCTCATAGAAGCGGCCCCATTTCACACTCTTATAGGTGATATCATCCAGTGTATATTGCACTTTATAAACCACTCATAAGAGCTATGAAATCTTATTAAGAGTCCTTTTGACTCAACCTCTCAAGATATGCAACATAGCACTTTTCACACATCTAGGATTTGGGACAATATTTACAGTGCTAGCAGAACTAACAGAAGGCTTGTTAGTACCCATATGAACCTATTTTGTGGGATCTCCACTCATATAGGTTGGGTTCCCACCCTTCATTAATTTCTAATTAGCTTAAGTCCCATCCTCTCTGATGTATCAAAAATAAATTTCTTTTCCAAAAATTTATTTCTCAAATATTAGTTAGATGATTTGATTAGAATCACTCTAGACTTAAGTGGATATAATTCTATCTCAATTATATTTCTCAAACTTATACATGTACTTTTGCTATTATAGGTCTTATTTCTCAAAATATATATTGCAACTTGGCATTCTCAATATATTTTGCAATCTCAATACATTACATGTGTTATAACACTTACTAAGAAAGTTTTTCCAACCACTTAGTCTCATTGTATTTTCCAACTCTTAAGCAACTAACTCTTAACGTAGCTTGCTTATTGTTGGTTTTCATGTTATTGTTCTACCACCAAATGTGAGAACATAACCATTAATGAAATTATTCCCATATGAATTAAAAAAATTCACTCAACGTCGTTGTTCCTCTCAAGAACAATGCGAAATTCACTAATGAATTTCTTCTCATTTGAATCATAGATTCATTCAACATTATTGTTCCTCTCAAGAACAATGAGAATTTCATTATATAGAATACCATATTTAATGGTTCCTCTCAAATATTTCATAAGCCCCAATTTGGCTTCTCAATTATCAACATTTGGATTATGTGTATATTTACTCATATAGTATATGCTATGTCTCAATGTGTGAAACTCATCAAGTACAAATGCATACTTGAATTTAGCCACTAGATTATCATTATCTCCCCTTGAGTATTGGAAATCATAAGGGATAATCACATGATTTACATCACAAAATTCAAACTTCTTAAGAAGTTTCTCAATATAGTGTTCTTGTGTTAAAAAGACACTCTCATTCATCCTTATGATTCACATACCCAATATCACATTAGCTTCTCTTATATCTTTCATGACAAATATTGATAATAAGATTGTCTTTAGTCTATTGACAACATCAATACTCAGAATATAGATAGTCATATCATCCACATATAATCACACTTATATCATTAATCACTTTAGTATATACAGACATATATCCACCTTAAATGATTAAACTTATCAATTTGTTATTTAGGTTCTTGTCAATAAAACACACAAGAACTTAATCACCTTTCCATCCATGTCGAGGCTCTACTTACCCCCTAAGTTGTACCATATATAAAACTTTATTTTGAAAGGCAATTTTAACACCCATGTGGTGAACTCAATTGTAAAAAACAAGCTATAGCAAAAATATAGAAGAATCATAATATAAAGCACCAGTTCTATATTCCAAAGAATAGAAACAAACTCAAATAATAAGAAGCTTCAATCAAAACCTTTGATTCAGAAGATGAAATAGTTTGCAAAAATAAAAGATCATCTTCAATCAAACACTTATAAAATTTTTTACCAAAACTTTCTTTTCAAAGTTCTCTTGCCTTTCCTCAAAATTTATCATTTTCAAACTCAATTTGAAAAATAGGTGCAACCAGGTCAACATCCGGAACAATACTTAAAAATGGAAACCTCTCTAGCCTTTATTGAAAACATTTACAAAGAATTTGTATTCTTTGTCTCAAAGATACTATTTCCAAGCACATCACTATGTTCAACAAAACTTATGAACATACCAACATAAAGTTTGAACATATTTGTCTTTTCATAGGTTCAAGAATAATAACCTTAATAAGACACCCCCAACACTTTTGACTATTTCAAATTAGGATGATAATCCTCTCATTTCTCATATGGTATCTTATCGGTTTCTCATGTAAAATTCTATTTGTATAGAAAACTTAACGAATAGCTTCATCAACAAATATCTCAAGTATATATCTAACATATTAAATATGAAACTCACATATACACTTAATAATAACTCACAACATGTTCTCATGTGCCTCAAGTTTACTAGAAATTATAAACCATCAAATTTCAAGGTAAACACACCAAAAATTATACTCATATAACCACACATGGTTACTAGCAATTTTGCAAACCCGAAATATGCTCAGTTCCAGATTTTATGAGTCCACTTCAACTCAAATTTTGAACATGTAAACAATTTTATTTGACAAAACTTTTTTTACTCATAAAAACACATATGTCTTATGTTTCTAAAGCCACTAAAAACACTTTAAACTGATTTGCATAACTAAAGTTATGCCACAAACAATCACCTGCGCTCAAAGCTGAAATTCCTAAAAACCGAGATTCTTATATCAACTTCAATAAACATTTCAACCCACTAAATGAAATAATTTTAATAACATTCCTTCAAAACATATCTTTATCTATGTCACATAAAATCATAGAAATAGGAATCACTCAAAAACGAGTTGTAAATTTCAAGAAAACCTATAAACAACCAAGGGTGTTCAAAGCTGAAGCTTTCAGCAAATATAAAACACAAGTTTTATCACAAATAGGCTATCAACAAACTCCAGTGAACTTGAAATCAAGATGTCTCAAAATAACTGAATTCAAAACATATTGATCCACATAAAACATATCAAAACCCCATTTATTTCTCAACAAATAAATGTATTGATTCAACACAATTTTCACCCTTTTCAAAACTTTAAAAGTTCGAACTTATGAAATAAAACTATTGAACATTGATAAGCCTTAACTACCACAATGCAAATCTCATGATTCAACCAAATAGGCGAAAGAAGAGCAAACATAAATTAATAATCTCAGAAGTATTTTATAGTTTATAGAGCTCATTCCGACAACACACTATCTTTGGTTGTTAAAACCTTGTCAGACTCAAAAGCTACCTTCACTCCATTTTTGCATAAAAGGCTCATTAAAACCAATTCGGTTTAAACATTGGGAACAATAGCAACTCATTATGTGCTAAAGATATGAGCTTGAGGAGAACCTATATTCTCCATTTTCAACTTGGGTGTATATGACTATGGAGAATTTTTATTTACTCTCATAAACGTGCCTCATTACTCCATAGTCAATAACCCACTCATTCACATCAATCACCATGTTTACTTGTGAAATGACTGCATAATATAATATCATCTACTTAACTAAAAGTTGAGTAGGATTGCAACATTTCACAACTCTTTTCCTCCATTTAGGAGCATGGTGGTCACATGTATCAAATTTCCCCCTTTTATATTACTGAAGGTTTTATTACTTTTAAGCATATAACCATAGAGAAATTCGTACCTTTTTCCTTAGCGAGGATTGGTCTCCATGATGTTTTCCTTTGAGAATATCTCCTTCCCTTTAGTTATTCCGATCTCCTTCCAATTTACTTTCTTTAGCCCAATGACAATTTTTGCTTACGAGCACCCTCATAATTGTATTTGAAAATCAAAGATTCCCAAATCTCATTAGCTTCAATTTCATTTTCTCAAAGGAATTGGATCCTGTAGGAGTAGCATAATTTTCCATTACAGATTTTCCTTTAAGATATTGGAAAATATGCTCTTTAAAATATAGTTTGGGAGTTGTTTCCGGACAGAGGCAACATTTTTCTTCAATAACTGTTGTAGAAGCTCAAAACTAGATCATAGGAAACACTTTTTTGATAAGAAACTATTGCAAAAACACAGAAACTGGATCAAAGGCAACACTTCTGGAGGCAAACTGATTCAAACTGATCCAGAGGCAAACTGATCCGGATTGATCCGGAGGCAAACTGGATGAAAGGAAACCCTTTTAGAAAGTTTTGCAGTAGCTCCGGATGCACGACTTAGCCAACTTTACTCAGAATATGTGACACTTTATACAAAAATTGAAAATGACCTACAAAAGCTGTAAATAATGATTCTTAACCACTTGGAACATCACTGAAATAACAAGAACAAACTTATAAGCAGTAGTTCCTTTTATAGTCTTCGTAACCATATTGCATAACACATATATGAGGTTGCAGTAACATATTCAGCTTCACATGCTGACAATGTCACAATCAGTTGCTTTTTCGAACTCCAAATGAATGTTATTTCCCCAAGAAAGAACACAAATCTGGTAGTACTTTTTCGATCATTTTTATCACCAACCCAATCACTATCATTGTACCCAACAAATTTGAATTCTTCAGATTCTGAATAAGACACTCCAAAATTAGTTGTGCCTCTGACATAGTAGAGTATTCTTTTTACTGCATTCCAATGAGACTCCTTCGGCGCTTCCATATATCTGCTTACTAGCCCAACTGCATATACAATGTATGGCCTTGTGCATGTCAAATATCTGAGACTCCCAATCACACTACGGAAATTTGTCAGATTGACTCCTACTCCCTTTTCATCCTTAGTCAGTTTCAAACTACATTCAATCAGAGTGGTGATGGGATTGCAATTCTCCATCTTAAATTTCTACAAGATCTCGTTAGTAGAACCACTTTTACAAATAAAAATGCCATCATCATTCTGCTTAACTTTAATGCCAAGGTAGTAAGACATCAAGCCAATGTCAGTTATTTTAAATTTGTGAGTCATCGTCTTCTTGAAATAATTGAACATCTTAGGATTGTTCCTGGTGAAAATGAGATTGTTTACGTATAGGCAAACAAGCAATATATCTTCACCTTCTACTTTCACGTACAAGGCATACTCATGTGGGCATTTGACAAATCCATTATCTTGAAAGTATTTGTCAATACGACTGTTCCAAGCTCTCGGTGCTTGTTTGAGTCCTTAAAATGCCTTTTTCAGGTTCAACACTTTTTCTTCACAGCCTTTGAAAATGTACCTGGGCGGTTGTTGAACATAGGTCTCTTACTCCAAATAACCATTTAGAAATGCTGACTTTACATCCATTTGGTCGATTTTCCACATATTTTGAGCTATAATTGAGATCACCAGTTTGATGGTCTCCATTCTTGCGATTGGTGCAAACACTTCATCACAGTCAATACCGGGTTTTGACTATATTCCTTCGCAACAACCCTTACTTTATGCTGAACGATTTTTCCATTTGCATCCTTCTTTGCCTTAAACACCCATTTGACTCTAATGGGAATTTTGTCAGCTGGGAGTTTGGTTAACTCCCATGTCGCATTCTTCTCAATTGCTTAGGTTTCCTTATCCATGGCTTTTCTCTAAATTTTCATCTTTCATGGCCACTTCAACATTAATGGGCTCACTATTAATGAAAAGACAATAAAGAGTTAATTCATCAGCGGGCTCTCTTATGGCTTCATAAAGATCTTTCACACGTCAAAATTTTCTTAGTCTTTGTCTGGGACTTTCACTTTCATCATCTTCTTGTCCGTGATATGCAATATTGCTTGTTGACATTGTGGTTGGTTCCTCCGCATCACCATCATTGTTTTCATCCATGGGGGAAGGATAAAAACTATAGTTCTTCTTATCATTGTTCCACTCCCAAATGGCTTCCTCGTCAATAGTCACGTCCTTAACGATGATCGTCTTTCTCAGGTCAGGATCGAACATCTTGTAACCTTTTGAAAATTATGAATATCCCGCAAGCAAGTATTGTTACTTTTCTCATCTATCTTTCTCCTTTCTTCATCGGCAACATGAACATGTACAAAACTCCTAAAAACACGAAAAGGAGAGATATTGGGCTTTCCCCCACTCCATTCTTCTTGGGGTGTCATATATGAGATAATCATTATCATAGACTGGTTCAAGATGTACACCGTAAAATCAACTACTTCTGCCTATAGCTCCTTGGGTAAATTCTTTTTCTTTAGCATGCTTCTCACCATATCCATCACTATTTGATTCTTTCTTTCAACAACACTATTTTTCCATGGCAATCTCGAAATTGGCAGGAAATGAGGGATTCTATGATGCTTATAGAATCTTTTGAATTCATTTGATGTGAATTCTCCCCCTCTGATAGATGTTATGGCTTTGATGTAATAGCCGCTTTCTTTCTCCACTAAGGCTTTAAACTTCTTGAAAACTCCAAAAACTGCTGACTTCTCCTTTAGAATGTAAACCCATGTCTTCCTGCTATAATCATAAATGAATAGCAAGAAATATTTGTTGCCTCCCAATGATGTTGGTGTCATTGGTCCGCAAACATCAATATGAATGAGCTCAAGGGGGTGCCTTTGATCTTGACATGGACTCGTTTGGAAAATGGGTTATAGACTATTTTCCAACAAGACATCCTTAAAAAATTTGATGGGTTTTATCAATCGGTGAAAGACCAAGCACCATCTTCTTCTGGCTTAGCAGTTTTAAGCCTCCAAAATTAAGATGCCCATATCTCAAATACCAAAGCCAATGAGAATCCTTCACATAAGATTTCAAGCACTTTATAACATACGCCTTGATGTTGAGAGTGAACATTCGGTTTTTTTAACATAGGCACACTTCCAAGCAGCTCCTTCTCATTCAACAGCACTAACTTTTAGTTCATCATGTGGACCTGGTAGTTTTTCTCCAACAGTTGTCCCAAACTTAAAATGTTACTTTTCATGTTTGGAACGTAGTACACATTACTAATACATGCGTGCTCTCCATTCTTTAAACGAATCAGAATGGTTCCTTTGCCTCGGATAAGAACTTTTGATGAATCTCCAAAGACGACATTTCCACCAAATGATTTGTCTAGCTCTACGAACATCCTCTCATCATAGTACATGTGATTGCTTGCTCCATCTTCAAGATACTAAATGTTGTTTTCTTGACTGTGGTCACCTTAATGGGTTAGTAAAATCTTGTCGGTTACTTCTTCGTCTTGGATGTTGTTAGCTGTCTCCTCAGGTTAGTTCGGTGGGCTCTGGGATTCTGCTACATAATAGCCATATCTAAAGTAATTGTAATACTATATATTAGAATCGTCACACCCATTATTTTGCCTCCAATTTTTTCTACCTCTTCCTTGTCCAATTCCATAGCCTCTGTAGCTTATGGACTAATTACTTTCGTCATTTTTTTCCAAATTATTGATTTCTACCACTTCCTCTTCCTCTACCATTTCCTCCATAGCCTCTACACCATCCTCATCTGGATTGACTAGCAGCTCGGCTATTTTTATCTTCTTTTAGTGAAGCCTTTGCTGCTAAGACTTGTTCAAGAGACTCCTCTTTCTACCTATTTAGCCTTTCCTCACGTGCTTGCGATGAGCCAACAAGTTCATCAACGGTCATTGCACTTATGTCTCGTGACTCTTCTATAGCGACTATTATGTAATCAAACTTCAGTAGTAGAGACTGTAGAATGTTTTCTACAGTTCTTAATTCAACAAGTTTTTCTCCATACTATCGCATTTGATTGACGATAGATTTTACTCATGAGGAATAATCAACAATAGCTACTGCTTCCTTCATTTTCATCATCTCAAACTCTCCTCTCAACATTTATAGTGGAACTATCTGTACATTCTCCTCTCCTTGAAGAGAAAATCGTACTATGTCCCATGCTTGCTTGGAAGTGGTTGCTTCTGCCACCTTCTCAAATATAACATCATCTAACCCTTGATGGATTAGACTGAGCGCCTTCTGGTCGTTCCTGCGACTTTTGTGCAAACTACCTTTTTCTACTTGAGATAATTGTGCATCTTTAGCTGGGGCAATATATCCTTTTTTGACTATGTCCCAAACATCTTGGGCACCAAGAATAGATTTCATTTTAATGAATCAATTTTTATAATTGGTTTTAGTAAGTTGAGGGAACTTGAAGGAAACACCGTTGGTATTCATTTTAAGGAGTTCTAGGCGTATGGGGCTACTGCGACACTTTATGAATGCCTTCCGCAACACTTAGGACTTAAAGCGACACTATCAGAAGTCTTTTGCAATGCTTTGGACTATCTTTTTGCAACACTTCTAGACTATTGCAACACCTGGAATTTCTTAAACTCGACTTTTTCAATCAGAAATTTCTTTCTCGGTGTGAGCTCAGGCTTTTCGGTCGCCTTGGAACAATGATGACTTTTTACTCTAACCTTTTATAGACCAGTTGTTCTATTCTTTGGGAGTGGAATTACTTTTGGCAAGCACCTTTTTGATGATTTTGGACCTTCAACCCCACTTAAAAATCATTAAAATGCATTTAAAAATGAACTATAATCTTTCTCTCGCGCACTGTAAATTTTTTTGCAATTTTCTATTAAACTTAATCTTTTTCTAGAAGTCTCATTAATTTTCATAGATTTTAGACTCTCTGAGGTCTCCAGAATGTTAAGAATTGCTTAAATCGGATAACCGCAGCGAAAGTTATGATTTTTAAAGTTCAACATCCCTAATATCCAAAGTGCAGTCCTTTCTTGCCCCCTTACCGGTAGGAGCCACCACCACCGGTGGCGGCGATGACAGCCTCTAGGGTGGCAGTCACCTTGGCAAGAATTGTTTCAATCCATGTCACTTTTTTTGCTCCCTCTCCTCGCGATTGGGCCATAAAATTTCCCAGAGAATTCACTAGAGTCGATGTATTTTTTAGTGTGGAAGTATTTAAGCCTTGTTTGGAGAGAGATTAAAAGGACTTTTACGCACAATATTGAATTGAAAAACCATTTTTGAAAGAAAAGCAGAACAAGAGAGAGAAAGTGATAAACTAGAGAGAGAAAGCTTAAGAAAAGCGTAGAATTTGAGTTTAATCTCTTCTAATCCCGATTCTTAGTTGTTCTTAGGCTTGATCTTATATCTTAAACATTAAAATTGGTTAGAAATCATAGGTTAAAATTGATTAAATAGGTTTTTAGTGACTTTTCCTCAAAAACACTACCCTAATCTTCAAAATCATCAAAAAAGATCTCATCAAGGGTTGATTCGAGTCTCCAACGAGCAGATTCACAGCCTAGAGGTAACAAATCTGAGTTCCTTTATTTATTTATTCATTTATTTCCTTTTTTGGTTCTTGATTTGAAGTTTTTTTTGGGTATTTTACCCATTGTTCTTCAGTTCATTTTACAAGGCTGAAAAATCATCAAAAACCGCTACAAGAGTAGCTGTCACCTCCACTACTGTAGCCAGCACCGCCACCCCTATGGCAGTAAAAGCTAGAGTAGTAGCGATGACCTCTACTCCTGTAGAGGTCTCGGAGATTTTTCAACTTTCGGTTTCTTTTTCTCCTTGATCTGTAAATTAAATGTCATTGTGAGTGTTTTAAGTCCTGATCTACAGAAATAAAGCTGATTCGACTTAATATCTTAATGATTTTGAGTTTGTAGGTGTACAAATACCTGGATCCGTGTTAGGAACGAGTTTAAATCGGCATTACTAGAGGGAGGGAACGCCTTCACCGCCGCTCTGGCGGCCACCGCCCTAACGGTGGCGGTCACCACCTCACTAGTGGCGCCGACGGCCACCCCTCAAACCATTGCAATTTCTATCCACTTTTAGCTTGTTTTCAGTTTTTTTTAGTTCTTTTTTGCTCTTTTTCATTTTTTTCTCACCGATTCAACCCTAAAATTTTCTTAATAATCTAAAATTATTTTTTATTATTTTTAATAGGGTAAATTAATTAATTAATTGGTTAGATCATCATTCTATGCCTTAAAAATATGAATTTTCCAAAGAGAGCTTTCATTCTAAAACATAAACTTTCTGAGCTAACCTGGTAGCTCGACCTCGCCTAGGGACTCTGCCCCTTGGACCCCACCAGGGGCTGCTCCCCCTTGGACCCTACAGGGGCCGCCCTGTATTTCATTTTCTCCCAGTTATTAGTGCCTTGATTATGCATGTTAATGGGTGTTTTGCCATGCTACGTGTCGTATCTGTGCTAACGATTTCTCATGCAGGTAGATTTAGGTTAGATATATGTTAGGCCTTTGGGTGTTATATATCTTATTACATAGAAAAATGTATAGGATTTGTAAAGCCCCGTAATAATTAATTAATTTCCTACTTTTATTTATTTATCGCTTTTGCATGATTTGCTACATGATGAATGAATATATAAACCAAAAATTCTAAACTAGGAGGACTTAAATCTCATAAGAACGAAAGGAACTTTTATTGAAAAATGAATGATTTGATTTATAAAATGAAGAATAGACAACATCATCCCAGGTCAGAATTCTAATTGAGGTGCGATCTACCACCCAGTGGGAAAATCACATCCAAAAATTCCTAGTTGAGTTGAACTGGGTGGCAGCTCTACATTAAGGATAAGATTATGATCTCCTCTCCTCTAACACATAAATTGGACCTAAATATCATTTTCAACAAATATTTTCATCACGTCTAAAAAGAGGATTTTCCCTTAGCATGCTTCATCGCATTTCGCTTTTTTACTCATAAAAAGTTTGCCCTCTCATAGTGGCGACTCTGCTGAGGATTGTCCTTTTAACTTAAAATTTGAAAAAAACTCTTTTCCTTTTCTAAATTTATTTAAGGATTTGATGATGTGTCGAAATCATTTTTTAAATCAAAGCTTCTTTATTTCTTATGCCTTTTTTTATCCATCATGTAGATTAGAGGACTCTAGTTTTGGGTACCCATTCTTCACCCCGTGAAGCTCACTTATATCACTCATAACCGCTAGGACATGGGGATATTTTGTCGCTGGATCACTCATTTCAACCAACTCGTAATTCCCGTAATAGCACCCATTTGAGGAGTGGTTGAGTTACATGGAATCAAGGTAAACGAGAACCTCCTACATTATCAGCAGTTTGAGACCATGAACCACGTTAGATAAGCCATAGCAACTTCCTTTTAAGATTTACCAAAACATGTATGTTTTAGATTTAGGTCTCATACCCTCTTATCATTCGTGTGCTACTTGTGTTGTGCTCATTCATGCAAAAAATCCATGCATAAACCGCCTGTGGCCGACCTTTATTTTATTCTTTTGCTTACCTCTATTCTCCCTTCGCTTGAAGGAGGAATTTAACAATATGCCAAAGATCGTTTGCGTCCTAAGGAATCATACCTAGTTTGTTAGGAATAGCGATGGATTCACGCATCTCATGTATATTGGGGATAAGCTTTGCATCATAAAGCCTTTCTGCTCTCTCTCTCTCTCTCTCTCTCTCTCTCTCTAAACCACCCTATGTAAATTACATTCATCACTTTGAACAACTGTACAAATC
The DNA here is from genome assembly GCA_947683365.1 of Euphorbia pulcherrima. Classification (NCBI taxonomy): domain Eukaryota; kingdom Viridiplantae; phylum Streptophyta; class Magnoliopsida; order Malpighiales; family Euphorbiaceae; genus Euphorbia; species Euphorbia pulcherrima. The sequence goes on from CANTUS010000002.1 coordinate 17,992,597, forward strand.
ATTTATTTCATTCATGGTTCAATTTGGGCTGATTAGCTTCCAATTTCTCAGTTAGACTGAGGTGCCACTACTATCTTAGTCAAGACTCAATCATCATCTGGTCCGTCGTTCTGTAGGTCCAAATTCAGTTTCAAGCTTAGTTTTGGAATTTAGTTTTTTCTAATATGTCTGATTTACTGACAGTTGATGGGGTTCCATCCGAGGGTACTTCTCCTCCTCTCCCTCCGCCTGATCAGGTTCAGTCTCCATTGAGTTCCGAGATTGCTAATACTATGATAGTGTTTCTCTGATCAGATTAGTTCTAAGATATAATTCAAGGGCAAGTCCAAGATTCAGTCCGCATAGTCTTGGAAGAGAAAAGAATTGTTCGAAGGATTCTGAGGATTGGTATTCAAGCTCAAGGATAGTCAGAGGTTGCCTAGAATTATCCAGTTCAGGTTTCACCAATTTGGATTCAGTCTACTATTTATCCAATTTAGCCAGTTCAGTTTGTGCAGCAGCTCATTCAGCTTTTGTCGAGCCTGTTTCAGTTTGGTAAGGATGTCATACAATCTCAGCCTCCCATGTTTACTTATCCAACCCAGACTTCAAACCACACCGCTAAGCCTAATTTTCTTGCCAGTGTGAGTCAGCTTCAGTTGACCTCAATAACTCCATATCAATTTCAACTAGTTCGGTCAATTTCACGCATCCAGTCCCAATCGAGTATATTCCAACTAGATTAGAATTTAGCCCAACCACAATCAGCTTTCGCTTCTTCAAGTTTTGCTATACCAACCTGAGGCCTGAGACTAGCCTCTCAAAGTTCAATCTTCCCTTCTTCCTCGGGTGGCCTTACACCTCACATGACCGCACCTTCTAGCAAATTCATGTCATAATGCCTACTCATTTGCTCCTATGCCTACTCAGTTTGTTGTTCCTCCGAGAGGAACCACTTACCCACAAAACCCCTTCGATACTAATCTATGAGTTAGTTCTTAAGTTGACCTAATCGCTTGCTTCACCATCCTAGTTTGGTGCAACCCCTCCATCTAATGACAATGTCATGTAATCTCCGAGCATGACACCTGAAGTTGAAACTCTCATGCACTGATTGACAACTCTTCTATCAGACAATCAGGTCATGCAATATCTGAGCATGACGTCTCAAGTTGAGTCTCTCTCATATTAATTGACATCTTCATCTAAAGACCAAGTCATGCAATCTCTGGCATGACACTTAAAATGGAGGCTCTTCTGCATAAGTTCTTGCTCTTTAGTTTTGAAGGAGGATAAAAAGGAAAGCTCAAGGGAAGTGATAGGTTAGTTTCCAAACCATGTACTATCCCATCTCGGGCCGAGATGAGGGAACGGTTTTTATAAGTAAGAGAGTCAAATAATTTTCATTCACTCGGGTTCAAACGGTTGCTCAGGCCCCGGTCATAGTTGCTGCCATCCAGCCGAATAATAACCCTGAGGGTATTATGGATCTATGGAAATTACCCCTCAGTGTAATCCTAGCCAAATTAAGAGAGACCGGCCTCCTCAAAACCATCCGAGAATAAGACCCAAGGGATGATGAGAAACATAACTATTGTATGTATCATGTTCAATAAGGTCACCCCACTAATAAATGTCAAAATTTGATTCAAGACATCCGCCATTTAGTGGAGGTAGGAAGGATATTTGAGCCAGAGAGGGCATCTAACCCTATGGATAACCCCTTACCAATATTCAATAGCAGGCGGGAATCAGCAATTCAGGTTCATCTAGAGGAGGTGGTGGACCACAAGAGCTCATCAAGGCCATTTGCTCCAAGGTCAAGGGGAGATTATTCTCTAATTGTGAAGTCGAAGCCAAAAAGATAGAGCACAAGAAAGAAAAAGAGAAGTTAGATAGACTAGTTTGAGAACAATAACTCCAAATCTTATAAAGATGTTCTCTTACCAGCAAGGGGGGAAAGCTCCTATCATTCAGATCATTGCACAAGAAGAAGCCCCATTTGATCAAGAAACCCCCCGTCGGAATGGTTTCATGTCCCCCTGGGAACTACAGTTGAGTGTCATCTTTGATAAATTATAGGAGATTGGTCAGCTTAATTCTCTTTGTGAATATCGTTCTCCTATGTCAGAGGAATACGGGAGCTTTTACCACTATCATGTTTAGGTAGAACACAAATTGGATCAATGCATATCTTTGGGCAAGGCCATTTGGTGCTTGGTTAGAGAAGGAAAGATGGAGCAGGCAGCTAGAAAATTGAGCACTATAGAAGCTAACAAGATTCTCGTGAGGTCTCTAGTGATTGAGCTAAACAAGTTATCGGTCTAGAAAGGGAAAGTTTTGGATCTCGACCTGGGCGACACACCGATAGAAGCTACCGAGGATGGCAGCTTTAGCAGCACCATCACTCAAGACCCTCCATCTATAGAGGATGAATATCTTATGATGTAATTTTCATTTTCTAGTATTTAGATGTGAACAATTATGCCTTTAAGGCATTTTAATTCAATAAAAGACTCTCATTTTGCTTATTTGCTTGATGTTTCGCCCAATGGATCCATGCTTTTTATTCAATCATAGTCATAATGTGTTCAGTATTCATGATGTTTCCTTAAACGAATTAAATTTGAGTACAGATGATAACCTAAAATGGTAACCATTTTTTATGACCTAACCTCTGCAAGAAAAAGAGAGATAATAAAAGTGCTTAAGGATCTTGATAATGCTTTCACATGGTTGTGCCTAGACATGCCTAGGGTCGATTGTCAGAATGCCAAGCATCGCATCTTTGCACCTGAAATAGAGAAAGAAGCTCAGTTCTTCCTTGGATAGGTTCAATATGTCTATCGGTTCATCATGAGCCTTACAACTATATGCCAACCCATTTTTAACCTACTGAAGAAGAGTCAGCCTATTATGGGGAAGGAGCATCGCCAGGTCACCTTCGACAGAACTAAGGCTTACCTTTTCTTCGCCCACCCATTCTCTAAATTCCACCCCCGATAACACATTGATCCTTCACAATATACAATTCATTACATTTTCCTTGCTTCACCATTTCTCTCCTTACTGGCCATTCTCGACTTGGGGGATAAATATTATCGGCAAAAATCAGCCTTCATCAACCAATGGACACCACTTTATCATCATAGGGTCATATTACTGTTGGGAACTGACAGTCAGATTGAAGATGCATAACAGGCATGGCAAAAATTTAAAATTTTGTCTCTGTCCCCAGGAACTCCTATTAGTTGCATATAAATTAAATAAAGCCTTAACTAAATAATTCTCTACCTAGGTTAGCATGCAAAAGGGCTACGCATACCATAATTCTAAATTATATCCTAGCATGTATATTTTATGCTAAGCATGTTATAACTCGAAGCTATAACCTAAGCATGTTATAACTCTAAGCCATAACCTAAGCATGTTATAACTCTAAGCTATAACCTAAGCATGTTATAACTCTAAGCTATAACCTAAGCATGTTGTAGCTCTAAGCTATAACCTAAGCATGTTATAACTCTAACCTATAACCTAAGCATAAACTAAGCATGCAAAACAACTTAAGCATAATTATTAAGTCTAAAAACGCTTAAAGAAAAATACCTAATAATTAAAAGAGAAAGAAAGAAAACTTACCAGTAGAAGCGTACTTTAGCAGAACCTCTTAGCACAAGCCTCCAAATGTAAGAGAGCATCTATGAGTATCCACATGAACCCCACCAATCAAAACCTCCCCGAGAGGAAGAAAAAATAAGCGTCGAGTAGTTGCTAGACCACTCCAGAAGCCTCACCCAAAAATATAAACTAGAGGTGCCTGAATAAATTCAGGCTTCTCAAACATAACTTGCTCAATTACCAGAGAGAATAATATCTCGCTTAGGATTTATGCTTTGAGCTTAAGCTGCACTTTGAAAAGGAGCATGGGAGAGCCTATATATAGGCTTGGGGGAGCAACAACGCTCCCCCTATAACCAATGTGGGATGTGCTAAAAGCACATCTATATGGGTTATGCCCGCAGGTCACAATGACCTACGGGCACAGCCCGCTTATACACAGTGTGTGGCTGCGTACAGCAAGGCAAAGCCCATGCGGGCTTTACCTTGCAGCGAGCTGGGCCTCGTGGCCTATGCTGCGATCCCAGCTCACCGTGCACCCAGATGGGCTACGTATGTGCAGCCCATTTTCATGGGCTGCCGATAGTAATGCCTAGCATTGCTCGCACACCTTTCGGTGCACTCCCATGCACCCGAGCCTATACAAAAAATACTTTTGCACTCTCCGTCCAATTTAACTCGCCCTAAAAAAATTTCCCTTTTAATCCTTTTCAATTAAATATTTATTTTTTAACCCTAATAAATTAGTTACCGGTCAAAGATAAATTCCTTGGCTTATGAAATTGATATAATCAATCCAGCCAATTTATTTATGACCCTAATTAAATTAGTCATATGTCAAAAATAAATCCTTGGTCTAACCAAATAATAATCTAGTTATTATCATGTTATATTTTCATAATAGAATAATTCTATTAGTTCTTTACTTAGTCCGATGAAGGTCCAATGTGTGTGACCTTTTAGGGTCCCAAAGTATTGAACTCTTACGGCTTAACCAATTCTTGTTCTAATAGAACCATTGGCTCGAGGTTCTAGACCATGAATAGAACTTGATTACCTTAAATGACTGTAGTACGCCTCTAGCAAGGGTCTACCATCCCCCATTACTCGGAACGTCATTTATGCTTATGACTTAATCCTTGTTAATGCAATAGTTATCTAGTGCGATAAATGCCTTCCATTCTTTAATATTAGTACCATCGGGTTTGTAGGGTTCAGTTAAAGTGTTAACCCACTAATAGCAAGTTGCTCCAACCTATCCTAGTAGTTTACTTGTTATCGAAGTATATTACCTTTTACTACAGTGTGTTTGACTAGAAACCATTTCTATCAAACACATACTCTGATCAGAGGTTTATGGCAATGATTAGTTCAAAAGGTGGCTAGGTACAACTCTTTAATATATCCAGAGCAATGGATCCTTTCCGACTACTCAGCTTACCAACATGTTGTCATTACTATACCTATAATCACCCGCAACACTCTAAATTAATGATTACAAAGTAATGACCCAAAGTATAGCAATTGTACCACACAAGGTAACTAGTATCTCAAGTTTAAGGACATTTGCAAAGCTTATTGCATGAAGATAAACACTAACACATTGATATATATATATATATATATATATATATATATATATATATATATATATATATATGCCAAGTGTTAATCTTACTGCAGTCTCCAATATATTTCCCCGATATATCCATGTGTCAAACTTTAGGCACCACCTTTAATCCTTAGGCGATTAACTGCTTGGACCCTTTCCAAGGAAGTTGACCACATGTTAGTCTTTCTGCTTCATCAATATCCTTTCTTGATGAAACTATAACTAGGGATAGTTTAGACATAATCATAATTACACATGAAGCAGGTTCCACTAAATATAGTCCAACTATAATTTCTGTGACTTCATGCTATGATACGTCAAGGACTTTTACGTACATGCATCAATGAATATATTTAACCAGCTATAATATATATACAAACACATTGATATAAACAAAAGATTAAATGCCTTTATTGATTAAACAAATTATTCATACTATTACATAATAAAGATATATCGCCCTAATTGCCTTTAGGGCATACATCATATCCAACAAACTCCCACTTGCACTAAGGCCAATTAGCCATATGTCTTAATCCATATGATTTAACATGTTAGTCATGCTTGACTTGAGACAATGGCTTTATCAGACCATCCGCGAGGTTCTGATCAGCGGGTACATATTTTAATCTTATTATAACAATCTCCCTAATTATAAGATGCTATCTAGATACATGTCTATTTTTCAGACGAGACCGTGGTTCCTTTGCTTGAGTTATAGCACCATTAATATCACAATACAAAGTAATTAGAACAACAACCTCAGGAACTACACTGAGATCACCAATAAATCCCTTTAACCAGACAGCTTCTTTTGCTACTTCGCATGCAGTAATGTATTCAGATTCCATGGTTGAATTAGCAGTAGTTTCTTGCTTTAAACTCTTCCAGCATACTGCCCCTCCATTTAACACGTATAAAAAACCTGACTGAGACTTTAAAGTCATCCTTGTTAGATTGAAAACTCTTATTAGTTTAACCTCTGATTGTGAGGTCACTTTTTCCATATATCAAGAACTCATCCTTAGTCATTCTCAAGTACTTAAGAATTGCCTTGAAGACCATCCGGTGCTTTTCACCTGGATCTGACTGATATCTGCTCTTAAAGCTCAAAGCCTGAGAGACATCTAGCCTAGTACATATCATAGCATACATGATGGCTCCTATCGCAGATGCATAGGGTATATCCTTTATGCGCATTCTCTCCTGAGCTGTCTTTGGACACTCAGCCTTAGATAGGTTAATCCCCTATATCATCGGGAGATAACTGTTTTAAGAATGCTCAAGGTTGAACCTATTCAATACCTTGCGTATATATGTACTTTGAGAAAGACCTAATAGCTTCCTTGATTTCTCCCTATAGATCTTTATACCTAGTATAAATGCTGCTTCACCAAGGTCTTTCATGGAGAACTTTCTTAATAACCATACTTTAACATTTTGAATAAGAGAAATATCTTTTCCTATTAGTAGAATGTCATTAAAATACAATACTAAGAAAACGACTGCACTCCCACTAACCTTCTTGTAAACACAAGGCTCATTAGCGTTTAGAGATAAATCTAGTTCACGGATTGTCTGATCAAACCTTATATTTAAACTCCTGGATGCCTGCTTAAGTCCATAAATAGATATTTGTAGCTTGCACACCTTTAAGCCATTCTGAGATGTAAAACCTCAGGTTGTATCATATACACATGCAGATCTAAAATCCCCATTTAGGAATGATGTTTTTACATCCATCTGCCAGATCTTATAATCGTAATGAGCATTAATGGCAAGGAGTACCCTTATGGATTTAAGCATGGCTGTTGGTGAGAAAGTTTCATCATAGTCAATACCTTCACGTTGACTATAACCTTTGGCAACCAACCTTGATTTATAGGTAATTACATTACTATCCATGTCATTCTTCTTCTTGAAGACCCATTTGCTCCCAATTGGTCTAACGTCTTGCGGTGCATCAACCAAATTCCAAACCTGGTTCTCATACATGGAATTAATTTCTGAATTCATGGCTTTTAGCCATTTATCAGAATCTAAGCTTTTCATTGCCTCATCATATGTCCTTAGCTCATTATCCTCTATGAGATATAGTTCATTATCATCAGTGATGATAAACCCATATCTATCAGGACACTTATAAACATGACCTAATCTTTGCAATGATTGTGTTTCGATAGGTTGTTATTGGATCACACTTTCTTGTGTATCTGAAACGGGGTCAATCAGTTGATAATCTAATTCTTTCTCTTGAACTTCCAGTTCAATATTTCTCCCACTGACTTTTGCAATTAAGTGTTCCTTTTCCAAAAAGTGAGCATTCCATGACACGAATACCTTTTGTGCTTTGGGTTGGTAAAACAAATATCCAATTATTTCCTTTAGATATCCAATGAACAAACATTTATCAGACTTAGCGTTCAGTTTATCTGACGCTATCCTCTTAACCATAGCAGGATAGCCTCGTATTCTTAAATGACTTAGAGTTAGCCTTTTATTATGCCATCTTTCATAAGGTGTAAAATCAACTAATTTAGAGGGCAGTCTGTTTAATACATAAATTATGCTCCCTAGTGCATATCCCTAAAAGGATTTACTGAGTTCTGCATGGCACATTATGAATCAGACCATATCTACTAAAGTCTGATTCCTCCTTTCTGACACTCCATTGTGTTGGGGCGTATAAGAAGGGGTCCACTGGGGAACTGTCCAGTTTTCCTTTAGATAATCCTGAAGCTCCTGACTTAAGTATTCTCCTCCTCGATCTGATCAAAGTGTTTTAATACTTTTCTTAAGCTGTCTCTCTACTTTATCTCTGAATAGTTTGAACTTTTCAAAGCTTTCATACTTGTGCTTTATTAAGTATAAATAATCGTATCATGAATAGTCATCAATAAAGGTTATGAAGTAAGAGTACCCTCCTAGTGCATGAACATTCACTGGACCACACACATCAGTATGTATAAGTTCTAATATACTCGTGGCCCGTTCACCCTTTCCTTGAAAGAGTAACTTTGTCATTTTCCTCTTAAACAAGGTTCACAATCACCATAAGGGCCTAAATGAAAATGCTATGAGTAGAAGGAATTCTCATTATCTAATTTAACTTTCTTCACATTGTTTATATTGAAAACTTATGTTTTAGTATCAAGAACATAAATGCCACCGTTCAACATTCTATAACCATATAGAACATTATTCAAACAAATATAACAATTATTATTCAAAAATAAAATCTCAAATCTTTTTGCTTCTAAACATGCAACAGATACAATATTCTTAGTAACACTTGGAATGTAGTAACAATTATTCAAAACTAAAACAAGTCCACTTAGCAAAATAAGATTAAAGCTTCCTACGGCTAATGCAGCAACTCTGGCTCCATTTCCCACGCATAGGTCCATTTCCTCTTTTGCAAGTCTTCTACTGTTCCTTAGTCCTTGCATAGAAGTACAGATATGAGAACCATAACCAGTATCTAATACCCAAGTGGATTCATGTGGAAAAGTAGCAAAATTTTCAACTATAAACAGACCTGAAGTAGAAGCCTCTGTAGGCTTCTTCTTCAAATGCTCATAAGCAAGAGCTTTGCAATCCCTCTTCTAATGTCCCGGTTTCTCACATTGGAAGCAGACATACTAGATGACTTCTTTTCTTTCTTCTTCTTATTGATTTTTTTCTTAGCACCCAATGCCTGCTTCTTTTTCTTAGAAGCCTTGCATTTCTCAACCGACAGTAGGGGTTTCTGATCTTTCTTGATAGGTTTTACTATTTTCAGCTTCTTAAGGTATCCTAAGAGTTTTTGTACATGCTGAGAGGTAGAGGTGGTAGCCTACATCTTAGTCCCAAAAAGGAGCTTAGAGGTCTCATACCTCTCTGTCCTTTCTCACTCTGAAAAGAGCTCTTCAAGATGGAGAACCATGTCCTCCAAGGGTATGTTCTCATGTTGTTTCTGAAGCTCGGGATTCATGGACCCTAACATTATACACATGGGAGTCTCATGATCTTTCTTGTGTTTCAACCAGGCCTCATGCTCCACATGATCCTCAATATTAGGTTCAATAGGGAAAATTTCACTTAGAACATAGGCAATTCCCTCAGATATGAGAACTATTCTCACAGCTCGAAACCAATCGGAAAAGTTTGAGCCATTCAATTTGGTGTCGAGTAACATACGGAGATTAACATTGGAAGTCATTTTCAACCTGAGATATAAGAAAAGAAAAAGAGTTTAGATATTAGTTTAAGTACATTCATTTAATATAAGTCTTTTTAATTAAATACATTTATCCTACTATTTTGTTCGAAATTTACAATGGCCCATTCTATTGAATTCGGGAATTTCAGCCCAGCTAAGTTTCCTAGGAGGTAGCATTTATAACTAGTCTATTACAGCCCCAAATTTTATGAGTCAAGTCATATTAGTAAGCTATAATTGGAATCCCATTCCATTTGCATCACATGCAATTGCTAAAACATTCAAGTTCCCTAATACCAAGGGACGTGTGCTCTTATATTAGCATCTTCTTGAATAAGTCTCAGATCTGGGCCTAGCCCCTAATTTTATGATGGACTACCCCAGTTCTGTTAAGGTAGACCCTATCCCAAACTTTACAACCAATCAATGTGGACTAGAAGGAATGCTTTGCGTAGCATTTTGATAGCCCAAAGAGACCGTATTATAAATTTGAGTAAGGAAGACTACAACTTGCCTTAATATATTTACTTTCGGATTTTATAGGTGTTAAACGTCTCACCCAATCTAGGATTTTATCAGATGGACATATTCATAATAACTTATATTAATTCAGAGAATTTTAGAATTAATTTATAAGGTCCAACCTTAGGGGGTTCAAGCTTTTATTATAATTATTTCATCAATCTAGATTATATGCAAAAAAAAAAATTAACACTTTTATTTGTTAAATTTATATTGCATTTCCTTTAAGCTTTTATTCAATAAATTTAATTTTACTTTGTTATAGAAATATATATAAGCACCATCTTATATACTTGACATAAATTAGTCCATATTAATCCCCCGGTTGATCAATTCAAGTTGCACCGATATAGGTTCCTAGGTAGGAGAGGTGCCCTATGAGGAGTAGACACAAAGTCCAATCCTTAGCCAGAAGAAATATGGGCACAAACTCGAAGACCAATGGATTCTCTTGAACTAATAAATTTCGTTCTTCCATTTCATATAAATTAGAAGCATCTATAACCCATGTAATTTAAATAAATTATTGAAACTTGCATAATTTGAATAAGTTGAGCAAGCTTAGACAAAATTATTCATAACCATTTTCTAACCTTGAAATGAAAGGCATAAGTTCACATATATTGTTCCAAACAATTAAATAAGCAAATAATTTCAAATAGAAAATAATATTCAGTTCGCTTCTAACTTAATTATGTACTAAATAGGCAAGCTCGGACACCACTGTTGGAAACTGACAGTCAGATTGAACATGCGTAACAGGTATGGCGGAAATTCAAAACTTTATCCCTGTCCCCATGTACTCCTATTAGTTGCATATAAATTAAATAAAGCCTTAACTAAATAATTCCTTACCCAGGTTAGCATGCAAAAGGGCTAGACATACCATAATTCTAAATTATATCCTATCATGTATATTTTATGCTAAGTATGTTATATCTCTAAGCTATAACCTAAGCATAAAATAAACTAAGCATGCAAAACAACCTAAGCATATTATTAAGTCTAAAAACACTGAAAGAAAAAGATCTAATAATAAAAGAGAAAGAAAAGGAACTTATCAGTTGAAGCATGCTTTAGCAAAACCCTCTTGCACAAGCCTCCAAGCATAGGATAGCCTCTATGAGTATCCACATGAATCCCACCAACCAAAACCTCCATGGGGGGGAAGAACTAAGAAGCCTCGAGTAGTTGCTAGACCACTCCAGAAGCCTCACCTGAAGATATTAACTAAAGGTGAGCGAAATAAATTCAGGCTCCTAAAAAATAACTTGCTTAATTACCAGAGAGAAAAATATCTCGCTTAGGATTTTCGGTTTAAGCTTGGTGCACTTGAACAAGAGAAGGGGAAGCCTATATATAGGCTTAGGGAGCAAAAAGTTGCTCCCCAAAAGTAATGTGGGATGGGAGTAATACACATGGATCTAAGGGATCCACGTGTTGACTTGTGCACACAGTGTGCTATACACGCTGTGTATTGCAAGGCAAAGCCCGTAGCTGGCCTCACGGCCCATGCCTCGAGCCCAGCTCGTGGCGTGTGTAGCCCATTTTCATGGGCTGCCGTGAGCAATGCCCAGTATTACTCGCGCACCTTTCGGTGTACTCTCGCGCACTCGAGCCTGTACAAAATACGTTTGTACTCTCGGTCTAATTTAACTCGCCAAGGCTAAATTCCCGTTTTAATCGTTTTCAAACACCTATTTATTTTCCGACCCTAGTAAATTAGTTACCAGTCAAAATCAATTTCTTGGTCCAACCAAAATTGATCTAATTAATTATAATTTATTTATGACTTTAATTACTTACCGGTCAAAATAAATTCCTTGGTATATCCAAAATTGATCTAATCAATTTTAACCAATCAAATAATAATCAAATTATTATTTATGTTATATTTTTGTAATAGAATAAATCTATTAGTTCTTTACTTAGTCCGATGAAGGTCCACTGTGTGTGACCTTATTGGATCCTGAAGTATTGAGCTGTTAAGGCTTAACCAATCCTTGTTCTAATGGAACCATTGGCTCAATTCTCCAGACCTTGAATAGAACTCGATTACCTTAAACGACTGTAGTACGCCTCTAGCAAGGTTCTACCATCCCCCATTACTTGAAACGTCATTTATGCTTATGACTTAATTCCGGTTAATGCAATAGTTATCTAGTGCGATAAATTCCTTCCATTCTTTAATATTGCTACGATCTAGTATATAGGGTTCGGTTAAAGTGTTAACCCACTAATAGCGAGGTTGCTCCAAGCTATCCTAGTAGTTTACTTGTTACCGAAGTATATTGCCTTTTACCATAGTGTGTTTGACTAGAAACCATTTCTATGAAACACATACTCTGATCAAAAGTTTATGGCAATCATCACTTCAATAAGTGGCCAGGTACAACTCCTTAAACTATCTAGAGTGATGGATTCTTTCTGACTACTCAGCTTAGCAATGTGCTGTCATCACTATACCCGTAACCACCCGTAGCACCCTAAATTAATGAGTGCATAGTAATGACCAAAGTATAGCAATAGTACCACACAAGGTAACTAGCATCTTAAGTACGAGGACACTCACAAAGCTTATTGCATGAAGATAAACACTAATATATTGATATATATACCAAGTGTTTATCTTATTGCGGTCTCCAATATATCTCCTAGATATATCCATGTGTCAAACTTAAGGTACCACCTTCAGTTTTTAGGAGATGCCTTTCCAAGAAAGTTGACCACATGCTAGTCTTTCCGCTTCATCAATATCCTTTCTTGATGAATCTATGACTAGGGATAGTTTAGACAGAATCATAATTGCACATGAAGCATATTCCACTAAATATAGTCTATCTATAATTTCTCTAACTTCATGCTATGATACGTCAAGGACTTTCGCATATATACATTAATGAATATATTTTAACCAGCTATAATATATATACAAACACATTGATATAAATAAAAGATTAAATGCCTTTATTGATTAACTAAATTATTTATACTATTACATATTTAAGATATATCGCCCTAATTGCCTTAAGGGCATACATCATATCCAATAAACTCCCACTTGCACTAAGGCCAATTAGCTATATGTCTTAATCCATATGCTTTAACATGCTAGTCATGCTTGACTTGAGTTAATGGCTTTGTCAGACCATCCGCGAGGTTCTGATCAGTGGGTACATATTCTAATCTTATTATCTTATCATCAATAATCTCCCTAATTATATAATACTTTCTGGATACATATCTATTTTTCTGATGGGACCGTGGTTCCTTTGCCTGAGCTATAGCACTACGGTTATCGCAATACAAAGTAATTAGATCATTAGCCTCAGGCACCACACCGAGATCACCAATAAATCACTTTAACCAGAAAGCTTCTTTTGCTGCTTCGCATGTAGCAATGTATTCAGATTCCATGGTTGAATCAGCAGTAGTTTCTTGCTTGGAACTTTTCCAGCATACCGTCCCTCCATTTAACATATATATAAAACTTGACTGAGACTTAAAGTCATCCTTGTCAGATTAAAAACTCATGTCAGTGTAACCTCTGATTTTGAGGTCACCTTCTCTATAAATCAAGAACTCATCCTTAGTCCTTCTTGAGTACTTAAGAATTGCCTTGCGGCCATCCAATACTTTTCACCTGGATCTAATTGATATCTGCTCGTAAAGCTTAAAGCTTGAAAGACATCTGGCCTAGTACAAATCATAGCATACATGATGGATCCTATCATAGATGAGTAGGGTATATCCTTCTTGTGCATTCTCTTCTGAGCTGTCTGCGGACACTCAGCCTTAGATAGGTTAATCCCCTTTGTCATTAGGAGATAACCTTTCTTAGAAAGCTCAAGGTTGAACCTATTCAATACCTTGTCTATATAAGTACTTTGAGAAAGACCTAACAGCCTCTTGGATCTATCTCTATAGATCTTTATACCTAGTATAAATGTTGTTTCACCAAGGTCTTTCATGGAGAACTTTCTTGACAACCACACTTTAACGTTTTGAAGAAGAGAAATGTTGTTTCCTATTAGCAGAATGTCATCAACATACAATACTAGAAAAATGAATGCACTCCTAGTAACCTTCTTGTAAACACAAGGCTCATTAGCATTTGGGCAGAAATCCAATTTCGGAATTGTCTGATCAAACGTTATATTCCAACTCCTAGATGCCTGCTTAAGTCCATAAATGGATCTTTGTAGCTTGCATACCTTTGAGCCATTCTGAGATGTAAAACCCTTAGGTTGTGTTATATACACAACCTAGTCTAAATCCCCATTTAGGAATGTTGTTTTTACATCCATTTGTTAGATCTTATAATCGTAACGAGCAGCAATGGTGAGGAGTATCCTTATGGATTTAAGCATGGCTACTGGTGAGAAAGTTTCATCATAGTCAATACCTTCCCATTGACTATAACCTTTCGCAACCAACCTTGCTTTATAAGTAATTACATTACCATTCATGTTTGTCTTCTTCTATAAGACCCACTTGCACCCAATTGGTCTAACCTCTTATGGTGCATCAACCAAATTCGAAACTTGGTTCTCGTTCATGGAATCCATTTCTGATTTCATGGCTGTTAGCCATTTATCATAATTTAAGCTTTTCATGCCTCATCATATGTCCTTGGTTCATCATCCTTCATAAGATATAGTTCCTTATCATCAATGATGATAAACCCATATCTATTGGGACCCTTATGAACATGACCTGATCTTCCCAATGATTATGTTTTGACAGGTTGTTCTTGGATCACACTCTCTTGTGTATCTAGAATGGGGTCAATCAGTTGATTGTCTATCCCTTCCTCTTGAACTTCCAGCTCAATATTGCTCCCACTGACTTTTGCATGTAAGTGTTCCTTTTCTAAAAAGCAAGCATTTCGAAACACAAATGCCTTTTGTGCTTTGGTTTGATAAAATAGATATCCAATCATTTCCTTTGGATATCCAATGAATAGACATTTGTCTGCCTTGGCATTTAGCTTACCTGACGCTATCCTTTTTATCATACCAGGACAGCCCCATACTCTTAAGTGACTTAGAGATGGCTTCTTATTACACCATCTTTCATAAGGTGTAAAATCAACTAATTTAGAGGGCACTCTATTTAAAACATAAACCGCACTCTCTAGTGCATATCCCTAAAAGAATTTACTAAGATCTGCATGGCTCATCATAGACCAAACCATATCTAATAAAGTCGAATTCCTCCTTTCTGACACTCCAATGTGTTAGGATGTATAAGGAGGGGTCCACTGGGAAACTATCCCATTTTCCTTTAGATAATCATGAAACTTCTGACTTAAGTATTCTCCACCTCAATTGGATCAAAGTGTTTTAATACTTTTCTCAAGCTGCTTCCCTACTTCAGCTCTGAATAGTTTGAACTTTTCAAAACTTTTAGACTTGTGTTTCATCAAGTACAAATAACTATATCATGAGTAATCATCAATAAAGGTTATGAAGTAGGAGTATCCCTTTAGTGCTTGAACACTCATTGGACCACACACATCAGTATGTATAAGTTCCATTGTACTCGTGGCCCGCTCACCCTTTCCTTGAAAGGGTAACTTTGTCATTTTTCCTTTTAAACAAGGTCCACCATCACCATAAGACTCCAAATTTATTGGGCCCAAGTCTCCACGCTTATGTAACTTGGTTATGCGATCTTTGTTTATGTGGCTTAAATGACAATGACATAAGTAGAAGGAATTCTCATTATATAATTTAACTTTCTTCACATTGTTTATATTAAAAACATCTATTTTAGTATCAAGAACATCAATTCCACCTTTCAACATTCCAAAACCATAAAGAGCATTATTCAAATGAATCTGGCAATTATTATTCAAAAATAAAATTTCAAATCCCTCTAATGCTAAACACGCAATAGACACAAAATTCTTAGTAACACTGGGCATGGAGTAACAATTATTCAAGACTAAAACAAGTCCACTTGGCAAAACAAGACTAAAATGCCCTATGCCTAATGCAGCAACTCTGGCTCCATTTTCCATGCGTAGGTCTATCTCCCCTTTTGCAAGTTTTCTACAGTTCCTTAGTCCCTGCATAGAAGTATAGATATGAGAACCACAACCAGTATCTAATACTGAAGTGGATTAATGTAGAAACGTAGCAAAATTTTCAGTTACAAACATGCTTGAATTAGATGCCTCTATAGGTTTCTTCTTCAAATGCTCAGAAGTAGGAGCTTTGCAATCCCTCTTCCAATGTCCTAGTTTCCCATGTTGGAAGCAGACATACTTGGATGCCTTCTTTTCTTTCTTCTTCTTACTAATTCTTTTCTTAGCACCCAATGCCTGCTTCTTCTTTTCAGAAGTCTTGCCTTTTTTAACAAACAATAGAGGTTTCTAATCCTTCTTGATCTGAGGTTCTACTATTTTCACCATGTTGATTAATTAAGGGATAGTAGAATTAATCTTGTTCATGTAATAGTTAGTCATGAAGCCTGAGTATTATTTGTCAAGGACATCAACAAAAGGTCAATGCACAAGTCATGATTCATCTTGAATCCCAATCTATTCAGCTTCTCAAGGTATCCTAAGAGTTTCAGTACATGTTGAGAGGCAGAGGTGCCAGCCTGCATCTTGGTCCCGAAAAGGAGCTTGGAGGTCTCATACCTCTATATCCTTTCCCTCTCGGAAAAGAGTTCTTCAAGATGGAGAACCATGTCCTCCAAGGGCATGTTCTCATGTTATTTCTGAAGCTCAGGATCCATGGACCCCAACATGATACACATGGCAGTCTCACGATCTTTCTAGTGCTTCAACTACGCATCATGGTCCACATGATCCTCAACATCAGGTTCTACAGGGAAAATTCCACTTAGAACATAAGCAATTCCCTCGGATTTGAGAACTATTCTCACAGCTCAAAACTAATCATAAAAGTTTTAGCCATTCAAATTGGTGTCAAGTAACATACGAAGATTAACATTAGAAGTCATTTTCAACCTAAGATATAAGAAAAGAAAAAGTTCAGATATTAGTTTAAGTACATGCATTTAATATAAGGTCTTTTAATTAAACACATTTGTCCTACTATTTTCTTCGATATTTATAATAGCCCATTCTATTGAATTCGGGAATTTAGCCCAGCTAAATTTCCTAATAGGTAGCACCTATAACTAGTCTACTATAACCCCAATTTTATGAGTCAAGTCATAACAGTAAGTCATAGTTGGAATCCCATTTCATTTGTGTTGCACGCAATTGCTAATTCATTCAAGTTCCCTAATCTCAAGGGACGTGTGCTCTTATATTTGCATCTCCATGAATATGTCTCAGATCTGGGCCTAGCCCCCAATTTTATGGTGGACTACCCCAACTTTGTTAAGGCAGACCCTATTCCAAACTTTACAACTAATCAATGTTGACTAGAAGGAATGCTTTGCGTAGCACTTTGATAGCCCAAAGAGACCGTATTATAAATTTGGGTAAGAAAGACTACAACTTGCCTTAGTATATTTACTTTGGGATTTTATTGGTGTTATGTGTCTCAACCAATCTAGGATTTTATCAGATGGACAAAATTATAATAACTTATATTAATTCAGGGAATTTTAGAATTAATTTATAAGGTCTATTCTTAGGTGGGTTCAGCTCTTTATTATAATTATTCCATCAACCAAGATTATATGCAAAATAATTAACACTTTTATTTGTTATATTTATATTGCATTTTCTTTAAGCTTTTATTTAATAAATTTTTTTGACTTTGTTATAGAAACATATATAAGCATCATCTTATATACTAGAAATAAATTAGTTCATATTAATCCCCTAGTTGGTCAATTCAAATTTCACCGATATAGGTTCCCAGGTAGGAGAGGTGCCCTATGACGAGTAGACACCAAGTCCAATCCTTAGCTAGAATAAATATGTGCACAAACCTAAAGACCAATGGATTCTCTTGAATTAATAAATTTCGTTCTTCCAATTCATATAAATTGGAAGCATCTATAACCCATGTAATTTAAATAAATTATTGACACTTGTATAATTTGAGTAAGTTGAGTAGGCTAATTCAAAATTATTCATAACCATTTTCTAACCTTGAAATGAAAGGCACAAGTTCATATATATTGTTCGAAACCATTAAATAAATAAATCATTTCATCTAGAAAATAATATTTAGTTCGCTTCTAACTTAATAATGTACTAAATAGGCAGGCTCCGATATCACTATTGGGAACTGACAGTCAGATTGAACATGCATAATAGGCTTGACAGAAATTCCCCTTTTAATCCTTTTCAAATAAATATTTATTTTCCGACCCTAATAAATTAGTTACCAATCAAAATAAATTTCTTGGTCCAACCAAAATTGATCTAATCAATTATAATTTATTTATGACTCTAATTAATTAGTTACCAGTCAAAATAAATTCCTTCGTCTATCCAAAATTGTTCTAATCAATTTTAACCAATCAAATAATAATCCAATTATTATTTATGTTATATTTTCGTAATAGAATAAATCTATTAGTTCTTTACTTAGTCCCATGAAGGTCCAATGTGTGTAAACTTATAGGATCCCGAAGTATTGAGCTGTTAAGGCTTAACCAACCCCTATTCTAATGGAACCCTTGGCTTGATGCTCTAGACAGTGAATAGAACTCGATTACCTTAAACGACTGTAGTACACCTCTAGTGTTAACCAATGCGATAAATTCCTTCCATTCTTTAATATTAATATCATTTGATTTATAGGGTTCGGTTTCAGTGTTAATCCACTAATAGCGAGGTAGCTCCAAGCTATCCCAGTAGTTTACTTGTTACTAAAGTATATTGCCTTTTACCATAGTGTGTTTGACTAGAAACCATTTCTATCAAACACATACTATGATCAGAGGTTAATGGGAATCATCACTTCAATAAGTGGCCAAGTACAACTCCTTAATATATCCAGAGCGATTGATTCTTTCCGACCACTCATCTTACCATCGTGCTATCATCACTATACCCGTAATCACCCGTAACACCCTAAATTAATGAGTGTATAGTAATGACCCAAAGTATAGTAATAGTACCAGACAAGGTAACTAGCATCTCAAGTATGAGGACATTCGCAAAACTTATTGCATGAAGATAAACATTAACATATTGATATATATACCACGTGTTTATCTTACTAAGTTCTCCAACATATCTCCCAGATATATCCATGTGTCAAACTTAAGGCACCACCTTTAGTTTTTAGGACATAAATTGCTTGGACACTTTCCAAGAAAGTTGACCACATGCTAGTTTTTCCGCTTCATCAGTATCATTTCTTGATGAAACTTTGACTAGGGGTAGTTTAGACATAATCATGATTGCACATGAAGCAGGTTCCACCAAATATAGACTAACTATAATTTCTCTGACTTCATGCTATGATACGTCAAGGACTTTTGCATACATACATCAATGAATATATTTTAACCAGCTATAATATATATACAAACATATTGATATAAACAAAAAATTAAATGCCTTTATTGATTAAACAAATTATTTATACTATTACATAATTAAGATATATCACCCTAATTTCGTTAAGGGCATACATCATACCCAACAAGATCTACCAGTCAGGCTCCTTGTGAGCGGACGACCTTTTCACGCCCACAAGGACAGCGTGAGATGCGTAGCACGGAGGGTGGAAATAACAAGCGTTGTGGAGCGAGTCGAGGGATTGATCCTTATTTTAGCGTGATAAAAGGATTAATAAAATTGATGTTGATGTTGAATTTAAGTCCAATTTTTATGTTAAGGGATACAAGACTTGAAATCCCGTATTTTAAAATAGAGTCACCACCTGGTTAAGCTCCACTGAGAATTTAGGTATGATATTCCCACCAGGTGGTTAGACCGTAACTCAAAATAGAGATTCCAAGTTTGGATGATGTGATCTATTTTACATTTGACCAAGTTAATAGATTTCATTCTTTCTTAATCGGTTTTAATTCACCCTATTTATTGTGTTTTTGATTTATATGTTGTTTTCACATTTATCAAGCATTCAAAGCGGTAAATAAATAAATTATTACAAGGCTTTCAAAATCCTATACATTTTTCTATATGATGAATAAAATACCTGAAGGCATAGCATTCATCTAACCTAAATCTACCCGTAAAAAATAGTTAGCATAGATACGACACGTTGTATGAGGTATATCACACAAAGCAACATCCCCAGCAGTGGAGCTGGGGAGCGACAGTCCCCTGTGGTGTCCAAGGGGCAGCATCCCTAGCGGGGTTCGGGGGTAGAGCCCTACGCTGAGGTCGACCAAATTTTAGGGAAAAGTCCATTTTGGACATGATTATTATTTTAATGAATATAAGTTCATTTTGGAAATAAGTTCCCTTTGAAAAATTCATTTTTTGAATGAATTTTAGGGAAAAGTCCATTTTGGACACGATTATTATTTCAACCAAAATATTAGTGAAAATGCCACATGTTATGGGGTTTGGACCATTTTCGGGGAATTCTGTATTCCCGTTGTGGTACTATACATGCAAAATATGGAAAATGAGAAAATGAGGTCAAAAGGGCAACACCGGGGCTGTTGCCCAGAAACTCATGTTGCTGGCGGCCTGAGTGAGGCCGCTAACGGCTTCACATGCCTGCAATTACAATAGAGCCACTGATGACATGGGTGATATCACCGGCCGTTTTAAAATCTGCAGAAACAGATTCAGAAGGTCTGAAATAACCGAAAACTCTAAAACAAACCCAAAACACTAAATAGCCCAACAAACAACAAGAAATAATGCCAAAGAGCTCAAGAGACTCAGGTTATTGATTTGAATGACACCTCCGGGAATCTCGAATGATGATTTGGGTAGTGATTTGAAGATCAAACAATGTTTGTCTCTAAAAATCCTATTAGATTAATTTTAACCTAAGATTTCTATAGGTTTTAAGTTTAAACCAAGAGATTAGATGAAGAAAAACCAAGAAAACATGAACTTAATCCATTTTCATACCTTTTCTTCCCTTTTTTCTCTCTAAAATCTCTCCTTTTCCCTCCTAAAACTCTCTCAATTTCTTACTGATGTCCCCCCCCTTTCTAACCCTAAATCAGGTCTTTTATAGAGCTAGAAATGAATCTGGACGATTTGGATAAAGTTTTCATCAAAATGGCAAAAAAATCAGTCAATAGGGAAAAGCGCAGACTGCCTACAGGGGCTCATATCATCGGCGGCATGGCTCAGGTCGTCGGTGGCCTGAGTGAAGTCGTCGGTAGCATAGTGATGCCACTAGTGGCTTCAGGCCCCTGCTAGCAGACTGCTAAATGGGGCCCGTAGCCTGAAAAAGTTGAAAAAAGGGGGAAAATAGGTCAAAAGCTGATTTTTTGAATTTTTAAAGCCACTTTAATATATTTGAGATATTTTAGGGTATTTTGGATGAGAATCATCGGTTCGAGCTTCTACGAGATGCATAGTCAGGCACGTCGAACTGAATACCAACGTTAATAAAAATTCGCAATGAATTTTTAAGGAGTATTAAAATTTGAATGTACGCCATCATCGTCTTGTGAGGGGGTCTGTAAAATCCCGTGCTCACACTCCTATATTCCCCACTTTCTTAGGGGGTTTTACCCCGTAAATGGCCGTTCGCTCTAGCAGTTTTATCATCTCTTCAACACCACCAACACCTTTGTGCCATCGCCTCCTAATTTTATGATCTCTCTAATAGGACAACTTACCCTTAAAACCCCATTGCTCGCCCTCAGATTGAGATTCCAGCTCCTCCTTTGCCATTTCAATTCGGAGCCACCGTAGTGCACAAAGACTAGGTCACATAGCCTCCGAGTGTGACACCAATTGACCAGGTCACATAACCTTTGGGTGTGACACCCCAAATGGAGGCATTCTTTAAGCAGCTTCTAAATAAGAATGAGGAAAATGCAGAAGTAAGGATAAAGATTGGGTCCCGGAGAACTTTTCGATGCCTAGAATGGAAGCTTACTCCGGTGAGGGGCCTCCCAAATCCCACATCGTGATGTAAGAGTGGATTATGAACGTTTAGAAAATCGGGGACAAAGTTCTTACTAAGTTATTTCTATGCACTCTATCTGGTCTAGCTCTCGAATGGTATAATACCCTCCCGGAGTCAACAATCTTAGATTGGAAACAACTTTCTGATGCCTTGATTGGTCACTATGGATTCAATTCCACCATGGAAACAACTATCCAGCATCTTGAAGCAATTAAGCAAAAGTAAGGCAAGCCTTTTAAGTCCTACTTTAATATGTGGATGGCCACTCAAGTCCTATTAAAATAGAAGCTTAATTTAAAGGAAATGATCCCGAAGCTGCTCGACAGGGCTCTCCCGGTTCTCTAAAAAGAAATGAAAACCAATTCTTTCAAATCTTATCAAAAAGGTTTTTAAAAAAGCCGAGAAGATCGAGCATCGTGAAGAGAAAGAAAAAGCCAACAAGATAAATGGTAACAAGCCCTGGTTTAATAAGAACAATAATTCTCAATCTTTCAAAGTTACTCCAGTTTCGACCGAGGAGAAGATAGCTGCAGTTGAAGTCATCGCTTAGGAGAATGTTTTTGCAATTTAATCCACACTCGCTCTGTCACCTGGACAGAAAGTGTTTATATCTCCATGGAAACTCCCTCTTAGTGTTCTGTTTGCCAAGTTACTAGAGAAAAGCATGCTTGACTCTCTTTATGAATATCGTGCTCTTATGCCCGAAGAAAGAGGAAACTTTTATCACTATCATGTCCAGGGAGGGCACACAATAGATCTGTACAAACCTCTAGGTAAGGCCATTTGGCACTTGGTGAGAGAAGGAAAGATGGATCAACTAGCTAGGAAGACTAGTACTGAGGAGAAGCCATCGCAAAACCCAGGTAGTTTGTTAGGTGCAATCAATTCCGGTCTCCCCGAGGAAATTGTGTTGGCCATGGTTTTCTCTAGTTCAGTTGACACCATTATTGAAGCCAATTCTATCACCCATGCTTGAAAAAATATCGCGAGGTCTCTAGCAAAGGAAGGAGACAAGTCATCAGCCAAACAAGAGAAAGTTCTAGATCTTGTCCTGGACGACAAATTGATGGAAGCTACCGAGGGTGCCTAATCTACCAGCTCTACCAATCAAGACCCTCCGCCTGTGGAAGATGACTATTGATGATGTAATTTTCTTTTTTCCAATATTTAAGATGTGAACACTCTGCCTTCACGGCATTATTATTTAATCAAAGACTCTTTTTTTGCTTATCAGCTTGATGTTTCGCCCGATGGGTCCATGCATTCATTTTATCATAAGCATAACATGTTTAGTATTATATGACTTTTCTTTAGCTGAAATAAATTTGAGTACAAAAGACAACCTAAATGGTAACCATTTTCTAATAACCTAACCTCTGAAAGGAAAATAGAGATAAATTAAGTGCTAAAAGATCATGATAATGCTTATGCCTGGTCATATAAGGACACACACCTAGGGTTCATTGTTAGGTTACCGAGCATCGCATCTTCACACATAAAATAGAAAAAGAAGCTCAATTCTTCCTTGGATAGGTTTAATATGTCAATCAATTCTTTGCATGCCATTATATGTAAACCTATTTTCAAACTACTAAAGAAACGTTAGCCAGTTATGGAGAAGGAGCATCGATAGATTACCTCCGATAAAATCAAAGCTTACCTTTTTCTTCACCCACGCATTCTCAACTTTCCCACTCTCGATACACATTAATTCTTACTCGTACCCTATACCTCCCAAATCCACAACCCTTCATGATTTCTCTCATTGGCCATTCTTGGTGAGGGGACATATGTGATCGGTGAGATTCGACCCTCATCAATAAATGAACACTGCTTCATCATCATAGGGCATGTTACTTCTCAAAGTAGAGGGAAGCCGAGTCTTTCACCAATATTACCGCCAAGAGGATGGCTAAGCTTGTCGAGAAACACCTCTTGGTACATCCTATCTTGCTATATCATACCGGATAATGGGGTTTCCATTTCAAGGGGCAACAATTGGTTTGGTTAAGAAATATAAGACCAAGAGCCGCCGAACTTTACCCCTCAAACCATAAGCTAATGGAGTAACTAAAACTGAAACCAGTCTATCAAGAAGTCTATTCCCAAAACTACCATAAGATACAAAGATTAAGCTAACGAACTACCATTTACCCTTCGAAGATGTCAAACAAGGGTTGGAATTGCTAAAAATCTGATGCATTATACTTAGTTTATGGTATAGATCTGTGACCTTGAGTGAGAGCAAGATGAAGTCTTAGAGAGTCGCACTAAATCCAGGTCAAACAGACCCCCATGGACTAAAGCGCGATTCAAACAGCTTAAATAATCCTCAGATGCACCATCAACTCATGGCAATAGTGTACAACAACCGAGTCAAGCACCAGGAGTATCCATCAAAGGCCAATGATCTGATTTTGAAGCAAGTGAAGCCTGGCTCCACTGACCCAAGGGGGAAGTTCCGGCCGAATTAGGAAAGACCTTACATAATCAGAAAGGTACTCGGTTCCAAGGGCATGAAGACTATGGATGGTAAAGAGCTAGTGAACCCTACCAATCAAGACAGGTTGAAGTGTTATCATATCTAACCTAAAAGAATCAAATCCAAAAAAGTAACACATAAAAAAATATATATATATATACAGTAAAACCTCTATAAATTAATACTCGATAAATTAATAACCTCGATAAAATTAATAATTTGTCCAGTCCCAACTTGAGGCCAGTACAAAATTGGACCCCAATTAATAAAATAATAAGATAATAACTTTTTTAAAATCCCAATGTATATATATTGGTCCCAATGAAACTATAAATTAATAATTACTAAAAGATTCTAAATTCTAAGATTGTCTTGTAAAAAATGAATCCATAGTCACTTGTTTTTTTGTTGAACTTCAAATCTATATTGAGTTCATCTTTAAATCTTCTCATTGCACTTAAGAGTTAGGGCATTGTGTTCTTGTATTGCAACAAAAAAGTTGTGAAGAGTTGTGAAGAGTTCTCGTATTTGCAGTGTCGAAAGTAATTTGCTATGGCCTCTTGAACACCTTTTAGTTTTGGAGCCATAGTTGATGTGATTTTAAAAATTTTCAATTGATACTCTATAGTGATCAATTTCTAACAATGTTTAATTTATTTGGAGAAGAAATATGCCTTGAAACTTGTTTTTGTAATTTATTTTTTGGTACCATGAACTAACTTTTTACTTATTCAAAAATAATGAACTTGACAAATTCAATTAATTTGTGAATGTACATTGGACTTAAAAATTTAAAGGACCTACATAAAACCTCTTTAAATTAATAAATTATTAATTTATTGATATAATAATATCTCGCTAAATTAATAAAATATCTCGGTCACAACATTATTAATTTATAGAGGTTTTACAGTAAATAAATCACCCGGCAAGTCGTACTCTACTTCTCGGGCAAAAATTAAGGTGTATCCTGCTGATCGATATTCTACAAACCGGTAAGGCAAAAGTTAGGGTGAAAAATAGTCTGCTAGACTGAAAACCCAAAAAGCGCGGTCTAGGCAAAAGTTAGGGCAAAGCAAGCTACGAGAACGTGTTGGCTGGAAAACCTTCATAGGCTAGTTAACACCAGAGTTTGGGTCAATAGAAAATGGTTATCATCATCATGTACTCAAACTTAATTAATTTAATGGAAATGTCATTTTACTGAATCCTTTGTATTTGTGATTAAATGAATTGATTGGGCCCTAAAGGCAAAATGTTGCAATTAAGTCAAACGTGGGTTCCTTGCAGTCGACCCGATTCTTCAAAAGAAAAAAATGACGAAAGGCAACAATCTTGATAGACTAAAAATAGAGAGGTCTATGCAAAAGCTAGGAAAAGTATGCTATATTGAAAACCCAAAAAGGGCGGTCCGGGCAAAAGTTAGGGCATAAAAGCAAAATATGAATAAGTCTGATAAGCCCCTCTCAATGTTTGGGCCTATGAAAAAATTAAGACACATAAAAGCAAAGGTAAGGACTCTCATCGACCACATCGAAATACTCGCATTATCGTCATCATCATCATCATAGTGCTTGAATATCCTCTACAATCTGATGGACTCAAAGGGCTAAAATCTGTCCACTACATGTGTCTGCTCTGATTCTGACCACGATCAACCATCTCGAGTCCACAAGGTCTGAATCACTTGAAGCCATCCTTGGTAGAATTTATTGGTAATGATAGCATCTAGTTGTTCGTTATCCAAAATCTTGAACTTAGCTTCATGCCCCCACTAGTCTTCAATACGCTCAATTCAACAATCGTTTATGCAGCCGACTCATCTCCTAGGACAGCAAGTGAAAAGGTGTGTAGAAAATGGCAATCCTCATCCTCGATATCCAGTCATAGGAGCCTCATGTGTACACCGCAACATCCCTAATCCTCCACCAGGAGCATTCCCACATAATCTGTGTGACATCCTTAATCATCCACCAGGGGCATTCTCGCCTTGTTCGTACCGTAATGCAGTTCCGTATATTCTCTCTCTTCAAGCAAGTCAATCAGGCAAGCAACCAATAATCTTGATGATGGTTGGCCCGAGCATATCTTGCATTCATGCATAATATTCATAAGTGTCTTACCTATTATTCTATACTGAATTCTACAGGAAACAAAGCAAAGAAAAGTATCCTCGAGCTATGCACTCGACCTCCAAGGAAGCACCCATATTAAGGAGCATCTCAGAATTGTGTTCAATCCTATATTTTAGGCTGCACCCAAGGGGCATGTTAACTAATGTCTTTGAGCGATATGCTCAACCTCAGTTGATTCTCAGGTCCCCCAGAAATCTTATCTTAACCTATATTTCATTCTTCCATTTTTATGGCTTAATTGAAGGGGCAAAATATTTTTGTTTCCACAAAATAAATTAAGCAATTAAAACACAATTCATGGCAATTACTAATGTCTCAAAGCTTTCTTAGCATGTACACCATATGGCAATCCCGATAGGCAACCAACCCGATAGATCCTAAAAATCAAAGCTCAGGAGTTTCTCCTAGGGGCACTTTGATGCAATTACCTGGGGGCACATCGATATAATCATCCCAACACACATTCTAATATTGAGCGCCCTAGGGGCATATCAACTAGTCTTAGCATTCAACCTTGGCAATTTCTCTGGACTCCCCGAAAGTCTTACCACAACTTATATTTCTTACTTCCGTTTTTATTGCTTAATTGAAGGGGCAAAAATATTTTTTGTTTCCACAAAATCAATTAAGCAATAAAAATGTAGTTTACGGCAGTTTACTAATATCTTAAAACCATTTTGACAGGCACAATCATTTAGTCCGACGGTCTCCTCAGACGTTTTTAGCAAATCATTTAGTCCGACGGTCTCCTCATAAGTTTTTAGCAAATCCTTTAGCTCGATAGTCTACTCAGACGTTCTTAGCAAATCCTTTAGTCCGAAGGTCTCCTCAGATGTTTTCGGCAAATCATTTAGTCCGATGGTCTCTTCAGACATTTTTTTGGTAAATAATTTAGTCTGACGGTCTCCTCAGACATTTTTTGGCGAACCCCTTAGTCCGATGATCTCTTTAGACATTCTCGACATCTTTCAATGATGTCTTGGCATATGTTCCAGTCTAGTGATCTCGTTAGGCATTCTCGACATGTGTTTCACTCTAAGCAGACCTTTCAGTCCGACGGTCTCCTCAAATGTTTTTAGCAAGCACCTCAGTCCGATGATCTCGTTAGACATTCTCGGCATCTTTCAATGACGTTCTTGGTATACATTCAAGTCTAATGATCTCGTTAGCCATTCTCAACATGTGTTTTAGTCCAAGTAGATCTTTCAGTCCGATAGTCTCCTTAGATGTTTTCGGCAAGTCCCTCAGCCCGATGGTCTCATTAGACATTCTCGGCATCATTCAATAATGTTCTTGGCATGCATTCCAGTCTGGTGATCTTGTTAAGCATCCTTGGCATATGTTTCAGTCTAAGTAGATCTTTTAGCCTAACGGTCTCCTCACACCTTTTTGGTAAATCCCCGAGTCCGATAATCTCGTTAGACATTTTTGGCATCTTTTAGTGACGTTCCTAGTATATGTTCTAGTCTAGGAATCTCTTCAGACACTCTCAGCAACCTTTGTAGTTCATGGGTCGCTTGAGACAACCTCGGTAGTCTTTTTAGTCTAGGGGTCTCTTCAAATGCTCTCAGCGATCATCTTTGTCCAAGGGTCTATTTTGGCACTCATGGCAAATCCAACCATACACAACCGGTAGTCTATCACAAATCCATTGTGGGCAACAAGGAAATACCGAATCAATTTCTCGGTCAACATTATTCTCGATAGGTCTATTGATGGCAATCCCAGAAGACATCCAGTTTAAGAAATCTAAACCTCAGGTATAACCTTTGATCCCTCGGTCTTTTGTGAGATCACACTTAACCCGCCAAGTGATAATCTCCCAAGGGGCAGCCTATGAGCATGCGCTTTTAGGTAACCTACGGAATGATGAGGACGTTTTGCTTTTGACCTAATGATTGGCATATTGTTCTATTATTTTGGAGTTAAATCACGTTTGGGAAGAATTTTCGTGACGAGTTTAGGTCTTTAATCATGTCGTTTCCCTTGATCGATTATTTAAATTCAAATATTTAAATATTACAATATAATAAAAAAAATAATAATTTTAGCCTGACCCTAGCAGGTGCCGCCGTCCGTAACGACGCCATCACCGGAGTGGCGAGATGCCATCGGGTATGCGGTGAGACCCGCCTTTATACGCATCTCACCACACACCCTCGCGTCTCAGTGGGACGTGGCCATATCGCCAAGATGCGGCATGTGCACTGTGAGATGCTGCCACTGCAGTGTCTCACTGTGCATTGGAGCGTCTTACTGCGCTCCTACGAGGTGAGTTGCTATCGCCACAGCGTCTCACTTTGAGACGCTGCACGGGCTCCCGAGTTTCGTCGCCAGTTTGTCATTCTCTCTCTAATCTCGGATAACTTCAATTTTTTTGGGAATCTTTGCATTTCTAGGGACTAATTGAGTTATTTAGAGTGAGTAAAGTCTATAAATAATTTAGGACTTTTTTGCCAAATTGAAAGCTTAATTTCTCATTTAGAATTTCTTAGGCTTTAGAGAGAGAAAGCCATATAAAACTTGAGAAATCTGATTATTCCGGATTCTTAAGGGTTATTTAGCTTAATCCTTTAGCTTAATCATTAAAGTCAACTAGAAATCATAGGTTAAAATGAGCTTAAATAGGATTTAGAGACTTTTTCTCACAAAATCACTAAATTCCGTCACTAAGTTCGTCGCCTTTTTCGTCGCTATTTCGTCGGATTTCGTCATAACTTCGTCACAAATTCGTCCAACGACCGGTTCGAGTCTCAAAAAGTGGATTCACAACTTCTAGGTAATAAAACTAAGTTCCAATTTTTTTATTTAATTTAGTATCTTGTTTGGCTGCCTTTTTGGTTTTTTTTGTCGTAGTTTTTCCCTTTTCTTTCAGTATTTCAACAAATACCTTCCCCGGTATTTTTGGGTTTGTCTTTTATCCCAAAGTCGAGAAATCAGAGTTATTTCATCATTTTAAGTCTAGATCTACTGAAATATTATGGGAATCGGCTTAAAATTTCAGTAACCTTGAATTTTCGGGTGTAAAAATACCTATTTTGGTCAGTTTGGTACTTTTCCGATCCAGATGCTCTAATGAGCATCTGAGATGCTATAGTGTACCACCAGTTGCTGTAACTACAGCATCTGGGGCTGCAACAGTAGCATATCAGATGCAACTCTAGCATCTGGATTGGCAAAAATGCTAAAAGACCCATATTTTATGTTTTTGGCCCTTTTCTTTCGTTTCTTTATGTTTTTTACCCCGATTTTCACCCCGAAAAAATTTCCAAAAAATTTCACATAATCTGTAATTTTATAACATATTTTTAATCTATTTTTAGCATTTATTAATTATTTAATTGGTTAAATTTTTATTTTAATGGCTTAAAAATGGTTTTTTAACTAAATAAATCTTTTTGCCATATTAAAAATTCCAGAAATATTATGTAATTTTCCATTATTAATTTCAGGGCGTTTAGCTTATTTAATTAATATTTTAGGCTATTTAGATATTTAATAAGTGCCCGAAAATTGTATTTTTAGTCCCGAAAAATCTAAAAATATATTTTCTCCTTTGATTGGTTTATTTTCTGCCTTTTTTTATTATTTATGCATTATTTGTGATTATTCGTGTGTGATTTATCGTTCTTTAGAGCCGTGTTCATGTTGGTAAGCTCGGTTAGGATCCGATTTCACCCTTTTATTTATTTATCCACTTTTTTTACTTTCCCGCATTAAAAAAAATATAGGATTTGTAAAGCCATGTAATAATTAATTTTCTTGCTTTATTTGCTACTTTTGTGTGATGTAGGCTATATAAACCGAAAACTCTAAACATTAATTGGATTTGAATCGCATAAGAACTAAAGTCGCGTTTATTAAAATGTAAACGTTTTGATTTAATAAATGAAAAGTAAGCAACATCATCCGAACTTGGAACTCTGTTTTAAGGTACGGTCCAACCACCCGGTGGGAATATCGTATCCAAACTCTTGGTAGAGCTAAATCGAGTGGTGACTCTGTCTTAAAATGTGGGATTTCAAGTCGCGTATCTCTTAACATCTAAATTGGACTAAAACCTCACCATCAACATCAATTTTATTAAATCACGTTTCATTACGATAAAAATAGGATCAATCCTTCTTGCTCACTTCGCCGCTCTTATTTTTCACGACGCCCTTAAGGGTCGGCAAAAAAGGTCGTCCGCTCACATTTGGGTCTATGCAAAAATTAAGACATTTAAAATAGAAGGTAAATGACTCCACCGAACACATCGAGGTACCCACATCATTATCATTAAAATTACAATGCTTGGATATCCTCCATAGCCTAGTGGGTTTGACGATATGGAATTGGCCTTTTTACACATGTCTACTCTGATTCCGACTACGACTGAGTATCTTGAGTCTGCAACATCTTAATCTTCTGAAGCCATTCTTGGTAGAATTCATCGATAGTGATAGCTCCAGCCAATTGTAATCCAGAATCTTGAACTTTGCTTCGTGCTACCCTTATCTCTGTTATATTCAATCCAGTGATCATTACACAGCTGGTTTGTTTCCTTTGTCAGTGGGTAATAAGACGTGTAGTAAATAACCTTTCTTAGCCTCAATATTTTGACACACGGCCCCATGTATGTGCCTAACTTCCCTAATTCTCCACCAAGGGCATGCCCACCTGATTTGTGAGGAAATGCAATATTCTCTCTCTTCAAACAAGTCAATCGAGCAAGCCAATCAAGCAAGGAATCATCATCTAGAAGTTGATGAGCCCACCAACTCATGCAATTATGCATACATGCATAATATTCGTAAATATGCTGTCTATTTTTCTACAAGAAATAAGGCACATAAAATTATCCTCGAGCTTTATGCTCAAACTCAGAAATTACCCCGTGTATCAAGGGGCATCCCAACATATGTACTAAGCTACATTTGAGGATAAAACATCCAAGGGGAATACCAGTTAGACCCGATGGACACCTCAACAACTGCTCCGGACTCCTAAAAATCTGAACTCAACTTATATTTCATACTTTCATTTTTATTGCTTAA
Source organism: Euphorbia pulcherrima (assembly GCA_947683365.1). Taxonomy (NCBI): domain Eukaryota; kingdom Viridiplantae; phylum Streptophyta; class Magnoliopsida; order Malpighiales; family Euphorbiaceae; genus Euphorbia; species Euphorbia pulcherrima. The sequence continues at coordinate 18,024,202 of CANTUS010000002.1, forward strand.
TTGAAGGGCAAAAAATATTTTTGTTTCCACAAAATCAATTAAGCAATAAAAGCACAAATCATACCAATTATTGATGTCTCAAAATTTTCTTCACAGGTATGCCATACTCCAATCCTGGTGGTCATCTGATAAGAGAATTCTGAATTCGGATCCTGACTCACCAGGGGCACCTTGATGGAACCTTCCAATCCTCTAGGGGCACAACAATGTACCCTTGTCGATCTTCCAAGGGCACCTCGATGCAGCTTACCAATCCGAGAATCCAAAGTTCAAAATCTAAAATTTAAAATCCAAGATCCAAAACTCAAACTCAAAATTCCAAACCTATAAGCCCAAGCCCAAGCCCTCGCTCGGCAAACCTTTAAGCCTAAGCCCACACTTGGAAAACCCTTAAGCCCAAGCCTGCGCTTAGCAAACCTTTAAGCCCAAGCCCGCTCTTGGTGAACCTCAAAACCTAAGCTGGGGATCTACACGCCAAGCCGTCTATCCTGCAGCAAATCCTAAGCTATGGCCCACCACGTAAAAACCTAAGCTAGGGATCAACACACTGAGCCATCTATCCTATCGCAAATCGCAAGCCATGATCCACCATGCAAAATAATCAACCCGTACAAATTCTCTACACCTCGTTTACTATCAACCCGTATAAATTGCAAGTCATCTATCAGTCGAATGGGGCAAAATCAACCAAACATCGAATTTTTCCTCACTCTCAAATATTTCTAAACTCAATTTATTATCAATTCATTTTTATTATTAATCGAAGGGGCAAATATTTTTGTCTCAACAAAATCAATTAAGTAATAAAAATGAAAAATTCACAACGTTTCCTAATGTCTCAAAATTTTCTTGGCATGAACACCATACGACAATCGATTCAAAATACGATCGACATTTCTCAAATTTTATACTTGATGGGACTGTTGATGGTAATACCGCTAGACAACTGATTCAAAAATCCAGAACCCAATTTTCTATAATGGAGCGGCGCAATGCCATTCGACTAGGTATTTAATCCTCAATTATGTTATGGTGATGTAAGGCAACCAGAAGTGTATATCAAAGTTTCTATAATGGAGTAGTGCAATGCGATTCGACTGGGCATTTAATCCTCAGTTATGTTATGGTGACGTAAGGCAACCAGCAGTTTATATCAAAGTTTCTGAAATAGAGCGGCGCAATGCCATTCGACTGTGCATTTAATCCTTAGTTATGTTATGGTGATGTAAGGCAACCAGTAGTCTATATTAAAGTTTCTACAATGGATCAATGCAATTCCATTCAACTGGGTGTTTAATCCTCAGTTATGTTATGGTGATGTAAGGTAACCATCAGTCTATATCAAAGTTTCTATAATGGAATGGCTCAACGATATTCAACTAGGCGTTTAATCCTCAGTTATGTTATGGTGATGTAAGTCACCCAGTACTCTATATCAAAGTTTCTATAATTGAGAGATGCAATACCATTCGATTGGGTGTTCAATCCTTAATTATGTTATGGTCACGTAAGGCAACCAGCAGTCCATATCAAAGTTTATATAATGGAGTTGGGTAATGCCATTAAACTGGGAGTTTAATCCTTGGTAATGTTATGGTAACATAAGGCAACCAGTAGTCTATCTCAGATCCATGGGGAAGTCAAAGGTGATATCGAATAAAAATCTCCAAGTCAACCGAATTTGTAACTCAGTTACAACCTTTTATCCCTTGCTCTTTCATGAGATCATACTTGGCCTGCCAAGTGATACTCTCCTGAGCGGCAGCCTGTGTGCACAGGATTTTCTGTCACCTTGGAACAATGATGACTATTTGTTCCTGAAACACCCCTATCATATAATAACTATAGAAAAATACTATAGAAATTTTTTTTTTCAAAAATATTCATATATTAACACAACCATAATATTTCACATCAACTCTAATATCGTTCATTTATTACAAACCATAATTATGTTTGATTTGAAAAATCAAAACCCAACCACTTTCTATTCTATATGCTTGTCATGTGAGGAGAGAGAGCGAGATGGACACAGCCGACAGACCTTTCTTCCATGACAGCTACGGGTAAGAACCTTCTAGTACAATACTTTATCTACAACTTCAACAACTGAAAAATATAGCGATTTATATGAGTCGCCACTCAGTGAATATAAACAATCAATGAATTTAACAATCACATACAGTTACACCTTCCAATTAAACATACAGTCGTTCTTATATACTATTGGATGATTCATTTATTTAATTGTTGTGACATTTCCTACCAAACTATTGCCCCGGGATACATGTAACATTTGTAACAGATAACAATTGATTTGCTGGCCAGCTATATAACAATTGGTTGACCTTTCGGTCCAGATAACAATTGGTTGACCTTTCGGTCCATTTGTCAAATATTGCAATTGGTTGACCATATAGGTCCAGATAACAGAACATGTATTGCAATGTTTGATCGGCTATGTCACAACGTCTCTCTTTATTTCATTTGTTCCTGTATAATTGCGTATATAATGAATAATTCAATTATCTCAAGTTTCACCAAATAAACATATGTTCATATAATTCAAATTCTCCAAATAACATATAATCATTCAATTCACAATAATTCACCAAACATTCAAATATCACATATCAAAACATTTCACCTATTCATATCATATTTATACTCACAGATGGAATGCTAATTTCCACGAAATCGACTTATTTCCTCCTCTTGAACACTTTCACGACCTCGTGTTCCTATAAGCATAAATTCACATCAATACATTTCACCTTGTGTTGTTTTCTATTTATAAAGTTTTCATGACTTAAACCATTGTTACTTGTATACTTGTTCATATGACCTTGCTCTACTTAAAAATTCATAACTTTCAATTCACTTCTCCAAATGATCTGATTCTTTTTTTATTCTATCCCTAATGCACAAGGCTATAACATACTAAAACGTCAAAAATTTTAGAGTCTTATACGATTTATAGGGAATTTCCCATCAAAACTTGTTTCAGTCCCGCTTTACCTGGACAGCAACGTAATAAAACGGGTATAACTCTCTCTACACAACATGAATCGACCTGATTCTTTTTCCTACTTAAACTATACACATAAGGGAATAACATATCAAAAAATCAGAATTTATAAGCAGTATAACAATCCCAGATTAATTTTGAAACTCACCCTATCTCTTTGATCATCCAATTCTGCACACTTCATCTTATAAAAATCATAAATATTGATCTACTCGTCTAAAAATTCTTAAATTTTGCAGGATGAACCTTGACATAAAGAGGAACAATTCATCGTCTTACTAAAATTGCTAATTCTAACTTTAACCTAACGAAAATCGCACTACAAAGTTACTAAAATACCTGATTCCTTCCTTCTAGATCTCTTCTTCTCTTCTCCCTTTTTCTTTGTTCTTTGCTTTGTGTTTTAGGAGATGAAGAACTGATCTAATTTCTTATCAGTTCATAAAAAGATATAAGGGGCAAAAGACCAATTTGCCCTCAAATTCTTTATTTATTACAAATACTAACTATACTAAATACATATACATATATCTATACCATACTAATACTAATTCTAATACTAATTCTTATACTTAAATCCTTATGATATATCACAATTTTATTCAACTTTATATGTTCTAATAATCATTTTATATCTATAACATAACTATACTCCACTTATTCCTTAAAATTCTATAGCTATATAATTCGATACCTAGATATTAAATATCGTATTTTGTATGGTTAAAATAACTATTATTTTCACTAACCAATTTTAAATAAATATAACATGTAAAATTTAAATATAATAACATATAACAGATGTGGACAAATGCAAATATAATGCATGAAATGGGATATTATAGTTCCGACCTTTTACAGACCAGTTGTTCTATTCTTTGGGAGTGGAATCACATTTGGCAAGTACCTTTTTGATAATTTTGGACCTTTAACTGCGCTTAAAAATCATTAAAATGCATTTAAAAATGAATCGTAATCTTTCTCCCGCGCACAGTAAACTTTTTCACAATTTTCTCTTAAACCCAATCTTTTTCTGGAAGTCTTGTTAATTTTCTTAGATTCTCTGAGGTTTCCAGAATGTTAAGAATCGCTTAAATCGGATAACAGCAGCAAAAGTTATGATTTTTAGAGTTCAACATCCCTAATATCCAATGTGCAGTCCTTTCTTGGTTTCGCCCTCACCGGCCGGAGCCACCACCGATGACAGTGGTGACCGCTTTGATGGCGGCAGTGGCCGCCGTCGAGGCTGCGGTGGCCACCACGACTGTGGTTGTCACCTTGGCATAGAATTTTTCTGTCCGTATCACTTTTTCTGCTCTCTCTCCTCGTGATCGGGCCATGAAATTTCCCTAAAAAATCAATAGAGTCGGTGTATTTTTTAGTGTGGAAGTATATAAGCCTTATTTGGAGAGAGAGATTAAAAGGACTTTCTAATTGAAAAAAATTTTTTGAGAGAAAATGAGGAACAAGAGAGAGAGAAAGTGATGAACTAGAGAGAGAAAGCTTAAGAAAAGCATAGAATCTGAGTTAATATCTTTGAATCTCGATTATTAGTTTTTCTTAGGCTTGATCTTATAGCTTAAATATTAAATTCGGTTAGAAAGAAAAGGTTAAAATGGATTAAATAGGTTTTTAGTGATTTTTCCACAAAAACACTACCCAAATATTCAGAATCATCAAAAAGGATCTCATCGAGGGTTGATTTGAGTCTCCAAAGAGCAGATTCATGGCCAAGAGGTAACAAATCTGAGTTCCTTTATTTATTTATTTCATTTTTTGTTGTTGATTTGGTTTTTTTAGGGTCTTTTATCCATTGTTCTTCGGTTCTTTTTACAAGGCTGAAAAATCGCCAGAAACCGTTAGAAGAGTAGCCGTCACCTCCACTACTCTAGCCGCCACCGCCGCCCCTATGGCGGTGAAGGCTAGAGCAGTAGTGGTGACCTCTACTCCTGCAGAGGTCTCGTGATTTTTTAACTTTTCGGTTCTTTTTCTCCCCGATCTGTATATTAATTTCATTGTGAGTGTTTTAAGTCTAGATTTATTGAAATAAAGTTGATTCAGAGTTAAGAGCTTAGTGATTTTGAGTTTATAGGTGTAAAAATACACAGATCCATGTTAAAAATGAGTTTAAATCGGCATTGCTAATGGGGGAACGCCTCCCCCCCTCCCTAACGGTGGTGGTCACCGCCCTATCGGCGGCGGGGACGGCCACCCCTCTAGCCATGGCAATTTCTGTCCATTTTTAGCTCGTTTTTAGTTGTTTTTTAATCGTTTTTCAGTTTTTTCGTGTTTTTTTCTCACTGATTCAAGCCTGGAATTTTCTTTATAATCTGAAATTTTTATTATTATTTTTAATAGGGTAAATTAATTAATTAATTGGTTAAATAATTGTTCTACGCCTTAAAAGTATGAATTTTCCATAGAGAGCTTTCATTCGAAAATAGAAATTTTCCGAGCTAACCTGGTAACTCGACCCCGTCTAGGGGCTCTACCCCTTGGACCCCGCCAGGCGCTGCCGCCCTTTGGATCCCTTAGGGGCCGCCTTGTATTTCTTTTTCGCCCACTTATTAGTGTCTTGATTATACATGTTAATGGGTGTTTTGCCATCTTTTTAACTATCTTCTTTTTCAACCACCTTCTTTTTTTAACCTTCTTTTTCAAACCCTTCTTTTCTATCTTCTTGTTCTAAATCTTCTTTTTTAAAAAAACACCTTCCTTTTTCTTTCATCTTCTTTTTACTATTATTAAGTTTGACTTTTAACACAAAACTCAATATTCAACACTTTTAACTATCTTCTTTTTCATCCACCTTTTTTTAAGCTTCTTTTTCAAACCCTTCTTTTCTATCTTCTTTTTCTGTATCTTTTTTTCAAAAAAATACCTTCCTTTTTCTTTCGTCTTCTTTTCACTATTATTATGTTTGACTTTTAACACATTACTCGGGTTTATCTGGATTAGGGCACTAGTTGTGTCAGTATAGGGAACTCATTACATGGCCATTTGGGCTACTTGTATATTAGCAATTATTGTTGGACTCTTCGCTTTAAATGTCTGGCTGTTATTATATTTCTATTATAAATCACCATTTGGGCCCTAAATTATATATTCATATATTCGGTTCAGCAAAAAATAGTGTTTCCCATGCAGTCTTAAGCATAAATAATTGGGTAAAATTAAAAAAATATGACATGCGGTTTGGTAGTTTTTCAAAAAGGTGTTTGTGAAATATTTTTTTTCAAAAGGGTGCTTGTGGTTTCAAAAGTTTGCAAAAAAATAATTTCTAAAATTTTAAAACCACATTTTGAAGGGTAATCTTGTCTATTTTGAAGTAAAATTTTATAACTTAATTAATAAAAATATAATACACCTTATTGATAAATTTTAGAATTTTTTGAGAAGTATTAATATTTTTTTAATTAAAAATTTATTACAACTTTAAAAAATATAACAAAATGAAAATTTTTCAAATATCACTTTAATCTTCATATATAATTCTTAAATAATATAATTAAAATATAGGAATGTTGAATTTATCGGAATAACTAGTGTATCAGCTAATTTTCAAACCACATGCACCCTTTTGAGAACTTTTGAAGCCATACACCAGTTCAAAAAAAATATTCGTCAAGCACCTTTTTTAAAAAAAGACCAAATCACATGACATGTTTTTTAAGTTTACCCAAAACAATTATTTAGGAAGGAAATTTGAACTTCTTCCCCTATGGAAGGGCATTTGTTGGAAATATTTATTTATTTTATTTCAAAAGAAAATTAAATCCTTTTATTATAATTTTATTTTATTATTGAGTTATTTTATATTTTCCATTATATATATTAGTAACTCATACTATTTTTCATATGTTATGTCTATCTTAATTAATTTTTAATTAAAAATAAACTCACATTATGCAAGACTTTCAATTGTGTGGTCGTTTATATTTCAACTGGTACATTTTAATTATAACCTTTTATATGCTATTGATTTTATAATTTTAATTTCATTTAGGTGAAAGTGTTTTATATTATTATTATTATTATTATTATTATTATATTGACTATAACCGATCCTTTTCAATAGATAGCAGCTATTATGTTTTTACAATAAAAATGGTTCTTTTATTTGTGTTTTTGAGCGAACCATCATTTCTACTCCAACATGATATTGTTCTTATTTTCTCTGTAATTTGAGTTGTTCCTACTGAGTTATCGGCAAGCCATTCTTTCATATTATATATTCTTCTCTACTCTATTATTTCTGGATATAATACCGTATTTTCTTCCTGTTCCAACCAATCGGTTGAAGAAGTTGTTTAATCCTGGGAGGAACTACAAGTATCCTTTAAGGATAGTGCTCCACATAACTCAGCTTATTTGTGTCTGTTGGGAAACAATGATCCGGAAGAACCAATTAAAGAACTATCCAGAACAAGTTTGAAGAAAATAAAAACATATAGAACAACAACATGTAATCTCCCAAATCCAAAATGGAAGCATAAGATCCAAGACAAGTCATCAAGACATATATTGAATACCATAAATACCTAGCACACGATAGAAGCAACCGGTTAAAGTTTGGAAAGGAAACAAACTTTAAACCTCTCAAAAAGTAGCATCCAAAAGAAGAACTGCTTGAAAAAACATCCGAATATATTTGGTCTGAAGACGTCCAGAAGACTCAAATATCAAGACAAAGGGAAAATTCTGAATTTACCTTTTCCCTCTCATTTTGGTCTGAAGTCAAAGATCCTTTTACCTTGAAGATAACATCTAGCACGCATTTCAGAAAAGAACAAAAGGACTGACACAGGAAAGAGAAAAAGGTAACAAACTTTTTAACATAGACCAATAAGAATGGCGCATGGAGCTCACCCCAAAGCAAATGGCATAAAAGTTGGCGAGTCACTAAAATCCAAATAAAACTATCACTAACAACTTTTTGCCTCAATCCCAAGAATTTAAACGGGTTAAAATATGTGCCTAACGGATTAATCAATGGCTCTAGATGCGCCACATCATACCTGATCAATGGTGAAGATTCAATTCAACCTCAACGGTACACAACAGCTACATTAATGATCAAAGCCTATAAAATGGAAGCTTCATAAGTTGAGAAGGTGTTGGTTGATTTCACAAAAAGCTAGTATAAAAGAATTAAGGCTATTACAATAAGTAATACAATCCCTCTAAGAACCAAATAATTTAAAATCAGTTTGTAAGAACTCTCAAGTAAAGATTATAAACTTGAAGAGTTCAAAACCCTTTCAAAAGAAAAATCAGTTGTAAAAATTTCATACTTGAGTGAGTGTTGAGATTGGGAACTAGCTTAGAGTTGGTGCTTTAAGTGGAATCTCCCTGGAGGACTCAACTTAGATTTGGGTAGAATTTAAAGTGGTATATCTTGTTAAAGTGAAAGGAATCAGCTAGAAGTTGGTGCTCCTAGTGATATATCCTACATCCAAAAGGGGTTACCATCCGGAGATAAGCTCAAGAGGACTCAGCTAGAAGTTGGTGCTTCTAGTGGTATATCCTACATCCGGAGGAGAATAAATCTCCATTGTAAGGCATGATTCCTGCCAGTTAGAAAAGAATCCACTATTAGAAAAAGCTCGAAGTAAGGGGACTGGAGTAGGCGGGGCCGAACTAGGATAAAATACTGTGTTTGATTTTCTAAATCTTTATTTATTGCACATTATTTCATATCTGCATCATCCGAATCCATTATATTTGGAACATATGAAACACACTACATAAAAATTTTAAAGTCTCTTAATTCCGCAAAAAGGGTCATTCACCCCCTATTACCTTATATAGACCCTCACATGCACTAACAAGTGGTATCAGAGCAACTGCTCAAAACTAGAGATCTAACAATATCGAGCTAAAGGTTCATATTTTGATCCAAGAATCAAAATGAGTTTCAATAACTCAAAGCTTCTTTCGGAGGGTATGTCCATTACCCGTCCTCCACTCTTCATTGGTGAACGCTACATGTTTTGGAAAAACTAGATGAAGAATTTCATTCAGGCTCAAAGCATGCTAGCATGGATGGCCATTAAAGATTGTCCATATGTTCCTACTTATAAAGTAGAGGGTTTAACTACCTAGAAGCCCTCAAATCTGTGGGATGAGAATGATTATAAAATATTGTGTGAAAACACAAATGCTATTAATATGCTTCATTATGCTCTTAGTGCAGCTGAATTCAATAGGATTTTTAGATGCAAAACTGCATAAGAGATATGGCAGAAACTTAAGGTGCCTTATGAAGGCACCAATAGAGTCAAGGAAGCTAGAATAGATCTTCTACAACAAAAGCTAGAATCTTTCAAAATGGAGCCCAAAGAATCTATCAACAGCATGAACACTAGATACACCAATCTAGTAAATGAAATGAAGAGGCTTGGAAAGGAGATCATAGGAGTAGAAATTGTGAAGAAAGTTCTCTAGAGTCTCACCAAGGAGTACGATAACAAAAAGACAGTCATTGAGGAAGCTCGTGACTTAAACTTCTATAGTTACGATGAGCTCATTGGTAATCTCTTGACTCAAGAGCTATCCCTGGAGAGATATAACCAATAAGAGAAGAAGCCTAAAGAAAAGAAGAAAGTTATTGCACTAAAGGCAGAGACCTCCGAATCAGCTTCCTCCAAAATAGACTAGCAGCTATAGGAATCCCAATGCAGCAAGGAACAAATGGCTATACTAGCTAAACAGTTTAATAGATTCCTTAAAAAGAAAGATAAAAGGAATTCTAGAAGATATGATTCTAGAAGAATGAAGGAAATTCCTCTAAAAGGGATAAGCCAAGAAAGGCTATGGAAGAGAAGAAATATCTGGAAAAAGATGCTGCCTATTCTGAATGTGGAGAGAAAGGCCATTGCAGAACCAAATGTCCTAAACTCAAAAGGGACAAGAGATATAAAAAGAAAGCGATGGTGACCACTTGGAGCAATAGTAGAGAAAATAGTAGCTCATCTTTAACAAAGGAAGAAGAAACTACAAACTGCACATTCATGGCACTAACTAATCCGAAAGTAGAGCAATCTAGAAGAAATCCATCAAAGCAAGTCACAGAGCAAATCAAAGAATCAGAAACTGAGAAAGCTAGCACTGAGGTAAATTCTCACTCAAATTCTGTATCTAACAATGATCTTGCTAGGGCCTTAGGGGTTATAATCAACAATGTGAGAAAGAACATAAAGGCTATCAAATTCCTTGAAAGGCAAGTAATGGAACTTACTAAAGATGCTGAAGCATTGGCTCAAGATGTCGATCAAATGAGAGTCACAAAGCACATCGATCTAGTTGAAGAAAACTTCCTAAGAAATCAAGTACAGATAGTAAGTGCAAATGTAAATGGGCTACATAGGGAGCTAGCTTTAATGAAGGATGCATCCGGAATGAGATTAGAACCCTCAAAGAAAAGAAGGAATTCGGAACCTCCATGATAAAAGAAATCCCAGAGGCAACCTCAATCACAAAGACATAATGCTCCACCCAAAGCTCAAACTCAGATATACATAGCTGCTCAAAAGGGAGAGGCCAAAGTAATCTACAATGATCAACCAAGTAAGCGAAGGAGAAACTATAAAGCAGAAATTGCTCCACCAGTTAACTATCAGATCCCAAATAAATAGCCAAGTCTGGATCTATCCAAAGTAGGATATTTCGGAGATTATAGGAAGAAGGATCTCCAAAAGATTATGGAGAAGCTTAACCAGAACAAACCAGTCGCTAGGTGCAGGTTTTATGGAGCTAATAACCATATGACTAAAATGTGTAGATTTAAAAATGGTTATTATGATATTTATCCTTGGCCTGAAATGGTTGATAACCCGAGAGGACCCAAGTCTAATTGGGTACCCAAACCCACTTGATCTATTTTATAGGTATGCCTTAGATTAACAGTAGATCAACGCACATGGTACATTAATAGTGGATGCTCAAGGCACATGACTGGTGATTAGAAAGCCTTAATCACTTTAATCCAGAAGAAAGGTGGGAAAGTAAGCTTTGGAGATAACCAAAAGGGGTAGATCATTGGACATGGAAGCATTTGATCTTATCTAAAGATAGAAGATGTCTCACTAGTTGATGAGCTGAAGTTCAACTTACTTAGTGTAGCACAACTCTATGACAAAGGAAGAAAAGTCACATTTGACTCTAGAGGCTGCTCAATTGTTAATTGTAACTCTAATCAACTCATTCTTTATGCACCTAGAGTAAACAATGTCTATTATGTTAACATTAAAAATGTGAAAAAGAATATATGCTTGGTGTCTAGAGAATAAGAATCATGGCTTTGGCACCGGAGGTTGGGACATGTAAGCATGAACCTCCTATCCAAATTAGCCAAAAAAGAATTGGTTATGGTTTTGCCTAAGGTTGGTTTTGGTAAGGATCACATATACACTACATGTTAATTAGGTAAACAACACAGAAAAAGTTTCCCCTCCATCTACTATATACCTTCCAAGAGAGTTCTTGGACTCTTACACATTGATCTCTTTAGTCTAATCAAACCAATGAGTTTAGGTATGGTCATAGTGGATGATTATTCTCTCTATTCCTGGGTGGCTTTGGTAGCTACTAAAGTTGAAGCCTTTGACCATTTATAAAAAATGTTCATCCAGATAGAAGTACAACAGGGCATAAACATTGCACGCATCTAGAGTGATAATGGAGGAGAATTAAAAAATAAGCATTTTGATGAATTTTGTGAATCCAAGGGCATTCAGCATAACTTTTCTGCTCCTCATACACCTCAACAAAATGGGGTTGTTGAAAGGAAAAATATAATAATAGTTGAAATGGCTCGAACAATGCTAAATGATAATAGACTACCTAAATATTTTTGAGGTAAGGCCGTGAACACTGTAGTTACATCTTGAATAGAGCTCTCATAAGAAAGACCATAGAAAAGACCCCAATTGAAATCTAAAATGGAAGAAAACCCAAAATTAGTTATTTCAAAGCTTTTGGATGTAAATGCTACATCCTGAATGATAGAGAGCAATTATGAAAATCTGATTCATAATCTGATGAAGCAATTTTCCTTGGCTACTAAACACATAGCAAAGCTTACAGAGTCTATGACAAACGAACCCAAACTGTGGTAGAGTCAATACATGTAGATTTTGGTGGGACTAACCATGTAGGGAAAACAAGTTCCAATCTAGAAGATTTGACTCCAGAAGCTGAGAACACTAGAGAAAAGGAGGAAGTATGAATTCAAGATTCCCTTCAAATCAAGAATTACAAAGAAGAGGAAGAAGGAATCAACTTCAACTCGGAAGCACCCCAAGGAGATCTCAATCAACATAAGATAAATTTCATTAATGATCAAGAAGAAGAAGTTGAAGCAAAAGAAGAACAAGCTCCAGTTTAACATACAGACCTTTAAAGAGAGATCCGGACTCACAGGAATTGTGCAATTGAAGCCATTTTGGGTAATGTCTGAAATCTAGTTAAAATAAGAGGACAAATCAATAGTATGACGAGCCATGCTACTTTTATTTCTCTAATTAAGCCAAAGAAGTTTCAAGATGCTGAAGGAGATGAAAGCTGGATGATGGCAATGCAAGAAGAACTAGATCAGTTCACTAGAAATGATGTATGGGATCTAGTACCACCTCTGGAAGGAAAATCGTTCATTAGCACCAAATGGGTATTCCAAAACAAGCTAGATGAATCCGAAGTAGTGGTGAGAAATAAGGCAAGATTAGTTACTCAAGGCTACAATCAGCAAGAAGGCATTGACTTTGAGGAAACATTTGCACTAGTAGCAAGATTAGAAGCAATTTAGATTCTATATTCTTTTGCATCATTCATGGTTTTCACATTGTTCTAAATGGATGTCAAAAGTGCATTTCAAAATGGAGTTATCTAGGAAGAAGTCTATGTCAAGCAACCACCTAGATTTGAGGACTCAAAACATCTAGATCATCTATACAAGTTGAAGATAGTCATTTATGGATTGAAGCAAGCACCAAGAGCCTGGAATGAAATACTTACTTCTTTCCTCATTTCCAAGAGTTACATCTGGGGTAAAGCAAACACAACTCTCTTCATCAAGAAGAAAAAGGGTGATATCATTATAGTCCAAGTTTATGCAAATGACATTATCTTTGGAGCAATAGATGAGAAGATGTGTGAGGAATTCAGCACTTAAATGCAAAAGGAATTTGAGATGTCCATGATGGGAGAACTAAATTTCTTCCTTGGTTTACAAATCAAACGGAGTCCGAATGGGATTTTCATCAATCAGTCCAAGTATACCAAGGAGATCCTAAAGAAGTTTGAAATGGACAAGAGCAAGACTATGTCCACTCTAATGGGATCAGATATTGTCCTTTCAAAGGATTATGAAGGAGAAGATGTAGATTAGAAGCTTTACAGAGGAATGTTGGTTCACTTTTATACTTGACAGCTAGTAGACCTGACATACACTATATAGTCTGCTACTATGTAAGGTATCAAGCCAATCCAATAGATTCACATCTCAAAGCACTGAAGAGGATTCTTAGATATCTTCTAGGAACCACTGAAGTTAGGCTATGGTATCTTAGTAATTGAGACTTCACAATATAAGGCTTCACTAATGCAGACTATAGTAGAGATACTCTTGAAAGAAAGAGTACATCCGAAGGCTATCACTTTCTTAGAGATTGCATGGTATCATTGTATAGTGAGAAGCAAACTTTAGTTGCCATATCAACTACAAAAGCAGAATATATGGCACCTAGAAGTTGTATTGCTCAACTCTTATGGATCTAGCAAGAATTAGAAGACTATGGAGTTTAATACGGATGTATAGATGTTATGTGTTACAACAAAAGTGCAATTGATGTGTCAAAAAATCCAATACTCTATAACAGGATGAAGCATGTTAACATCAGACATCATTTCATCCGGGATCATGTAATGAAGAAGGATGTTGCATTGGTCTACATTCCAACAAATGGGCAAAGGGCAGATATCTTTACTAAGCCATTAAGTAAAGATCAATTCAACAAGCTAAGAGAGTTAATTGGAATGTCTAATCCAATTTGAAGATGGATCCGGAAGACATTCTGGAGCTAGTTTGGTATTCTACAAGTTAGGAAATCCATAAAGAAAGAAGAAAACTTCAAATCACTAGATCCAAAAGGAATATTGCTAGCTCAGTAGACAGGACTGACAAATGGCAGTAAAAGCGCAAAAAAGTAACTATACACGTCTTAAATTTCAAACATTTATTGGGTAGTACACGCGCGGTAAAAGTCATAGTTGTACTTAAATTAAACTGTTCCACTTCTCTGGTTTAAACGCCATTTATCTCTCTCTTTAATACTTAATTGCCACCTCATTAATCCAATTAACTTTAACTATATCCGGATTACCAAACTACCCTCACTCTTGAAAACTTTATAAAAGGCCCCAAAAATACCTCTTCATCCTTACGCGAGCAACTACTCTACCATTACTCTGTAATTTTAATTCCAAAAACCCTAAAATTCCCAAACTCTTTTCAAACTCTTAAATGGAAGCTACTCAAAATCAAACAACAACTCTCCCCAGAAACACCTTCATAGTTGCTGATCTTAAGAATGAGGATTTTATTCCTCTTAAACTCAAGAGTCAAGATGTCGTAGTTCCATCATACTACATGGGCGATAATTTCTTATTGAACCCTATAACCAACTTCTAAAAGACCTAAATCTTGAGGATTTCCTCTTGTTAAACCCTTCAACCTCTCTAGATCTTGTACAGAGTTCTATGACAATCTCACTGTCCACAACTATTTTGATGCCCTCTGGATGAAAGTGCAAGGTAAAGTCATAACCATCACCCCTGAGTTCTTTGTGACTCACTTTAAAATGAAGAATGATGGAGTACAACTAAGAAGTGATGGAGATGAACTGAAAGTCCTATATGATCCAAAGAAATGGCTTCCGAAAAGTTACTTTAGAGATAAATTTTCAATCTACTAGCTAAAGACTCCCAGATTACTACAACATGTACTGAAAAAGTTCATTAATATGTGTTCTTCAACACTAGGTGGAGAGTAAAGTCATCAATATGCTCATACTAATCATTCACTTCATCAAACAGCACCAAAACACTAACAACGCGCTCATTACCAAGATATTGTTTGATCATGGCATCAATCTGTCCGGATTTGCATCCATTTAAGGAAAGGAGATATTGGAAATAACTTCAAAAAAACTCTCATTTGGTGAAGACTAGGATGAGGAAAAAGCCATTAGGCTGAGAGAGAAGAAGAAGGAGAAGACCAAACTTTGGAAGGTCGAAAGTTCCGTAGAACTTGCTCCAGAAGCTAAGAAAGGCAGAACTGCCAAGGTTAGAGCTCAACGCAAAATCAACCTAAGACCAGTGGTTGAGGAAGTAGATGAGGATAAACATTTACTCTCACAACTAATGAAAACTACCCCGAATAAGCCTAAGACGAGAGGTAGGCTCATTAAAGCTGCTGCTAAAATGATGAAGCCAGTTTATAAACTGGAAGCTATTGAGAAAATTGCAGTGGCAGCTGCTGCAATCAGAAGAGGATGAAAGCAAGGGGAGAAGACAATAATTGAGGATATCCTAGAGTAGGAGGATGGCTCCAACCGTGAAGAGACTAGGGATGGGGAGCTTGTACCCAAGAAGCAGTTTATTCGGAAGGGCTCTACTTTTAGTGAGGCTATTAAAGTAAAGAGGACTAAATTGGATATCAAGAAGCCAACTGCTGGTATCACCATCTAAGAGCCAACCCCTAAAGCTATAACACCAGTAGATCTGAGCAAGGGTAAGGAAAGTGTAGTTGCTGGGAAACCCAACCTTCCGAACAATAATGCTCCGGAGAATCCTCAATATGAAGATATGATGGTTGCAGTGAAAGACAATATAAAATCCAACCAACTTACAATTAAAGCAACCAGAGGCT
Organism: Euphorbia pulcherrima; assembly: GCA_947683365.1. NCBI lineage: Eukaryota > Viridiplantae > Streptophyta > Magnoliopsida > Malpighiales > Euphorbiaceae > Euphorbia > Euphorbia pulcherrima. The sequence goes on from CANTUS010000002.1 coordinate 18,040,158, forward strand.
CTTCCAAAACAATAATAAATAGTTCACTAGTCCTCATTGCTTCAACAGATCTAGCACTTCTTCAAGAAAGCGATTATTCGGAGGAAGATCTATTTTTGTTCAAGGCCAAAATTGAACCTCTTTCGGAAAATATGTTGAACCTAGTAATAGTTGTAATAGAGGTAATTAAAGTATAAAGTCCTTAAAAGGAAACTAGAGGGGATAGTAAGGACAGTACCACCATTCCGGATCATACAGAAGAAAGAGCTATAAGTCCTATAAAGGCAAATAAAGGGGAAACTTGGGACAATACCAGTCTTCTGAATATTAGAGCAATTGAGTAGATAGAAACAGAGTATACTGAGCCACAACAAACCAATGAGGCAATCCCAATCTCTGATGTTGTTGATAATCTACCTGGTGATCGCAATGAAACTCTAGACAACTCAGGTGTAAAAATCCAAACTGCATCTAAGGACAAACAGTCTATCCCAGAACAAAATGCTTTAAAGTAGGAAACTGGTCTAGGACCCATTGAGCACACTTTTGAGGCCAATCCAGAGGATAGGTTGGAAGAAAAGAGCGAAGAACAGAAGGAGAAAGAAAGTACTGAAGAGGAATCTTCCAGATCAGGGGAATCTAGAAGCAACTTTAGGTCAGAAGAGACTTCATCATTTGATAGCACACCTAAATGGCCAACTACCAATATAAATCTTGGCAGAGTTAAAAAGATAACCACAACACTGAAAATGATACAAGAGGCTACAGTTGAAAGGCACAAAGAGAGTTATGTCACTCATAGTCTCCGGAGTATTCGTGAACAACTGAAATCCATGGAGAATCTAGTAAATGATAAATCTATAACTCCAGACCTTAAAGTTGAACTAGGATAGATAAAGGGGTATGTGCATAACATTGAGAAGAAAGTAGAAACATTCCCCTCCGTTGAATTAGTTGTAAAAAATTCCCTCTCCAAAATCACTCCAGTCCTGGAATAACTAAATTCAAATATTGCAGGAGCAAATCGCTCTGCAGATCAAGCACTCATTGGAGCTAGCAAAAATTGCACAACCCTCATGGGTTAGATTACCTCATACTCCATCGATCTAAAATCTGAGCTGTAAGAGTATATAGACTGCAAGTTTTAAAGCTTGGAAAAATTCTTCCTCGAACCTATAGTTGAAGCTAGGAAGGGCATCACATTCTGGCTTACAATCTTAAATAAAGAGCAATAGGCTTCCCAGCATATACTTTTCAATTTCCTAGATGAAGGAATCCTCAAGGTTTTGGAGAAGAAGATTGAAGAAATAAGTAATGATTTTGGGAGTCATCTATCCAGAATAGATAAGCTAATCAATAATCTAAAAGAGGCCTTCAATAAGGACATGACAACTTTCAATACCAGCCTTCACAATGTCCAGAGAGATATTCTTTAGGAGATTGAGAACCTAAAGTCAGGTATGACTAATCTATCTCTTAACGCACCCTCTACTTCTATATCCGAATCTTCAACAGTCATTCCGAAAAACCTTCTCCTTTCGGTCATCCAGAATCTCATCCAATACAATTGAGACACTAGATTCTTTGGCTATAAATGTGGAATAACTCTTCTCAAGGCTATCTTCCCATTCTTTAAAAAAGAGGACAGACAATACACTCTCAAGATGATTCTAGACATGGTCAAGTCCTGCAACCAACTCCGGGAACAACTAAATCCAGTCCGTCTCCTTCTGGCTACTGCTGAAACCATCATTGAAAAGCGCCTGGAAGGAAATGTTGATTACTCAGTCTACTCAGAAGCTTGGCAGAAGAATTGGGATAAAAGAACTTACATGGTAATTGGCCCCCAATCTGATGCAAACAATAAGGGGGAGAAGAGCACAAACAAAGATGGAGAAGATGATGCTATGGAAGAGCAGAAGTAGTACACTTATAGAATAGCTATTTTCCATTGTAAAATCATGTAATAGCTAGTCTTGTAATTTTTCACTTATATATTTCTGTACTTGTAATCCGGAACTTCATGAGGTTAACTATTGTTAACAATAAAAGTACATATAGTGAAATATTCTACTCAAAAATTGCTTCTAAGTACAATCTATATTTGTACTTCAAAAACTTAGAAGCTAGAATGCAAAAATGTAAGGGAAGTCGGGATGCTAAAATTATGGGGGAGTAAATCTGTAAATGACTAAGTATCAAGAATCAAACTTAGCTCATAAAACCCCTTTTACTTATGCTTAGATGTTCTTAAGTTTTGTTTATGTCAAATGGGAAAGATTATTGGGAAACAATGATCCGGAAGAACCAGTTAAAGAACCATCCAGATCAAGTTTGAAGAAAACAAAAACATAGAGAACAAAAACATATAATCTACTAAATCCAAAATGGAAGCATAGGATTCAATACAAGTCATCAAGACATATATTGAAGACCATAAACACCTAAGCACACAATAGAAGCATTTGGTTAAAGTTTAGAAAGGAAACAAACTTTAAACCTCTTAAAAAGCAGCATCCGAAAGAAGAACTGATTAAAACAGCATCATAATATATTTGGTATCAAGTCATCCGGAAGACTCAAATATCAAGACAAAGGGAAAAGTCCAAATTTACCTTTTTTCCTCTCTTTTTGGTTTGAAGTCAAAGATCCTTTTACCTTGAAGATAACAGCTAGCACGCATTCTAGAAAAGAACAAAAGGACTGACACAGGAAAGAGAAAAAGATAACAACCTTTTTAACATAGACCAATAAGAATGGCGTGTGGAGCTCACATTAAATCAAAGGCATAAAAGTTGGTGAGTCACTAAAATCCAAACAAAACGATCACTGACAAATTTTTGCCTTAATCCCAAGAATTTAAACGGGTCATAATCTGTGCTTAACGGATTAATCAACGGCTCCAGATGTGCCACATCATACCTGATAAATGGTGATGATTCAATTTAACCTCAATGGTACACAACGGCTACATTAATGATCAAAGCCTATAAAAGGGAAGCTTTATAAGTTAAGAAGGTGCAGCTTGATTTCACAAAAAGCTATTACAAGAGAATTCAGGCTATTGCAATCAATAATATAATCCCTCCAAGAACCAAACCATTCAAAATCAATTTGTAAGAACTTTCAAGTAAAGATTATAAACTTGAAAAGTTTAAAACCCTTTCAAAAGAAAAATCAGTTGTGAAGATTTCATACTTGAGTGAGTCTTGAGATTGGGAACTAGCTTAGAGTTTGTGCTTTAAGTGGAATCTCCCTGTAGGACTCAGCTTAGGTTTCGGTAGAATCTAAGTGCTATATCCTACTAAAGTGAAAGGACTTAGCTAGGAGTTGGTGCTTCTAGTGGTATATCCTACATCCAGAAGGGGTTACCATCCGGAGACAAGCTTAAGAGGACTCAGCTAGAAGTTGGTGCTTCTAGTGGTATATCCTTCATCCGGAGGAGAATAAATCTCCGGAGACAAATTATATGGCTTGATTCCTGCCAGTTGGAAAGGAATCCACTAGTGGAAAAAGCTCGAAGTAAGGACACTTCGGGGACTAGGTGGGGCACAGATTATTGCACTAGTGGAAAAAGCTCGAAGAAAGAACTAGGATAAAATACTGTGTTTGATTTTCTAACTCTTTATTTATTGCACATTATTTCATATTTGCATCATCCGGATCCATTATATTCGGAACATATCAAACACGCTACACAAGACTTTTTAAAGTCTGTTAATTCCGTAAAAAGGGTCATTCACCCCCTTTTGACCTTATATAGACCCTCGCAGGGACCAACAGTGTTCACATTTCCTTTAGCTTGTTTATTGATTTTAGTGATGTCTCTATAATATTTATATTGATTATATTTATTTATTTGATGCGAGGTGGAGATCAGAAAGCACTTTAAGGCAAACATTCCAACGAAACTGACACTCCAAAATTGGATAGAGAAAAATCAAGCTCAATATTTATTTATTTAACTATATTTTGTAATTGTTATCCAACAATCTTAAAGGATATCTCGTGTTTCTAATTTATAAAATTACTAACTATTATGGAATTAAGTCTTTTGTCAGATGAAGAAGCCTAATTGTTGATATTCATAGAGGAAATTTCGGAAAGGGATATAAAAAGAAAATGAGTGGACTCGCCAATTCAACAGATGAGTTTACATTCGTATATTTATCATCATTATAATCATCTTACCTTATTCAATAAATGAGTTGACTTATTTTATATTCCCAGTAGAAACAATTACTCTTTTGATATAGATATGACATATTTTATTTTCGGCTGAGGTTGCTTTCACTAATTTCTCCAATACATGGAAGGTTGGAGGTTTAGTAATATGAAATTGCCTATGTATTTTTCTGATGTATAGCTCTTGGCACCTCGCCTCCTAGTATGATTGTTATTGATTTGCTAAGCTTCTGCTCATTGCCTTGCGCGAACAATCCTACAACTTGGTGGCATGAGTAAGGAAAAGATATGTAGTAATTAGTTGGATAAAAGTTTTGTGACACCATGAGTTATGAGAAATTGAAAAAATATCTATTTTGTTGAAGTTGAGAAAATATATAGAGTTTCCATTTGAGTTTTTCAATTAAAAGTAATATTTGAAAATGTGGGGGTTGCTTGTAAAGTTCTTATCTCCAAACCTAAGAAAAATAGGTTGTTCGTTTTATGAAATAAGAATAAGTAGAGAACATATATAATTTCTTTTGGTGCGAGAATCATAAGGATGAATTTAGGGGGCTTTTGATTTACACAAGAAAAGGAAAAGGGAACAAAGAAAGAGAATCAAGGATAAAGGAATGCAATTCTCTTTCCTATTTATTGATGTTTGGTTTAGTCGATAATCAGTTCCATTTGTATACCTTGCGCTTTCTCCTCTCCGTACAATTAATTTTGCAGGAACTTTTTTATCAATTTCTATATCCATATTTTACCCATGAAACAACAAGCACACTCACCCACAATCAAAATCAAAAACTCAAATCCAGGAAGTGAAAATTAGAATAGGAAAATTGAAACCCATGGCATTTATCGTTGATGAACCCTAAAGTTTACATAGGCTAAATTTAAGTGTATCATTGCAGAAAGGAAATTCAGATTGGCATAATCTAAATCCTTGATATTTGCATTATGTTTGTCTCCTTGTATCTAAATTAAATGATATTTTATCTGTAATTGCCAATTCGCATATTGACCGGAGACTAGAGAATAAGGGTGTTAATAAGTCTAGTAGCTTGCAAACAGTTCAAGATTCGATTCAGTAAAAGCTCGGTCAGAGTTCGACTCGATAGAGCTCGACTTGAGTTCGAGATGGGCTCGAGATATTAACAAGCCAAATCAAGCCTTCTAAGGTTCGGCTCGAAAGCTCGTAAACGTGTTTGTATAAATTTTCTACTTGATAAATTACTGAGAAATATATGAGTAAAACACCTGTTTGTTCAACTTTTGCAAAATAATTACATAATTGGCTCAATTAAACACGTGTAACTTATACAACTTTTTCTAAACTTCTCCTAACCAAAATATGCTCCCCTTATATGCAAATCTCTCCCTTCATTCCGATTTCTTTTCCCTGCCCTCAGCACCGGCGTTGCCATCTTCTGCGTTTACCTCGTCGGGGAACAAGTCTACAGCAAAGCTTTATGCTCCTTCGTCTTCAGAATCTCACTCTCATTGATTTAGGTATTTGATTTTCACATCATCTTTACTATGAACGAACGACCTTTTTCCCGCCCGCGGGGGCTGCGTGAGATGCATAGCATGGGGGGTGGAAATATAATAAGGCGCGGTGAAGCATGCCAAGGGATTGATCCCCATTTTAGGCATGATGAAAGCACTGATGTCGAATTTGGGTTTAAGTTCAATTTAGGTGTTTAAAGAATACAAGATCGAAATCTCGTACTTAAAATACAGTCGCCACCCGATTCAGCTCAACTAGGAAATTTTTGTACAATTTTCCCACCAGGTGGTAGACCATACCTTAAGTAGAGATTCTGAGTTTGGATGATGTTATCTATTTTTCATTAGGCCAATTTAAGATATTTCATTCTTTCTTAATCGATTTAATCCATCCTATTTATTGTATTTGTGGTTATGATGTTGTTATCACGTTTATCAAGCATCGAATAAATTATTACAGTCATCCAAAAGTAAATGCAGAAACTGAAATTATTACATGGCTTTCAAATCCTATTCATTCTCTATGCGATGAATAAAATACCTGAAGGCCTAACATACATCTACCTGTAGAAGATGGTTAGACAGATACGGCACATCGAACGAGATATATCACGAATCATGTATAGTTAGCAAATCAAACAAGACCCGAGTTACTGTGAACATGGCATAAACATTTATATCGTTATGAAGCCCGGTTGGATGGCTAAAGTGAGATTTGAATGGCGTTTGAGGAAAATTCCATTTTTAACCAAATTTTAGACTCGATTGTTATTTTATCCGGATTATTAGTGAAAATGCCACATGGCATGGGGTGGGGTCTGTTTTCGGAGGGTTTTGGACCTCCATCGTTGCACTATGTATCCTAGTTTCGGAAAATAAACTAGGTTGGAAAAGAAAGAAATAAAATAGCTGTCCAGAAGGCCATGCCGCCGGCGATATCAGTGATGTCGCTAGAGGTATCAGTTTGTAGGTAGGTTGCATGGTTTTTTATTACCATAAAGAAAGGGTCCTACAAGAAAGTGAGGCCTCTGGGGAATGTGATATCACTAGCGTAATTAGCAATGTCTCTAGCGATATGAGTGATACCGTCGGCAACATCATATGTCTCCGGCGACTTCAATTTCTTACAGCAGTAGCAGGTAGCAATTAAAAAATGACGGAAAGCCCGAAAAGAACACAAATCAACAAGAATCAGCATAAACCAGCAATATTAATGCCAAAGAGCTTTGAGACTCAGGATTTTCACCTTGGGGCCGTGAATCCACCTCTTCGTGAACCAAGGAACACCTTCAGGGAGGTTGTAATGATGATTTAGTAGTAAATTGGGTACTTGAGTCTCTAAATTCCTATTTAGATTGATTTTAATCTAATGTCTACTAATTTTAAACTCACAAATAGAGAGTTCAAAGAAGGTAAACTAGGAAAAATGGATTCAAATACTTTTTCCTACCTTTTCTAATTCTTATCTCACTAGAGCTAGTTTTATCACTGTAGAATTATGTCAGTTCTAATTTTAAATTAATCTCCACCTCTTTTCTGAAACTATAGGTGTGTTTTTATTGGCAAATTGGGGTGGTCTTCGAGACCCTTCAGCCATTTTCACCAAAATGGCAAAAAAAAGACTGTCCCAATGAGGAAAAAGAAAGCTATCTGCAGAGCCCGATTTGGCCATGCCGCCAGCGACATGGATGATACCATCGGCAGCATGGGGCGATGTCGCTGGCGGCATCAGCTTTTAAAAATTTGATTACTAGCGGGCCTACAAGCCTGAAAACTGCCAAACACAGGTCAAAAGTGGCAAACCGGGATCTTTGAATTTTAATGATATTTTAAAGGGTATTTAGAGATTTATTTTAGTTTCGGTGTAAATAATTGGTTCAAGCTCCTACCGGACGCGTTATTGGCCACGCCGAACTGGATTCTACCAAGTATAAAGTTCCCAAGGAACATTATATTGGTAATAAAAATTCTAAAGAGAACTTTTATTTTAAGGCATTAAAATTGGGTATACATCATCATCGTCTCGCGAGAAGGACTATAAAATCCGGTGCTCACAGGCTGCCCCTTGGGGGATCACTGCTGCCATATATTAGTATGATCGTACAAAAGAGCAAGGGATAGGAATGACACCTGATGGATGACTGGTTTGCCCCTTAGTCGAACTTGTGCTTTGTGGAAAGGATGTCCCTTGGTCAGACTTGATGCTTGCGAAGAGATTGCCCCTTGGTCGGACTTATGCTTTGTAGATTGGTTGCCCTTTGGTCGGACTTATGCTTCATAGATTGGTTGCCCTTTGGTTGGACTTATGCTTCATGGAGAGATTGCCCCTTGGTCGGACCTATGCTTTGTAGATTGGTTACCCTTTGGTTGGACTTATGCTTCGTAGATTGGTTGCCCTTTGGTCAGACTTATGCTTCACGGAGAGATTGCCCCTTGGTCGGACTTATGCTTTGTTGATTGGTTACCCCTTGGTCGGACTTATGCTTTATGGATTGGTTGCCCCTTGGTCAGACTTATGCTTCACGGAGAGATTGCCCCTTGGTCGTACTTACGCTTCACGGAGAGATTGCCCTTTGGTCGGACTTATGCTTTACAGAGAGATTGCCCCTTGGTTGGACTTATGCTTTGTGGATTCGTCGCCCTTTGGTCGGACTTATGCTTTATAGAGAGATTGCTCCTTGGTCGGACTTACGCTTTGTAGAGAGATTGCCCTTTGGTTAGACTTATGTTTTGTAGATTGTAGTTCCTACAATAAGCAACAACTAAAAGATCAGACCAATTCTTGAATTACGTTTTTACTGCTTGATCGATTTTGTGAAACAAAAATATTTTTGGCCCTTTAATCAACATTAAAAACATAATTATAACAAGTACAAGGGTTTTAGAAGTCTTGGATAAGCTGAAAGTAGCATGTATGGGGTCATGATGCGATCTTGGAGGGGTGAACCCAAAGGCGATATGTACAGGGTCATGTCGGGACCTTCAGTTGGCATTCTGGGGGTGAACCCAAAGGGTAATACATACAGAGACTGTATCAATGACCTTTAGTTAGCATTCTGAGGGTGAACCCAAAGGGTGATATATATAAAGACTGTATTAGGGAACTTCAGTTAGCATTTTAGGGTGGAACCCAAAGGGTGATGCGTACAGAGACTATATTAGGGACCTTCAGTTGGCATTCTATGGGTGAACCCAGAGGGTGATTCATATAGAGACTATATCAGGGACCTTCAGTTGGCGTTCTAGGGGTGAACCCAAAGGGTGATACGTACAGAGACTGTATCAAGGACCTTCAGTTGGCATTTTGAGGGTGAACCCAAAGGGTGATACATACAGAGACTGTATCAAGGACCTTCAGTTGTCATTCTGGGGGTGAACCTAAAGGGTGATACGTACAGAGACTATATCAGGGACCTTCAGTTGGCATTCTGAGGGTGAACCCAAAGGGTGATACATACAGAGACTATATTAGGGACCTTCAATTAGCGCTCTAGGGGTGAACCGAAAGGGTGATGCATACAGAGACTGTATCAGGGACCTTCAGTTGGCGTTCGAAGGATGAACCTGAAGATTGACATGTACTGGGTCATGCCAGGACCTTCGGGTAGCATACAGAATGAGCATATTGGGTTTGCGTTTATGTATTGTACCTACGAATAGTAGAGTGAGAACAAGATTAGACAGATTTTAGATGACTTTTTACTGCTTGATCAATTTTGTTAAACAAAAATATTTTTTCCCCTTCGATCAATTGTAAAAATGTAATAACAAAAAATACAAGGGTTTAAAAGTCCTGGGATGTCGGGGCTAGACCCGGGATTCCACCGAGGATGGCTAAAAAGGCATGGAGAGAGATGATATCACTGGCGGTATGGGATGATATCGCCAGCGATGTGAGTACCACATGGCAGTTTTGACTGGTCAAACAAATTCAAAATTCAAATTGGTGGAGGCTATGTCATAGGCGGCATGACTGATGTCGCTGGCGGTTTAGAATGATGCCGCTGGTGGCATGAATTGGCCAGTTTTAGATAAATTAAAACTCTTTGAATTCCGCGCGGCTGTTTAAAAGGAAGTAAAACACTCTTCCTTCCTCATTCTGCGGAAACCGTACCCTCCCCCCCTTTCACTCCATTCTTCTCCAAATCTTTTGCTTTCTTTGTTATTCCAATCATGAAGAGAATCGCCAAGGCTTTTAAGGGAAAATCCGCTAAGGCTAGGGAGAGCCTGCCTGATTCCTCCGTCAAGGGGCTAAAACTTCTCTCGATTCTTATTACTTACGGCCTCAAGGAGATGGCCAAGATGTATGGGTATGGGATCAATTCCCCCATCACCAACCTAACCCCTTAGAAGAAAAAACATCTTTCCTACGTCTAGGTAATCCTGCAAACTCAAAATTCTTCTTTTTGGGTTGAGTTTCAATTCAGCCTCAGGCTCGAAATAGTGCCATGATAAGAGTTATAAGCGTGAAATAGATTGATTATGGACTGATATTGCATGTTTAAGGTTCGATTTTTATTATTCTTAGGTTTAGGATTCAATTAATTGTGATTTTTGTGTTTTCAGCGCGGTGAGTGCAATTTTTGCAGCAAAACAGGTTCTGCCAGCGAGTTGTGGTGTCGCCAGCAACATAAGCGATGTTGCCCACGACATCAGGCCTTGCAAAAAGGCCTAGGAAGGTGTGATGCCATTTCTGCTTAAGGCAATGCTGCCAGTGATATCATCCATACCTCCAGCGGTATGGATGATGTCGTCAGCGACATCGCTTCTAGCAGAAGTGATATCAGTAGCCTTCAAGTAGGTATCAGCAATGAGAAAAAAATAGGGACTTATCTATTTTGCTTTTGATTTTTAGAGTCACACGGATTGACCTATACTGAAGGTATGGACACCATTGGCGAGTGGTGGCACCATATTTCAGAAAAGGATCCTGAACTAATGCTAGCCATCAATGAGACTGGCTTCAGGGACTTAGCCTAAAACATGCCGATGTTAATGCCAAAGCTCTCCTATCTGGCTATGGTGGCTCTTATAGAGAGGTGGTCTGAAACCACTCATACCTTTCACTTCTTTTTTAGGGAAGTGACAATCATGCCCTCTGATGTTGCAGCTATAACCAGACTCCCCTGGATGGACAAGTTCATTCATTTTGATGCCTACACCGATAAATATTACACCGAGAGGCCCATAGTGAGGCAAGTGAAGGAGTTATTTAGTTTAAAGCCGGTCTCAGGGTGGCTATCTTATGGTGAGTTGCACCAATAACTGGACTAAAGTGGATGTGGTGTTAGAAGATGATAGGGATGCATGCATCCGCTCCTTTGTGATTTCCTTGCTCACCATGCCATTTTTCTTGGTTTCGAGGAGCAAGATCAATTATGGGTTGATATCTGCCATGGACGATATAGCGGGCATCAGGAAGAAGAATTAGCTGCGGGCCATCCTGGCGCAGATGTATCATGCACTAGATGCAGGTGCTCAGAAGAAGGGGAAGGCCCTCCATCTCTACCATCTGCCACTTCAGGTATACCTTCCTTGGAAGCATTTTACTTGATTGCGCATGTCTCATTTACTGTGGATGTTTTTTGAACTAATTAATTGTTACTTGTGCAGGCCTGGGCTTTTGAGCACCAGATCCTCCCGCCGGTTGAGTTTAAGAAGACCATGCCGCCGGGCTCCCATTTTCTCACCCACTGGTGCAGGGGTATTGGCAAGAAGGCCAAGTACCCCATGAAGTACAAGGAGGTCCTGAGGAGTGTGCGATTAAGCTCGATATGCGATCTTTTCATTTGGTCCTTGTTTCATGCTTAGAACAAAAGATTAGTAAATAAAAAGCATTTATGAATTTACATTATACTTACATCGGTTGTTTTGGTTGATTGTTGGTGTAACTTATCGTGGATCGATTTGATAGGGTGGAGAACCTGCTAGAAGTTGCGAGGGTCAGGAGGGAGGTGGATGACCGTTAGTTTGTCATGGAATGCCCCTTGGCCCAGCAGTGGTACTTAGGGGAGCGCATTCGGGGCTAGAGGTTTATCCCTATCATCGATAGATCGGTGCCTGCCGATCCTTCTAAAGGCTTATGGTGGCCCCATCTAGTGATTACATCCGTGGCTGACCAAGTTGATTATATCGAGGGGAATGGCTGGGTCATTCCGAGCATCTCGGGCTCCTACGAGCAGCACCAGCGGCACCTACTCCTCTTATGCCTCCACATCTATAGGAATGATACAATTGAGTATCATAATAATCAAAGGCTGGAGGAGGAGAAGAGGCAGCTCAAAGGTATTGTGGTTGTTGAAGAGGAGGAAGAAGAAGAAGAAGAAGAGGCTGAGATAGAGGTTGAAGACAGCATTGATATCAAGCCTGAGGGGGAGGATGAGATAGGTGTGGATGTAGCTGATGGGAGTGTGTCGATGTCCCAGGGGATGCACCGCTCTTTTGAGGTATGATTGTATTTATGTGCATGATTTGCAATTGTTTGGGTTTAGGAATGTCACTTATGTGGTTTTTAGTGCTTTTCGGGAACCTGCGAGGAAGAGAGGGCGGGACAACCAGAGTGGGATGCAGTACTATGGTGTATCGGAGGGTATAAACTTTATGGAAGGGCATCTGATCAACTCGATGGAAACCCAGTTCCTGCTGATGAACTCCTGAGTGAGTTCGAACCCAAGAACATAGGTCCGAGCCAGCATGCTCTAATCTTTATGCCAGAGAGCACTACTTATGTAAGGCTTGAGAACATGATAATTGCCTCCTTACCTACCCTTGGATGCGGGTGCTTATTGATTTGCCTTTTGGATTTTTCAGGTTACGTGGAGCCATATAGAGCAACTGGCAGAGAACAACTTTGCTCTCTGGGACACACTTATTAGGCAATCACTGCTTGTTTAGGTATATTCCCTATTATGACATGTCAAAATAAGATGTATGTATGGATGCAATGAATGAAGTGCATTATTGACATTTTCCCTTGTTTGTAGGATTTCTTGGCCCTCTCCCTATCGGATGCCGATGCGGCCCAGCGGAGATACGAGGAGGAGACTGCAAAACTCAAATGTTGTGTGAGTGACCTTGAGGGTCAGCTGGAGGCTATTGTTCAAGAGCAGAGGAGCAAGCAAAACTTGGATCACACGCACCCTGGTAGCAACAGTCATAGGGGAGTGAAGATGTCCGCTGGCTGACACACGTTTGCCCAGATTGAGGAGTCTAGCAGCATCCCAATGACTAAGGGAAGAGAGGAGGATGAAGTTAATGATTGGTTAGTGAGCCCTAAGGATGTTTCATCTCGCCCAGCCGGCAGTGGCGGGCATGCCTAGATTTATACTTTCATTTTGTTGTTCATATCTGATCTTGGTTTGTACCCTCGATACATTGGGGTTTGAATAATTTGGATTGTTGTTTGGTTTTGCTTTGGTAGGCTAGATATCCAGCATATTTGAATGGTTTATGCCCTTGGGTTTTTTACTTTGAATAAAATGGATTACAGTTGAACAGGTATTGGAAATGGATTACAGGATTGTTTACAAGTTTTATATAGGTCTGTAATGAAAAACATGCTTCTAATACCGCCGGAAATTAATTCTATGCCGCTGGCGGTATAACCCATATCGCCCAGACTCAATCAGCTAAAATAATATAGAAGGGGCTGCCCAAAGCTCATATTGCCGGCGGTATTAGTTGATACCGTCTAAATCAGTTCATATCGCCGGCGGTATAACCCAAATTGCAGGCGACATCATCTGTTTAGAAATTTGATTCCAGCCATACTACCAATTCCTACCATGGCGACCCACAACCAACAGCTACAAGGTTTCCTGCAAAGTCTGGGAAATGTAAATTGGACGAAGCTTGAAAAATTTAGGCTTTAGGGGTTTCGATATGTCGTAGCATGGCCCGTAAGTCCCGAGTTCCTTCAAGGGGCGCTATCTTTTTAGGACCCCACGGACCACATCTTTTGATTTTCATCGTTCGAGCTATGCCCCTTGCTAGAAGAGTTCCACGCTATATTATGGGTATCGTGTCCTAAACGCATGCCCCTAGCACTGCCGGAATTTCATTTTGGCACGGATAGAATTCCTCAAGGGTTATGGAATCTGGACTCTGTGGACCCATTTCTATCCTAATTACTTGACAAACCTGGGTTTTAGCTCAGAGTAGTTTTAGAATGGTGCCGCGAGGCACCCCGATCTCACCTTGCTTGGCCATCTATGGTGGCATTACTACTCATGGAGGAGTTTATGTGCAGAGTGAGCCCAATTGCTCTGCTCAGGCTGATTTCACTCATCAGCCCTATATCGACAGGGGCTTCTTCCATAATTATGGGGTTGGCCGAGGTTCTGCTGAACATGGATGCTGCTTCCGTTGACCCAGCACTTATCGGAGATCAGCTCATATTACTACAGGTATCCTTTATTCTTCCTAATTTTGAACATTTCTTTTCTCAATCCTTACCTGAATTCAAATTATAAGTATGGCTAATGGAGAAACTGAGGCTAAGGGAAGCACTGTGAGGGAATCTGAAGAAGTACCTACCCGTTCATCTGAGGGAGAGGAGGCTTATGTGGGCCAATTTTAACCAGCTGACATATGATGATTGGGTGCCTATTTTGAGAGGGTACACTGATGCACAGGTTTAGTGGGTTAGTCCATGGTGGAGGATCCAGGATGTGGTCGTAGAATCCTGGGGAGCCTGTGTTCAGTTGATAGGTCTGGAGAGATCTTCGTTCTACACCCCTTATCGGTTGTGCCGTTAGTACGGCAAGAGGCAAAGAATTCCAATCAAGTTGCCCTATAATCAGATCGGAACCTACAAAGTTAGGTGGGTTAACCATATTCGAGAGAAGTGGTCTAGGGAAGCTGTATTCAAGATTCTGGATTTTGACCATATGGAGACCATCGAGACTGACACACATTACAGAGGATGGCTTGCTGAGATAAGACACTCGATGACACGCAGGGAGTGGTAGTGGGCCCGCTTCAAGGGGAAGCATGTGGAGCAGGGAGAGGAGCCCTTTTTTACTACCACATTAAGGCGGATCTCTATGGACTATGATGATGATGCGGGAAGATCGGTTTGAGATGCGCTTTTCTCAGTTCTATCTTTTGCATACGCTAGTCAGGGTGACATACTTATCAAACTTTCTTTTATTTTACGTCTTTTATTTGGTTCTACCTTTTGCATAGACCGCCCTAAGGGGTTTTCAATCTATCGAACCTTGTCTTAATATTTGCCTGGACTGCCCTTTTTGGGTTTTCAACCTAGTAGACTTATTCCGACTTTTGCTTAGACCCCTTTTTTTAGCCTATCAGAATTATTTTTGCACATTTAATATGGAATAAAATGAACTCTGTCCTAAGCTTACTGGAGGTGTCTTGACCTTATGGATACAGGATTCACATAAGTATAAGCACTTAGAATTCAACAAAAGGGATACTTTCATTAATTGAGATAAAATAAAGTACGCGATGTTTGGTTGACATTCCCATTGATTTAACTCCCGGTGCCAACTAGCCTAGATTTGTTTTCTAGAAGGCACTTGCTCTTTGCTCACATACCCTAACTTTTGCGTAGATCACCCTTTTTGGGTTTTTGATCTAGCGGGTTTGACTTATTCCCTAATTTTTGCACAGCCAGTTTGCAGCATACTGACCGTCGGGTGTCACCCTAATTTTTGCCCCATCGATAAAAGACTACAAGGCAGGTGATTTACTTTATCTATTTTTTGTGTGCCACTTTTCTTGATTTATTTCTTTTGAATTAGATATGATAACGCTTAAGCATGTCTTGGTTTACGGGGTTCACAAACTCGTTCCCATCCATGTCCATAAGGTTAACCGCCCCTTTACTAAGCATCTTCTGTTGGTCCCTGTGAGAACAATTATAAGGGCAGAGGGGGGTGAATGGCCCTTTTCACGGAATTTATAGACTTAGAGAAAGTCTTAGTGTAGCGTGTTTGATTATGATCCGGAAGTTTATTTTGGATAATAAATATAATCCGGAGAATGAATCTAGATGATGCAAATGAATGAAATACAGTAAAGTAAAAGTAAATCAAACACAAGTGTTTTACATTGGTTCAGCCCCACCTACGTCCAGTCCCCGGAGTTTCCTTCTTCCGAGCTTATCCACTAGTGGATTCCTTTTCAGCTGGCAGGAATCAAGCCTTACAAATTTCTCTCTCGATGGTGACCCCTTCCGAAAGTAGGATATACTACTAGGAGCACCAACTCCTAGCTGAGTCCTCTTATCTTTAGTAGGATATACCACTTAGCCTTCTACTTTGAATCTAAGCTGAGTCCTATAGGGAGATGTCACTCAAAGCACCTACTTCAAGCTCTATCTCAATCTCCCAGCTCACCTAAGTTGGAGATTCTTACTTTTTGGTGTATAATAAAGGTTGGTTTTTGGAGTTCCTCAAGTTTATAGTTTCACTTAGGAATCCTTACAAACAAATTTTGAATCTAAGGTTCTTGGAGTCATTGTCTCGACTGATTGAATGTGTGTTGCTTTGTTACTTGCTTTTGTAAATCAATCAGTTGCTCTTCTCAGTTGTTGAAGAGCTCTCTGTATAGGCTTTGATCATAAATGTAGCCGTTTGTGGTTGTTAAGCTTTTATTCAATCTCCACCCTTGATAAGATTATGATGTGGAGCTTTTGAATCCGTCGATCAGTCCGTTAGACTGTGTTTTGATCTGTTTGAATTCTTAGGATTGATGCTTGAAAGCTGTCAGTGATCGTTTTGTTTGTCATTTTTTAATATACCAACTTTCATACCAATTGTCATATACGATGAGCGCCTTTATTGGTCTAATAGAAAAGAGTAGTTAGACTTTCTCTGTCCTGTGTTAGAACCTATTGACTTTTCCCTAATTTGTCCAAGCTGTCTTTTTGTACTTGTTTGTTGGGAGAAGTAATCTTTGACTTTAATAGACCAAAAAGGCAGAAGGAAAGATATGTTTTATACTTTCCTTAGCTTTTAGATATAGGTCTTCCGGATGAGTCATTTGGATGTCCTTTGGATTTATTTGTTCCGGATCTTCCTTCCGGATGCAACTTCAATCAGTTCTTCCGGATGCAAGTCTTGGGGAACGAAATTTTGTATCTTTTGCAAATTTTGTCCTTGATTTTCTCCTTTGCTTAGGTTTCTGATTTTGTCTTACCAAATGGTCTTAGCTTTGTCTGGATGCTTCCATTTGGATTTAAGAGAATCACTTACATTTGTTTTTGTTTCTTTCAAACTTGATTCGGATGCATATTAGATTTGATTATCCAGATCATTGTTTTCTAACAATCTCCCCCATTTGATGGAAACAAAAACTTAAGATATTTAACTTTTAAGTTACTCCCCCATGATTTTAGTATTCAGGCATCCCCATGATTTTATAACTTCTGCTTTTAAGTTTGTTGTAGTACAATTATAGATTATACTTTAGAAGCATTTGTTTTGGTAGTTAAGAATTTTTCCCTTTATATATACTTATGTTGTTAACAATAGTTAACGTCATTAAGTTCATTGTTACAAGATACGGAAATACATATAAAGTGAATCTAGCTATTACAACTTTATTTTGCTAGCTTAGCTATCTCTCCAAACGGACCACTCTTCCGGACTTGCAATGTTTTTCCTTTCCCCCTTTCATCTCCTTGCTGACTATCTTCTTCATCCCCCTTTTTGCTTCCATCAAGGGGATTAATGACCATATATGTGTGTTTATCCCAAGATTTCTGCCTTGTAGAAGAATAGACAGAGTAGTCTTTGTTACCTTTAGCTCGCTCATCAATAATGTGATTTATAATAGGCGGAGTCAGGTAGTAAGGACGAAGGGCCCTCCGAAGCTGATCATATAATTATGAAACCTGAGGGAGGATGCACGGAATCTGTTCTTGGTCCTTTGGATCAAAGTAAGGGAACATGGCCTTGGTGAGTATATTCAACCCTTTTTAGCTCATGAACCCTGAATCCCCTATAGATTGAACCAGATCATGCAAGATAGGAATAAGCTAGCATTTAGGAGTATCTGGAGAGAAAGAGGGTCCAGAGATAGACAATTTTTTTATTCCGATTTGAAGAAGGGTGATTTCATCACTAAGGCCCTTCCGGACATTGTGGATACACTCCATTTGATCTTTTATTCTTTGGAGACAGTTTTCTTCCACTCTGTTATTCCTTATACAATGCTGGACTTCCTTGCTTGCATCTCATCACCCATATCATGAAGGAGCTTTTCTTTTGATTGGGGAATGGTTTTGTCTATGAAAGTAGCAAGCATTTCCTGAGTACCCTACTGATCAGTCTCCATATTCAGCAGAGTTGGTTTTAAATCCCTATCCTCCATGAATTTTGACAAGTTTTCAAACTTGGTATCTATGTAGTCCTTGAGTTCTATGGATAGGCATGTGGTGGAGGAGGACACCCTTTCCAACACGGTTGCACAGTTATCAGAGGCCAAGGTATTGGCTTGACTGGCTTGGTAATTTGATTCAGGGGAAGAGAGGCTTAATCTCAGAAAGGGAAGTTGCCGCCAGAGCTCCGGGTGTTCGGAATTTTATAATTTGTTGCTCAATTTTGGGGAGGCAGTTTAGCCTTTCTTTGTTTTCACCTAAGTCCTTGCGGAGCTCTTGATTCGACATCTGCCTAGGTAGTTCCTTTTCCACAGACTTGAGATGGGTGCAGATGGTCAGGAGGCTCTTTTTGATAAAGCCCTCTTCATGTTGTAAAAGAGTTGCCTCTTGAAGGGGTTTGAGAGCTGCACTGACTTTGGATTCTTTGGAGTTCTCATCAGGAAGATCCACTGATTTGGTACGAGGAGGAAAGTGTTTATTGGAGGGTCTGGATGATTCACTATCGGATGAGCTAGATTCACTTCTGAAGCTTGAGCTGCTTCCAGAGGGGCTGTTATCTGGCAATCTTGAGCCTCCAATTGCTTTTTCTGATTCACTTTTGCTCATTTCCCTTTCTTCTAGATTAGCCTCGCCCACAGGATCCACTTCAGAAGTGTGTCCCTTGGAACTCAGACTTTCCCCCTCCTCCGGAGCTATTGCATCCGGGTTTGGCACTATATCCTTAGTTACATTATGAGAGATTGTAACTAAGTTGTGCTTTTTATTTTCAGAAGAGAGATGAAGAACATTGGGGGTTACCTCAATTGTTTGTAGCGTCTGATCCTCATCCCTCCTTTCTTCTTCCTGCCTTTCCTCTGGATGGTTGGAACTGTCCTTAACCACCCCTACAGTTGCCTTTTCAGGACTTTCTTTTTCTTCTTCAGGCATATTGTTATTTTCCTCAACTGCCTTTTCAAATGTCTTTTTAGGACTTTCAAGAATTATGACTACATTGCTGGGTCCAAGCAAGTCCTCCGGAAGTGATTCTGTTCTTTTAGTGAATAGGAATTCATATGCTTCTGTAATCTTTGACAAAGTCCCTGTGTCCTCTGGATGTACAAGAATTAGGGGATCTTGGGATGATTCACCAAGACCTTTAGTTGTTTTCCTCTGGTTTATTGCATTATTTTCCTTAATAGCGGCCTGAATCTCAGCATATTACTCATCATCTTGTTCTATGAATTCTATTGTGCTGGGAATGTTTTTCCCTGTACTAGACTGTGCTTTCTCTGAGGTAGTTCTCTCCCTATACTATCTTTCCTCCTCATTTAGAATGATCCCAGCAAGCCTCCTGCCTTTACTAGCTCTTTTTTCTTGAGCAGCAAGAGCTTCATCAAATGTTAGCCCTTCTTTCTGGAGCTGCTTTTGAGGTGGAGCCTCATCCTCTGTTTCCTCATCATCAGCCTCTTCTTTCATCTCGGCCAAAGTTCTCTTGGCTTTCCTTCTTCCAGCCTCAATTGCTTTTGTGGCAATTTTAGGTAGACCTGCAGTAAGCCCATGCAGTCCTTTCTTGGCTGCAGGTTTAATCAATCTGCTTCTAGGTCTTGGCTGTTCAGAGCCTAGAATTTGAGTGAGAGGCAGAGTATCCTCATCCATCAGTTCCACTTATCTTTTGGCTTTGGCTTTTATGGTTCTACGCCTTTTAGGAACTGGGGCTTCTGCTTTCGGATCAGCTGCCTTTCCGGATTTAACTTTTCGTTCGTCCCTTTTTAGCTTTGCTTTTTCTTCATCCCATTCTTCATTGAAGCAGAGGTTCAGGAAATTCTTCTCTAAGATGGGTTTGCCATAAATCCCCTCAAACCTTGTTAGATCCACTTCCGCCGCTTGGAGGATTCTTGTAATCAAGGCGCTATAGGAGTTGACATGGGTCTTGAGATAATGGATGATCAAGACTGGCCAGTTTACTTCCATGCTGCCAACTCAGTGTTGCAAAATGTAATGCTGGAGGGAAGAGACTGTAGTCAATGACTCCTTTCTTATTAGAATGAGCTTTGCTAGAGCATGCTGCAGGAATCTAGGCATTCTGGGGAAGTGTGTTGAGAATTTATCGCCGAAGTAGTTCTGGTGGAGCCATAGCTTAGAGTCATACTCAATTCTGGTCTCATCCCCATCTTTTCTCAACAGTACTCCAGAATTTTTCATGTTTAAATTCTTCTTAACGAATTTTGGTGTTAGAAGGATAATCTTTCCTTATACCTCAGTGCGTAGGATATCAAAATGATTATGCGCACTTAGATTTGAGTAGAACTCTTTCACCAGTTTGGGATAGGTTGGGCAGTTTATTTTGAGGGGGTTTACATAGACTTTTCAAAGTGAGGGTATAACTATAATCCAGACTTTGGTGTTTTTGACTGGATTGATGACATGGCAGTATGATTTTTAGGAGAGCGGTGAATTTAGTTTAGCCGGAGAACGGGAACGGTTTATTTTTGAATTAACTGCTGTATTTATGGCGCGTGTAATAGCCATTGGACTTTTGAAATTCTAAAAGTAACAGTTGCCTTGATGGGCTTTTACTGCCATACATCATTATTGTCGGCTGACGTGGCAATCTTATGGAATATACTTTTCCAACTCTTCTTTTCTTCCGGAGTGAGAATTTTATCTCAACATCCGGCTTGATTAGTTGCTATCTTTCGGAGTTTTTCTAGATTGGATTTAACATTCCAATTGATTCTCTCAGTTTCCTAAATTGATCTTTACTTAAAGGTTTGGTAAATACATCAGCTCTTTGTTCATTTGTTAGGATATATACCAGTGCAACATCCTTTTTCATCACATGATCCCGGATGAAGTGATGCCTTATGTTGACATGCTTCATTAGGCTATGAAGCACCAGATTCTTTGACACATCAATAGCGCTTTTGTTATCACACAATACATCCACACATCTAAATTGCATTCCATAATCTTCAAGTTATTATTTGATCCATAGGAGTTGAGCAACATAACTTCCAGCTACCATATATTCGGCTTCTATGGGGGATAAGGCAACTGAAGTTTGTTTCTTGCTATACCATGAGACTAAGCAGTTTCCAAGAAAATGACATCCTCCATATGTACTTTTTCTCTCAAGGGTATCTCTGTCATAGTCTGCATCTGTGAACCCGTGGAGAGTAAAGTCTCCATTACTAGGATACCATAACCTAACTTCAGTGGTTCCTAGGAGATATCTCAGTATCCTCTTGACAGCCTTGAGATGAGAATCCTTTGGATTAGCTTGATATCTTACATAGGAGCATACTGCATAGTGTATGTCAGGTCTGCTGGCTGTTAAGTATAGGAGTGAGCCAATCATTCCGCTATACAGTTTTTAGTCAACATCTTCTCCTTCACAATCACTGGATAAGATTGTATCTGAACTCATTGGAGTACACATTGGTTTGTTGCTGTCCATTTCAAACTTTTTTAGGATCTCCTTAGTGTATTTTGATTGATTTATGAAAATCCCATCTATGAAGAGTGATATTATTGTAGTCCAGATCTATATGGATGATGTCATTTTTGGGGCCACTGATGAAAGGATGTGCAAAGAATTCAGCTTTCAAATGCAGAAAGAATTTGAGATTCTCAGCCTACCTCTAGTATATTCCTTGGATATAAGGAATGAGGTCAGTCTTTCATACCAGGCTCTTGGTGCATGCTTTAATCCATAGAGAGCTTTCTTTAGTCTGTAGACATGATTTGGATGCTTCGGATCTTCAAATCCAGGTGGTTGCTTGACACACACTTCTTCTTAAATGACACCATTTAGAAATGCACTTTTGACATCCATTTCATATAGTGTGAACCCCATGAATGATACAAAAGCACAGAGGATCCGGATTGCTTCCAGTCTCGCTATAGGAGCAAATGTTTCCTCGAAATCAATTCCTTCTTACTGATTATAGCCTGGAGCAACTAGTCTTGCCTTGTTTCTTACTACTACTTTGGATTCATCAAGTTTATTCCGGAACACCCACTTAGTGCCTATAATTGACTTTCCTTTAGGAGAGGGCACAAGATCCCATACATCATTTCTGGTGAATTGATCTAGCTCTTCCTGCATCACCATCATCTAGCTTTCATCCCCTTTAGCTTCTTGAAATTTCTTTAGCTCTATGAGAGAGACAAAAGCAGTATGGCTCATCATTTGTTGAGCTGACCTTTGGTTCTTACTGGATTGTAAACATCATCCATAATATTCTCTATAGAATGATCTCTGTGGGTCCGGATCTCCCTTTCTAGGCCTTCATATTGAATTTGAACTTGTTCCACTTCAACTTCATCTACTCTTTCATTGAAGTCAATTCCTTGTTGATTAAGATTGACTTGTTGTATTTCTGGATCAAAAGTCATTCCTTCATCTTCTTCTTTGTACCTCTTGATTTAAAATGAGTCAGGAATTCCTCTTTTCTTCCTTTCTCCAAATCCCTCAGCTTCCAGAATTTGATCTTCTAGAGTGTAGCTTTTCTTTCCTGCAGTGTTAGTCTCATCAAAATCTACATGTATAGATTCTACTACAGTTTGGGTTCATTTATTAAAGACTCTATAAGCCTTGCTATGTGTTGAGTAGCCGAGGAAAATTGCTTCATCAGATTTAGGATCAAATTTTCCTAATTATTCTCTATCCTTAAGGATGTAGCATTTACATTCAAATGCTTTTAAGTATCCAATTTTTGGTTTTCTTCCCTTCCAGATTTCATATGGGGTCTTTTCGATAGTCTTTCTAATGAGGGCTCTTTTTAAGATGTATCATGTTGTGTTTACGGCCTCACCCTATAAATATTTTGGCAAACGATTTTCACTTAGCATTGTTCTAGCCATTTCTACTATGGTCCTATTTTTTCTCTCTACCACTCCATTCTGTTGAGGAGTGTGAGGGGCAGAGAAGTTGTGTTCAATACTCTTTGAGTCGCAAAAGTTAGCAAAATGCTTATTTTTTAAATCTCCACCATTATCGCTCCGGATGCATGCAATGTGTATGCCCTGTTCTACTTCTATCCGGATGAATATTTTGGAGAATTAGTCAAATGCTTCATCCTTGTTTGTCAGCAAGAGAACCCAGGTATATCGAGAATAGTCATCTATAATGACCATGGTATATTCTCTTTTACCTAAGCTTAGTGGCTTAATTGGACCAAAAAGATCAATGTGTAAGAGGTCAAGTACTCTTTTGGTAGGAATGTATGATATGGAAGGGAAACTTTTCTTATGTTGTTTACCTAGTTGACATGCGGTGCATAGATGATCCTTATCAAAAGCAACCTTAGGCAGACCCTCAACTAATTCCTTTTTGGCTAATTTGGACAGGAGATTCATGCCATGACTCTTCTTCTTTAGACACTAAGCATATATTTTTTTTTGTCATTTTTAATGTTCATAGAATAGACGTTATTTACACTAGGTGCATAAAGAATAAGTTGATCAGACTTACTGTCATAAATTGAGCAGCCTCCAGAGTCAAATGTGACTTTTCTTCCTTTATCACATAGTTGAGCCACACTTAGTAGGTTGAATTGCAGTCCATTAACTAGTGAGACATCTTCAATCTTTAATCCAGATCCAATGGTTCATAACCAATGATCTGACCCTTTTGATTATCTCCAAAGCTCACTTTGCCTCCCTTCTTTTGGGTTAATATGATGAAGGCCTTTTTATCACCTGTCATATGCCTTGAGCATCCACTAACAATGTACCAAGTGTGCTGATCTATTATGGATTTAAGGCATACCTGTAAAATAGATCAAGTGGGTTTGGGTAACCAATCAGATTCGGGTCCTCTCGGGGTAATAACCATCTCACGCCAAGGATAATCATCGTAATAGCCATTTTTTAATCTACATGATTTAGTTATATGGTTATTTTTCCCACAAAACCTGCACCCTAAAATAGGTATGTTTTGCTTTTACTTCTTACTGATCCTGTTCAGATCCTCCCTTCAGTAGTTACCTTTATACCCAGCTTTGTGCACACTGGTGGATGGTCCGGTATAATTTTGGAAGTTGGTTGGAGGTGCAATTTTAGCTCTATAATTTTTTATTTGCTTAATAGGTAGTTGGTTATAAGCTACCTTAGCCTTTCCCTTCTGAGCAGCAGTAAATCTTTGTGCTTGTGGTTGTCTTCTTACCTCATTTGTCCTTTGATGCAAGTTTGTTTAAATCCTGTTCTGAGGAGGAGAGGGATTATCTCTTCTTGGATTCTTTATTTTAGGTTTCGTTCTGGATGCTTCCTTTAATAGGTTGACTTCTCTATCCAGTCCCGTCACATTTGCATTCAGAATCTGGACTTAATTTCTCAGAAAGTTTTCTTCTACCACATCAATATGCTTGGTTGCTCTAACCAAATTGATGTCTTGTGCTATCACCTCAGCATCCTCAGCCAATTCTAGTATCGCTCTTTTCAGAGACTTGATGGCTTTTGCATTCTTTTTCACTCCCTTGATAACAATAGAAAGAGCTTTTGCAAGATCAAAGCTAGAGGTATAGTTAGAGCAAGAATTTACCTCAATGTTCGCTGAATTTGTTTCTTCAATTTGCACTGTTTCTTGCCTTGAGTCATTCCTTCTGGATTGCTTTGCTTTCGGTTCGGTTAGAGCCATGAATGCATAGTTAGCAGTTTCCTCTTCTTCTGTTAAAGATGAGCTGCTGCTTTCTTCACTGTTGTTCCATATAGCGACCATTGCCTTCTTTTTGAATTTCTTAGCTTTCTTGAGTTTGGGACATTTTGTTCTAAAATGGCCTTTTTCGCCACATTCAAAATAAGAAGCATCTTTCTCCGGATCTTTCTTTTCTTCTGGATTCCTTCTGTGCTTACTTCTTCCGAAGGTTTCATACCTTTTTGATCTTCTTCTATCCTTCTTTTGTATAAATTGATTTGGCCTTTTGGTCAATAGAGCGAGTTGATCTTTAGTACTCATTGACTCATCTATTTGCTCTTCCTCTCCGAATGAGCCTGATCCGGTTGATTCTGCCTTATGAGCAATGGCCTTCTTTCGCTCCTCAGGTTTCTTTTCTTGTTGGCTATATCTTTCCAAGGACAATTCTTGAGTTAGAAGATTACCAATGATTTCATCATAACTATAGAAATTTAAGTCATGAGCTTCCTCAATGGCAGTCTTTTTATTGTCCCATTCCTTGGTGAGACTCTGGAGCACTTTCTTGACCATTTCTACTTCTGGAATCTCCTTCCCTAGCCTCTTCATTTCATTTACTAGATTTGTGTATCTAGTGTTCATGCTACTGATTGATTCTTTAGGCTCCATTTTAAAAGATTCAAACTTTTGTTGGAGTAGATCAAGTTTGGCCTCTCTTACTTTGGTAGTTCCTTCATAGGTCACTTCCAGCTTCTCCCATATTTCTTTTACAATTTCACATCCAGATATCCTATCGAATTCTACTGCACTAAGAGCACAATGAAGCATGTTAATAGCATTTGTATTTTCAAGTAATTTTTTAAAGTCATTATCATCCCACATACTTGATGGCTTTCGGGTAGTCATACCCTCTACTTCGTAAGTGGGTTCATATGGACCATCTTTAATAACTAACCATGCTTGCATACTTTGTAATTGGATGAATTTCTTCATTCGGTTTTTCCAGAACATGTAGTGTTCACCGGTGAAGAGTGGAGGACTGGTAACAGACATACCCTTGGGAAGAAGTTGCGAGTTATGGAAACTCATTTTGATTTATAAATCAAAATCTATGGATCTTTAGCTCGAGATTGTTAGATCTCTAGTTTGAGCACTTGCTCTAATATCACTCGTTGGTCCCTATGAGAATAATTATAAGGGCAGAGGGGGGTGAATGGCCCTTTTTTACGGAATTTATAGACTTAGAGAAAGTCTTAGTGTAGCATGTTTGATTATGATCCAGAAGTTTGTTCCGGATAATGAATATAATCTGGAGAATGAATCTGGATGATGCAAATGAATAAAATACAGGAAAGTAAAAGTAAATCAAACAATAGTGTTTTATACTGGTTCAGCCCTACCTCCGTCTAGTCCCTGGAGTTTCCTTCTTCTGAGCTTATCCACTAGTGGATTCCTTTTCAACTAGCAGGAATCAAGCCTTACAGATTTCTCTCCGGTTGGCGACCCCTTCCGGAAGTAGGATATACTACTAGAAGCACTAACTCCTAGCTAAGTCCTCTTATCTTTAGTAAGATATACCACTTAGCCTTCTACTTTGAATTTAAGCTGAGTCCTACAGGGAGATATCACTCAAAGCACCTACTTCAAGTTCTATCCCAATCTCCCAACTCACCCAAGTTGGAGATTCTTACTTTTTGGTGTATAGCAAAGGTTAGTTTTTAGAGTTCCTCAAGTTTATAGTTTCAATTAGGAATCCTTACAAATAGATTTTGAATTTAAGGTTCTTGGAAGGATTATCTCGACTGATTGAATGTGTATTGCTTTGTTACTTGCTTTTGTAAATCAATCAGTTGCTCTTCTTAGTTGGTGAAGAGCTTTCTTTATAGGCTTTGATCATAAATGTAGCCATTTATGGTGGTAAGCTTTTATTCAATCTTCACCCTTGATCAGGTTGTGATGTGGAGCTTTCGAATTCGTCGATCAGTCTGTTAGACTATGTTTTGATCCGTTTGAATTCTTAGGATTGATGCTTGAAAGCTGTCAGTGATCGTTTTGTTTGTCATTTTGTGATATACCAACTTTCATACCAATTGTCATATATGGTGAGCTCCGTGCGTGCCTTTATTGGTCTAATAGAAAAGAGTAGTTAGACTTTCTCTGTCCTATGTCAGAACCTTTTGACTTTTCCCTGATTTGTGCAAGCTGTCTTTTTGTACTTGTTTCTTGGGAGAAGTAATCTTTGACTTTAATAGACCAAAGAGGCAGAAGGAAAGATAGGTTTTATACTTTCCTTAGCGTTTAGATATAGGTATTCCGGATGAGTCATCCGGATGTCCTTTGGATTTATTTGTTCTGGATCTTTCTTCCGGATGCGACTTCAATCAGTTCTTTCGGATGCAAGTCTTGGGGAATGGAAGTTTGTTTCTTTTGCAAATTTTGTCCTTGATTTTCTCCTTTGCTTAGGTTTCTGATTTTGTCTTACGAAATGGTCTTAGCTTTGTCTGGACGCTTCCTTTTGGGTTTAAGAGAATCACTTACATTCATTTTTGTTTCTTTCAAACTTGATTCGGATGCATATTAGATTTTATGATCCGGATCATTATTTTCCAACACCTTCTTTATCGCATATGGCCCTTCCCAATTTGGCCTAAATTTGCCCCTCGCATCAGTGGTACAATGTTTCAGCTATTTAAGGACCAAATCACCAGTCTTCAGGTGGAACTTTTAGTGTCTTACCCGACTGTTATATGCTCGAGCCATATATTGCTGGTACATCTGGAGGTTGTCAAGAGCCCTTAACCTCTATTCATCCATCATGTTCAACTGTTCAAATCTCGCCTGGGTCCATTCTGATTCTTTTAACTTAGCCTCCAGGGTGACCCTTAGGGAGGTCGCCTGAGTTTGAACTAGCAAGACCACTTCCATCCCGTAGACTAGCAAAAATGGAGTTTGGCTGGTTGGGGTGCGAATGCTGGTGCGATATCTCCAAATAGCAAAAGGTAGTTTATCCGCCCAATCCCTATAACCAGCTATCATCTTAGAAAGAATCTTCTTTACCGATTCGTTAGCTTCTTCAACAGCTCCATTAGCTTGCCGTTTGTATGGGGAAGATCTGGGGTGTTCAATACTATATTTCTCGATTAGATCGATGGTTGCTCCTTAAAACTGTACCCCATTGTCTGAGACTATATGGTGTGGGAGTCCATACCGAGCAAAAATGTGCTTCTCTATAAACTTGGCCATTTGCTTGGCGGTGACATTAGTGAAGGATTCAGCCTCCACCCATTTTAAGAAGTAGCCTACTACTACCATAATGAATCTATGGCCATTTATTGAAGAAGGACGAATTTCACCAATTATGTCTATCCCCCACACCGAGAATGGCCAAAGGGTAGATAAATGATGGAGTTTGGTAGGTGGTAGGTGCTGCATATCACCGTAAACCTGGCATTGGTGGCACCTTTTGACATGGCTGATGCAATTAGCTATGAATTTTCTTGGTAAGAGCAACCATTCATATGGGGGTCATAATCACGGGCATAGACCTGGGCCATTATGCTTTGGGCCTAGGAGTCAGTTAGGAAATAGAGAAGCAGGCCATCGCTGGTGAATTTGAATAGATCATTATCCATAATACGGAAATGGATAGCGAGCAGCCTTAGGGTGGTATGGTCCGAGTCAGAAGCACCCCGTAGGATATTGGCCAGTTTGGAGGAATAGGACAATGTCAGAATACCAACAAGGTGCAGACGAGATGGCGAGGATTGGAGGAGTCGATTAAGCATAGTAAGGGGTCTTGGTGGACAACATCACCAAAGGGCGAGTAGGCTGCTGCTGAGACCCTTTCCATAGGGATGTGAGAGTGGCGAGAGCGTCAGCCATTTGATTCTCATCTCGAGGGACATGGCGGTATAAGCACGAGATGAATTTCTCAGACAATTTGCGGATAGCCTCGATATAAGGACGGAGAGATTCTTCTTTAATTTCCCAATCTCCAACAACCTGACGGATGATAAGAGCCGAATCCCCAATGATAGATATGCAACAGGCCCTAACCTGGATACGAGCCTCAAGACTAAACAGATAAGCTTCATATTCAACGTCGTTGTTAGTGATAATGAATTTTAAGCATTTGGACAACGGGATTATTTTGTTATCTGGGGTGACGATGACGATGCCGAGGCCCGCTCCCCATCGGTTCACAACATCAACAAAGTACATCGTCCAGACATGTTCAAGGATTGTTACAGAGGCGAGATGTTCATTAGGAAACTCCAAGTTTTCTACACAGTCAAAGTCAAGGGGATGATTAGCCAAGAATTCAGCTACGGCTCGTCCCTTAATGATCTTTCGGGTCATATACTCAATGTCGAACTCAGATAGGAGAAGCGACCATCGGGATAAATTATCGCCGAGAGTGGGGGATTGACAAAGATAATTCATCGGATGAATCTTGGCCACGGCTTGGTCCCGACAAGATTGGAAATAATGTCGTAACTTCTTAGTGAGCCAAACCATGGCGACACAGGTCTTTTCCATAATCGAATATCAAGTTTCGTAAGCTGATAACTTCTTACTCAAGTAGTAGATAGCATGTTTACACTTATCGACATGTGCTTGGACAAGCATAGCCCCGACGGAAGAGTCGTCGATAGCTAGGTAAAGGATAAGTGGGTTCCCTGGGATGGTGGGTTTCAAAATGGGTGGGTTGACAAGGTACTCCTTGATTTTGTCAAACGCCACTTGGCAGTGATCATTCCATACTACGGGGTTGTTGTTTTCTTAACAGCTTAAAGATGGGTTCGCAAACAATAGTGAAGTGGGCAATGAACGAACTAATATACTACAAGGACCCTAAAAATGATCGAACTTCTTTCTCTGTCTTAGATGAAGGCATGTCCCTAATCGCTTTGGCTTTGTCTGGATCCATTTTGATTCCCTTTTGGCTAACCACATGGCCCAACAATTTGCCTGAAGTAACCCCAATACGCACTTCTTCAGATTCAAGCGTAGGTTATACTTTTCAATACGAGTCATGAACCTATCAAGAATAGCAGGGTGCTCTTCCCAAGTAATGAACTTCACAATCATATCATCCGCATACACCTCCACTTCTTTATGGATCATGTCGTGCAGAAGGGCTGTTACGATACGCTGATAAGTGGCCCCGGCATTTTTTAACCCGAACGGCATTACCTTGTAGCAATACACCCCACATTTAGTGATGAATGCTATTTTGACTTTATTAATAATATTAACCAGAATCTGATTATACCCCGAGAATCCGTCCATAAACGAATACATAGCTACCCTGGCAGCACTATCAATCAGGACATCAATGTACGGAAGTAGGAAGTGGTCCTTTAGTGAGGCTTTATTGAGATCTCAGAAATCTACAAGACCCGGACCCTACCATATTTCTTCAGAACCGGGACTACGTTGGATAACCAAGTCTGGTATTCTACAACTTCAACAAATCAAGCTTCAATCAACCTCAAAACCTCTGCCTTAACCTGATCTGCCCATTCTAGTCTTAACCGGAGGAGCTTCTGCTTGACAGGTCAAAATTTAGGATCAGTTGGGATTCTGTGTTCGATAATTTATCGGTCAAACCCAGGCATGTCTTCGTATGACCAGGAAAAAGCGATAACATGATCTTTAAGCACCTTTATGATCTCACGTTTTTCCTCGGGAGTTAAATCTTTGGAAATGGTCACCATTTTAGGATTGTCATCTATACTTAGGTTTATTTCACTTAATGAAGTATCACTAATGCCAAAAACGTTATGCATATTATTATGCAAATACATGGATCCATCAGGAAAGACATCAAACAAGTACGCAAAATGAGAGTCATTCATTGCATTAAAAGCCTCGTAGGCAGCATTGTTTGCATTAAACACATCAAAAATATTAAAAATTACATCATCCATATCCTCCTCCATAGGCAAAGGGGCTTCAGCAGCAATATCAATAGGAGGAGCATCCTCTGTATTGTCTGTCAGAATGGCATCCAGGTCATGCTTCGGAGTGACCTTTTAGGCAATGGTGAGCGATGGTTTCCTGGACAGGTTGGCTTTCTTAGTGAGGGCTCTGGCGAGCTTCCTTACTATCACTGATATAGCATCTTCTTCCCCAGTTCTCTCACCCTTCCAGCCGTGCTTCATCAACAGCATCATAGTCTTAATCATGGTTGCTACAGCATTTTCCAGTTCTAGATCAATAGACTCCTCATTACTTCCCCCAGGCTCATCTTTAGGATACATCTTACCCTTTCCCTTAATAACATTGATAGGTACAACAGGCTCAGCGGGCTTGGGTTTAGCCAAAAATATCATACAGCCGGTCTCAAAGTCATAGACATCCTTAAAGACCTCAAAGCCGGGCCATATTTTTCCATTATACTCGATCGGTTCAGGCTCTCCCTTGTAAGGCCTCTTGCTCTGTATTTCATAAATAGTGACCATGTAGCAATAGCAGGAGGGGACGTAGCAATAGGCCTTTCTAGGCTTATATCCCAATCTAGCTCGATGGGTAAGGATTTTCAGCTCCAAAGCTTCAATAATTCCCTACTCATACATTCCATTGCCTCTGCCAGGCTTGTAGCCAAATTTCTTCATCAGTTTACCTATACCGGCATAAAGGTAACTGTGCCAAAGGGGAGGAGATTTCTGAGCTTTACTAACCATGGCAATCCGAAGACCTCCTTCTAAACTAGCTTCGGCTTCCATAACGACCATAATGGAAGCGGGATCGGCCTCTATGGTCACCAGTTTATCTTCATAAATAAGCTTGATTTTCTAGTGTAGAGTGAAGGGAACGACGCCCAAGGCGTGAAGCCATAGTTGGCCAAGCAAGAAAGAATAAGTAACAGGAATGTCTAGTACAGTGAAGCGTACATTGCTCGTCACTCCTTCCATAGTGACCTCTGCCCCAAAGGCCCCAATTACACTACACTTTGAATCATCCTAAGCTCTAATAATAGTGCTAGATTTTTCAAGCATGTCCTCCGACAGTCCCGGATGAGGAAGGATTTTTAGAGGGCATAAATTCAGAGTAGAGCCATCATCTACCATGACACACGGGATAACCTTATCGAGGATTTGGATGTAGATGAACAAGGTCCTATTGTGATCCTTCCCATTGAGCGGAAGATCAAAACGATCGAACACAATCTGAGGCCCTTTTCTCAAGGGAATGCCTTCTCCAACCGTAGCGCACATCTCAATGACCGAGATGGTCGGATTAGCTTCTAAATCAAGGAGTCGCTTAATTAACCCCTTGCAATGCCCTTCAGAGTCGATTACTAGCTGCTAGATACTATATCAGGCTTGGGTGTTTTTTAGCTAAGTAATGAGAGGGTCAACTTTGAGACTGGCCGGAGCAGCCAGAGGTGGAGCTAGCGATAGTCCCAATCCTATTAGGAACTGAGTCTTTACTTGAGCAAAGATATCGGTCTTCAGGTTGATATGCACAGCCACTCCAAGTAATGTTAAGAACATCATTAAGCAAGACACTCTTAGTGGCTCATGTTTCAAACAGATATTGTTGCTCCTCAGAGTCTGAATCTGGGTTTTGCAACTCATACTCGTCTACCCTAAAAAGTTCCTTTTGATCATCCTTGAATAATCTACTTGATTTCTCCTTGGCAGGTGAATCAACCCTAAATAACTTGGTGCTTACGGGCTTGGTCTCCTGAGATACTCCCTCATTATCATCGGAGTAGTTGCCCTTTGAAATAAAGGAATCTACGCTAAACAACGGTCTTTTCTCAACTTTCATTCTTTTTACCATGAATGGCTGAGACATACGGCTTTCTTGCTTTAGCGGATCTAGATCAACTTCCATCCCCTGGATAGAGTTGACCCCCGGGTTGGCTTGATTGATCAGATGAAACACCGAGTTAGACGAGAGACCTGAACCGATGACCAGGATAGAATTATTACTGCTCGACCTCTAGGCAAGGAGATCGAAGATTGTGGCTTCAAATAAACCAAACTAGACCATGCCCACCTTGTTCCCAAAATTTGGCAAAGGATTACTCATAGTGCTTGGAAGTTTATCAGGTTTAGCGATCTTTGCTTCACTAACCAGACATTGAATTGCTGAGAGCAGGGTTTTGCAATTATTAGTTTGGTGTCTTGCCTGAACATGATAGTTACAAAAGTTGTTCTTATCCTCGGTTCTAGGTGATTTGTATTCCTAAAGGGACTAGATAAAACCTAATTCCCTCAGACGCTGAAAGATGACCCGTAAAGGTAACTTACAAGGGTTAGCCAAAATAAAAGGGGGACGAGGAGGCTAGATTACGTCAACCACCGAAGGAGTCAGAGTGATTGTTAGGGGTGCAGCAAGGGCTTGAGAAATAGCTTGAACTGCAGCCAGAGCTTTAGGCTTAGCTGGTGCTAAAGGCGAGATTTGAGTTTTATTATTTTTTCTGAACCATGGCCTTCCCGCTTTTTTAGAATTTTTACGCTCTGCCTCACGCTCGATTTTCTCAGCTTTCTTGAATAAAGCCTTGTAGGATAGAAAAGAATCAGTAGTCATTTCTTTAGGGAACAGAGGAAGAGACCCCTCAAGGAGCCTGACAATCATTTCCTTGAGACTTAACTTGGATTTCATCAAGACCTGGGTTGACATCCACCGGTTAAAGTATTGCTTGAAGGTTTCATTTTGCATTTGGCGGATCCCCTCGAGATGTTGGAGGGTTGTTTCCATCATAATATTAAAACTATAATGCACCTTTAACACCTTGGATAGAAGTTTCTAGTCAACGATAATATGCTGTGGCAAGGTGTGATAACATTCAAGGGTAGGCCCCGAAGGGAGTAAGGAAACATTTTAGCATGCACTTTATCACTTAATTGTTTTATGCGTATAATCCTTTCATACATTATAATGTGAGAGGAAAGTGCTCCAAAACCATCATAATGAGCTATATTTAGCATAGTGAAATTATCAGGGACCCAGTCTTCATCTTTTTTAGCCTCTTTAGCGGTGATGAGGTGGTTGATATAAGCTTGGATCTCGGGTGTCATGCCCGGAGGCTGCGTGACCTGGTTGTTGACCGGCTTATGAGAAAGAGCTACGGCTTCAGGTGTCATGCTCGAAGAATACATAACCTAGTCATTAACAGTCTGAAAAGCCATCATTTGTCAGATAAAAGCAACTATTTCAGGTGTCACGCCCGACAGTTGCATGACCTGGTCATGGACTGGCGGAGGATGAATGGTCAACCGGCTAGTAAAAGGATTCTGGGGGTAGGTGGTACCCTTGGGAGTTATAATGAACCATGGAGGAGTGAAAGAGGGCAGTGGCTGAGAAGCTGGGTACTAGTGAGTAAATGCCGGAGGAGCCGTGCTTTGAGCAAAAGGTCTTGGATTAAAAGGCACAATCGATAGAGTAGTCGAAGTTGGCAGAAAAGTTGAAGCTTGCCCAAACTAGAATGGCCTTGCTATAGGCTAAGTTGATTGAAAGACAGGTGGTACAGGTCTTATCCCCACTGGACTGGCCAATATCTATGCTGAACCATTCTGGGCCTGCATATCGGATTCTGATACTCAATCGGAGTTTCTATCTTTAAGAGCTTGCTTAATGGCAGCCTAAACAATGGTCTGGATAGAAACCTAAAAAGCATCCGAGTTTAGGAATTATGCCATAGCATTGGTAAAGTCAAAGCTAGGAGGTGGCTAGGATCCTACCCCCAAGGTAGGATTAGGACCGACTGGCTCTTCAAGAGGAGGGGTCCCTTCGTTGCTTGGAAAAGACATGGCTGGCTGAGAGGGATTCTGACCGAACTAAACTTGTTCTGAATCTGACTCCCCACTGGAATCAGAGTGAGGAATCCCCTCAACTTTTATAGTAATAATTAGGGTGAGAGAACAACAAATTAAACAGTGCTCTAGCTTTCAGACCGGGGTACGACGATAAGTCCACCTCCTCCTAACTGAAACGGTAGGTAGTGGATCAGATCATGTGTGGGTTGTATGATGTCATGGATGAGTGCACAATCACCAATATGTGGCATGTATGGCTGCATGTAGATATGGTTAAAGATGATGCGATGGCTTATCCCTCCAACATACATGGGACGTTTGTATCTCACGTCGTACATAGTGATATATGGTGACGTAACGGAGGCACAAGAGAAGTCCTACATATGTTGCTAAACTTCTTCCACGAGTAGAAGTAGTAAGGGTAAGTCAATTTATTTTGGCCCTTGAGGTCGATGCATGGTGGATGCATGAGCATGTAGCACATAGCATATAAAATGTCCCTCTTCCAACCATATGACTCCCACGTAACGCCTCTTTGGAAGGATGGAGTTTTTTGGCTTCTTCACCAGTAATGGCGAGAGAAGTGCATCCCAATTATTTTATTTATTCTGGTAGGCCTAAGGAATGAAGTGCTAAGGCTTGTTCTAGTGCGGCTTTGGTATAGGGTTGTTGATGTAGAAGGTTCTCGTTTACCTTGATTCTACGTTACTCAACCACTCCCCAAATAGGTCCGATTGCAGGAGTTTACTTGTTGGTTAAAATGAGTGATCCACCCACTAGGCATCCTCAATTCTAACAAGGCATGAGTGATACTTTCGTGAGCTTCTTGGGTAAAATAGGGCACCTAGAAATTACCGAACTATCTACACACGTAAGGATAAAATGTTATAAAAAAGAATGGAGTTCGACATCAGTGCTTTCATCACACCTAAAATTAGGATCAATCCCTTGGCATGCTTTACTGCGCCTTGTTATATTTCCACCCCCCATGCTATGCATCTCACGTGGCCCCCGCGGGCAAAAAAAAGGTCGTCCACTCACAGTGGCGACTATGCTGGGAACCTCTTTAAAATTGAAACTTAAAACTTTCAATAAGTTTAAAGGATTTTTTATGATGTATTGAAATCATTGGCCAAATTAAAACTAAGAATACGAGATCGAAATCCCGTACTTAAAATAGAGTCACCACCCGATTCAGCTTAATCGGAAAATTTTGGTATAATTTTCCCACCAGGTGGTACACTGTACCTTAAGTAGAGATTCCGAGTTTAGGTGATGTTATCTATTTTTCATTACGCCAAGTTAAGATATTTCATTCTTTCTTAATCGGTTAAATCCATCCTATTTATTGTGTTTTCGGTTATTATGTTGTTATCGCATTTATCAAGTATCAAATAAATTATTACAGTCATCCAAAAGTAAATGCAGAAACTGAAATTATTACAGGGCTTTCAAATCCATTCATTCTATATGCGATGAATAAAATACTCGAAGGCCTAACGTACATCTACCTGTAGAAGATGTTTAGCACAGATACGGCACGTCGTACGAGATATATGATGAATCATGTATAGTTAGCAAACCAAATAAGACCCGTGTTAGTGTGAATATGGCATAAACATTTATATTGTTATGAAGCCTGATTGGATGGCTAAAGTGAGATTTGAACGGCGTTTTTCCATTTTTAACCAAATTTTAGACTCGATTGTTATTTTAACCAGATTATTAGTGAAAATGCCACATGGTATGGGGTGGGATCTGTTTTCAGAGGGTTTTAGACCTGCATCATTGAACTGTGTATCCTAGCTTCGAAAAATAAACTAGGTCAGAAAAGAAAGAAATAAAATAGTTGTCCAATCAGCCATGCCGCCGACGACATGGCTGATGCCGCCAGCGACATCAGTGATGTCGCTAGAGGCATCAGTCTGTAGGCAGGTTGCATGGCTTTCTGAGTACCATAAAGAAAGGGTCCTACAAGAAAGTGAGGCCTCTAGGGAATGTGATGTCACTAGCGGTATCAGCGATGTCTCTAGCGACATGCGTGATATCGCCAGCGACATCGCATGTCTCCAGCGACTTTAATTGCTTGCAGCAGCAGCAGGTAATGGTCAAAAAATGACCGAAAGCCCGAAAAGAACACAAATCAAAAAGAATCAGCACAAACCAACAATATTAATACCAAAGAGCTTTGAGACTCAGGATTTTTACCTTGGGGCCGTGAATCCACCTCTTCGTGAACCAAGGAACACCTCCGAGGAGCTTGTAATGATGATTTGGTAGTAAATTGGGTACTTGAGTCTCTAAATTCCTATTTAGATTGATTTTAATCTAATGTCTACTGATTTTAAACTCACAATCAGAGAGTTCAAATAAGAAAAACTAGGAAAAGTGGATTCATATGCTTTTTCCTACCTTTTCTAATTCTTATCTCACTAGAACTAGTTTCTCACTCTAGAATTCTATCAGTTTTAATTTCATATTAATCTCTACCTCTTTTCTGAAACCTAAGATTTGTTTTTATAGGCAAATTGGGGTGGTCTTCGAGACCCTTCAGCCATTTTCACAAAAATGGCAAAAAAGAGACTGTCCCAAGGAGGAAGAAGAAAGCTGTCTACAGAGCCTGATTTGGCCATGCCGCCGGCAACATGGATGATACCGCCGGCGGCATAGGGCGATGTCGCTAGCGGCATCAGCTTTCGAAAAGCTGATGCCAGCGGAGCCACAAGCCTAAAAAGTGCCAAACCAGGGTCAAAGGGGGCAAAGCAGGATTTTTGAATTTTAATGATATTTTAAAGGGTATTTAGAGATTTATTTTAGTTTGGATGTAAATCATCGGTTCAAGCTCCTACCGGACGCATTATCGGCCACGCCGAAGTGGATTCTATCAAGTATAAAGTTCGCAAGGTACATTATATTGGTAATAAAAATTCTAAAGACAACTTTTATTTTGAGGCATTAAAACTGGGTACACGTTATCATCATCTCGTAAGAGGGACTACAAAATCCCGTGCTTACATTTACTATTAATGAAATTTGATGCGAATTGAATTGGTAGATCTGTTTCTTTATTTTCTTTAATTGTTGATTTTGCATCTTAAATTGGTGTTGGTTCAAACTCTCTTATGATTTTTTTTTTGCAATTTGTTCTTCGATCTTGATTCTCTTGTTCTTTTCGATTTCATCAAGCGATTTGCGTTCTTCGTTATCGATTTCTTTCTATTTTAAATCAAGGAATTCTTATTCAATCACTGATTTGTTTTGTTCTCTCTATTCCAATCCAGATTTTGATTTGATTTTCTGAATTTCAAAGAGTTCTGCTTTGGAGATAAAGAGTTCTGCTATGGAGATAAAGAATGACATGACTCTGAGTTTTTTCATGCAACTGAAAAGCTCCTGATCTGATGATTACTGAATTTTCTTTGTGATTAACAGCAGTTCATGTTGTTCATGATTATATGCAATGTCATCCACCTGACATTTTCTATTTGACAAATTGATTTGCATGTTTTTTTCTACTTGTTATGCATGTAATACAGGCCTAGTACATATCTGTTATATATGTGTTATATATCTGCTACAAGTCTGATACAAGTGTTTAATGAGGATGTAACAGACTTGTATCAGTATTGTATCATATAGGAAAAATGAATGAAGTATTTCCTTGATTTTGTTACATATCTAATACATACATACTACAAACCTATTACAAATTCTGTTACAAAGCTGTTATATATCTGTTACTGGTGTTTGATGAATAAAATGGTAAATTTTCATTAGTTTTGATTTACATTGGATTATTATTAAAGTGTTTGACATTATTTGTCAGTCATTAATCTGTTACAAGTCTATTATATATCTGTTACAAACCTAATACGAGTCTAATACATGTATGTTACAAGTCTGTTACAAAGCTGTTATGTATCTGTTACAAACCTGTTACAAACCTAATACAATCTTGAGCGTAAAAAAGTTATAGAGGGCGTATGAGGGATATTGAAACACATGTTAGGACATTTAGGTAATTGAGCTAAACTTGGGATGAAATTATTTTGCCCAAATGAGGCATAAATGACAATTTTCCAAAATATATTGTGTATGATTGGTGAGTAATAATTATTCATGTACTATAATTACTTCTAAAATAGTGATCTTAATATCACTTTCTACTTCTTTGTAATGTTGATAATTAATATGGAAATGCATAGAAAAAAATAATAAAATGGGACATAATGAGAGCGATGACTGATTAATAATTAAGATAAAAAATATTATGATGTTAGTTTTAATTTTTAAAATTATTTATTTCTCAGCTTTTTTTTCAGGAATGTATTTTTCTAGACTTTTTTAAAAAATATAGTAAAATATAGTGTCAATGAAGCAACCCTTTTTTAATTCGAGTTGCTATAAATCAGTTTTAATCATCAAAGTTGAAACACTTAGGATGCAACACTCTTATTTTTCGTTGCGATAGGCATATTTGGTAGGCTCATTTAGGCTCGCAAACACGCGAGCTCGAATCGAGTCCTAATTTTCTAAGCTCGCCGAGCTGAGCCCGATCATTTTCTTTCACGAGCCAAGCCTAGCCCTGCATTGCTCGATCTCGATTTGGCTCGTTAACACCCCTACTAGAGAACATACGACCACCAATGCTGGAAAACCAATTCGCAAAAGTGAGAGAGACGATGGTGAATTGCAGGCTGGTAATGATGGCATAAGCAACAATGAAGAACATCAGCATCGTTGATAGAAGGAATCACTCATGCCAGCCTATCGAAAATATCGAAGGATCGAGGCGGCAACGTATGAGCTGATTGTGGCGGCGACAGTGATGGTGGCAGCTGGTTGTGAATGTGACGGTGGCTATGGTGGCTGCTAATAATTGATTGTGGTCAGGGGCGGCGTTGGGGGAGGCTTACAGAAGCAGCCGCCCACCCAACGACCGAACCCCATATATATTAGCATTCCAACGAAATTTACCTCCCTAAACTTCCATAACTGGCCGTTGTAAGGTTAAAGATGAAACTCTTAATGCCCATCCCTTTTTTATCTTTCCTTTTATCCAAAGGACAAAATAGTGTAGTTGGGACTTTCAATTTAAAAAAGGCAAAATTCTTGGTTACCGTGCGTGTCTAATTATAATTTATTGGACATTTCACCCACTCTCACATATCGTCACTTCCCAACTCACATTCAGCTTTATTTTTATTTTGTTTTCCTTTCCCATTTTTTAACCTCTTTTTAAGTAAGTACCGTATATGTTGGGTAAAAATTAAATCCCTCCATTACTTTATATGCATCTTTTTTCTTCATTCATTCACAGATTTTTTTTATACTTTATCAAAATGACAGACATAATTTTAGACTTCACAGCATCATGTTGTTAAAACTGTAAAGTGAACTAAAAAAATTAAATTTGTATTCAATTTTAATATTTTCACATTATTATATAAATCATAATTAAGTAAATTCAATTCTCTATATCAAACATTTCAGTATCTATTTTTAAAATGAAACATTATTTTATTAAGGTAGAAGGAATTATAAAAATCTAAAACTCCTTATAATTTAAGTGCAACGATATAAAACAATATATTAGTCTTTTCCTTTTTTTATTATGGAATAACATGTTTAGATTTAAGCAATGGAGATTGATTTTATTTCATTTCTTTATTTGATTAAGTTTTATTCATAAAATTAATTTTTTAATAGTTAAGTTTTATTTCATTTATAATTTTGATAGTAGCAAGTTTATAAACACTCTTCTTTTTGTCTAAAGTTTTCTAACACTATCTTATCGATTTGTCGCAATTAATCTTTATCAGTGCAAAATTACGCCCCCTCAATGTCTAGGCCCTGGCTCCGCCACTGGTTGTGGTGGGTTACAATGACGGTGGCCATGGTGGCTGCTGACAATTGGTTGTGGTGGGTTACATTTGAAATTAGTAAAGGTGGGAACTCAACCTACATGAGCGGAGATCCCATGGAATAGGTTCGTATAGGTAATAATAAGCCTTTATTTGTTCTGCTAGCGCTAACAATAGTGTCTCAGTCATAGATGTGAGGAAGTGCGATGTTGCATATTTTGAGAGGTTGAGTTACAGAACTCTTAATTATTTCATAGGTCTTATGAGTGGTGTATAAAGTGCAATATAAACTTCACCTATGTATGTGTGAAGTTGTGCCGCTTCCATGAGATATTGACACTATCTCTAGAGCACTCATGAAAGACATGCACGCACATGGCCTAATGTGGCGTACCACGGCGTTATTCAAAAATGTACTTGGTATAGTTTGATATGATAAAACACCTATCTTACAGTTGCGCTTATTTGGTTCATAGAAACTATACGTTTAACCAAATATTATAAAAGTTAAATTTTATCTATCAAGTATTAGTTCATAGTCTAAAAGACACTAATACCATACATTATGTGTCAAACCTGAGATATCCAAAATATTCTTTATTTTTAAAACTTCTTGGGGAATTGTTGGAAAAATTAATTTATTTTATTTCAAAAGAAAATTACATCCTTTTATTATTAAGTTATTTTATATTTCCCATTATATGTGTTAGTAACTCATACTATTTTTCATATGTTATGTATATCTTAATTAGTTTTTAATTAAAAAATAAACTGACACTATGCAAGACTTTTAATTGTGTGGCGGTTTATACCGGTACATTTTAATTATAGCCTTTTCAATGCTATTTATTTTGTAATTTTAATTTCATTTATATGAAAGTGTTTTGTATTAATATTATATTGACAATAACCGATCCTTTTCAATAGATAGCAGCTATTATGTTTTTATTATAAAAATGGTCCTTTTATTTATATTTTTGAGTGAACCAACATTTTTACTCCAACATGATATTGATCTTATTTTCTCTGTAATTTGAGTTGTTTCTACTGAGTTTTCGGTAAACCATTCTTTCATACTATTATATTCTTCTCTACTCTATTATTTCTAGATATAATACCTCATTTTTGTTCCTGATCCAACCAATCGATTGAAGAAGTTGTTTAATGATGGAAGGAATTACAAACACTATAACAAATTAGACTTTCGGCGGTTGAAGTTCAGTGGCGAAAATGAGTTCGTCACTAAAAATACCATAATTGTGGCGTCTTCAATTTCGCCACATATTGTTCACTTTTAGTGGGATATTATTTTTCGCAACAGAAGGATCAAACATTAGTGGCAGTACTTCTAAACCGCCACTATATAGATCGTATTTGTGGCGAAATTATAATTTCCCCACTAAGTACTAAATTTAGTGGGGCTTGTAGTTGTCTCGCCCCATCAGGTTAAAAATTCACATAATATAATAATATCGTAAAAATGGTTGTCCATTTAGACATGCCAAATTAAATTAAAATCGGTTGAATCGGACTGAATAGAATCAAGTTAAACTCTAATTAAATTGAATCAGATTAAAATTGGATTGGAACCAGTGATTTAAAAGTAGATAAGGTTTAGATTTATCAAATTATAAACTGGAGAATCGATATGAATCGACGGTTCGAACTAGAGATTTAAATTTAATTAAATCTTATATTAATTAAAATAAAAAATATTTATTTTTTAATTGAGAAAATAGCATAAATTAAATTCAAATATATGAAATTAAAATTAATTAAAACTTAAATATCTAAAATTAAATATTTACATACATAGGTTTCAACCGGAACATGAATCATACTTAAACAGAATCAAATTCTTATCTAAACCGGATTAGGAATCAGCAGTTTCAAACTAAAACCAGAATCGGGGATTCTACCCCATATAAAATTTAAATTAAGGTTGGTGCAAACTACAAATCAGAACCGACGGTCCGCCTTTGGCCTTCTACTTGACGTCATCGTTGACATTTGCCTTATTATTGGCGTAAGGGCAAGGAGGTGGAGCACTGTTCTAGGGTTCCATATTGGATTTTTCTCTCAAATCGTCAATGGTGGTCTTTGTTGTCTTCTGAGTGATGCCAGTTGCTCTGGATCTTTCACAGTTCATAATCTCTTTCTAATTTAGCAGGTATGTCCTTTTTTCTTATAGGGTTACGATTTAGGATTTTTGATTTTTTCCGTTTGATGTTTTCATGCTCAATTTTGAGTTTCTTTGGCTTTTGAGGTATTGGGATTATGGATAAAATTGAGTGTTTGTTTCAGATTTTTAATGTTGCGGTCGATATCCGATTGTCTTAAATGAAGCCTCAATACAGTTCACGAAGAGATACAGATGTCTTGAGGTAATTAGATACTTTGGGGCAAAGTCTTATGTTATGGTTACCATGTGTTTTGCATTGTATTTTCAAGTATTGGGCATAATTGTAGTTCTTTGGCCTTCTTAAATTCATTGTTTTTTTCCTACCTTTTTATGTAGCAATGAAATCTCTTTGAAACAGAGATGTTTGATATGTATATACTTGTACCCTCTTCAATTTGCTATTTGAAACATTTCATTGACTGGATTAGCTTCAGAATCTTGCCTAATTCATTTTATATCTGTTATTTTGCTTCTTAAAAATGGAAGCGCCTGTGATTTACCATGAGTCTATAGGCAGACTACAGAGCTTTTCCCTTACACTAATGCTAGTTGTGTGTTTTTCATGTTAGTCGAACAAGTATTGTTATATATGGTGAGTATAGGATTTTGATTATTAGTTTTTTCTAATGTTTAAGAGCATTTTGAAGCATTAAATGTGGGCCACATTGTACGAGTTCCAATTCGTTTGGCTCCAATTATAAAGATTCACTTTTGAGTTACCATTTGGTTCATTGGTTGTAATTATATATGGAATTATAATTTTAAGTGCATTATGACTTTTAGAGATTGTTTAGTTTGATGAAAATTTCGTAGGGAGTTGCAATGGGAATCAATATTTCTGCTTCCTCGAGTTTGGTTAACCAAACAATGTGTAAGAATTAAATCTGATTCTTAAAAACAACCATTCTCTCCTATGTTCATCTAA
Source organism: Euphorbia pulcherrima (assembly GCA_947683365.1). Lineage (NCBI taxonomy): Eukaryota > Viridiplantae > Streptophyta > Magnoliopsida > Malpighiales > Euphorbiaceae > Euphorbia > Euphorbia pulcherrima. Next base: position 18,083,522 of record CANTUS010000002.1, read on the forward strand.
CACCCCACATTTACTTTAATGAAAAATTATATTGCAATACTAGACTCATATTCATCTATGTTGTTGATTTGCTTCATCAGGTGCCATTATTATTTTAGTACTGTAATTTTAGGGACGTGACAGGAAGGACATAAATTCCAAATTCAGGTTCATTATGTAGAAAGCGTGATTCACTCACTCACTGCTACAAGAAGACGAAGAAGCTCCATCCCGTTTGGAAATTGTATATTTTCTATATACAACACATCACAAGCTGTACTCTTATGTTAAAGATGTTGTATTTCAGTTGTTTTGTTGTTGTAATTCATAATGTTGGGTATCGTGCATTCTCTAGCAAGTAGAAAACCGTTAGAAATTATATTAATGTACCCGCAATAAATGGTTGAAATTTAGTGTATTGCGACAAACTATTGAATTTAATTCCTATTTTAGAGAGTTCAAATCATATCTCTTGACAAGTAGATTTGTTCCAAACATATAAACATGATTGAGTTGGCAAAGGCAAAGTAGAAAATGGAGCTGATGGTGAGGGAGATGATCTAGACCTCACTAGAACCTTGTTGGAAGGAAGGGACTACACTTCAGTTCCTCAAAAAATTTGGGAAAAACTTGTTCAGTGGTAATGGATTATTCCCCATCTCTTCTCTATATATTGGTGTTATGTGTATTTCAATTCTTGACACAACTTTTATGTTACTTAGAGACCTTACATAGCATTTAGGGATCCATGTACACTTACTACTTGATACAGGATTATACATGTCCTGGCTTAAGCCAATGCACTAATTTAGTATAGGGTGAAACCTGAAATATCATATTGAAGATCACTTGGTCTTTTATATAGAGTTATGATGTCAAGCAAACCACATTTGAAATATCATATTGAAGATCACTTGGTCTTTTATATAGAGTTATCCTGCTTTCTACCCGCAAAGTTGTATTTGTATGTAGATGTCAGACTAACACTAATTGTGCTGTAAAGCAAACTAAAATCTTTATTCTTTAGCATTACCAAAAATTTGCATTATCTTCTATTAAGTTTTAGAATTGCGAAATTTACAAATGTGCAGTCCAAACCAAACAAAACAACATTGTACTTCACTTCCAAACCATAGAGAAAACTTAGGATTAACATGGTTGTCCTACAAATGGTTTATAGCGTCATGCACAGTTTAGCCAATAATATTAAGTTGCTAAAATCACAAGACATCTCAAGCAACACATATTGAGATGAAAAAAATTAAGATGTAGAATGAGTAATTAATGTTATATTATTATACAAACAACTTCACTAAATTGAGGAAAAAAGGTACCTTTCTCACCGAAGATATTCAAAACCATCTCGTGGAGGCCCAGAATCAAAATCTTTCTGCATGAAAGGTAGGTCTCTTCCTCACTCTCATCTTCCTTATAGCAAATTTAGTGCCTGATTTGTTTTTTTCCAAAATCAAATCTACTGTTTATAATTTTTTTTTAAAAATAAAGCTTTCAAAATAAACAGTTTGAGAAAGTAATGCCAAACTGGCCCTTAGTGTGGTTCTACTATATAAATTCCTTCTTTTTTCCCTATTTCTAGCAAACCTCATGAAGTGGTCTGCTAGGAACCTCTTAACCAAACCATAGAAACAAAATTACATAAATTCACAAAATCCAAAATATCACATTTAACTAAAAAAAATAAAAACATTAATACAATATATATACACACATTATCTTACTGTATATATCTACTATTTTATATATATCTAACAATTCAATTAAGTCCAAAAACTCGTGCCCTGGTTATTAACCGGTCTTGTTATTTATCCCTTCTACAATTCATTCAATAATTAAAACTGTTAACATGAGGTAGACTGTTAACATGAGGTCCACAGATATAATATTTGCATGTTTGTCCTTTGTTTACACGGATTTTGTTTGCCTATTATCATTTGGCCTGAAACTTTTCCAGAAATAATCTCATTGAAATGAAAGAGTATTAAATTGTTTTTATTTGGCCTTTATATTTCATTGTTTTAAATATTTCTCAAATGATCCCATACTACTATGTCAGTCATCCATCAATTGCATGGATAGAATACATGAAATCAACCCTAAAGCTTGGGTTAAGATTGGTAAAACTAAAACATGCATACCAAAATTTAACTCAACAAACTTTATTCATGTATCACGATGGGTGTCGAATCCACCAAAAATAAATCCCTACACAAAATAAACTGGTAGTTAGTAGCGAGCATAGGTCGATCCCACAAGGAACGGTATTTGACAAGGTTATTCTTAGAAGATAACGCACAGCTCAACCTAGAAGTATCCTCGATGGGAATTTATAGATTAAAACTAAATAAAGCAGATAATAAAACAATGAGAAACAATGACTCAACCAAAGTAGAGCAAGACTGAACATCATGGTGATCATGAGACGTAAATGCACCGGGACCTAGATTTAGTTATACTAGCACTCATGCACCGTACAGTACTAGCAACTCTTCCTCACAGTATACGGAGACCGGACTTCGCGCCACGACCTCCTTCTTAGTCATTGTGTCTCTCGATTTCACGCCAAAGAGCTCGCCAATGAATAGCAATAAATATTAAAAAAGCCTAAATCCTTCCCGACAGGTAGTGAAGCACTCCCAACATGCATAAGATTACCTTTCTCCAGTCTCGATGGAGACTGTAGTCACTTTATCCCTTTTCAAGCACAATTACGGGTGCAAGAATTAAGATTAACAATATTCATAAAGACTTACCAAATGGTTGATCAGGCCAAACAGCGAGACTAGGTGATACTCTTACCATAGCACCCTTGAAGTACCGAGATCGGCAAATAGGTTGCCTTGCGGATTTTTGTATTCAATTACGGTCCTCACACCATTTAAACCCAGTCTTGACCCTTACTTGGTCAAGTCATAAAGAATTTAGGTAGACATGACTGAATTTAAATGTGCTAAAATATAAAGAGACTAAAAGTAAATCATACTGAAAGTATAAAGACTGAAATTGAAATGAAACTTAAAAGCGATTAAACTGGAAATGAACTTACTTATTAAATTGACTACGAAATCAAAAGCTTAGAAATCTTAAGTGCTTGAAAGTAAAGAGACTAAGAACTAGAAACTAAAACTAGACTAAAAATGAAATGATGAAGACTATTGTAAAAAGTAAGATGATCCTTTAAAGTTCGCCGGCCTTGGTATTTATAGCTAAAGCCTCTCCTTATGCTTCCTCTTTTGTGATAGAATATGACTCTTTGTATTTATTCTTTAGGATTTATTTCCTTCTAGTCTCTTTCTTAAAATGGTAGTGAAATCTCTGTCTTTATGGAATTAGGATAGAGACTAAACTTCCTTCTTGAATTGAACTTCTTCTTGAATAGGATTTGCCCGAATTAGGTAACCTTCCAGATCTAGAACTCTACGTGCTGCGATATTGATATCTTCTTGATCGCTCTGAAGTGTTCTGGAATCACCGAGACTAGCTATCGCTCCCATTGTCTGTATCAGGTATCGGGGAAAGGCTCTTTTTGTCCAATTATCGCATGTTTTCTCCAAAATGCCTTAAAAACCTGAAAAGATAGAAAAGGAAGTAATAACGGCCAAAAAGACTAAAAACATGGTCTCAATGATATAGAAATGATCTTAAAAACATGTTGGAAATACAGCCCATCAAATCTCCCCACACTTATTCCATGCTTGCCCTCATATGTGTATCAAAGATCAGGAAGAAGAGAAATTTAAACTGCACAAATAACCCTAAATAATTTCACAGAGACTGTATTCTTTCATCAAGACATATATCGAGGCTCTTTATTAACTATTGTAATTCCAATGTGAGATATCATCAAGAAGACCTAGTTCAAAACTTTGCCCGAGAGTATTTACCAAATTAAAAGCACGAGCACACAAAATATTGTTATTGTTTATAATTACCTTATTTTGAGATTTAGCACGTCCCGATGATCATAAGATGACCCCTTCTAAACCTTTTATTTATTTGAGGCACATTTTTACTTAGTGGGGTCCCTAAGACATATCTAGCCATTGTTTGGGTTTTACTTTGCGACTATAAGAACTTTGCTAGCTTTGCTAGCCTTTTTTTACTAAATTTGCTAACCCATTTCATCTTATTACGTACGTTGTCATTTCACTTTGGTGGATTCAGAGGTTCTGATTCTCACCACCGAGTTCAAAGATGCTCTTGAGGAGGTCTTTGTATTGCTACTCCATGATGTTGTACTTTCTGAGGAGCTCAGTGTAGGCGGCAGGAGGATTAGGGTCATCATGAGTAGGCTGGTCTGGCTGTGGATCGACGGGAGCAGGTAGAGAAGGCTTGTCTTTAGAGGGACCAAGATGGTGCACAACCACGATCCCGTTAATCATTTCTGTAACAAAATGTTCCCAAGAGTATCCAAGTCTAAGAGCGGTGTCTCGGGTGTTCTGGTGTAAGGGGCAGGTTTAAAATGTTCCATGCCATGCTCAATCATCGAGATCACAACGCCTAAGATTGAAGGGCTCTTAGGGTAAGTAAGGACATACTAGAACTGCTTGGCCAGCTAGGCTCCCATGTGGACTTTCTTGTTAATTTTTATGCACCATAGAATGTGCAATTCCTTCTCATTTAAGATCCCGAAGCTTCTATGGTGACCATAAAAATTAAATGCAAGAATTTTATGGGCATACCTGAGGTGTGGCTCATGGATGTAGAAGTCATATGAGTCATCGGACTTCCAGGAGATGACTCGAGGATCACTATTATAGAGAGAGAAGTAGGTCTCGGCGGCGTTAAAGCCAGAGGGAGGAGCATCACACATATCATCAGAGGGGTCAGTCACCCCTAAGGCCTTATTAAAGTCATCGGGACTCCAATTGAAGTGTTTTCCATGGGGACTGAACTTGAGTAACCAATCCTCTTTGTAGCTCAAGTAGTCCTGCTTGAATTGAAGAGTCGTGTAGAACTCTTAAATAAGCTCCTAATAGGAAGGGAAACATGTGAAGAGTAAGGGCATCTAACAGATCACGATGAAGGCATTAATGACTGCTTTATTGATGCCGAGAGCGTTCATGGTCTCCTTGCAGGAGGACTTAAAAGGCTTGGAGGATTGGCCCTTGAAGCGGTTGTAGTATGCGGCGTGTGGAGCATAATGATCAAAAGAGTTGTGGATCTTGCTCTTAGCACCGGGAGTAAGGGCTATCTCCTCTTTGGCCACCTTGGCCCTTTTATAACTCTGGTCGCTCTTTGCGACGCTCTTGGTAAACATCTTCCTCTTGGCAGGGGAGGAGGAGGTGTGTAATCACTTCCCTGATTGGAGCCAATCTCGACGAGGTCACCTTGGGGTTTAGCCTCCCTCTAAGGTATCTTTTCCTTTTTTAGGGTAGTTTCACTAGACTCCTCGTAATTAGTGACGGCGGGAAATATAGTGGATATTAGGTCGACGGCGAGTGAAAGCTCGTCGGAGGTAGCGATGGCACTGTAACAAGTGGCGAGAGTGGGAATGCCATGGCTTTGCTTTGCCATGGTCTTTTGGTGAGTGACCACAATGACGGAAGTGGAGGTGACAGTAGGTGATGCAGAGATGGTGGTGGTGGTGGTAGCGACGATGGGAGTAGTGGTGGTGATAGTATCGGGAGAGGATTCCACCATGGTTGCTACGATGGTTATAATGGTAGAGAAAGTGGCCACCGCTGGTATAGTGGTGGCGGGAATGGTGGTGGCAGAAGTGGTGGTGGTGTGCAGCAATATCAACAGCGATAGTGCCAATGAGGATGTTAGTGGTCGCCGGGGTTTGGGTGGTAGTGTCTTGTTGGCTGGAAGCCATTACGGTGGATGAGAGGCGGTGGAAGGAAAAGTTCACTAGAGAAGAAGAGGTTTGTTTTAAGAGGGAGCTTGAGAGTTTGAAAGAGAGCGTGACTGTTGAAAGTGAGGGGAAAGGTTTAAATAGGGAAGATTGGTGTGCAAAGTGTTGGCTCGTAGGGTATTAATGAGAGTAGTAGCAATCATGGCCTCAATTTAGCATAAAACTGTCATAAACCTTCATGATATATGCATGACTGCCACGTCATCTACTCTCTATATATCAAGGCATGTGAGTCATTTCACATCCCTTGTCCTTTCAATCACGTCACTTATCGTATGACACTTCAGCTCCTAGAGTATGTACAGAGACCTATTCCTGCAATAAATAGAGAGTTAAGTCCTAGTCTAGATGTAATGAATAAAAAGTAATGAAACTAAAAGAAAGAGATAAAGAGTCAGAAATGCTTGTGTTACCTCCCAAGAGCGCTTTATTTAACGTCATTGAGCTCGACGCACCACATCGAGATCACGGTGTGGTGTCAGGATTCCATGTGAGAGTGATCTCTTCAAAGTGAGCTTAGAATCCTTCGTAGTAGGGCTTAAGGTGATGCCCATTGACTTTTAGAACTTTTCTAGTCGTGATGCTCTATATAATGATTGCTCCATGTGGAAACACCTTGGTGACGACGTAAGGTCCAGCCTACAAAGACCTTAACTTTCCAAGAAATAGTTTAAGATGAGATTGGAATAGAAGGACTCTCTATCCCATATTGAAGACTTTTTTGGAAGCAAAAAGGTCATGGTGGCGCTTAGTGGTTTCCTTATAGGTCTTGTTCCTTTCATAGACGTCATAATGGATCTCCTCAAGTTCATGCTGTTGCAACCTCCTATCTCCTTGGCCGTATCGATCCTGAAATTGGTCTCTTTGATGGCCCAATATGCCTTATGATCGATCTTGATAGGTAAGTGACATGATTTCCCATAGATAACTCTGTAAGATGACATCGCGATGGGAGCTTTCAATGTCATACGAACTTCCCAGAGAGCTTCAAAGAGATGGAGACTCCAGTCTTTCCTGTTGGGATTCATTATTTTCTCTAGAATAAGCTTAACCTCTCTGTTGCTCACTTCAGCTTGCCCATTTTTTTATAGGTGGTATGTTATGGAAGTCATATGCTTGACTCCCCAATTCATTAGTAATTTTGGGACCATCTTGTCGCAAAAATGTGCACCACGATCACTAATAAGTAGTCTCAGTGTCCAGTATCTACAAATGATGCTGTCTTTAAGGAAGTCGGCTACGGTCTTTCCATCATCATTCTTGGTCACCTTGGCTTCCATCCTTTTAGAGACATAATCCACTGTAAGGAGGATGTACTTGAACCCATAAGAAGGAGGAAAAAGGCCCATAAAATCGATACCCTAAACATCAAAGATCTCGACGACCAAAATGGGAGTCATCGGGAGCTGATCTTGACGTCCAAGATTACCAACCTATTGATAGTTGTCGCATGCCTTGCAAAATATATAAGAGTCATGAAAGATGTGGAGCAAATAAAATCTGCACTCAAGGATGCGTTGCACTGTTCTCCTTCGCCCACCGTGACCTTCACAAACCTCAGAATGACATGCTTGCAAGAGTCTCGGTATCTCCTCCCCATAAACACATCTCCTTAAAACTAGATCATTCCCTTGTCTCCATAAATATGGATTATACCAAAAGTACTTCCTGGATTCCCTCTTCATCTTCTCCTTGTCATTACATATAAAATCCTCCAAAAACTCCCTGGTGGTAAGAAAGTTGACAAGATCTACGTACTATAGAGTCTCACTGATAGCGAAGAGACTTTCCCCCAGATATTTGTCCTGGACTTCCCTTGGTTCTTCTTAATTGGTCAGCCTGCTGAGATGATCGGCCACCAGGTTCTCTATCCCCTTCTTATCTCTGATCTTGAAGTCAAACTCTTAAAGCAAAAGGATCCATCAAATCAATCTTGTTTTAGCGTCTTTCTTGCTCATAAGGTGCCTTAAAGCAGGATGGTCTGAGTATGCAATGACCTTGGAATAGAGAAGATAGGAATGGAACTTATCCAATGCAAAAATGATAGCAGGGATTTCTTTCTCAGTTGTGGTCTAGTTCTGCTAAGCTGTATTAAGAGTTCGGGAGGCATAATAAATGACATAAGGTTCTCGGCCAACCCATTATCTCAACAATGCTCCTACTGCTTTGTCACTTGCATCGCATATGATCTCAAAAGGCTGGTCCCGATTGGGTGCTTGGATAATAGGCGCAGAGACCAGCTTTTTCTTAATAGTGTGAAAGGCTTCTTTGCAAGGATCCCCAAACTCAAAGTTGGCATCTTTCTGAAGTAGTCTACATAGGGGCTCGTGATCTTTGAAAAGTTCTTATGGTCTTTAATAACCAATGATTCTGGAGACTTTATAGACTTTGACTCAGATAATGAGCACTTTATTACTATTATCCGAGACGAGGGGCAAGAACCTTCTTGGGAATACATCATAGAGAGAATTCGTGAAAAAAATGAATTAGCTCGAGCCAGTTATAAAATCCGAAGTCCAGACTTAAGAGAAGTTTATCCCATATTCTACAATGGAAACATAAGGCCACGCCCTTATATCTGCAAATTTGTGCAAATGATGAATGATGGGTACATTCACTATGCCCATTAGCCCGAAAGGTTCCACTTAACTCTCTAAGAGAAAGCAACCATCTGGTATAAAGAGCTAACATTTTATTAAAAGTCATTTTGGAATGCTCTGGCTAGGCGATTCATCGATTACTTCACATGGGTAGAGCCGCTAGAGGATACAACTCCGAGCTAGATAAATATGGAAACCTGCTATTATACTGGGAATGAAAAGTAACTAAAATTTTCTACCTGACGTCGATGAAGTCCGCCAAGGAATATCCTTAGTTTATGAATAAGCACTCTGATGAACAAGAAGAGTCAGTCATATACGACAATGATCAGGATACAACCGATGGAGCTTCCTCATCCATTCCTATGACTAGGTAAGACTCCAACCCCATTCTATGCCAAATCCTACAGTAGAACCCCATTGTCCCTGAGAAATAGCCTAAAAAGTTACCCTTTATGCAGTGGCCCTTTACCACCAGAGCACCATCTTCCATGAACAAATCGATTGACTTGGGGGAATTACCACTTGATGAAGATTTTGATGAATTTGAGGTCTTCGAAACAACAAACTTGCCTTCTCAGGTTGTCAGTCTTGTTATTAGAGTAGGGAAAATAACTGGGTCAGTAGTCCCCGCTATGCCAAGAATAGGACCTTCGGCACCTCCTACTTTTGTTAAGTCCTCAGAATAGATATAAAGCCCAATTATGGACTAGTTAAAAGCCACCACCACTAATATGAGCATCTAGGACCTTCTCCTTGGCTCTCAAGATCATAGGCTCACCATTGTGAAGAAATTGATGGAGATTGAAATGTCTCCCCTGGCATTGCCTAAACAAGTTTGCGTGCTACTCAACACTGAGACTAGCACTGTCATCCCTGAAATTGTTCTCTTAGGCTCAAACTTGCCTGATGAGGGCATCTGCCATAATAAGGATCTCTACTTGAAGGCGAGTTTTTTTGGGCGCATCATGCCATGTGTAATGGTTGATGATGGCTCATCTTTGAATGTATGTCCTAAGAACATTTTACCAATCCTAGGACTAACCAAGTGGGACTTAAAGAAGTCCACGATGGGCATTAAGGCTTATGACAATTCTAAAAGAACTGTCATTGGTACATTTGAAGCCAAAGTCACTATCGGAGAGATCTCTTCTATTGTTCTTTTTACAGTTATAGACATCCCATTAAATTTTTCTATACTGCTCAGACAAACATGGTTCCATGCTCTTGGAGGGGTTCCATCCACTCTTCACTAGAAAGTCAAAATTCCATTCCAGGGAAGGATCGTCACTCTCGAGGCTGAGGAAGCATTAGTAGTGGCAGCTCTAAAAATGGAAGAAAGCCATATGAAAGGGTTTACCATAGCCACAATCAGTCAAGGATCAAATAAGCAACCAGAAGTGCAATGAGGCCCTTGGATTCAAAGTTAGATGTAGAAATGCTATACTCTAGGAAAAGGACTAGGTGCCCATGAGCAGGGAATGCCAACCTTCAACATAGGGGCAGGAGAATGGAAACTTACAGGACTTAGCTATACAGGTACCAAAAGAATCATTAGTGAGACAATCTTTTAGAAGAAATCAGAGCAACCCTACAATGGAACCCCCGAACTTATTACTCACTAGGGGAGGACAGTTTTAGGATTTTAAATTTTCTCAAATATAGTCGACTAAGGCAAGCAAGGTAAAAGCTCTGTTATATATATGATGAAGAAAGCAGATCATCAACCAGATGCTGGTGCAATTCCTGATCAAACTAAGCTCGATGAACATGTGCATCCAAAGAAGATCAATAAGCTGAGAAAAGAAGAGGAAATCCTTGACACTCTAACCAAACACTTCCAAGCATAACTCAAGATAGTGGAGGAAGCAAAGAGCAAGGGAGGTTGCTTGTGCCCAGCCATCATGGACATGGTTAAGGCCATGAAGGGCAAGGCGAAAGTAATAGAGGAAGATGATGAGGACATCCTACTAAAGCCAGCTACCATGGAAGAATTATCCGCTACAGAGCCAGTCCCTACCAATCAGGATGAGTCTTTTTTTTCCATTTCCAATATGTTTGAAAGGAATAATGTATTTTATAATGATAATAAGATAAAGAACTTTACTTATTTAGATTGTGTTTCTGATTGTGATTCCATGCATCCATTCCAGCATTCATCTAACATCTTTGACATTAATAATGATATTATAAAAGAAATTAACTTAAATACGGAAGATGGCCAAAAAATGGTATACAATTCCAATCAACTGCCCATCGAGCAAGAGAGAGAATTGGTAAAGGTGCTAAAAAATCATGATTTACCTTCGGTTGGTCTCACAAGGACATGCCAGGACTTGATCGGCACATCACCAAGCACAAGATTCCCACGGACCCAAATTGTTGTCCAGTAAAGCAAAAGATGAGGAGAATGCATCTAGAATGGGCAGAAAAGGTCAAAGCAGGAGTAGCCAAACAGATCAAGGCTAATTTTGTAGAAGTCATCGAATATCCCACTTGGCTATCCAATGTAGTTCCTATGCCTAAGAAAAATGGCGATGTTAGAGTTTGTGTCAACTTTAGGGATCTAAACAAGGCTACCCTTAAGGACGATTTTTCCATTGCCGCACATTGATGTTTCGGTAGACAACGCGGCAAGGGCTGCCATGTATTCCTTCATGGATGGGTTCTCTGGATACCATCAGATCCTTATGAACGTAATAGATAAGTTCAAAACTACATTTATCTCAAAATGGGGAATGCATTATTTCAGAGTAAGGCGTTTTGGACTCAAGAATATAGGGGCAATCTACCAGCGAGCAGTCATGACTAGACTACATGATTTGATCCATAAAGAAGTTGAGGTCTACGTGGATGGCATGCTTATGAAATCCACTATGCCATAAGAGCATCCAGCAATGTTAGAGCGATTCCTCAAGAGAATTGAGAAATACAATCTCTGTCTCAACCCGAAGAAGTGCATATTCGGTGTCACATCAGGCAAAAGTACTGGGGCACGTGGTTAGCAAAAGAGGCATATAGATGGATCCCGATAAACCTAACACTATCAGGGATATGCCTATACCAAAGATTGAAAGAGAAGTAAAGAGTTTCTAGGGGTCCATACAGTATGTCAGCCTCTTTATGGCATGATTGACTACCACATATGAGTCTATCTTCAATCTCTTGAGGAAGTAGCAATCGATAGAATGGAATGATCAATATCAAGAAGCCTTCGATAGGATCAAGGCTTATCTAATGAACCCACCCGTGCTAAAGCTGCCAATTCTCAGAAAGCCACTAATTCTCTATTTACAAATAGAAGAAACATCTATAGGAGCTATGCTGGTTCAGGAGCACGAAGATAAGAAAGAACATGCAGTTTATTATCTCAGAAAGAAATTGCTAGAATACGAGACTCAAGACACCATCGTGGAGAAAACTTGTGCCGCCATGGTCTGGCTCACCAAGAAACTCAAACATTACTTCCAATATTACCAAATCCAAGCAGTTACAAAGGTGGATCCAATGAACCATTTATGCCAGGCTCCCTCGCTAACCAAAAAATTGGCATAGAGGCTCTTATTGCTGTCAGAATTTGATATCGAATATATCACTAAGAAGACCATCAAAGGAAGAGTAGTCAATGAGTTCCTAGAAAATCAACCGCTCGCGGAAGGAGAGCTGGAAAACCTAAAATTCCCTGATGAATGTTTTACAGCAACAACAGAGAATCCTAGAAAATTGACCATGTTCTTCGATGGTGCCATTAACAAGCGAGGAGCTGGATTGAGAGTTATCATCATTATGCCAGATGGAGCGCTCATACCTCTATCAAAGCAATTAGAATTTTTCACCATGAATAACAGAGCAGAATACGAAGCCTATCTATTCAGAATGTCTGCTCTAGTCACTCTTAGAGAAGATAAAGTAAAGATTATTGGTGATTTGACTTTGGTCATCAAACACATTATAGGAGACTGGGAACTGAAGGAGGAATACCTCAGGCCTTACCTAGAGGCTATATGGAGGAAAGCCACAATGTATAGCAAATACAAGTTTTGTTGTATGCCCTGAGAAGAGAATCAGATGGTAGATGCGTTGGCTACTTTAACCTCCATGTAGGAAGGGCCTCAAAAAAAGCCAATCAAACCTCTTGTTATGGAGACAACCCGATCTCCATACTACATCTATGCAATAAGGCGCCATGGACAAGGAAGAGCCATGGTACTCTGACATCGTCAAATTCTTAGAAAATGGTGAATTCCAGGCCGAAACTACGAATTCCGGCAGGAATACACTAAGGAAGCTCGCTATGCAGTTTTGCTTGATTAAGGGAGATTTGTGCAAAAGGTCATCTAACAATTTACTGTTAAAATGTCTGACTCAATAAAAGCAGAGAAGGTGATGAAAGAAGTACATTTAAGAGACTGTGATCCATATATGAACGGCGTCATGAAGGCAAACAAAATTCAAAGGATGGGATACTTTTGGCTAACTATACTAGCTAATTATATTCAAGAGACAAGGACTTGCCATACATGTCAGATATATAGAGACGTGAGCCATCTGACCCCAATAACATTACAGAATTTGATGATGCCTTGGCCATTCTCGGCATGGGGCATCAATATCATCGGCGAGATAAGACCATCTTCTGTTGGATATGATGTATGCCCTTAAGGCAATTAGGGCGATATATCTTAATTATATAATAGTACGAATAATTTTATTTAATCAATAAAGGCATTTATTCTTTTGTTTATATCAACGTGTTTATATATACATATATATATTATAGCTGGTTAAAATATATTCATTGATGTATGTATATAAAAGTCCTTGATATATCATAGCATGAAGTTAGAGAAATTATAGTTAGACTATATTTGGTGGAACCTGCTTCATGTGCAATTATGATTATGTCTAAACTATCCCTAGTCATAGTTTCATCAAGAAAGGATATTGATGAAATGGAAAGACTAGCATGTGGTCAACTTTCTTGGAAAGGGTCCAAGCAGTTAATCTCCTAAAGACTAAAGGTGTTGCCTTAAGTTTGACACATGGATATATCTGGGAGATATATTGGAGACCGCAGTAAGATAAAACTTAGTATAAATATCAATGTGTTAGTGTTTATCTTCATGCAATAAGTTTTGCGAATGTCCTTATACTTGAGATGCTAGTTGCCTTATGTCGTACTATTGCTATACTTTAGGTCATTACTATACACTAATTTATTTAAGGTACTACGGGTGATTACGGGTATAGTGATGACAGCACATTGGCAAGCTGAGTAGTCGGAAAGAATCCATCACTTCGGATATATTAAGGAGTTATACCCGGCCACTTGTTAAAGTGATGATTGCCATAAACCTCTGATTAGAGTATGTGTTTGATAGAAATGGTTTCTAGTCAAACACATTATGGTAAAAGGCAATATACTTCGGTAATAAGTAAATAACTGGGATAGCTTAGAGCAACCTCGCTATTAGTGGGTTAACACTTTAACCGAACCCAATAAACCAGATGGTACTAATATTAAAGAATGGAAGGAATTTATCGCACTGGATAACTATTGCATTAACCGGGATTAAGTCATAAGCATAAATGACGTTCTGAGTAATGGGGGATGGTAGACCCTTGCTAGAGGCGTACTATAGTCGTTTAAGGTAATCAAGTTCCATTCACGGTTTAGAGCATCGAGCCAATGGTTCCATTAGAACAAGGGTTGGTTAAGCCTTAACAGCTCAATACTTCGGGATCCTATAAGGTCACACACATTGGACCTTCATCGGACTAAGTAAAGAACTAATAGATTTATTCTAATACGAAAATATAACATAAATACTAATTGGATTATTATTTGATTGGTTAAAATTGATTAGATCAATTTTGGATAGATCAAGGAATTTATTTTGACCGGTAACTAATTAATTAGAGTCATAAATAAATTATAATTGATTACATCAATTTTGGTTGGACCAAGAAATTTATTTTAACTGGTGACTAATTTATTAGGGTCAGAAAATAAATATTTGAAAAAGAATTAAAAAGGGGAATTTTGCATTGGCGAGTTTAATTGGACTGAGAGTACAAAAGTATTTTGTACAGGCTCGAGTACACGAGAGTACACCGAAAGGTGTGCGAGCAATGCTGGGCATTGCTTGCAGCAGCCCATAAAAATGGGCTGCACATGAGTAGCCCACAAGCAAGGCAAAGCCCACAAGGGCTTTGCCTTGCATGTGCACACAGCGCACGCTGTGTGCACATGGGATGGGAGTAATTACACCCATCCCACATCACTCACAGGGGGAGCAAAATGCTCCCCTAAGCCTATATATAGGCTGTCCCTTTCCTTTCAAATTTCACCAAGCTCAAAGCATAAATCCTAAGCGAGATAATTAATCTCTCGGGTAATTGAGCAAGTCATTTTTGTGGAGCCTGAATTTATTCGGGCACCGCTAGTTTATATTTTTGGGTGAGGCTTCCAGAGTGGTTTAGCAACTACTCGAGGCTTCTTAGTTCTTCCTCCTGGGGAGGTTTTGGTTGGTGGGGTTCGTGTGGATACTGATAGAGGCTATCCTAAGATTGGAGGCTTGTGCAAGAAGGTTCTGCAAAAGTACGCTTCAGCTGGTAAGTTCTTTTTCCTTCTCTTTTAATTATTAAGTCTTTTTCTTTAAGTTTTTTTAGACTTAATAATTATGCTTAGGTTATTTTTGCATGCTTAGTTTATTTTATGCTTAGGTTATAACTTAGAGTTATAACATGCTTAGTATAAAATAAATATGCTAGGATATAATTTGGAATTATGGTATGCCTAGTCCTTTAGCATGCTAACCTAGGTAGAGAATTATTTAGTTAAGGTTTTATTTAATTTATATGCAACTAATAGGAGTTCCTGGGGACAAGGACAAAATTTTGAATTTCCGCCATGCCTCTTATGCATATTCAATTTGACTGTCAGTTCCCAACATCTTCGACTAGCGGCCATTATTTCATTATAGTAGCTGTCGATTACTTTTCTAAATGGATTGAAGTAGAGTCATATACGAGCATCATGGCCACTAAACTGACTCAGTTTATTCAGCGATATAACTTCACCAGATACGGCATCCCTCATCATATAGTAAGTGACAATGGTGTACAGTTCCAAGGAGAAATAAATGATCTTGTTGAGAAGCATGAGATTGAGCATTATCGCTCTTCACCCTATCACCCTCAATCCAATAGAGCTGTAGAAGCAACTAATAAGAAAGTTAAGAAGATCCTATCCAAAATGATTGCCAATTACCGAGATTGGGCCGATCAATTGCCTTATGCCTTATAGGGGTACAGAACTAATGTCAAGACTCATATAGGTCAAACTTCTTTTACTCTAGTCTATGATATGGAGGCAGTATTGCCCATTGAAATGGCGACCAAGTCTTTGTGCATAGACCTTGAAACGAGACTTCCCAAAGATGCATAGGCAAAGGCAAGGCATGAAGAATTGAATTTAATCAATGAGAAACGACTAGCTGCGTTAGAGAATCTACAATTATACCAACAGTGCATGGCCAGAGCTTAAAATTGTAAAGTCAAATGGCAGGAACCGTTAAGGGTAGGTGCTCTGGTCTTAAAACAATCTTGTAAGACGCACATGAATGCTTGGGGGAAGTTCTATCCAAACTGGGAAGGACCAAACGTAGTAAGGAAGACTCTCAGTAAGGGGGCACTCAGAATCTGGGATCTGGATGGCAACGAATTTGTGAATCCAGTAAATCGTGACAAGCTGAAGCGCTATCTTGTGTTAAAAATATAATAAAAAGAAAAAAATTCATGAATGTTTGTCAAGAGCTAGTAAAGGCTCTTGAGCAAAAATGAAGACCCCAAAATAAAAGAGTGAGAGCTTGGGTAAAATCCATTTGAAACCTTAGGCAACGATGGACATTTCTTGGGAATAAATACCAGTTATCGTTCCTATTTAAATGATATCTTTTATAGTAACATATTCATGTTAAAAATACTACATGAGTGCATTAAATGGAAACTGCGAATTATTTAATAAAACACGCATTCAAATAGAATTTTTTGTCTTTATTTCACATAAAAGTGCATTACAAATAGGAAATGGAAATGACGAAGGCAAACATCGAGGCCAGAAGCCTTTATTCTCCCACAAAAATGAAAAACACACGATGACAAAGCTCAATGATCTCCAAGGAAGCTACAGAGTCTCTTAGTCTTAGTAAACCTCTGCTCGAGGGCGACAAGCCCGCGGGTAATCGTGACCTAGATATGATAAGCCTCAGTAGGATGGATTTCAAAAGGCATAGAGTAATTCACTACTGCCCTAGTATGATTGCCCCACCTCACATCATGATGATAGACCCAAGTATAAGAAATTTCAGAGCCAAGGAGGGTACACAGGGATGTCATAAAACTCTGAGGATGGCCATACGGCCTACACAAGCAACCAGGACTACGCCATGCGTGATTCCCCACCTAGGGCAAACCCAACAAATATCTTCAGTAGCTTGACTCCCCATAAACTCAACCCACTCCTCGATAGTGAAGTCTCTATGAGAATAGTCATCGATACGAACTAAGGAGCTCTGTGCCCAGTAGGCCTTCGGTTGATAATCCATGCTCGTAGGAATAGACAATATAGAAAGCTTATCCTAAAGCAGAGCTATAAAAAGAAAAGAAGGAAAGAAAAAAAAGAAAGAAAAAAAATGGCCTGCTGGATTGAAAACCTGAAAGGGTAATCCATGCAAAAATTAAGGCGAGCATGATGAATCGAAAACCCGAAAGGGGGGTTCATGCAAAAAGAAAAGGCTAGAATAAAATTTACTTAAAGGAGGAGTCTGCAACCCCTAGTAGTAGCTTTGGTCCTATTTTGAGAAGAGGGCACAAAGATCAGTGTCTCGGCCAATCTCATTGCAATGGGAGATTTTCCCTCCAAAATTTGATCGATGATGGTCAAGAAGGCAAAACTGCAAACCATGGTTGGAGCCTCACAAAGAAAGACTCCCATCAAAAGTAAACAAATAAGCAAAAACTAGCTCGCATCATTAGGAGAAAGATTCCTAACTATGTCGAAAGCCACTTCCAACCTCAAGCCCTCGTTGCAAATCAACCAACGTCTATCAGATCGCTGCAACTCGAAATGGTTCATCAATGGATCAAAAAACTTAGGATGATGTATCGAAATGGCTGGAGGCATATTAGCTGAAGATCTTAGGAGTCCAAAGAATTCCTCATACAAGGGGCTCAGCTTGTGATCTGTAAAATGGAATACATTGTCGATAGGATCCCAGAACCTGACAGCAGCCTGGATCACATTGTCCTTAATAAAAATGTAGCAATATACCTTAATATATGACAAACCACAGACTCCGAGATGATCCCAACCATCGAAGTTCTTCAGATAAACATTCAGATCTGCATGAAAATGGATGTAGTTCTCCATGGTGAAATTTCAAAGGGTAGTAGTTTGCTATATGTAGTTTATGGGGCAATTTGCCAAAATCTAGCAGATTACCCCGATAGACTCGATTGTCAATAAAATAAGAAAACACAAGGCACAGAATAATGCAAAATTCTTCCATAAATAAAAAATGTGTTCATATAAGAAAAGGCTCTACAAATGGGCTAAATAAAAGAAAACCATAAAAAGAAAGCCTATCTACTGTCCGCCGCTTGAACCCGGATGGCTAGGATCGAAGGACAATGGAGAAGGAGGATAACCACCCTGTGGAAAGAATCTAGGAAGGCCGTCCTATTCCTGCTGAGGCTGCTACTGGTGGTCATCCACCTGGAACATCCCTAATTGAGCTCGGAGTCGTCAGATCTCCAACTGCAGCAGTTTAACACAAATCATTCATATATATTTCATGACATGCCATGCATCATCATTAAAAAATAAAATAATAAACATACCACCATCTCAAAATTCTGGTTGATCATGAACTGTCGTTGTCCTTGGATGTATCCCCAGTCGGAGATGCTATCAGCAATAGGCACCTGCAAAAATAGAAATCAAAATAAGTAAGAACCGTCATGATCAAAGAGATGAAAAGGAGAAAAAAGGGAAATCTCATATGAGTAGAGCCAACCGGGTGGAAAGTCACCAGATGCTCAGGGTTCAAGTAGGGTTGAATCACTAGCGTGTAAGTACTCAAGTTAGGGAGGTACATCAGGAACATGGATGGTTGATACTGGAATCCCCGATGTCCCTCCATCATCACCAAACTTTGAGGTGGAACCGATGAAGCTGAAGACTCCCAACATGGGTGGAAGTGGATACAAGCCTCTTCTTACCTTGGTCATCCTGCAGAAACGTCGAAACAAGGGTGAATTAGTTCAATTAAGTATAAAATTAGAGAATAATGAGGAAATCTAAGTCAAATAAAAAGAGATACCATCATCCAGACAGCCTTAGGTGAACTCGATCTAGCTCGCTCACTATAGGGAGAAGTGGAAGGAGCATCACCCTAGATAGGGTTGTGAACTTCTGGCTGGGGCTCAACAGGAACATGTTTTGTCTCTGTCCATCTGAGTAGCTGTGAACGGAAAATATCCTCATACCCCCCAGGTCGATCTAAGGAAGCGCTAGATATGCCATTAGAGGCTAATCATGCAAAGTCCGATGAACTGAGAGGCTAGAAGATCCATCGAGGCACATCAGGAGGGATAGAATGCATCCTAGGAGGTAGATGCCAACCTTGGATACACTCCCCAAGATACCACTCTAAGAAGAAAGGAGTTTCTAAAATCAACTTGGTGTTTACGAACTCCCCAGCCAACCTCATAACATCCGGCCAATGAAGCTCACCCCCCGAAGGCTGGGTCTTGATCTGAAGGAAGGAAAAGAAGCCAAGTTTCGATACAACAATTGTAGCAGATATAGCAAAAAGAGAGAAAGTCAAAATACTGCCAGATATACCTACTCTAAAGTCAGAGAGCGAAGGCAAATAGAAAGATAAGAAGGAAACTCGATCTCCTAACCACGCCAGTAGTGCGGCAAACGAGGATAAAATGGATAGTTACCATTCCGCACTAGCAAAGTCCTTGGAAGAATCCTCATCTTGAAAAGCTAGATCACTAAAAGTCGGAAAAAAATCATAACATCAAAAAAGACGAAGGTAAAATGCTCATAAAGCAAAAAAGGGAATCACCCTTACATAGACAATATGAAGAAATGATTTGCACTTGCCAATCCTGTTTCTCACGCATTGATCAAGAGTCCAATATAAATGGCCCAACGCGGCTAGTCCTCAGGCATACTCATCAAAACGGGTAGGATCGATCAAAGTAGGCAGAATTTGAAGGTTCACGATCGAACACCTAGTGGGAAAACACAGCCAGGACAAAGTAGCGGCCATGAAAGCTCTAGCCTCACAAGCAGAAGATAAGTGCTCTCTATCCCCAGTTGTCAAAAAGTCATAAGTTTCTCGCAAGAAACTCGCCCGGTCTTATCACCAAAATAGCCAATCAAAGCCTCAATGGTCTCTATATTGAAATTGTCATAAGTGAAACAAGCTTTAAAATGAATCACGTAACCGTAGAAGGGAAGACCTGTGATGGCGCAGTAATCCAGCGGAGTGATAGTGCACTCCCCATAATGGAAATGAAAAGTGTGGGTAGTATCAGACCATCTGCTCAAGATATGGGTAGAAGTACCTGCTGGGATGTACGGATACTTACAGGACTTCACGTACATGAAGGCAAAGAAAAATGATGGCAAAGAGCTGTATATATAGCCCGCAGGCAATTAACCGTCGGACTAATTACATGCGTAATTAGCCGGCGGGCTAATTGCCTAGCCAGTTGTTACGGGTTTACGCGTTAAACGCGTAACGGCTATAAAAGTTACCGTTATATAGGTAATTAGCTCGCCGGCTAATTACGTATATTTTAACTTTTTTTTGCATGTTTGCATATTTTATCCATTTTCTGCATTGTTTATAGAACAAGGGAACCTAAAAGCTATTTTTACGCAGTCAATCATGCATTAAGCATCTAAAAATATTTATTTCGACCCCCGGTCAATTTTTTATACAATTCATTAATAAATTTTTAATTAAAGGGACAAAATATATTTTGTTTCAAAATTTGTCGATTAAAAATATTTTAACTCATTGCATTCCACACACACCATTCTGTTTTGTTTCGCATATGAAAAAATTCCTAGCACAAAATCATATGTCCGTTCCAGCCTAACGAGGAATTATGCCTATTTCGTTCAGTGATCAGACAAAAGAGTCAAAAAGGACCGAATTGTCATTCAAAATCCGAAATTCAAAAATCCACATTCCAGGGAAGCTTCGATTTAGCATTTTCTACAAAAAAATCAAAAATTCAAAATTGGTCAAACATGGGTAATCATCTCACCTAGTAATCGCCTGTCTATAGTCAAAAAATTAAATTTTACCGAGATTTGGCAAGAATTTATTGGATTAAAAGTAGATCTTGTCAGATAGGTAATTAGTCTACCGACTAATTACCAAGGTAATTAGCCCGCCAGCTAATTACCAAGGTAATTAGCCCGCCGGCTAATTACCACTCCTTTATAAATGGAGGACTTCCCCTCTCATTTTCAGTAAAAGAGAAAGGTGGTAAAAGTCTACTTGTGCCAAAATCATCCAGGGAGTCCTAAAAAGCCCCGAAACTCTGTCAAAATATTTTCAAATCGGAGCTTTATCACCGACATTCGGTATAAACTCATTTTTTGGTCTTTTCGATCAAGATCTTATAGTGATCTTTAGTCTAAAAATGACTCAATCTCTCAAAAACCCAGCATTTTCTTTAGGAATAATCCAAGATTATAGCCATAACTTGGGTTAAATCCATTTTCCAATCAAATCACAATCTCTGATAACTTCGGTCTTACATTGGCTCTCAAGTCATCTTGGACAGACGAGAAGGTAAACTGAGGGTAATTGGCTCTAAGCCCACCTTTAAATTCATTTATATCGTTTTTATTGCATATTTGCATTCCCTTTGTCTGGTTAAGTGAGCCACTAGGGCCACTTAAACTATAATACGTGTAAATAAGCGTGCAGGTACGGATAAAACATCCAAAACATGAGGAAACTCTATCCGAGTTTCAGAGCCAAAACTCAAGTGTTGTCGTAACTCTACCGAAATTTCGATAGAAAATATCAATTTATTATGCCGTTATAATGCCTTTTTTAATTTTTGAATTTATTTCTTGAATAAAGCCGTTGTAATTCAGAAATTACCACAAATTCCAAAATTCTAAAATTAACCTAAACAATTTGAACAATATGAGTTACTATTATGTCCGAACTCGGAATCTCATTTTCTTTTCGGTATAAAAATCTCGTTTTGGATCAGTATACCACAATTCTTAGTGGAGCTAAATCGGGTGACGACTCTATTTTATTTTTAAATAAAGTAAAAATGCTTTATTTTAAAAATATTTCCTTTTATTAAAATGTGTAAATATATTTCTCAATATTATCACATTTTTTATTTATAAAAAGCCATATTTTTCACACTCAATAAGTTTATGTGAAAAATAACAAATTAACTTTCTCTTTAATAAGACCAAAACGTTTTATTAAAAGAACGACATCGCAGTTTCCTCAAACTCACCAAACCAAATCGTGCCCCGCGCCCCGCACCCTTTCATGCATTCCTCCCATTTAATACCTCGCCCGCTCACAAAGACTATTGTAAAAAGAAAGATGATCTTTTGAAGTGCGCCTGCCATGGTATTTATAGCTAAAGCCTCTCCTTATGCTTCCTCTTTTGTAATAGAATCAGACTCTTTGTATTTATTCTTTAGGATTTATTTCTTTCTAGTCTCTTTCTTAAAATGGTAGTAAAATCCCTGTCTTTATGGAATTAGGATCGAGATTAAACTTCCGTCTTGAATTGGACTTCTTCCTAAATAGGATTTTCCCGAATTGGGTGACCTTCCAGACTAGAACTCTACGTGCTGCGGTATTGATATCTTTGCGATCGCTCTGAAGTGTTCTGGAATCACCGGGACCAGCTATTGCTCCCACTGTCTGTATCAGGTATCGGTGCATGTTTTCTCCAAAATGCTTAAGAAGATAGAAAAGGAAGTAATAATAGCAAAAAAGACTTAAAAATATGGTCTCAATGATATAAAAATGAGCTTAAAAACATGTTAAAAATACTACTCATCATATCACCAAAGACAAATAAAGTTGCAAATATCATCTTACATTACTTCCCTAATTGAAGCAATGCTACCAGGGATAGTTATAAAAATGGGTTGAAAATTAAGATTTGTTAAAAATTCTAAGTTTTTAATTAATTTTTATGGGACTTCTACTACATATCTACTTCAAAAAAATTAGAAAATAAAATAAAAAAAGAGACTAAGAAAATATTCTAAAATAACATATTAAAAAATGAATAGCAAAAAAGCAAAAAAAAACTAAAAAAACATGTTACCCCCCTTAAATTGTGAGAATTGTTTTATTACGTAGTTTATGTATGTCTTGTAAATTATTTTCAATTTGGTCCAATTATTTTAATGTAAAAATTGGGAAAACTCCAGGTTGATAATTCTAAGACCATTTACTTTCACATTCTCTTCTATGAACTATACAGAGACCAAGCCCAACAAAGTTAAAGGACACCATTACCACCAACCAGGAGTTTGTTATTTTTCATATTTCCCCCTCAAAATCTACCAATTTTTGGTATAGTATAATTATAGATGATTTTTATATATACTTAAAGTTGGATAGAATGTAATTTTTATAAGAAATTTACTAAAATTGGTCACTTTTTTTTAAAATAACAACTAAACATTTTTCATTTAAATTTTTTTAACAAAACTTTTACAACTTTACGGTGTAGATAGGGATTTTCTTCCTTTGAGAGCAAACAACAATTAGTCTCCCGAAGAGGGAACGGCTATTTGTACGTTCCGGTGAGTTCACAGTGTTCCATGGGAGCATGCGCTTTTCCAATTGTTTTGTTGTTAAATTTTGAATCTCTTTTCTTCAAATTACACACCGAGTAAATTCGATGGAGGAATGGCTAATTCATGGTTTTTTACTGTTTAGAAGCAGATGAGTGTACGATTGCGGAAGAGTTGAGAATCAACTGGCCTGGATTTCATCACCGAATGGAGGGAGGTAGCGTCTCTAGACTTATTTGTTCAGGTACTGTTCATTTCCTACTTTTCCCCCTGAAAGGTTAGTTAGGCTTTTTGTTTTTATGGGAGTGGAAGTGACATATGCAGTGGTTTTTGCTTGGATACAGGGAGTTAAATTGAAAGCTTCAACTACTTTTATCCTGTGTAAATTAGCATTAAGTGAAAGGAAGTGGTTGCTGTGCTCTGATAAACTAGTGAAATGCTTACTATTCTCGAATTGGGGCTGTCGTGGAACCTGTTTCGTTCCTTGGGTGTAGACTGTATAGAATTATTTTGTCAGTTTTCAAAGAAGGGTAGCAGTTTTTAAATTATATATCCCGTCTCCTTTTACTGAAGTTCTCAGAAAAGCGGCATCAGCTATATTTTCCTGTCATTTACATGCATATGATTTTTATTTCGATTTTGAGACAAAGTTGCTGAGTTTTCTCTTAGTATTTTTTAGATGACATTATTTTGTTAAAATTAAAGTGCACACTATATGTTTGATAAAATGCTAATGTTGTTGTGTTTGTTATAAATGACCAATTTAAATAGACTACGGGTGGAGCAAATAATTTTGTTGTTGAAAAGTTTGCTTGTATTTCAAATTAAAGCTGAGATCGTAGTTGGTTAGTGACCTAAATCATAATCATGTTGGTAGACATCTGATAGATATCCAATAGATAGTTGATATATCTTAGTTTTGACACTTTTTTATAGAATTATTTTGTGAAACTGAAGTTCACACTATGCGTTTGAAAAAATGCTAAGGTAGTTGGTTTGTTATTAATGGCCAATTTAATTAGACATTGGGCTGATGATAGAGCAAGCAATGTTAGTGTTGAATGGTGTGCTTGTATTATAAATTAAGGATCAGATCGTAGTTGGGTAGTGACCTAAATCATAATCATGTTGGCTAAGAATCTGTTAGACATCTGATAGATATTCAATAGATAGTTTATATATCTTATAGTTTTGAAAGTTTTTTTTTATAGAATTATTTCGTTAAAATTAAAGTGCACACTATGTTTTTGAAAAAATTCTAACGTAATTGTTTTGTTATTAGTGGCCAATTTAATTAGGCTGTTAGTGGAGTATGCAATTTTGGTGTTAAAAGGTGTGCTTATATGCCAAATTAGATTGCGATCGTAGTTGGTTAGTGACATAAATTATAATCATGTTGGTTTGAAATCTGTTAAACATCTAATACATATCCAATAGAAATATGATAGATATCTAATAGTTAGTTGATATATCTTAATTTTGACAATTTTTTAATGGAGTTATTATGTTAGTTGGTATTGTTGTTTATTTTGACCGAATCTAGTGTTGCTTTTGGGTTTCACCGTGTTTGTTGCTCAAATTGAGAAGTTTTTATCGTTGTTCTTCATTTGGTCTGCTAATGAAGATTCTGCATTAGTTCTTTATAATTTGAAGCAAACCAGTTGTAAAAGATCATGCAATATCAGTGTATACATTTAGGAATTTAGCAATTCAAGGCGTATGCGATTGAGCATCTATTGGACATCTATCGGACTTCTATTTAGAAGAATCTAATTTGAAGTTAATATTAAACATATGTAGTATATTTTAAAATTATGATCTATAAAAAATTCATCTAGTGTTTTGAACCAAAGTTCTTCTACATTTACTCATTTCTATTGAACTTCTATTGAATATCTGTTGAATATATGACAGGTCGAACAAAGAATTAGAAAAAAATATATCATAATGAATGTCGTTTCGAAGATAAAAAAGAGACCAATAAAAAACTCTAATTTGAGAGAAAAATGCGTAAAAAAAAATTAAATAATTAGTGTACAATGGTGCGCATAGCACACACGTAGGAGAAAGTTTGTAATTTATTTTGGAAGGGATTGCATCTTTGCAAATTTTTTGCCATGTTTCTTGTGTTTTTTTTTATCATCAAGTTGCATTGAATAAACTTGAACTAAGAGATTACATAAGAGTCTTTTGCAACAAGAGGCTGGATAGTGGCCGGCACCTCTTCCATAAGGATAATAGGCAGTTCACAATTTGTTCCCCATTTAGCTAATTCATGGGCAACGCTATTGGCTTGCCTAGGTTCATACACAAAACTAACATAATTAATTAGACACGAAATGGACCAAATGTCCTCAACCACCCCGCCAGCATAGCCTCGAAATGTCTTCTCTCTATTGCAGGCTTGAATAGCCTCAAGGTTATCAGAGGCCACAACCACCCTATTAAAACCCGCCTCAACTGTAAATCGCAGCCCTGTTTCGATACTTTGGAGTTCCACCTGGAGGACTGACAGGCACCTACCGATAGCTACTGCTACTGCTCCTGCCATAAGAACGTCTCCTTTGTCATCTCTAACAACAAAACCTCCAGTACATCCTTCGTTGCTTTTTGGGACAGCGGCGTCGACATTTAGTTTAACAAGACCTGGTTTAGGTGCACACCAGCACATATAAGTTCATTGCCTAATCACTTCCCGACAAATCTCTTCATTGACCGTACCCAAGGGTTTCTGCAATTTAATCAATTCAATCAACCACGGGACAGATCTTGGTATTTCCCCATGCATTACCCGATTGAATTCCCACCACAATATCCAAATTCCATAGGCAAAAGACATTGTTCATGTGTAGACATTGCAAAAAACATCAGAGAACCAATCGTAACAATTCATCCAGCCCAGTTTATATGGCTTAATACCCAGTCCCTTCCAAAGGTCCTTAGCACTCGGGCACATTTTTAGAATGCGAGTAAGATCAGCAGCAGAGTAATGGCACCGGCAGCACCTCGTTTCAACATTTAATTTCCTACGGTGAAGGGTCATAGGACAAGGGAGAATGCCATTTGAAGCACCCCAAAGACAATGTTTCACCTTTGGATGGATGTTCATAGACCAAATTATCTTCCAGAAATCCGCTCTACTATTTGAGGATAAGGCCCAGCTCGTTGAGTTGAGATTCGTTCTATAAGCGCACTTGTAGCCAGATTTCACAGAGTAACTCCCAGTCTTAGAAAAGATCCAATAACAGGAATCAGGTCTGGGACTGGTAGGGAGCGGGAGTTTTAGCACTTGTTGAATGGTATCCTCATCGAAAATTTCTCGTAGAATATCCAGCTTCCATTGCCTATTTTCAGCATCAATCAGGCATTCTACAAAATCATATGGGGGATTTTGCTTCAAAACAAGAGGCCTAGAGCATACAGCACCCTCTAACCACTTGTCTTTCATAATTCGAATATTAGATCCAGTTCCAATCCTCCAGCCGCATCCTTCCTCAATGATGTAGCTGGCCGAAATAAGACTTCTCCACACATAACTGGCCCCTTTACCACACCTCACATTGAGAATGTTACCGGAGGGAAAGTATCTAGCTTTAAAAGCCTGAGCACATAACGAGTCTGGATTAGCCAAGAACCTCCAAACCTGTTTAGCCAACATCGCATGGTTAAAGGACAAGATGTGTCTAAATCCCGGACCCCCCTCTAGTTTTGAGTTACAAAGTTTTTCCCACTTTCTCCAATGGATCCCCTTCTTTTGATCATCAGAACTCCACCAGTAGTTTGCTAAGATTTGTTGAACCTCACGACAGAAAGTAACAGGGAGGGCAAAATAGCTCATAATGTACTACGGTATCACCTGGGCAATAGCTTTGATGAGAACTTCCCTATCAGCCTTTGAGAGCAACTTCTCTTTCCAACCTCCGATCTGTTTGATAATGCTCTCTTGGACACTTCAAAACACCGTCTTCTTGGATCTTCCAATCACTGTAGGTAGCCCAAGGTATTTAGGAAATTAGCACTTCTTTGACCTGCACTTTACCTAGAATTCTGTCCCGGTTTCTCTGATCGACACCCTTGCTGAAACTTGCCTCACATTTTTCATAATTAATTTTCTGTTCAGACACCTCTTCATAAATGGCCAGGAGATTAAAGACCTCATTACACTCTTGAGAATTTTCTCGGAAGAACACTAATGAGTCATCTGCAAACAACAAGTGGGAAATCATCGGGGCCCTCCTAGCCAACCGACTCCTATGGACCCTCCCTTAAACTTCGGCTTTCCTTATTAAAGAGGATAAACCTCCGGCACAAATCAAAAAGAGATAAGGGGAGATTGGGTCGCCTTGTCTAAGGCCTCTTGAAGCTTAACAAACCCCTTCGGCACCCCGTTGATAAGGAAAGAAAAAGAAGTAGAGTTAATACATTTAACAATAAGATTGACAAATTGGTCGGGAAAGTTCATAGCTCTAAGTAGTTTGGCCCATTCAACCCTATCATAGGCTTTGCTCATATCGAGTTTAAGTGCGCATAGACCATCATCCCCAGAGGTGTTGTTTTTCATCGAGTGTAGGGATTCAAAAGCTATAAGAGCATTGTCAGTTATTAAACGGCCCGGGGCAAAAGCACTTTGTGCAACATCAATGATATCATCAAGAACATATTTGACTCTATTAGCAACACATTTAGACACAAGTTTACAGAGCACATTACAGAGACCAATAGGTCTAAGATCTTTCATGGCTTCGAGGTTTTTTACTTTTGGAATAAGAGTAATAAAAGCATGATTCAGACCTGCCGGCATGGGATCACCATTGAGTATACAGAGAACGAATTCAGTAACTTCTTGGCCTAGGAATTCCTAGTATTTTTTGAAGAACAGAGCCGTCATACCGTTAGGCCCAGGAGATTTCAAACCATCCATATGCTTCAGAGCCGCCATCACTTCTTCCCGGAAAGGTTCATTAAGCCACTGCTGTTTTTCATGACTCAATTTCTTTGAGATACAATCAATAGGGAAGAAATTAGTGTTCGGCTGAGACGACGAGAAAATGTTGTTTAAGTAGTCAATGACATACACTGCTATTTCCTCTTCAGAAGTATATAGCTTCCCATCGGCCCCTTTGAGTTTCAAAATAGAATTAGTTTTTCGCCGGGCATTTGCTTTCCTGTGAAAGTATCTAGTATTTTTGTCCCCTTCCGCTAACCAAAGCGATTTTGATCTCTGTTTCCACATCACTTCCTCTTTCTCTTGGAGACTTAAAAACTGTTTCTCTAGCATATCCAACCTCCCTAAATCATCCTCACCCCCTTCCCTCCTTTATAAGCCTGAATCTCATTCTCTAGATGTTTGAGTTATTTCCCAATGTGGCCAAAACAGTCCCGATTCCACTGTTTAAAGGCAGATGTGCACCCCTCAATCTTTTGAATTACAGATCGTCGATCTCCGATCCCACTTTCTCTCCAAGCCTTCCGAATGACTTCCCAACATTTCTCATCCTTAGTCCACATAGCCTTAAAACAGAAAGGTCTTCCTCCCTTCTTTTGAATACCCTCGGTGTCCAAGAGAATCGGGCAATGATCTAAGGCAACCCTTGCTAGGTGAAAAACCATGGCATTAGGAAAAAGAACATCCCATTCGACAGTCTTAAGAATTCTATCAAGCCTCTCCCGAATAGCCTGATTACCCTTTCTTCTATTCGTCCAGGTAAACGGAAAACCTTTGAATCCCATATCAAAAAATCGCAGTCCCACAGACAATTTCAAAAGTTTTCCATGGGGTGATATGCTCATTCTATTCCTCCCTCTTTTTCAGAAGAGTAAAGAATCTCATTGAAGTCCCCGAAACGCAACCAAGGTTTGCTATCATATGATCTAAACTCTTTCAGCAATTGCCAGGTCAAATGTTATCTCCCACTCTCTAGCCAGCCGTATATACTAGACCCCCTCCAACAAGTCATTCCATCATCATCCTAAAAACTGAAATTTGAACAGTTCCTGGAATATCCCATAATGGTAATCCTAATATCTCTTCTCCAGAGGAGGATGAGACCTCCTATCTTCCAATCACATTAACACAAAAAAGACTGTAATCACCAAAGGACCTTTTCAGCTTACTATAATCTCCTGCTCCAATTTGAGTCTCCATAAGGAAGAGGAGATCTGGGCGGTGCAATCTCATGATGCGAGATAGGTATTGGAATGTTCCAGGGTTGCCCAGGCCCTAGACATTCTAGGTTATGATTTTCATAATGCCCGGCGGGGCTGCAGTGCAGCCTCCGCAAAATCCTGTAGTGATGGTTTATCATATGCCCAGTTCCCTTTCTTACACACATTCTCAGATTTTACATCAATGTCCATGCCTTCTGATTACCTTTTCCCTCCATCATGTTCCCTCACCTGATCCATTTGACCCCTTGCCCCACTTTTAGTCTCAACATCTTCGGTTGATGGTTTCCTAGCCAATCTTTTCCATTTCTTAAACTAGGGTTCTCCAAATTTATTATTATTGCATACACTCCTATTCAAGATGGATTCTAGATCTTCAGGTTCCTCCGGTCCCCCTTTTTCATTACTCTCAATGGAACGAGTCTTTTCCTCCTCACCACATTCTCTGAGCATCATAATTGACTTCAAGCCTCCCATATCTACATCCCGCCCCTTGTTTCTTCTTTCAGTCTCCCCTTGATTCTCTCTCCTCTTACTACTACTCCCTTCTAAGCCACCCTCCTTCTCGCTCTTCTCACCCCTCTCCCTTCTACTGTCTCCCAATTCCGCCCCTTCAACCCTTTCCACCCTCTGTTTTTCCGAACTACCAGAAAATTCCTCAGTCCCACTACTCACCCCTTCCGTACTCTTCCCTCCAAATAAGGATCTTCTATTTCCCACACCCCCTATAGTCATACTTCTAGCACCCTCAAATTTTCCCTCAGCCGTCCCAACAGTGACATTCTAGTTTTACCCGGAGTGGCTTTTAGGAGGGGGTTATAGGGCTAATCATCATTCTCAAACTCCTCAAGTATAAACTCACAAGCTTCGTGTACATGTCCTAATCTACCACAAAAATAGCAAAAATTAGGCAGTTTCTCGTACCTGAATGGGATTGGCACCACCTCCCCTCTAACATTCCTAATTTTGGTACCCCTAATTAAGGGTTTGTCAACTTCAATTGCCACTCTCACTCTAAAATAAGAATGCCATGAAGTCAAACTCATTTCATCAACTTCCTCAACTAATCCTGCCTTCTCTGCTACCTTTTGCACTGCACCCTCTCCTCTTCTGTTAAAGGGTAAATCGTAGACCCGTATCCAGAAGCTGCATCGTGACACGTTCACTTCCGATAGTTGATCAGTAGGTTTTGGTTCGGCCAGGACTACCAGTTGCCTGTCAAAATGCCAAGGACCTTCCGCTAGCACTTTCTCTCTGTCTCGCCAGGAAAGGGATTACACAACGAACTTACTATCCCCCAGATACCTCAGTTGGAAGGCCTTTCTGGTATTCCAGGCCGTGAGGAAAGCTTGGGACATTGCTTTTAAAATCAACGGTTTCTTCGACACCCACCTTCCAATCAACACACGTCCCTTCTCAGCTGGACTAATTCCCTCACCTTCGTCGCTGAAATCGATCACTTCCTCCTCGCCAGCAGTTAATTTCACCTTATCAAGTAGTTTTA
The DNA here is from genome assembly GCA_947683365.1 of Euphorbia pulcherrima. NCBI lineage: Eukaryota > Viridiplantae > Streptophyta > Magnoliopsida > Malpighiales > Euphorbiaceae > Euphorbia > Euphorbia pulcherrima. The sequence continues at coordinate 18,114,535 of CANTUS010000002.1, forward strand.
CTAGATCCATGACAAACAGAAAAGAAAACAAGAAAAGATGGGCCAGAAGCTAGTCGCCGCCTAAAAGAAGAGATACCACAGACGCGAGAAAACAGATCAGAATCGGAAAAGGACCACCGACGGCACTAAATCAACCAACCCTAGCACAGTACAGCAGGAGATAAAAGGAACCACGAAAGGGCATTGACCGTCCAACCCTAACTGTCTTCTGTTTTTGTGATTAGTAATTTTTTAAATTATTTTATTTTTTTAATTCTTTTATATAAAAGTCTTATTTTTATATATACTTAAATTTGAATAGAAATTTTATTAGAAAATTTATTCGTACCTTACTAAAATATTTATAAATTTATCATTAAGTTAAATTATTTTTAAATATATCGTTCCTTCAATTTTATTTATATATCATGTCATCCATTTGTTTCTTCCTTTTTTTATTTTCTTTTTTATTTTTTATGTATCTCTCAAACCGTTGATTTTTTCGACATGTCGCTTTAGATTTTTCGTTCGTCTTATTTTTATCTTTAAAATGATACCCACTGTGACATTTTTAAACTTTTTAACTAGTAGACGTCTGGTAGATGTCCGGTAGACCTGGTAGATATCTAGTAGATATCTAATATATCTAAATTTTGACAGTTTTTTTATGGAATTATTATGTTAGTTTGCGATGTTGTTTCTTTGATTGTATCTAGTGCTACTTTGAGTTTCAGATGAGATTTCGCTCTATTTGTTGCTCAAAATACGAATTTTGATTTGTTGTTCTTCATTTGGGTTTTGCAAGTTTCGCTCTAAATCTTATGTTGATGAAGATTCTGCACTAACCCTTGATAATTTGAAACAAACCGGTTGCAGAAGATCATAAAATATCAGCGTATATTTATTTTGGAAATTTAGTAGTTGTAGTTTTATGCGATTGGTTATCTACCGAACATCTACCAGATTTCTACTAGATATCTACTAGATGTCTACTAGATATCTACCGGTTGAAAAAGTTTAAAAATGTCATAGTGGGTATCATTTCAAAGATAAAAATAAGACGAACGAAAAACTCTAAAGCGGCATGTCAAAAACATGAACAGTTTAAAAGATAAATATAAATAAAGCAAAACAATTAAAAAAATATAAACAGTAACAATCATGAATAAGGATGAATGATTTTATGTCAATTATTTAAAGAGGGATGTAAACTTATAATTAATTTTATATGTGTGTAAATAATTTTTAATTTAATCTAATTAATTTAAAATTTATAGTCATTTATATAAAAAGTCATTTGTATTAATGATATTGTGGTAGAGTATGTTTTCATATTCAAGCATGCACGGGTTCTATTCTTTGACACCTTTAAAACTCTCACTTTAATCCCCTTTTGTTCCTTCAAAATTGTTCTTTTTTATTGCTAAAAGTAGAGAATTCAATAATACTATTTTGAAAGTCAATAATATTTCCTTTTTAATCTTGTATAATCTTTAATAAAAATTATAATTTAACTATCTTTATTTACATATTAAAAATAAAAATAGGATTATATTAATATTTAAATAATATCTTATTGTGTTTTATTATGTTGTACTTAAATTTTCAAAGTAAAAAAATTATAAGAATTTTAGTTTTTTTAATATTACTTCGTAATGAGTTAATATAAACTTTTTTAGTAAGATTTTTTTGATTTTGTTACTAGTTTAAGCTTATTGACTATTTGACTGATCATATGATTTTTTCTCACAAGTAAATAATTTTTTGTATTCAATTTTTGTTTACTTTGTTAACTACAAATGTAAAGTTAGTGTCAGTTTTAATAGATACTTTTTTATTTAAAAAAAGAACATATTTCAGTTAAATTATATTGTTATATATTTTAGATATTCTAATACCGTATTTTAAATAAATAATTTTATGAAACAAATTTTAAAGCAAGTTGATTATTATATCTTTAAAAAATATTAATAAAATTAATAATGTGATTTTGAATAAAATAAATTTTGTGTAGATTCAATTGTAATTTTCTTCGAATAATGCTTGGATGATCATATTTTTCAAATAATAATGTTGTAACTATATATATATTTGAAATGTCATTCAAATTTGAAATTGTGTACTTATGCATTTATTTACTAAAAAAAGAAGTTATTATAATTAATATATTTTAAAAATAAATAAAAATCAAATAAAAATGAGGATCCTCCTATTATTCTATTATCTACTTCTATTATTCTATTATATAGTATAGAAAATTTATTTTGAAGCATTGTTTCAATTTCAATTCAAACATAGGTTTGATTCACACTCCATATTCTGAAAAAAGGAAAAATGGAGTCTTTTGTCTAAAGAAATAGGTTGAAAAAGGGCAGATGTATAGAACCTTTCAACGAGCTTTTTCAACTCTCTCAAAATGGAATCAATTCCAAACATATATGCAATGATTCCTTACTTCGACAGGGTACAAATATCTAAATTTGATATTTTTCGATACCTTTTAAGACCTATTACCGATACTAAGTTGCAGTCAAAAATTTGTAGCCATTTTTCATGATACTATGCATGGATCGAATATATCGTGGCCAATTCTTGAGAAAAAAATGTGTCTTCCACAACAGAATCTGATAAGTGAGATTTCAAGTAGGTGTTTACATAATCTTCTCTTGCCCAAGAGTGTGTGTGTATATATATATATATATATATCATAATTCAACAAATTTTTTTTGTTTCTAAGTGAAATTTTGAATTTGTCTTTATTGGTCCTTGTGCTTGTACAATTAAGGTCAAAGGGGGGGTGAATGCTCATTTTTACGAAATATTGGACTTTTAAAAAGTCTGGTGTAGCGTGTTTGATATGATCCAGAGTTAGTTAATCTGGATGATGCAAATATAAGATAAAATCCACTTAAAGTAAAGGTAAGAAAATCAAACACAAAGATTTTATACTAGTTCGGCCCTCCTACGTCCAGTCCTTGGAGTTTCCTCCTCTAAGCTTAATCCACTAGTGTGATTTCTTTCACGGACAGAAATCAAGCCTTTACAATTTTCTTCGGAGATTTCATCTCCTTCGGATGTAGGATATAGCTCCAAACTAATCCCTAGCCTGGCTGAGTCTTTTGCAGCTTGTCTCCATAGAATCTCTTTTCTTCCAAAAGTAGGATATACCACTAAACTAATCTAAGCTTGGTTGAGTCCTTTGCTTTAGGGGATATACCATTAAAACTCTACCCAAGTTCAAGCTAAGTCCCATAGGGATATACCACTTAAACTATGCCTAGTTCAAGCTAAGTCCCAATCTCAATACTCACCGAAGTATGAGATTTTACAACTCTTGCTTTAACAGGTTTTGAATTCTTCAAAATTATAATTTCACTTAAGAATTCTTACAAACTGATTTAAGTGTTTAGTTCCTGGGGGGATTCAATTACTGATTATGTAGCAAATTTCTCAAGGTAATAACTTTGTAAAATCAACCAACATCTTCTTAACTTATGAAGCTTCCCTTTTATAGGCTTGGATCATCAATGTATCCGTTAGCTGATTTTGAATCTTCACTGTTGATCAGATATGAGATGGCACTTCCAAAGCCGTTGATCTATCTGTTAGACCCAATAAATGTCCCTTTTAAATTTATTGGGATTAGAGTAACAAAGTTGTTAGTCGTCGTTTATTTGGCTTTTTGTGCTTGGCCAAATTCTATGCAACTTTATCTTTTGTTTGGACTCCACGCGCCTTGCTATTGATCTAGGTGAAAGAAGTTGTTACCTTTTTCTCTTTCTATGTCAGCCTTTTTATCCTTTACTGAATTCGTGCAAGCTATCACTTTTTCATTCTTAAATGCGAAAAGGAAGTTTGACTTCAGACTAAATTGGAGGGAAATTGAATATTTGAATATTCTCTATCTTCAGAGTTGAGTCTTCCGAATGTCTTCAGCCTCAATCTTTGCTGGATGCTATTCCAAGTGTGATCTTCTCTGGATGTTATCTTCTAGGGGTTATGAGTTTGTTTCCTTCTAAACTCTAACCGGATACTTTCTTCTTATATGTAGGGATTTTGTATTCTTCTGTCTTTAGCCAGATGCCGTCTTCTTGGACTTCAATATCTTGTCTGGATGCATTCTTATTGGACTTTGGAATTTTGTTTACTTCAAAAACTGATCCAGAGGCTTGTCTTGAGTTTTCTTCTTCCGGATCATTATTTTCCAACAATCTCCCCCATTTGACGGAAATAAAAACCAAAGGACAAAAGCATCTATATTGGAAGTATGAGTTAAGTATGATTTTTGATACTTAGTCCTTCACATGGTTACTCCCCTATAATCTTATCATCCTAAACTCCCCCCAAGATTTTTGCATATTAACTTCTAAGTTTTTGTAGTACAATTGATAGTTGTACTTAGAAGCATTTTTTGGTAATATGTTTTCACTATATAACTTATGCTCCTAACAAGTATTAACATCAGTGAACCATGTTTACAATTATAGAAGATTATAACTGAGAAACAAGATTTACATAGCTAGCTATTATAGATGATTACAAAATTTTCAGCTATGCTGTCCTAATCTATAACTACTCCTTCTCCTTTCCCTTTCTAGCTTGTCCTGCTCGTTCTCCCCCTTTTTGTTTTCATCAATGGAGGGGTTAATTTCAATGTACAACCTTTGGTTACACATGCGTTCCTAAGCTCCGGACAAAATACTACAGTTTTCATTTCCAGCCAATCTCTGCTCTATGATCCTATCCACTATAGGAGGAACAATATGTAGTGACTTGAGTAGCTTTAGGAGCCGAGCATAGGACATTATGAGATTTGGATGCATGTTAAGAGCATACACCCTGTCTTACTCTTAAAAGTAGGGGAACATCCCCAGAGGAGCATTAATAAGTTTTTGTATCCTCCAAAGCTAGTGTCCCCAACGTGCTGGACTAACTATTGGAATATGGCAAAGAGCTGGCTTTCTAGTATAGCTGAAGAAGTGGTTGCATGAGTAGTGAGGCTTAGATTGGTCATACCATTGTTGAGCAACTTGATTTCTTCAGAGAGAGTTTTGGCATTGTAGTGGATGCTTTCATTACAATGCCAGAGCTCAATATTGAACACGTTTTACCAGTTGCCAATTATTTTATCTATAGTGAAAAGGCATGTTAGAAAATCTGCATCTAAATCCTCAACAGTCTTTCACAAGAGCTCAAGTAATTCATCTTTGAGACAATGGGTGAGTTGCTCTTTGAAGGCTTGTTGTTCTATTATAAGAGTGGTAATTCCAGAGGATATTTATTCTGTGTTTTGAGTAATAGCATCAGGAATAGATTTCACCAACTCCTCAAACTTTTGATCCATGTAGTCCTTGAGCTCCTTTTTCAGCTCAGTTAAAGTAGTATTTATATGTCTAAGAGCATTGGCATTACATGATTTAACTCCCGATGAGACCTGGATTACAGAGCCCTTAGCTTCTGTAATTTCTTTAAATAGTTTTCTAAGGCTGGAGTGACTTTAGTTACGGCTGTTTCTGTAATCTGCTCAACACTGGGGAAGTTGATCACCATCTGCTTAATGTCTATTAGCTAGCCCCGGAGTCCTTCCAATTCTGATTTCAGTTCTTAGGAAATTGACAGATTTTGAGTGGAGGATTTAATCTTTCCCAGTCTGGTACTTATATCACGGAGAACGGGCTCAAAACTTGAGTCCCTGCTCTTTTCATCTTTTACAGCAGCTTCTTCCAATAGTGGTCAGGCCAATTTTAATTTCTCAGCTTAGAGGCTGGTATGATTGTAGTGCTGACTCTAGGTCTTAAATTCAAAAGAGGGAAAGGATGTGCTCTCATTACTAAATTAACTTTATTTTCAAGGAGGATCTTGGTGATGATTCCTCTAAGGGAGTACTTGTGTTGTTTAATGATGTGAATGAGTAGGACTGCTGTGTTGACCTCCTTGCTCTCAAACCATTGTTGGAGCATATAGTGTTGGAAGGAGGAAGCGGTGTTGAGACTTCCTTTCTAGACCAAAATTAGCTTTGCTATGACAAACTATAGTATTCTGGGAACCTCCGTCTAGTAGGTTGAGAATTTATCGCCAAAGTATCTTACTGGAAGACATTTTTCTAGAACATACTTGATGGTTTATTCATACCTATCACTCCTCATAATTACTCCAATATTTTTCATGTTGAAATGAGTCACAAAGAACTCAGGAGTGACTGTGATGATTTTTCCCTGCACCTTGGTCCGAAGTGCCTCTGCATAGTTATGAATTCGTAGATTATCATAGAATTCCTTCACTAAGAGGGGATAAGTTGGGTTTTTCATCCAGAGGAAGACCTCCTGGTGTTGTTCTTTTAGGAGGAGTTGGGAGTAGGGTTCTATGGTAAAAAGGAATTCATCTCTCAAATAATCAGAGGGAATGATGGAATCGGTATCTTTGAACTTAATATGGTTTAAATCTTCACCCTTGAGAGATGATTCGGGTTGTAGGTGCCTTCGGAATACTATGGCTTGATCTTTGGTCCTTGTCATTTCTGGGTTTTTGAGAGAAAAGTTTGAGAATTTTAAGGTTTCTAGAAATAATTTTGCTGAGTAACAGTATGTAGTTGCTCGAGTGAAGAAGACAAGGGAATTTGGGGGCTTTTCATAGAGTTTTTAAGATGAGGGTATTTTGGTAATCTGAAAGCAGTTAAGTTTAACAGGATTGATGACATGTCTGTTAAATTTGGGAGATAGGTTAATGGCGTGTAAACCAAAGAATGGGAACAGTTTATACCATTTAAACTATTGTGATTTTACCGCGGGTGATGTGCACCATAAACTTTTTAAATTAAAAAGTGTGTAGTTACTTTTACCGCCCTTATTGCCATTTGTGACTCTTGTCTGCTGAGCTGGAATTTCTTCTTCTATAACCGGAATTAATCCAACTTGATTTTCTTCCTTGATTCCTTTGCAACTTAAATTGGATTTGTCATTCCAATTGCCTCCCAGAGCTTGTTTAATTGATCTTTACTCAGTGGTTTAGTAAATATATCAGCCTTTTGCTCATTTGTTGGAATGTAGACTAGGACCACATCTTTTTTCATCAATAATCCTGGATGAAATGATTCCTAATGTTGACATGCTTCATCCAGCTATGTAGCACTGAATTTTTGGACACATTAATTGCACTCTTGTTGTCACACTTCGTATCAATACATCCAGCTTGAACTCCATAATCTTCTAACTATTGTTTGATCCATAGGAGTTAAGCAACACAGCTTCTGGTAGCCATGTATTCAGCTTCTATAGTGGACAATGCCACTGATGTTTGCTTATTGCTATACCAAGACACTAACAAATCTCCAGGAAAATGACACCCTCCTAATGTGCTTTTTCTTTCAAGCATATATCTGTAATAATTAACATAAGTGAACCCTTGCAAAGTGAAATTCCCACTACTAGGATACCGTAATCCAACTTCAGTTGTTCCTAGATATTATATGAGATTTCTTTTGACATCCTTTAGGTGTGATTCTTTATGATTGGCTTGATATCTTGCACAGTAGCACACTGAATAGTGTATATCTGGTCTACTTATAGTTAGATATAGAAGTGATCCGATCATCCCTCTGTATAGCTTCTGATCTACATCTTCTCCATCATAATCCTTAGAAAGGGTTGTATCTGATCCTATAGGAATGTACATTGGTTTGCTATTATTCATATCAAACTTCTTTAGAACCTCCTTGGTGTATTTAGATTGGTTTATGAAAATTCCATTCGGAATCTACTTGATTTGAAGACCAAGGAAGAAGTTGAGTTCTCCTATCATCGACATCTCAAATTCCTTCTTGAGAGCTAAATTCTTTAGACATCCTCTCATTAGTTGCTCCAAAGATGATATCATCCACATAGATTTGGACAAGAATGACATCACCCTTTTTCTTCTTGATGAAGAATGTTGTATCTGCTTTCCCCCGGATGTATCCCTTGGATATGAGAAATGAGGTAAGCCTCTCATATCAAGCTCTTGGTGCTTGCTTCAATCCATATTAGGCTTTCTTCAGCTTGTAGACATGCTCTGGATGTTTTAATTCTTCAAATCCTGGTGGTTGCTTAACATAGACTTCTTCTTGGATTACTCCATCCATTTGGAAGAAGGTGAATCCCATATAGGATGCAAAAGCACATAAGATCCTAATTGCCTCCAATCTTGCTACTGGAGCAAAGGTTTCTTCAAAGTCAATACCTTCTTATTGATTGTAGCCCTGGGCAACCAATCTTGCTTTGTTTCTCACCACTACTCCGGATTCATCTAGGTTGTTCTAGAACACCCATTTTCTGCCAATGATTGGTTTTTCTTTAGGAGGTTGTACTAGATCCCAAACATCATTTCTGGTGAATTGATCTAGTTCTTCTTGCATGGCCATCATCCAGCTTTCATCTCCTCCTACATCTTGGAACTTCTTTATCTCAATGAGTGAGATAAATCCAGCATGGCTCATCATTCTATTGAGTTATCCACTAGTTCTGACTGGATTATGGACATTGTCCAAAATGGCTTTTACAAGATGATTCCTTTGAGTTCTGGTTTCTCTTTGTAGATCTCCATGTTGTACTGGAACCTATTCTACATCATTGTCAACCCCTTCATTTGCACCATGTTCATCATTGAAATCAATTCCTGCATTATGGGGATTTTCTGGAAATTGATCCAACTTGAAGTTGATTTCTTCATCCTCTTCTTTGTACTTCCTTACTTGAAAAGGTTCTTGAACCTTCACTGGTTCTACTTCGTCCGAAACTTTGTCATCCAGATATTGAGTTTTCTTTCCTGCATGGTTAGTCTCATCGAAATCTACATGTATGGACTCTACCACAAATTGAGTTCTTTTGTTATATACTCTATAAGCTTATCTATGTGTTGAGTAGCCAAGAAAATTGATTCATCAGACTTTGGATCAAATTTTCCTAATTGCTCTCTATCATTGAGGATGTAGTATTTACATCCAAAGGCTCTAAAGTACCCAATCTTGGGTTTCTTTCCCTTCAAGATTTCATATGGGTTTTATCCAAGTTCTTTCTAATGAGAGAGCTCTATTTAAAATGTAACATGCAGTGTTTACAGCTTCTCCCCAAAAGTATTTAGGCAATCTATTCTCACTTAGAATTGTTCGAGCCATTTCAACTATAGTTCTATTTTTCCTTTCTACAACCCCATTTTATTGAGGTGTATGAGGAGCAGAGAAGTTTTGCTCAATATCCTTGGAGTCATAGAATTCAGCAAATTGCTTATTTTTAAATTCTCCTCCATATCACTCCGGATGCGTGTAATGCTTATGCCTTGTTCTACTTCTATTCTAATGAATATCTTAGAAAATTGTTCAAATGCAGCATCCTTACTTCCTAGCAAAGCTACCCAGGTGTACCAAGAATAATCATCCACAATAACCATGGTGTATTCTCTTCTACCTAAGCTAATGGGTTTGGTTGGTCAAAACAAGTCAATATATAGTAGTTCTAGGACTCTTCCGGTAGGTATAAAGGAAATGGAGCGAAAAATTTTTCTAGTTTGTTTACCTAGTTAACATGCAGTGCATATTTGATCCTTATTAAAAGCAACCTTAGGCAAACCCTTAACTAGTTCCTTTTTGGTTAGTTTGGACAGGAGGTTCATGCTAACATGTCCTAACCTCCAGTGCCATAGCCATGATTCATCTTCTTTAGACACCAAACATACATTATTCTTTTTCTCATTTTTAATGTTAACACATAAACATTATTTACTCTAGGTGCAAGAAGAATAAGTTGATTGGACTTACTATCAATGATTGAGCAGCCTCCGGAGTCAAAAATGACTTTTCTCCCTTTGTCACTAAGTTGAGCTATACTGAGTAAGTTAAACTTCACTCCATCAACTAGAGAGACATCTTCTATCTTTAATTCAGATCTAATGGTCCTATGTCCAATGATCTGTCCTTTTTTTATTATCTCCAACCCTTCTTCTGGGTTAATATGATGAAGGATCTTTCATCACCAATCATGTGCCATGAGCATTCACTATCAATGTACCATATTTTTTTATCTTCAGGGATACCTACAAAACAAATTAAGTGGGTTTGGGTACCCAATCTTATTTGGGTCCTCTCGAATTAATAACCATTTCAGGCTATGGATGACTGTGATAATAACCATTTTTAAATCTACACATAGTGGTTATATAATTGTTTCTACCACAACACCTGTACCCTACGATTGGTTTGTTCTATTTGAGCTTCTTTTTAATTTTTTGAAGATCTTTCTTTCCATTATCTCCGGAGTAACCTACTTTAGATAGATCCGGATCTGATTTTCGCAATTGTATCCAGTAGTTGACTGGTGGAGCTATTTCCACTATATAATTCTTTTTTTTACTTGAGTGGTTGTTCATCATAGATCATTACAGCTTTCCCTTTTTGATTAGTTGTATATCTCTGCACTTGTGGTTTTCCTTTTTGGGGAGCCATATACTTCTATGCTTGGGGCTGTCTACTAACTTTCTTTAGTTTTGGAGTTTCCAGATTCCTTCTTTGCTTTAAAAGTCCTTGTTTTCTTCCGAAAGCTGGCTTTGGATTTCTTCCGGCAGCTTCCTTCATTAAGGCTAGTTCTCTTTCCAGCCTAAACAGATTTGCACTGAGTATTTGGACATGTGACCTTATGGAGTTTTCTTTAACATTCTCATAGTGCTTTGTAGCCCTTATAAGATTGATGTCTTATCCCATTGCTTGAGCATCCTCTGTTAGCTCCATTACTTATCTTTGAATAGATTGTTGATCATAATTTTGAGAGCTCTAGCAAGACCATTGTTAAAGATAAGATTAGAGTAAGAGTTTACCTATGTATTGCCTGACTCAGACTCTGATTCATTAGTTTGCTCAGTGATCTGCTGAGTTGTTCCTCTTCTAGAATGTTCTGCCTCCGGCTAAGTTAGTGCCATGAATGCACAATTTGCAGTCTCCTCTTCATCTAAGGATGATGAGCTGCTATTTTCCTCACTGTAGCTCCAGGTAGCTACCATTGCCTTCTTGTGCTTCTTTTCCCTCTTCAGCTTAGGACATTTTGATTTGAAATGTCCTTTCTCACCACATTCGAAACATGCCATTTCCTTTTCTTAATCCTTCTTATCTTCTGGATCTTTTTTATGCTTATCTCTTCTAGAGCTTCTTTCATTTCTTCTAGTGGAGTCATACCTTGTAGAATTCCTCCTTGATCTTTTATCTTCCTTCCTTAGGAATATCTTGAATTGTCTGGCTAGCATGGCCATTTATTCCTTTCTAAGAGGAGATTCCCTTGATTGCTTTTCTGGTCCAGGAGGACGCTGATCCGGAGGAATCTACCTTAAGAGCAATTCCCTTCTTCTTCTCTTCCGGCCTCTTTTCTTATTGGCCATATCTTTCTAGAGATAGCTCTTGGGTTAGTAGATTTCCAATGAGCTCATCAGAACCATAGAATTTTAGGTCATGAGATTCCTCAATGGCAGTCTTTTTGTTGTCCCATTCTTTGGTCAAACTCTGAAGGATTTTCTTCACTATTTCTTCTTCAGTGATCTCCTTTCCCAGCCTCTTCATTTCATTTACTAGATTGGTGTATCTAGTATTCAGGTATGGACTCCTATGGTTCCATCTTGAAGTTTTCTAGCTTTTCTTGGAGGAGATCAATTTTAGCTTCCCGGACCTTGTTGGTTCCTTCATAGGTCACTTCAAGCTTTTGCCAAATTTCTTGGGCTATTTCACAGCCTGAGATCCTATTAAATTCAGCTGCACTCAAAGTATAGTGAAGTATGTTAATAGCTTTTGTGTTTTCATGAAACTTTTTATAGTCAATAGCATCCCATTGATTAGAGGGTTTCCTTATAGTGATACCCTTAATCTCATAGGTGGGAATATATGGGCCATCTTTAATGGCCATCCATGCAAGCATGCTTTGAGCCTGAATCAAGTTCTTCATCCAATTTTTCTACGTGTAGTGTTCACCGGTGAAGAGTGGAGGATGGGTAATAGACATTCCCTCCGGAAGGATTTGTGAGTTATTATTTGGATAACTCATTTTGATTTAAGGAATAAAAAATATGGGCCTTTAGCTCGAGATTGTTAAGTCTCTAGTTGTGAGCACTTGCTTTGATACCACTTGTTTATCCTTATGCTTATATAATTAAGGTTAGAAGGGGGTGAATGGTCCCTTTTTGAGGAATATTAGACTTTTCAAAAGTCTGGTGTAGCGTGTTTGATATGATCCGTAGTTAGTTAATTCGGATGAGGCAAATATAAGGTAAAATGCACTTAAAGTAAAGGTAAGAAAATCAAACACAAAGATTTTATCTTGGTTTGGCCCTGCCTATGTCTAGTCCCTAGAGTTTCCTCCTTCGAGCTTAATACACTAGTGTGATTTCTTTCATCGGCATATATTAAGCCTTTATGATTGTCTCCGGAGATTTCTTCTCCTCCGAATGTAGGATATACCACCAAACTAATCCCTAGCCTGGCTGAGTTCTTTGTAGCTTGTCTCCGTAGAATCTATCTTCTTCCGAAAGTAGGATATACCACCAAACTAACCTAAGCTTGGTTGAGTCTTTTGCTTTAGGGGATATACCACTCAAACTCTACCCAAGTTCAAGCTAAGTCCTATAGGGATATACCACTTAAATTATGCTTAGTTTAAGCTAAGTCTCAATCTCAATTCTCACCCAAGTATGAGATTTTACAACTCTTGATTAATAAAGGTTGGGTTTTGAATTCTTCAAGTTTATAATTTCACTTAAGAATTCTTACAAACTTATTTGAGTATTTAGGTCTTAGAGGAATTAAATTACTGATTGTGTAGCAAATTTCTCAAAGTAATAGCTTTGTAAAATCAACCAGCATCTTCTCAACTTGTGAGGCTTCCCTTTTATAGGCTTGGATCATAAATGTAGCCGCTGGTTGATTTTGAATCTTCACCCTTGATTAGATATGAGATGGTGCTTTCAAAGTCATTGATCTGTCCGTTAGACCCAATAAATGTCTCGTTTGAATTTATTGGGATTTGAGAAACAAAGTTATCAGTTGTCATTTATTTGCCTTTTTATGCTCTGCCAAGTTCTGTGAAACTTTGTCTTTTGTTTGGACTCCATACGACTTGCTATTGGTCTAGGTGAAAAAGGTTATTACCTTTTTCCCTTTATGTGTTAGCCTTTTTATCCTTTACCGAATTCGTGCAAGTTGTCACTTTTTCATTCTTCAAGGCAAAAAGGAAGTTTGACTTTAGACCAAATTGGAGGGAAATGGAATATTTGGATATTCCCTTTGTCTTGAGAGTTAAGTCTTTCGGATATCTTCAGACTCAATCTTTGTCGGATGCTATTCCAGGTGTGATCTTCTCCGGATGCTATCTTCTAGGGTTAGGATCCCCAAACTCTAACCAGATGCTTTCTTCTTCTACCTAGGGATTTTGTATTCTTATGTCTTTAACTAGATGTAGTCTTCTTGGACTTCAATATCTTGTCCGGATGTATTCTTCTTGGACTTAGGAATTTTGTTTACTTCAAAAACTGATCCAGATGCTTGTCTTGATTTTTCTTCTTCTGGATCATTGTTTCCTAACAGTCTTTTGAAATTTTTTAACATACTTTCATTGCATGAGGGCCCTTATTTCTTTTTTCACTTAGGGCCCCCAACATTTTCGAGATGACCTGATTACTATCTTATACACACAAACTGCCTATATCTATTCGTTTTCTTGCTCAATAAGGCTCTCACCATCATAACTACTTCCCCAAGTTCTCTCTTTTAAAATTTGCTCAACCTCGATGAAAGTCAACCCTTTAGTCTCTGACACAAACAAAATTGCAAAAACAATAGCAGCAACAACAATGATAACAAGGATCAAGAAAGTAGGACCGATCCCCACAACATTAGCAATCGAAAGAAATGCTTGAGCGATAATAAAATTTGAATTCACAGTAGCCGACATTCCGCCACATATCCCTTGATAGGCCTCGAGATATATCTCGTGTTGGGAATTGACAGTCATTTTGAACATATATAACATGCACGGCAGAAATTCAAAATTTTGTCCCTTGTCCATAAGAACTCCTATTAGTTGCATAAATTAATTCTCTACTTAGGTTAGCATGCATAGGCTAGGCGTACCATAATTCTAAATTGTATCCTAGCATAAAAATATTTTATTTTAAACATGTTATAACTTTAAGTTATAGTCAAATTATAAAATAAACTAAGCACGCAAAAGAACCTAAGCACAATAATTATTAAGTCTTAAAACGCTTAAAGAAAAAGACTTAATAATTAAAAGAGAATTAGAAGACTTACTAGTTGAAGCGTGCTTTCGCAAAACCTTCCTAGACAAGCCTCTAAGTATAGGATAGCCTTTATGTGTATCCATAGGAACCCCACCAACCAAAACCTCCCAACGAGGAAGAACTGCAGAGCTTTGAGTAACTGCTAAACCACTCAAAAATCCACCCGAAAATAAAAGTATTTGTTCTTGAGTTGACTTGAGAGATATCGAGTTGGAATCTCAAATCAAGACTCGAATGAGCTTGTAATGCATTTGAGAAAGGGGAATGTGAGCTCTTTATATAGGGGGAGCAAAGGCTTCCCGTAATAAATGCGGATTTAATGCGGGATTAAATGCGGCTTTAAATGCGGATTAGATGCAAATTTAATACGATTAAATTTAATCCTCATTTCTTTTAATTTATTTTATGACCCTAATAAAATTAGCTACCAGTCAAAATAAATTCTTGACTTAACCATAAAATAATTTAATCATTTTAATCAACACTTTAATTTATTTATGATCCTAATAAAATTAGTTACTGGTAAAATAAATTCCTAGCTTAACCATAAAATGATCTAATCATTTTAATTAACACTTTAATTTATTTATGACCCTAATAAAATTAGTTACTGGTAAATAAATAAAATCTATGGTCTAATCGGGTAATAGTTCAACCATCCCTTTAATATTTTCGTAATAGAACAAGTGTATAATTTCTTTACTCAGTCTGATGAAAGTCCAATGTGTGTGGCCTTATAGGATCCCGAAGTATTGAGCTGTTAAGGTTTCACTAATCCTTGTTCTATTGGAACTATTGGCTTGAGGTTCTAGACCGTGAATAGAACTCGATTACCTAAAACGACTATAGTACGCCTCTAGCAAGGGTCCACCATCCTCCATGACTCGGAACGTCATTTGTGCTTATGACTTAATCCTGGTTTATGCAATAGTTGTCCAATGTGATGAACTCCTTCCATTCTTTAATCTTATTACCATCTGGTTTGTTGGGCTTTATTAAAGTGTTAACCTACTAATAGCGAGGTTGCTTCAAGTTATCCCAGTTATTTGCTTATTACCGAAGTAAATTACTTTTTACCATAATGTGTTTGACTAGAAACTATTTCTATTAATCACATATTGTGGTCAGAGGTTTAAAGTAATCATCACTTCAACAAGCGGCCAGGTAAAAACTCCTTAATATATTCGGAGCGATGGATTCTTTCTGACTACATAGCTTACCAATGTGCTATAATCCCTATACCCGTAATCACCCGTGGCACACTAAATTAATGAGTGAATAGGTATGACCCAAAGTATAGCAATAGTACCAAACAAGGTAACTAATATCTCAAGTATGAGGATATTTGTAAAGCTACTGCATGAAGATAAACACTAACACATTGATATATATATCAAGTGTTTATCTTACTGTGGTCTCCAATATATCTTCCAGATATATCTATGTGTCAAACTCAAAGCACCACCTTCAATCTTAGGAGGTTAACTGCTTGGACCCTTTTCTAGTGAGTTGACCATATGTCAGTCTTACTGCTCCATCAATATCCCTTCTTGATGAAACTATGACTAGGAATAGTTTAGAAATAATCATAATTTCATATGAAGCATGTCTCACTATAGATAGTCCTACTATAATATCTCTCACTTCATGCTATATATTATTTCAAGGACCTTTGTATAAAAATATCAATGAATATATTTTAACCAGTCACAATATATATGAACACATCAATATAAACAAAATATTAAATGCCTTTATTGATTAAAAAAATCGTTCGAACTAATATATAATTAAGATATATCACCCTAATTGCCTTAAAGGCATACATCATATCTAACAAACTCCAACTTACACTAAGGCCAATTAGCCATATGTCTTACTCCATATGCTTTCACATGCTGGTCATGTTTGACCGGCGTCAATGACTTTATCAGACCATCTACGAGGTTCTGATCAGTTGGGACATATTCTAATCTTATTATCTTAGCATAAAAAATCACCCTGATTATATGATGCTTTCTAAGTACATGTCTGTTTTTTTTGTAAGACCGTGGTTCCTTTTCCTGAGCTATAGCACCATTGTTATCCCAATACAAAGTAATGAGATCAACAATCTCAGGCACCACACCAAGATCACCAATAAATCCCTTTAACCAGGCAGCTTCTTTTGCTGCTTCACAGGTAGCAATGTACTCAAACTTCGTGGTTGAATCAATAGTAGTTTCTTGCTTGGAAATTTTCCAGCATATTGTCCCTCCATTAAACACATATATAAAACTTGACTGAGACTTAAAGTCACCCTTGTCAGATTGAAAACTCGCATCTGTGTAACCTTTAATTGTAAGGTCACCATCTCCATATATGAAGAACCCATCTTTAGTCCTTGTCAAGTACTTAAGAATTGCCTTGACTGTCATCCAGTACTTTTCACCTGGATCCAATTTATATCTATCGTAAAGCTCAAGGCTTGAGAGACATCTGGCCTAGTACATATCATAGCATACATGATGGATCCTATCGCAGATGCATAGGGTATATCCTTCATGTGCATTCTTTCCTGAGCTGTCTTCGGACACTCAGTCTTAGACAGGTTTATTCCCTTTATCATGGGGAGATAACCTTCTTAGAATGCTAAAGGTTGAACCTATTCAGTACATTGTCTATATATGTACTTTGAGAAAGACCTAACAGCTTCTTTGATCTGTCTCTATAGATTTTTATACCTAGTATAAATGCTACTTCTCGAAGGTCTTTCATGGAGAACTTTCTTAAAAACCATATTTTAATACTTTGAAGAAGAAAAATGTTGTTTCCTATTAGAAGAATGCCATCAACATATAACACTAAGAAAATGGCTGCACTCCCACTAACCTTCTTGTAAACTAAAGGCTCATTAAGGTTTGGACAGAAATCTAGTTCACGGATTGTCTAATCAAACCTAATATTGCAACTCCTAGATGCTTGCTTAAATCTGTAAATGGACCTTTATGGTGGGAAATAATGATCCGAAAGAATTAGTCAAGTAACTATACGGATCAGGTTTAAAGAAAACAAAAACATAAGAATAAAAACATGTTATCTCCTTAATCCAAAATGGAAGCATCAGGTCTAAGTCAAGCTATCTGGACATACCTTAAAGACTAAAAACACCTAAACACATAATGGAAGTGTCTAGTTAAAATTTGGAAAGGAAACAAACTTTAAACCTTCAAAAGTAGGATACAAAAGAAGAACTGATAAAAGTAGCATCCGGATATATTTGGTCTAAAGACATCCGAAATACAAAGGGAATGATTTGAATGTTACATTTCCCTCCACCTTTTTGGTCTAGAAGTCAAAGATCCTTTCCCCTTATGCAAGACCAAATAACAGCTAGCATGCTTTTTAGAAAAGGACAAAAGGACTGACACAAGAAAGAGAAAAGGTAACAACCTCTTCTACCTAGACCAATATTCTACCTAGACCAATAGGAAAGGCACGTGGAGCTCACACATTGGACTACTGGCATAAAAGTTAGTGAATTGTTACAATACAAGGAAAATGATCACTGATAATTTTTTAGCCTCAATCCCAATGATTCAAATAGGATAATAACTCAGTCTAACGAATTGATCAACGGCTTCGAAAGTGCCACATCATACCTGATCAATTGTGAAGATATAATACAACCTCAATGGTACACAATGGCTACATTTATGATCCAAGCATATAAAAGGGAAGCTTCCCAAGTTGACAAGGTGCTGGTTGATTCAAGAAAGCAATACACAAGAAAAGTTGCTATTGCAATCAGTGACATAAACCCTCTAAGAACTAAAACATTACAAATATGTTTGTAAGAACTCTCAAGTGAAAATTATAAACTTGAAGAGTTCAAAACCCTTTCAAAGAGAAAATCAGTTGTAAAGATCTCATACTTGGGTAAGTATTAAGATTGGGATATGGCTTACAGTTGGTGCTTTAAGTGGTATCTCCCTGTAGGACTTAGCTTAGGTTTAGGTAGAAATCTAAGTGGTATATCCTATTAAAGATAAGAGGACTCAGCTAGGAGTTGGTGCTTCTAGTGGTATATCCTACATTCAGAAGGGGTTACCATTTGGAGATAAGTTAAGAGGACACAACTAGGAGTTGGTGCTTCCAGTGGTATATCCTACATCTGGAGGAGAAGAAATCTCCAGAGATAAATCGTAAGGCTTGATTCCTACCAATTGGAAAGGAATCCACCAGTGGAAAAATCTCGGAGTAAGGGCACTCCGAGGACTGGAGTAGGCTGGGCTGAATCAGAATAAAATCACTATGTTTGATATTCTAACTCTTTATTGCATCATCCGGATCCAATATATCCGGAACATATCAAACAAGCTACACAAAGACTTTTTGAAGTCTGTTTAATTCGACAAAAAGGGTCATTCACCCCCCTTAGACCTTATTTAGACCCTCACAGGGACCAATAAGTTGTATCAGAGCCAGCTCTCACAACTAGGGATATAAAAATATCGAGCTAAAGGTCTAATTTTGATCCAAAAATCAAAGTGAGTTTCCAAAACACACAACTCCTTCCGAAGGGTATGTCTATTACCTGTTCTCACTCTTCACCGGTGAACACTACATAGTTTGGAAGAATCGAATGAAGAATTTCATTCAGGCATAAAACATGATGGCATGGATGGCCATTATAGATGGCCCACATGATCCTACTCATAAAGTAGAGGGTATAACAACCCGAAAGACGTCAAATTTATGGGATGAGAATGATTACAAAAAGCTATGTTAAAATGTAAATGCTATTAATATGCTTCATTATGCTCTTAGTGCAGCTGAATTCAACAGGATATCCGAATGTGAGACTGCACAAGAGATCTGGCAGAAGCTTGAAGTGACCTATGAAGGAATAGACAAGGTCAAGGAAGCAAAAATTGATCTCCTAGAGCAAAAGCTAGAATCTTTTAGATAGAGCCCAAAGAATCCATCAGAAATATGAACACTAGAAGTAGACGTGGTCAAGAAAGTACTCCACAGTCATACCAAGGAATGGGACAACAAAAAGACAGCCATTAAGGAAGCTCATGAGTTAAACTTCTATAGTTATGATGAGCGCATTGGTAAACTCCTAACTCAAGAGCTATCTATAGAGAGATATAAGTAATAGGAGAAAAATACTTAAGAGAAGAAGAAGGCTATCGCATTAAAGGCAGACTACGGATCTAGAACAGAAAAGTTGCTAAAGGAATCTCAAAACAACAAAGAACAAATAGCTATGCTAGCCAAACAATTCAAAAGATTCCTAAGAAGGAAGGATAGGCGGAGATCTAGGAGATATGAGTCTAGGAGAAAGAAGGAAGGCACCTTTAGAAGGGATAAGCCAAGAAAGACTCCGAAAGAAAAGAAGGATCCAAAAAAAGACTATGCCTGCTTCAAATGTGGAGAGAAAGGCCATTTCAGAACCAAATGTCCTAAACTCAAAAGGGATAGGAGATATAAAAAGAAAGCAATGGCGGCCACGTGGAGCAATAGTGAGGAAAGCAGTAGCTCATCTTCAACAGAGGGAGAAGAGACTATAAATTATGCGTTCAATGCACTAACCAATCTGAAAGCAGAGCAATCTGGAAGAAATCTATCAAAGCAAGTCATAGAGCAAATTGAAGAATCAGAATTTGAGAAAGCAAGCACCGAGGTAAATTCTCACTCAAATTCTATATCTAACATTGATCTTGCTAGGGCCTTAGGGTTGTAATCAACAATGTGAGAAAGAACATGAAGGCTATCAAATCCTTTAAAAGCAAGTAATGGAACTTACTAAAGATGCTGAAGCATTGGGACAAGATGTTGATCAAATGAGAGTCAAATATCACATTGATCTAGTTAAAGAAAACTTCCTAAGAAATCAAGTGTAGATACTAAGTGCTAATGTAACTGGGCTAGATAGAGAGCTAGCTCTAATGAAGGAAGCACCTGGAATTAGATCAAATTTGTCAACAAAAAGAAGGAATCCGGATCCTCCAAGAAAAAAGAGATCCTAGAGGTGTCCTCAAGCACAAAACTACAATGCTTCACCTAAAGCTCAAACTCAAAGATACACAGCTTCTCAAAAGGGAAAGGCCAAAGTGGTCTATAATGATCAATCAAACAAGCGAAAGAGAAACCACAAAGTAGAAGTTGCTCCACCAGTCAACTACCGGATCCTAGACAAGCAGTAAAATTTAGATCTATGTAAAGCAGGATATTCTAGAGATTAGGGAAAGAAGGATCTCCAAAAGATTAAAGAGAACTTAATTAGAATAAACCAGTCGCTGGGTGCAAGTTTTATGGACCTAATAAGCATATGACTAAAATGTGTAGATTTAAAAATGGTTATTATGATATTTATCCTTGGCCTAAAATGGTTGATAACCCGAGAGGACCCAAATCTGATTGGGTACCCAAAACCACTTGATCTATTTTACAGCTATGCCTTAGGTCTATAGTAGATCAACATACATGGTACATTGATAGTGGATTCTCAAGGCACATGACTAGTGATGAGAAAGCCTTCATCACTTTAACCCGGAAGAAAGATGGAAAAGTAAGCTTTAGAGACAACCAAAAGGGGCATATCATTGGTCATGGAACCATTGGATCTGATCTAAAGATAGAAGATGTCTCACTAGTTGATGGTCTGAAGTTCAACTTGCTTAGTGTAGCACAACTCTGTGACAAAGGGAGGAAAGTCACCTTTGACTCCGAAGGATGCTCAATCATTGATAGTAAGTCTAATCAGCTCATTCTTTATGCATTTAGAGTAAACAATGTCTATTCTGTTAACATTAAAAATGAGAAAAAGAATATATGCTTGGTGTCTAAAGAAGAAGAATCATGGCTATGGAACCGGAGGTTGGAACATGTAAGCATGAACCTCCTTTCCAAACTAGCCAAAAAGGAATTGGTTGTGGGTTTGCCTAAGGTTAATTTTGAAAAGGATCAAATATGCACTGCATGTCAATTAGGTAAACAACATCGAAAAAGCTTCCCTTCCATCTCCTATATACCCTCCAAGAGAGTTCTTGAACTCTTACACATTGATCTCTTTGGTCTAATTAAACCAATGAGTTTAGGTAAAAGAGAATACACCATCGTATTTGTGGATGATTATTCTCGCTATACCTGGGTTGCTTTGCTAGCTAGTAAAGATGAAGCCTTTGACTATTTCTCAAAAATATTCATCCGGATAGAAGTAGGATAGGGCATAATCAATACACGCATCTTGAGTGATAATGGAGGAGAATTAAAAAATAAGCACTTTGTTGAATTCTATGAATCCAAGGGCATTGAGCACACCTTTTCTGCTCGTGATACACCTCAACTAAATGGGGTTGTTGAAAGGAAAAACATAGCAATAGTTGAGATAGCTTGAGTAATGCTAAATGAGAACAATCTGCCTGAGTATTTTTAGGGTGAGGCCATAAACACGACATGTTATATTTTGAATAGAGCTCTCATTAGAAAGACCATAGAAAAGACCCCATATGCAATCTGGAAGGGAAAGAAACCAAAATTAGGTATTTCAAAGCCTTTGGACGTAAATGCTACATCCTGAATGATAGAGAGTAACTGGGAAAATTTGATCCTAAATCTGATGAAGCAATTTTCCTTGGCTACTCAACACATAGCTAAGCTTACAGAGTCTATAACAAACAAACCCAAACAAACAAGTTCCAATTCGGAAGACTTAAATCCAGATGCTGAAAACTCTAGAGAAAAGGAGGAAGTAAAAATTTCAGATTCCTTTCAAATCAAGAAGTACAAGGAAGAAGATGAAGGAATCAACTTTAACTCAGAAGTACCACATAGAGATCTTAGTCAACATGAGATAAATTTTATTAATGATCAAGAAGAGGAAGTTCAAGCATAACAAGAATAAGCTCCAATTCAGCATGCAAACCTTCAAAGAGAGATCCGGACCCACAGGGATTATCCAATTGAAGCCATTTTGGACAATGTCTAAAATCCAGTCAGAACCAGAAAACAAATCAATCAGATGATGAGCTATACTGCTTTTGTCTCTCTCATTAAGCCAAAGAAGTTTTAAGATGCTGAAGGAGATAAAAGCTGGATGATGGCAATGCAAGAAGAACTAGATCAGTTCACCAGAAATGATGTCTGGGATCTAGTACCACTTCCTTAAGGGAAATCAATCATTGGCACCAAATGGGCATTCTAAAACAAGCTAGATGAATCCAGAATTGTGGTGAGAATCAAGGCAAGATTGGTTGCCTAAGGCTATAATCAACAGGAAGGCATTGACTTTGAAGAAACCTTTTCACCAGTAGCAAGACTAGAGGTAATCCGGATTATGTGCGTTTTGCGTCATTCATGGGATTCAAATTGATCCAAATGGATGTCAAACGTGCATTTCTTAATGGAGTAATCTAGAAAGAGGTCTATGTTAAGCAACCACCTAGATTTTAAGACTCAAGGAATCCGAATTATATGTACAAACTGAAGAAGGCCCTCTATAGATTGAAGCAAGTACTAAGAGCCTGGTATGAAAGACTTACTTCTTTCCTCATATCTAAGGGTTATATCTAGGTAGAAGCAGACACAACTATCATCATCAAGAAGAAAAAGGAGGATGTCATTCTAGTCCAAATTTGTGTAGATTATATCATCTTTGGAGCAACAGGTGAGAAGATATGTGAAGAATTCAGCACTCAAATGCAGAAGGAATTTGAGATATCCATGATGGGACAACTAAATTTCTTCCTTAGTCTACAAATCAAGCAGAGTCCGGATGGGGTCTTCATCAATTAATCCAAGTACACCAACGAGATTCTGAAGAAGTTTGAAATGGACAAAAGGAAGCCAATGTCCACTCCTATGGGATCAGATACAATTCTTTCAAAGGATTATGAAGGAGAAGATGTAGATCAGAAGCTCTACAGAGGAATGATTGGATCACTTCTATACTTGACAGCTAGCAAACCGAACATACACTATATAGTTTGCTACTATATAAGATATCAATCCAATCCTAAGGATTCACATTTCAAGGAAGTAAAGAGATTCCTTAGATACCTACTGGGAATAACTGAAGTTGGACTATGGTAACCCAGTAATGGAAATTTTACTTTGCAAGGCTACACTGCTATAGATTATGGTGGAGACACTCTTGAAATAAAGAGTACATCCGGAGGTTATCATTTTCTTAGTGATTGCTTAGTTTCATGGTATAGCAAGAAGCAAACCTCAGTTGCCTTATCAACTACAAAAGTAGAATATATAGCAGCTGGAAGCTGTGTTGCTCAACTTTTATGGATCAAGCAACAGTTGAAAGACTCTTGATGTGTTGATGTTATGTGTGACAAAAAAGTTAAATTGATGTGTCAAAGAATCCAGTGCTCTATAGCAGAATGAAGCATGTCAACATCAGACACCATTTCATTCAGGATCATATAATGAAGAAGAATGTTTCATTGGTCTACATCCCAATAAATGAGTAGAGGGCAGATATCTTTACTATACCATTAAGTAAAGATCAATTCAACAAGCTAATAGAGTCAATTAGAATGTTTAATCCAATTTGAAGATGGATCCAGAAGATGATCTGGAGTTAGGTTGGTTTTCCACAAGTCAAATAAATCCAGTATGAATGAAGAAAAATCTTGACTCTAGATCTGGAAGGAATATTGCCAGCTCAGCAGATAGAAGTAACAAATGGCAGTAAAAGCATGAAAAGGTAACTATACATGTTTTGAATTTCAAACGTTTATTGGGCGTTACATGTGCGGTAAAATTTACAAATGTCTTAAAAAATTAAACCGATCCACTTCTCTGGTTTAAATGCCATTGACCTCTTTCCTCAAACTTAACTGCCACCTCATCAATCCAGTTAAGTTTAACCACATCCGGATTACCATTCTACACTCACCATGGGAATTCTATTAAAACTCCCCAAAATTTTTCTTCATCCTCACCCGAGCAACTACTCTGCTGATACTCTGCGAATTTTATTTCAGAAACCCTAAAATTTCCAATTTCTTTTCATAATCCTCTAATGGTATCCAATCAAAAAACTCCTCCTCCTCCAAGATACCTCTTCAAAGAATCTGATCTTAAAGATAAAGACTTTACCCCTCTAAAGTAAAAGCCCTAATTCAGTCCTTCCATCAGATTATTTGGGCGATAACTTCTTATTCAAAACTGAACCTACTCACAACTCTTAAAAGATCAACAACTTAAAGAATTCTTAAAAATAAACTCTCCCACCTATCCGGACCTCGTTAAAAATTTTTATGATAATATGATGATCCACTCTATTATGATGCCATCTGGACCAAAGTCCAAGGAAAAGTAATCACTATCACGTCGAAATTCTTTGTAATGCATTTTTAGATGAAGAATGATGAGGTTTTACTATGAAATGATGGTGATGAGCTCTTGGTCAAGTATCATCCCAGGATGTGGCTCACAGTCCGCTGCTTTGGAGACAAATTCTCCACCTACTTGCTAGAAACTCCCAAGATACTCCAACACATCTTGGCCAAATTCATCCTGATCCGAAAAAGGCTCTATCACCACCACATCCTCCTTCCAACACTATATCTTACAACATTTGGGTGGAAAGCAAAGTTGTGAACATGCTAGTCTTGATCATACATTTCATAAGGCAACACAGAAAATCCCACGACGCTCTCATTACAAAAATTCTTCTTGAAAATGGAGCTAATCTATCCGGAGCTCAGTCCATCAAAGGAAAGGAAATTTTTAGAAAAGAACTTCAAAAAGCTAATTTTTGGAGAGAAATGGGACAAAGAAAAAATAAGCCCAAGGCTGGGAGAAAAATCAACCTAAGGAAAATGGTTAAGAAAGTGGATGAGGACACACTTCCCCTCACACAACTGATGAAAGCAACCCCTGTTAAGCCTAAGAGAAGAGGGAGGCTCATTAAAGCTGTAGACAAGAAGATAAAACTAGTTTGTGAATTGAAGGCCACTAAGAAGATTGTAGTAGCAGTTGCTGCTATTAGAAAGGGTTAGAATCAAGGAGAGAAGACCACTATCACAGATATCCTGGAAGTAGAGGATGAATCTAATAGTGAGGAAACCAGGGATGGGGAGCCCATACCAAAGAAATAGCTAACCTAAAAGGGATCTACTTTTAATAAAGCTCTAAAAGCTAAGAGGAAAAAAATTAGCTGCCAAAAAGCAAATTGCTAGTATTCACATCCAAGAACCAATTCCTAAAGCCACAACACCAGTAGACTTGGGCAAAGGCAAGGAGAATGTGGTTTTTGGGAAACCAGTCCTTCTAGATAACATTCATTCGGAGGACCCCCAGTATGAAGATATGATGAACACAGTCTGGGATAATCTCAAAAAGAATAGAATGACCAAGGAGGGACTCGGAGGCTCATCTGGAGTAATAACCATTGATAATCCACCAATCCTGATGGGATCAACATATCTGGCATTTCTTAAGGAGAGTAAGTATCCGGAGGAAGATTTATTCCTATTCAAAGCTAGAATTAAACCCCTTCTGGATAACTTATTGACTATAGTAGCTAAAGTAGTGGAGTTAGAAAGACCTGAAGAGGCAACTAAAGAGGATGGTGAGGATAATAGCACCATTCCAAATACAATAGAGGGAGTAGAAAGTCATGTAAAGGTAATTGAAGGAGAGACTGAGGACATTTCCAGTCTTCCGAATACTGGGTTAGTAGAGCAGACTAAGGAAGAGACCATTGATCAACAATAGAACTATAAGGTAATTCCTATCTTACATTCTTCTACTGCTGAATATTTGGCTGGTGATGCCTTTAAGGACAACTAAGGTACAGACACCCCTACTGGATCTAAGGATAACTGGTCTATCCCGGAGCACAATGCTCTAGAGGAGGTAACTGGTCTGGGACCCAATGAGAACACTTCTAAGGTGGACTCTGAGGGCGAAGCCAGTCTAGAGAATAGCTTGGAAGACAAGGCTAAAGAGCAGAAAGAAAAAGAGAGCAGTGAAGAGGAATCTTCTAGATTAGAGGAATCCGGAAGCAGCTCTAAATTCGAAGAAACTTCATCCTCTGATACAATATTAAAGAAGCCAACAGTCAATCCAAAGCCAACCAGAGCTAAAAAATTAAGGGTACCCATAAAGATGATTGAAGAGGCTATAGTTGAAGGATTTAAAGAAGAAGAAATCAAAAGGATTCATCGGAGTATCTGTAATCCGCTTAGATCTATGGAGGATCTTGTGAAAGATAAATCATTAACTCAAGATCTCAAAATAGAAATGGGGGAAATCAAGGGCTCCTTGCAGAATATAGTTACAAGAGTTGAAGCCTTCCCCTCTACTAAAATAGTCATAGAAACTTCTATCTCAAAGATCACTCCGGTGCTAGAACAAATCAATTCATATATTGAAAGAGCAAATCGCTCTAGAGATCAAGCACTCACCGGAGCTGACAACAATTGTGCAACCCTCATAGGTCAAATCACCTCCTCCTCCATAAAAGTAACAACTGAGCTAAAAGAGCATATTAATCATAAGTTTAAAAGCTTGAAAAAATTCATTCCCAAGAGAAATAGTTAAAGCTGGAAAAGTCATTACATCCGGGCTTACATTTTTAAATGAAGAGCAACAAGCTGCCCAGGAAATGATATATAACTTCCTTGATGAAGGACTTCCCAAGCTTTTGAAAAAGCATATGAATGATATTAGTGATGATTTTGGGAGTCATCTATCTAGAACTGATAAGCTCATAAAAAATCTGAAAGATGAATTCCATAAGGATATGACAACTTTCAACTTCAGTCTTCACAATGTTCCGAGAGATATTATTCAAGAGGTTGAGCTCTTAAAGTCAGGTATGGCTAATCTATCCATAAATGCTCATTCTAACTCTGGATCTTCTATAGTTATTCCAGAAAGCCATCTCCTTTCGGTCTTCTAAAATCTTATTCAATACATAGGAGATACTGAATTCTTTGGGTATAAGTGAGGCATAACACTTTTTAAAACTCTCTTCCCATTCTTTGAAAAAGAGGACAAACAACATGCACTTAAAGATGATTCCAAATATAGTAAATTCCTATAAGAAGCATTGGGAGAATCTAAAACCATTCTATCTCCTTCCAGCAACTGTTGAGACAATAATTGAGAAGCGCCTGGAAGGAAATGTTGATTATTCCTTCTATTCAGAGGCATGGCAGAAGAGTTGGGACAACAGAACTTATATGGTAACAGACCCCCAATCTGCTAAAAATAAGAAGGGGGAGAAGAGCACAACAAGCAAAGGAGATGAAGCTATGGAAGCAGATGAGTAGTATAGAATAGATATTTTTCAATTGTAAAATCCTATAATAGTTAGTTCTGTAATTTTTCACTTATATATTTTTATACTTGTAATCCAGAACTTCATGAGGTTAACCATTGCTAACCACAAAAGTATATGTAGTGAAAAACATTCTACTCAAAATTGCCTCTAATTACAATCTATAATTGTATTCCAAAAACTTAGAAGCTAGAATGCAAAAAAAATGGGGGAGTTAGATTGCTAGAATTATAGGGGAGCAAATCTGTAAATGACTAGGTGTCAAGAATTATACTTAGCTCCTAAAACCCCTCTTCCTTATATGTGCTTAGTTTTTATTTCCATCAAATGGGGGAGATTGTTGGGAAGCAATGATCTGGAAGAATTTATCCGGATCAGGTTTGAAGAAAACAAAAACATACGATTTAAAACATGTTATCTCCTTAATCCAAGATGGAAGCATCAGGTCCAAGTCAAGCTATATGGACATACATTAAAGACTACAAATACCAAAGCACATAATGGAAGCATTCGATTAAAGTTTGGAAAGGAAACAAACTTTAAACCTTCAAAAGCAGCATCCGAAAGAAGAAATGATTGAAGTAGCATCCGGATATATTTGGTTTAAAGACATCCGGAAGACTAAATATCAAAATAAAGGGAATGATTTGAAAGTTACATTTCCCTTCACCTTTTTGGTCTAAAAGTCAAAGATCCTTTCCCCTTATGCAAGAAAAAATAATAGCTAGCACCCCTTTTAGAAAAGGATAGAAGGACTGACACGGGAAGGAGAAAAGGTAACAACCTCTTCTACCTAGACCAATAGGAAGGTGCGTAGAGCTCACACACCGGACTACTGGCAAAAAAGTTGGTGAAGCGCTAAAATATAAGGAAAACGATCACTGACAACTTTTTAGCTTCAATCCTAAGGATTCAAATGGGATAATTACTCAGTCTAATGGACTGATCAACAGCTCCAGAAGTGCCACATCATACTTGATCAATGGTGAAGATCCAATACAACCTTAATGGTACACAACGGCTATGTTTATGATCCAAGCCTATAAAAGGAAAACTTCAAAAGTTGAGAAGGTGATGGTTGATTCGAGAAAGCATTAGACAAGAAAATCTGCTATTGCAATCAGTGATATAATCCCTCAAAGAACTAAAACATTACAAATCTAAATAAAAAACTCTCACGTGAAAATTCTAAACTAGAAGAGTTCAAAACCCTTTGAAAGAGAAAATTAGTTGTAAAGATCTCATACTTGGGTAAGTATCGAGATTGGGATATAGCTTAGAGTTGGTGCTTCAAGTGGGATCTCCCTATAGGAATCAGCTTAGGTTTAGGTACAAATCTAAGTGGTATATTCTGCTAAAGATAAGAGGACTCAGCTAGGAGTTGGTGCTTTTAGTGGTATATTCTACAACCAGAAGGGTTGCTACCTGGAGACAAGCTAAGAGGACTCAGCTAGGAGTTAGTGCTTCTAGTGGTATATCCTACATACGGAGGAGAAGAAATCTGAGAAGATAAATTGTAAGGCTCGATTCCTGCCAGCTGGAAAGGAATCCTCTAGTAGAAAAACCTTGGAGTAAGGACACTTAACGGAGTGGAGTAGGCTGGTCCGAACTAGGAAAAAATCATTGTGTTTGATATTCTTACTCTTTACTTTATTTGCATAACATTTCATATTTGCATCATCTGGATCCAATATATCCGGAACATATCAAACACGCTACACAAAGACTTTTTAAAGTCTATTTAATTCTATAAAAAGGGTCATTCACCCTCCTCTGACCTTATTTCGACCCTCACAGGGACCAGCACTTTGTAGTTTGCATACCTTCGAGCCATTTTGAGATGTAAAACCCTCAGGCTATATCATATACACATCCCAGTCCAAATCCCTATTTAGGAATGCTATTTTAACATCCATCTGCCAGATCTCATAATCATGATGAGCAGTAATGGCGACGAGTATTCTGATAGATTTAAGCATGGCTACTGGTGAGAAAGTTTTGTCATAGTCAATATCTTCACATTGACTATAACCTTTCACAGCCAACCTTGCCTTATAGGTAATTACATTACCATCCATGTCATTCTTCTTCTGAAGACCCATTTGCACCCGATAGGTCTAACCTCTTTTGGTGCATTGACCAATTTCCAAAATTGGTTTTCATACATGGAATCCATTTTTGATTTCATGGTTTCAAGCCACTTATCAGAATCAGAGCTTTTCATTGCTTCATCAAAGGTTCTTGATTCATCATCGTCCATGAGATATAGTTCCCTATCATCCGTGATGATAAAACCATATCTTTTTGGACCTTTATGAACATGACCTAATCTTCACAATAATTGTGTTTCGACAAGTTATTCTTAGATCACACCTTCTTGTGTATCTAAAACCGGGTCAATCAGCTGATTGTCTGTTTCTTCCTCTTGAACCTCCAATTCAATATTGCTCCTACTGACTTTTGCAAGTAAGTGTTCCTTTTCCAAAAAGTGAGCACTCTGAGACATAAATACCTTCTGTGCTTTGGGTTGGTAAAATAAATATCCAATAGTTTCCTTTGGATATCCAATGAACAGACTCTTATCTGACTTAGCATCCAGCTTATATGATGCTATGCTCTTTACCATAGCAGGACAGCCCCATACTCTTAGGTGACTTAGAGATGGTCTTTTATTACACCACCTTTCTTAAGGTGTAAAGTCAACTGATTTAGAGGGCACTCTATTTAATATATAAACTGTGCTCTCTAGTGCATATCCCCAAAAGGATTTACCGC
Source organism: Euphorbia pulcherrima (assembly GCA_947683365.1). Lineage (NCBI taxonomy): Eukaryota > Viridiplantae > Streptophyta > Magnoliopsida > Malpighiales > Euphorbiaceae > Euphorbia > Euphorbia pulcherrima. Next base: position 18,144,887 of record CANTUS010000002.1, read on the forward strand.
GATCTGTTTGGCTTATCGTGGACCAAACCATATCTAATAAAGTCCAATTCCTACTTTTGAACACTCCATTGTGTTGGGGTGTTTAAGGAGGGGTCCACTGGGGAACTATCTCTTTTTCCTAAAATAATCCTAAAACTCTTGACTTGAGTATTCTCCACCTAGATCAGATCGAAGTTCTTTAATACTTTTCTCAAGCTGTTTCTCTACTTCATTTCAAAATATTTTGAACTTCTCATAACTTTCAGACTTGTGCTTCAATAAGTACAGATAACTATATCATGAATAATCATCAATAAAGGTTATGAATTAGGAGTATCCTCCTAGTGCCTTAACACTCATTGGACCACACACATATGTATCTATAAGTTCCAATGTACTTGTGTCTAGTTCACCCTTTCCCTTAAAGGGTAACTTTGTCATTTTTCCTTTTAAACAAGGCTCATAATAATCATAAAACTCCACGTCTATTGGGCCTAAGTCTCCATGCTTGTATAACTTCGTTAAGCGATCTTTGTCAATATGGCCTAAATGACAATGCCATAAGTAGAAAGATTTATCATTATCTAATTTTTCTCTTAGCATCGTTTATATTTGAGAATATGATTTTGTAATTATGAAATATCACTTGTCATATTACAATAAAATGTCATTCATAACTTTGATAATACCTTTTATTAAATTGGAATATAACTCCATCTGGTTTGAAGCAAGAAATAATATTTTATAATGACAACTGAATTTTGCCCTTTTAAAATTTTTAGCAAAATGGAAATTTCAAGTTCCTGCATCAATGGCAGCCATCAAGGTCTAATGATTTTCCGTAGGTACAACTCTCCTTTTTGCCAAAACTATAGTTCTCAACAATATATATACTTCTGTATGGATATACGGTTCTATTTAGGTATTCTATACCAGTTTAGAATTTCCTTGAGATCTAGGAATTCTCAATATTAAACATCTTGAAGTGCAAGCTCCAAGCCCCATCTTCTCATGCTATGCGACTTTAGCCATTTTGATCTTATTTTCAATATCCTATATTGAAATGAAGATCTTATTTCTAATATTTCATATTGAAAACAATCATTTTGTCTCCTAGACAAAATTCTCAGTATTCTTTTTCACTTTTCTCTTCACTCTGCTCTATCCTGCTTCAAAATTAGACACCATGAGTCCCTTTACTTCTTTTAAGAGATGAACCTTTAGATTTATGATTAATTAGACCTACCAATTTCTATCCAAATATTTTGGTTCAAATTTTCCACCATGGAAAATCCTTTCTCAAAGATGTGAAGACATTGACTATCAAGTCCATGATTTTAAGATGCCCTTGTAGCTTAGGTAACATGGATCCTAATATCTGATTTGATGTTTATCCTTGTCTCCTGCCAGCTACTAACATAAGTTAGCAAGGATGTTTAATAACCTCTAAGGTGTTGTATCCTAGTTTCCTTTATGTATTTGATGCATATCTATTTCAAGAAGAATTTCTTGCATCGTGTTGTGTAGATTCGGGATTATACAATGTACATGCCAAGCCCAAGGCTTTGAGGATTGTCCTCACATTTCTAAACAAACCTTTAAAGCTTGAGCCAATCAAAATTAGTCATCAAGACGAACGTTTCTATTTAAATAAAAATTTCAACCAAGATGTAATAAAATAAAAATATTGTTTAGACTTTAGTATATAGTATATGTATTTAATGTAAGGACTTTTAATTAAATACTTTTATCTTACCAATTTTTGAAATTTACAATAGCCCATTCTACTGAATTCGGGAGGTTTAGCCTAGCTAAATTTCCAAATAGATAGCATCTATAACTAGTCTAATACGACCCCAATTTTATGAGTTAAGCCATATTAGTAAGTTGTAGTTGGAATTCCATTCCATTTGCATCGTATGCAATTGCTAATTTATTCAGGTTCCCTAAAACCAAGGGACGTGTGCTCTTATATTAACATCTCCTTGAACATGTCTTAGCCCTGCGGCTAGCACCCAATTTTATGGTAGACTACCCATTCCTGTTAAGGCAGACCCTATCTCAATTTTTATAACCGGTTGATGTAGATGAAAGGAACACTTTGCGCAACACCTTATAGCCGAAAAGATCGTATTATAAATTTGAGTAAGGAAGACTTATAACTTGCCTTAATATGTTTGCTTTGGGATTTTATTGGTGTTAAACGTCTCGCCCAAGACTTGATAAGAATGGGGGCGATGGGAACCCTATGGAAAACCTAGCAGCCACTAATCTTTAGCTATTGCTGGCCAAACTTGATCGCCTCTTTGATCGATTTTGACCGGTTTCCTTCTCTGCAGTGATGGACGATTCTTATTTTTCATTTTATTGTAGAAGTAAAGATAAGACCTCTTCGATTTAGCAATCTTTTGATGGGAATAAAGACCCTAAGCCTAAGCCGAGTTTCACTAGCATTCTTAAAAACTCAGATGCGGCCGTTCTAGCTAATGTTCAGGCCACTTCAACCGCGAAAATCACTGAAAAGGGTGTAATCAAAACCGTTCAGATCATTCAAGAAGTATATGAAGATAAGATTAAACAGTGTGAGTTTTCCTTAATTGGTAGATTAATCCTCAATAAAGGTGATGTTCCTATGAAAGTCGATGATTTGAAATTTAAATTGAATGCTTTTAAGGGTATTAAAACTCAGTGGAAGCTAATTCCGATTGGTAGGGGTTTATACCATATCATGTTAGGTTCCTCTGAAATTAAGAACATGGTGTAGAGTAGAGGGAGTCTTAACCTTAAACCAGGTTTTTTTAGAATTTAGCCATGGATTCCTGATTTTGATCTGGCTATTCAAAAGTTGATGAATGCTGAAATTTAGGTTAAACTCCAAGCTTTACCGTGGGAATATTGGGACCCCAAAACTTTTGCAGAGATCACTAGTTGTATTGGTGGTCTCCTTTGCATTGACAGGAACACCCTAGAAGGAAATTTTGGCACTTTGCTAGGGTTCTTGTTGATGTCGACTTATCAAATCCCTTACCCAGTGTTGTAGGGGTTGCAAGAAAAGGACATGAACTTCTGATTGATTTAGTTTTTGAGAACCCCCCTGCTTTCTTCAAATTGTGTAGCTCGGTTGGGCACCATGTCTATGAGTGCCGAAGAAACATTAAGCTTAATCCTCCTTCACAGCCCGCTAAAGGAAAGAAACAATCACAAATTGTCCGGGAAAAAATTCCACAGACTCGCTCTCATCAACCTGGTTTTAATGATCGCTCCATTCTAGAACCAGTTATTTCTCGACAAGGAAATCTGGAATTAGTTCAGCAAAGCAAGCCAAGACAACGTGATTTAGAAGCCCGAGCATTATTTTTGGATGACCATGTTTTTCATAATATTGAGGATAGCCTAAAGAAAAAGGCTATTGAATATTCGTCTAACTCTAAGGAAAATAGCTCGATAGCTCGGATGAGGAGCATTCATGTGACTCATAACATACTCCACCATCTAATGGATGGTTTAGTTGATAGAGGGTAAATCTAATGAGATGATTAATGGGGATTCAAACATTGTGAAACCTAAGGCTATTCTTGAGATTGGAGAATCTTAGGCGGATATGGCTGAGAAGGAAGATCAATCTCAATGGACAGAGGTCAGGGAGAAAAGTAAAAAAACGGGAAATACATCACATCAATTATGAGATATGGCAGAGGAAGATGAGGATTCTCATTGGGAAACAGCTACGGATAAAAAGAAGAAGGAGAAACCTAAGGATTCAGCATCGTATCACCCACGGCCAAACCTTGTCAGGGGTTGCGACATCGCAGCTTATTTTGGTATCGTTTAGAAGGGATTCTAATCCTATCAGTTTGAATCAGGAGGAATCTATCCCGCCGGTGTTTGGTCGGAAACAACCATGAGTTAGTAAATATTAGGAACTCGGGGGAGTTTTATTTCCGGTTTTGGGTTTCTTAGCAGTACTTTGTTTTTTCCTGATCTTTTACCTGTTTTTCTTTTTCTCCTTTGATTAATAAATAGGGCCGGAATTATCCGAGCTCAACTTCGAATAAAAAAAACGTCTCACCCAATCTATGATTTATTATATGGACATATTTATAATAATTTATATTAATTCAGGGAATTTTAAAATTAATTTATAAGGTCTAACCTTAGGTGGGTTTAAGCTCTTTATTATAATTATTCCATCAACCTAAATTATATGCAAAATAATTAACATTTTACTTGTTATATTTATATTGCATTTCCTTTAAGCTTTTATTCAATAATTTAATATCTACTTTGTTATAGAAACATATATAAGAACCATCTTATATACTAGAAATAAATTAGTCCATATTTAATCTCCTCTTTGCTAACTCTAGCTGCACTAATATATATTCCAAGGTAGGAGAGGTGCCTATGAGGAGTAGACACCTTGTCTAATCCTTGCCAGAACATATACGGGCACAAGCTTGAAGAAACATGGATTCTCTCGGACTTATAAATTTTGTTGTTTCAGTTCATGTAAATTGAAAGCATCTATAACCCATGTAATTTATATAATTTATTGAGTCTTTGATAAGTTTGAGTAACTTGAGTAGGCTTATTCAAAATTATCTATATCCATTTTCTAACCTTGAAATGAAAGCCTAAGTTCATCTATTGTTCCAAACAATTTAATAAACTTTAAATCATTTCATATAGAAAATAAAATTCTATTTGCTTTTAACTTAACTTATGTACTAAATAGGCAAGCTTATGATACCAATGTTGGGAACTGACAGTCATTTTCAACATGCATAACAGGCATGGCAATTCAAAATTTTGTCTCTTGTCCCTAGGAACTCCTATTAGTTGCATAAACTAATTAAAGCTTTACCTAAATTAATTCTCTACTTAGGTTAGCATGCATAGGATAGTCGTACCATAATTCTAAATTATATCTTAGCAATAAAATATTTTATTTTAAACATGTTATAACTCGAAGTTATAGTCAAAGTAAAAAATAAATTAAGCATGTAAAAGAACCTAAGCATAATAATTATTAAGTCTCAAAACGCTAAAAGAAAAGGACTTAATAATTAAAAGAGAATTAGAAGACTTACCAGTTGAAGCGTGCTTTAGCAAAACCTTCTTACACAAGACTCCAAGTATAGGATAGCCTCTATGAGTATCCACACGAACCCCACCAACCAAAACCTCTCAATGAGGAAGAACCACAGAGCTTTGAGTAGCTGCCAGACCACTCAAAAACCCGCTCGAAAATAAAAGTATTTGCTCTTGAGTTGACTTGAGAGATATCACGTTGGAATCTTAAATCAAGACTCGAATAAGCTAGTGTGTATTTGAGAAAGGGGGAATGAGAGCTCTTTATATAGGGGGAGCAAAGGCTTCTGGTAATAAATGTTGATTTAATGCGGGATTAAATGCAGATTTAATGCGGATTTGATGCCGAATTAAATGCTTGTTATTGAAGCATATTACTTTTCAACATAATGTGTTTGACTAGAAACTATTTCTATCAATCATATACTCTGATCAGAGATTTATAGTAATCATCACTTCAACAAGTGGCCAAGTAAACACTCCTTAATATATCGGGAGCGATAGATTCTTTTCGACTACATAGCTTACCAAAGTGTTGTCATCACTATTCCTATAATCACCCATGGCACCCTAAATTAATGAGTGAATAGTTATGACCCAAAGTATAGCACTAGTACCACACAAGGTAACTAATATCTCAAGTATGAGGACATTTGCAAAGCTACTGCATGAAGATAAATATTAACAAATTAATATATATACCAAGTATTTATCTTACTGCGGTCTCTATTATATCTTCCAGATATATCCATGTGTCAAACTTAAGGAACCATCTTCAGTCTTAGGAGCTTAACTGCTTAGACCCTTTCCAAGAGAGTTAACCATATGCTAGTCTTACTGCTCCATCAATATCCTTTCTTGATGAAACTCTGACTAGGGATAGTTTAGACATAATCATAATTGCACATAAAGCAGGTCTCATTACACATAGTCCTACTATAATATCTCTCACTTCATGCTACGTATTATGTTAAGGACCGTTGTATAGAGATATCAATGAATATATTTAAACTAGTCATAATATATACGAACACATCGATATAAACAAAAGACTAAATGCCTTTATTAATTAAACAAATCATTCATACCAATACATAATTAAGATATATCGCCCTAATTGCCTTAAGGGCATACATCATATCTAACATCTCAGAGTTCATTGTCCAAGGCACGGGCCCCATTGCAATGCTTGAAACTAGCTATTGAACTTGACTTGGCATCTTCTGTAAATTGCCAGCTCAGCTATCCACCCGTTGCTTCTTTAAATCGATCCGTTAGGAGATAGAATCGCACCGTTGTAAGATAGAAATCAATTTGGTGTGAGTAGGAGTCAATCTATGCTGGAAATTTGAATTTCTTGTCTCTTTATGTTGAAAATCCATTGAGATAGAAACTGGTGCTCCTTTGCTACGTGTCACTTTCCCATTGCTTCTAGTACTCTAACGCATTTGTAGAAGTGCACGATGGCAGGAGAACTACACTGCATTTGATATGTTTTAACTTTGTCCTTTAGTAGCTTTTCTCCAGATAATATATTTTGCATAGCACTGCCTGATGTCACCATTTAATTCCTTTTGTCTTTTATATGATGTGTAACTTTCATTCCTGTAAATGGTAAGATAAACAAGAATATTCTTTCTTTCCATAAATGGAAAGGCCAGTGCACACATGATAACCAATTTACTCAGCCAAAGATGTATATAACATACACGGCTGATAAACTATCTAAATAATGAGTGCTGAGTGAACAGTACTCAGTCTAGGGGCAAAAGTAATTAGTTAGCTCAAGACACACTGGGTTAAATCACATAACTAAGTTAACCAAAATATTTAACCCTACCCTTGAGTCAATATATTTAGCTAGTAAACTTAGTCTAACTAACCTAACATCATTATTGATTTAATTATCTTAAACTGAGCTAAATTGATATGATCAAAACATCTAAGCACTACTGAGTCAGCCACTAAGTAAGTCCAACTTGCGTTGGGTTCAACAATCTTCCCCATTTTGACCAATGGCAACTAACTACGCGAGAAATTAAATCAATAAGTTATTTATATAAGGGTTACCTCATAGTAGATGTAGACTCTCCCATAGTTTAGCATCCTTTAATGCAAAGTGAATATGTTGGGTCAGCATTCATCAATACTTCTTCTTGATGATAGCTCCCCCATACTAGTTGACTTCTTCTTGGGTTAGCATTCATCAATACTTCTCATGGTTTTTTGCAAGGTCAACGATACATATATGTAGCAGATAAAAAATGAAAAGTTAAGAAGGTCTTAACTTAGAATAGAGTAAGTAATCTTTCATATAAGTAACTTAAGTACAGAGCAACAGTAAGTTAACCTATACTAAGTTTATAGAAACAACACAAAGATTGCAATAAATTCTATTCTAAAAACTATTGGGTAGCTTGGGTCCTTTCACTTGTTCAGCTCTTCTCTCATACTCCTCTTGATCCTATCTTAATGGTTTCTTTAGTGCTTCTGGCGTAGGATCCTTGCCCTTCATCTTCCATATTTTGCTGAACTCCTTCTCTATTTGATCTAAGGTACTTGACAGTTCATAGGAAGCTTCAGCAATTTTCGCCTCCCTTTCCTTATCTTCTTGTTCTCTAGCCTCTCGCTCTTTCTCCCTCATTGCCATTGACTCAAGAATGGCATTCACAGCTCGGTCAAATGACATGAGTAAATTTTCAAAGTCAGCGAGGTTTCCAACAATGTGAGCTTCAAAGTTCTTGACAAGAGATTCATAGATAACATCAGAAATGAAATCATACTCTCCTAATAGGGCTATAATGGCTCTAGATTGCGACTAGTTGACTTTGTATTGTGCACTAAGGCCTTCCTTTGAGATTTGATTCAAACTGGATAAGGCTCGGTCTTGATTATTTTATCTAAGCATCTTTTCAATCACAGAGGTGTTGTGCATATTAGCAGACACTTGCTTGTGGATGAGGTCTATAGCTTTGACAATGTTGGATACATCAGCATGAGCATCACTTATTTGATCTCTAATAAAATGCAGCTTTTTATGTAGTGGGGGTTATTGCTCAGCTTCAGTCATCACAACATCGCTCATCACAACATCGCTCGTCACAGCATCTGAAACATTCATCCTCTTTAGAGCTCTCAAAATATGATCTTTACCAGCCTTAACTCCCTCTAATAACTCATCCTTCACCTGACTGAGTTGATTAGAGTTGCCTTGATTTTGCTGAACAACATAAGTCAGATCATCTATGGCTTGAATCAGCTTCCTCAGCTTATCAAAATTGTCTTCATTCTCCTTATTTAGGATTGAATATCAATTTAGCACAACATGTAAACTTTGAAGAACGGGATTGAACTTATAAATCAAGGAATCTCTCAATTCCCTTTCTTCCAGCTTGATCTGATTTTGTTCTTAGCCCATATATAGAACCGGCTCTTTCAGCTCCTTCACCTCGATCTTTACAAGATCAGCCTTCTTACCTACAATATTAATAAAAGTTGCCATAAGAGTCACAACAAATTTAATTAGTGAATATCCAATAGACACTCCCTTCAATAACTCCTTCAGCTTCTCCACAACATCAAATAACCCTTGAACTGGCTCACGAGCCCTGATAGGTCTCCTCAACATCTCCTTAGACAGTAGAGACTTGACTATGACTTAGTCAATCTTTTCGATTATCCTAAGTGTTGGATACTAATCTACTCCTGGCCTCCTAATAGCTTCAAAAGAATCTGCATTTGGATTAGGTTGGGGTTAAGATTATTGTGGGGGTTGTTGGTCAAAAGGAATCTCGATGGTTGGACTAGTGCGTGGTCCTTCTTGGAGAAATGGGCTTTGGGTTGATGGATAGAAAGGTGAAAGTAAAGGTATGGTTTTAGAAGTGGTGAAAGATTGAGGATGATGATGGTGAGGATGAGGGTGTTTGAGATGGTATGATAAGAGGTTTCATGGAAAGAGGCTTAGGTAAGAGGGGTGTTTGGGTAGAAGAGATTGGGAAAGAAAGAGTTTCTTCTTATTGCTCCTTAGCCTTACCTTCAACATTTAACTCACTGGACTGAGCTATAAAAATTTGCTTATCTAGCTAAGCTGTCTACTCTTCCTTCTCAATTACAATCTCTTCCTTATCTTCCAGGTCTCTTTCCTCCTCATCAATAACCACTTTGGTTATTTTAAAGATCCTCCTATTTCTCTCATTCCTTGCCTCTTTCTTAACATCAACAGCTTCTATGACAACCTGGTCTTCCTCCATACTATCCTCTTGATCTTCTTCATCACTCTTCAAACCCTCTAGGGCCCTTATCACCTCAGCCACTACCCGTGATACTGACTTCTTAGGCAAATTAATAGCAGCCATTCCAAATGGCTTCTTCCATATCAGCCTTAGCTTTATTATCAGCTGCCTCAGCCCTCTCCATAACTATAGCTGCCTCTGCCACCATTTTCTTCTTGATCATTTCTGCCTCAGCAGCTTTCACTACCTGAGCTTTCTTAAGGTCTTGAGTTGCCCCAGTCAGCTTCTTCCCACTAGCTTCTTCCTAGGCTAACCAATGGCAGGAATAGACACTAATGTAGCTGTATGTCCTTCATCTTTATCAACCTACTATTCCAAGTCAACATCAACAACCTTCCTCTTCCTATGCTTGACAAGAGGAACATCCTTACTCATTTCTATAAGAGCATCCTTCTCCTCCTCTATCTCCGGGGGAGTAGGCTTCCTTGCATCCATATCTTGAGCATTCCTCTATGTTCTTGGCCTTTTAACAGTAGGAATCTCAACTAGCTTTGTAGCCTTCTTCCCCTTCTTCACCTCCTTCTTCATTTCCTTCTTCTCTACGGCCTTCTCTAGCTGTTGACTGGCCCTTTCTAATTCTCTTGCAACAACATTTGTAAGTTCTTTATGTTCATCTTTAGACATCACAACCTTTAGAAAGAAAGTAGCCTTAGGGCTCTGAGTCCTCTACTCACCAAGCTTTAACTTTTGATGCTTAGTTGCTTTGGAAGTATCGTTGTAGTGCAGCCCATGGAAATGAGCATTGCTATAGATTTTAGATTCTTTAACATTATACCTAATTCCCTTTCTTGTAGCATAGTCTTCTAAATGTAGCTCAAAGGCACGACAGATCTCCATGATTAAATGCACATATATAATATATCTGGAAACCTTAAAAAATATATAAAAGATGGCCATAGCCAGTTGATTTGCATACCTTCTATGATGGCATACACAAAAATTCTTTCAAATTTAGAGCATCTGCCTCTTGATGCTGTTTTAGGTAATAGGATTTTTGTAACGAGCTTATAGGCCTGCTTGTCCTTCTTAGAGAAAGTGGAAGCTACAAGTTCTCTAGACTTGTAGTCAGCTGAGACCTTGTAGTCCACAGGAATAGTCACGTACTCTTCATCTCCCACCGCTCTCACTTTTAAACCCTTAAAATTCATACCTAGGAGTTTGAAATCAACTTAGGAGTAACATGCACATGTTTCCCTAGGAGAATTGTGACAAAGATATCCTTCCTCCCCTTAATGGTATGAATTCCCCTAGAAAACCTCTCCATAATCTACTTGTAGCATCTGTTGGGTAGCTCAAAGGATCCCCTAGAGTTCTGTTGGCGCATCCATTTTCCAAATCTATCATCATTAGCAAAAATCACTAGATCAACTATATTGGGCTCTACAATTTCAATATTCTCCTTCGTGAACCACTCTGTTGGCTCAAACTCGGTTCTATATGGAATAATGAATTCCTCACTTTCGCTGAAGCCATAGACAAATCTCGCAGCATGGTCGCGAGTTGTATACTAAGTCTTATCTTCTCTCTGGATGAAAAATTTCTTAAAAGACTCAATCACAGTGGGTTTCCAGAATTTTCCTAAAGAACTCAGCATTGAAATAACTTTGAAGAGATTTGAGAGAATTAAGGATTTCGCAGAAGAAAAATTTGTAAGCGTAAAGGCTCTTGACTTCTTTCTTCTTCCTCAAATGCCAAAACTTCTCTAAATTAAACCTGCAAATCTACGTGTTTGACTCACAAGTAGTGCTCGGAATTCAATGGTGAGATTGAACAACGGTTACCGTGAAGTCAATGATGGCAAGAATCATGAAGTAATAATGGTTGAATGTGGAACATTTTAAAACTGGTTATCACTTCTATCAAGTTTCAATTTGAAAAGAAACTGGTGACAATTTTATTGATGTGTCCAAAATTCAAGCGTGATATAGAAATACTTGACCTAATTGTATATAGCTCAGAGTGCGGATTTCGGTCAGCTCTAGAATTTGCCAGTGAGAGCAACTAAAATTCAAATTGGATTAGACATTCCAATTAATTCTCTCAGAATGTTGAATTGGTCCTTTCTAATAGGCTTTGTGAACGTGTCATCTCATTGTTCTTCAGTGGTAATATAAGTTAGCTTCACTTGTCCCTTAAGCACATGATCCATTATGAAGTGATGTCTTATATTAACATGCTTCATCCTGCTATGTTGAATTGGATTCTTGGATAGGTCAATTGCACTCTTGTTGTCACACAGGAATTCAAGGCACTTAGACTTTATACCATAATCCTCCAATTGCTGCTTAATCTATAGCAGTTGTGTTACACAACTTCTTACAGCCATATACTCAGCCTCAACTATAATTAGCATCATAAAATTTTGCTTCTTCCTGTATGAAGTGGCAAGACAATCACCAAGGAAGTGGCATCCTCTAGTGTTGCTTTTCCTTTCTAACTTGTCTCTTCCATTATCAGCATTAGTGTATCCTCTTAGAGCAAAATCAACATTGCTGGGATACCATAAACCTGCATCAATAGAACCTAGAAAGTACCTGAGAATTTTCTTAACAGTAGCTAAGTGAGATTCTCTAGGATTAGCTAGATATCTTGCATAATAACATACAATATATTGAATGTCAAGCCTACTAACAGTTAAGTAAAGCAGAGAACCAATGACACCTCTATAGAGCTTACTCTCTACAGGTTTACCTTCCTTATCTTTACTTAGAATAGTGTCAGTGGCCATGGGTGTTGATATTGCCTTAGCTTTATCCATGTTAAACTTCTTGATTACTTCCTTAGCATACTTTGCTTGGCTGTTGAAGATTCCATCAACACATTGCTTGATTTGTTATCCAAGAAAGAAGTTGAGCTCTCCCATCATTGACATTTCAAACTCTTTCTTCATCTATTAGTTAAACTCTTTGCATAATCTTTTATCAGTTGCTCTAAAAATGATGTCTTCAATATAAATTTAGACTAGCAACACAACTTGGTTCTTCTTCTTGATAAATAGGGTTGTATCCGCCTTTCCTCTAATATAACCTTTCTTGAGTAAAAAGTTAGTCAGTCTCTCATACCAAGCTCTTAGAGCTTGCTTCAATCCATATAGAGCTTTCTTCAACTCGAAGACATGATTTGGAAATATTGGATCTTCAAAGCCTGGGGGCTATCTAACATAGAATTCCTCTTCAATAAATAAATTAAGGAATGCACTTATAACATCCATTTGAAATAGTTTAAAGTACATATGAGATGCAAAGGCACACAGAATACTTATGGCTTCAAGTCTTACTACTGGCGCAAAAGTTTCTCCAAGTCAATCCCTTCTCGTGGGTTGTAACGTTGAGCTATAAGTATGGTTTTATTTTTGACAACATTTCCAGCTTCGACGAACTTATTATTGAAAACCCGTTTAGTGCCAATGATTGACTTGCCTCTGGGTTTCTTCGCCAAATCTCAAACCTCATTTCTTCTGAATTGGTCTGGCTATTCTTGCATTGCAATCATCCAATTGCCATAATATTCAACATCTTCAAACTTCTTGGGTTCAATCAATGAGATGAATGTTGAATGACTCATCATTTTGTTCAACTGGCCTCTAGTCAGCACTAGATTTTGCACATTGTCAAGAATTCTTTTAACAGGATGATCTCTTCTTGCTCTGACTTCTTTTAGAAGTTCTAGATCATCTCGCTGAGTTTCCACGACTAGTTGAGCTTCATCATCATCTCCATAGAAGATTGACTGATCGAGGTAAGCCTCATAATCCTCCTTCTTTGATGATTGATCAGCAATGTTAGTGGGCTGAAGGGCTGATCTGCTGACTGGATATGTTTCTTCCTCAACTTTACTAGATTTTTTACATGCATTATGAGTTTTATTGAAATCTACATGCATAGGCTCCTCTAAAATGCCAGTTCCCTAGACATACACTATATATGCCCTACCATGTATTGAGTAACCCAGAAAGATTCCTTTATCAGCCTTGGGATTAATTTAGCCAATTGGTCCTTAGTATTTAATATGAAGCATTTAGAACCAAAGGCCTTGAGATGACCAACCTTAGGCTTGCGCCTCTTCCAAAGCTCATAAGGAGTTTTGTCCAAAACTAGGCAAATTAAAACCCTATTTAGGATGTAACAAGCTGTGTTAACAGCTTCTTTGCAGAAGTACTTTAGCAGGTTGTCATCACTTAGCATGGAACAAATCAAGTCCACAATAGTGCGGTTCTTCCTCTTAACTACCCCATTCTGCTGATGTGTGTAAGGAGCAGAAAAAATATGGTCAATACCATGCTCAAAGTAGAATTCCTCAAACTGTAAGTTTTCAAATTCTCTCCCATGATCACATTTCCATTTCTTTTTCACTCCGATGTAATGAACTGAGTTTCTCACCTGTCATATACCTCAAGCATCCACTATCCAAATACCTCATTCTGCTATCATTAGTGGATCTCAGGCTCACCTGCAAAACAATCAAATTTTCTTAGGTACCCATGCCTTTTGTTGGCTGGGTCCTCCCTTATTAGTGGTGGTCAGTCTAGACCAGTCATACTCATTATAGTAACCATTTTTGTGTCTGCACATTACTGTAGCATGACCAGTTTTTCTAAAAAAGCTACATGCGGCCTTAGGAATAGGCCTATTTACTTTCCTCTTTTGAGAAGCCTTCTTAGAGTTGTGAATATAGTTACTTTGAGTATTCTTGTTGGTTTGATGAGGGACCCACACCTTTTTTAAAGTTGTTATTTCATCAGCTGACCCATTCATTTGCTTTATGGGCTTGCTATTATAACCATCATGGTACTTAGCTTTTTCCATAAGGTATAAGATGTCAAGTGACATAGAGGAATTATAGTCCTCTAGCTCATCACACCTCCTCTGGTGTACTTTGATGTACTTAGATGACTTCTTAGTCACTTTGATAACATCTTTAAGTACTTTAGCGAGTTCATTAATAGATAAAGGGGTTCAAAATTTACCTCAGTTTGCTTTCCCTTGTGCTTTCTCGGATCCGCTGATTGATTGACAGTAGAACTAGTAGCTTGGTCAGTTGTCTGAGAATTATCACTATGCTGATCTCTAATAGCCATAAGATAGACATTGGTTGGTTCTTGAGCTTCTTTATTAGAGGATGATTCTTGCTCAGAGTCACTCCATGTAGCAGCAAAAGCCTTCTTGTCTTTTTTTTCTTGATTCTCTCCTTTTTGGATTTTGGACAGCTGGACTGGATATTCCCCTTCTCTCCATATTCCAAGCATTTGATATCTTTATTAAATTCCATTTGCAATTTATCATTAGCATCCTTCTTATGGTAGCTAGACTTTTTAGGGATAAAATTCTGATAGTTTCTGTCCCTCTTCAAGAATCTCATGAACTTCCTTATTATTAGCGCAAACTGTTCGTTAGCATCTTCTAGATAATCCTCTTCAGAAGATTCATCAGCTTTTAGGACAATAGCTCTAGTGCTTTCTTTCTCCTTGTTCTTACTTCTCTTAGACTTATCATCATATTTTCTCAGAGACATCTCATGAGTCAGTAAGGTTCCTATCAGCTTATCAAACTTTTAAGTCTTAAGATCATGAGCTTCTTCAATAGCACTCTTTTTAACATCCAAACAAGAAGTTAGGCTCCTCAAGATCTTCTTGATATTCTCTTCTTCAGTAGAGCTCTTGTCAAGTCCTTTGAGTTCATTGACAACATTCATGAATCTAGTGTTCATATTAGAAACACTTTCCTTAGTTTGTATAGTGAACATCCTATACTCTCTCATCAAGATGTTGATTTTGGACTTCTTCACTTTTTTAGTCCCTTCACAGGTGATCTCACGCTTTTCCCAGATGCTATCTCACAACCTGAGATACTGTTGAACTTAGTTGCATCAAGAGCACAGTGAAGATAGTTGATAGCTACACCATTCTCCTTCAACTTTATGAGATTATTTATGTCCCAATCACTAGGATATTTCTCTTTAGTGACTCTATTCTTCAATATAGTGGGAACAAAATGACTCACCAGGCAGTCATGCTCTGAGACTGGATGAAATTCTTCATCTTGTTCTTCTAGTAAGTATAGTTCTCTCCACTAAACATTGGAGGCCTAGTGACTGACATTCCTTTATGAAGAATGTATGGCTGAGCTCTTCCACTAGATTCTCCTCCATTATATGCCATGGTCTTTATCCCAAGATTGTTAAATCTAGAACTGAGAACTTGCTCTAATACCACTTGTTGGTCCCTATTCGTATAACTCAATGACTCGAAGGGGGGTGAATGACTTGCTAGCTATAAAATAATAACTTCTTTGCGATTGATCAAACTCCACTGAGTTGGTCAGCTAGCTGACTGGAAATGGTGAAAACTTCAAAAACAAAGTAAAGGAGATAGAGATTTATCCTATTTCAGCGGCCCATTCCTACTCTTGTCCTAAGAGTGTGTCTTGGCTCTAATATACTAATTCTAACTTATTTACCCTAGGCGGAGAAGCCTTTCATTGTTTTCCAAATTATAAGTAAGTACCCTCCTCACTGTAATCACTCACCGTTAAGTAGAATACACTTTTCTACTCAACAACTAACAAAGCAAAACAAAGGTCTGGTTTCAACTTATACAATAGTTAATCTAGTTACAAATATCAGATTTACAAAGCGTTGATCTATTATGTTGGATCTTGCACATAAACAAGAACTCCTCGGAACCCAGATAGAATAGTTCTAACTCAGAACTAAGAAGATCCAAGATGTTTCAAAGATAACAAAAAGGAGTGTGAAGATGACATTAAAGATAACAAAAAAAGGCTCTAAAGATAACATAAGACAAAAGTGTCCAAATCACGCTCATAGGAAAGTCTTAAACAAGCTGTGCTTAAAATCAAAAGGAAAAAGAAGTCTGTGCTCACAAGGAAAACATGCTCAGAGCAATACCAAAAAATATGAGGCTAAATCAACACAAGTTAATATCATATCCTCACTCATCTCACAACTGAAGAAATATATATCCTAAAATCACAAGGATCTAATATCAGACTCTATAAAGAAATCATCAAAGAGCAAAAGCATCAGAGGCTATGGCGACTCATAGACAAAAGATAAAGTGGTCACATGGTAAGACAAAAATCCATCAAAACTAGAAGCCTCAAAAGACCAATCCACTATATCAGTCATCAGGGCTCAACACTCACTAGTAGAATGCATTCAAGTGAAGAGTTCATAGGATATAAGGCAAGCTCAAAGTTAAGAATATTTTATCTTAACCTCTGAAGCATAAATCCAAGGACAATCATCAGTCAAGAAGAATATCTATCAGAAGAAGGAATAAGCCAGATTAAGAGCATTATAAAGCCAATTCTGAGAAACACCAAGGATTCCTTAAAATCACATGCATCAGGAGCTCAAGATATCATTCCTGAAGTTGTTCAAATTTACTAAGCGGAAGACATCCTCTAAGGAGCATCACTTCAAGGACAAAAGGGATTGACAAGAATCAAAGTCCTCAGAACGAACTGATATGTTTGAGAGATTGATAATCCCTAAGCAACTAACGTGAAACCACCTTTTCCAAGAATAGCAGTCTTAAACATCTAAAATCCTAAAAGACTAAGTACTTGGCTTTCACTAAAAGAGATAAGACATCTATGAAAAGTGAGTTGACTAGCAAGAGAAAAAAGCTACTTTCTACCACCTAATTCCTGACACATGGAAAGCTGGAAGCACTAAAATGGTATAATGGGCATAAGTTATAGTACAAATAGAGCTAACCAAGCTTGGACTTATCTAACAAATGGATTGATTTCAGTCCAACTACAAATCCAACAGTCACAAAGGAAGAAGCCGTCTAGAGACAACGACTATAAGACTCCTCATAAGATAGCTATTCCGAGGAATACATTTGTCTTATTTCAACGGTAAAAAAAATTCTCTCTCATCAAGGTGCGCATCAACGATCAACTTTAGTAAGAGAGTTGTGAGTGGGCGGAGGTTTTATCGGGATGGTTGTGCATGTGGGGTGAGGTGCGCGGGGCGCGTTTTGATTCGAGGAAACCGCAGCGTTTTGTTTGGTTTGAGAAAATCCAATTTGCTTAAATGTGGTGGCTTTGTAGGCCAAAAATGTGATTATGTTGAAAAACACGTTTACACATTTTACCGAGAAAAGATATTTTTAAACTAAAGCATTTTACTTTATTTAAAAATAAAATAGAGTCGCCACCCGGTTCAGCTCCACAAGGAATTGTGGAATTCTAATCCAAATTGGAATTTTTATACCGAAAAGAAAATGAGATTTTGAGTTCGGACATAATAGTTACTCGTATTGTTCAAATTGTTTGGGTTAATTTTAGAATTTTGGAATTTGTGGTAATTTCTGCATTATAACGGCTTTATTTAAGAAGTAAATTCAAGAAATAAAATGGGCATTATAATGGCTTAATTAATAGACATTTTCTACAGAATTTTGGGCAGAGTAATGGCAGCGTTCGGGTCTGGGCCCGGAAACTCTTACTCGAAAAGAGTTTCCTCACATTATGGATGTTTGTCCGTACCTGCGAGCTTATTTACACATATTATAGTTTAAGTGCCTCCAGTGGCTCACTTAACCAGTGTAATGAAAATGCAATGTGCAATAATAGAATAATGAAAATGAATTTAATGAGTTTGAAAGTTGGGGTTAGAGCCGATTACCCTTAGTTTACCTTTTCGTCTTTTTAGGATGTCTTGAGAGCCGGTGCAGGACTGAAGTTGCTGAAGATTGTGATTTTGTAGGAGAATAGATTTAACCCAAGTTATGGCTATTGTGAGCAGGGGATTTTGCAGTCCCTCTCGCTAGACGATGATGATGTGTACCCGATTCTAATGCCTCATAATAAAAGTTCTCTTTAGAATTTTTATTACCAATATCATATTCCTTGCGAATTTTATACTTGGTGGAATTCAGTTCGGCGTGGCCGATAACGCGTCTGGTAGGAGCTTGAACTAATGATTTACACCCAAATAAAAAAATACCCATTAAATATCATTAAAAAAAAAAAAATGCTTTTTAACCCACTTTTAACCACTTTTGGCGACTTTTTAAGCTCCTAGGCCCGCTGCCTGTCGGTATGCTAGAGGCTGATGCCACTAGCGGCATTAACCATGCTGCTGGCAATATCAGCATATCACCGGCGGTATCATCCATACTGCTGGATGCATCGCCATGTCACCGGCGGCATGACCCAAAGCAGGTCCCTGCACAGGCAGCCTTTTAGCCACTTTCGACGGAATTGGTCAAAAAAGTCTCAAAAACTGCCCCATTTCACCTATAAAAGCACACCTTGAGCTGCAAATGGAGGGGCGGAATGATCTAAGGTTAGAAGTTTAATATTAGAAAGAGAAAATAGATTTTAGTGAGATAAGAATTAGATAAGGCAGAAAAAAATGATTCCGATCCATTTTTCCTGGTTTTTTCTTCTTTGAACTCTCTAATTGTGGGCTTGAAATCAGCAAATCCTGTAGTTAAAATCAACTTAATTGGTTTAGAAACCCGAAACACTTAAATTTACTACTAAATTATCGTAACAAACTCCCAAGAAGCTTTTCTTTTTTTGTTCACGAAGAGGTGGATTCACGGTCTCGAGGTAAAAATCTTGAGTCTCATAGCTCTTTGGCATTAATATTACTGATTTGTGTTAATCTTTGTTGATTTATATTCATTTTTGGATTTTCAGTCATTTTTTTACTGCCACTACTGATGCTGCGAGAAATTGAAGTCGCTGGAGACATATGATGTCGCCGGCGGTATCACCCATGTCGCCAGAGATATCACTGATACCGCTGGTGGCATCACATACCCTAGAGACTTCACTTTCTTATGGGACCCTTTCTTTATGAAAGCCATATAACCAACCTGCATACTGATGCCACCAGCGACATCATTGATATCGCCGGTGGCATAAGTAGCATCGTCAATAGCATGACTTTCTCGACAGCAATTTTCATTTTCGTTTGTTTCTAGACTAAATTATTTTCTAAAGCTAGGACATATAGTACAACGACGGAGGTCTAAAGCCTCCTGAAAATAGATCCCACCCCATAACGTGTGGCATTTTCATTTATAATCCGGTTAAAGCAATGATTGAATCTAAAATGTGGTTAAAAACTGAATTTCCCCGCAAACGCTATTCAAATCTTGTTTTAACCATCCGATCGGGCTTCATAATATTATAAATAAAACATGCCATATCTGTACTAACCGTCTTCTGCAGGTAGATGTATATCAGACATTCATGTATTTTCTTCATTGTATAGAAAAATGTATAGTACTTGGAGGCCCTATAATAATTTTATTTTTGGCACTTATTTTTGAATGGCTGTAAATATTTTATTCATCACTTCAGTTGCTTGATAAACGCAAAAGTAACAAAATAACTGAAAACATAAATAAATAGGATGGATTAAATCGATTAAGAAAGAATGAAGTATCTTAACTTGGTCTAATGAAAAATAGATAACATCATCCAAACTCAGAATCGCTACTTAAGGTATGTTCCAACCACCCGGTGGGAAAATCGTACCAATAATTTCCCGATTAAGCTAAACCGGGTGGTGACTCTGTCTTAAGTACAAGATTTCGATCTCATATCTTTTGAGCATCAAAATGTGGAAAACCATATTCTAATCACATTACACGCATCTCTCCCCGCCTCATAATGAGGCCGGCCTACCAGCCCGGCTTCACAGCCGCCGTGTGAAACGTCGTCCGCTCACAGTGGCGACTCTGCTGGGGAATTATCTCTTTAAAATTGAACTTTCTTTTCATAAAGTTTAAAGGATCTTGATGATCTATTGAAATCATTGGCCAAATTAAAAGTTCATTCCTTTTCCTAAGACGTTTTATCCTTACGCATGTAGATAGTTTGGTAATTATTAGGTGCCCCATTTTACCTAAGAAGCTCATAAAGTATCACTCATGCCCTGTGAGAATTGAGGATGCCTAGTGGGTGGATCACTCATTTTAACCAATACGTAAACTCTTACGATTACACCTATTTGGGAAGAGTAACATGGAATCAAGGTAAATGAGAACCTTCTACATCAACAACCCTATACCAAAGCCAATTAGAAAAAGGCCTAGCACTTCATTACCTTAGGACTAACCATAACAAATAAAATGATTGGGACGCGCTTCTTTCGCCATTATTGGAAAAGAAGCCAAAACTCCATCCTTCCAAAGAGGCGTTACGCGGGAGTCATAAGGTTGGAAGAGGGATGACTTGTGTGCTATGTGCTTTGTGATCATGCACCCCCATGCATTGGCTTTAAGAGCCAGAAATGAATCAACTTACCCTTATTACTCCCGCCGGTGGAAGAAGTTTAGCAACACACCTAGGACTTCTCTTGTACCTCCATTGCGTCACCACATATCACTGTGTATGACGTGAGATACAAACGCCCCACGTATGTTGGAGGGATAAGCCATCGCATTATCTCTAACCATATCTACATGCAGCCATATGTATCATGCATTGCTCCCAAGGAACAAAAGGCATGCATACCATCCATACCATTCGCAAACTCATTCGCGATCTGGTTCGCTGCCTACCATTTCAGCTAGGAGGAGGCATGCTGATCGTCACACCTTGGCTTGGAAAAGGATAGAACACCACTTGATACGTCATCCTCTCACCCTGATTGTCACCACAAAAGTTGAAGGAATTCCACACACCGATTCTAGTGGGGAGTCAGATTCTGAACAAGTTCAGTTAAGCTAGAGTCCTTCTCAACCAGCCATGTCTTTTCCAAGGAACAAAGGGACCCCTCCTCTCGAAGAGCCCTTTAGCCCTACTTCTAACTCGGGAACATGATCCCAATCATCACCTGGTTTTGACTTTGCCAGTGCTATAGCATAATTCCTGAACTCGGAGGCTTTTCAAGCTTCTATCCAAACCACTGTTTAGGCTGCCGCTAAGCAAGCTCTCGAAGACAGAAATTTTGATCAAGTATTGGTATTCGATATTTAGGCATAGAACAGTTCGGTATAGATGTTGACCAGTCTGGTAGGGATAAGACCTGTTGCACCGATTTCTCAATCAACCCAGCCTATGGCAAGCCCATTCTAGTTTGGGCAAACTTCAACTTTCTTATCAACTTCGACCATCCCATCAGCTATGCCTTTTAATACAAGACCCTTCGCTCAAGGCTCTACTCCTCTGGTATTTACTCACCAGTGCCCAGTTTCTCAACCAATGCCCTCTTTCACACCCTCCGCAGTTCATTGTAACTCCCAAAGACACCACCTACCCCTGAAATCCCTTTGCCAGCCAGCTAAACATTTGCCCTGTGCTACCTCCAAGACCCAATGACCAGGTCACGCAACCGCTGGGCATGACACCCGAGGTAGCCGCTTTTGTTCGGCATACAATAGCTTCTCAAACTATCAACGACCAGGTCGCAAATTCTTTGGGCGTGACACCTGAAGCCCCGACTATCTCTTAAAAACTGGTCTATAACTAGGTCACGCAGCCTCCAGGCGTGACTCCCAAGATCCAAGCTTACATCAACCGCCTTATCACCGATAAGAAATCTGAAAGGGGCAAAGATTGGGTCCCTGATAATTTTACTATATCGAATATGGCTCATTATAATGGTTCTAGAGCACCTGCCTCTTATATTATAATGCATGAAAGAATAATACGCGTGAAGAAGTTAAGTGATAAGGTGCTTGCTGAAATGTTTCCTTGCTCCCTTTGGGGTCCTACCCTCAAATGGTATCACACCTTGCCGCAATATATTATCGCCGACTAAAATCTATTATCTAAGGCATTAAAAGTGCATTATGGTTTTAATACTATGATGGAAATAACCCTCCAGCATCTTGAGAGGGTATGTCAAATGCCCAACAAAACTTTTAAGTAATACTTCAATCAGTGGTTGTCAACTCAGGTCTTAATGAAATCCAAGCTAAGCATTGAGGAAATGATTGTCAAACTCCTCCAAGGGTCTCTCCCCCTGCTCCGCAAGGAAATGGCTACTGATTCTTTTCTTTCCTACAAGGCTATGTTCGAGAAAGCCGAGAATATTGTGCGTGAGGTAGAGTATGAGAAGGCCAAAAGAGCAGGTAAATCGTGGTTCAAAAAGAATGAAGCTCAACCCTCAGCCCTGGTACCGGCTAAGCCTAAAGCACCGGCTATAATTCAAGCCATTTCTCATACCTCCATTGTGCCCCTCACAATCACTCTAGCTCCATCAATGGTTGCCATAATCCAGCCTCCTCGCCCCCCCTTTATTTTGACTAACCCTTATAAGTTGCCCCTACGGGTCATCTTTTAGCGTTTGAGGGAAGCAAGTTTGATACAGTCCCTTTAGGAATACAAGCCACCTAAACCTGAAGATAAAAACAACTTCTGTAACTATCATGTTCAGGTAGGACACCAAACCAACAATTGCAATGCCCTGCTCTCAGCAATTCAACGCTTGGTTAGCAAAGTAAAGATCGCTGAACCGGACAGAGCTCCGAGCACTATGAATAATCCTTTGCCAAATTTTGGGAATAAGGTTGCCATGGTCCAATCTAGTTTATCTGAAGGCATAATCTTCGATCTCCTTGCTCAGAGGTCGGACAGTAGTAACTCTATCCTGACCATCGATTCTGGTCTCCCATCTTACTCAGTTTTTAATCTTATCAATCAAGCCAACCCAGGAGTCAACTCTATCTAGGGGATGGAAATTTGATCTAAACCAGCTGAAGCAAGAGAGCTGCAGGTCTAAACCATTTGTGCCAAAAAGGATGAAAGCTGAGAAGAAAACACTAGTTAGCATAGATTCCTCTGTTTTGAAGGAGAACTATTCCAATAAAGATGGGGAAATGCCTCGAGAGACCAAGGCCGTAAGCACCGACTTATTCAAGGTTGATCAAAATGACCTTTTTATCATAGATAAGTATGAGCTGCAAAACCCAGATTCAAACTCTGAGGAGTAACAGTATCTATTTGAACCACGAGCCACTAAGAGTGTCTTGCTTGACGATGTCCTTAATATTACTCAGAGTGGTTGTGTATATCAGCCTGAAGACCGATATCTCTACCTAAGCAAAGACCCGGTTCCCGGCAGAGTTAGAACTACTGCAAGACCCCCTTCTCCACATCCACCTGTCCCTACCAGTCTTAACATTGACCCCCTCATTACCCAGCTGAAAAACACCCAAGCCCAATACAATATCTGGCAACTGGTAATCGACTTTAAAGGGCATCGCAAGGGCTTGATTAAATGGCTCCTTGATTTAGAAGCTAATCTGACCACCTCAGTCGTTGAGATGTGCGCCACAGTGGGAGAAGGCATTCCCCCGAGAAAAGGGCCTCAGATTGTGTTTGACCGTTTTGATCTTATGCTCGAGGGTAGGGATCACAATAGGGCCTTATTCATTTGAATCTAAATTCTCGATAAGGTTATCCCGTGCATCATGGTAGATGATGGCTCCACTCTAAATCTGTGCCCTCTAAAAATTCTTCCTCATCTAGGACTGTCAGAGGACATGCTTGAAAAATCTAGCACAGTTATTAGAGATTATGATGATTCAAAGCACAATGTAATTGGGACCTTTAAGGTAGAAGTCACTGCCGAAGGTGTGGCAAGCAATATGCGTTTTACTGTACTTGATATTCCTGTTACCTATTCTCTATTGCTTGGCCAACCATGGCTTCATGCTTTAGACGCTGTTCCCTCTACACTACACCAGAAAATCAAACTAATCCATGAAGATAGAATGGTGACTATAGAGGCCGATCCCGCTTCCGTTATGGCTGTTATGGAAGCCGAAGCTAGTTTTGAATAGGGCCTTCAGATTGCCATGATTAGCAAAGTTCAGAAGTCTCCTCCCCTTTGGCACAACTACCTTCACTCGGGTATGGGTAAACTAATGAAGAAATCTAGTTACAAGCCTAGCAGAGGTGGAGGAATACATGAACAGGGAATTATTGAGGCCTTGAAGCCGAAAATCCTTACACATCGAGCTGGATTGGGATATAAGCCTAGAAAAGCCTATCGCCGTGTCCCCTCCTACTACTACCATATGGTCACTATTTATGAGATCCAAGGCAAGAGGCCTTATAAGGGTGAGCCTGAGCCAATTGAGTATGGCGGAAAAATATGGCCCGACTTTGAAATCTTTAAAGATGTTTATGACTTCGAGACTGGTCGCATGATAGTTTCAGCTGAACCCAAGCCTAATGAGCCTGATACACCTATCAATATTATTTCTAACAAGGCTAAGGGAAAAGGTAAGATGCATCCCGAGGATGAGCCTAAGGGAAGTAATGAAGAGTCTACCGATCTAGAAATTGAGAATGCTGTGGCAACCGTGACTGAAGCTATAGCACTACTGATGAAGAAAGGCTGCAAGGGTGAAAGAACTAGGGAAGAAGATGCTACGACAGCGATAGTAGGGAAACTTGCCAAGACCCTCACCGAGAAAACTGACCTGTCTGGGGGCCATTACTCACCATTGCCCAAAAGACGTCTCTAGAGCACGACCTGAGTGCCATTCTGATAGACAATATAAAGAATGCTCCTCCTATTGATGTTGCTACTAAAGCCCCTCCGCCTATGGAGGAGGATATGGATGATGTAATTCTTAATATTTTTGACGTGTTTGATGCTACCGCTTATGAGGCTTTTAATGCAGTGAATAACTCTCATTCTGCTTACTTGTTTGATGTTTTTCCTGATGGATCCATGCATTCACATAACAATACACATAATGTTTTTGGCATTAGTGATACATTATTAAGTGAAATAAACCTAAGTATAGATGACAATCCTAAAATGGTGACCATTTCCAAAGATTTAACTCCTGAGAAAAAAAGTGAGATCATAAAAATGCTTAAAGATCATGTTAACACTTTTTCCTGGCCATACGAAGACATGCCTGGGGTTGATTGATAAATTGCCAAACACAGAATCCTGAATGATCGTAAATTTCAGCCTGTCAAGTAGAAACTCTGCCAGTTAAGACTAGAATGGGCAGAATAAGTTAAGACAAAGGTTTCAAGGTTGATTGAAGCTTGATTCATTGAAGTGGTAGAATACTCGACTTGGTTGTCCAACATCGTCCCAGTTCCGAAGAAGGGTGGTAGGGTCTGGGTCTGTGTGGATTTCCGAGATCTTAATAAAGCCTCACCGAAAGATGACTTCCCACTCCCACACATCGATGTCCTGATTGATAGCGCCGCCAGGGCAGCTATATATTCATTCATGGACAATGTCTCGGGGTATAATCAAATTCTGGTTAATATTGTCGACAAAGTCAAAACAACGTTCATCACTGAATGGGGGGTGTATTGCTATAAGGTAATGCTATTTGGGTTGAAAAATGTAGGGGCCACTTATCAGCATGCCGTAACTGCCCTCTTACATGATATGATCCATAAAGAAGTGGAAGTGTATGTATATGATATGATTGTGAAGTCCGCTACTCGAGAGGAGCACCCTTCTATTCTTGACAAGTTCATGACTCGTATTGAAAAGTATAACCTCCGCCTAAATCCAAAGAAGTGCATGTTTAGGGTTACCTCCGGCAAACTGTTGGGGCACATGGTTAGCTAGAAAGGAATCAAAATGGATCCAGATAAAGCCAAAGCCATCAGGGATATGCCTCCACCTAAGACAGAGAAGGAAGTCTAATCATTTTTAGGGTCCTTGCAGTATATTAGTCGGTTCATTGCTTGACTCACTATTATTTGCGAACCAATCTTTAATCTGTTAAGAAAATAGCAGCCCATTGTATGGAACGATCACTACCAGTAGTGTTTGACAGAATCAAGGCATATCTTGTTGATCCGCCTATCTTGACACCCCCCCATCCTAGGGAAACCACTCATCCTTTCTCTGGCTATCGAGGAAACTTCTGTCGGGGCCATGCTTTTCCAAAAACATGCTGATAAGCGTGAACATGCCATATACTACTTGAGCAAGAAGTTATTAGATTATGAAATCCGTTATTCAATTGTAGAAAAGACCTGCACTACCATAGTTTGGCTCACGAAAACGTTGCGACATTATTTCCAATCTTATCGTGTCCAAGCCATGGCCAAGATTGATCCAATAAAGTTTCTTTGTCAATCCCCTACTCTAGCCGGCAAATTATCCCGATGGTTACTACTCCTGTCTGAGTTTGACATTGAGTATGTGATCCAGAAGGTCATTAAGGGGTGGGCCATAGCCGAATTCCTAGCTAATCAACCCCTCAGCTCCGACTATAAGGAAAATTTAGAGTTTTATGATGAACAACTTGCCTCTATTACAATCCTTGATGACATCTAGACAGTGTACTTTAACGGTGCTATGAACCGCCGGGGAGCAGGTCTCGGGGTCATCATTGTCACGCCAGATAATGAGATAATCCCATTGTCCAAACGCTTAGAATTCACTAGCACCAACAAAGGTGCTAAGTATGAAGCTTGTCTGTTCAGCCTTGAGGTTCTTGTTTAGGTTCGGGCCTACTGGTATCCATCATTGGATATTCGGCTCTGGTTATTCATCAAGTTATCGGAGACTGGGAAATTAAAAAAGAATCTCTCCGTCCTTATATTGAGGCTGTCTGCGAATTGTCTTAGAAATACACCTCATGCTTGTACCGCCATATCCCTCGGGATGAGAATCAAATGGCCAATGATCTTGCCACTCTCGCGTCCATATGGGAAGGACCTCAGCAGCAGCCTATCCGCCCTTTAGTTTTGTTATCCACCAAGATCCCATACTATGTTCAATTGGCTCCTTCAATCCGCGCCATTTCATCCGAACCTTATTCGTACTCTGACATCATCCTCTTCCTTTAGACCGGCCAATATCCTACAGATTCTTCTGACTTGAACTGTACCACCCTACAGTGGCTCACTATCCAGTTTGTATTGTGGATAATGATCTATTTAAGTGCACTAGTGATGGCCTACTTCTCCGTTGCCTCATTGACTCTGAGGCTTAGGACGTAATGACCCAGGTCTATACCGGTGACTGTGGCCCTCATATGAATGGTCTTGCTCTCTTAAAGGAAATCCAGCGGCTGGGGTATTTTTGGCTCACTCTTATAGCCGATAGCGTTGCCCAGGTCAAATGATGCCACCAATGCTAGGTTTATAGGGATATGTAGCATCTGCCGGCCACCGAACTCCATCACTTATCCACCTCTTGGCCATTCTCAGCGTGGGGAATAGACATAATTGGTGAAATCCATCCTTCTTCGACAAACAGCCATAGATTCATTATGGTAGCAGTAGATTACTTCTCGAAATGGGTAGAAGCCAAATCCTTCACCAATGTCACCCCCAAACAGATGGCCAAATTCATGGAGAGGCACATCTTCGTACGGTATGGAATCCCACACCTTATAGTCTCAGACAATGGAGTACAATTTCAAGGAGCAACTGCTTCTCTAATTGAGAAATACGGAATTGAGCACCATAGATCTTCTCTATATAGACCATAAGTCAATGGAGCTGATGAGGGAGCTAACAAATCGATAAAGATGATTCTTTCTAAGATGATAGCCGGTTACAGGGATTAGGCAGATAAGCTATATTTTGCTATTTAGGGATATTGCACCAGCATTCGTACCCCGACAGGCCAAACTCTGTTCTCCTTGGTGTATAGGATGGAAGCGGTCTTGCTAATTGAAACTCAAGTGACCTCTTTAAGAGTCATTCTGGAGGCCAAATTAAAAGAGTTTGAATAGACCCGGGTGAGATTTGAACAGTTGAACATGATGGATGAGCAAAGGTTAAAGGCCCTCAACAACCTCCAGATGTACTAGCAACGTATGGCTCGAGCATATAACAGTCGGGTTAGACACTAGTTCCCCCTGAAGGCTGGTGATCTAGCCCTTAAACAGCTGAAACATTCTACCACTGATGCGAGGGGCAAATTCAGGCCAAATTGGGAAAAACCATATGTAATAAAGAAGGTGCTTAGCAAAGGGGCAATTAAGCTTATGGACATGGATGGGAATGAGTTTGTGAATCCCGTGAACCAAGACAGGCTTAAGCATTATCATATATGATTCAAAAGAAATAAATTAGAAAAAATGGCACACTAAAAAAATATATACATGACAATCACCCACCTTTTGGTCTTTTACTAATCGGGTAAAAATTAGGGTAACACCCACGATCGGTATCCTGCAAACTGGCCATGCAAAAATTAAGGGATGAGTCAAACCCGCTAGATAAGGGCGATCTAGGAAAAAGCTAGGGTATGTGAGCAAAGAGCGAGTGCCTTCTATAAAACCGATACAGGCTAGTTGGCACCGGGAGTTAAATTAATGGTAATGTCAACCAAACATCGTGTATTTTATTTTATCTCAATTAATGAAAGTCTCTCTTTTGTTGAAACCTAAATGCTTATGCCTATATGAATCCTGTATTCATAAGATTGAGACAACTCCAACAAGCTTCGGATAGAGTTTATTTTATTCCATATCGAATGCGGAAAAAAATAATAATAAATAATAATAATAATAATAATAATAAAAAAATTTCAGATAGAGTTTAATAGGTCGGTCACCCCGACTAGCCTATGCGATAGATAAGACTGACAGAAGGGCGTCTCAAACCGAACTCCCCACATCATCATCACAGTTACTATAGATCCATCTTGATGTAGTAGTAGAAATGGGCTCATCCCCCTGCTTTGCACGCTCCCCCTCAAAGTGAGCCCACGACTGCTTCTGATGGGTCAGCAAGCGTCTTATCTCAGCAAGCTATCCTCTGTAACGTATATCGGTCTCGATGGTCTCCATATGATCATAATCCAGAATCTCAAATACAGCTTCCCTAGACCACTTCTCCCGGATATGGTTGATCTACCTAGCTTTGTACATCCCGATCTGGTTGTGGGGTAGGTTGATTGGGATTCTTTGTCTCTTGCCATACTGATGGCACAGCCGGTAAGGAGTGTAAAATGAAGATTTCTCCAGACCTATCAACTAAACATAAGCTCCCTAGGATTCTACAACCACATCCTGAATTCTTCACTGTGGACTAACCCACTAAACTTGCGTGTCAGTAAACCCCCTCAAAATAGGCACCCAATCATCGTATGTCAGCTCGTCAAAATTAGCCCACATAAGCCCTCTCTCCTTTAGATGGACGGGAAGTTACTTCTCCTGATTCCCTCGTGGTGCCTCTCTCAACCTCAGTTTCTCCATCAGCCATACCTATAATTCAAATTCAGGTAAATATTGGGGAAAGAAATGTGCGGAATCAGAAAGAACAAAAGGTACCTGTAGTAATATGAGCTAGTCTCTAATAAGTGACGGGGTCAACTGAAATGGCATCCACGTTCAGTAAAACATCAGCCAATCCCACAGCCATAAGAGAAGCCCCTGTCAATATAGGGCTGATGAGTGAAATTAGCCTGAGTGGAGCAATTAGGCTCACTACATACATAAACTCCGTAATGGGTAGCAATCCCATCATAGATGGCCAAGCAAGGTGGGATCGGGGCACCCCACGACACCACTCTAGAATCGCTCTGAGCTGAAACCTAGGTTTGTCAGGCAACTGAGACAGAAATAGGTCCATAGACTCCAAATTCCACAACCGTCGAGGAATTCCATCTACGCTAAAATGAAATTCCGGCAGTGCCAGTGTCACGCGTTTAGGACACGGTGCCTCCAAAATAGTGTGGAATTTTTCGACCAAGGGGTATAGCTTGAACGATGAAAATCAGAAGACGTGCTCCATTGGATCCCAAAAATATAGCGTCGCTTGAAGGAACTCACGGCTTACGAGTCACGCCGTGACATATCGAAACCCCTAAAGCCTGAATTTTTCAAGCTTCTTCCAGTCTGCATTTCCCAAACTTTACAGAAAACCATGTAGCTATTGATTATAGATTGCCATGATAGGAATTGATAGAATGTTTAGAATTGAATTTCTGAAGAGGTGATGACATCGGTGATGTAAGTGATTGGGCGTATCAACTAAAGCTGCCGACGATATGAATAAACTCAGGCGGTATCAATTGATGTCACCGGCGATATAAGCTCTAAGACAGTATTGTCTATATTATTTTAGCTGATTGAATGTGGGCGATATGGGTGATGCCGGCGGCGGCGTGGAATTAATTTTTTGGCAACATCAGAAGCATTTTTCTCATTGTAGACCTGTACAAAACCTGTAAACAATCCTATAACCCATTTCCAATACATGTTCAAATGCAATCCATTTATTCAAAGTAAAAAAGCCTGAAGGCGTGAACCACTCAAATAATCCAAACATTTAGCCTACCGAAACCGAACAACAAATCCCAATTGTTTAAACCCCAATGTATTGAGGGTACAAGTAGAAATAAAAAAAAGTAAAATGAAAATGAAAAGCTAGGCATGCCCGCCACTACGGCCGGGCAAGATGAAATGTCTTCGGGGCTCATAAGCCAATCATCAACATCCATCTCTTCTCTTCCCTTGGTCATCGGGACACTGTTGGACTCCTCAGCCGCAACAAATGGGAGTCGGGCGGCGGACATCTTCACTCCCCTGCGACTGGTGCTACCGGGGTGCACATGATCCAGATTTTATTTGCTCCTCCATTCCTGAACGTTAGCCACTAGCTGACCGTCAAGGTCACTCACACGACGCCGGAGTCCTGCAATCTCCTCCTCATATCTCCGTCGGGCTACATCAGCATCTGATAAAGAAAGGGCCAAGAAATCCTGCAAGCCAAGGAAAAATATCAATAATGCATATCATTCATAGCATCTATACATGCATCTTATCTTATTTTAGCATAGGTATAAACAAGGAATGTACCAGAATAAGGAGCGATTGCCCGATAAGCATGTCTCGGAGAGTGAAGTTATTCTCTGTAAGTTGCTCCACATGGCTCTGTGCCACCTGTAAAATCCAAAAGGCAAGTCATTAATCACCCACGTCTCAGGCTAAATAAGAAAATAATTATCAGGCCTTACATAAGTGGTGTTTTCTGGCTTAAATATTGGAGCATGCCGGCTCAAGGCTATGTTCATGGGGAGAAACCCGGCTCAAGAATTCATCAGCAGGAATTGGGTTTCCATCGGGTTGACCAGACGCCCCTCCATAAAATTTATACCTTTGGGTACACCATAATACCGCATCCCGCTCTGGTTGTCCCAACCTTGCTTCCTTTCAGGCTTCTAACAAAAAACACAAAAAAACATGCATAAGCAACATTCCTAAACTCAAATGGTTGCAAATCATGCACATAAATGCAGTCATACCTCAAAAGAACGCTGCCCCCCTTGGGGCATTAGCGCACTCTCGTCGGCTACATCCACGCCTGCCTCATCCTTCCCCTCGGGCTTGATCCCAACATCACCTTCAAGCTCCTCATCTTCCTCATCTTCTTCCTCCTTGACATCCAAAATACCTTTGAGGCACCTTTTCTCCTCCTCCAGCCTTTGCTCATTATGATACTCAATCGTATCATTCCTATGGATACGGGGACACAAGGGGAGTAGGCATTACTGGTGCTGCTTATAGAGGCCAGGGATGCTAGGGATCAATCAGCCGTTTCCCTTGATATAGTCGGCTTTGTTAATCTCGGAGGTGATCACTAAATGGGGCCACCATAAGCCCCTAGGAGGATCAACAGGGATCAGACTATCGACAACCGAAACAAACCTCAAACTCCGGATGCTCTCCCCTAAATACTACTGCTGGGATAAAGGACACTCAATGATAAATCGACGGTCCTTCACCTCCCTCCAAACCCTTACAACCTCCGTCAGGTTCTCCACCCCATCAAATGGGTCCAGGATGAGCTACACTAACAATCAACCAAAACAACTGATATAAGTTCATGAACGCTTTTTGTTTAGTTTTAAGTGTAAAAACAAAGGCTAAATCAAAAATTGCATATCAAGCTCAACCGCACGCTCCTTAGGACCTCCCTATACTAGGTAGGATACTTAGCCTTCCCGCCAACACCCCCACACTAGCGGGTGAGAAAGTGGGACCTCAGTGGCACAGTCTTCTTGAACTCGACCGGCGGGAGGATCTGATGCTCAAAAGCCTAAGCCTGCACAAGTAACAATTAATGAGTTCAAAAAAGCATCCACAATAAATGAAGGATGCACAATTAAGAAAAATGCTTCCGAGAAGACATACCTGGAGTATCAGATGGAAGAGGCGAAGGGCTTTCACCTTCTTCTGGGCTCCCACATCTAACCTATGGTACAACTGGGCCAAGATAGCCCTCAGCCAATTCTTCCTCCTAATGCCCGGCATATCCTCCACAGCAGATATCAACACATAATTGATCTTGCTTCCCGAGATTGGGAAGAATAGCATGGAGAGCAAAGAAATCACGAAAGACCAAATTTAAGCCTCTCTTTCAGCCTCAGGCACCACAGCTACTCGAGTCCAGTATTGGTACAACTCACCGCAAGATAGCCGCCCTAAGATGGGCTTCAAACCAAACATCTCCTTCACCCGCCTTACCATGGGCCTCTCGATATGGTATTTATCCATATAAGCATCGAAGTGAATAACCTCGTCTGTCCAAGGAAGCCCGGTCATAGCTACGACATCGGAAGGTGTAATCATCGCTTCCCTAAAAGAGAAGTGAAAAGTGTTGGTGATTTAAGACCACATCTCGGTAAGGGCTATCACGGCTGAACGAGAGAGCTTGGGCATTAGCATTTGCATAATTTGGGCCAAGTCCCCGAATCCTATCTCATTAATGACGAGCGCAAGCTCGGGGTCTTTCTCTAAGATATGGTGCCACCACTCGCCGGTGGTGCCCATCCCCCCGGTATAAATCAGTTCACACGACTGTAAAATGAGAAACAAAATAGATAAGTCCCTGTTTATTTTCTCATCACTTGAACCTGTTGAAAGGCTGCTGATGTCGCTTCTACTAGAAGCGATGTCGCCGATGGTATCACTCCATACCGCCGGCGGTATAGATGATGTCACCAATGACATCACTTTAAATAAAAGCAATATCAGGCCTAGCTAAGCCTTTTTACAAAGCCTGATGCCGCTAGCAACATTACTCATGTCGCCGGCGACATCACTTACCACGAGCAGAACCTATTTTCCCCAAAATTGCGCCTATTGTGCCAAAAACACCAAAATCACAATCAATCAAACAATAAACCTAAAAATAGTGAAAATCGAACCTAAAGCATTCAACATCAGTTTGTAATCAACCTATTTTATGCCTATAAACTCCTATCATGGCTCAATTCTAAGCCTAAGGCCGAATCAAAACTCAACCCAAAAAGAAGAAACTCAGGTTTTTTGGGATTACCTGGACATAACAGAGGTGCTTTTCCTTCTCTAGGGTCAGATTAGTGATGAAGGAATTGATCCTGTAGCCATACATCTTGGTTATCTCCTGCAAGCTATAAGCAGCAGGAACTGAGAGGATTTTTAGCCCCTCGATGGAGGAATCAAGCAGACTCTCCCTCGCCATGGCAGATTTTCCCTTGAAAGCCTTTGCAATTCTCTTCATGGTTGGAAGGATGAAGAAAATTGAAAGGTTTGGAGAAGGGAGTAAGAGGAGATACAGTTTGCAGAATAAGGAAGAGAAAGGGGTTTTACTTCCTTTTAAACTGCCGCACGGAATTAGGGGAGTTTTAATTTATCTAAAACTACCCACTCATGCCTCCAGCGGCATCACTCCATACCGCCAATGACATCACTCATGCCACCGGCGACATCGCTTCCTATAATTCAAATTTGGAAATTGTTTGACCAGTCAAAGCTACCATGTGAAATCTATACCGTCGGCGGCATCACTCCATATCGCCAATGACATCATTCATGCTGCCGGCAACATCAACTCCTTCAATTTAGAATTTTAACTTGTCTAACCAGTTAAAGCTGCCACATGACACTCATGCCACCAGCGGCATCATTCGATACTGCCAGCAACATAGGTTATGTCGCCGGCGACATCAGATCTCTCCATGCTTTTTTTAGTCATTCTCGGTGAAAACCCGGCTCTAGCCTTAACAATCCAGAACTTGCACAAAACCATAATTCTAAACCCAATACAGTTATTCTATAAACTTCCCAGAGATTACGGTATGACACAATACATATCACCCTTTTTGGTTTATCCACAGAACGCCAATTGAAGGTCCTTGATACAATTTCTGTACGTATCACCCTTTTGGTTCACCCCTCCAAAATCGTAGCACAAGCCCGACCAAGGGGCAAAACTCTCTACAAAATACAAGCCTGACTAAGGGGCAAATCTATCTATAAAGAACAAGACCGACCAAGGGGCAAATCTCTCCATAAAATACAAGACCGACCAAGGGTAAATCCCTTTACAAAGCATAAGTCTGACCAAAGGACAACCACTACACAAAGCACAAGTCTAACCAAAGGACAATCTCTCTATAAAGCATAAGCCCAACCGAGAGGCAACTAATCTACAAAGCTCAAGTCCGACCAAAGGATAACCAATCCACAAAGCTTAAGTGCAACCAAAGGACAACCAATCCACAAAGCTTAAGTCCGACAAAATGACAACCAATCCAGAAAGCTCAAGTCCGAACAAAGGACAACCAATCCATAAAGCTCAAGTCCGACCAAAGGGCAACCAATCCACAAAGCTCAAGTCCGACCAAGGGGCAATCACTCCTCAAAGCACAAGGCCGACTAAGGGATAACCAATCTGCTAAGCATAAGTCTGAACAAGGGACAATCCCTTCATAAAGCTCAAAGTCCGACCAAAGGGCAACCAATCTATAAAGCATAAGTCCGACCAAAGGATAATCGCTCCTCAAAATACAAGCCCAATAAAGGGGCAATCTCCCCATGAAGCACAAGCCCGACCAAGGGGCAATCTCTCTACAAAGCATAAGTTTGACCAAGGGATAATACATCCACAAAGCACAGGCCTGACATAGGGGCAACCACTCTACAAAGCACAAGTTCGACCAAAGGATAATCTCACTGTAAAGCACAAGTCTGATCAAGAGGCAATCTCTCCCCAAAGCTCAAGTCCGACCAAGGGATAATTTCCATAAAGCACAAGTCCGACCAAGGGGCAAACTAATCATCCATCAGGTATCATTCCTATCCCTTGCTCTTTCATGCGATCATACTGACCTGTGGCAGTAGTGATCCCCTGACGGGCAGCCTGTGAGCATGG
The DNA here is from genome assembly GCA_947683365.1 of Euphorbia pulcherrima. Lineage (NCBI taxonomy): Eukaryota > Viridiplantae > Streptophyta > Magnoliopsida > Malpighiales > Euphorbiaceae > Euphorbia > Euphorbia pulcherrima. The sequence continues at coordinate 18,180,339 of CANTUS010000002.1, forward strand.
GATTTTGCAGTCCCTCTCGCGAGACGATGATAATGTACACCCGATTTTAATGCCTCATAATAAAAGTTCTCTTTAGAATTTTTATTACCAATATAATATTCCTTGCGAATTTTATACTTGGTAGAATTCAGTTCGGCGTGGCCGATAACGCGTCCGATAGGAGCTTGAACCGATGATTTACACCTAAATTAAAAAATACCCATTAAATATCATTAAAAAATAAAAAAATATGCTTTTTAACCCACTTTTAACCACTTTTAGCGACTTTTTAGGCTCCTAGGCCGGCTGCTTGTCGGTATACTAGAGGCTGATGCCATTAGAGGCATCAGCCATGCCGCCGGCGATATCACCATGTCGCCGGCGACATCATCCATACCGCCGATGGCATTTCCATGTTGCTGGCGGTATGACCCAAAGCAGGTCCTTGCACAGATAGCCTTTCGACCACTTTCGGCGGAGTTGGTAAAAAAAGTCTTGAAAACCGCCCCATTTCACCTATACAAGCACACCTTGAGCTGCAAATGGAGGGGGGGAATGATTTAAGGTTAAAAGTTTAATGTTAGAATAAGAAAATAGATTTTAGTGAGATAAGAATTAGAAAAGGCAAAAAAAAGGATTCCAATCTATTTTTCCTGGTTTTTTCTTCTTTGAACTCTCTGATTGTGAGCTTGAAATCAGTAAATCCTATAGTTAAAATCAACTTAATTGGATTTAGAAACCCGAAACATTTAAATTTACTACTAAATTATCATAACAAGCTCCCCAAAGGCATTTCATTTTTGGTTCACGAAGAGGTGGATTCATGGTCTCGAGGTAAAAATCCTGAGTCTCGTAGCTCTTTAGTATTAATATTATTGATTTATGTTAATCTTTGTTGATTTATATTCATTTTTGAGTTTTTGGTCATTTTTGACTGCCACCACTACTGTTGCAAGAAATTGAAGTCGCCGGAGACATATGATGTCGCCGGTGGTATCACCCATATCGCCAGAGATATCACTGATACCGCCGGTGGCATCACATTCCCTAGAGACTTCACTTTCTTGTAAACCCTTTCTTTACGAAAGCCATGTAACCAACCTGCAAACTGATGCCACTAGCGACATCATTGATGTTGCCGGCAACATCATCCATGTTGCCAGCGACATCAGTGATGTCGTCGGTGGTATAAGTAGCATCATCGGTGGCATGATAATCTAGATAGTAATTTTCATTCTCATTTGTTTCCAGACTAAATTATTTTCCAAAGTTAGGACATATAGTACAACGACGAAGGTCTAAAGCCTCCTGAAAATAGATCCCACCCCATAACATGTGGCATTTTCATTTATAATCCAGTTAAAGCAATGATTGAATCTAAAATGTGGTTAAAAATGGAATTTCCCTACAAACACCGTTCAAATCTCATTTTAACCATCCGATCGGGCTTTATAATAATGTAAATAAAACATTCTATATCTGTACTAACCATCTTCAGTAGGTTGATGTATATCAGACTTTCAGGTATTTTCTTTATTGTATAGAAAAATGTATAGGACTTGGAGGCCCTGTAATAATTTTATTTTCTGCACTTATTTTTGAATGGATGTAAATATTTTATTCAACGCTTCAGTTGCTTGATAAACTCGAAAATAACAAAATAACTGAAAACACAAATAAATAGGATGGATTAAATCGATTAAGAAAGAATGAAGTATTTTAACTTGGCCTAATGAAAAATAGATAACATCATCTGAACTCAGAATCTCTACTTAAGGTATGGTCCAACCACCCGGTGGGAAAATTGTACCAATAATTTCCCGATTGAGCTGAACTGGGTGGTGACTCTGTCTTAAGTACAAAATTTTGATCTTGTATCTTTTGAGAATTAAAATGTGCAAAACCATTTTCTAATCACATCACACGCATCTCTCCCAGCCTCATAATAAGGCCGGCCCACCGGCCTGGCCCCGCAGTAGCTGCGCATCGCCAAGTCGCTGGTGGCATGACCCAAAGTAGGTCCTTGCACAAACAACCTTTCGGCCACTTTCGACAGAATTGGTCAAAAAAGTCTCAAAAATTGCCCCATTTCACCTATAAAAGCACACCTTTAGCTGCAATTAGAAGGAGGAGAAGGATCTAAGGTTAGAAGCTTAATGTTAGAATGAGAAAATAGATTTTAGTGAGATAAGAACTAGATAAGGCAGAAAAAAGGGATTCCAATCCATTTTTCCTAGTTTTTCTTCTTTGAATTCTCTGATTGTGAGCTTAAAATCAGTAAATCCTGTAGTTAAAATCAACTTAATTGGATATAGAAACCCAAAACACTTAAATTTACTACTAAATTATCGTAACAAGCTCCCCGGAGGTGTTTCTTTTTTGGTTCACGAAGAGGTGGATTCACGGCCTCGAGGTAAAAATCCTGAGTCTCATAGCTCTTTAGCATTAATATTACTGATTTATGTTAATTTTTGTTGATTTATATTCATTTTTTGATTTTCGGTCATTTTTTACTGCCACCACTGCTGATGTGAGAAATTGAAGTCGCTGGAGACATGTGATGTCGCCAGCGGTAACACTCATGTCATCAAAGACATCACTGATACCGCCAGTGGCATCACATTCCCCAAAGACTTCACTTTCTTGTAGGACCCTTTCTTTATGAAAGCCATGTAGCCTACCTGCACACTGATGCCACCAGCGACATCATTGATGTCGCCGGCGGCATCATCCATGTTGCTAGCGACATCAGTGATGTCGCCAGTGGCATAAGTAGCATCATCGGCCGTATGACTTTCTAGATAGTAGTTTTTATTTTCATTCATTTCCAGACTAGATTATTTTCCAAAGCTAGGACCTATAGTAGAACGATGGAGGTCTAAAGCCTCCTGAAAACAGATCCCGCCCTATAACGCATGGTCTTTTTATTTATAATCCGATTAAAGCAATGATTGAATCTAAAATTTGGTTAAAAATGGAATTTCCCCGCAAACTCTTCAAATCTCATTTTAGCCATCCAACCGGGCTTCATAATATTGTAAATAAAACATGCCATATCTATACTAACCATCTTCTGCAGGTAGATATATATCAGACATTCAGGTATTTTCTTTATTGCATAGAAAAATGTTTAGGACTTGGGAGCCCTATAATAATTTTATTTTCCGCACTTATTTTTGAATGGCTGTAAATATTTTATTCATCAGTTTAGTTGCTTGATAAATGCAAAAATAACAAAATAACTGAAAACACAAATAAATAGGATGGATTAAATAGATTAAGAAAGAATGAAGTATTTTAACTTGGCCTAATGAAAAATAGATAACATCATCCGAACTCGAAATCTCTACTTAAGGTATGGTCCAACCACCCGATGGGAAAATCGTACCAATAATTTCCCGGTTGAGCTAAACCGTGTGGTGACTTTGTCTTAAGTACGAGATTTCAATCTCGTATCTTTTGAGAATTAAAATGTGCAAAACCATTTTCCAATCATATCCCTGGCATCCCCCGTTTATTTAAAGAAGCCGGTCCACCGGCCCAGCCCCACAGCAGCCACGCAAAACATCGCCCGCTCAGAGCTATAATCTTGGATTATTTCTAAAGAAAATGCAAGACTAGGTAATTTTTAGACCAAAGATCACTGTAGGATCTTGATCTAAAAAGACCGGAGACAGGGTTTATACCGGATGTCGGTGATAAAACTCGAGCCTGGAATTATTTTGATATAGTTTCGGGCTTTTGGGGCTCCCGGAATTGAAAAAGGACACAAAGGTAGTTTTGGGAATTTAGAAAAGTTTGCGTCTGTTTGAGAAATGAGGGAGTGGCCCCGTATTCATAATAAGGTGGTAATTAGCCGGCGAGCTAATTACATAGGTAATTAGCCAGCAGGCCAACTACCTATCTGACAAGATTTTATATCAGATCTTGTAAAATCTTGCCAGATCTCGGTAAGATTTGATTTTTTTACTATAGATCGGTAAATAGCCGGTAAGCTGATTACCTATGTTTGACCAAACTTTGACTTTTTGACTTTTCAATAAAAAATGCTAAATCTGAGCTTTCATGGAATGTGGATTTTTGAATTTCGGATTTTGGATGACAATTTGATCCTTTTTGGGCTCATTTGTCTGATCGCTGAACGAAATAGGCATTATTCCTCATCGGGTCGGAACGGACCTGTGCTAACAGTTTGCCCATCGCATACATAAATTTCGTGCTATAAATTTAGTCGTATGTGAAACAAATAAAACAGTGTGTGTGGGATGCAATGAGTTAAAAATATTTTTAATTGATAAATTTTATAACAAAATATATTTTACCCCTTTGATTAAAAATTTATTAACGAGTTGCATGAGGTTAAAGAATTTGACCCGGGGGTCGAAATAAATATTTTTGGATGCTTGATGCATGTGTGACTGTGTAAAAAAAGCTTTTATATCCGCTCGTTTTAAAAATGATGCAAAAAATGGATGAAAAAAGCAAAATTATGAAAGTTTCGAAAATACACGTAATTAGTCGGCATGCTAATTACCTATATAACAGTAACTTTTATAGTTGTTATATAGGGAATTAGCCAACAGGCTAATTACCAGTCGCCTATGAAAATAGCAGCTTGGCTCCCATTTTCTTCACACCAACAATTCTCTCTTCTTCTCTCTTACAGGTTTTGCTTCCTTTCTTCAAAAATTTCTGCTTTCGAGCTATTTTTTACGATGATTTCTTTCATCTTCTTCCTTTTTCTGCCCCTTCTTTTTAGATTCTGTGGAGTCTCGATGTGGTTCAAGCTTTATAACATCCGCTTTAATCTACCGGCCGTTCAAGTGACTACTCAGAAACGTGCTTATTGATGGCGAACAAGTGGAACTTTCTGAGGTTCCAGCCAAGGCTTTGTACTGGCTTCCTCTGAATTGGATGTATCACGAGGTACATCCTGGGGATTTTGTTTCACCTTCCTTGATGCCCTTCCGACCATCTTTCTCGGAAGCCTTACTGTTATTTTTATCTCGCAAAGACTTAACCATTTTATTGTTTATTTATTTTATGCAAAAATTTATTCAATGCAATGATTTATTATTTTGATAATCATGTGATTTGTTGAAAACTGGTGTGTGATATATGAGTGCGTTATTTAGGTTACCAAGCATGACGGCGCTAGCATTACCCACTTCCACAAGTGGTATAAGGCGCTATCCCCTGGTGCTAAAGCTATAGTTAACGGGATATCTTTGGCGAGGATGGTCAAGAAGTGCAACTACGTTAGGCATCACAAGTATCCATACATCCCAGCCGGTATATCCACCTACATCTTGAGCAGGTGGTTCGATACTACCCACACTTTCCATTTCCATTGTAGGGAGTATACCATCACTCAGTTGGATTATTGCACTATCACAGGTCTACCCTTCCACGGTAATGTGATCTACTTCAACGCTTATTTTACTTCTGATAATTTTAATGTGGAGACCATCGAGGCTTTTATCAGATACTCTAGATGCAAACAAGGACGAGTTTTTTGCTAGAAATCCATGACTTTCTGGACCTCTAGGGATAGAGGGTATCTAACTACTGCCTGTAAGGCTAGAGCTTTCATGGCTGCTACCCTATCATGGTTGTGTTTTCTAACCTAGGGTTTGATGGTGAATCTCCATATTCTGCCAACTTTGATAGATCCTTCTTGCTTAGATGAGTATACATGGGACCGAGCTGCGTTAGGTCACCTGTATTGGGCCCTTAACTAGTGCTTGAGGAACAGGATTGACAAGTTCAAGTCTTGCCTCCAAATTGTTTATTTAAGAATTAGATCCTTATCTCTTTTCTTTATGGGTATCCTCTAGGAGAACAAGCTCATGCGAGGCAATAGCCACCCATTTTATCCTCGACCGCTACATTACTGGCAAGGCTGGGAGATGGAGTCTCGATTTGTGCTCTCCGCTCACATTCATAATTTATCTTCGGAGAAGGTATACTTTATGATTCCTTGATTTTCTTTAATCGATATATCTGCTATAATCATTGTATCATTGTATGGTCTTTTCCTTCTTATAAATTAAGACACAGCCTTAGGGGCATACTCTTCACTGGTCATAGGTCACGAGGCTAGCTTGGAAATTTATGAACATCCGATTGATCATAGAGACCCCCTTTTCTTTGGAGTGGTACCTGGGAGATCGCATTGAGGGTTGGCATCTTCCTCCTAGGTCGGGTTCTATTTCTCCTGAGGTGCCTTGGTGGGTGTTCTAGCCTTGTAGTTTGCCTAACTTTGTATGATTAGCCTCAGAGGGTATCCCTAGCGCCTTCCTAGAGTGGGTTAGGGGATACAAAGAGTTTTGTCATTTACAGCTAATTGGCTGGCCGGATACGGATCCTATTCCTGTTGTACCTCAGTGGGATATCCATAACCCTCTTGAGGATGACAATCCTTCTAGTTCTATCCCTGAGGCCTCTGCCCCTTTGACTTCTGCCCCTAATGGCCAGGACAGATTAGGTTCGCCTGAGGCTGTTGGGATGACGATACTTCCCCTTTCACTAGCTTGAGTTTTTCTTTCTTTTGTTTATAGTTACCGTTGTTTCAACTATTGCACTTAGTTAGACTGAACTGACCTTGTTCTGTCATCTTTGTAGGATCACCAGGGTAGGAAGAGACCTACAACAACTTTTAGCCATATGGGTAGCTCTTCGGCATCATCTGTCTTACCTCAGGGCCTGACGATGGTGAAGGGACATCGGGGGTTTGAGTATCAGCAGCCCATGTTCTTGATATACCACCCTAACCTAAGCACTTATACTCTGGTTATCCACCTTCCATCATGCTGGCACCACTCATGTTAGTCTCCTTTATCCTTTCTTCTTTTTTTGATTTTAGATTGCAACAATTCTGACTTACTTTGATCTTGCATTCTTGTACGTGCCTATTGCTGATAGCGTCTCTAACTGGGGGTATATTCAAGGGCAGCAGTGCTTCATGATGTCCCAAAACACGGACATGGCGGTAAGTTTGTTATTTTATTATGTTAATGGTGATGCATGGCATGTTATAAAATGCATATGAGTGATTTGTGTTAAAATGTTGCAGCTAGAGATTCGATGGCTCTGAGCTCAGTTGGGGATGCTTTGGGTTGATGACCGGCAGTAACAGCCGCAGCAAGGATAGGGTAATCCTCCAGAATTCTTCCTGCCGGGTGATTAGATAGGCTTTTCCTTTTCTTTTGTTTTTCTATCTCTTAGGCCGTTTGTAGTGCCTCCTTTTGTATGAACACATTTTTGTATAAATAAAATTTTCTTTATTCCTTAACTTTGTGTTTTCTTTTCATTGTTGGTCAAGTTTATCAGGGTAATCTGCCATATATTGGCAGATTGCCCCATAAACTAAGTATAGTGAACTGCTACCCTTGTGAAATTTTGCCATGGAGGGCTACATCCATTTTCTTGTTGATCTAAATGTTTATCTGAAGAACTTCGATGGTTGGGATCATCTCAGGGTTTGTGGTTTGGCGCACATGAAGAAGTATTGTAATGTCTTCGGTAAAGACAATGTAATCCAAGCTGTTGTCAGGTTCTGAGTTCCTATCGACAGCGTGTTTTAGTTCGGCGATCATCCAGTCCTCTGCCGATATGCTTCCAGTTATTCTGACACATCGCCCTAAATTTTTTAATTTGTTGATGAATCATTTTCAGCTTCAATGATTTAACAGGAGGCAATTGATCTGTGATAAGGGCTTGAGGTTGTATGTGGCATTTAACATAGTTAGGAGCCTTCATTCTTACGATGCAAGCTAGTTGTTGCTCTTATGCTTGCTTCTATTGGGGGTTTTTCTCTGCGAGGTCCCAACCTTGGTTTGCGAATTTGCCTTTTTGAGCATCATCGATCAGATGTTGGAGGGAAAGTCTCCCATTGCAGTGAGCTTAGCCGAAACACTAATATTCGTGTGCTCTTCCCGGAATGGAATTGAAGCTATTACTAGGGGCAGCAGGCTCCTTCTTTAGGTAACTTTTATCTGAGCCTTTCTTTTTGCATAAACTGCCCTTTTATGTTTTTGATTCATCAGGCTTGCTTAATTTTTGCCTGGACCGCCCTTTTGGGTTTCCAATCCAGCAGGCTATTTTTCTTTTCTTTTCTTTCTTTTATTTGTATTGACTTTTTTCTATGCTTTCTTATATAGCTTTGGCTCTAGGATAAGTTTTTATGATGTTTGTTCCTATAAGCTTGGATTATTATCCGAGGGCCTATTGGGCGTGATGCTCTATAGTTCACATCGATAATCGTTCCCTTAGAGATTTCACTATTGAGGAGTGGATTTAATTTATAGGGAACCGAGCTGCTGAGGATATTTGTTGGGTTTGCCCTTGGTGGGGAATCACTCATGCAACCACTGACGTTGCTACAGATGGTGTGGTCCTTATTTGCCTTTCTGAGATCATCACCTAATATCCTGATGGCTTATGCAAGTAGTACGGTCGATCTCAGGGGTTTCCTACATCCATGTGCACCCTTATTGCCCCAGATCTTTCTTATACTCTATTCTATCGTCATGACGTGAGATGGATTAGTCACACTCAGGTGGAGATGAACTACTCTGCCCCCTTCAATGTCCATCCTTCTAAGGCTTATTGCATCTAGATTATGAGTGTTCATGGACTAGCTACTCTTGAGGAGATGCTCGATGAGACTAGGAGGCTTTAAAGCTTTCTTAGGGTTTAGTGAGCTTGCCCTTTTGTATCTTTTGTTCCCCTGGGAGAATAAAGGCACCAGGCCTCGTTGTTTGTCTTTGTCATTTCATTCCCTATTTGTAATGCACCTTTTATGCATAATAAGGATGAAAAGATGTTTATTTGAATGCGTGTTTCATTAAATAATTCACTGTTTCCATTTAATACACTCATGCAGTATTTTTAACATGGACATATTACTACAAAAGATATTATTTATCCCTAAGGACAAGTGGTATTTATTTCCAAGAAATGCCCACTGTTGCCTAAGGCTCCAAACGGATTTTACCCAAGGCTCCACTCTTTTATTTTGGAGTCTTTATTTTTGCTCAAGAGCCCTTACCAGCTCTTGATAGACTTTATTATTATCTCTTTTTTAATGCGAGATAGCGATTCAACTTCTCGCGACTGATCGGATTCACAAACTCGTTGCCCTCCAGATCTGAAATCTTTACTTCCCCTTTACTGAGAGTCTTCTTTACCACGTACGACCCTTCCCAGTTCGGCTAAAATTTCCCTCGATCATCCGTGTGTGTTTTATGAGATTGCTTCAAGACTAAATCACCCAGCTTCATAGGTTGGCTCTTGCCCTTGACTTTTTGGTTATAAGCCCTAGCCATGCACTGTTGGTATAATTGTAGATTTTCTAATGCGGCTAATTGGTTTTCATCGATCAAGGTCAGTTCTTCGTGCCTTGCTTTTGTCCATTCATCTTCGGGAAGTCTGGCTTAGCGGGCTATGCATAGAGACTTGATTTCTATTTTAATAGGCAGTACCGCCTCCATCCCATAGACAAAGGAAAAAGGAGTTTGACCCGTAGGAGTCTTGACACTAGTTCTAAATCCCCATAAGGCATAGGGCAAATGATCGGCCCAATCTCGGTAGTTAGAAATCATCTTGGAAAGGATTTTCTTGATCGCCTTATTAGCCACTTCCACAGCTCCATTGGCTTGAGGTTGATAAGGCGAAGAGCAATGATGCTCAATCTTGTGCTTTTCAATAAGATCAAATATTTCTCCTTGGAACTGCACACCATTGTCACTCACCACATGATGTAGAATGCCATTTCTGCCGAAGATCTATCGCCGAATAAATTGAGCCATTTTCTTGCCCGTGATGCTTGTATTTGATTCCACTTCAACCCACTTGAAAAAGTAATCAACCACTACTATAATGAAGCAATGACCGTTGGTCGAAGAAGGTCTTATTTCACTAATGATGTCGATGCCCCAGGCTAAGAATGGCCAGGGAATCGTTAAGCTTTGCAATGTTGTTGGAGGTAAATGGCTCATATCTCTGTATACCTGACAAACGTGGCAAGTCCTTGCTTCTTAAATACAATCAGCTAGCATGGTCAGCCAAAAGAACCCCATTCTCTGGGTTTTCTTTTCCATCATGATGCTGTTCATGTATGGACCGCAATCTTCTAAATGTACTTCTTTCATCACCTTTTTAGCTTCCTGCTATGTCAGGCATTTCAGTAGTAGTCCGTCAGAGGACCTTTTGAATAGATATCCTTTAACCAGGCAGAATTGCACATCAAGCTTTTTTAGCATATTTCTGTTGGAATCATTAGCCTCAGTTGGGAATTCACCATTTTCCCTCTTTCATGGTGTCTTTTATTGTACAGACATAGTAAGGAGATCTGGTTATTTCTATAACAAGGGTTTTGATTGGCTGCTTTTAGGGCCCTTCCTATATGGAGGTTAAAGTGGCCAATGCATCTGCCATCTGACTTTCCACGCGGGGTATGTGACTATATTCGCACTTGCTGAACAATGTGGCTTTTCTCAATATAGCTTCTAAGAAAGGCCTGAGGGGTTTCTACTTTATTTCCTAGTCCCCTATGATATGCTTGATGACTAAAGATGAATCACCAATAATTTTGACTTTGTCTGCCCTAAGAGTGATTAGATTAGACACCCCGAACAAACTGGCTTCATACTATGCCCCATTGTTTGTGGTGAGAAATTCTTAGCATTTTGACAAAGGTATGAGTGCTCCATCTAGTGTAAAGATGATAACTCCCAAATCGTCTCCTCGCTTGTTGATGGTGCCATCAAAGAACATGGTCCACTTTCTGGGGTTCTCTGTAGTGGCTGTAACACATTCGTTGGAAAATTCTGGATTTTCCTATTCTCCTTCCTTGAGTGGTTAATTTGCTAGGAATTCAGCCACTTCTCTACCCTTGATGGTCTTCTTTATTATGTACTTAATATCAAACTCTGACAGCAACAAGAGCCACCTTGATAATTTTTCGGTTAGTGAGGGAGCCTAACATAAGTACTTCATTGGATTCACTTTTACGACTGCTTGGATTCTGTACGATTGAAGGTAATGCCTAAGCTTTCTGATGAGCCAAACCATGGTGGAACAAGTCTTTTCTATAATGGTGTATCGAGTCTTATACTCCAGCAATTTCTTACTGAGGTAATAAACTACGTGTTCTCTCTTGTCTCCATGTTCTTGAACTAGCATGGCCCCCATAGACATTTCTTCCACCGCCAAGTAGAGAATAAGTGGCCTTCCCAGAATTGGCGGTTTTAGTACCAGAGGGTTCACTAGGTAAGCTTTAATTCTATCAAAGGCTTTCTAGCATTGGTTGTTCCACTCTATTGGCTGCTGTTTCCTCAAGAGTTTGAAGATAGGCTCATATGTGGTGGTAAAACGCGCTATAAAGCGACTGACGTACTGTATAGATCCCAAGAAACTCCTTACTTCTTTCTCAGTTTTTGGCATGGGCATTTCCCTGATAGCATTGGCCTTGTTGAGATCCATTTAAATGCCTCTTTGGCTAACCATATGGCCTAGTAATTTGCCTGATGTGACACCGAATATGCATTTTTTGGGTTCAAATGAAGGTCCTACTTCTCAATCCTTTTCAGGAATCGTTCTAACACTACCGGGTGTTCTTCTCGAGTAATAAATTTCACTAGCACGTCATCCTCATAGACCTTAACTTCTTTATAGATCAAGTCATATAGCAAGGTCATGACTGCTCGCTGGTAGGTTGCCCCTACATTCTTGAGTCAAAAAGGCATTACTCTGAAATAATAAGTTCCCGACTCTAAGATGAATGCAGTTTTAGACTTATCTATTATGTTCATTAGGATCTGGTGGTGTCCCGAGAACCCATCCATAAAGGAATACATGGCCGCTCTTGCCGCGCTATCTACTAGAACATCAATGTATGGTATCGGGAAATCATCCTTAGGGGTAGCCTTATTCAAGTCCCTAAAGTCGACACAAACTCGGACATTACCGTTCTTTTTGGGTACAGGGACTACATTGGATAGCCAAGTGGGATACTCGACGACTTCAATAAAATTTGTCTCAATCTATTTTGCCACCTCTGCTTTGACTTTTTCGGCCCATTCTGGATGCATTCTTCTTATTTTTTGCTTCACCGATCAAATTTTTGGATCCATAGGGATCTTATTCTCGGTAATATGCCAGTTGAGTCTAGGCATATCCTCGTGACACCATGCAAAGGCTAAAACATGAATTTTTAATACCTTTATCAATTCTTTCTCTTGTTCGATGGGCAATTGATTGGAAATTTATACCATTTTTGGGTCATCTTCCATGTTTAAGTTAATTTCTTTTGTAATATCATTATTGATGTTAAAAATGCTAGATGAATGCTGGAATGGATGCATGGAATCGTAATCAGAAACACAATCCAAATAAGCAAAGTTCTTTATCTTATTATCATCATAAAGTATATTATTCATTTCAAACATGCTATAAATGGAAATAAAAGACTCATCCTGATCAATAGGGCCTAGCTCCGTTGAGGATGATTCTCCTATAGCAGCTGGCTTTAGTAGGATATCCTCATTGTCCTCCTCCTTTGTCTTTGCTTTGCCTTTTACAGTCATGACATTGTCCATGACGACTTGATTCAAAGTAGCTTCCTTGCTCCTTGCTTCCTCTACTATCTTGAGTTATGCCTGAAGGTGCTTGGTTAGGGTATCGAGGATTTCTTCTTCTCTACTCATCTTCTTAACCTTCTTTGGGGGTACCTGTTCGTCGTTCTTAGCGTGATCTAGGATTGCCCCTACATCTGGCTGACGACTGACCTTTTTCACACAGGTTATAAAGCTTTTGCCACTTTTGCCATAGTTGACTACGTCTGAGAAAATCTCAAATCCTGGAACAATTTTCCCTGATGAGTAACAAGCATGAGGGTTCCTTCGTAGGGCTGTTGTAGCTTCTTCTGATGAGCAACTCTTCGAGAGCCTGTGTAACCGAGTCCTATGGGCTTCCATTCTCCTGCCCTATATTGAAGGTTGACATTCCCTATTTATCACCTAGTCCTTTCCCAGGGGTGTGGTGCTTCTGCATGTATCCCTGAATCCATAGGCCCTAGTACTCCTCTGATTGCTTGTACGCCTCTTGGCCAATTATGGCTTTGGTAAACCATTTCATGTTGCTTTCTTCCATCTTCAGTGCTGCTACAACTGAGGCCTCATCAGCTTCCAAGGTAACAATCTTTCCACGAAATAGGATTTTGATCTTCTGGAGAAAGGTAGATAGGACTCCCCTCAAAGCATGGAACCATGGTCTCCCAAGTAGTATAGAGAAAGTTACCAGGATATCTATAAATGTGAAGAGTACTATAGATGAGATTTCGCCGATAGTGACTTCAGCTTTGAATGTGCCGATGACGGTCCTTTTCGAGGAGTCATGAGCTTTGATCAGTATTATGGATTTCTTTAGGTCTTTCTCAGTTAGTCCTAGGATTGGCAGAATATCTTTAGGATAGATATTTAGTGTTGAGCCATTAATGATCATTATGCAAGGCATGATGTGCCTGAAAACACTAGCCTTCAAGTAGAGAGCCTTACTGTGGCGAATGCCTTTATTAGGCAGGTCTAAGCTTAAGAAGACAATGTCGGGGATAACAGTGCTAGTCTCATTATTGAGTAGCGCACAGGCCTATTCAGGGGATGCTAGAGGAAATGTTTTGATTTCCATTAACTTTTTAATAATGGCAAGCCTGTGATCTTGAGAGCCTAGGAGTAGGTCCCAAATACTCATCTTAGTTATAGTGGCCTTTAGTTGGTCCATAATCTGGCTTTCTACCTGTTCTAAGGACTTAACAAAAGTAGGAGGTATCAAGGGCTCAGTTCTTGGTGCAGCTGGGGCAACTAATCCACTCATTTTCCTACTCTGGTGATAGGACTAACCACCTAGATTGGCAAGTTTATTGTTTCAAAGACCTCAAACTCGTCGAAATTATCATCAAGGGGTATTTCCCCTAAGTCGATTGGCTTATTCATAGTAATCAGTGCTTTAGTGGCGAAGGGCCACTGCATGAAGGGAACCTTTTTAGGCTGCTTTTCTGGAATGAAGGGGTTCTCTATCTGATCATATAGACAGATGAGGAGGCTTCATCAGTTGGTTTACTTTTACCGAACGGATCTAGCATATCATCATAAAGGACTGGCATGTAATTGTATTTATTTGTATACTATGGGTATTCCCTGGCCGATTCTATTATTGCTGGGCATGCGATGTTGGTTGCTTCCCATTCCAGTATAGCAAGGGGTTCCCATGCTTGTCTAGTTTGGTGGTTGCATCTCTCGGTGGGTCAACCTATGTGAAGTAGTCAATGAGTTGCTCGGCCAGAATGTTCTAAAATGACTTTTGGTAAAATGTTGGCCCTTCATACCAAATGACTGCCTTTTCTCAGAGAGTCCAGTAAAACCTTTCGGGCTAATGGGTATAGTAAATGTACCCGTCATTCATCATTTGCATGAATTTATGGATGTGAGGGCGTGGCCATGTATTTCCGTTATAGAATATGGGTTAAATTTCCTCAAATTCGGACTTTGGATTCGATAACTATTTTGAGCTAGTTCATTTTCTGCACGAATTCTCCCCATAATGTATTCGCAAGATAGTTCTTTCCCCTCATTCTGAATCATGTTAATTATATGTTCGCTATCTGAGTCAAAGTCCATAAAGTCTCCGGAATCATCACTTGCTATAGACCATAAGGCTCCTGGGGAGTCATGCTCTAAAGAAGAGGCGTATCTCTCAGTACTATCATAATCAATGATCATGCCATTGGGGAAGGGAGCCTCGTACATAAAATCTCCCGGTAAGTGATTTAGCTCGTCATTCGAGAAAGTCTCTAATTCATACCTCAAGTTATCCACTTCGGTTTCATCTTCGTGATCTAACTCACTAGAGTCCACAAATTCTTTTGCTTCTTCATCTAAATATTTGAAAGGTTGTGGCTCAAAGATCTAGTTTAGCATGTGCTAAGCTAGGATATCATTATCAAAATTTTATTCTGGATCCACTTTGGGGTCTTCTTCAGGTTCTTCCTTGAGTGCTTCCTTGGGATCCTCTTCTAGGTCTTCCTCAGGATCTTCCTCGGGATCTTCCTAAGGTTCTTCCCTATGGTTTATCTCGACCTTGACTCCTTCTATAGCGATACGGAACTCAGATACCATGGTTTGTATGCTAGCAAAGGTTTCCTCCATATGGGCACCATATACTGTAATGTCGGTACAGATTTCTCCAAACGGGTCTCATGCACCTTCATCTAGATTCAAGCATAGATACCTTTATTGGTCTTTGTGGCTATTCCATGCTTGTTCAGGATCATATAGTTCTTGAATTTCTGATTCTGCTACCCCAGAAGAGCTCCCAAATTTAAACAGACTTATTCTGATATAGTTAGGACTCATGTAATCTAGATGAGTGTACATGGGAGGTTATAGAGGAGGGATATCTTGCCATCCAGTATTATGTCAGTTTGCCTGTGGTGCCAACCACCAACAAAGCTCATCAAGGTATAGCTGAGATGCCGTAAAGTAGTGGAGGAAAGGTCTCTCCATAAAGTACCAGTTCTAATGTCCTTCCAGTGGCATCACATCATACAAGTCAATGGCTGGGCCTTCTAAGAATCGAGGAAACTATGACCTATATATGAGATGTGGCAGTACAAGATACAGGTCTAGTCCTTCTCTCCTCATCCTCAGGACATATTGTTCAACCATGTAAACGATATCCATGTTATAAAAAATCATGTTGTCTCCCTATCCTGGGTCATGTCAGAAGTTGTCTGTTATGTCAATTCCATGCTCATCGGCCTCTATATGAATGCCGATGGTGTTCACGGTAGCTTGAAAATTTGGCAGCAGATTAGTCTGAGTGGTTGGCTTCTTCTCAGGCTATTTCATTCTCCCATCGGCTATCATCTACTGTAGATATTTTAGTAGCTGAGCGCATTCTTTAGTGCGGTGCCCCTTAGTCATATTATAAACATAAAAGTTATCTTTATCTGTCGCAGCAGGTGGAGCGAATGGCTTAATGCTCTGGAGTTGGTTGGACTTCCTTAGTTTGGTGAGTATATGGGATAGTGATTCCACCCATGGAGAGATGGACTATTCGGAGGTGCCTTGTTTGGAAGAACTGCCTTTCTCCTAATATCTAGGTTTAGTATACACTTGTTCTTGCTTCTTCACTCAATTTTCTTCTTCATATTTTTCAAGCCTCTTAGCATAGTATACCATGCCTGAAGGTGTCAAACCTTTTCATCTTCATTTCATCCTGATATTTCAGGCTAGAGCCTTCGATAAGCTTTACTATCAGGGCATTTTTATTAGGTGCCCCGATTACAAGCACACGAACAACCATCCCCCATAGATAAAATTCTTCAAAGGACTCATTCGGCCGTTGCTTAATTCTTTCAAGATCTTGCAGAGTAGTCTTGATTTTTAAATTAAAGGCATAGTTTTCAAGGAATGTAGAGCATAGCTTCTTCCAATCAGACTTTACATCATTTAGCATTCTTATATACCACTTAGAGGTGGGTACACGAAGAGTTGCTTAAAATGGATTGACTATATGAACCTTAGGGATGTTCATGCTAGTAGTAATTTAGAGGTAACTCTCCACGTGCTTATGAGGAGGTCCAATGCTGGAAGGGCTTCTGACTCCTTAGACAGGAATCGGTTAATATCCACATATTGCTCTATAGTGGGGGCAACATATTTATCCTTTGCCAGAGATAGTTTCTCCATGTCTGCCATTTTTGCTTGGAGTGCAGCTATTTCAGTCTCTTATTCTTGGGTTCTCTAAGAATTAGCAGCGCTCATCCTTTCCTAAATATCATAAAATTCTGGGATGTCAAGAATCCTCCCAAGGGACTGGCCAACTCCTTAATTGTCCGCCATTGCAGTTTTGGGTTCTGGATCAGAAAAACATCTAGTTAGAGATTCGACTGGTGGTGAGGTTGTGACTTTTGGACTGCCTGTAATGCATCTCAACTTATTTCTCTCTCGCTTCCAACCTAAAAGGGTAAGAGATCAAGTGTTAGTAAGTGCATTAAACGTGGCTCTTGGCCTTTCTCACCTTGTTTGTAGGCGAAGGAATGAATGTATGAGTGATTAAATGCATGGATGAATGATGGAGATGTACAATCAAATTAAAAAAGGTTTGGGCATATGCCAATCACTCAAGGAGGAATAGACAACTTGCAATATTCATGGAATATTGCAAATGTATTGTTTAAAGACCAAGGGCCTAAGTTGGATCAGACTCGAAAGCCCAAGGGCGAATTAACTCGCTGGTCAAAGGTGGGTCAGCTCATTGGTCCAAAGGGTGAGATGACACTAAGGTCACTCAAAGGGTTTTGACTCATTGGTCCAAGGGTTGAGCTAACACTAAGGTCATTCAAAGGTTTTTTGATTCATTGAATCAAGGGGTGAGCTGACACTAGGGTCACTCAAGGGTTTTAACTCATTAGTCCAAGGAGTGAGCTGACACTAGGGTCACTTAAAGGTTTTTTGACTCATTGGTCCAAGGGGTGAGCTGACATAAGTGTCACTCAAAGGATTTGACTTATTAATTGAAGGGGTGATCTGACACTAGGGTCACTCAAAGGTTTTGACTCATTGGTCCAAGGGTGAGCTGACACTAGGTTCACTCAAAGGTTTTTTGACTCGTTGGTCCAAGGGGTGAGCTGACACGAGCTCGCTCAAAGGTTTTGACTCATTGGTCCAAGGGGTGAGTTGACATTAGGGTCACTTAAAGGTTTTTTGACTCATTGGTTTAAGGGGTAAGCTGACACTAGGGTCACCCAAAGGTTTTTCAACTTATTGGTCCAAGGGGTGAGCTGACACTAGGGCCACTCAAAGCCTTTTTGACTCATTGGTCCAAAGGGTGAGCTAACACTATGATCACTCAAAGGGTTTTGACTCATTGGTCTTGGTTTATTTTGGCTCATAGCCTTAGCCTAGGTGGACTCACTAGTCTTGGTTAATTTGGCTCATGGGTTGAGCCTAGGTGGACTCACTGGTCTCGATCGATTTTGGCTCATGGGCTGAGCCTAGGTGGACTCATTGGTCTCGGTTAATTTTGGCTCATGGGCTGAGCCTAGGTGGACTCACTGGTCTCAATTTGTTAAGCTCATGGGTTGAGCCTAGGTGGACTCGCTGGTCTCAATCGATTTCGGCTTATGGGTTGAGCCTAGGTGGACACACTAGTTACGGTTAATTTTAGCTCATAGGCTGAGCCTAGGTGGACTCGCTGGTCTCAGTTTGTTTCGGGTCCCTTTAACTAGGGAAATGAAATAGCATGGAATACATTAATGTCATGGCTCCATAAAGATGTGGTTAGTTTTCACACAATTATGATGCTTATGATGTCTGTTTAAGTTTATTTATATTTAATAAACCTGCACATACAGTAAAAGGTTAGATCGGTACTACCGCCCTTTTAACTCCGTTAGGTTACTTTGCTTCAAAGCCAATAGGGGACTTAGCAAAGTCTGCTTGCGTGCACTCAAGGTTTCTGGGTAGACCTACGAGAAAGTGTCTATGGTTATGATGCGTATGATGTCGGTTTAAGTTTATTTATATTTAATAAACCTGCACATGCAGCAAAAGGTTAGATCGGTACTACCGCCCTTTTAACTCCGTTGGGTTACTTTGCTTTAAAGCCAATAGGGGACTTAGGAAAGTCTGCTTGCATGCACTCAAGGTTTCTGGGTAGACCTACGAGAAAGTGTCTATGGTTCATCTATATGTAGGTTTCGGTCTCAAGATTAGGTGCGATATGGGGTACCCTACGCCTTTGTGTACCGAGTCCTAGTGGCCCTAAGCGAACCAAAGGAAACTTTTCAACATATAATATACATAGGTAGTCTTGCCCTTAAGCGAACAAGGTCCTAGTACGTTACGCAAGGGGTGTGATTGGATCCATACCCCTCAAGCCCTAAGCGAACTTAGAGATACTTCACTAAAAGACACCTAAATTTGTTTAGGGGTAGGAATGCAGATGCTATGTAGTCCTAAAACTTTTATAACGTAGAAATTACCACAAATTCCATAACTCCAAAATTTAATTTGAACAATATTTTAATTATTATGTCAAAAAAGAATTTTTTATAAAAATCACGGTTTTATAAAAATAATTTTCCCCAGCAGAGTCACCACTATAAGCGGACGAACTTTTTGGCGGGATGGTTGTGCATGCGGGGTGCAGTGTGCGGGGCGTGTTTCGGTTCAAGGAAACCTTGGCATTTGGTTTGGTTTGAGAAAATCCAGTTAGCATAAATGCGGTGGCTTTGTAGTCCAAAAATGTGATTATGTTGAAAAACAAGTTTACAAGTTTTACTAAGAAAAATATTTTTTATATAGCATTTTATTTATTTAAAAATAAAATAGAGTCGCCACCCGGTTCAGCTCCACCAGGAATTATGGTATACTGATCCAAAATGGGATTTTTATACCGAAAAGAAAATGAGATTCTGAGTTCGGACATAATAGTTACTCGTATTATTCAAAATGTTAGGATTAGTTTTGGAATTTTAGAATTTGTGGTAATTTCTGCATTATAACAGCTTTATTTAAGAAGTAAATTTAAGAAATACAACGGGCATTATAACAGCTTAATAAATAGACATTTCCTACCGAATTTTTGGCAGAGTAATGGCAGCGTTCGGGTTTGGGCCTAGAAACTCGGATAGAGTTTTCTCACATTCTGAATGTTTGTCCGTACCTGTAAGCTTATTTACACATATTATTGTTTAAGTGGCTCCAGTGGCTCACTTCACCAAAGTAATGAAAATGCAATGTGCAATAATAGAATAATGAAAATGAATTTAAATGAGTTTAAAAGTGGGGCTTAGAGCTGATTACCCTCAGTTTACCTTTTCGTTGGTCAAGGATGACTTGAGAGCCGGTGCAGGACCGAAGTAGCCGAAGATTGTGATTTTGTAGGAAAATAGATTTAACCCAAGTTATGGCTATAATCTTGGATTATTTCTAAAGGAAATGCAGGATTAGGTCATTTTTAGACCGAAGATCACTATGTGATCTTGATCTAAAAAGACTGGAGACCGAGTTTATATCGGATGTCGCTGATAAAACTAGAGCTAGGAAGTATTTTGACAGAGTTTCGGGGCTTTCGTGGCTCCCGGAACTGAAAAAGGACACAAAGGTAATTTTGGAAATTTAAAAAAGTTCGCGTCTGTTTGAGAAATGAGGGGGTGAACCCGTATTTATAATAAGGTGGTAATTAGCCGGCGGGCTAATTACCTATCTGATAAGATTTTACATCAGATCACGTAAAATCTTGCCAGATCTCTATAAGGTTTGATTTTTTTTACTGTAGATTGGTAAATAGCCGGCGGGTTGATTACCTATGTTTGACCAAACTTTGACTTTTTGACTTTTTCAGTATAAAATGCTAAATAGCTTCCTTGGAATGTGGATTTTTGTATTTCAGATTTTGGATGACAATTCGATCCTTTTTGACTCATTTGTGTGATCACTGAACGAATTATTCCTCATTAGGCCAGAACGGATTTGTGCTAACAAGAGTATAAATACATATCTAACTATAACACTCAACGTGTCGAGCAACCTCACAAGTGCACACATCATAAAATATCAGTGCAAACTCTAAAAAGCAAACATATTCATCATCATATATGTTTGTAATTCAAAAGCTCGATTGGAACAACATAATTTAAATCTGTTGTAAGTGCAACTTGATAACAAAGTACAAGAGCACAAATTCATTAATCAATCCACTGAAGAAGAAGGTGATCAGAAGCTAGGCAAGTGGGACTTGGCAAGGCTTTTGAGTCATTATAGACTAAGTGAGAGTGATGAGGTCTTTAACCCTACTCGTAACTTGGCGAAGTTTGTGAGGTAAAAGAATCTAAGAGGAAGTTACTCTTAGAATAAGGAATTAAAAGCCGTGTGAGCGGGCAAATGGGTTTTAGAGGGATCGTGCATGCGCAGTGCGGTGCGTTGGGTGCATTTTAGTTTGTTTCAGTTTGAGAAAGTCCGGTTTGATTAAATGCAATGACTTTATATAAGCAAAAAACGTGATTATATTGAGGAATATATTTACATATTTATTAAAAGTAAATATATTTTCAAAATAAAGATTTTACTTTATTGAAAAATAAAATAGAGTCGCCACCCGGTTCAGTTACACTAGGAATTGTAGTATACTAATCCAAAATGGGATTTTTATACGGAAAGGAGAATGAGATTCTGAGTTCGGACGTAATAGTTACTCATTTTGTTCAAATTGTTTAGATTAACTTTTTTTTATGGAAAGTTTCTATATATTATATCTCAAGAACACGTTTACAAGGTGTATGAACCAAAAAAAATGCCTGACACAAGCAGGCAACTAATCACTAACTCTTGAGCAAATAATACTAGAACTCAATATCTATAACCCGCCTAAATTTCTTTCTGTATAGACCTAATCTGTTTTTAACAATGAATTTGACTTGAGTAAGACAGAAAATAATAGACATACAAGATGAAGAGAATATACAAGCATTTTGATTAGACCAAATCAGATAAATGGCTACCTGCAGAGATGCCAGATGAGCACTGTCTCTCAGGTAGGTTAGCTTAAGCAAACTAAACCATTGACTCTAGTTGCTGAAATTAACGTTGTCAAGATTCAACCAAACACAAACACGATCAGCTAACTGCTTCGAGAAAGGACATTGAAAGAACAAATGCTGATGATTCTCATCAACCTGATAACAAAAAGGGCAAGAAGCATCAATTCTAGGAAACTACACAACCATTCTGTCTCTAGTAAGCAGTGTTTGTTGAACTGCTAACCAAAACATAAATCTATGTTTAGGGGCTGCTAGTCTGCACCAAACTTGCTTATAACCCTGAAATGTATTACCACTGCCAGTCAAGATATTATAACATATAGATGAGTGGTATTTGCCAATTTTAGTATCCTAAACAATCAACTGAGGGGTCATCAAACATCTGATATGTAACAGCTTTTTCCAATACCAACTAGCTCCACCTTTAATCTCCACACTCCAAGTGTTACAATTTTTTAAGTAGATACTGTGAATCCACTTTAGCCATAAGGATTCTTGCTTAAAAGTAATTGCCCATAAAAATTTACCACTTGAGAGTTTATTCCATAGACCCCCTCTCTAAAATCCAGGCCTCCAAATCTCTTAGCCTTACAAATTTTATCCCATGCTACATAGTGCATTTTTCTCTTATTATCAGATTCACCCCATAAAAAAACTTTGCACAATCTATCAATTTCCTTTGAAACAGAAGAGGGAAGACATAAGATGCTCATCCAGTAAGCTCGAATGCTAAAAGTGACAGTCGAGATGAGTTGGATTCTACTTGCAAATGAGAGGTACTTAGTCCTCCAACCAGTAATCAGATTCCTAATTTTATCAATAACTTTCGCACAGTCACTCTTGTTCCACTTGTTTGACTTTAGAGACACCCCAAGATAAGTAAGAGGAAATGAACCTTCACAGACACCCGATAATTCCATAATCTCCTGTTCAACATTATCCAAGACCCCACAAGCATAAAGGCTGGATTTAGAATGGTTGATGTTAAGTCCCGAGGACACCAAGTACTGAGAGAGAGCCTCAAACATGCTTTTAAAGGACTGCACATTAGCCTTGTATAGTAGAATTAGGTCATCAGCAAAACAGAGAGCATTGAGACTAATAGGTTTACATCCAGGATGAAAACCCAGATTATCGGACTTGGTTTTATAGTGAAAAGTATGGGTCAAATATTCTATAACAAGCATGAAAAGAAGGGGTGATATAGGATCCCCCTATCTGAGACCCTTCTTTCCCATAAAGCCACCTTGAATTCTACCATTTAACGAAAGCATATAATATGGACTACTGAGACAGGCCATCACCCATCTAATTAAAGTGGAAGGGAAAGCTAAACCATTTAAGAGATTTTTAATAAACTGCCAAGAAACAGTATCATAGCTTTACTCAAATCAACCTTAAGGAGAAATCTAGCTGAGACATTTTTCCTCCCATACAATCTAAGAATGTCCTAAAGAATCAGAATATTATGAGCAATGGACCTCCCATTGACAAATGCTCGCTGATTTTCATTCACTAACATAGGCAAGACCATATTTAATCTACTACATATTAGCTTAGAGATGCACTTATATAAAGTACTACAGCATGCGATTGGCCTATAATCTTTGGCATTAGAAGGGCAATCAGTTTTAGGAATGAGAACAACAAAGTAGATGTAAAATTTTTAGGAAGCTTACAAGTTGAGAAGAACTCATTAACTGTCGCAACCACTTCACCACCAACAGTACTTGAAGCATCTTCAAAGAAGCCAGACCTAAACCCATCAAGACCAAGGCTTTTATTGATACTAATGCTAAACATTGGATTTTTAACCTCGTTAGCCGAGAATGGTTTAATCAAGTCAAGTTGTTGCTCAATGGTAAGAGTCTTTCCGCAAGCAATAATATGAGGGTCCAATCTGCTAGAAGCCTTACTGGATGTCCCCATGAAGTTATGAAAATGAGAGAGAAAATGATCGATGACTTTCCCAAAATCCTTCACTCTTCTACCGTTCTCCATGAATGAGAGGATCCTGTTTTGAGCCCCTCTACTTTTCATAGTAGCGTGAAAATAACTTGTACAATCATCACCCAAGCGGAAGCTAGGACACTTTGCTTTTTTGGTGAAGAAACTGCTCATAGGCTTTTGAGATTGTAGAATATTATTTAAGAGCATCTTTTTCTTACTGCAATAGAGAGGGGTCTAGTAAATTATGTTGTAGTTTCAATCTAATATCTGAAATATGAATTGAAGCTTTCCTATAATTATCAACTACATCACCCACAGACTCCTTATTAAACTTCTTAAGCCTCTACCTTAGCCTGGATAGTTTATGGTCCAAGTTACTCAGTGGAGAGCAAGCATAGTTCCTACTCCATGCCCCTTTAAGAGTCTCCTTGTAACCATAAAATTCACACCACATATTAAAAAATTTCATAGGTCTAACACCAATTTCTTCTGCACTAATACTTTTCACAAGTAAAAAACTATGATCAGACTCAGGACTGTCATGATAAGAAGTAAGACAATAGTTAAATGCATCACACCATTCTTCATTACACAAGATCCAGTCAACGTTGGAGTAAACCTTGGAATTTCCCAATTGATTATTAGACCAAGAAAATTGAGACCCAACACACCTGACCTCTTCTAAATGAGCCTTTTCTAGCCAATCAATTGCATCTGCAATGTTATTAGGGTTGATAGGCTGACCCCCTAGTTTAGCAGGCATATTAAAAATGGTATTGAAGTCACCCCCCACTAACCAAGGCGATGATATAGCACAATTATTTAACTGGTCCCATAAAGGTTTTCTCTAAGCCACAGTATGAAGCCTATAGACTGCTGAAAAGTCAAAAGGACTAGCCATCCCTATAATTTTGACCTTGTAGTGTACTAGTTGATCAGTACAAAACTAATAGAAACATTAAACAGATCTTTCCTCCATAAAATAATAATTCTACCTCCTGGGTGAGCTGCATGATTAAGGTAGCTACCTCAACCACTAAACCATTTATTGATAAATAATTCAAAAGACTTACAATCTAACTTTGTTTCAAGGAGAAAACACATCTCCACTTTATTTAGGGAGCAAAGCTCTCTAATGTTTCTTTACTTAATGGACCTATTGAGGCCCCTTACATTCCAAACGAGCAGGCATCCCATTCTAAGATTATTGGGTTTTTGTTTGAGCAGTTTGGCTCATACTACTAGGGGTATTTTCAATTCTGCCACCTTTTTTCCTCTTTTAGGTGTGATCCAAGGTTCTTCAGAGAGACTCACAACAACCGCTTTTCCATTATCATTCACATGGCTTCAAACTAGAGGATTAGTTTCTTAGGACTGAGGTTCTGTAGTAGGCTTTGAAATAACTTTATCAGCTTCACTTACAAGGTTCTGAGTTTTCTAAGAATTCATTTTAGTATTGGTTTTAGTGTTAGGAATTGAATCAGGTTGCTTAGGTTTCGAAACCAAATTTGTCCTCTTCCTACATTCTTTATCCTAGTGTCCATAGCCCTTACATGAACAACATTTAACTTGTACCCAATCGTACTCAACTTTTTGATCAACTAGTTGGCCAAACTCATTAACAAACTACACCAATTCAACGACTTCATTAGTGCAGTTTAGATTAACTTTGGAAATTTTGAATGTGTGGTAATTTCTGCATTACACTGGCTTTATTTAATAAATAAATTCAAGAAATAAAACGGGCATTATAATGGCATGAATAAATAGATATTTGCTACCAAAATTTTGGCATAGTAACGGCAACGTTTGAGTTCTAGCCCGAAAACTCGAATAGAGTTTCCTCATATTTCGGATGTTTCATATGTACCTACGAGCTTATTTACACATATTATATTTTAAGTGGCTCTAGTGGCTCACTTAACCAGGGAAATGAAATGCAATGTGCAATAACAAGATAATAAAAATGAACTAGAATGAATTTTTAAAGTTGGGCTTAGAGCTAATTACCCATAGTTTACCTTTTCGTCTGTCTGGGATGACTTGAGAGCCGGCGTAGGACCGAAGTTGTCTGAAGAAAATTACGGTGTATTTGGAAAATAGGTTTAACCCAAGTTATGACTATAATCTTGGATTATTCCTAAAGAAAGTGCGGTGTTTTTGAGAGATTGAGTCATTTTTAGACCGAAGTTTACAGTGAGATCAAGATCTAAAAAGATAAGAAAATGAGTTTATACCGAATGTCGGTGATAAAGCTCGAATTTAGAAGTGTTTAGACAGAGTTTCGGGGCTTTTAGGACTTCTAGAATAGAAAAAGGACAAAATGGTAATTTTGGGATTTTATAAATCTTTTCCATTCTAATGAAATGAGGGGGTGACCCTGTATTTATAATGGGATGGTAATTAGCCGGTGGGCTAGTAACCTATCTGACAGGATTTTACATCAGATCCCGAAAATCCTGGACAGATTACGGTAAGATTTGATTTTTTTTACTGTAGATAGGTAATTAGCCAGCAGACCGATTACCCATGTTTGACCAACTTCGAATTTTTTATTTTTCAGTAGGAAATGCTAAATCATAGCTTCCCTAGAATGTGGATCTTTTAATTTCAGATTTTGGAAGACAATTCGGTCCTCTTTGGCTCTTTTGTCTGATCACTGAATAAAATAGGCGTAATTCCTCATCGGGCTGGAATGGACCTGTGATAACAATTTTCCCCTCGCATACAAAAATTTGGTGCTAGAAATTTTGTTGTATGCAAAACAAACAAAATAGTGTGTGTGGAATGCAATGAATCAAAATATTTTTAATTGACAAATTTTGACACAAAATATATTTTGCCCCTTTGATTAAAAATGTATTAATGAGTTGCATGAGGTTAAAATTGACCGGGGTCGAAATAAATGTTTTTGGGTGCTTGATGCATGAATGACTTTGTAAAAACTACTTTTAGGTCCACTCATTTTATAAACAATGGAGAAAATGGATGAAATATGCAAAATTGCCAAAAATTTTCAAAACATACGTAATTAGTCGAAATAGGCGTAATTCCTCATGTAAATGGATAAAATAGGCGTAATTCCTCATCGGGCCGGAATGGACCTGTGATAACAATTTTCCCCTCGCATACAAAAATTTCGTGCTAGAAATTTTGTTGTATGCAAAACACACAAAATAGTGTGTGTGGAATGCAATGAATCAAAATATTTTTAATTGACAAATTTTGACACAAAATATATTTTGCCCCTTTGATTAAAAATGTATTAATGAGTTGCATGAGGTTAAAATTGACCGGGGTCGAAATAAATGTTTTTGGGTGCTTGATGCATGAATGACTTTGTAAAAACTACTTTTAGGTCCACTCATTTTATAAACAATGGAGAAAATGGATGAAATATGCAAAATTGCCAAAAATTTTCAAAACATACGTAATTAGTCGAAATAGGCCTAATTCCTCATGTAAATGGATAAAATAGGCGTAATTCCTCATCGGGTCGGAATGGACCCGTGATAACAATTTTCCCCTCGCATACAAAAATTTCGTGCTAGAAATTTTGTTGTATGCAAAACAAACAAAATAGTGTGTGTGTGGAATGCAATGAATCAAAATATTTTTAATTGATAAATTTTGACACAAAATATATTTTGCCCCTTTGATTAAAAATGTATTAATGAGTTGCATGAGGTTAAAATTGACCGGGGTCGAAATAAATGTTTTTGGGTGCTTGATGCATAAATGACTTTGTAAAAACTACTTTTAGGTCCACTCATTTTATAAAAAATGGAGAAAATGGATGAAATATGCAAAATTGCCAAAAATTTTCAAAACATACGTAATTAGTCGAGGGGCTATAAAAACAGCAGCTTGACTCCCATTTTCTCCTCACCAAAAAATTCTCTTCTTCTCTCTTGCGGGTTTTGTTCCTTTTCTTTGAAGATTTTTGCCTTCTAACTATTTCCGACGATGATTTCTTTCATCTTCTTTCCTTTTCTGCCCCTCTTCATCAGATTTTGCGCGGTCTCCATGTGGATCAAGCTTTACAATATTCGCTTGGATTTGCCAGCCGTCCAAGTGACTAATCGGAAAGTGATCATTGATGGTCAACAAGTAGAATTATCCGAGGTCCCCACTGAGGCTTTATACGGGCTTCCATCAAGCTGGATGTACCATAGGATCCGTCCTATGGATTTTATTCCGCCTTCTTGAAGCCTTTTGCTCACCTTTCTCGAATTCTGGTAAGCCTTACTACCTTTGCTGCATTTATTACCACGTTATTATCATCATCATTATTTTTTTGATGATATTGTGTATTTGTTATACATATGCTTCTCTTGCTCCTCATTTACGGCATGAATGCAATGACCTTCGATAATCGTGTGATTTATTGAAGACTGGTGTATGATTAGTTATATGCATTATTATTTTTTCAGGTCATCGGCCATGAGGGTGGTAGTATTTTCCACTTTTACAAGTGGTGTATGGTGCTATCTCCTGGTGCAAAAACCATTGTCGACGGGCGTCCTTGGGGAGGATGGTGAGGAATTGCAAGTATATGAGGCATCACAAGTATCCATACATCCTAGCCGGTACTGCTACCCACATATTGAGCAAGTGGTCCAACACTACCCACACTTCCCACTTTCATTATGGGGAGTATACCATCACTCCGCTAGATTACTGTGCCATTAAAGGTCTTCCTTTTCGCGGTAATGTGATCCATTTCAATGCTTGCTTTACTTATGACAACTTCAATGTGGAGACCATTGAGGCTTTGATTGGCTACTCTGGGGATGAGTCCGGGCGAGTTTCTCATAAGAAACTTATGACCTTTCGGACCACTTAGGATAGAAGGAACTTGACTTCTGCCTGTGAGGCCAGAGCTTTCATGGCTGCCCCTTTGTCGTGGCTGTGTTTTCCTATTAGGGGTTCGATCGTGAATCTCCATATTCTACCCACTCTGATTGATCCAACCCGCTTTGATGAGTATGCATGGGGTCAAGCCACGTTGGGTCATCTGTATTGGGCCCTTGACCAGTGCATGAGGAAAAAGATTGGCAAGTTCAAATCTTATCTTCAGATTATCTATATAAGGGTTTAACTCCTTTTCTTCTTTATGAGCATTTTTATCTGTCTTTTAGCATTTTGATTTCTTTTAACTGCTTGTAGATCTGGATTTTTGAGATGGTGATTCTCTCGAGGACCAAGCTTGTGCAAGATTACTGGCGTAGTTGGGAGATGGACTCCCGTTCCACTCTTTCTGCTCGCCTCCGTAATTTGTCTTTGGAGCAGGTATACTCTATAACTTCCTTGATTCGTTTTAATCACTATATTTGCTACAATTATTATATTAATTCCCAGTTCCTCTTTCTTTTCTCAGATCAAGATGCAGCCTTAGGGGTATGATCTTCACTGGCCAGAGGTTATGAGATTAGTTAGGGAATTTGTGAACACCCGGCGGATTATAGAGACTCACTTCTCCCTCGAGTGGTACCTTTGAGTGCATATCTAGAATTCACATTTTCCTCCTAGGTTACGTTCTATTCCTCCTGAGATGCCATGATGGATTTTCCGGCCTCGTAGCTCGCCTAACTTTGTGCGATTGGCCTCTAATGGTTTTCCTAGCACCTTCTTGGAGCGGATTAGGGGGTATGTGGAGTTTTACCATTTCTAGCTATTGGGATTGTCGAAGACGGACCCTATTCCTATTGAGCCCAAGCTAGACATTCATAACCCCTTTGAGGGTGATGCCCCTTTTACTTCTGCCCCTAGCGGTCAGGCCAAATTAGGTTTGCCTAGGATTGTCTGGATGACGGTACCTTCTTCTTCATTGACTCGAGTTTCTTCCTTGTCTTTTCATTATCATGCATAATCGGACTAATTTGCCCTTGCTTTACTATCTTTATTAGATCACTAAGGTAGGAAAAGGCATGTGTCTACTTCCGCTCATATAGGTAGTTCTTCAACTTCATCTATCCCGTCTTAGAGTTCGGCAATGGTGGAGGCACATTGGGGGTTTCAGTATCATCTCCCTATGTCCCTTATGTACCGTCCCGACTTGAGTACCTACACGCTAGTGATCCAGCCTTATCTAGATCCTGAGCTTCCAGTGGCCTTCCATCTAGCTGATACCACTCAAGTGAGTCTTTTCTGCTTTTTTCTTCCAATTTTTCTTAGATTGCGATGGTTCTAACTTATTCTCCTGCCATTCTTGCAGGTGCCTATTGCTGATAGCATCTCTGATTGGGGATATATCTAAGGACAACAGCGGTTCGTAATGAACCAAAATTATGATATGGTAGTACGGTCATCATTTTGTTATTTTGATAATGATGCATGGCATGTTATGAAATGCATATGAATGATCTGTGTTAAAATGTTGCAGCTGGAGATCTAATGGCTTCAAGGTCTGTTGGGGATGCTTTAGGTGGATGACCTGCAGTAGCAATCGCAGTAGGGACATGTCAATCCTTCCAGATTCTTTCCTTGGGGTGGTTACCTCCTCCTCTGTCATCCCTTGATCCTAGCCACCCGAGTTCTAGCGGGCAGTAGATAGGCTTTCTTGTTGTCATTTTCTTTTGTTTGGGCCTTTTGTAGTGCCTCTTTCTTGTATGAACATATTTTTATATATAAAATAACTTTGTGTTATTCCTTCGCTTTGTGCTTTCTTTTGTCGATGATCGAGTTTATCAGGGTAATCTGCCAGATATTGGCAGATTGCCCTAGAAACTACGTATAGCAAATTATTACCCTTTAAGATTTCGCCATGGAGAACTACATCCATTTTCGTGCAGATTTGAATGTTTATCTAAAGAACTTAGATGGTTGGGATAGTCTTGGGGTCTGTGGACTGGCGCATATAAAGGAATACTATCGTATCTTTGTTAAGGACAACATGATCTAGGCTGCTATCAGATTCTGGGACCCTGTCGACAACATGTCCTGGTTTGGAGATCACGAGTTATGCCCCTTATATGAGGAATTCTGTGGGCTCCTGAGATCTTTAGCTGACATCCCTCAAGCCATTTTAATGCATCGTCCTAAGTTTTTTGATCCGTTTTCAATTGTAATGACTTGACAAGTGCTGACTGATTTATGACGAGGGCTTGTGATTGGATGTGGCTATCGACATAGTTAGGAACCTTCCTCCTAACAATGCGAGCTGGCTTCCGCTCATTTGTTTACTCTTGCTGGGAGTCTTCCTTTATGAGGTTCCCACTATGGTTTGCAGCTTCTTTCTGACTATCATCGATCAGATGTTAGAGGGGAAATCTGCCATTGTAATGAGTTTGGTTGAGACACTGATCTTTGTGCGTTCTTCCTTGAATGGGACTGAAGTTACTACCAGGGGCAACAAAGTTCTCCTTCAGGTAAATTCTATTTAAGCCTTTCTTTTTGCATGAATCGCCTTTTCGGGTTTTTGATTCATTAGGCTTGCCTTAATTTTTTGCCTGGACCGCCTTTTTAGGTTTTCAATCCAACATGCTATCTTTTTTTTCTTTTTTTCATTTTTTTTTCTTTTGTACTTTTGTGTTGCTTTTGTAGCTTTGGCTTTGGGACAAGCTTTCTATGTTATTTGTCCCTACCAGTATGGATTACTATCTGAAGGGCTACTAGGCACGGGGTTCTGTAGTTCACATCGATAATTATCCTTATAGATATTTTTACCATTGAGGAGTGGGTTGAGTTTATGGGGAGTCTAGCCACTGAGGATATTTGTTAGGTTTGCCCTTGGTGGGGAATCATGCATGTGACTACTAGTATTGCTAGAGATGGCGTAGTCCTCATTGGTCTTTCCGAGATCATCACCTACTCTCTTGGTCGCTTGTACAGGTAGTATGGTCGTCCTCAGGGGTTCCCAACATCCTTGTGTACTTTGATCGGCCCTAAGCTTTCTTATACTCGGGTTTACCGTCATGACGTGAGGTGTATTGACCACTCTAGGGTAGAGATGAACTATTCCATCCCTCTTAATGTCCACCTCTCCAAGGCATGTAATGTTTGGATTATGAGTACTCGTGGGCTTCCTACCCTTGGAGAGAGGCTCATCGAGATGCAGAGACTTCAATGTTTCCTTAGGGGCCATTGAGCTTGCCATCGTGTGTCGCTCCTGCAGCAAAATAAAGGCTTCAGGCCTTATTGTTCGACTTTGTTGTTTCCATTCCCTGTTTATAATGCATTTCTATGTGTAATAAGGATGAAAAGATGCTTTTTAAATGCATGTTTATTTTAAACAATTCACATTTTCCATTTAATGCACTCATTTAGTATATTTAACATGAACATGTTACTATAAAATATATTATTTAAATAGGAAGGACAAATGGTATTTATTCCCAAGAAATGCCCATCGTTGCCCAAGGTTCTAATTGGATTTTACCTACGGCCTCACTATCTTATTTTTAAGGTCTTTATTTTTGCTCAAGAGCCCCCACTAGCTCTTGACAGACATTTTGTGCTTTTCTTTTTCTTATTATTTTTTCTTCTCTTTTTTTATATGAGATAGCGCTTCAGCTTGTCCTAAATTACTGGATCTATAAATTCATTACCATCAGAGATCTTTACTTCCCCTTTACTAAGAGTCTTTCTTACTATATATGGCCCTTCGCAATTTAACTGGAACATTCCTCAAGCATCTGCATGCATTTTACAAGATTGCTTTAAGGCTAGATCACCCATTCTCAAGGGTTGATCTTACCCCTTGACTTTACAATTGTAAGCCCTAGCCATGCGCTGTTGGTATAACTTTAGATTCTCCAATGTGGTTAATTGTCTTTCATCAATCAAAGTCAGTTCCTCGTGTCTTGCCCTCACCTATTCATCTTCAGGCAGTCTTGCTTCAAGGGCTATGCACAAAGCTTTAATCTCTATTTCAATGGGTAACACCGCCTCCATTCTGTAGACGAGAGAAAAAGAAGTTTGACCTATAGGAGTCTTGACGCTGGTCCTGTATCCCCATAAGGCATAGGGAAAATGATTGGCCCAATCCTGGTAGTTAGAGATCATATTAGAGAGGATTTTATTAATTGCTTTATTAGCCACTTCGACATATCCAGTGGCTTGAGGGCGATAGGGTAAAGAGCGATGATGCTTGATCTCGTGCTTCTCACTAAGATCAGTTGTTTCCCCTTGGAACTGCACACCGTTGTCACTTATTATATGATGAGGAGTGTCATACCTGGCAAAGATATGTCACTGAATAAATTGAGTCATTTTCTTAGTCGTGATGCTCCTCTACGAGTCTGCTTCAACCTATTTGGAAAAGTAATTGATGGCTACTATAGTGAAGCGATGGCCATTGGTCAAAGATGGTCTTATTTTGTCGATGATATCGATGCCCTAACCTGAGAATGGCTAAGGCGTTGTCAAGCTTTACATTGTTGTCAGGGGCAAGAGGCTCACATCTCCATATATCTGACAAGCATGGCAAGTCTATGCTTCTTGAATATAGCCAGCTAGCATGGTTAGCCAAAAGTATCCCATTCTCTGGAATTTCCTTGCCATAATGATGTCGTTCATGTTTGGACTGTAGTCTCCTAAATGTACCTCTTTAATCACCTTCTCTACTTCTTGTTGAGCCAGACACTTTAACAGTAGGCCATCGAATGACCTCTTGAACAGATCCCCTTTAATTTTGCAAAACTACACAGCGAGATTCCTTAACATATTTCTATCAGAATCTGTAGCATCATCTGAAAATTCACCCTTTTCGAGGAACTTGATGATGTTAGAGTACCAGGGTTCTTCTTTATCCATAGTGTCGTTTATTGTGTGGATGTAGTATGAAAATCGAGTCATTTCCATAATAAAGGGTTTGATTGGAAACTTTTGGGGGCCTTCCCACATGGAGGCTAAAGTGGCCAATGCATCTGCCATCTGGTTCTGCTCTTGGGGCATATCACAAAATTTGCGTTCGTTGAATATTACGGCTTTCCTCCATATAACATATAGGTAAGGTCTGAGGGATTCCTCCTCTAGTTCCCAGTCTTTTATGATGTGCTTGATGACTAAAGCCGAGTCACTAATGATTTTTGCCTTATCCACTCTAAGAGTGACTAGAGCATACATTTCAAACAACCAGGCTTCATACTCTGCCCTGTTATTCATGGTGAGAAATTCTAATCATTTTGACAGAGGTATGAGTGCCCCATCTAGCATAATGATGATGACTCCTATGCCAGCTCCTCATTTATTAATGGCTTTATTGAAGAACATGGTCCACTTTTTAGAATTTTGTGTAGTCGTTGCAAAGCATTCTTCAAGGAATTCTAGGTTTTCCTATTCTTCTTCATCGAGGGGTTGATTTGCTAGGAATTCGGCCACCTCTCTTCCCTTGATGGTTTTCTTAGTGACATACTTCATATCAAATTCTAATAGTAACAAGAGACACCTTGCCAGTTTTTTGATTAGCAAGAGAGCTTGGCATAAATAATTCATTGGATCCACTTTCGCAACTGCTTGAATTCTATAAGATTGGAAGTAAAGTCTGAGTTTCTTGGTGAGCCAGACCATGGCGGCATAAGTTTTCTCCACGATGGTGTATCAAGTCTCGTATTCTAGCAATTTCTTGTTGAGGTAATAAACTACGTGTTCCTTCTTATCTTTGTGCTCCTGAACCAACACAGCACCCACAGACGTCTCTTCCTTACATTGGTCATTCCACTCCATTGGTTGCTGCTTTCCCAAGAGCTTGAAGATAGGCTCGTACATGGTAGTTAATCATGCTATAAAGCCACTGACGTACTATATGGACCCCAAGAAACTTCTCACTTCTTAGTTTTCAGCATATGTATTCCCTTGACAGCATTGGCCTTATTAGGATCTATCTTTATGCCTCTCTTGCTAACCATGTGTCCCAATAATTTTCCTGATATAACATCAAATATACACTTCTTCAGGTTAAGACAGAGGTTATGTTTCCCTATTCTTATGAGCAATTGCTCTAATACTGCCGGGTTCTCTTTTAATGTGGCAGATTTTACAAGCATGTCATCTACGTAGACTTTGAATTCTTTGTGGATCAATCATGTAGCAATGTCATGACTAATCATTGGTAGGTTGCCCCTGCATTTTTATGTCCGAAAGGCATCACTCTAAAATAATATGTTCCCCACTCTGAGATGAATTCATTTTGAACTTGTCTATTATGTTCATGAGGATCTGGTGGTAGCCAGAGAACCCATCCATAAAGGAATACATGGCCGCTCTTGCCAAACTGTCTATCAGAACATCGATGTGTGGTAACAGGAAATCATCCTTAGGGTAGCCTTGTTCAAGTCCTTGAAGTCGAGACAAATTTGGATAAAAACCATTTTTCTTGGGCATAGGAACTACATTGGATAGCCAAGTGGGATACTCGACGACCTCAAAGAAATTAGCTTTGATCTACTTTGCTATTTTTGCTTTGACCTTTTCAACCCATTCTGGGTGCATTCTCCTCAATTTTTGCTTTATTGGTCAAATTTTTGAGTCCGTGGGGATCTTGTGCTCGGCAATGTGCCGATCAAGTCCTGGCATGTCTTCATGAGACCAAGCGAAGGCTAAAATGTGACTTTTTAGTACTTTTATTAATTCTCTCTCTTGTTTGATGGGCCTTTGATTGAAAATGCACACAATTTTTGGATTGTCTTCCGTATTTAAGTTAATTTCATTTATAATATCATTATCAATGTTAAAGATGCTAGATGAAAGTTAGAACGGATGCATGGAATCATAATCAGAAACACAATCCAAATAAGCAAAGTTCTTCATCTTATTATCATTATAAAGTACATTATTCATTTCAAACATGTTGGAAATGGAAATAAAAGACTCATCCTAATTAGCAGGATCTGGCTTTACAGCTGATGGTTCTTCTATGGCAGCTGGCTTTAATAGGATTTCCTCGTCGTCTTTCTCTTCTACCTTCGCCTTGCCCTTATGATCTTGACATGGTCCATGAGAGCCTGGCTCAAGCTACCTCCCTTGCTCCTTGCCTCTTCTACTATCTTAAGTTGTGCTTAAAGGGGATTGGTTAGAGTGTCAAGGATTTCCTCTTCCTTACTTGGCTTTTTGGTACCCGTTCATCAAGCTTGGTCTGATTCGAGATTGCTCCAACATCTAGCTGATGAACTGCTTTCTTCATTACACAAGTTACAGAGCTTTTACCATGCTTGCCATAGTTAACTACATTCAAGAAAATCTCAAATCTCAAGACTGTCTTTCCTTGGTGAGTGATAGGTTCAGAGCTTCCATTGTAGGTTTGGTGTGACTTCTTCTGAGAGACCGTCTTATAGGTGATCCTTCTAGACCATGTATAGCCGAGTCCTATAGGCTTCCATTCTCCTACCCTTATATTGAAGGTCGACATTCCCTGTTCCCAGGCTCCTAGCCCTTTCCTAAGAGTGTGGTGTTTCTGCATGTAATCCTAAATCCAAGGGTCGTACTACACCTCTAGCTACTTGTTTGATTCTTAACGAATTATGACTATGGTAAATCCTTTCATATGGCTTTCTTCCATTTTCAGCACTGCCACTACTAATGCTTCATCATCCTCTAGTGTAATAATCTTTCTGTGGAAAGGGATTTTGACTTTTTGGTGAAGAGTGGGCAAGACACCTCCTATAGCATAGAACTATGGCCGCTCGAGCAGCATAGAGAAGGTCACCGGGATGTCTATGACTGTGAAAAGTGCTGTAGATAACATTTTATTGATGGTAACTTCAACTTTAAACGTGCCAATGACGGTCCTCTTGGAGTTATCATAGGCTTTAATGACCGTTGCAGATCTCTTTAATTCCCTTTCGGTTAGTCCTAAGATTTGTAAAATATCCTTAGAATAGACATTCAGTGATGAGCCCAAAAACACTAGCCTTTAAGTAAGGAGCCTTATTATGGTGAATACCCTCTTCGGGTAGATCTGAGCTTGAGAAAATAATGTCGGGGATAATAGTACTAGTCTCGTTATTAAGTAGCGTGCAAACCTATTCAGGTGATGACAAGGGAGACATTTTAATTTCCATCAGCTTTTTAACAATAGAAAGCCTGTGGTCTTGAGAACCAAGGAGGAGGTCCCCTATACTCATCTTAGTGGGGGTGGCAGTTAATTGATCCACAATCGGGCTCTCTATCCATTTTGAGGATTTAACAAAAGTAAGACGAGCCAGAGGTTTCGCTCTAGGCACAGCGGGGGCTACTGACCCAGTGATTTTCCCTCCTCTGGTGATAGAACTGACAACCTGGGTTAGCGAGTTTGTTGTTTTGAAGACTTTAAATTCATCAAAATCCTCATCAAGTAGTATCTCTCCTAAGTCAATCGCCTTATTTACGGAAGATGGCACTTTGGTGGCGAAGGGCCATTGCATAAAGGGAACCTTTTTATGCTGCCTTTCTAGAACAACTGGGTTCTCTGTAGAATCTACCATAGAATGGGATTAGAGACATGCCCAATCATGTGAATGGATGAGGAAGCTCTATCAGTTGGTTCAACTTTGTCAAGTACATCGAGTGCATCACTACGAGCGATTGGCTCATTTTCATATTTATTCATGTACCACGGGCATTCCTTAGCTGATTCCCTCAATGTTTGGCAGATAGCGTTGGTTGCTTCCCATTCCAAATATAACAATGGGTTCCCGAGTTTATCCAGCTCCTATGGTTTAGTAAAGATATCAGCTTGGTTGAGATATATACCAATGCAACATCCTTTTTCATCACATGATCCCGGATGAAGTGATGCCTTATGTTTACATGCTTCATCCTGCTGTGAAGCACTGGATTCTTTGACACATCTATAGCACTTTTGTTGTTACATAATACATTCACACATCCGAGTTGCACTTCATAGTCTTCAAGTTGTTGTTTGATCTATAGGAGTTAAGCAACGCAACTTCCGGTTGCCATATATTCGGCTTCTGTAGTGGATAAGGCAACTGAAGTTTATTTCTTGCTATACCATGAGACTAAGCAGTCTCCAAGAAAATGACATCCTCCAGATGTGCTTTTTCTTTCAATGGAATCTTTGCCATAGTCTGCATTCGTGAACCCATGGAGAGTAAAGTTTCCATTACTAGGATACTATAACCCAGCTTCAGTGGTTCCTAGGAGATATCTCAGTATCCTCTTGACAACCTTGAGATGAGGATCCTTTGGATTAGCTTGATATCTTGCACAGTAGCATACTGCATAGTGTATGTCAGGTCTGCTTGCTGTTAAGTATAGGAGTGAGCCAATCATTCCTCTATACAACTTTTAATCAACATCTTTTCCTTTACAGTCCTTGGATAAGACTGTGTCTGAACTCATGGGAGTAGACATTGGTTTGCTGCTATCCATTTCAAATTTTTTCAGAATCTCCTTGGTGTATTTTGATTGATTGATGAAGATACCGTCTGGACTTTGTTTGATTTGTAGGCCAAGAAAAAATTGAGTTCTCCCATCATGGACATCTCAAATTCCTTTTGCATTTGAGAGCTGAATTCTTTGCATAATTTCTCATCAGTCGTACCAAAAATGATATCATCCACAGAGATTTGAACTTGAATAATATCATTCTTCTTCTTCTTCTTGGCGAAGAGTGTGGTATCTACTCTACCTCTGGTATATTCCTTGGATATAAGGAATAGGCTCTTGGTGCCTGATTTAATCCATAGAGAGCTTTCTTCAGTTTGTAGACATGATCCGGATGCTTGGGATCTTTAAATCTGGGTGGTTACTTGACATATACTTCTTGAATGACGCCATTTAGAAATGCACTTTTGACATCTATTTGGTATAATGTAAACCCCATGCATGATGCAAAAGAATATAGAATCCGGATTGCTTCCAATCTTGCTATAGGAGAGAATTTTTCTTCGCAATTAATTCCTTCTTGCCGATTATAGCCTTGAGCTACTAGTCGGGCTTTATTTCTTACTACTTCTCTAGATTCATCAAGTTTGTTCCAGAATACCCATTTGGTTCCTATAATTGATTTTCCTTTGGGATAGGGCACAAGATTCCATACATCATTTCTGGTAAATTGATCTAGCTCTACCTGCATTGCCATCATCCGGCTTTCATCTCCTTTAGCATCTTAAAATTTCTTTGGCTTTATGAGAGAGATAAAAGCAGTGTAACTCATCATCCGGTTGATCTGTCCTCTGGTTCTAACTAGATTTTGAATGTCGTCTAGAATATTCTTAATAGAATGATCTTTATATGTCCAGATTTCTCTTTCCAGGCCTTCATGTTGAATTTGGACTTGCTCTTCTTCAGCTTCAACTATTTCTTCATTAAAGTCAATTTCCTGTGGATTGTGATTGACTTGATATGCCTCTAGATTATAGGATTTTCCCTCATCTTCCTCTGTGTATATCTTGATATGGAATGAATCCGGGATATCTTTTTCCTTCTTCTCTTCAGATTTTTCAGCTGCCAGAGCTTGATCTTTCAGAGCGAAGTTTTTCTTTCCTGCAGTGTTAGTTTCATCAAAATCTACATGTATAGACTCTACTACAGATTGGGTTCATTTGTTAAGACTCTGTAAGCCTTACTATGTGTTGAGTAGCCTAGGAAAATTGCTGCATCAGATTTAGGATCAAATTTTCTTAATTGCTCTCTGTCATTAAGGATGTAGCATTTACATCCAAATGCTTTGAAGTATCCGATTTTTGATTTTCTTCCCTTCTAGATTTCATACGAGGTTTTTTCTATAGTTTTCCTGATGAGAGCTCCATTTAAGATGTAGCATGCTGTGTTTACGGCCTCACCCCAGAAATATTTTGGCAAACTATTTTCTCTTAGCATTATTCTTGCCATTTCTACTATGGTCCTATTTTTTCTTTCTACCACTCCATTTTGTTGAGGAGGGTGAGGGGCAAAGAAGTTGTGTTCAATGCCCTTGGAGTCACAAAAGTTAGCAAAATGCTTATTTTTGAACTCCCTACCATTATCGCTCCGGATGCATGCAATGTGTATGCCCTATTCTACTTCTATCCGGATGAATGTTTTAGAGAATTGGTCAAATGCTTCATCCTCGCTTGTTAGCAGGAGAACCCAGGTATATCGAGAATAGTCATCTACGATGACCATGGTGTATTCTCTCTTACCTAAGCTCAGTGGCTTAATTGGACCAAAAAGATTAATGTGTAAAAGCTCAAGTACTCTTTTGGATGGAATGTATGATATGGAAGGGAAACTTTTCTTATGTTGTTTACCTAATTGATATGCGGTGCATAAATGATCCTTATCAAAAGCAATCTTAGGCAAACCCTCAACTAATTCCTTTTTGGCTAATTTGGACAGGAGATTCATACTTACATGTCCCAATCTCCAGTGCCATAGCCATGATTCTTCTTCTTTAAACACTAGGCATATATTCTTTTTACCATTTTTAATGGTTACAGAATAGACATTATTCACTCTAGGTGCATAAAGAATAAGTTTATTTGACTTATTATCATAAACTAAGCAGCCTCCAGAGTCAAATGTGACTTTTCTTTCTTTGTCACATAATTGAGCCACACTCAGTAGGTTAAATTGTAGTCCATCAACTAGTGAGACATCTTTAATCTTTAACCTAGATCTAATAGTTCCATAACTAATGATCTGTCCCTTTTGATTATCTCCAAAGCTTACTTTGCCTCCCTTCTTTCAGGTTAATATGATGAAGGTCTTCTCATCACCTGTCATGTTCCTCAAACATCCACTATCAATATACCAAGTGTGTTGATCTACTGTGGATCTAAAGCATACCTGAAAAATAGATCAAGTGGGTTTGGGTACCCAATCAGATTTGGGTCCTCTCGGGTTAATAACCATCTCAGGCTAAGGATAATCATCATAATAGCCATTTTTTAATCTATATGATTTAGTTATATGGTTATTTTTCCTACAAAACTTGCATCCTGAAATAGGTTTATTTTGCTTTTGCTTCTCACTGATCTTCTTTAGGTCCTCCCTTCTGTAA
Source organism: Euphorbia pulcherrima (assembly GCA_947683365.1). Lineage (NCBI taxonomy): Eukaryota > Viridiplantae > Streptophyta > Magnoliopsida > Malpighiales > Euphorbiaceae > Euphorbia > Euphorbia pulcherrima. The sequence continues at coordinate 18,220,802 of CANTUS010000002.1, forward strand.
TTGCCTTTATACCTAGCTTCGTGCACACTGGTGAATGGTCCGGTATAACTCCGAAAGTTGGTTGGAGGTGCAATTTCAGCTCTATGGTTTTTTCTTTGCTCGATAGGTAGTTGGTTATAAGCTACCTTAGCTTTTCCCTTCTGAGCAGCAGTAAATCTTTGAGCTTATGGTTGTCTTCTTACCTCATTTGTCCTTTGATGTGAGTTTCTTTGAATCCTGTTCTGAGGAGGAGAGGGATTATCTCTTCTTGGATTCTTTGTTTCAGGTTTCTTTCTGGATACATCCTTTAATTGGTTGACTTCTCTATCTAGTCCAGTCACATTTGCATTCAGAATCTGGACTTGATTTCTCAGAAATTTTTCTTCTACCACATCAATATGGTTGGTTGCTCTAACCAAATTGATGTCTTGTGCCATTACATCAGCATACTCAGCCAATTCTAGTATTACTCTTTTCAGGGATTTGATGGCTTTTGCATTCTTCTTTACTCCCTTGGTAACAATAGAAAGAGCTTTTGCAAGATCGAAGTTAGAGGTAGGGTTACAGTAAGAGTTTACCTTAGTGTTTGCTAAATCTGATTTTGATTCATCAATTTGCACAGTTTCTTATCTGGAGGTGTTCCTTTCGGATTACTTTGCTTCGGGTTCTGTTTGAGCCATGAATGCACAGTTAGCGGTTTCTTCTTCTTCTATTGAGGATTAATTATTGCTTTCTTCACTGTTCCTCTAAGTGTTAACCATTGCCTTCTTTTTAAGTTTCTTAGCTCTCTTGAGCTTGGGGCATTTTATCCTGAAGTGGCCTTTTTCGCCACACTCGAAACAAGCAGCGTCTTTCTCTAGATCTTACCTTTCTTCCGGATTCCTTCTGTGCTTACTTTTTCCAGAGGTGCCTTCTCTTGGTCTCCGAGATTCATACCTTTTTTATCTTCTTCTATCCTTCTTTTGTATTAATCGATTTAGCCTTTTGGTCAATAGAATGAGTTGATCTTTAGTACTCATTGACTCATCTATTTGCTCTTCCTCTCCAGATGCGCCTGATTTGGTGGATTCTGCCTTAAGAGCAATGGCCTTCTTTTACTCCTCAGGTCTCTTTTCTTATTGACTGTATCTTTCTAAGGACAGTTCTTGAGTTAGAAGATTACCAATGAGTTCACCATAACTGTAGAAATTTAGGTCATGAGCTTCCTTAATGGCAGTCTTTTTATTGTCCCATTCCTTAGTGAGACTCCAGAGCACTTTCTTGACCATATCTACTCCTGGAATCTCCTTCCTTAGTCTTTTCATTTCATTTACTAGATTTGTGTATCGAGTGTTCATGCTGCTGATTGATTCTTTAGGCTCCATCTTAAAAGATTTAAACTTTTGTTGGAGTAGATCAAGTTTGGATTCTCTTACTTTAGTAGTTCCTTCATATATTACTTCCAACTTCTCCCTGATCACTTTAGCAGTTTCACATCCAGATATCCTGTTGAATTCCACTACACTAAGAGTATAGTGAAGCATGTTAATAGCATTTGTGTTTTTATGCAATTTTTTAAAGTCATTATCATTCCATATACTTGATGGTTTTCGGGTAGTCATACCTGCTACTTCGTAAGTAGGTTTATATGGACCATCTTTAATAACCAGCCATGCTTACCTACTTTGTGACTGGATGAAGTTCTTCATCCAATTTTTCCAAAAAGTGTAGTGTTCACTGGTGAAGAGTGGAGGACGGGTAACAGACATACCCTTAGAAAGAAGTTGCGAGTTATGGAAACTCATTTTGATTTATGAATCAAAATATGTGGACCTTTACCTCAAGATTATTAGATCTCTAGTTTGAGCACTTGCTCTGATACTACTTGTAGGTCCCTATTAGAGTATTTATAAGGCAGAGGGGGTGAATGGCCCTTTTTTATGGAATTTATAGACTTAGAGAAAGTCTATATGTAGCGTGTTTGATTATGATCTGGAAGATGGATCCGGATGATAAATGTGATCCAGAAGATGAATCTGGATGATACAAAATGAATGCAGTATAGTAAAAATAAACAAATGTCAAACACAAGGATTTTATACTGGTTTGGCCCTGCCTACGTCCAGTCCCTGAAATTTGCTTCTTCTGAGCTTGTCTACTAAAGGATTCCTTTTCAACTAGCAGGAATTAAGCCTTACAGATTTATCTCCAGATGATGACTTCTTTTGGAAGTAGGATATACCACTAGAAGCACCAACTCCTAGTTGAGTCCTCTTATCTTTAGCAGGATATACCACTTAGCCTTCTACCTTGAATCTACGTTGAGTCCTACAGGGAGATCTCACTCAAAGCACCTACTTCAAGTTCTATCCCAGTCTCCTAACTCACCCAAGTTAGAGATTATTAAACTTTTGGTTTGTAACAAAAGGTTGGTTTTGGAGTTCCTCAAGTTCATAGTTTCACTTGGGAATCCTTACAAATAGATTTTGAATCAAGGCTTCTTGGAGGGATTATTTTGACTGATTGAATGTGTATTGCTTTGTTACTTGCTTTTGTAAGTCAATCAGATATAATTTCTCATTTGGTGAAGAGTTCCTTTTATAGGCTTTGATCTTGAATGTAGCCGTTTGTGGTTGGTGGGCTTACATTTAATCTTCACCCTTGATCAGGTTATGAGGTAGAGCTTCTAGATCCGTTAGACCATATTTTAATTCGTTTGAATTCTTGGGATTAGTGCTGAAAAGTTGTCAGTGATCATTTTTCTTGTAATTTTGTGATACACCAACTTTCATACCAATTGTCATATGGTGTGAGCTCCATGCGTGCCTTTATTGGTCTAGGATAAAAGTAGTTTAGACTTTCTCTATCCTTTGTCTACTCCTTTTGACTTTTCTCTGAACCATGCTAGTGATCTTCAGTTTACAAAAGGTTATTTGACTACTGTAGACCTAAGAGGCGTAAGGAAAGCTATGTTTTATACTTTCCTTAGTTTATTGGATATAGGTCTTCTGCATTTTTCTTCCGAATGTTCTTTAGACCTGTATTTTTTGGATCTTCCTTCAGAAGATGGCTTTAATCAGTTCTTTCGGTTGTAAGTCTTGACGACAGAAGTTTATTTTCTTTTCAGACCTTGATCCGAATATTTTTCCTCCATTGCTTAGGTTTCTGATTTTGTTCAATAAGCAATCTTAGCTTTGTCCGGATGCTTCCATTTGGATTTTAAGAGAATTTCTTACATTTGTTTTTGTTTCTTTCAAACTTGATCCAGATGTATATTATATTTTATAATCCGGATCGTTGTTTTTCCAATAAAGAGAGCAGCAAAGAGAACATCCAATGCCATGGGTAAGGCTAAAGTGAAAGATTCTGAGATGGATGGTGAAGAGGCCACTAAAGAGAGAAAATTGACTCCTCGGATTGAAGACAATGTTTCAATCATCCACTCAAGTGATGTTCAGTTTGAGAGGGTAACTTTCCCCTGGATGAGAAAGTGTAAGGTCATGCTCATGACTAATAACCAATGCATCTATAAGCCACCTCATGGGTGGTTCAATATCAACTTGGAGTAGATATGGTGTGAATTTATTTATTCGTTGCCTCTAGGGATATGTGATCTACTCAACGTGTTGAATATATGCCCGGCTCAGATTTATCTGAACACGTGGGGCAACATAGCCGGCCATTACAAAATTTGTATAGACTTAGGGCTTGGATCTGATGCTCACTTTTTTAGGTGGGTGGCCTCTTATAAATTGAATAAGGGAGAGGACCACCTACATTTTACCCATAGGAAGGGTTTTTATTCCTTCACTGGGAAGTCAAAATCAGGGAACAATTTTAAATAATTCTTTGTATATATTGAAGTGCAAGAATGGGCACCTAGTTTTCCGACTCAATGGTCTTTTAAGATACCGCCTCCCTTCTCGACTCTAAAAAATTAGGCAGACATCTGAGTAGGGCTATTTAAGCGGCTAAAGAAAGGAGTTTGGCTACTCAGCAACATTTCTTATGCCCTAGTTCATAGGTTTAGGGTGATAGATTATAAGTTGGAGTCAGATGACGACTTTGAATACTATCCCGGCCCCCAACTTCTTAGTGAGTTGATTTGATTTCTTTTGTCATTTTTTTTCAGCTATGTCTGGAGTTAAAGATAAGGTTACCAATTTCATAGCCAAGCGGGTCAAGAACTTAAAACAGGAGAACACCCGCCAAGCCCTGAAGGTGTTAGCTATTCAATCTAACAAAACTGCCGATACAGTTTAGTTTTGGAAAAATATGGAGTCAGAGCTAGCTAAGAGGAGCAAGTGAGGCCACCCGGAAGATCCAAAAGCATCCAATCAGAAGCAAAAAAAGGCCAAGGGCGCTGATGAGGTAGGAAACTATGCCCATTAATTTAATAGTTCCCGGGGTACATGCCTAATTAATAGCTATCTTTATACACAGGCAAAGTTGGACCCGACCCTTATTCCCCAGTCGGGGGCCACTTCGGATCAAGTGGCTTCTCCCCTACTCACTCAACTTATGAAGAAGGCCCTTCAAAAGATTGCTGGTGATAAGCCGAGTATCTCTCTCCCGGCAGTGCAAGAATCACTTCAGGATGTTCTCCTGTTGGAGCGAGAACATCAGCGTTATGAAAAGGAAGATGATCTTACTTTAGTGGGTTTGCTCTTCCGAAGCCTTAGCCAGGTGAGCTATTCTTTCCTCTTAAGACTTGTGATTACATTAATCGTTGTTGAGTTCTAATGTAAGTGTTTGCTCTTAGGCTTTTCCCGGACGGCCGAGGTGTTCCATCGCATCAAAGCCGAGGAGACCAATGGCAAAAAACTAAAGAAGGCCATTGATCTGTGCAAGAGCTTGAGGGGTCGATTGAAGGACTCAGAAGGTAAGAATAAGAAGTTAGAAGAAGAACTTCAGAAAGTGAAGGGCGAACATGAGCTTCTTCAATCGGTTCATGAAACATCCTCCGATAAACTATTGAAGGCTAAAGCTGACCTCACTTCTTCCCAGCTGGAACTCCAAATGGCTCAGCTCGCCAAGGAGAAGGAGGAGGTAAAGTACATATAATCAATTGAAGGAATGGTAGATAATGGTTTTCAATTCGGTTGGATGGTGTTTGATTCTTGCAGGCTTCTTCATCCAGACATTCTTGAGACCCTTCTCCTTTCCCTCAAGTACCCTGGCTCAGGAGAAGAGGAGTAGGAGGTGGCGGATGATGGCTCGATGGATGAGACCAACGTCGCTTTGGGGAAAAGTTTAGGTGGTGAAGATAACCGAAGCTCTACCCCTCCAGCCATTTTAGAATAGTTATTTTTATTTTAACTGTTGGATATGATGTATCCTCTTAAGGCAATTAGGGCGATATATCTTAATTATGTAATAGTAAGAATAATTTGTTTTATTAATAAAGGCATTTAATCTTGTTGATCCCTGTGAGAGTATTTATAAGGGCAGAGGAGGGTGAATGGCCCTTTTTCTCGGATTTACAGACTTAGAAAAGTCTTAGTGTAGCGTGTTTGGTTATGATCCGGAGGATGGATCTAGATGATGTAAATATGACAATAATATGCAATAAAGTAAAAGAGAAAGAAAATCAGACACAAGTATTTTATACTAGTTCGGCCCCGCCTACGTCCAGTCCCTGAAGTTTCCTTCCTTCGAGCTTATCCAAAAGTGGATTCCTTTCCAACTGCCAGGAATCAAGCCTTACAGGTTTATCTCTGGATGGTAACCCTTCCAGAAGTAGGATATACAACTAGAAGCACTAACTCCTAGCTGAGTCCTCTTGTCTTTAGTAGGATATACCACTTAGCCTTCTACCTCGAATCTAAGCTGAGTCCTACAGGGAGATCCCACTCAAAGCACCAACTTCAAGCTACATCCCAATCTCTCAACTCACCCAAGTTGGAGATTCTTACTCTTTAGTTTTTATCAAAGGGTTGGTTTTTGGAGTTCCTCAAGTTTATAGTTTCACTTGGGAATCCTTACAAACAGATTTTGGATGTGCTTTGTTCTTGGAGTGATTATATTAACTGATTGAATGTGTATTGCTTTGTAGCTAGTTTTTCAAATTAACCAGTTGACCTTCTCATTTGGTGAAGAGCTCCTTTTATAGGCTTTGATCATAAATGTAGCCATTGTTGTTGGTGAGTTTTCATTCAATCTTCACCCTTGATCAAGTCGATGATGTGGAGCTTTCAGAGCTGTTGATCAATTCGTTAGACTATATTTTGACCCATTTGAAATCTTGGGATTGAACTAGAAAGTTGCCAGTGATCGTTTTACTTGTCTTTTTGTGATGCACTAACTTTTATACCGTTTGCTTTTTCCACGCGCATCCTTATTGGTCTAGGTAAAAAAGCTAGTTTCATTTTTCTGTTCGGTGTCATTCCTTTTATCTTTTCTCTGAAAATGCGAGCTGTCAATGTTTTGTCTTTCTAGAGGGGAAAGGATCTTTGACTTAGAGACCAAAAGGATGGAGGGAAAGTTATATTTTGTATCTTTCCCTATGTTTAAAATATAGGTCTTCTAGATATCTTTTAGACCTATATTCTCTGGATCTATCTTCTTCCGGAGATAGCTTCAATCAGTTCTTTTGGATGCTAGTCTTGAAGGACAGAAGTTTGTTTCCTTTCCAAACTTTGTTCGGATGGTTTCCTCTAGTGCTTAGGTATTTAATTTCTTCAATGGATGACTTGTTTCTTGATCGTTGTCCGGATATTTCCATTTGGATTTGGGAGTATTACATACATTGTTTTTATTTCTTTCAAACTTGATCCAGATTTGTTTTTAGATTGTTATCCGGATCATTATTTCCCAACAATCTCCCCTATTTGATGGAAATAAAAACCTGAGTCAACTAAGCATAAAGAAGAGAGGGTTTTATGATCTAAGTATGATTCTTGATACTTAGTCATTTACAATGCTCCCCCATAATTCTAGCATCCTAACTCCCCCATAATTTTATGATTCTAGCTTCTAAGTTTGTTTTAGTACAATTACAGATTGTACTTTAGAAGCGTTTGTTTTGATAGTTAACTACTTCACTTCATATATACTTCTGCTGTTAATGATGGTTAATATCATGAAGTTTAGAATTATAAATTACAGAAATACATATAAAGTGAATCTAGCTCTTATATAAGTATTACAATATCATCTAGCTAGCTTAACTACCTCTTCGGAAGGTTTGCTCTTCCTGCCTTGTATCGTTTTGCCTTTGCCATTCCCACTTTCTTCCTCTTGATGACTCAGATCTCCCCCCCCCCCTTTTTGGTTCCATCAAGGGGATCAATAACCATGTAGGTTTGCGAAGCAGAGGAGTAGATAGAGTAATCCTTGTTGCCTTTTACCCACTCATCAATGATGTGATCAACTATAGGCGGAGTCAAATAAGAAGGGCGAAGAGATCTCTGGAGTTAATCATAGGATTATGAGACTTGGGGGAGAATGCACATAATATGGTCCTGGTCTTTACGATCAAAATAGGGGAACATGGCCTTGATAAGAGTAGTCGTACCTTTCTAGCTCGAGAATCTAGAGTCCCCTATGGCTTGGACAAGATTGTGTAGTATCGGAATGAGTTGGCTTTTCAGAATAGCCGGAAGGGAAGAGGGTCCAAAAATAGGCAGATTTTTGATTCCAGTTTGGAGTAAGCTTATTTCCTCTGAGATCCCCTTTCGGATATTATGGAGTGACTTTGTTTGGTCCTTTATTACCTTGGAAATGGATTTCTTCCAGTCATTTATCAATTTTTCAATACCGGAGTTTCTGGACTGCATCTCATCACCCATATCATCCAATATCTTTTCTTTGAGTTTGGGAGCTATGTCATCTAAAAAGTGAGCAAGCATGTCCTAGGTCACCTGTTGATCAGTTTCCAGGTTAGAGAGAGCAGGTTTCAGGTCTCTTTCTTCCATGAATTTTGTCAACCTTTCAAACTTAGAATCAATGTAGTCTTTTATTTTGATGGATAGATCAGTGGCGGATGAGGACATTCTTTCGAGAATAGTTGTATAGTTATCAGAGGCCAAGGTATTGGCTTGACTGGCAGTCCGTTTTGTTGTAGTGGAATTTTCTGTGAGCTCATTCAAAATTGGCTGGATTTGAGATAGAGAGGCTTCAGCTATAGCGCTAAGAGTGGGAAATTCCATAACTTGCTTCTCAATTCGAGGAAGGCTTTTTAAACTTTCCTTAATTTTGCCAAACTCCTTTTGAATAGTCAAGGGCTGAAACTCTTTATAAAGCAATGCTTCAATAGATTTTAAGTGTGTGCAGATGCTTCAAAGGCTCTGCTTGACATACCCTTCCTCTTGTTCCTCCTGTGATGCTTCTTAAAGTAGCTTGAGTGCAGCCGTAACTTTGGTACTTTTGGTGTTGGGAGTGGGAATCTTGATTGGATTGGCGATGAGGGGTCGCTTTTCTCCAGATGAGGTGGATTCATCTCCGGAACTTGAAATGCTTCTGGGGGATTGATTTTGCTCTTCCTTTTCAGTTTCTTTTGAGCTAGAGCTCTCTTCTTCTTCCTCCTCATCATTACTTTCTTCTTCATCCTTATCCTCCTCCATCCGTTCCTTCGAATGAGCCTTGCCCATAGGGTCCACTTCAGAAGTGTGCCCTTTGGAACTCAGACTCGCTCCCTCCTCCGGAGTTATATCATTTGAGTTTAGCACTATGTCCTTAGTGACATTGTAAGAGTCTGTAGCTAAGTTGTGCCCATTTTCATCCCGAATAGCATCAAGATTAGAATCAAGATGAAGTAGAGCAGGGGTTACCTCATTAGTTTATAGCGTTTGATTCTTATCATCTTTAACTTCCTGCTTTTCTTCTTCCAGCCTAGCCTCTGGATGGTTGGAACTATCCTTAACCACCCCTATAAGTGCCTTTACAGGACTTACAATTCGCTCTTCAAATACGTCGGAAGTTTCCTCAATGGTTACTACAGATGCCTTTTCACGACTTATCTTTTCTCCCCCAGGCGTGTTGGTATTTTCCTCAACACCCTTCTCCAGTGCCTTTTTAGGACTTTCAAGATTTGTTATTAGAGTGTTGGATCTAAGCAGATTTTTTGGAAGAGCTCTTGGTTTGTCAGGAAAGATGAATCGATCAGCTTATGAAAACTTTGGTAATGTATCCATATCCTGTGGGTCAACAAGAATTGGAGGTACTTGAGATGAGTCTTCGGGTCCTTCAGTTCTCTCCCGGTTTATTTTGGTGTTGTCCTTTATCACAGCTTATACGATCTCATATTGCACATCATCTCTCCCCACAATCTCTGTTGCTCCGGGCATATTTTTCCCTTTATTTGATTTTCCTTTTTCTAAAGCAGCTTTCTCCCTATAATTCTTTACTTCTTCACTCAGCACTATTCCAGCTAGTCTCCTTCCTTCACTGGCCTTGTCCTCTTGGGCAGCAATGGCTTCATCATAAGTTAGCCCCTTTCTTCTAAGCTTCTTTTGTTCAGGAGCCTCATCCTCTGTCTCCTCATCATCCTCAAATGCTTCCATTTCAGTGAATGTTCTTTTAGCTTTCCTCCTTCTGGCCTCAACTACATTGGCAACAAATGGAGGCAAATCAACTGCAATTCCTTTCTTGGCCACCTTTTTTATTAGCTTTCCCTTTCCCTTGGGTTTTTCAAGATTGGCTTTCATGATTTGGCTAATTGTTAGGATGTCTTCATCAACTTCTTTATTTAGAATTGCTTTCAAGTTCTTTTGTGCCTTACTCTTAATTGTTTTGGCCTTCTTGGGAATAGGGGCTTGCTCTTCCGGATCCACCATCTTTCAGGACTTGCTCATTTTCTCTTCCCTTTTCTGTTTGGCCTTTTCTTCATCCCACTCCTCACCATATCAAAGATTGAGGAGATTCATCTTAAGAATAGGCTTGCCATAGATGCCTTCAAACCCGGTCAGATCCACTTTCGCTTCTTGCAGGATTCTAGTGATTAGGGCGCCATGGGAGTTCACATGCATCTGGAAATAGTGAATGATCAAGACTGGTCAGTTGACTTCCACACTTCCAACCTAGTGCTGCAAGATGTAGTTCTGGAGGGAAGAAACTATAGTCAATGATCCCTTCCTTATCAGGATAGGTTTTGCCAAAGCATGTTCCAGAAATTTGGGCGTTCTGGGGAAGTATGTGGAGAATTTATCTCCAAAATAATTCTTATGAAGCTATAGTTTTAAATCATAGTCAACTCTAATTTCATCACCATCTTTTCTCATCAGTACACTAGAGTTCTTCATGTTTAGATTCTTCTCAAAGAATTTTAGAGTAATAGTTATGACCTTCCCCTGGACTTCAGTGCGTAAGGCATCAAAATGGTTATAAGCGCTGAGATTTTTGTAAAATTCCTTCACCAGCTCTCGGTATGTAGGGCAATTTGTCTTCAGGAAGTCACCTATATTTTGATCTTCGATTAGGGTGAAGAAAGGAGGGGTTTTGAATAAATAATCATCACCTAAGTGATCAGTGGGAATAATGGATTCGGAGGTCTTGAGATTCAGGGGTTTAAAATCAGTATCCCTTAAGTCAGATACTTGAAAGAAATTATTGCTATGTAAGATCTCGAGGGTGTTTGAAGTGTTTGTGGCTGCCATTTAAGAGAGATTTTGAAAGCTAGGGTTCTGGGTTTGAATTTTTGCAGAGTAACAATAGAGTATGTTGCTCGCGTGAAGAAGAGAGGGGATTTTGAGGGGTTTATATAGAATTTTTAAAGTGAGGGTATTTTGGTAATCCGGACTCCGGCTATTTTGGCTGGATTGATGACATGGCAGTCAGATTTTTAGGAGAGAGGAAAGTTTAGTTTAACCGAAGAATGTGGACGGTTTATTTTAAAAATAACTGTCCAATTTATGGTGCATGTAATTACCAATTGTCCTTCTTGTCTACTGATGTGGCATACTTTCTTCCGGATTAGGCTTGTATTGGCAATTACCTCTATTTCGGATGATCCAGTTTGACAAGAGTCTTAATTGACCATGGATTCTCTTCCGAATTTTCATTAAATTGGATTTGACATGCCAATGGCCTCTCTTAACTTCCCAAATTGATCTTTACTTAAGGGCTTAGTAAAGATATCTGCCCTTTGCTTATTGGTTGGAATATATACCAATGCAACATCCATCTTCATCACGTGATCCCGGACGAAATGATCCCTTATATTGACATACTTCATCCTACTATAGAGCACCGGATTTTTTGACACATCAATAGCACTTTTGTTGTCACATATAACATCCACACATCGGATTGCACTCCATAATCTTCAAGTTATTGTTTGATCCATAGGAGTTGAGCAACACAACTTCTAGCTGCCATATATTCTGCTTCTATAGTGGATAAGGCAACGGAAGTTTACTTCTTGCTATACCATAATACTAAGCAATCTCTAAGGAAATGACAGCCTCCGGATGTACTCTTTCTCTCAAGAGTATCTCTACCATAATCTGCATCAGCGAACCCTTGGAGTATGAAATCTCCATTACTAGGATACTATAACCCATCCTCAGTGGTTCCTAGGAGGTATCTAAGGATTCTTTTAACTGCCTTGAGATGTGAATCCTTAGGATTGGCTTGATACCTTGCACAGTAGCAAACTATATAGTGTATGTCAAGTCTGCTAGCTGTCAAGTATAGTAGTGAACCAACCATTCCTCTGTAGATCTTTCGATCAACGTCATCTCTTTCACAGTCCCTGGATAAGATTGCATCTGATCCCATTGGAGTGGACATAGGTTTGCTTTTGTCCATTTCAAACTTTTTCAGGATCTCCTCAGTATACTTTGATTGGTTAATGACAATCCCATCTGGACTTCGCTTGATCTGGAGACCAAGGAAGATGTTGAGCTTTCCCATCATGGACATCTCAAATTCCTTCTTGAGAGCTGAATTCTACTCACATCCTTTCATCAGTGGCTCTAAAAATGATATCATCCTCATAGATCCAGACTAGAATAATATCATTTTTCTTCTTTTTAATAAATAGTGTGGTGTCTGCCTTGCCTCTAGTATATCCCTTGGATATAAGAAATGAGGTTAATCTTTCATACCAGGCTCTTAGTGCTTGCTTTAATCTATAGATAGCTTTCTTCAACCTGTAGACATGATCCGGATGCTTTGGATCTTCAAATCCTAGTGGTTGCTTAACATAGACTTCTTCTTGGATGACACCATTTAGAAATGCACCTTTGACATTCATTTGGTATAATGTGAACCCTATGAATGATGCAAAAGCACATAGGATCCGGATTGCTTCCAGCCTTTCTATAGGAGCAAAAGTTTCTTCAAAATCAATTCCTTCTTATTGGTTTTAGCCTTGGGCAACTAGTCTTGCTTGTTTCTCACCACTACTCCGGATTCATCAGGCTTGTCTGGTGCCAATGATTGATTTCCCTTTAGGAGAGGGCACTAGATTCAATACATCATTCCTGGTGAATTGATCTAGCTCTTCCTGCATTGCCATCATCCAGCTTTCATCACCTTCAGCATCTTAAAATTTCTTTGGCTCTATGAGGGAGAGATAAAGGCAGCATGGCTCATCATCCGGTTGAGCTGACCTCTGGTTCTAACTAGATTCTGAACATCATCCAGAATATTTTTGATAGAATGATCTCTGTAGGTCCGGATCACTCTTTATAGGCCTTCATATTGAACTGGGACTTGCTCCATTTCAGCTTCAACCATTCCTTCTTGGCCTTCATTAAAGTTAATCTCCTATGGGTTGAGATTAACTTGTTGTACCTCTGGATCAAAGGATATTCCTTCATCTTCCTCTTTGTACTTCTTGATTTAAAGTGAATCAGGAATTCCTGCTTCCTCCTTTTCTCAAGATTTTTTAGCTTCCGAAACTTGATCTTCTGGAGTGTAGCTTTTCTTTCCTGCAGTGTTAGTCTCATCAAAATCTACATTTATTGACTCTACCATAGATTGGCTTCGTTTATTGAAGACTCTGTAAGCCTTACTATGTGTTGAGTAGCCAAGGAAAATTGCTTCATCAGATTTAGGATCAAATTTTCCTAGTTGCTCTGTATCATTAAGGATGTAGCATTTATATCCAAATGCTTTGAAATACCTAATTTTGGGTTTTCTTCCCTTCCAGATTTCATATGGGGTCTTTTTAATTGTCTTTCTAATGAGAGCTCTATTCAATATATAGCATGCTGTATTTACGGCCTCACCCCAAAAATATTTTGGCAAACAATTTTCACTAAGCATTGTTCTAGCCATCTCAACTATGGTCTTGTACTTTCTCTCAATAACTCCATTCTATTGAGGAGTGTGAGGGGCAGAGAAGTTGTGTTCAATGCCCTTGGAGTCACAAAAACCAGCAAAATGCTTATTTTTGAATTCTCTACCATTATCACTCCGGATGCGTGCAATGCTTATGCCCTATTCTACTTCTATCCGAATGAATGTTTTGGGGAATTGGTCAAAAGCTTCATCCTTACTTGTTAGCAGGAGAACCCAGGTATATCAAGAATAGTCATCCATAATGACCATGGTATATTCTATTCTACCTAAACTCAATGGCTTGATTGGACTAAAGAGATCAATATGTAAGAGTTTAAGTACTCTTTTGGAAGGAATGTATGAGATGGAAGGGAAACATTTCTTATGTTGTTTACCTAGTTGGCATGCAGTGCATAAATGATCCTTATCAAAAGCAACCTTCGGCAAACCCACAACCCATTTCTTTTTGGCTAGTTTGGGTAGGAGGTTCATGCTTACATGTCCCAACCTCCGGTGCTATAGCCATGATTCTTCTTCTTTAGACACCAAGCATATATTCTTCTTATCATTTTTAATGTTTATAGAATAGACAATATTTACTCTAGGTGCGCAAAGAATAAGTTGATTAGACTTACTATCGTAGACTGAGCAGCCTCCGGAGTTAAATGTGACTTTCCTTTCATTGTCACATGATTGGACCACACTTAGCAGGTTGAACTTTAGTCCATCAACTAGTGAGATATCTTCAATATTAAATTCAGATCCAATGGTTCCATGGCCAATGATCTGTCCCTTTTGATTATCTCCAAAGCTTACTTTGCCTCCTTTCCTCTGGGCTAATGTGATGAAGGCCTTCTCATCACCTATCATGTGCCTTGAGTATCCACTATCAATATACCAAGTGTCTTGATCTACTGTGGATCTAAGGCATACCTATAAAATAGATCAAGTGGGTATGGGTACCCAATCAGATTTGGGTCCTCTCGGGTTAATAACTATTACATGCCAAGGGTAAACATCATAATAACCATTCTTTAATCTACATGATTTAGTAATATGATTAGTTTTTCCACAAAACCTGCACCCCAAAATGGGTATGTTTTGCTTTTGCTTCTCGCTGATCTTATCTAGATCCTTCCTTCCATAGTTGCCTTTATACCCAGATTCTTGCACACTGGTGGATGGTCCGATATAAATCCGGAAGTTGGTTGGGGGTGCAACTTCAGCTCTACAATTTCTTCTTTATTTGATAGGCTGTTGGTTGTAGGCTACCTTAGCCTTTCTCTTTTGAGCAGTAGTATATCTTTGAGATTGTGGCTGCCTGCTAACTTCCTTCATTCTTTGATTAGGGGTCTTTTGGAATCTGTTCTGAGCGGAAGGATGATTATCTCTTCTTGGAGCTTTTATCTCTAGCCTCTTCCTCGATACTTCCTTTCATAGATTGATTTCTCTGTCCAGTCCCATTATATTTACATTTAGGATTTGGACTTGATTCCTGAGGAAGTTCTCCTTCACAACATCAATATGTTTGGTTGCACTAAGTAAATTGATAACTTATACCATTACTTCAGCATCTTCTGCTAACTCTATTACTACTCTTTTAAGGGACTTGATTGCTCTTGTATTCTTCTTCACACCTTGATTACAATAGATAGAGCTCTAGCAAGATCAAGATTAGAGGCAGAATTTGAACAAGAATTTACCATAGTGTTTGCTATATCTGATTCTAATTCTTTGATTTGCACTGTTTCTTGCTTGGATGCATTCCTTTTGGATTGCTTTGCTTTCAGTTGAGTCAGAGCCATGAACGCATATTTTACAGTCTCCTCTTCTTCTGTTGAAGATGAGCTACTACTTTCTTCACTATTGCTCCAACTATTAACCATCGCGTTCTTTTTGAACTTCTTGGTTCTCTTGAGCTTGGGGCACTTTGTTCTAAAGTGGCCTTTCTCACCACATTCGAAACAAGTAACTTCTTTCTTTGGATCCTTCTTTTCTTTCGGATTTCTTCTGGGCTTGTCTCTTTTAGAGGTGCCTTCTCTTGGTTTTCGGGATTCATACCTTTTTGATTTCCTTCTATCTTTCTTTTGTATGAATCGATTTAGCCTTTTGGTTAGTAGAGCAAGTTGATCTTTGGTGCTCATTGATTCATTGATTTTTTCTTCCTCCACAGATGAAGCAGATTCGGTGGATTCTGCCTTAAGAGCAATGGCCTTCTTTTTCTCCTCAGGCTTCTTTTCTTGTTGGCTATACCTCTCTAAGGACAATTCTTGGGTTAGAAGATTACCAATGAGTTCATCATAACTATAAAAGTTTAAGTCATGAGCTTCCTCAATAGCAGTCTTTTTATTGTCCCATTCCTTGGTGAGGCTCTAGAGCACTTTCTTAACTATTTCTACTTCTGGAATCTCCTTTCCCATCCTCTTCATCTCATTCACTAGATTAGTGTATCTAGTGTTCATACTGCTAATTGATTCTTTAGGCTCCATCTTGAAGGATTCAAACTTTTGTTGGAGTAGATCGAGCTTAGCATCTCTTACTTTGGTGGTTCCTTCATAGGTTACCTCCAACTTCTCCCAAATCTCTTTTGCAGTCTCGCATCCAGATATTCTATTGAATTCAGCTGCACTAAGAGCATAATGAAGCATGTTAATAGCATTTGCGTTTCCACGTAACTTTTTAAAGTCATTCTCATCCTACATGCTTGATAGCTTTCAGGTAGTTATACCCTCTACTTCATAAGTAAGGTCATATGGACCATCTTTTATAACTAACCATGCTTGCATGCTTTGTGACTGGATGAATCATCCAGTTTTTCCTGAACCTATAGTGTTCACCGGTGAAGAGTGGAGGACGGGTAATAGATATACCCTCAAGAAGGAGTTGTGAGTTTTGGAAACTCATTTTGATATGTGAATTAAAATATATGGACCTTTAGCTCGAGATTGTTAGATATCTAATTTGAGTACTGGCTCTGACACCACTTGTTGGTCCTTGTGAGAGTATTTATAACGACTGAGAGGGAGGGGGGGGTGAATGACCCTTTTTTACGAAATTTACAGACTTAAAAAAGTCTTAGTGTAATGTGTTTGATTATGATCCGGAGGATGGATCCGAATGATTCAAATATGACAACAATATACAATAAAGTAAAAGAGAAAGAAAATCAAACACAAGTATTTTATACTGGTTCTGCCCCGCCTACATCCAGTCCCTGGAGTTTCCTTCCTCCGAGCTTATTCACTAGTGGATTCCTTTCCAACTGGTAGGAATCAAGCCTTACAGGATTGTCTCCGGATGGTAACCCCTTCTAGAAGTAGGATATACCACTAGAAGCACCAACTCCTAGCTAAGTCCTCTTGTCTTTAATAGGATATACCACTTAGCCTTTTACCTCAAATCTAAGCTGAGTCCTACAAGGAGATCTTACTCAAAGCACCTACTTCAAGCTATATCCCAATCTCTCAACTCACCCAAGTTAGAGATTCTTACTCTTTGGTTTTTAACAAAGGGTTCGTTTTTGGAGTTCCTCAAGTTTATAGTTTCACTTGGGAATCCTTACAAACAGATTTTGGATGTGCTTTGTTCTTGGATTGATTATATTAACTGATTGAATGTGTATTGCTTTGTAGCTAGTTTTTTCAAATCAACCAGTTGACCTTCTCATTTGGTGAAGAGCTTCTTTTATAGACTTTGATCTTAAATGTAGCCATTGTGGTTGGTGAGCTTTCATTCAATCCTCACCCTTGATCAGGTCGATGATGTGGAGCTTCCAGAGTTGTTGATCAATCCATTAGACTGTATTTTGACCCATTTAAAATCTTGGGATTGAGGTTAAAAAGTTGCCAGCAATCATTTTGCTTGTCATTTTCTGATGCACCAACTTTTATACCGTTTGCTTTTCCAAGCGCGTCCTTATTAGTCTAGGTAAAAAAGGTAGTTTCATTTTTCTGTCCTATGCCAGCCCTTTTGTCCTTTCTCTAAAAATGTGAGCTGTCAATGTTTGTCTTTCTAGAGGGGAAAGGATCTTTGACTTGGAGGCCAAAAGGATGAATGGAAAGTTATATTTTGCATCTTTCCCTATGTTTGAAATATAGGTCTTCCAGATGTCTTTTAGACCTATATTCTCTAGAGCTATCTTCTTTTGGAGATAGCTTTAATCAGTTCTTTCGGATGCTGGTCTTGAAGGACAGAAGTTTGCTTCTTTCTAAACTTTGTCCGGATGATTTCCTCTAGTGCTTGGGTATTTAATTTCTTCCATGGATGACTTGTATCTTGATCTTTGTCTGGATATTTCCATTTGGATTTGGGAGTATTACATACATTATTTTTGTTTCTTTCAAACTTGATCCAGATTTGTTTTTAGATTATTATCCGGATCATTGTTTCCCAATAAATCTTTTATTTATATCGATGTGTTTTTAAATATATTATGACTGGTTGAATATATTCATTAATATATGTATACATAAGTCCTTGACATATCATAGCATGAAATGAGAGAAATTATAATTGTGTTAATTTTAGTGAGACCAGTTTCATGTGCAATTATGAATATGTCTAAACTATTCCTAGTCATAGTTTCATCAAGAAAGGATATTGATGAGACGGAAAGACTAGCATATGGTCAACTTTCTTGGAAAGGGACCAAGCAGTCAATCTCCCAAGGACTGAAGGTGGTGCCTTAAGTTAGACACATGGATATATCTGGGAGATATATTTGAGGCCGTAGTAAGATAAACACTGGGTATATATATCAATGTGTTAGTGTTTATCTTCATGCTATAAGCTTTGTGAATATCCTCATACTTAAGATGCTAGTTACCTTGTGTGGATCTATTGCTGAACTTTGGTCTACCCTTATACACTCATTAATTTAGGGTGTTACGGGTGATTATGGTTATAGTAATGACTACTTGTTGGTAAGCTATATAGTCGGAAAGAATCCATCTCTCTGAATATATTAAGGAGTTGTACCTGACCACTTGTGGAAGTGATGATTGCTATAAACCTCTGATCATAGCATGTGTTTGATAGAAACAGTTTCTAGTCAAACACACTATAGTATAAGGCAATATACTTCAGTAGCAAGTTAATAACTTGGATAGCTTAGAGCAACCTCGCTATTAGTGGGTTAACACTTTGACCAAACCCAATAAACTAGATGGTACTAATATTCAAGAATGGAAGGAATTTATCACATTGGATGAACTATTGCATTAACCGGGACTAAGTCATAAGCACAAATGACGTTCTGAGTAATACGGGATGGGTGACCCTTGCTAGAGGCGTACAATAGTCATTTAAGGTAATCGAGTTCTATTAACATTCTAGAACCTTGAGCCAATGGTTCCATTAGAACAAGAGTTGGTTAAGCCTTAACAGCTCAATACTTCGGGATCCTATAAGGTCACACACATTGGACCTTCATCATACTAAGTAAAGAACTAATAGATTTATTCTATTATGAAAATATAACATGATAATAATTAGATTATTATTTGGTTGAACCAAGGATTTATTTTTTACTGGTAACTAATTAATTAGGGTCATAAATAAATTAAGAGTTGGTTAAAATTGATTAGATCAATTTTGGCTAGACCAAGGAATTTATTTTGACCGGTGACAAATTTATTACGGTCGAAAAATAAATATTTATTTGAAAGGGATTAAAAGGGAATTTTGCCTTGGTGAGTTAAATTGGACCGAGAGTACAAAAGTATTTTTGTAAGGCTTGGGTGCACGGGAGTGCACCGAAAGGTGTGCGAGCAATGCATAGCATTGCTCGCAGCAGGCCATGAAAATGGGTTACACAATTGCGCAGCCTTTAGGGTGCGCCGCGAGGCCCAACTCACCTATAAGGAACACTCGCAAGAGCCTGCCTTATGGCAAATTATGTAGTGTGCATAGCACACTGCATATGGGTTGTTGCCCATGGATCCAATTGGATCCGTGGGCATGACCCGTGTGGGTTGTGCAATTTGTGCACATCCCATATTGGAAGTGGGGAAGCAAAATTGCTTCCCCAAGCCTATAAATAGGCACGCTAGTCCACCCTTTCCAATTGCACCAAGCTCAAGTAAAATCCCAAGTTGAGATTCGCAAAGCTAAATCTCTCGGGTTTGAGCAAGCTTATTTTTTAGGAGCCTGAATTTATTCGGGCACCTCTAGTTTAATATTTTCGGGTGGGGCTTTTGGAGTGGTCTAGTAACTAATCAAAGCTCCTTAGTTCTTCCTCTCGGGGAGGTTTTGGTTGGTGGGGTTCGTATGGATACTCATAGAGGCTATCCTATGCTTGTAGGCTTGTGCTAGGAGGTTCTGCTAAAGCATGCTTAAACTGGTAAGTTTTCTTTCTTTCTCTTTAAATTATTAGGTCTTTTTCTTTAACCGTTTTTAGACTTAATAATTATGCTTAGGTTGTTTTGCATGCTTAGTTTATTTTATGCTTAGGTTATAGCTTATAGTTATAACATGTTTAGGTTATAGCTTAAAGTTATAACATGCTTAGGTTATAGCTTAGAGTTATAACATGCTTAGTATAAAATATTTGTGCTAGGATATAATTTAGAATTATGGTATGCCTAGTCTATGCATGCTAGCCTAAGTAGAGAATTGATTTAGTTAAGGCTTTATTTAATTTATATGCAACTGATGGAGTTCCTAGGACAAGGGACAAAATTTTGAATTTTCACAATGCTTGTTATATATGTTCAAAGTGATTGTTAGTTCCTAACAGTGGTATCATGAGCCTTCCTATTTAATGCATAATTAAGTTAAAAGCAAACTAAGTTTTATTTTCTATATGAAATGATTTATTTTTTATTGACTTGTTTGGAACAATATATGTGAACTTGTGTTTTCATTTCAGGGTTAGAAAATGGTTATGAATTATTTTGAATAAGCTTGCTCAACTTACTCAATTTATTTAAGACTTAATAACTTATATAAATTACAAAAGGTTTTAGATGCTTTCAATTTTCATGAATTGACTGAATGAAATTTATTAGTTCAAAAGGATCCATAGTCTTCAAGTTTGTGCTCATATTTGTTCTGGCTAAGGATTAGACAAGGTGTCTACTCACTTCAAGGGCACCTCTCCTATCTGGGAACCTATATCAGTGCAGCTCGAATTGACTTAGGAGATTAAAATAAACTAATTAATTTCTAGTATATAAGATTGTGCTTATATATGTTTCTATAACAAAGTAATAATTAAATTATTGAATAAAAGCTTAAAGAAAATGTAATATAAATATAACAAATAAAAGTGTTAATTATTTTGCATATAATCTAGGTCGATGGAATAATTATAATAAAGAGCTTAAACCCACGTAAGGTTGGACCTTATAAATTAATTCTAAAATTCCTTGAATTAATGTAAATTATTATAAATATGTCAATCTGATAAAATTCTAGATTATGTGAGACGTTTGAATACCAATAAAATTCCAAAGTAAATATAGTAAGGCAAGTTATAGTCTTCCTTACCCAAATTTATAATACGGTCTATTTGGATTATCGAAGTGTTACGCAAAGCATTCCTTCTAGTCCACATTGGTTGGTTATAAAAATTAGGATAGGGTCTGCCTTAACGGTACTTGGGTAGTCCACCATAAAATTGGGGGCTAGCTTTAGAACTGAGACAAATTCAAGAAGATGCTAACATGTCCCTTCGTAAAAGGGAACTTGAATGGATTAGCAATTACATACGATGCAAATGGAATGGGATTCCAACTTACTAATAATATATGCTACCTACTAGGAAATTTAGCTGGGCTAAAATTCCTGAATTCAATAGATGTGCTATTGTAAATTTTGAAGAAAATAGTAGGACAAATGTATTTATTTAAAAGATCTTATAGTAATTACATGTACTAAAACTAGGATCTGAACAATAATTCTTTTCTTATAACTTGGTTGAAATCTTTATTTTAATACAAACATTCGCATTGATAACTAATTTTGATTGGCTCTAGCTTCAAAGGGTTTATTTAGAAATGTGAGGTTAGTCCTCAAGGCCTAAGGCTTGGGCCATACACTGTATGAGCCCAACACTAAACAACATGATGCAACCATTTCTACTTTGTGTAAGAATGTTGGTAATGCTTGAAGGAAACTAGGATATAACACCTTGGAGGTTGTTAACATCCCTGTTACCTTATGTAAGTAGCTGGCAGGGAACAAGGATAAACATCAAGTCAGATGTTAGGATCCATGTTACCTTAGCTACAAGGGCATCATAAAATCATGGACTTGAAAGTCTATTTCTTTACATCTTAGAGAAAGGATTTCCTATGGTAGAAAATTTGAACCGAAATATTTTTGATGGAAGGTTGGTGGACCATTTAGTTAGAAATTTAATTGGTTCATAATCTCAAAGAAGTAAAGGGACACATTGTGTCTAGTATTGAAGCAGGATAGAGCAGAGTAAAGAGAGAAGTAAAAGAATACTAAGAATTTTGTCTAGAAGACAAAGTGATTGTTTTCAACATGAAATATTGGAAACAAGGTCTTGATTTCAAAATGGGATATTGGAAATAAGATCAAAATGGCTAAAGTGTCATAGCATGAAAAGAGGAGGCCTGAAGCTTCCACTTCAAGATGTTTGATATTGAGAAATTCTACATCTCAAGGAAATTCTAAATTGGTATGGAATACCTAATGAGAATCACATATCAATATGAAGGTATAGATATAAATGAGAAGTATAGGTCTAGCAAAAGGAGAGTTGCACCTACGAAAAATCATTTGGACTTGGAGGCTACTAATGATGTAGAAGCTTAAAATCTCCATTTGGCTAAATTTGTAATAAGACAAAGTAATAATCAATTGTCATTATAAAATATAATTTCCTGCTTCACAGCAGATGAAATTTTATTCCAATTTGATGAAAGGTATTATCAAAGTTATGAATGATATTTTATTGTAATATGACAAATGATATTTTGTAATTACAAAATCATATTCTCAAATACAAACATTGCTAAAGAGAAAAATTAGATAATGAGAATTCCTTCTACTTATGGCATTATCGTTCAGGCTACATAAACAAAGATCGCTTAACCAAGTTGCAAAAGCAGGGAGACTTGGGCCTAATAGACGTAGAGTCTTATAGTGATTGCAAACCTTGTTTAAAAGGAAAAATGACAATGTTACGCTTTAAAGGAAAGGGTGAACGAGCCATGAGTACATTGGAGATTAGATATACTGATGTGTGTGGTCCAATGAGTATTCACGCACTAGCAGGATACTCCTACTTCATAACCTTTATAGATGATTACTCACGATATGGTTATCTGTACTTAATGAAGCATAAGTCTGAAAGTTTTGGAAAGTTTAAAATATTCAGAACTGAAGTAGAGAAACATCTTGAGAAAAGTATTAAAACACTTTGATCTGATCGAGGTGGAGAATACTTAAGTTAGGAGTTTTAGGATTATCTAAAAGAAAATGGGATAGTTCCCTAGTGGACCCCTCCTTATACGCCCCAACACAATGGAGCATCTGAGAGAAGGAATCTAACTTTATTAGATATGGTTTGGTCCATGATGAGCTATGCAAATCTCAGTAAATCCTTTTGGGGATATGCACTAGAGAGCGCGATTTATCTATTAAACATAGTGCCCTCTAAATTAGTTGATTCTACACCTTACGAAAGATGGTGTAATAAAAGGCCATCTCTAAGTCACCTAAGAGTATGGAGTTGTTCTGCTATGGTAAAGAGGATAGCGACAGATAAGCTAAGCACTAAATCTGACAAGTGTTTGTTCATTGGATATCCAAAGAAAACCATTGGGTATTTATTCTACCAACCTGAAATGTAAAAGGTATTTGTATCTCAGAATGCTCATTTTCTTGAAAAGGAACACTTGCTTGCAAAAGTCAGTGGGAGAGATTTTGAATTGGAAGTTCAAGAGAAAGAAATAGACAATCAACTGATTGACCCCGTTCTAGATACACAAGAAAGTGTGATTCAAGAATAACCTATCAAAACACAAACAGTGCGAAGATCAAGTTGTGCTCATAAAGGTCCCAATAGATATGGATTCATCATCACTAATGATAAGGAATTATATCTAATGAAGGATGATGAACCAAGGATATATGATGAATCAATGAAAAGCTCAGACTCTGATAAATGGCTTATGGCTACTAAATCAGAAATGGATTCTATGTATGAAAACCAAGTTTAGAATTTGGTAGATACACTTAAAGAGGATAGACCTATCAAGTGCAAATAGGTCTTAAAGAAGAAGATTAACATGGATGGTAATGTAATTACCTATAAGGCAAGGTTGGTTGCAAAAGGTTATAGTCAACGTGAAGGTATTAACTATGATGAAACTTTCTCACCGGTAGCCATGCTTAAATCCATAAGAATACTCCTCGCCATTTGCTGCTCATTATGATTATGAGATCTGGCAGATGGATGTTAAAATATCATTCCTAAATGGGGATTCAGACTGGGAAGTGTATATGACACAACCTGAGGGTTTTACATCTCAGAATGGCTTGAGGGTATGCAAGCTACAAAGATCCATTTATAGACTTAAGTAGGCATCCAAGAGTAGGAATAAAAGGTTTGATCAGACAATCTGTGAACTGGATTTCTGTCTAAACATTAATGAGCCTTGTGTTTACAAGAAGGTTAGTGGGAGTGCAGTCATTTTCCTGGTATTATATGTCGATGACATTCTACTAATAGGAAATGACATTTCTCTTCTTCAATATATTAAAGTATGGTTGTCAAGAAAGTTCTCCATGAAAGGCCTTGGAGAAGAAACATTTATACTAGATATAAAAATCTATGGGGATAGATCTAAGAGGCTGTTAGGTCTTTCTTAAAGTACATATATAGACAAGGTATTGAATAGGTTCAACCTTGAGAATTCGAAGATAGGTTATCTCCCGATGATAAAGGGGATTAACCTATCTAAGACTGAGTGTCCAAAGACATCTCAAGAAAGAATGCCCATGAAGATGTACCCTATGCATCCATGATAGGATCCATCATGTATACTATGATATGTACTAGGCCAGATGTCTCTCAAGCTTTAAGCTTTACGAGTAGATATCAAGCAGATCTAGGTGAAAAGCACTAGATGGCCATCAAGGCAATTCTTAAGTACTTGAGAAGGACTAAAGATGAGTTCTTAATATATGGAGATAGTGACCTCAAAATTAGAGGTTATGCTAACGCAAGTTTTCAATTTGACAAGGATGAGTTTAAGTCTCAGTCAGGATTTATATATGTGTGAAATGGAGGGGTAGTATGCTGGAAGATTTCTAAGCAAGAAACTACTACTGATTCAACCACGGAATCTGAATACATTGCTTCCTGTGAAGCAGCAAAGGAAGCTGTCTGGTTAAAGGGATTTATTGGTGATCTCGAAGTGGTGACTGAGATTGTTGATCCAATTAGTTTGTATTGTGATAACAATGGTGCTATCTCTCAAGCAAAGGAACCACGGTCTCACTAGAAAAACAGATATGTATCCAGAAAGTATCATATAATCAGGGAGATTGTTAATGTGAAGATAATAAGACTAGAATATGTTCCCACTGATTAGAACCTCGTGGATGGTCTGACGAAGCCATTGACTCAAGTCAAACATGACCAGTATGTTAAAGCATATGGATTAAGACATATTGCTAATTGGCCTTAGTTAAAGTGGGAGTTTGTTGGATATGATGTGTGCTCTTAAGACAATTAGGGCGATATATCTTAATTATGTAATAGTATGAATAATTTGTTTTATTAATAAAGGCATTTAATCTTTTATTTATATCGATGTGTTTGTAAATATATTATGACTGGTTAAATATATTCATTGATATATGTATACAGAAGTTCTTGACATATCATAGTATGAAATGAGGGAAATTATAATTGTGTTAATTTTAGTGAGACCTGTTTCCTGTGCAATAATGATTATGTCCAAACTATCCCTAGTCATAGTTTCATCAAGAAAGGATATTGATGAGACAGAAAGACTAGCATGTGGTCAACTTTCTTAGAAAGGGTCCAAGCAGTCAATCTCCTAAGGACTGAAGGTGGTGCCTAAAGTTAGACACATGGATATATCTGGGAGACATATTGGAGGTCGCAATAAGATAAACACTTGGTATATATATCAATGTGTAAGTGTTTATCTTCATGCAATAAGCTTTACAAATAACCTCATACTTAAGATGCTAGTTACCTTGTGTGGATCCATTGCTGTACTTTGGGTCATCCGTATATACTCAT
The DNA here is from genome assembly GCA_947683365.1 of Euphorbia pulcherrima. Lineage (NCBI taxonomy): Eukaryota > Viridiplantae > Streptophyta > Magnoliopsida > Malpighiales > Euphorbiaceae > Euphorbia > Euphorbia pulcherrima. Next base: position 18,246,237 of record CANTUS010000002.1, read on the forward strand.
TAATTTAGGGTGTCATGGGTGATTATGGGTATAGTAATGATTGCTTGTTGGTAAGCTATATAGTCGGAAAGAATCCATTGCTCCGGATATATTAAGGAGTTGTACCTGGCCACTTATGGAAGTGATGATTGCTATAAACCTCTGATCAAAGTATGTGTTTGATAGAAACAGTTTCTAGTCAAACACACCATGGTATAAGGCAATATACTTCAGCAACAAGTTGATAACTGGGATAGCTTGGAGCAACCTCGCTATTAGTGAGTTACCACTTTGACAGAACCCAATAAACCAGCTGGTACTAATATTAAAGAATGGAAGGAATTTATCGCATTGGGTAAACTATTACATTAGCCGGGATTAAGCTATAAGCATAAATGACATTCCGAGTAATGGGGGATAGTAAACCCTTGCTAGAGGCATACTATAGTCGTTTAAGGTAATTGAGTTCTATTAACGGTCTAGAACCTCGAGCCAATGGTTCCATTAAAACAAGGGTTGGTTAAGCCTTAACAGCACAATACTTCGGGATCCTATAAGGTCATACACATTGGACCTTCATCGGACTAAGTAAAGAACTAATAGATTTATTCTATTACGAATATATAACATAATAATAATTAGATTATTATTTGGTTGAACCAATGATTTATTTTTGACCGGTAACTAATTAATTAGGGTCATAAATAAATTAGAGAGTTGATTAAAATTGATTAGATCAATTTTGGATAGACCAAGGAATTTATTTTGACCGGTAACTAATTTATTAGGGTCGAAAAATAAATATTTATTTGAAAGGGATTGAAAGGGAATTTTGCCTTGGTGAGTTAAATTGTACCGAGAGTACAAAAGTATTTTGTATAGGCTCGGGTGCGCGAGAGTGCACCAAAAGGTGCGTGAGCAATGCATAGCATTGCCCACAGCAGCCCATGAAAATGGGCTGCACCAATGCACAGACCATGGGGCCACCGCGAGGTCCGTTTCTCATACAAAGCAAGCTCGCAAGAGCCTGCCTTGTGGCAGATAATGCAGCCACGTTGTTGCCCATGGATCAAATTGGATCCATGGGCATGACCCGGGTAGGATGTGCATTTTGTGCACATCCTGCATTGAAAGTGGGGAAGCAAAATTACTTCTCCAAGCCTATAAATAGGCACCCTAGTCCACCCTTTTCAATTGCACCAAGCTCAAGTAAAATCCCAAGTTGAGATTCGTAAAGATAAATCTCTCTGATTTGAGCAAGTTTATTTTTGAGGAGCCTTAATTCAATTAGGCACCTCTAGTTAAATATTTTTGGGTGGGGGTTTTGGAGTGGTCTAGCAACTACTCAAAGCTCCTTAGTTCTTCCTCTCAGGGAGGTTTTTTTTGGTGGGGTTTGTGTAGATACTCATAGAGGCTATCCTACGCTTGGAGGCTTGTGCAAGGAGATTCTGCTAAAGCACGCTTCACTGGTAAGTTTTCTTTCTTTCTCTTTTAATTATTAGTTCTTTTTCTTTAAGCATTTTTATACCTAATAATTGTGCTTAGGTTGTTTTTCATGCTTAGTTTATTTTGTGCTTAGGTTATAGCTTATAGTTATAACATGTTAAGGTTATAGCTTGGAGTTATAACATGTTTATGTTATAGCTTAGAGTTATAACATGCATAGTATAAAATATTTGTGCTAGGATATAATTTAGAATTATGGTATGCCTAGTCTATGCATGCTAGCCTAAGTAGAGAATTGATTTAGTTAAGGCTTTATTTAATTTATATGCAACCGATAGGAGTTCCTGGGACAAGGGACAAAATTTTGAATTTCCGCCATGCTTGTTATACATGTTTAAAGCGACTGTCAGTTCCTAATAGTAACTTAGCCGTGTTTTTGGCATTTTTTGTATACATTCGTACCTTATTTCTATTTAAGTTGAAAGAGGCATGTTTTAAAGGCTTATTTCTGCTCCTTGATGTTTATTTGAATCAGTCTTACATTTTATTGCCGTTTAGATGATTGCTTAGGTCTTACTCGTAGCCTTTTTCATCAAACATTTTATTTTGTGCCAGTCTTATTTTTTATGCCGGATTATCTACATTTTAGAGGTGTTACCGCCTGAAAACAACCTGCCGTAGTTTTAACTAGGACTTATGCATGCAAAACATTTTTAATTTAAACCGGTCTTATGTTGTGCTGAGAATATGCCCTAAAGCGTGATCAATACTTATCGAGGCGAATGTATAAAAGAATGCTTTTATTAATAATAGTAATTTGAGTACACGTCCGGGAATTCTATACATCCGGATTTCTACATGAGGGGAGCCACCTTGTTATAAACTTCCTTAGGGGAAAACCTAGTGGGAAAAAATCCCTAAGGAAGGGAAAAGAGTGCGGCTGCCAAGATCCCTAAGTATTTATGTAGTAGGGCCTAAGATTAGAAGTGTTCCATGTGCGAGGAAGCTCTTTGCCTGTCATAGTCCCTAATTTGTAGGTGGTCGGCTCGATGACTTTGGTGATCTTGTAGGGGCCTTCCCGGTCGGTGCCCATCTTCCCTTTGCCTTCTCAGGCTTGTGAGGCGGCCGAGTCCTTGAGAACTAGCTCTCCTTCTTTGTGGCGGACTTCTCGTACGCGCCTGTCGTGGTATCTTGCAATTTTTGCTTTATAGGCCATCATTGGAATCCAAGCTCGCTCTCTTCTTTCGTCCAAGCTGCCTAAGTGGTACTTCATGTTGATTTTGTTATCTTCTTTCATGTAATATGCCACCCAATCTGATGGAGCTCTGATTTCGACTGGAATTACCGCCTCGACTCCATAGACCAGAGAGTAAGGGATTTGGCCAGGCATTCCGCAATGAGTGGTATCGTAGGACCATCTGACTTTGATTAATTCATTCGACTATCTTTCTTTTCTGTCCAACACTCTTTTCTTCAACCCTTCTCCTAGGGTTCTATTGGTGACTTTCGTCTGACCATTCATCTATGGATGCACTATGGATGAGAAGTGATTTTCTATCTTCCATTTTTTGTAAAAATCCTTGAATTTTTTTGAGATAAATCGTGAGCCATTATCTGCTATTATTCTTTTTCGTACTCTAAATCGAATCATTATGTGCTTCCAAATGAAGTCAATGATCCTCTCAGCTATAGCCGAGATAAGCGCTTCCACCTCGACCCATTTAGAAAATGATCGATTGCTACCAATATCCATTTCCTTTGGCTGGACACTTCTGGCATTGGTCCCGAGATATTGATACCCCAAGACGTGAATGGCTAGCCGGTCATTATTGGTTTTTGGTTAGCCTTTGGAATGCGTGATTTTCTTACGTGTATTTGGTATTAGTGGCAAGTATTTACATATTCTTCTGAGTCGGCTTTGATGATCTCCCAATAATATCTGGCTAGGGTGATTCTCCTAAGTAGTGTTTTTACCACTTGGTAGGATCCACAGCTTTCTTCTTGGATTTCTTCTATAATGAGCTTTCCCAGCTAGGGGCTGACACATTTAAGCCCTACATCCGAGTAGGATTTTCTATATAATTCATCGCCTATTAATGAAAACCGTATAGATTTTCGGGTTGTTTTCTCCACCTCAATTTTGTCCTCAGGAAGCTTATCCCAAGCTAGGTAGTCTTACAAAGGTTTCATCCATCCAAGCAATTTCTTCTGAATCCAAAGGTTCTCACCTTGCTCTTCACATGTTGGCCGCGTGAAGACCTCATAAGGGCAACTTAGTTCTTTCCACGAGTCTTTTACTACAGCTGCCTTAGCTAATTCATCCGCCGTCTCGTTTAGAGTTTGAGAGATGTATTCAATTTTCCAATCGATTCCCTTGGCTTCTAGCTTCTCTAACAGATTTCCCACTTTGTCCAAGTATTTAATCATTTCTGCCTGCTTGGTACCATACGTCTGGTTGATCTGGTTTACTACTAACTTGGAGTCACTTTTGAGGATAACTATGTCTGGCGCTATCTCATTAGCTAGCTCTAATCCTTTAATCACCGCTTCATATTCAGCCGCATTGTTGGTGGAAGGGAATGCCAACTTGGCGGCATATGATAATCTAATTCTTTCAAGCCCTTGGACATAAACTCCAATGCTAGCTCTTTCTATCCAAAAGGAACCATCTACAAAAATTGTCCAAGTTTCAGAGGGGATGGTTTTCTCCGGTTTGATGCTTGTAAATTCTACTATAAAGTCTGCTAATGCTTGTGCCTTCAAGGGCTTCCTCACCTGAAAGCATATATCATATACCCTCAGCCTGATAGCTCACTTTGTCAGGCGACCTGAAGTGTCCGGGCATTGCAATACGTTTTTAAGAGGAATGCTGGTTCTTACTATAATCGTGTGTGCTTGAAAGTAAGGTCTGAGTCGTTCAGCCGAGTGAACGAGGGCCAAGGCTAGCTATTTATCTTAGGGTATATTAGTTTCATGTTTCTCAACACTTTGCTTGTGCAATAGATGGGATATTGCTCTTGCCCATCTTCTCAAATCAGGATTATTCCTACCGCCTCGTCTGTTGTTGCTAAGTAGAGATAAAGTGTGTCCCCAATGTTGGGGTGGCTCATGAGCGGAGGCTTGCCAAGAAGTCCTTCATTCTATCAAAGGTCTCTTGACAATCTTTATCCCACTTGAACTCTCAATCCTTCTTGATCGCTTCATAAAAAGGAATACACCTCTTTGCTGAGAAAGAGATGAACCGTCCCAAGGCGTTGATCCTTCCGTTGAGACTTTATACTTCATTTAAGGTGCGAGGTGGCTCCATCCGGATAATGGCTTCTATTTTTTTAGGGTTCACCTCGATGCCTCTTTCTGAGATCATGAAACCTAAAAACTTTCCACTCTTTACCCCAAAGATGCATTTCTCCGGGTTGAGCTTTAGTCGGTAGGCCTGGAAGTTTTTAAAACTTTTTCCAAGTCATCCGCATGTGATTCTTCATTTTTGCTTTTCACTATCATATCATCCACATAAACTTCAACCGTCTGGCCATTCATGTCTTTGAACATTCTATTTACCAATCATTGGTGTGTTGTCCAACATTCTTTAATCCAAACGGCATGACCTTGTAAATGTCCCTTTGTGGGTAACAAAGGACGTCTTTTCTTCATCCGCTGGGTCCATGAGAATCTGGTGGTATCCAACTTTTGCGTCTAAGAAGGAGTAGATGGCGTACCTAGCTGTATAATCCACTAGTTGGTCTATGCTTGGCAAAGGATAACTATCCTTTGGGGTTGCTTTGTTCAAATCGGTGAAATCTACGCACATGCGATAATTTCTGTTTGGTTTTTTTAACTAACACGACATTTACTAGCCATCTAGGTTAATTAACAACTTCCCTGATATGCTTAGCTTTGAGTAATTTGTCAATTTTTTCTTTGATGGCCTTCTATCTCTCAGGAGCATGCTTTTTTCTCTTTTGCACTACTGGGGATGCCTTTGGGTTAAGGTTAAGGTTGTACTGTATTATTTCAGGTCAAAATCCCAACAAGTCATCGTGACTCCAGGAGAATGAGTGTTGTTCTCCAACAAGGACTGAATTAATGCTTGCTTTTGTGTCTGCTTTCAAGTCTTTAGCTACTTTCAATGCTCTACCTAGCCCTACCATCAGTACTTCTTATTCGCCAACCGGTTCGACTATTGAGCTGTTTCCATCTAAACTAAAGTCCTTTCAGTCTTCTTTTGATTTTTCTTGTTAAGCTGGTTGTTTGTCTCCTTTTAGTAAGGCTATATATGTTTCATGAGCTACCACAGGGTTTCCTATTGCCACTGTCATCCCTTTTTTAGTTAGTATTTGTAATACTAAGTAAGCAGGAGATATTGAAGCAAATGATTCACATAGGAAGGGACATCCCAAGATGATGTTGAATCCATTCGGCAATGGTAAAGTCTACCTCCGGTCGGTAGATATGTTCTCTGTCACTAATCTCTACATTTAGCCTGGCTTCCCCTAGGGAAATGGTGGTGTGCCCACTTAAATCAGACATAGTAGCATAACCCGGTTAGACCCTACAATTATTTACTTTCAACTACTCAAACAATGATCTCGTGATCAAATTCACAGAACTTCCCGTGTCAACTAGTACCCAGTACACCGTGAAATTTTCCACCATAGCCGCTATGATGAGTGGGTCCATGTGTGGTTTAGTTACCATTTTTACTTTTCTGAATGCTTTATTGGCTTCCGAGCTATCGCTTAATGTGAGCGAATCTTTGGAAGAATACCTTGCTTTCTTGGAAGGCGGCTCTCTGTCTCCACCGTCGTGAATTACCATTACCTTAATTCCCTGGTCATTACCAGCTTTCTTCGTATCTTTAGGCTATTCCTTAGAATTGTCCGAGTCATCTAGCCTATTGGACCTTTTTGTCACCCCTTTGACGAATTGGCTGAATTTCCCTGCTTTAATCAAGGCATGAACCTCTTCGGCTAGGACTCTACAGTCGTCTGTATGATGCCCTCTAGCCTTGTGGAATTCACAATATTTATCATAGTCTCTACCTAATGTCTTTCCTTCCGGGATGTTTGGGAACTAGACGTTTTATGGTCCATTTTTTATTGCCACCAATATTCTGCTCAATGATGTATTCAGTTTCGGCTTGTCCTCTTCTCGGTCGTACTGGCTGGATCCTCGACTGCCTCCTCCTATACTTCAGTCTCTCTTCCTATTTCCTTTTTTCTTATCTCTTCTGAGACGGTCATTGTCATCAGAGCTCCGCCTACTGGGGCGGCTTACCTCGTCAACTTCCACCAAGTTTTGGGCCATACCAATCAACTGGGGAAATTGAGTCAGCTTTCTAGTGATGATTTCGTGCCTGAGGCGGTCGTTGTGAGTCCATTGGATCAAGGCTTCCTTGGCCATCCCGAAATCCAAATCAGCAATGCCCACACAGGCTTCATTAAATCCTTTTAGATAATCCCGCAAGGATTCATCCGACCTTTGTATTACACTATGAAGGTCACGGCTAACATTCTCTGGTTGAGCCGATCCCAAGAAGTGATTTTGAAACTTTCCCCTTAGCGTCTCGATGTTCTTTATTGAGTTAGGTGCTAGAAAGAGAAACCAGTGCTTGGCTGCCCCGGTTAAAGTGGTAGAAAAATACCTACACCGGAAAGCCTTCAGAGCGTTTATCAAGTCCATCAGGTCTATATAGTCAGCTAGAAGCAGTCTTGGGTCGTCTTTCCTGCTATATTTGTCTAAGACCAGGGGAAGACGTAATCATGTAGCTTTTGATTCAGGATGTTCTTGTTGAACGGAGAGAGGGTCTTCTCGCTGATTGGTTCTTGGGAGGAAATAGCGTACTTCTTTGGTCTCCTTTTGAACTTAGTGTCTAAATCTTCTGAACTTCCTGACTCGGATTTAGATAAGGAAGATTCAAAGGGAGTGGGAGTGAGCGACTTGCGCTTTTTTCCCTTGCTTTTCTTTTCTCTAGATTTTCGTCAAGACTTGGTCCTATCCATCTAGCCTGATTTTATGTTACGGCCGTCGAGTCGGTTGCTACTCCCTTGAGTTTGGGAGTTCCATTTTAAAGCGATATCCAGGCCGGAATTTCCTTTCCTTCTTATGCCATCATTAATATTCCTCGCAGCATTGTGAGATCTGATTCTATAAAACCACACGGGGGTGGCAGAGTTGAGGCCGACGCCTTTGTCATTGCAGTAACCGGTTGGACTGATACCGACTGAGATATTGTTAGATGCTTAAACCCTTCAGTGATCTGAGACATAGGCATTGGTGCGCTAGTAATCGATTCGAACTGAGGAAGGAGGTTCCGATTGACGGCTATTTATGGTGAAACCACCATGTCTTCATGTAGTTCTCCTCCCAGACGGCCTACTGACACAAAGTGGTTGTAGGCCGAGCGCATCATTAGTTCTTGTTGCTCCAACGTAAGTGTTGCCTGCCGAGCAATCTCTATGTATGGGTCCAGTTTTGGAGGACGGGAGGAGCATTCCACTGCTTCTTTAGTTCCTGAACTTCCTACTGCTAACGGCGTCTTCGCCATAGGATCTACTGTGATCGGCACTTTTCCAATTGGGTTGGCGTTTCCAACACCGCCTTGGGCGTTTTCCACGCCGGAGTTGATGGTCGTATCAGAGTTTTCGTGCGACATGGTCACGACGAGAGCTCCTAAAAATCTGAATTGACGTGTTTCTTCCGATGAACAACGATTCTCGCCTGAGCAAGCAAACGAAGTCCACGCTCACTACACCACTGAAAATATCATACTCGGATCCGATGTTTCAGAATCAATCTACTACAAACTATTTTGGATCTACGAACGAATTTCTGCAAAACAACACAAAAACTTGTGGGCGATCGGTGTTACCCTATGGGGACCCTCCGATGCCTAAGTCAGTAAAGGATTCTGAGGAATATTGTGAAAGTGTTTATGAGAGAATTGAGATACATGTTGAAATGACTTAGGGGCCTATTTATAGGCGCAGTAGCTGCCCTATTCATAATGGAATAAGGAGTCATAGTGGTGATGAGCTTAGAACTCTTCATACTTATCTGATCCTTGAATCCCAAATAGATTAGGATAAGGTTAGATGAGAGAATATACGGACTAGAGTCAGACCAGGATTCTCCTTACTTGTAGGGCCCGGAGGTGCCTCTGAGCCAGTCATGAGTTGTCTCGAGGTTATGACCGTCTAAGGCTTTTCAAAGCTTTATATGTTCCCCGGCTGGATTGAGATTCAGCCGGCTTCAAGGTCAGGTTCGCTTGGCTTTCCTAACCTTGACTGTGAGGCGAGCCACGCGACTCCTTGTTAACCTAGTCTCTAGGACGATACGGATAAGATATATTTAGTAAATTATCACAGTTTAGGTCAGTTCAATTCCATTAAATTCAATTCAGTACATTTCAAAAGAACAACCTTGGTCTAGTAGAAAATCATAATACATCATAAAACAAAAGTAATAAACTTATTATAATAGCATATTTATAAAAATATTCCAATAAATTAAAAATTCAGAAACTGATAAAATTCCTAAATGGATAAAATAATAAATAAAATAAACACAAAATCGTAATTAAACTCAACTACCTAACTAAAATGATAAAATAAGGAAAATTACCGTCATAACAAATTGCCTACCAATTTTGCTTTAGATTTTCGTTTAACCTAAACATTATTTTCTCTCTCATCTATTATTTTTTTTCTCTAACCCATTAATTCCCGGTATAGTCTTTTCGGTCATTATATTTACATTTATGTCTTTTATTATTCTTTCTATATTACATATTTCATGTATTCACTTTTGGTATTTATCTTTATATTTATTTATTATTATTCCTTCCTTTATATATTTATTGCATAGAAAGGATTTCTTTCTGCTTAGAGCAAATCCAACCATTTCATATTTTAAGGATTTTTTTAAATAGGGAATAGATATAAGGAATGGTTCAATTTAATCATTTTTTATATGATATATCCCTAAAACAGGGTTTCCTATTTCCTATTTTATGGGATGAATATTAAATTATTATTTATTTTTATTTTTTATTTTTTAATTATTTTATTAGTAAATTAGAATAAAAGTGATATAAAAGAATTAATATAATAATAATAGAATATTATTATTTTTAGGGAATGTAATATAGAGAATGAAAAATAGGAAAGATAGTTGAAATAAAAATATTATAGATCTTATAAAATAAAGTTTAGGAAATAAAAAATCGAGAATATAGTTGAACTTGCTATAGGAGTTGTATTCATATACAAACAACTCTTCTAAAGTTTATGCGTCAATGAAAAATGAAATTTACAGTTGATTAATATCCTGATTTATTAGCCATTGAGTTTACATGAACCATTAAATCTAGAAATGGCTTGAGTACATGTATTTTGAAAAACGCATTTCAGATAATGCAATAAAATACATGAATCCAGAAGATTCTAAATTTCTGCAATTATAGTATTACTTGGACATTTCCAGTTATCGTATATGTATATTTTCTAATCCCACTAAATTCTTATTTCCGAAATTAGCCGATGATGAGTTATATCCTAGTTTTAAAAAAATTTACTACGAATATCCGTAAATATGGGAAAAAAATCATAGAGACGCTAAATTAGGGACATGTGATTTTTTTTTCATAAAGATATCTCTACTTAACTCTCTAATATATGCACGTAATTCTGTAATATTCATACTACAACTTTAATTCTATTATTAAATAATTTAGTTATGAGATCACCTTCTTTAAAGTTCTCTCTTCTTCTTCTATTCTCCCTTCTCCTTCACAATATCACAGGTATATATTGTGCGACAATATCATCTTCTACTTATATATTATTAAGCCGTTTAAAATCTTTTTTCTGCTCATGTTTTTAATTTTCACTTAGATAATGGATTCTTTTACAATTATGTTTTTTATTTGTCTGAATATTGCATAGAAAATTTATGTTTTAAGCTTGCATGAATGAATAGGAAATTTATAGTTGATTTTTCTCAACTCCAAGAAGTGGGGGACACTCATGGATATATTCTAATTAACAGAAAGCCTTCAATGTATAATTCAGACCACAAACAGGTAGTGGACAGTTTGGCTTTTTCCATAGTCGAAGAATCCCCTCTAATAATTCATCCTGCGCACGAGAAAGTTGTGGATGGTTTGGATTATACCCCAGATAAAGGATTTCCTCCAACAATTCAATCACCGGGACCAAGTGGTTGGCTGTTTAGATAATACCCATGTAGATGGAGAGCCCCCAATATATTACCTAAGTTCATTATTAATAAGTGTAGCCAAATGTTGGTTTTCTTCATTCAAGAATTTATAAAGACCTTTTACATATAATGAAAATATCGTGCATGAATACCGATATTTCAGAATTGTCTTCTATGAATTTTATTGAATCTACAAACGTATTCCTGCAAAACAGACATGAGCTTGGGGGTGATTGGTGTTTACTCTGTGGAAAACCATCTGATGCTTAAGTCAGTAAAGGGTTTGAGGAAATAATTGATAGTAAGTATGAGAATGTAATGTACCTTTGATCTGACCTAAGGGGCTTATATATCGCGCATGAGGGAATCCTTATATATCAAGGATCCTAATTTATGAGTTATTACCCCATTCGGAAGACTCTTCCATATCATCTCTTTAGGAAAGGGATAAGAACATATATCCTGAATAGTTCAGGATAATGGAGAGAATATAAGGATTTGAGTCAAATCTAGATTTTCCATACTTGTAGGATACGGAGGTGCCCTCGAGCCGGATATAGACCGTCTCAAGATGATGTCCATTTAAGACATTGGGACGCCAAATGTAGGTCTGGATTGTCTGTCACTAGCTAGACTATCGGTTCGGCCGGCTCCATGAGACAAGTTTGTTTATCTATCTTTATATCTTTTGAGAGATGAGCCAGGTGGCTCATGTTGATCCGATCTAGTAATCTGAGACAGGTGAAATATATTTAGTAAGTTAACAGAAGCCCCCCCACAAGTGTGAGAAGTTTTTTAGGGCTTCTATCAACATATTCTAGCTCAAGTTTGAGCAGACGAGTGTTGGGCTACATGGCAGCATAACGTCCAAGTATTCACGAAGCTTCCTCGAGAAGTTTGAGTCTCTTCAATGTCTTTAGCGATAGTTCAAATTTTTGAAATTCAAAATCAGTCAAACTTTGCTTTCCACGTGGCGTTTTACTACTGTCACTTAATCATTATGACTCTTCATTTTTTATTTTTTACACGTTTAAACTTGTTGATACTCCTTCACATTTTTTACTTGTTTCAATCTTCCTAGACTAACTCCGGCGATTTATTGCTTCTCTATCTTTGGAGTTCTTCTCTTCTCCGATGATTGTTGCATTTTATTCCGATGATTGCTCTTTTCTTCTTAATAAGTAAGTAACTCTTCTACTCACCTTTTATCAATGTCTTTTCCATTTTATGAATTTCCAACATGCATATTGTCTATGATGTTTTGAAACTGCCATGATTGAGATTTGCATGCTTAGGGGCTCTATATTTGTTCGCTTTAGGCATGTTATGATTTTGCTCTTTAATAAACGTCTTATGCTTCATGATGGTTTCTAGGTATTCTATCGTTCGCCGGAAACTGAATTTTCTTCACCAGATTCTAGGTTTTCTTCCTGTAATCTGGGTTTAGTATAAACATAGTCATAAATTCACTTAGGATAATTATGAAATTGATGAGCATGATGAACACGCAACCCTTTAGAATTTCCTCCAGGCTGAAAAAGACCATAGATCCTTTCAGGATAGTTTTGCCTTGTTACTAACTTGTTCTAGGATTTTTAACCTCTTTTTAGGCAGCTATGTCTTCTTCCTCGCTGAGTATCGACTCGAGCGATAGTCTTTTCACTATTTTGTGTGGAGAAATTCCTGATTTAGTTTCTCATTCTTTTGTTAGTGTGGATCGCGCTAATTTTAATCATAACCCTAGGATAAAAAAGACAATCGGGAGGATGGACCACATAGGAACAAATGCTAATAAGGAGAGGGCTAATTCTGGGAGGACCGCCTTAAGCTCTCAACTCCATTCGTCTGACTCCACCTAGAGGGGTGAAGAGGATGCTAATGTTGAGGTCAATTAGCCAATTGAACGAAATTAGCCCCTACTGCCAAGGGCTATAGAATGAAGAGGGTGGCTAAAAGGAAATCAGCTGCCAAAGGCAAAGCAAAAGTTAATGAAGGAGAACTGGCTTAAAAGAGGGAGCGCAAATTAACTCCAAGAATTGAGGATATGGTCTCTATTATTGACCCGATAGATTTGGAGTTTAAGTGGCACGTCTTCTCTTGGATGTGTAGGTGTTATGTCATGATGCCATCTCAAACTCAATGGGTATATGCTCCATTAGAAGGTTGGTTCAGCATTTATCTAGACTACATTTGGTATAGATTTATCTATCCACTTCCACCCGGTATATGTGACCTATTGAAGTTTTGGAATGTCTGCCCGGCGTAAATCCACCCTTTATGTTGCAGTGACATTGCTAGTCACTACCGATTGTGCACAAACTTGGGGGAAGATCATCTTTATTTCGCCTTGAGGACATGCTTTTATGATTTTGCTGACAGTTCCGATTCCCTAAAGAACTTTAAACAGTCTTTTATGTATATTAGGTTGGAGGAGGGGGCGCTTATGTTTTTGAGTCAATAGTTGTTAAATGTTCTTCCTCCCTTCAAAGCCCCAAAGGATGATTATAATGTTAAGGTCGAATTTATAGGGGATCTACCTGAAAGAATTTGGTCTTTGGCCAATGCGTCTTATGCTTTTACCAACAGCATTAAAAGTTTAGAGATTGACCCGTCTGTTGATGGCAATTATGTTTTTTATCCTGGCCCAAAGCTCCTTGGTAAGTTCATGCATTCTTACTTCTGATTTTGTTTGTTTTCAGCATGTCAGATGTGGCTGATTATCTTTTTGACTTACTAGAAAAGAAAGGCAGGAACTTGACACTAGAGAACTCTCATGTTACCCCTGTGATGGTTCAGGGCGATGCTGACCCGGCTGCTGGTGCAGTTTTGCTCGGCAAGGGGGAGGGTTCCAAGAAATGCAAAAAGAAGAGCAACCCAAAAGAGGCAAGGGAGGATACGCTAGCCAAGAAGGCCAAGGATGCTCAAGTAACTTTTTAATGTTGTTGCTTTGGTAAATGAAATATTTTCTCTAAGTCTTTTATTTTATATATTGTAGACGATTATTGAGAATGTTTCTCCTACTCCGCCTTATTCCTCTTCTAGTCAGCAAATGATAGATTCTCCTTTAAGTGTGAAGGAGCAAATTGCAGGAATAGCGGGGAAGAATGGGTCAGTCTCTTCCTCCTCCGTTCAAGAGGCCTTATGTATATCTTTCCCTCTTCCTCGAGACTAGCTAATGTATAAGTCAAAAAAATACCAATAGGCTGTCATGCTCCTCTTCGAGGCATCGACTCAGGTCTGTATAGATTTATTATTATTATCTACTTTAGCTTGTCTTGATGACCAAGCTAAATTTTATCATGTGTTATAGATGATGTCTCGCTCAGCTGATGTGTATGAGCGAGCCGATAAAATTGAGGCGGTAGACGAGCGGTACGAGATAGCTCAAACTTGCATAAAAGTATTGATGGAGAGGAACAAGGCCCTTGAGGTGGAGCTCAAGGCAGCAAAAGATGGGTTGTAAAAGGCCCAAGACAATGCCCATCTTCTCCAACAGGCTCAAGATGAGACAGAGAATAAGAGCCGACAACTGGAAGAGGAGTTCAACAAGGCCAAGGTAGACCTGGTGGCGAGCTGGACTAATGAGGAGGAATTTAAGAATGCTATTGCTGACATGCTGGATATAGGCCTAACTTATGGGAGACGGGTCTTTAATGCTTGTTTGGTTACTCACCCGGATTTGCCATCTGAACTACTTGCCAATGTCCAATATCCGAAGTATGGTGAGCCTCTTCTCGAGCTAAACTAGGGAAGGTTGCCTGAAGCCAAGGAGGATGATGAGGAGGAAGAGGACAACGCATGAAAAGAAGATGATCCCTCCAATGAGGCTGCTGAACTAGGGAACTGACAGTCACTTTGAACATGCATAACATGCATGACGGAATTCTAAAATTTTATCCCTTATCCCTAGTAACTCCTACTATTGCATATAATTAATTAAAGCCTTCACTAAATTAATTCTATACCTAGGTTATCATGCATAGCATAGGCATACCATAACTTAGAGTTTTATACTAGCATTAATATTTTATACTAAGCATGCTATAACTCTAAGTTATAACTTAAGTATAAAATAAACTAAGCATGCAAATAATAACCTAACCATAATTATTTAGTCTAGAAAAAGCCTAATAAAAAAGACGTAATAATTAAAAGAGAAACTTACCAGTTGAAGCGTGCTTTAGCAGAACCTCCTTGCATAAGCTTCTAAGTGTAGGATAGCCTCTATGAGTATCCATATGAACCCTACCAACCGAAACCCCCAATTAGGAAGAACAGCAGAGTTTTGAGCAGCTGTTAGACCACTCCAAAACCCGCCCAAAAATATTAACTAAGAGATGATGAATAAATTCAGGCCCCCTAAAAATATCCCCCTAAGTCAACTTGAGAAAACTCATTGGAATCTCAAGTCTAGACTTAGAAGGGAGTTCTGGCACATTTGAAAAGGGGAAGGGTGAAGCCTATTTATAGGCTTGAGGAGCAAAATATGCTCCCCACTTTTCAATGTAGGATTAGGGAAAACCCTAATCCCATACGCAGTCATCCATGCAGATCCCATAGGATCCACGTGCTGACCCACCACACAGCATGCTAAGTACACTGTGTGTACCGCAAGCCAGCCGGGCTTGCCTTGCACTCCAGCTGGGCCTTGCGGCCTATGCCGCGAGCCTAGCTCATGGCATGCCCTATAGATTGCACATGTACAGCCCACTTTCATGGAATGTCTCGAACACTTTAGTAACAAGTGCTCGCGACAAACTAACTTCTTGGACCCATTCCAAGAAAGTATGACCACATGCTAGTCTTACTGCTTCATCAATATCCTTTCTTGATGAAACTACGACTAGGGATAGTTTAGACATAATCATAATTGCACATGAAGCAGATCTCACTAAACATAGTCCCACTATGATCTCCCTTCATATTATGATATGTCATGGACTTTTGTACACAGATATTAATGAATGTATTTTAACCAGTCATAATATATATGAACACATCAATATAAATAAATAAAAGATAAATGCCTTTATTAATTAAAAAAATTATTCGTACCAATACATAATTAAGATATATCATCCTAATTGTCTTAAGGGCATACATCATATCTAACAACCAAGTCATTCACCAATCATTTGTACTTGAAACAACAATTATATTCTCTCCGTATGTAAGAAGGATCATCAGTGAAAGATTATCTTGATGAATTTAATAAGATAATATTGGATCTCAAACATATTGATGTCAAAATTTACAAAGAAGACCAGGTGATGATGTTGTTGTGTAAGCTGCCATCCTCGTACTATAATTTGATCAACATAGTTTTCAGTCGAGACACTATCACGGTGGAAGGTGTCAAGTCAACTTTGAACTCGAAAGAGCTGAAGAAGAAAATTGATTTTGATGAATATGAGGATCAGGCAAGAGTCATGGTCACGAGAGCTAGATCTAGCAAAAAGGGATATTGAAGAAAATTGAAATCCGAATCTAAGAAGGTCAGATGTTATGAATGTAATGAAACTGGGCATATAAGAAAATATTGTCCAAAGTCGAAAGATAAAATGGATAGTGACTGATGATTCTTGTTACAAGTCAAATGTTGTCATTGAAAAAATAAATTCCACAAATGTTGTTGATATTCTAGCTGTGTCAGAAGAAAGCACTAGAGATGCATGGATTCTTGATTCGACTTGTACTTCCCACATGTCTCCTAATAAACATTGGTTTTCTACTTATCAAAAAGTTAATGGTGGAAAAGTGTTACTTGGGAATGAGAAAGAAATCTCGGTAGTTGGTGTTGATACAGTCAAAATCAAGATTTATAATGGCATTACTAGAACATTGGAGGTTTGACATGTTCCGGAATTGAAGAAAAATCTAATTTCGCTAAGTCGTCTTGAATCATGAGGTTATTGGTTTTCTGCCCAAGGTGGAGTCTTGAAAGTCCATAAAGGTGCTGCAGTTGTGATGAAAGGGAGAAACATCTGACGCCTCTATTATTTGACCAAAAGCACTATGATGCAAAGTGCTGATGCAACATGTGGAGGATGTCCGGTCAGTTCATTTGGGGGTTCGGTTGAAACTAGAGTGATGCAAAAGGTGGAGACTATAGGTGCATAAAAAAAGCAACCATTGAAGATATGTGCAAATGAAGGAAGAATAACTTCTATGGTGAAGAAGTTACAGACTCTTTCTAGAGTCAAGTTCGAGTACGTGAACTTGACGGATATTTACAATTTTTAAAATATCGGAAAATGACGATCAGGGAAATTTCAAATGAAGGTGGAGATTTGTTAGGTGTGATTTGAAATTGGGGACCACTCTATTAAATTATTGTCTTGTGTTGAGAAGACAATACAGTTAAGTTAATTGGTTAAGTCTTCGAATGGGAACATATACGTTGCCAACATGATGCCCCCATTTGAAGATGAATTCACATAGGCATTATTTATCAAATATGCATGTGCACTTCTATATATACAATGAGTAATTCTATAACTTTGCATCTTGGAAGTGTAATTGAGAGAGAGAATTAATTTGAGTGAGATAGAAAGAGAGTTAAGATTACTAGACTGCGTAATTAGTTTATTGTGTGAATTTTATCTGGGTGTATTGGGATCATTAGGAGAGTGTAAACACTTGAGTGATCTTGTAAATTTCCGGTATTATTTTTAGTGAAAATTTCTTTGATCTTCTATCGTGGAGGTAGGTAGTTCGATTGAACCAGATTAAATCCTTACGTCCGATTGCTATTATTTTCTTGCATAATTTTGTTCTCCATTTGCCAATTAAATTATTCCAAAAGAGTAACAGGAATCGAGCGGTAAATAATTGCGCATGATTCCTAACTGCAGCTCTCTTTTGGCAGCAAAATAATAATAGAATTTAGTGGAATACAAGAAATCGGAATTTTAGTGGCCAAAGGAACTATAAATCTCTTTTGATAAGTCATGTGTATGACAAGATTTAATGTGTATGTAAGTGTACTTATAGTGGGTCAATTTGTTTACTTTTTTTCGTGTTTTTTGACAAAATTTTAAAATATTAAGAGGATTTTCAATTTTGAGTGACAAAAAATAAATTGGTGACACACATACATACACTCAAAATAGCATGTTGTTAGGATACCTAGTTTAGAGGATATATATGAGTTGTGAGCAAATTTATATATATTTTGTAATATTGATTTGTTTTTTTAATTCAAGGAATGATTTTTCAGTGATACAAAACTTATTGGGTCTGAATAAGATTCTTCTTTTCTTGATATGCTTAACCACCTATGCTAAACTTTGTTTCAAGAATCTTACTTAATGTTAAATATTTTCTTTGGGCTGAGATTCATAATACATGGAATGTGATTGATAAAAGAAAAACATGGTAAACAGACTGAGATTTATAGTTAAATTTAGTTGTAAATAGAGTTTGTGTTTATCCTTTTCTTGTATGTTTAATTTCTTTTTGCTACATAAATGCTTTCTATTTATCATACTTTCATGGCTAATGAGAGAAGCATAGTGAATAATGAGAGAAGCACATATGTTTCTAATTGAATAGTCAATTTATTTTGTTCATGGTTTAAGATTTCTATTGTTGAGTATACTTAGTTTTGTCATCTTCAAAATCATCCTACAATTACGTCTTTTGGTCCATAGATGCTTAAGAATATGTGAAATGAGAAATGTAAATTCATAACATAGGTCAATCATGACACAAGGCTATGAGTTTTGTTTAGGGTTATCGTATCTGTCATGATTTTTTTGCACTTCTCTTTTCATATATGGATCTTAGTATTTTTACTCAACATTTCAGTTACACTGTGATATGACAAGTTTCTCTCGAAGTCCGGTTTCCGATATCTGTATCCAAAGAGAGAGATAAAGGATGGTTAACTAAAACCTCTTAGATGCTATTGTCAGTGGATTTGTATAATGAAAGTATATTGTAATGGATAAAGAGTAAAAGTTGAATCTTCTATATCTGATGTTCTCTGCAACTCCCTTTTTATAGAGGTCTCTTATATGGGCTTTTGGGCCCTTCAACGTAGTGGGCTTGAGCACCATAATATGGGTTCCATGCCAAGATGTCTCTCCCTTGATGTAATGAGATAAATAAGTATACAAATGGGCTAAAGTCCATAGATAATTTCAACAAGAACTTTGACCCATAACTTTTATAACTAAATTAGGGCTCCTCAACAACATTCATACGTTCCACTCAAAATCATCAACCTCTCTATGTTCTCCCTTTGAAACGTTGTTTACCTCTTCTCCACCATTTCGATAACTATCCATCTCAGTTTCTATCTAATCAAAATCTCCATTTCAGTTTTGAATTTCCCGGGGAGAAGCAAAAATAGCATTCAAAATCAAGAAATCAAAGAATATAATCAAAAAATTAGAAGTACGAAACTGATAAACAACTATGTAATTCATGTATTTGTATTCTAAACCTAACCTGACTCGAATTGTTAATAATGAAACTAAAAAGATAAGGAAAATAAACTTCTCCTTCTACAATATATGCTTATATTACGTTTTGTTTTTCGCACCTGGTAAAATGCTGGTATAAAGTGGTTTTTGTTTAATTTCTTTCATAAAATAGATGCTTATGTTTGGGTACTTCATGGTATAGTGCTTGTATAATGATGGTATAAAGTGGTTTTTATTTAATTTCTTTCTTAAAATAGATGCTTATGTTTAGTTTTATTTTTCACACCTTCTAACATTGCTGGTATAAAGTGGTTTTTGTTTGATTTCATTCATAAAATAGATGCTTTTGTTTAGGTTCTTCACACCTTATATTATGCTTGTATAATGATGATATAAAGTGGTTTTTGTTTGGTTTCTTTCATAAAATAGATGCTTATGTTTAGTTTAATTTTTCACACTATTAGACATGATGTATGCCCTAGAGGTAATTAGGGCTATATGTCTTAATTAGTTTTATTTGTACGAACAAAGTTATATTAATAAAGGCATTCTTTTGTTATATCAATGACTATGAAAATATATTATGACTGGTTTAGAATATATTCATTAATGTGTTTGCGAAAGTCCATGACATAATCATAGCACGTATTACGAGGGCATAGTGAGACTATGTTGGTGAGGACTAGTTCATGTGTAATTATGATTTGTCTAAATATCCCTAGTCGTAGTATCATCAAGAGTGGACATTGATGAATATGGATAGACTAGCATGTATCGTCATACTTCTTGGATATGATTTACAGTAGCATATCTCTAGTGCTAAAGGGTGGTACCTTGGGTTAACACATGAATGTATTCAGGGAAATACATTGGAGACAGCTATGAGACAATACTCGGTAATCCATATTATATATTGGTGTTTTAATCATCTCATTCCAACAACAATACAAATATCCTTAGACTTAAGTTACTAGTTACCTTTTTCAGATGTTGCTATACTTTGGATTATACCTATACATTCTATGAGATTGGATGTCATGGATAATTATGGGTAGAGTTGATGTATGTCCGTTGGTAAGCTAAGTAGTCAAGATGGAATCTATCACTCATTATAGCAATATAAGGGATATATACCTTGGCCACTTGTTAGAAGTGACACACTCATAAACTTCTGATCAAAGTGTGAGTTGATAGGATGTGATCCTGATTAACACATTAAATGGTTGAGTAGTGTACTTTAGCAGCAAGACTAAACTACTAGGGTAGCTATTAAAGCTAGTAGTGGACTAACACTTAAACCGAGTCCTAGAAACCAGATGGTACTTAACACTTGATAGAAGGAGTGAGTTGTATTGATACTATTGTAGAACCAGGATTAAGTCACATGCACGTGATGTTTCGAATAATAAGGAGTCACATGCCTTTGCTAGAGTGCCACTATGACCGATCAAAGTAATTGGAGTCCATAATGATCTAGAGCTCCGAATTGGTCAATTCCTAAAAAGGGATTGAGCCAAGTTAAACTTTTTGCGGCTTGATATTACGGGATCCTATAAGGTCACACACTTTGAGGTACGATCGAGCTATGTAAAGAACCGTTATACTAGGTCTAATCTAGAAAACCAAAAAATATGGTTAGACCATAACATATTGGTTAGACCAATATTCATTGGTTTGACCAATGAGCCTGATAAATAATAAGGAGGATAAAATAAATAAAGGGAAGACTGGACTGAATTAAGCAGAATTTAATAATATTGGATGATGAATAAATCTGCACAAGTGGGTCTGTAAATGTACTGTAGGATAGTACATAAAAGACCTATGCATGGGCCACATGGTAGCACTATTTAGAACAGTGATGCGCAAGGCCTATAGGACACGCAAACATAGGCTGTAAGATCAGCGGGCTTGCACACTGCACAAGCCCAATATGGTTGCGTAGGCACGCAATCCTTATGGGCTTGCTCTGCGGGCCGTAGTGCACAATCTATTGCGTACTGCATGCCCACTGGCCTGCATACCTAAGCAGGCCTATGCGCAGCTATGCAAGCCTTATGGGCTTGCACTCCTGCATAAGCCCACAAGGGACTACTGGCCGAATGGCAAACAATCTCCCAGTCAAACTGGGAGCTTGCTCCCTAAGCAAGCTCCCAGTATTTGAGTTGGTTTTTAACTCTTCTAGGGTTAATTAAAAATAAAAGTATGCCCTTTTTATTTTATTTCTGATTGGTTTAGGTTAGGGACTTTATTGTCCTTTGAATAATTCCTAACCACTATAAATAGAAGCCTCCTCCTTCACTATTTTTCATCCTAAATTTCATAATCCCTCTCTTGCTCTCTTATTCTCTTAGTTGTTCTGATTCCTAAAAGTAATCCGTCAAAAGACGTATTTACTTAGAATAGAAAACTAATGGAATTTCTTCTAGAATAAATTAGTAGGGAGGAGCTAGCCATTCTCCACTCTCTTATCGGTTCTTCCTTTCTAGAAGATTTTGTCGATGGTGCTCATATGGACTATTTATAAAGGGCTTCTACTTTGGAGTCTATGCACGTAGCTGATAGGTCTTTCTGCCGACTACAGGATTCACGCTTCAACTGGTAAGTGGTTAAATTATTATTAGGTCCTTTTAGTAAGTGTTTATGACCTAAAATAATTTAAGACTAGCACTATTATCAATCATGCTATGCTTAGGAGATCCAGGGAACTAGATTAAATTTTTGAATTTTCGCTGCACCCGTTTACTTGCTAAAACCTTAATCTAGACCAACATTGGTATTAGAGCCTACCTAATGCGATTGTATGATCGACTAGAAATATGCTAGGTCTGATTTTCTATGAAATATTTTCAAGTATGCTATGCCATGCCTA
This sequence comes from Euphorbia pulcherrima, assembly GCA_947683365.1. Taxonomy (NCBI): domain Eukaryota; kingdom Viridiplantae; phylum Streptophyta; class Magnoliopsida; order Malpighiales; family Euphorbiaceae; genus Euphorbia; species Euphorbia pulcherrima. The sequence continues at coordinate 18,268,179 of CANTUS010000002.1, forward strand.
GAAATTTGTTTCTTGCAATAGAAAATGTTGTGATAACCAGAATAAGTGTTGCTCAAACTGAGTCAGAGTAGTTATCTAGAAATTAACAATGTTTTGCTTGAAATTGTAAATGCTTTTAATTTTGAATTATTTGGAATAATTCTTAGATTAGAAAAGAACAAAATCTTCAATTTAATTGGTCTATGGTTAACTGAGTCAGAAGGGCCCGTGTTTATTTTGGCAAGGATTGGACTTGGCTGCTCATTCACTTCATTGGGGCCTCTCCTACCTTGGAATTCTCATTGATTCTAGATTCTAATTACCAAAGGGACTTTTTGAATTAGTTGATTTCTAGTATAATGAATTGGATTCATTATATGGTTTTATAAATAAAAGTTTAAATTGTTAAATTAAAACTTACAGACATAGGTGCAAGAACTTAAACACTGAACCCCCTTGTTTGTTTTGCATGCTATGTGGAGTCTTACCATGATGAAATGATTATGAATTACCAGTTGAGCATGACCCCTAGGTTGGACCTACTAATTCCTTTTAGCCCAAAAATAGTTATATTTTCATAATCATGTCTATGTATAAGTCCTAGATTAGGTGAGACCAATTGCACCATCAAATCCCCATTAAAATATTAAGACAAAATCAGCCTTTCTAAATAATTGAAAATGTGCTTCTGGGCCTTTTCATCGAATGAATTGCTCATGCACATCGTGCCTTCTTCTTTATCATCGTCTGTTCATATGATTCGTATTATGGTTAAGTCTTAACCGGACTGGGTTAGTCATCCGTAATATCAGATCTGATGCAGGGCTGGAGGCATCATTTAAGGAGTCATATAATTGGTTATGCATGTCCATTGGTTGTAACTCAAATGGACTAGCAATTGTATTAGATGCAAATAGACTAGATCCTCCTATAGCTATTTAAGTTAGCTTGACTTGTGATAGCGGGGTAGCTTAAATGAGTTATAGATGCGACCTATTAAGGAAAATGGTTGGACCATGTTTCCCAAAAGATAATAGAAGGGGCTATTATGTTTTCAAATTGAACCTTGATAAAATAGTAGGAATATGTATTTAATTAAAAGACCTTAAATTAAATGCATGTACAAGAACTAAGTCTAAAGCAATAATTCTTTTCTTATATCTAGGTTGAATATGACTACAAACATAAACTTTTGCACTATTCTTGAAAACAAATAAGTTGGTACTAATTTTACTGATTGGTTTAGGACAGTGAGGATAGTCCTCAGAGGTGAAGGACTGGCTTATATTTTAGATGAGCCCCTTCCTGATGAACCTGATGCTAGAGATCATGAGGAATATGAGGCATGGAAGGAGCATAGGAAAAATCATGAATCCACGACATGTTTAATGTTGGGAACCATGAATCATGAGCTTCAGAAACAACATGAGAATATGGATCTCGATACCATGATTCTCCATCTTTATGAACTCTTTTCTGAGCAAGCAAGGACAGAGAGGTTTGAGACCTTGAGACTCTTGTTTGGTACTAAGATACAGGCTGGTGCTTTAGCGTCTTAGCATGTTTTAAAACTTCTTGGCTATGTCAAGAAGCTGGGTCGATTGGGTTTTGTCATGGATCATGAGTTGAGCATAGATCTCATTTTGACTTTGCTCATTGATATTTATTCAGAGTTTGTGACTAATTATTACATGAACAAGATTGATACGACAATCCCAGAATAGATCAACATGCCAAAAACAGTTGAACCTAAGATCAAGCAGGATCAGAAAAATCTACTCTTGGTTGAGAAAACCAAACCTTCGAAGGGTAAGACCCTAAAAAAGAAGGGGCTGAAAGCTAAGAAAAAGATTATTAAGAAGAATAAAAATAAGAAAGAAGCTGCATGTTTCTAGTGTGGAAAACTAGGACACTGGAAGGCACTTATTTTTGAGCATGTGAAGAAGAATCCTAAGAAGGGAACTACTTTAGGCATGTTCATGATTGAAAATTTCACTACAGTTCCTTATGAGTCTACATAGGTATTAGATACTAGATGTTGTACTCATATCAGTACTTCTGTGCAGGGGTTACAGAACCATAGATGGTTGGCTAAAGGAGAGTTGGACCTACTAGTTAGAAATGGAGCACGGGTTACTGCATCAGCTGTAGGAACATATAGTCTCAAATTGCCAAGTGTCCTAGTTTTAGACTTAAATAAATGCTATTATATTCCGATTGTTACTAAGAATATTATTTCTGTTACGTGTTTAGCAGCAGAAGGATTTGAAGTTTTATTTAATAATAAAGATTATCAAATTCATAAAAATAGTGTTCTTTATGGCAATGGAGTTTTGATTTATGGCATATATGTTTTAAATCCTAAAGCTAAAATTTTTTAATATGAATGATGCTAAGAGATTGAAATTAGATAAAGAGAAATCATCCTACTTATGGCATTGTCGTTTGGGCTATATAAACAAAGCCTACTTAACTAAGTTACACAAAGGAGGTGACTTGGGCCCAATAGACTAGGAGTCTTAAGGGGCATGCAAACCTTTATATTAGGCAAAATGACAAAGAAACCCCTTAAAGCTAAATGACAACATGCTACAAGTAGATTGGAAAGAATACACACAGATGTATGTGGTCTAATAAATGTGTCTACACATGGAGGATTCGTCTAATTCATATCTTTTAACGGTGATTACTCATGATATGGGTATTTGTACCTTGTGAGGCAGAAATTAGATAGTTTTAAAATGTTCAAAGACTATAAGAATGAAGTTGAGAAATAACTTGGAAAGAATATTAAGGCACTATGGTCAGACTGAGGTGGAGAATACATATGCCAAGAGTTTCAAGATTATCTAAGGGATAATGGAGTATTACCCCAGTGGACCCCTCCTTATACTCCTCAGCATAATGGTGTGTCTAAGCAGAGGAATAAAACTTCGTTAGACATGGTTTGGTCCATGATGAGCCAAGCAAGTCTCAGCAAATTCTTTAGGGATACGCACTTGAGAGCGCAGTATATATACTTAATCGTGTGCCCTCAAAATCAGGTTATACAACACTATATGAAAGGTGGTATGGTTAGAAACCCTCTCTTTATCACCTGAGAGTTTGGGGATTTCCTGCCTATGTTAAAAGGACAATGTCAGACAAGCTGGGAGCTAGGGGTGACAAATGCTTATTGATAGGTTATCCTAAAGAGATAGTAGGATATTCCTTTTATGATTCTAAGGAATAAAAGGTGTTTGTTTCTATGACCGCTCAGTTCCTTGATAAGGAACACATGCTTGCAAAAGCTAGTGGGAGAGACCTTGAATTTGAGGTTCAAGTAGGCGAACAAGATAATCAACTAATAATTCCTACGCCTGATACACAACAGAGTGTGATCGAGGAACAACCTGTTACACAACAACCATTGTATAGATCTGGTAGGGTTCCCAATGCTCTTGAAAGATATGGATTTTTCATCACGGATGATAAAAAAATATTTCTAATGGAGGATGATGAACCTAGGGTTGTTAACAAGCCCAGTGGCTCGCAAACAGTTCAAAATTTGGCTTGGCCATAGCACGGTCAGAGTTTGACTTAATAGAGCTCGACTCAAGCTCGGGATCGGCTGAAGATATTAACAAGCCAAACCAAGCCTTCTAAGGTTTGGCTCAAAAGCTTGCAAACGTGTTCGTATAATTTTTGTGGTTAATAAATTCATGAAAAATAAATTAATTATATATGATTGGTGAGTAATAATTATTTATTTATGATAATTATTCATAAAATGATGATTTAAAATAACTTGCTACTTCTTTGAAAGATTGGTGATGAATATGGAATTGCATAGGATAGAATATAGAAAGAGACGAATTGAGGGTGATTACGGATCACGGTAAAAATATTATGATGTTAGTTTAAATTTTGTAAAATTATGTATTTCCTCAAGCGGGAATAAATTGAGTTATTTTTAAGGAATTGTATTGTTCGATATTATTTTTTTAAAAAGTGTAACAAAATGTCATGTTACTGGTGCAATCCTTTTTTTAACTAGTGTTGCCATAAATCAGTTTTAATCATCAAAGTTGAAACACTTAGGGGCAACACTTTTATTTTGTGTTGCAATAGTGCTTATATGTTAGGGCTCATTTAGGCTAACAAGCTCGCAAACTCGAGTTGAGCTTTTCATGAGCCCGAGCCGGGCTTCATTTTTCTAAGCTCGACGAGCTTCGAGCTGAGCTGAGCTCTAGCAAATATGTTCACAAGCTGAGCCGAGCACTATTCAGTCTCGGTTTTGCTCGTTAACACCCCTAGATAAACCTAAGACCTACAAGGAAACAATGGAGTGTTCAAACTCTGATAAATAGTTAAAATCTATGAAATTAGAAATGGATTCCATGTATGAAAACCAAGTATAGGAATTGGTCGATGCACTTGATGAGGCTAGACCCACAGGTTGCAAATCTGTTTTCAAGAAGAAAACCGACATGGAAGGTAATGTAATTACCTATAAGGCAAGGTTGGTTGCAAAGGGTTATAGTCAAAGAGAAGGAATTGACTATGAAGAAACCTTTTCACCAGAAGCCATGCTTAAATCCATAAGGATACTCTTGGCCATTGCTGCTCATTATGATTATGAGATCTAACAAATGGATGTGAAAACCACTTTCCTAAATAGAAACATGGATTGGGATGTATATATGATACAACCTGAGGGTTTTGCATCACATAATGGCTCAAAGGTATGCAAGCTGCAAAGATCTATTTATGGACTTAAGCAAGCATCCAAGAGTTGGAATATAAGGTTTGATGATACGATCAAAGAGTTAGATTTTATATCAAACGCATATGAGCCTTATGTATACAAGAAAGATAGTGGGAGTGTAGTCCTTTTCCTTATGCTATATGTTGATGATGCACTGCTAATAGGAAATGACTTTTCTCTTTTTCAAATGGTTAAGTCATGGTTGTCAAGAAAGTTCTCCATGAAGGACCTTGGAGAAGCAATGTTTATACTAGGTGTAAAGATCTATACAGATAGATCTAAGAGGCTGCTAGGTCTTTCATAAGATACATACATATTAAAGGTATTGAGTAAGTTCAGCCTAGAGCAATCAAGAAGAGGTTATCTTCCAATGTCTCATGGAATTAACCTTTCTAAATCTGAGTGTCCGGGGACAAAAGAGGAGATATTGCGCATGAATGAAATACCCTATACATCCATAATAGGATCTATCAGGTATGTTATGGTACATACACGGCCTGATGTCTCACTCGCATTGAGCATCACAAGTACATTTCAATCTGATCCAGGTGAGAAGCACTAGAAAGCCGTTAAGAATATCCTTAAGTACTTGAGAAGGACTAAGGAAATGTTCTTAGTATATGGAGGAGGAGATCTCACAGTAAAGGGATTCACTGATACGAGTTTTCAATCTGACAAAGATGACTACAATCACAGTCAAGTTACATGTTTATGTTAAATAGAGGGACAGTTGTTTGGAAGAGTTCCAAATAAGATATGACTGTTGATTCAACCACTGAATTTGAGTACATTGCTACTTCAGAAGCAATAAAATAAGCTATATTGATAAAAAGATTTATTGGTGATCTCAGCATGGTGTCTAATAGTGAGGATCCAATAGTAACATATTGTGATAACACTGGGGCTATTGCTCAGGCAAAATAACCATGGTCTAGTTAGAGAAACGGACATGTACATGCAAAATATCATATAAATAAAGATATGAAAAGAGATAAGGATATACAGATGGAATATGTAACCATAAATCAGAACCTGGCGGATGGTTTGACCAAGCCTTTGACACAGATTAAGCATGACCAGCATGTTAATAGTTATAGTGTAACGAACCGAAATTTCAAAATTTAGTTATAATAAATTATTATGGTATTAAAATATCATAAAAATTATTTTTGTAATTATTATTATTATTGGATATAAGGCATAAGGAAATAAAAGTCAATTAAGTTAGAGGGATGAATTAAGCATTTAATTATTTATTCAAGGGAATTATTGAAAATTGAAAAAAAAAGAAGAAAAATCAAAATCTATACGTATCCTCTCTTCTTTCTCCCTTTCATCTTCTTCATTCTTCTCCTACTCATTCCTTACCTTATCAAAATTTTCCTTAATCTAAAAACTTCCAATTTCTTCGATTCAACTTCAAATTCTTGTTAGAAATCGATCCTTAAGCCCTTTATCATCATCAATTTTAGTGAATCAAGGTTAGAAGAAGAGGATTTCAGATTTTAAGGTTTGAATAAATAGTACCCCGAATTTGAGGTGAGTGATTTTTGATGAAATTAAAGCTTAATTAGTAGAATTCATAGTAGATTAAGCATATTTATGGTATTAGGAAGTTTATTTATACAATATCTTGATAGAATTATATATGGTTGTTGTAGAGGAAGCTAGTGCAAGCAAATCAAAGGCAAAAGAGGTAGAAGAGAGCTAGAAAGAGCTTAGAAAAAGGTTTGTGTCTCAAATTTCAATTTATCGGTTTTTTGGAAAATTTTCCAGATTTGTATCCCTGTTTTGTTTTATGTTTTCTCTTGATATATAAATCCGATTTGAATGATTCTTGATTCTATTGATATTTACAGAAAGTAAGAAATATACATTCAGAAGAAACCTTGTTGAATTACATTCGTTTTCAATGTGAAATTTTCATTTGAAGTTGAGTCACGAAATCTGTTTTCGAAAAATCTCAGCTTTGCACACTGTTTAGTATTTTGATCATAACTTTGGTCATACAATTTAGATTTCTGTGATTTTGGTGGATTTGGAAAGCTAAGACATGTGGATAAATATGTTTAGAAGAAAGTTATTCCATTAGATGATGTTTTGATAGTGAACAATGCAAGGGAAGTCAGGGCACGAAATCTGGAAATTTCTAGAAAATATGAATGTTGATTTTATTGTGTTTTAATTGAAGTTTGATGCTTTAAAATTTAGGATTTGAATTTCTTAATTACTGAAGTTATGTTGAATTATGATTGATGGTTTATACTGGAACTTTTTAGATATTACTTTGATTTATTGCCATTATTAAACGAGTAGAATACGGGTCAGGGTAGATTGGCGCCAATAAAGGGGGGTACAGTACTGTACAAACAATTGAAGCCTTGGCTTCGGGCTTCGGTCGATAATTTGATAAAAATATATTGATATTGAAGCTTCAGCTTTGGGCTTGACCGATATATTGATTTTGAAGCTTTAGCTTCGGCCTTGACCGATATATTGATTTTGAAGCTTCGGCTTTGGGCTTGACCGATACATTGATATTGAAGCTTCGGCTTCGGGCTTGTCCGCTCCCGTATCCATTTTACTATTATTCATGACTTGTTTACTTTGGGCAATATATGGTTAATGTGTTTGGAAAAATTGGATATAATTTTGATTGTACTTTGAAAGGTTTTATAAAGTTGTTTAATTTGTTTCTGATTTATGAATAAACTTGGTTTCTATTTTAAAGTGCTACAAATGTTCAAAGTTGTTGTATTTCTTTTATGAACGCCACTAAGCAAATTGCTTGGCGTGTAGTTGTTTTTTTTTCTACACGTAGGTGGAAATTTGTAGATAGCTTGAACCAAAGTGGTATAAGTGGATCAGCTTGAAGAGCATATAAGGAAAGACTCGAGGTGGATTTGTAATTTAATGTAATATTATGGTTTGTAGAATAATGACATGTACTAGAGAGTGTGAGAAATGCAAAGTGGCATTGAGAAATATTTGCAAAATAATTTGGAGTTTGAAACATTATATTTGTATTTATACATATTAAATCTACAAGTATTGAACTTTATATAGTGGAGTAGAGTTGTTTATTGGATGATTATAGTTACTATAGCACTCCCTATAAAGGGGGTGTTACATCTGTTGGTATCAAAGCAAGGTTTATGCGATTCTAGGACAAGTTTGTACATGCCATTTTGGATATAAATATGTTATGTTGGTTGTTTGATCCACTTTGGTCTAATTTTAAGGAATAAGTTATGGCTAGTAGGCATAGTCAGAATGAGGAAGAGGATGCTAAGAGTACGGTTCGTATTAGATAAGGGGATGAATAAAGACATGAACCTCCACCAGTTCATGGCTTTCCCGAACAACCTACTCCAGCACAAGTTGCTTTACTTCGGCATATGACTACTGAAGTAATCACACAAGTACCTCAAAACATACCAATCCCTCAAGTTTCTGTAGTACCTGAAATTGAAAGAAGAGAGGAGAGAACTCCTCTTGAAAGAATTAAAAAGCTTCTGGCTGATGACTTCAAAGGGGACACAGTGAATCCAACATTTGCAGAAGATTAGCTTGATCATACTAAATGGTGTATGACTAGACTTCATTTTATAGATGAAGAGAGATTAGACTATGTGCAAGGTCTACTCAAAGAACAAGCTAGGAGGTGGTGGGATAATATTGTGAGAGAAAGGCACCCCAGAGAAATCACTTAGGGTCTTTTCTTGATATAATTTGACGAGAAGTACGTTAGTGAATGATTCAAAGATGAGCAGAGGAAATTGTTCTTGTCTTTAAGATAGGGATGAATGATTATATCAGAATATGAAATTTAATTCCTCAAACTCGAGAGGTATGCTCGTGATATCATTGACAGTGAAGTAAAGCAATGTAAGAGATTTGAGGATGGGCTGAATGATGAAATTACAGTGCATTTACTTGCATAAAGGATTAGGGTTTTCATTGACTTGGTTGATGCTGCTACGGGCATTGAGAAGAATAATTCAGATAGGCAATAAAGAATGGCAAAAAGGTCTGGATTTCAAAAGGGATCACAGGGTCCAGCTAGTTCAGAATCTCCAATTAAGAAATAAAAGGGAACATTAGAACAAACACAATCTCATTTCAGAGGGTTTTCACCGAGACAAACCACAACTATAGGGCCAGTGGCTAGTGTACCTTCAGGTCGAGGTAGAGGAAATATTCTATAATGTTCTAATTGTGGAAGGATATATACAGGGGAATCCTGGGGAAAAGGTAGAGTCTGCTTTAAATGTGGCTTGAGGGAAAATTTGATTGCAAATTGTCCTCAAAGACAGATAAGTACATCTGCACCTACAGTAGTTCCAACTCCTACAATGCAAGGTGGAAGAGGAAGGGGAAGAGGAAATGCTAGTGGTTCAAGTGGACATGATGTGGCTCAACAAGCATCGTAGAGTGGTAGACTGGGAGGAATGGCGGGAAGTTATGCAATCCAAGGGCCTAAGACTCGGGAATCTACTGAAGTTATTGTCAGTAAATTTTCATTCTTTAATCACAATGTTTATGCTTTGATAGATCCCAGCTCATCTCATTCATATATATGTACTACGTTAGCACAAGAGAAAGGGTTACATGTAGAAGAATTGGGGGAAAATATTGAAATGACTAATCCTTTAGGACATAGTGTAATAGTAAACAAAGTGTATATGAATTGCCCTATTACGATTCAACATCAACTTTTCCTTGCAAATTTAATTGAGTTACCTTTCCGAGATTACGATGTTATCTTAGGAATGGATTGGTTATCGGAACATCGAGCTGTGGTGGATTGCAAAAACAAAAGAATGTCACTTCAAGTTTTTGATGGAGAAGAAATAGTTATCATGGGGGAAAGATCATATTCTCTCTGTAATATAATTTCTTTTATGAAGACTAAAAGGCTGGTTAGGAAGGGATGTCAGGCCTACCTAATCTTCGCTCTAGAATTGAAGAAAGGTGAGTTAGAATTGCAAAATATTCCTCGGTATGTGATTTTCCTGATGTATTTCCAGAAGAACTATCGGGTTTGCCACCAAAAAGAGAGGTAGAATTTGCAATTGATGTATTGTCGGGTACCGTACCAGTATCCAAAGCACCATACAGAATGGCACCTGCTGAACTGAAAGAGTTGAAGATTCAGTTGCAAGAATTGTTCGACAAAGGGTTCATACGCCCGAGTTTCCTCTTAGGGTGCACCGGTATTGTTTGTTAAGAAGAAAGATGGGTCGCTCTGATTATGTATTAATTACCGGGAGTTGAATAAATTGACAGTCAAGAACAAGTATCCATTGCCAAGGATTGAAGACTTATTTGATCAACTCAAGGGTGCCAAATACTTCTTCAAGATTGATTTGAGATCGGGTAACTATCAGATGAGAGTGAAAGATGATGATAGTGCAAAGACGGCTTTTCGAACCAGATATGGGCACTATGAATTTTTGGTGACGCCATTTGGTCTAACTAATGCACCAGCAGCATTTATGGATCTTATGAACCGTGTCTTTTACTTATATTTAGACAGGTTTGCAGTGGTTTTCATTGATGATATTTTAGTGTATTCTAAGTCACCAAGAAGAGCATGATCAACATTTGCGGATAGTCTTCCAAACTTTGAGGGAAAATAAATTGTATGCCAAACTTAGCAAATGTGAGTTTTGGCTTGAAGAAGTTTCTTTCTTAGGCCATGTTGTTTCTGCAGAAGGAATTAAAGTGGATCCTAAAAAGATAGAAGCAGTTGTAGAATGGAAACCACCAAAGAACCCTACAGAAGTCTAAAGTTTCCTTGGCTTAGTAGGGTATTATAGAAGATTTGTGAAGGGATTTTCAGTCTTTGCTGCCCCGCTGACAAATTTACTTCAAACAAATGCAAAATTTGAGTCGAATGACAAGTGTCAAAAAAGTTTTGAGAAATTGAAGGCGATGTTAATAGAAGCACCCATCCTTACCCAACCAGAGCCTGGAAAAGATTTTGTAATCTATAGTGATGCTTCGTATAGTGGTCTTGTGTGTGTTTTGATGCAAGAAGGGAAAGTGATTGCCTATGCTTCAAGGCAATTGAAGAATCATGAAAGGAATTACCCTACTCATGATTTGGAAATGGCTTTAATAGTCTTTGCCTTGAAAATTTAGCGACACTATCTTTATGGAGAAAAATGTTATATTTATACAGATCACAAAAGATTGAAATATTTGCCAACTCAGAAGGAGTTGAATTTAAGATAGAGAAGGTGGATGGAATTCATTAAAGATTACGATTGTCTTATTTATTACCATCCAGGAAAGGCTAATGTGGTGGCAGATGCTCTCAGTAGAAAGACAATGATGGCACTAAGGGCTATGAATACGAGGTTAACTCTTACCAGTGGTGGAGCCTTAATTACAGAATTGAAGATTCAACCTGTACTACTACAACAGGTTAAGCAAGCATAAAATGAAGATGATGACTTCAAGGTCATTCGAGCAAGGACACAAGTGGGTATCATAGACGACTATATGGTTCAAGAAGATGGATGTCTATATTTTAAAGATAGACTATGTGTGCCAAACAATGAAGAATTAAAGAAGAATATCTTACATGAGTGGCATAGTAGTCCTTATGCCATGCATCCAGGAGCAAATAAGATGTATCGAAATTTGAAGAGCCATTATTGGTGGAATGGGATGAAGAAAGACATTACTAACTATGTTGCTTAATGTCTAACTTGTTAACAGGTGAAAGCCGAACATCGAGTTCCTTCTAGATTGTTCCAACCAATAACAATTCCAGAATGGAAATGGGAAAGAATAACAATGGACTTTGTGACATCTTTACCAATTACACAGAAGAAACATAATGCAGTGTGGGTTGTTGTAGATAGATTGATAAAGTCTGCCCATTTTCTTCTAGTTAGGATGGATTATTCACTTGATAGGTTGGCTCAGTTATATGTAGATGAGATAGTTCGGCTACACGGAGTACCTATTTCAATCATTTCTGACTGAGATCCAAGATTTACTTCAAGATTTTGGAAGAAGTTGCAAGAAGCCTTAGGTAGTAAACTTCATTTCAGTACTTCATTTCATCCTCAAATAGATGGTCAATCTAAAAGAGTAATTCAGGTGTTGGAAGACATGATGAGAAGTTGTATCATTGAATTCGAGGGAAGTTGGGATAATTATTTGTCCCTTATGGAGTTTGCCTATAATAACAGCTATCAGTCAAGCAATCAAATGGAGCCATATGAAGCATTGTATGGAAGAAAATGTCGAACTCCATTATATTGGACCGATCCTAGTGAAAATAAGATTGTGGGAGTGGATTTAATTCAGGAGACAAAGAAGACAGTAAAACTTATTCAAGAGAGATTGAAGGCTGCATCAGATAGATAAAAGTCTTATGCTGATCTAAAAAGAAAAGACATTACTTATGAAGTTGGGGATAAAGTATTTCTCAAAGTATCTCCTTGGAAGAAAGTCCTGCAATTTGGCAAAAAAGGCAAGCTCAGTCCGAGATTTATTGGCCCATATGAGGTTATAGAGAAGGTCGGACTGGTAGCTTATCGGTTGGCACTACCCCCAATGGTCGACAAAATTCATAATGATGTGTCAATGTTAAGGAGATACAGATCAGATCCATCGCATATCTTATCTCCTGATGTCGTAGAAATCAAACCTGACCTGACATATGAAGAGAAACCGGTACAAATCTTAGTGAGGGAAGTTAAACAATTGAGAAACAAGTCTATTCCACTGGTAAAAGTACTTGGAAAAAATCATAAGGTTGAAGAAGCAACGTGGGCACTGGAGGATACAATGAAAACTCAATATCCGCAACTGTTTTTAGGTAATTTTCGAGGAAGAAAATTCATAAGAGGGGAGAATTGTAATGAACCAAAATTTTAAAATTTACTTATAATAAATTATTATGGTATTAAAATATCATGGAAATTATTTTTGTAATTATTATTATTATTATTAGATATAAGGCATAAGGAAATAAGAGTTAATTAAGTTAGAGGGATGAACTAGGTATTTAATTATTCATTCAAGGGCATTATTGGAAATTAAAAAAAAGAAGAAAAACCAAAATCTATACGTATCCTCTCTTCTTTCTCCCTTTCATCTTCTTCATTCTTCTCCTACTCATTTCTTACCTTATCAAAATTTTCCTTAATCTAAAAACTTCCGATTTCTTCGATTCAATTTCAAATTCTTGTTAGAAATCAACCCTTAAGCCCTCTATCATCATCAATTTCAGTGAATCAAGGTTAGAAGAAGAGGATTCAGATTTTAAAGTTTGAATGAATAGTAACCCGAATTTGAGGTGAGTGATTTTTGATGAAATTAAAGCTTAATTAGTAGAATTCATAGTAGATTAAGCATATTTATGGTATTAGGAATTTTATTTGTAAATATCTTGATAGAATTATATGTGGTTGTTATAGAGGAAGCTAGTGCAAGCAAATCAAAGGCAAAAGAGGTAGAAGAGAGCTAGAAAGAGCTTAGAAAAAGGTTTGTGTCTCAAATTTTGATTTATCGGTTTTTCGAAAAATTTTCCAGATTTGTATCCCTGTTTTGTTTTAATGTTTTCTCTTGATATATAAATCTGATTTGAATGATTCTTGATTCTATTGATATCTACAGAAAGTAAGGAATATATGTCTAGAAGAAACCTTGTTGAATTTCGTTCGTTTTCAATGTGAGATTTTCGTTTGAAGTTGAGTCACGAAATCTGTTTTCGGAAAGTCTCAGCTTTGTACACTGTTTAGTATTTCGATCATGACTTTGGTTATACAATTTGGATTTCTGTCATTCTGGTGGCTTTGGAAAGCTGAGACATGTGGCTAACTATGTTTGGAAGAAAGTTCTTCCATTGGATGATGTTTTTATAGTGAAAAATGTAATGGAAGTCAGGGCACGAAATCTGGAAATTTCTGGAAAATATGAATGTTGATTTTATTGTGTTTTAATTGAAGTTTGATGCTTTAAAATTTAGGATTTGAATTTCTTAATTACTGAAGTTATGTTAAATTATGATTGATGGTTTATACTGAAATTTTTAAGATGTTACTTTGATTTATTGCCGTTGTTAAACGAGTAGATTATGGGTCAAGGTAGATTGGCGCCAATAAAGGGGGGTACAGTACTGTACAAACAATTGAGGCTTTGGCTTCGGGCTTCGGCCGATATTTTGATAAAAATATATTGATATTGAAGCTTCGGCTTTAGGCTTGACTGATATATTGATTTTGAAGCTTCGGCTTTGGGCTTGACCGATACATTAATATTGAAGCTTCGACTTCAGGCTTGTCCGCTCCCGTATCCATTTTACCATTATTCATGACTTGTTTACTTTGGGCAATATATGGTTAATGTGTTTGGAAAAATTGGATATAATTTTGATTGTGCTTTGAAAGGTTTTATAAAGTTGTTTAATTTGTTTTTGATTTATGAACAAATTTGGTTGCTATTTTAAAGTGTTAAAAATGTTCAAAGTTATTGTATTTCTTTTATGGACACCACTAAGCAAATTGCTTAGCGTGTAGTTTTTTTTTCTACACATAGGTGGAAATTTGTAAATAGCTTGGACCAAAGTTGTATAAGTGGATCAGCTTGAAGAGCATATAAGGAAAGACTCGTGGTGGATTTGTAATTTAATGTAATATTATGGTTTGTAGAATAATGGCATGTACTAGAGAGTGTGAGAAATGTAAAGTGGCATTGAGAAATATTTGCAGAATAATTTAGGGTTTGAAACATTATATTTGTATTTATACATATTAAATCTATAAGTATTGAACTTTATATAGTGGAGTAGAGTTGTTTATTGGGTGATTATAGTTACTGTGGCACTCCCTATAAAGGGGGTGTTACATATGGCTTACGATACGTAGCTAATTGGCTCCAGTGCAAGTGGGAGATTGTTAGACATGATGTATGCCTTAGAGGCAATTAGGATGATTTGTCTTAGTTTGATTTGTACAAACAAATTTATATTAAAAAAGGCATTCTTTTGTTATATCAATGACTGCGAAAATATATTATGACTGGTTTAGAATATATTCATTGATGTGTTTGCAAAAGTCCATGTTATAATCATAGCACATATTGCAAGGGCATAGTGAGACTATGCTAGTGAGAATTGGTTCGTGTGCAATTATGATTTGTCTAAATATCCCTAGTCATAGTATCATTAAGACTGGACTTTGATGAATACAGATAGACTAGAATGTGTCATATACCACTTGAATATGATTCAGAGTAGCATATCTCTAGTGCTAGTGGGTGGTACCTTGGATTAACATATAAATGTATTCAGGGAAATACATTGGAGACCGCTATAAGACAATACTCGATAGCCTATATTATGTGTTGGTGTTTTAATCATCTCATTGTAACAACAATACAAATATCCTTAGATCTGAGATACTAGTTACCTTGTTTAGATGTTGCTATACTTTTGATTATAACTATACATTCTATGAGAGTGGATGTCATGGATAATTACGGGTATAGTAGATGTCTGTCTGTTGGTAACCTGAGTAGTCAAGATGGAATCTATCACTCCATTATAGTAATATAAGGGAGATGTGCCTTGGCCACTTGTTAGAAGTGACACAATTGTAAACCTCTGATCAGAGTATGAGTTGATAGGATGGGATCCTGATCAACACATTAAATGGTTGAGTAGTGTACTTTAGCAGCAAGACTAAACTACTGGGGTAACTACTAAAGCTACTAGTGGACTAACACTAAAACTGAGTCCTAGAAACCAAAAGGTACTTAATAACTTATACAAGGAATGAATTATATTGATACTATTACAGAACCGAGATTAAGTGACATTCACGTGACGTTCCGAATATTAGGGGGGTCATATGCCTTTGCTAGAGTGCCACTATGACTGATCAAAATAATTGGATTCCATAGCAATTTGGAGCTCCGAGCCAGTCAATTCCTAAAAAGGGATTGAGACAGGTTAAACTTTTGGCCGCTCGATATTACGGGATCCTAGAAGGTCACACACTTTGAGTTACGACCGAGCTATGTAAAGAACCGTTAGACTAGGTCTAATCAGAAGTGCAAAGAAATATGGTTAGACCATAACATATTGGTTAGACCAATATTCATTAGTTAGACCAATGAGCCTGATAAATAATGAGGACAAAATAAATAAAGGGAAGACTGGACTAAATTTAGCGGGATTTATTAATATTGGATGTTGAATAAATCTACGCAAGTGGGTCCATAAATGTACTATAGGACAGTACATAAAAGGCTTGCGCATGGGCTACATGGTAGCATTATTTAGAATAGAGTTGTGTGTGGCCCATGGGGCACATGAAAGTGGGCTGAAAGATGTAGCCCGCAACGCTCTATGGATTGCGTGTTGCATGGAACTCAGCCCATGGTTGGCTGCGCTGCATGCATAGCTATGCAAGCCTTGTAGGCTTGCACTCCTGAGCAAGCCCATAAGGGACTGCTGGCTGAATGGCCAGCTGTCTCCCAATCAAACTGGGAGCTTACTCCCTAAGCAAGCTCCTAGTATTTGAGTTGGTTTCCAACTCTTCTAGGGTTAATTAAAAATAATAGTATGCATTTTTTATTTTATTTCTGATTGTTTGAAGTTAGGGCTTTATTGTCGTTTGAATAATTCCTAACCACTATAAATAGAAGCCTCCTCATTCATTATTTTTTGTCTTGAGTTTTATAATCCCTCTCTCCCTCTCTTATTCTCTTAGTTGTTCTGATTCCTAAAAGTACTCTGTCGAAAGACGTATTTGCTTAAAATAGAAAACTAACGGAATTTCTTCTAGAATAAATTAGTAGGGAGGAGCTAGCCATTCTCCGCTCTTTTATCAGTTCTTCCTTTCTAGAAGATTTTGGTCGGTGGTGCTCGTGCGGACTATTTATATAGGGCTTCTACTTTGGAGTCTGTGCATGTAGCTGGGGGGTCTTTCTACCGACTATAGGATTTACGCTTCAACTGGTAAGTAGTTAAATTATTATTAGGTTTATGACCTAGAATAATTTAAGACTAGCACTATTATCAATCATGCTATGCTTAGAAGTTCCAGGGAACTAGATTAAAATTTTGAATTTCCGTTGCACCTATTTTACTTGCTAAAACCTTAATATAGACCAACACACACATGGTAAAATGGTGGTATAAAGTGACTTTTATTTGATTTCTTTCATAAAATAGATGCTTATATTTGGGTTCTTCACACCTTGTATAATGCTTGTATAATGATGATATAAAGTGGGTTTTGTTTGATTTCTTTCATAAAATAGATGCTTATGTTTAGTTTTATTTTTCACACCTTGTATAATGCTGGTTAAATGGTGGTATAATACTTGTATAATGATGGTAAAAAGTTGGTAAATCACATGTGGTAAAATGCTTGTATAATGCTAGTAAATCATCTATTACATATCTTCGAAAATAAACACACAAAAAAAGTATATCATCATGGATTTACATTGAAAGATAAAAATGAGATGAACAAAAACTTTAAAGGGACATAGCAAAAAAAATTAATGGTTTGCGAGATAAATGCAAAAGTAAAAAAATAAATAAAAACCCGACACGTTGGAATCGGCTGGGCAGAAGAGGAACATATGAAAAGAAAATGACAAATTTAAAACCTAAGTAAATGGTTAATTATAAAAGTAGAGTTTAATTGTATAGATATTTTACTCAACCCCCACATTCCTTACAATTACCCTTTGGAAAAACTACAACTACAATAAGAATAATATGTTACACTTTATGCATCTGTCCTGCACCAACTTTTTTATTTCACTCGACCACAAATCGAAAAAATACTCATGAGTTTTATTCTATACCTAACAAAACTTGACTTTAAAATTCAAATAAATAATAATGCAGTCAAGGCTTCCCACCATCTGAATTTTTCTTATAACACAAATAACTTAAAACTAAGACCATAAATATCATTTCCCAGCTTCAGCTCTCCAACTATCCAAAATATTTCCCCGAAATTGTGGAAAGAATATTCCGCATTATAATCTCATCATCAAGTTCAGACTTGACATCTCGCAAGCTAGCGCATTTATGAAGTAGGCTTCGAGGAGCAGTAGAAGTGTCCGCATCTAATGGAGTATAAAATGCTGCACATAAAGATAGAAGCCACACACACACGTTTTTTGACAGTGTGGTTGCAGTTTCTGCCAAGCCTATGCATTTTCAAAGCATCGATACTCATGCAACAACATCCATGGCTAAAAAGGCAGACAATCTAGGATAATCAGTGACAGAACTCGAACATATATTCTTAGGATCGGTGGATAAATTACTGTCATCAACACTTGTAATTGATTGCTGATCAGAAATGATGTTAGGGCAGGAAGAATCGATAAGTACACTGGAATAAACTTCATTATCAGTCCTTAGGTCATTGGACTTTTTAAGAATCAGCTGAGGGGAGGAAGTATTGTGTTCATGAACAATACTAAAAATTTGCATTTTGGAGGAAATTTTGATCGTGCAATCCTTGTTGTATGACAATAGCTGAGAAAACTGAAAAAATTTATTGATGTGAGAAATTAAACTGTTAAGTAAAGTTTACAAAAATTCCCTTGATAGCAAACACTCTGTTCTTTGTTAAACTTAGTTTGATCACGCTTGGCCACTATAACTTTAGGAATGTGAGTAGCTTCCCACCTATACATATAAACTTGAAATTCAGTTCGACCATGATATCACTAATTATCACACATCATGTTCTTGCTTGCACTAAAGCTAATGCACACTCCAATAAATCATAGAATTTGAAGTAATCAAGTTATATTCCGTCTTAACGAACACAAAATCAAAAGCTTTATGATCCCAAGTGCTAAAAATTAAGCCTCATCTAACAATAGCAGAATCCCCTAGCAATAGACTTGTTTCTACAGTTTATATTTCTGCAAATCTATGCATTGATTAAGAGAATGTTGACCTAACAAAGACAATAGCAGGTTTAGTATGGTAATGTTCAATCATCTGATATTTCAATTGTACAAGTTGGATTACTGATTATTTGTATAAGAGTAATCAAAATCAAAAAGAGGCAATACATATAATTACTTTTTGTAACTGGTGCAATTGGCTGAGGCTATGCTTGAAGTATATAATGTTACAGGAATGGAGAGGAAATAACAACAACAACAACAACAACTAACACTCAAATTATAACGCAAACTTTCACTCACACAAAGGCAAAGTGTTACAAAAGTGTTACAATAGACTCTCTTTTTCTTTTCACTTTCACTCTCTTTTTCTCTACCTAACTCTCTCTTCTTTTCTTATTTTCACTCTTTTATTTTTTTCTCTACTCTATCATCCGCCTACCTCTTCTCTTTTTATACAAAAACTAACCTTCTTTTTCTTTTTTAAAACATACCTTCTTTTTTTCATCTTCTTTTAACTATCTTCTTTTTCATCCACCTTTTTTTATCATTCTTTTTCAAACCCTTCTTTTTCTATGTCTTCTTTTTCAAAAAACACCTTCCTTTTTTCTTTCATCTTCTTTTCATTATTATTAAGTTTGACTTTTAACACTCCCCCGCAAACTTAATTTTGGTTAATACCAGTGATGCTCGCAGTTGATTAAACTAATCGTATTTCAATGGGTTCATAAAGATGTCAGCGATTTGATCTTGCATTGTGATATACTTCAATGTCACCTTTTTCTGTTCAATGCATTCTCTGATGAAATGAAATCTCGTGTCAATGTGCTTGCTTCGATCATGGAAGACTGGATTTTTCACTTGCACCAACTATGGGCGGACGACCTTTTTCCCTCCCTCGAGGACTGTGTAAGATGTGTCGTATGGAGCGTGGAAAAATAACAAGGCGTTGTCGTGCTTAGGGGTTGACCCTTATTTTAGCGTGATGAAAATATGGATTGAATGATTTTGAATTTAAGTCCAATTTAGGTCTTAAAGGATATGAGATCGAAATCCCATACTTACAATAGAGTCGCCACCCGGTTCAACTCAATCGGGAAATTTTGGTACAATTTTCCCACCAGGTGGTAGACCATACCTTAAGTAGAGATTCTGAGATCGGATGATGTTATCTATTCTTCATTGGGCCAAGTTAAAATATTTCATTCTTATCAGTTTTAATCCTCCTTATTTATTGTGTTTTCGGTTTATATGTTATTTTCGCATTCGTCAAGCAATCGAAGCGGTAAATAAATTACTACAGTCATCCAAAAGTAAATGCAGAAATTAAAATTATTACAGGGCTTTTAAATCCTATACATTTTCTATGCGATAAATAAAATACCCGGAGGCCTAACATACATCTAACCTAAATCTACCTGCAGAAGACGGTTAACACAGATACGGCGCGTCGTACAAGGTGTATCACTTAGCATGCATAGTTAGTGGATAAAATAAGACTTGAGTTAGCGTGAACATGGCATATTCATTTGTTATATTATAAAGCCTAGTTGGACGACTAAAAATGAGATTTGAACGGCGTTTGCGGGAAAATTCTATTTTAACCAAATTTTAGGCTAGATAGTTATTTTAATCGGATTATTAGTGAAAATGCCAATGGTATGAGGTGGGGTCTATTTTCAGAAGGTTTTGGACCTTCGTCGTTGCACTATACACCCTAGCTTCGGGATATAACTAGGTCGGAAATAAACGAAATAAAACAATTATCTAGAAGGTCATGTCGCCGGCGGTATGGTTGATACCGCCGGCGACATCAGTGATGTCGCTAGCGGTATTAGTCATACAGGCAGGCTACATGACTTTCTAAATACCATAAAGAAAGGGTCCTACAAGAAAATGAGGCCTTTGGGGGCAAGTGATGTCACTGGCAGTATCAATGATGCCGCCGGTGGCATGGTTGATACCGCCGGCAGCTTCAGCTTCTTGCAGCATCACATAACGGTAAAAAATGACCGAAAACCTGAGAATAAGCATAAAATAACACACAATAGCACAAACAAGAATGAAGCCAAAGAGCTATGAGGCTAAGAATTTTACCTCAGGGCAGTGAATCCACCTTTTCGTGAACCAAGGAACACCTCTGGGGAGCTTGCAAAGATGATTTGGGTAGTAAATTTAAGGATTTATGTCTCTAAATTCCTATTAAATTGATTTTAACCTAAATTCTACTGATTTTAGCTTTAACTAAGAGAATTCAAAGAAGAAAAACCAAGAAAATGGATTAGAATCCCTTTTCTTACCTTTTCTACTTCTTATCTCACTAAAATTGATTTTCTCACTTTAAAACTCTCAAGTAAAATTCAGATGTGTTGTTGTTTTTTCTCCCCCTTTTGTTGAAACCCTAAGGTGTGTTTTTATAGGCAAATATGGGTGGTCTTCAAGACCTTTTAGCCATTTTCACCGAAATGGCAAAAACGAGTCTGCCTAAGGAAGAAGAAGAAAGCATTCCGCAGAAGCCTGTTTCGGGCCATTTCGCCAGTGACATGGTGATACAGCCGACGGTATAGGTGATGCCGCCAGCGCATCATCTTCCTACAAGCTAATAGCCAGCGGGCCCACAAGCCCAAAAAGCTACCAAAAGGGGTCAAAAGCTGGTCAAAAGGTAGCTTTTGAATTTTAATAATATTTTAATGGATATTTAGAGATTAATTTAGTTTTGGGTGTAAATCATCGGTTCAAGCTCCTATCGGACGCATTATCGAACAGGCCGAACTGAATTCTTGCGAGACATAAAATTCGTGAGGAATTTTATATCGGTAACAAGAACTCTAAAGAATTTTTATTACGAGGAATGAAATCGGGAAAGCGTCATCATCGTCTCACGAGTGGGCCTGCAAAATCCCGTGCTCACACCAATGCTGACTTATTATCAATAAAAATATCAGTTGGATCATGTTGTGCCATTTGTAGTTCCTTCAATAGTCATTGTAACCATGTTGCATGACACATACATGAGGTTGCAGCAATATATTTAGCTTCACATGTTGACAATGACAATCGGTTGCTTTTTCGAACTCCAAATGAAAGTTATTTCCCTAAGAAAGAATACAAATCCGCTAGTACTTTTCCGGTCATTTTTATCACCGACCCAATCACTATCACTGTACCTAACTAATTTGAATTCTTTAGATTTTGAATAATGCAATCCAAAATTAGTTATGCCTTTGACATAGCGGAGTATTCTTTTTGCTGCATTCCAATGAGACTCCTTCGGCGCTTCCATTTATTTGCTTACTAGCCCAACTGCATATAAAATGTTTGGCCTTATGCACGTCAGATATCTGAGACTCCCAATCAGAGTTTGGAAATTTGTCAGATTGAATCCTACTCCCTTTTCATCCTTGATCAATTTTAAACTACCTTCAACCAGAGTGCTGATTGGATTGCAATTCTCCATCTTGAATTTCTGCAAGATCTATTTAGCAAAGCCATTTTGACAGATAAAAACACCATTATCATTCTGCTTCACTTCAATGCCAAGGTAGTAAGACATCAGGCTAATGTCAGTCATTTCTAATTCACGAG
Organism: Euphorbia pulcherrima; assembly: GCA_947683365.1. Classification (NCBI taxonomy): domain Eukaryota; kingdom Viridiplantae; phylum Streptophyta; class Magnoliopsida; order Malpighiales; family Euphorbiaceae; genus Euphorbia; species Euphorbia pulcherrima. Next base: position 18,290,401 of record CANTUS010000002.1, read on the forward strand.
TCATCATTTTCTTGAAATAGTTGAACATCTAAGGATTGTTCCTGGTGAAAATGAGATTGTCTACGTACAGGCAAAAAAGCAATATGTCTTCACCTTTTACTTTCAAGTAGAAGGCATACTCATGTGGGCATTTGACAAGTCCATTATCTCGAAAGTATTTGTCAATACGACTCTTCCAAGCTCTCGGTGCTTGTTTGAGTCCGTACAACGCCTTTCTCAGCTTCAACACTTTTTCTTCACGGCCTTTGAAAATGTACCCAAGTAGTTGTTGGACATAGATCTCTTCCTCCAAATAACCATTCAGAAATGCTGACTTTACATCCATTTGGTTGATTTTCCACCCATTTTGGGCTACAACTGAGATCACCAGTCTAATGGTCTCCATTCTTGTGATAGGTCCAAACACTTCATCATAGTCAATACCGGGTTTTTGACTATATCCCTTCACAACAAGCCTTGCTTTGTGCCAAATGATTTTTCCATTTTTATCCTTCTTTGAACGATTTTTCCATTTGCATCCTTCTTTGCCTTAAACACCCATTTGACTCTAATGGGCTTTTTGTCAGCTGGAAGTTTGGTTAACTCCCATGTCGCATTCTTCTCAGTTGCTTAGGTTTCCATATCCATGGCTTTTCTCCAGTTTTCATCTTTCATGGCCTCTTCAACATCAATGGGGTCATTATTATTGAATGACAAGAAAGAGTTAATTCGTCATCGGGCTCTCTTGTGGCTTCATAAATATCTTCCACGCGTCAAAATTTTCTTGGTCTTTGTTTGGGACTTTCACTTTCATCGTCTTCTTGTCCGGGAGATGCAATAGGATTGCTTGTTGATATTGTGGCTGGTTCCTCAGCATCACTATCATTGTTTTCATCCATAGGGAAAGGATAAAAACTATAGTTCTTCTTATCATCATTCCACTCCCAAAATGCTTCCTTGTCAATAGTCGCTTCCCTATTGATGATCGTCTTTCTCATGTCAGGATCGAACATCTTATAACCTTTTGAAAATTTTGAATATCCCACAAGCAAGTGTTCTTTACTTTTCTCATCCAGCTTTCTCCTTTCTTCATCAGAAACATAAACATGTGCAACACTCCCAAAAATATGAAAATGAGAGATATTGGGCTTTCTCCCACTCCATGCTTCTTGGGGTGTCATGTCTGAGACACTCATTATTAGGGACTGGTTCAAGATGTAGGCTGCAAAATCAACTGCTTCTGCCCATAGCTCCTTGGGCAAATTCTTTCTCTTTAGCACGCTTCTCACCATATTCATCAATGTTTGATTCTTTCTTTCAACAACCCTATTTTTCTATGATGATCTCGAAAATGACAGGGAATGACGGATTCAATGATGCACATGGAATCTTTTGAATTCATTTGATGTGAATTCTCCCCCTCTATCGAATCTTATGGGTTTGATGTAATAGCCGCTTTCTTTCTCCACTAATGCTTTGAACTTCTTAAAAACTTAGAAAACTTCTGACCTCTCCTTCAAAAAGTAAACCCATGTCTTCCTATTATAATCATTAATGAATAGCAAGAAATATATGTTGCCTCCCAATGATGTTGGTGTAATTAGTCTGCAAACATCGGTATGAATGAGCTTAAGGGGAGCCTTTGCTCTCGACATGGACTCCTTTGGAAAATAGGGTTCTGGACTATTTTACAACAAGACATCCTTCACAAAGTTGATCGGGTTTATCAATCGGGGAAAGAACAAGCACCATCTTCTTCTGGCTTAGCAGTTTTAAGCCTCCAAAATTGAGATGCCTATATCTCAAATACTAAAGCCAATGAAAATCCTTCACATAAGCTTTCAAGCACTTTGCAACATACATCTTGTTGTTGAGAGTGAACATCTGGTTTTTCGACAATGGCACACTTGCAAGCTGCTCCTTCTCATCAATAGCACCAACTTTTGGTTCATCATATGGACCTGGTAGTTTTTTTTCCAGCAGTTGTCCCAAACATAAAATGTTACTTTTCATGTTTGGAACGTAGTACGCATTACTGATAAATGTGTGCTCTCCATTCTTTAAATGAATCATAACGATTACTTTGCCTCAGATATGAACTTTTGACGAATCTCCAAAGATGACATTTCCACTAAATGATTTATCCTGTTCTACGAACATCCTCTCATCATAGCACATGTGATTACTCGCTCCATTTTAAAGATACCAAATGTTGTTTTCGTGACTATGGTCACCTTCACAGGTTAGTAAAAATGTGTCGGTTACTTCTTCATCTTGGATGTTGTTAGCCGTCTCCTTAGCTTGGTTCGGTGGGCTCTGGCATTCTACTACATAGTGGCCATATCTAAAGTAATTATAATAGTGGGTATTGTACTTATCACATCTATCATTTTTTTCTCCAATTTCCTCTTCCTCTTTCTCGTCCAGTTCCATGGCCTTTGCCTCTTGTGGACTGATTACTTTTGTCATTTTTTCCAAATTCCTCTTCCTCTACCATTTCCTCCTTATCCTCTACTGCGTCCTCATCTGGATTGGCTAGTAGATCGGCTATTTTCACCTTCTTTTAATGAAGCCTTTGCTGCGAAGACTTGTTAAGGAGACTCCTCTTTCTACCTATTCAACCTTTCCTCATGTGCTTGCAACGAGCCAACAAAGTTCATCAACTGTCATTGCACGTGTGTCTCGTGACTCTTCTATGGCTAATACTATGTAATCAAACTTCAGTAGTTGAGACTACAGAATTTTTTCTACAGCTCTTGATTTATTGAGTTTTCTCCATACTGTCGCATTTGATTGACAACATATTTTACTCATGAGGAATAATTAACAACAGCTTCTATTTCCTTCATTTTCATCATCTCAAACTCCCCTCTCAACATTTGCAGTTGAACTTTCTGTACTTTCTCCTCTCCTTCAAGAGAAAAGCATACTATGTCCCATGCTTGCTTGGAAGTGGTTGGTTCTACCACCTTCTCAAACATAACATCATCTAACCCTTAATGGATTAGACTGAGCGCCTTCTAGTCATTCCTGCGACTTTTGTGCAAACAGTCTTTTTTTTGCTCGAGTCAGTTGTGCATCCTTAGCTGGGGCTACATATCCTTTTTCGACTATGTCCTAAACATCTTGGACTCTAAGAATAGATTTCATTTTAATGCATCAATTTTATAATTGGTTTTAGTAAGTTGATGAAAGTAGAAGGAAACACCGTTGGTATTCATTTTAAGGATTTCTAGGCGTATAGGGCTACTGCAACACTTTATGAATGCCTTCTGGAACACTTAGGACTTAAAGCGACACTATCAGAAGTCTTTTGCAATGCTTCAGACTGTCTTTTTGCAACACTTCTGGACTATTGCAACACCTAAAATTTCTTAAACTCAACTTTTTCAGTCAAAACTTTCTTTCTAGGTGTGAGCTCAGGCTTTTTGGTCGCCTTGGAACAATGATGACTTTTTGCTCTGACCTTTTATAGACCAGTTGTTCTATTCTTTGGGAGTGGAATTAAGTTTGGCAAGTACCTTTTTGATGATTTTGGACCTTTAACCCCACTTAAAAATCATTCAAATGCATTTAAAAATGAATTGTAATCTTTCTCTCGCGCGCAGTAAACTGTTTTGCAATTTTCTTTTAAACTTGATCTTTTTTTGGAAGTCTAGTTAATTTTCATAGATTCAAGACTCTTTGAGGTTTCTAGAATTTTAAGAATCGCTTAAATCGGATAATTGTAGTGAAAGTTATGATTTTTAAAGGTCAACATCCCTAATATCCAAAGTGTAGTCCTTTCTTGGTCTCCCCCTCACCGGCCAGAGCCACCACCGTCGGTGGCAGCAGTGACCACCACGACGGTGGCGGTCACCTTAGCACCGACTGTTTCAGTCCATGACACTTTTTTTGCTCTCTCTCCTCATGATTGGGCCACAAAATTTCCTTCAAAATTCACTAGAGTTGGTGTATTTTTGAGTGTGGAAGTATTTAAGCCTTGTTTGGAGAGAGATTAAAAGGACATTTACACACAATTTCAAATTGAAAAATCATTTTTGAGAGAAAATGAAGAATAAGAGAGAGAAAGCTTAAGAAAAGCATAGAATCAGAGTTTAATCTCTTTTAATCTCGATTTTTAGTTGTTCTTAGGCTTGATCTTATATCTTAAACATTAAAATCAGTTAGAAATCATAGGTTAAAATGGATTAAATAGGTTTTTAGTGACTTTTCCTCAAAAACAGATCTCAAACACTACCCAAATCTTCAAAATCATAAAAAAAGATCTCATCAAGGGTTGATTTGAGTCTCCAAATAGCAGATTCACGGCCTAGAGGTGACAAACCTAAGTTCCTTTATCTATTTATTCATTTATTGCATTTTTGGTTGTTGATTTGATGTTTCTTGGGGTCTTTTACCCATTGTTATTTGGTTCTTTTACAAGGCTGAAAAATCGCCAGACACCGCTAAAAGAGTAGCCGTCACCTCCACCACTCTAGCCGCCGCCGCCGCCACCCCTATGGCGGTGAAGGCTAGAATAATAGTGATGACCTCTACTCATGTAGAGGTCTCGACAATTTTTCAACTTTTGGGTTCTTTATTCTCCATGATCTATAAATTAAATATCATTTTGAGTGTTTTAAGTCCAGAATTATTGAAATAAAGTTGATCCGACTTAAGATCTTAATGCTTTTGAGTTTATAGGTGTAAAAATACCCGGATTCGTGTTAGAAACGAGTTTAAATCGGCGTTGCTGGAGGGGGGAATGCCCCCGCCACCGCTTTGGTAGCCACCGCCCCACCAGCATTGGGGACAGCCACCCGTCCAACCATGGCGATTTCTGTCCATTTTTAGCTTGTTTTCAATTGCTTTTTTAGTTTTTTTTGCTCTTTTTCATGTTTTTTCTCACCGATTCAAGCCTGGAATTTTCTTAATAATCTGAAATTATTTTTTATTATTTTTAATAGGGTAGATTAATTAATTAATTGGTTAAATAATCATTCTATGCCTTAAAAATATGAATTTTTCAAAGAGAACTTTCATTCAAAAATAAAAAATTTTTGAGCTAACCTGGTAGTTCGACCGCGCCAGGGGCGCTGCCCCTTAGACCCTGCAGGGGCTGCCCTGTATTTCATTTTTGCATAGCTATTAGTGCCTTAATTATGCATGTTAATAGGTGTTTTGCCATGCTATGTGCCGTATATGTGCTAATGATTTCTCGTGCAGGTAGATTTAGGTTAGATATATGTTAGGCCTTCGGGGTATTATTTATTTTATCGCATAGAAAAATGTTTAGGATTTGTAAAGCCCTATATAAATAATTAATTTCCTGCTTTTATTCATTTATCACTTTGGCATGATTTGCCGCATGATGAATGAATAAACAAACTGAAAATTCTAAACTAGGAGGATTTAAATCGCATAAGAACGAAAGAAACTTTTATTGAAAAATGAATGATTCATAATAGACAACATCATCCGAGCTCAGAATTCTAATTGACGTGCGGTCTACCACCCAGTGGGAAAATCACATGCAAAATTTCGGCGACTCTATATAAGGACGAGATTCTGATCTCATCTCCTCTAACACATAAATTGGACCTAAATATCACTTTCAACAAATATTTTCATCATGTCTAAAAAGTGGATTTTCCCTTAGCACGCTTCACCGCATTCCGCTTTTTTACTCATAAAAAGTTCTCCCACTCACAGTGGTGACTCTACTGGGGATTGTCCTTTTAACTTAAAATTTGAAAAAAAACTCTTTTCTTTTTTGAAATTTGTTTAAGGATTTGATGATGTGTCGAAATCATTTTTTCTAAGCTTCTTTATTTCTTATGCCTATTTTTATCCATCATGTAGATTAGAGGACTCTAGGTTAGGGTGACCATTTTAAACCCCGTGAAGCACACTTGTATCACTCTTGACCACCAGGACGTGGGGATATTTTGTCAGTGGATCACTCGTTTCAACCAACACGTAATTCCTGCAATAGCACTCATTTAACCAGTGGTTGAGCTATATGGAATCAAGGTAAACGAGAGCCTCTTACATTATCAGCTATTTGAGACCATGAACCACGTTAGATAAGCCATAGCAACTTCCCCTTAAGATTTACCAAAACATGCATGTTTTAGATTTAGGTCTCATACCCTCTTGCTGTTCGTTGGCGTTAGAGTTAAGCCCCATATTTTTTGAACGGTGTTGCGCGCGAGTCATAAGGTTAGAAGAAGTTTTTCTTATTATGTGCTACTTGTGTTATGCTCATTCATGCAAAAAAAAATCATGCATAGACCACTTGTGGCCGACCTTTATTTTATTCTTTCGCTTACCTCTACTCTCCCTCGCTTAAAGGGGGAATTTAACAATATGCCTAAGATCATTTGATCCCAGGGAGCTGTACTTAGTTCACTAGGAATAGCAATGATTTCACGCATCTCATATATATTGGGGATAAGCTTCGTATCATAAAGCCTTTCCGCTCTCTCCCTCTCTAAACCACCATGCGTATATTACATTCATCACTTCGAACAAATGCATAAATCATTCATTTCATTCATGGTTTGATTTAGGCTGATCAGCTACCGATTTCTCAGTTAGACTGAGGCACTACTACCGTCTCAGTCAAGACTCAATCACCGTCGAGTTTGCCGTTCTACGAATCTGAATTCAGTTTCAAGCTCAGTTTTAGAATCTGGTTTTTTTTAATATGGCTGATTTACCGACAGTTAATGGGGTTTCATCCGAGGGTACTTCTCCTCCTCTCCCTTTATCTGATTAGGGTCAGTCTTCGTTGAGTTCTAAGATTGCTAATACTATAATAGTGTTTCTCTGATCTGATCAGTTTTGAGATGTAATTCAAGGGCAAGTCCAAGATTCAGTCATGTTCAAAGGATTCCAAGGATTGGAATTCAAGCTTAGGGACAGTTAGAGGTCGCCCAAAATTGTCCAGTTCAGGTTGCACCAATTCGGATTCAATCTACTGTTTAGCCAATTCAGCCAGTTTAGTTTGTGTAAAAGTCCATTCAGCCTTCGTCAAGCATGTTTCAGTTTGGTCAGGATGTCGTACAATCTCATCCTCCATGTTTACTTATCCAACCCATACTTCAAACCACACTGCCAAGCCCAATTTTTCTCGCTAGTGTGAGTCAGCTTCAATTGACCCCAATAACCCTAGATCAGTTTCAACCAGCTCAGTCAATTTCACCCGTCCAGTCCCAATCAAGTCTATTCCAACTGGATCAGAATTTAGCCCAACCATAATCGTCTTTTGCTCCTTTGAGTTTTGCTTTACCAACCTGAGGCCCAAAACCAACCTCTCAAAGTTTGATCTTCCCTTCCACCTTGGGTGGACTTACACCTCACATGACCATGCCTTCTACCAGATTCATGTCATCCCTAATGCCTCCAATGTCCTTTGCTCCTGCGCTTACTCAATTTATTATTGCTATGAGAGGAAACACTTACCCATAAACCCCTTCAATACTAATCTATGAGTTAGTACTCAACTTGACCTAAGGGAAAGGGGCAACTTGACCTAAGGGAAGTGATGGGTTGGTTTCCAAACCATGTACTATCCCATCTCGGGCAGTGATAAGGGAAACTGTTTTAAAAGTAACCAATTCAAATAATGTGTCATCCACTCGGGGTTTGGACGGTTGCTTAGGCGTCAGCCATAGTTGCCGCCATTCTGTCGAACAATAACCCCGAGGGTATTACGAATCTATGAAAGTTACCCCTCAGTGTAATCCTAGCCAAATTAAGGGAGACTAGCCTCCTTAAAACCCTCCATGAGTGTAAGGTGTCGATGATGTGTGGGTCTCCCTTGGCGCTTGTGTGAGAGGTGGGGCCTATTGGGGGTTTGGTTGGATTTAGGCGTGACAAAACATTCTTTAGTTAAAGTTTGCATAATAAGCCAATTTTAATGAATAAAAGAATCAAGACAAAAATCTCGATACAATTGATAGAGTCTCCACCCAAGTTGTCTACTTATGAAAGAGTTTTGCTACAGTTCCCTCTGAGTGGGAGACTCATACCTATTGGATCAGAGATTCGGGTATCGGATGAGTCACTTATTTCTCATTTAGTTGATTTAAAATTACATTCACTACATAAAATCGTTTTAGTTTTCATCATTTAGGGAATTATTGTAGAAATCCTATTTTTACACTCTTTCACACTCGTTACATGCATTTACATATTACAATAAAGCACAAGCAATAAATAGGGGAGTAAAAATTACAACCAGGGGAAATGGGGGAATTGTAAAGAGAACCTATACAATTGTTCTAAGTTATAAAACAAAATAAAAATAAATTCCCTGGCATCCACAGATGTTAGCACAGTTTATAGCACACCATAAATCAACATTTCAGTGTATTTTGCGGTGAAAACACACTTTAACTTTTGTGGGTTGATTTACTTGATTATTAGTAAAAGTGATTGCTTGGCAAATGGAGAGTTGGATCAATTTTTAACCAGTTGAAATGAATTCTAGAATCTGCTTGGGGCTGGTACCTGTACGGGTAGGTGGGACCCGTACGGCTACTAAGGAGGACCAGTACGGGTATGGTGTACACATACAAGTCCTGTCTGGTCCAGGCAGAAACTCTGTTTAGTTCACTTTATAGATAACAGGTTGGTGGCATGAAAATAAAATAAAAAAAGGATTTCCTTTTGTATGAAAATGGCGCACCATATTGATATCTTTAGAGATATATGGTGCTAACAAGGCTCATACGGATTAGGACCAGACTCAAAACAAGAAATGAGAGCAACAAATATAATAGAAGCAACAACCAATAATAATAATAAAATTACTAAAATGTGAGTCTCTTTGAAACTCATGAGCATTACCTTTACGGCTCGAATCCACTTTGAGGTGATCCCTTTACTGTTGAGAGAGCCCGACCAAAGTAGATGGTGAAGTAGGATTACTTAGGTGAATATTTGTGCGGACTAAACCTCCCCTAATCCTAATAAACAAAGTTAGAAATGAATAAAACATGGACAAAACCTCAAAAGATGGGTTTTCTCCCCATTTTATACCTTCTACACCCATATTATACATTTTCTATACCTACAGAAATTGCTAGAGTTTTAGTATATTTTTTATATGAAAACTGTGTGTAAAATGTGAAGAGAAGGGCCCTATTTATAGGGGAAAGGAGGTCTGAATGCAATAAAGCACATTCATGACCTACCTTTTCCTGAAATAGGAAAGAATTCCCTTCCAAAAGAGCCTACTTAGGCAACAAGAGGATCCATACGGGTACTAGGGGACCCGTATGGGTCCTCTTCCAGGTCTATGGAAGGGATGACCAGTACGGGTCTGCCAGTGGATCTATACCACCAGATAGCACCCGTACGGGTCCCTAAGGGTAGACTAGGTCTCTAAACTTTGGCCAAGCTTAACTCTGCAGTAGTAGGAACACCTCTGCTGGACAACACCTGAAAGACATTGCATCATATAGCTCTCATCATCATTTCATAAGAAGGATTGTTAAAATCTAGTGCTCAAAGACTGCCCCTCATGGGATCATCGCAGATGCAGATTTGTATGATCTCACAATGTGAGAGAGGGTTTAGAAATCATACTTGAGGTGATGATATGGGTGAGTTCCTTTCTTGAGGAGAACTTTTTTCTTTTGCTGATGTGTCCCTCTTGTAACTCTACTAGGGAATGTGTATCCCTTCCCTGAGGTGGATGACTTTCCTTTTGCTACCATGCATATCCCTTTCTTAAGGCGGATGACTTTCCTTACCAATGCGTATCCTTTTACTGAGGCGGATATTTTTCCTTTTGCTACCGTGCATATCCCTAGTGACTCAACTGGGGAGGGTGTGTGTATCCCATTCTTAAGGTGGATTGACTTTCTTAACAAGTGGTGTATCCCTTTCCTAAGGCAGATGACTCTTCTGACTGATGACTTCTCTGAGGAAGATGTGTGTATCCCTTTCTTAAGGCAGATTGACTTTCTTGGCTGATGGTAGTGTATCCCTTTCCCAAGGTGGATGACTCTCCTGACTGATGACTTCTCTATGGAAGATGTGTGTATCCCTTTCTTAAGGCAGCTCGACTTTCCTGATTGATGGTGGTGGATCCCTTTCCTAAGGCAAATAATTCTCTTGCTAGGGAATTTGAATAACCTGAAAAGAGACAACAATCAAACACTGAGTTAGTGATTGCCTAAGCAGACACCTTTTTATTCTTAATTGACTTTTGTGAGAACAAAAATATTTTTGCCCCTTGAATTAAGAATAAATAAGTGTGAATGCAATAAACTAAAATTCTATCCAGGAAATGTCGATTTTGGCCTGATCGATGTTTATTTTACCTCTAGGGAATGCTCCTAGGGTGAGTGCCCCTAGGGTCTGCCAAATCTGCTACTGAGAAGTGGGGGGGATGCCCTTAGGGCATTGGGGGATGCCCCTAAGACTTAATGAATCTATTGCTGGGAAGTGGGGGGATGCCCCTAGATTTGAAGAGGGGATGCCCTAGATCTGATTCCGCTACTAGGAAGTGGTGGTGCCCCTAGATTAGTAGGGGGATGCCCCTAGGACCTAATTATTTCATTGCTTGGAAGTGAGGGGATGCCCCTAGGACTTGATTATTTTATTGCTGGGAAGTGGAGGGATGCCCCTAGATCTGTGGAGGATGCCCCTAGATCTAATGGATGGATGCCCCTGGATCTGATTTCGCTAATAGGAAGTGGGGGTGCCTCTATATTGGTGGGGAGATGCCCCTAGGACCTAATGATTTATTGCTAGAAAGTGGGGGGAATCCCCTAGACTTATGGGGGATGATTCTGGATCTGATTCCGCTGCTCGGGAATGACCCTAAAACGGGGTGCCCTTAAGGTTCTTGATGATTGGGGTATGTCCCTTAACTGATTTCGCTACTGGGGAGTGAAGTAATATCCTTTGGTAAAACCTCTTCTACTGGGGAAGAATTCATATGCTAGATGGACCTGTATGGCTTACCTTGATTCTTGATTGACTTTTTTAAAAATAAAAATATTTTTACCCTTTCAATCAAGGATCAAGGAGAGCAAAGGGACTTGTCCTTAATATAACAGAAAATATAAGGTTGAGAGGGAGTGGGGTTGGCCCTGAACTTGAACTGGATTAATTCCTAGTGTTTACTGAAATACCGATGCAAAAATCTACCCCTAGATGGCAACAGAAGGCCCGTACAGGTGGGCTAGGGCTCGTATGGGTGGGGTTCTTAAGTCTTGTTACCTGTATGGGTAGGGTGGGACCTATACGGGTCCCCAATGGGGGTTTTAAAGTGCAGATTAACCCCTTCATATGCCTCATACTAAACTTCCCATTTTGCATTTTTTAGTGATTTTTCTCCCAAAATTAACCAAACATATACAAAAAGATCCCAAAGACCTGTCGTTTCCTCCTTAGACTGGAAGACTTGCCCCATATGGATGGTTTAGGGCTTCAAGATGCTCGATTTCCATCGGGTATGCATTTTGCAGGGAGACTCATTCCTGAGGCTCACTCCTGCCTTTGAAGTGCCACTGATCCCTTCTCCTGAGACCCACACTTCAAAATTCCAGGTAATTTCATTTGATTCTCTATTTTCCAATTTTGAACTTTTGGCAATTTCTTGAATTTTTGACATGTATTAGGGTGTTTTAGACCTTGGAATGGAGCCTGATGCATATAATTTTAGCCTAGGATGCTTTTAGGATAGTTTTAGATAAACCTTGGTTGAGATTGGATGATTTTGGATTTTTGGAAGTTTGCCTGCATAGGGGCTATTTGCAGGGGACCCATGCACGTGAGGGGGGACCCGTATAGGTCCCATTTTTATATGGGTCCCACTTATGGACCCGTATGACTGGGGCTTACCCGTACTGGTCCTGTCCTTAGGGACAAAATATTGTTTTCTTTAGTTTTGTAATTCTTTTCTGATTTTTAACTTCTTTACTGTATTCTAACCCTGTTTAACTGCAACTCTATCTTTATAGTTCCAATACAAGACTATGGAGGCTTTAAGCATCAGCAGGAAATGGTATGAGGAGATTCACGCTGTGGGGGATACAGAGTTGCTGGCCCATATTGATTCTTTCATCTTTAGTGACATTATTAGGGCCATCCCTCGGGCCCCTAAGATATTGGCCCCTTTGCCATTTCAGCTCTGATGGAGAGATGGTCGGAGACGACCCATACTTTTCACTTGCCTATCGGGGAGGTCCATCTCTCCCTCAAATGTGTGCGCCACGACGGGCTTAGAGTGGAGCAGGGATATGGTCCACTTTGATGTTTATGCCGATTAGTGGCATTTTTTGCCTGAGGTGAAGGCCTATAATACTAGATTACTTAGGCTTTATCCGGGCGGGACGAACAACCTCAAGTACGGGGACTTACATGCTTACTAGATTGCGCAGCCGAGGTCTATTACAGCTGATAGAAGGGATCCATATGCTCGATATTTCCTGCTGACGTTCCTTACCACTGTCTTCTTTTCTGTCTGCTTAAGCAACCTTAACTATAGTTTACTCTCTACTATAGAGGATCTTACAGCTGTGCCTTGCAAGAACTATTGCCGGGCCATTCTAGCACAGCTGTATTATGGATTGGACGTAAGGGTCTGGGGTAAGCAGTTTGAGATCAAGATCTACCATTTAATACTATTGGTAAATCCCGAACTAATCTCGTGTGCTTTAACCCTTTGTCTAAACTGTAAGGCAACTAATCCTTACTTTGTCTTGCAGATTTGGGCTTTCGACCATCGATTGATTGCTAGGCTAGGCTTAGCCATGCATCCTGAGATGCCGCATATCATATCTAGATGGATGGGGCTTTGGCAGAATCAGCCCTTGACTATGGCTCAGTATCGAGAGTTCTTATGCCTGCTGCGCTCAAATCGGGTAAGGTTCTTCCCTATTGAACCTGCATTTTACATTCCGACAAAACCATTAGTAGAAACCATATTTACTAGGTTATGATACTTGTAGTGCATTCAATATGTATAGGTTATCCAAGATCTGTGGGAGGGATTTGTCGCGTATGGGGCTATCGAGTGGATACGAGTCAGCATGGACGACCGCCGCTTTGTCTTGGAGTCAGCACTCTCCTATGAGTGGTATTTTGGCGAGCGGTCTGGGGGTGGAGGACCAATGTTATGGTGGAGAGATCGATTCCTCCCCCAATCTCGGTGGGTGTCTTCTGGCCTCATGTCATGCTAGGGATCGATAAGGGGCTACATTTGTTGGGCAAGGGAGCTCGTATGCTGTTTGTAGAGGGTTCCTGTGCTAAGTTTGTTGATTCCTCCCTTCTTCCTCCCCGTAGGAGTATTCACCACATGGATGAGCTCCTAGAGTTTCATTGAAGAAATAGTAAGGATGATGATGATGACGATGTGGAGGGTGGACCGAGGGGTGACCATGGGGGTCTATCCATAGTTGGGGGTACCCGCGGTTCGACTAGGTCAGCTACTCCTTCTTCTAATGTACGCTTCTAACTTGGTCTTTATGAATACCATTGTAATCTTGAATCTAATTCTTTGTTGCCCCAACCTCCCACTTCTACACGAAAGAGGTCTGCTGCTACTACTGTCGTTGCTACCCCTGAGCCATCGGTATGGCAGTCTCAAGCCTCAGAATCTGTGAGGGAGGGCATCCACCCAGTTGAGCTAGACACTTTCTTCCGACTCCTAGACCATTCGGGGAATCGAGTTATCAAGAAGCTTGAGGAGTCGATGTAGCCTATTGGTTTTACTCCTTCTAGCTCCACCCATGTAAGGAATCCCTTACCTTCGACTCTGTTCAATACTGTAATTGCTTAGGGTGTTTTGTCCAGATGTGACCCTTTCTTTTCAGGTTACTATTTCTGAGGCCGAGAGGATAGGCAAGGGTTATTTTTCCATCCGGGATCTACTGCTGGCCCAGGATGAACTAGCTTCACTAAGTTTCTTTTACCTATAAAATTTTAATAAACTATGCATTATTTATACTATGCCATTTACGTATGTGTACTAATCTCATGGTTTCTATTGCAGACTTTGCTAGCCATGGAGCAGAGCCGGTCTACCTAAGATTTGGGGGCTTCTGAGGAGAGAGCCAAATTTTTAGAGGAGTAGCTATGTACAACCATAGCTGAGGCTGATCAGGCTAGGGCCGAGACCGCTCGAGTGAGGGCCGAGATTGAGACAGTTAGGGGTCAACTACAGAGGATAGCCGATTCCTTTTGATGACAAGTCTAAGGATTATCTTTCTGCATATCTAATGACTCAGAGAGGTATAGATCTATGTGCTGAGGGAGGTTACGCTATTGGGGCTGCTGCAGGGACTTCAGAGACTAGTACCCCCGTCCAAACGGCTAATGATGTTGATAACGCCGAGGACCATATGTCTATAGACATGGATGATCTGCTGGCGGATACTCAGGATCAAACTCAGGAGGGTCATCAGGGATAGGATCCACTGGAAGCTTAGGTTATGATTACTTCTAAACTATTTGATACTTTCATGGGCCCTATGTGGCTTGTTTTGAATTGATACTTTTGATATCTCTTTTACGCTTATGGATTTTTCTTGAACTGAGATTGTTGCGCATTGTTGCCTTGTGAACCCGTATTCTGTCCAACAATTTTATAGTGAGGGAATCGGGTGACATTCTAACTTTTGCATAGGCTACTCAATTTAAGGGGACCTATCGAACATTTTATTTTTCTTTTCTTTCTATCCTAATTTTTGCCTGAGTTGTCCTTGATGGCTTAACCTAGTAGACCTTTTTCTTTTTAGCTTTAACTTTTTCCTAGACCACCCTTTCAGGTTTTCAACGTATTAAGCTTTTGCCTTAATTTTTGCCGAGAGCGCACTTTTAGGTTTTCAATCCTGCAGGCTGTCTTAATTTTTGCCTGAATTATCCTTGACGGCTCAATCTAGTAGACTTTTCTTTTTGCTCTAACTTTTGCCTAGACCGCCCTTTCAAGTTTTCAATCCAGCAGGCTTTTCTGAATATTGCAAATGTGTGATAAAAGCGAACACAATGATGCATAACACATAGAGAAAAATTGATGTTCACATACCAGCGATTATTTCACCTAAAGACATGCATGCATTCATAAAGACCAAGATTCTTAGCAAAATCATAACATGTTCATTGATAAGATTAATTTGAGTACATAGGCAATGGTAACAATTTCCAATGGTTAACCCCTACTGCCTACTAGTCTCTTACAGATTTTCCATAAGGCAACTGACATTTTTCTCTCGATGCCCTAACTTTAGCATAAGCCACCCTTTTGGGTTTTTAGCCTAGCGGGCTTTATGTTGAGTTCCCTAATTTTTGCCTGACCAGTTTGTGGGATACAAATCAGCAGGCTGCACTCTAATTTTTGCCCGAGCAGTAGAGGACCACTCGCTGGGTGTTTTATTCTTTGTTTCTTTTATTCTTTGTGCTACTTTTTTATGATTTAATTCTTTTGACCTAGACATGATAACGCTTGAACCTATCTTGATTCACTGGATTCACGAACTCATTTCCATCCATATCTATAAGCGTGATCCCTTCTTTACCAAGGACTTTCTTCATTATGAATAGTCCTTCCCAATTAGGCCTAAACTTGCCTCTAGCATCGGTGTTGACCTAGCACAGCTGTTTGAGGACCAGATCACCCGCTTTAAAAAGTTATTTCGGGTATCTGATTTTATTGTTGTACCCTCGTGCTATGTGCCGTTGGTATATCTAGAGATGGTCAAGTGCCTTGAGCCGCTTTTCATCTAGCACATCCAACTATTCATACCTGGCCCTTGTCCAATCTGATTCTTTTAACTCTAGTTCAAGTGTCACTCTTAGAGATCTTACTTCTATTTCAACCGGTAATATAGCTTCCATTCCATATACCAAGTGATAGGTGTTTGATTAGTGGAATTTCTTACACTGGTTCTATACCCCTAAAATGTGAATGGAAGTTTATCTTCCCAATCTCTGTAGGTAGCCACATTTTTTGACAAAATCTTTTTGATTGACTAATTGGCATCCTCGACTGCCCCGTTAGCCTATGGCCTATATGGAGAAGATCTGTGATGTGCGGAATTCCATATCTTACAAAAAAATGCCTCTCTATGAACTTGGCCATTTTCTTGGCGGTAATGTTAGTGTAAGATTCGGCCTCTACCCATTTTGAGAAATAATCGACTATGACTATGATGAGTCAGTGACCATTGGTTGATGATAGCCAAATCTCACTGATTATATCTTTCCTCCATGCCGAGAAAGGCCAAGGAGTAGATAAATTGTGAAGCTCGGACGAATGGAGATATTGTATGTCCCCGAGAATATGACATTCATGACATTTCCTGACCTTATCGACATAGTCTGCATTCATTGTGGTCCAGTAGTATCCCATTCTCTGAATTTTTCTAGCTAGAGCCATCCCATTCATGTGGGGGCCGCAATCCCCTGGGTGTACTTGAGTCATTACCCTTTTTGCTTCTTTTTCTGTCAAACACTTTAACAATAAACCTTCAGTTCTTCTTTTAAAGAGATCTTCATCGACTAGTCTGAACTGGGTCGCCAACCTCTTGAGGGTTAGACGGTCTAAACCAATGATCCTTTGGGGCACTTTCCTCCTTTCAGTATCCTCTTAATATCATGTACCAACAAGCCTTTTGCTTTTCTACAACCATAACCTAAACCTGTTCATGATACAGCGAATGAGTCGTTTCTACTATAAGCGGATGGATTGGTTGGGTCTCTTCTCCTTCCCACATTGAATCTAGGGTAGCCAAGGAATATGCCATCTAATTCTCATCCATTTGTATATATTAGAAGAGGCATTGACCGAATCATGCTTACAAATCCCAAACTACCTGAAGATATGGTCAGAGTGACTCTTCCCTGCTTTCCCATTCTTCCACGACGTGCTTCATTACTAACGCGGAGTCCCCTATCACCCTGACTTCTCTTGCCCCTATTTTTAAGAGAGCATCAAGACCAAAGAGACAAGCTTCATACTCAGCCCCATTATTAGTGACTAAAAATTCCAACCGCTTGCTCAGTGGAATAACCTCACGTTGTGGTGTAATGATGACTACCCTAAGGCCTATGCCCTTCTGATTAATAGCCTCGTCAAAATACATAGTCCATTTGACCTTCTCAGCCTTTACTTTTGCTAACTACTCATCAATGAAATCTACATTTTCAATATAGTCAGATTTGAGGGGTTGACTTGCCAAGAACTCAGCCATTGCTCTCCCGTTAATGACCTTCTTCGTGGCATACTCGATATCAAACTCAGATAGCAACAAGAGCCAACGAGAGAGTTTCCCTACCAATGTAGGGGACTAGCAAAGATACTTCATTAGATCAACCTTTACAACTGCTTAAATTTTATAGGACTGGAAGTAGTGCCTCAACTTCTTAGTCAACCATACCATTGTCATACATGTCTTTTCTACCACCGAGTACTTCATCTCATATTCCAATTATTTTTTGCTTATATAATAGATGTCATGCTCGCTCTTATCCTTTTATTCCTGAACCAACATTACCCCTACAGATGACTGTTCTATGGCTAAATAGAAAATCAATGGCTTACCGGGCATTAGAGGCTTCAAAACTGGGGGGCTCATGAGATAAGCCTTTATCTTGTCAAATGCTATTTAGCATTGCTCATTCCATTCTATTGGCTACTTCCTTCTCAACAACTTAAAGATTAGCTCACACACGGTTGTTAACTTAGCAATGAAATGACTCACATACTGGAGTGATCCAAGGAATGACATGATTTCCGTTTCAGTTCTAGGAATAGGCATTTCTTGAATAGCTCTAACCTTATCAAGATCAACCTTGATTCCTTTCTAATTGAAGATGTGTCCTGGGAGTTTTCCCGATATAACCCCAAACACACACTTCTTAGGATTCAATCGCAGGTTGTACTTCTCAATTCTAGTCAAGAACCTTTCCAAAATCTCAGGATGTTCTTCTCTTGTATTAGACTTTACTAGCATGTCGTCTACATAAACCTCGACCCTTTTTGTGGATTGTATCATGCAACAGGGCTATCACTGCTCTATGATAAGTTGTCCCATCATTCTTTAGCCTAAAAGGCATTACCTTGTAACAATATACCCCCCATTCTGTCATGAAGGCCATCTTGACCTTGTCAATGATATCCATTAAGATCTGATTGTACTCAGAGAACCCATGTAAGAATGAGTACATCGCGGCCCTGGCAGCACTGTCTACCAATACATCGATATGCGGTAATGGGAAGTCATCCTTAGGAGATTCCTTGTTTAAATTGCGTAAGTCGACACACATTTTGACCCTTCCATCTTTCTTAGGAACCAGAACAACATTTGCTAGCCATGTCAGGTACCCAATTACTTCAATGAACTTAGCTTCCAGTAATCTAGTGACTTCAGCTTTAATCTTATCGACCCATTCTGGACGCAGCCTCCTTAACTTTTACTTGACTGGTTTGAACCGGGGATCGGTTGAGATATAATACTCGGCGATTTAGAGATCTACCCCGGGCATGTCTTTATAGGACCTAGCA
Source organism: Euphorbia pulcherrima (assembly GCA_947683365.1). Lineage (NCBI taxonomy): Eukaryota > Viridiplantae > Streptophyta > Magnoliopsida > Malpighiales > Euphorbiaceae > Euphorbia > Euphorbia pulcherrima. The sequence continues at coordinate 18,308,888 of CANTUS010000002.1, forward strand.
AAAGTGTTAACATGTTTTCTAAGCACTTTTATTATCTCTCTTTTTTTGATAGGAGTCAAACCACTGGAAATATTTACCATTTTTGGATTTTCCTTAGTACCCAAGTTAACGTTATGCAATAAAGTGTCATGAACGTAAAAAATGTTATACATATGGTTAGATGAATGCATGGTGCCATTAGGCGAAACATCAAACAAGTAAGCAAAATCATTATCATTATAATTAGGATGGCCGAAGGCTACATCATTTTCATTACACAAGATTGCATTGTCATCCTTTATAGGTGGACGGTCTTCTTGGTCACTCATTAGAATGTGAGTCAGGTCACGATCCAGGTCTTGCAACTATTTCTCGGTCAACATATTGTTCACAGCTTCCCTTATGGCTTGGGCCACATTTCCTAAGGCTTCCTAAATTGGTGTCTTCTTCTTATCCCCCAAGCATAAGATAGTGTATATTGAAGTGGTCATGGTATCAATGGCTTTGCCTACTCAATCTTTGATGGGTCATTGTCTTCTATTTATTTGGTACATTTTTCTCCTTCTATAGCTACTTTGTAGGTTTCAGGGATGTTTTATATGTGCTCATGAATGCTATCTTACAAACGTGAGGAGATAACCCAATGATGAATCGGTCAGCTAACTCCTTCTCCTAAGGTTTCTTTTTAAGAGATACCGCGATAGTTAACCACCTCTGAAAGCAATCATGGATAGGTTCTCCACTCCACTATCTAATTGCTATCAGATTAAATATAGACGGCTCTTCTCTTGCTTTCTTAGTCTCCATAATGCATTTCCATACCTCACTTTCTTCTAATACCTAGTTGATCATGGCTACCTTATCCCCTCTCCTTTGGGTCTTATAGACTTTTCCTCATCAATTAGTACTGTAATGGCTTTGAGGAGATCCTCACATGTCCTAGTTGGATGACTAAGACTGACAAGATATATGCAGATGTTGCCCCTCTCTTAGGTTTTGGCGAAAGATACGGTCGGAGATGATCAATCAATTGGTATTTCTTCAGCTTCTTAAAAAGGCTCAACAGAGGAGTACCCCAAGGTGAGATATCATCAAGAGTCCTAGGATGAACCACCTAGTCATGGGTTATGCCATAGGGTAAACCCATGAAATAAGGGAGGATTATCCCCTTTGGCATAACCACAAAGTCTGGTAGCCGACTTAAATCCTCGCTACGGTGGAACTGCAGCATAGCCTCTTGACAGAGTGAATGAGTCTCACTACTGACTATATGGAGCTTTGGGTTCGCTGGTTGAATTGACTGACTAAGCTGAGCCATGATAGGGACTGGGATGAGTAATGGATGGGAATGCCGATTTCTTTCTTGAACTGTGGAGGTAACCAAGAGATCAGTACATGCATGGGATGCGGTATGCATGCATAAATTACAACAATGCATGGTGGGGTTAATCACAAGGGTATATAATACAACACATGCAAAGAGAATGATTCCGACCTTATTTCTCCTGCCGAATCTGAGGGTATTCTTCCTTATTCTAATCTCATACAGAAATCAAGGTACCTAAAAGGTAAAATTCTATAGCTTTCGATAAGAATGGTGTAGGGACATATTGAAAGTTGATGCAGAAGGTTCCCATTACATCAAGCCTCTTTTAGAGGGAGATGGAAATGAGTGCTCCACCCACTAAGGTGTCCCCAATATCCATGGAGGTTATGGGTATCACTAACGTGAGTGCTGCGAAAGTAATAGGGTACCCTAACCTAGCGCTAGAAGAAGAGCGCGTTTTGAGCACTAGATTTTGACAGTCCTTGTCACGAAACGATGATGAGAGCTATATAATGCATTCTTCTACAGGTGTTGTCTACTTGGAATGGTTTCAATGTTGATTGGTCAAACTTTATCAAACCTAAACCTCAGAAAACTAGTACCTAGGTCTCTAAAAGCCTCATACTTTTCCTCAGGACCGGTACCCCTGCCCAGGTCTTGTACCCCTTCACCGAAACTTGTACCCCTCCTAGTTAGGACATATACCCCTACACCAGGACCCGTACCCCTGCCCAGGACCTATACCCCTGCCCAATACTCTTAACCCTACATCGGGACCTATACCCCTCCTAGTTAGGACCCGTACCCCTGCCTAAGACTCGTACCCTAGCCTAGGACCCGTACCCCTGCACCAGGACCCATACCCCTCCTAGTTAGGACCCGTACCCCTGCCCAGAACATGTACCCAGCACATTTACCTATACTTGTCCTCTAGACGCCCAAACAGTTAGTTTGCCATATGCAAATATATTTCCTAAATGCGAATATATTTGCCATATGCGAATATATTTGACATGTGCAAATATAGTATTTGCCATATGTGAATATATTTGCCATATGCAAATATAGTATTTGCCATATGCAAATATAGTATTTGCCATATGCAAATATAGTATTTGCCATATGCTAATTTATTTTCCATATGCAAATATAGTATCTACCATGTGCGAATATATTTGCCATATGCAAATATAGTATTTCCCATATGCAAATATAGCATTTGTCATATGCAAATATAATTTGACATAAAAGAATATAATTTGCCATATTCGGAGAAATCAGCCATGAATGGCATTCAGACTCGATTTCCCCTATAAATAGGAGGCCATTTTCCTCATTTCAGAACACATAATTCACAACAACATACACACTTCTCATATCAAAAAATATACTAAAACTCTAGCAATTTCTATAGGTATAGAAAAGTTATAGCAAAGGCATAGAAGAGATATAGAAGTTATGAAATATGGGGGAAACCATTCTACATTGGTTTTGCCCACATTTTATTTCTTTCTAACTTCATATTTAGGATTGGGGGATGTTCTGTCCACATAAACACTCACCTAAATAGTTCTAAATCCATCATTTCATCATCTACTTTGACAAAGTTTCCATTCGGCATTGGAATTGTTCTAAAGTGGATTCACAACGTAAACGTAACGCTCCTAAGCTTCAAAGAGACTCACATCTCAATTATTTCATTATTATTATTCTCTACCTCCTCTATCAGTTCTGATCTTTTTATTTCTCGTTTCAGGTCTGGTCCTAACCCATATGAGCCTTGTTGGCACCATATATCCCCAAAGATATCAATTTGGTGCGCTATATTCATACGAAATGAAATCTATTTTTTTTTATTTTCCTGCCACTAATCTGTTAATCTATAAACTAAACTGAACAAAGTTTCTGCGTGGACCAGACAGGACCTGTACGGGTAAACCATACCCATACCGGTCCTCCCTGGTAGTCATATAGGTCCCACCCACCTATACGTGTACCTATAGGTGGATGACTTTCCTTTGCTGATGCGTATCCCTTTCTTGAGGCAGATAACTTTCCTTTACCAATACATATCCCTTTCTTGAGGCGGATGACTTTCCTTTGACGATATGTATCCCTTTCTTGAGGTGGATGGCTTTCCTTTGATGATTGGTATCCTTTTCTTGAGGTGGATGTCTTTCCTTTGATGATGCGTATCCTTTTCTTGAGGCATATGACTTTCCTTTGATGATGTGTATCCTTAGTGACTCTACTAGGAAAGACATGGATCTACTCTCCTGGTTAATATTGGTGTATCCCTTTCTTAAGGCGGATGACTCTCCTACGGATGGTGTAACCCTTTCCTAAGGCTAATGACTCTCCTGTTAATAGCTTTGAATGAACTGAAAAGAGACAATAATCAAACTCTGTGTTAGTTATTGCCTGAGCTGACACATCTTTATTCTTGATTGACTTTGTGGTGAACAAAAATATTTTTTCCCCTTCAGTCAAGAATGGTGTATCCCTTTCCTAAGGTGGATCAACTCTACTGACCGATGGTTTATCCCTTCCCTAAGGCGGATAACTTTCTTTGGTGATGCGTATCATTTTCTTGAGGCGAATGACTTTCCTTTAATGATACGTATCCATTTCTTGAGCCGGATGACTCTCCTAGTTGATGATTTTGAATAACCTATAAAAAGACACAATTGAACGTTGAGCTAGTCATTGTCTAAGCTGACACATCTTTATTCTTGATTAACTTTATGATGAATAAAAATTTTGCCCCTTCAATTAAGAATAAAGATGTGTGGATGGGGGTTGGCCCCTGAATAAACTATAAACTAAGTGTGAGAAATGTCAGGTTTGGCCCGATCGCTCTAGAATAAAGTGCCCCATGAAAGGTGCCTCTCAAAGAATGCCCCTAGGAGCGCTAGACGATGGGGGGGATGCCCCTAGATTGACTGATTCTACTATTGGGGATTGGGAGGATGCCCCTGGATCTAATTCCGCTACTATAAAATAGGGGGATGCCCCTAGATCTAATTTCACTCTTGGGAAATGTGGGGATTCCCCTCGATTTGGTGGGTGGGTGCCCCTAGGACTTAATGATTCCACTGCTAGAGAATGGGGTGATGCTCCTAGATTTGATTCTGCTACTAAAAAATAGAGGGATGCCCTTGGATCTAGTGGGGGATGTCCTTAGGACTTGATGATTCTGCTACTGAGCAATGGGGGGATGCCCCTAGATTAACTAATTCCACTGCTAGGGATTGGGGGGATGCCCCTGGATCTGATTCCATAGCTGGGAAATGGGGGGTGCCCTTAGATAGACTCTATGGCTGGGAGTATAATAATGCTCTTTTGGTGACTTCTTTTCTGCTGGGGAAATCTCTTTTTTGCAAGATTCACTTGTTGGAGGAGATTCCTGTACTTGGGTGAATCTGCACAAAAATTATCCCTGTTAGTAAACATTTTGAAATGACTAACCTTGATTTTTGATTGATTTTGTTGAAAACAAATATATGTTTGCCCCTTCAATTGAGGATCAAAGTGAGTTAGAGGTTTTGCCCCTAGTTTAACTAAAAGAATGGGGTAGGAAACGTGGGGTTTACCCCAATCTATATCTGATGTTAGTGTCCCTTCCTGAAGGTGGATGACCTTCTTTTATGCTCTTTTCTTAAGGTGAGCATCCTTCTATTGCATTCCTTTGTCTAGGCGTACCGCTTTCCTTTGATGTGAGCATCCCTTTCTTAAGGCGGACTGCTTACCTTTGCTTTGCGTATCTCTGGTGACTTCTATAGGGAAGACATATGTATCCCTTTCTTAAGGCAGATGAATCCTCCTCGTATCCCTTTCTTAAGGCAGATCTACTTTCCATACTAATGATATATCCATTTCCTAAGGCGAATGACTTCTCCTCGTATCCCTTTATTAAGGCGGATCAACTTTCCTGACTGATGGTGATGTATCCCTTTCCTAAGGCGGATGACTTCTCCTTTTATCCCTTTCTTCAGACGGATCGACTTTCCTGACTAATGATATATCCCATTCCTAAGGCGGATGACTTCTCCTCGTATCCCTTTCTTAAGGTGGATTGACTTTCCTGACTAATGATGATGAATCTCTTTCCTAAGGCAGATGACTTCTCCTCATATCCCTTTCTTAAGGTGAATGACTTTCCTACTAGGGAATTCGAATAACCTATTTAAGAGACGATAAAACCATTGGGTTAGTTACCGTCTAAAATGGAGATGTATGGATGGGGGTTAGCCCCCGAATAAATTATGAACTATGTTTAGAAATGTTGGGTTTGGCCCAATTGTTTTGAGCTGGAATGTTCTGTGGGGGGTGCCCCTAGGGGAGGTGACTGCTGAGGAGATAGCCTTTGAATGGCTAGTCCATTTGGATTGTTGGGGAGAAACTACTGGGGAAATTTCAATGGTTTAGAGGAAGGTGTTCTCGGGACATCCTAGCTAATGGGGAGTATCCTTAGAACCTATCTCGAGAAAGCTTGACTAGTTAGGGGGTGTCCTTAGGACACTACTCTCACTAGGGAAATGGTTCCTTTAACCATCTGGTCCTTGGGGATAGAGATTGGCTTCTTATGGGGATAGGGTGGATGCCCCTTGAATGTTCTGTCTGTCGGGGAATGGACTACATAATGTGGATTCTCTGTTGGAGAAAAGGTGCCCCTTTAGTTGGCATTCAGGTTTCGTCTTGTTTGACCTACAAGGGAAAAATGAGTTTTATTAGAATATGACCTGAAATGTACTAGGGTTCTACCCCCAATTAACTATAATGATTGAGTTAAGAGATATTAGGCTGGTCCTAATTTTGGTATGCCACTGGTGCGGCCTGACTACTGGGGGAAAATAGCCTATGAGCGGCTTAACTGCGTGGGAGCAAGTCTCTAAGATGAGTTGGATTACTTGGGGTGCCCCTTGGAAAGAGAAACTTAGCTGCCGAGGAGTGCCCCTGGAAATTGCCTTAGGTGGTTTGACCAGTTACGGGGATGCCCCTTGTATGGTTTACTTATTGGGGAAATGATCCCTTAAACAGTTTGGTTGATGGGAATGCTTCTTGGGAAGATGCCCCTCGGTTGGTGCCCCTTGGATGGCACCTTTGTTAGGTATGTCCTTTGAGTGATGCCCTTTCGGTGGCAATATGACTAGGGTAATTCCTTCTTTTCCTACAGATACCTCTCCTTATGTTCCTGCACATGATAAAGAAACTGATCAGTAAAGCTTTGAGATACGTGGGTTGGGACTTGCCTTGATTAAAAGAAAAGACTGAGTTTAGTGATGTTAGGTTGGTCCTAACTTGAACTATAATGTCCCTAGTATGCCCCTTCTATTGGCTGGCACTAATGGAAAGTGTCCCTTAGGGTGTTTGATAATGGGGGGATGCCTCTCGATGGTGTCCCTTTGGGGAGCACCTCTAGGGTGGGTGCCCCTAGGGTGTATGATGATGGAGGGATGCCCCTAGATGGTACCACTTTGGGTAGTGCCCGTAGGGAAGGTGTCCCTAGGGTGTTTGATGATGAGGGGAGTCCGCTTAACTGATTTCTTTGCTGGAGAAGTGCCTTCCCAAATGATTCTTCTGTTGGGGATTTCTTCTAGGTTAACACTTCTTGGTTTGGACCAGAATCTCTTGTCTTATGGGGATCATTGCCCCTTGATGTTTTGACCACTTAGAGATCCTCCCCTCGAATGAACTTGCACATGAAAAGGTATTCACATTAGCAATTGCTTTGACATGTCTTACCTTGATTCTTGATTGACTTTGTGTGGACAAAAAGGTTTGCCCTTTCAATCAAGGATCAAGGTGAGCTAGGGGTTTAGCCCCTAATTAGCTAAAAGACTGGAGTTTGAGAAGTGGGGTTTGCCCCCATTAGGATCTGATGTGCCCTTGCAGCTGAGGAGTTTGGGTTTCTCTTGGAAAACCATTCTAAAATAGGAGGGAGGACCGGTATGGCTTGGTAGGAGCCGTACGCCTGATACTGACCCGTATGGCTGAAGAAGCTGTTAGATGGGATGCTTGCGCCTGCTACTTGAAGAATCCTGCTCCCATTTGAAAAATTGCCCTGAGAGGACTGTACGAGTGGGGTGGGACCCATATCGGTGGTGTTTTCTAAGGTAGGACCCATAAGGATGGGATGGACCCATATGGTTCCCTTCTTTAGGGACAGCATGTCTAAAACTGGGTTTTCTGTAACCTTTTTTCCGATGGATGTGGGCTTTGGTAACATCATGCCTTGAATACAGCGAAGTATAGAGAGTTCCTTTATCAGCTACGCTCTAATCAGGTAAATTTCTTTTACGCTGAACCTGTATCATACATTACAACCAACCATTAGTAGAAACTGTATTTACAAAGTTGTGATACTTACACTGCCTCTGCTTTGTACAGGTCATTTGAGACCCATAGGGGCAGATGGTCATACATGGAGACTTCAAGGGGATGCGAGTAAGCGTGGATGATAGCCGCTTCGTGGTGGAGTCCCTGCTCCCCCTAGAGTAGTACTTCGATGAGAGGATCCTAGACTAGAGGACTAGTGCTATTTTGGAGAGACTGACCCCCCTTATCCCAATGGGAGTCTTCTAACCGTATCCAATGCCTGAGATGGATCAGGGGTTGTACCTATTGGGTGAGGGGGCCTGAGTGATGTCGGTGAGGGGCTCCTATACTAAGCTCATTGACTCTTTGCTTCTTCCTCCCTGTGAGAGGATCCATTTCAAGGATATCCCCCTCAAGTTCCACTAGAGTGATAGTTGAGGCAGCAAGGATCACTAGGGGTTTCTTCTCCATCCGGGACCTGCTGCTAGCTCAAGAAGTACTGGCCTCGGTAAGTTTCTTTTACCTGTAAAATATAACAAACTATGAATGCCATGACATATATATATGTATTTATGATTTCCATTACAGAATCTATTGGCCATGGAGCATGGTAGGTCTGCTTAAGACTTTGAGGTTGCCGAGGAGGGGCTAGATTCTTGGAGGAGCTAATGCGGGTCACGGCTGCTAAGGCTGATTAGGCTAGGGATGAGAGTGCTCGAGCAAGGGCTGAGATTGAGATGTTGTGGGTCAGTTGGCATGGATGACTGAGCACAGATAAACATCGGAGCCTCTTGATCTTGTGTCCAAGGAGGACCTTTTTTACATACCGAGTGGTGCATGCCTTGACCCAAAGGGGTGGAGCCGAGCATGAGGTGCATCAGCATGCTGGGGTAGCTGATGCTGAGGCCGGGGGTGCTACAGGGACTGATGACCATGTGATGATCAACATGGATGACCTGATGGCAGACTCGCAGGACCATACTCTGGAGGGGCGCTCGAGACAGGATCCCCAGTAGCATACACTATGATATACTTTCATTTTCTAGATGTTTGATACTTTTGGGTCATGTGTGGCGTAATTTTGTTATAAGCTTGGATTGACACTTCTACCATTTTACTTTTATATATGATGAACTTTTCCTTCTCTTAATGATGTTTTAATTTTTGCATAGGCCATTCGGTGTGAGATGACCTATCAAACTTTTACTTGTCCTAATTTTTGTCTGAACTGTCCTTGATGGCTTAGCTCAGCGGACAAATCTTTTCTTTGCTTTAACTTTTGCCTAGACCGCCCTTTTAGGTTTTCAATCTAGCAAGCTTTTTCTTACTTGTCTAAGTCTTTGATTGATCCTTTGCCTCGAGGATACTATTGTCTTGTCCTTCTTTGATAAAGGCTTAATTTGCTGGTGAATTTGACTAGTAACCAAACTTTCAAAGCTATAGATTATTGAGAGACTGGCTCAATTGAGACCGATGAGTATTACTAAGATTTTGGATGAGATCCATATGCCTGTTGTAGACTCGTACAGGCTTATATGGATGACTATACTTCTGGCGACTTGATTGGATGAGATTCATTCTTTACTCATTAAAGGAATGAGCCCTTGAGGTGTCCAAACTGTAATATAGTGCAAGCTAGATGATGCTAGTGGAAACACTTAGCACTTCGGATGATGTGTGCTATCGAGTAGCCTCATAGTGGGGAAGCTAAACTTGAGGGTTCCCAACTGTGAAACATTGCTATTACAAATGATGCTTGAAGAACAAAAGCAAGTACAAACTACTAGCATTTGAATTGAGTTCTAACTTTTCCATAGATCGCTTGATGTGATGCGATCTATCGAACTGATTTTGCATTTTTCTTTTGTCTTAACTTTTGCCTGAACTATCCTTGACGGCTCGGTTCAGCAGACTTTTTCCTACTTTTGCATAAGCCTTAATTTTTTTCTCCTTTTTTTCATTTTTTTATGGCTTATCGGTTTTTTGTCTTTTGTTGAATGATACGCGCAGTACAGATAATAACAAAGAGTACAAAATGTAGAGAAGAAACTGATGTTCACATACTTGTGATCATTTCACCTTAAAGAAATGCATGCATTCATAAGACCCATATTCTTAGCAAATCATATCATGTCTATCTATGAAATTAAATTTGAGTGCATAGGCAATGGCAATAGTTTCCAATGGTTAACCCTTACCTGCTTTCTAGTCCTTTTACAGATTTTCTAGATAGCAACTGGCATTTTTCTCTTGATGCCCTAACTTTTTCCTAAGCCGCCCTTTTCAGGTTTTCAACTTAGCGGGCTTTATTTGGAGTACCCTAACTTTTTCCTGACCAGTTTGTGGAATACCGATCAACCAGTTACACCCTAATTTTTTGCCCAAGTAGTAGAGGACCACTTGTCGGGTAATTTATTCTTTATTTCTTTTATTCTTTATGCTGCTTTTTTGGGATTTATTTCTTTTAACCTAAACATGATAGCTCTTAAGCTTGTCGTGATTCACTAGATTCACGAACTCATTTCCATCTATATCCATAAGCTTGATTCCTCCTTTGTCAAGGACTCTCTTTTAATCTTAAATGATCCTTCCCAATTAGGCCTGAATTTGCCCCTAGTATCAATGTTGATGGGGCATAGCTGTTTGAGAACCAGATCACCTGCCTTGAGGGGTTACTTTGGGTAAGCTCGGGCTATTTAGTGTTGGAATGAACATATTCTTCTCTTTTGTGAAAGGAGGTCATGTTATTGTGGGGAAGGTTTTGGATTATTATATTGGGTGAGGGATCTTCTTTCTTTTGAACAAATGGAGAAAACATTTTTTAGGGATATTTTGATGGTAATATAGGCCCAGGGGGGGTACCTACATTGATAAGAAATGCCCATTTGTTGGATGTGATGATTTACCCTTTTGAAGGCTTTGGAAGATCATTGGATTTAAGCTTGCATTGATTTTTACCTTCAACGGTGATTTTGATGTATAGTCTGTCCTCCTCCCTTTTTTTATGTGTATCTTCTCCCCTTTATGGAAAGGATGAGCTATAACCCAAGGCTATCATGTTAGCTAAGCACTTTTTATTATCTCTCTTTTTTTAGTGGTAAGTTTTAACCGTTGGAACCTTATGCCATTGCTATATACTCAAATTCAATTTCTTTAATAAACATGATGCAATTTTTAAGAATGTTGATTTTATGAGTGTACGATATCTTTAAGAGTGAAATGCTCAAACACAATGTGAATGCATCAACTTATCCGTGACATGCTTTATAAGTGGCATCATTTTGCATCAAAACACTAGCAACATTAAAAGGTCACCTCATCCTTGAAGTCATCCCCTAGATGTGGAGGGTCTTTATTTTCGAACTTGGTAGGATCCAACGGTGAATCAGTAGTCTCCCATTTCTAAGCTTTTACTTGTCTTGGCACTAATCTTCTTCGTGGTTTGGGCTGAAGGAGAAGATCATTGAGAACTTGTAGTCACACCAAAGGGTAGACCTGTTGGATGATGGAAGGTTGCCCCCTTAGGCGTGGCTACGCGATTGGGACCCTGGCTAGATCCCCTAAACTTAAACATTAACACCACAAATCCTTGGTTAGGCTGAATAGATCGGCTGACGGTTGGCGGAACTGTCATTTCCCTTGAATCATATGGACCAACTGAACCCCACTGTCCAAACTGACTGGGTGATGGACCGCTGAGAGACAGAGGTGGCGATTCATCCCTTAACTTAATTGAATTTAGTCGAACCTAAACCGGAATACGGACCAAATTAACTTGAGATTGTTGCCAAACTTTGATTCTTTCTCAGGTGAGAACCAATTGATCAATACATGCATGAGTTTGATTTATGCATGCACAAATTACAACGATGCATGGCTGGATTAATTACAAGGATACATAACACAACACATGCGAATCAATCGATTTTGCCCTTATTTCTCCCACCGGTTCTGAGGGTATTCTTCCTTAGTCTAATCTCACACAAAAATGGGTACTTAGAAGGTAAAATTCTAAGGCTTTTGAGTATCGAAAGTTGATGTAGAAGGTTCCCATCGCATCAAGCCTCTTTTGGAGGGAGATGGCAATGAGTGCTCGACCCGCTAAGGCATCCCCAATATCCCAGGCGGTCATGGGTATCACCGTTGCGAGTATCACGGAAATAATAGGGCACCATATCCTAGCACTAATAGAACAGTGAATCTAACTAAAGAGAGAAGGAGATGAGAATATAGAGTGTGATAATTTTTCCAAATGATGAAAACAAAAATGGGTTGAATCAAGTAATTGATTTTCGGTGCTCATCTTAATCTTTTAAGCTTTTAAAATAAACCAACATTTTGCAAGTTAAAGATTCTTCCCCAGCAGAGTCGCCATTGTGAGGTGTCGATGACGTGTGGGTCTCCCTAGGCGCCTGTGTGAGAGGTGGGGTCCACTGGGAGTTTGGTTGGATTTAGGAGTGACAAAACATTTTAGTTAAAGTTTGCACAATAAGCCAATTTTAATGAATAAAAGAATCGAGACCCAAATCTCGATACAATTGATAGACTCACCACCCAAGTTGTCTACTTGGGAAAGAGTTTTGGTACGGTTCCCTCTAGGCAGGAGACTCATACCTATTGGATCATAGATTCGGGTATCGGATGAGTTACTTATTTCTCATTTAATTGATTCAAAATTACGTTCACCACATAAAACCATTTTAATTTTAATCATTTAGGGAATTATCACAGAAATCCTATTTCTACACTCTTTCACACTCGTTACATGTGTTTACATATTACAATAAAGCATAGGCAATAAATGGGGGAATAAAAACTACAACTGAGGGAAATAGGGGAAATTGCAAAGAGAACCTATACATTTGTTCTAAGTTATGAAACAAAATAAAAATAAATTCCCCTGCATCCACAGATGTTAGCATAGTTTATAGCACATAACAAATCAGCATTTTATTGAGAAAAATGTGATTATGTTGTAAATCCATATTTTAACTTTCGTTGATTGATTTACCGGATTATTAGTGAAAATGATTGCATGGCAAATGGTGAGTTGGATTGATTGTAACCGATTAAAAGATGAATACTGGATTCTGCTTGGGGGCCGGTACCCGTACGTATGGGTGGGACCCGTACGACTACTGGAGAGGACCGGTATGGGTATGGGGGACCCGTATGGGTCCTGTCTGGTCTGACAGAACCTTTATTTGATTTACTTTAACAGATTAATGGAGGAGAAATGAGATAAAAATGGGATTTCCTTTTATATGAGTATGGCATACGAGTACAACTACTATAATGGTATATTAGGTACCAACAAGGCTTGTATTAATCAGGACCAGACCCAAAAGTATTTTATCAAATAGTCATAATAGAAGAGGTAGAGAATAATAATAATAATGAAATAACTAAGATGTAAGTCTCTTTGAAACTCAGGAGCGTTACCTTTATGCTGTGAATCCACTTTAGAGCGATTCTAATGCGGAATGGAAACTTTGTGAAAGTAGATAATGAAATGATGGATTTTGTACGATTTAGGTGAGTGTTTGTGTGGACAGAACATCCCCCAATCCTAAATATGAAGTTCAAAAGAAATAAAATGCGGGGAAAACCAATGTGGAATGGTTTTCCCCCTTATTTTGTAGCTTTTATACCTATTCTATGTCGTTGCTATAACCTTAGGAACTTTGCTAGAATAATTTCCCTTTAATAGTATTTGCTTTCGATTATGATTTCTCAGTTGTGTATGTTTTTGTGAATTGTGTCTTCTAAAATGAGGAAAATGGCCTCCTATTTATAGGGGGAAATCGAGTCTGAATGCCATTCATGGCTAATTTCTCCGAATATGGCAAATTATATTATTTTATGTCAAATTATATTTGCATATGGCAAATACTATATTTGCATATGGCAAATATATTCGCATGTGACAAATATTATATTCGCATATGACAAATAATATATTTGCATATGGCAAATATATTCGCATATGACAAATACTATATTTGCATATGGCAAATATATTCGCATATGGAAAAACTAGGAGGGGTATGGGTCCTGGTACAGGGTAACAGGTCATAGGCAAGGGTACGGGTCCTAGGCAGGGGTACGGGTCCTAACTAGGCAGGTTACGGGGTCCCGGTGTAACGGTAAAGGTCCTGGGCAAGGGTACGAGGTCCTAGGTAGGGGTACGGTTCCTAGTGCAGGGGTATGGGTCCTGGGCAGGGGTACAGGTTCTAACTATGAGGGGTACGGGTCCTGGGCAGGGGTACAGGTCCTAACTAGGAGGGTACGGGTCCTGATGCAGGGGAATGGGTCCTGAGGACAAGTACGAGGCTTTTAGATACCCAGGCACTAGTTTTCTGAGGTTTAGGTTTGATAAAGTTTGACCAATCAACATTGAAACCATTCTAAGTAGACAAAACCTGTAGAAGAATGCATTGTATAACTCTCATCATCTTTTCGTGAGAAGGACTGTTAAAATCCAGTGCTCACACCTAGCCTGACTAGCCTCAACAGTCACGTCCCGCAGCTGCTCCTCCAAGAATCTAGCCCTCTCCTCGGCAGCCTCCAGGTCATGAGCGGACCTACCATGCTCTATGGCCAATAGATTCTGCTATGGCAATTATAAGCACGTATAAATGTCATGGCATGCATAGTTTATTATATTTTACAAGTAAAAGAAATTTATCGGGGCTAGTACGTCCTGAGCTAGCAGCAGGTCCCGGATGGAGAAAAATCCCCTACCGATCCTCTCTGCCTTAGCTATCGCTCTACTGGAACTCGAGGGGGATATCCTCGAAATGGATCCTCTCACAGGGAGGAAGAAGCAAAGAGTCGATGAGCTCAGTATAGGAGCCCCCCACCGACATCACTCGGGCCCCCTCACCCAACAGGAACAGCCCCTAATCCATCTCAGGAATTAGATACGGTCAGAAGAATCCCACTTGGACAGGGTGTAGGATTGATCTCTCTAAAGTTGCACTGGTCCTCTAGTCTCGGACCCTCTCGCCGAAGTACCACTCTAGGGAGAGCGGCGACTCCAGCACGAAGCGGCTATCATCCATGCTTACTTGCATCCTCTCAGTGTCCCCATGTATGACCATCTGCCCCCATGGGTCTCAAACGACCTGTACAAAGCAAAGGCACTGTAAGTATCATAACTTCGTAAATACAGTTTCTACTAATGGTTGGTTAAAATGTAAGATACAGGTTCAGCATAAAAGAAATTTACCTGATTGGAGCATAGCTGACAAAGGAACTCTCTATACTCTATTGTATTCAAGGCCTAATGCTACCAAAGCCCCCATCCATAAGAAAAAGGTTGCAGAAAACCCAGTTTTGAACATTCTATTGCTAAAGAAGGGACCTATATGAGTCCATCCCTACCCCTATAGGTCCCATACTACTGATACTGGTCCACTCCTCACACCTCGAGGCAATTTTCCAAGCAGGAGCAGGATCCCTTAAATAGCAGGGACATATCCAATTCAAATTAGGGCCAACCCCACTTCTCTCAAACCTCTACGACAGTTATATAAGAGGAAACTAGCTCACCTTGATCCTTGATTGTGAAACAAGAATCAAGGTAAGCCATTTTAAAACAACTACTCATGTGAACACTTTTTCACGTGCAGGTTCATTTAAGGGAAGGATCCCTATAAGACAAGAGATTCTTGCCTGAACCAAGGAAATGTTATCCAAGAAGAAATCCCCAACAGAAGAATCATCTAGGAAGACACCTCCCCAGCAAAGCAGTCAATCGAGGGGCATCCCTCCATTCCCCAATAGTGAAACCAGTCGAGGGGAATCCCCCCATCATCATACACCCTAGGGACACCCACCCAAGGGGCACTCTCTAAAGGGACACCATCGAGGGACATCCCCCCCCATCACCATGCACCTTAGGGGCACCATCAAGGGGCATCCCCCCATCATCATACACCCTATGGGGCACTCCCGAGTAGTGCCAACCAATAGAAGGGGCATACTAAGGGCACCCCAATTCGAGTTGGGACCAACCCAACATCACTAAAATTAGTCTTCTCTTTTAATTGGGGCAAGTCCCAACCTGCATATCTCAAAGTTTTACTGACCAGTTCCTTTATCATATGCAGGAACCCAAGGAGAGATATCTATAGGAAAAGAAAGAGTTCCCCCAGCCACACTGCCACCCAAGGGGCATCATTCAGAGGACATATCCAGCAAAGATGCCATCCAAGGGGCACTAGCCAAAGGGCATCTTCCCAAGGATCATTCCCAGCAACCATACCATTGGAGGGATCATTTCCCTAACAAGTGAACCATCCGAGGGTCATCCCCCAAGCCACCCGAGGTAATTTCTAGGGGTCCCCCTAGCAGCTAAGTTTCTCTTTCAGGGGGACCCCCTAGCAATCCAAGTCATCTAGGAGACTTACTACTAAGTAGTTAAGCCGCTCATAGGTTGTTTTCTCCCATTAGTCAGGCCACTCCAGGGGCATACCAAAATTGAGACCAATCCAACATCTCTTCACTCAATCTTTATAGTTAATTAGGGGCAGGACCCCAGTACGTCTTAATACTTGATTGAAGGGGCAAAAAAAATTTCATCACAAAGTCAATCAAGAATTAAGATGTACCATTTTAGGTCATATTCTGATAAAACTTATTTTTCCCTGTAGGTCAGACAAGACCAAACCTGAATGCCAACCAAAGGGGCACCTTTTCTCCAACAGAGCATCCACATCTGGATAGTTTATTCCCCAGCAGATGGAACATTCAAGGGGCATCCCCCCTATCCCCATGAGAAGCCAATATCGATCCCCGATGACTGGATGGTTAAAGGAACCATTCCACCAGTCAGAGTAGTATCCAAGGGGCACCCTTACTAGTCAAGCTTCCTTGAGATGGGTTCCAAGGATACTCCCTATTAGCTAGGATGTCCCAGGAACACCTTCCTCTAAACCATTGAAATTGCCCCCGAGTAGTTTCTCCCCAGTAATCCAAATGGACTAGCCATTCTAAGGCTATCTCCTCAGCAGTCAGCTCCCCCAGAGGCACCCCCCATAGAACATTCTAGCTCAAAATAAGTGGGCCAAACTCAACATTTCTAAACATAATTTACAAATTTTTTGGGGGCTAACCCCCATCCACACATCTCCATTTTAAAAAGTAACTAACCCAACGTTTTTATTGTCTCTTAATAGGTTATTCAAATTCCTCAGTAGGAAAGTCATCCGCCATAAGAAATGGATACGAGGAGAAGTCATCCGCCTTAGGAAAGGGATACATCATCATTAGTCAGGAAAGTTAATTCGCCTTAAGAAAGGGATACGTGGAGAAGTCATCCACCTTAGGGGAGGGATATATCATTAGTTAGGAAAGTTGATCCGCCTTAAGAAAGGGATACAAGTAGTAGTCATCCACCTTAGGAAAGGGATACATCACCATCAGTCAGGAAAGTCAATCCGCCTTAAGAAAGGGATATGAGGAGAAGTCATCCACCTTAGGAAAGAGATATATCATTTGTCAAGAAAGTCAATCTGCCTTAAGAAAGGGATATGAGGAGGAGTGATCCGCCTTAAGAAAGGGATACACATGTCTTCCCCATAGAAGTCACCACAGATACGCAAAGCAGAGGAAAGCCATCCGCCTTAAGAAAGGGATGCGTGCAGAAAAGGAAAGAGGTTCGCTTGGACAAAGGAATGCAAAGGAAGGATGCTCACGTTAAGAAAAGAGCAAAAAAGAAGGTCGTCCACCAAAAGGAAGGGACACCAACATCAGCTACAAATTGGGGCAAACCCCACGTTTGCTAAACCCCATTCTTTCAGTTAAACTAGGGGCAAAACCTCTAACTCACCTTGATCCTTGATTGAAGGGGCAAAAATATTTTTTTAAACAAAATCAATCAAGAATCAAGGTAAGTCATTTCAAAACGTTTACTAACAGGGATAATTTTTATGTAGATTCACCCGAGTACAAGAATCTCCTCTAACAAGCGAATCTTACAAAAAGAGATTTCCCCAGCAGAAAAGAAGTCACCAAAAGAGCATTATTATACTCCCCAGCCACGGAGTCAATCTAAGGGCACCCCTCATTTCCCAGCTATGGAATCAGATCCAGGGGTATCCCCCTATTCCCCAGCGATGGAATCAGTTAATCCAGGGGCATCTCCCCATTCCCCAATAGCTGAATCATCAAGTCCTAGGGGCATCCCCCCAACCAGATCTAGGGGCATCCCCCTAATTCCCAGCAGTAGAATTAGATCTAGGGGAATCTCTCCATTTCCCAGCAGCAGAATCATATCTACGAGCATCCCCCCAATCCCCAGCAGCGGAATCAGTCAATCTAGGGGCATCCCCCCATCGTCTAGCCCTCCTAGGGGCATTCTTTAAGAGGCAGCCTTCATGGGGCACTTCATTCTAGAGCAATCGGGCCAAACTCGACATTTCTCACACTTAGTTTACAGTTTATTCAGGGGCCAACCCCCATCCACACATCTTTATTCTTAATTGAAGGGGAAAAAATCTTTTTTTGCCATAAAGTCAATCAAGAGTAAAGATGTGTCAGCTCAGGTAATAACTAACACAGCGTTTGCTTATTGTCTCTTTTCACCTCATTCAAAGCTATCAACAGGAGAGTCATCCCCCTTAGGAAAGGGATACACCACTAGCAAGAGAGCCATCCGCCTTAAGAAAGGGATACACCAATATCAACCAGGAGAGTAGATCCATATCTTTCCTAGTAGAGTCACTAGGGATACACATCATCAAAGGAAATTCAGCCGCCTCAAGAAAAGGAAACCCATCATCAAAGGAAAGTCATCCGCCTTAAGAAAGGGATATGCATCAGTAAAGGAAAGTCATCCACCTCAAGAAAGGGATAGGTATTGGTAAAGGAAAGTCATCCGCCTTAAGAAAGGGATACGTATCAGCAAAGGAAAGTCATCCGCCTTAAGAAAGGGATATGCATCAGTAAGGGAAAGTGATCTGCCTTAAGAAAGGTATACTAAAGGAAAGAGTTCGCCTCGAGGAAAGAACTCACCCATGTCATCACCTTAGGTATAATCTCTAAAACCTCGCTCACATCGTGAGATCATACAGGTTCGTATCTGTAGTGATCCCACGAGGGGCAGTCTATGAGTATTGGATTTTAACAGTCCTTCTCGCAAAATGATGACGAGAGCTATATAATGCATTCTTTTATAGGTGTTGTCTACTTGGAATGGTTTTAATATTGATTGGTCAAACTTTGTCAAACCTAAACCTCAAAAAACTAGTGCTTAGGTCTCTAAAAGCCTCATACTTGTCCTTAGGACCCGTACCCCTGGACTCGTACCCCTGCACCGGAACCTATACCCCATTTAGTTAGGACCCGTACCCCTGCCTAAGACTCATACCCGTACACCAGGAACTGTACCCTTGCCCAGGACCTGTACCCCTACACCGGGACCCATACCCTAGTTAGGACCTGTACCCCTGCCTAGGACCCATACCCTTACACTAGGACCCGTACCCCTGCCCAAGACTAGTACCCTGGCTGAGGACCCATACCCCTGCACCAGGACCCATACCCCTTCTAGTTAGGACCCGTACCCCTTCCTAGGACCCATACCCATGCATATTTACCCATACTTGTCCTCTCGACGCCCAAACAGCCAGTTTGCCATATGCGAATATATTTGTCATATGAAAATATATTTGCCATATACAAATATAATATTTGCCATATGCAAATATAATATTTGCCATATGTGAATATATTTACCATATGCGAATATATTTGTCATATGCAAATATAGTATTTGCCATATGCGAATTTATTTGCCATATGCAAATTTATTTGCCATATGCAAATTTATTTGCCATATGCAAATATAGTATTTTCCATATGCAAATATATTTGTCATATGCAAATATAATTTAACATAAAAGAATATAATTTGCCATATTCAGAGAAATCTGCCATGAATGGCATTCAGACTATAAATAGGAGGCCATTTTCCTTATTTCAGAACACACAATTCACAACAACACACACAAAAATATACTATAATTCTAGCAATTTCTATAGGTATAGAAAAGTTATAGCTAGGGCATAGAAGAGGTATAGAAGTTATAAAATAGGGGGAAAACCATTTCACATTTGTTTTTCCTACATTTTATTTCTTTCTAACTTCATATTTAGGATTGGGGGATGTTCTGTCCACACAAACACTCACCTAAATAGTTTTAAATCCATCATTTCATCTTGTAATTTTTCAAAGTTTCCATTCGGCATTGGAATCATTCTAAAGTGGATTCATGGCGTAAAGGTAACGCTCTTGAGTTTCAAAGAGACGCACATCTCAGTTATTTCATTATTATTATTCTCTGCCTCCTGTACCATTTTTGCTCTTTTTATTTCTTGTTTTGGGTCCGGTCCTAACCCGCATGAGCCTTATTTGCACCATATATCCCCAAAGATATCAATTTGGTGCGCCATATACATACGGAAGGAAATCCTTTTTTATTTTATTTTTTTGCCACCAATCCGTTAATCTATAAACTCAACTGAACAAAGCTTCTACGTGGACCAGACAGGACCTATACGGGGTACACCATACCTGTATCAATCCTCCCTGATAGCCGTATGGGTCCCACTCACCTATACGGGTACCAGCCCTAGGCAGATGCCAGAACTCATTTTTAACTAGTTAAAAATCAATCTAACTCACAATTTATCGTGCGATCAGTTTCACTAGTAATCTGGTAAATCAACCCATAAAAGTTAAAATGTGTTTTCACCATAAAAATGTGTTGAAATGCTGATTTATGGTGTGCTATAAACTATGCTGACATCTGTGAATGCAGGGGAATTTATTTTTATTTTGTTTTATAACTTAGAAGAAATGTATAGGTTCTCTTTGCAATTTCCCCCATTTCCCTCGGTTGTAATTTTTATTCCCCCATTTATTGCTTGTGCTTTATTATAATATGTAAACAAATGTAACGAGAGTGAAAGAGTGTATAAATAGGATTTCTATGATAATTCCCTAAATGGTGAAAACTAAAATGGTTTTACACGGTGAATGTAATTTTGAATCAACTAAATGAGAAATAAGTGACTCATCCGATATTCGAATCTCTAATCCAATAGGTATGAGTCTCCTGCCCAGAGGGAACTATACCAGAACTCTTTCCCAAGTAGATAACTTAGGTGGTGACTCTATCAATTGTATCGAGATTTGGGTCTCGATTCTTTTATTCATTAAAATTGGCTTATTGTGCAAACTTTAACTAAAAATGTTTTATCACGCAATCCAACCAAACCCCCAGTAGGCCTCACCTCTCACACAGGCGCCTAAGGAGACCCGCACGTCATCGACAGCTCACACATGTCTAACTAAAGAGAGAAGGAGATGAGAAGATAGAGTATGATAATTTTCCCAAATGATGAAAATAAAAGTGGTTGAATCAATTAAATGATTTTCGGTGCTCATCCTAATATTTTAAGCTTTTAAAATAAACCAACATTTTTCAAGTTAAAAGATAAATCCCCAGTGGAGTTACCACTGTGAGGTGTCGATAACGTATGGGTCTTCATTGGCGTCTGTGTGCGAGGCGGGGCCCACTGGGGGTTTGGTTGGATTTAGGTATGATAAAACATTCTTTAGTTAAAGTTTGCACAACAAGCTATTTCTAATGAATAAAAGAATCGAGACCCAAATCTCAATACAATTGATAGAGTCGCCACCCAAGTTGTCTAATTGGGATAGAGTTTTGGTATGGTTCCCTCTGGGCGGGAGACTCATACCTATTGGATCAGAGATTTGGATATCGGATGAGTCACTTATTTCTCATTTAGTTGATTTAAAATTACATTCACCGCGTAAAACCGTTTTACTTTTCACCATTTAGGGAATTATTACAGAAATCCTATTTCTACACTCTTTCACACTCGTTACATACATTTACATATTACAATAAAGTACAAGCAATAAATGGGGGAATAAAAATTACAACCGGGGGAAATGGGGGAAATTGCAAAGAGAACCTATACATTTGTTCTAAGTTATAAAACAAAATGAAAATAAATTCCCCTCCATTTACAGATGTTAGCATAGTTTATAGCACACCATAAATCAAGATTTCAGCGTATTTTACGGTGAAAACACATTTTAACTTTTCTGGGTTAATTTACCAGATTAGTAGTGAAAGTGATCGCATGGCAAATGGTGAGTTGGATTGATTTTTAACTAGTTAGAAATGAGTTCTGGAATCTACCTGGGGTTGGTACCTGTACGGCGTGGGTGGGACCCGTACAACTACTAGGGAGTTCTAGTATGGGTATGGTGTACCCGTACGGGTCCTGTCTGGTCTAGGCAAAAACTCTGTTGAGTTTAGTTTACTGATTCATAGATTAATAGATTGGTGGTAGAAAAATAAAAAAAAAGGGATTTCCTTCCGTATGAGTATGGCACACCAAATTGATATCTTTAGGGATATATGGTGCCAATAAGGCTTATATGGGTTAGGACTAGACTCGAAACAAGAAATGAGAGCAACAGATATAATAGAAGGAACAACCAATAATAATAATGAAATAACTAAAATGTGAGGCTCTTTGAAACTTAGGAGTATTACCTTTGCAGCGCAAATCCACTTTAAGGTGATCCCTTTACTGTTGAGAGAGCCGGGCCGCAGATGGTGAAATAGGATTATTTAGGTGAATATTTGTGCGGATAGAACCTCCCCTAAATCCTAATAAAAGAAGTTAGGAATGAATAAAATGTGGACAAAACCTCAAAAGAAGGCTTTTCTCCCAATTTTATACCTCCTATACCCTTGTTATACCTTTTCTATACTTATAGAAAAATTGCTAGAGTTTTAGTATATTTTTTATGTGAGAAGTGTGTGTAAAATGTGAAGAGAAGGGCCCTATTTACAGGGAAAAGGAGGTCTGAACGCAATAAATCGCATTCATGACCTGCCTTTTCCCGAAATAAAAAAGGATTCCCTCTAAAAGAGCCTGTTTAGGCAACAAGAGCGCCCGTACGGGTAGGGCCCGACCTATATGGGTACTAGGGGACCTGTACGAGTCCCCTCAGGCATAGGGAAGGGATGACCCATACGGGTCTGCCAGTGGATCCGTACAACCAGACAGTACCCCGTACGGGTCTCTAAGGGCAGACTAGGTCTCCAAACTTTGGCCAAGCTTAACTCTGTAGTAGTAAGAACACCTTTGATGGACAACACCTGAAAGACATTGCATTATATAGCTCTCATCATCATTTTATGAGAAGGATCGTTAAAATCTAGTGCTCATAGTGAGCATAGGACTCGAGGCAAGAAGAGAAACATAACTTTTGTGCATATGATGCTCAGCGAGGTCATCGCACTAATGAATGTCAGAAGTTGATTCGAGACATCCGCCACTTGGTAGAGGTAGGAAGGATATTTGAGCCAGAGAGGGCATCTAACCCTATGGATAACCCCTTACCAATATTCGACAGCAGGAGGGAATCACCAAATCAGGTTCATCTAAAGGAGGTGGTGGACCGCAAAAGCTCATCAAGGCCATTTGCTCCAAGGTCAAAGGGAGAGTATTCTCTAATTATGAAGTCAAAGTTGACAAGATAGAGCACAAGAAAGAAAAAGAAAGTTAGATAGACCAAGAGACTATAGGCTTTGGTTTGAGAACAACAACTCCAAATCTTATAAAGCTGTTCTTGTACCAGCAAGGGGGGAAAGCTCATATCGTTCAGATCATCGCATGAGAAGAAGCCCTATCTGATCAAGAAACCCCCCATTAGAATGCTTTTGTGTCCCCTTTGGAACTACAGTTGAGTGTCATCTTTGACAAATTAAGGGAAACCGGCTAGCTTAATTCTCTTCATGAATATTACTCTTCTATGTCAGAGGAAGATGGGAACTTTTACCGCTATCATGTTTAGGTAGGACATAAAACGGATCAATGCAAACCTTTGGGCAAGGCCGATTGGCGCTTGGTGAGAGAAGGAAACATAGAGCAGCCGACAAGAAAATTGAGCACTACAGAAGCTAACAAGAATCTCGCGAGGTCTTTAGCGATTAAAGGAAACAAGTTATCGGCTAAAAAAGGGAAAGTTCTAGATCTCGACCTAGGCAACACACCGATGGAAGCTGCCGAGGTTGTCAACTTCAGAAGCACCGTCACTCAAGACCCTCAGTCTATAGAGGATGACTATCATATGATGTAATTTTCCTTTTCTAGTATTCAGATGTGAATAATTCTGGCTTTAAGGCATTTTAATTCAATCAAAAACTCTTATTTACTTATTTGCTTGATGTTTCACCTAATGGGTCCATGCATTCATTTAATCATAATCATAATGTGTTCAGTATTCATGATGCTTCGTTAAATGAAATAAATTTGAGTATAAATGATAGCCTAAAATGGTAACCATTTCTAATGACCTAACCTCTGCAAGAAAAAGAGAGAAAATAAAAGTGCTTAAGGATCATGATAATGCTTTCGTCTGGTCGTGCCCAGACATGCCTATGGTTGGTTGTCAATATACCGAGCATCGCATCTTCACGCCTAAAATAGAGAAAGAAGCTTAGTTCTTCCTTGGATAGGTTCAATATGCCAGTCGGTTCATCATGAGCCTCACAACTATGTAAAAACCCATTTTCAAGCTACTAAAGAAGCATCAGCCTATTGTGCGGAAGGAGCATCGCTAGGTCACCTTCGATAAAACTAAGGCTTACCTTTTCTTCGTGCACCCATTCTCCAAATTCCTACCCCCGATAACACATTGATCCTTCACAATATCCAATTTATTACATTTACCTAGCTTCACCATTTCTCTCCTCATTGGCCATTCTGGGCATGGGGGATAAATGTGATCGGTAAAAATCAGCCTTCATCAACCAATGGGCACCACTTTATCATTATAGGGGCATATTACCTCTCTAAATGGGGGGAAGTCGATCCTTACATCATCATTACTGCCGAGAAGATGGCCAAATTCATTGAGAAATGCATCTTAACTCGGTATGGCCTACTTCAACACTTAGTCTAAAAAAATGAGGTTCAGTCGCAAGGGGCAACAACTGATTTGATCAAGAAATATGGAACCAAGCGCCACGAGGCTTTACCTTATAAACCATAAGTAAAGGGCCAATCGAAGCTGTAAGCGAGCTTATCAAGAAGTTTCTTCCTAAGACTATCGTAAGATATAGAGATTGAACCAATAAACCACCATTCACCCTTTGAAGATGTCAAACAAGTGTTAGAATTCCCATAAATTCGACACCTTTCTCCTTGGTTCATGCTATAGAAGCCGTAATTCTAGGAGAAACCGAGATGAAGTCCTTGAGAGTCATACTAAATCCAAGACAAAGGGACCCCCATGGACTAAAGCAAAGTTCAAATAGCTTAAACAATCTTCAGATGTATCGCCTACGCATACGTGTCAAACATCAAAGGTATCCATTGAAACCCGGCGGCGTAGTTCTAAAACAAGTAAAGCCTACTTACACCGATCTAAGGGGAAAGTTCCAAATGAATTGGGAAAGACCTTACATAATCAGAAAGGTACTTAGTGCTACAGGCATGGAGATTATAGGCGGTAATGAGTTCGTAAACCCTATCAATCAAAACATGTCAAAGAATTATCATAATCTAACAAAAAAGATTCAAATTCAGAAAAGCAGGCACATGAAAAATAGATAAAGCTAATTGCCCTTCTACTGCTTGGGCAAAAATTAGGGTGTGACCCACTGATTGGTATTCCACAAACTGTTCAAGCAAAAGTTAGGGTATGAAAATCTCCCGCTAGACTGAAAATCCAAAAAGGACGGTCTAGGAAAAATTTAGGGTAAAAGTGAACTAAGAGCGTGTTGGCTAGAAAACCTTTTCAGGCTAGTTTGGATCAATAGAAATGGTTATAATCATTATGTACTCAAACTTAATTTATTTAATGAAAATGTCATTCTACTAAACTCTTATGTTTGTGCTTGAATGAATATATTGGTTCGTAAAACCAAAATGTTGCAAGGAAGTCAAACTTAGGGTTCCGTGCAGTCAACCCTATTCCCCAAACAAAAAAGATAAAATAATAACAAAAGGCAAAAATCTTGATAGACTGAAAACAACAAGGTCTATGCAAACGCCAAGAAAAGTCCGCTGGATTGAAAACTTGAAAGGGCAATCTTGGCAAAAATTAGGACATAAAAGGAAAATATAAATAAGTCTGATATGCCCATCACAATATTTGGGTCTATGCAAAAATTAAGACAATTAAAAAAGAAGGTAAATGACTTCCACTGACCACATCGAGGTACCCATATCATTATCATCATAATTATAATTCTTGGATATCCTCCATAACCTAGAGGTTTGAAGATCTCGAATTGGTCTTTTTGCACGTATCTATTATAATTCCGACCACGACCGTGCATCTCGAGTCGACAACATCCTGATCTTCTGAAGCCATCCTTGGTAGAATTCATCGGTAGTGATAGCGTCCAGTCGATTGTAATCCAGAATCTCAAACTTTGCTTTGTGCTTCCCTTATCTCTGATATATTCAGTCCGGTGATCATTAAAGAGCTGATTCATTTCCTTTGTCATCGGGCAATAAGGCGTGTAGTAAATAACCTTTCTCAACCTCAATATTTGGACACACGGCCCCACAACTTCCCTAATTCTCCACCAGGGGCATGCCCACTTAATCTGTGATAAAATGAAATTATGTATGTTCTCTCTCTTCAAGCAAGTCAATCGAGCAAGCCAATCAAGTACAGAATCAGTCATCCAGAAGTTGATCAACTCACCAACTCTTGCATTCATTCATACATGCATAACATTCATAAATATGCTGTCTATTTTTCTATAGGAAATAAGGCACAGAAAGTTATCCTCAAGCTTTATGCTCAAACTCGAAAATATTCACCCACGTATCAATGGGCATCCCAACATATTTACTAAGCTACATTTGAGGATGAAACATCCAAGGGGCATACCAGCTAGACCCGATGGACACCTCAACAACTGCTCTAGACTCCCAAAAATCTTAACTTAACTTATATTTCATACTTCCGTTTTCATTGCTTAATTGAAGGGGCAAAATATTTTTATTTTCATAAAATCAATTAAGCAATAAAAACATAAATCATACAAATTACTGATGTCTCAAAATTTTCTTGACAGGTATGCCATACGCCAATCTAGGTGGTCATCCGATAAGAGAATTTAGAATTCGGATCCTGACTCACCAGAGGCACCTTGATGCAACCTTCCATTCTCCAGGGGCACATCAATCTTCCAAGGGCACCTTGATGCAACTTACCGATCCGAGAATCCAAAGTTCAAAATCCAAGATCCAAAACTCAAAATTAAAATTCCAAACCTTTAAGCCCAAGCCCTCGCTTGGCAAAACTTTAAGCCCAAGCCCACACTTGGCAAACCCTTAAGCCCTAGCCCTCGCTTGGCAAACCTTTAAGCCCAAGCCCGCTCTTGGTGAACCTCAAAACCTAAGCCAGGGATCAACAAGCTAAGCCATCTATCCTACCGTAAATCCTAAGCTATGGGCTGCCATGCAATAACCTAAGCTAGGGATCAATACGCTAAGCCATCTATCGTGCCGCAAATTGTAAGCCGTGATTTACCACGCAAAACAATCAACCCATAGAAATTCTCTACACCTCGTTTACTATCAACACGTATAAATCGCAAGCCGTCTATCAATCAAATGGGGCAAAATCAACCAAACATTGAATTTTCCAGACTCTCGAATATTTTTAAACTGCATTTATTATCAACTCATTTTTATTGTTAATCAAAGGGGCAAAAATTTTTGTCTCAACAAAATCAATTAAGTAATCAAAGCAAAAAATTCACAATGCTTCCTAATATCTCAAAATTTTCTTGGCAGGCACACCATACGGTAACCCCGATGGACAACCAACGTGAGAATTCAAAATACAATTGACATATCTCAGATTTTATACTTGATGGAACTGTTGATGGTAATACCGCTAGACAACCAGCACAATGCCATTTGACTGGGCATTTAATCCTTAGTTATATTATGGTGACATAAGGTAACCAATAATGTATATCAAAGTTTCTGTAATTGAGCGACGCAATGTGATTCGATTGGGCATTTAATCCTCAGTTATGTTATGGTGATGTAAGGCAACCAGCAGTCTATATCAAAGTTTCTATAATGGAGCGGCGCAATGCCATTGGACTGGGCGTATAATCCTTAGCTATGTTATAGTGACTAAAGGCAACAAACAGTCTATATCAAAGTTTCCATAATGGAGCGGCGCAATGCCATTCGACTGGGAAATTTAATCCTTAGTTATGTTATGGTGACGTAAGGCAACCAGCCGTCTACATCAAAGTTTCTATAATGGAGCGGCTCAATGCCATTTGACTGGGCACTTAATCCTTAGTTCTATTATAGTGAAGTAAGGAAACCAATAGTCTATTTTAAAGTTTCTGTAATGGAGCGGTGCAATGCCATTCGACTGGGCGTTCAATCCTCAATTGCGTTATAGTGACGTAAGGCAACCAAGAGTTCATATCGAAGTTTATGTAATGGAGCGGTGCAATGCCATTTGACTGGGAGTTTATTCCTAGGTTATGTTATGGTGACGTAAGGCAACTAATAGTTTATGTCAAATCCGTGGAGAAGTCGAAAAGGTGATACTGAATCAAAATCTCTAAGTCAACTGAATCCACAACTCAGGTATAACCTTCTATACGTTGCTCTTTTGTGAGATCACAATTGGCCCACCAAGTGATAAGGGGCAGTCTATGAGCACAGGCTTTTCGGTCACCTTGGAACAATGATGACTTTTTGTACCGACCTTTTATGGACCAATTGTTCTATTCTTTGGGAGTGTAATCACGTTTGGCAAGTACCTTTTTGATAATTTTGGACCTTTAAGTGGGCTTAAAAATCATTAAAATGCATTTAAAAGTGAACCGTAATCTTTCTCCCGCACGCAGTAAATTATTTTGCAATTTTCTCTTAAACCCAATATTTCTCTAGAGATCTTGTTAATTTTCCTACATTCTAGACTCTCTGAGGTTTCCATAATGTTAAGAATCTCTTAAATCGGATAACCGTAGCAAAAGGTATTATTTTTAGAGTTCAACATCCCTAATATCCAAAGTGCATTCATTCCTTGGTCTCCCCCTCACTAACCGGAGCCACCACCTGCGGCGGTGGTGACCTCTCTAGTGGCGGCGGTGACCACCTCTGGTGCTGTGGTGACCACCACAGGGGTGGCGGTGGCCGCCACGACGGTGGCAGTCACCTTGGCACACAATTTTTCTATCCGTGTCACTTTTTTGCTCTCTCTCCTCGCAATTGGGCCACGGAATTTTCCTAAAAATTCATTAGAGTCGGTGTATTTTTTAGTGTGAAAGTATTTAAGCCTTGTTTGGAGAGAGATTAAAAGGACCTTTTCTCACAATTTCGAATTGAAAAATTATTTTTGAGAGGAAATGAAGAACAAGAGAGAAAGTAATGAACTAGAGAGAGAAAGCTTAAGAAAAGCATAGAATCTGAGTTTAATATCTTCTAATCTCGATTCTTAGTTTTTCTTAGGCTTGATCTTATAGCTTAAACATTAAATTCGGTTAAAAATCAAAGGTTAAAATGGATTAAATAGGTTTTTAGTGATTTTTCCTCAAAAGCACTACCCAAATCTTCAAAATCATCAAAAAGGATCTCATCAAGGGTTGATTCGAGTCTCCAAAGAGGATATTCAGGGCCTAGAGGTAACAAATCTGAGTTCTTTTATTTATTTATTTATTTCACTTTTGGTTGTTGATTTGGTGTTTTTTAGGGTCTTTTATCCATTGTTCTTCGGTTCTTTTTGCAAGGCTGAAAAATCGCCAAAATCGCTACAAGAGTAGCCGTCACCTCCACTACTCTAGCCGCCACCGCCCCGCTATGGCGGTGAAGGCTAGAGCATTAGTGGTGACCTCTACTCCTATAGAGGTCTCGCGATTTTTTAACTTTCGGGTTCTTTTTCTCCCCGATCTGTAAATTAAATATCATTGTGAGTGTTTTAAGTCCAGATTTACTGAAATAAACTTTATTCCGACTTAAGATCTTAATGATTTTGAGTTTATAGGTGTAAAAATACCCAAATCCGTGTTAAAAACGAGTTTAAATTGGCATTGCTAGAGGGGGGAACGCCTCCGCCACCGCCCTATCGGTGGCAGTCACCGCCCTACCAGCGGCGGGGACGGTGACCCGTCTAGCCATGGAGATTTCTGTCCGTTTTTAGCTCATTTTCAATTTTTTTTAGTCGTTTTTCGCTCGTTTTTGTGTTCTTCTCTCACTGATTCAAGCCTGAAATGTTCTGAATAATCTGAAATTATTTTTTATTATTTTTAATAGGATAAATTAATTAATTAATTAGTTAAATAATTATTCTATCACTACACCATAGATAACCTGTTACAATAAAAAAAACTAGGATTGCAATGTAAGGGTGGCAATTTTAATTAAAAAAATAACTTTTTGCAACCAAATTACAGAAGTATCAAAAAGCGGTTGCAAAATATATAACAGTCATGAAAATCCATTTCACATGCACCGATATTTGTAAAACGCTTGCATAAAACCCATAGGAATAGTAAATTTTGACGGCCGGGAAAAATGATATTAAACGGCGGCCAACTCTTACCTAATAAGTAGACAAAAATTACAATAAAAAATACAAAAATAAAACTAAAATAGTGGGGGTCTTTCTATCTTTTAATTTCAGATCTAGGTTTAAAATCCCCAATTTTCTCTCCGCCGTCGACTTCAACGTCGATGATTTGTACTCCATTTGCTGCGTATGTATTGCAATGGTGAAGCAAAAGATCACAATCAGATCGGTAAATGGTCGGATTACCATTTCTTGACAAACCCTCTCGTAACTGTACGATTGACTTGCGAGAAGGCAATCGAGTTCTCATCCTTCTTCCTTCGATGGCAAGGATTGGGGAGCCGCTGACCTCTTCCATCATTTCCTCTCCGATAAATCCTATCTCTCTCAGGTGAATTAACTTTCCCATTCCTTTGCATAATGAATTAGGTTTCTAAGTTAAATTTACTTTCTCATTCCTTTGTAAAATGAATTAGGTTTCTAGGTTCCCCATTCCGTCTAGGTTTCAACTGCCGCTGACGATTTTAGATTCTCAACTCTCAACGCCTCTCTTCTTTGCTTGTTCCCACAGTCGGTAGCGGCTACATATTTTGCTTTTCGTTTAAAGACCTAAACGATTCCGAGTTTCAACCAAAGAACAGCAATTCGTTTTTAAAAATTTCTTTAATTAAGTAAGCTAATTTCGATTTCACTTGATTTATATGATTTGAGTTTCAAATTTGTGATTAGTTCCTACATACTTTGCCTTGTACATGTTTAATTTATTTTATGTGCAAGTTATGTTAATATTATAACTCATTTGTTCATGGTTTCATTGATTGAATTGGATTGTCTAAGTCTTACAATTAGTTCTATAGTTTTATTATTTAGTGCTAGGCTTTGAGCTTGTGAATTAAGAGTTCTATCAATAGAATTTTGCAAGTGATTTCATTAAAAATGGGTGGGTGTACAAGTGAGCATTGAATTTCTTGCACATGTAAGAATTAGGAATGCATGTGTTGATAATAGCATGTTTTGTTTTAGTTTTGTCAAATTTAAAGGGGATTATTGAAGAAACTTCAACTAAGAGGCAGAGAATTGAGAAAAGTAGAATTATTTACTTTGTGTTGGACATTAGATCTCTTAATTTTAGTAGAAGAGCTAAACTACTACCAAACTATTTTCAATAGAAGAAATAAGGATCAAGTTGCTTTAGTGTGGATTGATTAGTTGACATTTTGTTTAGTAGTTAATTAGCACAGCTATAACAACTTCTTAACTACCAACTGATTATTAACAGCTCTATGAGCAACAAAAGTTTAGCTCTATGAGCAACAAAAGTTTACTCAAAATAATTGAGATTGTATAATAGCCTATCATAGGGTACTGAAATAATAAGAGAAATACAAGAAGCTTTACTAATTATCATAAGCTAGCTATCTCTCTATTTTTTTCTATTCTTCTCATCTCCATTCTTATTTTGTTTTCTGTTCTTGGAATTCTTTAAATATCACATTATTCATGTGATTGTAATATTAGCTGAACTAGTATGTGGTTTTTAGATATGCTAATCTGTCAAATTTCATATTTCAAAAAATTACCATTACATCTATTTATATACAACAACAACAACAACATTACCCCAATGCCTTCAAGGCTCCCGCACAAGTGGGGTAAGGGGGGGTCGGGTGTACGCAACCTTACCTCTGTAATTACAAAGAGGTTGTTTCCAATTGACCCTAAAGTGGAGTTGCAACAGCTATCCGTGACTTCACAATAAAAGAAGCTCAGATAGTTTAATGAGTCATTTTGCTTTAGTCCATTATAATCTAAAGCCAAAGAATGATGAATCTTTAGCCCCATCAAAATAATGGACAATTACATCTATTTATATACTATTATTTTAATCTCATGTGTTTTTGTAGCTCCTCATTGATTTTTGTAATGTCTAATTGCAGGTTTGGAATTTTAGGTTTAGCGTACTAGAAGCAGCTCCATTTACTGCTGTTTTGATATTATGTGTGATTAATAACTACTTTTTTACGCTTTTGATAATTTATCGTTGCAACTTGCTGGGTTAATTTTAGAGAGCTCAATTTAGTGTACAAATTTAAGTTCAATTCAAAAAACTAAATACCTACCTATCAGATTTAAAGTACAATTGGTGAGTATCAGGTTTTAACTCTGAATAAATGACTATGATTGTTTTAGGATCTTATGCTGAAGTTTTTTCATACCCATAAATTGCCAATTTAGAGATATGAGACAGCTATGCAAGTTTGATACATAGTTTGACAAGTTGCCATAACTGTTATTTAGTGAAGTTTAGTGATATAAATTTGTGCAAAAAAATAGGAATTTGATGTAAAGGTAGGGTAGGATATATTGAACTTCATTATTTTTGCTTTATAATACAATTGAGAAGTTATCCATGTCCTTGCTAAGATTTAAAATTCTTATTAGAAAGTATACCATTTTGCCACTTCAAACTTCTAGAAGCATTTTCCCCCTGTTTTACCAAGTTTTGTTGTTTTCCCCAAACAATTAAAACTCCTTTCACTTTCATTTTGCTTGCTAGATAAATGTCTTCTTTTCGGTCCCTGAAAATGTGGCAATAATAATTGAGCTGCCATATTCATTTTATAATATGTCCTTTGACGAGATAAAGCGAGAAGCTGATGCGAGGAAGAAAAAGATGGCAGATTCACAGCTTATGAATCCCAAGTCTTACAAGGAAAGCAGGCAAAAGTCACGAGCAAAAGATACAGAAGGACACTTGTACTTATATTAAGATGAGGTAAAGATTTGCTGAACAGAGTATTGTTATCTTAAGTGACTATCAAGTTGGGATTAATAGAAATGTTAGTGGGGGCTTGGATTTTGTAAAAGTAAACTTACATGGGCTAACAAGAGCCAAAACTGAAACACAAGAATCAATCATACACATTCAGCCAAATGCAGGGCAAAAGTATACCTTTTGCTGATATTTGGTTGAATATTATTGGTTCTTCCTCAATTTGTATCTCTCATAATTAGTTTGTCTGTATGTGTTTTATTTTAATATCAACGCCTACACATTTCTTTTAATAGCCATTTTCAATGCTATTTATTTTGTAATTTTAATTTCAAATTATATTGTGAAGTTACAGACTGTTTGAATGATGTAATCATGTGTTTTATTGAAGTAATCTATCTTGGTATTATGATGTAGACCAGTTTGATTTTTGAAATAAATATGTGCTGGTTTCTTATTTATGTTTTGAATGTCGTCAGAATTTTCTGTGTTTTAAGAAACCAATTGATTTGGTTGTTTTTGTCAAATGCTTATGTTGGAGACAAAAATCTGATATTGGATGTTGATTAGGACTCAATTTATCATTTTGTAGTTGTAGAGTTATCTTTCTTATTGATGCGTATATATATGTGAGGCACTCTGTATTTCTTGTGTTCTAAATTCTGTTCTTTCATTCGCTTGCTGCTTCCAGAGAATTCTACCTTGTAGATGCCTTGTTGAAACACAATGTTGACATCAATGCTGCTAATTTGGTTTGTAACTTGTAGCATTCTTCTTTAACAACTAGAAATATTGCGTACCTCAGGTGCGTGCCTTGCCTTGAGGTGTGCCTGGATTGTGCCTAGAGCCTTAACAATATTTGCCGGTCACTTCATTTATGTTTAAGTGTCTATAGAGCATTATCATACAAGTAGGATTTGAAAATTTTCTACTGATATTGTTAACCTATATGTGTGTTGAAGTTTGGGTTAGTAAAGAGAGGTAAAGTCTATAACACTTAGATACTTTAAATCTCGATTTTAAGTTTTTAACATGGCAATATAGGAGTCAATTGGCTATATTATTGGCATCTAGTTCTTATTGGGCTATTGTTTTGCTTTTGTTTCATTTTCTTACTTTGGATTTTTTTTGTAGGTAGCAACTCCAAACCCAGAGTGTGCAATGGCGTACTAGTTGATAATATGATGATGCCTATTCTAGATAGATAGATTAGGGTGTTTTAGTTTATATCTTGTACTTTTTTACTTTATCTTATTCAGATTAAGAAACAATTAATTCTTATGTATTATGAATTAATTAAATTAGAAAAATTTAATGTATATTGAATTTTATATTGTTATATTAATAATATATGTTTCATAGGAATTTATATTATATAAAATATTTGCTATTTCAAAAATTTGAAATAAAAACGATTGCAAAAACACAAAAATAGGTTGCAATTGACTAAAGTATTATGGTAAAAATGGTTGCAATAATTGATAAAGTCGTTGGAAATGCTAAAAAAGTACAGTAAAAAATGGTTGAAAATGTGGTAAATAGGTTGCCATAGGATATTTAGGTGTTGTTGAGAAAGTGTTGCAATAATCGTTGTCATTTTGCCGTTAACGGACGTTTACAGAGACGGTTGGGACCCTATGGCAACGGCGTGAAGGGGTTGCCTTTGGGTCCAAAAATTGTTGCAGTAAATGATTTTTGCATCTGTTTTCAAGTGGTTGCAAAAATCGTTGCAATAGGCACTTAAGGCAACGGCAGAAAAACCAACCATTTTTTTTCAAAAATCGTTGCGAAAACCCCTTTTTACAAGCTTTTTTTTATTGTTGCAACAGGACATCTATGGTGTAGTGTACGCCTTAAAAATATGAATTTGCCAAAGCGAGGATTCGTTCGAAAATAAATTTTTTTCGAGTTAACCTGGTAGCTCGACCCTGCCTAGGGGCTCTACCCGTTGGACCCGCCAGGGGCTGCCACCCCTTGGATCCCACGGGGGCCGCCTAGTATTTCATTTTTGCACACTTATTAATGCCTTGATTATGCATGTTAATGGGTGTTTTGCCATGCTACGTGCCGTATCTGTGCTAACGATTTCCCGTGCAGGTAGACTTAGGCTAGATGTATGTTAGGCCTTCGGATATTATTTATTTTATTGTATAGAAAAATGTATAGGATTTGTAAAGCCCTGTAATAATTAATTAATTTACTGCTTTTATTTATTTGTTACTTTTGCATGATTCGCCGCATGATAAATGAATATATAAACCGAAAATTCTAAACTAGGAGGATTTAAATTGCATAAAAACGAAAGAAACTTCTATTGAAAAATGAATGATTTGATTTATAAAATGAAGAATAGACAACATCATCAGAGCTCAGAATCTCTAATTGAGGTACGGTCTACCACCCATTAGGAAATCGCATCCAAAAATTCCCAGTTGAGCTAAACTGGGTGGTGACTCTACCTTAAGGACGAGATTCTGATCTCGTCTCCTGTAACACATAAAGTGGACCTAAATATCACTTTCAACAAATATTTTTATCATGTCTAAAAAGAGGATTTTCCCTTGGCACGCTTCACCGCGTTTCACTTTTTGACTCATAAAAAGTTCTCCTGCTCATACTCAGGAAGAGGATCGAGATCGAAAAACTCTAGAACTACCTTGTTAGAGGAATGGAGAGGAATTATTAAGAACAATAGCAATTAACTCTCAAAATTAATATTATCAAACTTTCATTCATACAAAGGCAAAGTGTTACAATAGGCTCTCTTTTTCTTTTCACTTTCACACTCTCTTTTGCTCTGCCTCACCCTCTCTTCCTTTCTTATTTTCACTCTTTTATTTTTTTTTTCTAGTCTATCATCCGCCTACCTCTTCTCTTTTTATACAAAAACTAACCATCTTTTTCTTTTTTTTAAATCATACCTTCTTTTTTCATCATCTTTTTATTGACTTTTGACACTGTCGAACTAGGTCGATCTCTATTTGTTTCTATTGAAAGAAGAAATGCATAAATGAAGAAATTTGGAGAGAATAAAGATTAAATACAAGAATAATTTATTTTATTTTAACTAAATTTTATTTAATGATGAAATGAGTTTGAGATGAATTTAGTTGATTACAAATGACAAAGTGAAGCTCTATTTATAGGCTTCTCTAAATGAATGTAAAGGAAATACAATAAATATCGCAATCAATATTACTTTGAGTGGGGAGCAAACATATTGTAATTAATATAATCCATGGTGTGGGGAGAAAGACTTAACTAAATAGAATAATACTTGAAGTGGGGATCAAGAATTAACTAATTAAGCTTAGAGTGGGGAACAAGCATAACTCAATATTCAACACGCCTCCCTGAGTTTTGCATTCAACAAGCCAAGTTTAGCCGTTATCAAGTTGGCCAACCTCCATGCCAAGAAAATATTTCATTTCTCCAAGATCAGACATATCAAACTCTGCCTTCATAAGTTGCTTGAACAACAATAGCTGCTCGAAATCTCCTCTTGTCACTAATAAATCATCGACAATATTGCTACGACAAGTTGAACACCATTATTGGAGCCTTTTAAATAGATTGTCGCTTTAGTTTCACTCCTCTTGAAGCCAATACTGAGCAGATTCAGATCAAACTCCTCCTGCATAGCTACTTTCCTTTCCTGGAACTTTGAGGCTTCATTAAAATTGATGGTTCAATAATAGTCATGTTGCATCTTTCACAAATTCTGGCAAGCGATTTTGTCTTCCTATATGGACTATCAGCAGTAGAATGAATATCTACTTCATCCTCAAGTTGTTCATCTTGCTTGGTCCAATTTGAAAAGTTGCAACATGTCGATTTTCCTCCATCTTCTTTGCCTTAACATGTTTTTTTTCCAAATCCTAAAAAGCTTGCTCATCGAACCTCACATCCCATGTCTCATCTCTCTTGGCAGACAAAGCTACCTGATTTACATGTCTCAAGCACAAAATATAGCTATTATCAACCTTCTTCCCCTTGACAATCTCAACATTTGCAGCCTCATAACTATGGCCATAATAATTTTTAAACAAAATTAAATAGCCTTTACTTTGCATTTGTGCCACACTCAACAGATTTTGATCCAACCCAGGTATGAACAACACATCTGTAGTCAACTTTGTACCATATTTGGTGTAGATCGGTACGAAACCTTTACCCTGAGCCTTAACAATGACTCCATTTCCAAGCTTGACCTTCATTCTACAATTGTGATCCAAGCAAGAAAAATCCTCTGATCCTTCGCCACGTGATTAGTACAACCACTATCAATATACCACATATTGGTACCATGAACATGAAGATCATGAGAAGCCACAAATAAATGGCTTTCTTGTTGGCCATGATTCTTAATGAAGTTTGCTTGTTGTTGTTGTTGAGCTAGTAGATTTTGTTGGTATTGTCATTCTTGGGGAGATGAATGGTTCTTCTTCTTCAAGCAATACTTTGCAATGTGACCATTTTTTTTTACAGATTCTACATTGCAAGTTTTTCCAGCATTTATTTTCAAGATGGTTTATTTTTCCACAAGTGGCACAAGGTGAAAATGTTTTCCATAACTTTCGAAAAAGGACCTTCTTTTGAATTCGTAGCAATCTTCTTCCCTCTATCTTGAAAACATTCTCAATGATGCCTTCACTTCTTATGGAAGCTCTTTGCTCCTGAGCTTACAATTTGCTGATTAACTCAATCACTAATAGCGTTTCCAAGTCACAAGTATCCTCTATCACCGAGAGTTTAAACTCGAATCTCTCAAGTAGACTGATCATCATCTTTTTCACTACTCTCTGATCCTTGAAGTCCCCTCCAAGTAATTTGATTTGATTAACCAGATTCATAATCTAGAAGAGTAGTCTTTACCACTTTGGCCATCTTGCATTTTCATCAATGTAAACTCCCATTTGAGAGTTAACAATTTCACTCTTCTCACCTTAGCACTTCCAGCATATTCTTCTTTCAAGTGATCCCAAGCCTTTTGAGTTGTTCTAAAGGCCATTGGCCTGGGAAATATGTCTACGGATATGGCTGAATGAATAATTGAAAGTGCCTTGAAATTCTTTATCGAGGCCTCTTAGTCTTGCTTAATCTGATTTGCGGAAGGATTCTCGTGCAAATTTTTCACATAATCCTCTTCCACGGAGCTCTAAAGACCATACGCAAGAAGATACAATTCCATTCTCACAATACAATAGTCATAATTTTCTCTAGAAAACAAGGGTGGTGAAGGCAAGTTCACGTTTATCGCCATCTCTAAAAATCACTGCCCTTAAGAAACACGCTCTGATACCATTGTTGACTTTTGACACTATCGAACTAGGTCGATCTCTATTTGTTTTTATTGAAAAAAGAAATACACAAATGAAGAAATTTGGAGAGAATAAAGATGAAATACAAGAACAATTAGTTTTGTTTTAACTAACTTTTACTTGATGATGAAATGATTTTAAGATGAATTGAGTTGATTACCAAGGACAAAGTGAAGCTTAATTTATAGGCTTCTCTAAATGAAAGTAAATGAAATACAATAAATATCGTAATTAATATTACTTTGAATGGGGAGCAAGCATATTGTAATTAATATAATCCTTGGAGTAGAGAGAAAGACTTAACTAATTAGAATACTACTTGGAGTGGGGATCAAGTAATAACTAATTATGATTGGAGTGGGGAACAAGCAAAACTCAATATTCAACACTTTTAACTTATCTTCTTTTTCACCCACCTTTTTTTTAACCTTCTTTTTCAA
The DNA here is from genome assembly GCA_947683365.1 of Euphorbia pulcherrima. Lineage (NCBI taxonomy): Eukaryota > Viridiplantae > Streptophyta > Magnoliopsida > Malpighiales > Euphorbiaceae > Euphorbia > Euphorbia pulcherrima. The sequence goes on from CANTUS010000002.1 coordinate 18,347,667, forward strand.
ACCCTTCTTTTCTATCTTCTTTTTCTATGTCTTCTTTTTCAAAAAACACCTTCCTTTTTCTTTTTTCTTTTTTCACTATTATTAAGTTTGACTTTTAACACATTACTCGGGTTTTTCTGGATTAAGGCACTAGTTGTGTCTGTTTAGGGAACTCATTACATGGCCATTTGGGCTACTTGTATATTAGCAATTGTTGTTGGACTCTTCACTTTCACCGTCTTAGCCCTAAATTATATATTCATATGTCCGGTTCAACAAAAAATAGTGTTTCCCATGCACTCTTAAGCATAAATAATTGGTTAAACTTAAAAAATATGGCATGTGGTTTTGTCATTTTTCAAAAAGTATCTGTGGAATATTTTTTTTTCTAAAGGGTGCTTGTGGTTTTAAAAGTTTGCAAAAAGATGATTTTCAAAATTTTAAAACCACATTTTGAAGGATAATCTTGTCCATTTTGAAGTAAAATTTTACAACTTAATTAGTGATAATATAATACACCTAAGTGATAAATTTTAGAATTTTTTTGAGAAATATTAATATTTTTTAATTAAAAATTGATTATAACTTTAAAAAATTATAACAAAATGAAATTTTTTGAATATCACTCTAATCTTCATATATAATTCTTAAATAATATAATTAAAATATAGGAATACTGAATTTATTAAAATAACTGGTGTATCATCTAATCTTCAAACCACATGCACCCTTTTGAAAACTTTTGAAACCATATGGACCACTTCGAAAAAAAATATTCCACAAGCACCTTTTTAAAAAAAGACCAAATCACATGACATGTTTTTAAACTTTACTCAAAATAATTATTTGGGAAGGAAATTCGAATTTCTTCCCCTATGGAAGGACATTTGTTGGAAAAATTTATTTATTTTATTTCAAAAGAAAATTAAATCCTTTTATTATAATTTTATTTTATTATTAAGTTATTTTATATTTTCTATTATATATATTAGTAACTCATACTATTTTTCATATGTTATGCCTATCTTAATTAGTTTTCAATTAAAAAATATAATGACATTATGCAAGACTTTCAATTGTGTGGCCGTTTATATTTCAACCGGTACATTTTAATTATAGCCTTTTCAATGCTATTTATTTTATAATTTTAATTTCATTTATCTGAAAGTGTTTTGTATTATTATTATTATTATTATTATTATTATTATTATTTTGACTATAATCGATCCTTTTCACTAGATAGCAGCTATTAAGTTTTTGCTATAAAAATCGTCATTTTATTTGTGTTTTTGAGCGAACCATCATTTTTACTCCAATATGATATTGTTCTTATTTCTCTGTAATTTGAGTTGTTCCTACTAAGTTTTCGGCAAACTATTCTTTCATATTGTTATATTCTTCTTTACTCTATCATTTCTGGATATAATACCGCATTTCTGTTCCTGTTCTAGCCAATTGGTTGAAGAAGTTGTTTAATCCTGGGAGGAACTACAAGTATCCTTTAAGGATAGCGCCCTGCATGACTCAGCTTATTTGTGTTTGTTGGAAAACAATGATTCAGAAGAACTATTTAAAGAACTATCCGGATCAAATTTGAAGAAAACAAAAACATAGAGAACAAAAACAAGCAATATCCTAAATCCAAATGGGACACATAAGATCCAAGACAAGTCATCATGACATATATTGAAGACCATAAATACCTAAGCACATAATAGAAGCATCTAGTTAAAGTTTGGAAAGGAAACAAACTTTAAACATCTCAAAAAGTAGCATCCGGAAGAAGAACTGATTGAAAAAGCATCCGGATATATTTGGTCTGAAGACATCTGGAAGACTCAAATATCAATACAAAGGGAAAAGTCCATATTTACCTTTTTCCTCTCTTTTTGGTATGAAGTCAAAGATCCTTTTACCTTGAAGATAACAGCTAGCACACATTTCAGAAAAGGATAAAAGGACTGACACAGGAAAGAAAAAAAGGTAACAACCTTTTTAACATAGACCAATAAGAATGGCACGTGGAGCTCACACCAAAGCAAACCGCATAAAAGTTGGTGAGTCACTAAAATCCAAACAAAACGTTCACTGACAACTTTTTGCCTCAATCCTAAGAATTAAAACGGGTCAAAATCTATGCCTAGTTGGTTAATCAATGGCTCCGGATGCATCACATCATTCCTGATCAATGGTGAAGATTCAATTAAACCTTAACGGTACACAACGGCTACATTAATGATCAAAACCTACAAAAGGGAAGCTTTATAAGTTGAGAAGGTGCTGGTTGATTTCACAAAAAGCTATTACAAGAGAATTCAGGCTATTGTAATCACTAATATAATCCCTCCAAGAACCAAACCATTCAAAATCAGTTTGTAAGAACTCTCAAGTGATGATTATAAACTTGAAGAGTTCAAAACTCTTTCAAAATAAAAATCAGTTGTAAAGATTTCATACTTGAGTGAGCATTGAGATTGGGAACTAGCTTAGAGTTGGTGCTTTAAGTGGAATCTCCCTGTAGGACTCAGCTTAGGTTTGGGTAGAATCTAAGTGGGATATCCTGGTAAAGTGAAAGGACTCACCTAGGAGTTGGTGCTTCTAGTGATATAACTTACATCCAAAAGGGGTTACCATCCGGAGACAAGCTCAAGAGGACTCAGCTAGAAGTTGGTGATTCTAGTGGTATATCCTACAGTCGGAGGAGAATAAATCTCCGAAAAAAATTGAAAGGCTTGATTCCTGCTAGTTGAAAAAGAATCCACTAGTGGAAAAAGCTCGGAGTAAGGGGACCGGAGTAGGGAGGGCCGAACCAGGATAAAATATTGTGTTTGATTTTCTAACTCTTTATTTATTGCACATTATTTCATATCTGCATGATCCAGATCCATTATATCTGAAACATATAAAACATGCTACACATGACTTTTTAAAGTCTGTTAATTCCATAAAAAGGGTCATTCATGCCCCTCTGACCTTATATAGACCCTCACAGGGACCAACAAGTGGTATCAGAGCAAGTGTTCAAAACTAGAGATCTAACAATCTCGAGCTAAAGGTCCATATTTTGATCTAAGAATCAAAATGACTTTCAATAACTCAAAGCTTCTTTCGGAGGGTATATCCATTACCCATCCTCCACTCTTCACCAATGAACACTACACATTCTGGAAAAACCAGATAAAGAATTTCATTCAGGCTCAAAGCATGTTGGCATGGATGGCCATTAAAGATGGTCCATATGTTTCTACTTATGAAGTAGAGGGTTTAACTACCTGGAAGCCCTTAAATCTGTGGGATGAAATTGATTATAAAATATTGCATGAATACGCAAATGCTATTAATATGCTTCATTGTGCTCTTAGTGCAGCTGAATTTAACAAAATTTCCGGATGCAAAACTACAGAAGAGATATAGCAGAAACTTGAGGTGACATATGAAGGCACCGATAAAGTCAAGGAAGCCAGAATAGATCTTCTACAACAAAAGCAAGAATCTTTCAAAATGGAGCCCAAAGTGGAGCCTAAAGAATCTATCAACAACATGAACACTAGATACACCATTCTAGTAAATGAAATGAAGAGGCTTGGAAAGGAGATCACAGAAGTAGAAATGGTGAAGAAAATTCTCTAGAGTCTCACCAAGGAGTGGGATAACAAAAAGATAGCCATTAAGGAAGCTCATGACTTAAACTTCTATAGTTATGATGATCTCATTGGTAATCTCTTGACTCAAGAGCTATCCCTGGAGAGATATAGCCAATAAGAGAAGAAGCCGAAAGAAAAGAAGAAAGCTATTACACTAAAGGTAGAGTCCTTTGGATCAGCTTCCTCCAAAATAGAAAAGCAACTAAAGGGATCCCAATGCAGTAAGGAACAAATGGCTATATTAGCCAAACAGTTCAATAGATTCTTGAAAAATAAAGATAAAAGGAATTCTAGAAGATATGATTCTAGAAGAATGAAGGAAAGTTCCTCCAAAAAGGACAAGCCAAGAAAGGCTCCGAAAGAGAAGAAAGATCCAGAAAAAGATGCTGCCTGTTTTGAATGTGGAGAGAAAAGACATTTCAGAACCTAATGTCCTAAACTTAAAAGGGACAGGAGATATGAAAAGAAAGCGATGGTGGCTACATGGAGCAATAGTGAAGAAAGCAGTAGCTCATCTTTAATGGAGGAAGAAGAAACTATAAATTGAGCATTCATGGCACTAACTTATCTGGAAGCAGAGCAACCTACAATAAATTCATCAAAGCAAGTCATAGAGCAAATCAAAGAATCAGAATCTGAGAAATCTAGCACTGAAGTAAATTCTCCCTCAAATTCTGTATCTAACATTGATCTTATTAGGGCTTTAGGGGTTGTAATCAACAATGTGAGAAAGAACATAAAGGCTATCAAATCCCTTGAAAGGCAATTAATGGAACTTACTGAAGATGTTGGAGCATTAGCACAAGATGTCGATTGAATGATAGTCACAAAGCACATCGATCTAGTGGAAGAAAATTTCCTAAGAAATCAAGTGCAGATACTAAGTGCAAATATAACTGGGCTAGATAGGGAGCTAGCTCTAATGAAGGAAGCATCTGGAATTAGATTAGAATCCTCAAAGAAAAGAAAGAATCCAGAACCTCCAAGATAAAAGAAATCCTAGAGGCAACCTCAAGCATAAAGAACAATGCTCCACCCAAAGCTTAAACTCAGATATACGCAACTGCTCAAAAGGGAAAGGCCAAAGTAATCTACAATGATCAACCAAGTAAGTAAAGGAGAAACTATAAAGTAGAAGTTGCTCCACCAGTCAACTACCGGATCCCATACAAATCCAAAGAAGGATATTCAAGAAATTATGGGAAGAAGGATGTCAAAAAGATTAAGGAGAAGCTTAACTAGAACAAACCAGTTTCTAGGTGCAGGTTTTGTGGAGCTAATAACCATATGACTAAAATGTGTAGAATTAAAAATGGTTATTATAATATTTATCCTTAGCCTAAAATGGTTGATAACCAGAGAGGACCCAAGTCCAATTGGGTACCTAAACCCACTTAATCTATTTTGTAGATATGCCTTAGATCCATAATAGATCAACACACATAGTATATTGATAGTGGATGCTCAAGGCACATGACTGGTGATGAGAAAGCCTTAATCACTGTAATCTGGAAGAAAGGTGGAAAAATAAGCTTTGGAGACAACCAAAAGGGGCAGATCATTAGACATGGAATCATTGATCTGATCTAAAAATATAAGATTTCTCACTAGATGATGGGCTGAAGTTCAGCTTGCTTAGTGTAGCACAACTCTGTGATAAAGGAAGAAAAGTCACCATTGACTGCGGAGGCTGCTTAATCATTAATAGTAAGTCTAATCAAATTATTCTTTATGCACCTAGAGTAAACAATGTCTATTATGTTAACATTAAAAATGAGAAAAAGAATATCTCCTTGGTGTATAGAGAAGAAGAAACATGGATTTGGCACCGGAGGTTGGGGCATGTAAGTATGAACCTCCTGTCCAAATTAGCCAAAAAGGAATTGGTTGTGGGTTTGCCTAAGGTTGCTTTTGGTAAGGATCACATATGCACTGCATGTCAATTAGGTAAATAATAGAGAAAAAGTTTCCCCTCCATCTCTTATATACCCTCCAAGAGAGTTCTTGAACTCTTACACATTGATCACTTTGGTCTAATCAAACCAATGAGTTTTGGTAGAAGAGAATACACTATAGTCATAGTGGATGATTATTCTCGCTATACCTAGGTGGCTTTGCTAACAAGCAAAGATGAAGCCTTTGACCATTTCTAAAAAATGTTCATTCGGATAGAAGTAGAACATGGCATAACCATTACATGAATTCGAAGTGATGATGGAGGAGAATTAAAAGATAAGCATTTTGCTGAATTTTATGAATCCAAGGGCATTGAGCACAACTTTTTTGCTCCTCATACACCTAAAAAAATGAGGTTGTTGAAAGGAAAAATTGAACAATAGTTAAAATGGCTCAAACAATGCTAAATGAGACTAGATTGCCTAAATAATTTTAGGGTGAGGCCGTAAACACTGCTTGTTATATCTTGAATAGAGCTCTCATAAGAAAGACCATAGAAAAGACCTCATATGAAATCTGGAAGGGAAGACAACCCAAAATTGGGTATTTCAAAGCTTTTGGATGTAAATGCTACATCCTGAATGATGGAGAGAAATTAGGAAAATTTGGTCCTTAATCTGATGAAGCAATTTTCCTTGGCTACTCAACACATAACAAAGCTTACACGGTCTATAACAAATGAACCCAAACTGTGGTAGAGTTAATACATATAGATTTTGATGAGACGAACCATGCAGGGAAAACAAGTTCCAATCCAGAAGATTTAACTCAAGAAGCTGAGAACACTGGAGAAAAGGAGGAAGCACGAATTCTAGATTCCCTTTAAATCAAGAAGTACAAAGAAGAGGAAGAAGGAATCAACTTCAACTCAAAAGCACCACAAGGAGATCTCAATCAACATGAGATAAATTTCATTAATGATCAAGAAGAGGAAGTTGAAGAAGAAGAAGAACAAGCTCCAGTTCAACATACAAACCTTCAAAGAGAGATCTGAACTCACAGGAATCATACAATTGAAGCCATTTTGGATAATGTCCAAAATTCAGTCAAAACAAGAGGAAAAAGCAATAGGATGATGAGCCATGATGCTTTTATCTCTCTAATTGAGCCAAAGAAGTTTCAAGATGCTGAAGGAGATGAAAGCTGGATGATGGCAATGCAAGAAGAACTAGATTAGTTCACCAACAATGATGTCTGGGATCTAGTACCACTTCCAAAAGGAAAATCAATCATTGGCACTAAATAGGTATTCCAAAACAAGCTAGATGAATTCGGAGTAGTGGTGAGAAATAAGGCAAGATTAGTTACTCAAGGCTACAATTAGCAAGAAGGCATTGACTTTGAGGAAACATTTGCACCAATAGCAAGATTAGAAGCAATCCAGATTCTGTGTGATTTTTCATCATTCATAGGATTCACATTGTTCTAAATTGATGTCAAAAGTGCATTTCTAAGTGGAGTTATCTAGGAAGAAGTCTATGTCAAGCAACCACATGGATTTGAGGAATCAAAACATCCGGATAATTTGTACAAGTTGAAGAAAGCCCTCTATGGATTGAAGAAAGCTCCAAGAGCCTAGTATGAAAGACTTACTTCTTTCCTCATATCCAAGGGTTATATCTGGGGTAAAGTAGACACAAATCTCTTCATCAAGAAGAAAAAGGGTGATGTCATTCTAGTCCAAATTTATGTATGTTGGAAAACAATGATCCAGATAATAAAATCTAACATCCATCCGAATCAAGTTTGAAAGAAACAAAAATGAATGTAAGTAATTCTCTTAAATCCAAATGGAAGCATCTGGACAAAGCCAAGACCATTTATTAAGACAAAATTAGAAACCTAAGCAAAAGAGAAAATCAAGGACAAAATTTGGAAAAGAAATAAACTTTCGTTCCCAAAGACTTGCATCCAGAAGAACTGATTGAAGCCATATCCGGAAGGAAGATCTAGAATAAATAGATCTAAAGGACATCCAGATGACTCATCCGGAAGACCTATATCTAAAAGCTAAGGAAAGTCTAAAACATATCTTTCCTTCTGCCTCTTTGGTCTACTAAAGTCAAAGATTCCTTTTCCCAAGAAACAAGTACAAAAAGACAACTTGCACAAACCAGGGAAAAGTCAAAAGGGTCTGACATCGGATAAAGAAAGTCTAACTACTCTTTCTATTAGACCAATAAAGGCGCACGTGGAGCTCACAATATATGACAATTAGTATAAAAGTTGGTGTATCACAAAATGACAAACAAAACAATCACTGACAACTTTCTAGCATCAATCCTAAGAATTCAAATGGATCAAAACATAGTCTAACGGACTGATCAGCGAATCTAAAAGCTCCACATCACAACCTGATCAAGGGTAAAGATTGGATGAAAGCTTACCAACCATAAATGGCCACATTTATGATCAAAGCCTATAAAGAGAGCTCTTCACCAGTTGAGAAGTGCAACTGATTGACTTATAAAAGCAAATAACAAAGCAACACACATTCAATCAGTCGAGATAATCCCTCCAAGAACCTTTGATTCAAAATCTGTTTGTGAGGATTCCCAAGTGAAACTATACACTTGAGGTACTCCAAAAACCAACCTTTGTTATACACCAAAGAGTAAGAATCTCTAACTTGGGTGAGTTGGGAGATTGAGATAGAGCTTGAAGTAGGTGCTTTAAGTGAGATCTCCCTATAGGACTCAACTTAGATTCAAAGTAGAAGGCTAAGTGGTATATCTTACTAAAGATAAGAGGACTCTGCTAGGAGTTGGTGCTTCTAGTAGTATATCCTACTTCCGGAAAGGGTCGCCATTTGGAGACAAGTCTGTAAGGCTTAATTACTACCAGTTGAAAAGGAATCCACTAGTGGATAAGCTCAGAAGAAGGAAACTTCGGGGAATGGATGTAGGCGGGGCCGAACTAGTATAAAACACTTATGTTTAATTTACTGTTGACTTTAGTGTATTTCACTCATTTGCATATTCTGGATTCATTCTCTGGATTATATTCATCATCTGAAACCATCTTCTAGATCATAATTAAATACGCTACACTAAGACTTTCTCTAAGTCTATAAATTTCGTGAAAAAGGGCCATTAACCCCCCTCTGTCCTTATAATTACTCTCACAGGGACCAACAAGTGGTATCAGAGCAAGTGCTCAAACTAGAGATCTTACAATATCTAGATAAAGGTCCATATATTTTGATTCATAAATTAAAATGAGTTTCTATAACTCGCAACTTCTTCCCAAGGGTATGTCTGTTACCCGTCCTCTGCTCTTCACCTGTGAACACTACACATTCTGAAAAAATCGGATGAAGAACTTTATCCATCGCAAAGTATGCAAGCATGGTTAGTTATGAAAGATGGTCCATATGAACCTACTTACAAAGTAGAGTGTATGACTACCCGACAGCCATCAAGTATGTGGGATGATAATGACTTTAATAAATTGCATGAAAATGCAAATGCTATTAACATGCTTCATTGTGCTCTTGGTGCAGCAGAAATCAACAGGATATCCGGATGTGAGACTGCAAAAGAGATATGGGAGAAGCTGGAAGTAACCTATAAAGGAACTACCAAAGTAAGAGAGGCCAAACTTGATCTACTCCAACAAAAGTTTGAATCTTTTAAAATAGAGCCTAAAGAATCAATCAGCCGCATGAACACTAGATACCTAGTAAATGAAATGAAGAGGCTAGGGAAGGAGATTCTAGAAGTAGAAATTGTCAAGAAAGTGCTACAGAGTCTCACCAAGGAATGGGACAATAAAAAGACTGCTATTGAGGAAACTCATGACTTAAATTTCTATAGTTATGATGAACTCATTGGTAATCTTCTAACTTAAGAATTGTCCTTGGAAAGATACAGCCAACAAGAAAAGAAACCTGAGGAGCAAAAGAAGGCCATTACTCTTAAGGCAGAATCTACCGATCGGAGCTCATCCGGAGAGGAAGAGCAAATAAATGAGTCACTGAGTACTAAAGATCAACTGGCTCTATTGACCAAAAGGCTAAATCGATTCATACAAAAGAAGGATAGAAGAAGATCAAAAAGGTATGAATCTCAGAGACCAAGAGAAGGCACCTCCGAAAGAGGTAAGCACAGAAGGAATTCGGAAGAAAAGAAAGATCCGAAGAAAGATGCTGCCTGTTTCGAATGTGGCAAAAAAGGCCATTTTAGAACAAAATGTCCCAAACTCAAGAAAGCTAAGAAATTGAAAAAGAAGGCAATGGTCGCTACATGGAGCGATAGTGAAGAAAGTAGCAGCTCATCTTCAACAGAAGAAGAGGAAATTACTAATTGTGCATTCATAGCTCTAACTGAACCAGAAGCAGAGCAATCCAGAAGGAATGCCGCGAGGCAAGAAATAGTGCAAATTGAAGAAACAAAATCAGAATCAGCGAACACTGAGGTAAACTCTTTCTCTAACTCTACCTCTAACTTTTATCTTGCAAAAGCTCTTTCTATTATTATTAAGGGAGTGAAAAAGAATGTGAAAGCCATCAAGTCTCTAAAAAGAGCGATACTAGAATTGGCCGAGGATGCTGAGGTGATGGCACAAGACATCAATTTGGTTAGAGCAACCAAGCATATTGATGTAGTAGAAGAAAACTTTTTGAGAAATCAAGTCCAGGTTCTAAATGCAAATGTGACAGGACTGGATAGAGAATTCAACCTATTAAAGGAAGCATACAGAAAGAAACCTGAAACAAAGAATCCAAGAAGAGATAATTCCCCTCCTCCTTAGAACCAGATTCAAAGAAACTCACATCAAAGGACATATGAAGTAAGAAGACAACCACAAGCTCAAAGATTTACTGTTGCTCAAAAGGGAAAGGCTAAGGTAGCTTATTAACAACTACCTATCAAGCAAAGAAAAAATTATAGAGCAGAAATTGCACCTCCAACCAACTTCCAAAATTGTACCAGACCATCCACTAGTGTGCACGAAGCTAGGTATAAAGGCAACTATGGAAGGGAGGATCTAAAGAAGATCAGCAAAAAGCAAAAGCAAAACATACCTATTTCAGGGTGCAAGTTTTGTGGGAAAAATAACCATATAACTAAATCATGTAGATTAAAAAATGGCTATTACGATGATTATCCTTGGCCTGAGATGGTTATTAACCCGAGAGGACCTAAATCTTATTGGGTACCCAAACCTACTTGATCTGTTTTGCAGGTATGCCTTAAATCTACGATAGATCACCATACTTGGTAATTTGATAGTGGATGCTCAAGGCACATGACAGGTGACAAGAAGGCCTTCATCACATTAACCCGGAAGAAGGGAGGCAAAGTGAGGTTTGGAGACAATTAAAAGGGTCAGATCATTGGTCATGGAACCATTGGATCTGGATTAAAGATTGAAGATGTCTCACTAGTTGATGGACTATAATTCAACCTACTAAGTATGGCTCAATTATGTGACAAAGGAAGAAAAGTCACATTTGACTCTAGAGGCTGCTCAATTTATGATAGTAAGTCCAATCAACTTATTCTTTATGCACCTAGAGTAAATAATGTCTATTCTGTAACCATTAAAAATGATAAAAAGAATATATGCCTGCTGTCTAAAGAAGAAGAGTCACAGCTATGGCACTGGAGGTTGGGACATGTAAGCATGAATCTCCTGTCCAAATTAGCCAAAAAGGAAATAGTTGAGGGTTTGCCTAAGGTTGCTTTTGATAAGGATCATTTATGCACCGCATGTTAACTAGGTAAACAACATAAGAAAAGTTTCCCTTCTATATCATACATTCCTTCCAAAAGAGTACTTGAGCTCTTACACATTGATCTTTTTGGTACAATTAAGACACTAAGCTTAGGTAAAAGAGAATACACCATGGTCATTGTAGATGACTATTCTCGATATACCTGGGTTCTCCTGCTAACAAGCAAGGATGAAGCATTTGACCAATTCTCCAAAACATTCATCTAGATAGAAGTAGACCATGGCATACACATTACACGCATCCGGAGCGATAATGATGGAGAATTCAAAAATAAGCATTTTGCTAATTTTTGCGACTCCAAGGGCATTAAACACAACTTCTCTACCCTTCACACTCCTCAACAGAATGGAGTGGAAGAGAGAAAAAATTGGACCATAGTAGAAATGGCTAGAACAATGCTAAGTGAAAATTGTTTGCCAAAATATTACTGGGGCGAGTCCGTAAACACAGCATGCTACATCTTAAATAGAGCTCTCATTAGAAAAACTATAGAAAAGACCCTATATGAAATCTGGAAGGGAAGAAAACCAAAAATTAGATACTTCAAAGCATTTGGATGTAAATGCTACATCCTTAATGATAGAGAGCAACTAGGAAAATTTGATCCTAAATCTAATGAAGCAATTTTCCTCGGCTACTCAACTCATAGCAAAGCTTATAGAGTCTTCAATAAATGAACCCAAACTATAGTAGAATCTATACATGTAGATTTCGACGAGACTAACACTACAGGAAAGAAAGGCTACACTTCGGAAGATTAATTTCGGAAGCTGAAGGATTTGAAGAAAAGAAGAAAAGAGGAATTCCTGACTCATTTCAAATCAAGAGGTACAAAGAGGAAGATGAAGGAATGACTTTTGATCCAGAAATACAACAAGTCAATCTTAATCAACAAGGATTTGACTTTTATGAAAGAGTAGATGAAGCTGAAGTGGAACAAGTTCAAATTCAACATGAAGGCCTAGAAAGGGAGATCCGGACCCACAGAGATCATTCCATAGAGAATATTCTGGATGATGTTTACAATCCAGTTAGAACCAGAGGTCAGCTCAATTAGATGATGAGCCATGCCGCTTTTTTCTCTCTCATAGAGCCAAAGAAATTTCAAGAAGCTGAAGGGGGTGAAAGCTAGATGATGGCAATGCAGGAAGAGCTAGATTAATTCACCAGGAATGATGTATGGGATCTTGTGCCCTCTCCTAAAGGAAAGTCAATTATAGGCACTAAATGGGTGTTCTAGAATAAACTTGATGAATCTGGAGCAGTAGTAAGAAATAAGGCAAGACTAGTCACTCAAGGCTACAATCAGCAAGAAGGAATTAATTTCGAGGAAACATTCGCTCCTCTAGCAAGACTGGAAGCAATTTGAATCCTATGTGCTTTTGCATTATTCATAGGGTTCACATTATACTAAATGGATGTCAAAAGTGCATTTCTAAATGGTGTCATTCAAGAAGAAGTGTATGTCAAGCAACCACCTGGATTTGAAGATCCGAAGCATCTGGATCATGTCTACAAACTAAAGAAAGCTCTCTATGGATTAAAGCAAGCACCAAGGGCCTAGTATGAAAGATTGACCTCATTCCTTTTATCAAAGAAATATACTAGAGGCAGGGCAGATACCACACTCTTAATCAAGAAGAAGAAAAATGTTATTATTCTAGTCCAGATCTATGTGGATGATATCATTTTTGGGGCCACTGATGAAAGGATGTGCAAAGAACTCAGCTTTCAAATGCAGAAGGAATTTGAGATGTCTATGATGGGAGAGATCGACTTCTTCCTTGGTCTACAAATCAAACAAAGTCCAGATGGAATTTTCATAAATCAATCAAAATACACCAAGGAGATCCTGAAAAAGTTTGAAATGGACAGTAGCAAACTAATGTCTACTCCAATGAGTTCAGACACAATCTTATCCAGGGACTGTGGAGGAGAAGATGTTGATCAAAAGCTGTATAGGGGAATGATTGGCTCACTCTTATACTCAACAGCCAGCAGACCTGACATACACTATACAGTATGCTACTGTGCAAGGTATCAAGCTAATCCCAAGGACTCTCATCTCAAGGCTATCAAGAGGATACTAAGATATCTCCTGGGAACCACTAAAGTTGGGTTATGGTATCCTAGTAATGGAGAATTTACTCTCCAGGGGTTCACAGATGCAGACTATGGCAGAGATACTCTTGAGAGAAAAAGTACATCCGGAGGATGTCATTTTCTTGGGGACTGCTTAGTCTCATGGTATAGCAAGAAACAAACTTTAGTTGCCTTATCCACCATAAAAGCCGAATATATGGAAGCTGGAAGTTGTGTTGCTCATCTCCTATGGATTAAATAACAACTTGAAGATTATGGAGTACAATTCAGATGTGTGGATGTATTGTGTGACGACAAAAGTGCTATTGATGTATCAAAGAATCCGGTGCTTCATAGCCGAATGAAGCATGTCGACATAAGGCATCACTTCATCTGGGATCATGTGATGAAAAAGGATGTCACACTATTATATGTCCCAACAAATGAACAAAGAGATGATATCTTTACCAAACCTTTAAGTAAAGATCAATTTGGGAAAATAAGAGAATCAATTGGGATGTCAAATCCAATCTAGAAAAACTCCGGAGGATAGCATCTAACCAAGCTGGATCTTGAGATAAAATTCTCACTCAGGAAGAAAAGAAGAGTTAGAAAGGTATATTTTGAAAGATTGCCATGTCAGCTGACAACAATGACGTATAGCAGCAAAAGCCCATAAAGGTAACTGTTACTTTTTGAATTTCAAAAGTCCATTGGCTGTTACACGCGCTGTAAATACAACAGTTAATTCAAAAATAAACCATCCCCATTCTCCGGTTATACTGAATTCACCTCTCTCCTAAAAAATCTGACTGCCAATTCATCAATCCAGTCAAAACCATCGGAGTTCGGATTACAATTGTACCCTCATTTTAAAAAGTTTATATAAACCCACTCAAAATCCCTTCTCTTCTTCACACGAGCAACGATTTCACTATTACTCTACAAAAACTCAAACCTAAAACATCATCTCTCAAATACTCAAAAATGGCAGCCAAAAACACCTCAAACACCCTCGAAATCCTACCAAGCAAAAACCTCTTCCAAGTATCTGACTTGAAAGAAGTAGATTTTAAACCCTTAAATCTCAAAACCTCTGATTTCGTCATCCCTATTGATCATCTAGGAGATGACTATCTGTTCAAAACTCCACCCTTCTTTACCCTAATTGAAGATTAAAATTTAGGTGATCTTCTCAAAATAAACTGCCCAACCTATCCCAAACTAGTGAAAGAATTCTACTCAAATCAAAGTGCGCATAATCATTTTGATGCCCTACGCACTGAGGTACAAGGAAAGATTGTCCTTCTCACACCAGAATTCTTTGAGAAGAATTTAAATATGGAAAACTCAAGTGTACTGTTGAGAAAAGATGGGGATGAGACCAAAATTGAGTATGACTCCAAGCTATGGCTCCACCAGAACTACTTCGGTAATAAATTCTCAACACACTTCCCTAGAACGGCTAGATTCCTATAGCATGCTCTAGCAAAGCTTATTCTAATAAGGAAGGGGTCATTGACTACAGTCTCTTCCCTTCAGCACTATATTCTGCAGCACTGGTTGGTATTGTGGAAGTAAACAGGCCAGTTTTGATAATCCATTATCTCAAGTCCCATGTAAACTCCCATGGCACCTTGATTACAAGAATCCTCCAAGCGGTAGAAGTGGATCTAACCGGGTTCGAAGGGATTTATGGCAAACCCATCTTAGAGAAGAATTATGAAGAATAGGATGAAGAAAAGGCAAAGCTAAAAAGGGATAAATGAAAAGTTAAATCCAGAAAGGCAGCTGATCCAGAAGCAGAAGCCCCAGTTCCCAAAAGGCCTAGAACCACCAGAGCCAAAGCTAAAAGATAAGTGGAATTGATATTAGAAGAGATTGATAAGGATACTCTGCCTCTCACTCAAATCCTAGGCTCTGAACAGCCAAGACCCAGAGGCAGATTGATCAAAGCCGCAACCAAGAAGGGATAGCATGGGCTTACTGCGGGTCTACCTAAAATCGCTACAAAGGCAATTGAGGCTGGAAGAAGGAAAGCCAAGAGAACTTTGGCTGAGATGAAAGAAGAGGCTGATGATAAGGAAATAGAGGATGAGGCTCCTCCTCAAAAGCAGCTCCAGAGAAAAGGGCTAACATTTGATGAAGCTCTTACTGCTCAAGAAAAGAGAGCTAGTGAAGGCAGGAGGGTTGCTGGAATCATATTAAGTAAGGAAGCAAGTAGTATGCACAACAGAATTCATAGAACAAGATGATGAGCACTATACTGAGATTCAGGTAGCTATCAAGGAAAATAATGCAATTAATCAGAGGAAAATAATTGAAGGACCTGGTGAATCATCCTAAGCTCCCCTAATACTGGTACATCCAGAGGACATGGAGACTCTATCCAAAATTCTAAAAGCACATAAATTCCTATTTACTGAAAGAATAGAATAACTTCCGAAAAATCTGCTTGGATCCAGCAATGCAGTCATCAATCTTGAAAGTCCTGAAAAGCCATTAGAAAAGGCTGTTGAGGAAAATACCAACATGCCTGAAGAAGAAAAAGAAAGTCCTAAAAAGACAACTGTAGGGGTGGTTAAGGACAGTTCCAACCATCCAGAGGAAAGGCAGGAAGAAGAAAGGAGGGATGAGGATCAGACGCTACAAACAATTGAGGTAACCCCCAATCTTCTTCATCTCTCTTCTAAAAATAAAAAGCACAACTTAGTTACAATCTCTCATAATGTAACTAAGGACATAGTGCCAAACCCAAATGCAACAGCTCAGGAGGAGGGAGAAAGTCTGAGTTCCAAGGGACACACTTCTGAAGTGGATCCTGTGGGCGAGGCTACTCCGAAGGAAAGGGAAATGAGTAAGAGTGAGGCAGAAAGAGCAATTAGAGGCTCATGTTCGATAGATAATAGCCCCTCCAGAAGCAGTTCAAGCTCCAAAAGTGAATCCAGCTCATCTGGTAGTGACTCATTCGGACCCTCCAACAGACACTTCCCTCCTCGTACCAAATCAATGACTCTTCCTAATGAAAACTCCAAAGAATCCAAAGTCAGTGCAGCTCTTAAACTCCTTCAGGAGGCAACTCTTGAACATCATGAAGAGGGTTTTATCTAAAAGAGCCTCCTGACCATCTGCACCCATCTCAAAGCTATGGGAAAGGAATTACTTAGGCAAACATCGAATCAAGAGGTCCACAAGGACTTAGGTGAAATCAAAGAAAGGCTGAAGTGCCTCCCCAAAATTGAGCAACAAGTCATGAACTTCCCAACACCCGGAGCTCTGCGGCAGCTTCCCTTTATGAGATTAAGCCTTTCTTGAATGAGATAAAGGAAAGCACCTCTCAATCCAATCATAATGCCAGTCAAGCCAATACCTTAGCTTCTAATAACTGTGCAACAGTGCTCGAAAGGATGTCCTCCTCCGCCACAGACCTATCCATAAAACTCAAGGACTACATAGATACCAAGTTTGAAAACTTGTCAAAATTCATGGGGGATAGGGATTTAAAACCGACTCTGCTGAATATAGAAACTTATCAGCAAGTCACTCTAGAAATGCTTGCAAATTTCATAGACAAAACCATCCCCCAATTGAAAGAGAAGCTCCTTAATTATATAGGTGATGAGATGCAAGCAAGGAACTCCAGCATTGAACATGCAATAATAGAGTGGAAGAAAACTGTCTCCAAAGAAATAAAAGATCTAACGAAGTCTATCCACAATGTTTGGAAGGGCCTTAGTGATGAAATCACCCTTCTTCAAATCAGAATAAACAAATTGTCTATCTCCGGACCCTTCTCTTCTCCGGATACTCCAGAATGCCAGTTCGTTCCTATCCTGCATGATCTGGTTTAGTTTATAGAGGATTCAGGGTTCACGAGCCAAAAAGGCTTGACTATACTCACCAAGGCCATGTTCCCTTACTTTGATCCTAAGGACTAAGAACAGATTCTACGCATCCTCCCTCAAGTCTCACAATTATATAATCAGCTCTGGAGGGTCCTTCATCCTTACTAATTGACTCTACCTATCATAAATCACATTATTGATGAGCGAGCCAAAGGTAACAAAGACTACTCTATCTACTCCTCTGCCTGGCAGAAATCTTAGGTTAAACATACCTATATGGTCATTGACCTCCTTGATAGAAGCAAAAAGGGGGAGGAAAAAGATCAAAGTCAGCAAGGAGATGGAAGGGGGAAAGGAAAAACACTGCAAGTCTAAAACAGTGGTCCGTCCGTAGAGATAGTTAAGTTAGATAGATAAAATTATAATAGCTAGATTCTCTTCATATGTATTTCTATATCTTGTAACACTGAACTTCATGATGTTAACTATTATTAGCAGCAGAAGTATATATAAAGGGAAAAATTCTTAACAACCAAAACAAATGCTTCTAAAGTACAATCTATAATAGTACTACAACAAACTTAGAAGCAGAAGTCATAAAATTATGGGGGAGCCTGGATACTAAAATCATGGGGAAGTACCTTAAAAGTTAAAAATCTTAAAGTTTTTGTTTCCATCAAATGGGGGAGATTGTAGGAAAACAATGATCTGGATAATAAAATCTAACATCCATCCGAATCAAGTTTAAAAAAACAAAAATGAATGTAAGTAATTCTCTTAAATCCAAATGGAAGCATCCAGACAAAGCTAAGACCATTTATTAAGACAAAATTAGAAACCTAAACAAAGGAGAAAATCAAGGACAAAATTTGGAAAAGAAACAAACTTCCGTTCCTCAAGACTTGCATCCAAAAGAACTAATTGAAGCCATATCTGAAAGGAAGATCCGAAACAAATAGATCCAAAGGACATCCGGATGACTCATCTAGAAGACCTATATCTAAAAGCTAAGG
The DNA here is from genome assembly GCA_947683365.1 of Euphorbia pulcherrima. Classification (NCBI taxonomy): domain Eukaryota; kingdom Viridiplantae; phylum Streptophyta; class Magnoliopsida; order Malpighiales; family Euphorbiaceae; genus Euphorbia; species Euphorbia pulcherrima. Next base: position 18,365,926 of record CANTUS010000002.1, read on the forward strand.
AAAGTCTAAAACATATCTTTTCTTCTGCCTCTTTGGTCTACTAAAGTCAAAGATTCCTTTTCCCAAGAAACAAGTATAAAAAGACAGCTTGCGCAAATCAAGGAAAAGTCAAAAGGGTCTAACATTGGATAGAGAAAGTCTAACTACTCTTTCTATTAGACCAATAAAGGCGTGTATGGAGCTTATAGTATATGACAATTGGTATGAAAGTTGGTGTATCATAAAATGACAAACAAAACAATCACTGACAACTTTCCAGCATCAATCCCAAGAATTCAAACGGATCAAAACACAGTCAAACAGACTGATCAATGGATTTGGAAGCTCCATATCACAACCTAATCAAGGGTGAAGATTGAATGAAAGCTTACCAACCATAAATGGCTACATTTATGATCAAAGCCTATAAAGAGAGCTCTTCACCAATTGAGAAGTGCAACTAATTGACTTACAAAAGCAAGTAACAAAGCAACACATATTCAATCAGTCGAGATAATCCCTCTAAGAACCTTTGATTCAAAATCTATTTGTAAGGATTTCTAAGTGAAACTATAAACTTGAGGAACTCCAAAAACCAACCTTTGTTATATACCAAAGAGTAAGAATCTCCAACTTGGGTGAGTTGGGAGATTGGGATAGAGCTTGAAGTAGGTGCTTTGAGTGAGATCTCCCTGTAGGATTCAGCTTAGATTCAAAGTAGAAGGCTAAGTGGTATATCCTACTAAAGATAAGAGGACTCAACTAGGAGTTAGTGCTTCTAGTAGTATATTCTAATTCTGGAAGGGGTTGCCATCCGGAGATAAATCTGTAAGGCTTGATTCTTGTCAGTTGAAAAGGAATCCACTAGTAGATAAGATCGGAAGAAGGAAACTCCGGGGACTGGACATAGGTAGGGCCGAACCATTAGAAAACACTTGTGTTTAATTTACTTTTGACTTTACTGTGTTTCACTCATTTACACATTCTGGATTCATTCTCCAAATTATATTCATCATCCGGAACCATCTTCCAGACAATAATCAAACACACTACACTAAGACTTTCTCTAAGTCTTTAAATTCTGCGAAAAAGGCACATTCACCCCCTCTGCCCTTATAATTACTCTCATAGAGACCAACAATGTGGATGACATCATGTTTGGACCAATAGATGAGAAGATGTGTGGGGAATTTAACACTTAAATGCAGAAGGAATTTGAGATGTCTATGATGGGAGAACTAAATTTGTTCCTTAGTCTACAAATCAAGCAGAGTTCGGATGGGATTTTCATCAATCAGTCCAAGTATACCAAGAAGATCCTGAATAAGTTTGAAATGGACTAGAATAAGCATATGTCAACTCCAATGGGATCAGATACAGCCTTGTCAAAGGATTGTGAAGGAGAAGATATAGATCAGAAGCTTTATAGAGGAATGATTGGTTCACTTTTATACTTGGCAGCTAGTAGACCTGACATACACTATACAGTCTACTACTATGCAAGGTATCAAGCCAATCCAACAGATTCACATCTTAAAGCAGTGAAGAGGATTCTTAGATATGTTCTAGGAACCACTGAAGTTGGGCCATAGTATCTTAGTAATGGAGACTTCACACTACAAGGCTTCATTGATGCGGACTATGGTAGAGATACTCTGAAAGAAAGAGTGCATCCAGAGGCTGTCACTTTCTTGGAGCTTGCTTGGTATCATGGTATAGTAAGAAGCAAACTTCAGTTGCCTTATCAACTATAAAAGCATAATATATGGCATCTAGAAGTTGTGTTGTTCAACTCTTATGGATCAAGCAAGAATTACAAGACTATGGAGTTCAATCCAGATGTGTGGATGTTATGTGTGACAGCAAAAGTGCAATTGATGTGTCAAAAAATCTAGTATTCCATAAGAGGATGAAGCATGTTAACATCAGACATCATTTCATCCAGGATCATGTAATGAAGAAGGATTACATTCCAACAAATGACCAAAGGGCAGATATCCTTACTAAGCCATTGAGTAAAGATCAATTCAACATGCTAAGAGAGTCAATTGGAATGTCTAATCCAATTTGAAGATGGATTCGAAAGAAATTCTAGAGCTAGTTTGGTACTCTACAAGTTAGGAAATGCAGAAAGAAAGAAGAAAAATTCAAATCACTAGATCCAGAAGGAATATTGCCAGCTCAGTAGACAGGATTGACAAATAACAGTAAAAGCATAAAAAAGTAACTTTACATGTTTTGAATTTCAAAAGTTTATTGGGTAGTAGACGCGCGGTAAAAGTCACAGCTGTACTTAAAATTAAACCGTTCCACTTCTCTAGTTTAACGCCATTTATCTCTCTCTTTAAAGCTTAATTACCACCTCATTAATCTAGTTAACTTTAACTACGTCCGGATTACCCAACTACCCTCACTCTTGAAAACTCTATAAAAAGCCCCAAAACTCCCTCTTTATCCTTACGCGAGCAATTACTCTCCTGTTACTCTACAATTTTAATTCCAGAAACCCTAAAGTTCCCAAACTCTTTTCAACCTCTCAAATGGCAGCTACTCAAAATCAAACAGCAACTCTCCCCAGAAACACCTTTATAATTGTTGATTTAGGAATGAGGATTTTATTCATCTTAAACTCAAGAGTCAAGATGCCGTAGTTCCCTCAGACTACTTGAGCATAACTTCGTATTCAACACTGAACCCTATAACCAACTTCTAAAAGACCAAAATCTTGAGGATTTCCTCTTGCAGAACCTTTCAACCTATCCGGATACTGTATGAGAGTTCTATGACAATCTCACTATCCATAACTATTTTGATGCCCTTCGAATGAAAGTGCAAGGTAAAGTCAAAACCATCACCCCTGAGTTCTTTATGACTCACTTAAAAATGAAGAATGATGGGGTATAGCTAAAAAATTATGGAGACGAACTGAAAGTCCTATATGATTTAAAGAAATGGCTTCCGAAAAGGTACTTTGGAGATAAATTTTCAACCTACAAGCCAGAGACTCCCAGTTTACTGCAACATGTACTGGCATAGTTTATTCTAATCCGGAAAGGCTCTCTCACTACCACATCCACCTTCCAACATTGTGTTCTTCAACACTAGGTGGAGAGTAAAGTCATCAATATGCATGTATTAACCATTCACTTCATCAAACAGCACCGAAACACTCACGGCGTGCTTATTACCAAGATACTCTTTGAGCATAGAATCAATTTGTCCGAATTTGCATCCATTCAAGGAAAGGAGATATTGGAAATAACTTTAAAAAACTCTCATTTGGTGAAGACTAGGATGAGGATAAAGCCATTAGGCTGAGAGAGGAGAAGGAGGAGAGGACTAAAATTCGGAAGCCAGAAGTTTCATGGAACTTGCTCTGGAAGCTAAGAAATCCAAAACCACCAAGCCTGGAGCTTAACACAAAATCAACCTAAGACCAGTGGTTGAGGAAGTAAATGATAACAAACTTTCCCTCTCACAACTGATGATAACTACTCCAGACAGGCCTAAGAAGAGAGTTAGGCTCATTAAAGCTGCTGCTAAAAAGATGAAGCCGTTTTGTGAACTGGAAGCTATTGAGAAAATTGAAGTAGCAGCTACTGCAATCAGGAGATAATGGAAGCAAGGGCAGAAGATAGCAATTAAGGATATCCTAGAGTAGGAGGATGGCTCCAAAAGTGAGGAGACTAGGGATGGGGAGCCTGTACCTAAGAAGTAGTTTATCTAGAAGGGCTCCACTTTCAGTGAGGCTCTTAAAATAAAAAGGACTAAATTGGCTATCAAGAAGCCAACTGCTGGTATCACCATCCAAGAGCGAATCCCTAAAGTTATAACACCAGTAGATCTGAGAAAGGGTAAGAAAATTGTGGTTGTTGGGAAACCCATCTTTCCATAAAATAATGTTTTGGATGATCCTCAGTATGAAGATGTGATGGCCGTAGTGAAAGATAATATGAAATCCAACCAACTCACAATTGAAGGACTTGAAGGCTCTTCTGGAACAACAACAAATAGTCCACCTATCCTCATTGCTTCAATAGATCTAGCGCTTCTTCAAGCAAGCGAGTATCTGGAGGAAGATCTATTTCTATTCAAGGCCGGAACTGAACCTCTTTCGAAAAATCTATTAAACTTAGCAATAACTATAATAAAAGTAATTGAAGTAAAAAGTCCTTAAAAGGCAATTAGAGGGGATGGTGAGGATAGTACCACCATTCCAAATCATACAGAAGAAAGAGTTGTAAGTCCTATAAAGGCAAATGAAGGAGAGACTGAGGATAATACCAATCTTCTTGATACTGGAGCAATTGAGCAGACAGAAATAGAGTATATTGAGCCACAACAAACCAATAAGGTAATCCCTATCTCTAATGTTATTGATAATCTTCCTAGTGATGGCAATGAAACTCTAGACAAGTTATGTGCAGAAATCTAAACTACATCAAAGGATAAACAGTCGATCTTGAAATAAAACATAACCACAACACTAAAATTGATACAAGAGGCTACAGTTGAAAGGCATGAAGATAGTATATCAAGCATACTCTCCGGAGTATTCGAGACCAACTGAAATCCGTGGAGAATCTAGTAAATGATAAATCTATAACTCCGGACCTTAAAGCTATACTAGGAGAGATAAAGGGGTTTGTGTAGAACATTGAGAAGAAAGTAAAAACATTACCCTCTGCTAAATCGGTTATAGAAACTCCCCTCTCCAAAATCACTCCAGTGGTAGAACAATTAAATTCAAATATTGTAGGAGCAAATTGCTCTACAGATCAAGCTCTCACCAGAGCTGACAATAATTGCACAACCCTCACAGGTTAGATTACCTCATCCTCCACCGATCTAAAATTTGAGCTATAAGAGTATATAGATCGCAAGTTTGAAAGCTTGGAAAAATTCTTTCCCGGAGCCATTGTTGAAGCTGGAAAGGGCATCACATCCGGGCGTAAAATCTTAAATGAAGAACAACAGCCTTCCCAGGAAATGCTTTGCATTTTCCTAGATGAAGGACTCCCCAAACTCCTGGAGAAGCAGATTGAAGAAATAAGTAATGATTTTAGGAGTCATCTAATCGGAATAGATAAACTAATCAATAATCTGAAAGAGGCCTTCAATAAGGACATGACAACTTTCAATACCAGCCTTCTTAATGTCTGGAGAGATATTATTTAGGAGATTGAGCTCCTAAAGTCAGGCATGGCTAATTTATCTCTTAACGCTCTTTCTACTTCTATATCCGAATCTTCAATAGTCATTCCAAAAAGTCTTCTCCTTCCAGTCGTCCAAAATCTCGTCCAATACATTAGGGACACCAGATTCTTTGGCTATAAATGTGGAATAACGCTTCTCAAGGCTCTCTTACCATTATTTGAAAAAGATAATAGACAACATGCTCCCAAGATGATTCTAGACATGATCAAGTCCTATAAGCAACTTCGGGAACAACTAAAACTAGTCCATCTCTTTCCGGCTACAGTTGAAACCATCATTGAAAAGAGCCCAGAAGGAAATGTTGATTACTCAATTTACTCAAAAGCTTGGCAAAAGAATTGGGACCAAAGAACTTACATGGTCATTGACCCTTAATTTGATGCAAACAATAAGGGGGAGAAGAGGACAAAGAAAGAAGGAGATGATGATGCTATGGAAGAGTAGAAGTAGTACACTTATTGAATAGCTATTTTCCATTGTAAAATCTTGTAATAGCTAGTTCTAAAATTTTTCACTTATATATTTTTGTACTTGTAATTCAGAACTTCATGAGGTTCATTATTGTTAACAACAGAAGTATATATAGTGAAAATATTCTACTCAAAAATTTTCTCTAAGTACAATCTATATTTGTACTTAAAAAACTTAGAAGCTAGAATGCAAAAAGTTGGGGGAGTCAAGATGCTAAAATTATGGGGGAGTAAATATGTAAATGACTAAGTATTAATAATTATACTTAGCTCATAAAACCCCTTTTACTTATGCTTAGATATGCTTAAGTTTTAGTTTACATCAAATGGGGGAGATGGTTGGGAACTAATTATCCGGAAGAACCAATTAAAGAACCATCCGGATCAAGTTTGAAGAAAACAAAAACATAGAGAACAAAAATATGTAATCTCCTAAATCCAAAATAGAAGCATAAGATTCAAGACCAGTCATCATGATACATATTTAAGACCATAAATACCTAAGCACACAATAGAAGCATCTTGTTAGAGTTAGGGAAGGAAATAAACTTTAAACCTCTCAAAAAGTAGCATCCGGAAGAAGAACTGATTGAAAAAGCATCCAGATATATTTAGTCTAAAGACATCCGGAAGACTCAAATATCAAGACAAACGGAAAATTCCAAATTTACCTTTTTCCTCTCTTTTTGGTCTGAAGTCAAAGATCTTTTTACCTTGAAGATAACACCTAGCACACATTTTAGTAAAGGACAAAAGGACTGACACAGGAAAGAGGAAAAGTAACAACCTTTTTAACATAGACCAATAAGAATGGCGTATGGATCTCACATTAAAGTGAACGGTATAAAAGTTAGTGAGTCACTAAAATTCAAACAAAACGGTCACTAACAACTTTTTGCCTCAATCCGAAGAATTCAAATGGGTCTAAATATGTGCCTAACGGATTAATCAATGGCTCCGGATGCGCCACATCATACCTAATCAACGGTGAAGATTCAATTCAACCTCAATGGTACACAATGGCTACATTAATGATCAAAGCCTATAAAAAGGAAGCTTCACAAGTTGAGAAGGTGCTGGTTGATTTCACAAAAAGCTATTAAAAGAGAATTCAGGCTACTGCAATCAGTAATATACTCCCTTCAAGAACCAAACCATTAAAAATCAGTTTATGAGAACTCTCAAGTAAAGATTATAAACTTGAAAAGTTCAAAACCCTTTTAAAAGAAAAATCTGTTGTGAAGATTTCATACTTGAGTGAGTATTGAGATTGGGAACTAGCTTAGAGTTGGTGCTTTAAGTGGAATCTCCCTGTAGGACTCAGCTTAAGTTTGGGTAGAATCTAAGTGGTATATCTTGCTAAAGTGAAAGGTCTCAGCTAGGAGTTGGTGCTTCTAGTGGTATATCCTACATCTGGAAGGGTCACCATCTAGAGATAAGCTCAGGACGACTTAGCTAGAAGTTGGTGCTTCTAGTGGTATATCCTACATCCGGAGGAGAATAAATCTTCTGAGATAAATTGTATGGCTTGATTCCTGCCAGCTGGAAAGGAATCCACCAGGGGAAAAGCTCGAAGTAAGGACACTCTAGGGACTGGAGTAGGTGGGGTTGAACCAGGATAAAATATTTTGTTTGATTTTCTAACTATTTATTTATTGCACATTATTTTATATTTGCATCATCTGGATCCATTATATTCGGAACACATCAAACACATTACACAAGACTTTTTAAAGTCTGTTAATTCCGCAAAAAGGGTCATTCACCCCCTTTGACCTTATATAGACCCTCAGAGGGACCAACTGTGGTCACATTTCCTTTAGATTGTTTATTGATTTTAGTGATGTCTCAATATTATTTATATTGATTATATTTATTTGTTTGATGTGAGGTAGCGATCAGAAAGCGCTTTAAGGTAAATATTCCAACGAGATTGGCACTCCAAATTTGGATAAAGAAAAATCAATCTCAATATTTATTTATTTAACTATATTTTATAATTGTTATCCAACAATCTTAAAGGATATCTTGTGTTTCTAATTTATAAAATATCTAATTGTTATGGAATTAAGTCTTTTGTCACATGAAGAAGCCTAAATGTTGATATTCGTAGAGGAAATTTGGGAAAGGGATATACAAAGAAAATGAGTGGACTGGCCAATTCAACAGATGAGTTTACATTAGTATATTTATCATCATTATAATCATCTTACCTTATTCAACAAAAGAGTTGACTTATTTTATATTCCCAGTAGCAACAATTACTCTTTTGATATAGATATGACATATATTTTATTTTCAGCTGAGGTTGCTTTCACTAATTTCTCCAATTCATAAAAGGTTGTAGGTTTAGTAATATGAAATTGCCTACGTATTTTTTTGATGTATAGTTCTTAGCACCTCGCCTCCCATGTATGATTATTATTGATTTGCTAAGCTTCTGGTTATTGCCTTGCGTGAACAAACCTATAACTTGGTGGCATTACACTCAGTTTATGGAGTAAGGAAAAGATATGTAGTATTTGGTTGGATAAAAGTTTTGTGACACCATATAAGTTATGAGAAATGGATAAACTATACATTTTGTTGAAGTTGAGAAAATATATAGAGTTTTCATTTGAGTTTTTCAATTAAAAGTAATATTTAAAAATGTGGGGTTTCCTTGTAAAGTTCTTGTCTCCAAATCTAAGAAAAATAGGTTGTTCATTTTCTGAAAAAGAATAAGTGGAGAATATATGTAATTTCTTTTGGTACGAGAATCATAAGGATGAATTTAGTGTCTTGTTAACACAAGAACATTATGTTGAGAGACTTCTTAAAATGTTTGGATTACATGATATATATTAATCATGTGAGTATCCCTTATGGTTATCATAATTCAATTAAAGAAATAATGAGAATATCATGAGCTATGATATATTCTATTGTGGATATTCATTATACTAAAAATGTACAATGATATTAATTAAATCTTTGATTCAAATGAGATGTATACACTTGTGGGTATGTTTCACTTTCATTGGTGGAACAATAAAATGGAACTCAATTAAACAAACTATAATTGTAGTTAGTTGCTTTAAAATTGGCGTAAAACGAGGCTAAGTAGTTGATAAACTTCTTAGTAAGTTTTAGGCGTGATGAAACCATTTTGTTGAAGTTTGCACATTTTAGCCAATTTAATGAATAAAAGAATTGAGACCCAAATCTCGATACAAATGATAGAGTCGCCACCTAAGTTGTCTACTTGGTAAAGAGTTTTGGTACGGTTCCCATTGGGCGGGAGACTCATACCTTTTGGATCAGAGATTTGGGTATTGGATGAGTCACTTATTTCTCGTTTGGTTGATTCAAAATTACATTCACCGCGTAAAACCGTTTTGTTTTCATCATTTGGGGAATTATCACAGAAATCCTATTTTTCTACACTCTTTCACACTCGTTACATGCGTGTATAGATTACAATAAAGTACAAGCAATAAATGGGGGATTAAAAAGGGTAATTGCGAAAGAACCTATACATTTGTTCTAAGTTATAAAATGAAATGGAATAAATTCTCCTGCATCCACAAAGATTAGTACAATTTATAGCACATCATAAGTCAACATTTTATTAAGGAAAATGTGATTATGTTAGTGAGGCGGTTTTACAATCGATAGGGCCCGAGCGGCTTCTAGGATCGGAGAGAAATAACGAGTCTTTAATGTATTTTGTTATAAACACATTTTAAATTTTGTGGGTTGACTTACCCGACTATTAGTGAAAATGATCGCATGGCAAATGGTGAGTTTGGATTGATTTTTACCAATTAAAAGAGAACTTTGGGTTCTCCCTAGGTGCCAGTACCTGTAGGGGTGCTGGTGGGACTCGTACGGGTCTTGTCTGGTCCAGACAAAATCCTAATTCAGTGGATTTTATAGATTTTATATAGATAGGATAGAATATAGAAAAATACCAATAATATAAATTAGATGTGAGTCTCTTTGAAACTCAAGATGGTACCTTTAAGACGTGAATCCACTTTGAGGTGATCCCTTTACTAATAGAGAGTCTAGCTAAAGAAGATGTTGAAATGGAGATTTTATGACTATTTAGGCGAGTATTTATATGGACAGAACCTCCACAAACCCTAATAAACGAAGCTAGAAATGAATAAAATGTGGACAAAACCTCAAGGGATGGGGTTTTGCCCTATTTTATACCTTCTATACCTCAAATATACCCTTTCTATACCTATAAAAACTCCTAGAATTTGTATATAAATTCTCTTCTATATTGTGTGTATGTTGAAAAGAGGTGAAAAAGCCTCTATTTATAGGGGTAAATTGGGTTTAAACCCTATAAATTGCATTTATGACCTGATTTCTCCCCGAAAATAGTATGGATTACTTTCCATAAAGCTTAAATAGGCAGGTACAGGACCCGATATGGGTCCGAGAGGACCCGTACGTATCCTCTCTAGGTGTCTGGGGGAAATGACATGTACGGATCCACTGGTGGATCTGTACAACTAGGTAGCACCCGTACGGGTCCCTAAGGGAAGATAAGGTCTCCAAACTTGGCTAAAACTTAATTCTGCAGTAGTAAAAACACCTTTGATGGATAACACCTATAAAAGATTGCATTATCTAGCTCTCATCATCGTTTCATTAGAAGGATCATTAAAATCCAATGCTCAAAGACTGCCCCTCATAGGATCACTGCTGATACGGATCTGTATGATCTCACAACACAAGCGAGGGTTTAGGAATCATACTTTAGGTGATGATATGGGCAGGTTCCTTTCTTGAGGCGAACTCCTTTCCTGGGTACCCCTATTCTTGAGGCGGGCAATTTTCCTTAGTGGTGTATCCCTTTCTTAAGGCGGATAACTTTCCTTTATTGATGCGTATCCCTTTCTTGAGGTGGATGACTTTTTGTTGCTCATGTGTATCCCTTTTTACTCTACTGGGATAGGTGTGTGTATCCTTTTATTAAAGCGGATTGACTTTCCTGACCGATGGTGTATCCCTTTCCTAAGGCGGAGGACTCTCCTAGCTGGTGGTGTATCCCTTTCCTAAGGTAGATGACTTCTCCTGCTGGTGTATCCCTTTCTTAAGGCAGATCAAATTTCTTGACCAGTGACTTAAGGCAGATCAACTTTCCTGGCTGATGGTGTATCCCCTTCCTAAGGTAGATGACTTCTCCTGCTGGTGTATCCCTTTCTTAAGACAGATGACTCTCCTGCTGGGGATTTGATTAACCTCTTAAGAGACAATAAAAACACTGAGTTAGTCATTGCCTGAGATGACACATCTTAATTCTTGAAGCATAGAGTTAAGAATATTTTATCTTAACCTCTGAAGCATCAATCCAAGGACAATCACTTGTCAAAAAAAATATTTGTCAAAAGAAGGAACATGCTAGATTAAGAGCATTAGAAAACTGATTCCGAGAAACACCAAGGATTCCTCAGTATAACATGTATTATAAGCTCAAGATATCATTCCTAAAGTTGTTCACATTTACTAAGAGGAAAACATCCTCCGATGAGCATCACTTCATGGATAAAGGGGACTGACAAGCATCAATGTGATGGGTATTGAATATATAAAAAATAAATCCCTGCAAAAAATAAACTAGTAGTTAGCAGCTAGTAGAGGTTAATCCTACAGGGAACGGTACTTAACAGTGTTATTTTAACTAGATGATAAATAGTGTGACCTAGAAGTGATCTCTTTGGGAATTTCTGAATCAAAACTAATTAAAGAAGGAATCAAATCAATGAACGACAATGACTCAACCAAAGTAGAGTAAGACTGAATATCATGGTGATCATAGGACAAGAAATTATTTGCACCCGGACCTAGATTTAGTTATACTAGCACTCATGCACTGAATAGTACTAGCAACTCTTCCTTACTGTGTATGGAGACTGGACTTTGTGCCATGACCGCCCTCTTACTCACCATGTCTCTCAACTTTGCACCAAAGAGCTCGCCAATGAATAGCAATATAAATTAGAAAAGCCCAAACCCTTACAGACAGGTAGTGAAGCACTCCCAACAAGCATAAGATTACCCAGTCTTGATGGAGACTTTTGTCACTTTATTCCTTTTCAAGAACAATTACAACTGCAAGAATTAAGATGAACAATAATCATAGAGACTTACCAAATGGTTGGCCAAACCACATAGCAAGACTAAATAATACTCTTACCATAGAACCCTTGAAGTACTGAGATTGTTAAATAGGTTGCCTTGTGAACTTTTGTATTCAACTGCAGTCGTCACGCCATTCAAACTCAGTCTTGACCCTTACTTAGTGAAGTCATAAAGAATTTAGCTATATATGACTGAATTTATTTGTGAAGAAATGTAAAGAGACTTAAAATGAAGCATGTAAAGAGTAAAAAGACTTGTAAAGTAAATTATGATTAAAAAGAGTATTTAGAAATGAAATAAGCTTAATCTAAAGAACAATGAACTAAATCCAAACTATGCTTAGGTAGTGGATTATTTAGATGAATGTGCCGGCCTTGGTATTTATAGAGAGTCTTGCCTCTTGGTTCCTCTTTAGAGTTGAATAGGACTTTTGCTGTTATCTCTTGAATATGTTTTATCTTCAGTTTAGCCTTCATCTTCAAATGGTAGTAAATCCCGTCCTTTATAGAATTAGGAAAGAGATTAAACGTCTTCCTTAAATTAGGCTCTTCCTGAATAGGATTTTGTTCGAATTAAGTGTCTCGCAGATTTGGAATTTTGTGTGCCTTGGTATTGACGACATCTTGGTCATTTTGGAATGCTCTAGGATCGCCGAGACTAGCTATTGCTCTTGCTATCTTCATTAGGACCTCGGTGAAAGGCTCTTTAAGAAGTCCTTGTGTGACAAGGATTCCTCTTTAAGATAAAGAAAGGAATTAATCAACATAATTCACTCCACTTTCTGAATTAGGATCTGATTAGATTTGACTCTTGATTTCTGCTCCTAAATGTTGCCATATCATCGGGACCTTGTAAGTCATGGTGAACACACCATGATCTTGGTGAATGGTAAATTTTAAGTAAGACTTCCTCTTTTCATTTCTTCTCACGTTCTAGAAGGCTTCCAGGTCACCGAAACTAGACTAGTCTCAGTGCATTAATTGCTCGTTTTCTTCCCAAAAATGCATATTTTCTCCAAATTACCTTGAAAACCTGAAAAGATAGAAAAGGAAGTAATAGCGACCAAAAAGACTAAAAGCATGGTCTCAATGATGTGGAAAAAAGCACAAATACATGCTAAGAATACAACTCATCAAATCTCCCTACACTTATTCCATGCTTGCCCTCAAGTACGCATTAAAGATCAGGAAGAAGAGAAATTTAAACTACACAAATAACCCCAAATAATTTTACAGAGACCATATTCTTTCACCGAGACTTATATCGAGGCTCTTCATTAACTATTGAGTATTCCAATGTAAGATATCATCAAGAAGACCTTGTTTAGAACTTTTCCATAGAGTTCTTACCAAATTAAAGCATGAGTACTCAAAATATTATTATTGTTCATAATTACCTTGATTTGAAATTCAGCACGTCCCAGTGATCATAAGATGACTCTTTCTCAATCTTTTATGTTTTTAGGCACATTTTTACTTGGTGGGGTCCCTAAGATACATCTTAGCCATTATTTGGGTTTCACTTTGCGATTTTAAGAATTTTGCTAGGCCCTTTTTAAATTTACTAACCCATTTTATCTCATTACGTACTTTGCCATTTTCTTAGGTCCTATTGCACTTTTCTAACCATCAATTCTTCCTTATGAAAGAGCCTTCACTCGGTTTTTAGGTGTGGATAGCTCTTTCTTCTATTTCTCCTTATGAAAGAGTCTTTACTAGGTTTTTAGCCGTGGATAGCTCTTTCTTTTATCTCTCCTTATGAAAGAGTCTTCATCTAGTTTTTAGTCCTGGATAGCTCTTTCTTCTATCGGCCCTATCAAAGAGATAAGTAAGGTTGGGAGCCAAGTAAGTCTCATTCGACTGATTTCGGAATGAACTATAGAAAATAACCACCAAGATTGATACCGGGATTGTAAGGTCTCGATGAAGGATCTTATGGTACACAGGGAATAACTAAAATCAAATCAAGGCCAGATTAAAGCACTTTAAACAATAAAATTATGTTACACTTTTCTGTACTCTTCACGACTAAGAAATTTACAAGGTGATTATCAGAAATTTTAGATTGGAATATCAATATTCAATTTAGGTCTTGATGATAAGTTTTAGTTAATCAGGACAGTCCTGTTAGTTATTTAATTATTTATTTAAACATTTTTCCTATCTTATGTATCCTCAATTCTCAATAACAGGTTAGAGTGCAAACTAGGTCATTGCGGGAAAGAAAAGGTAAAAACATAAGTCCTTTTGAAATAGCAAAAATAAAGAAGCAAAAATGATAATTCCCCTCCCCCACACTTAAAATTTGCATTGCCCTCAATGCAAAAGAAGAAAAAAAGCAAAAAGCAGAAAAATAAAAAAAAATAAAAGAGAGGGCAAAAAGAACATTACTGTCCTGGTGGAGGAGGAAGAGAGGCAAAGAGACTCAGCCTCTAGAGTCTCACTCGCCTTTCCATGCGATATTGATGTGCTGGATCAGGAAGTCCATGTTGAGTTTGAGGGCGTCGCGGTGAAAGTAGAGGATCTGGTTTTTAGCACCAAGCTCAAGGACGCCTTCGTAGAGGTCTTTATTTATGTCTTCAAGACTATTGTACTTCTGGAGGAGCTTTGTATAGGTGGCAGAAGGAATGGGGTCTCCATGAGCAAGCTGGTCCTGCTGGTCTGGTTGTGGCTTAATAGGAAGAGGAGTAGTCTTGATCTCAAGAGGGCCAGGAGGGCGCATAAGTGTGGTCCCGTTGAGCCATTCCTATAAGTAGCATGGTCCCAAGAGTCTCCAATTCCAAAAGTGGGGTCTCGAGGCTTCTAGTGTAAGGGGATGGAATGAAGTGGTCCATGCCATGAGTGGTCATCGAGATCATGATGCCTAAAATTGGAGGACTCTTGGGGTGAGTGAGGACGTAATAGAACTACTTAGCCAGCTAAGCTCCCATGTAGAGCTTCTTATTATTTTGCATGCACCATAAAATGTGCATTTTATTTTTGTTCAGGGTCTCAAAGGTCCTATAGCGACAAAAAAATTAAAGGCAAGAGTTCTGTGGGCATACTTGAGATGGGGCTCATGGATGCAAAAGGCGTGGGAGTTATTAAACTCCTAGGTGATGACTCGAGGAACATTATTATAGACAAAGAAGTAGGTTTTAGCAGCGTTAAAGTTGGAGGGAGGAACATCAACAACATTTAAGTTGGAGGGAGGAACATCACACATATCATTAGAGGGGTTAGTCACCCCTAGAGCTTTATTGAAGTCATGGAGACACCAACTAAAATATTTCCCATGGAGAAGGAACTTGATCATCCCCCTCTTCTTTATAGCTTATATAGTCCTACTAGAAGTTGAGAGTCATGCAGAACTCCCAAACAAGCTTTTGGTAGGAGTGGAAATTGATAAAGAGAAGGGGAATCCATAAGATTGTGGTGAAGGCATCAATGACTGCCTGATTGATGCTGAGAGTGGTCATGGTCTTCTTGTAAGTGGACTCGCAGGGATTAAACGACTACCTCTTGAAACAGCTATAGGTGGGGCGTGAGTAACAATGGGATTCACGGCCTCAATGAACTACATAACCATAATAAAATCTTCATCATGATTGTCACATCACCCACTGATACATGAATCAAGACGCGTGAGCCATTTTCCATCCACTGTCCCTTCACTCTAGTCCTTTAGCGTGTGATGTTTCAGCTGCTATTGTATATATAGAGACCTACACCTACAATGAATGTTAGAAAGATGGATAAGTCCTAGTCTAGATTCAACTAAAAAAATAAAAAAGACATAAATAAAAACAAAAATGGAGATAGAGACTCAGAAATGCTTGGGTTGCCTCCCAAGAGCACTTTGTTTAATGTCGATGAGCTCGATGCACCACATAGAGATCATGGTGAAGGATAAGGAGTCTCGATATGAATGATCTCCTCAGAGTGAGCTTGGAATCCTTCAAAGTAGGGCTTAAGGCGGTACTAATTGAAAGTGGAAACTTCACCATTGAATTCTACAGTGAGGGAGCCATTTTGGACATTAATTTTGGACTAGGTACTACTCTATAATGGTCTCCTTCGTGGTTATATCCACCATGACCTGTGTAATGTCGTTGATTGATTGCTGTGTGTTAGCCATGGTCACGTTGGCTACTTTAGGTTCAGAATTGGGGACAGTCATGTCAAACAGTCCTCCTGTTAAGGTAGCATCATCATCATCGGGTTTAATGGAAGATTGTGCTCTATGCACTAAAGTGGTATCTACGTTCGTCTTGATCATGTTATCAAACAACTACATATGTTTCTACTCCATGCTCATGTGATTCAGCTCCAAATCTACAGGTGTTGATGGTCATGTTGCTATTGTTTGGCTCTGTTGTTGCTCCTACGGATGCTTGGAAATAGTCAATCTACTCAGGGGGACCATAAGAGTGCATCTAAGTTATGTCCCACATGGTTTCCATCATCAGTAGGCTATAAAGAGTCATAATATCCAAACGAGATGTATCAAGACCAGTGGTGTATGGGGCAATATCAATGTGATCATGCTAAGATAAATCATCAAGATCACAACACATGGGATTGCTCATGGTACACTAGATCTCCTTGGCCAGCCATGCACCTAGGTAGAGCTCCATCTCATATAGTATACACCATAAAATGTAGGCTTCCTTCTCATAGAGTCCTAGTACTCATATGGAGACCAGATAGATAGAAGGAAATAAGTCTTTATGCATAGCATAGGAGGGCATCTTTGATTGAGCATGTCTTGATGTCACTAGAATGTTAGAAGGTGACTCTTGGATAGATGGAGTAGTAGATCTCTTCAACATCACCATTGGAGTCACACCTGGGAATGTGTTTGTTCCACAGGTGGATCCCACTAATGTTGTCGAGACTCTAATTGATGTCTTGGTGATATATTCTTCACTACAGGACTCCTGGGGAATTTTTTTAGGAATAACTAATCTCGTTGAAAATTTGTGTGTGGAAGGATTTCTTGTGAGCTCCAACATTGCACAACGATCTTCCCCACACTCGATTTCTTCTATCCACTGGGATCTGCTTTCTCATGGAGACTGTCCAACTCTTTTTGTCCTACAAAGATACATATATCTACAGAGAGATAGAGATAGAGAGAGAACACAATAAAATAAAAAAATAAAGATAAAAGATAAAATAAAAGAGAAGGATAGAAAATTCACTGAGGTTTCAGCGACCTTGGGCTGCCTCCTAAGAGCACATTATTTTATCTTCGCTTGCCCAACATTGCATCATGGTTATGGTGTATGGTAATAAGCCTCCTTAAGACTCAGTTCAATCAAACGAGCTTTGAATCCCTTATAATATGACTTCAGGTGAGAATCGTTGACTTGGTATGTGCAATTGGTCTTCATGCTCTCTACCATGACTACTTCCTGAGGTAACACCTTAGTCATGATAGACTGGTCTTTCCACTGGGATTGATGTTGTTTTGGAAATAAGTTGAGATGAGATTAGGATATCAGGACTTATGGTTCTGCATGGGAGGTCTTCCTAAAGTCATGAAGATCACTCTGCCTTTTCATGAAGTCTTCTTGTACACCTTGTACATTGGATTTTCCCTTATAAGAGTCATCTTTGATACCCTCAGTCGATTTTATCACTTTTTTTTATAAGACTTGAATCATTAGGAGTTTCATTTAGACTTGAATCATTCGAAGTTCTACTCAGCAAGACTGCAACATGATCCTCTTACTCCTTCTCAAAGATTGGCTTGGTCTCCATAGGTGTGACACTCTCATCAAGACCAGCTAATGAAGATGTGATTGCTACTCCCTGGTTTAAGCTCTTAGTGTTGTTTGTTTTTACCGTCGAGACCTCCTCGTCACTCTGTGTAGGTCTCAATGATAGCACAGAGCTTGCACTGACATTATAGATTGGGTAGCTCTCCGTATGAGAAGGTTTCCTCTCCATGGATTCAATCTTGGTAAGAAAATTTGCAATTTTGTTCATCTACCTCCCTATTATTTGCATGCTCCATTTCATCCCTCAAATAGTGACATCCATGCTCCTTAAGCGCTTATGGGTGTTATCAGTAAGATCAGCTACAAAATCAGTAAGAGGCCCTTAGTCTTGATATACTTAGAACTGATGTTGAGGTCTATGCATGCTCTGAAGTGGTTGAGGCTTCCTCTCATTATCTTTTTCCCATCTTAGAGTTGGATGATCTCTCCAATTCTCATTGAAGTCTCCTTGATATGGAAAAAAGTTGGGCTTCTCTTTATGGATCCCAATTGAATTTACTCCTTTAAGATTTCCTCCATTAGTCACTCTACTGCTTGGTCTTTCATCACGACCTCTAAATTGTTGAACATTATCGGCCATGGTCTTGATCAAATCCCAAGCTTGAGTGAGTGTCTTATCTAATAGAGAACCTCCACTTATGAACCTCCACTTACTACATTTATCAAGTCTCTCTGTATGGGTTGGAGATCTTCATAGAAAAATTATATCAATAAAGGTCGTGTAAATCTATGTGGTGGATAACAAGAAAAAAGGTGTTGAAATCTTTCATAGTAGTCATAGAGACTCTCCATGTCCTCCTAGTAGATGGTGCAAATCTGCCTCCTTAGTGTGATAGCTCTCGATGGTGGGAAGAATTTGTCCAAAAAGGTCTTGGTCATCTCACTCTAGGTTATGATAGATCCTAGTGTAAGATAACAAAACCAATCCATAGCCGTTCCCTCATGAGAGAAAGGAAAAGCTTTCATCTTTACAATTTCCAAAGAGACGGCTGATGGCTTCTTTAAAGTGCAAGTCATGCTGAATAATTATAGATGCTTGTAAGGATCTTCAGTAGTGAGCCCGGTGAATTTAGGTAGGCTTCTAATAAACTTGATCTTCATCTCAAAAAAATTTTGCTCGTCTCCTCAGGATACATGATGCATAAGGATGGTGGTTGATCTATTAAGACCCAGATGAGGTCTCTTATTATCTGCTCACTCTGATTTTCTCTGTCAGCCATGGTCATGATGACTGTAGGAATATGAAATCAGTCTCAAAATAAGAGGGAGTCTTCTTAGTCATCCATGAAAAATAACTAGACAAAAGGAACTGTTCCCCGGCAATGGCTCCAAAATTTGATCGGTGTTGAATCCACCAAAAATAAAATCCCTGTACAAGACAAACTAGTAGTTAGTAGCAAGAAGAGGTCCATCCCACAGGGAAAGGTATTTAACAATGTTATTTTCACTAGATGACATATAACGTGACCTAGAAGTGATCTCTTTGGGAATTTGTGAATCAAAACTAAAAAGTAGGAATGAAATCAATGAAAGACAATGACTCAACTAAATCAGAGTAAAACTGAATATACTGGTGATCACAAGACAAGAAAATAATTGCACTGGGACATAGATTTAATTATACTAGATCATGCACCGTACAGTACTAGCAACTCTTCCTTACTATGTATGGAGACTAGACTTCACGCCATGACCTCCCTCTTACTTATAGTGTCTCTTGACTTTGCACTAGAGAGCTCGTCGATGAATAGCAATATAAATTAGAAAAGCCTAAACCCTTATCGACAGGTGGTGAAGCACTCCCAATAGGCATAAGATAACATTTCTCTAGTATCGATGGAGATTATTGTCACTTTATCCCTTTTCAGGCATAAGTATGGATGCAAGAATTAAGATTAACAATAATCATAGAGACTTACCAAATGGTTGGCCAAACCACACAGCGAGACTAAATGATACTCTTACCATAGAACCCTTGAAGTACCGAGATTGGTAAATAGGTCACCTTATGAACTTTTTTATTCAATTGCAGTCCACACGCCACTTAAACTCAGCCTTGACCCTTACTTGGTCAAGTCATAAAGAATTTAGCTAGATATGACTGAATTTAAATGTGCAGAAATGTAAAGAGACTTAAAGTAAAGCATGCAAAGAGTAAAAAAAAAAGACTTGTAAAGTAAATTGTAATTAAAAAGAGTGTTTGAAAATGAAATAAACTTAATCTAAAGAATAATGAACTAAATCTAAACCAATCTTAGGTAGTGGATTATGTAGATGAATGCACCGGTCTTGGTATTTATAGGGAGTCTTGCCACTTGCTTCCTCTACAGAGTTGAATAGGACTTTTGCTATTATCTCTTGAATTGGTTTTATCTTCCTTTTAGCCTTTATCTTCAAATGGTAGTAAAATCCCTTCGTTTTTAGAATTAGGAAAGAGATTAAACTTCTTCCTTAAATTGGGCTATTCCTGAATAGGATTTTGTCTGAATTAAGTGTCTCTCAGATCTAGAAATTTGTTTGCCTTGGTATTGATGTCATCTTGGTCATTCTAGAATCCTCTGGGATCACCAGGACTAGTTATCACTCCCACTGTCTACAACAGGATCTCGGTGAAAGGCTCTTTAGGAAGTCCTTGAGTGACAAGGATTCCTCTTTAAGATAAGGAAGGGAATTAATCAACATAATTCACGCAACTTTCTCAATTAGGATCTAATTAGATTTGACTTTTGACTTCTACTCCTAAATGTTGCCATATCATCGGGACCTCATCAGTCATGGTGAACACACCATGATCTCAGTGGCTGGTAACTTTTTAGTTAGACTTCCTCTTTTCATTTCTTCTTACATTCTAGAAGGCTTCCAGGTCACCAGAACAAGACTAGCCTCGATGCTTTAATTGCTCGTTTTCTTCCTAGAAATACATCTTTTCTCCAAATTGCCTTGAAAACCTAAAAAGATAGAAAAGGAAGTAATAGCAGCCAAAAAGACTAAAAGCATGGTCTCAATGATATAGAAAAAAGCCAAATGCATGCTAAAAATACAACTCATCAAATCTCCCCACACTTATTCCATGCTTGCCCTCAAGTATGCATTAAAGATTAGGAAGAAGAGAAATTTAAACTATGTAAATAACCCTAAATAATTTCACAGAGACCGTATTTTTTCAGCGAGACTTATTTAGAGGCTCTTCATTAACTATTGAGTATTCCAATGTAAGATATCATAACAAAGCTTGTTTAGAACTTTACCCGAGAGTTTTTACCAAATTAAAGCTCGAGTACACAAAATATTGTTATTGTTCATAATTGCCTTGATTTGAAATTCAGTGCATCCCGTTTATCATAAGATGACTCTTTCTCAACCTTTTATGTTTTAGAGGCACATTTTTACTTGGTGGGGTCCCTAAGATACATCTTAGCCATTATTTAGGTTTCACTTTACGAATTTAAGAACTTTGCTAGGCCCTTTTTAAATTTGCCAACCCATTTTGTCTCATTACATACTTTGCCATTTTCTTAGGTCATGTTGCAGTTTTTCGACCAATAATTCTTCCTTATGAAAGAGCCTTCACCTGATTTTTAACCGTGGATAGATCTTTCTTCTATCTCTCCTTATGAATGAGTCTTCAATTAGTTTTTAGCTGTGGATAGCTCTTTCTTCTATCTCTCTTTATGAAAGAGTCTTCACCTCAGTTTTTAGCCGTGGATAGCTCTTTCTTCTATCTCTCCTTATGAAAGAATCTTCACCTGGTTTTTAGCCGTGGATAGCTCTTTCTTCCATCGGCCCTATGAAAGAGACAAATAAGGTTGCAAGCCAAGTAAGTCTCGTTCGACTAATTTTGGAAGGCACAGTAGAAAATAACCACCAAGATTGATACCGGGATTCTAAGGTCTCGATGGAGGATCCTATACTTTTTGGGACTAAGAAATTTACAAGGTGATTATTAGAAATTTTAGATTACAATATTAATATTCAATTTAGGTCTCGATGATAAGTTTCAGTTAATCAGGATAGTCCTGCCAGTTATTTCATTAGTTATTTACACTGTATTTTCTATCTTATGTATCCTCATTTGTCAATAATAGGTTAGAGTGCAAACTAGGTCATTGCGCGAAAGGAAAGATAAAAACACAAGTCCTTTTAAAATAGCAAAAATAAAGAAGCGAAAATGATAATTCCCCTCCCCCGCACTTAAAATTTGCATTGCCATCAATGCAAAAGAAGAAAAAAAAGAAGAAAAAGAAAAATAAAAAGAAAAATAAAAGAGAGGGCAAAAAGAACATTACTATCCTGGTGGAGGAGGAAGAGAGGCAAAGAGACTCAGCCTCTGGGGTCTTGCTGGCCTTTCTTGGCGATATTAATGTGCTAGATTAGGAAGTCCACATTGAGTTCAAGGTTGTTGCAGTGAAAGCAGAGGATTAGATTTTTAGCACCGAGCTCAAGGACGCTTTTGTGGAGGTCTTTGTCATGTCTTAAGGACTATTGTACTTCTAGAGGAGCTCAGTATAGGCAGTGGAAGGATTTGGGTCTCCAAGAGAAGGTTGGTCATGCTGGTCTGGCTGTGGCTTAATGGGAGGAGGAGGAGTAGTAGTCTTGATCTCCGGAGGACTAGGAGGGCAGATAACTATAGTCCCTTTGAGCCATTCTTACAAACAGCATGGTCTCAAGAATCTCCAAATCGAAAAGTGGGGTCTCGGGGCTTCTAGTGTAGGATGTAGGATCAAAGTGGTCTATATCATGAGTGATCATCAAGATCACAACATCGAGCATCAAAGGAATCTTAGGATGAGTGAGGACGTAATGGAATTGCTTAGCTAGGTAAGCTCCTAAGTAGAGCTTCTTGTTGTTTTGCATGTACCATAGAATGTGCACATTCTTTTTGTTTAGTGTCCCAGAGCTCCTATAGCGATAAAAAAATTAAAGGCAAGAATTCTATGGGCATACTTGAGATGGAGCTCATGGATGTAAAAGGCACGGGAGTCACCAAACTTCCAAGTGGTGACTCGAGGATCATTATTATAGATAGAAAGGTAGGTCTCAACAACGTTGAAGTCTGAGGGAGGAGCATCAAACATATCATCAGAGCGGTCAGTCACGCCTAGAGCTTTGTTGAAGCCTTCAAGACTCCAACTGAAATATTTCCCATGGAGAAGGAACTTGATCACCCCCTCTTCTTTGTAGCTTGTGTAGTCCTTGAAGTTAAGAGTAGCATAGAACTCCTAAACAAGCTCCTGGTAAGAGTGGAAATAGATGAAGAGAAAGGGAATCCTCGAGATTATTGTGAATGCATCAATGACCGCCTGATTGATACCGAGAGTGGTCATGGTCTCCTTGCAGGTAGACTCGCAGTGTGCTTAGAGGACTACCTCTTGAAGTGGCTATAGGCAGCACATGGGTAACAATGGGATTGGTAGCAATCATGGCCTTAAATAAGTGCATAACCATCATAAAATCTCTATCATGACTGCCACATCACCCACTGATACATGAATCAAGGTAAGTGAGCCATTTTCTATTTATTGTCTCTTGACTCTAGTCCTTTATTATGTGAGTTTTTAGCTGCTAACGTATGTATAGAGATCTATACTTGAATAAATGTCAGAGAGAGGGATAAGTCCTAGTCCAAATTCTACTAAAAAAATCAAAAGACACAAATAAAAACAAAAATGGAGATAGATAGTCATACATGCTTGGGCCACCTCCTAAGAGTGCTTTGTTTAATGTTAGTGAGCTCAATGCACCATACAGAGATCATAGTGTAGGATAAGGAGTCTCGATATGAGTGATCTCCTCAAAGTGAGCTTGGAATCCTTCAAAGTAAGGCTTGAGATGATGCCCCTTGAAAGTGAAAACTTCTCCATTAAATTCTATAGTGAGGGAGCCATTTTAGACATTAACTTTGGTCTTGGTATTGCTTAATAATGGTATCCCTAGTGGTGGTTGATCCACCATGACCTGTGTAAGGTCATTGATTGACCGCTCTGCGTTAGCCATGGTCACATTGGCTACTCTAGGTTTAGAATCAGAGTTAGTCATGTCAAACTATCCTCTTGTTAAGGTAGCATCATCATTGGGTTCAATGGAAGATTGAGGTCTATTTAATGGAGTGGTCTCTGGATTCATCTTGATTATGCTATCAAATAACTCCATATGTTTTTGCTCCATGCTTATATGATTCAGCTCCAAATCTATAGGTGTTGCTGGTCATGCTACTACTGTTTGGCTCTATTGTTGCTCCTACTGATGTTTGGAAGTAGTCAATCTGCTCAGGGGGACCATAAGAGTGCATCTAAGTTAGGTCCCACATGGTTTCATCATCAATATGCCATAGAGAGTTGTAATGTCCAGACGAGGTATATCGGGTCCAGTGGAGTATGGGGAAAAATCAATGTGATCATGCCAAGATAAATCATCAAGTTCACGACGTATGGTATTGGTCATGGTATACTGGATCTCCTTGGCTAGCCATGCACCTAGGTGGAGCTTCATCTCTTATAGTATGCATAAAAAAATGTAGACTTCCTTCTTATAGAGTCCCAGTACTCGCATGGAGACCAGATAGATAGAAGGAAAGAAGTATTTATGCATAGCGTAGGTTGGCATCTTCAATTGAGCAGGTCTTGATGCCACCAGAATCTTAGAAGGTGACTCTTGGATTGATGGAGTAGTAGATCTCTTCACC
Source organism: Euphorbia pulcherrima (assembly GCA_947683365.1). Classification (NCBI taxonomy): domain Eukaryota; kingdom Viridiplantae; phylum Streptophyta; class Magnoliopsida; order Malpighiales; family Euphorbiaceae; genus Euphorbia; species Euphorbia pulcherrima. The sequence continues at coordinate 18,390,179 of CANTUS010000002.1, forward strand.
ATCACCATTGGAGTCAAACCTGGGAATGTATTTGTTCCAAGTTAGATCCCACTGATGTCGTTGAGACTCCAATTGATGTCTTGGTGATAGATTCTACACTGCAGGACTCCTGGTGAATTTTTTTAGGACCATTCAATCTCTTTGAAAAGTTGTGTGTGGAAGGATTTCTTGTAAGCTCCAACATTGCATAACGATCTTCCCCACACTTGATTTCTGCTATCCGTTGGGATCTAATTTCTCATGGAGAATGTCCAACTAATTTTGTCCTGCAAAGAGATATATATCAGCAGAGAGATAGAGATAGAGAGAGAACATAATAAAAAAAAATAAAAGCTAAAATAAAAGAGATGGATAGAAAATTCACTGAGGTCTTAGCAAGCTTGGGCTGCCTCCCAAGAGCGCATTATTTTATCATTGCTTGCCCGACGTTGCATCATGGTCATGGTGTATGGTGATGACCCTCATTGAGACTCGATTCATTCAAGGGAACTTTGAATCCCCTATAATACGACTTCAGGTGAGGATTATTGACTTGGGATGTGCAATTGATCTTCATGATCTATACCATGACTAATTCCTGAGGTAATACCTTAGTCACGATGCACTGGTCTTTCCACTCGGACTGATGTTGTTTTATAAATAACTTGAGATGAGATTGGGACATTAGGACTTGTTGTTCTACATCGGAAGTCTTCCTAAAGTCATGAAGATCACTCTGCCTTTTCATGAAGTCTTGCACATTGGATTTGCCCTTATAGTAGTCATCTTCGATACCCTTAGTTAGTTTTAGCTCTTTTTATCTAAGACTTGGATCATTCGGAGTTCTACTCAGCACGAAAACAATATGATCCTTTTGCTCCTTCTCAAATATTAGCTTAGTCTTCATAGGTGTGACATTCTCATCAAGACCAACTAAAAGAAGATGTGATCACTACTCCCTATTTGAAGCTCCCAGTGTTTTTTGTTTCTGCCATCGAGATATCCTGGTCACTCTATTGTTGGTCCCTGTAAGGGTCTTAGTTTGGTTAGAGGGGTTGAACGACCCTTTTTTATGGAATTAACAGACTTTAAAAAGTCTTAGTGTAGCATGATTGATTATGATCTAGGGGATGGATCCGGATGATGCAAATATCAGATAATTATGAAAATAAGTAAAGAGTAAGCAAATCAAACACAAGTAATTTATCCTAGTTTGACCCTGCCTACTCTAGTCCCCAACTGGCAAGAATTAAGACTTATAATTTATCTCTAGATGATAACCCTTCTGGATGTAGGATATACCACTAGAAGCACCAACTCTTAGCTGAGTCCTCTTGTCTTTAGCAGGATATACCACTTAGATTTCTACCCAAACCTAAGTTGAGTCTTACAGGGAAATCCCACTCAAATCACCTACTTCACTTTGTATCCCAATCTCACTACCCACCTAAGTTTGAGATTCTTTACACTTTTTGTCTCAAAGGATTTTATTTTGGACTTCCTCAAGTTTAGAACTTCACTTAGGAATCCTTGCAAATAGATTTTAAGTGGTTTGGTTCTTGGAGGGATTTGTAAACTGATTGCTTTCTAGCGAATTCTCTTGTATATACTTTCTTGAAATGAACTATCACCTTATCAACTTATGAAGCTTCCCTTTTATGGGCTTCCATCGTAAATGTAGCTATTGTGAGTTTTTGATCTGTAATTGAATCTTCACCATTGATTAGGTAATATGTGGCACTTTTAGAACCGTTGATCAATCCAATTGACAACGATTTTGACCCGTTTGAATCCTTGGCATTGAGGCTAAAAAGTTATCTATGATCGTTTTTCTTATATTTTAGTGACTTACCAACTTTTATGCCTGTAACTTTTTGGTGTGAGTTCCATACACCTTCTTATTGGTCTAGGTGAAAAAGGTTGTTAACTTTTTCTCTTTCTTATGTCAGTCCTTTGTTCTTTCTCTGAAAAGTGCTACCTGTCATTTTTATCTTGCTTTAGGGGAAAGGATCTTTGACTTGGAGACCAAAAGTGTGGAGGGAATTCTAATACTTTGAATTATTCCCTTTGTCTAGAATTTTAAATCTTCCAGATGTTGTCAGACTTAATATCATCACATTTGCCTTCTTCCAAATGCTTATGCAATCAGTTCTTCCAGATGCTATTTTGGGCGGTTCAAAGTTTGTTTCATTTCCATACTTTAACTGGATGCTTCCATGTATGCTTAGGTAATTGTCTTCACTTGTCTTGGACTTTGGATGTCTTGGTTGTATGTCTGGATGTAGTGACTTAGGTCTTTTCGTACCTAGGTATTTTGGTTACTTCAAACCTGATCTGGATTGTTTGTTGTTCCGGATTATTTTTCCCAACAATCTCTCCCATTTGATAAAAACAAAAACCTAAGACATCTAAGCATAAGGAAAGGGGGTTTATATGATCTAAGTATGATACTTGATACTTAGTCATTTATAAATTTTTTACTCCCCTATAACTTTCAGCATCTCTAACTCCCCCAATATTTTTCAATTCTAGCTTCTAATGTTTTGGTAGTACAATTATAGATTTTACTGTAGAAGTAATTTTTTGTAATAGATTTTCACTATATATACATCTTCTATTAACAATAGTTAACATCAATGAAGTTCAGCATTATATGATACAGAAATACATAAGTGAAAATGAAACTTAGCTATTACAGATTTTACATTGGAAAACAATAGCTAATCTATTACAAAAATTATTTCTTCCCGGAAGCTTCTCCCTTCTTCTCCTTTCCTTTACCTTGCTACTCCCCCTTTTTAGCTTCAATAACTTTATTTTCCCCTTCTTGATTCTCCCTTTTTTTGTTTGCATCTTAGGGGTCAATTACCATATAGGTTTTACCATCCTAGTGTTGCTGCCAAGCCATAGAGTAGATGGAATAATCTGCATTTCCCTTTCTTCTGCAATATATAATAGTATCCACAGTGGCTGGAGCTAAATATAGGGGCCAAACCTTCCAGAGCTGGGTGTACAATTTAGTGATGTAAGGATGCATTTGGAGTACAAAATCATGATCCTTTTCATCAAAATAGGGAAAGATAGCCTTGAGAAGTGTAGCTATTCCTTTGTGGTCAAAGAAGCTTGTATCCCCTATATGTTGTACAAGGTCTTAAAGAATAGGAAGTAGCTGGATTTATGGAATATAAGATGATGAGGAAGATCTGGATATGGATAGATTGGACGTATTGGAGAGCACTTTCTCAATTTCCTTCCCTATGTCTCTTCGACAGTTGTGGACACCGTCATTAACAAGCATGATGTCTTTATGTATTTCTTCTTTGACATTATTTAGGATTGTAGCATGTCCATTCATCTGTCCGGCAAACTCTTGGGTGATGTCTTTCAGTTTTTTGGCAAGAAGTTTGGGCAAGTCTTCTTCCATGAATTTGGTGAGTTTGTTCAAAATTGTCTGTTGTTTTTCATTAAGGTTGGGGAGAGCAAATTTCTATTCTTTTTCAGCAATTGTGACAAGATTTCAAAATTGGAATACAAATACTCTTTTATTTATGTGGATAGCTTAGAGGAGGTTGAGGTTATCTTATCCATTATTATTGCACAATTATTTGTAGCCCCTGTATTGGCTTGATCTGCAGTGTGATTTGCTGTTGCAAGGTTAGCATTGATCTATTCTAGCACTGGATTTACTTTGTCACGAGAAACCTCTGCCATTAGATTAGTAGTTGGAAACTCCTCCACTTTCTTTTCTATCCTTTACACAGTTCCTTTTAGCTCCCCAATGTCATCCTTCAAATCTAGAGGTGAGAATTGTTGAATTAATACTTTCTCCACGGATTTAAGATGCTTATAGATGTTCTAAATACTTTATTTGATATAGCTCTCCTTATGTTCCTCATGGGTAGCCTCTTGAAGGATATTTAGTGCTTTAGTTATCTTCTTAGCTCTAGCTTGATTTATACTGGTAGTTGGTATTCTGATTAGGCTACCATAGGGGGATTAAGATCTAGAGCTACTTCCGGTCTCGTCTGATCTGGATGATTCTTCTTCAGTGGATTCCTTTTCTTCTTCTTCTTCTTCTTCTTCTTCTTCTTCTTCTTCTTCTTCTTCTGCTTTCTTCTTTTCCAACCGTTCCCCCAGACTGGCCTTGACCTTTGAGTCCACTCTAGGAGTATTCTCATTAGGTCTCAAACCATGTCCCTCCTTTGGAATGGTGTGTTCTAGGTTGGACTCTTGTTCCTTAGATACACTTAGAGTATGTATATCTAAGTTGTCCTCTTGATCATCTGCTATTTCAATAGCAGCAGTAGAAGTGTTAGCATTAACATTGAATGCCACTAAGTCAAGAATTACCACAGTTATTGGTGCTTCTAAATTATTCTAAGCCACCCTTTCTTCTTCCACCTCCACAACCCCCGGATGACTGGAAATGCTCTCAGTGATCCCTACAAATACCTTTTCAGGACTTTTATGTACTCCCCCAAGCATGTTGGTAATGTCCTTAACACCCTCTCCATGTGCCTTTTCAGACCTTTCTTCATTTATGGTTTCAGCTTTCGGATTGAGTAAGTTTTTCGAAAGTGTTATGGTTTTGGGTACAAAGGTAAAGAGGCCAGCTTCTAAATCATAGGATAGAGTTGTCATATCTACTGGATCAATAAGTACTACTTGGGCACCAGAAGAACCTCTGGGTCCTTTTATTTTGAGTTTGTTGATCCTGTTGTTGTCCTTGATGACTTCTCTTATTTCTTCATATTGAGTGTCATCCGGAGTGACCTCCTCATTTAATCCGGGCAAATTTTTGCCTTTTGTTCTCCTGGCCTTAGCCAATTCTGCCTCTTCAGCCCTCTTTGTTGCACCTTCATCAATAATAGGGCCTGTAGGCTTCTTAGCTTTGCTCTTTTAGTCTACCACAACCTCATCAGATATGCATCCCCTCTTTGTGAATTGTCTCCTTTTAGGTACCGGAGCCTCATCCTCTATCTCTACATCTTCTACTATGACAATTGGGGTTTTAGCAGATTTCCTCCTTTTATCTTCAGCTTTTATCAATTTCCCTCTCGGCTTAGGCTTCTACGAGCTCTTATTCAGCAGTTGGGTGAGAGTTTGAGTGTCCTCATCAACTTCTTCTATAAGAACCAAGGGAAGATCCAGTTTTGCTTTGGATTTGGATGTTCTAGCCTTCTTAGGAATCGGAGCCACTTCAACCGGATCCACTACCTTTCTTGCCTTACTCTTCTTCTAATCTCGCTACTTCTTAGCCTTCTCCTCATTCCAGTTTTCACCAAAGGATAGCTTCTTAAAATTCTTTTTTCATAATTTCCTTTCCATTTACAACTTGGAATCCAAACACATTTACTTCATTGGTTGAAAGGATTCTGGTTATCAGGGCACCATGAGAGTTTTTGTGCTGCCTGATATAATGAATGATCAGCACCGGCATGTTTATCACCCTACTCTCCACCCAATGTTTAATCATACAGTATTTAAAAGAGGATGCTGTGGTTAGAGATCCCTTCCTGATTAGAATTAGCTTGACAAGTGTGTGTTAGAGAAATCTTGGCACTTCTAGAAAGTAGGTTGAGAACTTGTTGCCAAAATAGTTCGGATGTAGCCACATTTTGGAATCATACTTTACTCGCAGTTCATCCCCATCGTTTCTTAATTGAACACCATTATTTTTCATATTAAGGAATTTCTCAAAGAACTCCGGAGTGATGGTGATTTCCTTCCCTTGCACCTTTATTCTGAGAGCGTCGTGATAGGAGTGTACTCTCAAATTGTTGTAAAATTCGATCACCAAGTTTGGATAGGTCGGAAAGTTAATCTTGGGAAAATCGCCCAAATGTTTATCTTCAATGAGCTTGGAGTAAGGGTCGTCTCAAATAAGAAATTATCTCCCAAGTAGTTAGTGCGGACTAATGAGTCTGTAGGCTTTAGGTTGATTGGTGTGAAGTCTTCATCTTTGAGAGCAGATTCTTCAAAGATGTGCTTTTGAGGAAGCATGTGAATTTTGTTTTTTATTATAATGGCTGCCATTTGAGAGTTGCTAAAGATTTTAGGGGAATTTGATTTTTGTAGAGTAATAATAATAAGTTGCTCATGTGAAGAAGAAGAGGCAATATGGGGGTTTATATAGAATTTCCAAAGCGAGGGTATAATGGTAATCCAAAAGCCGTTAAGTTTGGCTGGATTGATGACATGGTGGATGAAATTTATAAGAGAAGTAAATGGTGTTAAAACCGGATAATGGGAAAGGTTTATTTTTAAGATGGCCATTTAATTTTACCGCGCTTGTAACACCCAATAGATGTTTGAAATTCAAAATGTGTACAGTTACTTTTTAGCGCTTTTATTGCCATGCATGCTTTCTATCTGCTGAGCTGGTGATCTTTGATCCGGATCCAGAGTCAATATAATTTCTTCTCTATTTCCGGATTCCTTGACTCAAATGAAGTGAGAACTAATTTCGAAAATATCTTCTGGATTGCCCTCGAATTGGATTTGACATTCCAATTGAGTCCCTTAGCTTGTTGTATTGATCTTTACTCAGAGGCTTGGTAAAGATATCTGCTCTTTTCTCATTTATTGGAATGTATACCAATGCAACATCCTTCTTCATCATATGATCCCGGATGAAATGATGCCTAATGTTGACATGTTTCATCCTGCTGTGGAGTACAAGATTCTTTGACACATTAATGGCACTTTTATTGTTACACATTACATCCACACATCCAGATTGGATTCCATAATCTTCTAATTGTTGCTTAATCCAAAGAAGGTTAGCTACACAACTTCCTACTGCCATATATTCTGCTTTTATGGTTGATAAGGCTACAAAAGTTTGCTTCTTGCTGTACCATGAAACTAGGCAATCTCTAAGAAAGTGTTAGCCTCCGGAGGTAATTTTTCTCTCAAGAGTATCTCTACCATAGTCTGCATTAGTGAAGCCTTAGAGTGTGAATTCTCCACTACTAGGATACTATAACCTAACTTTAGTGGTTCCTAGGAGGAATCTAAGGATCCTCTTTACTGCCTTTAGATGAGAATCCTTAGGATTGGCTTGATATCTTACACAGTAGCCAACTGTATAGTGTATGTTAGGTCTGCTAGCAGTCAAGTATAGAAGTGATCCAATCATTCCTCCATATAGCTTCTGATCAACATCTTCCCCTTTGCAATCCTTGGATAGAACTGTAATTGAGCCCATTGGAGTAGACATTGGCTTACTTTTATCCATTTCAAACTCCTTAAGAATCTCCTTGGTATACTTGGATTGGTTGATGAGAATCCCATCTGGACTCTATATGATTTGTAAACCAGGGAATAAATTAAGTTCTCCCATCATAGACAACTCAAATTCCTTCTGCATTTGAGTGCTAAATTGTTCACACATCTTCTCATCTGTTGCTCTAAAGATGATGTCATCAACATAGATTTGAACTAGAATAATGTCATCCTTCTTCTTCTTGATGAAAAGAGATGTATCTGCTTTGCCTCGGATATATCTCTTGGATATGAGAAATGTAGTGAGTCTCTCATACCAAGCTCTTGGTGCTTGCTTCAATCCATATAGGGCTTTCTTCAATTTGTAGACATGATTCGAATTCTTTGAGTCTTCAAATCTAGGTGGCTACTTTACATAGACTTCTTCCTGGATCACTCCATTGAGGAATGCACTTTTTACATCCATTTGGAAAAGTGTGAATCCCATGAATGATGCAAAAGCACATAGAATTTGGATTGCCTATAATCTTGCTACAGGGGGAAATGTTTCTTCAAAGTCAATCCCTTCCTATTGATTATAGCCTTAGGCAACCAATCTTACCTTATTTCTCAACACTACTCTGGATTCATCTAGCTTGTTCTGGAATACCCATTTGGTGCCAATGATTGACTTTCCTTTTGGAGGTACTACTAGATCCAACACATCATTCCTAGTAAATTGATCTAGTTCTTCTTGTATATCCATCATCCAGCTTTCATCTCCTTCAGTATCTTGAAATTTCTTTGGCTCAATAACAAAGACAAAAGCAGTATGGCTCATCATCCTATTGAGTTGTCCTCTGGTTCTGACTGGATTTTGGACATTATCCAAAATGGCTGGGACTAGATGATCCCTGAGAGTCCAGACTTCTCTTGGTAGGTCTTCATACTAGACTGGGGTTTGTTCAACTTCTACCTTAACTACTTCTCCTTGGTTATCATAAAGTTTATATCATGTAGGTTGAGATCGGCTTGTGGTATTTCTGAATCAAAAGATATCCCCTCATCTTCTTCTTTGTATTTTTTGATTTGGAAGGAAATTAGAATCTGGACTTCCTTCTTTTTCTCAGAGCTTTCAGCTTCCAGAACTAGATCTTCTGGAGTAGATTTTGTCTTGCCTGCATGGTTAGTCTCATCGAAATCTACATGTATAGATTCTACCATAGTTTGAGTTCGTTTGTTATATACTCTATAAGCTTTGCTATATGTTGAGTAGCTAAGGGAAATTGCTTCATTAGATTTATGATCAAATTTTCCTAATTGCTCTCTATCATTTAGGATGTAGCATTTCAATCTAAAGGCTTTGAAGTACCCAATTTTGGGTTTCCTTCGCTTCCAGATTTCGTAAGGGGTCTTTCCTAAGGTCTTTCTAATGAGAGCTCTGTTCAGAATGTAACATGATGTGTTTAATGCCTCACCCTAAATATATTTTGGCAAACAATCCTCATTTAGCATTGTTCTAGCCATCTAAATTATGGTCCTATTATTTCTCTCAATAACTCCATTTTGTTGAGGAGTATGAGGGGCAGAGAAGTTATGTTCAATGCCCTTGGAGTCAAAAAATTTAGCAAAATGTTTATTTTTCAACTCATCACCATTATAACTCTGGATGCGTGCAATGCTTATGCCCTGTTATACTTCTATCTAGTTGAATATTTTTTAGAACTGGTCAAAGGCTTCATCTTTGCTAGCTAGCAAAGAAACCCAGGTATAGTGAGAATAATCATCCACAATGATCATCACATATTCTCTTCTACCTAGACTCAATGGTTTGATTGGACCAAAGAGATCAATATGTAAGAGTTCAAGAACTCTCTTGGAAGGTATGTATGAGATGCTAGGGAAGTTTTCTTATGCTGTTTACCTAGTTGACATGCAGTGCATATGTGATCCTTAGCAAAAGCTACCTTAGTAAAACCCATAACCAATTCCTTTTTGGCTAATTTGGATAGGAGGTTCATGCTAGCATGTCCCAATCTCTGGTGCCATAGCCATGATACTTCTTCTTTAGACACCAAGCATATATTCTTTTTACCATTTTTAATGTTAATATAATAAACATTATTTACTCTAGGTGCATAAAGAATGAGTTGATTAGACTTACTATCATAGATTGAGCATGCTCCGGAGTCAAAGGTGACTTTTCTTACATTATCAAAGAGTTGTGCTACACTGAGTAAGTTGAACTTCAGTCCATCAACTAGAGAGACATCTTCTATTTGTATTTCAGATCCAATGGTTCCATGCCTAATGATATGTCCCTTTTGATTGTCTCTAAAGCTTACTTTGCCTCATCTCTTTCGGACTAAAGTGATGAAGGCCTTCTCATCGCAGGTCTTATGCCTTGAGTATCCACTATCAATGTACCATATGTGTTGATTTTCTTTGGATCTAAGGCATACCTGCAAAACTGATCAAGTGGATTTGGGTACCCAATCAGATTTGGGTCCTCTCGGGTTATCAACCATTTTAGGCCAAGAATAAATATCATAATAACCATTTTTAATCTACATAATTTAGTAGCATGGTTGTTTTTCCCACAAAACTTACACCCTGAAATAGGTCTGTTATGCTCTTGCTTCTTCTCGATCTTCTCAAGATCATCCTTCCCGTAGTTCCCTCTATATCCAGCTTCTTGTAAGCTTATATATCCTTAAGCTGGTTAGGGGTGCAACTTCTACTGCATAATACCTTCTTTGTTTTCCAGGTTGCTGATTGTAGACTGCTTTAGCCTTTCTTTTTTGTGTAGTAGTGTATCTTTGGGGTTGAGGTTGCCTGCTAACCTCCTTCTCCTTTTGGTTGGGAGGCTTTGGATTTTTCTTGGTAGCTTGATGTTGATTTCATGATGTAGCTTGCCTTGTATTCCTTCTTAGTTGTGAAGGATCTGATCTCCTTTCGGATGCTTCCTTCATCAGAGTTAGCTCCGTATCTAACCCTATCAAGTTAGCACTTAAGATTTGAACTTATCTTTTTAGGAAGTTATCTTCCACCACAACCATATGCTTTATGATTTTCATCAAGTTGATGTCTTGTGACATTGCTTCAGTATCTTCAGTCAATTCCAGAATTTGTTGTTCTATGGATTTTATGGTTTTGGTGTTCTTTCCCACATTGTGGATCACCACCTTTAAGGCTCTAACAAGATTAATGTTAGAAAAAAAATTAGAATAAGAGTTTACCTCATTATTTGCTATTTTTGTTTCTAAATCCCCAATTTGCTCAATGTCTTGCTTAGATGACTTTCTTCTGGATTGCTTTGCTTCCAGATCCGTGAGTGCAATGAATGTGCAATAAGGAGTCTCTTCTTCTTCAATTAAAGATGAACTGCTGATTTCTTCACTATTGCTCCATGTGGCTACCATATCTTTCTTCTTGTATTTCTTTTCCCTTCTTAGCTTGGGGCATTTGGTTCTGAAGTACCCTTTTTCCCTGCATTTAAAGTAGGCAGCATCCTTTTCTGGATCTTTCTTTTCTTCTAGAGCCTTTCTTAGCCTGTCCTTTCTTGGGGGTATTTTCCTTAGGTTTTCTAGATTCAAATCTTCTGGATCTCCTTCTATCCTTTTTCTTCAAGAATTTATCAAAGTACTTGGCTAGTATAGCCATATCTTCTTCATTGTACTTTGATTCTTTTGGCTGCTTTTCTAATCCCGAAGAGGCTGATCCTGCAGAGTTTGCCTTAAGTGTAATGGCCTTCTTCTTTTCTTCCAGCTTTTTCTCTTATTGACTATATCTCTCCAAGGATAACTCTTGAGTTAAGATATTACCAATAAGCTCATCATAACTATATAAGTTTAAGTCATGAGCTTCTTCAATGGCAGTCTTCTTTTTATCCCATTCCTTGGTGAGACTTCGGAGTACTTTCTTGACCATGTCAACTTCCGACATTTCCTTCCCCAGCCTCTTTAATTCATTTACTAGATTGGTATATCTAGTATTCATGCTACTGATGGATTCTTTGGGCTCCATCTTGAAGGATTCAAGCTTTTATTGTAGTAGGTCGATCTTGGATTCTTTTACCTTATTTATTCCTTCATAGGTCACTTCCAGCTTCTGCCATATTTCTTGTGCAGTTTTGCATCCAGATATCCTGTTAAATTCTACTGCACTAAGAGCATAGTGAAGCATGTTAGTAGCATTTGTGTTTTCACGCAACTTTTTAAAATCATTCTCATCCTATAAACTTGATGCCTTTCGGGTAGTCATACCCTCTACTTTGTGAGTAGGCTCATATGGGCCATCTTTAATGACCAACCATGCTTGTATGCTTTGTCCTTGAATGAAGTTCTTCATCTAGTTTTTCTAGAATGTGTAGTATTCACCGATGAAGAGTGGAGGCGGGTAATGGACATACCCTTGAGAAGGAGTTGTGAGTTTTGGAAACTCATTTTGATACTTGGATCAAAATTTGGACCTTTACTTCAGGATTTTTTAGATCTCTAGTTTGAGCACTTGCTCTGATACCACTTATTGGTCCCTATGAGGGCCTAAGTTTGGTGAAAGGGGGGTGAATGACCCTTTTTCGCGGAATTAATAGACTTTAAAAAGCCTTAGTGTAGCGTGTTTGATTATGATCCGGGGGATGGATCCGGAGGATGCAAATATGAGATAATTATGCAAATAAGTAAAGAGTAAGCAAATCAAACATGAATATTTTATCCTGGTTCAGCCTCGCCTACTCAAGTCCCCAGAGTTTCCTTCCACCTAGCTTTTCACTAGTGGATTCCTTTCCAACTGGCTGGAATCAAGCCTTACAATTTATCTCCGGATGGTAACCCCTTCTAGATGTAGAATACACCACTAGAAGCACCAACTCCTACCTGAGTCCTCTAGTCTTTAGCAGGATATACCACTTAGATTTCTACCCAAACCTAAGCTGAGTCCTATAGGGAGATCCCACTTAAAGAACCTACTTCACTTTGTATCCCAATCTCACTACCCACCCAAGTATAAGATTCTTTACACTTTGTTTCCTCAAAGGATTTGGATTTGGACTTCCTCAAGTTTATAACTTCACTTGGGAATCCTTACAAACATATTTTAAGTGGTTTAGTTCTTGGAGGGATTTATAAACTGATTGCTTTCTAGTGAACTCTCTTGTATATGCTTTCTTGAAATCAACCAACACCTTGTTAACTTGTGAAGCTTCTCTTTTACAGGCTTCCATCATAATGTAGCCGGTATGAGTTATTAAGCTATAATTGAATCTTTACCATTGATTAGGTGATATGTGGCACTTCCAAAATAGTTGATCAATCTATTAGACATAGATTTTAACCCGTTTGAATCCTTAGGAATGAGGCTGAAAAGTTGTCAGTGATTGTTTTCTTTGTATTTTAGTGACTCACCAACTTTTATACCAGTACCTTTTTGGTGTAAGTTCTACGCGCATTCTTATTGGTCTAGTTGAAAAAGGTTGTTACATTTTTCTCTTTCCTATGTGAGTCCTTTGTCCTTTCTCTGACAAGTGCTAGCTATCATTTTAGTCTTGCTTTGGAGGAAAGGATCTTTGACTTGGAGACTAAAAGAGTGGAGGGAATTCTAATACTTAGAATTATTCCCTTTGTCTATAATTTTAAGTCTTCCGGATGTTGTCAGACTTAATATCTTTGGATTTGTCTTCTTCCGGACGCTTATGCAATCAGTTCTTCCGGATGCTATTTTGGGTGGTTCAAAGTTTGTTTCCTTTCCAAACTTTAACCAGATGCTTCCATATATGCTTAGATAATTGTCTTCACTTGTCATGGACTTTGGATGTCTTGGTTATATGTCTGGATGCAGTGACTTAGGTCTTTTTGTACTTAGGTATTTTGTTTACTTCAAACCTGATCTGGATTATTTGTTATTCCGGATCATTATTCCTAACATCTGTGTATGTCTCGGTGATAGCAAAGAGATCGCACTGACATTATACATTGGGTAGCTCTCCATTTGAGAAGGTTTCCTCTCCATGGATTCAATCTTGGTAAGAAAATTTGCAATTTTGTTCATCCACCTCCCAATGATTTGCATGCTCCCTTGCATCCCTCAAATAGTGACATCCATGCTCTTTAAGCTCTTATGGGTGCTATCAGCGAGATTAGCTATAAAATCATCAAGAGGTCCTAGGTCTTGATTTCATTACAACTATTGTTGAGGTCTCAACGTGCTCTAAAGTGGTTAAGGCTTCCCCTCATTATCTCTTCCCCATCTTAGAGTTAGATGATCTCTCTAATTCTCATTGAAGTCTCCTTAATATGGGAAAAAGTTGTGCCTCTCCTCATGGATCGCAATTGAATTTACACCTTTAAGATTTCCTCCATTGGTCGTTCTTCTGCTTGGTCTTTCATCAGGATCTCCAAATTGTTGAACATTATCGGCTATGGTCTTGATCAAATCCAAAGCTTGAGTGTCTTGTCCAATAGAGAACCTTCACTTACTGGATTTATCTCTCTATTTGGGTTGGAGACCTTCATAGAAAAATTATACCAAGGAAGTTTATGTAAACCCATATGGTGGATAGCAAGACAAAAGGTGTTGAAATCTTTCACAGTAGTCGTGCCTCCTTAGTGTTGTAGCACTCGATGGTGGGAAGAATTTATCCAAAAAGGTCTTGGTCATCTCACTCCAAGTTGTGATAGATCCTAGTGTGAGATAACTAAACCAATCTATAGTCGTTCCCTCAAGAGAGAAAGGAAAGGATTTCATATTTACAATTTCCAAAGAGACTCCTGGTGGTTCTTTAAAGTGCAAGTCATGTTAAATAATTACAGATGCTTGTAAGGATATTCAATAGTGCTCTCGATGAATTTAGGTAGGTTTCTAATGAACCTGGTCTTTTTGCTCATTCTCCTTAGGGTACGGGATGCAAAGGATGGTGGTTGACCCACCAAGACCCAGATGAGGTCTCTTATTTTCTACTCTCTCTGATTTTCTATGTCAACCATGGTCATGATGACTGTAGGAATATAAAATTAGTCTTAAAATCAGAGGGAGTCTTCTTGGTCAACCATAAAAAATAACTAGTCAAAAGGAACCGTGCGTTGGGAATGGTGCCAAAATTTGATGGGTGTCGAATCCACCAAAAATAAATCTTGCACAAAACAAGCTAGTAGTTAGTAGTGAGCAGAGGTCGATCCCACTTGGAATGGTATTTAACAATGTTATTTTCAATAGATGACAAACAACGTGACCTGGAAGTGATCTCCTTGGGAATTTGTTAATCAAAACTAATTAAAGAAGGAATTAAATCAATGAATGACAATGACTCAACCAAAGTAGAGCAAGATTGAATATCATGGTGATTACAAGACAAGAAATTAATTGCTCCAGGACTTAGATTTAGTTATACTAGCACTCATGCACCGTATAGTACTAGTAACTCTTCCTTACTACATATAGAGATCAGACTTTATGCCATGAACTCCCTCTTACTCACCATGTCTCTCAACTTTGTGCCAGAGAGCTCGCCGATGAATAGCAATATAAATTAAAAAATCCTAAACCGTTATCGAGAGGTAGTGAAGCACCCCCAACAGGCATAAAATTACGTTTCTCTAGTCTCAATGGAGACTGTTGTCACTTTATCCCTTTTCAAGCATAATTACGGATGCAAGAATTAATATTAACAATAATCATAAAGACTTACCAAATGGTTGGCCAAACCACACCGCAAGACTAAATGATACTCTTACTATAGAACCTTTGAAGTTCCGAGATTAGTAAATAGGTCACCTTGTGAACTTTTGTATTCAATTGTAGTCCTCCCGCCATTCAAACTTAGCCTTGACCCTTACTTGGTGAAGTCATAAAGAATTTAGCTAGATATGACTGAATTTAAATGTGTATAAATGTAAAGGGACTTAAAGTAAAGCATGCAAAGAGTAAAAAGACTTGTAAAGTAAACTGCAATGAAAAAAGAGTATTTGAAAATGAAATAAACTTAATCCAAAGAATAATGAATTAAATCTAAACCAATCTTAGGTAGTGGATTATTTGGATGAATGCGCCGGCCTTGGTATTTATAGGGAGTCTTGCCTCTTGCTTTGTCTTTAGGGTTGAATAGGACTTTTGCTATTATCTCTTGAATAGGTTTTATCTTCTTTTTAGCCTTTATCTTTCAATGGTAGTAAAATCCCCTCCTTTATAGAATTAGGAAAGAGATTAAACTTCTTCCTTAAATTGGGCTTTTCCTAAATAGGATTTTGTCCGAATTAAGTGTGTTCCAGATCTGGAAATTTGTGTGCCTTGGTATTGATGTCATCTTGGCCATTCTAGAATGCTCTAGGACCAGCGAGACCAGCTATCTCTCCTGCTGTCTGCATCAGTACCTCAATGAAGGGCTATTAAGGAAGTTCTTGAGTGACAAGGAGTCCTCTTTACAATAAGGAAAGGAATTAATCAACATAATTCACACCACTTTCTCAATTAGGATCTGATCAGATTTGACTTTGATTTCTGCTCCTAAATATTGCCATATCATTGGGACCTCGCCAGTCATGGTGAATACACCATGATCTTAGTGACTGGTAACTTTTCAGCAAGACTTCCCCTTTTCATTTCTTCTTACATTCTGGAAGGCTTTCAGGTTACCGGGACCATACTAGTCTCGGTGAGTCCATCAAGAGTTTCCTTAATTGATCGTTTTCTGCACAGAACTGCATCTTTTCTCCAAATTGCCTTGAAAACCTGAAAAGATAGTAAAGAAAGTAATAGCGGCCAAAAAGACTAAAAGCATGGTCTCAATGATATAAAAATAAGCATAAATACATGCTGAAAATACAACCCATCACAATGTCATCAAAACTAACTAATATGTCTGAGAGATTGATAATCCTTTAGCAACTCACCTGAAGCCACCTTTTCTAAGAATAATAGTCTTAAAAATCTAAAACCCTAAAAGAATAGCTACTTGGCTTTCACTAAAATAGATAAGACATCTCTAAAAAGTGAGTTGATTGGCAAGAGCAAAAAGCTACTTTCTGCCACCTAATTCCTGACACATGGAAAGCTGGAAGCATTAAAATGGTATAATGGGAATAAGTCAGAGTATGGATAGAGATGACCAAGTTTGGACTTATCTAATGGAAGGATTGATTTAAGTCCAACTATAAATCCAATGGCCACAAAGGAAGAAGCCGTTTAGAGATAATGACTAGAAGACTCCTCATAAGATAGCCATTCTAAGGAATACATTTTTCTTATTTTAATGGTAAAAAACATTCTCTCTCATAAAGGCGCGCATCAATGATCAACTTCAGCAAGAGAGTATAAATAACCATCTATCTGCAGCACTCAATATGTCGAGCAAAATCACAAGTGCACACATCGTAACATATTAGTGCAAACTCTAAAGCAAACAAATTTATCATCATATCTGTTTGTAATTCAAAAGCTTGATTAGAACAACTCAATTCAAATCTATTGTAAGTGGTACTTGATAACAAAGTATAAGAACAGAAATTCATCAATCAATCCACTTAAGAAGAGATGATCAGAAGCTAGGCAAGGGGGACTTGGTGAGGCTTCTGAGTCATAATAGACTAAGCGAGAGTGATGAGGTCTTTCACTCTGCTCATAACTTGGGGAAGTTAGTGAGGTAGAAGATCTAAGAGGAAGGTACTTTTAGATTGAGGAATTAGAAGAAGCAAGAGTGGTGTACTTTGTGTGTGTATAGAATTCTAGAATTGTAAAGGTTACTCCTCCTCTGAAGGAGTGATATAGTGGATGTAGGCAGGGCCGAACCAATATAAAAAACTGGTGTTTGATCTTCTTAACCTTTCACTTATTTACTTTGAGTAATTTACATTGATTATATCTACTATTAAGTAAACAACAAACAACAAACACAATCATTCATCAATAAACTTGTGTAAACATTCTAAATTACATCCGTTGAACAAAAAGTTCATTATTTAACATCCATATTGAGACCAACATATTCAATTCTCTCTTTCACAATGATGTAGATTCTGGTTGAGTAATTCTTCTTTGTTTGAAATTCTTTAGTGCTGTGATTTTGATAGAGTTTCAGGTTAGTAGAAATTCCAGGTGTATTCACCAAGTTCTAACGCTTGCCTTCTTGCTCCTTTTATAGTTCGAAGCTTGAAACTAGCCATTGAACTTGACTTGACATCTTCTACAAATTGTCAGCTCAGCTGTCCACCCGTTGCTTCTTCAAATCAATCACTTGGGAGATTGAATCGCACCGTTGTGAGATAAAAATCAATCCATTATGAGAGGGATTGAATCCGTGTTGGAAATTTGAATTTCTTGTCTCTAGATGCCGGAAATCCATTGAGAGAGAAATTGGCACTCCTTTCCTACGTATCACTTTTCCATTGTTTGTGGTACTTTGATGCATTTGTAGAAGCTTGCGATGGTAGGAGAACCGCGCTCCATTTGATCCGTTTTGACTTTGTCCTTCTGCAGCTCCTCTGCAGACAATATTTGTTGCTAGTGCTGCCTTATGTCACCATCTAATTCCTTTTGTATTTTGTATGATGTGTAACTTTCATACCTGTAAATGGTGAAATAGACGAGAATATTTTTTTCCATAAATGGAAAGGTCAGCGCACACGTGATAACCAATTTAGGCCCTATTCTTTTCAACTTATATTCAGTTTAATTCAGTTCAGTTTAGTACTACATATATGTAAATTTACACTAAAATAAGTTCAGTTCAGTTCAGTTCAATTCAGTACTGCTACTTATAAGTTGAAAAGAACAAGGCCTTACTCAGCCAAATATGTTTATAATAAACACATTTGACAAACTATCCAAATAACGAGCGCTAAGTGAACAGTACTCAGTCTAGGGACAGAAGTAACTAATCAGCTCAAGACACACTGAGTTGAATCATAAAACTAAGTTAACCAAAATATTGAATCCTACCCTTGAGTCAATATATTCAGCCAATAAACTTAGTCCAACTAACCTATCATCATTATTGATTTAATTATCTTAAACTGAGCTAAATTGACATGATCAAAACATCTAAGAGCTACTGGGTCAGTCCAACTTGTGTTGGGTATAACATTAAAATTTTACTAATTATTTATAACAATTAGTGATAATTTTTATTTTGGTAAATAGAGCTTTAAATTGTAGGAGTTGGGGTTTGAACCTCGTACCTCCTTACCTATCTTTGATATATGTACCTCTTGGACTATGCCTAATTGGTAGTGATCATTATTAGGGCATCTCCAACCCAACACCACCCTTTTTTAATTCAAACTCTATAATTTGAAGTTGCTACAGTATTTATTCTCAACCCTTCACTTCAAATTTCTACTTCAAAATAAAAATATTATTATTTCTTTCTTTCTACCTAATTCAAAATAACAAAGTACTAGTCAAACTTAAAAAAATAAAATAAAATAAAAAAGTAGTAATAGAAACATTAAAATAATGTTAAGAGTTGCAAAAGTGCAACTTCCAATGGGGCTTCATTTCTAGCTCCAACCCCACTTTCAAGTGAAGATCCTTAGTTTCAATATTGTTGTGTGAAGTTTTTTCAGTTTAAATTTTTTAAGCACAATTTTCTTGAATTAAATTCAATCCATAAGAACAAGTTGTTTAGGTAACACTTTTCCCATTAAAACGATGTAGTTTATCGAATTTTTCCAAAATACCTTAATAACAAAGAAGTGCAAGGTCTTCTTTATGTTATCCTTTTTCTTTGATTACACTAGCCATGGCAGCTCACTTTGTCCTCACAGCCTCAACATCTTCTCATCCCTATTCTCTTAATCCATTCTTCTGATTTGTTTTCCTCATTCCACGCTATCTCCCTCAACCTCCCTCGCCGTTCTGTTACAAGTCTGCTATAAATCTGCCATATATTTCATCAAACACTTGTATTAGACATTTATCAGGCTTGTAGCAGACATACAAAATTATTCTAGGTTTATAATAGACATATAATACATTTATATTAGATTTGTAACAAATACAAAAGAACATACATATTTTGTCAAACACTTTTATAATAGTCATATCTAATACAAAATTGTTATAAATATGTTATATATTTCATCAAACACTCATATTAAACATTTATCATGCTTGTAGCGGACATATATATTTATTCTACATTTATAACAGACATAAAACACATTTATATTATATTTATAACATATTTATATCAAATTTGCAACATATATAAATCTGGTACAAATCTTTTATAAATCTGCTACAAGCCTGATAAATCTGCTACGGAAACATTAGAATAAATAATAAATTTGTTATCATCCAATAAATCAATTTGGTTGGAATGGAAACTCCATCTACCTTGAACCTAAAATATATGTTATCATCCATCCATGATCCGCTCACATGAAGCAAAACAGGAGTGTTGTTTATTTTCAATTGTTGAAAATCAATTTGAAATTGCAAGAGAGAAAAACATAGATCGTTTCATGATTGTTTCAACAAAAGATGAAGAAATTGCTAATGAATAAATGATTTCAGATGAAAAGACACAAGAGTGAAGCAACATTCAAGAACAACGATCTTTGTTGAGAGAAAACGAGGGCAAATAACTTTCCTGTTTTGCTGGTTTATAAATGGGGTATTTTGGTTAGTTACATTTTGAAATTTCCCAGATTAGCTACACGCGGATTTTTTTTGCACAATTTGGCGCTTTTCCCAATTAAATAATCCTAGAAAACTTTGTCTAATGAACCAATTTAAAATACTCCCTCCATATTTTTTTACTTGTCTTCCTACAAGTTTCACACTTTTTAATAAACTCATTTATTAATGATATGAAAATACTATTTTAGCCTTGTATCTCTAATTAATGCCTTAATTTTTCAACCCAAATGCAATTAATGCTAAGGATATAGTTGGAAGAATGATGAAAAAAGTACCTAGAATAGAGCAAATGATGAGTATTTTGATAATTCAATTTTAGGCTAGAATGCCTATTTTAAAAAGATGGAGAGAGTAACTATTATGTGTAAAGTTTGTTAAGTTAAAATTTGGTATGCACATTTTAGTTGAATTTAATTCAAACCATAAGAACAAGTTTCATGAGCAATAAACAAGTACAAGGTCTCTTTTACATTTCATCCTCTCCTCTCAATCCATTCTTCTTCTTTCAATTCCTCATTCCACCCCGTCTCCCTCAACCTCCCTCAAAGTTCTCTTCCCCTCTCTCTCTCTCTCGGTCTCCCCTGCTTTTAAAAAGCCTTTTGTTGCTCCCGTTGCCTCCAACGAAGCTGCTTCTGCCCTTAATTGTGTCTCTAGTGTTGAAGGCCTTGTCAATTTGTCTCAACATTATGAAGGTCTGCCCTATCTCGTTTCCTTATTTTGCTTCCAATTGCAATCCTTTAGGTTCAATTGTCCCCCTTGTCTGATTTTTCTGATGGAAAAAAATTAGGGATTATAGTGCATTGATATGGTTTATCAATGCTTTAGTGTATAAATTTTTGTTAGATATTGGACTGAACAAAATTTCCATCTTCATTGAAATTTATTCGTCTATAAATATTGGACTACTTATTCGTCTAAGGCTTATATTGTAGCTAGTATAGATAAACGGAAGACCAGGATCTCATAGATCAAGATAGTTTTGACAACACTTAGTGCAACTTGATGTAATACTCCCAAATTCATTGCGAGCTTCTTCCAGCTTGCTCAACTTTCACAACTCATTCAAGTACATGCTTAGATTTCTTTAAACAATTCATACACCCAGATTCTGCTAGCGTCATCCCTCCTCCTATTCAGATAGATCAAGTAATAGATTATAGCAACTCCATCACTTCAGGTACAAAGCTACCTTTACTTAATACAACTTGGAAAGTAGACACATGAGTTTGTTCAATGTATTGTAGAATTTTCAGAACATTAGGACTGTGAGTGTTACGGAATAGTCTTAAGTTACAGGCTACACATCTAGGAGATAGTTATGAGGTATACATTCACCACAAGGATTGTTTTAGTGAGTAATAAGAGACCAACAAGGAAACATAGCATCTTAAAGATTATCATTGTTCTTTGTTGCAAGATGGCAATAATGTCATTATTGAAAAAGACAAAATTTATCCCATATCTTCTGTCCTATTCTAGGATATATTATCTAAGGAACATATAACCTTTTCAATATAGTTAAGCAAAGATGAAGAGCCTTAGTCCTATAAAAAAGCCCGAGTGGTTAGATGCTATGTTAGTTGAGCTAGAAGCCTTAAATAAGAACAGGACTTGAGATGTTGTTTCTCTACCAACTGGACCTATAGGGTGTAAATAGGTGTATAAGATTAAAAGGATGAGTGATAGATTATTGCAAAAGGATCGGCAATTACCAATAGCTGTGCAACCTGACATTAATAAGTGTGCGTGAGCGCGCGCGCACCCATACACATACATACATATATATATATATATATATATATGAATTAGAATATGGAACTCCACCTTGACAGCGTATATTATAAAAAGGTATGTGTATGGATATTCTAAGGGCAACATTCAAAATTACAGTGCTCAATTTCGGTAATTGGTTGGAAACACCATCAAATTTTATGTTTCTAAGTCTTAATGGATACTCTTTTCGTTCCTTTGTTCATGTTCTAGTCATTAATAGATACTCTTTTCTTTTGCTCATTATAGTGTTTGGAGAATTGTTTACTTTTTTTTTTTATAAATTTGAGTTATCTTCAATCCAAAATTCGTTGATATAATGAGTTTATTTTGTTGTATAATAATGAATCCAGATTAACATTGAAGAACTAGTCTGGAAAATGTATACTAATGGTGCTAATTTAAATTTATTAAAGTAATGAAAGAAAAGGAATAAACTAGGAAAAATAAAAGGAGATCAAGGGCATCGGTTATTCATAAGGTACAGGTTATTTATAAATTTATCAAGGCACAATGCACCGGTTATTTATCAAGGCTGAAGGCGTTATTTGTAAACATGGCACAACACAAGTCATCAGTGATTTATGAATATATATATATATATATATATATATATATATATATATATAGGAGTATGATTGGTTTTAGATAGTAAGTTAGTGTGTGTGATATTAGTTGTTTCATTATGAACCATATCTCTATCTCTATTACATTAACAAAATCCAGTTTTTGCTATTAACTAGAAAAGAAACAACTGCAAGCTTTCCTTTCAGTAGGCCTCATTTTGCTGACCAATTCTAACTTTTCTCAAAAGCATAAGCACATCTTTCTTGGTTGGCCGGTCCTCTGCCCTGTTAGTGGTGCAAATAAAAGAAATTTCGAGAGTTTGTCTATCATCTTGATTGTGGTTTAATTTTGCATCTATGATCTCTAATGGATCTATCTGCTCTCTCACCCATTGAGTTATGTGTTGCACCTCCTCCCCAATTGATGGATCTAATGGTTTTTTCCACTTATTATTTCAAGCAATACTACTCCATAGTTGTATACATCACTCTTATCCGTTATTTTCTACATTCATCCATACTTTATAATTCCATATTTATTAATGATTATCTTCTTAACTTAATGAATTTGATAAATTATACCTTTATATTACTCACCGGGAGAAAAGTATCCGTAGGATCCTATGAATTGGGGGCTGTCATTTTCAACCAACCTTGACAGGCCAAAATCGGCCATGTAATCCTCATACTCGTCACTCAGGAGAATAATATGGGCCTTCCAGTCTCCATGATGAATAGCAGGCATAAAATCATGGTGCAGATATGCTAATGCCTCTGCTACCCCAATTGCAAGATTGAATCTTGTGCTCCACTCTATTGATATGCTCCTTCCTTCACGTAATGGCTCTCCTAATGTGCCATTACTCTTGTAATCATATAAGTGGAGTTTGGTTCGGCTATTGGCACCCAATCCAATTAATTGGATGATATTTCTATGGCATATATTAGCTAGAGTAGCTACCTCCGATGAAAATGTGGTTGCTGAGGATTCCTCCTCTAACTTGAATCTTTTCACAGCTATTGTAAATCCTGACCCCAAGATGACTTTATAAACCAATCCTAATCTTCCACTTCCTTTAACATTGGCAGATGTTAAAGATCGAACCACTTCTTTCGTTAATACATAAAGCTTCTAATATAAAGTTACCTCCCATGGCCCCATCTTAGTGTCGCTATTGCCACTAAGATCACCATCTTGGGATCGTGGGCCTGGCTTTCTGCTTCAGAGGAGGATGATGTAAAGTGCAGCCAGGATAACTTTTTTAGTACAAAATAGCACCAAAATCGTAACAGAAGTAGCCACTGCCTGCTTACATATATTGTCATTGGCAATGGCATACTGGTTACCTTAGAAACAAAGGTTTGGATTCCCAGTTAGAATGCTTAAGGGAAGCTTTGAGAAAAATGGCATTTTTGGTATGCTGCCTGAGAAATTGTTGTGGGATATATTGAGGACCACGAGATCTTGCAAACTTGCCAGGTATCAAAGATCTCATATTAGCTTATTGTGGGAGAGATCCATAATCCCAAGCTTCTATAGGTAATAGAACTCGATAAGGATCTCATTAGCAAGTTGATTGCAGCTCAGATTCAATGCGATTTCATGGGATGTAATTTTTCACACACTAGCCCAAATATTACCTAAAAACTGGTTGCTAATTGAATCCAATAGCTATAACATGGAGCATAAGCCGAGTCGGATAGGAATAGATCCTACTAAACATAGCACAAGGATAGATTGACTCAGTGGATGACTCAGTAGTTCTTAAGTTTCGATCATATCAATTAAGTTAAGTTTGAGTTAATTAAATCTATAATGATGTTAAAATAAATTGTCTATAGTTATATATGAGTTATTGAATTCAAGGGTAGAATTTCATGTCTTCCCTGACCTAGCTATTTAGTTTTAAATCTAATTTATTTTGAGCTAAGTTGTGTACTTAATCGCTGACTAAGCACTGCTCACTCAACGCTCGATATTTAGATTGTCTTTTCAGCTGTGTTTATTATTTATCCATTTCGTTGAGTTACTTTTATTTCCTGAAGCGCTGACCATTCTATTTAGGAAGAAATGGAATCTTGCTTTTGGTATTGTTACTTTTACAGACATTAATGAAAGATGTCATACATAAGATAAAAGGAATTAATGATGTGACAAAGACAAAGAGCCTAACGCTGATAAAGACAAAGTTTGTCCGAAGAAAAGCTACAAGTAGATATAATCAAATTGGTTTGAAGTAGTGCGTATCTACTACAAGCGCACGACTTTACATGTAAGTCAGATTACTAGAAGGAATGGGAAGATGACACATAGCAAGTCAGCGCAAGTTCTCTCCAACGAATTTATGGCATCAAGCGACAAAGATTCAAATTTGAAGCTCTGATTCAATCTGTAACTTTGTGGATTGATTTCTATTTCATAACGGTGTGATTCTATCTCCCATTGGATTAATTTGAAGAAGAACGGGTGAATAGCTGGGCTTTCAAATTGCAGAAATGCCAAAGCAAGTTCAATGGCTACATTCTTAATTTCAATTATAAAAGGAGCAAGAAGGCAAGCGTTAGAACTTGGTGAATACACTTGAATTTCAAAGAAGCTAAATCTCTTTCAAATTCTAAGATTTACAGAAATTGATTCAAGAAAGCAACTACTCAGCAAGAATCTGCTTTCCAACAAGAGAGAATAGAATATATCAATAGAACTATAATATTTGATTAATTGTAACTAGATCAACATTTCTACAAGTTGAATCCAGCTCTTGTTTAGAACTTTATTAAGTTGCTGGTAGAAGAGGGTATTCTACTTAGCGGGTAAGTGATTATAGTAAGGAGGCTACTCACTTGTAATTGGGACACTTTATGAAAGGCTTCTCCGCATAGGGTAAAGGAGTTTAGATTAGTGGATTAAAGCTAAGACACTCTTTTAGGAGTGGATGTAAGCATAGGTTGCTGAACTAGTATAAAATCTCTGTGTTCTTTACTTTATTGTTGAATCTTTACTATAGCTCTTATTTAGCCCGCTGACCTACTCAGCGAGGATTCTCATAATTGTGAAAAAGTTACCTGAGTTAATCTAGCGAGTCACTCACCCCGCCTCAGACTCTCTAAGTGTAGACATAGGGACCACCAAGTGGTATTAGAGCAAGTTCTTATTCTAAAGATCTTACAATCTTGAGAGAAAGATCATGAAGTACAAAGGAGGAGAATCCAGTGGAAAAGCCAAGCATACATTCTTCCTAAAGGCATGTCAGTCACCAGGCCTCCCATGTTTAATGGTGAGCACTACACTTATTGGAAGAATAGAATGAAGAATTTCATTCAGTCTCTAAGTATGTTTTCCTGTTGGCCATTATTGAAGGGCCACTGGTTCTACCCATTGTAAAGATTGGAGTAAGAGTTGATAAGTACTCTGATGAAAGGGACAATCAAGACCTGATCAGACTTAAAGAAAATGCAGCTGCTATCAACTATCTCCAATGTGCTCTTGATGCAACTGAGTTCAATCGAGTATCTAGATGTGAAACTGCAAAAGAGATCTGGAAGAAGTTGGAAGTAACCTATCAAGTTACTCACAAGGTCAAGGAGTCTAAGATTAACATTTACATAAAGGATTATGAGATGTTTCATATGCAACCCAAGGAGGATATCTGTAATATGAACACTAGATTCATGAATATTATCAATGAGTTGAAAAGACTTGGCAAGAATTTCACTGAAGAGGAGACTGTCAAAAAGATTCCAAGAAGCCTAATATAGGGGTGGGATGCAAAGAAGAGGGCTATTGAAGAAGCTCATGATTTGAAGACTTAAAAGTTTGACAAGCTGATGGGAACTATGCTGACTTATGAGATGTCACTCAAACAATATGAGGATGAGTCCAAAAAGTTCAAGCACAAGGAAAGGGAAAGCTCCAGTAGAGCCATTGTTCTAAAGGCTGATGATTCCTCAAAGGGAGAGTTTCAAGAGGAAAGGAGAGAAGAGATAGCCCTGATGACCAAGAACTTCAGAAGATTCTTAAAGAAAGATGGAAACTATTAGAAGTACAGGAAGCCCAGCTAGTACAAGAAAGGTGTTGATAGAAGACCATGCAAAGAGCATAGAAAAGATATTAAATGTTTTGAATATGGTGAGAAAGGGCATATTCAGTCCATCTATCCCAAAGACAAGAAAGACAACTTCAAGAAGAAGAGAGATAAGAAGGCTCTTGTTGCAACATGGAGTGACTCTGAGCGGGAATCATCTTCTTCTAATGAAGAACCATAAGACTCGGTAAATGTATGTCTAATAGATATTAATGATCGGCCTAGTGAAATTATTGTGTCAGCTGACCAACCAACAACTTCCGCTGCTAACCAGTCAGCTTATAGAAGAAAAGACCACTCTGAGGTAAATTCTGAACCCCTTTGTTATCTAATGAACTTGCTATAGTACTTAATAATGTTATTAACATGACTAAGAAGTCAGCCAAGTATATCAAAGTACTCTAGAGGAGGTGTGATGATCTAGAGGACTATAATTCCTCTACCTCACTTGAAATCTGATACCTTATTGAAAAATCTGAGTACCCTGATGGATATAACAACAAGCTCATTAAGCAAATGAATGAGTTAGCTGCTGAATTAACAAATTTGAAAAAGGTGGGGGTCCCTTCTCAACCAAACAGGAATACTCAGAGTAACCACACTCACCACTTTGAGAAAGTTTCTCAAAAGAGTAAAGTGAGCAGCCCAGTCCTAAGGCTCCATGTAATTTATATGGAAAACCAGGACATGCAAATGTCATGTGTAGGCACAAAAATTGTTACTATGATGAGCATGATTGGTCTAGGATTAACACCACTAACAAGGGAGGACACAACCAACGAAAGGCAAGGGTACCTAAGAAAACTTAATTATTTTATAGGTGAGCTGAGATCCACTAATGACAGAAGAATGTGGTATTTGGATAGTGGATGCTCAAGGCATATGAAAGGTGATGAAAGCTAATTCATCACATTGGAGAGAAAGAGGAATGGAAGTATCAGTTTTGGAGATAACCAAAAGGGAAAGATTGTTGGCAATGGCATTGTGGGAGTCAAGCCTTCAATTGAAAATGTGTCTCTGGTGAAAGGCCTAAAGTTCAACTTGGTAAGAGTTGCTTAGTTATGTTATAAAGGCAAAAAAGTAATTTTTAACTTAGCGGGCTGCTCAGTCATTGATGGTAACTCTGACCAAACTATTCTTTATGCTCTTGGAATTAATATTTGTTTTTATAATTGATTTATTCCCTTGCTCCAATGATATATGTTTAGTTTCTAAGGAGGAAAATTCATGGCTATGGCACAGAAGCTTACGACATCAATATGACCAATCTATCCAAATTACCCAGAAATAAACTAGTTGATGGTTTACCCAATCTAGCCTTTGAAAAATATAGACTCTGCTCAGCATGTCAACTTCAGAAACAATTTAGGAAGACCTTTAAATCATTAAGTGATATATCTTCTTCTCGACCCCTTGATCTTCTACAGATGGATTTGTTTGGGTTTGGCCAACAAGTTTAGGTGGAATGAAATGCACCCTTGTGATTGTAGATGATCTGACTAGGTTAACTTGGATTGTCTTGCTAGCAAGAAAAGATGAAACATTTAAATCATTCTCTAGGTTGGCTTCCCAGATCATGAATGAAAAAGACCTTAAAATTTATAGAATCCGCAATGACCATGGAAGAGAATTTAAAAAGAGACAGTTTGAGGAATTGTATTCTGAGCATGGTATTGACCACAATTTTTCTACCCCTCTCACGCCTCAGCAAAATGGGGTTGTTGAGAGAAAGAATCGCACTATTGCAAAGATGGGTCATTCTATGCTGAGTGATAACAACCTACCAAAGTAGTTTTAGGGAGAAGTTGTTAACATAGCCTGTTATATTCTAAGCAGGGTTCTAATTCACCCATTTTTTTTAAATAAATCCTTATGAACTTTGGAAGGGGCGCAAGCCTAAGGTTGGTCATCTTAAGGCCTTTGGTTGTAGATGTTTCATATTTAATACTAAAGATCAATTGGCTAAAATTAATCCTAATGCTGATGAAGGAATCTTTTTAGGTTACTCAACATATAGTAGGGCCTACAAAGTGTATGTTAAGAGAACTGGTTCTTTAGAGGAGTCCATGCATGTAGATTTTGATGAAACTAATAATACAGGTAGAGAAGCCAGTGATGATGAAAAGGAACAAGATCAAGTCAGTGGATCAGTCAGTCAGCCTATTGTAATTCCTGATCCAATTCTAAAAAAGAAGATTATGAAGTTAACTTGGAATAATACATCAACTTTGGTAATGATAATGATGCTCAAACAATGATAGTAGAGGAAGTCAGAGCAAAGAGAGATCACCCAGTTGAGAAGATCCTTGATAGTATGCGAAATCCAGTGCTGACCAGAGGTCAGCTAAACAGAATGATGAGCCACTTAGCCTTTATCTCATTGATTGAACCCAAGAAGTTTGAAGATGCTAAGTTTGATGACAACTGGATGATTGCAATGCAAGAAGAGCTAGACCAATTCAGAAGAAATGAAGTTTGGGATTTGGTGGAATGACCATGAGGCAAGTGAATCATTGGCACCAAACAGGTTTTTAAGAACAACCTAGATGAAGCTGGTAATGTTGTCAGAAATAAAGCCAGACTAGTTGCTCAAGGCTACAATCAACAAGAAGGCATTGACCATGGTAAAACCTTTCACCTGTAGCAAGCCTTGAAGCCATAAGAATTCTCTGTGCTTTTACATCTCATATGAACTTCAAATTGTTTCAAATGAATGTTAAGAGTGCATTTTTCAATGGTTGCATTAAAGAAGAAGTCTATGTCAGACTGCCCCCAGGCTTTGAAGATCCAAAGTATCCAGCTCATGTCTTCAAGTTGAAGAAGGCTCTTTATGGATTGAAGCAAGCTCTAAGGCTTGGGATGAAAGACTAATTAACTTTTTACTCAGTAAAGGTTTTGTCCGATGAAAGGAAGACATGACCCTTTTAATTAAGAGAAAGCATCAATATGTATTGCTAGTCTAAATCTATGTTGATGACATTATTTTTGGAGCAGCTAATAAAAAGCTATGTAAAGAGTTCAGCTAGCAGACAAAGAAAGAGTTTGAAATGTCAATGATGGGAGAGCTTAATTTCTTTCTTGGTCTACAAATCAAGCAAGGTGATGATGGGATCTTCATCAGTCAAGCAAAGTATGCCAAGGAAGTACTCAAGAAGTTTGACATAGGTAAAGCAAAGCCAATGTCAACACCCATGGTCACTAATACTATTCTAAGTAAAGATGAAGAAGGTAAACTTGTAGAGATTAAGCTCTATACAGGTATTATTGGTTCTCTACTTTACTTAACTACAACTAGGCCTACCATTCAATATGTCGTATGCTATTGTGTTAGATATCAAGCTGATCCCATAGAATCCCACTTAGATGCTGCTAAGAGAATTCTCAGGTATTTGCTAGGCTCTATTGATGTAGGTTTACGATATCTAAGTAATGCAGACTTCATTCTAAGAATACGCAGATGCTGACTATCAAAGAGACAAACTTGAAAGAAAAAGCACCACTGGAGTATGTCATGTCCTTGGTGATTGTCTAGTAAAATGGTATAGCAAAATGCAAACTTTTATGGCCCCGAGTATAGTTGAGGCTGAGTATGTAGCGGTAGGAAGTTATGTAGCACGACTGCAATGGTTTAAGCAACAATTAAAATATTATCATATAAAGTTAGAGTGCCTTGAAGTCATGTGTCAACAAGAGTGGAATTGACTTATCCAAAAATCAAATTCAACATAGCAGGATGAAGCATGTCAACATTAGACATCACTTCATAAGGGATCATGTACTAAAGGGCAAAGTCAAGCTGACTTACATCCCCATTGAAGAACAACGAGTTGACATATTCACAAAGCTCATTGGAAAAGACCAATTCAACATTCTGAGAGAATTGATTAGAATGTCCAACCCAATTTGAAGAAATATGTTTCCCAGCTGACCTAATTTGGAGCTACCCTATCTCTCACTCTAAGCTCCTGTGAATTAGGTTAACTATTTCTTCTTTACTCTTTAATTTTGGACACGTCATTAAAACTGTCACCGGTTTCTTTTCAAATTTAAACTTGATAGAAATGGTAGCAAGTTTGAAAATGATCCACATTCAACCATTTATACTCCATGATTTATGTCATCATGAACTTTACGGTAACGGTTGATAAATATCACCGTCCAAATATGATCATTGTCTGTGAGTCGTACACATAAGCTTTACAGGTTAAAGCAAATAGTTTTTGCTATTTAAGAAGATACAAAGAAGAAAGAGAGTTTACTTTTATCAAATTTCTTCTACAATCTTCTTCTTAAATCCCTAATTCTCTTATTCTTACTCAAACCTATTTCAACAGCGAGTTCTTCTAATCAATCAGCTAGACGAGTTGCGCAAGAATCCTTATATATCAGAAATGAGGAAGACACCTATTGGATACCACAAGAGATCATTTAGCCTAAATTTGTTGTCAGTCATTAAAAAAATTGAAGAGGTGTTCATTTCAGCTGGAACTGCTTCTTATCCAACAGAATGGGTTTCAAATGAAGGCAGAACAGTTGATGATCCAGTCATTGTAGACATGTAGAGCTTTTCTCGTGATGCCGCTTTGGTAAATGGACTCATCAACGCCATTTTAGAGGATTTTTTAGCTACCAGTGGATTTTATGAGTAGATAGATCAAACATTCTTCCATGGAATCCATACCATTGAAGGCTTTGAGGATCTATTCATAACTACTATTATAGGAGGAAAGGTGTATGTAGCCCCTAAACTCATTGCTAATCTTCTAGGTATGAGACTGAGAGAGCTTAGGATGAGAGCGGTTAGGGATGAGGAATATATGGATATTCTAGTGGATTATGAGGTGCCCGCTAACTACAAGGCTAGAGAACTTACAGCCTCTATGTTCTCAAAGAAGGGCAAGCAAGCCCATGAGTTGGTGACCAAGGTGCAGCTACCAAAAATAACCTATACTAGTAGTTATTCCGAGTTTGAAAGAGTATTTGTATATGCCATTACAAAAGGCATGAGCATAAACTGGTCATTAGCCATTCTTCACAGATTTCTTAAAGTGTCAAAGCACATGGTGTATAGACACTTGGTAATGGAGACTTGCAGGGCTTATGAGCTAGATTTTGAAGGATGGACTCTCAAGAACAATGTGGTGTACAAGGTGATTGAGTCCAGAGTTCTAAGCAATGGCCATTTCTATAATCTGCATTACGAGGACAAGTCTAAACCATGAAAGTACATCAGGCTCAAGAAGGGAGAGGTCAGAGTAAAGGACCTAAAGGCAACCATGCAGATGAAGCCTATTGAGCTTAAGGATGAGGATCAAACTCTAACAGCCTTTGTGGCTAAGGAATTGGAAAGAATTAACAATTTCAAAGAGAAGGAAAAAGCTGATTCAAAGAAGGGAGAAAAGAAGGCGGTCAAGTGAGACCCCAATACGGATGTGAAGAGAGTTAGCTTACCCAGCTCTCACCCAATGGATGTCCCTATTCCCCAATGATCTACATTTTCTAAGGGGATAAAAGCTGTGAGTTTTGGATAGTTGACTGCCAAGAAAATGGAGGATGAAAAGATAGCTAAAGTTGAACTGAAATAAGATATGCCCCTGAAGAGACTGAAGAAGAGGAAAATTGATAATGCAGGTCTAGACTCTGAGAAGGCTGAAGGACATATAGCTACATCACAACCTATGCCTGAAGTATGTCAGCCTAGGAAGAAATTTATGGCTGAGAAGCTAACTGGTGTAGTCCAAAATTTGGAGGAGGCTGAGAGAGTAAAGGTAACATGGCCTAAAAGAATCAAGAAGAGGCAAGAGGACCTTGAGGAGGAAATCAGAAGAAGAGTTGAGGAGTCAGCTACTAAAACAAAAGCTGATGTAGAAAAAGCTTATGAGAAGGCAACAACTAGCTTATTAGAGAAGTCAATTTCAGAGGTTGTCAATGAGATGATAGGAGCCTTAGATGGAATTGAAAGTGAGGAAGAGCAGGAGATGTTGAAGAAGCTAAAACTATCAACTTAGTTGAGTTTATGGTTGATGAAAAGGAAGATGAACACCAGTAGGTTCTTGAGAAGAGGAGGAAGCTATTTAAAAGAACTAAAGTTGTGACTAATGGGGATGAAAGAGATTTGGAGGATAAAGAGGAAGGAGAAGTTGAAGTAGTTGAGCAAGGAGCTCAGCTGGCTGACCAATCATTTGTAGCTCAAGCCATTGAGCAAGTAGTTAAATCTGTGGAAGAGAAGCAACATGAAGAACCATTCTTTTTCCCTAACCTTTCTACAAAACCACCCCTTTAACCTACACCCATTTCCATGCAACCACTCACCACCTCTGACATCCAACCACCATCCACCTCAAACTCTGACCTACCAAACATCCCCACTTCTAGCTAAACTGACCAACCATAAATCATCCTAATTCTTTCCCTAGTTGGGTCTCCAGT
This sequence comes from Euphorbia pulcherrima, assembly GCA_947683365.1. NCBI lineage: Eukaryota > Viridiplantae > Streptophyta > Magnoliopsida > Malpighiales > Euphorbiaceae > Euphorbia > Euphorbia pulcherrima. Next base: position 18,422,844 of record CANTUS010000002.1, read on the forward strand.
TCATGAACTGCTAATGATAGATAGACTAGTTCTCAGAGGTCTAACTATTGAGAAGATCTATAATGACTAACCACCACCTCAACCCCAATTCAGCCCCCAAGCTGAGTTACTTGGAGAAATAAGGAGATTAGGAAGAGAGAAGTATCCAACACGTAGGCATATGAGGAAATCGATGCTACTATAGCTAAATCATTACTATCCGGGGAAGTGTTGAGAAGACTTGCGAAGGCTGGTGATCTAGTGTAAGGGTTTATGGATGTAGTTGATGAGATGAAAGCCACTTTAAGTTAGTTCCTACCTAGTTCTCTCTTATAAAGGCAATTATATCACATACTTTGCCAATTCTTAATATTATAGGTCGGAAGGTTGATTACTTAAAGATGAAGGTTAATGAGCTCAAGCATAGGATGTAGAAGATCTATGAGAGCAATAATAGAGTTGTCAATGACGAGAGGGATTTTAGAAATTCTTTGATTGACATGTTCCATCCAATTTTACAAGGATTACAAGCTGTGCTGAATGGATACATCATTCTGAGCAATGAAAATGATGCCAATATAACAAAGCTAGACATTTTGATCAATTCTACAGATGTGCTGATAACAACTTGTAAGAAAAATCAAGGTAATTCCAATGAGTTAAAGCAAGTGAAGAATGAGCTATTGGAGGGAGTTAAGGCCTTTAAGGAAGGGATTATGACTACTTTGAATAGATTGAATATATCTAATGCTCTTAATGGTGACATTGTTATGTCAGAAACTTAATAAGAACCATTGCTCTACAAGAAACTTGGTCACATTCGTGATCAAATTAATGTTGTTTATGCTGATCCTTCTAATGATGGTCAAGCAAGTCTCGTCTCATATTTAGAGAACTCCGGTATTTAAGAAAGTGCTGCGTGAAACCAGTCAAGCTAGAGCTTTATCAAGTTTAACTCAGATCTCTAGGGAAAGACTTAATGCCCAATTCAGAGTTAATTAGTCCCAATCATGCACCCGGGTGGCACTCTACTCTTGCTTAAGGGAATAAGACTTCATTTCTCAGACAGTTTATAAGTCCTTGGTCAAGAACTTCTCATCAAACATCTTTGGTGATCTGACCAGTTTTGAGCAGGCGCTCAACTCGTTTGATCTTCAAGCTCAAGAAATTTTAGATTCAATGGCAATAGGGGAGAAGGATTGCGAGAAGTGTGAGAAAGTAGAGAAAGAGAGTGAAGCAAGGATCACTGAATTCAACTTTGAATTATCCCAGACTCTGCAGCATGCTGAAAAAGAATACTTTAAGTTAAGGAAGAAGAAAGGCAATGATCCCATGCCACCAAAGAAAAATAAATCTAGATGGGATGGAGCGGCATACCAAAAGAAGGTTGCTAACTTGCAAGGACCTATTCTACCTGATAAGTTTTAGTAAGAATAGAATTTGATGTAATCTTTAGTGCTTTCCACAAATTTAGTATAGGTTAACTTTCTGTTGATCTATACTCAGGATATTCATCTATAAATATTACTTATTCTGTTCTAATTTTAAAACTTCTTAACTTGTATTTTCTGCTATATATAGTTGTTGACCTTGTAGAAAAATATGAGAAGTGTTAAGGAATGCTGACCTAAGAAGAGTAAAGGACTATAGGGGAGTTAGCATTCCCTCTAAGAAAAAAGAGATGTTGAACCATAGGGGAGAAAGCATACATGTTAAGGTAATTTTGATCTAAATATCTTATTGATTTAATTTCTGGCTCAGTTAATTGCCATTGATCAAAATGGGGGAGACTATTGAACCCATCATAAGGATAAACTAACACGGTGGATGACTCAATAGTGCTTAAGTTTTGATCATATCAATTTAGTTAAGTTTAAGTTAATTAAATGAATAATGATGTAAAAATAAATAGTCTATGGTTATATGTGAGTTATTGAATTCAAGGGTAGAATTTCATGTGCTAACCTAGCTATTTAGTTTTAACTCTAAGTTGTTTTAGGCTGAGATGTGTACTTAATCACTAACTAAGCACTACTCACTCAACGCTCGATATTTAGATTGTGTTTTTAGCTATGTTTATTTTTTATCCATTGCGCTGAGTTACTTCTATTTCCAGTAGCGCTGACCATTCCATTTAAGGAAAAATGGAATCTTGCTTTTTGTATTGTTACTTTTAGAAACATTAATGAAAGATGTGGTACATAAGACAAAAGGAATTAATGAAGTGACAAAGACAAAAAGCCCAGGGCTGATAAAGACAAAGTTTGTCTGGAGAAAAGCCAAAAGCAGGCAAAGTCAAATTGGATTGAAGCAGTGCATATCTCCTACAAGTGCGTGACTCTGCAAGTATGTCAGATTACTAGAAGGAATAGGAAGTTGACACGTAGAAAGTCAGCGCTAGTTCCCTCTAACGGACGTTTGGAATCAAACAACAAAGATTCAAATTTGAAGCTCTGATTCAATATGAATCTTAATGGATTGATTTCTATTTCACAATTGTGTGATTCTATCTCCTAGTGGATCGATTTGAAGAAGTAACAGGTGAGTAGATGAGCTATCAAATTGTAGAAGATACCAAAGCAAGTTAAACAACTACATTCTTGATTTCAATTATAGAAGGACCAAGAAGGAAAGTGTTAGAACTTGGTGAATACACTTGAATTTCAAAGAATCTAAATCTCTATCAAATTCCAAGCTCTGCAGAAATTCAATCAAGAAAGCAACTACTCAGCGAGAATCTTCTTTACAATAAGAGAGAATAGAATAGATCAATATAACTATAATATTTTATTAATTATAACTAGAAGAACGTTTCTGTAAGTTTAATCTAGATCTTGTTTAGAACTCTGTTGAGTTGCTGGTAGAAGAGGGTATTCTACTCAGTGGGTGAGTGATTATAGTGAGGAGTGTACTCAGTTGTAAGTGGGACACTCTATGAAAGGCTTCTCCGCCTAGGGTAAAGGAGTTGAGATTAGTGGAATAAAGGCAAGACACTCTCTTGGGACTGGATGTAAGCACATGCTGCCGAACTAGTATAAAATCTCTGTGTTCTTTACTTTATTGTTGAAGCTTTACTCAGTTTTTGTTTAGCTCACTAACCTACTCAACGAAAAGTCTCGTAATTGTGAAAAAGTTACATGTTTTAATCTAGCGAGTCATTCACCCCCCTCTGACTCACTAAGTGTACACATAGGGACCAATAGATCCTGATAACCGATTCTTGGCTAGAATTAGATTTGTTAGTGAATTTAGTAATCCAAGACTTGGAGCCTATATCCCTCAATCAGATTAATAGAAAAATCCAACAACTGCAAGGAAAAAAGCTTGCTTAAATTTTAGGGCAATTTTCCAAAAATAGAATTTGAATGCATATCCAAGAGCATGAGAATTTTGCAACCACAGATTTCTTCTGGTATAACTCCACTCAGATGGTTGGATCCAAGATCCAAAAGGTTCAAGTTCTTTAAGTTCCCAATCTCGAGAGGAATCGAACCAAATAGCTTTTTATCATTGGCCTGAAACCGAATAAGTGAAGAGTAGTTACCAATATCCTGTGGAATTTTCCCAAAAAATGAGATCAAGTCTGTTGAGTAGCTTGAAATGGTATATCCATCCCGGAATAGGCCTGTGAACTCTCGGTGGTTGAAGATATGCGGATCTCTCTTGGCACCTTACGACGTGGTCCACTGGGTTTGTTTGGTTTAGGCGTGGTGGAACCATTTAGTTCAGGTTTGCACATTTTAACCAATTTTAATGAATAAAAGAATCAAGTCCCAAATCTCAATACAAATGATAGAGTTGCCACCCAAGTTGTCTACTTGGGAAAGATTTTTGGTATGGTTCCAATTGGTGGGAGACTCATACCTTTTGGATCAGAGATTCAGTTATCAGACGAGCCACTTATTTCTCATTTAGTTAATTCAAAATTACATTCACTGCATAAAACTATTTTCTTTTCATCATTTGGGGAATTATTACAGAAATCCAATTTTTCTACACTCTTTCACGCTCGATTCATGCATTAAACAATTCATGATAAAGCATAAATAATAAAGGGGAATAACAATTACAATCGAGGAAAATGGGGGAATTGCAAGAGAACCTATACATTTATTCTAAGTTATAAAACAAAATAAATAATTTTGCTTGCGTCCATAAAGATTAGCATAGTTCACGGCACATCATAAGTCAACATTTTGTTAGAGAAAATGTGATTATGTTAGCATCGCAGTTTTATAATCGATAGTGCCCGGGCGGCTTCTAGGGTCAGAGAGAAATAACAGGTCTTCAACATATTTTATTTTGAAAACACATTTTATTTTTCATAGGTTGATTTGCCAGATTATTAGTGAAACTGATTGCATGGCAAATGGTGATGTTGGATTCATTTTATAGGATTAAAAGGGAAACTATATTCTACCTGAGGGCCAGTACCCGTATGGGTTGGGTAGGACCCTTACGGCTACTAGTGCAACCTGTACCGGTATAAGGGATCTGTACGGGTCCTATCTGGACCCAAATAGAATTTCATTTCAGTTAAAAAGGGCATATTTATGGAGAAGGATAGAATAAAATGGGGTTTCCTTCCATATGGGTATGGCGTACCAATTCAATGTCCCAGGGACATAAAGGTACTAATAAGGCCCATATGGGTCAGGACCAGACCCAAAATAGAATGAAGGATAAATTAAATTAAATAAATGAAAATGACAATAAAATAAAGAAAGTGCGAGTCTCTTTGAAACTCAAGAGCGTACCTTTATGCCATAAATCCACTTTAAAGCGATCCCTATACTGAGAGAGAGTCTAGCCAAAGTAGATGATGAAATGATGGATTTAGGACTGTTTAGGTGAGTGTTTGTGTGGACAAAACCTCCCCCAAATTCTAATAAATGAGGTTAGGAATGAATAAAATGTGGACAAAACCTCAAGGAATGGGTTTTGTCCCTATTTTATACCTCCTATACCTCAGCTATACCCTTGCTACTACCTGTGAAATGGCTGAAAATCATAAAATATAGTGTCTAATCTCTTTTCTATTTTGCTTCTCTTGAAAATGAGGCAAAAAAAGCCTTTATTTATAGGAGAAAATTGATTCTGAACGTAATAAATTGCATTCATGTCTAATTTTCTCCGAAAAAGGCATGATCAACCTACCATCTTGACTATACGGGAATGTACGACACTCGTACGGGTGGGGTGGGACCCATACAAGTCCAGGTGTGCCCCGTACAAGTCCTTCTAGGCCTGTGGGGGGTTTGATATATACGGGTCAATCGGTGGACCTGTACCACTAGGTGTGACTCGTACGGGTCTCTAAGGGCAGATTAGGTCCCCAACTTTGGCTGCACTCGTCTCTGCTGTAGTACGAACACATCTAATGGATAACACCTGCAAAAGATTACATTATCTGTCTCTCATCATCATTTCGTGAGAAGGACTGTTAAAATACAGTGCTCACAGACTGCCCCTCATAGGATCACTACAGATACGTATCTGTATAATCTCACGATATAAGCAAGGCTTTAGAAATTATACCTAAGGAGATGATATGGGTGGGTTCCTTTCTTAAGGTAAACTCCTTTCCTTTTCTGTGTGTATCCCTAGCGACTTCACTAGGGAAGGTGCATCCCTTTCTTAAGGCGGATGGCTTTCCTGTTAATTGTATGTGTATCCCGTTCCAAAGCCGGATGACTTCTCCTCATATCCCTTTCTTAAGGTGGATTGAATCTCCTACTGATGATGATGTACCCATTTCCTAAGGTGGATGACTCTCCTACTACTGATGATGTATCCCTTTCCTAAGGCGAATGACTCTTCTGATGATGATGATGTATCCTTTTCCTGAGGCGGATGATTCTCCAACTGGTGTATCCCTTTCCTAAGGCTGATAACTTTCCAGCTGGGGAATTTGAAAAATATGTTAAGAGTTGACAAAAATGTTGAGTTAGTTATTGCCTGAGATGACACGTCTTAATCCTTGATTGACTTTGTGGTGAACAAAAATTTTTTCCCCTTAATCAAGAATGGAGATGTCTGGGTAGGGGTTGGTCCATGAATGAATAATAAACTGAGTTTGAGAAATGTTGGGTTTAGCCCAATTGTTTTACGTTAGAATGCCCCTTGGAGGGTGCGCCTTGGGGGAATTCCCCTTGATTGCCTCTACTACTATGGAATGCCCTTAGGGTGGATGATCTTAGGTTATTTGATGATGGGGGGGACGCCCCTTGATTGGTTCCACTATTGAGGAATGGGGGGATGCCCCTTGATTGACTTCCTTGCTAGGGAGGTGTTTTCCCAGATGATTTGTCTGCTAGGGATTCCTTCTAGGTTAACACTTCCTTGGTTCGAGCCAGAACCTCTTATCTTTTAGAGATTGTCGCCCCTTGATGTCTTGACCGCTTGGGGATCCATCCTTTGAATGGACTTGCACATAAAAATATTCATGTTACCAATTGTTTTGACATGGCTAACCTTGATTCTTGATTGATTTTGTACCAACAAAATTTTTTCCCCTTAATCAAGGATCAAGGTGAGCTAGGGGTTTTGCCCCTGATTAAACTGAAATAAGGAGTTTGAGAGAATTGGGGTAGGGACCTAGTTTGGACTAGATGTGCCCCTACTACTGAGGAGCTTTGCTTCAATTTAAAAACTACCCTGGCTGTAAGAAGAGGACCCATACAGGTGGGCTAGGACCCATACGGGTGGCGGCACATGGATGTGGGACCTGTATGGGTGGAGTGGGACCCATACAAGTCCTGGTCGAGATCTTTTTAAAAATAACGCAGACCTCTCCTCTTCTTGCTTTACATCAAACTCTTCCCAAACAAAATTCTAGTTAAATTTTCCTCTAAACTTGATCGAGAATGTATAAAAAGGTTCCCCAGGATGGCTATTTTTCCTTAAAACGTGAAGATTTGCCCTGGGTGGGTGATTTGGAGTTCTGAGAATGTTCGGTTTTGGTTGGATATGCTTTTTATGAGTGGGATTCTTTTTCGAGCCTTACCCCTAATCCTGATGTGCCTCTGATTCCTTCTACCTTGAATCATGCCTCAAAACTCCAGGTAAGTCACTCGATTCCTTAATTTTCCCTTTTTGTTATTTTTGAATTTTTCCGATTTTGGTATGATTTAGGGCATTTTAGAACTTTGATTAGAGCCTAATTCATGTAACTTTAGCCTATGATGCTTTTAGGATAGGTTTGGATGAGCTTTGGTTGAGTTTGGACAATTTTTGGATTATTCAGGAAATTTGGGCAAGGCCATTGCTCGCAGAGGACCCGTACGGGCAAGGAAGGATTCGTATGGGAAAGGGAGGACCCGTATGGGTGAGAGGGGACCCGTACAGGTCCTATTTCAAGTATGGGTGCTTGAGTGGGACCCATGTGGGTAGGGTTCGACCCGTATGAGTCCCTTCTCTAAGGACAGAATGTCCACAACTTTAAACTCTACCAATTTTTCCTAATTTTTTACTACTCAACTATATACTAACCCTGTAAAACTATTGTTTTTGTCATTGCAATTCTAGTACAAGACTGTAGGAGCCCTAAGCTTCTACAGTAAGTGGTACGAGGAGATCCGTACTGCGGAGGACACCTAGCTGATAGCCCGTATTGACTTATTTAGGTTTATTGACATTATTAGGGCTATCCCTGAGGCTCTGAAGACACTGGCTCTAGGTTCTATCTCAGCTTTGGTAGAGAGGTTGTCGTAGATAACCCATACTTTCCATCTACTGATTGGAAGGTTATAGTGACCCCCTCTAACGTGTGCATGTTGATGAGGTTAAGTTGAAGAGGGGACATCATCCACTTCGATGTTTATACTGACTGATGGCATTCTCGGGCCGAGGTCAAGGCCTATGTAGAGAGACTGCTTGGGCTCTATCCTGGAGGGATGGATAAGCTTAAGTATGTAGAGATGAATGACGACTGGATTGAGTGGCCGAGCCCTATTGTTGAGGGGAGGAAGGATTAGTGCACTCGGTCCTTCTTACTGACCTTCCTCACCATTATTTTACTCCCTCTTTATTTTGGTTGCCTCAATTCTTGGTTGTTGTCTGCTGTTAAGGATCTTACCGCAATGCTAGGCAAGAATTAGTGTCGGGCCATCCTAGCACAACTGTATTATTGGTTGGATGTTGGAGTTCGAGGCCAGTACTCCGAGCTCAAGATCTGCCACATGATCCTTCTGGTAATCCTTGAACTTTATGCTTTACACTTTAACCCACCATTTGAACTACCTTGCAACGGACTTTGATGCATCTTGTATATTTGGGCTTTTGAGCATCGATTTGTCCCTAGGCTTGGCTTGCCTTGACATCTTGAGATGCCTCACATTATTTTAAAGTGGTTGGGACCCTAGCAATAAAAGGCAGGGAATATAGTGAGGTAGAGGGAGTTCCTCCACCAGCTGCGCTAGTGCATTTACTTTATGCAGGTCATTTGGGACCCATGGGAGAGGATAGTTATCCACGATAATATTGAGAGGATGCAAGTAGGTGTGGATGACCGCTGATTTATCCTAGAGTTGCCGATCTCCTTTAAGTGGTACTTTGGTGAGAGGGTCAGCGGCCGGCAGACGAGCGCGGCGGTGGAGAGGCTGATACCTCCCTCAGTTTTAGTGGGGATCTTCTAGCCACATCTAATGCTTGGGATAGGCAAGGGACTATAATCTTCTAGCCACATCTAATGCTTGGGATAGGCAAGGGACTATATCTATTGGGCAAGAGGGCTCGAGTGATGTCAGTGGGGGTTCCTATGCTGTATTCATTGACTCTTTGCTTCTTCCCCACTATGAGAGGATTCCCCATGATGACCTCCCCCTTAAGCTCCGTTAGGGAGATGGTGGTAGTAATGATGATGATGATAAGGGCGGGCCAAGGGGTGATAGCAAGGGTCCCTTTATGGTTCGGTGTAGCAAGGGCCCAGCTAGATCTGCCACCCCTTCCTCTCAAGTATTTTCTTAACTCTATCTCTATCAATTCCTTTATTACTTTTTGAACTCAACTGTAAACCTTAGTGTTACTTTTTATTATTTTAGCCTCCTGCCTGCACATGTAAGAGGCATGTTGCTACTGCCTGTATTGATTTGGAGCTGCCTACAAAGCGGTCTAGTGCCTCAGGGGGTGTGAGAGAGGGGGTCCTCCGAGTAGAGTTGGATACTTTCTTCCAGCTCCTTGATCATTCAGGGAAGAGAGCTATCAAGGAGCTTGAGGAGTCTGTCCACCCTATTCGCTTCACTCCATCTAGGTCCACTTATGTAAGGAATTTTCAGCTATTAGGTTCGCTTTTACGATTGATGTTTGGAATATCTTGGCGCTTACATGATTTTCTTTTTAGGTGACTATGACTGAGGTAGAAAGGATTTTGAGAGGCTTCTTCTCCATTTGGGACCTGTTGCTAGCTCAGGATGCACTAGCCTCGGTGAGTTCCTATTGCCTGTAAAATTTAAGAAACTATGCATGATGCATGTCATGACATTTATATGTGTGTAGTGATCTAATGATTTTGATTCAGACTTTGCTAGCCATGGATCGTGATAAGGCTGCTTAGTATTTGGAAGCTTTTGAGGAGTGGGCTAGGCTCTTGGAGGATTAGTTGCGAGCAGCCACTGCTGAGGCTAATTGGGTTAGGGCGTTGGAGGAGGAGCTAGCAAGAGCCAAAGTGGAGAGTACATGGGCGAGAGCTGAGGTAGAAGTGTTCCGGGGATAGTTGGCTCAGATGACTGAGGATAGGTAGACGCTTGAGCCATCCGATTCTTTTTCTGAGGATAATCGATTTGTATATCAGGTGGCTTCGGCAGTGACCTAAACGGGTAAAGCTGAAGAGGAGATGGAGCAGTAGATTGAGGTGGCTAGCACTGTAGCTGAGGGTGGTACCGGGGGTTTAGAGATCAGGTTCCCTAACTTTCCAACTACCAATGCCAGGGTAGCGGATCAGGTGATGTTCTATAAGGCTTATCTGCTAGCAGATACACAACACCATGCCTAGTATGGATCCTAGGGACATGATCTCCATGCGGCCTAGACTAGGATTTCTATTACTTTCATTCTTGACATTGACATTTTGGCATTGTGTGGCTCATTTTGATGTAAACTTGGATTTAATTTACTGACTGCTTTACTTTATGCATGCTTGAACTTTCTTTTTCTACATTGAAAAAAATGAAAATTACTGCTTATAGACCTATGTTGCCCCTTGGTATAACTAATAACGAAGATCGTTTGAAGCATACCATGAGCAAGTGAGTTAACCATTGAACTGACCCAATCTAAACTAACAAGTATTACTAGGGCTAGTCAATTGGAACTAGCACTTCTGGGGGCACATGCTATCATGTGACTTCACAGTGGGAGACTTGAGTTCAAGGGATCCTAGCTGTGAAACATTGTAATTACAAATGATGTTTTGACATATAAAAGCAAGGGAAATAACAAACTGACACTTTTGAACTAAGTTCTAATTTTTGCATAGGCCATTCGGTGTGAGATGACCTATCGAACATTTATCTTCATTTCTATTTCTTTTGTCCTAACTTTTGCCTAAATTGTCCTTAGTGGCTCAACCCAGCGGACTTTCTCTTTCTTTTCTTCGTCTTAACTTTTTCTGGACCGCCTTTTAGGTTTTCAATCTAGCAGACTTTTTCTGACTTTTGCATAGGCCTGATTTCTTTTGTGGCCTATCCGTATTTTTGTCTATTCTTAGATAATATATGCATAGTAAAGAAGACAACAAAGAGCACAAAATGTAGAGAAAAAATTGATGTTCACATACTTTCGATTATTTCACCTAAAGACATGTGTGCATTCATAAGACCAAGATTCTTAGCAAATCATAACACGTTCATTTATGAAATTAATTTGAGTATATAGGCAATGGTAATGGTTTCCAATGGTTAACCCCTACTGCTTAGTGGTCCTTTTACGGATTTTCTAGAAAGCAACTAACATTTTTCTGTTGATGCCCTAACTTTTGCCTAAGCCACCCTTTTCGAGTTCTCAACTTAGCGGGCTTTATTTGCGTTGGGGTACCTTAATTTTTGCCCTAGCAATAGAGGACGACTTACGGGGTGATTCATTATTTATTTCTTTTTTTATATGCTGCTTTTTTGTGATTTATTTCTTTTGACCTAGACATGATAACACTTAAGCATGTCTTGATTTACTGGGTTTAAGAACTCATTTCCATCCATGTTCATGAGTTTGGTTCCCCCCTTGCCAAGGACTTTCTTAATCACAAATGGTCCTTCCAAATTAGGCCTGAACTTGCCCCTAGCATAAGTATTGACTTGGCATAGTTGCTTGAGAACCATATCACCCACCTTGAGAGGTTGCTTCAGGTATCGGACTTTGTTGTTGTAAGTTCAGGCCATGCACTGCTGGTACATCTGTAGGAGGTAAAATGCCTTGAGTCGCTTCCCTTTCATGCTAACATATACTTGTTCTTCCTTTTGCGAAAGATGGGGTTTTGAGTGAAGTTCTCTCCCATGAAGGAGATCATGTTATTATGGGGAAGGTTCAGGGACATTGTGCAAGGTAAAGGGTCTTCTTCCTTTGGAACAAAGGAAGAAGGCATTTTTGGAGGGATATTTTGATGAAAATACAGGTCCTAAGGGGATTGGAGGTACCTACATTGATAAGAAATGCCTATTTGTTAAATGGGAGGGTTTATCCTTTTGCAGGTTTTGGAAGAGAATTGGATTGGGTTTCAAGCTTGCTTTGATTTTAGATTGGCGTGGGTCTTAATATTTTGATGTGGTGTTTTTGATGTAGGACATGTTTCCCTTGTTTCTCTTTGGGTTTCTTGGTCCTCTTTCTTGATGATGTGTACCCTTTTCCCTCTCGTGAAGAAAGATGGGTTCTAAGGCTATCATGTTTGCTTAGCACTTTTTGTCTCTTTTTTGGTGGTAGGTTTCAACCATTTGAACTTTATGCCATTACAAGATACTCAAATTCTACTTTATTAATGAACATGATGACATTTTTAAGAATGCCGTTGTTATGAGTGCATAATATCTTTAACATGAAATACTCAGAAACAAATGTGAATGGAAATGCATTAATTTACTCATGATATGCCTTATAAGTGGCATTGTTCACATAAAAAATGTTTGCAACATTGAAAATTACATCATTTGAATCATCCTCCACAGGAAGAGGGTCTTACTTGTCAACCTTGGCAACACTTGTAGTTGAACTGGTTGTCTCAGCTTGCAGGTTCTTACGAGCTTCTTCGGCCACAACCTTTGCTAGATTCCTTATAGCCCTGCTGATAGGATTGCCTTCCTCATTTCCCTTCAAATTCTTCCTCATGAGTGTAGCTAGGGATTAGGTGATAGAGTCGACTGCCTCACTAATTTCTTCACCTTCCACATTCCCACAGACTTTTATAGAAATTGAGGACTCGATCATACAACCATTCTTGAAGTCATACACATCATTGAAGATCTTAAACCCAGGAATCTTCTTTCCCCTATATCGACAAGTTTTTTCTCCCATGTGAACATCTTTCTCTAAACCTTAGTCCCTATCATTAGGCATGAATAGGGTTTGGATTTCCTAGCACTTGGGCAATTTCCCAAACAAAATCTGAATGGCCACGACACATGTGTGATGGGCTCCAGTATGCCCTAAAGATTTTTCCCAAGCCCTTTTCTTTACGTGTAACCCTGCTTCATAATAATATTTTCAGTCTTAAGGGATACTTACCCCCTAATCGTGCACTTTGACTCTTGGTAGGCTACAACCACCCTCAATTCTTTTTCTTCAGCTTTCATGGCCGCTACAACTGATGGTTCATCAGCTTCAATGGTCATATGCTTACCATTATGAATGAGCCTAACATTCTAGTGGACCATGGAAGGTACGACTCCTAATGCATGAAGCCAAGGGCGGCCAAGCAGTAGGGAGTAAGTGATGGGAATATCGAGGATAGTGAACAAAACCTTGGATTTCACCTCCCCAATCGTAACCTCGGCCTTAAAAACTCTAATCAAACTTCTATTTGTGTTATCATATGGTATTATAACAGTATTGGACTTCTCCAACATGGACTCATCTAGCCCCAAGTGAGGAAGGATTTTAGAAGGACATAGATTAAGGGCGGAACCATCATCCACCATAACACACGGGATAGAACAATCAAAGATTTGCACCTTGATGAAAAGTGCCTTATTATGCTTGTTCCCTTTAGCTAGGAGATCAGATTGATAAAACATAATGGATTCAACATGATCGAGAGAGGGTTCACTAGTGACTGAAAACACATCGACCACAAAGGTAGATGGTGTCACCTCTATACTTGTCAATTTCTCAATTAAACCCCTACGGTGATCCTCAGAGTCGATGAAAAGTTTCCAAATACTGTACTTGTCTTGCGTAGCTTGCAATTTCTAGATAAGGGGGTGACTTTTGAATCTACCTTCTCAATGCTAGGTGGTATCTGAGTTTCAATAACAGGTGTAAAAGTCGGACCCTGATTGATACTTGGAATGACCTGGATGTCGACCTCTCTGCCCCTCTTTCTTCTCAAAAGGGGGGGTGGGGCCACTCTCCCACTGCGGGTAACATATAACACCTCATTGTCCATATAACTCCTCCCTTTGGAAGTCTCCACTAATAATGTTGGTCCTTCGATATCATCCTCCTCTAACACATAAGCATCGATGTCATTAGCTTAGGTTAAACCAACATGGTTTCCTCATCATGGGCTTCCTAGAACTCATATGCATCAATATCGATAGGGGTAGGCTCATCGGGTAGATCCACTACTGAATGAACCACAGGATTGGCTTGCATGATCGAATTGAAGACATGATTAGAGGATAGCCCTGACTCTACAGCTGTAACTTGCTTCTCGAAATTCGACAAGGGGTTATTCATGGTGCTTAGCTTGAGTTCGGGCTCATAGATCATCTTCTCTCTAATTAGGCCATGGATAGCCTTAGGTAAATCCCTGCAAGCATCGATGTGATGACCTTTACTAATATGATAAGCACACAATTGATCTCTCTCCTCAGGCTTAGGTGGAACATAGGGCTTGACACTTTGGAGAAGGCCAAGTGCCCTCAACTTACTAAAGATGGTAGGTAGCGGCACCTTCCAAGGAGAAATACCATCCTTAATGGTACGTACTGTAACAACCTCTTCCTAAATTGTTGCAGTTTTAGAATCTAAACTAGACCTTAGCTTAGAGGCCTAGGCATGGATAGACTGGTCATTCTTTTTTAACCATGGTTTTCTCGGCACACTTGCCTTCAATTCCTCGATCCTCTTCCATTTCTCAGCCTTCTCAAAGACCTCAACAGAGCTAGAAAAGCTATCCATTCTAAGAACCTTGCGATACGCGGGTAAAGCACAATCCATCAATTTCTCAATGATCTCGAGGAGACTAAGTTGATCTTTCAACAAGATTTTGGTGGCCATCCACCTTTCAAAATAAGGCTTGAAATTTTTATTGGCGGCCTACTTAATAGCCTCCAATTTCTTCATAGTGGTCTTAATAGTGGCATTAATGCCATACTGCTTGATGAAAGCCTCGGATAAGGCTTCCAATTTCCAGTCACTTCATCAGACAAAGTGTTGTACCACTCGATAACCTTCCAAGGTACAAGAGAACATCTCAGTAAGATCTTTGCAACTTAACTTCCTTATCCTCACCACCCTCTGATATGTAGTGATATGAGATTAAGGTGGACCAGTTCCCTTATACTTCGCTATGCTAGTCATACTAAAGTTTTTAGGGACCCACTCCTCCTCCCTAGTGGCTTGAACAGACTGAGCTGGGGATTGAATACTTTGGTTTGTAGCAAGTAACTTCTATAATAGATGATATAATTCCACAGACAGAGATGATCCACCCAACTAAGCAATCACATCCAAAGGTAAACGTGCTGATTGAGGAAAGGTTATTCCCTTAGGTGTGACTACAAAATTAGGGGCTGGACCAGATGCCCCAAATTGAAATGCTAGTGGTATGAATCCTTGGTTAGACTGAGTGAACTGACTAACGACTGGTGGAACTGTTGTACCCATTCACTAAAATGGCTGATTGACTGAACTAAATAGACCAGCCGAACCAAGCTAACCAAACTGACTGGAAGATTCTCTAAAAACCTAAAAAAGTGGTAATTGAGACTGAGTGAATGGATTGTGAGCAACACTTGAAAGGCGAAGCTGCTCGCTAACTACTGCGTGGACTGCTGGAGCTCTGATAGGTGTACCTTGAGACACATTAGCCATCCTTTCCTCAGCCAAGATTGCCCTAACGGAAGCCAGCATCTTGTCATTCACATGGTCAAGGAACTGATCACTCCTAAATATTGTGAAACGGCATTTGCAGTCTCTAGTATGATATCGACCCTTGACACATTTCTCTCCTCAGCAAGATTAGCATTCTCAACCCAACATCCACTAGGCCATCCTTATTCAAAATGCGAGACATTTCTTCATGCTGGAGATTAGTTTTTAGGATTAGATGGACTAAACTGACTGCTGGATGAACTACTTGGGGACGGAGGCAGAGGCGGATCCTCAACCCTTAATTAAAGCAGAGGCGGTGAAGGTAAAACTAGAATGCAAACCAAATAGACTTGAGATCATTGCCAACCTTTAACTCTCGCTGAGGTAGAAATCAAAAGATCAGTACATGCTTGGGATGGGTTATGGATGCGCAATTTACAATAATGTATGGTGAGGTAAATTACAAAGGAATACAACACAGCACATGAGAAACGTCTCCTCTAACCTTATTCCTCCTGTTGATTCTAAAAGTATTTTCCTTTGATTACCATGAGGATAACAAAGGGCAACCTAGTTTAATCTCACTAGGAAAGGTACCTAGAAGGATAAAATTCTGTAAGTTTTGACAAGAATGGTGTAAGGATGTAACGGAAGTTGATGTAGTAGGTTCCCATCCCATCAAGCCTCTTTTGGAAGGAGATGACAATGAGTGCCCCACCCACTAGGATATCCCCAATTTCTAGTGAGCCTCGGTGACACATTCATAAGTTTTGTGGAAAAAATAGGGCACCCTAACCTAATGCTAAAAGAAGAGCGTATTTAGTTCTAGAGAGAAGGAGGTGAGAAGATAGAGTGTAATAATTTTCCCAAGTGATGAAAAAGAAAACTGGTTGAATTACGTAAATGATTTTCGATGCTCATCTTAATCTTTCAAGCTTTTCGAACACAAACCAAAATTTTGCAAGTTAAAGATTATATCCCCAGTAGAGTCACCACTGTCAACTCTTGGTGGTCCAAGATATGTTGATCTCCCTTGGCACCTTACGGTGGGGTCCACTAGGGGTTTGTTTGGTTTAGGCGTGATGGAACCATTTAGTTTAAGTTTGAACATTTTAACCAATTTTAATGAATAAAAGAATTGAGACCCAAATCTCGATACAAATGATAGAGTCACCCCCAAGTTGTCTACTTAGGAAAGAGTTTTGGTATGGTTCCCATTAGGCGGGAGACTTACACCTTTTAAATCAGAGATTCAAGTATCAGATAAGTCACTTTTTTCTCATCTAGTTACTTGAAAATTACATTCACCGCATAAAACCATTTCATTTTCATCATTTAGGGAATTATTATAGGAATCCTATTTTTCAACACTCTTTTACACTTGATTCATACGTTCAACAATTCATAATAAAGCACAAATAATAAAGGGGGAGTAAAACTTACAACTGAGAAAAATGGGAGAATTGCAAGGGAACCTATAAATTTGTTCTAAGTTATAAAACAAAATAAATAAATTCGCCTGCATCCACAAAGATTAGAATAGTTTACGGCACATCATAAGTTAACATTTTGTTAGAGAAAATGTGATTATATTAGCATGGAAGTTTTGCGATCGGTAGTGCCCGGGAGGCTTCTAGGATCGGAGAGAAATAACGGGGTCTTCAACGCATTTTTGTTATGAAAACACATTTTATTTTTCATGTGTTGATTTATCGAATTATTAATGAAACTGATCGCATGGCAAATGGTGATGGTGGTTTCATTTTACAAGATTAAAAGGAAAACTGGATTCTGCTTGGGGGTCTGCACCCGTATGGATGGGGTGGGACCCATATGGCTACTAGTGGGACCTATACGGGTCTTGTCTGGACCCAAACAGAATTTCATTTCAAATTAAAAGAGCATATTTATGGAGAAGGATGGAATAAAAGGGGAGTTCCTTCCATATGGGTATGGCGTACCAATTCAATGTCCCTAGGGATATAAAGGTACCAACAAGGCCCATATGAGTCAGGACTAGACCCAAAATATTAAATAAATGAAAATGACAATAAAATAAATAGATTATGTGTCTCTTTGAAACTCAAGAGCGTACCTTTATGCTGTGAATCGACTTTGAAGTGATCCGTATATCGAGAGAGAGTCTAGCCAAAGCTAATGATGAAATGATAGATTTATGACTGTTTAGGTGAGTGTTTGTTTGAAGAGAACCTCGGCCAAATTCTAATAAATGAAGTTAGGAATGAATAAAATATGGACAAAACCTCAAAGAATGAGTTTTCTCCCTATTTTATACCTCCTATACCTCAACTATACCCTTGCTAGTACTTGTGAAATGGCTAAAAATCATAAATTATAGTGTCTAATCTCTTTTCTAATTCGCTTCTCTCGAAAATGAGGCAAATAATCCTCTATTTATAGGAGAAAATTGGGTCTAAACACAATAAATTGCATTCATGGCTGATTTTCTCTGAAAAAGGCATGATCTACCTACCTTCCTGACTATTTGGGCTTGTATGAAACCCATACAAGTGATAGGTCCCACCTTTGCTTGTAGGGGTTTGACCCGTATGGGTCAACTGGTGGACCTATACTACCAAGTGTGACCCATACGGGTCCTTAAGGGCAGATTAGGTCCCCAACTTTGGCTGAACTTGTATCTATTATAGTAGGAACACCTTTAATGGATAACACACCTGTAAAAGATTGCATTATCTAGCTCTCCTCATCGTTTCGTGAGAAGAACCATTAAAAGCCAGTGCTCACAGGGCCCATCAAGCTATTTTAGGATAAATCAGCAGCCTCTAAATAGTGACAGTTTGAAATGAAAGCTAGAATATTTCATTCAAGCTTGTTCTCCTATAGAAGCAATGACGCTAAATTCCCTAAATTACCCAGTTCAGAAGGAATTTCATCTGTGAGTTGGTTACTATACAAGTGGATTTAAGTTGTCTGTTTGTAATTATCCAGTTGCTTAGGGATTTCACCAGATATTTTATTAACACTAAGCTTGAGGACTCAAAGTTTTGTCAAATTTCCAAATGATGCTGGAATAACTCCGTTGAGGGAATTCAAGGCGAGCTCAATACCCAGCATCTATGCATAATTTCCTAGCTCGGGGTGGAATAATCCCAACCAGGTGATTCTTGGAGAGCAACAATGTCTCCAAACTAGGGAGATTGCCTAAGGTCACAGGGATGGATCCAATAAGGGAATTGTCATTAAGGTAGATGATTTAAAGGGAAGTACAGTTACCCAATTCAGGTGGAATCTGGCCAGAGAGAAGAGAACTGTATATTGCAATTTTATTTAGTTTCTTCAACTGAACCAGACTTGAAGGAAGAAAACCAGATATACTAGTTTTAATGTGCGCACGGTCCGTCCCAGGCCTAATGATGTCCCAGACCTTTTTTAGGAAATGGTAAACTGGTACTGACAAAGATCGTGTTTCACCCTAAAATTTTGAAAACCCTCTAAAAGAATAAAAAATACGGCACCATGAAAGATTGCGTCGATCGACACTTGTTGCCCTCCAACTTGCGTCAATCAACGATTCCTATTATGACGATCGATGGGGACATGTGTCAATTCCACCTAATGACTCATCAAGCCTATGATCGTGACTCAGCAGGGCTACCACCGCTAAAGTTGCATCGATCGACACAACCCATATGAGTCGATCAACGCTTATAGGGAATATAGGACTGCTAATAGCGCAAGCCTATTCGGACACACTTGTGTCGATCGACACTTCCACATGTATTGATCGACGCTCCCAAAATTCCTATAAAAGGAAATTATTTCCCAGCCATTGGGATAGATAACCAGTGAAAATAGAAAGGGCATTGCAAATTACGACAATCCCCTCCTTAAAAATCCCCTATAGTATCAAGCCCACACCAAAAATATCCCATAACTATGCCAAGGTATAGACGCCTCTTCTAAAGTTAGCTTTTAGCCAAGAAGCTTCCCGTACACCCCCAAACACTCAAATAAACCCACTATAAAATTCCTCGAGGTTATCTCCACAAAAATCTTGAGGAAATATGAAGGGAACGCGGTTCTAGTTAGTACCTGGACTTCCAGTCATCTTAAAGCAAACAAAAGGTAACTGAGTGTCAAATATTATTTTCAAACCTTGCATTCTTAATCACTACATGAAGTAATCAAGTGGCATTGGGCCCACACTTCAGGGACTAGGCCCGCAAAGGTCGTATCTTTCTAACTCGTTCCTTTTGCTTATTAAAATAACAAATGATTTTTTGATACATGATTTATCCAAATTCAAATGGCAAGTAACTATTTCACTTGGAACTAGAATCTCTCTTTTATCGGTATAGGAATCCTATTCAGATCAGCTATACCACCAATTTCCCTGAAGAGCTGATCCAAGTGGCGACTCTAATATTGTATAAAATAGGGACCTTGCTCCTACAGTAAAAAGGCTAATCCTCAAAGGAGTCCTTGACCCCTTTGTGTAGTTGGAAATGCCAATATGTTCACATATAGAATGAGCCTCGGGCTCTAGCGGCGACTCCCTTCATTAAAACCTGGGATCCCCGTATTGGACATGCCAATCCAATCCAAATAAAAAAGGAGTCACTCTGTTGGGGATTCACTCTTTTTATAATTGGTTTTCCCAAAATCAATTAGAGATGAAATAATGAAAGTTATTTGAATTTGGAATTATTAGGATCTACTACATAGCATTTACATATATCCACACCTAAAACCACCGGTGTTCTCAATGACGTGTCTCTAGAACTTGACGCGATTTTGTATGGGGACATAAGGATGGGACACACCAGTCGTGTGTAGTAAAATATAACCTAGTCGGCTTGACTAATGACACTAGGTTTGAGTATATTAAACGTGGAAAATGGGCTCCTGAACTCGATTAGGGTTCTTGAGCTTAAGTACATAATGCACGGTTACCATCAATTATAACCCTTTTAGACTTAGCCCAACATATAGTAATGCAACCCAGAAACTTTTCATAAGGATACTCAATGATTTTCTTAAAATCACAAAATGTGAGTTCATCCTCATCTACCCTAGGTTGGTGACAGAGGAAAAGCCCCCCTACCTAAGAACGATACTCACCATGATGTAGTAATAAGGTCGAAAGGGATAGTTAAAAAGTACGTGTTTGCCTGCTCAAACATTGCATCATACATACACTGCTAACCATGATTTGTGTGCAGTCATAACATAAAATAGTCATGCCATACAAGCGCACCATCGCACATACAACTGGTATTAAGCAATACAATCCTAGAAAAGTCACTCCTAGAGTGCACCATCATGCATACCCTTGGCATTAACCAATACAATCTTGGAAAAGCCGCTCCTAGAGTGCACCATCGTGCATCGTGCATACCCCTGGTATTAAGCAATACAATCCAAGAAAAGCTGCTCCTAGAGCACACCATCGTGCATACCCCTGGTATTAAGTGATACAATCCTAGAAAAGCCGCTCCTAGAGTGCACCATCGTGCATAACCCCGGTATATAGTGATACTAGAAAATTTGCTCCTAGATCGCACCATCACGCCTACCCCTGGTATTAAGTGACAAAACCCTTGAAAAGCCACTCCTAGAATGCACCATCGCATATACCTCTAGTATTAAGCGATGTGACCCCGACATTAGGCAACACAACACACTATCTCACAACACTCACGCATCATGACAACACACATGAACACATCTAATAAATCATACTAAAAATTTCCATAGGATCATGCATCATATTTAGGGAATTGCATTAATCTATTTGTATTTCAGCTCACAAGATCAAAGCTTGCCATAGTATCATTCCCGCTGGGACTCAAAAATAAGTAACCTCAGAGAAGGGCACCTGAGGAGATAGATCCCAATAATCCGACACTTGTAGACCGGATTGACGAAATTGTTGATCACCAAAAGGCGACACTCGAGGCAGTCTAGGACATGATTCTCTCTGAGGATTTTGTCAAAAAAGTTAGAAGCCGTTATGAGGAGTCGATGACATGTGGGTCTCCCTTAATGCCTGTGTAAGCGATAGCGCCCACTGGAGGTTGATTGGATTTAGGCGTGACAAAACCTTTTTTAGTTCCAAGTTTCCACAATAAGCCAATTTTAATGAATAAAAGAATCGACACCCAAATCTCGATACAAATGATAGAGTTGCCACCCAAGTTGTCTACTTGGGAAAGAGTTTTGGTATGGTTCCCCTAGGTGGGAGACTCATACCTATTGGATCAGAGATTCGGGTATCAGATGAGTCACTTATTTTTCATTTAGTTGATTTAAAATTACATTCACCACATAAAACTGTGGTCATTTTCCTAATTTGGGGAATTATCACAGAAATCCTATTTCTACACTCTTTCACACTCATTACATGCGTTTACATATTACAATAAAAGCACAAGCACTAAATGTGGGATAAAAATTACAACCGGGGGAAAAATGTGGGAATTGCAAGAGAACCTATACATTTGCTCTAAGTTATAAAACAAAGGGTAAATTTAAAAAATATGCCCTGTGGTTTCAGCGTTTTGCAAAAAGATGCCTGTGGAATTTTTTTTTCAAAAGAGTGCTTGTGGTTTCAAAAGTTTTCAAAAGGGTCCCTGTGGTTTGGGAATTACAGTGTTACACCATTTATTTCAATAAATTCAACATTCGTATATTTTGACTATATTATTCAAGAATTATATATCAAGATTTGAGTAAGATTCGGAAAGCTTTCATTTTGTTTTGATTTTTAAAAGTTATAATCAACTTTTTATTGAAAAAAATATTAGTACTTCTCAAAAAATTCTAAAATTTATCACATATATGTATTATATTTTCATTAACTAATCTGCAAAATTTTCACTTCAAAATGGATAAGATTACCCTTCAAAATGTGGTTTTAAAATTTTAGAAATCCTCTTTTTACAAAATTTTGAAAACACAGGCACCCATTTGAAGAAAAAAAATTCCACAGGCATCTTTTTGTAAAACGCTGAAACTACAAGGTATGTTTTTGAAGTTTACCCTAAAACAAAATAAAAATAAATTCCCCTATATCTATTAGGAACTGACAGTCAGATTGAACATGCATAACAGGCATGGCGGAAATTCAAAATTTTGTCCCTGTCCCTATGAACTCCTATTAGTTGCATATAAATTAAATAAAGCCTTAACTAAATAATTCTCTACCTAGGTTAGCATGCAAAATGGCTAGGCATACACTAATTCTAAATTATATCCTAGCATGTCTATTTTATGCTAAGCACGTTATAACTCTAAGCTATAACCTAAGCATGTTATAAACTAAGCATGCAAAACAACCTAAGCATAATTATTAAGTCTAAAAATGCTTAAAGAAAAAGACCTAATAATTAAAAGAGTAAGAAAGAAAACTTACAAGTTGAAGCATGCTTTAGCAGATCCTCCTTGCACAAGCCTCCAAGCATAGGATAGCCTCTATGAGTATCCACACGAACCACACCAACAAAAACCTCCCCGAGAGGAAAAAATAAGAAGCCTTACGTAGTTGCTAGACCACTCCAGAAGCCTCACCCGAAAATATAAACTAGAGGTGCCCGAATAAATTCAAGCTCCTAAAAAATAACTTGCTCAGTTACCCGAGTGAAAAATATCTCGCTTAGAATTTATGCTTTGAGCTTCATGTGCACTTTGAAAAGGAGCATGGGAGAGCCTATATATAGGCTTGGGGGAGCAAAAATGCTCCCCCTATAATGGATGTGGGATGTGCTAAAAGCACATCCCACTCGGGTAATGCCCGCTGGTCATCAGGCACAGCTCGCTTGCACATAGCGTGCAGCTGTGTGCAACAATGGGCTTTGCCTTCCAGTGAGCTGGGCCTCACAGCGCACCGAGATGGGCTACGAATTGCAGCCCATTTTCACGAGCTGCCCGAGCCTGTACAAAAAAAATACTTTTGTACTCTCGGTCCAATTTAACTTGCCCTGACAAAATTCCCCTTTTAATCCTTTTTAATTAAATATTTATTTATTTGACCCTAATAAATTAGTTAACGGTCAAAGATAAATTCCTTGGCTTATAAAATTGATATAATCAATCTAGCCAAATTATTTATGACCCTAATTAAATTAGTCACATATCAAAAATAAATCTTTGGTCCAACCAAATAATAATCTAATTATTATCATTTTATATTTTCGTAATAGAATAATTCTATTAGTTCTTTACTTAGTCTGATGAAGGTCCAATGTGTGTGACCTTACGGGATCCCGAAGTATTGAGCTGTTAAGGCTTAACCAATCCTTGTTTTAATGGAACCATTGGCTCGAGGTTCTAGACCATGAATAGAACGTGATTACCTTAAATGACTGTAGTACGCCGCTATCAAGGGTCTACTATCCCCCATTACTTTATGCTTATGAGTTAATCCCGGTTAATGCAATAGTTATCTAGTGCGATAAATTCCTTCCATTCTTTAATATTAGTACCATATGGTTTGTAGGATTCGGTTAAAGCGTTAACCCACAAATAGCGAGGTTGCTTTAAGCTGTCCTAATAGTTTACTTGTTACTAAAGTATTTGCCTTTTACCATAGTGTGTTTGACAAGAAACCATTTCTATCAAACACATACTCTGATCAGAGGTTTATGGCAATGATCACTTCAATAAGTGGCTAGGTACGACTCCTTAATATATCCGGAGTGATGGATCCTTTCTGACTACTCGACTTACCAAACGTGCTGTCATTACTATACCTGTAATCACCTGTAACACCCTAAATTAATGAGTGCATAGTAATGACCCAAAGTATAGCAATAGTACCACACAAGGTAACTAGTATCTCAAGTATGAGGACATTTGCAAAGCTTATTGCATGAAGATAAACACTAACACATTGATATATATACCAAGTGTTTATCTTACTGCGGTCTCCAATATATTTCCCAGATATATCCATGTGTCAAACTTAAGGCACTACCTTCAATCCTTAGGAGATTAACTGCTTGGACCCTATCTGAGAAAGTTAACCACTTGATAGTCTTTCCGCTTCATCAATATCCTTTCTTGATGAAACTATAACTAGGGATAGTTTAGACATAATCATAATTGCACATGAAGTAGGTTCCACTAAATATAGTCCAACTATAATTTCCCTGACTTCATGCTATGATACGTCAAGGACTTTTGCCTACATACATCAATGAATATATTTAACCAGCTATAATATATATACAAACACATTGATATAAGCAAAAGATTAAATGCCTTTATTGATTAAACAAATTATTCATACTATTACATATTTAAGATATATTGCCCTAACTGCCTTAAGGGCATACATCATATCATACAACATCCACAAAGATTAGTATAGTTTATAGCACATCATAAGTCAGCATTTTATTAGGAAAAATGTCATTATGTTAGCATGACAGTTTTACGATCGATAGTGATCAGGCGGCTTCTAGGATCGAAAAGAAATAACAAGTCTTCATCTTATTTTGTTGTAAAAACTCATTTTAACTTTTGTGGGTTGATTTACCAAATTATTAGTGAAAGCGATTGTATGGCATATTGTAAGTTGGACTGATTTTTAACTGAATTAAAATAAATTCTGGATTTTGCTTGGGGCCGATAACCGTACTGGTGGGTGGGACCCATACAGCTACCAGGGAGGACCGATACGGGTACGGTATACCCGTATGGGTCCTATCTGGTCCAGGCAGAAGCTTTGTTCAGTTTAACTTGCATATTAATGGATGAAAAAAAATTAAAAATGGTATTTCCTTCCGTATGAGTAAGGCGCACCAATTTAATATCTTGAAGATACAAGCGGCCAACAAGGCTCAAACGAGTTAGGGCTAGACCCAAGACAAGAAATAGAAAGATCAGATATAATATAGGAGGCAGAGAATAAAAACAATAAAATATATGAAATGTCAGTCTATTTGAAACTCAGGTGCGTTACCTTTGCAGCATGAATCCACTTTGAGGCGATCCCTTTACTGTTGAGAGAGTCCGATCAAAGTAGACGGTGAAATAGGACTATTTAGGCAAGGATTTGTATGGATAGAACCTCCCCTAAATCCTAATACATGAAGTTAGGAATGAATAAAATGTGGATAAAACCTCAAGGAATGAGTTTTCTTCCTATTTTATACCTCCTATACCTCCACTATACCTTTTCTATACCTATAGAAATTGCTAGAACCTTACTATAATTTCTCTATAGCATATTTTTCATATGAATTCTGTGTGAAATGGTGGGGGGAAAGGCCCTATTTATAGGGTTAAAATCAGGTCTGAATGCAATAAACCGCATTCAAGACCTGCCTTACCCTGAAAAAGTCAAAAGATAGCTTCCCAAAGAACCGGATCAGGCAATAAGTGGACCCATACGGGTAGGGCCCCATACGTACTAGTCCTAGGGGACCCCGTATGGGACCATTCTAGGCATATGGAAGGAATCTACCCATATGGGTCTGCCAATTGATTCGTACCACCAATTAACATACGTACGAGTCCCTAATGGCAAGCTAGGTCTCCTAACTCCATCTAAACTCAACTCTACAGCAATAGGAACACTTTTAATGGAAAACACATGTAAGATATTACATCATATAGCTCTCCTCATCACTTCGTGAGAAGGATCATAAAAATTCAATGCTCACAGACTGCCCCTCATGAGATCATTGCAGATATGGATCTGTATGATCTCACGAAGTAAGTGAGGGTTTAGAAATCATAACTGAGGTGATGACCTGGGTGAGTTCCTTTCTTGAGGCTAATTCCTGTCCTGGGTGCCCCTTGCTTGAGGCAGACGACTTTCTTTTGCTGATGCATATTCCTTTCCTAAGGTGGATGACTTTCCTTGCCGATGCATATCCCTTTCCTTAGGCAGATGACTTTACTTGCTAATGCATATCCCTTTCTTGAGGTGGATGACTTTCTTTTGCTACTGCATATCCCTTTCCAGAGGCAGATGACTTTCCTTTGCTACTGCATATCCCTTTCCTGAGGTGGATGACTTTCCTTGCCGATCTATATCCCTTTCCTGAGTCAGATGACTTTCCATGCCAATGCGTCTCCCTTTCCTGAGGCGGTTGACTTCCTTTACCAATGCGTATCCCTTTCCTGAGGTGGATGACTTTCCTTTACTACTGTGCATACCTTTCCTGAGGCGGATGACTTTCCTTTGCTACTATGCATCCCTAGTGACTCTACCGGGGAAGGTGTGTATCCCTTTCTTAAGGCGTATTGTCTCTTCTGGCTAATGTATCCTTTATTAAGGTGGATTTACTTTTTTCCTGCTAATGGTGTATCCCATTCCTAAGGCGGATGACTCACGTGAATGGTGTATCCCTTTCCTGAGGCGAATGACTCTCCTGACTGGTGTGTTCCTTTCTTGAGACGGATCGACTTTCCTGACAGATGATGGTGTATCCTTTTCCTAAGGCATATGACTCTCCTGACTGGGGAATTTGAAAAAATTGAAAAAAGAGACAACAATTGAACACCGAGTTAATCATTTTCCCCTTTAATTAAGAATAAAGTTGTACGGATGAGATAAACTGAAAACTATGTATGGTAAATGTCGGGTTTGGCCAGATCACTGCTTATTTTATTGCTGGGGAATGCCCCTAGGATGGGTGCCCTTAGGGTCTTTAATAATGGGGGGATGCCCCTGGGATCTGATTCCTCTATTGGGGAATAGGGGGATGCCCCTAGGTTGGTGGGGGGATACCCCTGGGATTATATGATTCTGTTGCTGGGAAATGGGGTATGCCCCTAGGTTGGTGGGCAGATGCCTCTTGGATCTGATGATTTCGCTACTTGAAAATGTAGGGATGCCCCTAACACCTGATTCCTCTACTAGGGAATTACCCTAGGGTTCTTCATGATGGGGGTATGCCCCTTGAGTGATTCCTCAGCTGGGGAGTAAAGTAATATCCTTTGAGTAGAGCCTCTTCTATTAGGGAAGCCTTTCCTGATAAAGATTCGTTTGCTAGGGAAGAACTCCTATGCTAGGATGGACCTGTACAAAACTTTTTCTTATTAGTGATCAATTCAAAAATGGCTTACCTTGATTCTCATTGACTTTTTTGAAAATAAAAAATATTTTGGCCCCTTCAATCAAGGATTAAGGTGAGCTAGGGGCTTACCCCAAATATAACTGAAATATAGGGTTGAGGAGGAGTAGGGTTGGCCCCAAACTTAGACTAAATGAATTTCTAGTGCTTTTTGAAACACTAGTTCAAAAATCTACCCATGGATGGCAAGAGAAGGCCCGTATAGGTGGGCCAGAACCCCGTATGGGTGGGGCCCTTTAAAGTTAGGACCAGTAAGGGTGGGGTGGGACCTTTATGGGTCCCTAAAGGGGGTTTTAAATGCTGATCAGACTCCTCATATCCTGGCTTACACAAAATTTTCCCATTTTGCAATCTTCGGCAATTTTTTCCCTAAAACTAATCAAGATGTATAAAAAGATCCCAAAGACCGACCGTTTCTCCCTTAGACTCAAGGATTTGCCCCTGGTGGGCGATTTAGGGCTTTAGGAATGCTCGGTTTCCTTCTAGTAGGCCTTTTGGGAAGGAGACTCGTTTCTGGGGCTCACTCCTATCTCTGAAGGGCCCCTAATCCATTCTCCTAAGACCCACACTTTAAAACTCCAGGTAATTTTGCTTGATTCTCCATTTTCCATTTTTGAACCCTTTGAAAATTTCTCAAAATTTGGCATGAATTAGGGTGTTTTAGACTTTGCGATATGCTTTTAGGATAGTTTTGGATGAGCTTCGATTGAGATTGGATGAATTTGGATTTTTAGGAGGTTCCGCAGAGGGAATATTTGCAGGGGACCTGTATGGGTGAGAGGGGACCTGTACGGGTGAGAAGGGACCCGTACGGGTTCTATTTTTAATATGCGTACACTTTGTGGACCTATACAGGTGGGGGGATTCGTACGAGTCCTGCTTCTTAGGATAGAATATTTGAAACCTTTATTTCTGCAATCCTTTTCTGATTTTCAACCTTTCTATTGTATTATAATTTTGTTGAGCTATGATTTCATTTTTGCAGTTGTAATACAAGACTATAGAGGCTATGAGCTTCTATAAGAAATGGTACGAGGAGATCTATACTGCAGGGGATACCGAGTTACTGGCTTGCATTGATTCCTCTAGCTTCAATGATATCATTGGGGCCATTCCTCAGGCTCTAAAGACGCTAGCGCATGGGGCCATTTCAGCCTTAGCAGAGAGATAGTCAAAGACGACTCATACCTTCCATCTGTTGATTGGGGAGGTCACTATCACTCCCTCAGATTTATATGTTGCAATGGGATTTGAGTGGAGCGGGGATATTGTCCACTTCTATGTTTGTGCGGATCGGTGGCATTCTTGGCCTGAGGTGAAGGCCTACATTGCTAGATTACATGAGCTTCATCCGAGTGAGATGAACAAGCTCAAGTACATAGACCTGTGTGCTTACTGGAATGGGCAGCCTAGTCTTGTTGCGGTTGATAGGAGGGATCGATACGCCCGATCTTTCCTGGTTATGTTCCGTACTACCGTCTTTTTTCCGATCTATTCAAGCAACCTTAATTATTGTTTGCTCGATGCTGTTGAGAGTCTTACTATTGTGCTAGGTAAGAATAAGTGCCGAGCCATCTTGGCATAACTATATTGCAGATTGGACATGGGAGTCCAGGGTGAGCAGTCCGAGGTCAAGATCTGCCACCTGATGCTACTAGTAAACCATAGACTATTTTTTGTGCTTTAACCATTCGTTCAAATTGTGTTGTGACTAATGCTTATTCTATTTTATAGATTTGGACCTTTGAGCAACGGTTCATTGCTAGGCCGGGTTTTCCCATGCAGCTTGAGACATCACATATCATTTCCAAGTGGATGGGGCTCTAGTAGGGCCAGCCCTTAACTACAGCGCAGTATAGGGAACCTTACAATAATCAGGTAGGGAACCATCCATCAATTTTATGATCATCTCAGGGAGACTTAGTCTATCTTTCAATAAAACTTGAGTGGCCATCCATCTTTTGAAATAGGGCTTGAATTTCTCATTGGGGGCCTACTTGATTGCTTCTAAATTTTATATGGTAGTTTTAATAGTGGCATTGAAACCATACTGCTCTATGAAAGCTTCAGATAAAGCTTTCCAATTTTTTATCACCTCATCTGATAGAGTATTGTACCATTCAATGGCAGGACCTTCTAGAGTGCAAGGGAACATTTTGGGTAGGACTTTATCACTTAACTTTCTGATTCCTATTAACCCTCTGATAGATGGTGATATAAGATTGAGGTTGATCAATTCTATTATACTTCGCTATGCTAGGCATATTAAAGTTTTCAGGTACCCAATCCTCCTCTTTAATGGTTTGAACTAATAGTGACGACAACTGAGAGTTGGGATTGGCAGAAAGTAATTTCTAAAGAAGATCATGAAATTCTACAGACAAGGATGACCCCTCTAATTGAGTAATCACACCCAAGGGTAAACCTATTGATTGAGGAAAGGTCATCCCCTTAGGTGTGACAAAAAAATTAGCGGTTGGGCAAGATGCCCCAAATTGAAATAGGGGTGGTACAAAACCTTGACTAGGTTGAGCAAATTGACTGACGGCTTGTGGAATCACTGTACCCACTGACTAGAATGACAGGCTAACTGACCCAAACATAGAACCCAACTAACCAAACTGACTAGAGGAATCCCCGCGAGTCTGCATAGGTGGCAACTAAAACTGAGTTTATGGATTATGAGTAATTCTTGATACTTTCTCATTAATCATTGAATTCACTGCTGGAGCACTGATAGGTGCGCTATGAGGAACATTGACCATTCTCTCTTTGGCCATGATTTCCCTAATGGAAGCTAACATCTTATCCTTCATTTGGTCAAAGAACTGCTCACTTCCCAAGTACTATAAGATGGCATTTGCAATCTCCGACCTAACTTCGGCCCTTGATGCATTTTCCTCCTCTCCAATAGCAACATTATCAACCTTAAAATCAATCTAGCCCTCTGGACTTAAGATATGAGACATTTTCTTAAGATGGTAGATAGAAAGATCAACCAGACTAAACTGACTGCTAGACAAAATACCCATAGACGGAGGTAGAGCAACCCTTAACTGAGTTGGAAGAGGAGGAGGAGGAGGAGCCAGAATTCGAATTAAACGGACATGAGAACGTCGCTAAGTTTTAACCCTTTGAGCTTTGGCTAAGGTGATAACCAAAAGATCAGTACATGCATGGGATGCGTTATGCATGTACAAATTACAACAATGCATGGTTGGGTTAATTACAGAGGAATGTAACACAACACATGCAAAGCGATCGATTTCATCCTTCTTTATCCCACATGTTTTGAGGGTATTCTTCCTTAGTCTAATCTCATATAGAAATGGGTACCAAGAAGGTAAAATTCTAAGGCTTTCGATAAGAATGGCATAGGGATATATCTGAAGTTTGATGTAGAAGGTTCCCATTACATCATGCCTCTTTTGGAGAGAGACAGCAATGAGTGCTCCACCCACTAGAGTGTCCCCAATTCCTGGCGGGTATGGTTAACACCTTTGCAATTGTCGGAAATAATAGGGCTCCTTAACCTAGCGGTAGAAGAAGCGCACATCTAACTAAAGAGAGAAGGAGATGAGAAGATAGAGTGTGATAATTTTCCCAAATGATGAAAAAGAAAACGGGTTTAATCAAGTGAACGACTCATCTTAATCTTTTAAGCTTTTAAAACAAACCAAAATTTTACAAGTTAAAAGATTATATCCCCAGCAGAGTCACCAGTGTGAGGTGTCAATGACGTGTGGGTCTCCCTTAGCGCCTATCTGAGAGGCAGGGCCTACTGGGGGTTGGTTGGATTTAGGCATCACAAAACCTTTTTTAGTTCAAGTTTGCACAATAAGCCAATCATAATGAATAAAAGAATCGAAACCCAAATCCCAATACAATTGATAGAGTCGCCACTCAAGTTGTCTACTTGGGAAAGAGTTTTGGTATGATTCCCATTGGGTGGGAGACTTATACCTATCGGATCAGAGATTTGGGTATCGGATGAGTCACTTATTTCTAATTTAGTTGATTCAAAATTACATTCACCGCGTAAAACCGTGTTCGTTTTCATCATTTGGGGAATTATTACAGAAATCCTATTTCTACACTCTTTCACACTCGTTACGTGCTTTTACATACTACAATAAGGCACAAGCAATAAAAGGGGGAATAAAAATTACAACCGGGGGAAAATGGGGGAATTGCAAGAGAGCCTATACATTTGTTCTAAGCTATAAAACAAAAGAAAAATAAATTC
Organism: Euphorbia pulcherrima; assembly: GCA_947683365.1. Classification (NCBI taxonomy): domain Eukaryota; kingdom Viridiplantae; phylum Streptophyta; class Magnoliopsida; order Malpighiales; family Euphorbiaceae; genus Euphorbia; species Euphorbia pulcherrima. Next base: position 18,454,377 of record CANTUS010000002.1, read on the forward strand.
CCCTGCATCAACAAAGATTAGCACAGTTTATAGCACATCATAAGTCCGCATTTCATTAGGAAAAACGTGATTATATTAACGTAGTGATTTTACGATCGATAGTGCCTGGACGGCTTCTAGGATCGGAAAGAAATAGTGGGTCTTCAATGTATTTTATTATCAAAACACATTTTTAACTTTTATGGGTTGATTTACAAGATTATTAATGAAAGTGATCGCTTGACATATAGTGAGTTGGATTGATTTTTAATTGAATTAAAATGAATTCTGGATTCTACGTGGGACTGGTACCCGTACGGATTGGTGGGACTCACAAGGCTACTAGGGAGGACCGGTACGGGTATGGTATACCCATAAGGGTCCTGTCTGGTCTTGGAAGAAGCTTTGTTTAGTTTAGCTTGCAGATTAATGATTGAAAAAATAAATTAAAAATGTGATTTCCTTCCGTATGAGTATGGTGCACCAATTTAATATCTTGAAGATAAAAGGTGCTAACAAGGCTCATACGAGTTAGGACCAGACTCGAAATAAGAAATAGAAAGAGCAGATATAATATAGGAGGCAGAGAAAAACAACAATAAAATAACTGAAATGTGAGTCTCTTTGAAACACCGGAGCGTTATCCTTGTGGCGTGAATCCACTTAGAGGCAATCCCTTTACTGTTGAGAGAGTCCGGCCAAAGTAGATGATGAAATAGGACTATTTAGGAGAGTATTTATATGGATAGACTCTTCCCAAAGTCCTAATAAACAAACTTAGGAATGAATAAAATGTGGACAAACCCTTAAGGAGTGAGTTTTCTTCTTATTTTATACCTCATATACCTCCACTATACCTTTTCTCTACCTATAGAAATTGCTAGAGCCTTACTATAATTTCTCTATAGTATATTTTTCATATGAATTGTGTGTGAAATGGTGGGGGAAAAGGCACTATTTATACGGTGAAAATTAGGTCTAAATGTAATAAACTGCATTCATGACTTGCCTTTTCCCGAAAAAGGTAAGAGATAGCTTCCGAAAGAGACCGATCAGGAAATAAGAGGACCTGTATTGGTCCACTCCACGTGTATAGAAGGAGTCTACCAGTACGGGTCTGCCAGTGGATCTGTACTACTAGGCAGCACCCGTACAGGTTCTTAAGGGCAGACTAGGTCTCCTATATTCGGCCAAACTCAACTCTGCAGTAGTAGGAATACCTCTGATGGAAAAAATCTATAAGACATTGCATCATATAGCTCTCATCATTATTTTGTGAGAAGGATTGTTAAAATCCAGTGCTCACAAACTACTCGTCATGGGATCACTGCATATACAGATCTGTATGATCTCATGATGTGAGCGAGGGTTTAGAAATCATACCTGAGGTGATGACATGAGTGAGTTCCTTTCTTAAGGCTAATTCCTGTCCTAGGTGCCCCTTGCTTGAGGCGGATGACTTTCCTTTGCAAATGCGTATTCCTTTCCTGAGGCAGATGACTTGCCTTGCCGATGCATATCCCTTTCCTGAGGCGGATGACTTTCCTTGCTAATGCATACCCCTTTCCTGAGGCGGATGACTTTCTTTTTCTTCTGCATATCCCTTTCCTGAGGCAGATGACTTTCCTTTGCTACTGCGTATCCCTTTTCTTGAGGTGGATGAATTTCCTTGTTGATGTGTATCCCTTTCCTGAGGCGGATGACTTTCCTTTGCTACTTTGCATCCCTAGTGACTCTACTAAGGAAGGTGTGTATCCCTTTCTTAAGGCGAATAGACTCTCGTTGCTGATGTATCCCTTTCCTAAGGTTGATCGACTTTCCTGCTGCTAATGGTGTATCTGTTTCCTAAGGGGGATGACTCTCCTAATTGGTGAATCCGTTTCCTAAGGTGGATCGACTTTCCTGCTACTAATGGTGTATCCCCATCTAAAGGCAGATGACTCTCCTAATTGGTGTATCCCTTTCTAGAGGCAGATTGACTTTCCTGACTAATGATTGTGTATCCTTTTCCTAAGGCAGATGACTCTCCTGCTTGGGGAATTTGAATAACCTGAAAAAAGAGATAACAATTGAACACCGAGTTAGTCATTGTCTAAGTAGATACCTCTTTTTTCCTAATTGACTTTTGTGAAAACAAAAATATTTTTGTCCCTTCAATTAAGAATAAAGATGTGTGGATGAAATAAACTAGAAACTTGTGTGGATGAAACAAACCGAAAACTATGTGTGGGAAATGTCGGGTTTGGCTCGATCGCTGCTTGTCTTACTGCTGGGGTGTTGGGAAACAATGATTTGGATAAAAATCTAAAAACAAATCCAAATCAAGTTTGAAAGAAACAAAAACAATGTATGTAATACTCCCAAATCAAAATGGAAATATCTGGACAAAAATCAAGATACAAATCATCCATTAAACAAATTAAAAACCTAAGCACTAGAGGAAATCATCCAGATAAAGTTTGGAAAGGAAACAAACTTCTGTCCTTCGAAACCAGCATCTGAAAGAACTGATTAAAGTAATCTCTGAAAGATAGATCCGGAGCATATAGGTCTAAAAAATCTGAAAGACCTATATTTCAAATACAGGGAAAAGTTTCAAATATAACTTTCCATTCACCTTTTTGGTCTATGATAGTCAAAGATCCTTTTCAAAAGACAAAGATAAAACGACAGCTTGCATATTTCAGAGAAAGGATAAAAGGTATGACATCGGACAGAGAAAAGCTAAATACCTTTTCCGCTAGACCAATAAGGATGCATGTGGAGGTCACACCAAATAAGAAAATGACAAGCAAAACGATCACTGACAACTTCTAGCCTCAATCCCAAGATTTCAAACAGGTCAAAATACACTCTAACGGATTGATCAACGGATCTAGAAGCTCCACATCACAACCTGATCAAGGGTGAAGATTGAATGAAAGCTCAGCAAGCGAGGTACGTCAGTCAAGTCTAACCCAAAAGCTAGAGCTTGAAGCTCGCTTTTCAACATGCTATAAAGAAAAAAAAGAAAAGCAAAGCACGGTGCTATAAAGATGGGGAACCACAAATGGCTACATTTATGATCAAAGCCTATAAAAGGAGCTCTTCACCAAATGAGAAGGTTAACGGGTTGATTTACAAAAGCAAGTAAGAAAGCAATACTTATTCAATCAGTTGATACAATCCCTCCAAGAACCTTTGATTCAAAATCTGTTTGTAAGGATTCCCAAGTGAAACTATAAACTTGAGGAACTCCAAAAACCAACCCTTTGTTAAAAACCAAAGTGTAAGAATCTCTAACTTGGGTGAGTTGGGAAATTGGAATTTAGCTTAAAGTAGGTGCTTTGAGTGAGATCTCCCGATAGGACTCAGCTTAGATTCGAGGTAGAAGGCTAAGTGTTATATCCTATTAAAGATAAGAAGACCCAGCTAAGAGTTAGTGCTTCTAGTCGTATATCCTACTTCTGGAAGGGGTTACCATCCGAAGACAAATTTATAAGGCTTGATTCCTTCCAGTTAGAAAGGAATCCACTAGTGGATAAGCTCGGAGGGAGAAAACTCCGGAGACTAGTTGTAGGCGGGGTCGAACTAGTATAAAATTCTTGTGTTTGATTTTCTTTCTCTTTTTACTTTATTGCACACATTTGTATCATCCAGATCCATCTTTCGGATCAAAATCAAACACACTACACTATAACTTTTCTAAGTCTGTAAATTTCGTGAAAAAGGTCCATTCAGCCCCTCGACCCTTATAAATAGTATCATAGGGAGCAATAAGTGGTATTAGAGCAAGTGCTCAAATTAGAGATCTAACAATCTCGAGCTAAAGGTCAATATATTTTGATTCACTTATCAAAATGAGTTTCCAAAACCCACAACTCCTTCCCGAGGATATGTCTGTTAACCATCCTCCACTCTTCACCAATGAACACTACACATTCTGGAAAAATTGGATGAAGAACTTCATCCAGTCATAAAGTATGCAAGCATGGTTAGTTATTAAAGATGGCACATATAAGCCTACTTATGAAGTAGAGGGTATGACTACCCGAAAGCCATCAAGCATGTAAGATGAAAATGACTTTAAAAAATTGTGTGAAAATGCAAATGCTATTAACACGCTTCATTGTGCTCTTAGTGCAGCTGAATTCAATAGGATATCTAGTTACGAGACTACAAAAGAGATATGGGAGAAGTTGGAAGTAACCTATGAAGGAACCACCAAAGTAAGAGAGGCTAAGCTTGATCTATTCCATTAAAAGCTTGAATCCTTTAAGATTGAGCCTAAAAAATCAATCAGTAGCATGAACACTAGATACACAAATCTAGTGAATGAAATGAAAAGGCTGGGGAAAAATGGTTAAGAAATTGCTCTGAAGTCCCGCCGAGGAATGGGTCAGTAAAAAGACTGCCATTGAGGAAGCTCATGACTTAAATTTTTATAGTTATGATGAACTCGTTGGTAATCTTCTAACCCAAGAATTATCCTTGGAGTGGTATATCCAACAAGAAAAGAAGCATGAGGAGAAAAAGAATGCCATTGTCCTCAAGGCAGAATCCAATGGATCTGCTTCATCTAGAGAGGAAGAGCAAATCAATGAATCAATGAGCACCAAAGATCAACTTGCTCTACTAACCAAAAGGCTGAATTGATTCATAAAAAAGAAAGACAGAAGGAAATCAAAGAGGTATGAATCCTGGAGACCAAGAGAAGGCACCTCCAGAAGAGATAAGCCCAGAAGGAATCCAAAAGAAAAGAAAGATCCGGAGAAAGAAGCTGCCTATTTGGAATGAGTGTGAAAAAGGCCACTTCATAAGAAAGTGTCCCAGTCTTAAAAGAACCAAGAACTTTAAAAAGAAGGCAATGGTTGCTACCTCGAGTAACAGTGAAGAAAGTAGCAGCTCGTCATCAATAAAAGAAGAGGAGACTATGAACTGTGCGTTCATGGCTCTGACTGACCTGGAAGTAGAGCAATCCAGAAGGAATGCCTCCAAGCAAGAAATAATGCAAATCAAAGAATCAGAATCAAATACAGCAAACATTGAGGTGAATTCTTGCTATAATTTTGCCTCTAACTTTGATCTTGCAAAAGCTCTTTCTATTATTATCAAGGGGGTAAAGAAGAATGCAAAAGCCATCAAGTCTCTTGAAAGAGCCGTAATAAAATTGGCAAAAGATGGTGAAGCAATGGCATAAGACATCAATCTTGTTAGAGCAACCAAGCATATTGATATAGCAGAAGAAAACTTCCTGAGGAATCTAGTCCAGATCCTAAATGCAAATGTAGTGGGACTGGATAGAGAAGTCAATCTATTAAAGGAAACTTCTAGGAAGAAACTAGAAATGAAGGATCCAAGAAGAGATAATCCTCCTCCTCCTCAGAATAGAGTTCAAAGGAACCCCAATCAAAAGATAAATGGAGTTAGTAGGCAGCTACAAACTCAAAGATATACTGCTACTCAGAAAGGAAAGGCTAAGGTAGCTTACAACCAACATCCTATCAAACAAAGAAGAAATTATAAAGCTGAAGTTGAACCTCCAACCAACTTTCAGATTTATACCAGACCATCCACTAGTGCACAAGAAGCTGGGTATAAAGGCAAATATAGAAGGAAGGATCGGGAGAAGATCAGTGAGAAGCAAAAGTAAATGTACGCATTTCGAGGTGCAGGTTTTGTGAAAAAAATAATCATATTACTAAATTATGTAGATTAAAGAATGGTTATTGTAATGTTTATCAATGGCCCAAGATGGTTATTAACACGAGAGGACCCAAATCTGATTGGGTACCCAAACCCAGTTGATCTGTTTTACAAGTATGCCTTAGATCCACTATAGATCAACACACTTGGTATATTGATAGTGGATGCTCAAGGCACATGATAGGTGATGAGAAAGCCTTCATCACATTAACCCGAAAGAAGGGAGGCAAAGTAAGCTTTGGAGACAGTCAAAAGGGACAGATCATTGGTCATGGAACCATTGGATCTGAATTTAAGATTGAAGATGTCTCACTAGTTGATAGACTGAAGTTCAACCTGTTATGTGTGGCCTAATTATATGACAAAGGAAGGAAAGTCATATTTGACTCCGGAGGCTGTTCAATTTATGATCGTAAGTCCAATCAAGTTATTCTTTACACACCTAGAGTAAATAATGTCTATTCTAAAAACACTAAAAATTATAAGAAGAATATATTCTTGGTGTCTAAAGAAGAAGAATCATGGCTATGGCATCGAAGGTAGGGACATGTAAGCATGAACCTCCCGTCCAAATTAGCCAAAAAAGAACTGGTTGTGGGTTTGCCTAAGGTTGCTTTTGATAAGGAACATCTATGCACTACCTGCTAACTAGGTAAACAACATAAGAAAAGTTTTCCTTCCATCTCATACATTCCTTCCAAAAGAGTACTTGAGCTCTTACATATTGATCTCTTTGGTCCAATCAAGCCACTAAGTTTATGTATAAGAGAATACACCATGGTCATTGTAGATGACTATTCTCGATAAACCTGGGTTCTCTTACTAACAAGGAAGGATGAAGCCTTTGACCAATTCTCCAAAACATTCATCTGGATAGAAGTAGAACAAGGTATAAGCATTGCATGCATCCAGAGTGATACTGGTGGAGAATTAAAAAATAAGCATTTTGCTGATTTTTGTGACTCCAAGGGCATTACACACAAATTCTCTGCCCCTCACACTCCTCAACAGAATGGAGTTATTGAGAGAAAGAATAGGACCATAGTAGAGATGGCTAGAACAATGCTTAGTGAAAATTATTTGCCGAAATGTTTTTGGGGTGAGGCCGTAAACATAGGATGCTACATCTTAACTAGAACTCTTAGTAGAAAGGCCATAGAAAAGACCCCATATGAAATCTGGAAGCGAAGAAAACCCAAAATTGGGTATTTTAAAGCATTCGGGTGTAAATGCTACATCCTTAATAACAGAGAGCAACTAAGAATATTTGATCCTAAATCTAATGAAGCAGTTTTCCTTGGCTACTGAACACATAGTAAGGCTTATAGAGTCTTCAATAAATGAACCCAAACTATTGTAGAGTCCATACATGTGGATTTTGATGAGACTAACATTATAGGAAAGAAAAGCTACACTCCAGAAGATCAAGTTCCGAAAGCTGAAAAATTTGGAGAAAAGGAGGAAGTAAGAATTCTTGATTCATTTCAAATCAAAAAGAAGAGGAAGATGATGAGAAGATACAGGATGAGGTCCCTCCCTAAAAGAAACTTAGGAGAAAGGGGCTAACTTATGATGAAGCCGTTGGTGCCCAAGAAAAGAAAGCTAATAAAGGGAGGAGGCTCGCTGGAATAGTGCTGAATGAGGAAGCTAAGTAGTACAGGGAGAAAGCTGCTTTAGAAAAAGCAAGATCTAGCAAAGGGAAAAATGTGCCTAGAGCAACAGAAATTGTGGGGAGAGATGATGCACAGTATGACATCATTTAATCAGTGATAAAAGACAACATTAAAATAAATCAGGAAAGAACTGAAGGGCCCGGGGACTCATCTCAAGTCCCTCCAATTCTATAAGATATGGATATACTATCACAGTGTTTGGAAGCTAATAAATTCATGTATGCTCGTAGACTAGGAGCTCTTCCAGAAAATTTGCTTGAATTCGGTACTCCAATCATCAATCTTGAAAGTCCTAAAAAGGCACTGGAGAAGGGTGTTGAGGAAAATGCCAACATGCTTGGGGAGAAAAGATAAGCCCTGTAAAGGCAATTGTATGGGTGGTTAAGGATAGTTCCAACCATCTGGAGGCTAGGCTGGAAGAAGAGAATCACGATGCAGAAGTCAATCAGAATCAAATGCTATAAACAAAGAGGTAACCTCTGATCTCCTTCGCCTTAATTCTGGTCGTGAAGAGCACGACTTGGCTATAGTCTCTCATAATGTAGCTAAGGACATAGTGCTAAACCTAGATGTAAAGACTCTGGAGGAGGGAGGAAGTCTGAGATCCGGAGGGAACACTTCTAATGTGGACCCAACGGGTGTGGCTACTTCGGAGGAAAGGGAGGCAAAAAAGGATGGAGAAGAGAAAGAAGTAGATAAAGGCTTCAATTCAGAAGATGATGCAAAAAATAGTCCCTCTAGAAGAAGTTCCAGCTCCGGAGAAGAATCCAGCTCATCCTATGATGACTCATCCGGACCTTCAAATAGAAAGTTTCCTTCTTGCACCAAATCATTGACTCTTCCTGATGGAAACACTAAAGACTCCAAAGTCAGTGCTGCTCTTAAAGTACTTCAGGAGGCAACTCTTGAGCAATATGAAGAGATGTTTGTCAAGAAGAGTCTCCTGACAATCTGCACTCGCCTAAAAGTAGTAGAGAAGGAACTCCTCAAACAATCATCTGGGATCTGAAATAAAGGGGAAGTTAACTAAATAAAAGGTAGTTTAAACAGAGTTAAAGATAAAGTCATGGACTTTCCTACACCAGGAGCCATCGTAGAGGCTTCTCTCTCAAAGATCACCTCTACCCTTATTAAGCTCCAACAGAACATTTCCATAGCAAGTAGAGCAGTAGATCAAGCCAATTCATTGGCCTCAAATAATTGTGGAACTATTATAGACAAGGTCAGTGCCTTCTCCTCTGAACAGACCGAAGATATAAAAGCCTATCTGGATTCGAGGTTTGAAATCTTATCAAAATTCATTGAAGAAAAGGAAAATAAGTTTGCTCTACCGTGCCTTTCTGAGCAACAACGATCACTTTTGGAAAAACTGCAAAAGTTCTTTGAATGGGACTTGCCCAAAACACTCTCCACTCATGCTACTAACATCACCCAAGATATGTGTGGTCAACTAAATGGGTAAGACTCAGTGATTGAAAACGCAAGGGATGCAGTAGTAAAGGAGCTATCTACAGTAAATACTAGAATCCACAACATCTAGAAGGACCTTAGCGATGAGATCACTCTCCTTCAATCCAGAATAAATAAATTATCCATCTTCGGACCCTCATCTTCTGGACCCGCTATTCTGGAAAGCTAGCTTCTACCTATCTTCCACAACCAAATCCAAGCAATTAGAGACTCTGGCTTCTTTCGGCAGAAAGGTGTTATCTTCTTACTCAAAGTTATGTTCCCATACTTTGATAAGAAGGACCAAGGTTTCATTCTCCATCTTCAACCTTTAATCAAGCAGTCTTTATGACCAGTTGAAAAAGATAATCTAACCACATTACTTAACTCCACCTATAGTTAATCGGATCATTGATGAAAGGGCAAAAGGTAACTCTAACTATTCAATCTACTCAAGTGCATGGCAGCAGGCCTGGAATCAACACACCTATCTGGTTATCAATCCCCAGGATCCAAACAAAAAGGGGGAGAACAGTCAGATGGAGAATCAGAGTCAATAAAAGTTGGAAGGGACTGGTAAAGATAAGACTTTGGCCATAAGGAAGAGTGGACCATCCGGAGATATAGTTAAGATAGCTAAATGACAAAACTTGTAATATCTTGTCATAACTAGATTCACTTATATGTATTTCTGTATCTTATAACATTGAACTTCATGATGTTAACTATTGTTAATAGTAGAAGTATATATGAAGTGAAAATTCTTAACTATCTAAACAAACGCTTCTAAAGTACAATCTGCAATTATACTAAAACAAACTTAAAAGCTAGAATTATAAAATTATGGGGGAGTTAGAATGCTAAAATTATGGGGGAGCATTGTAAATGTCTAAGTATCAAGAATCATACTTAGTTCATATACTCCTATCCTATGCTTAGTTGACTTAGGTTTTTGTTTCCATCAAATAGGGGAGATTGTTGGGAAACAATGATCCGGATAAAAATCGAAAAACAAATCTGAATCAAGTTTGAAAGAAATGAAAACAATGTATGTAATACTCCCAAATCAAAATGGAAATATCCAGACAAAGATCAAGATACAAATCATCCATTGAACAAATTAAAAACCTAGGCACTAGAGAAATCATCCGGACAAAGTTTGGAAAGGAAACAAACTTCTTTCCTTAACAACCACCATCCAGAAGAATTGAATAAAGCCATCTTAGTAAGATATATCCGGAGTATATAGGTCTAAAAAACATCCAAAAGAGCTATATTTCAAACATAGGGAAAAGTTTCAACTATAACTTTCCTATCACCTTTTTGGTCTGTGAAAGTCAAAGATCCTTTCACCAAGACAAAGACAAAATGACAGCTTGCATATTTAAGAGAAAGGATAAAAGGTCTGACACCGGATAGAGAAAAGCTAAATACCTTTTCTCCTAGACCAACATGGATGTGTGTGGAGATCACACTAAATAGCAAAAAGTATAAAAGTTGGTGCATCATAAAAATGACAAGTAAAATGATCACTGACAACTTTCTAGCCTCAATCCAAAGATTTCAAACGGGTCAAAATATAGTCTAACGGATTGATCAACGGATCCAAAAGCTCCACATCATGACCTGATCAAGGGTGAAGATGGAATGAAAGCTCACCAACCATAAATGGCTACATTTATGATGAAAGCCTATAAAATGAGCTCTTCACCAAATGAGAAGGTTAACTGGTTGATTTATAAAAGCAAGTAACAAAGCAATACTTATTCAATCAGTTGATACAATCCCTCCAAGAACCTTTGATTCAAAATTTATTTGTAAGTATTCCTAAGTGAAACTATAAACTTGAGGAACTCCAAAAACTAACCCTTTGTTAAAAACCAAAGTGTAAGAATCTCTAACTTGGGTGAGTTGAGAGATTGGGATTTAGCTTAAAGTAGGTGCTTTGAGTGAGATCTCCCGCTAGGACTCAGCTTATATTCGAGGTAGAAGGCTAAGTGGTATATCCTAATAAAGATAAGAGGACTTAGGAGTTGGTGCTTCTAGTGGTATATCCTACTTCCGAAAGGGGTACCATCCGGAGATAAATCTGTAAGGCTTGATTCCTGTCAGGTGTAAAGGAATCCACTATTGGATAAGCTCGGAGGAAGAAACTCTGGGGACTGGACGTAGGCGGGGCCGAACCTATATAAAATACTTGTGTTTGATTTTCCTTCTCTTTTACTTTATTGCACACATTTGCATCATCTAGATCCATCTTTCGGATCAAAATCAAACACACTACACTAAGACTTTCTAAGTTTATAAATTCCTCAAAAAAGGGTCATTCACCCCCATCTGCCCTTATAAATACTCTCACATGGACCAACATGAGGAATGCCCCTATGGTGGGTGCCCCCAGGGTCTTTTGTAATGGGGGGATGCCCTTAGGATCTAATTCCTCTACGGGGGATAGGGGGATGCCCTTAGGTTGGTGGGGGGGATACCCCTGGGATCCTATGATTTTGTTGCTCGAAAATGGGGTGATGCCCCTGGGGTTATGGGGGGATGCTATTGGGATCTGATGATTTTGCTGCTGGGAAATGGGGGGATCCCCCTATGACCTGATTCCTCTGCTGGGGAATTACCCTAGGGTGGGTGCCCTTAGGGTTCTTGATGATAGGGGTATCCCTCTTAAGTGATTCCTCGATTGAGGAGTAAAGTAATACCCTTTAAGTAGAGCCTCTTCTGTTAGGGAAGCCTTTCTTGGTAAGATTCATTTGCTGGGGAAGAACTCTTATGCTACGATGGACCTGTACAAAAAATTTCCCTATTAATGATCAATTGGAAAATGGCTTACCGTGATTCTTGGTTGACTTTTATGAAAAAAAAAATATTTTCCCTCCTCAATCATGGATCAAGGTGAGCTAGGGGCTTACCCTAAATATAACTAAAATATAGGGTTGAGGAGGAGTGGGGTTGGCCCCGAACTCGGGCTACATGAACTTCTAGTGCTTTTTTAAACACTAGTTCAAAAATCTGCCCTTGGATAGCAAAAGAAGGTCTTCGTGGGTAGGCTAGGACCCGTAAAGGTAGGGTTTTTAAAAGTTAGGACCCATACGGGTGGGGTAGGATCCGTACGGGTCCTCAACAGGGGTTTCAAATGCTGATTAGGCTCCTCATATTCTACCTTACACAAAATTTTCCCATTTTACAATCTTCGGTGATTTTCTCCCTAAAAATAATTAAGATGTATAAAAAGATCCTAAAGATTGGCCGTTTCTCCCTTAAACTTAAGGATTTGCCCCCGGTGGGCAATTCAGGGCTTCGAGAATGCTTTCCTTTAGGTATGCCTTTCACGAAGGAGACTCGTTTCTGTGGCTCATTCCTATCTCCGAATTGCCCCTAATCCCTTCTCTTGAGACCTATGCTTCAAAACTCCAAGTAATGCTTGATTCCCCATTTTCCATTTTTGAACCCTTTGAAAATTTCTCAAAATTTGGCATGAATTTGGGTGTTTTAGACTTTGGAACAGAGCCTGATGCATGTAACTTTAGCCTAAGATGCTTTTAGGATAGTTTTGGTTTAGCTTTGGTTAAGATTGGATGAATTTGGACTTTTGGGAGGTTTCTCACCAGAGGGACTATTTGCAGGGGACTTATACGGGTCTTGTTTTTTATACAGGTACACCTTGTAGACCCGTATAGGTGGGGGGGACCCGTACGAGTCCTTCTTCTCGGGATAAAATATTTGAAACATGTATTTCTGCAATCCTTTTCTGATTTTCAACCTGTCCATTGTATTCTAACCTTGTTGAGTTGTAATTCTATTCTTTGCAGTTTCAATACAAGACTATGGAAGCTCTGAGCTTCTGCAAGAAACGGTACGAGGAGATCCATTCCGTAGGGGATGCCAAGTTATTGACCCGCATTGTTTCCTTTAGCTTTAGTGACATCATTGGGGCCATTCCTCAGGCTCCAAAGACGCTGGCCCTCGAGGCCATTTCAGCCTTAGTAGAGAGATGGTCAAAGACGACTCATACCTTTTATCTACCAATTAGGGAGGTAACCATCACTCCTTCGGATATGTGTGCAATGACGAGATTAGAGTGGAGCGGGGATATTGTCCACTTTGATGTCTATGCGGATTGGTGGCATTCCCTACCTGAGGTGAAAGCCTACATTGCTAGATTACTTGGGCTTCATTTGGGTAGGATGAACAAGGTCAAGTACAGGGGCGTGCATGCATACTGGATTGGGGAACCGAGTCCTATTGTGGCTGGTAGAAGGGATCAGTAAGCCACTATAAGGTGTCAATTATGTGTGGGTCTCCCTTAGCGCCTGCGTAAGAGGTAGAGCCCACTGGGGGTTGGTTTGATTTAGGCATGACAAAACCTTTTTTTGTTCTAGTTTGCACAATAAGCCAATTTTAATAAATAAAAGAATCGAGACCCAAATCTTGATACAAATGATAGAGTTGCCACCCAAGTTGTCTACTTGGGAAAGAGTTTTGGCACGGTTCTTATTTGGTAGGAGACTTATACCAATGGGATCAGAGATTCGGGTATCGGATTAGTCACTTATTTCTCATTTAGTTGATTTAAAATTACATTCACCGCATAAAACCGTGTTCGTTTTCATGATTTGGGGAATTATCACAGAAATCCTGTTTCTACACTCTTTTATACTCATTACATGCATTTACGTATTACAATAAACCATAAGAAATAAATGGGAGAATAAAAATTACAACCGGGGAAAAATGGGGGAACTGGAAGAGAACCTATACATTTGTTCTAAGTTATAAAATAAAATAAAAATAAATTCTCCCGTATCCACAAAGATTAGCACAGTTTATAGCACATCATAAGTCCGCATTTTATTACGAAAAATATGATTATGTTAGCATGGCGGTTTTACGATCGATAGTGCCCGGGTAGCTTCTAGGATCGGAAAGAAATAACTGGTCTTCAATGTATTTTACTGTAAAAACACAGTTTAACATTTTTGGGTTGATTTACCAGATTATTAGTGTAAGTGATCGCATGGCGTATGGTGAGTTGGATTGATTTTAACCGAATTAAAATGAATTCTTGATTCTGCCTGGGACTAGTACCCGTACAAGTGGGTGGGTCATGTACGACTACTAGGGAGGACTGGTATAGGTATACGGGTCTTGTCTGGTCCAGGAAGAAGCTTTGTTCAGTTTAACTTTCAGATTAATGGACGAAAAAATAAATTAAAAATGGGATTTCCTTCTATATGAGTATAGTGCACCAATTTAATATCTTGAAGATACAAGGTGCCAACAAGGCTCATACGAGTTAGACCAGACCCAAAATAAGAAATAGAAAGAGCAAATATAATAGACGAGGCAGAGAATAACAACAATAAAAATAACTGAAATGTGAGTCTCTTTGAAACTCAGGAGCGTTACCTTTGTGGCGTGAATCCACTTTGAGGCGATCCCTTTGCTGTTGAGACAGTCCAACCAAAGTACATGGTGAAACAGGACTATTTAGGAGAGTATTTGTATCAACAGAACCTTCCCTAAATCCTAATAAACAAAGTTAGGAATGAACAAAATGTGGACAAAACCTCAAGGAATGGGTTTTCTCCCTATTTTATACCTCCTATACCTCCACTATACCTTTTCTATACCAATAGAAATTGCTACAACCTTACTATAATTTCTTTATAGTATATTTTTCATATAAATTGTGTGTGAAATGGTTGGGGAAAGGCCCTATTTATAGGGTGAAAATAAGGTCTGAATGTAATAATCTACATTCAAGACATGCCTTTTCCTAAAAAAAGTAAGAGATAGCTTCCGAAAGAGCCTGATTAGGCAACAAGATGACCCGTATGGATAGGTCCCTACCTATACAGGTCATATGGGGACCTATACGTGACCCCTTCAGGCGTATGGAGGGAATCTACCCGTACGGGTCTGCTAGTGGATCCGTACAACCAGGCAGCACCCGCACGGGTCCCTAAGGGCATACTAGGTCTCCTAACTCCAGCCAAACTCAACTCTGCAGCAGTAGGAACACCTCTGATGAACAAAACTTGTAAGGCATTGCATCATATAGCTCTCATCATTGTTTCGTGCGAAGGATTGTTAAAATCCAGTGCTCACAGCCATCATAAATAATATGAGGGTCATTAATGTTTTAGGCCTTGGCCTAGATGATAAAGTCATAGAAATCGAGAAGAATTTCTCGGATTTTGAAGAAATGCTCCCCAAGCTTAAATGTATTGTGGGGCCCTCTAATGCCAAATACACAGATATAAAAAATTCGAGCTCACAAAACTGGAGCCATTACTTGCTAACTTCGTTATGCCCTACATCCCACCATTTGATGGCACGGGTTCCCCCTGAAGCTTACATTGAGGGGTACCTACACATTATGATGAGTATGGGCATTCTCGAAGTCCATCAGGTGAACTTATTTCAAACAATGTTGTGAGATCCTGCTATAGATTGGTACATGAGGATGTCCAACCAAGTAAAATCAAGCTAGAAGTTGCTCAGTACAACCTTTATCAAAAATTAAGCTTACAATGTCCAAGTGGAATCAACCTTGGAAGACTTGGAAAGAGTTCGGTAGGGTATCAACTAACCCATTGAAACTTAATACCCCAGGTGGGTCGCCGTATAGTCAATGGTAGACAGTGCCCCAAAAATGGATGCCTTGGTTATCAAATTGGTTGGAGGATGTAATCCCAAGTTCCGAGAAGAAATGAAAATGAAAAAATTCCACACTTTCGGTGCTTTTATGGAGTATGCCAAAAGAATCGAGAAATACGACAAAAAGGAACGTATCAGATAGGAGGAGGTAGCCTATTACTCTAAAAGTAAGCAATATGACAGAGTGGCTCAACCAAAATCTTACCAGCTAAAACCTTCCTATGTCAAAACGGAGGAAAATATAACGGAGGCTATCACCGCCACAATCGCTCCAACACCTCCTCAACCAATCTCGCCATGGACTGAATCATTGTCTCAAATATTCACTAAACTAAGAAAGGCTGGGAGCATGCAAAGTTTAAAACCCTTCATGCCTCCATATTTGGCTAATAAAGACAACTTTTTTGCATATTGTGTAGTAAAAGGACTCAGAACTAATGAGTGTGTTCGATTGCTGTGAGATCTCTAAAAGATGGTTCAGGAAGGGAACCTACAAGAACCAGAAAGGAAGTCAGGTACACAAAATAACCCACTTCCGAACTTGGAATCTCCCGTTAATGCAATTCTTCTTCACAAGGACGATAATAGTGGAAGGGATCGCTCTTAGTTTGATCCTAGTTTTGGGATACATGACATTGAGAGGGAACTCATAGAATTAGACAGGGTAGACACTTGTACAAGAGAGTTATGCGAATCCAGGAAACTTATGGCTCTAGAAATGGAGGATCTTAGATATGAAGGAAATACCAATGCAGTCACATTCTTGGAACACTTCTACGACCTCCTAGTGAAGTATGATATTCCGTCCAATAGTATGGTCACCGCCATTCCCATACTCCTCATAGAAGATGCGATGGACTAGTATCTTACCCTATCACCTAAGCAATTATGGGACTGGGTGGAGTTAGAACAACAATTCTTAGAAACCTTCCCTAGAGATAGGATTAGGATCTTTCAAGAGTCCCTCACTATGGGAAATCATGCAACATATCTTATTGACCATGAAAAGACCCCTGCATGAGAATGGTGGCAGTCAAGCAATACCACAGTATACCTGGAAGACCTGAGAATAGTAGGGATCATAAACGTTGAGGATGATGGGATAGAGGTCAGGTCGAATATCGTAAGCCTCCTTAATTCATTCTGCCAACTCAGCCATACCATGTCCCCGATTATGTTGGCTACCCTCCTTGATGGCAAAACTGCCAATTGATATAGCAGTATACCAATTAAATGGTAGTGGGATCTTTTCGATGTAAGCCCTAGCCTTGTGCTCACCTTTGTAACACGCAACTCATTAAACTTGGTACTAAGCCAAGAATCGGCCACTAAGAGCACAGCCTCATCCAGGTGGCATGTAGGAGACACAGATTTAATACCCTGTGAGACATTATTCATTAATGCCATCTCACTTGATAAAGAAGAGGAGTGGGGACTAGATAATGAAGATGAGGATCCTTACTTTGATGACAACCCTATATTTAATGAAATAGACATGATCGAAAGGGTGTCGGCTAACAAAGATGAACTTAGGTGATAGGGTCTCCGCTACATAGCCAATTAGGAAGGGAATTAGACCAGGTTCTTAGGAGACTCCGACCCGATTAAATTCCTAAGATGGTTCCTCTAAACTTTGGAGTTATACGACATTAGCATCCTAGGAGCAACGTTCTTGTTTCCTATATTCCTGGTCGGCGAAGCCTAAGTCTGGTGTTTTTGAATCCTCATGGGATTGGCCGCTAATGTGCCAAAAATTCATCTAAGCATTTGCTCCTTACATGTCATTTTTTTAGGAATGATTAGGGCTCCTACTCTTGTGTCCTTCCACCTTCCCCCGAGTGCATATGCTTTGGGCCCATTTATGAGAGGTATGTAAGCATGCCCGAGGATGGAACCATGCACATGATCCATCGCACCATCATCACTATACTCACATGAAGTGAGGAGATGTGAGGCCTACATAGGTTTGAGGAATGTGCGCCCCACTTAAATCCTTACTTTGAAGTAGGGGAGAGTAGCAGACATCTCGAATGAGGCTGACCTTTCAAATGAAAGAGTTACGCTTCCTAAGCCACCTCACGCAACAGAATCGACCTGTCAATAGCCAGAGAATGGCCATGGATACTTGAGTGACAACGAATTTGATTACATGTCAAATGAGTGCATCCGACCGGCCTTGCAGCCTTCAGTAGGAACAAAGTTTTTTTGTTTTAGATCAGAAGGTACCCCGGGTGATAGTGAACCTGCATGAGGGCTAGGAGGTATTGCATACCCTAGCCCAATGCCGAATAGGCCATGCCATATTGTGCAACTACCGCAAAATCATGGCAGGTTGGCGACCTTGATTATCCTAGTGATAATGAATACACGCAGATGTCAAATAAGTATGTTAGGAGAATCCTTGCTGATCCTTAATTATGGGAACCTAAACCGTTGTACTTCTGGGATCCGTCACCTAGAGGAATTACAGATGCTCAACCCTTGCCAGATCCTAAATCCCGACATTCTTGTCTAATAAGGGAAGAATTTCAGGGGATCATGGACCGAAGCCCCATAGAAGTCAGCACAATTGGAATTGGAAATCTGATGGAAAGACTATTTTTCCGGAGAATCCAGCAAGAAAATAGGGGACCTTTGTGGCAAAGGAAGCCTCAATCCAGTACTCCTGTCAACCTAACAACGTTCACGAGCATTCAAGATGACCAAAGATTCTATAGGCAGCTGAATGTATCCTATCAATCGACCATTGCTTGGGAAGCCACCCACGGGACTATGCTCCTTCTTGATTGCCACTAGAGCTCAGGTATGATGGAGGTGGACACCCTCAAATCTACCTTGCCATATTCATAGAAGTGATGAATTCAAAGAACGAGCATTACCATCATTGGCCCGAAATTTTCTACACCACCCTTAATGGGAGGGCACTAGAATGGTATAATCAAACTTAGAATAACCCAACCATGTATCACTATTACTTCTTCTGGGCTATCGTAAGTCAAGAATTCCTTTATCACTTTACAATGGAAATACTGGATGAAGGACTAAGAGGAGATCCACCCAAAATGGAGCCATACCCCAGAGATAGGCCCACATCTTGAGCTTATCCATTCTTTACAATAATACCCCAGCTGGAGATCGTAGAAATATTAAATGGACTGCTCCTGGCTTGATCTGACATTGTTAACATGGTCAAAGGAAATGAGCCATAAGCACATGTAATAGATGAGATTCTTTGGGCAAACCCTGCCATAGCTTTGCTGACAGATGTTAACTACAAGCCAAGAGGCACGAAACCCCCGATTTTGCATACCACTAAGCCCACACAGCCAAAGGACATTCCCCTAGAGGAGGATTTCGATGAGTTTGCAGTATTTGAGCTCGAGACCGCCTCTAAAGCCCAACCGGAGCACATTAACCATGTCACCCTGTTAGCACAGGTTCGTTCCAGCCCAATGAGGAATAATGCCTATTTCGTTCAGCGATCAGACAAATGAGCCAAAAAGGACCAAAGTGTCATCCAAAATCCGAAATTAAAAATCCACATTCCAAGAAATCTTCGATTTACCATTTTTTACTGAAAAATCAAAGGATCAAAATTTGGTCATACATAGGTAATCCTCCCTCTAGGTAATTACCTATCTACGATTAAAAAAATCAAATCTTACCGAGATCTGACAAGGTTTTATAGGATCTAATGTAAAATCTTGTCAGATAGGTAATTAGCCCACCGACTAATTGACTTTATAACTAGCCCGCTGGCTAATTACCTCCCTAGTATAAATACGGGGTCACCCCCCTCATTTAGAGAAGAGAGACAAATTTTATAAATTTCCAAAATTAATTTGTGTCCTATTTCAGTTCCGAAAATCCCAAAAGTCCGAAAACTCTATCAAAACACTTCCAAATTCAAGCTTTGTCGCCTAGACTAGGTATAAACTTGATTTACCATCTTTTTAGATCAAGATCCCACAGTGATCTTCTGTCTAAGAACGATTCAATTTCTCTCAAAACTTTACATTTCCTTTAGAAATAATCCAAGATTGTAATCATAACTTGGGTTAAATCTATTTTCCAACCAAATCACACTCTGACAACTTCAGTTATATACCGGCTCTCAAGTCATCATGGATAGACAAAAAGGTAAGCTCAGGGTAATTGACTCTAAGCCCAACTTTAAAATTCATTTTTATTACTTTATTATCACATATGGCATTCCATTTCTTTGATTAAGTGAGCCACTGGTGCATCTTAAACTATAATATGTGTAAATAAGCTCGCAGGTAAGGATAAACATCTAGAATGTGCAGAAACTCCATCCGAGTTTTCGGGGAAAGACCAAAACGCTGCCGTTACTCTGCCAAAATTTTGGTAGAAAATATCAATTTTATATGCCGTTATAATGCATGCTTTATTTCTTGAATTTATTTCTTAAAATAAAAGCCATTATAATTCAGAAATTACCACAAACTCCAAAATTGCAAAATTAATCCAAACAATTTTAACAATGAGTAACTACGATGTTCGAACTCAAAATCTCATTCTCTTTTCGGTATAAAAATCCCATTTTGGATCAATATAACACAATTTCCGGTGGAGCTGAACTGGGTAGCGACTCTATTTTATTTTTAAGTAAAGTAAAAATGCTTTATTTTAAAAATATCTTTTCCTAATAAAATGTATAAATATATTTTTCAATATAATCACATTTTTTGCTTATAAAGCCACCACATTTAAGCGAATCAGATTTTCTTAGACCAAACCAAACACCGCAGTTTCCTCAAACTACACCAAATCGCGTCCCACGATCCCTACCTCGCATGTACACCATTTAAAACCCCTCGCCCGCTCACAGTGGCGAGTCTGTTGGGGATATTATTTTTATAAAAACCCAATTTTTGTAAAAAAAAATTTGACATGATAATTAAAATATTGTTCAAATTAAATTTTGAAATTATGGAATTTATGATAATTCTTACACTACATAAATTTTAGGACCGCATAGCATCTGCATCCTTCACCCTTAAACCAATTTAGGTGTCTTTTGGTGAAGTATCTCCAAATTCGCTTAGGGCTTAGGGGTACGGATCCAATCACACCACTTGCGTAATGTACGAGGACCTTGCTCACTTAAGGGCAAGACTACCTGCATATATTACATGTGGAAAAGTTTCCTTTAGTTCGCTTAGGGCCACTATACTATGTACACAAAGGCGCAGGGTAGCCCAAATTACATCCAATCCTAAGACTGAAACCACATATAGATGGAATATAGATATTTCCCCATAGGTTTACCCAAAAACCTTGAGTGCATATAAGCAGGCTTTGCTAAGTCCCCCGTTGGCTTTAAAATGAAGTAACCCAATGGTGTTGAAAGGGCGATAGGCGTGATCTAACCGTTTGTTGCTTCTGCAGGTTTATTAAATATAAATAAACTAAAAACGGACATCATAAACATTATGATTGTATGTAAACTAACCACATTATTATGCAGCCATAACATTTGTGTGTGGCATCCCATTTTATCACCCTTAGACTAGTGAGTCCACCTAGGCTCAACCCATGATCCAAAATAATAAAGACCAATGAATCTACCCAGGCTCAGCCGACGAGCCAAAATATACAAACCTTTCGAGTGACCCTAGAGTCAACTCACCCTTAGACTAATGAGTCAAACCTTTTGAGTGACCCTAGAGTCAGCTCGCCCCTTGGACCAATGAGTTAAACCTTTAGAGTGACCCTAGAGTCAACTCTCCTCTTGGACCAATGAGTCAAACCTTTTGAGTGACCTTAGAGTCAGGTCAACCCTTGGACCAATGAGTCAAACCTTTTGAGTGACCAGAGAGTCAGCTCATCTTTGGACTAATGAGTCAACCCATCTTTGACCAGCGAGTCAACTCACCCCAGAGCTATCAAGTCTAACCTGACTTAAGCGCTTAGTCTTTGAACCGTACGGGTGTGATGTTCCACGAATATCATTGACTACCTTTGTCGATTAATCCTAGAATAATTGGCACTTGTATGACGACACAATGAGAAGAGGGCATGCACTTAAGAAGAATCCTGTCATTGGTAAACAAAGGGTGGTGACATCAGTGCTAAGGGTGTTCTACCTATATGCGCATATGTCTAGCCGAGTTCAGGCATGTAGACATAATTAAGTTTGGGGAGCTTGTCGCTAGTCTTGGACTTAGCTATAAAGGGGGCTTATACGAGAATACATGGCATAACTGGTCGATAGCTATTGTCGCTATCCTGATAAGCCTCGGTAGTGCAAAACTAGTGCATATCTATGAAGATTAAGGCTGGTCCTGAGGTGATACGGGAGAACCTTGGGGCACCATACGGGCATAACGTAATGCCAGACTCTCGGCCCATGACAAATGGTATTAGAGCTGGATTCTAAATGTACGCTCTTATCTATAAGTCAAAGTGCTAGAACACTGCATGCCCTAATGTGAAAAGGGTAATGGCCCCATCATCGGGATATAAGGAAGAAGTTCGCAGGGAAGCCGAGCGACTTGCTTGCGAGGAAGAAGTCCATAGGGGACACTCGCGTAAGATGGAAGCGCTGCACATCCTTTGGGGAGAAAGTAATAGTTTCAGTTGACAAGCTGGATTAGGCCAGGGTGAAGACTCCACTCGAGGAAAGAAAGTAAGTTGTGAACTCCTCTCGAGTCCAGTTGATGAAGGGATCCAGTTAAGGAAGGGATTAGAGGGTTACACACCTAGTCTGGAGTAGAGGAAGATTGCAGTGGTAGAGGTATGACAATCATGCTATCTTTGGGCAAACAGAGTCCTTCTTCCCCTAGCACGAGGGAGTGCTAGATTTTCAATGGGGGAGAATGTCACGCACCAAATTTTAACCACCATTGTTGCGTGATGGTGCTACAGGAAGAGGGCATGCAATTAAGAAGGATCCTACCATTGGTAAATAAAGGGGTGGTGGCATCAGCGGTAATGGTGTTCTACCTATATACATATATGTCTGGCCGAGTTCAGGCATGCCGACCTAATTAAGTTTGGGGAGCTTATTGCTAGTCTTAGACTTAACTATAAAGAGGGCTTATGTAAGAATACATGGCACAACTTATCGATAGATGTTGTCGCTATCCTGATGGGCCCTCGGTAAGGTAAAACTAGTGCATGTCTATAAGGATCAAGGCTAGTCCTGGGGTGATGTGCTAGAACCTTGGGGCACCGCACGGGCATAACGTTATGACAAACTCTCGGCCTATGAACATGGAAAGCATAGTCAGTATCAGTACGAGTGGGGGGCCGGTGTTGGAACATAATGCTTGGCAACCCCTTACTATTTCTACATATCTACTCATTCATTCATCCACTCATGCATCCCAATAGGCTGAGGTAAATGAAGCTTAGAGCCACACCTGGTACACTTACTAACACTTCACTCTTGTATTTTCTGATTGAAAGCAAGAGAGAAGGAGGCTAAGACGTATTATGGAAGTCCAAAAGTCACACCCCTACCACCAATTAAATCTCTGACTGAATTTTTCTCTAATCCAGAACTCGAAATCGTGATACCAGATGATGATGTAGTTGGATAGTCCCTTAGGATAATTCTTAATGCTCCAGAGTTTTGTGATGTTTCGGAAAGGCTGAGCGCTGCTAACACTTAGAAAAATCAGGAGCAGGAGGTAAAAATAGTAGCACTAAAGGCAAAGATGGCAGGCATGGAGAAGCTGTCCCTGGCTAAAGACAAATCTATTGCTCCCTCTATTGAACAATATGTAGATATTGACTGGTTCTTGCCAAAGGAGTTAGAAGCCCTTCTGGCTAACTTTGTGATGCCTTACATAGCCCCATATGCTGATACTAGACCCCCTCATGTGGATGTGAAGGGTTATCTTCAAATCATGACTGGAATGAACATCCTCAAAGTTCATATAGTCAATCTATTCTAAGCTACTTTACGATAACCCACCTCTGAGTGGTAGATGAGGATGCCAACGAACATGAAATCTAATTGAAGAAAGTTATGCTCGGCATAGCTAGAAAATTATGCCTTCAATATGAAGGTCAAAACTACTTTTCAAGACCTTAAACGAATCAAACAATGGCCAAATAAGTCCTTCAAAGAATTTTACTTGAGGTGGATGGCTCTTTGTGTACTTGTAACTGAGGCACCTGACCAAGACACCTTAATAGTGAAGCCTTTCGAAGGCTCTAGCCCAGAATACAGTGATAAAATGAAAATGAAGAGATTCGACACCTTCAACAACTTGGTAGACTATGCCAAGAGGCTTGAAAAGTATGCGGAAGAAGATCGAGCAAAGAGGCAAGAACAACAAGCTTATACTAAACCTCGGTACTGGGAAAAGGGCGGATCCTCCAAGCAAGGCAGTTCTGAGTCCCCAAAGGCCCCAGCTAAAGTCATAGCAGCCACTTAGGTGCAGACTCACCAATCTATCTCCCGATGGGCAGAATCACTAACATAGATATTCACTAAACTGAGAAAGTCTGACCAACTCCAAAGCATCAAGCCATTCGCTCCGCCTGCTGCTTTGGACAAAGACAACTTCTATACTTATCATGTGACCAAAGGACACCGTACTAATAAATGAGCCCAGCTACTAAAGGTCTATAGTAGATGATAGCTGATGGGAGAATGAAAGAGCCTAAGAAGAAACCCAGCACTCAGACTAATACTCTGTTAAACTTTCAAGCCATGGTAAATGCCATCGGTATTTATGTAGGAGCCATTGAATATGGTGTCGACGTAACGGACAACTTTTGGCATGACCCATGATGAGGTGACAATTTGATCTTCAATAACATGGATATCCTCTACATGGTTGACCAGTACATTTTGTGAATGAGCAGAGAAAGGCTGGATCAATACCAAGTGCTGCCACACCTCATATACCGAGAAGACTCCTACCCGAAAGAACATGTAGAGGAATTCCTTCAGTTTATGCACAAACAGGGAATAGCTATGATGGGTTTTACATCTCAGTTCCCCAGACTATTTGAAGGCCCAACCTTGGATTGGTACGATACGATGCCGCTAGAAAGCCGTTGTTTTATGGAGAGATCTTTCCTCCATTACTTTACGGTATCTCAGCCATACCCGGATGAACTCTACTGGTGGTTGGCACTATAGGTAGATCGACATAATATAAACTGACACGATATCCCTCCTCTACAACCTCCTATGTATACTCCCTCAGATTACATGAGTCCGAACTACATTGAAACAAGTTTATTCGAGTTTGGGAGCTCCTCCAGAGCAGCATGTCCAGAAACCCAAGAACTATATGATCTTGAGCAAGCGTGGAACAACCATGAAGACCAGCAAAGGTATCTTAGCCTGAATCTAGATGAGGGTACAAGAGACCCATTTGGAGGAATCTATGTCAACATTACTATATATGGTGCCCGTGTGGAGGAAACATTCGCCAATATATGAACCATGGTGTCTGAATTTCATGTAGCCATCACACGAGTCGAGGCTAGAGTAAATCCCAAGAAAGATCCTGTGGAAAACATTAAGGAAGATCCCAAGGAAGATCCTGAGGAGGATCCCGCAGAATATCTAGAGGAGGATCCAAAAGAGGGCTCTGATGATGATATCCCAGCTCAGTACACACAAAATTGGGTCTTTAAATAATGGAATGGGCAGCAACCTTATGAGGATTCAGATAAGGAAGTAGAAGAATTTGTGGACTCCAGTGAATTAGATCATGAAGATGAAAGTGAAATAGACAACTTGGGGTACGAATTAGAGACCTTTTCAAATGACGAGCTAAATCACTTACTGGAAGATTTTAAGTACCAGGCTCCCTTCCCCAATGGTATAATGCTCGATTACGATGGTGCCGAGAGGACGGTGCCGAGAGCTACGCCTCCTCTCTAGAGCATGACTTCTTAGGCACCTTATGGTCTACAACAAGTAACGATTTTGCAGACTTTATGGATTTTGACTCAGGTACCAAACATACCATTAATATAATTCGAGACGAGGGGTAAGAACCCTCTTGGGAGTACATCATGGAGAGGATCTGTGTCAAAATGAGTTCGCCCGAGCTAGTCATCAGATTTAGAGTTCAGACTTGAGGGAAGTTTACCCCATATTCCATGACAAAAGTACAAGGCCACGCCCTCACATCCGTGAATTTATGCAAATGATGAACGATGGGTAAATTCACTATGCCCATTGGCCCTAAAGGTTCCGCTGGACTCTCTGAGAAAAGGCAATTGTTTGGTATGAAGGGCTGACATTTTACCAGAAGTCATTCTAGAATATTTTAGCTAGGCAATTCATTGATTACTTCACATGGGTCGATCTGCTAGAGAACTCAACCCTTGAGTTAGACAGACACGAAAAGCCATTATAGTACTGGAAGTGGGAAGCTACCAATGCTATCTATCCGATGTCAATGGAATCAACCAAGGAATACCCATGGTGCATGAATAAATATAACAACAAGCAAATCGCCTACAACGATGCACCAAATATGCTTGATGAAGGGGAACTAACTGACAAAGCCTCCTCATCCATCCTTCTGATCAGACAGGAATCCAACCCAATCTTGTGCTAAATTCTGCAAGAGAACCCTATCATTCTAGAAAAGCATCCTGAAAAGATTCCTTTCATGCAATGGCCCTTGCCCACTAAAGCACCAACTTGTGTGAACAAGCTGATTGGCTTGGGATATATACCGCTTGATGAAGACTTTGATGAATTCAAGGTCATCAAAACAACAAACTCGTCAACCCGAGTTGTCAGTCCTATAACCAGAGGAGGAAAAGTCACTGGGTCAGTGACTCTAACCTTGCTAAGGTTGGAACCTCCTGCACCTCATACTTTTATTAATCCCTCAAGATAGATAGAAAGCCCGATTGTGGATTAGTTGAAAGCCACTACAATAAGTCTGCATACTACTTAATAGTGAGACTAGAACTGTTATGCCTGACATCGTCTTCTTGAGTTTGGATCTACCGGATGAAGGCATTTGCCATAACACGGCTCTCTACTTGAAGGCTAGTGTCTTCGGGTGCATCATGCGCTACACAATGTTTGATGATGGTTCATCACTAAATGTATGTCCTAAGGATATCCTACCAATCCTAGGACTAACTAAGAAGGACTTAAAGAGATCCACAATAGTCATCAAGGCCTATGACAACTCCAAGAGGACCGTCATTGGCAAGTTCAACCTAAAGTTACCATCAGGGAGATATCATCTATAGTGCTTTTCACGGTCATAGATATCCCAATGACCTTCTCTATACTACTTAGATGGCCATAGTTCCATGCTTTAGGATGACTTTTGTCCACTCTTCACCAGATGATCAAGATCCCGTTCCATGAAAAGATCATCACTCTAGAGGCTGATGAGGCATCAGTGGTGGCAGCGCTAAAAATTGAAGAAAGCCATATGAAAGGATTTACCATAGCCATAATCGGCAGGAGTCAAACAAGCGATTAGAGGTGCACTAGGGCCCATGGATTCAAGGATACATGCAAAAGCACCACACTCCTTGCAAGGGACTGGGTGCCTATGAACAGGGAATGCTGACCTTCAATACATAGGTGGGAGAATGGAAACCCGTAGGACTCGATTACACAGGTCCTAGAAGAATCGCCCATAAGACCATCTTTTAGAAGAAGCTGCAATAGCCCTACAAAGGGGCACCCAAGCCTGTTACTCACCAAGGAAAGACAATTCTAGGATTCAAGATTTTCTTAGACGTAGTCAACTATGGCAAGCATAATGGAAGTTCCATAACCTGTGTGCTGAAAGGAACAGATCATCAGCCAGATTCAAGGGTAATTCCAGATCAGATCATGTTTGATGAACAGGTACACCCGAACAAAGTCAAAAAGCTAAGTAGAGAGGAGGTAATCCTCGGCACCCTAGCCAAACACCTTCAGGCGCAACTCAAGATAGTGGAGGAAGCAAAAAGAAAGGGAGGTGGCTTGACCCAAACCATCATGGGCACGGTCACAACCATGAAAGGCAAGGCAAAGGTGCAGGAGGAAGATGACGAGGACATCCAGTTAAAGCCGACTGCCATAGGAAATTCATCTGCTATGGAGCCAAACCCTACCAATCAGGATGAGTCTTTTGTTTCCATTTCTAGTTTGTTGAAATGAATAATTTACTTTATGATGATAATAAGATGAAGAACTCTACTTATTTGGATTGTGTTTCTGATTACGATTCCATGCATCCATTCCAACATTCATGTAGCTTTTTTAACATCAATAATTATATTATAAAAGAAATTAACTTAAATACAGAAGATGACTAAAAAATGGTATACAGTTCTAACCAATTGCCCATTGAACAAGAGAGAGAGTTGATAAAAGTATTGAAAAATCACGTTTTAGCCTTTGCTTGGTCTTACGAAGACATGCCAGGACTTGATCGGTACATCGCCGAGCACAAGATCCCCACAGACCCAAAAATTTGACTAGTGAAGCAACAGATGAGAAGAATGCTCCCAAAATAGGCAGAAAAGGTCAAAGCGGAAGTAGCCAAGCAGATCAAGGCTGATTTCGTCGAGGTTGTCGAGTACCCCGCTTGGTTGTCCTATCTAGTTCATATACCCAAGAAGAATGGCAATGTCCGAGTTTGCGTTGACTTTAGGGACTTGAATAAGGCCACCCCTAAGGATGATTTCCCAATACCATACATCAATGTTCCAGTAGACAGCGCAACAAGAGCTGCCATGTATTCCTTTATGGATGGATTCTTGGGATATCACCAGATCCTCGTGAACATAATAGACAAGTTCAAAACTGCGTTCATCTCAGAATGGGGAACCTATTGTTTCAGGTTAATGGCTTTTGGACTAAAAAATGCAGGGGCAACTTACCAACGAGCAGTCACAGCATTACTCCATGACCTAATCCATAAAGAAGTCGAGGACTATATAGAAGAAATTATTGTAAAGTCTGCCATACCAAAAGAGCACCAAGTAGTGTTGGAGCAATTCCTCATAAGGATAGAGAAGTATGATCTTCATTTCAACTAAAAGAAATGTATATTTGGTGTTACGTCAGGCAAGTTACTAGGGCACATGGTTAGCAAAAGAGGCATAGAGATGGATCCCGATAAAGCTAATGCCATCATGGAAATGCCTTTACTAAAAACCGAGAAAGAAGTGAGAACTTTCTTGGGGTCCATACAATACGTCAGTCGCTTTATAGCACGGTTGACTACTACATGCGAGCCTATCTTTAAGCTCTTGAGGAACTAGCAGCCAATAGAATGGAATGACCAATGTTAGGAAGACTTTGATAGAATTAAAGCTTACCTAATGAACCCTCTAGTGTTGAAGCCATCAATTCTTGGTGAGCCACTCATTTTCTACTTGGCAATAGAAGAGACATCTATAGGAGCTATTTTGGTTCAAGAACACAAAGGTAAGAAGGAACACGTAGTTTATTACCTCAGCAAGAAATTGCTTGAATATGAAGCCCAATTCACCATCATGGAGAAAAATTGTTCCACCATGGTCTTGGCCTACCAAGAAGCTCAGACATTACTTCCAATCGTACAAAATCTAAGCAGTCACAAAAGTGGACCCAATGAAGTATTTGTGCCAGGCTCCATCGTTAACTAAGAAACTGGCTAGGTGGCTCTTGTTACTATCATAATTTGATATTGAGTATACTAAGAAGACCATCAAGGGTAGGGCAATGGCCGAATTCCTAGCAAATCAACCACTCGAGGAAGGAGAATAGGAAAACCTAGAATTTCCTGACGAATGTTTCGCAACCACTACAGAGAATCCCAGAAAATGGACCACGTTCTTTAATGGCACCATTAACAAGCGATGGGCTAGTTTGGGGGT
The DNA here is from genome assembly GCA_947683365.1 of Euphorbia pulcherrima. NCBI lineage: Eukaryota > Viridiplantae > Streptophyta > Magnoliopsida > Malpighiales > Euphorbiaceae > Euphorbia > Euphorbia pulcherrima. Next base: position 18,483,659 of record CANTUS010000002.1, read on the forward strand.
CATCATCATAATGCTGGATGGAGCACTCATACCTCTACCAAAGGGACTGAGTTTCTCACCATGAATAATGAGGCAGAGTATGAAGCCTGTTTATTTGGGATGTCTGTCCTAATCACTCTTAGAGCGGACAATGTAAAAATCATTGGTGATTCAGCTTTGGCCATCAAGCATATCACAAGCAACTGGGAATTAAAGGAGGAATCCCTCAGACCTTACTTAGGGGCTGTATGGAGAAAAGCCATAATGTTCAGCGAATGCGAATTTCATCACATGCCCCATGAGGAAAACCAAATGGCGGATGCATTGGCCACTTTAGCCTCCGTATGGGAAGGGCCTCAAAAGCAGCCAATCAATCCTCTTATTATGGAGACAGCCTGATCTCTATGTTACGTCCACACAATAAATGATGCCATAAACCCAGGTACTCTAACATTGTCATGTTCTTTGAAAATTGTGAATTTTTAGCTGAAGCTACGGATTTTGACTGAAATACGCTAAGGAAGCTTGCTGTGTAATTCTGCCTGATTGAAGGAGATCTATTCAAGAGGTCCTCTAGTGGATTACTATTGAAGTTTCTGGCCTAGTGGGAAGTTGAAAGGGTAATGAAAGAGGTATGTTCAGGACTCTGCAGTCCACACATGAACGGAGTCATGATGGCAAAGAAGATCCAAAGAATGGGACACTTTTGGTTAGCCATGCTAGCTAATTATATTTAAGAAGCAAAGACTTGCCATGCTTATGAGATATACGAGGATGTGAGCCACTTACCTTCGATAACCTTGCAAATCTTGAGAACGCCTTGGCCATTCTCATCCTAGGGCATTGACATCATCGGCGAAATAAGACCATCTTTGTTAATGTCCATCGCTTCATTATAGTGGTTGTCGATTACTTTTCCAAATGGGTTGAAGTAGAATCATATACAAACATCAAGTGTAAGAAGATGGTCTGGTTCATTCAGTGACACATCTTCAGCAGATATGGCATTCCTCACCATATAGTAAGTTATAACGGCATACAGTTCCAAGGAGAAACAACTGACTATATTGAGAAGCATGGGATTGAGCACCATCGCTCTTCACCCTATCGCCCTCAAGCCAACTGAGCTGTAGAAGCAGATAATAAGGCAATCAAGAAAATCCTCTCCAAGATGGTTTCCAACTATCGAGACTAGACCGATCATTTACCCTATGCATTATGGGGAAACAGAGCTAGTGTCAAAACCCCTACAGATCAAACTCATTTTTCTCTCATCTATAGGATGAAGGCAGTATTGCCCGTTCAAATGGAAATTAAATCTTTGCGTATAGCTCTAGCCAGGCTTCCCGAAGATTAATGGGCAAGGGCAAGACATGAGGAACTGACTCTGATTAAAGAAAACTACACTAGAAAATCTACAATTGTTCCAACAACGGATGGCCAGGGCTTACAATCAAAAAGTCGAGGGGCAAGACCGACCTTTGAGAACGGGTAATCCGATCCTAAAGTAGTCTTGTAAAATGCACACAGATGCTCGAGGGAACTTCCAGCCAAACTAGGAAGGTCTGTAAGTGGTAAGAAAGGCTCTCAATAAAGGGGCAGTAAAAATTTCATACCTAGATGGCAACGAGTTTGAGAATATAGTAAATCGCGACAAGCTAAAGCGCTATCTCATGTAAAAAAATAATGTAAAGGTCTGTCAAGAGCTAGTGAGGTCTCTTGGGCAAAAATAAAGACCCAAAATAAAAGAGTGGAGCCTTAGGCAAAAACTATTTAGAGCCTTAGGCAACGATGGGCATTTCTTGGGAATAAATACCATTTGCCTTTCCTATTTAAATAATATTTTTAGTAGTAACATGTTCATGTTAAAAATACTAAATAGTAACATGTTCAAGGAAGTTGCGGAGTCTCTGCGTCTCAATGAGCCTCTCTCCAAGGGTGGGAAGCCCACGAGTACTTGAAACCCAGATACGATAAGCCTTGGAAGATTGATGTCAAAAAGGGATGGCATAGTTCATCTCCACTTAAGTACGACTAATCCACCATACGTCCTAAAAATAGACCCGAGTGTAGGAAAGCTCTGAACCAATCAGGGTGCACAAGGATGTAGGGAACCCCTGAGAATGGTCGTATTGCCTGTGCATGTGACTAGGAGAGTAGGTAATAACATTGGAAAGGCCGATAAGGACCACACAGCGTCTAGCGATGTCGGTAGTTACATGCTTGATACCCCACCAAGGGCAAACCCAATGAATATCCTCAACAACTTGGCTACCCATAAAATCAACCCACTCCTCGATGGTGAAATCTCTATAAGGACAATGCCGATACGAACTATGGAGCCATGCACCCAGTAGGCCTTCAAATGATAATCCATGCTTATGGGAACAGACAACACATAAAGCTCGTACCAAAGCTAAAGCTACAATGCAAAACACGAACACAAAAATGAAAAATGACAAAAAAAGATAAAAAAAAGATAAAAAAGAAGAATAGGACCTGTTGGATTGAAAACCTGAAAAGGAAGTCCCGGTAAAAATTAAGGCAAGCCTAATGAATCGAAAACCTAAAAGGGCGGTTCTTGGAAAAATAAGGGCTCAAATAAAATTTACCTGTAAGAGGAGCCTGCTGCATTTGGTAGTAGCTTCCATTCCATTCTGGGAAGCACGCATAAAGATCAGTTTCTCAGCCAAACTTACCACAATGGGAGATTCCCCTCTAGCATCTGATCAACGATAGTTAGGAAGGCAAAGCCATAAATCATAGTAGGAACCTTACAAAGGAAAACCCCTAACAAGAGCAAGCAAATCAGTGAAAGCCAACTCGTGTCTTCAGGAGGAAGGCCCCTAACGAAAGCCACATCCAACCTCAAGCCCTCATAATAAATCATCGCCTGTCGAATCATTGTAGCTAAAAATGATTCATCGGTAGATAAGAGAACTTAAGAAGATGCAGCAGAATGACTGGGTGCATGTCAGCTGAAGATCTCAGAAGCCCACAGAATTCCTCATACAAGGGGCATAACTCGTGCTCTCCAAATCGAAACACGTTGTCAACAGGGTCCCAAAACCTAAAAGCAGCTTAAATCACATTATCCTTGACAAAGATGCAACATTATTCCTTCATATGCACCAGACCACACACCCCGAGATGGTCCCAACCGTCAGAATTCTTCAGATAAACATTCCAATCTGCACGAAAGTGGATATAGCACTTCATGGCAAAATTTCATAAGAGTAGCCATTTGCTATAGGTTATTTAATGGGAAATTTGCCAATATATGGCAGATTACCTCGATAAACTTGACCAACAATGAAGAAAGCACAAAGCACAGGAATAATGAAAAATTCTTTCATATATAAAAATGTGTTTATACAAAAAAAGAGGCACTGTAAATGGCCCAAAGAAAAGCAAACAACAAAAGAAGGAAAGCCTATCTACTGCCCGCTGGAGCTCGGGTGGCTAGGATCAAAAGGAGGGTAACCACCTTGCGAAAAGAATCCAGGGGTATCACCCTATCCCTACTACGACTGCTGTTGCAGGTCGTCCACCTGGAGCATCCCCAATAGACCTTAAAGTCATTAGATTTCGAGCTGTAACATTTTAACATAGATCATTCATTTGCATTTCATAACTTGCCATGCATAATCATTAAAGTAATAAAAAATGAACATACCGCCATATCGGAGTTTTGGTTCATCATGAACCATTGCTGCCCTTGAATATATCCCCAATCGAAGATTCTATCAGCGATAGGCACCTGCAAGAATAAAAGACCAGGGACAAGTCAGAACCATCATGATTCAAGATTCTAAGGAAAAATAGAAGAAAAGGCAAAAGAAGCTCACATGAGTGGTATCAGCCGGATGGAAGGCCACTAGACGCTTGGGATCCAAATAAGGTGGAATCACTGGAGTATAGGTACTCAGGTCGGGACGGTTTATCAGAGACATGGGTGGCTGATACTGAAACCCCTGATGTCCCTCTACCATTGCCAAACCTTAAGGTGGGACATATGATGCCGAAGAACTACCCATGTGAGCTGATGTAGTCGCGTGTCTCTTCCTGCCTTGGTGATCCTATAAAGACAACAAAACAAAATCAGCACAAGGGAGAAAATAAAGCAGATGAAAGGGAGGTACCGTCATCCAAATAGTCTTAGGCAATCCTGATCTCACCTGGCCGCTAGGGCAAAAGTCGAAGGACCATCACCCTCAGAAGGGTTATAAATTTCTGGCTTAGGCTCGATAGGAATGGGATCCATCTCCGGCCATCCAAGCAATTGCGAACGGTAAAAATCCTTGTATCTCCTAACCCACTCTAAGAAGGCACTAGGTAAACCATCAGAGGCCAAATGCGTAAAGTCTTGCGAGCTATAAGGCTAGAAAATCCACCGAGGCACTATAGGAGGCATGGAATGCAAAATGGGTGGAAGATGCCAACCCCGGATGCGCTCTCCCATATACCACTCTAAAGAGAAGGGAGTCTCTATAATCAATCGGGTGTTCACAAACTCCCCAGCTCGCCTCAAGACCTCTAGCTAGTGAAGAGCATGACCCTAGGGCTTCATCTTGATCTGCGATAAAGAAAAGATCAAACAATAAAGCAATGATTGTAGCAGATACAGCGATTGAAGCAAATCAAGAAATCATAAAACATACCCTCTTCAAGGGCAGATTACGGAGGAGAGCAGAAAGCATAGATCGAGACTCCATCTCCTCACCATGCTAGTAATATGGCAGCCAAGGATAAAATGAATAGCTATCATCTCGCACAAGCTTGGTCCCTAGGAGGATCACCATCTCAAAACCCAGATATGTAAAAAGATAAAGGACATCAAAGCACAACCAAGAATACTCATAAAGAATAAAAAGAGCTAAGTCCTTATGTAGACAATCTGGAGGCAAGATTTAAACTTACTTATCGTGTTCCTTGCACACTGATCGAGGGCTCAATACAGATGGCCCAATGCAGTTCAGCCCCAGGCATACTCATTAAAATGAGATAGGTCAATCAAAGCCATTAGGATATGGAGGTTCACAATCGAACCCTTAATACGAAAAACACAACCATGATAGAGTATCGGCCATGAAAGCTGTAGCCTCACAGGCAGAAGTCAAGTGCCTTCTATCCCTAGTAGTCTAGAAGGTCATGTGTTTCTCAAAGGAAATTTTCCCGGGCTTGTCCCCAGAATAGCAGATCAAAGCTTTAATGGTCTCCACATTGAAGTTGTGGTAAGTAAAGCAAGTGTTGAAGTGGATCACATTACCGTGAAAAGGAAGACCTGTGATGGCACAGTACTCTAGCGGTGTGATGGTATATTCCACATAACATAAGTGGAAAGTATGGGTAGTGTCGGACCACCTGCTTAAGAAGTGGGTAGAAGTGCCGGCCAGGATGTATGGATGCTTGCGAGATCTCGAGTACCTACAATTCCTCACCATTCTCCCCAACGACTTCTCATCGATGATGGCCTTAGAGCTGGGAGATAGCACCTTATACCACTTATGAAAGTAGGTAATGATAGCGCCATCATGCTTGGTTACTTGAGACAATGTATGCACACGTATCACACACTAGTTCCTGATAAATCACGCGATTATTGAAAATTCATTACATTAAATATATCATTGCATAAAATAAACAAACAATAAAATGGATAAGTCATTATGCAAAACAAAAAGCAGTAGTAAGGCTTACCAGAATCTGAGAAAGATGATCAAAAAGATTCAAGGCTGCCAAAATAAAATTCCCTGGATGAATCCTATGGTACATCTAATTCGACGGGAGCCCGTACAAAGTATCAGTGGGAACATCAAATAATTCCACTTGCTGACCATCGATGACCACGTTCTGAGTAGTCACTTGAACTGCTGGCAGATCCAAATAGATATTATAAAGCTTGAACCACATGAAAACACCATAAAATCTGAAAAGAAGGGGTAGAAAAGGGAAAAAGATGAAGGAAATTATTTTCGAAAATAGCTCGGAGGCAAGAATTTTTGAAAGAAGAAAAGCAGAAAATGCAAAGAGAGAAAGAAAGAATTTTTGGTGTGGTAAAAATGGGAGCCAAGCTGCTTCTTTTATAGGCTGCAGGTAATTAGCCCGCCAGCTAATTACCAATCCAATAGTCACACATTTATGCATAACGGCTAAAAAACTACCATTACACAGGTAATTAGCCCATCGGCTAACTACATATATTTTGAAATTTTTTTCAATTTCGCATATTTCATCCATTCCCTGCATTGTTTATAAAACGAGCAGACCTAAAATCTGTTTTTACACAGTCACTCATGCATTAAGCATCCAAAAATATTTATTTCGATCCCCGGTCAATTTTGACCTCATGCAACTCCATAATAAATTTTTAATCGAAGGGGCAAAATATATTTCGTTTCAAAAATTTTTGATTAAAAATATTTTAACTCATTGCATTCCACACACACTATTTCATTTGTTTTGCATATGAAAAAATTTCTAGGACGAAATTTATGTATATGAGGGGCTAACTGGTAGCACAGATCCATTCCAGTCCGATGAGGTATAATGCCTATTTCATTCAGCGATCAGATAAATGGGCCAAAAAGGACCGAATTATCGTCCAAAATCCGAAATTCAAAAATTCACATTCCAGGAAAGCTACGATTTAGCATCTTCTACTAAAAATCAAAGAGTCAAAATTTGGTCAAACAGAGGTAATGCTCCCGCCGGGTAATTACCTATTTACAGTAAAAAAAACTAAATCTTATCGAGATTTGGCAAGATTTTATGGGATATGATGTAAAATCTTGTTAGATAGGTAATTAGCCCGCTAACTAATTACCTATGTAATTAGCTCGCCGGCTAATTACCTCATTATTACAAATACGGGGTCACCCCCCTCATTTGGAGAAGAGATGCCAATTTTATAAATTTCCAAAATTACCTTTGCGTCTTTTTTCAGTTCCGGGAATCCCAAAAGCCATAAAACTCTGTCGAAACACTTCCAAATTTGAGCTTTGTCGCCTACACTAGGTATAAACTCGATTTACTATCTTTTTAGATCAAGATCCCACAGTGATCTTCGGTCTAAAAATGACTCGATTTCTCTCAAAACATTACATTTCCTTTAGAAATAATCTAAGATTATAATCATAACTTGAGTTAAATCTATTTTCCAACCAAATCACACACTCTGACAACTTCAGTCTTGTATCGATACTCGAGTCATCTGGGACAAACAAAAAGGTAAACTGAGGGTAATTGGCTCTAAGCCCAACTTTAAAATTCATTTTATTACTTTATTATCACATATTGCATTCTATTTCTTTGATTAAGTAAGCCACTGGTGCCACTTAAACTATAATATGTGTAAATAAGCTCGCAGGTAAGGATAAACATCCAGAATGTGAGGAAACTCTATCTGAGTTTTCGGGCCAAGACCCAAATGCTGCCGTTACTCTACCAAAATTTTGGTAGAAAATATGAATTTTATATGCCGTTATAATGCATGTTTTATTTCTTGAATTTATTTCTTAAATAAAGCTGTTATAATGCAGAAATTACCACAAATTCTAAAATTCCTAAATTAATCCAAACAATTTGAACAATATGAGTAACTATCATGTCCGAACTCAGAATCTCATTCTCTTTTTCATATAAAAATCTCATTTTAAATCAGTATACCATAATTTTCGGTGGAGCTGAACCAGGTGGCGACTCTATTTTATTTTTAAGTAAAGTAAAAATGCTTTAATTTAAAAATATCTTTTCCTAATAATATGTGTAAATATATTTCTCAATATAATCACATTTTTGGCTTATAAAGCCACTGCATTTAAGTGAATCAGATTTTATTAGACCAAATATAACACCACGGTGTCCTCAACCTACACCAAATCGTACATTGAATCATACCCCGCGTGCACACCATTTAAAACCCCTTGCCCGCTCACACACCCAAAGTGAGAGGATTTACCAACCACAAATCCAAGCCAATCCTAACTCCGTAAATGCTCCACTATCAGGCCACTCAATAAAGGAAATTAGCACACCTGTAGTCAGACAGCTGATAAATACACCTGTCAAAATAAGTGTTTAGGCTCTCTTAGGGGATCCCAGGCACATAGAAAGGCCATCGTCCAGAAATTAATTGATATGGAAGCACCGTCATTTAGTTCGCCAATGGAAGTATGCGCTTTGATTGGACATGGGGCCCTTGTCGAGTCCCTCGATATTGTCTTTTCCTCCACGGATCTACCAAACGACGGACCATGCCATAATCGATCCTTGTACTTGGAAATCGAGATCCTGGACCACGTAATGCCTTGCATCATGATAGATAATGATTCTGTGCTCAACGTCTATCTATGAAAGAACCTACCAATCCTAGGATTGAATGATAGCATGCTCAAAAGATCCAGGACAATTATTAAGGCCTTTGAAAACTCAAAAATATTCATCCTAGGAACCTTTGAACCCACAGTAAAGGCAGGAGAAGTTTAATCCCTAACAACTTTCACCGTTATTGACATTCCTATTACATTTTCCCTGCTGCTTGGCCGACCGTGGTTCCATGCATTGGGGGTGTTCTCTCCACCTTACATCAGAAGGTGAAGGTCCCCTACAAAAGGAAAATAGTAACCCTTGAGGCGGAAAAAGAATCCACCATAGCTGTCATGCGTGCCACTCTAGAATACGTTGGCAGATTTCTCACAGCCACCAGAAGGAAGGATAAGAAACCAACCCAATAGTCTGGATAGATGAAGAATTATATAGGTCAACACTTAGTTCTAGGACCCAGTCTCGGGGCACAAGAACAAGGTCCTCCCGAATATAAATTCGCGGTAGGCTCCTATAATCCTTCAGACTTAGTTATTGGGGAAGGAGCCAGTAGAGGTCATGGTCTTGAAGATGCCATATGTCCGAAATCTTCATTCATTCCAGGGAGGTCCTATACTAAGGTGAACCAAAATCGGTCAAAACAGAAGAAGGAGAGGAACTCGGCTTTAAGATATTCTCCGATGTTGTTAACTTCAACGATCCTGAGCTTAGAAGGCAAGCTAAAAAAAGGAAAGCCTCATTTGAAGAGGAAGCCTCTAAAAGGCAAAAGACGATAAGTCCACCATGGCAGTTAAGCATCAAAGAGCTGATAATAAGATTGGCTAAACTGATGGAGACCCATCTCGAGGACAAGAAGGCTGAACTGAAGCTGCGTGGGGAAGAATCAACAGAAGAAGGAATGGATAAGATAATCTTTGAACTAGCTCAACTCATGATCAAAAGGAAGTCCAAGATTAGAGGCTTAACTGCCAGTAGCAGTGCGGAAATTCCAAACGATGAACCTCATATTCTAGAAATTGATAATGATCTTTCAGTGTCTGATTTTTTTAATTAAACAACTTGTATGACAAAACTAATATTGCCAATAAAATGAACAACTTTCCTTATTTGTGTGGTGCTTTTGATTGCATGCATTCATTTTATCTTACATCTAACATTTTTAGCATTCATGATACTCCTACAAAAGAAACAAATTTGGGAACCTAGGATGATCCTAAAATGATAACAATTTCCAATGACCTAAGTCCTAAGCATGAGATAGAGTTAGTGGAAATACTCAAGTCTCACGTAAGGAAATTCGCTTGGTCCTACGACGACATGCCCATAGTTGATAGAGCCAATGCGGAACACAAAATTCCCACTAATCCAAAGATCCGACCAGTTAAACAAAAGCTATGAAGACTAAGAGCGGTATGGGCCGAGAAAGTCAAAGAAGAAATAACCAAAAAAATTAAGGCCAAGATCCTAGAGCTTGTAGAATACCCACAATGGTTAGCCAATGTGGTACCCGTTGCAAAGAAAGACAGAAGGGTCAGGGTCTGTGCCAGTTTTCATGACCTCAACAAAGCTTTGCCAATAGATGACTTTCCCTTACTCCACATAGATGTACTAATCGACACTATCGCTAGAGCAGCCATGTATTCCTTCATGGATGGCTTCTCAGGATACAATCAAATATTAATGAATGTTATCGATAAATTCAAAACAAACTTTATCACGAAATAGGGGGTGTACTGCTATAAAGTCATGCCATTCGGGGTCAAGAACGCTGGGGCAACTAACCAAAGGGTGGTCACCACTTTACTTCACAACCTTATCACCAAATAGGTCAAAGTATACATAGATGACATGCTAGTAAAGTCACCAACTCTTGAAGAACACCCAGCTGTGCTCAACCACTTTCTCAGCTGGGTAGAGAAGTACAACCTGTGACTAAACCCAAAGAAGTGTGTTTTTGGAGTGACCTTTGGAAAATTATTAGGCCATATCGTCAGCCAACGAGGTATAGAAATCGACCTAGACAAAGTGCAGGTGATCCTCAATATGCCTGCACCTAAAACCAAAAAAGAGGTCAAAAGCTTCTTAGGGTCACTACAATATGTCAGTAGATTTATCGCCAAATTAACCACTATCTGTGAACCCATATTCAAGCTTCTTAGGAAGAAGCAGCTGGTCACCTAGAATATATAGTTCTAGGAAGTCTTCTACAAGATCAAGACATACTTGTCCAACCCACCAGTGTTAAAGCCTCCTACACCGAGTAGACCCCTCACTCTATATCTGGCCATCGAAGAAACCTCTGTAGGGGCAATGCTCGTGCAACAACATGAGGATAAAATGGAACATGCCATTTATTACCTTAGTAAGAAACTCTTAGAATAAGAAATATGTTAGACCATAGTCGAGAAAACCTGCACCTCCATGGTATGGTTAACCAAAAAGCTCAGACACTACTTTCAATCCTATAAGATTCAAGCCATTGTAAAGGTGGACCCCATAAAGTACCATTATCAAGCACCCTCTTTGGTCGGAAGCTGTAGGTCCCTATAAGAGTCTAATCATGGTCAGAGGGAGGTGAATGACCCTTTTTGATGGAATAAACAGACTTTGAAAAAGTCTTAGTGTAGCGTGTTTGATTATGTTTTGGATTGATGGATTTGGATAATGCAAATAAGTAATATAGTGTATAAAGTAAAGAGTTAGAAAATCAAACACAAGGATTTTATCCTTGTTTAGCCCCACCTACTCTAGTCCCCTGAGTTTCCTTCCTCTGAGCTTTTCCACTAGTGGATTCCTTTCCAACTAGCAGGAATCATGCCTTACAATTTATCTCTGGATGGTAACCCCTTTCGGATGTAGGATATACCACTAGAAGCACCAACTCCTAGCTGAGTCCTTTAGTATTTAGCAGGATATACCACTTAGATTTCTACCCTAACCTAAGCTGAGTCCTATAGGGAGATCCCACTCAAAGCACCTACTTCAAGCTATATCCCAATCTCACTACTCACCTAAGTAGGAGATCTTTACACTTTGTTTTCTTAAAGGTTTTTGTTTTGGACTTCCTCAAGTTTATAACTTCACTTAGTAATCCTTACAAACAAATTTTTAAATGGTTTTGCTCTTGGAGGGATCTATAAACTAATTGCTTTCTAGAGAATTCTCTTGTATATGCTTTCTTGAAATCAACCAGCACGTTCTCAACTTGTGAAGCTTCCCTTTTATAGGCTTCCATCATAAATGTAGCCATTATGGGTTGTTGAGCTATGATCAAATCTTCACCAGTAATCAGGTAATATATGGCACTTCTGGAACCGTTGATCAATCCATTAGATAGGGATTTTGACTTTCTTAAATACTAGAGATTGAGGCTGAAAAGTTATCAGTGATCATTTTCCTTGTATTTTATTGACTCACCAACTTTTATACCACTTGTTAGTGTGGTTCCATGCACCTTTCGCATTGGTCTAGGTGAAAAAGGTTGTTACCTTTTTCTCTTTCATGTGTCAATCCTTTGTCCTTTCTCTGAAAAGTGCTAGCTATCATTTTTCTCTTACTTTAGGGGAAAGGATTTTTGACTTGTAGACCCAATGATTGGATGGAATTTAATATTTTGAATTATTCCCTTTGTCTAGAATTTTAAGTCTTTTGGATGTCTTCAAACTTAATATCTCCAGATCTGTCTTCTTCTGGATGTTTGTACAATCAGTTCTTCCGGATGCTTGTTTTGGGCGGTTCAAAGTTTGTTTCCTTTTCAAACTTTAACCGGATGCTTCCATTTATGCTTATGTAATTGTCTTCACTTGTCTTAGACTTAGGATATCTTAGTTATATATCCGGATGCAATGACTTAGGTCTTTTTATAATTAGGTGTTTTTTTACTTAAAACTTGATCTGGATTTTTTGTTGTTCCAGATCATTTTTTCCAACATTCACCCCTGTTTGTTAGAAACAAAAACCTGAGACATCTAAGCATAAGGATAAGGGGTTTTTATGATCTAAGTATGATTCTTGATACTTAGTCATTTACAATTTTTACTCCCCCATAATTTTAGCATCCCTTGCTCCCCCGACATTTTTCATTTCTGGCTTATAAGGTTTTTCTAATACAGTATCAGATTATTCTTTAGAAGCAATTTTTCATAATATTTTTTCACTATATATACTTCTGTTGTTAACAATGGTTAACATCAATGAAGTTCGGGATTTACAATTATAGAAATACATAGTGAAAAAGATGAAACTAGCTATTACAGATTTTACATTAGAAAATAGCTAATCTAAAGGATCTTTATTTTCTTCTTTCGGATGGCTCTTCTGCTTTCTCTTCGCCCTTTTTCTTTTCTCCCTTTTTAGCTTTAACAGCACTTTCCCCCTCTTTGTTTGCATCAACTTGGGGGTCTATCACCATGTAGGTTTTACCATCCTAGATTTGCTGCCAAGCCTTTGAGTAGATAGAATAATCCACATTTCCTTTTCTTCTATGGTCTATAATTGTATCCACAGTGGCTGGAGCTAGAGATAGGGGCCAGAAGACCTTCCAGAGCTGGGTATAGTATTTAGTGATGTAAGAATGCATTTAGAGTACATAATCGTAATCTTTTTCATCAAAATAGGGGAAGAGAGCTTTGAGAAGAGTAGAAATCCCCTTATGTCCGAAGAAGCCAGTATATCCTATGTGTTGTACAAGATCTTGACGGGCTGAAAGGAGTTGGCTCTCCAGAATAAAAGGTGAGGAAGATCAGAATATGGATAGATTGGATAGATTGGAGAGAACCTTCTCAATTTCTTGACCTATGCCCCTTCAACAGCTATGAACATTATCATTTACAGTCATGATGTCTTTATAGAGCTCTTCCTTGGCATTATTGATGACTGTATCTTGCCCATTCATTTGGCCTACTACCTCTTGTGCAATGTTTTCCATCTATTTTACAAATAGCTTGGGCAAGTCTTCCTCAATAAACATTGTGAGCTTATTCAATATTGCTTGTTGGTTTTCATTGAGACTGGGAAAGCAGATTTTTCTTCTTTTTCACCAATGAATTTTGACAAGTTTTCAAACTTGGAATCTAGATACTCCTTTATTTCAGTAGATAATTTAGAGGAAGATGAGGTGATCTTGTCCATTATTTTTTCACAGTTATTAGTAGCCCCAGTGTTGGCTTGATCTACAGCACAATTTGCTGCTGCAAGGCTTATTTTTAGCTCATTTAGTACTGAAGGAACCTTGGCAAGTGATACCTCAACCATCAAATTAGTAGTAGGGATGTTGTGAGCACTAGATTTTAACAACCCTTCTCACAACACGATGATGAGAGCCATATCATGCAATGTCTTTCAGGTGTCATCCATCAGTTGTGTTTATACTACTAAAAAGTTGAGGTTGGCCAAAGTTTGGAGACCTAGTCTGCCCTTAGGGAACCGTACTGGTGCTGTCTGGTAGTACGGATCTACTGGCAGACCCGTATAAGTCATCCCTTCCATACGCTTAGAGAGGACCCATATGGGTCCCCTAGTACTTGTATGGGTGGGGCCCTACCTATACGGGTCCTCTTGTTACCTAAATAGGCTCTTTTGGAAGGGAATCCTTTCCTATTTCAGGAAAAGGTAGGTCATGAACACAATTCATTGTGTTCAGACCTCCTTTCCCTTATAAATAGGGCCCTTCTCTTCATATTTGACAGACACATTCTATGTAGGAAAATGATACTAAAATTCTAGTAATTTCTATAAGCTTAGAAAACGTATAACCGAGGAATAGGAGGTATAAAATAGGAAGAAAACCCTTCCTTTGAGGTTTTGTCCACATTTTATTCATTCCTAGCTTCTTTTATTAGGATTTAGGGGAGGTTCTGTTTGCATAAATTATTGGTCCTTGTGAGGGTCTATATATGGTTAGAGGGGGAGGGGGTGAATGACCCTTTTGCGCGGAATTGAAAGACTTTAACAAGTCTAAGTGTAGCGTGTTTGATTATGATCTGGAGGATGGATCTGGATAATGCAAATCTGACAATATAATGGAGTAAGTAAAGGAAAGAATATCAAACACAGTGATTTAGGCAGGTTCGGCCCTGCCTACGTCCAGTCTTTAGAGTTTCCTTCCTCTGAGCTTATCCATTAGTGAATTCCTTTCCAACTAGCAGGAATTAAGCCTTATAGGTTGTCTCTGGATGGCAACCCCTTCTGAATGTAGGATATACCACTAGAAGCACCAACTCTGAGCTGAGTCCTTTTGTCTTTAGCAGGATATACCACTTAGACTTCTACCCTGATTCTAAGCTGTGTCCTAGAGGGAGATCCCACTCAAACTACCTACTTTAAGCTATATCCCAATCTCACTACTCATCCAAGTAGGAGATCTTTTACATTTTGGAATCTGTCAAAGGTTTTGGTTGTGAGCGGATGACATTTTACATGGCTGCTGCGAAGCCAGGGCCGACCTCTTTAAATATATGGGGGATGTGAGTGATGTGATTGGAAAATGGTTTTGGACATTTTAATGCTCAAAAGATACGAGATTGAAATCTCGTACTTAAAACAGAGTCACCACCCGGTTTAGCTCAATCGGGAAATTATTGGTATGATTTTCCCACCGGGTGGTTGGACTATGCCTTAAGTAGAGATTTTGTGTTCGGATAATGTTATCTATTTTTCATTAGGCCAAGTTAAAATACTTCATTCTTTCTTAATTGATTTAATCCATCCTATTTATTTATGTTTTCAGTTATTTTGTTATTTTCATGTTTATCAAGCAATTGAACCGATAAATAAAATATTTACAGCCATTCAAGAATAAGTGCAGAAAATAAAGTTATTACAAGGCTTCCAAGTCCTATACATTTTTCTATGGAATAAATAAAATACTTGAATGTCTCATATAAATATGGGGTCTTGGTGGACAAAATAATCAAAGGACGGATAGGCTGTTGCTGAGGTCCTTCCCGTATGGATGCGAGAGTGGCAAGAGCATCAGCTATTTGATTCTCATCCCGAGGGACATAGCGGTATAAGCACGAGGTGAATTTCTAAGACAATTCACAGACAGCCCCGACCTAAAGATGAAGAGATTCTTCTTTAATTTTCCAATATCCGATAACTTGGTAGACAACTAGAGCCGATTCCCCGATGACAGATATGTGGCAGGCTCGAACCTGAAGAAGAGCCTCAAGGCCGAATGAATAAGCTTCATACTTAGTGCCATTGTTGGTGATAGTGAATTCTAAGCGTTTGGACAATGGAATTATCTCATTATTTGGTGTGATGATGACGACCCTAAGACTTGCTCCCCGGCGGTTCATAGTACTATCAAAGTACAAGTTCTAAATGTCATCAAGGATTGTAACAGAGGCGAGTTATTCATTAGGAAACTCCAAATTTTCCTTATAGTCAGAGCTGAGGGGTTGATTAGCTAGGAATTCAGCTACGACCCGCCCCTTAATGACCTTCCGGGTCACATACTCAACGTCAAACTCAGATAGGAGAAGTAACCATTGGGACAATTTGCCGGCTAGAGTAGGGGATTGATAAAGAAACTTCATTGGATCAATCTTGGCCATGGCTTGGATGCCATAAGATTGGAAATAATGTCGCAACTTTTTAGTGAGCCAAACCATGGTAATGTAGGTCTTTTCTACAATCGAATACTGGGTTTCGTAATCTAATAACTTCTTGCTCAGGTAGTAGATGGCATGTTCACACTTATCAGAATGTTCTTGGACAAGCATTGCCCCAACAAAAGTTTCCTCGATAACCAGATAAAGGATGAGTTGTTTCCCTAGGATGAGGGGTGTCAAGACGGGTGGATTAATAAGATAAGCCTTGATTCTGTCAAACCCTGCCTGGCAGTGATCGTTCCATACCACAAGTTGTTGTTTTCTTAATAGCTTAAAGATTGGTTCACAAACAGTAGTGAGGCGAGCAATGAACCGACTAACATACTACAAGGACCCCAAAAATGATCGGACTTCCTTCTTTGTCTTAGGTGGAGGCATGTCCCTAATGGCTTTGGCTTTGTCTGGATCCATTTCAATCCCTTTCTAGCTAACCACATGCCCCAACAGTTTGCTAGAGGTAACCCTAAATATGCACTTCTTTTGATTTAGGCGAAGGTCACACTTTTCAATACGAGTCATAAACTTGACAAGAGTAGCAGGGTGCTCCTCTCGAGTAGCGGACTTCACAATCATATCATCCATATACACTTCCACTTCTTTATGGATCATGTCATGTAAGAGGGCAGTTACGGCATGCTGATAAATGGCGCTAGCATTTTCACCCCAAATGGCATTAACTTGTAGCAATACACCCCCTCATTCAATGATGAACGCTGTTTTGACTTTGTCGACAATATTGACTAGAATCTGATTATACCTCGAGAACCCTTCCATGAATGAATACATAGCTGCCCTGGTGGCGCTATCAATTAGCATATCAATATGCGAGCGTGGGAAGTCATCTTTCGGTGAGGCTTTATTGAGATCTTGTAAATCCACACAGACCCGGACCTTACCATCCTTCTTTGGAACTGGGATGATGTTGGACAACCAAGTTAAGTATTCTATCACTTCAATAAATCAATCTTCAATCAACCTTGAAACCTTTATCTTAACCTGTTCTGCCCATTTTGGTCTTAACCAGCGGGGTTTCTGCTTGACAGGATGAAATTTAGGATTAATTGGGATTCTGTGTTCGACAATTTATCGATCAACCCCAGGCATGTCTTCGTATGATCAGGCAAAAGCATTTACATGATCTTTAAGCACTTTTATGATCTCACTTTTTTCCTCGGGAGTTAAATCTTTGGAAATGGTCACCATTTTAGGATTGTCATCTGTACTTAGGTTTATTTCACTTAATAATGTATCACTAATGCCAAAAAAATTATCCATATTGTTATGTAAATGCATGGATCCATCAGGAAAGACATCAAATAAGTAAGTAGAATGAGAGTTATTCACTGCATTAAAAAGCCTCATAAGCAGCATTATTCACATCAAACACATTAGAAATATTAAGAATTACATCCTCCATATCCTCCTCCACAGGCAGAGGGGCTTTAGTAGTAACATTAATAGGAGGAGCATCCTCTTTATTGTCTATCAAAATGGCACTCAAGCTGTGCTCCAGAGTGGTCTTTTGGGTGATGGTGAGTGATGGCCCCCCAGACAGGTGGGCTTTCTTGGCGAGAGCCTTGGCGAGTTTCCCAACTATCACTACTATAGCATCTTCTGCCCCAGTTTTCTCACCCTTCCAGCCTTTCTTTACTAGGAGTGCCATAGCTTCAGTCACAGTTGCCACAGCATTTTCAATTTCTGGATCGGTAGGCCCCTTCATTACTTCACTCAGGCTTATATTTAGGATGCATCTTACCTTTTCCTTTAGCCTTATTAGAAATAAGATTGATCGGTGTATCAGGCTCAGTAGGCTTGGGTTTAGCTGAAACTATTATGCAACCGGTCTCGAAGTCATAGACATCTTTAAAGATTTTAAACCCGGGCTATATTTTTTTACCATACTCGATTAGCTCAGGCTCTCCCTTATAAGGCCTCTTGCCTTGGATCTCATAAATAGTGACCATGCGGTAGTAGTAGGAGGGGACGTAGAGATAGGCATTTCTAGGCTTATATCCCAATCCAGCTCGATGGGTAAGGATTTTCAGCTCTAATGCCTTAATAATTCCGTGTTCGTGTATTCCTCCATCTTTGCTAGGCTTATAACTAGATTTCTTCACTAGTTTACCCATACCCGCATGATGGTCGCTGTGCCAAAGGGGAGGAGACTTCTGAACTTTACTAATCATAGCAATCCGAAGGCCCTTTTCTAAACTAGCTTCAGCTTCCATAACAGCCATAATGAAAGCGGGATCGGCCTCTATGGTCACCATTTTGTCTTTATAAATTAGCTTAATTTTCTAGTGTAGTGTGGAGGGAACAATGCCTAAAGCATGAAGCCATGGTCGGCCAAGCAATAGAGAATAGGTAACCGAAATGTTAAGTGCAGTGAAGTGCACATTGCTTGCCACACCTTTGACAGTGACTTCTGCCTCAAAGGTCCTAATTACATTGCACTTTGAATCATCATAAGCTCTAATATCTGTGCTGGATTTTTCAAGCATGTCCTCCAACCGTCCTAGATGAGGAAGAATTTGTAGAGGGCATAGATTTAGAGCGGAGCCATCATCTACCATGACGCATGGGATAACCTTATTTAGAATTTGGATTCGGATGAATAAGGCCCTGTTGTGATCCCTACCCTCGAGTGTAAGATCAAAACAGTTGAACACAATCTGAGGCCCTTTTCTCAAGGGAATGCCTTCTCTCACTATGGCACACATCTTAACGACCGAGGTGGCCGGATTGGCTCTTAAATCGAGGAGCCATTTAATCAAGCCCTTGCAATGCCCTTTGGAGTTGATTACCAGCTGCCAGATACTATATCAAGCTTGGGTGTTTTTCAACTGGGTAATGAGGGGGTCAATCTTAAGACTGGCAGGGACAAGTGGAGGCGGAGAATGGGGTGTTATAGTAGTTCCAACCCTACTTGGAATTGGGTCTTTGCTTAAGTGGAGATATTGGTCTTAAGGCTGATACACACGACCACTCCGAGTAATGTTAAGAACATCGTCAAGCAGGACACTCTTAGTGGCTCATGTTTCAAACAAATACTATTACTCCTTAGGGTCTGAATCTGGGTTTTACGGCTCATACTTATCTATGCTAAAAAGGTCATTTTGATTAACCTTGAATAATTCGGTGCTTACGGCCTTGGTCTCTCGAGCCACTTCTTCATCACTATTAGAATAGTCCTCCTTCGAAATAAAGGAATCTACGCTAAACAATATTTTCTTCTTAACTTTCATTCTTTTTGCCATAAATGGTTTGGACCTGTGGGTCTCTTGCTTTGGCTGGTTTGGATCAATTTCCATCCCCTAGATAGAGTTGACCCCGGGGTTGGCTTAATTTATAAGATCAAAAACTGAGTAAGATGGGAGACTCGAACCGATGACCAGGATAGAGTTACTATTATCCGACCTCTGATCAAGGAGATCTAGCTTCAGATGAATCAAACTCGACCATGCTAACCTTATTCCCAAAATTCGGAAAAGGATTATTCATAGTGCTCGGAGCTCTGTCTATTTCAGCGATCTTTGCTTTACTAACCAAGCATTGAATTATTGAGAGCAGGACTTTGCAATTGTTTGTTTGGTGTCCCACCTGAACATGATAGTTACAGAAGTTGCTTTTTTATCCTCAGGTCTAGGTGGCTTGTATTCCTGAAGGGACTGTATAAAACCTACTTCTCTCAAACGCTGGAAGACGACTCGTAGGGGTAACTTATAAGGGTTAGCCAAAAAAAGGAGGGGCGAGGAGGCTAGTTTATGGCAAATGTTGATGGTGCTAGAGTGATTGTGAGGGGCGCAGTGGGGGTATGAGAAATGGCTAGAACTGCAGCCGGTGCTTTAGGCTTAGCCAGTGCTAGGGCTGAGGGTTGAGCTTTATTTTTTCTGAACCACGGTTTCCCTACTCTTTTGGCCTTCTCACGCTCTGCATTAAACGTAATTTTCTTAGCTTTCTCGAACATAGCCTTGTAGGAAAGAAAAGAATCAGTAGCCATTTCCTTGCAGAATAGGGGGAGAGACCTTTTGAGGAGTTTGACAATCGTTTACTCAAGGCTTAGCTTAGATTTTCATTAAGACCTGAGTTAACATCCACTGATTGAAGTACTGCTTAAAAGTTTTGTTGGGGATTTGACGGACCTTCTCAAGATATTGGAGGGTTGTTTCCAACATAGTATTAAAACCATAATACACTATCAATGCCTCAGATAAGAGATTCCAATCGGCGATAATATGTTGTGGCAAAGTGTGATACCATTCGAGGGTAGGGCCCTGAAGGGAGCAAGGAAATATTTTAGCAAGCACCTTATCACTTAACTTCTTCACGCACATTATCACTTAACTTCTTCACGCGCATTATTCTTTTATACATTATAATGTGAGAGAAAGGTGCTCCAGAACCATCATAATGAGCCATATTCAGTATAGTAAAATTATTGAGGACCCAGTCATCGTCCCTTTTAGACTTCTTATCTATGATGAGGCGGTTGATACAAGCTTGGATCTCGGGTGTCACGCCCGAAGGCTGCGTGACCCGGTCGCTGACCGGTTTATGAGAGATAGCTGGAGCTTTAGGTGTCGCACCCAGAGAATGCGTGACCTGGTCTTTGATAGTTTGAGAAGCTATCATTTGTCGAACAAAAGTGGCTACCTCGAGTGTCACGCCCGGCGGTTTCATAACCTTGTCGTTGAGTGTCGGAGGTAGCGGAGGGCAAATGGATAGCTGGCTGGCAAAATGATTTTAGGGGTAGGTGGTGCCTTTGGGACTTACAATGAACTATAGAGGTGTGAAAGAGTGTAGTGGCTGAGAAACTGGGCACTGGTGAGTAAATATCGGGGGAGTAAAGCTTTGAGCGATGGGTCTTAGATTAAAAGGCACAACTGATGGAATGGTCGAAGTTGATAAGAAAGCTGAAGCTTACCTAAATTGGAATGTGCATGCCATAGGCTGGGTTCATTTAAAAATAGGTGCAACGGGTATTGTTCCTACCAGACTTGACTACATCTGTACTGAACCGTTCTGGGCCTAAATATCAGATGCCGATACTCGATCGGAATATCTATCTTTGAGAGCTTGCTTAATGGTAGCCTGAATAGTGAATTGGATAGAAGCTTGAAGAGCATCCAAGTTCAGGAATTGTGCCATAGCACTGGCAAAGTCAAAACCAGGCAGTGGCTGGGATCCTATTCCCGAGCTAGAAGTAGGGCCAAAAGGCTCTTCGAGAGGAGGGGTCCCTTCATTTCTTGGAATAGGCATGGCTGGTTGAGAAGGACCCTGGCTTAACGGAACTTGTTCCGAGTCTGACTCCCCGCTAGAATCGATGTATAGAATTCCTTCGACTTCAATGGTGACAATCGGGGTGAGAGGATGGCATATCAAGCGGTGCTCTATCCTTTTCCAAACCAGGGTGCGACAATCAGCATGCCTTCTCGTAGCTGAAATGGTATGCAGCAGATCAGATCATGAATGGGTTTGTGAATGGTGTGGATGGTATGCATGCCTTTTGTTCCTTGGTAGCAATGCATGATATGTATGGCTACATGTAGATGTGGTTAGAGATGATGCGATGGCTTATCCCTCCAACATACATGGGACGTTTGTATCTCATGTCATATATAGTGATTTATGGTGATGCAACGGAGGCACATAGAAGTCCTATGTATGTTGCTAAACTTCTTCCTCGGGTGGGAGTAGTGGGGGTAAGTTGATTCATTTTGGGCTCTTGAAGCCAATGCATGGGGGTGCATGATCATAGAGCACATAGCATACAAATCATCCCTCTTCCAACCTTATAACTCCCGCATAATGCCTCTTTAGAAGGATGGAGTTTTGCCTTCTTCACCGGTAATGGCAAAAGAAGCGCATCCCAATCATTTTATTTGTTCTGGTTAGTCCTAAAGGAATGAAGTGCTAGGGCTTTTTCTAACGTGACTTTGGTATAGGGTTGTTGATGTAGAAGGTTCTCGTTTACCTTGATTCCATGTTACTCAACCACTTCCCAAATAGGTGTGATCGTAGGAGTTTACGTGTTGGTTAAAATGAGTGATCCACCCACAAGGCATCCTCAATTCTAACAGGGCATGAATGATACTTCATGAGATTCTCGGGTAAAATGAGGCACCAAAAAATTACAAAACTATCTACATGCATAAGGATAAAATGTCTTAAGAAAAGGAATGAAATTTTAATTTGGCCAATGATTTCAATACATCATCAAAATCCTTTAAACTTCCTGAAAAGAAAGTTAAAGTTTAAAGAGATGAGTCCCCAGCAGAGTCACCACTGTGAACGGGCGACGTTTTATACAGCTGTTGTGAAGCTGGCCGGTGGGCTGGCCTCTTTAAATAAACGGGGGATGCAAGTGATGTGATTGGAAAATGGTTTTGGACATTTTAATGCTCAAAAGATACGAGATCAAAATCTCGTACTTAAAACAGAGTCACCACCCGATTCAGCTCAACTAGGAAATTATTGGTTCGATTTTCCCACCGGGTGGTTGGACCATACCTTAAGTAGAGATTCCGAGTTCGGATGATGCTATCTATTTTTCATTAGGCCAAGTTAAAATACTTCATTCTTTCCTAATTGATTTAATCCATCCTATTTATTTATATTTCAGTTATTTTGTTATTTCCGCATTTATCAAGGAATTGAAGCGATGAATAAAATATTTACAGCCATTCAAGAGTAAGTGTGGAAAATAAAATTATTACAAGGCTTCCAAGTCCTGTACATTTTTCTACATAATAAATAAAATACCTGAATGTCTGATATACATCTACCTGCAGAAGATGGTTAGCACGGATACGGTATGTTTTTTTACAATATTATAAAGCCCGGTTGGATGGCTAAACTGAGATTTGATCGGTGTTTGCGGGGAAATTTTTTTTTTAACCAAATTTTAGATTCAATCATTGCTTTAACTAGACTATAAGCAAAAATGCCACACGTTATAGGGGTGGGGTCCTATTTTTAGGAGGTATTGGTCCTGCATCGTTGCACTATATGTCCTAGCTTTAGAAAATAAGCTAGTCCGGGAACAAACGAAAATAAAACTGCTGTCCAGAAAGTCATGACACCGATGATACTACTGATGCTACTGGCGACATGGCTGATGTTGCTGGCGATATAGCTGATACCGGTAGTGATATTAATGATGTCGCTGGTGACATCAGTAAGCAGGCAGGCTACAGGGCCTTTTGGGTACTATAAAGAAAGGGTCCCATAAGAAAGTGAAGTCTCTGGGGAATGTGATGCCACCGGCGGTATCAGTGATGTCTCTGGCGATGTGGGTGATACCGTTAGCAATATCACATGTCTCTGGTGACCTCAATTTCTTACAGCAGTAGTGGATAGCAGTAAAAAATGACTGACAACCCAAAAATGAACATGAATCAACAAAAATTAACACAAATCAGTAATATTAATGCCAAAGAGCTATGAGACTCAGGATTTTTACCTCGAGACTGTGAATCCACCTCTTCGTGAATAGAAAAGAAACGCCTCTGGGGAGCTTATAACGATGGTTCAGTAGTAAAGTTTAAGCGTTCTAAGTCTCTATATCTTATTAAATTGACTTTAACGAAAATACCTACTGATTTTAAGCTCACAATTAGAGAGTTCAAAGAAGAAAAACTATGAAAAATGGATTAGAATCTTTTTTCCTGCCTTATCTAATTCTTATCTCACTAAAACTCTATTTTCTCAATCCAACATTAAACCCCTAACCTTAGATCGTCCCCCCCCCTTGTTGCAGTTCAAGTTGTGCTTTTATAAGTGAAATGGCCGAAAGCTGTCTGTATAGGGACCCACTTCGGGTCATGCCACCGGCGACATGGCGATGTTGTCGATGGTATGGATGATGCTGCCGGTGATATGGTGATATCGCTGGCGATATGGTTGATGCCGCTAGTGGCATCAGCCTCTGGCATGCGGACAACCAGCTGGCCTAGGAGCCTAAAAAGTCACCTAAAAGTGGTTTAAAGTGGGATAAAAGGCATCTTTTTTATTTTTAATGATATTTTAATGGGTATTTTTTATTTTGGGTGTAAATCATAGGTTCAAGCTCCTACCGGACGCGTTATTGGCCAGGCCGAACTAAATTCTACCAAGTATAAAATTCGCAAGGAATATTATATTGGTAATAAAAATTCTGAAGAGAACTTTTATTATGAGGCATTAAAATCGGGTGCACGTCATCATCGTCTCGCGAGAGGGACTGCAAAATCCCATGCTCACACTAATTTTTTTTAGTACAATAACAAATTGAACTTCTGAAGCAATTTTTAAGAATTGGATTTTCACTATATATGTACTTCTACTGTTAACAATTGTTAACATCAATGAAGCTTTGGATTACAGATTGTAGAGATACATAATAGTGAATTAAGCTATTACAAATATTGTTACAAAATTATAGCTAGTTTAATTCTCACCGGATGGTTCTCCCTCTTTTTCCTCACCTTTTCTGGTCCCTTCCCTTTGTTGATTTATCTTACTTTTCTCCCCCTTTTTATTTTCAGCTTGGGGATCGATTACCATGTAGGTTCTATTATCCCAGGCTTCTTACCAAGCTTTAGAGAATAGGGAGTAGTCAACATTACCATTTCTCCTCTCATCAATAATTTGATCAATGGTTGCTGGAGTGAGGTAGTAGGGTCGGATGGCTTTCTTCAGTTGAGTATAAGTTTATTTTATGGTAGGATGTATGTGGAGTACAAAATCTTGATCTTTCTTGTCAAAGTATGAGAAGAGTGCCTTTAGCAGTGTTGTCACTCCTTTTTGTCCAAAGAAGCCGAAGTCCCTAATGACTTGAATGAGATAGTGGAAGACTAGAAGGAGTTGGCTTTACGGAATTGATGAGCCAATAGAAGATTAAGATAAGGATAGGTTATTGATTCCGGTTTGAAGGAGAGTAATTTCTTCACTAATACCTCTCCAGATGTTATGGATAGATTCTGTTTGGAGTGACATCTCCTTTGTGATAGTTATTATCTTTTCTATCCCTTCCAAGTGACTTCCCATCTCTACACCCATATTATCCAGCATCTTTTCTTGGATTTTTGGGAGAGATTCATCCAGAAAGTCCACAAGCATTTCCTGGACTACTTGTTGGTCTTCTCCCAATTTTGTGATTACAGGCTTAAGATCCCTTTCGGCCATGAATTTTGAAAAGTTTTCAAACTTGGTATCAATTTACTCCTTTATTTCAGTGGAGAACTTGGAGGAGCAGGACGTTATTTTATCCAGAACAGTTGCACAGTTATTAGTTGCACTTGTGTTTACTTGACTGGCAATCCGGTTTGCTTCCACGATATTTGATTTGAGTTCCTCAAGTACAGGTTTTACTTAAGAAAGATGCTTCTGCCAGTGTGCCTGGGGAGGGAAAATCCTGTACTTTCTCTTTAATAGATTTGAGGCTTCCCTTTATCTCACCCAATTCCTTCTTCATGTCTAGACCGGAAGCTTTCTTAAGCATCTCTTTTTCAATAGACCACAAATGTGTACAGATAGTCCAAAGACTTTGCTTGATGTGCCCTTCCTCATTCTCCTCTAGAGTAGCTTCTTTTAGCAATTTAAGCACTACTATAACCTTTGCTTATTTAGTGTTAATAGCTGGGATTCTGACAGGACAAGCAGCTGAAAGGAATCTATCTCCGGATGAGCTGGAATAATCATCTCTAGATGATCTAGAAGAGCCATTGTCTTCTTCTTCTTCTTCTTCCTCCATTTCTCTAGACTTCTTATCCTTCTTCTCTTCTACCCATTCCCCGGACTAGCCTCGCCCTCAAAATTTACTTTAGAAGCATTCCCTTTAGATCTCAGAACTTATCCCTCCTCTAGAATGGTGTGTTCCAGGTTGGACTATTTTCCCTTGGACGTATTTGGAGATTGGATAGCCAAGTTGTCCTTTACTATTTCATTAGCAGGAGAAATGTGAGCATTAAGATTAGCCGGGTTAGGAATTACCGCAGTGATTGGCGTTTGGATCTGGATGTTTGTATCTTCACTTCTCACTTCATTAGCTTCTATCTCAACTCCCAAATGATAGGAAATGTCCTCTTTCACCTCTATATGTGCCTATTGAGGACTTTTGATAACCTCCCTAACCGTGTTGGAAATGTCCTTAACAACCTATACATATGCCTTTTCAGGACTTTGTGCATTAATTGTCTCAACCTCTGAAAGGAGCAAATGTTCCAAAAGAGGTTCTGAGATAGCTTGGAAGTTGAATGAATTTGATTTCGGAATTTGGATAGTTCCTCTAAAGCAGTTGGGTCTACTAGGATAGGTGGAGTAGCGGAAGATCCTTCGGGTCCCTCAATGGTCAGATTATTTATCTGGTAATTATCTGCAACTGATGCCATCATTTCCTCATACTGAGGATTCTCCGAAAGGATATTTTCATTTGATCTGGGCACCTGCTTCTCTTTAGTGATTTTGGCCTTAGCCAATTCTTCCATTACTACCCTCTTTGTAGCTTCTTCGTCAATCAGAATTCCAGCAGGCTTTTTGGCCTTCTTTTTTTGGTGTTTCTGAGCTTGAATAGCTTTATCAAATGTACACCCATTCCGGGTGAATTGCTTCTTTGGCATGGGGGCCTCATCCTCTATTTCTTCCTCATCAGACCCATGCTCCTCTGTTAACATAACTGTTATCTTTTTTTTGCCCCTTCTTATATCCTTTCCTAATCATAGCAGCAGCCGCTGCGATAGTCTCTCTAGCTTTCAGATCGCAGACTAGTTTCTTCATCTTATCAGCTACTTTGATCAATCTACCTCTTGACTTAGGTTTTGCTTGGTATTTCTTTAGCATCTAAGTGAGAGTTTGAACATCCTCATCAATTTCTTCTTCCACAATTGCTATTAGACCTTTAGCATAGTTGTTCATGGCTTCTTGGGAATAGGGGCACTCTCTTCTGGATTGGCTGATTTTCTAGCCCTGCTCTTCTTCTTATCCCTTTGCTTCTTAGCCTTCTCCTCATTCTATTTCTCCCCAAAGCTTAGTTTTCTAAAATTCTTTTCCAGAATTTCTTTCCCTTACACTACTTAAAAACTAGTAAGATTCACCTTATGTGCTATGGGGATCCGGATAATGACTGCATCATGGGAATTTATGTGGTTCTAGAGATAATTTATGATCTGGATTGGCATGTTTATTTCCTTGCATCCAATCCATTATTGCAGCACGCAGTGTTAGAAGGCATATACTATAGTTAAGGATCCCTTCTGGATTAAAATAAGTTTTTCCATTGCATGTTGGAGAAATCTTAGGGTTTTTGGGAAGTAAGTTGAGAACTTGTCGCCAAAGTAGTTGGGGTGTAGCCACAACTTTGAGTCATATTCCAC
Organism: Euphorbia pulcherrima; assembly: GCA_947683365.1. Lineage (NCBI taxonomy): Eukaryota > Viridiplantae > Streptophyta > Magnoliopsida > Malpighiales > Euphorbiaceae > Euphorbia > Euphorbia pulcherrima. The sequence continues at coordinate 18,510,930 of CANTUS010000002.1, forward strand.
CTCTAATTCATCTCCATCATTTCGTAGTTGAATTCAAGAATTCTTCATGTTGAGATATTTCTCAAAGAAGGTAGGAGTGATTGTAATCTCTTTCCCTTGAACCTTGGTTCAGAGGGCATCAAAGTGCTTATGGGCTCAGAGGTCATCGTAGAATTCTTTGACCAGTTCTAGATACATTAGGCAATTGATTTTGAGGAAATCACCCAAGTGCTGATCTTCTATCAACATTGAGTAAGGGGTAGTCTTAAATAAAAAGTTGTCGCCTAAAAAATCCGTGGGGATAACAAATTCGGACATCTTATAGTTTATAGGGATGAAGTCTTTATCTTTCAGATCAGATTCTGAGATGATGTTTTGGGTAGGAAGAAGTTTAGGTCCTTCTTCTATCATAATTGCAACCATTTGTGAGGGTTTCAAAAGAAGTTAGGATTCTAAGTTTTGAAAACTACAGAGTAATAGTACTTAGTTGCTCACGTGAAGAAGAAGAAGGGTAATTTTTGAGGGGTTTGTATAGGATTTTCAAAGTAAGGGTATTTTAGTAATCTGAACACAGTTAAAGTTAACTGGATTGATGACATGGTAGTTAATTTTGGAGGGGAGAGGTAAATGGCATTAAAACCAGAGAATGGCAACGGTTTATTTTTGAAATGGCTGGATTTTCAGTCGCATATGTGATAGCCAATACACGTTTGAAATTTAAAAAGTAACAGTTACCTTTAAGCGCCTTTTACTGCCATTTTTTATTCTTGTCTGTGATGTGGCACTCTTTCTTCCAGATTAGATTTTCTCTAATGCTTCTTTTCTTCCAGATTTAATGTTTTGCCCATGATCCAAGATAGTTTTCGACTATCTTTTGGATTAGCTTCAAATTGGATTAGACATTCCAATTGACTCCCTTAGCTTCCCAAATTAATCTTTTCTCAGTGGCTTGGTAAAGATATTTGCTCTTTGCTCATTGGTTGGAATGTATACCAATGTAACATCCTTCTTCATCACATGATCCCGGATGAAATGATGCCTTATATTTACATGCTTCATCCTACTGTGAAGTACTAGATTCTTTGACACATCAATGGCACTTTTGTTATCACATATAACATCCACACATTCGGATTGAATTCCATAATCTTCTAGTTGTTGCTTGATCTAAAGGAGTTGAGCCATATAACTTCCAGCTGCCATATATCCTGCTTCTATGGTAGATAGAGCAACTAAAGTTTGCTTCTTACTGTACCATGATACTAAGCAATCTCCAAGGAAATGGCAACCTCCGGATGTACTCTTTCTCTCAAGAGTATCTCTGCCATAATCTGCATCAGTGAATACATGGAGTCTGAAATATCCATTACTAGGATACCATAGTCTAACTTTAGTGGTTCCTATGAGGTATCAGAGAATCTTTTTTACTGCCTTAAGAAGAGAATCCTTAGGATTTGCTTGATACCTTACACAATAGCCAATTGCATAGTGTATGTCAGGTCTACTAGCTGTTAAGTATAGAAGTGAACCAATCATCCCTCTATAAAGCTTTTGATCAAAATCTTCTCCTTCACAATCCTTGGATAGGAATGTATCTGATCCCATTGGAGTGGACATAGGGTTGCTCTTGTCCATTTCAAATTTCTTTAAGATCTCCTTGGTGTACTGGGATTGATTTATGAATATCCCATCCAGACTTTGCTTGATTTGTAAACCAAGGAAGAAATTTAGTTCTCCTATCATGGACATCTCAAATTCCTTCTACATTTGAGAGATGAATTCTTCACACATCTTTTCATCAGTGGCTCCAAATATGATATCATTCACATAGACTTGGACTAGAATAATATCATTCTTCTTCTTCTTGACGAAAAGAGTTGTATCTACTTTGCCCCGGATATACCCTTTGGATATGAGAAATGTAGTAAGCCTCTCATACCAGGCTCTTGGTGCTTGCTTCAATCCATAAAGATCTTTCTTAAGTTTGTAGACATGATCTAAATGCTTTAAATCTTCAAATCTAGGTGGCTGCTTCACATATACTTCCTCCTGGATAACTCCATTAAGAAATGCACTTTTGACATCCATTTGGAACAATGTGAATCCTATGAATGATGCAGAAGCACATAGAATCTGATTGCCTCCAACATGCTACAGGGGCAAAGGTTTCTTCTAAGTCAATTCCTTCCTATTGATTATAGCCTTATGTAACCAATCTTGCTTTATTTCTCTCCACTACTCCAGATTCATCTAGCTTGTTTCGGAAAACCCATTTAGTGCCAATGATTGACTTTCTCTTTGGAGGTGCCACTAGATCTCATATATCATTTTTGGTAAATTTATCTAGTTCTTCTTGCATTGCCATCATCCAGCTTTTATCTCCTTCAGCATCTTGAAATTTATTTGGCTCAATGAGAGAGACAAAAGTAGCATGGCTCATCATCCTATTTAGTTATCCTCTGGTTCTGGCTGGATTTTGGACATCATCCAAAATAGCTTCTGTCAGATCGTTTCTGTAAGTCCGGTTCTCCCTTTGTAAGACTTCATGTTGAACTGGAACTGGTTCTACCTCTATCTCGACCACTCCTTCTTGGCCTTCATTGAAGTTAATCTCTTGTGGGTTTAGATTAACTTGTTGTACTTTTGGATCAAAGGATATTCCTTCATCTTCCTCTTTGTACTTCTTAATTTTAAATGAATTAGGAATTTCTGCTTCTTTTTATCCTCCACAGTTATCAGCTTCCAAAACTGGATCTTCTAGAGTGGAGCTTTTCTTATCTGTGGGGTTAGTCTCATTAAAATCTACATGTATTGGCTCCACCATAGTTTGGGCTCATTTATTGAAGACTCTTTAAGCCTTACTATGTGTTGAGTAGCTAAGGAAAATTGCTTCATCAGATTTAGGATCAAATTTTCCTAGTTGCTCTCTATCATTTAGGATGTAGCATCTACATCTAAATGCCTTAAAGTACCCATTTTTGGGTTTTCTTCCCTTCCAGATTTCATAAGGGGTCTTTTCTATGGTCTTTCTAATGAGAGCTCTATTCAAGATATAACTTGCTGTGTTTACGCCCTCACCCCAGAAATATTTTGGCAAAAAATTTTCACTTAGCATTATTCTAGCCATCTCAATTATGGTCCTGTCCTTTCTCTCGATAACACCATTTTATTGAGGTGTGTGAGGGGCAGAGAAGTTATGTTCAATGCCCTTCGAGTCACAAAATTTAGCAAAATGCTTATTTTTTAACTCACCACCATTATCACTCCGGATACATGCAATGCTTATGCCATGTTCTACTTCTATCTGGATGAATGTTTTTAAGAATTGGTCAAAGGCTTCATTTTTGCTTGCTAGCAAGAGAACCCATGTATATTGAGAATAATCAGTCACAATGACCATGGTGTATTCTCTTCTGAATAAACTCAATGGCTTTATTGGACCAAAGAGATCAATATGCAAGAACTCAAGTACTCTTTTAGCAGGAATGTAGGAGATGGAAGGGAAACTTTTCTTATGTTGTTTACCTAATTGACATGCAGTGCATAGATGATCCTTATGAAAAACATCCTTAGGCAAACCCATTACCAATTCCTTTTTGGCTAGTTTAGACAAGAGGTTCATGCTAACATGGCCCAACCTCCGATGCCATAGCCATGTTCCTTCTTCTTTAGACTAAGCAGATATTCTTTTTCTCATATTTGATGTTAACAGAATAGATATTATTGACTCTAGGTTCATAAAGAATAAATTGATTGAACTTACTATCATAGATTGAGTAGCCTCCATAATCAAATGTGACTTTTCTTCCTTTGTCACAGAGTTGGGCTACACTTAGCAAGTTGAATTTTAGTCCATCAACCAGTGAGACATCTTCTATCTTTAATTCAGATGCAATGGTTCCATATCCAATGATGTGTCCCTTTTAATTGTCTCCAAAGCTTACTTTGCCTCCCTTCTTCTGGGTCAATGTGATGAAGGCCTTCTCATCACCTATCATGTACCTTGAACATCTACTATCAATATACCAAGTATGTTGATCTACTACAGATCTAAGGCATACCTGTAAAACAGATTAAGTGGGTTTGGTTACCCAATCAGATTTGGTTCCTCTCAGGTTAATAACCATCTCAGGCCTAGGATAAACATTATAATAACCATTTTTTAATCTACATAATTTAGTAATATGATTTTTTTCCTAGAAAACCTGCACCCTGTGATAGGTTTGTTCTGCTCATGCTTCTTTTTGATCTTGTCAAGATCTTCCTTTCTATAGTTTCCTCTATATCTAGCTTCTTGTATACTAGTAGATGGTCAAGTGTGTATCCGAAAGCTAGTTGGGGGTGCAACTTCTGCTGCATAGTTCCTTCTTGGTTTGGTAGGTTGTTGATTATGGATTGCCTTAGCTTTTCCTTTTTATTCATCAATGTATCTTTGGGCTTGGGGTTGCATGCTTACTTCTTTTACTTTTTATTTTGGTGAATTGAGATTTCTTCTTGTAGCTTACTGTTGGTTTCTCCTTCTTTGTAGGGGATCAGATCTCAATCCGGATGCTCCCTTTATCAGGGCTATTTCTCTATCCAGCCTAATCATATTGGCATTTAAAATCTGGATTTGATCCTTCAGGAAGTTCTCCTTGACTATTTCAATATGCTTTTCTGTTCTCAGCAAATTGATGCTCATGGCTTGAGCATCTTTCGTTAGCTATATCACTTGCATTTTTAGAGGCTTGATTGCTTTTGTGTTCTTTCTTACAACATTGATCACAATCCCTAGAGCTCTAGCAAGTTTAAGGTTAGACATAGAATCAGAGTGAGAGTTTACCTTAGTTTTAGAGAATTTTGCTTCTGAATCCTTTATCTGTTCAGTTGTTTGCATAGATGCTTTTCTTACGGATTGTTCAACTTTTGAATCAGAGATTGCCCTAAAGGCATAATAGGCAGCTTCTTCCTCTTCTATGTAAGATGAGCTACAGCTTCCTTCACTATTACTCCAGGTGGTCACCATGTCTTTCCTTTTGTATTTTCTGTCCTTCTTGAGCTTAGGACATTTAGCTTTGAAGTGTCCTTTTTCTCCAAATTCAAAACAACCTGATTCTTTCTCCAGATCCTTTTTATCATTCGGATTCCATCTAGGCCTATCCCTTCTAGATGTGCCTTCACTTGGTCTTCGGGAATTATATTTCCTGGACTTGCTCCTATCTTTCTTGAGTATGTATTGGTTGAGCCGCCTAGTCAATAGGGCTAGTTGCTCCTTGGTACTTTGAGGTTCTGTGACTTGCCTTTCTTCTCCTTTTAATGAAGCTGATCCGGTGGATTCTGCTTTAAGTGCAATAGCCTTCTTCTTTTCTATAGGCTTCTTTTCCTGTTGGTAATATCTTTCTAGAGATAGTTCTTGAGTCAAGAGATTTCCAATGAGCTCATCATAACTATAGAAGTTTAGATCAAGAGCTTCCTCAATGGTAGTCTTCTAACTATCCCATTCTTTTGTAAGACTCTGGAGAACCTTCTTGACCATATCCACTTATGATATCTCCTTTCCTAGCCTCTTTATTTCATTTACTAGATTGGTGTATCTGATGTTCATGATACTAATCGATTCTTTTGGCTCCATTTGAAAGATTCAAGCTGTTGTTGGAGTAGATCAGGCTTAGCTTCTCTTACTTTACAGGTTCCTTCTTAGGCTTCTTCTAGATTTTGCCAAATCCCCTATGTAGCCTCACATCCGATTATCCTGTTAAATTCTGCTGCACTAAGAGCACAATGAAGCATGTTCATAGCATTTGTGTTTTCATGCAACTTTTTAAAGTCATTCTCATCCCACATGCTTGTGAGTGGGAAACTTTTACATGTGGCAGCGGGTGCGCGCTCCTATGTTTTTATGCGGGGATTCATTATAGTTCGAGTGCGGGACTCATTTACATTTTGGATACGCTTGACGATAGGGGTAGTGGGACCCCACTAGTGACTGGTCATCAAAGAATTGTTTTGATGAAAACTTTGAGGATTTAAGCTAGGTCAAAAGCCCTATTTTATAAAATATAAGATTCACCATCCGGTTCAGCTCTACCAAGAAATTACGGTAAAGCTAATCCGGGTTGGATTCCTATGCCTATAAAGCAGAGATACTAAGTCGGATAAAATAGTTACTTGTATATTTAATTCGAGATATGTATGTTTAATTAGTTTATTAAAAATAATTTCCCTATGTTGTTTTGTTTATAAAACTGGGAAATAAATAGCAATTAGGACAAGTAACAATGAAGGGATAAGTGTTTATACCTGAGTGATGGATTCCCCTGCCTCAGATGCTCTCAACAGTTAAATAAACATGAATAAAATGAAAATAAATGCAAAAAAGGTGGGATTAGATCTAATTGCCCTTAGTTACCTTTTGAGTGTCCTGAAGGCCGGTAAGTGCTACTACCAAATGATTGAGAGATTAAGGTTGAGAACCTTGGGATTTATGGAGACAGTTTATAACTAAAGCCCACCAGGAGTAACGGACTATACCTTGATATAGTTGGTATTTAGAAGGACAATATGAGGAAGGTTTATAGCTAAAATCTGTCGACAATATTAAACTATAGTATCGAGATAGTATTTAGGAAATAAGGCTAGGCCAGTTTATAGCTAAAACTTGCCTAGGGAAGAGTTCTATAGATGAGTATAGTTTAGGGGTAAAGGAAGGACTTTTTGATATAAATTCAAGGAATCCTCAAATAAAGGAAGTATTTAGGGGTTTTCGATGTTTTTCGCCGTTGAAAGTTGTCAAAAATGAGCAGGGATCGCGCTCTTTTTATAAGAATTTTGGCAGCATCAATCGACACATCTTGGGATCATCAATCAACGATTCTAGGGTGGTTATAGCTTTGATGAGTCATCAATAGACTCAACACATGTACAAGGAGCATCGATCGATGCATTTGGGAGCATCAATCGACACATCCGTGGGTTTGCTGAGTCATTCTAGACTTGAAACTTGTTAGTAGCGATTAACGTCAATTGATACATATGGGAGCATCGACCGACACAAATCTAACCGTTGGATTTTTTTAAAATTTTAACATGTGGTTCCTAACATAAAGGAATGACTTTTTACCATTGGAAATTTTATTTGGTATTACAAAAAATGTTTTGTCGAAGGCAGAAGTTGGGACAGGAAATTTTTGCTTGAGGTTCTTTCCTTTAGGATACTTTGAGGATTATTCAAGGGGTTTTGGACAAGGAAAGAGACATTCAATTCATAGCACTTTTGATGATTTGACACCCATGTGAATAGGTATTAATCATCATTAGACTGGACAGACCGTGCTCACAGGCTGCCCCTCGCATTTCAAAAGTTTTGACCGTGTGGGAAATTCTGCATATGCGTAGTAAGCGCGGCGAACACCATAAAACTAGTGCTTTCATGTGTGGTAAGTCATAGGGATACAAGGGTTTAAAAAGAGTCGACATTACTTGATCGATAATTTTAAAAGCAAAAATTTTTTCCCCTTCGATCAAGAACGTTGATGAAAACCTTTTTAACTTAAAATCCTACAGGGGACGAAAACGAAAATCAAAGAAGGTAATGAAAGAAAAGAAAAGCGCACTGGAGAAAATGAAAATTAAGAGCTTTTTAAAGGGTTTAGTGCCCCTAGTGATGTGTTATAATTTTACAAAATTTTGGTCCGCCAATTTCAAAACGGTTTTGAGATTATGCAAAGAGCAAGAATTATACCTGCTTCCATTGCATATGTTGATAATTCTCCTTCTCCTTGAGGAGGCATTATTGACTATTTTTGACCAACTTTCCCATCGGGGAGTTCGGTATTGTCACCCATCATTGACTAGTTTTCTCATCAAGGAGTGTAGCTCTATCAGCCACCGTTAATTAGTTTTCTCATCAGGGAGTGTGGCACTATCAGCCACTGCCAATCAGTTTTTTCATCATGGAGTGTAGCACTATCAGCCACCGATGATCAGTTTTCTCATCAAGGAGTGTGGCACTGTCAGCCATTATTGAGCGGTTTTAGGCACTATCTACCACAACTGAGTAGTTTTAGGCACTATCTGCTAGCAGTTTGTTTCACTAGGGAGTTGGCACTGTCTGCCGCCATTGAGCAGTTTGTCTCACTAGAGAAATGGGCACTATCTACCGCCATTGAACAGTTTGTCTCACCATCAAGTTAGGCACCGTCTTACCACCGTTGAGCGGTTTGTCTCACCATTGAGTTAGGCACTGTCTTGCCACCATTGAGCGATTTATCTTACCATCGAGTTGAGCACCGTCTTGCCACCATTGAGAGGTTTGTCTCACTAGGGAGTTGGGCACTGTCTTGCCACCGTTGAGCAGTTTGTCTCACTATGGAGTTAGGCACTGTCTGCCCCTATTGAGTAGTTTGTCTCACTAGGGAGTTGGGCACTGTCTACCACCATTGAACAGTTTGTCTCACCATTAAGTTGGGCACCATCTTGCCACCATTGAGCGGTTTGTCTGACCATCGAGTTGGGCACCATCTTGCCATCATTGAGCAGTTTGTCTAACCATCAAGTTAGGCACCGTCTTGCCACCATTGAGCGATTTGTCTTACTAGGGAGTTGGGCACCGTCTTACCACCATTGAGCTACTATTGTGATTGCCTACAAAATATGAGTTGACATGGTACTTTATGTCATAAACATAACATGATACAATAGAATATAACACAATATGTCATCAACAAAACTAGATATGACACTACATATCGTGGATGGGTTATGGTAAGGATCTCATTGGATGTAGAGTCTTATTGTGTGTGTTGTGAAGATCTTGCTAGATGCAAGATTTGGTTATGATGTGCCTAGGTAAAGATCTCGTCGAATCTGAGGTTAAGCTATTATGTGCCTAGGTGAAGATCTCGCTGGATCTGAGTTTGGCTATTATATGCCTAGATGAAGGTCTTATTGGATCTAAGGTTAGGATATTATGCGCCTAGGTGAAGATCTTGCTGGATATGAGTTTGGATATTATGTGTCTAGATGAAGATCACGCTAGATCTATAGTTTGGTTATAATGTGGCAAGGTGAAGATCTTGCAGGATCTAAGATTAGCCTATGATGTGCCTAGGTCAGGATCTTGCTAGATCTAAGGTTTGGCTATAATGTACCGAGCAGAAGATCTCGCTGGGCCTAAGGTTAGGCCATGATGTGCCTAGGTGAGGATCTTGCTAGATCTAAGGTTTTTGTGTCCTATAGTATGATTTCGGATCGGGATGGTAGAATCTGGTCTTTTCATGCATTCATGTTTAATGATGCATATGACTCCAAACATTTATTGCTATTGCTATATGATGAATTATGCAAGTGCATGAGGCATCAAGTTGGCACTTTCCCCATGTTCAATTTGAGGGAGTGGATCTTTTAGTGGATTTGCTTGTTCGAGCCTCCCTTGTAGTTACTTTGTTTTGAGCTGTAGCACTATATTGTGGCCGGTCGGGTCCTTACATATTGGATGCAGATTGAGCGATTTATTTATTTGATCCTAATTTTTGTACAAACTGCCCTTTCAGGTTTTCGATCTATCAGATTGCCTTAATTTTTGCCTGGACCGCCCTTTCGAGTTTTCAATCTAGTAGGCTTCTTCTTTCATTTGTCATTTTTTTCAATTTTTTCTTTATTTTGGATGAGAGACTTGGCCTTTCTCACCTTGCCTTAGTTTATAAGGGAGGATTGAATATTCTGGACCCATTCATTTGTCCGCAAGCTTGATTTCTTTGATCCTTCTCGATTGTGAATTAGTCTTTGACTGGACATCATCATGCATATGATGGTTAGAATGATGTGCTTGTTTAGCCATTTAACAAATGAATTTGCACATGCATTTGAGTATTTATGAAATTGTCTAACATGCAAACATTTCATTTAATGAAATTTAAAGTGGAAACGATCGAGGAACGATAGTTATCTCAAATGATTCACTCCTACTACCAGCTAGCCGTGATAGGTTTTCTAGCTAATATCTCTCACCTTACGGTCTTAACTTTTGCCTAAGTCGTTGACTTAGCAGACCATCTTGAGTTTTCTTTTATGATGATGGCTTTTTAGGTTTTCCATTTGATAGGCCTTTTCTTCTTCTTTTCCTTTTAACACTTATTGACTTTAGACTTTCTTTGGCATAGGTGAATTAGGTTAAGTCTTGGCTTGGATTTTCCCCTTGATAAAGGGTTTCTCCAGGATGACTGAAGGCTTCGGTCATCTGAAGTCTTTTGAAATGAGGCTTGTGCTTGCTCTTACCTATGTACCCCAGTCCAGTTGGGCTATGAGATCTTATTACAAACTTTTTAAGAGGCCCGGTAGTAACTAGAACCTCGTTTATGTTAGAGCTAGAAGATCTTCAGGATTTCTGCGGAGATAACCTTGAACGATTATATAGTGAGGTAGTGGAAGAGTGGGTATTGAAGGTTTATGGCTAACATCGATTGAGGAGGGGTGTCTATGCCTAAGTATAGTTTTAGGCTAAGAGAAGGGACTTCATAGATTCTGGAAACCTATGGATTAGGGGATAACTTTTGTTGTTCTTTGAGAGAGGAGCTCTGGAGTTCCAAATTCTTGAGTGCTTAAACTAGCTCCGGGTATGGGGTGTTGGCTACCTGGTTGGACCATTGTACGTGATCATCTTTTTTTTATTCTCCATTAATTGTAGCCATGAGTAATCCTCCCATTTGTATAGGGCTAGCATGAATTGTGGCGACAATGAATTCCTTAAACGCCTTGAGGGTGACAGCTTTCCCATTATAACGTATTCTTCATTTTCTGGTGTAAAGCAGAGGGTACTCCTTGAAGTACATAGAATCAGGGAAGTTCGACAGTAAGGAGAATTTTATAGTAGTGTCATGGGTGTGAACACAATGTGTAGGAATGTAGATTTTGTTGGAAATTTATTCCTACTACCACGTATATCTATCCGAGGGAAGCTAATGGTAGTGCATTGACTTTCATCAAATACCACGACCCAATAATGGCTCTTAGACTTCGGTAAGAGAGCTTAATCTGGCAAAAGTTGATTGCAATTTTTTGATTATAAGTGCCTCTATTCCTTTAGGCCAAGCCGACACATCCGGCAGTGGTGGAGCTATGGAAGCCCGGTTTAGTCCAATATGATAGACTTTCCCTTGTGGTTTACAAGTTTTTATGGTTCTAAATGGGTCTAGGATCCATAAGGCATCGTGATGTTTGTACACAACAAATAAAGTCTCCTTCCAAGGGAATGTCTTTCACGGATATTAGTTACTGCCCCAGCTTTACTAATGAAGTTTCTGGATTTAGATCAATCATGCCTCTTTTATGTGACCTGTGGATATATGATTGATTTTATTGAGGTTTTGTAATGCTTCAGGACCGATTTCTTTAGGATAACATTAGCCAAGGACTCAGATCCTTCTCTTTTTATTTATGAGGATTTGAAATTCATGGCGTTTGCTTTTTTTTATAATGGAAATGTCAGAAAGCCGTTGGTTTTGTGTTATCTTGTATGTCACTTGTGGAGTAACACTTCCTGAATTAGTTGAGCATGAATCTTATGCTTGGAGGAAACCTTTAAGGATGAAGCCTTAGAAATATTTTTGTATATGAACGGGCAAACGTTGTCAAGCGCATTTTTTCATTCTCTCTTTTTCTACGGAAGTAGTGTCACTTTAGATAGCTATCATTCAAGACTTTAAATTATTCCCAAGTTAATTCCTTGTTACGAAACATTGTGTATGTTAAACATATTTGATGAATGATTAAATATATATGCATATTCATATGAAAAACATAGTGTAAACAAACAAAATAAGTTTATTCATTCAAAGCCAACTATGACATGATTGTTCACAACATCAAAGATGCATATGATTGATAAGTTAAAATGTGTTTAAAGCCCAAACATCAGCTTGTCAACTGCTTCCCGTTCCTCTTAAAGTTCTTTCTCGATGTCGTAGTCCTCGGGTATGCTCTCTTTTTGACAAGCTGATGTTTGGGCTTTAAGTCCACATTTTCCTCTGCCTATCAATTGTTTAATATCATATAGTAGGTCGTTGCATTAATTAGTTTGGTGTCCCTCGATGGCATGATAGATTCAGAAATTATCCTTATACATTTCATTTGGCTTCTTGTAAGGTTTCAAGCTTTGAAGTAGACCAGCAACTCTACATTTGTAAAATAATATTGCCAGTGAAGATTCCCATGGGGATATGCCATATATTACTGGTTGATTTGGAATAACTTCAATTATTTTTGGAACATCATCCCCAATGGGTAGATCATTTTTGTTTTGGCTTCGATTGGATAGAGGTATGCTGTAGATGGTCGAAGGTCTAACATTTTGACTCTTTGTCTGGTTGGCATGGTGAGATTTGATGCGCTCTCTTATTGGAGTATGGACTTTCAGTATTGCAGAAAGTCTTTTTGTTACCGCATCAGTGACCATTTCTGAGAATGTATTTGATTTCAAGAAGTCTGTCACGGCTTTGGATACAACTGCTGCAATGATCTCGTCTTTGTTATGACTATCCATTTTGTTCATAAAGAAAGTGTTGATCAATCAAACTATTCTTTACGCTGAAGTTGATCGAAGGTTATCCCTTTCAAACTATAAAACACTATGCTACAATGCCTAGAACAAAGTGTTTCGGCTAGCCATCTATATACATTGTGGAGCAATCTTTTATCACAAACGATGCATGCAAACATTAGGCACATATGATGCAGGATGATTTAACTGATGACATGAACTATCTTTATTGATGTGCGGGGAAGTATTTATATTATAAGGTGAAGCGATTGGTAAGACGTGATGAACGAACTTACAAGAATGATCTTTCGGTGAATGAATGTAATGTATTCATGCATTGCATATTTTTTTTATTTTTCATTTTTTGTCCAATTTGGGTGAACTTAAGATTACGGTTAACATCTTAGAGATGGTAACGTGTCATGTATTCTAGGTACCTATAGGATTGGGGCTAGCATCCTAATAAGTATGTCACAATATTACATGACATTGCATATCGTATAAGTACAACGTAGGATGACATGACGCTGCATGTCACAAGCAAAACACAATATAACATGACACTGCATGCTGAGAAAAAACACAAGGTGACATGACGCTGCATGTCATGGGTGAAATAGAAGATGATATGATGCTGCATGTCGTAATAAGATGACATGACATTACATGTCGTATGCAAAATACAAGATGATAGGATGCTGCATGTCGCATGCATATAACAAGATGACATGAAGCTGCATGTCACAGGCATATAACGGGATGGCATAATGATATATGCCGTAGGCTTATAACGTGATAGCATGACGCTGCATGCCGCAAGCATATAACAGGATGGCATGACGCTGCATGTCGAACATGGTATATCATATCAAAATATGACATAGCACTATGTGTTGAAAGCATAAGACAACCTTACATGATGTTGCATGTCACAATTAAAGTGTAGTATGACATGACGCTACATGTCATATCATAGAAGATCAAAATATGACATGTCGAAAGCATAACAAAAGATGACATGACACTGCATGTCGTAGCATAATATAGCGTGGCATGACACTGCATGTCAAAGCATGGTACAAGAAATGACAGCACATGTCGGAAGCTTGATATAACATGACATGGCGCTGCATGTCAAAATAAAAATATAGTGTGACACGACACTGCATGTCCAAGCATAGAAAATTAAAATATGACATGACACTGCATGTCAAAAGCATAATAAAAGACGACATGACTCTGCATGTCATAGCATAATATAGCATGACATGACACTGCATGTCAAAGCATGACATAACTTAACATGACGTTGCATGTTATAATAGAAATATAGCAGGACATGACACTGCATGTCTAAACATGGCATGTATATCATTTATAAATTTGTATGACATCAAATGTTATAAGAACGGCACTACATGGCATTGCATGTTATAAGAATGAAATTGCATGCCGCTGCATGTTATAAGAATAAGATTATATGGCAAGGCATGTTATGGAAATACATGGCACTGCATGTTGTAAGAATGAAATGACATGGCACTACATGTTGAAAGCATGGTAGTACATGGTGCTACATGTTGATAGGCATGGTAATACATGGTGTCGCATGTTATAGGCATGGTAATACATGTTGCTACATGTTATAAGCATGGGAAGATAAGTTATTCGCATTCTATATACATGGGATAAGCAAAATATCACATGGCATATCGTCTTACACACATGTAACTCATATGGTCTTTCTATGATACGATATCACACATGCAATGTTATATATATGAAATACAGGTATGAAATGATATATTGACATAATAAGTCATTTGTATGGCATATACATGATATGAATAAAATATTGCATGTAATATCATTTTATACATATGAAATCCATCGTAGAACATGGTCTACTCATGTAATTCACATGGTCTTTGTATGTTTTAAACATGGCATCACACGATATGTCATGTCATCCATACAAAACACATAACATAGCATTAGAGATAAGCAAGGCTTACTGTCTTAGGCAACGTATTTGTTGTATGAACATATGATACCACATGCATGATATAATCATGGTACATACGTGGATAGACATATTATAATAATGACATGGTCATGGAATAGTCACAAAACACAATGCGTGTATAGATACAATGTCATAGCTGCAGAAAATATGGTCAGTAATTCACATATCGGATGCATAAAAAGACACACTAGGAGAATTGTTGGTGCATGTATAGAGTACACTCAGGGAGGATCTTCTTTAATTCTAGGAGTGACTCCTAAAGGGTTTTATTGCTTAGTACCAAAGGCATGCATGAAGTTCCTAATTTTTGTCCCTATTGGCATGCAGGAAAATTAGTTTGTCACTTTGGGAGTGATTGTTAAACTATTTTATCATTTAGTACCTAGGGAGTGCGTGATGTTTCTAAGGTTATGTCCCTTTATGACTTTTATGAAGCGTGGCATGATATAGTCACTTAGGGGGTGGTTACTAGAGGACTTTATCACTGAATACCGAGGGTGTATGCGATGTTTGTAAGTATATCCCCTCATGGCTTTATATAGCATGAGGCAGTTTTGGTCACTCGTGGAGTGATTTCCAAAGATTCCATTGCTTTGTACCACGGGTATGTGCAAAGTTCCTAAGTTTAATCCCCTTATGGCTTTAACAAAGCCCGTAGAGATTTCAGTCGTTCACTCAAGGAGTGATTACTAAAGGTCTTTATTGCTTAGTACTAGGGGTACACGCGATATCCCTATTGTTTGCCCCTTATGGCTTTATGTAGCGTGGGGCAATTTGGTCACTCGTAGAGTAACTTCCAAGAAATCTATTACCTTGTACCTGGGGCATGTGTGATGTTTCTAAGGTAGTTTCTATAGAGCGTAGGGCGACTTTTGGTCTTTCACTCATGGAGTGATTTCCAAGGATTTTATCGCTTCGTACCCGGGGTATGCATGACATTTCTAATTCATATTATGCTCAAAGAGCGGTTTAAGGATTTCATCGCTTAGTAGCAGGGGTACGCATGATGTTTCTAATTTGTGTTAGCTGAAGGAACGGTTTAATAACGGTTACATCGCTTAATACCAATGGTATGCGCTATGTTCTTGGGTTATTCCCCTTATTTCTTTATGTAGCGTGGGGCGCATTTTAGTTGTGCACTTTATGCGCTCTAGGAGCGGTTTGGTTATGGTCATATTGCTTAATACCAAGGGTACATACGATGGTGCGCTCTATAAGCTGCTTTTCTAAGCTTGTATCGCGTATTACCAAGGGTATGCATGATGGTGCTCTTTAGGAGTGGCTTTTCTAGGGTAGTATCACTTAATACCATGGGTATGCGGAATGGAGCGCTCTAGGAGTGGCTTTTCTAAGGTAGTATTGCTTAATACTAGGGGTACATGGGATGGTGCACTCTAAGAGCGGCTTTTCCAATGTTGTATCGCTTAATACCGAGGGTATGTGCAATGGTTCGCTCTAAGAGTGGCTTTTCTAAGGTTGTATCACTTAATATCGATGGTATGTGCAATGGTTAGCTCTAGGAGCAGCTTTTTTAAGGTTGTATCACTTAATACCAGGGATATGCGCTATGGTGCGCTCTAGGAGCGACTTTTCTAAGGTTATATCGCTTAATACTGAGGGTATGTGCGATGGTATGCTCTAGGAGCGGATTTTCTAAGGTTGTATCGCTTAATACCAAGGGTATGCGTGATGGTGCACTTTAGGAGCGGCTTTTATAGGGTAGTTTCGCTTTGTACTAGGGGTACATAGGATGGTGCGCTCTAAGAGCAGCTTTTCTAAGGTCATACTACTTAATACTAGGGTTATGCGTGATGGTTCATTTGTATGATATGGCTATTTCACGTTATGGTTGCACGCAAATTGTGGTTAGTGGTGCATGTGAAGTTTGAACAGGCAAGTTGTTAGAACATGTACTTTTTTTTATCTCTCCCTTCCTACCTTATTACTCCATCATGGTGAGTATCTTTTCTAGGTAGGGGGTTCTTTTCTCTATTACCAACCAGGGATAAGCGAGGACATACTCTCTTTTGTGATTTTAAGAAAATCATTGGGTATCCTTAGGGGAAGTTTTTAGGGTTGTCTTGCTATATGTTGGGCTAAGTCTGATAGGGTTACAATTGATGGTGACCGTGTATTATGTACTTAAGCCCAAGAACCCTAATCGAGTTCAGGAGCCTATTTTCTACGTTTGATATACTCAAACCTAGTGGCCTTAATCAAGCCGACCAAATTATATTATACTATGCACGGCTAGTGATCCCTCTGTGACCCTAAACAAACTCGAGTCAAGTTCTAGAGACACATTATTGAGAAATTTGGGGTTTTAGGTAAGACATATGCAAATGCTATGTAGTAAATCCGAAATAAAGTTTGTAGATAAACTCTTTAAAGATAACTCCTCAAATCAAATATACTTTCATTAGTTTATCTAAATTCGGTTTAATATTGTATAAAAAACCAGTTCTAGTAAGACCATGTCCCTAATAGAGTCGCCACTGTTAGCGGGTGAACTTTTACATGCGACGGCGGGCGCGAGCTCCTGGGTTTTTATGCAAGGAGCCGTTGCGGTTCGAGCGCGGGGCTCGTTTACATTTTGGATGCGCTTAGTGTAGGGGTCGTGGGACTCCACTAGTGATTGGTCGTCAGAGAATTGCTTTGATGAAAACTTTGAGAATTAAAGCTGGCTCAAAAGCCCTATTTTATAAAATATAAGAGTCACTACCCAGTTCAGCTCTATCGGAAAATTACGGTATAGCCAATCTGGGTGGGAATCCTATGCCTATAAATCAGAGATTCTGAATCAGATAAAATAATTACTTGTATATTTGATTCAAGATATGTATGTTTAATTAGTTTATTAAAAATAATTTCCCTACGTCATTTTGTTTATAAAACTGGGGAATAAATAGCAATTAAGACAAGTAACAATGAAGGGATAAGTGTTTATACTTGAGTGATGGATTCCCCTGCCTCTGATGCTCTCAACAGTTCAATAAACATGAATAAAATGAAAATGAATGCAATAAAGGTGGGATTAGATCCAATTACCCTCAGTTACCTTTCGAGTGTCCTGAATGCCTGTAAGTGCTACAACCGAATGATTGAGAGATTAGGGTTGAGAACCTTGGGATTTATGGAGACGATTTATAACTAAAGCCCACTGGGAGTAATGGACTACACCTTGGTATAGTTGGTGTTTGGAAGGACAATATGAGGAAGGTTTATAGCTAAAACCCGTCAATAATATTGAACTATAGTATCGGGATTGTATTTAGGAAATAAGGCTAGGCCAGTTTATAGCTAAAACTTTCCTAGGGAAGGGTTCTATACCTAAGTATAGTTTGGGGGATAAAGGAAGGACTTTTTGATATGGATTCAGGGAATCCTCAAATAAAGGAAGTGTTTGGAGTTTTCCGATGTTTTTCGCCGTTGAAAGTTGTTGAAAATGAGCAGGGATCATGCTCTTTTTATAGGAATTTTAGCAACGTCAATCGATACATTTGGGGAGCATCGATCAACAAATCTAGGGCAGTTATAGCATTGATGAGTCATCACTAGACTCAACACATGTCCCAGGAGCATCGAACAACGCATCTGTGGGTTTGCTGAGTCATTCTAGACTCGAAACGTATCAGCAATGATTAGTGTCAATTGACACATATAGGAGCATCGATCGATGCTACTCCAGCCATTGGATTTTTCTGAAATTTTGACACATCATTTCTAACACTTAGGGCTAACCTTTGGCTATTGGAAATTTTATTTAGAGTTACTAAAAAAATTCTGTCAAAGGCAGAAGTTGGGATAGGAAATTTCTTATTTGAGGTTCTTTCATTTAGGATACTTTGAGGATTATTCAAGGGGTTTTGGACAAGGAAAGAGACATTCAATTCATCGTACTTTTAATGATCAGACACCCATGTGAATAGGTATTAATCATCATCAGGCTGGATGGACTGTGCTTACAATGCTTGAAGGCTTTTGGGTAGTCATACCCTCTACTTCATGAGTACGCTCATGAGGACCATCTTTACTTACTAACCATGCTTGCAGGATTTGTGCTTGGATAAAGTTCTTCATCCAGTTTTTCCACAATGTGTAGTGTTCACTGGTGAAGAGTGGAGGACGGTTAATAGATATACCCTCTAGAATGAGCTGTGATTTTTGGAAACTCATTTTGATATTTGAATCGAAATTTTGGACATTTAGTTCGAGATTGTTAGATCTCTAGTTTTGAGCACTTGCTCTAATACCACTTGTTGGTCCCTATGAGGGTCTATATATTGTTAGAGGGGGAGGGAATGACCCCATTTTTGCGGAATTGAAAAACTTTAAAAAGTCTAAGTGTAGCGTGTTTGATTATGTTCCGGAGGATGGATCCGGATAATACAAATATGATAATATAATGCAGTAAGTAAAGGAAAGAAAATCAAACACAGTGATTTATATTAGTTTGGCCCCACCTATATCCAGTCCCCGGAGTTTCCTTCCTCCGAGCTTATCCACCAGTGGATACCTTTCTAAGTGGTAGGAATCAAACCTTACAGGTTGTCTCCGGATGCTAACCCCTTCTAGATGTAGGACATACCACTAGAAGCAACAACTCCTTACTGAGTCCTTTTATCTTTAGCAGGATATACCACTTAGACTTCTACCCTGAATCTAAGCTATGTCCTACAGGAAGATTCCACTCAAAGCACCTACTTCAAGCTATCCCCCAATCTCACTACTCACCCAAGTAGGAGATCTTTTACACTTTGGTTTTTGTCAAAGGTTTTGGTTTTGGATTTCCTTAAGTTTATAACACACTTAGGAGTCCTTACAAACTGATTTGGAATTTGTTTGATTCTTAGAGGGATGAGTTTCTAATTGCTTTTTGTGAATTCTCCTTTGTTAGTTGCTATCTTAAATTAACCAACACCTTCTCAATTTGTGAAGCTTCCCTTTTATAGGCTTGGATCATAAATGTAGCCATTGTGGGTTGGTGAGCTGTAACTTAAATCTTCACAGTTGATCAGGTAAGATGTGGTGCTTCTGGAGCCGTTGATCAATCCATTAGATAATAATTTGACCCATTTAAATTTTTGGGATTAAGGCAGAAAAGATGTGAGTGATCGTTTTCCTTGTATTTTAGTGATACACCAACTTTTATACCAGTAACTTTTTAGTGTGAGCTCCACTCGCCTCCTTATTGGTCTAGGTGAAAAAGGTTGTTAGCTTTTTCTGTTCGGTGTCAGTCCTTTCCATGAAAATTTGCAAGCTGTCTGCATTGTTCATGGGGAAAGGATCTTTGACTTTGTAGACCAAGAGGTGGAGGGAAAAGTTATCTTTGAAACTTTTTCCATTGTCTTCAAACATGAGTCTTCCGGATGTTTTCAAACTCATAATCTCCGGATCTAACTTCTTCCGGATGCTAATCTTGAAGGATTAAAGTTAGTTTCCTTTCCAAACTTTATCCTGATGATTTCAGTATATGCTTAGGTACTTGATATCTTCAATGGATAACCTTATAGCTGGATCTTGTTTGAATGCTTCCATTTGGATTTAGGAGATTCCATGTTCAAGTTTTTACTTCTTTCAAACCTGATCCGGATATTTTAATTTAATTGAGATTCCGGATCAATGTTTTCCAACACCAATACTCACCTAAATAGTCCTATTTCGTCTACTTTAGTCGGGCTCTCTCAACAGTGAAGGGATCACATCAAAGTGGATTTACGCTACAGAGGTAACGCTCCTGAGTTTCAGAGAGACTCACATCTCAATTATTTCATTATTATTATTTTCTGTTACTTCTATGATATCTATTGCTTTCATTTCTTGTTTTGGGTACGGTCCTAACCCATATCAGCCTTGTTAGCACCATATATCCCCAAGGATATAAATTTGGTGCGCCATACTCATACGGAAGGAAATCCCTTTATATTTTATTTTTCTGCCACCAATCTGTTAATCTGTGAATCTATAAACTACACCAAATAGAGCTTCTGCCTGGACTAGATAGGACCCATATGGGTACACCATACATGTACCGGTCCTCCCTGGTAGCTGTATGGGTCCCACCCCACCCGTACGGGTACCAGTCCCAGGTATATTTCAGAACTCATTTTTAATTGGTTAAAAATCAATCCAACTCACCATTTGCCATGCGATCACTTTCAGTAATAATATGGTAAATCAACCCACAAAAGTTTAAATATGTTTTCACCATAAAATACGCTTAAATATTGATTTATGGTGTGCTATAAACTATGCTAACATATGTGGATGCAGGGGATTTATTTTCATTTTATTTTATAACTTAGAACAAATGTATAGGTTCTCTTTGCAATTTGTCCCATTTTTCCCCTGGTTATAATTTTTATTCCCCCATTTATTGCTTGTGCTTTATTATAATATGTAAACAAATGTAACATGTGTGAAAGAGTGTAGAAATAGGATTTCTATGATAATTCCCTAAATGATGAAAACTGAAACGGTTTTATGTAGTGAATGTAATTTTAAATCAATTAAATGAGAAATAAGTCACTCATCCGATACCTGAATCTCTGATCCAATAGGTATGGGTCTCCTGCTTAAAGGAAACCGTACCAAAACTCTTTCCTAAGTAGACAACTTGGGTGGTGACTCTATCAATTGTATCGAGATTTGGGTCTCGATTCTTTTATTCATTAAAAATTGGCTTATTGTGCAAACTTTAACTAAAAATTGCTTTGTCACGCCTAAATCCAACCAAACCCCAAGTAGGCCCCACCTATCTCATATAGGTGCTAAGGGAGACCTACACGTGATCGACACCTCGTAGTGGTGACTCTTCTGAGGATAATCTTTTAACTTGCAAAATGTTGGTTTATTTTAAAAGCTTAAAAGATTAAGATGAGCACCGAAAATCATTTAATTGATTCAACCCATTTTTTTCATCATTTAGGAAAATTATCACACTCCATCTTCTCACCTCCTTCTCTCTTTAGTTAGATGTACTCTTCTTCTTGCGGTAGGTTAGGGTGCCTTATTATTTCTGCGGCATTCACAACGGTGATACCCATGACCACCAGGGATATTAGGGATACCTTAGTGAGTGAAGCACTCATTGCCATCTCCCTCCAAAAGAGGCTTGATGCGATGAGAACCTTCTACATGAACTTATGATATGTCCCTTCACCATTCTTATCAAAAGCCATAGAATTTTACCCTCTAAGTACCCTGATTTTTATATGAGATTAGATTAAGGAAGAATACCCTCAGACTCGGTGGGAGAAATAAGGACAGAATCGATCAGTTTACATGTGTTATTTTACATACCCTAATGATTAACCCCACCATGCATCATTGTAATTTATGCATGCATACTGCATCCCATGCATTTACTGATTTCTTGGTTATCACCTCAGCCAAAACTAAACCTCAAAGGGAAAAAGCTTGGCAACGATCTCAGGTATGTTTGAGTTGCATTCCAGCTCCTTTAGTCCCTTTAAGGGTTGCTCCATCTCTATCTATAAGTATTCCATCCAGCAGTCAATTTAGTCTGATTGATCTTTTTGCTTATCATCCCGAGGATATGTCTAGTATCCTGACTTCAGATTCCTAGATTGATGTTGAGGTTGAGGATGTTGCTACTAGTGAGGAGGTAAATGTGTCGAGCCAAGGTTAGGTCAGAGATTATAAATGTCGTCTTACAGTACTTGGGAAGTGATTAGTTCTTGGATTGGATGAATATAAGATGTTGGCTTCCACCAGAGCAATCATGGTAGAAGAGAGAATGGCCAATGCTCCTCACAACATGCCTATTAGTGCTTTAGTGGTAAATGTAGTGATCAGTGAGCAAGTATCAGGGGTTACTCATAATCCATTCACTCAGTTTTGATTACGGCCAGTGTGAACTCATGGGGGGTCCATTTGGTTCGATTAGCTTGCCATTCCAATAAGTGGGTACAATGGCTCCTCCAGTCATCAGCTAATTTACTCAGCATAGTCAGGGGCTTGTGCCACCGCCATTTCAACTTGGGTCATCCGGTCTAATCCCAAATTTTGAAGTCACACCTAGAGGGATGACCTTTCCTCAATTGATAGGTTTACCCTTGGGTGAGATTACTCAGTCAGAGGGATAATCTTATCCTCAGAATTGCATGACCTACTACAGAAATTGCTTGCTGCCAGTCCCGGCTCCCAATCATCATCACTATCAGTCCAAGTAGTTAGAGAGGAGGATTGGGTCCCTGAAAGCTTTAGTATACCTAGCATAGCGAAGTATAAGGGAATCGGTCTACCTCAATCTCACATCACCACCAATGAAAGGGTTATGAGAATCAGAAAGTTAAGTGATAAGGTTCTAGCCGAAATGTTCCTTTGCACCTTGGAGGGTCCTACCATCGAATGGTACGACACTTTATCAGATGAAGTGATCGGAAATTGGAAAGCTTTATTAGAGGCTTTTATCAAATAGTATGGTTTTAATGCCACCATTAAAACTAGCATATAGAATTTGGAGGCTATTAAGCAGGTCCCCAATGAGAAGTTCAAACCTTACTTTGAAAGATGGATGGCCACTCAAGTTTTGTTGAAGGATAGGCTAAGTCTCCTAGAGATGATAATAAAATTAATCGATGGTGCATTACCTGCTTATCGAAAGGTCCTCGGTATGGATAAATTCTCTAGCTATGTTGATGCATTTAAAAAAGCTGAGAAGTGGGAAAGGATTGAGGAATTGGAGAAGGCGAGTGTACCGGCCAAACCTTAGTTCAAAAAGAATGACCCTTCAACCCCAGCCTAGGCTTCTAAGTCAAAATCCGGCTCTAATCCTAAAACAACGGTAGTACAAGAAGAAGTGGCTGCAGTCCGTACCATCGAGGATGGCATTTTCCCTTGAAAAGCATCTCTGCCCGCCATCTTCACTAAGTTGAGGGCACTCGGTCTTCTTCAGAGTGTCAAGTCCTATGTCCCACCTAAACCTGAAGACAAGGATCAGTTTTATGCTTACCATGTTAGTAAAAGGCATCAAACTGGTGCTTGTAGGGATATGCTAGAGGCTATTCAAGGATTGATTAGGGATAAGAAGATTCAAGAACCTGAGCTTAAACCCAGTACCATGAATAATCCCTTACCAAATTTTGAGAAGCAAGTTACAGCTATCGAATCGGGCTTATCCTCCTATCATGCTTTAATATTATTTCACAAGCTAATCCTATAATTTAACCAGCAATGGCCTTACCTAATGTAGCTATCCTCATTAACATTGATGCATTAGAGTTAGAAGGAATTTATGATAAGGAAGCTATGCTGGTTCAACCAGAGCCAATAGATATCGATGCTTATATATTAGAGAGTGATGAACTCGAAGGGCCCTCCTTGTTGGTGGAAACTCCTAAAGGGAGAAGTTATGTGAAAAATGGGGTGTTGCATGTCACTCAAAGTAGAAGGATTCCTCTAGGTTCTCTCCCAAAAAGAAGAAGGGGTAGAGATGTAGATATCCGTGTCATGCTGAGAATTAATCAAGCTCCAATCTTCACACCTACTTTAGTCAATAATGAAAAGAAAGAATCAAAAGTCGCCCCTCTCGTCTAGCAATTACAAGTTACCCCTGCTAAATACAGCATTTGGTAGCTCATCATCGACTCCGAGGAACATCGCAAAGGTCTGATAGAAAAGTTGTTAAGTATGGAAGCTACACCATCTACTACTCTAGTTGAGGTATTCTTAGTTATCGGGGGATCTCCTCCTGATTAGATTGAACCCATCAAGTTCTATCCATCGGACCACTCAGCAGAAGGGAATGAATATAACAAGGCATTCTTCATTAGGGTGCAAATCTTTGTCGTTCTATCCCATGTGTTATGGTGGATGATGGTTCCGCCCTTAATCTGTGTCCTACCAAGATCCTTCCGTATTTAGGTCTGGATGAATCAATGTTGGAAAAATCCAATACTGTCCTAAAGGCATATGACGATACAAAGAGAAGTGTCATTGGGGTCTTTAAAGCTGAAGTTATAGTTGGGGGAGTACAGTTCAAGGTCTTATTCTCTATTCTCGATATTCCAGTCACCTACTCATTACTACTGGGTCGACCTTGGCTCCATGCATTATGGGTTGTCCCTTCTATAGTCCATCAGAAGGTTTAAGCTCATCCACAATGAAAAGATAGTAACCATTGATGCAGATGAACCATCTATTATAGTGGCTATGGAAACTGGGGAAAAGGAATCTAGGGTGGCTATAGCTTACAAGGGTATGAAGTTTTTAGTTAAGGGGTACATATCACTTAAGATCGAGAAAGTTATGATGAAGCAGGGTTATGTAAGGGTAGAGGACTCAGAAAGAATCTATAGGGAATGCTAGAACCCCTCTTACCTCTTCCATTGCCATTCAGACTTAGTTTAGGGAATCGCTCAGTGCCAAAAAGTCCAAGCCTCAGTCTTGCCCCATGATAGGAGTTGAAATCAAGCAAGAGGAACCTGTCGAAGTTAGTGGCAAGAAGGTCCCTGGTTTTAAGATTTTCAATTATGTGTACGATTTCAAGAAAGGCTGCCTAATTAAAACCTCGATTTTTCTAAAGGTGTGTAGGAATGTTAAAGAGGATGAAATAAATGAGGCAATCAAATCCATCACTAAAGCACTAGCGGTTCTTATAAGGAAGAATCGGAAAAGAAATGAGAAAGGCAATCCCATCAGTGAGGTTGTTAAGAAATTAGCATAAGCAGACTTGCATGCCAGGGCTACCAGTTCAGCTGTCAATCAACAAGGCCCCTCGCCTGTGGAGGATGATTCAAATGATGTAATTTTTAATGTTGCAAACAATGTCGCTTATAAAGCATATCATGAATAAGTTGTAGCATCAGTATTTTTAAACATGTCATGAATAAATTGATGCACCCATCATTCACATTTCCCTCGAGTATTTTGCTCTAAACACACCATGCACTCATAACAACAACATTTTTAACAATATCAGCATATTCATTAATGAAGTTTACTTTAAGTATAATGCATTGTTATCAATGTCCAATGGTTAAAACCTATCATCAATAGAGAGATAATAAAAGTGCTTGGCAAACATGATAACAATTAGCCTAGGTCCTTTTTCTTCTTTACGAGGGGGAAAGAGTACAAAAGCACGCATCATCAAGAAAGAAGACCAAGAAAACTCATAAAAACACCAACAACGGACTAGCTCTAGTTATGAAAAGATAGAAAGTACATATTGAGGTATGAAATGCCCAAATCCTTCAGAAGCTCTAAAGGGAAGCTAATCATAAGTCAATCAAGAAGAGTTTGTCAAAAATAGTGGCTACCTACAGAGATTGGGCAGATAAACTTCCATTCATAGTTTAGGGGTATAGAACTAATATAAGAAATCCCACCAATGAAACACCATTCTCTTTGGTATATGGGATGGAAGTTGTGTTACCAGTTGAAACAGAAGTAATATCTCTAAGAGTGGTACTTAAATTACAGTTAAAAGATTCAGATTAGGCAAGGGCTAGGTATGAACATTTGAATGCAATAGATGAAAAGCAGCTTAAGGCACTTGACCATCTCCAGATGTACCAACAGTGCACGGCGCGAGCTTATAACAATAGAATCAGATACCTGAAACAACCTCTCAAAATGGGTGATCTAGTCCTCAAGTAGCTATGCCAAGTCAACACTGACACTAGGGGCAAGTTCAAGCCTATTTTGGAAGGACCATTTGTCGGGAAGAAAATCCTTGGTAAAGGAGGAATCAAGCTTGTGAATATGGATGGAAATGAGTTTGTAAACCCAGTAAATCAAGATAGGCTCAAGCGTTATCATGTCTAGGTCAAAATAATTAAATCATAAAAAAATAGCACAATATATATATATATATATATATATATATATATATATATATATATATATATATATATATATATATAAAGAATAAAACACTCGGCGAGCGGTCCTCTACTGCTTGGGCCAAAATTAGGGTGCAACCTGTTGTATGGTATCCCGCAAACTGGTTATGTAAAAATTAGGGAACTCAAAATAAAGCCCGCTAAGTTAAAAACCCAAAAAGTGCGGCTTAGGCAAAAGTTAGGGCATCGAGAGAAAAATGTTAGTTGCTTTCTAAAAAATCTGTAAAAGACCAGTAGGCAGCAGAGGTTAACCATTGGAAATTTTAACCATTGCCTATATACTCAAATTAATCTTATCAATAAACATGTTACGATTTTGCTAAGAATCCTGGTCTTATGAATGCATGCATATCTTTGGGTGAAATAATCGCTGGTATGTGAAAATCTATTTTTCTTTACGTGTTATGCATCATTGTATTCGCTTTTATCACACATTTGCAATTTTTAGAAAAGCCTACTAGATTGAAAACCCTATAGGGCGGTCCATGCAAAAGTTAAGGCAAAAAGAAAAGTCTGTTGGATTGAGCTGTAAAGGACAATTCAGGCAAAAATTAAGATAGCTTGCAGGATTGAAAACGTAAAAGGGTGGTCTCGACAAAAATTAAAGCAAAAGCTTTCTAGGTTGAAAACTCGAAAGGGCCATATAGGTAAAAGTTAAAGCTAAAAAGAAAAAGGCCTGCTGGCCTAAGCTGTCAAGGATAGCTCAGGCAAAAATTAGGATAAAAAAAGAAAAATAAAATGTTCGATAGGTCCCCTCACATCGAGTGGCCTATGCAAAAGTTAGAATGTCACCCAATCCCCTCATTGTAAAATCACGAGACAGAATACGGGTTCATAAGGAAATAATGCACAAAAATCTCAGTTCAAGAAAAATCTATAAGCATAAAAGAGACATCAAAAGTACCAATTCAAAAGTGCCCATTCCAAACAAGCCACGCAGGGCCCAAAAAGTATCAAACATTTTAGAAGTAATCATAACCTAAGCTGCCGGGGGATCCTATCCCTGATAACCCTCTGGAGTCTGATCCTAAGTATTCGCCAGCAGATCATCCATGTCTATGGTCATATGGTCCTCAGCATCGATAGCCGGCTGGGTAGGGTCCCTAATCTCAGAAGTCCCCGTAGCAATCCTAGTAGAATCAGCTCCCTCAACATACTAATCTACATGTCTCTAAGTCACTATATATGTGGAATTATCATCCTCGGACTCATCGTCAGAAGGAACTAGCATCTTTCTATCCTCAGTCATCCCCGCTAGCTGACCCCTCAGCAATCGTCCCTTGCCCGAGCAATCTAGGCCCTAGCCTGATCAGCCTCAGTAATGGTTGCCTATAGCTGCTCCTCTAAAAATCTAGCTCTCACCTTAGAAGCGTCCAAATCTTGGGTGGACCAACTGCGCTCCATTGCCAACAAAGTCTATAATAGAAACCAAGAGATCAGTACACATATATAAATGTCATGGCGTGCATCATGCGTAGTTTGTTAAAATTTTACAGGTAAAAGAAACTTACTGAAGCTAATGCATCCTAGGCCACCAACAGATCCTGAGTAGAAAAATAACCCCTGGCTATCCTCTCAGCCTAAAAAATAGTCACCTGAAAAGAAAGGGTCACATCGGAATAAAATGCCCTAAGCAATTACAGTAATGGATAAAGTCAGAGGTAAAGGATTCCTTACATAGGTGGAGCTAGAAGGAGTCAAACCAATACGGTGGACCAACTCCACGAGCTTCTTGACAGCTCAATTTCTTGAATGGCTGAGGAGTCGTAAGAGAGTATCTAATTTAGCTCAGAGTACGCCCTCCCTCAGGGATCTAGAGGCTCAAGACTGCTTTGTCGGCGGCTCAAGGGCTACAATAGTAGCGGTAGCAGCAAATCTCTTCTACGTGGAAGCAGGAGGCTATAGCAATAAAGAATCATGACTCAAGATCACAGTTAATTTCAAAAAGCATTCACAAAGGTCAAGTTAGAGGCATACCTGAGAAGAAGGGGTAGCAGACCTAGCTAAACCTCTAATACCCCAGCTACGAATGGACCCCCGCGGTCACCCCTTGATCCTCCATGCTCGTCATCATCATCATCATCATCATCATCATCATCATAATCATCATCCTCACTATCGCTCCAATGAAACTCAAGGGGCTCATCGTCATGGTGAATCCTCTTGCAAGGAGAAAGAAGTGAGGAATCAATAAACTCATCATATGAGCCCCCTACAGACAGCAGGCAAGCCCCTTCGCCTAGCAAATATAGCCCCTAGTTGATACCCGGCATGAGATGAGGCCAGAAAATGCCCTCCGGGATTAGGGGAGGGATCTATCTCTCCACTATGGCACTAGTCCTCCACTTATGGACCCGCTCACCAAAATACCACTCATAAGAGAGTGGTGACTCCAAGACGAAGCGGCGGTCATCCACGCCGACCCTCATCTTCTCGATGACTCCATATGTGACCAATCTCTCCCATGGGTCTCAAATAACTTATACAAAATAAATTCACTGTTAGTGTGAGTGGGCGAGGGGTCTTGTATAGGGTTAGCAAGTGGGGTGCGGTGCGCGGGCCATGATTCGGTTCGATGTAGTTTGAGGAAATCGCGACATTTAGTCTAGTTTGAGAAAATCCAATTTGCTTAAATGCGATGGCCTTTTAAGCCAAAAATGTGATTATATTGAAAAATATAATTGCACATTTTATAGAGAAAAAATGTTTTAAAATAAAGCATTTTTACTTTATCTAAAAATAAAATAGAGTCCCCACCGGGTTCAGCTCCACTGGGAATTACGGTATACTGATCCTCAATGGGATTTTGATACCGAAAAGAAAATGAGATTCTGATTTTGGACATAATAGTTACTCATATTGTTCAAATTGTTTGGATTAATTTTGGAATTTTAGAATTTGTGGTGATTTTTGCATTACGACGGCTTTATTTATGAATTAAATTCAAGAAATGAAACGGGCATTATAACGGCTTAATGAGTGGACATTTTGTATCGAATTTTCGATAGAATAATGGTAGCACTCGGGCCTGGGCTTGGAAAATCGGATACAGTTTCCTCACATTCTGGATGTTTGTCCGCACCTGCGAGCTTATTTACACATATTGTAGTTTAAGTGGCACCAATGGCTCACTTAACCAGAGAAATGAAATGCAATATGTTGAAATAATGAATCTAAATTAATTTTAAAGGTGGGCTTAGAGCCAATTACCCTTAGTTTACCTTTTCGTCTATCCAGGATGACTTGAGAGCTGGTGCGGGACCGTAGTTGTCAAAGCTGTGACTTTGTTGGAAAATAGATTTAACCCAAGTTATGGCTATAATCTTGGATTATTTCTAAAGGAAATGTGAGATTTGTTCGTTTTTTAGACCAACGATCACTGTGGGATCTTCATTTAAAAAGATAGTAAAGTGAGTTTATACCAAATATCGGTGATAGAACTCAGATCTGGGATTATTTTAACAGAGTTTTGGGGCTTTTAGGACTCCCCGAACTGAAAAGGATACAAAGGTAATTTTGAGATTTTTGCAAAATTTGCGTCTATTCAAATGAGGGGGGTGACCACGTATTTATAATAGGGTGGTAATTAGCCGGCGGGCTAATTATATAGGTAAATAGACGACGGACTAATTACCACTCTGACAGGATTTGACATCAGATCCCGTAAATCCTGGCTGGATCTCGGTAAGATTTATTTCTTTACTAAAGATTGGTAAATATCCGGCGGGTTGATTACCTATGTTTGACCAAACTTTGACTTTTTTATTTTTCGGTAGGAAATGCTAAATTGGAGCTTCCCTAGAATGTCGATTTTTGAATTTCGGATTTTGGATGACAAATCGGTCCCTTTTGGCTCATTTGTCAGATCACTTAACAAAATAGGCATTATTCTTCGTCGTGCCGGAATGGACTTGTGCCAACAGTTTGCCCCTCACATACATAAATTTCATGCTAGAATTTTTGTCGTATGCGAAACAGGCAAAATAGTGTTTGTGGCATGCAATGAGTAAAAAATACTTCTAATCGACAAATTTTGAAACAAAATATATTTTGCCCCTTTGATTAAAAATTTATTAATGAGTTGCATGAGGTTAAAGAATTGACCAGGGGTCGAAATAAATATTTTTGGATGCTTGATGCATGTGTGACTGTGTAAAAATAGCTTTTAGGTTCGCTCGTTTTGAAAACGATGTAGAAAATGGATGAAACATGCAAAATTGCAAAATTTTGAAATTATACGTAATTAATTACCTATGTAACGGTAACTTTTATAGCCGTTATGTGTAAATACGTGGGATACATAAATGCATGAAAGCTGGATAGGTAATTAGCCGGTGGGCTAATTACCTAGATCAAACATGCAAAATTGTGAAAAATTTTAAAATACACATAATTAGCTGGCGGGCTAATTACCTATAGAACGGTAACTTTTACAGTCGTTACGCGTAAATGCGTAAGACGCGTAAATGTGTAAGACGCGTAAATGCGTGACAGCTAGATAGGTAATTTGCCGGCAGGCTAATTACCAACGGTCTATAAAAACAGTAACTTGGCTCCCATTTTCTTCACACCAACAATTCTTTCTTCTTCCTTTGCGTTTTCTCCTCCCAATTTTTGAAATCTTTTGGCTCTGAGCTATTTTTAGTGATGATTTCTTTCATCTTCTTCCCTTTTCTGCCCCTTCTTTTCAGATTCTATGGGATCTCGATATGGTTCAAGCTTTATAACATCCGGTTAGATCTGCCAGCAGTTCAAGTGACTACTCGAAATGTGCTTATTAATGGCGAACAAGTGGAACTTTCTGAGGTTCTGGCTAAGGCATTATATGGGCTCCCTCCGAATTGGATGTATCATGGGGTTCATCCTGGGGATTTTACTCCGCCTTCCTTGAAGCCTTCCAACCATCTTTCTTAGAATTTGCTAAGCCTTATTGCTGTTTTTTTTATTTTAAGCAAAGACCTATCCATTTTATTGTTTATTTCTTTATGCAAACATTTATTTAATGCAATGATTTATTATTTTCAGTAATCGTGTGATTTGTTGAAAACTAGTGTGTGATACATGTGTATGCATTATTTAGGTTACCATGCATGATGACGCTAGTATTATCCACCTCCACAAGTGGTACAAGGTGATATCCCCTAGTGCAAAGGCTATAGTTGATGGGACGTCTTTGGGGAGGATGGTCAAAAATTGCAAGTACATCAAGCATTGCAAGTATTTTTTTATCCATCTCTCTCTGGTTTTTTAAGAATATGTTAGATTCTTCCTAATACTTCATTATTAGATTCTTCCTAATACTTCATTATTAGATTCTTCCTAATACTTCATTATTAGATTCTTCCTAATACTTCATTATTAGATTCTTCCTAATACTTCATTATATCCTATGTCTTTATATATAGATCCTCCTATTACTATTAAGATCTTTATATTCTTTATATAATTCTTTATATAAGGAGATATTTTTTAATACAATAGTTATATGACAGGTCGATTTTTTTATTAGATAAATCCATACATCCCTGCAGGTACCTCTACTTACATCTTAATCAGGTTGTCTGATACTACCCACACTTTCCATTTCCGTTGCAGGGAGTATACAATCACTCCGTTGGATTATTGCCTATCATAGGTCTACCTTTCCACTGTAATGTGATCCATGTCAATGCTTGCTTTACTTATGACAACTTCAATGTGGAGATCATTAAAGCTCTAATTGGGTATTTTGGAGACAAGCTGAGGTGATTTTCTTATAAGAAACTCATGACTTTTTGGACCTCTGGGGATAGAGGGTATCTGACTACTACTTGCAAGGCTAGAACTTTCATGGCCGCTACCATGTTGTGGTTGTGTTTTCCTAATGGGGGTTCGATCGTAAATCTCCATATTCTGCCGGCATTGATAGATCCATCCCACTTTGATGAGTATGCATGGGGTCGAGCCATACTGGGTCACCTATATTGGGCCCTTGACTAGTGTGTGAGGAAATGGATTGACAAGTTCAAGTGTTGTCTTTAGATTATTTATGTAAGAATTCGATCCTTTTCTTTATGAGTATCTTATCCATTTTTGGTGTTCTGATCTTTTCTCGACTCCTTACAGATTTGGTTTTTTGAGATAGGGATCCTTTTGAGGACCAAGCTCGTGCAAAGCAGTGGTTGGGAAATGGAGTCTCGTTCTGCTCTTTCTGCCCGTTTTCGTACCCTTTATTTGGAGTAGGTATGTCTCATAATTTTCTTGGTTTATTCCAATTGCCATTTTTGCTACAATGATGGTACCAATGTCTAGTTTTCTTATTTTCAAATTAAGACAGCCTTGGGGGCATGCCCTTCATTGGCCGAAGGTCATGAGACTAGTTGGGGAGTTTGTGAACAATTGACCGATGAAAGAGACTCCCTTCTCTTTAGAGTAGTACCTGGGAGATCGCATTTAGGGTTGGCATCTTCCTCCTAGGTCACATTCTATTCATCCCAAGGTGCCTCAGTGGGTCTTCTGGCCTTATAGCTTGCCTAACTTTACACAATTGGCCTATGAGGGTATCCCTAGCAACTTTATAGAGCAGGTTGGGGGATACGAGGAGTTCTGCCATTTACAGCTGCTTGGATGGCCGGATATGGATCATGTTCATATTGTGCCTCAGCGGGATATCCACAACCCTCCTAAGGATCACAATCCTTCTATCCCTAAGGTCTCCGCCCCATGGACTTCTACCCCTAGTGGCCAAGCCAGATTAGGTTTGCCTAAGGCTGTCTGGATGAGAGTACTTCCCCTTTCACTAGCACAAGTTTTTCTTTCGTTCATAGTTGTAGTTGTTCCGACTATCGCGCTTAGTTAGACTAATTTAACCTTACTCTACTGTCTTTACAGGATCACCAGGGTAGGAAGAGACCTACAATTACTTTTACTCAAGTGGGTAGCTCTTCGGCATTATTAGTCCCATCTCAGGGCCCGACGATGGTGGAAGGGCATCGGGGGTTTGAGTATCAGCCACCCATATTTATGATGTACCGCCCTGACCTGAGCACTTATACTTCAGTCATTTCTCCTTATCTGAATCATGAGCATCCAATGACTTTCCATCCTACCGGCACCACTCATGTTAGTGTCCTCCGTCCTTCCTTCATTTGCCTTTCAATTTTGGATTGTGACAGTTCTGACTTGCTTTGATCTTTCATTCTTGTAGGAGCCTATTGCTAATAGCATCTCCGATTAGGGGTATATTCAAGTGCAATAGCTCTTCATGATGACCTAAAACTTGGATATGGAGGTATGTTTGTTATTTTATTATGTTATTGATGATGCATGGTATGTTATGAAATGCATACGAATGATTTATGTTGAAAGGTTGCAGCTGGAGATTCGATGGCTCTGAGCTCAGTTAGGGATGCTTCAGGTGGATGACCTGTAGCCGCAGCTGCAGCCGCAGCAGGGATAAAATAATCCTCCTGGATTCTTCCTACAGGGCGATTAGATAGGCTTTTCCTTTTCTTTTATTTTTCTTATTTGCTTTGCTTTCTTTTGGGCCATTTGTAGTGCCTCTTTTGTATGAACACATTTTCGTATACATAAAATTTTCTTCATTCCCTCACTTTGTATTTTATTTTCGTTATTGGTTGAGTTTATTAGGGTAATCTGCTAGATATTGGCAGATTGCCCTATAAACTACGTATAGAAAACTATTACCCTTGTGAAATTTTACTATAGAGGGCTACATCCATTTCCGTGCTGATCTAAATGTGTATCTAGAGAACTCCAATGGTTAGGATCATCTCGCGGTTTGTGGTTTAGTGCACATGAAGGAGTACTGCTGCATCTTTATCAAAGATAGTGTGATACAAGTTGCTATTAGGTACTGGGATCCTATTGAAGGCGTGTTTTAGTTCGGGGATTATGAGCTATGCCCCCTTGTACAACATGTTCTGTGGGCTTCTCCAATCCTCTACTGACATACCTTCGGTTATTCCGACACATTGCCTTGAATTTTCTAATTTGTTGATGAATCATTTCCAGCTTCAACGATTTGACAGGGGCCGATTGATCTGTGATGAGGGCCTGAGGTTGGATGTAGCATTTGACATAGTTAGGAGTCTTCGTTCTGATGATGCAAGCTAGTTGCGCTCATATGCTTCCGTCTATTGGGAGTTTTTCTCTGTGAGGTTCCCACTATGGTTTGCAGTTTTACCATCCTAACTATCGTCGATCAGATGATAGAGGTGAAATGTCCTGTTTCGGTTAGTTTAGCTGAGACACTGATCTTTGTGTGCGCTTCTCAGAATGGAACTTAAGCTACTACCAGGGGCAGTAGGCTTCTTCTTCAAGTAGCTTTTTATTTAAGCCTTTCTTTTGCATGAACCGCCCTTTCGGGTTTTTGATCCACCAGGCCTGCCTTAATTTTTTCCTAGACTGCCTTTTCAGGTTTTCAATCGAGCATGCTACCTTTTCTTTTCTTTTTGTCTTCTTTTTCATTTTTTTTCTTTCTCTCTTTTTTCCTTTTCATTTTTTGCCATTTATTGCTTTTGTGGCTTTGGCTCTAAGACAAGCTTTTGGTGTTGTCTGTTCCCATAAGCATGGATTATTATCCGAAGGCCTACTAGGTGCGGGGTTCTATAGTTCATATTGGCAATCGTCCATATAAAGACTTCACTGCCGAGGAGTGGGTTGATTTTATAGGTAGCCAAGCTGCTAAGGATATCTGTTAGGTTTGCAGTTGGTGGGGAATCACTCGTATCACCACTAACATTGCTAAAGATTGTGTGGTCCTTATTGGCCTTTCTGAGATCATCACTTATTCTCCTAGTTGCTTGTGTAGACAGTACGGTCAACCTCAGGGGTTTCTTGTATCCCTGTGCATACTTAATGGCCCGGAGCTTCCCTATACTTAGGTCTATCATCATGACATGAGATGGATTAGTCGCACTCGGGTGGAGATGAATTATTCCATGCCTTTCGACGTCCATCCTTCTAAGGCCTATCGCATTTGGGCTACCAATACTCGCGGACTGGCTACTCTTAAGGAGAGTCTCCATGAGACTAGGAGGCTTAAAAGCTTACTAAGGATTTAGCAAGCTTGCCATTATGTATCTTTTGTTCCCGTGGGAGAATAAAGGCATCATGCCCCGTTGTTTATCTTTGTCAATTCATTCCCTGTTTGTAATGCACCTTTATGTGCAGTAAGGATGAAAATATGTTTTTTGAATGCATGTTTCATTAAACAATTCATAGTTTCCATTTAATGCACTCATGCAGTATTTTTAACCTGAACATGTTACTACAAAAGACATGATTTATCACGGAGGACAAGTGGTATTTATTTCCAAGAAATGCCCACCATTGCCTAAGGCTCCAAACCGATTTTACCCAAGACTGTACTCTTTTATTTTAGAGTCTTTATTTTTGCTCAAGAGCCCTTACCAGCTCTTGGCAGACTTTATTATTATCTTTTTTTTCCATGAGATAGCGCTTCAGCTTATTGCAATTGACCAGATTCACGGATTTGTTGCCATCTAGATTTGAGATCTTTACTGCCCCTTTACTAAGAGTCTTCTTTACCACATATGGTCCTTCCCAATTTGGCTAGAATTTCCCTCGAGCATCCATATATGTTTTATGAGATTGCTTCAAGACTAAATCGCCCATCTTTAAAGGTTGGCTCTGCCCCTTTTGGTATAATTATAGATTTTCTAATGCAGCTAATCACTTTTCATCGATCAAGGCCAGTTCTTCATGCCTTGATTATGCCCATATATCTTTGGGAAGTCTGGCTTTAAGGGCTATACATAAAGACATGATTTCTATTTCAACGGGGAAATACCACCTCTATCCCATAGACAAGGGAAAAAGGAGTTTGACCCATAGGAGTCTTGACACTGGTTCTATAGCCCCACAAGGCATACGGTAAATGATTGGCCCAATCTTGGTATTTGGAAATCATCTTGGAGAGGATTTTCTTGATCGCCTTATTAGCTGCTTCTACACCTCCGTTAGCTTGAGGGTGATAAGGCGGAGAGTGATGATGCTCAATCTAGTGCTTTTCAATAAGATCAGCTGTTTCTCCTCGGAATTGCATACCATTGTCACTCACCATATGATGAGGAATGTCGTACCTAGTGAACATGTGTCGCTGAATAAATCAAGCCATTTTCTTGGCTGTGATGCTTGTGTATGATTCAACTTCAACCCACTTGGAAAAGTAATCAACTACTACTATATTGAAGCGATGACCGTTGGTCGAAGAAGGTCTTATTTCACCAGTGATGTTGATGCCCCAGGCCGAGAATGGCCAAGATGTTGTTAAGATTTATAATGTTGTTGGGGGTAAATGGCTCACATCTCTGTATATCTGACAAATGTGGCAAGTCCTTGCTTCTTAAATATAATAAGCTAGCATGGTCAGCCAAAAGTACCCCATTCTCTGGATTTTCTTTACCATCATAATGCCGGTCATGTATGGACTGCAGTCTCCCAAATGTACTACCTTCATCACCTTTTCAGCTTCTCGCTGTGTTAGGCATTTTAGTAGTAGGCCGTTAGAGGACCTCTTGAATAAATCTCATTTAACCAGGCAGAATTGCACAATAAGCTTTTCAGCGTATTTATGTGGGAATTCGTAGCCTAAGCCAGGAATTTGCCATTTTCAAGGAACTTGATAATGTTGGAAGACCACGGGGTTCCTTCTTCTTCGGTGTCTTTTATTGTGCAGACATAGTAAGGAGATTGGGATATTTCCATAACAAGGGGTCTGATTGGCTGCTTTTGGGGGCCCTCCCATATGGAGGCTAAAGTGGCTAATGCATCTGCCATCTGATTTTCCTCGCGGAGCATGTGACTAAATTTGCACTTGTTGAACATCATAGCTTTACTCCATAGAGCTTCTAAGTAAGGCCTGAGGGATTCCTCCTTTAGTTCCCAGTCCCCTGTGACATGCTTTATGACCAAAGCTAAATCACCAATAATTTTGACTTTATCTGCTCTGAGATTGATTAGGGCAGACATTCTGAACAAACATGCTGTATACTTTGCCCTATTATTTTTGGTGAGAAATTCTAAGTGTTTTGACAGAGGTATGAGTGCTCTATCTGGCGTAAAGATGATAACTCCCAAACTGGCTCCTAACTTATTGACGGTGCCATCGAAGAACGTGGTCCATTTTTTGGGGTTTTCTATAGTGGTTATGAGACATTCGTTGGGAAATTCTAGGTTAACCTGTTCTCCATCCTCTAATGGTTGATTTAATAAGAATTCAGCCACTGCTCTACCCTTGATTGTC
Source organism: Euphorbia pulcherrima (assembly GCA_947683365.1). NCBI lineage: Eukaryota > Viridiplantae > Streptophyta > Magnoliopsida > Malpighiales > Euphorbiaceae > Euphorbia > Euphorbia pulcherrima. The sequence continues at coordinate 18,548,588 of CANTUS010000002.1, forward strand.
TTCTTTGCTATGTACTCAATATCGAACTTTGACAACAATAAGAGCCACCTTTCCAGTTTTTTGGTTAGTGATGGAGCCTGACATAAGTACTTCATCGGATCCACTTTTCGCGACTGCTTGGATTCTGTACTATTAGAAATAATGCCTTATTTTTCTTGTGAGCAAGACCATGGCAAAACAAGTCTTTTCCACGATGGTGTATCGAGTCTCATACTCTAGCAATTTCTTGCTGAGGTAATAAACTGCATGTTCCCTCTTGTCTTTATGTTCTTGGACTAGCATGGCTCCCACAGACGTTTCTTCTACCACCAAGGAAAGAATGAGTGACCTTCTTAGAATCTGCGGTTTTAGCATTGGAGGATTCATCAAGTAAGCTTTAATTCTATCAAACGCTTCCTGGCATTAGTCGTTCAACTCTATCGACTGTTGTTTCCTTAAGAGTTTGAAGATAGGCTCGCATATGGTGGTCAAACGCACTATAAAGCGGCTGACGTACTTTATGAATCCCAAGAAACTTCTTACTTCTTTCTCAGTTTTTGGCACGGGCATTTCCCTAATAGCATTGGCTTTGTTGGGATCCATTTCTATGCCTTTTTGGCTAACCATGTACCCTAGTAATTTGCCTGATGTAATGCCGAATATGCACTTTTTTGGGTTCAAACGGAGGTTGTACTTCTCAGTGCTTGTGAAGAATCATTTTAGCACTAGTTGGTGTTATTCTACTATAACGAATTTCACAAGCATGTCATCCACATTGACCTTGACTTCTTTGCAGATCAAGTCATATAGCAAGGTTGTGACTGCACACTGGTAGGTTTCCCCTGCGTTCTTGAGTCCAAAAGGTATTACTCTGAAATAATAAGTTCCCCACTCTAAGATGAATGTGGTTTTGAACTTATCTATTACGTTCATGAGGATCTGGTGGTATCCTGAGAATCCATCCATAAAGGAATACATGGCTGCTCTCACAGCGTTGTCTACTAGAACATCGATGTGTGGTAGCAGGAAATTATCCTTAGGGGTAGCCTTATTCAAGTCCCTAAAGTCGACGTAAACTCAGACATCGCCATTCTTCTTGGGCACGGGGACTATATTGGATAGCCAAGTGGGATACTCAATGACTTTAACATAATTTGGCTTGATCTATTTTGGCACCTATGCTTTGACCGTTTCGGCCCATTCTTAATGCATTCTTCTAATTTTTTGCTTCACCAGATGAAGTTTTCTGTTCGTAGGGATGTTATGCTCGGTGATATACCGATCAAGTCCAGGTATATCCTCATGAGACCAACCGAAGCCTAAAACATGATTTTTCAATACCTTTATCAATTCTCTCTCTTGTTCGATGGGCAATTGATTGGAAATGTGTACCATTTTTGGATCATCTTCAGTATTTAAGTTAATTTCTTTTGTAGTATCATTATTGATGTTAAAGATACTAGATGAATGTTGGAATGGATGCATGGAATCGTAATCAGAAACACAATCCAAATAAGCAAAGTTCTTTATCTTGTTATTATTATTATCATAAAGTACATTATTCATTTCAAACAAGCTAGAAATGGAAATAAAAGACTCATCCTGATCAATAGGGTACTATTACAGATGATTCTGCTATGGAAGCTAGCTTTAGCAGGTTATCCTTGTCATCTTCTTCTTATATTTTTGCCTTGCCTTTCATGGTAGTGACCATGTCCATGATGGCTTGGCTCACATTACCTCCCTTGTTCTTCACTTTTTCCACTATCTTGAGTTATACTTGAAGGTTCTTGGTTAGCGTGTCAAGGATTTCTTCCTCTTTACTCAGCTTCTGGACCTTCATTGGGTGTACCTATTCATCATTCTTAGTCTGATCAGAGATTGCCCCTACACTCTGGCTGGCGACTGGCTTTCTTTACATAGGTTATAAAGCTTTTTCCATTTTTGCCGTAGTTAATTATGTCTAAGAAAATTTTGAATCTCGAAATGGTCTTTCCTGCATGAGTAACAGGCTCAGGTGCCCTACTGTAGGATTATTGCGATTTCTTGTAAAAGACTGTCTTACGAACAACTTTTTAAGAGCTTGTATAACCAAGTCCTATAGGCTTCCATTCTCCTGCCCTTATATTGAAGGTCGGCATTCCTTGTTTATGGGCACGTTGTTCTTTTCCAGGAGTGTGGTGCTTCTGCATGTATCCCTAGATCCATGGGCCCCAATACACCTATGATTGCTTGTTCGCTTGCTGGTCAATTATGGCAGTGGTAAACCCTTTCATGTTTCTTTCTTCCATTTTCAATACTACTACCACTGAGGCTTCATCAGCTTCTAGGGTAATAATCCTCCATGAAATGGGATTTTGATCTTCTGGTGCAGGATGGATGGAAAGTTACCAGGATATCTATGACTATGAAGATTACTATATGTAAGATTTTGCCGATGGTGACTTCAGCTTCAAACGTGCTGATAGCAGTCCTTTTGGAGTCTTTATAAGCTTTGATGACTGTTGTGGATTTCTTCAGGTCCTTCTTGGTCAATCCTAGGATTGGCTGAATATCTTTAGGATAGACAATTAGTGATGAGCCATCATCAATCATTGTGCAGGGCATGATGCGCCCGAAGGCACTAGCCTTTAGGCAAAAAGACTTATTATGGTGAATGCCTTCATAAGGTGGATCTGAGCTTTGAAAGACAATGTCAGGGATAACAGTGCTTGTCTCGATATTGAGTAGCGCACAATCCTGTTCTGGGGATGCCACAAGAGATGTTTTGATTTCCATTAGCTTTTTAACAATAACGAGCCTATGATCTTAAGAGCCCAGGAGTAGGTCCCAGATACTCATCTTAGTTGTAGTGGCCTTTAGTTGATCCATAATAGGGCTTCCAACCTGTTTTGAGGACTTAACAAAAGTAGGACGTATTGGGGGCTCAATTCTTGGTGCAACTGGGGCTACTGATCCAGTCACTTTTCCTCCTCTGGTGATAGGACTGACCACCTAGATTGGTGAGTTCATTGTTTCGAAGACCTTAAACTCATCAAAATCTCATTGAGGGGTATCTCTCCTATATCGATTGGCTTGTTCACAGAAATCGGTGCCTTAGCGGTGAAGGGATACTATATAAAGGGAACCTTTTTAGGCTGCTTTTCTAGAATGATGGGGTTCTCTTGTAAGATTTGGTATAGGATAGGATTGGATTCCTGTCTAATTATATAGACGGATAAGGAGGCTCAGTCAGTATGGTCATTTCCTCCGAACAGACCTAGCATATCATTATAAAGGACTGGCGCATCGCGGTATTTATTTATATACCATGGGTAGTCCTTAGCTGATTCCATTGATGTTGGACAGGCGACATTGGTTGCCTCCCATTCCCTATACAGTAAGGGGTTCCCGTGCCTTTCTAGTTCAGGTTTGTGTCTTCCGATAGGTCAACCCATGTGAAGTAGTCAATGAATTGCTTGACCAAAATATTCTAGAATGACTTCTGGTAAAATGTGAGCCCTTCATACCAAACGACTGCCTTTTCTCAGAGAGTCCAGCTGAACCTTTCGTGCCAATGGGCATAGTGAATGTACTCGTCGTTCATCATTTGCACGAATTCATGAATGTAAGGGTGTAGCCTTGTATTTCCGTTATAGAATATGGGGTAAACTTCCCTCAAGTCCAGACTCTAGATTCGACAATTATTTCAAGCTAGTTCATTCTCTACACAAATTCTCTCTGTAATGTATTCGCGGGATAGCTCTTGCCCCTCGTCCCAGATTATATTAATGACATGTTTACTATTCGAGTCAAACTCTGTAAAGTCTTTAGAATTGTCACTTACTGCAGACCATAAGGCACCTGGGGAATCGTGCTCTAGAGAAGAGTCATAGCTCTTGGCGCCGTCATAATCAACCATCATGCCATTGGGGAAGAGAGCCCCAGACGTAAAATCTCCCGTTAAGCAATTTAGCTCATCATTCAAGAAAGTCTTTGATTCATACCCCAAGTTAGCCACTTTGCTTTCATCTTCATGATCTGATTCACTAGAGTCCACAAATTCTTCCACCTCTTCATCTGAATCCTTGAAAGGCTGCGGCTTAAAGATCCAGTTTGGTGCATGCTAAACTGGGATATCATTATTAGAATCTTCTTCTGGATCCTCTTAGGGGTCCTCCTCAACATCTTCTTCAGAATCTTCCTCGAGATCTTCCTTGGGATCTTCCTCAAGATCCTCTTCTGGGTGTTCCTCAGGATCTTGATCGGGGTCTCCCTGGGGTTCATTCCAACCTTGAGTCCTTCTATGGCTATACAGAACTTGGATACCATGGTTTTTATGCTGGCAAATGTTTCCTCCATATAGGAACCATATGCTGCAGTGTCTGTAAGAATTTCTTTAAATGGGTCTCGTGCACCTCCATCCAGATTCAGGTTGAGATACCTCTGCTGGTTTGTATGGTTACTCCATGCCTGATCAGGATCATATAGTTCTAGGATTTCTAGATGTGCTACCCCAGAAGAGTTCCTGAATTCAAACAGACTTATTCCAATATAGTTAGAACTCATGCAATCCAGATGAGTGTACATGGGAAGTTGTGAAGGAGGGATATCTCACCAGTCGGTATTATGCCAGCCTATCTATGGTGCTAACCACCAGCAAAGCTCATCAAGGTATGGCTGAGATGCCCTGAAGTAGTGAAGGAAAGATCTCTCTATAAAGTACTAGTTCTATTGTCCCCCATTAGCATCGTATTGTACCAGTCCATGGATGGTCCTTCTAAGAATTAGGGAAACTATAGTGCGAAACCCATCATAGCTATTCCTTATTTGTGCATAAACCAGAGAAATTCCTCCAGTTGTTCATTTAGATATGAATCTCTGCGATATATGAGATGTGGTGGTATAAGATACTAGTCCAGCCCTTCTGTCCTTATCCTTAGGATGTACTGGTCAACCATATAGATTATATCCATGTTGTCAAACATCACGTTATCCCCCTATCCTAAGTCGGGTTGAAAGTTATCTGTTACGTCGATGCCATATTTGTCGGCCTCTACATGAATACTGATGGTATTTATCATAGCTTGAAAGTTTGGCAGTGGATTAGTCTGAGTGCTTGGCATCTTCTCAGGCTCTTTCATTCTCCCATTGGCTATCATCTGCTGTAGATCTTTTAGTAGCCGAGCGCATTCATTAGTGCGGTACCCTTTAGTCACATGATAAGCACAAAAATTATCTTTGTCTGCCACTATAGGTGGAGTGAATGGGTTAATGCTCTAGAGTTGGTTGGACTTACTTAGTTTCATGAATATCTGGGATAGTGATTCTACCCATGGAGAGATGGACTGGTGAGTCTGCACTTGGGTAACTGCTACCACTTTAGGAGCGGCTTTTCAGGATTCGGAGGTGCCTTATTTGGAAGAGCCGCCTCTCTCCTAATATCGAGGTTTAGTGTAAGCTTGTTGTTCTTGCTTCTTTGCTCGATCTTCTTTTTCATATTTTTCAAGCCTCTTGGAATAGTCTACCATGTCATTTAAGGTTTCAAATATTTTCATCTTCATTTTGTCCCGATATTTCGGGCTAGAGCCTTCGACAAGCTTCAATATCAGGGCGTCTTGCTCAGTTACCCTTGTTACAAGCACACGAATAGCCATCCACCTTAGATAAAACTCTTTGAAGGACTCATTCGACCGTTGCTTAATTCTTTTGAGATCTTGCAGAGTAGTCTTGACCTTCAGATTGAAGGCATAGTTTTTGAGGAACGCACAACACAGCTTCTTTCAATCAGACTTTACATCAGTTAGCATTCCATATACCACTAAGAGGCAGATCCACGAAGAGTTGCCTGAAATAGATTGACTGTATAAACCTTAGGGATGTTCATGCTTGTCATAATTTGGAGATAACTCTCCACGTGTGCTTGGGGAGGGCTAGTACCAGCACATGGGGCCATATAAGGCATTAGAAAGTTAGTCGGAATGGCTTCTGACTCTTTTGTAAGAATTAGTCAATATCCACATACTACTCAACGGAGGGAGCAATAGATTTGTCTCTAGCCCAGGACATCATCTCCATGTCGGCCATCTTTGCTTTTGACATTGCTATTTTGGTCTCTTGCTCTTGGGTTTTCTGAGCATTAGCAACTCTCAGCCTTTCCCAAATATCATAGAATTCTATAGTGTCAAGAATCCTTCTAAGTGATTGTCTAGCTGCGTCATCATCTGCCATCACGGTTTCAGGTTCTGGATTGGAGAAAAATCCGGCCAGAGATTCAATCGGTGGTAGGGGTGTGACTTTTGGGCTTTTCGTAATACATTTTGGCCTCCTTTTTTCTCACTTCTAACTTCAGAATGCAGGAGATCAAGTGTTAGTAAATGCATTGGAGGTGACTCTAAGCTTTATTTACCTCGGCCTATCGGGTTGCACGAATGGATGCATGAATGAGTGAGGGAATGAATGAGTAAATATGTACAAATAGTAAAAGGGTTGGGTATGTGCCAATTATTTGAGGAGCAATCAACGAAGGTAGTCTGTGATATTCATGGAACATCACAAAAGCATGGTGTAAAGATTAAGGGCTTGAGTCAGGTCAGTCTAGATAGCCCAGTGACGAATTGACTCATTAATACAAGGGTTGAGCTGACACTAGGGTCACTCAAAGGGTTTCGACTCATTGGTCTAAGGGTTAAGATGGCACGTGGGTCACTCAAAGGGTTTTGACTTATTAGTCCAAAGGGTTGAGCTAACACGAGTGTCACTTAAAGGGTTTTGACTCACTGGTCTAAGGGGTGAGCTGACACTAGGGTCACTCAAAGGGTTTTGACTCATTGGTCCAAGGGATGAGCTAACAAAGGGGTCACTGAAAGGGTTTTGACTCATTAGCCTAAAGGGCTAAGCTGACTCGGGGGTCACTCAAAGGGTTTTGACTCACTAGTCCAAGGGGTGAACTGACACTCGAGTCACTCGAAGGGTTTCGACTCACTAGCCTAAGGGGTGAACTGACACTAGGGTCACTCAAAGGGTTTTGACTCATTGGTCTAAAGAGTTGAGCTGACACGGGGGTCACTCAAAGGGTTTTCACTCACTGGTCCAAGGGGTGAGCTAACACTAGGGGTCACTCAAAGGATTTTGACTCACTGGTCTAAGGGGTGAGCTGACACTAGGGTCACTCAAAGGGTTTTGACTCACTAGTCCCAGGGGTGAGTTGATACTAGGGTCACTCAAAGTGTTTTGAAGTATTCAGGTTCATGGGTTGAGCATAGTTAGGCTTATTAATTTTGATGATTTCGGCTCATGGGCTGAGCCTAGGTGGGCTCACTAGTCCTACTTAATTTTAGCTTATGGGTTAAGCCTAGGTGGATTCACTGGTCTCGATTATTTTGGCTCACGGGCTGAGCCTAGGTGGACTCACTAGTCTCGGTTAATTTGGCTCATGGGCTGAGCCTAGGTGGACTAACTAGTCTCTGTTAATTCAGGGTTCCTATAACTAAGGAAATGAAATGGTATAGCACACATTAATGACATCACTGTACAAAGATGTTGTTAGTTTTTACACAATCATGATGCTTATGATGTCCGTTTTTAGTTTATTTATATTTAATAAAACTGCACATGTAGCAAACGGTTAGATCACACCTTACGACCTTTTAACTCCATTTGGTTACTTTGCTTTAAAGCTAAAGGGGGACTTAGCGAAGTCTGCTCGCGTGCACTCATGGTTTTTAGGTAGACCTATGAGAAACTGTCTACGGTTCATCTATATGTGGGTTTTGGTCTCAAGATTAGGTGCGATTTGGGGTACCCTGCGCCTTTGTGTACTGAGTCCCAGTGGCCCTAAGGGAACCAAAGAAAACTTTTCCACATGTAATATGCATAGGTATTCTTGCCTTAAGCGAACAAGGTCCTTGTACGTTACGCAAGGGGTATGATCAGATCTATATCCCTTAAGCCCTAAGCGAACTTGGAGATACTTCACCAAAAGACACCTAAATTGTTTTAGGGGTAAAGAATGCAGATGCTATGTAGGCCTAAAATTTGCATAATGCAGAAATTATCACAAATTCCGTAATTCCAAAATTTAATTTGAACAATATTTTAATTATTATGTCAGAAAAAGAATTTTTATTAAAATCAATTTTTTATTAAAATAATTTTTCCCCAGCAGAGTCGCCACTGTGAGTGGGTTAGGGGTCTTGTAGAGGGTGCACTGCTTGGGGCGCGATTCGGTTTAATGTAGTTTGAGGAAACTGCGACGTTTAGTCTAGTTTGAGAAAATCTAGTTTGCTTAAATGTGATGGCCTTGTAGGCCAAAAATGTGATTATATTGAAAATTATATTTGCGCATTTTATTGAGAAAATATATTTTTAAAATAAAGCGTTTTTACTTTATCTAAAAATAAAATAGAGTCGCCACCCAGTTTAGCTTCACCGAGAATTGTGGTATACTGATCCTCAATGGGATTTTTATACCGAAAAGAAGATGAGATTCTGAGTTTGGACAGAACAATTACTCATATTGTTCAAATTATTTGGATTAATTTTGAAATTTTAGAATTTGTTGTGATTTCTGCATTACGACGGCTTTATTTAAGAATTAAATTCAAGAAATAAAATAGGCATTATAACGGCTTAAATAATGGACATTTTCTACCAAATTTTTGGCAAAGTAATGGCAGTGCTCGGGTCTGGGCCTTAAAACTCGGATATAGTTTCCTCACATTGTGGATGTTTGTTCGCACCTGCGAGCTTAGTTACACATATTATAGTTTAAGTGGCACCAGTGGCTCACTTAAGCAGAGAAATGAAATGCAATATGTAGTAATAATGAATCTAAATGAATTTAAAGGTGTGCTTAGAGCCAATTAATCTCAGTTTACCTTTTCGTCTGTCCAAGATGACTTGAGAGCCGGTGTGGGACATAATTTGTCAAAGATTGTGATTTTGTTGGAAAATAGATTTAACCCAAGTTATGGTTATAATCTTGGATTATTTCTAAAGGAAAATCTAAGATTTGATCATTTCTTAGACTAAAGATCGCTGTGGGATCTTGATCTAAAAAGACCGTGAAGTGAGTTTATACCCGATGTCGGTGATAAAACTCAGGTCGGTGATTATTTTGACAGAGTTTCGAGGCTTTTAGGACTCTCGGAACTGAAAAAGGACACAAAGGTAATTTTTTGATTTTTGTAAAATTTGCTTCTATTCAAATAAGGGGGGTGACCCCGCATTTATAATAGGGTGGTAATTACCCGATGGGCTAATTACATAGGTAAATAGCTGGTGGGCTAGTTACCACTCTAACAGGATTTGACATATGATCTCGTAAATCCTGGCCAAATCTTGGTAAGATTTGATTTTTTACTATAGATTAGTAAATAGCCGGCGGGCTGATTACCTATGTTTGACCAAATTTTGACTTTTTAATTTTTCAGTAGGAAATGCTACATTAGATCTTCCTTGGAATATGGATTTTTGAATTTTGGATTTTGGATGACAATTTGATCCCTTTTGGATCATTTGTCTAATCACTGAACAAAATAGGCATTATTCCTCATCGGGCCTGAACGAACCTGTGCCAACATTGAGTATCACAACCTAGTGAATACAGTTTCTACTAATGGTTTGTTGAAATGTAAAATGCAGGTTTAATAGAGAAGAAGCTTACCCGATCTGAGCGCAGCTGGCGTAAGAACTCTCGATACTGCACTGTGGTCAAGGGCTGATTCTGCCAAAGCCCCATCCCTCTAGATATGATGTGCAGTGTCTTAGGCGGTATGGCAAGCCTAACTTAGGAATCAATCGGTGCTCGAAAGCCCAAATCTACAAGACAAAGAAGGGATTAGTTGCAACATAGTTTAGACAAAGGGTTAAAGCAAAAAAGATATCAGTTCGAGATTTACTAATAGTATTAGATGACAGATCTTGAGCTCAGACTACTCACCCCAGACCCCTATGTCTAATCCATAGTACAGTTGTGCTAGCATGGCTCGACACCAGTTCTAACAGGGCACAGCTGCAAGACCCTCCACGGCAGAGAGCAAACCATAGTTGAGGTTGCTCGAGTGTACTGGGAAGAAAACGGTGGTAAGGAATGTCAGCAAGAAAGATCAGGCGTACTGATCCCTCCTATCAACTCTAATAGGAGTCGGCTGCTTGATCTAGTAAGCATGCAAATCCACATACTTGAGCTTGTTCGCCCCGCCTGAATGAAGCCCAAGTAATCTAGTAATGTAGGCCTTCACCTTAAGCCGAGAATGCAACCAGTTGACATAAACATCAAAGTGGACCATGTTCTCACTCCACTATAGGCCCATCATCGTGTATACATCCGACGGAGTGATGGTGGCCTCCCTGATAGGCAAGTGAAAAATATGGGTTATCTCCGACCATCTCTCTATCAAAGTTGAAACAGTACCAAGGGCCAATGTCTTAGGGGCCTGAGGGATGGCCTTAATGATATCACTGAAACCGAAGGAGTTAATGCAGGTCAGCAGCTCCGTGACCCCCCCTGACCCCCACGATATGAATCTCCTCGTACCATTTCCTATAGTAGCTTAAAGCTCCCACAGTCTTATATTGGAACTACAAAGGCAGAATTATAGATTAATAGGGTTAGAATACAACAAACAAGTCAGAAATCAGAAAAGGAGTGCAGAATTTAGAGAAAATAATGCTCTGTCCCTAAGGACAGGACCTATATGGGTAGGCCCCACCTATACAGGTCCATAAGTGGAAACCGTATCAAAAATGGGACTCGTACGGGTCCCTCCTCACCCATATAGGTCCTCTTCAAGTAGTCCCTATGTGGGCAAACTCCCAAAAATCCAAGATCATCTAATCTCAACCAAAGTTCATCCAAAACTATCCTAAAAGCATCCTAGGCTAAAGTTACATGCATAAGGCTGTATTCCAAGGACTAAAACACCCTAATTCATGCTAAAATTCAAGAAATTGCCAAAAGTTCAAAATTGGAAACAAGGAATCAAGCAAAATTACCTAGAATTTTGAGGCGTGGGTCTTAGGAGAAGGGATTAATGGCACTTCAGAGGCAAGAGTAAGCCCCAGAAATGAGTCTCCCCTAGGAAATGCATACCTGATAAAAACTGGGCATTCTCGAAGCCCCGAATCATCCATTGAGGGAAGTTTGCTAGTCTAAGGGAGAAACAATCGGTGTTTGGGATCTTTTTGTACATGTTTGGTTGATTTCAGGAGAAAAATCACCAAAAAATACAAAATGGGAAGTTTAGTATAAGGCGGTATATGAAGGGGTTGATCTGCCTTTTAAAACCCCCGTTGAGGACCCGTATGGGTCCCACCGCACTCGTACAGGTACCAACATTTAGGAACCCCACCCGTACGGGACCTCTTTTGCCATCCAGAGGTAGATTTTTGCATCGATATATCAGCAAGCACTAGGAATTCATCCAGTTCAAGTTCACGTCCAACCCAATTCCCTCTCAGCCTTATATTTCAAGTACATTTGGGACAAGACCTTAGGCTCACCTTGATCCTTAATTGAAGGGGCAAAATTATTTTTGTTTTCACAAAAGTCAATCAAGAAACCAAGGTAAGCCATTTTGAAATTGATCACTAACAAGGATGATTTTTGTATACACGTACATCCTAGCACAAGAGTTCTTTCCCAGCAAACAAATCTTACCAGGAGAGACTTCCCCAGTCAACGAGGTTTTACCAAAGGATATTACTTCACTCCCCAGCAGTAAAATCAGACCTAGGGGCATCCCCTCATAGGTCTAGGGGCATCCCCTCACCTCCTAGTAACAAAATCATCAGGTCCTAAGGTTGTCTCCTACCAACCTAGGGGTATTCCCCCACTTCCCAGTAGCAGATTTGTTAGACCCTAGGGGCACTCACCCTAGTAGCATTCCCCAGAGGCAAAATAAACATCGATCGGGCCAAACCTGACATTCCCTGCACACATTTTTCAGTTTATCGCATCCACAATTCTTTATTCTTAATTGAAGGGGCAAAAATATTTTTTATTCTCACAAAATTCAATTAAGAATAAAAAGGTGATTGCTTAAGCAATGACTACTCGGTGTTTGATTTTTATCTCTTTTCATGTTATTCAAATTCCCTAGCAAGAGAGTTATCCGCCTTAGGAAAGGGATACATCACCAGTCAGGAAAGTCAATCGGCCTTAGGAAAGGGATACACCATCAGCAGGAGAATCATCCGCCTTAGGAAAGGGATACACCATCAGTTAGGAAAGTCAATCCGCCTTAAGAAAGGGATACACACATCTTCCCAAGAGAAGTCATCAATCAAGAGAGTCATCCGCCTTAGGAAAGGGATATTCCATCAATCGGGAAAGTTGATCTGCCTTAAGAAAGGGATAAACACACTCTACCTAATGGAGTCACTAGGGATATGCATGGTAGTAAGAGGAAATTGATCTACCTTAGGAAAGGGCTACGCATCAGTAAGGAAAGTCATCTACCTCAGGAAAGGGATGCGCATCAGCAAGGAGAGTCATCCGCCTTAGGAAAGGGATACGCATCAGCAAGGAGAGTCATCTACCTCAGGAAAGGGATATGCATGGTAGAGAAAGGAAAGTCATCCACCTTAGGGAAGGGATACACATTGCCCAGTAGAGCTACAAGGGGGGGACACACAAGCAAAGGAAAGAAGTTTACTTCAAGAAAGTAACTCACCTATATCATTACCTCGGGTATGATTTCTAAACCCTCCCTCACATCATTAGATCATATAGATCTGTATCTATGATGATCCTACTAGGGGCAGTCTATGAGAACTAGATTTTAATGATCCTTCTCACAAAATGTTGATGAGAGCTATATAATGCAATGTCTTTTAGGTGTTGTCCATCAAAGGTGTTCCTACTACTGCAGAGTTGGGTTTGGCGAAAGTTTGGAGACCTAGTCTGCCCTTAGGGACCCATATGGGTGTTGTTTGGTGGTACGGATCCACTAGCATACTCATATAGGTCATCCCTTCTATAAGCCTGGGGTGGCCTTGTGAGCGGGCAAAACTTTTTGTGATGGACCCTTCCGGGTCATCGATTCGATTAGCACATCCAATGAGGGACTCCCGGGTTTTAATACGAGAGTCGCCGCTGGAGTGCGGGGCTCAGTGTATGTGTGAACATACTTGGCATATCCAACTAGACAAAGGGGTTTAGGACTCCTTTGGGGATTAGCCTTTTTATTGCGGGAGTAGGGCCCATGTTTTATACAATATTAGAGTGACCGCCCGAATTAGCTCTTTCAAGAAATTGATGGTATAGCAGATCCGGGTAGGATTCCTATACTGATAAAAGAGAGATTCTGGTTGTGGATGAAATAGTTACTTGCCATTTGAATTTGGATAAATCATTTTGGAAAATCCTTTTATTGTCTTAATAAACAAAAGGGATGAGCTAGAGAGATACAACCTCTATAGGCCTAGCCCTTGAAGCGTGGGCTTGGCATGATTGGATTACTTTGCATAATTAAGAATGCATGGTGGAAAATAATGTTTGACCGTTAGTTATCTTTTGTTTGCTTCAGGATGACTAGAAGGCCCGGTACTGACTGGAACCGTATTTCTACTAGAGATTTCTCAGGGTTTCTGTAGGGATAACCTTAGGAAATTTGTATAGTGGGCTTATTAGAGTGTTTGGGGGTGTGTAGGTAGCTTTTTTAGCTAAAAGCTATTTTAAGGAGGGATGTCTACACCTTGGTATAGTTTTGGGATATTTTGAGTATAGGCTCGATACTACAAGGATTTCTTTAGAGAGGAAGCTTTGAATTCGTATATCTTTGATTCCAATTGATTGACGATGATTGTTGTCATTCATTTCATTGGAAATGGTCGGAGTGCCCTTTCCTTTTATAGAAATTTTGGGAGCATCGATTGACGCAATTGGGAGTATCGATCGACGCAGTAGGTGTCAGAATAGGCTTGTTGTGTCATTGGCCTAGATTCCCCTATGAGCATCAATCGATATAATTGGAAAGCGTTGATCGACTCTATTGGGGCGGTGATAGCCTTACTAAGTCACTTTCATAGGTTTGATGAGTCATCAGAGAAATCGACATGTGGCAGCATCGATCGTCACAATAGGGATAGTGTCGATTGATGCCATGTAAGGGATGACATGAGTCGATCGACACTGATTCTTGGATGTCAGTATCTTGTTTCCCTAGAGAGGTTTGAGGTGGAACATGGTCTATATCAGTAACGATTCGCCATCCCCTAAAAAGGTTTTGGACATCATCAGACTTAGGATGGACCGTGCTCATAGGCTGCCCCTTGCGTACAACAACTTATGCCATGGAGGTAAAGTTTTTGCATACGCGAAGTGAGCGCTGTGAGTAAAAAAAGTTCACGTGTTTTTGTAAGAATATAGTCAACATTATTTGATCGACAAAATTTTGGAAAAAAAAAAATTTTGCCGCTTCGATCAATTAATGTTTGACTAGTTTTGAAAATATTTTTAAGAAAATCATTTTGGATTATCACAGTGTTTGTTTATTTGAAGATTTTTGGGTCCGCCAGTATTTTTAGAAAATGATTTTCATGATGGAAAATGCAATTTTCCAAAATTCTCTGGATTTAATTAGCTCTGCAATTTATTTTCGATAAGGCGGAAAATGGTCTTTTTTTAATATGCGTCGATCAACATATAGGGCTTGTGTCGATCGACACAACCCTTTGAATTTTGAATGTTTGAATTCTAGTGGTTACCGCTATTGAAAGGTGTGTCGAGTATAACATCGATCGACACATATGAATTGTGTCGATCGATGCAATAAGTAATTCTATAAATTCCATAATTTTTCCTACAAATAGAACACATCTCATATTACAACTCCTTCTTCCTGCATTTTCTTTCAACACCAGAAGCTATGTTAGGGCTTTTTGCGCTTTCTTTCAACACCAGAAGCTATGTTAGGGCTTTTTGCGCTTTCTTTTCTCCCCATCTTCATCCGTTTCTCATCCATTATAATGTGGATGAAGATAGTAACGTCTAAGGACCAGACCCGTGCTCCTATTTCAGTGCTAGAGGTAACCATCACGGGAAGTTGGTTCAAATTCCATATGTCACCATGGAGGATAGTCATGGGCTTTCTTCGAGGAAAATTTTCAATGGCGTGGGCTGAGGCAATGCTATTCCTCTCGTCCTTAAACCCGATTGCCATCTTTCTCGCATTCTAGTAAGCCCCTAACCTTCTTTAATTTTTCTTAGAATTGGCATGTCTTTAGGATTTTTTGTGAGAATACATGTTCTATTGATTCTGCCGTTGATCTTGTAACACTGTGAATTACCTTGTAAAACATTCTGTAATCCTAAAATTTCAGGCCTAGCGTCGATCGATGCTTCTGCTTCTTCCGGATGAGTTAATTGACACTTGCCTTTGGAAAGTCTATTTTGGCATTTTTAAGTATTTTGGACCTTTCCGTAATTCTAGAAAAAAGATCTGCGGAGTTCTGCTTGTGCATATGCTGCTATTTTATGGGAAATTCAGGAACTTTTTATGGTAACTTAATGACTATAAGCCTTGTGATGCCTTTGAATTCCCGTATTTGATCATAACTTAGTAATTGTAAGCTTATCTGGGTCATTTATGCTTAATGGCTATAAGCGTGATTTTAGTGACAATTTTATCCTTAATAGCTATAAGGTGTGACTTTTAGGTAGGTTGATGGATTTTTTCTTAGTAACTATAAACGAGTGTTTTTGTGATTTCGATAATCTGTGCTTAATGACTATAAGCTTTGTAAACTTTTGGGTGCTTAATTGCTATAAGTGGTCTTTTGATATGGTATTATGTTGTTGCAGAGGCTTGAGCATCGGGGTGCGGTGGGGTGTTCTTTCTCCCGACGTGAAGAGGATCTTAGTGGATGTGGGTTTTAGCGCGTTCATTGAGAGGTTTATTCCAGTGAAGCTTGTTTGGTATTCCTGCACAGTTTTATCATCGATTTTGAGGAGATGGCTAGACTCGACCCACACTTTCCATTTGCCTTGTGGGGAGTTTACTATCACACCACTAGACTTTGTCGCTATCACGGGCTTACGTTTTGATAGGGAGATCGTTCATTTAAACTATGCCATGAATATGGGCAATTACAACCTCGTGCTTATGTAGAAATTATTGGGGTTCACCAGTGATAATAAGGAGATTCTTGCTAATAATTTGTATACTTTTTGGTCGGCCTCAAAAAATAGGGCCCTACTGATGATGAGGCTCGAGAGCAATGCGCTTGTTCTTTCATGCTATATGCTCTGACTAACACTTTATTTCCTATTAGCCACTCATTCCTTAATTTGAACCTTTTAGGGGCTTTGGTTCGACTAGAGAAGTTCCAGGAAATGGCATGGGATAGAGCGGCATTAGGCAAATGTACTTGGGCCTAAACCATTGTGCGAGGAAGCATACTATTGAGCTGAAATATTTAAAACTAGTTCTTAAGGTAATCACTCAAGGATTTTATTTTTGCATGTCTATTCGTGTTAAGTGCTGACTTTTCCTTTGCCTTTTACATATCTAGGGTTTTAAGAAGGGCATCCTTCCTTGGCCAAAAAGAGTCAAGACACAAAAGGATATTCCTTATCTCCCGTGCCTCCCTGCCTGTTTGGTTGCCTAGGGGAATTTGGATTCCAAGGAGGCTAATAAGAGGATTAAGAATCTCACTTTTGACCAGGTGAACCTTTATAATTCATTGGTTTCCTTACTTCCCTTGTGAATCTACTAATGACATATATATTGACAGGTAATCTAGAATCTGTGGGGGGATGCTTTTACCTAGAGCAGAGCCATGACGGTAGCTAGGGAAATAGTACCAAGAAGGTTGATTCTAGAGAGCCCTTCTTCCCTTAAGTTGTACCTAGGAGAGCAAGTGGCGCAGTGTGATAAGTCTCCGGGAGAAAGGTTGGTGCTGCTCGAGTTATCGAGGTTGCTATTTTGGCCAGAATTGGCCAAAGAAGATCTTGAAGCATTAAAGGGGAATGGTGTTACAGTGGAGCTTTTCGGCGAGGCCGGCTACTATCCCAAATTTATGACCAAGTGTTTGCTTGGCTTTCCTCCAGAGGATCAAGTTGTGTTTTCCTTCTAGCAATCATCCTTTATGTTTCATGGGTACTGATTTCTTTTTATTTTGTAGGGTAAAAGGGCCAGGGGCCTCCATTCATCATGTGAGGCTACTTTACACATTACAGGGCACCGAGATTACCAGGTCCCTATGGGGTGGCACATCTATTGGCTTAATTTGTTAGTATATTTCCCTCCCTTTAGTGCGGATGACTTGACCAGGGTGGACATGACCTTCACACCTCCTAGTGCAACTCATGTAAGTTTTGACATTGGATCATGTGAATTATCCCTATTTTTTGACTTATGCTTAATGTGATTTTTCTAATAGGTGGCGAGAGAGGATAGCGAGAGGGATGGATGCTTGCTCTTCCACTTTTAGAATATCATGTTGGGGAATAACTTGGCAATGGCGGTGAGGCTTAATAAACCTATTCTTTTTCAATAAATAGCATGGATGAGTACTTATGCATGAAATGTTTATAGGGGAGGATCCGGGCGTAGAACATGGAGTTGGATTAGCTTAGAGCTGGTTACAGTGTGCCTCCACCGATAAGATCTTTAGGCTATGGCCAGTACAGGTAGCCTCACCCCTCGGCATATGCACCGCACCCATCTAGTTATGGAGGGCACAGTTATATGCTCGATTATCTGAGCTAATCTGGTTTCACAGGGATGGACTCCCAATTCCCATCGACTCTGCCAATTGTGACTACTTTGCTTATGCAGCCTCTTTAGGTTTTGCTGAGTCAAGGGGAGCAAGAAGGGGCAGGAGATAGTGCCGAGGTACCGCAGGCAAATTTCGACGCTCCTATGTAGTTAGGCGGATATGATAGTTAGATTTTAGCTTATATATATATATATATATATATATATATATATATATATATATATATATATATTTTGTTATGGGCCCTACGTGACAATTTTATCCAGTACATTTAATGGTTGGATTGGGCGAGTCTTTGCCCCCCCCCCTTTTTTCTGATCGCTGGAGGAATAGAATTGTGTCTATTAATCCTGTGCAACCTGGGTTGATCTTAGGAGTGGCTTTTGAGATATGTTCTTCCATTCCTACCAGTCATCGGTGTTGGGTACCTCTCATGGTCGTATTCCTATTCGGAGACTTTCTGTGCGAATCAAACAATGGGGTCTGTAGCCCTAGGTTAGTTTCCATGATTGAAAAAACCCTAGAAGGATTGTCTCCTATGGCTATGATCCTGGCCTAGACCTTTTATCTACATGGACTCTATTCATTTAGGTGAAGATGGAGCAGTAGGAGGAAGCAAGCTTCTCCTTCATGTATACTTAATTATTTCCCTCGTTAAGGACTTTTGTGGTTGATGGTTTACTGATCTTGGCTTATTGCAGATATGGCTGATAGAGCGTATAAAGGTTATCAGGGCACCAATCAAACCACTAGATTCTTATGCTCCTAAAGACTTTTGGGGTCGAGGAACACAACCTGGGTACCGTAGGAACTAGTCTTCAAGTAAATGGTTGTATTTTCTACAGTGATTAATAGAAAGAGACATCAGGTGGATCTGCCCCTGGTGGAAGATCAATGAGGTGACTACTCACACTATAGCCCAAGGCATTCAGTTGTTAGGCCTAGAGTGGATATCATTTAATTTTCCAGAATGTGTAAGGTGGCAATATGGCCGTCCTCAATACATGCCCGAATATGTTCACACTTCACTTGTGAAACCTTAGGGACCTTTGTGGCCGACCCACGTTCGCGCAAAATGGGAAAGTTGCACATTAACTGTCATGAATTATGAACTTCCTTTTAATGAGTCACTTGACGACATTTATTTAGAGTGGCTCTCTGCCATCAAGGTAGTGCCTACTGGAGCTGATAGGCTAGCGATCACTCGCCGCTACAGTCATCATGCGTTAGGTCCTAGCCACTAGGTTATGCTTTATAAGTTTTCATAATGAAGCCTCAACTTCGTTCCAGTCATGAATATAATGTATGTGTGTTTTTCTTAATGCATTTCATTTCATCTTACAATATACACTTTTAACGTTCATGATTTTACAAAGATACAAATTATGGGATAATATTGACTTTTCAACGTGATTTTCCTCTGTCCCATGTTGGCCTTTAAACATAATATAACTTCATCTTGTCCCGATTAATTGGGTTTGTGAACTCGTTTTCATTTATATCCATGATTTTCACAGCTCCTTTACTAAGGACTCGCTTTATTACATATGGACCTTCCCAAATGAGATGAAACTTTCCTCTAGGGTCGGTATGAGTGGCTTTGACCTATTTCAACGCAAGGTCACCAGCCTTGAGGGGCATGTTGGTTCTTTTTATTTGGTTATTGTAGGCTCGAGCCATCAATTGTTGGTACACTCTAAGGCTATCAAGGGCTTCTAAATGCTGTTCATCAATGGCGTTAAGTGCATTTTAGCAAGATTTAGTCCATTCATCCTTATGCAACCTTGCTATATGAAGCGATTGAACTTTGATCTCTGTAGGGAGAACCACTTTCATTCCATATACTAATAAGAACGGTGTCTGTCCTATCAGATTTTAATGTTGGTTCAATAGCCCCAAAGAGCGTAATGAAGATGATCAGCCCAATCTCGATGGGTATTCTTTATAGCTTTATTGGCGGCCTCCACTGCCCCATTAGCTTGAGGGTGATATGGTGATGAGCGGTGATGTTCGATGTTATGTCATTCTAATTGGTGGGTGGTCTCTCCCTGGAATTGCACTCCATTGTCAGATACTACATTGTTAGGCATGCCATATCGCGCAAAGATGTGCTTTTGAATGAACTTTACCATTTTCTTGGCAATGATTCTAGTGTAGGATTCAGCTTCTACCCATTTTGAGAAGTAATCCATGGCTACTATGATAAACTTGTGGCCATTGGTCGAGGATGGTCTGATTTCTCTAATAATGTCGATGCCTCAGGCCGAGAAAGGCCACGGTGCAGCTAGGTGTTGGAGCTCAATCGGTGGTAAGTGACTGATGTTACCATGGATTTGGCACTCGTGGCATTTCTTGACTATGTGTGTATAATCAGCTATCATGGTTAGCCAAAGTAACCCATCTGTTGTATCTCTTTAGCTAGCGTTACTCTATTCATATGGGGACCACATGTTCCTACATGTATCTCCTACATGACTTTGTCAGCTTCTGCTTGCCATAAGCACTTGAGAAGGATCCCATTGGAGAATATCCAAAACAGTTGCCCCTTGATGAGCCTAAAATGAACCGCCAACTTTCGTAAAGTGGTCTTATTGGTGTCAATAGCCTCCATAAGGAATATTCCATTCTCAAGGTATTGAGATATGTCGTTGTACTAGGGTGCATGCTCGGTGGATATTTGTGCGACTGAAGCAAGGTAGTATAGAGTGTTTGCAACTTTAACTATTATCGATTCCATAAGTTATCGTTCGGGTTTTCCCAAATAGAAGCCAAAGTGGCTAGCGAGTCTGCCATCTGGTTTTCTTCCCACAACACATGACGAAATTCATATTTTCCAAAGAGAGATGCTCTGGTCCAAACAGACTCTAAATATGGGTGAAGCGATTACTTATTTATTTCCCAGTCCCCTACTACTTGTCTAATGACAAGAGCGGAGTCCCCGATAACTTATACTTATTCTACCCCTAGTGTGGGCAGTGAGTTTAGGCCAAGTAGACATGCTTCATAATTAGTGCCATTATTGGTTACTGGGAATTCTAATCTTTTAGAGAGTGGGATTAGCCCTCCCTCGGGGGACATGATTATGATTCCTAAACCGGCTCCCTTGCGGTTCACCGCCCGATTGAAGTACATGGTCCATCTCTAGGGTCCTTTCGATATTGTGGCTAGCTTTTCATCTAGGAATTCAAGGTTTTCGATGTAATTGGATTCTAAGGGTTGGTTGGCTAGAAATTTTTCCACGGTCCGTCCTTTGATCACTTTTCAGGTAACATACTCGATATATAATTCTGAAAGGAGCAATAACCAGCGAGATAATTTCTCAGCCAAGGAGGGCACTTGATAAAGGTAATTTATAGGATCTACCTTTCCAACGGCTTGGATTTTGTAGGACTGGAAGTATCTTTCTTAACCAGACCATAGTGGCATAGGTCTTCTCGACTATGTTATACCGAGTTTTAATTTCCAAAAGTTTCTTTATATGGTAATAAACGTCATGTTCTTTCTTATCTTCGTGCTCTTATACCAACATTTCCCCTATAGAGGTTTCCTCTATGGCTAGGTACAGGGTAAGAGGTTTGCCTGGCGTAGGCCATTTGAGTACCGGTGGGCTGGCCAAGTATGCCTTGATCTTTTCAAAGGCTTCCTGCTATTGTGGATTCCAATCGACTGGTTGTTGCTTCTTGAGGAGTTTGAATATAGGTTCATAAATCGTGGTTACTTTGGCGATGAATTTGCTAATGCAATGTAATGATCCTAGGAAACTTTGGACCTCTTTTTTAGTTTTTGGCAGAGGCATGTTGAGGATTGCTTTTACCTTATCAGGATCGATTTCTATGCCTCGTTGGCTAATAATGTGACCTAGTAATTTCCTTGAGGTTACTCCGAAGACACACTTCTTTACGTTAAGCCATAGATTGTATTTCTCTACTCGGGTAAGGAAACGGTTAAGCACAGCTGGGTGCTCTTAAGGATTTGGAGATTTTACCAATATGTCATCCACATATACTTCAACTTCCTTGTGTATTAGATCATGAAGCAAAGTGGTGACCACTCTTTGATAGGTAGCCCCGGTGTTTTTTAATCCAAATGGCATGACTTTGTAGCATCACATCCCCCATTCTGTGATGAAAGATGTCTTGAATTTGTCGATGATATTCATTAATATCTTGTTATATCCTGAGAAACCGTCCATGAAGGAGTACATGGCGGCTCTGGCGGCACTACCGATCAATACATTGATATGAGGTAAGGGGAAATCATCTTTTGGTGAGGCCTTCTTGAGGTCTTGGAAATCGATGCAGACTCGGACCTTCCCATCTTTCTTTGCCACTGGCACTATATTGGCCAACCATTCTAGATATTCTACGACTTCCAGGAATTTGGCTTTTAATTGTTTATCTATCTCTTCCTTGACTTTTTTGGCCTATTCGGGTCTCAATCTTCGCAGTTTTTGTTTGACCGGTCGTATCTTTGGGTCAGTGGGAATCTTGTGTTCTACAATAGTTCTATCAACTCTGAGCATGTCATTGTAGGACCAAGTGAATGCTTTTATATATGATTTGAGTACTTTTATTAATTCTATTTTGAGCTCGGGATCAAGGTCACTAGAAATTAATATCATTTTAGGGTCATCATCTATTACCAAATTTGTTTCTTTCGTAAGAGCATCATGAATACTAAAAATGTTTGATGTATGATGAGATGGATGCATGCAATCAAAAGCACCACACAAATAAGCAAAGTCATTCATTTTATTATCATTCTCGCAATACAAGCTGTTTAATTCAAAGACATCAGAAATTGAAATATCGTCACTAGCTTCGTGGGTTTCTTCATTTAGAATTATAGCGTCACTGGGTAGTTGTCTCTTCCACCTTGGACTTTCGTTTGATCATGAGCTAAGCTAGCTCTAAGATTATCTTGTCCATCCTTTTTTCTACAGACTCTTCTCCTTGTGACTCCGACTCGACCTTCTTACCTTTGAGGTGAGCTTCCAGTAGGTTAGCCAGCCATATTGCCAGCTCTTCTATGCTCGAATGGCTTGCATTCTTTTGTCTCTTAGGTGAATATTCCTCAAAGGTGGTCTTCATTTTCTTAATCTGCTTTACAGAATTGGTCAAGTGAGAGGAACCTTCAAAGTCTACAACATCAGAAAATATCTCAAAACTAGGTACTTTTCCTTTCTTAGTTTTGACTGGCTTAGGTTCACCCTGATACAGGGCTTCTTTAGACCAAACAAATATTTTTGACATTTGACATCTCCTGGGCTATGTTCTCTATCTGCCTCTTCCACGATAGCCAAGCCTAGAGGGATTGTAAGATCCTACTGAAACTTTAATTTTGGTGACCTTGTTCTTGTGCCCCAAGACTAGCCCCTAGGGTAAGGCGTTGATCCATGTAGCCTTTTACCCATTTGAACCACTGAGTTGGTTTCTCGTCTTCCCCTATGGTGACCATGAGAAATCCTCCTATGTATTCCGAGGTGGCGCGAATAGCCGCCATGGTGGATTCTTTGTCTACTTTGAGAGTCACTATTTTTCCTTTGTTGGGGATTTTCACTTTCTGGTGTAAAGTGGAAGGAATGCCCCCTAATGTATGAAACTAGGGTCGGCTAAGTAACAAGGAAAATATGACCGGAATGTCTATAATAGTGATAGTTATAAGGGACTCCACTTCTCCCACTTTCACTATTGTTTCAAAGGTTCCTAGGACACACCTTTTGGAATTATCGTATGCTTTGATGACCGTCCCCGACCTTCTGAGCATTCCTTCATTTAGTCCTAGGATTGATAGGATTTTGCAAGGGCAGACGTTGAGGGCAGAGCCATCATCCACCATGACGCAAGGCATTACTCGGTCTAATAATTCAATTTTTAGATATAGGGCTCAATTATGATGTAGCCCCTTATTTAGCAAGTCCACTTTGGATAAGATAATATTAAGAGGTACGGTAGGTGTTCCTTGCCCAATTAGGGCACACACTTTTGTAGGCAAAGCCGACGATGGTACCTCCATTTCAATTAATTTTCTATGCACCTGGGATCCTCATAAGAGATCCTAAACAATTATTTTGATAGGCGTGTTTGTCAATTGTTCGATCACAGGAGTACTCACCTCCTTCGCCAAGTTATCTACCAATGGGACATTGGGCTTAACTTGGACCTAAGGTTGGTAAATTCTTCCACTCCTTGTGACATGGTTAACTTGCCCAGGCTATCTCTTAGAGGCACCCTTAAGTTTGAACACTGCGAACTCATCAAAATCTTGTTCTAAGGGAATGTCTCCCAGCCGTATAGGCTTAGCGTCATGTGGAGTTGTGGCTTTTGCTCCCTTTGGTTTGCAATGCACATTCATTAGTAATGCTATGGTGGGATTTATGTGAAGGATCTCGTCTATAACATGTGCTTGGGGCTCAATTCCCCTGATCATATTGATGACGTCGGAACTAGCTAGGAACTATTCATCCAGTATTTCTTTTATTTTCAGGCGAGGTACTGTTGTGAAGAAAGGATAGGCCTAAGCTGTCAGTCCATCCCTTGTTTATTTGCCCTTCATTCAATTCTTTCATAGTAAAGTGATACAGGAAATCTTAGCTCAAGATGCCCCAGAAGAAGCAATAACAGTGTGTGGCTGGGTTATTCCAGTTTCTATTATACCATGCTAGTGCTCTCCCACTAAGGGTGGTGCCAAAGATTTTAGGGCAACGGTGGTAGTGTTCGCCCTTGAGTTCACCACTTCTGTAAATATAGTGAGGTAGATCCATAGGTGTCCACTCCCATCATATCCGAGTTTTGGATGTAACTAGGGGAAGAGCATGGTTCCCATGGGTATCTTTCCAAGTGATTGCAGATTCATAGGCTGTATTGAGCCTTCTATAGAATCTTTGGCCATCTTGGATACTTGCAAATGCCATCAAATTGATTGTAGAGTCAGAATGATATCTTCTCTGCCGCGGAGGTCTTATGTTCTCTTGTTGATTCTTTGGAGAACTAGTCTTTCGGTAAGGCATCCAGCTTTAATCATGTTAATTTATGTAGGTTATCCATCCATGATTCCTTGTAGCTCTTTCTATATAGATCGAGAACGTAGGGATTCAGGGTCCGACAATGGTTGTGTGTCTATAATCCCTTCTAGTGGCAGATCCTATAAATATATTAGTTTTGGGGCCTCCGATTAAGGGTTAGCAGGGATTGTCCTAACATGCTCGATTTACATTTGCCCGTACTGAAAGTTGCTTGGACAGTCACTATCTTGTCTTTGTTCCCTGGTAAGTATGGGGTATGGCATCAGCCTGCTTGGCAATATGTTAGGGTAAGTTGTGCTTCCGAGGATACTTTCTGGTAGTGAGTAAGCAAACTCGGTAGCACAAGGTGGTTCGACTCTTTCATTTAAAGAACCACCCCCATTGGATTGGTTGCCTTCCCCTATTTCAAAATAAGGGTTTTGGTAGGGCATATATTCCCTGAATTCGTGTGGATTGGGTATCTCCTCGCATCTTGTGAGTGTGGTGATGGTGGTATGACAGATTACATGCGTTGTCCCATCCCCAGGCATGTTTATATATCTTTTGTAAACAGGCCCTGAAGTGTATGCTTTCAGGGGAAGGCAGAAGGATCCAAGAGTATGACCCATCATCATTCCTGAAGAATGGCATATGCGGGTAAACACTTGAATGAACTTTTGGCACATTAATGGCCAATCCCATCATCGGTGGGGCAAAATCTGAAAGCACCAAACTTGGGCTTGACTGATTAGGAATGTCAGAAATAGGGTCGGTGCCCCCAAGATACTAATATCGTATAGTTCCAGGGTTTGGGGGAACCATTTTAAGAATCTGCTTGGATCGGAGTCTCTAGAAAATCTAATTTCATTTCCTTTCCAACTTGCTACATTGAGGAGTCTATGCGCCCTGAGTTCCTCTTCATAAGCTGATACCCTTTCAATCATGTGCATTTCATCGAATATGGGGTTGTCGTCGAAGTAGGGGTCCTCGTCTTGATTATCTAATCCCCATTCTTCCTCGTCCTCATTAAGTGAAATGATGTTGATGAATAACGTATTACAAAACTTTGATTCGGCCTCATCCTATTGGGGTTGGGATGTAGCCGTACTTTTAATGGCTGATTCTCCACTCAACATTATGTTATAAGAATCGCGTCTTAGAAAAGCATATGCTAGACTGGTATTTACATTAGAAAGATCCCAATACCGTTCGACTGGCAACCTATAGTACCAGTTGTGGACTCGGTCTTCCAGGAAAGTGGCTAGCAGAACGGGAATCATAGCATTGCTAAATTGCCTAAACAAATTGAGGAGGCTAAACAAGTCGAGCCCTACCTTGATCCTATCATCCTTGATGTCTATGAGGCCAATGGCCCTTAGGCCAGCCAAGCAGACTGGAGCATCATTTAATTGATACCATTAAGGAGATGGAGCTTCTTCATGCTCAATAAGGTATATTTTCTAACTGGTCGCATCGAGGGATTCGTGAAAGATCCTAATCTTGTCTCTAGGGAAAGCTTCCAAGAATTGATGTTCCAGCTCTACCCAATCCCATAATTATTGAGGCAATAGGGTATGGTACCAATCCATCGCATCTCCCCTGAGAAGTATAGGGAATGCGGTGACCATGCCATGAGGCAGTATGTCATATTCTACCAGGAGATCATAGAAGAGAGCCAAGAATGTGACCGCATCCGTATCCTCTCTGTATCTGAGTTCTTCCATTGCTAAAGATGAGAGTTTCCCCGACCTCCATCATTCTCTTACGCAGGCATCCACCTGGCCTATTTCTATGAGTGCCCATCCAATATCATTTTCTCCAAATCCTAGGTCAAATTGGGTATTATCTCTTCCTCCATTATCATCCTCCTGGAGAAGGGTAGCATTTACTGGGGACTCAACTGTCAGAAGAGGGTTATTTTGGGTACTCAGTTTTTGTTTCGGTTCTTTTAAGTTCCCTTCTTGGATCATCTTTCGTAGATCCTATAGTAATCGAACACATTTATTAGTTCTGTGACCTTTCTTTACATGATACGCATAAAAGTTATCTCTATCAGCCGAGGCTAGTGGCACAAAGGGCTTTAAGCTTTGCATGCCCCTAGACTTTCTTAGCTTGCTAAATATCCGAGATAGTGACTCAGTCCATTGAGAAATTTATTGAGGTTGCACAACGATTATAGCTGTGATAGCCTCTATCTTCTTCTCTTCCCTCCTAGTATAGGAAGGCTTTGGCTGGTAGGATTTTGGGGGAGCTACCCTATCATACGGTTTGTTTTTTGTATAATAGTTCGTCTCCTCCCGTCTGATACGCGCTTCCTCATTATATTTCTCGATTCTCTTAGCATACTCCATAATATCTCCAAAAGTGTGGAACTTCTTCATTTTAATTTCTTCCCAGAACTTATGATTATAACCTTCCACTAGCTTGATAATAAGGGCGTCCATTTTCGAGGTCCTATCAACCAATGACTGGATTATGACCCATCTGCGGTAGTAGGTCTCGAAGGGCTCATTGATGCCTTGTTGGATTCTTTCCAGATCTTACAGGGTCACTTCCACCCTAACATTGTAGGTATAATTTTAAGTGAAGGCAGTACTGAGTAATTTCTAATTTGATTTTACTTGGCTGGACATCCTCAGGTACCAGTCGGTGCTAGGCTGCTCAACGTTGCCTAGAATAGATTCACTCGGTGGACCTCGGGGATGCCCATACTCATCATGATGTGCAGTATCCCTCAATGTGTGCCTCGAGGGATCCTATGCTATCGAATGGAGGGACATAAGGCATGATGAAGTTTGTAGGTAGTGTCTCTGGTATTGTGAGTTCGAACGTCTATAGATCCGTATATTTAGCGCTGAAGGGCCCTATCATATGTTTTAGTTTGGGGAGCATCTCCTCAAAATCTAAGAATTTCTTCTCAATTTCTGCAACCTTGTCACCTAAGTTCGAACCTAAAATTTCTGGCGGCCCTCATGTTACTGATGACAGCTTCAAATATTTTGATAAAATCCTCAAAAAGGATCATGTCTTATACTGCTTTAAGTGTCGCCTTATGGTTTTCAGCCATTTTATCGCTTTGTACTAGGAGTGTGAGGTCGTCGGAGTCTATTTCCTCAGGAACTCTTCTCTAAGGTTGCTTCTTCTTAGGTTCCAGTGGAATTACCTTGGGTGATCTTTGGTCTTGTAAGCTGAGAATGGGAATGGATTAGCACACGCCCTTGTGTATGATGCCTGAGCCTATGGGCTTTTGTCTTGATTTATGAGATGCATGTTATTTATAATGTGTAAATGTTAAATGATGGTGTGTTACTTAATAAGGGTGTGCCCTAGGAGGGGCTTTTATGAGGTCATTCTGCTTATTACCACGGGTATATGTGAGGGTGCACCCTAGGAACGGCCGTTCTGGGTCTATTTCACTTTGTACCTGGGGTACATGCAAGGGTGAACTCTAGGAGTGGCTTTTCTAGGTTTGTTTCTCTTAGTACCAAGGATACGTGCGAGAGTACGCTTTGGGAGTTGCTTTTCTAGGTTTGCTTTGCTTAGTACCAGGGGTACGTGTAAGGGTGCGCTCTAGAAGCAGCTTTTCTAGGTCTGTTTTGCTTTGTACTAGGGGTACAAGCGAGAGTGCACTCTAGGAGCAGCTAGGGTTAGTTTGCTCGCATGGTATGATTTGTGCGATGGTTGTAAGCAAATTATGATTAGTGGTGCATGGGTGATGTGGGTAGACCAACATGTAAATTTTTCACCCTCCCTTCTAACCTTATTACTCCATCGCGATAAGTATCTTTCCTAGGTGGGGGTTGTTTTCCTTTATTACTAACCTGCAGTAGGCAAGGACGTAATCTCTTTTATGATTTTGAGAAATTTGTTGGGTATCCCTAGGGGAAATTTCTAGGGCTATTTTGCTATATGCTGGGTTCAGCCTGACGGGGTTACAGTTGATGGGAACCCTGCATTATGTACTTGGGCCCAGGAACCCTAATCGAGTTCAGTAGCCCTTTTTCCATGTTTAATATACTCAAACCTAGTGGCCTTAATCAAGCCGACTAGATTGTATTGTACCATGCACAAGTGGTGCGTCTCAACTTCGTGCCCCTATACGAACCCGAGTCAAGTTCTAGAGACATGCTATTGAGAACACCGGGGTTCTGGGTGTGAAAATATGCAGATGCTATGCAGTAAACCCTAATAATTCCAAATTCAAATGGCTTTCATTATTTCATCTTTGATTGACTTCAAAAAGAGTAAAATCCTAAGCAGAGTCACCACTGTGAGCGGGTGAAATGTGATGGACCCTTCCGGGTCATTGATTGGATTGGCACGGCCAATGGGGGACTCCTAGGTTTTAATACGAGGAGTCACTGCTAGAGCTCGGGGCTTGTTGTATGTATGAACAAACTTGGCATTTCAAACTAGACAAAGGGGTCGAGGACTCCTTTGGGGATTAGCCTTTTTATTGCCGGAGTAGGCCCTATTTTATACGATATTAGAGTCGCCACATGGATCAGCTCTTCCGAGAAATTGGTGGTATAGCATATCCAGGTAGGATTCCTATACTGATAAAATACAGATTCTGGTTCCGGATGAAATAGTTAATTGCCATTTGAATTTGGATAAATCATTTTTGAAAATCCTTTTATTGTCTTAATAAACAAAAGGTATGAGTTAGAGAGATATGACCTTTGTGGGCCTAGCCCTTGAAGCATGGGCTTGGCATGACTAGATTACTTCATATAATTAGGAATGCATGGTGGAAAATAATGTTTGACCCTCAGTTATCTTTTGTTCGATTTAGGATGACTGGAAGACCCGGTACTGACTGGAATCATGTTTCTGCTGGAGATTTCTCAGGGTTTCTGTAGGGATAACCTCAAGAAATTTGTATAGTGTGCTTGTTAGAGTGTTTAGGGGTATGTAGGTAGCTTTTTTTAGCTAAAAGCTATTTTAAGGAGGGGTGTCTATACCTTGGTATAGTTTTGGGATATTTTAGGTATAGGCTCGATACTATGAGGATTTCTTTAGAGAGGAAGCTTTGAATTCGTATATCTTTAAATTCTGATTGATCAACGATGATTATTGTTGTTCGTTTCATTATAAATGGTTAGAGTGCACTTTGCTTTTATAGAAATTTGAGGAGCATCGATCGACACAATTGGGAGTGTTGATCGATGCAATAGGTGTCAGAATAGGCTTACTATGTCATTGGCCTAGATTCCGCTATGAGCGTCGATCGACTTAATGAGGAAGCATCGATCGACGCAATTGGGGCTATGATAGCCTTACTGAGTCACTTTCATAGGTTTGATAAGTCATCAGAGAAATCGACAAGTGGTAGCATCGATCTTCACAATGGGGACAGCGTCGATTGACTTAATATAAGGGATGACATGTATTGATCGACACTGATTCTCAGGATGTCAAAATCTTATTTCCCTGGAGAGGTTTGAGGTTGAACATGGTCTTTGTCAGTACTGGTTTATCATCCCCTAAAAAGGTTTTGGACATCATTTGTCTTGGGATGGACAGTGCTCATGGGACCCGTATGGGTCACCTAGTAACCGTAAGGGTGGGGCCTCACCCATGCGGATCCTCTTATTTCCTAAACATGCTCTTTTGGAAGGGAATCCTTTCCTATTTCGGGAAAAGGCAGGTTATGAATGCAATTTATTACATTCAAACCTCCTTTCCCCTATAAATAGGGCCATTCTCTTCACATTTTACAGACATATCCTTCATAGGAAAATGATACTAAAATTCTAGTTATTTCTATAAGGTTGGAAAAGGTATAACGGGGTATAGGATGTATAAAATAGGGAGAAAACCCTTACTTTGAGGTTTTGTCCACATTTTATTCATTCTTAGCTTATTTTATTTGGATTAAGGGGAGGTTTCATTTGCACAAATACTAACCTAAATAGTCCTATTTCATCTACTTTGGTCTGGCTCTCTCAATAGTAAAGGGATCACCTCAAAGTGGATTCACGCTGCAAAGGTAACGCTCCTGAGTTTCAAAGAGACTCGCATCTTAATTATTTCATTATTATTATTGTCTATTACTTTTATTATGTCAGTTGCTTTCATTTCTTGTTTTAGGTCTGGTCCTAACCCATATGAGCCTTGTTGGCACCATATATCCCAAAGGATATCAATTTGGTGTGCCATACTCACACGGAAGAAAATCCCTTTTTATTTTATTCTTCGGCCACCAATCTGTTAATCTGTGAATCTATAAATTGCACCAAATAGAGTTTCTTCCTGGACTAGACAGGACCCATATGGGCACACCATACCCATACCGATCCTCCTTGGTAGTCATATGGGTCCCACCCCACCCGTACGAGTGCCAGCCCTAGGCAGTTTCCGGAACTCATTTTTAATTGGTGAAAAATCAATCCAACTCACCACTTGCCATGCGATCACTTTCACTAATAATATGGTAAATCAACCAACAAAAGTTAAAATTTGTTTTCACCATAAAATAAGATGAAATATTGATTTATGGTGTGCTATAAACTGTCCTAACATCTATGGATGCAGGGGAATTTATTTTCATTTTGTTTTATAACTTAGAACAAATGTATAGGTTCTCTTTGCGATTTCCCTCATTTTTCCCCAGGTTGTAATTTTTATTCCCCCATTTATTTCTTGTGCTTTATTGTAATATGTAAACGCATGTAACGAGTGTGAAAGAGTGTAGAAATAGGATTTCTGTGATAATTCCCTAAATGATGAAAGCTAAAATGGTTTTACGTGGTGAATGTAATTTTGAATCAATCAAATGAGAAAATAAGTGACTCATCCATTACCTGAATCTCTGATCCAATAGGTTTGAGTCTCTGGCCAAGAGGGAACCGTACCAAAACTCTTTCCCAAGTAGACAGCTCGGTGACTCTATCAATTATATCGAGATTTGGGTCTTGATTCTTTTATTCATTAAAAATTGGCTTACTATGAAAACTTTAACTAAAAAATGTTTTATCATGCCTAAATCAAACCTAACCCCTAGTGGGCCTCACCTTTCTCATACAGGTGCCAAGGGAGACCCACACATCATCGACACCTCAAAGATGTCCTTCACTTTCTTCTCTATGTTCTTGACACTCCCTTTTAGCTCTCTTATTTTATCCTTCAAATTCGGAGGTGAGAGTTGTTGAATTAATACTTTCTTTATGGATTTGAGATGCATACAGATGTCCCAGAGACTCTATTTGATATAGCTTTCCTCGCGATCCTCATTGGTAGCTGTAAGGTGTCGATGATGTATGGGCCTCCCTTAGCGCTTGTATGAGAGAGGTTGGGCCTACTTGTTGGATTTAGGCGTGATAAAACATTTTTTAGTTAAAGTTTGCATAATAAGCTAATTTTTAATGAACAGAAGAATTGAGACCCAAATCTCGATGCGATTGATAGAGTCACCACCGAAGTTGTCTACTTAGGAGAGTGTTTTAGTATGGTTCCCTCTAGGCGAGAGACTCATACCTATTGGATTAGAGATTCAGGTATTGGATGAGTCACTTATTTCTGATTTAATTGATTCAAATTTACATTCATCGCGTGAAACTGTTTTAGTTTTCATCATTCAGGGAATTATCACAGAAATCCTATTTCTACACTCTCTCACACTCGTTACATGCGTTTACATATTACAATAAAGCACAAGCAATAAATGGGGGAATAAAAATTACAACTGGGGGAAAAATGGGGGAAATTGCAAAGAGAACTTGTACATTTGTTCTAAGTTATAAAACAAAATGAAAAGAAATTCACATGCATCCACAGATGTTAGCACAGTTTATAGCACACCTAAATCAATATTTCAACGTATTTTGTGAGCAAAACATATTTCAACTTTTGTGGGTTGATTTACCATATTATTAGTGAAAGTGAGTGCATGGCAAATGGTGAGTTTGATTGATTTTTTTAACCAATTAAAAATGAGTTTCGAAATCTGCCTGGGGCTGGTACCGTACAGGTGGGTCGGACCCGTGTGGCTACCAGGGAGGACTGGTACAGGTATGGTGTACCCATATGGATCATGTCTAGTCCGATCAGAAACTCTATTCGATTCAGTTTAAAGATTCATAGATTAACATATTGGTGGCAGAAAAATAAAATAAAAAGGGATTTCCTTCCGTATGAGTATGGCTCACCAAATTGATATCCCTGCGGGTATATGGTGCCAACAAGGCTCATACGGGTTAGGACTAGACCTGAAATAAGAAATGAAAGCAACAGATATAATAGAAGTAACAGAAAATAATAATAACGAAATAACTGAGATGTAAGTCTATTTAAAACTCAGGAGCGTTACCATTGCGGCATGAATCCACTTTGAGGTGATCCTTTTATTTTTAAGAGAGCCCGACCAAATTAGATGAAATAGGACTATTTAGGTGAGTATTTGTGCGGACATAACCTCCCCTAAATCCTAATAAAAGAAGCTAGGAATGAATAAAATGTGTTTTTAAAACCTCAAAGGAAGGGTTTTCTCCATATTTTGTACCTCCTATACCCCCATTATAACTTTTCTATGCTTGGTATAATTTTCCTATGAAGAATGTCTGTGTAAAATGTGAAGAGAAGGGCTCTATTTATAAGGGAAAAGAGGTTTGAACGCAATAAATCACGTTCATGACCTTTCTTTTCCTGAAATAAGAAAGGATTCCCTTCCAAAAGAGCCTATTTAGGCAACAAGAGGACTCATACGGGGCCCCCCAGGTGTATGGAAGGTTTGACCCGTATGGGTCTGCTAGTGGATCCGTACCACCAGACAGCTCCTGTATAGGTCCCTAAGGGCAAACTAGGTCTCCAAACTTTTGCCAAACTCAACTCTGCAGTAGTAGGAACACCTCTGATGGAAACACTTGGAAGACATTGCATTATATAGCTCTCATCATCATTTCATAAGAAGGATCATTCAAATCTAGTGCTCTTAGACTGCCCCTCATGGGATCATCGCTAATACAAATCTGTATGATCTCATGATGTGAGCGAGGGTTTAGAAATCATACCTGAGGTGATGATATGGGTAAGTTCCTTTCTTGAGGTGAACTTCTTTCCTTTGCTGATCTGTCCCCCTTGCAACTCTATTGGGGAATGTGTATCCCTTCCCTAAGGCGGATGACTTTCCTTTTGCTACTATGTGTGAGTACGGGCTTTTCGATGACCCTCGGAATGATGATGACTTTTTGCTCTAACCTTTTTACAGTCTAGTTGTTCCATTATTTTAGAATTGAATCGCATTTGGCAAATTCTTTGTTGACAATTTTGAGATCTTTTGACCCCGATTATAATAATAATTAGATCGCTTTTAAGATGTTAATCTCCTACTTTCCCCTTACGCATAGTAAATTATTTCATGAATTTTTCCTTAAAAATCCGGACATTTTCAGCAAGGCTCGTTTCCATCGTTCGATTCTTCATTCCCTGAGCTTTTCGGAATGTCCAAAATTGCCCTGTTCGAATGCCCGTAGTGTAATTTGTTCGCGTTTCAGGCCCGGTGAGCTGGCCCCCTTTTGTCTTTTTCCCTGGGGTGCCCCTGATCCGTCGGCAGTGGCCGGTGCCATTGACGGGAGGCCAGGCTACGTGGTCCATGAGTCGGGCTGTATGGACAATGCGGTAGGCCGCATTAGCCTCGTGGTAGGCCGTGTGGCTCACGCAGCCTGGCAGTAGGCCTCGTCGTGTGACGCGGCCTACCACGTCACCTGATGTGGCCTTAGCCCAGATGCGTTAATGACGTGACTTCTGTGCAGGGTTCCTTTGTCCAGATTTTTTTTGGGTTTTTCTCCGCCAAAAAGTCAGGTTTTGGGATTTTTCAGTCAAACATTGACATTTGGAGGATTAATTTGGGTATTTTACACTTGAAAAGTCTATAAATACCCCTCAAAATCAGTTTTAGAGGGACTTTGGCTACTCTTTCTTTGGCTGAATTTTTGGAGAGAAAATTCAAGAACAGGAGAGGAAAAGGGAAGAACTAGAGAGAGAAAGCTCAAGAAAAGTTAGAATCTGGGTTTAATCCTCTCTAATCTTGATTCTTAGTTGTTCTTAGGCTTAATTTTATAGCTTAAACACTAAAATCTTTTACAAATCTTAGGTAAAAATTGGTTTAAATAGGATTTAGAGACTTTTTCCTCACAAATCACTAAATCCCTTTCCTAAATCGGTTGTTTCGTCGGATTTTCATCTCAAATCCGTCACAAAGCTTGCCAAAATTTTGGTTCTAGTCTCGAGAGTGGATTCCCGGCCTTTGGTATCTTTCTGAGTTCCAATCTATTTCTTTTATTATTTATTTTTGTTACTACCGCTGTGTTTTTGGTTATTTTTCTGGGTGTTTGCTCCCCTTCATTCGTCCTTTTTATGATTCTCTATCAAAAATCCAGCTGACTGTTCCAGCTAACGTCAAGCCAAATGAACGTCACCTAGGCTGCTTTGTTGACTCGGCCTATCGCTTCGTCCAGTCGGCCTATGGGTCGCTCAAGCGGCCAACCGTTGTTCTATTGAACTTTTTGGGTCCCCCAAACTGAAAAACCAAAGCTATTTAAGCATTTTAAGTCCGAATCTACTGTAACGGGCAGGAAATGACTTGAAATTTTAGTAATCTTGGGTTTTCAGGCACAAAAAGGTCAATTTCGGCTTGTTTAGACACTTTTTTCGGCAGGCCACTTCAGTGGGACGAAGGCCGACTGAGTGTCATCTAGGCCACTTTGTTGAGTCGGTCTACCATGTGACTGAGTCGGCCTACCGCCACACTGAGTCCCTGTTTGTTTTATTCTATTGTTTACAGCCCATTTCGGTCATTTTTTACCCGATTTTGTCATTTTAACACATTTTTAGTCCCGTTTTCAACCCGAAAAATTTCCAAAAATTTACAAATAATCTGAAACTATTTTTTATTATTGTATTCTATTTTTAGATTTTATTTTTATTTTAATTTGATTTAATATGCATTTTAATTGCATAAAATAGTGTTTTTGCTAAATAAATCGAAATAAATTGTTTTCCATCAACTAAAAATCCCAAAAATATTTTGAATATGCTAAATCTGATTTTAGGATATATAGTTCATTTATTTCACCCTTCTTAGGTTGTTAAATAATTAATTAACGCCCGAAAATTATATTTTTGTCCCGAAAAATCCAAAAATATCGTTTTCTTCATGCTTTATGTTTATTTTCCACATTTATTTATCCAGGCTTTATTTGTGACTATTCCCGTATTAATCTTGCCTCGTTTGAAGCCAGGCCTGAGTCGGTAAGTTCGGTTAGAATCTGGCTTCGCCCGCTTATTTATTTATTACTTTACTTATTTTCTCGCATTAGAGAAATGTATAGGTATTTATAAAGCCTTGTAATAATTTTATTTTGTTGCTTTGTTTATTTATCGCTTTTCATGTGATGTATGGCATATAAATCGAAAACACGAAACAACAATTGGATTAAATTACATAAGAAATAATGTCACATTTATTAAAATATAATTGGCTTGATTTAAAAATTGAAAAGTAAGCAACATCATCTGGACTTAGAATGTCTATCTTAAGGTACGGTCCAACCCCTGGGTGGGAATATCGTACCCAAATTCCAGGTGGAGCATAACCGGGTGGCGACTCTATCTCAAAATACGGGATTCTAAATCTCATATCCCTTAACACGTAAATTGGACTAAATTTCAACTTCAACATCGCTTTCATTATTCATTTTCATCATGCTAAAATAAGGATCATCCCTTAGCCTGCTTCACAGCGCTCGTTGTTTCTCCGCCCTATGCCGAAGAGCATTAAAGCTTACCGTGCGGGCGGGGGGATCGAGGGTCATCGACTCACAGTGGCAACTCTGCTGGGGACTTTCCTTTAACTTAAAATCTAAAAACCGCTCTCATTTTTAAACCTTCGTTAAAGGATTTTGATGATGTGCCTAAATCGTTTTTAAATCAACACTTTATTTCTTATGACTTTCGATCCACTGTTTTAGTTAGATTCTAAGTTATAAGGTGTCATTTTTATCACCCCCGTGAAGCTCACTTGTATACCTCATGCCTGCTAGGAATTGGGAATATTTATGGGTGGAACACTTGTTTCAACCAACGTGTAATCCCCGCAGACGCTCTCATATGGGGAGTGGTTGAGTTATATAGAATCAAGGTAAATGTGACCCTTTTACAGTGTCGTCCATGACACCAGCAGTTTAAGACTATAAACCGTGATAAAACTAGCTATAGCAACTTCCCCTTAGGTTCACCAGAATTATCTAGATTTAGGTCGCATACTCTCTTGCCGTTTCCTGGTGCTAGAGTTACCCCCAGACTATAAATTGGCGATACGTGGGAGTCATAACGTTGGAAGAGGATTATTTACTTTTGTGTTCTACTTGTGTTATGCTTATTCATGCAAAGCTCATGCATAGGCCACCTGTGGCCGACCATTGTTTTCGGTTTTTGCTTACCTCTACTCTCCCCTCGTTTAAAACCAGGAATTTAATAAAATGCCTGAGATCGTTCGAGTCCCAATGACCTGTACCTAGCTCTCTAGGCATAGCGAGGAATTCATATGTCTCACATATTTTGGGGATAAGCTTCGCATCATAAGCTCTTCTACTCTCTACCTCTCTAAACCACCCGTATGTATAACATTCATCACTTGAATATTTATGTTATCAACCATCTCATTCATGGTTCAATTTTAGTTGATCATCTTCTGGTTTATTTAGTTAGGTCAAGGCATCCTCGCCTCTGAAGTCCTTTTAGTTATGACTCGGCCACCGTTTAGTTCATTGTTTAGTATCAGAATCTACTCTTCCGACCATGTCTGATCTACGTTTGGATGATGCACCTAAAGAGAGTACTCCTTCCCCTTCTCCTTCTCCCCCTCATCAGGGTTAAGGACAAGGCCAATCTCAGTTGGGATCCGAATTGGCTAATGCTATGGCTATATTCCTGCAATTGGATATATTTCATGCCACTATTAAAGAGCAGGTTAGATCCGCTCTCAAGGAGGAAAGAGAGTCTCAGAGGTTAGTGGGGCCTATTTTTCAAGCTCTAGGGGAGATAGTTCAGTCTCCACCAGTTTAAAATTAGTTTTTGGTACCACTGCTCCTTACGGTTCGTCCTATCCAACAAAGCCAATTTCATTTTGGACAGAGCTCTTCCCAGCTGCCCTTATCATATGCTCCACCAACCTTCGATTTTTGTCCCCCTGTGCACTCGAGGCATGTTCCCTAATATCATATTCTCCCCACTTTCTCAGGGAGATTTACTCCTCAAATGACAGTCCTATCGAGTGGCTTTGTTATTCCTCCTGCACAGTCGAATGTTTTCACAACCTCACCCCTAGCTTTATGGTCACTCCTTCTATGATAACTTACCCTCAGAATCCTTTTTCTCGCCCCAAGATCAAAACCTCGTCTCCTCCGTCCTTTCAGTTCGGGTCATCTTCATGCAACCAGGTCACGCAGCCTCCCGGCGTGATACCCGAAATGGCGGCTTTCTTTAGGCAATTTTTGAATAGGAGCGAGGATGTGGAGGAATTAAGAGGTGATGATTGGGTGCCTGAAAATTTCTTAATGCCCCGAATGGATGCTTATTCAGGGAAAGGCCCCCCTAAGGCCTATATAGTTATATATGAGCGAATCATGTGCATCCAAAAGATTGAGGATAAGGTGCTGCCCAAGTTATTCCCATGTACCCTTTCAGGCCCTGCTCTTGAGTGGTATAATACTCTTCCAAAGTCCACAATCCTGGATTGCAAACTCCTATCTGAAGCTTTGGTTGCCCACTATAGATTTAATTCCATGATGGAGACTACCATTCAACATCTTGAGGTAGTCAAGCAAAAGCCCGGCGAAGCTTTCAAATCTTATTTCAATCGATGGATGGCCACTCAGGTCCTCTTAAAGCAAAAGGTCAGCCTTAAAGAAATGATCTTGAAAATTCTTGATAGGGCTCTCCCGCTCCTTCAAAAAGAGATGGAGACCGATTCTTTTGAGTCCAATCAAAAAGTTTTTGAAAAAGCTGAAAAGATCGAGCGCTGGAAGGATAAGGAAAGGGGTAGCAAGCCAAGTGATAAACCCTGGTTTAAGGGCAATAACTCTCAATCCTTCAAGGTTGCTCCGACCCTAACTAGGGAGAAGGCACCTGCAGTTCAAGTTATCGATCAAGAGAATGTTTCTGCCGTGCAAACCACACCCGCTTGGGCTCTTGGTCAGAAGGCATTCGTGTCTCCATGGAAGCTCCCTCTTCATATCATATTTGCTAAATTGCACGAGAAAGGCTTTCTTAGCCCTCTTCGTGAGTACCGTTCTCCTACGCTCGAAGAGAAAGGGAACTTTTGTCACTATCATGTTCAAAAGGGACACACAATAGATCAATGTAGGCCTTTAGGTATGGCTAATTGGCGCTTGGTAAGAGAAAGAAAAATGGATGATCCTACAAGGAAGACCGACACTGAGGAGAACCCATCGTCGAGGTCTGATGATGAAGTAAGCGCCATCAATTCCGGTCTCCCTAAGGGTTTTGTGTTTGCAATGGTCTTTTTTGATTCGCCCAACTCCGTTATGGAAGCCATTTCTACCGCCGACTACGACAAGAATCCCGCAAGGTCTCTAGCCAATAAAAAAGAAAAGTTATCAGCTGAACAAGCAAAGGTTTTTGGTTTCATCCTGAGTGATACCCCAATTGAAGCTACCAAGGATGATTAGCCTACCGGCTCTACCAATCAAGACCCTCTGCTTGTGGAGGATGATTTTTCTATAATGTAATTTTCTTTCTTTATGTTTGTAGTGTTTCGATATGAAGAATTCTACCTCTAAGGTACTTTAATTTAATGGAAGACTCTTTCCTTTCGCTTATCTATTTGATGTTTTGCCCGATGGGTCCATGCATTCATTTTTGTCATAAGCATAATGTGTTCAATATTCATAACATTTCTTCAACTGAAATTAGTTTGAGTACAGATGATAATGTAAAATGGTAACCACTTTCTAATGACCTAACCTTTGGAAGAAAATGAGAGATAACAAGTGCTTAAAGATCATTAAAACACTTTCACCTAGTCATGCCTAAACAGTTAGGGTTCATCATCAGATTCCCGAGCATCTCATCTCCATGACTAAAATAGTAAATGAAGCTCAGTCATTCCTTGGATAGATCCAATATGTCAATCGGTCCATCATTGGCCTCGCGACTATATGTGAACCGATTTTGAAGCTACCAAAGAAAAGATAAGCCTACATATGATCGACATGATTCGACCCTCATCAACGTAGGGGGAAGTCTTTTCATCAACATTACCGCCGAGAAGATGATCAAGTTCATTGAGAAACACATCTTCCCTTAGTACAGTCTACCTCATCATATCATTTTGGACAATGGATTCCAATCCCAAGGGGTAACCCCTGATCGATCAAGAAAAATGGGTCCGACCACCGCAGACCTTCGCCCATCCAACCACAAGCCCATGGGATAGCTAAAGCCACAAACTAGCTTCTCAAGATGTTTATGGCTAAAACCACCACAAGGGTCAAAGTTTAAGCCGATAAACCACCATTTGCTCTTTATGGGTACTATACAAGCATACAAATTCTCCGAATACCTTATTCCTATACCTGAGAAATGGAAATCATGCTACCAACTAAGAACAACTGAAACCGAGAGTCATATTAAACCTAGCATCAAAGAGACCCCTATAGACTAAGATGCAGCCTGAGCAGCTTAAGCGTCTCCAGATATAACAAAAACGTATAGCGAGGCTTAACAACAACTGCATCAAGCATCAGAGGCACCATCAAAGGCCAATGATCTAATTCCGAAGTAAGCAAAGCCTGCTAACACAGACCCACGGGGAAAATTCCAACCAGATTGGATAGGACTTTGTGTATTCAGAAATATGTCTGATCCAAGAGGCATGATTATCAATGGTAATGAGTTTGTAAACCCTATCAATCAAATCAGGTTGGACCATTATCATGTCTAACCAAAAGAATCAAATCCAGAAAAGTAGCACATGAAAAGCATATATAAATCAATCACCCGATGAGTGGTCCTCTACTGCTCAGGCAAAAATTAGGGTGCACCCCGCTGATCAGTATATTATAAACCGGTCAGGCAAAAGTTAGGGTGCAAGAATAACCCGCTAGGCTGAAAACCCGAAATGGCAGCCCAGGCAAAAGTTAGGGTAAAGTGAGCCATGAGAGTATGTTGACTAGAAAACCTTCATAGGCTAATTAACACCAGAGTTTGGGTCAATAGAAATGGTTATCATCATCATGTACTCAAACTTACTTCCTTTAATGCAAATGTAACTTTTACTGAATTCTTTATGTTTGTGCTTGAATGAATTTATTGGGCCCAAAAGGTGAAATGCAACACATGAGTCAAACATAGGGTTCTGTGCAGTAAACCCAATACCTCAAAAGAAAAGCAAAGATGAAAGGCAAAAACCTTGATAGATTAAAAAGAATCAAGGTCTATGCAAAAGCCGAGAAAGTCTCCTAGATTGAAAACTCGAAAAGGGCAGTCCAAGCAAAAATTAGAACATAAAAGCAAAATGACCAAGTCTGATGGGCCTGACACAATATCTAGGTCTATGCAAAAATTAAGAAAATTAGAACAAAGATTACTGACTGCCATCAATCACATCGAGAAATCTGCATCATCGCCATTAGCATCAGAATGCATGGATATGTTCGCCGATCTGATAGATTTGAAGCACTTAAATTCATCCTCTGCCCTTGTTCACTCTATTCTCGACCGAGCATCTCAACTCTATAACGTCCTACTCTTTCAAAGCCATCCTTGGTAGAATTCATTGGTAGTGATAGCGCCCAGTCGTTTGTTATCCAGAATCTTGAGCTTTGCTTCGTGCACCCCCTTTTCTCCGTCATGCCTGATCCAACAATCAATTTGCAGTCGAATCGCCGCAGCTACCCTAATCCTCCTCCAAGGGCATTCTTATCTTGTTTGTACCGCAAGGCAATTCCATGTATCCTCCCTTTTCAAGCAAGTCGATCTTTCCCCGAATTAAGCAAAGTCGATCAAGAAATTTAATCAGTCAGCTAGAAGATGACCAGTCCAAGTATCTCATGCATTCATACATTCATGCATAATGTTCATGTCTATTATTCTATACTGAATTCCACAGGAAATAAACAAGAGCCTATATCAGGGGGCATCTCAGAATTGTCTTGTGTCCTACATTCGAAGACCGAATTTCTCCCCGAGGCACATCAACTAGCCTCAATGATCAATATTGGCCATTTCTCTGGCCTCCTAAAAATCTCAACTCCTATTCCTTTTTCTTCCATTTTTATTACTTAATTAAAGGGGCAAAAATTTTTATTCCACAAAATCAATTAAGCAATAAAAATGCGATTTATATCACTTACTAATGCTTTAAAGCGTTCTTGACAGACACACCATGGGGCAATCCTAAAATAAGAACTCAGAAGCTTCTCCTAGGGGCACCTCAATGCACATAACCAGGGGCACCTCAATGTAAATACCCAGGGCACCTCAATGCGAATACCGAGGGGCATATTAGCCAGACTCGATGCTAGGCTTCGATAATTACTCCGGACTCCCAGAAATCTCAACTTTATTTCGGTTTCATTCTCCCTTTTTGTTGCTTAATTAAAGGGGCAAAATTTTTTGTCTTGGCATTAAGCAATAAAAGCGCAACTCATGTCTCTCTCTAATATCTCAAAATTTCTATGGCAGGCACAATGCTTTTAGTCCAACAGGCCTCCTTAGGCGCTTTTCAGCCAATCCCAGTCTGACATCATTAGAATTGCTTAACACCTTCTAGTTTAGTTCTTGGTATGCATTTCCGCCCAAGGATCTCATTTGATGTTCCCGACATGAGATTCAAGCCAAGCATATCCCAGTCTGACCTTGTTAGAAGTGCTCGACACGTTCCAGTTTTAGTTTTTGGTGTACGTTTTAGTCTAGGGATCTAGTTTGATATTCCTGGCATAAGATTTAAGCCAAGAAAATCCTAGTCTAGCCTCGTTAGAAGTTCTCGGCATTTCTCAGTGAAGCCCTCGGCATTGTTGGCATTCCCTTTGTCTCCGATATGACCGATTCAGCCTCACCTCCGATAGGTCCATTGATGGTGCATTCTCAAACAACCAGTAAATAACTAATTCAATCTCTAATCCTCGATAGGTCCGTTGATGGTGCATTCCAAAACCACCAATAGATAACCGATTCAGCCTCACCTCTAATAGGTTCATTGATGGTGCGTTCCCAGACCACCTATAGACAATCTATTCAGCCTCCTCCTTCGATAAGTCCATTGATGGTGCATTCCCAGACCACCCATAGACAATTGATTCAGCCTCACCTCTGATAGGTCTATTGATGGTGCATTCCCAAACCACCCGTAGACAATCTATTCAGCCTCCTCCTTAGATAGGTCCATTGATGGTGCATTCCCAGACCACCCACAGATAACCGATTTAGCCTCACCTATAATAGGTCTATTGATGGTATGTTCCCAGACCACCCGTAGACAATCTATTTAGCCTCCTCCTTCAATAGGTCCATTAATGGTGCGTTCCTGAACCACATATAGACAACCGATTCATTTAACTTCTACCTCTGATAGGTCAATTGATGATGTGTCCCATGACCATCTATAGATAACTATCATAAGAAATCCCTACTCCTTTTTCTTCCAAAACAACCAGCGATCTATCCCAAAACCATTTGGGGCAACGAAGGCAATACCTAATCAATCTCAAAGTCAATTTTATTCTTGATAGTTTTGCTTATGGCAATCCTAGAAAACAACATGTTCAAGAATCCGAAAGTCAGGTATAACCTCCTATCCCTCGCTCTTTCATCAGATCACATTTGACCATTCAAATGATAATCTCACGAGGGGCAGCCTATGAGCACGAGCTTTTCAGTGACCCTCGAAATGATGATGACTTTTTGCTCTAACCTTTTTACGGCCTAGTTGTTCCATTATTTTAGAATCGAATTGCATTTTTTGTTGACAATTTTGATATCTTTTGACCCCAATTATAATAATAATTAGATCGCTTTTAAGATGTTAATCACCTCCATTCCCCTTGCGCGTAGTAAATTGTTTCGTGATTTTTCCTCAAAAATCCAGACATTTTCAGCAAGACTCGTTTGTATCATTGGATTCTTGGTTCCCCGAGCTTTTCAAAATGTCAAAAATTGCCCCGTTTGAATGCCCGTAGTGTAATTTATCCGTGTTTTAAGCCCGGCTAGCCAGCCCCCTTTTATCTTTTTCCCTATAGTGCCCCCGAACCTTCTGCGGCGGCTGGTGCCAAAGACGGGAGGCCAGGCCATATGGTCCACATGCCGGGCTACGTGGACCACGTGGCAGGCCGCGTCAGCCATGCAGTAGGCCTCGTGGCTTAAGCGGGCATGCGACGCGGCCTAGATCTGGCCGTGTCTTGTGATGCAGCCTGGCAGTAGGCCGCATCGTGTGATGCAACCTACCGTGTCACCTAATGTGGCCTTGGCCCAGACGCGTTAGTGATATGACTTCCATGCGGGGTTCCTTTATCTAGATTTTTTCCTAGTTTTCTTGGCCAAAAAGTCGGGTTTTGGGATTTTTCTGTCAAATATTGACATTTGGAGGATTAATTTGGGTATTTTACACTTGAAAAGTCTAAAAATACCCCTCAAAATTAGTTTTAGAGGGACTTTG
The DNA here is from genome assembly GCA_947683365.1 of Euphorbia pulcherrima. NCBI lineage: Eukaryota > Viridiplantae > Streptophyta > Magnoliopsida > Malpighiales > Euphorbiaceae > Euphorbia > Euphorbia pulcherrima. The sequence continues at coordinate 18,592,951 of CANTUS010000002.1, forward strand.
GCTACTCTTTCTTTGGCTGAATTTTTGGAGAGAAAATTCAAGAACAAGAGAGGGAAAGGGAAGAACTAGAGAGAGAAAGCTCAAGAAAAGCTAGAATTCGGGTTTAATCCTCTCTAATCTTGATTCTTAGTTGTTCTTAGGCTTAATCTTGTAGCTTAAACACTAAAATCTAGTAGAAATTTTAGGTAAAAATTGGTTTAAATAGGATTTAGAGACTTTTTCCTCACAAATCACTAAATCCATTTGCTAAATCGGTTGTTTCTTCAGGTTTTCATCTCAAATCTGTCACAAAGCTTGCCAAACGTCCGATTCGAGTCTCGAGAGTGGATTCACAGCCTATGGGTAACTTTCTGAGTTCCAATCTATTTCTTTTACTATTTATTTTTGTTACTACCGCTGTGTTTTTGGTTATTTTTTCGGGTGTTTGGTCCCCTTTATTCATCCTTTTTGTGATTCTCTGTCAAAAATCCAGCTGACTGTTCCTGCAAACTTTAGGCCGACTGAACGTCACCTACGCTGCTTTGTTGAGTGAGCCTACCGCTTCGTCCAGTCGGCCTACGGGTCGCTCAAGCGGACAGCCGTTATTTTGTCGGACTTTCTGGGTTCTTTTCCCCCAAATTGAAAAACCAAGGCTATTTAAGCATTTTAAGTCCGAATCTACTATAACGGGTAGGAAACGACTTGAAATTTTGTAATCTTGGGTTTTTAGGCACAAAAAATGTCGATTCCGCCTTGTTTAGACACTTTTTCCGGCAGGCCACTTCAGTGGGACGAAGGCCGACTGAGTGTCATCTAGGCAACTTCGTTGAGTCGGCCTACCATGTCGCTGAGTCGGCCTACTGCCTTACTGAGTCGGCCAACTAGTAAAAATGTCCAAATGGTCCCTGTTTATTTTATTCTGTTGTTTACGGCCCGTTTCGGTCATTTTTGACCCGATTTTTATCATTTTAACGCGTTTTCAGTCCCGTTTTGAACCCAAAAAATTTCCAAAAATTCACAAATAATCTAAAACTATTTTTTTATTTTTGTATTTTTTTTAGATTTTATTTTTGTTTTTATTTGATTTAATATGCATTTTGATGGCTTAAAAATAATGTTTTTGCTAAATAAATCGAAATAAATTATTTTCCATCAACTAAAAATCCCAAAAATATTCTGAATATGCTAAATCTGATTTTAAGATGTTTAGTTGGTTTATTTCACCCTTCTTAGGTTGTTAAATAATTAATTAACGCCCGAAAATTATGTTTTTGTCCCGGAAAATCCAAAAATATCGCTTTTTTCATGCTTTGCATTTATTTTCCACATTTATTTATCCATGCTTTATTTGTGACTATTCTCGTATTAATCTCACCTCATTTAGAGCTAGGCCTGAGTCAGTAAGTTCGGTTAGAATCCAGCTTCGCCCGCTTATTTATTTATTGCTTTATTTATTTTCTCGCATTAGAGAAATGTATAGGTATTTATAAAGCCTTGTAATAATTTTATTTTGTTGCTTTGTTTATTTATCGCTTTTCGTGTGATGTATGGCATATAAATCAAAAACACCAAACAATAATCGGATTAAATCGCATAAGAACTAAGGTCACGTTTATTAAAATATAATCGGCTTGATTTAAAAATTGAAAAGTAAGAAACATCATCCGGACTTAGAATCTCTCTGTTAACTTACGGTCTAACCACCAGGTAGGAATATTGTACCCAAATTCCCGGTGGAGCTTAACTGAGTGGCGACTCTATTTTAAAATACAGGATTCTAAATATCATATCCCTTAACACGTAAATCGGACTAAATTTCAACTTTAACATCACTTTCATTATTAATTTTCATCATGCTAAAATAAGGATCATCCCTTAGCCCGCTTCATAGCGCTCATTGCTTCTCCGCCCCACGCCAAAGAGCATTAAAGCTTACCTTACGGGCGGGGGGATCTAGGGTCGTTAGCTCACACTATGCATATCCCTTTCTTGAGGCAGATGACTCTCCTTGCTGATGCGTATCCCTTTCCTGAGGTGGATGACTTTCCTTGTTGATGCATATCCCTTTCCTGAGACGGATGACTTTTCTTTTGATGATGTGCATCCCTTTCCCGAAGTGGATGACTTTCCTTGCTGATGCGTATCCATTTCCTGTGGTGAATGACTTTCCTTTTGCTACCATGCATATCCCTAGTAACTCAACTAGGGAGAGTGTGTGTATCCCTTTCTTAATGCTGATCGACTTTCCTGACTGATGGTGTATCCCTTTCCTATAGCGGTTGACTCTCCTGACTGATGACTTCTCTAGGGAAGATGTGTGTATCCCTTTCTTAAGGTGAATCAACTTTCCTGGCTGATGGTGTATCCCTTTCCTAAGACAGATGACTCTCCTGCTGATGGTGTATTCCTTTCCTAAGGCGGATTGACTTTCCTAACTGGTGATGTATCCCTTTCCTAAGGTGGATAACTCTCCTCTTGGGGAATTTGAATAACCTGGAAAGAGATAATAATCAAACACCGAGTTAGTCAGTGCCTAAGCAGAAACCTTTTATTCTTAATGGACTTTTGTGAGAATGAAAAATATGTTTGCCGCCTTCAATTAAGAATAAAGAAGTATGAATGTGATAAACTGAAAAAATGTGTGCGGGGAATGTCATGTTTGGCATGATTGATGTTTATTTTGCTGCTGGGGAATGCTCCTAGGGTGAGTGCCCCAGGGTCTAACAAATCCGCTACTGGGAGGTGGGGGGATGCCCCTGGGTTGATGGGGGACGCCCCTAGATCTAATGGGGGAATGCCCCTGGGTCTGATTCCGCTGTTAGTGAGTGAAGTATTATCCTTTGTTAAAACCTTGTCTATTGGGGAACTCTCTCCAGGTAAGATTTATTTGCTGAGGAAGAATTCCTATGCTAGGATGGACCTGTATACAAAAATCATCCTTGTTAGTAATCAATTCAAAAATGGCTTACCTTGATTCTTAATTGACTTTTGTGAAAATAAAAATATTTTTGCCCCTTCAATTGAGGATCAAGGTGACCTTAGGGTCTTGTCCCAAATGTACTGGAAATATAAGGCTGAGAGGGAGTAGGGTTGGCCCTAAACTCAAACTGGATGAATTCCTGGTGTTGCTGAAATATTGATCCAAAAATCTTCCTCTGGATGGCAAAACAGGGCCTATATGAGTGGTATTCCTAAACGTGATACCCATACAGGTGGGGTGGGACCAATAAGAGTCCCCAATGGGGGTTTCAAAAGGCAAATCGACCCCTTCATATCCTACCTCATACTAAACTTCACATTTTGTGTTTTCCAGCAACTTTTCTCCTAAAATCAACCAAACATGTACAAAAAGATCCCAAAGATTGGACTTTCTCCCTCAGACTAGAAGACTTGCCCCCGATGGATGATTTGGGGCTTCAAGAATGCCCAGTTTTTGTTAGATATGCATTTCACGGGGGAGGCTCAAAATTCTAGGTAATTTCACTTGATTCCTCATATTCCAATTTTTGCGATTTCTCTAATTTTGGCATGAATTAGGGTGTTTTAGTCCTTAGAATGGAGCCTAATGCATGTAACTCTAGCCTAGGATGCTTTTAGGATGAACTTTGGTTGAGATTGGATGATTTCAAATTTTTAAAAGTATGGCCGCATAAGGGCTGCTTGTAGGGGACCCGTATGGGCAAAGGGGGACCCGTATAGGCCCCATTTTTTTATACATGTTCCACTTATGGACCCGTACAGGTGGGTCCTACCCGTACGGGTCCTATCTTCAGGGACATAATATTATTTTCTCTAATTTCTACAATCCTTTTCTAATTTCTAATTTATCTCCTGTATTCAAACCCTGTTAATTTATAATTCAGTCTTTGCAATTCCAATACAAGACTGTGGGGGATTTGAGCTTCTATAGGAAATGGTAACAGGAGATTCATGTCTTGGGGGACCTGAAGCTCCTGACCCACATTGACTCCTTTGGTTTCAGCGATATTATCAGGGCCATCCCTCAGGCCCCTAAGACATTGGCCCTTGGTACCATTTTAGATCTAACAGAGAGATGGTCAGAGATGACCCATACTTTCCACTTGCCTATCGGGGAGGTCACCATCATTCCCTCAAATGTATGCGCCATGACGGGCCTAGAATGGAGCAGGGATGTGGTCCACTTTGATGTTTATGCCAACCTGCGGTATCCTTGACCTGTGGTGAAGGCCTACATTACCAGATTACTTGGGCTTTTTTCGGGCAGGGCTAACAAGCTCAAGTACGGGGATTTGCATGCTTACTAGATCAGGTAGTCGAGTCCTATTATAGCTCATAGGAGGGATTAGTATGCTTGGTCTTTCTTGTTGACATTCCTTACCACCATCTTCTTCCCAGTATACTCGAGCAACCTCAACTATAGTTTGCTCTCTATTGTGGAGGATCTTGCAGCTGTGCCCTGTAAGAACTAATGCTGGGGCCATCTTGGTACAGTTGTACTATAGATTAGATGTAGGGGTCCGGGTGAGTAGTCTAAGATCAAGATCAGCCATCTGATACTATTAGTAAATCCTAAACTGGTCTCTTGTGCTTTAACCATTTGTCTAAACTGTGTTGCAACTAATCCCTGCTTTGTCTGGTAGCTTTGGGCTTTCGAGCACTGATTGATTACTAGGCTAGGCTTGCCTATGTAGCTTGAGACATCACACATCATATTTAGATGGATGGGGCTTTGGCAGAATCAACCCTTGAGCACAACGCAGTATCGAGAGTGCTTACGCCAGCTGCACTGAGATCGGGTAAGCTTATTCCCTATTAAACCTGCATTTTACATTTCAACAAACCATTAGTAGAAACTATATTCATTGGGTTCTGATACTCACACCGCATTTATTTTATATAGGTTATTCGAGACCCATGGGAGAGATTGGTCATATATAGAGTCATCGAAGAGATGCGGGCTGTCATGGATGACCGCCACTTTGTCTTGGAGTCACCACTCTCTTATGAGTCTGGGGTGGTGGACTAGTAACATGGTGGAGAGACTGATCCCTCCCCTGATCTTAGAGGGCATTTTTTGGCCTCATCTCATGCTGGGGACAGACTAGGGGCTACATTTGCTAGGCAAGAGGGCTTGAGTGTTGTCTGTTGGGGGCTTCTATGCTGAGTTTATTGATTTCTCACTTCTTCCTCCCTATGAGAGGATTCACTATGAGGACGAGCCCCTTGAGTTTTACTAGAGTGATGGTGAGGATGATGATGATGATGATGATGACGAGGAGGGAGGATCGAGGAGTGACTTTGGGGTTCCATCTATAATTCGGGGTACCAGATGTTCAACTAGGTCTGTTACCCCTTTCTTATCAGGTATGCCTCTAACTTGGCCTTTGTGAATGCTTTTCAAAATTAACTGTGTTCTTAAGTCCTGATGCTTTGTTGCTAGAGCCACCTGCTTTCGTGCAGAAGAGATCTGCTGCTACCGCTACTACTGCTACCCCTGAGCTACCGGCAAAGCGGTCTCTAGCCTCTGGATCCTTGAGGGAGGGCGACCTCCGAACTGAATTAGATACTTTCTTTTAACTCCTCGACCATTCAAGGAATTGAGCTATCAAGAAGGTCAAGGAATCGATCCAGCCTATTGGTTTCACTCCTTCCAGCTCTACCCATGTAAGTAATCCTTTACCATTGACTTTGTCTATTACTGCAATTGCTTAGTGCATTTTATTTTGATGTGACCCTTTCTTTTTAGGTGACCATTTTTAAGGCCGAGAGGATAGCCAGGGGTTATTTTTCTATCCAAGATATGCTACTGGCCCAGGATGCATTAGCTTTAGTAAGTTTCTTTTACTTATAAAATTTATAAAAACTATACATGATGCATGCCATGACATTTATATATGTGTGATGATCTCATGGTTTCCATTGCAGACTTTGCTGGCCATGTAGTGCAGTTGGTTCACCTAGGATTTAGATGCTTCTAAGGAGAGAGCTAGATTTTTAGAGGAGCAGCTGCAAGCAGCCACTACTGAGGCTGATCAGGCTAGGGCCGAGACTGCTTGGGTGAGGGCCTAGATTGAGATGCTGCGAGGTCAACTAACGAGGATGACTGAGGATAAACAGACATCGGTTCCTTCTGACAATGAGTCTGAGGATGATCTTTCGTATATCTAGTGACTTAGAGAGGCGTACATTAGCATGCTCAGGGAGTTGATGCTACTAGGACTTCTGCGAGGACATTAGCAATTAGGGACCCCACCTTGCTGGCTACCAATGCTGGTGATGCTGAGGACCATATGACTATAGACATGGATAATCTTCTAGCGGATACTCAAGATCAGACTCAGGAGGGTCATCGGGGAAAGGATCCCCCAGAAGCTTAGGTTATGTTTACTTCTAAACTGTTTGATACTTTTTGGGCCGTGCGTGGCTTGTTTTGAATGGACACTTTTGAATTGGAACTTTTGAAATCTCTTTTATGCTTATGGATTTTTCTTGAACTGAGTCTGTCTTGCATTGTTGCCTTGTGAACCCGTATTATGTCTAGTGATTTTACAATGAGGGGATCAGGTGACGTTCTAACTTTTACATAGGCCACTCGATGTGACGGGACCTATCAAACATTTTATTTTTCTTTTCTTTTTGTCCTAATTTTTTTCTAAGCTATCCTTGAAGGCTTAGCATAGTGGACCTTTTTATTTTTAGCTTTAACTTTTGCCTAGACTGCCCTTTTGGGTTTTCAACCTAGTAAGCTGTTGCCTTAATTTTTGCCGAGACCGCCCTTTCAGGTTTTCAATCCTACAGGCTGTCTTAATTTTGGCCTGAATTGTCCTTGACGGCTCAATCCAGCAAACTTTTCTTTTTGCCTTGACTTTTCCCTAGATAGCCCTTTCGGGTCTTCAATCCAGCAGGCTTTTCTAAAAATTGCAAATGTGTGATAAAAACGAATACAATGATGCATAACACGTAGAGAAAAATGATGTATAACTATGATTATTCCACCTAAAGACATGCATGCATTCATAAGACCAAGATTCTTAGCAAAATCATAACATGTTCATTGATGGGATTAATTTGAGTACATATGCAATAGTAATAATATCCAATGGTTGACCCCTACTGCCTCCTGGTCTTTTATAGATTTTCAAGAAAGCAACATGACATTTTTCTCCCGATTCCCTAACTTTTGCCTAAGCTTCCCATTTTGGGTTTTCAACTTAGCGGGCTTTATTTAGAGCTCCCTAATTTTTGCCTGACTGCTTTGCAGGATACCAATCAGCGGGCTGCACCCTAATTTTTGCCCAAGCAGTAGAGGACTGCTCGCTAGGTGTTTTATTCTTTATATATTTTTTTGTTGCTTTTTTATTATTTAATTCTTTTGACCTAGACATAACACTTAAGCCTATCTTGATTTGCTAGGTTCACGAACTCATTTTCACCATATCCATAAGCTTGTTTCCTCCTTTACCAAGGACTTTCTTCACCGCGAATGGTCTTTCCCAATTAGGCCTAAACTTGTGCCTAACGTCATTGTTGACTTGGTGTAGCTACTTGAGGGCCAGAATACCCATATGGAGAGGTTATTTTGGGTATCTAATTCTATTGTTATTAGCTCATGCCATGCACAGTTGGTACATTTGGAGATGGTTAAGTGCCTTTAGCCATTTTTCATCTATGGCATTCAATTGTTCATACATGGCCCTTGCCCAATCTGATTCTTTTAACAGTAATTCAAGTGCCACTCTTAGAGATCTTGCTTCTGTTTCAACTGGTACCACAACTTCCATCCCATAGACCAAGGAGAAAGGTGTTTGATCAGTGGGAGTTCTTACACTGGTTTTATACCCCAAAACTGATAATGGAAGTTTATCAGCCCAATCTCTATAGGTAGCCACTGTCTTTGACAAAATCTTCATGATTGACTTATTGGCAGCCTCAACTACTCTGATAGCTTATGGTCTATATGGAGAAGATCTAGGATGCTTAATGTTGAATTTCTCAAATAATTCGGCCGTGGCCCCCTAAAAATGAACTTCGTTGTCGAAAACTACATGGTGCGAAATTCCATATCTGGCAAAAATATGCCTCTCTATGAACTTGGCCATTTTCTTGGCAGTAATGTTGGTGTAAGATTCGGCCTCTACCCATTATGAGAAATAATCAACCGCGACTATGATGAATCAATGACCATTGGTTGACAATGGCTGAATTTCACTGATTATATCTATTCTCCACGCCGAGAAAGGCTAAGGAGTAGATAAATTATGAACTTCGAATGAAGGGAGATATAGTATGTCCCCCATAAATCTTACATGCATGACATTTCCTGACCTTTTTGACGTAGTCGCATTCTTTGTGGTCCAGTAGTACCCCATTCTCTGAATCTTTCTAGCTAAAGCCATCCCATTCATGTGCGGACTGTAATCCCTAAATGTACCTGAGTCATTACCCTTTCAGCTTCTTCTTCTGTCAAACACCTCAACAATAAACCTTCAGCTGTCCATTTGAAGAGATCTTTATCGACTAGTCTGAATTGGGTCACCAATCTCTTGAGAGTTAGAGGGTCTAAACCTGTTGACCCTTCGAGGAACTTCCCTCCTTTCAGAATCCTCTTAATGTCATTGTACCAATAGGCCTTTTGCTCCTCTACAACCATAACCTGAACCTTTTCATGATATGGTGAATGAGTCATTTCTACTATAAGGAGACGGATCGGTTAGATCTCTTCTCCTTCCTACATTGAAGCTAGGGTAGCCAAGGAATCTGCAATCTGATTCTCATCCCTTGGTATATACTACAAGAGGAATTGACCGAATCGTGCTGATAAATCCTAAACTAATTGACGTATGGCTAGAGTGATTCTTCCTTAATTTTCTATTCTCCCACGACGTGCTTTTTAACTAAGGCAGAGTCCCCTATCGCCCTGACTTCTCTCACCCCTATTTTTAGGAGAGCATCAAGACCAAAGAGACAAGCTTCATACTCGGCCCCATTATTAGTGATTGAAAACTCCAACTGCTTGCTCAATGGAATAGCCTAACCATATGGTGTAATGATGACTACAACAAGACCTGTACCTTTTCGAATTATAGCCCCATCAAAATACATAGTCCATTCGGCCTTCTCAGCCTTCACTTTTGCTAACTGCTCATCACGGAAATCTAGATTTTCAATATAGTTAGATTCTAAGGGTTGACTTGCCAAAAACTCAGCCACTGCCGTCCCCTTAATGACCTTCTTCATGACATACCCTATATCAAACTCGGAGAGTAATAGGTGCCAACGAGAGAGTTTCCATACCAATGTGGGGGATCGACAAAGATACTTCATCGGATCAACCATTATAACTACTTGAATTTTATACGACTGGAAGTAGTTCCTCAACTTCTTAGTCAACCATACCATCGTTGTACAGGTCTTTTCTACCACTGTGTACTTCATCTCATATTGTAATAACTTCTTGCTTAAATAATAGATGGCATGCTCACTATTATCCTCTTATTCCTGGACTAGCATTACCCCTACAGACGACTCTTCTAGGGCTAAATAGAGAATCAATAGCTTACCGGGCAATGGAGGCTTAAAAACTAGAGGGCTCACACGATAAGACTTTATCTTGTTAAATGCTATATAGCATTGCTCGTTCCATTCTATCAGCTACTTCATTCTCAACAACTTAAATACTAGCTCACACACGGTCGTTAACTTGGCAATAAAATGACTCAGATACTGGAGCAATCCAAGGAATGACATAACTTCCCTTTCCGTTCTAGGAATAGGCAATTCTTGAATAGCTCTAACCTTATCAAGATCGACCTCAATTCCTCTCTGACCAATGATGTGCCCCAAGATTTTTCCCATTGTAACCCTAAACACACACTTCTTAGGACTCAATCGCAGATTGTACTTCTCGATTCTAGTCAAGAACCTTTCCAAAATCTCAGGGTGTTCTTCCCTCGTATTAGACTTTATTAGCATGTCATCTATATAAACCTCGACCTCCTCATAGATCATGTCATGCAACAAGGATATCACCGCTCTCTAATAAGTTGCCCTTGAATTCTTCAGCTTAAAAGGCATTTCCTTGTAACAATATACCCCCATTCTATAATGAAGGACATCTTGACCTTATTGATGATGTCCATTAAGATTTGATTGTACCCAGAGAATGCATCTAAGAATGAGTACATCGTGGCCCTGGCGGCACTATCCACCAATACATCGATGTGTGGTAATGCAAAGTCATCTTAGGGCGACACTTTATTCAAATCACAAAAGTCGACACACATTCTGACTTTTCTATCTTTCTTAGGGACTGGGACAACATTAGCTAACCATGTTGGGAACTCAATTACTTTAATGAACTTGGCTTCCAATAACCTAGCAACTTCGGTTTTGATTTTATCAGCCCATTCAAGATGCAACCTGCTTAGTTTTATTTGATTGGTTTGTACAGGGGATCAGTTGGGATGCGATGCTCTATGATTTGGCAATCTACCCCAGGCATCTCTTTATAGGACCAAGTGAAAGCGTTAACATGTTTTCTAAGCACTTTTATTATCTCTCTTTTTTTATAAGGGTCAAACCACTAGAAATAGTTACCTTTTTTGGATTTTCCTTAGTGTCCAAGTTAACATCATGCAATGAAGTGTCATGAATGCTAAAAATGTTATGCATATGGTCAGATGAATGCATGGTGCTGTTAGGAAAAACATCAAACAAGTAAGCAAAATCATTATCATTATCATTAGGATGTCTGAAGGCTATATCATTTTCATTATATAAAATTGCATTGCCATCCTCCACAAGCAGAGGGCCTTCTTGGTCATTCATCAGAATGTGAGTCAAGTCGCAATCTAGGTCTTACAACTATTTCTCGGTCAACTCATTGTTCATAGCTTCCCTTATGGCTTGGCCAGGTTTCTCAAGGCTTCCTGAATTGGTTTATTCTTCTTATCCCCCAAGTTTAAGATAGTGTATATCAAAGTGGTTAGGGTATCAATGGCTTTGTCTACTTCAATCTTTGATGGGTCACTATCTTCCATTTGTTTGGCATATTTTTCTGCTTCTATAGATGCTTCATAGCTTTTAGGGATAGTTTTGTATGTGCTCATGAAGCTATCTTACAAAGGTTAGGAGATAACCTGAAGATGAACAGGTCACCTAACTCCTTATGATAAGGTTTCCTTTTAAGAGACACCACGACTATTAACCACCTCTGAAAGTAATCATGGATAGGTTCCCCACTCCACTATCTAATAGTTATAAGATCATACATGGATGGTTCTTCTCTTGCTTTCTTGGTCTCTATAATGCATTTCCATACCTGACTTTCTTCTAATCCTAAGTTGATCATGGCTACCTTATCCCCTCTCCTACGGGGCTCACAGACTTTTCCTTTGTTAATTAGTACTATGATAGCTTTGAGAAGATCCTCATATGTCTTAGTTGGATGACCAAGACTGAAATGATATATGCAAAAGTTGCCCTTCTCCTCAAGTTTTAGCAGAACATACGGTTGGAGATGATTAATCAATTGGTATTTCTTTAGCTTCTTGAAAAGGCTCAATAAAGGAGTACCCCAAGTTAAGATATCCTCAAGGGTCCTAGGATGAACCACCTAGTCATAGGTCATGTCGTTAGGTAAACCCATGAAATAAGGGAGGATTATTTTAGCATAACTATAAAGTCTGGCAGCCGACTTAAATCCTGCTATGGTGGAACTGCAGAATAGCTTCTTAACGGAATGAATGAGTCCCACTACTGACTGTGCGGAACATTGGGTTCGCTAGTCGAACTGACCTACCAAAATGAACAATGATAGGGATCCGGATGAGTAATGTATGGGAATGCCAATTTCTATCTTGAACTATGGTGGTAACCAAGAGATCAATACATGCATGGGATGCAGTATACATGCATAAATTAGAACGATGCATGGTGGGGTAATGGTATATAACATAACACATGCAAAGCGATTGATTCTATCCTTATTTCTCCCGCCGAATTTGAGGGCATTCTTCCTTAATCTAATCTCACACAGAAATTAGGGTACTTAGAGGGTAAAATTCTAATGCTTTCGATAAGAATGGTGTAGGGATATATCGAAAGTTGCTGTAGAATGTTCCCATCACATTTAGCCTCTTTTAGAGGGAGATGGCAATGAGTTCTCCACTCACTAAGGTGTCCCCAATATCCCTGGCGGTCATGGGTATCACCATCGCGAGTGTAACGGAAATAATAGGGCACCTTAACCTAGCGCTAGAAGAAAAGCGCATCTAACTAAAGAGAGATGGAGATGAGAAGATAGAGCGAGATAATTTCCCAAATGATGAAAACAAAAGTGGGTTGAATCAATTAAATGATTTTCGGTGCTCATCTAAATCTTTTAAACTTTTAAAACAAACAACCATTTTGTGAGTTAAAAGATTGTCCCCAGTAGAGTCACCATTGTGCGGTGTTGATGACGTGTCGGCCTCCCTTGGCGCCTGTATAAGAGAGGTGGGGCCCACTAGGGGTTTTGTTGGATTTAGGCATGACAAATCATTTTTTAGTTAAAGTTTTCACAATAAGCCAATTTTTAATGAATAAAAGAATCGAGACCCAAATCACGATACAATTGATAGAGTCACCACCCAAGTAATCTACTTGGGAAAGAGTTTTTGTGTGGTTCCTCTAGGCGGGAGACTCATACCTATTCGATCAGAGATTCGGGGTATCGGATGAGTCACTTATTTCTCATTTAATTGATTCAAATTCACCGCACAAAACTATTTTAGTTTTCATCATTTAGGGAATTATCATAAAAATCCTATTTCTACACTCTTTCACACTCGTGACATGCATTTACAAATTACCAGAAAGAACAAGCAATAAATGGGGGAATAAAAATTACTACAAGGGAAAAAATGGGGGAAATTGTGAAGAGAACCTATACATTTATTCTAAGTTATAAAACAAAGTGAAAATAAATTCCCCTGCATCCACAAATGTTAGCACAGTTTATAGCACACTATAAATCAATATTTCAACGTGTTTTATGGTGAAAACAAATTTTAACTTTTGTGGGTTGATTTATCATATTATTAGTGAAAGTGATTGCATGCAAATGGTGAGTTGGATTCATTTTTTTAACCAATTAAAAATGAGTTCCGGAATCTGCCTGGGGCTGGCACCCGTACTGGTTGGTGGGACCCATACGACTACCAGGGAGGACCAGTACAGGTATGGTGTACCCATACGGGTCCTATCTGATCCAGGTAAAAACTTTATTTGGTTCAGTTTATAGAGTCATAGATGAACAGATTGGTGGCAGAAAAATAAAATAAAAAGAGATTTCCTTCCGTATGAGTATGGCGCACCAAATTAATATCCTTAGGGCTATAAGGTGCCAACAAGGCTCATATGGGTTAGGACCAGTCCTGAAATAAGAAATGAAAGCAATGGATATAATAGAAGTAACAAACAATAATAATAATGAAATAACTAAGATGTGAGCCTCTTTGAAACTCAGGAGCGTTACCTTTGCAGTGTGAATCCACTTTGAGGTGATCCCTTTACTATTGAGAGAGCCCAGCTAAAGTAGATGAAATAGGACTATTTATGTGAGTATTTTTGCAGACATACCTCCCCTAAATCTTAATAAAAGAATCTAAAAATGAATAAAATGTAGACAAAACCTCAAAGGAAGGGTTTTCTCCCTATTTTATACCTCATGTACCCCCGTTATAACTTTCTAAGCTTATAGAAATTACTAGAATTTTAGTATAATTTTCCTATGAAGAATGTCTATGTAAAATGTGAAGAGAAGGGCCCTATTTATAGGGGAAAGGAGGTATGAACGCAATAAATCGAGTTCATGACCTGCCTTTTCCTAAAATAGGAAAAGATTCCCTTCTAAAAGAGCCTGTTTAGGCAACAAGAGGATCCGTACGAGTGGGCTCCACTCGTACAGCCAGGCATAAGAAGGGATGACCCATACGGGTCTACCACTGGATCCATACTACAAGATAGCACCCATACGGGCCCCTAAGGGCAGACTAGGTCTCCAAACTTTAGCCAAACTCAACTCTTCTGTAGTAGGAACACCTCTGATGGACAACACCTAAAAGACATTGCATTATATAGCTCTCATCATCATTTTGTGAGAAGGATCATTAAAATCCAGTGCTTATAGTAGCCTCTTATATGATTTTTAGTGTTGTCATTATCTTTTTGGCACTAGCTTAATTTATACTAGTAGTTGGTTTTCTGATTGGACTAGCATAGGGGGTTTCAGATCCGGAGCTACTGCCCGTTTCCTCATATTCTAATGATTCTTCTTTAGTGGATTCCTCCTCTTCTTCTTCTTCTTCCAACCGTTCCCCCGGACTGGCCTCGACCTTTGAGTCCACTCTAAGATTATTCTCGTTGGGTCTCAGACCATGTCCCTCCTTCGAAATGGTGTGTTCCGGGTTGGAATCTTGTTGCTTAGAAACACTTGGAGTTTGTGTATCTAAGTTTTCCTCTTTATCATTTGTTGTTCCAACCTCAGCAGTAGAAGTGTCATCATTAACATTAAATGAAATCGTATTAGGAATTACCTCATTGGCTAGTGCTTCTAAATTATTCTAAGCTACGCCTTCTTCTTCCACCTCTATAGCCCCCAGATGACTGTAAATATCCTTAGCCATCCCTTTAGATGCCTTTACAGGACTTTTAACTACTCCCCCAGGTGTGTTGGTAATGTCCTCAACACCCTCTCCATTTGCCTTTTCATGTCTTACTTTATTCGTGGTCTCAGCTTCTAGATTGAGTATATTCTTTGGAAAAGGTCTTATTCTTGGCATGAGTAGAAATGTCAGCTTCTAGATCCTGGGCAATTATTTCCATATCTATTGGATCAATTAGTATTTCTTGGGTGCCGAAAGAACCTCCGGGTCCTTCTGTTTTGAGCTTGTTGATCTTGTCATTATCCTTCATAGCTTCTCTTATGATCTCATACTGAGGGTCATCGAGAGTGACTTCCTTATTATATCCAGGCACATTTTTGCCCTTTGTTTTCCTGGCCTTAGCCAATTTATCTTCCTCAACCCTTCTTGCCGCTTCTTTATCAATTACAATTCCGGCAGGCTTCTTGGTTTGGCTTTTCTTAGCTGCCATTGCCTCATCAAATGTGCAGCCTTTTCTAGTGAACTACCTTATTTTAGGTACCAGATCTTCTTCTTCTTTCTCCTCATCATCCACTCTTACTTCTGGAATTATTATAGGTTTCCTCTTCTTTTCTGCCGCTTTTAGCAATCTCCCTTATAGCTTAGGCTTCTTCGGTCTCTTCTTTAGCGGTTGAGTGAGAGTTTTAGTGTCCTCATCAACTTCTTCCGCCTGAACCAAGGCAAGATCTGGTTGTTCCTTTGGCTTGGTGGTTCTAGCCTTCTTTGGAACGGGGGCATTTTTAGCCGGATCAACTGCCTCCTTACCCCTGGTCTTCTTCTCATCCGTTAGCTTTTTAGCTTTTTCCTTATTCCAGGTCTCTTCAAAACTCAGCTTCTTGAAATTCTTTTCAAGAATCTCTTTTCCATTTACAGCTTCGAATTCGGATACATTTACTTTATTGACAATAAGGATTCTGGTGATTAGGGTACCATAAGAGTTTCTGTGCTTCCTGAGATAATGAATGATCAGTACCAGCATGTTTATAACTCTACTTTCCACCCAATGTTGTAACACACAGTATTGGAAAGAGGAGATGGTGGTCAGAGAGCCCTTTCGGATCAGAATTAGCATTGCAAGTGCATGCTGGAGAAATCTTGGTACTCCTTGAAAGTAGGTTGAGAATTTGTCCCCAAAATAGTTTGGATGCAGCCATATCATGGGGTCATACTTTACTTGCAATTCATCCCCGTCGTTTCTTAACTGAACACCATCAGTAATGATTAAGGAACTTCTTAAAGAATTCAGGAGTGATGGTGATTTCCTTCCCTTACACCTTTGTTCTGAGAGCGTCGTGATACGAGTGTACTCTCAAATTGTTATAAAATTCATGCACCAAGTCCGGATAGGTTAGGTAGTTGATCTTGAAAAAATTGCCCAAATGTTGATCTTTAATTAGCTTAGAGTAAGGGTCTATTTTGAATAAGAAATTATCTTCTAAGTAGTCAGTAGGGACTATTGAGTTTGTGGCCTTTAGGTTGATGGGAGTGAAGTCTTCATCTTTGAGAGCAGATTCTTCAAGGATGATCTTTTGAGGAAGCATGTGAATTTTGTTGTTCAACATGATGGCTGCCATTTAAGATGTTGAAGGAAGTTAGGAAATTTAGGGTTTTAGGTTTAAATTTTTGTAGAGTAACAGTAGTAAGTTTCTCGGATGAGGAAGAAGAGGAAATTTGGGGGTTTATATAGAATTTCCAAAGTGAGGGTATAATGGTAATCTAGATGCCATTAACTTTGGCTGGATTGATGACATGGCAGACGGAATTTATGAGAGAAGTAAATGGCATTAAAACTGGTGAATGGGAAAGGTTTTTTTTAAAAATGGCCATTTAATTTTACCGTGCGTGTAACACCCAATAGACATTTAAAATCAAAATGTGTACATTTACTTTTTTGCTCCTTTACTACCATTTGTCCTTTCTGTCTGTTGAGTTGGCAGTCTTTGATCCAAATTTAGAGTCAACAAAATTTCTTCTTCTTTTCTAGACTCGTTGACTTATAAGACTTCAGACTAATCCAAGTTGTCTTCTGGATTGACCTTAAATTAGATTAGACATTCCAATTGACTCCCTTGAATTGATCTTTATTCAGTGGCTTGGTAAAGATATCTGCTCTTTGCTCATTGGTTGGAATGTATACCAATGCAACATCCTTCTTCATCATATGACCCTGGATGAAATGATGCCTGATGTTAACATGTTTCATCCTACTGTGGAGTACTAGATTATTTGACACATCAATGGTAATTTTGTTGTCACACATTACTGCAACACATCCGGATTGGACTCCATAATCTTCCAATTGTTGCTTGATCTATAGGAGTTGAGCCACACAACTTCCTGCTGCCATATATTCTGCTTCTATGGTTGATAATGCAATAGAGGTTTGCTTTTTGCTATACAATGATACCAAGCAATCTCTATGGAAGTGACAGCCTCTGGATGTACTCTTTCTCTCTAGAGTATCTCTCCTATAATCTGCATCAGTGAACCCTTGAAGTGTAAAATTCCCATTACTAGGATACTATAACCTAACCTAAGTAGTTCCTAGGAGGTATCTAAGGATTCTCTTTAATGCTTTTAGATGGGAATCCTTAGAATTGGCTTGATATCTTCTATAGTAGCAAACTGCATAGTGGATGTCAGGTCTGCCAGCTGTCAAGTATAAAAGTGATCCAATCATTCCTCTATATAGCTTCTGATCAACCTCTTCTCCTTCACAATCCTTGGATAGGATTGTATCTGAACCCATTGGAGTGGACATAGGTGCTTTTTTCCATTTCAAACTTCTTCAAAATCTCCTTAGTATACTTGGATTGGTTGATAAAAATCCCATCCGGACTCTGCTTGATTTGTAGACCAAGGAAGAAATTGAGTTCTCCCATCATGGACATCTCAAACCCTTTCTGCATTTAAGAGCTGAATTCTTCACACATCTTTTCATCTGTTGCTCCAAAGATGATGTCATTAACATAAATTTGGATTAGAATAATATTATCCTTCTTCTTCTTGATGAAAAGAGTTGTATCTACTTTGCCCCGGATATATCCCTTGGATATGAGAAATGTAGTGAGTCTCTCATACCAAGCTCTTGGTGCTTGCTTCAATCCATAGAGGGCTTTCTTAAGTTTGTAGACATGTTCTGGATGCTTTAAGTCTTCTAGTCTAGGTGGCTGCTTAACATAGACTTCTTCCTAGATAACTCCATTAAGGAATCCACTTTTGACATCCATTAGGAGTAGTGTGAATCCCATGAATGATGCAAAAGCACATAAAATCCAGATTGCTTCTAGTCTTACTACAGGGCCAAATGTTTCTTCAAAGTCAATCCCTTCCTGTTAATTGTAGCCTTGTGCAACCAATCTTGCCTTGTTTCTCACCACTACTCAGGATTTATCCAGCTTATTCTGAAATACCCATTTAGTGCCAATGATTGACTTTTCTTTTGGAGTTTCCACTAGATCCCACACATTATTCCTGGTAAATTAATCTAGTTCTTCTTGAATAGCCATCATCCAGCTTTCATTGCCTTCAGCATCTTGAAATTTCTTTGGCTCAATGAGGGACACAAAGGCAGCATGGCTCATCATCCTGTTGAGTTGTCCTCTAGTTCTAATTGGATTTTGGACATTATCCAAAATGGCTACAATCGGATGATCCATGCGAGTCTGGACTTCTCTTGGTAGGTCTTCATGCTGGATTGGGGCTTGTTCAACTTCTGCCTTAACTTCCTCTCCTTGGTCATCATTGAAGTTTATCTCATGTGGGTTGAGATCATCTTGTGGTAATCTAGATCAAGAGATATCGCTTCATCTTCTTCTTTGTATTTCTTGATTTGGAAGGAATCTGGACTTTCTTCTTTTCTCTGGAGTTTTTAGTTTCTGTAATTAGTTCTTCCAGATCTAAATTTCTTCTTCTTATATGGTTAGTCTCATTGAAATCTATATGTATAGACTCTACCACTGTTTGGGTTCGTTTCTTATAGACTCTATAACCTTTGCTATATGTTAAGTAGCTAAGGAAATTGCTTCATCAGACTTAGCATCAAATTTTCCAAGGTGCTCTCTATCATTAAGGATGTAACATTTACACCCAAAGGCTTTAAAATACCCAATCTTGGGTTTCCTTCCCTTCCAGATTTTGTAGGGGGTCTTTTTTAAGGTCTTTCTAATGAGAGCTCTATTAAGAATGTAGTAAGCTGTGTTTACGGCCTCACCCCAGAAATATTTTGGCAAAAATTCTCACTCAACATTGTTCTAGTCATCTCAACTAAGGTTCTATTTTTCCTCTCAACAACCCCATTTTGTTAAGGTGTATGAGGTGCAGAGAAGTTATGTTCAATGCCCTTGGAATCACAAAATTCAGCAAAGTGCTTATTTTTTAACTCACCACCATTATCAATCCGGATGCGTGCAATGCTTATGCCCGTTTCTACTTCTATCTGGATGAATATTTTTTAGAATTGGTCAAAGGCCTTATATTTGCTAGCTAGCAAAGCTACCCAAGTATAACAAGAACAATCATCCACTATAATCATAGTGTATTCTTTTTTACCTAGACTCAATGGTTTGATTGGACCAAAGAGATCAATATGCAAAAGTACAAGAACTCTCTTGAAGGGTGTGTATAAGATGAAAGGGAAGCTTTTCTTATGCTGTTTACCTAGTTGACATGTAGTGCATATGTGATCCTCATCAAAAGCTACCTTAGGA
Organism: Euphorbia pulcherrima; assembly: GCA_947683365.1. Classification (NCBI taxonomy): domain Eukaryota; kingdom Viridiplantae; phylum Streptophyta; class Magnoliopsida; order Malpighiales; family Euphorbiaceae; genus Euphorbia; species Euphorbia pulcherrima. The sequence goes on from CANTUS010000002.1 coordinate 18,612,305, forward strand.
AAGCCTACAACGAATTCCTTTTCGGTTAATTTGGAGAGGAGGTTTATGCTCACATCTCCCAACCTCCGGTGCCATAGCCATGATTCTTCTTCTTTAGACACCAAGCATATATTCTTTTTATCATTTTTAATGTTAACACAGTCAATATTATTTACTCTAGGTATATAATGAATGAGATGATTAGACTTACTATAATAGATTGAGAATCCTCTAGAGTCAAACGTGACTCTTCTTCCTTTGTCACAAAGTTGTGCTACACTCAGCAAATTGAACTTCAGTCCATCAACTAGAGAGACATCTTTTATTTGTATTTCAGATCCAACGGTTCCATGCCCAATGATATGTCCCTTTTGCTTACTTTCCCTCCTCTCTTCTAGATTAAAGTGATGAAGACCTTCTCATCACTTGTCATGTGCCTTGAGCATCCACTATCAATGTATTATGTGTGTTGATCTTCTGTGGATCTAAGGCATACCTGTAAAACATATCAAGTAGGTTTGAGTACCTAATCAGATTTGGGTCCTCTCGAGTTATGAACCATTTCAGGCCAAGGATAAGTATCATAATAACCATTTTTCAATCTACATAATTTAGTAACATGGTTGTTTTACCCACAAAACCTGCACCCTGAGATGGGTCTACTTTGCACTTGCTTCCATTCGAATTTTTTACGATCCTCCATCCCATAGTTCCCACTAAATCCAGATTCATGTATACTTGTTGTTTGTCCGATGTACATCCAGAAGCTGGTTAGGGTGCAACTTCTACTCCATGATTTCTTTTTTGTTTGGCAGGTTGGTTGTTATAGAGTGCTTTAGCTTTTCCTTTTTTGGCAGCTATGTATCTCTGTGCATGAGGTTGCCTCTAAGGTTTCTTCTCTTTTAGATTTGAGGGTCATGGATCCCTTTTAGCACCAGCGTTTTGATTTCCTTGCATTCCCTGCCTTAGATTTCTTCTTAGTTGTGAAGGACCTGGTTTCCTTTTGGATGCTTCCTTTATCAGAGTTAGTTCCCTATCTAACTCTATCAAGTTGGCAATTAAGATCTAAACTTGACTGCTCATAAAATTTTCTTCCACCACATCCATTTGCTTTGTTGTTCTTATCAAGTTGATGTATTATGACATTGCTTTAGCATCTTCAGCCAATTCTAGAATTTGTCTCTGTATGGATTTTATGGCTTTGGTGTTCTTTCTGACACTGTGGATTACCACCTTTAAGGCTCTAGCAAGATCAAGGTTAGAAACATAATTAGAATAAGAGTTTACCTCAGTATTAACTGTATTTGATTCTGAATCCTTAATTTTCTCAGTATCTTGCTTAGAAGACTTCCTTCCTGATTGCTCTACTTTCAGATCCGTTAGGGCCATAAACACGCAACGAGCAATCTCCTCCACTATTGTTGAGGATGAGCTGCTACTTTCTTCACTATTACTACATATGGCGACCATAGCTTTCTTTTTATATTTCTTCTCTCTTTTTAGCTTGGGGCATTTGGTTCTAAAGTGCCCTTTTTCTCCTCATTCAAATCAGGCAGCATCTTTTTCCAGATCTTTCTTTTCTTCTGGAGCATTTCTTGGCCTATCCCTTCTTGAGGTGTCTTCCTTAGGCTTTCTTAATTCAAATCTTCTGGATCTCCATCTATCCCTTTTCTTTAGGAATTTGTAAAAGTACTTGGCCAGCACAGCCATATCTTCTTCACTATACTTTGATTCTTTTGGTTCTTTCTCTAATCCGGAGGAGGCTAATCCGGTAGAGTCTATCTTAAGTGCAATGGCCTTCGTCTTTTCTTCCAGCTTCTTCTCTTGTTGGCTATATCTCTCCAAGGATAATTCTTGAGTCAAGAGATTACCAATAAGCTCATAATAACTATAGAAGTTTAAGTCATGAGCTTCCTCAATAGCAGTCTTCTGGTTGTCTTATTCCTTGGTGAGACTCTGGAGCACCTTCTTTACCATCTCTACTTCAGAGATTTCCTTTCCGAGCCTTTTCATCTCATTCAATAGATTGGTATATCTAGTGTTCATACTGCTTATTGATTCTTTTGGCTCCATCTTAAAGGATTCAATCTTTTGTTAGAGTAAATCAAGCTTGGCCTCTCTAACTTTGTTGGTTCCTTCGTAGGTTACTTCAGCTTCTAATAGATTTCTTATTCAGTCTCACATTCGAATATCCTGTTGAATTTTGCTGCACTAAGAGCACAATGACACATGTTAATAGCATTTCCATTTTCATGCAATTTTTTAAAATCATTCTCATCCCATAAACTTGAGGGCTTTCGGGTAGTCAGCCCATCTACTTCATGAGTAGGCTCATATGGGCCATCTTTAATGACCAACGATACTTGCATGCTTTGTGTTTGAATGAAGTTCTTCATCCGGTTTTTCCAGAACATGTAGTGTTCTCTGATAAAGAGTGGAGGATGGGTAATGGACATACCCTCGGGAAGGAATTGTGAGTTTTGGAAACTCATTTTGATACTTGGATAAAAATTTGGACCTTTAGCTCAAGATTGTTGTATCTCGGGTTTTTAGCACTTGCTCTAATACCACTTATAGGTCCCCATAAGGCTATAATCAAGGTCAGAGGGGGGTGAATGACCCTTTTTTGCCGAATAAACAGACATTAAAAAAGTCTTAGTGTAGCGTGTTTGATTATGTTCTGGATTGATGGATCTAGATGATGAAAATAAGTAATATAGTGCAAAAAGTAAAGAGTTAGAAAATCAAACATAAGAATTTTATCCTAGTTCGGCCCCCCCTACTCCAGTCCTCAGAGTTTCCTTCCTCTGAGCTTTTCCACTAGTGGATTCCGTTCCAACTGGCACAAATCAAGCCTTACAATTTATCTCTGGATGGTAACCCCTTTCGGATGTAGGATATACCACTAAAAGCACCAACTCCTAGCTAAGTCCTTTAGTGTTTAGTAGGATATACCACTTAGATTTCTACCCTAACCTAAGCTGAGTCCTATAAAGAGATCCCACTCAAAAGCACCTACTTTAAGCTATATCCCAATCTCATTACTCACCCAAGTTGGAGATATTTACACTTTTTTTCTCAAAGGTTTTGGTTTTGGACTTCCTCAGGTTTATAGCTTCACTTGGGAATCCTTACGAACAGATTTTTAAATGGTTTTGTTCTTGGAGGGATCTATAAACTGATTGCTTTCTAGCGAATTCTCTTGTATATGCTTTCTTGAAATCAACCATCACCTTCTCAACTTGTGAAGCTTCCCTTTTATAGTCTTCCATCATAAATGTAGTTGCTGAGCTATAATCAAATCTTCACTATTCATTAGTAATATGTGGTACTTCCAGAACCATTGATCAATCTGATAGACAGAGATTTTGACCCGTTTGAATCCCTAGGATTAAGGCTAAAAAGTTATCAGTGATCGTTTTCCTTGTATTTTAGTGAGTCACCAACTTTTATGCCAGTACCTTTTTGGTGTGGGTTCCACGCAACTTTCTCATTGGTCTAGGTGAAAAAAGGTTGTTACTTTATCTCTTTCATGTGTTAATCCTTTATCCTTTCTCTGAAAAGTGCTAGCTGTCATTTTTGTCTTACTTTAGGGGAAAGGATCTTTAACTTGTAGACCAAATAAATGGAGGGAATTTCATATTTTGAACTATGCCCTTTGTCTAGAATTTTAAGTCTTTCAGATGTCTTTAGAATTAATATCTCTGGATCTGTCTTCTTCCGGATGTTTGTGCAATCAGTTCTTTTGAATGCTTGTTTTGGGCAGTTCAAAGTTTGTTTCCTTTAAAAACTTTAACTAGATGGTTCCATTTATGCTTAGGTAATTTTATTCACTTGTCTTAGACTTTGGATGTCTTGGTCATATGTCTGGATGCAATGACTTAGGTCTTTTTATACTTAGGTGTTTTGTTTACTTCAAACCTGATCCAAATTTTTTATTGTTCCAGATCATTTATTCCAATAGAAGCTATCTTGATGGCTGTTACTCCTATAAAAATTCAATACTGAGTACATCACCAAGAAAGTAATCAAGGGATGGGCTGTGGCAGAATTTCTGGCCAACCAACCTATGGAATCCAATTACGTCGAGAACCTCGAGTTCCTGGATGAACAATTAGTTGCGATATCAAATAAACCCCGAAGATGGAACATGTTCTTCGAAGGGGCGGTAAAATACAAGGGAGCCGATTTAGGTGTCATAATTGTCTCCCCTGAAGGAGGGATAATCCCACTTTCTAAAAGGCTAGAATTCCCAATCACTAATAATGGCGCTAAAAACCAGGCATGTCTATTCGGCCTAATTTCGTTACTCACACTAGGGGTAGAAGAAGAAGAAGTTATAAGAGACTCCGCCCTTGTCATCAGCAACTAGTAGGTCATTGGGAAGTGAGAGAGGAGTCACTCCAATGGTACCTTGAATTCATTTTGATGAAAGCATCTTTCTTCGGGAAATGCAAATTCCAGCATGTATTAAGAGAAGAAAGTCAAATAGCAGACTCGTTAGCTACCCTTGCCTCTCTGTGGGAAAACCCTGATCAATAACCCATGAAACTGATAATAGTGGAAGTGACATGCACTCCAAACTATCTCACCTCGATCACACAAATCTTCGCTGAGAAAATAACATGGTAAAGCAACATATCTCGATACCTCGAGGATGGTACCTTCCCTATAGACGCTAATAACACCGATAGAACCACCTTATAAAAATTAGCAGTTCAGTTCAAGCTTATCAAGGGGCAATTATTTCAGGTATCCTCTAACGGAATCCTTCTCAAGTGCTTAGGGCAAGTAGAAGCTGATAAAGTCATGTGGGAGATACACGCAGGATCATGTGGTCCCTATATGAACAAGGTAATGGTGGCTAAGAAAATACAACAAATGGGGTACTTCTAGCTAACCATGATAGCCGATTGCATGAGCTTAGTTAGGAAATACAATGAGTGCCAAATCTAAGGTAACATAAGCCACCTGCCACTAATCAAGCTACAACACTTAGCCACCCCTGGCCCTTCTCGGCCTGAGGCATCAATATCATATGAGAAATCATGCCATCCTCAATCAATGGCTATAAATTCATCATAGTAGCCGTGGACTACTTTTTAAAATGGGTTGAGGCTGAATCCTGCATAGGGATTACCGCTAACAAAATGGCAAAATTCATTCAAATGCATATCTTTGCACTATACAGTGTGCCTCATCACATGGTGTCTAACAATGGAGCAAAATTCGAAGGTGAAGTCGGATACTTACTGGAACAACACAACATCAAACACCATCGCTCATCAGCATATCACCCTTAAGCCAATAGAGCGATGGAAGTAGCCAATAAAGTTGTGAAAACAATTCTACCAAAATGGTAGTTACCCTCGAGATTGGGTCTATCATCTCCCTTACCCTCTTTGGGGCTATCGGACCAGCGTTAAGACCCCAACAGGGCAAATGTCATTCTCTTTAATGTTTAGAATGAAAGCAGTCCTTCCTGTAGAAATTAAAATCAATCACTCCGAGTGGCACTCAAGCCAAAGTTACGCAAGGATGAATGGGCCATATCTCGTTATGAAATGCTCAACACTATCGATGAAAGGCGCCTGTAGGCCCTCAATAGCTTATGAATGTACCAACAACGGATGGATTGAGCCTACAATAACCTAATGAAGAGGGTTGACACACCTCTCAAAGCCGGCGACCTCATGTTAAAATAAGTCAAAGCCGCTTATACTGACCCCAGAGGTAAATTTTGCCTAATTTGGGAAGGTCCATACATGATAAAATGAGTTCTTAGTAAAAGAGCTATAAAAATCATGGATATGGTCGGAAACGAATTCACAAATCCCATCACTTGGGAAAAGCTCAAGTTGTATTACGTTTGAAGACCAATTCAAGATAAAGGAAAATCATGCTGAAAAGTCACTGGAAGCAGAGTTATTACCCCGCAATTAGTATCTTTGTAAATCATGAAAGCTGAAAATGAAAGATGTAAGATAAAGTGAGATGCATTAAAAAGAAGACGCATACATTAAATCAAAACATTCATTCCCGAAATAAATTCAATTTATTACAATACTTATAACATAACTTAGTGGTTGGAACTTGCTGTGTGATGACTATAGCGACGAGTAATCGCTAGCCTATCTGCTTCAGTATACGCTACCTTAATGGAAGAAAGCCACCCCAAATAAGTCTCATCAAGTGACTCATTAAACGACAGCTCAGAATTAACAAAAACCAACGTGCGACTCTCCCACTGGGTATGAACATTGTACAGCCACATGGGCTCCAGGATTTCAGAAGCAAAACAGAAACATACTCGGGCATAAATTGATGATGACTATATAGTTGCCTTACGCACTTTGGGAAATATTAAGACACTCGCTCTAGGCCCAATAACCGGACAGCCTTGGGTATGGTCTGGATATTCACCTCATCAATCGTCCACCAGAGGCAAATCCACATAATATCCCTCTTGGTCAACCTCTACAAAAAGTTCAACCATTCGCTCGAGGATTGATTCCTATATTACCTAGGTTGCATCCTTCGGCTCCAAAAATCCTACAGGGAGAAGGAGCCAGGCGGCCCGGCTAGTTCCTGAATAACCTTCAAGCGTTCCATCAACCATATCTATCATGAAGAAAAGCTTTCAGCAAACAGAATAAACGAAACATTAAAAAAACCATTATACCTAAAGGAGGAACCTGCTAACCCCTATTGCTTCATCTCCGCCCAAATGAATAGAATCCATGTAAGCAAAGGTCTTGGCTAGAACCACGGCTATAGGGGACAACCATTCCAAAGTTCTCTATATCACAAAAATTAACCGAGGACTACAAACCCCGTTGTCTGATTCGCACTGAAAACCTCCCACAAGCAGTGTAGTCATGACAGGCACCTAACTCTAATGGTTGGTAGGGATAAAGGAGCATATCACCATGGCCACCCCTAAAATCAGCCCGGGGTGTTTGGGATTGGTGGAAATGATTTGATTCCTTCAACGTCAGAAAGTCTGAGAAATTTTACATCATTCTGCTCCACAGTGATGTTATAATCAAGCACTGCAATAGTCTAGCCATAAGGGATGTCCATGATAGCACAGAACTCTTCATAGAGCGGGCACAACTCTTGATTATTGAAGTGAAATACGTGATCGAGCAAATCCTACAAGCTTAAGGCACTTTGCAAGAACGAATCATCCAAAGTAAGATTGTAGTAATGTCGCATATTGAAGAGGCATCCAGCTTGGAGCTGACACCAGTCAGCTAAGCTCAGAGTTTGGAGGTAATCCACTAGTCGTGTTTTGAATCTATCCATGTTAAATGGACCGTCGCTCCACTAAAGTGATAATGGCTCGTAAAAATAGCCTTAGCTGCACAAGGAAGAGTTCATTTTCAGACTAAATCAATAAAATAATAAAGCCAGCATGTAAAGAATAGGGAAAGAAATCATTCAACCAAAATATCCAGCTTGGAGCTGACACTAGTTAGCCAAGCTCAGAGTCCGGAGGTAATCCACTAGTCGTGTTTTGAATCTATCTATGTCGAATAGACCGTCGCTCCACTAAAGTGATAATGGCTCGCAAAAATAGCCTTAGTTGCACAAGGAAGAGTTCATTTTCAGAGCAAATCAACAAAATAATAAAGCCAGCATGTAAAGAATAGGGAAAGAAATCATTCATCCAATATAAACTGGGCCCCATAGAACCCACCAATTCATAAAAGAGAAAAAGCGAAATAATAAAGGGACAAAAGCATGCCCAATCCATCCAACGTATGGGATAATATGGCTATGCAGGGCCTGCCAAAAAATATATATATATGCAAAACTAGCGCTTAACTATTAAATCCTGCTAAATTGCCCGAATAAATGGGATCCTCCAAATGTACTCACGCTACCTCACTGCTATCTTTGACTCCCTCTTAGGCTCCTAAACTCGACAAGACCTGAAGTGGTTGCATGAGTGGGGGAGCAGACACAAATGACAGAGTCAGTGTGAATTGTGAGGTCATCCCTGCAAAGCCGACTTGATTGAATAACTAGGCACATAACTCTATGCCCTCTAGCTAAATAGGTGTTAAACGTAAGCCGCCGGGGGGGTTCACCCGTACTGACCAAAGCCTAAAGTTCGTATCAGTGGAGGTGCCCAACAACCGGCTCTAAGATGATCCACATCCGCCTACAGCGCTAGAATCCTGCCTTGCAAAAATTCCATGCATACATAAGCACACATCCAGGCATATTTATATGGACTATCAAATCTTACCGCTATTTCAAAGTTGTTCTCGAGCATAATATTATAAAAATAAAAGAGTAGATGTCCATCTCTCTCACTATCTTCTCTCGCCACCTGTCAAAGGAAGTAAGTGACATCAACAAAACCAAAATAAGACACAAATCATAATACTAGACTCTTATGGTTCGTATTAGGAGGGGTAAAAGTCATGGCAATCCTAGTCGATTCATTCACCTCGAACGAAGGAAATTAAAATGCTAAGTCAGGCTGATAAATATGGAACCTTATAGGGACATTATAATCTCGGTACCCTATCACATGGGAAGGGGTATCACCCGATACATATGGACCCCGTGCCCTCTTTCACTGTGAAACAAGACAAGATCAGTACTTGGAAAACGCAAAAAAGTAGATATAGGAAGATAAGGAGTGAGCGAGCAAACATTTTACATGCAATGGCGGGCGCCGGGTCTCCTGGGTTTTCATGCGAGGAGCCACTGCAGTTCGAGCGCGGGGCTCATCTATATTTTGATAATGCTTGGGGATAGGGATCGTGGGACCCTTCTAGTGACTGGCCTTTAGAGAATTGTTTTCAGCAAAACTTTGTAAATTAAAATATAGTCAAAAGCCCTATTTTATGAAGTATAAGAGCCGCCACCCGGATCAGCTCTTCTGGGAAATAATGGTATCGCCAATCTAAGTAGGATTCCTATACCAATAAAGTAGAGATTCTGAGTCGGATAAAATAGTTACTTATACATTGGATTCGAGATAATTGTGTTTAATCAGTTTATTGAAATAATTTCCCTATGTCGTTTTGTTTATAAAACTTGGGAATAAATAACAATTAAGACGAGTAACAATGAAGGGATAAGTGTTTATACTTGAGTGATGGATTCCCCTGCCTTGGATGCTCCCGATAATTTAATAAATATGAATAAAATAAAAATGAATGCAATAAAAGTAGGATAGAATCCAATTGCCCTCAATTACCTTTCGAGTGTCCTGAAGGCTGGTACGTGCTAGAACCAAATGGTTGGAAGATTAAGGTTGAGAACCTCGAGATCTGCGGAGATGGTTTATAACTAAAACCCGTCGAAAATAATGGACTATACCTTGGTATAGTTGTGTTTGAAGGACAATATGAGGAAGGTTTATAGCTAAATCCCATCAACGATATTGAACTATAGTACCGGGATGGTGTTTAGGAAATAAGGCTAGGCTAGTTTATAACTAAAACTTGTCAAAGGGAGGGTTCTGTACCTGAGTATAGTTTTGGGCTAAAGGAAAGGAATTTTGGTATAGGCTCGATACTACGAGGAGGGGATTGCTTGAATTCGTTTGATTGAATTCTGATGTTGTTGCCCTTGAAATGCTGAGGTTTGGCTTTTTTTATAGGGATTATAGAACCATCGTTCGACGCAAGTTGGGTGACAACTTGTGTCGATCGACACTTCTTAGACGGTGACCATCGATTGACGCAAGTTTGGTGGCAACTTGTGTCGATCAACTTTTTGGGTGGTTGTAGCTTCGATGAGTCATCACTAGACTTGACACGTGTCCCAACAACCATCAATTGTCGCATATGACCATCGATCGTCGCATATGTGTGAGTTTGCTGAGTCATTGCTAGACATGACACGTGTCAGCAACAATGAGGGTCGATCGACGCTGACAACAACCGTCGATCGACACATGTCCAAACCATCGATCGACTAAAAGAACACATGAATATGTAATATATTTTCTGAAATGTGGCCGTGTCCTTGTAGAGGAAAGGATGGTTTCCTTTTATAGGATATGAGGAAGTGCCGATCGGGGCTTTTGTAAAATGATGCCCACAAAATATGGGACATGAGGATTGAATGAACACTTGACACTTAAGTGCCCGCTCACCCCTTTAATTAATTAGTCATCTCTTATATTCCGCATGGATTACACGCACATGCATACGAATATCCAGAAATTTGTGAGCATTGCACGTGGTTCATTCTTTTACCACCTAATCACTTCATTAATTATCACCCTTTGCATTTGAACGTGCATCATCATTCTCATCTTATTTGCATTTCACGTATGCATGCATGCCAATATTTTTAGTTTAATTGGTCCATGTACTTTTAGTCAATCCATTTCATGCGTTTTACGTATTCTTTTCGTGAATTACTTCAAGATATGATATTCAAATAAGGAAGTCATTCCTATTAAAATTGGATCACGCATGAACTGTGTTGAGTGATGGTATTTTGAGGTACTAACTGATAGAATTGGAGTGGACAAGGTATTTGGATCTTTAGAAGCATTCGGCTCATAGCACTTTCAGCACTTGGACATCCTTGTGAAAAGGTATTAATCATCATCGGGTCGGGCGGACTTAACTCACAAGCTGCCCCTCGCGTTCAAACATTTCGATTGTAAGGAAAATTTTGCGTACGCGAAGTAAGTGCGGTGAACAAAATAGGTGCTTTTGTGTGTGGTAAGTCACAAGGAGACAAGGGTTTAAAAAGAGTCAACATCACTTGATCGATAAGTTTAAAAATAAAAATTTTTGCCCCTTCGATCAAGAATGTTGATGAAAATCTTTTAAATTTAAAATCTTGTTGGGCATAAGAATGAAAATCAAAGAAGGTAATGAAAGGAAAAATTTGCTGGGTAAAATGAAAAGAATTTCAAAAGGTTTTGTGCCCCTAGTGACGTGTTATAGTTTTAGAAAAGTTTTATCCGCCAATTTTAAAACGGTTTTAAGATAATGCCAAGAGTGGGTAAAGAGTTATACTTGCTTCTAGTATTGCTCATAGTAAGGATGTTGCATACTTTGATAATTCTTCTTCCCATCTGTTAGTTTTCTCATTAGGGAGTGTGGCACTGTAAGCCACCGTCGATTAGTTTTCTCATCAAGTAACATGGCACTGCCAGCCACCATCGATCAGTTTTCTCATCAGGGAGCATAGCACTGTCAGCCATCGTCAATCAATTTTCTCATCAGGGAGCGTGGCACTGTCAGCCACCATCGATCAGTTTTCTCATAAAGGAGAGTGGCACTGTCAGCCACCGTCCATTAGTTTTCTCATTAGGGAACGTGGAACTGTTAGCCACCATCGATCAATTTTTTCATCAGGGAACGTGGCACTATCAACCATCATCAATTAGTTTTCTCATCAGGGAGTGTGGCACTGTCATCGACCATCGATTAGTTTTTTCATCAGGGAACGTGGCACTGTCAGCCACCATCAATCTACTATTGTGATTTCTTACAAAATACAACCTGACATGGCACTATATGTTGCAGACATAATATGACACTATGAAGCATGACATGGCACTATATAACACTACATGTTATTAGAACAACCCGACATGACACTACATGTCATCAACAAAACTTAGACATGACACTGCTAGACATGACACTGCAAATCATGGATGGGTTATGTTAAAGATATCGTTGGATCTAAGATTTGGCTATGATGTGCCTAGGTGAAGATCTCAAGGAATCTAAGTTTGGCTTTGATGTGCCAACTGAAGATCTCACTAGGTCTAAGAACTGGCTATGATGTGCCTAGTGAAGATCTCACTAGATTTGAGTTTGGCTGTGATGTGCTGAGGATCTCACTAGCTCTAAGGTCAGGCTATTGTGTGCCTCGATGAAGATCTCACTGGATCTAAGGTTAGGCTATTATGTGCCTCGGTGAAGATCTCACTAGATCTTTAGGTTTGTATGTCCTATAGTTTAATTCTAGATCGAGGTAGAACTTATTTGGAAGAGGTTAATGCATTCCTATATAATGATGCATGTGATGTAACAAATTTATTGTCATTGCCATATGATGAGTTGTGTAAATGCATGATGCATTAAGTTGGAACTTGCCCCTTGTTCAATTGGAGGGAGTGCAACTTTTAGTGGATTTTCTTGTTTGAGCCTCCCTTGTAGTTACTTTGTTTTGAGCTATAATTCAGGTAGCACTGGATTGTGGCCAGTAGGGTCTGCATTATATTATAAATTAGATAGTTGGCATAAATTACTTTGATTGATCCTAACTTTTGCACGCCCTTTCAGGTTTTTGATCTATTGAATCGCCTTAATTTTAGCTTGCACTATCCTTTCAGGTTTTTAATCCAGCAGGCTTCTTCTTTCTTTTGTCCTTTTTTCCTTTGTCTTTCTTTTCTTTTGGATGAGAGACTTGGTGTTGACTTCCGCCTTTCTCACCTTACCCTAGTTTTAAAGAGAAGATGCAATACTCTGGATTTATTTGTCTAATCACAAGCTTGGTTTCTCTAATTCCTCTTTGTTATCTTAGTTGTGCATTGGACATCACTGTGATGATTCATGCATGTGATGGTTTGAACGATATGCTTGTTTAGCCATTTTACAAATGAATTTGCACATGTATTTAAGTATTTATGAAATTCTCTAACATGTAAACATTTCATTTAATGAAATTTAAAGTGGAAACAATCGAGGAACGATAGTTATCTCAAATGATTCAACCCTGCTACCAGCTAGACATGATAGGTTTTCTAGCTGATATCTCTCGCCTTATGGTCTTAACTTTTGCCTAAGTCATCATTTTGGTTTTTGACTTAGCAAACCATCTTGAGTTTTCTTTTGTGATGATGGCTTTTGGGGTTTCCATCTGATAGGCCATTTCTTCTTCTTTTTCTTTTAACACTCAAAGTGATTCATGTTGAATGGTGCTTTCTCCGAGATGGATAGGTTCTGGTTCCCCTTGATAAAGGATTTCTCCTGGATGACTGAAGGCTTCGGTCATCGGAAGTCTTTTTAAAATGAGGCTTGCCATTGCCTTTTTATCCTAGTCCGATTGGGTGATGAGATCCTACTACAAACTTTTCAAGAGGTCTGGTACTAACTAGAACCGCATTACTTATATAGCTGAAAGATCTTCAGGATTTCGGTGGGGATAACCTTGAAGGATCATATAGTGACGTAGTGAAAGTGTGGGTATTGAAGATTTATGGCTAACACTGATTGAAGAGGGGTGTTTGTACCTAAGTATAGTTTTGGGCTAAGAGAAGGGATTTGTTTTTTTAGTATATATTCTAAGAACCTGTGGATTTGGGGATAATTTTGGCTATTCTTCAAGAGAGAAGCTCAAGAGGTCTCAGTTCTTGAGTGCTTAAAATAGCTTCGGGTGTGGGGTGCTGGCTCATATATTTTCGTACCCAATTGGACCATTGTACATGTTTATCTTCTTTTTGTCCTCCAATGATTGCAGTTGTGAAGAATCCTCCCTTTTGTTTGGGGCTAGCAAGAATTGCAGTGACAGTGAATTCCTCACATGCCTTGAGGGTGACAATTTTCCCATTGTAAGGTATTTTTCATTTTCTTGTGTAAAATGGAGGGTACTCCATCAAGTATGTGGAACCAAGGATGTCTAGCAGCAAGGAGAATGTCATCAAAATGTCATGGTTGTGAACGCAATGTGTAGGAATATAGATTTTAATGGAAATTTATTTTTACTATCGCGCATATCTCTCTGGGGGATGCTAATGGTAGTGCATTAACTTTCGTCAAATACCATGACCCATCTATAGTTCTTAGACCCTAGTAAGAGAGCTCATTCTAGCAGGAGTTGATTGTAATTGTTCGATAATAGGTGCCTCTATTCCTTTAGGCTGAGCCGACACATTCGATAGTGGTGGAGCTTCAGAAGCTGGGTTTAGTCCAATATAGGGATGATAGACACTCCCATGTGGCTTCCAAGTTGGTATGGTGCTACATGGGTCTTGGATTCACAAGGTATTGTGATGTTTGTACACCACAAATAAAGTCTCCTTCTAAGGGAATGTCTTTTAAGGATATTGGTTACTGCCCCAGATTTACTGATGAAGCATCTGGATTTAGATCAATCATGCCCTTTCATATCACCGGTGGATATGGATGGATTATATCAGATGTGATTGATTTCATTGAGCTTTTGTAATGCTTAAGGACCGATTATTTCTTCGGGATAACGTTGGATAAGGATTTAGATTTTTCCTCTTTCATTTTGGAGGAATTCATTATCGAAATTGATGGCAAGTGCCTCTTATGTTGGAAAAACTAGAAAGGCTCTAGCTTTGTATTATTTCCTAGCTTTTTATAGCTCCATTGTGATATCTTGTATGTTGCTCATGGAGTAATGCTTCCCTAGTTAACTAAGCATGAATCTTTTTCTTAGGCGTCTTTTCAAGATGAAGCCTTAAATGAATTCTCACTTAATCATTCATGTACAGGAACTGGGCAAATGTCCAAGTGCATTTTTTTGTTCTTTCTTTTTCTATAGGAGTAGTGTTGCTCTAGATAGCTATCATTCAAGACTTCAAATTGTTTTAAAGTTAATTCCAAGTTATGAAACATTTGGTATGTTAGACATATTTGATGAATGCTTAAATGTATGTGCATATTCATGTGGAAAACATAATATAAATAAACACAATAACTTTATTCATTCAAAGCCAACTATGACATGATTGTTCACAACATCAAAGATGCATATGATTGATAAGTTAAAATGTGGACTTAGAGCCCAAACATCAGCTTGTCAACTGCTTCACGTTCCTCTTGAAGTTCTCTCCGGACGTCGCAATCCTTGGGTATGCTCTCTTTTTTACTCTGGAGCAAAAAAATATCTTCTATCTCTTAATCATTGATCTTGATCGGACTAGCTTGGAAAACTTGAGTTGAGGTTTGAATTTCCCTCCCCTTAGTTAAAGACCTTCCTCTCACAGAGAGCCTTGTTGTAAGCGGAGCTTGTCCTGGATGGAATGAAGAGTTGAGTCTATAAGGCTCTTCCATCTTTCCTTCGCCTATCAATTGTTTGATATCACATAGTAGGCATTTACATTCATTAGTTTGGTTCCCCTCGATGATATGATAGGTGCAGAAATTATCCTTCTACATTTCATTTGGCTTCTTGTACGGTTTCAAGCTTTAAAGTAGACCAATAACTCAACATTTGTAAAATAATACTGCCAGTGATTCTTCCCATGGGGATATGCTATATATGACTGGTTGATTTGGAACAGCTAATTGTTTTTGGAACATCATTCCCAATGGGTAGATCATTTTTGTTTCGGCTTCAATAGGATAGAGGTATGCTATAGATGGTTGATCGTCCAACATTTTGACTCTTCATCGGTCAGCATGGTGAGATTGGATGCATTCTCTTATTGGAGTACGGACCTTCGGTATTAAAGAAAGTCTTTTTACTACCACATCATTGACCATTTCCGAGAATGCATCCGATTTTAAAAAGTCTTAAACGACTTTGGATACTGTTGCTGCAATGATCTCATCTTGGTTATAATTATCCATCCTATTTATGTAGAATCTTGTGATCACCTGGATTGTTCCTCGCACTGAAGTTAACCACAGGTGATTCCTTGGGAACCACAAAACACAGCGCTACAATGCCTAGAATAAAGTGTTTTGGCTAACCGTCTTCAAACATTGTGGAGTTGTCTTTTGTCATAATTTTTTGAATGATGCATGTCAAACATTAGGCACATTTGATGTGGGATGGTTTAACTGATAAGATGAACCATCTTTACATGTTCATTGATACGAGATTAATGATATGAGGGGGAAGTATTTATATTAGAGGTAAAGCGATTGGTAAGATATGATGAATGAATTTACAAGAATTAACTTTTGATGAATGAATGTAATTCATGTATGCATTTGGATATGATGAATTGAAGAGAAGTAAGATATCCAAGGGTGGTCTCCCACTCTCTGTGTTTTTTTTGTCAAGCTCAATCGGGTGAACATAAGATTATGGTTAACATCCTAGAGATGCTAACATCATGTGTATTCTGGGTACCTACAGGATTGGGGTTAGCATCCTAATAAGCATAACGTAATATTACATGACACTGCATGTTGTATAAGTACATCACAGGATGACATAACGATGCATGTCAAATAAGTACAACATAGGGTGACATGACGCTACATGTCATAAGTATAACATGACGTAACATGATGCTACATATCATATAAGTACAACATAGGGTGTCATGACGCTATATGTCGTAAGCATAATATGATATAACATGACGCTATGTGTCGTGAGCATTACATAATATAACATGACACTACATGCCATTTAAGTACAACACAAGTTGACATCACACTGCATGTCATAACAAAAATACTAGATGACATGATGCTGCATGTCGCAAGGAAAATACAAGATGACATGACGTTGCATGTCGCAAGCAAAACATAAGATGAAAGCATAAGTTGACATGTCGTTGCATGTTCATAAGATGACATGATTTTGTATGTCATAAGTAGGGCATGGAAAATTAGAACATAACATGACACTGCATGTCAAAATAAAAATATAGTGTGACATGACACTACATGTTAAAGCATAGCAAATCAAAATACGACATGGCACTGCGAGTCCAAAGCATAATAAAAGTTGATGTGACACTACATGTCGTGAGCATAATATAGCGTGACATGACACTGCATGTCAAATCATGGCATCACAAATAAAAATATGACATGACACTGCATGTCGAAAGCATAACAAAAGATGACATGACACTGCATGTCAAATCATAGCATTATAAATAGAAATATGATATGACACTGCATGTCAAAAGCATAACAAAAGATGATATGACACTGCATGTTGTAAGTATAATATGGCGTGACATGACACTACATCTCAAAGCATGGCATTGTAAATAAAAATATGGCATGACAATGCATGTTGAAAGTATAATATAACTTAACATGATGCTGCATGTTACAGCAAAAATATAGCATGACATGACACTGCATGTCAAAGCATGGCATTGTGTGTTGTTTATGACATCAAATGTTATAAGAACAAAACTACATAGTGCTGCATGTTATAAGAATGAAATTACATGTCATTGCATGTTATAAGAATGAGATCACATGTCACTGCATGTTATCACATGGCACTGCATGTTATAAGAATGAGATTACACATCAATGCATTTTATAAGAATGAGATCACATGTCATTGCATGTTGTACGAATTTAATTACATGTTATGACATGTTATAAGCATGGAAATACATGATGCTACATGTTATAGGCATAGGAATACATGGTGCTACATGTTGTAAGAATGAGGTTACATAGCACTACATGTTGTAAGCATGAGACTACATGGCACTGCGTGATGTAAGAATGAGATTACATGGCACTACATATTGTAAGCATGAAAACACATGGCACTGCATGAAAATGCATGGGATAAACATAATATCACATGACATATCATGTTGTACATTTGAAACTTGTCGTAGAGCATGGTATAGAATATGTGTCATTCACATGGAATATGGTATAAAGCAGCATCACATGGCATATCATCTTACACTCATATATCTCTCATCACACATGTTATATATGTGAAACATATGGTATGACATGGTATATTGACAAAATAAGTCATTTTCATGGCATACACATGGTATGAATATAATATTGCTTGTAATATCATTTTACACATATGAAATCCATCGCAAAACATGGCCTACTCATGGTCTTTGTATGTTTTAAACATGGCGTCACACGATTGTTCATGTTACCCATATAAACACATAATAGAGCAAGGCTTATGGTATTCATACGATATCATAAGTATGATATAAACATGGTATGCACATGGATAGATATATTATAATAATAACGTGGTCACAAAACACATGGCGTGTATGGTTAAAATGTTATTGCTGTAAAAGATGTGGTCAGTAATTCACACATAAGATGCATAAAAAGATGCATAAGGAGAATTGTTGGCACATGTATAGAGTACACTCATGGAGGATCTTCTGTAATTCTAGGAGTGACTCCAGAAGGATTTTATCACCTAGTACCAAGGGTATGCGTGAAGTTCCTAATGCTTGCCCCTTGTGGGGCTATTAGTTTGTCACTTAGGGAGTGATTGCTAAAAGATTTTACCACTTGGTACCTGGGGTACGTGCGATGTTCCTAAGGTTTTGTCCCCTTATGGATTTTATGGAGCGCGGGGTGATTTGGTCACTCAAGGAGTCTTCACTAAAGGATTTTATCCCTTAATACTAGGGGTATGTGGGAAGTTCCTAACGCTTTCCCCTTTTAGAGCGATTATTTTCTCACTCAGGGAGTGATTGCTAAAAGATTTTATTGCTTGGTACCTGGGGTACGTACGATGTTTCTAAGGTTTTGTCCCCTTTTGGCTTTTACGGAGCTCGGGGTGATTTGGTCACTCAAGGAGTTGTCACTAGAGGATTTTATCGCTTAATACTGGGGTATGTGCGAAGTACCTAACGCTCGCCCCTTATGGGGTGATTAGTTTATCACTCAGGGAGTGATTGCTAAAAGATTTTATCGCTTGGTACCTGGAGTACGTGCGATGTTTCTAAGGTCTTGTCCCCTTATGGCTTTTATGGTGCGCGGGGTGATTTAGTCACTCAAGGAGTGGTCACTAGAGGATTTTATCAATTAATATCGGGGGTATACGTGAAGGTACGCTTTAGGAGTGGCTTTTCTAAGGTCATATAGCTTAATACCGAGGGTATGTGTGATGGTGAGCTCTAGGAGAGGCTTTTCTAAGGTCGTATCACTTAATACCAAGGGTCTGTGCAGTGGTGCACTCTAGGAATGGCTTTTCTAAGGTTGTATCGCTTAATACCCGGGGTATGCATGATGGTGGTCTCTTGGAGCGGCTTTTCTAAGGTCATATTGCTTGATACAAGGGGTATGCACAATGTTGCTCTCTAGGAACAGCTTTTCTAAAGTAGTATCGCTCGATACGAGGGGTATGCGTGATGGTGCATTCTAGGAGCAGCTTTTCTAAGGTCATATCGCTTGATACCATAGTATGTGCAATGGTGTGCTCTAGGATTGGCTTTGTTAAATTTGTATCTCTTAATACCAGGGGTATGTATGATGGTGCGCTCTAGGACTGGCATTTCTAAGGTCGTATCGCTTGATACCATGGGTATGTAGGATGGCGCACTCTAGGAGCGGCTTTTCTAAGGTTTTGTTGCTTAATACCAGGGGTATGCGCGATGGTGCGCTCTAGTAGCAGCTTTTCTATGGTAGTTTTGCTTTGTATCAGGGGTACATGCGGTGTATTTGTATGATATGGCTATTTAATGTTATGGTTGCACACAAATCGTGGTTAGCGGAGCACAGGATGTTTGAACATGCAAGTTGTTAGAAAAAGTATTTTTTTATCTCTCCCTATTGTCCTTGTTACTCCATCGTTGTGAGTATCTTTCCTAGGTGGGGGTTTTTCCTCTATTACCAACCTGGGGTAGCCGAGGACATACTCTGTTTTGTGATTTTAAGAAATTTGTTGGGTATCCTTAGGGGAAGTTTCTAGGGCTGCATTGCTATATGCTGGGCTAAGTTCGACAGGGTTGTAGTTGATGGTAACCATGCATTATGTACTTCAAGCCCAAGAACCCTAATCAAGTTTAGGAGCCCGTTTTCTACGTTTAATATACTTAAACCTAGTGGCCTTAATCAAGACGACCAGGCTATATTGTACTATACACGGCTAGTGAATCCCAATTCTGCACCCCTATACGAACTTGAATCAAGTTCTAGAGACACGCCATTAAGGACACCAGGGTTCTGGGTGTGGAAATATGCAAATGCTATGCAGTAAATCCAAAATAAAGTTTTGTAGATAAACGTTTTAAACATTAATTCTCGAATCAAATATATTTTCATTATTTTATCTAAAATTGGTTTAAAATTATAAAAAAACAAATTTTGGTAAGACCATTCCCCAGCAGAGTCGCCACTATGAGCAGGTGAACTTTTTACATACAACGGCGGGCGTGTAGGCTCCCGGGTTTTATGCAGGGAGCCACTGCAGTTCGAGCGCAGGGCTCGTCTACATTTTGAGAATGATTGGCGATAGGGACCATGGGACCCTTCTAGTGACTGGTCTTTAGAGACTTGTTTTGAGGAAAACTCTATAAATTAAAATATAGTCAAAAGCCCTATTTTATGAAGTACAAGAGTAGCCACCCGAATTGGCTCTTCCGGGAAATAATGGTATAGCCAATCCAGGTGGGATTCCATTACCTATAAAGCAGAGATTCTGATTCGGATAAAATAGTTACTTATACATTTGATTCGAGATAATTATGTTTAATCAGTTTATTGAAATAATTTCCCTATGTCGTTTTGTTTATAAAACTTGGGAATAAATAACAATTAAGACAAGTAACATCGAAGGGATAAGGGTTTATACTTGAGTGATGGATTCCCCTGCCTTGGATGCTCCCGACAATTTAATAAATATGAATAAAATAAAAAGCAATGCAATAAAAGTGGGATGGAATCCAACTACCCTCAGTCACCTTTCGAGTGTCCTGAAGGCCGGTACATGCTAGAACCGACGATTGGAAGATTAAGGTTGAGATCCTTGGGATCTGCAGAGATGGTTTATAAATAAAGCCCTTCGGGAATAATGGACTATACCTTGGTATAGTTGTGTTTGAAGGACAATATAAGGAAGGTTTATAGCTAAAACCCGTTGACGATATTGAACTATAGTTTCGGGATGGTGTTTAGGAAATAATGCTAGGCCAGTTTATAGCTAAAACTTGCCAAGGGGAGGGTTCTATACCTGAGTATAGTTTTGGGATAAAGGAAATGAATTTTGGTATGGGCTCGATACTATAAGGAGGAGATTGCTTGAATTCGTATGATCGAATTCTGATGATTTGTTGCCCTTGAAATGCCGAGGTTCTGCTTCTTTTTATAGGGATTATAGAACCGTCAATCGATGCAAGTTGGGCGGCAACTTGTGTCGATCGACACTTTTTGGGTTGTGACCGTCGGTCGACGCAAGTTGGGCAGCAACTTGTGTCGATCGACACTTCTTGGGCGATTGTAGCTTCGATGAGTCATCACTACATGTCCAAAGAACCGTCGATCGTTGCATATGACCGTCAATCGTCGCATATGTGTATATTTGTTAAGTCATCGCTAGACTTGACACGTATCAGCAACAATAAGCGTCGATCGACGCATGTCTAAACTGTTGATCGACTGAAAGAACACATGAATATGTAATATATTTTCTGAAATGTGGCCGTGTCCTTGTAGTGGAAAGGATGGTTTCCTTTTATAGAATATGTGGAAGTGCCGATCGGCACTTTTGTAAAATGATGCCCACAAACTATGGGACATGTGGCTTGAATGAACACTTGAGACAGAAGTGCCCACTCTCCCCTTTAATTAATTAGTCATCTCTTATATTCCGCATGGATTACACGCACATGCATACGAATATCCAGAACTTTGAGAGCATTGCACGTGGTTCATTCTTTTACCACCTAATCACTTCATTAATTATCACCCTTTGCATTTGAAGGTGCATCACCATTCTCATCTTATTTGCATTTCACGTATGCATGCATGCTAATATTTTTAGTTTAATCGGTCCATGTATTTTTAGTTAATTCATTTCATGCATTTTACTATTCATTTCATGAATTACTTCAAGATATGATATTAAGGAAGTCATTCCTATTAATATTAGATCACGCGCGTACTGTATTGAGCGATGGTATTTTGAGGTATTAACTGATAAAATTAGGGTGGACAAGGTATTTGAAGGTTCGGGGAATTTTGGATCTTTTAGAAGCATTCGGCTCATAGCACTTTCAACACTTGGACATCCTTGTGAAAAGGTATTAATCATCATCGGGTCGGGTGGACCATGCTCACGCAAGGGCGTACCCCCTGAGATGCGATGTGGTCCTCGGGAGGCCGGTCAAGCAAGCACTCGATCTTGGAGCTAGGATACAGGCCCTTCTCACTATACAGCTCCACATTCTTACCGTCCCCCTTCAAAGTGTCAAGGTCATCGGCCACGTCCAGCCAGAATAGCCACCTCGAAAGCTCAGGCGTCACCAATCTCTCCTCCGGGGGTTTATCGCATTGTGCTATTCACTCCCCCAGATACCACTCCATGGAAGAGGGGCTTTCTAGAATTAGCTACTTCGACACCTTCTCTCCACCAACATCCATAACTCCGCTCCAGCCAAAGGCATCCCCCCATGGAGTATGGATGATCTGTATGCATATATGTCATTAGTGAACATCATGAAAAGGAGTATAACCCGAAGACATTACAAGGTAGAAAGGCTCACCTCATCAAAGGCGAGGTTCTTAATCCTCTTCTCAACATCGAAAGAATCAAGGTACCCCCAAGAAACCAACCAGGTAGGGAAGCAAGAGAAGTAAGGGATATCTTTTCGAACCTTGGCCTTCTTCGGCCAGGGAAGAATCCCCTTCTCAAAGCCCTAAATCTATAAAAAAATAAGGTAAAATGAAAGTCAACACATGATAAAAACATGAAAAAATATATACCTCAAGAATGAGTTTGAAGGATTTTAGCTCCAAAGTGTGCTTCCTCGTACAATGGTCCAGGGCCAAGTACAGTTGCCCTAATGCAGCTCTACCCCAAGCCATTCCCTTAAACTTTTCCAATTTGACTAAAGAGCCTAAAAGGTTCAAATTAAGAGTTGAATTACCAATAAGAAACAAGGTGTTGGTCAAGGCAAACAACATAAAGCAGCGACCACATTGCTCCAGGGCTTCAGCATCAACTTGGGCCTTATTTTTCGGAGCCGACCAGTAGAGGTACAAATCATTGGGAGGAATTTCCTTTTTTTCACTAGTAAACCCCAGTAACTTCAGCACGAGCCCAAAATCATAATTGCCCATGTTCATAGCATAGTTGAAATGAATAATCTCCCCATCAAAACGCAAGCCTATGATAGCGGAGAAATCTAGCGGCGTGATTGTATACTCCCCACATGGTAAATGGAAGGTATGGGTCAAATTGAATCATCTCCTCAAGATCGGTGACAAGGCCGCGAGTGAAAACCAAATAAGCTTCACCGGAATGAACTTTTCAATGAACACGCTAAAACCCGAGCGATCCAAAACACCCTTCACCTCAAGAGTAAGAACTCCTCACCAAGAAACAAGGTCCAAAAAGTTATCCTCACCATGATGATCAACTTTCTGCATAAATAAGAATAATGCTTTGTCAAAAACCACAAAAGGATTGCTTATAGCCATTAAGCACAAAATCATCAAAGTTTGAAAAATTGATTAAGCATATAAAATTCACCTTCCTACCTAAAATCATACTTGTAGTCGTTAAGCGAATCTCACAAAGATTGTAGTCATTAAGCGCCAGACTACCAAAATTCACAAAAATACCTGCTTATAGTTATTAAGCGAGGACCATGAAAGTCCACAACCCACCATGGAAAACCCATAGCTTATAGTTATTAAGCTACCTATATCATTGAAAACATACAGTCATCGAAAACGCTTGTAGTCACTAAGCATGAATCAAACAAGTTTATGGCTATTAAGTTCCAACAAAGATACAAGAATTCCTACGGCATCACAAGGCTTATAGTCATTAAGTTATCCTAAAATTCCTGAAAATCCGCACCAATAGCAGTAATGAACGCAAGACAAGACATTATAAAAATTTTCATAAACTACAAAAAGTTACAGAACACGAAATATAGATTTTTCAAGCAGAAGCGTCGATCGATGCTTATGTGGTCGATCGATGCAATCCAAAGATCCAAAAGAGTTGATCGATGCTGAGTCAAAAAAGTCTAGAATTTTCAGAATATAACGCAGATAATTCACAACAACATCAAATCAATAGTAAATTCAATAGAGCATTTCATCACAAAATCCCTAAAGAATGCCAATTTTGAAAAGGAAAAAAAATGATAAAGGGACTTACTGGGACATGAGAAAGATGACATTCAGGCTTAAGGGCAAGGGGAATAGCCTCGCCCTTGCCCATGCCATGGAATCTCTGATTCACGGGGCCCATAATTATCCTCCATAGTGACGAACGGGATTTGGGCCATCTCTCCATGGATGTCTACCTCCATCACTGACGTAGGAGCACGATTCCGATCTCTGGACATTACAATCTTCGTCCACATCATAATAGATGAGAAACGGATGAAAATTGGGAGGAAAGAAATAGCCAAAAGGCACAACATGGCTACTATTTTTAAAAGAAAACTCGGAAGGAAGAAGATTTCAGTATACAAGTGTTTTATTTATAGACAAACTGCAAAATTTATAAGGACTCGAAGTTGTGTCGATCGATGCATCTTATATGTGTTGATCGATGCATCTCTTGGCACACCATTTAATGTCAGTAACCGCTTGAAATTCGAAATTCAAAAGGTTGCGTCGGTCAACGCACCCCCTATGCGTCGATCCAAGCATATTAAAAAATAGTTGTTTTTTGTCTTTTCACTTAAAATTGCAGTGCCAATTAAGTCCTAATTTTGAAAATTGTGTTTTCACATCATGAAAATCGTTTTCTAAAATACTGGGGGACCCAGAAAAGATTTCAAATGATATACCACAGGAATACAAAATGATTTCCCATGATATTTCCAAACCCGTCAAACATTAATTGATAGAAGGGACAAAATATTTTTTTTTTCAAAAATTTAGTCGATCGCGCTCACTTTATGTAAGCAAGAACTTTACCTTAACGGTGCAAGTTGTTGTACACGAGGGGTAGCCTATGAGCATGTTCCGTTGTAGGCCTAATGATGTCCAAGACCATTTTTAGGAAATAAAAACTGGTACTGACGAAGATCACATTTCACCCTATAATCCTGAAAACCCTCTAAAAGAATAAGAAAAAAGGCACCATGAAAGATTTCGTCGATCGACACTTGTAAACTTCCAACTTGCATCGATCGATGGTTCCTATTGCAACATTCGATGGGGACACGTATCAACTCCCCCTAATGACTCATCAAGCCTACGATTGTGACTTAGCAGGGATACAACCCATATGTGTCGATCAACACTTATAGGGAATCTAGGCTTGATGACAGCACAAGACTATTCTGACACACTTGCGTCGATCGACACTTCCATATGTGTCGATCGATGCTCCCAAAATTCTTATAAAAGGAAACTGCTCCCCTGCCATTAGGATAGACAACCAGCAAAAATAGAAAGGGCATAGCAAATTACATTAATCCCCTCCTTAAAAATCCCCCATAGTATCAAGCCCATACCAAAAATATCCCACAACTATACCAAGGTATAGAAATCTCTTCTAAAGTTAGCTTTTAGCCAAGGAGCTTCCCATACACCCCCAAACACTCAAATACACCCACTATAAAATTCCCCGAGGTTATCTCCACAGAAATATTGAGGAAATCGGAAGCAAATGCGGTACTAGTCGATACCGAGTCTTCCAGTCATCCTAAAGCAAACAAAAGGTAACTAAGGGTCAAATATTATTTTCAAACCATTCATTCTTAATCACTACAGGAAGTAATTAAGTGGCATTGGGCCCACGCTCAGAGGACTAGGCCCGCAAAGGTCGTATCTCTCTAACTCATTCCTTTTGCTTATTAAAATAACAAAGTATTTTTCGACACGTGATTTATCCAAATTCAAATGATAAGTAACTATTTCATCCAGAACCATAACCTCTGTTCTATCCGTATAAGAATCCTATTTGGATAAGCTATACCACCATTTTCCTGGAAGAGTTGATTCAGGTGGCGACTCTAATATTGTATAAAATAGGGACCCTGCGCCCCGTAGTAAAAAGGCTAATCCTTAAAGGAGTCCTCGACCCCTATGTCAAGTTGGAAATGCCAAGAATGTTCACACATACAACGAGCCCCACGCTCTAACTGCGACTCCCCGCATTAAAAAATGGGTGCCCCTTATTGGTTGTGCCAATCCAATCTAATAAAAAGAGGAGTCAAGAAGAAAAAGTTTGCCCGCTCACATTTAGCCATGCCTAATAGCATCAAATTACTGCAGTTGGCAAGTTGTGAAGGCAATGGACCTTCAAGATCCTTGTTTCCACCTACTCTAATCATTTGAATATCACTCAACTTCCCAATAGTGTACGGAATTCCACCGCTAAGTTTATAATCATAAAGAATCAACCATTTCAACCTTATAAGATTTCCAATTTCAATTGGAATTGAACTAGTGAGTTGATTGGAGTTGAGATAGAGATGCTGAAGGTTAAACAAGTTGAATAAATCAATTGGGATTTCTCCAGTTATTGAATTGTCTCTCAAGTCTAAATAACTTAAATAAGGGAGATCAGCGAAAAGTTTGTTGGGGATTGAACTAGTTAGATTGTTTCTTGACAAAATGAGTTTATTCAAGGAAAAAAAAGAAGGGAAATTAGTGGGAAGCTGCCCAAAAAAATGAACATACTTCAAATTCAATTCCACCACCAAATTATGGGAATTGCAAGAAACTCTGTACCATTGGCAAGGAGTTTCATGCACCGAATTCCAATTAGACAACATAGAACCACCCCATAGATTAAAAGAGGTTGACTTTCATGATAGAAGTGTTTGTCCTTGTTGATTGATAGAAAAATAGTGAAAGAAAAGGGTAGTACAATAAGGAGAAGGAAAAGGAGTTATTGTGGCATAGGTGTAGTAGAGGGAAGATGAAGTTAATGGTGATGGGGAAGGTAAAATGTGCTTGTTACCTAAGAAAATGAAGAATGGAAGAAGAGAGAAGGGTGAGAGCCGGTGAAATAAAAGAACGAATGAAAGAGGATGCACTGGAAGTCTCATTTTATTTCTTTTACGTGAGAAAATGAAGAATGGAAGGGTGAGAGGTTGTGAAATAAAAGAAAGAAAGCAGATGTAGAGAATAAATTTTCTTTTACTTTGTGCTTTTACTTTATGCTTTCTTGAATAAAAGGAGAGGCTTAAATTAAGTTACAAATTCAAGTGAAAAGTAAATAACTTCAGGAGATAGTTGTATGCCTTAGTTGGAATAGCCTTGGCAAACTCAACAAGTGAAAACCAAAAAATCGAACCAAAACCAAACTATTGGAACTGAAAAACTGAACCAAACAAACAAAATTCATCGGTTCGATCGGTTATTTTGGTTAGGTTTGATTTTTGAACACCCCTAGTAAATAGACTATCTGCTTCATCACATTCTGTGCTAATTCTTCAAACTGAGTTTCCATGCTATCACCACCAACCAACAACCTAATACTAAGATCTGCCATAAAGATTGAACAAATAAAATGAACTGGAGTAGATACATGATAGGATGTAGCTGTTAGATGTACTTGTTTGATGCTTGGATTTATTTGTTAGTGAACTAAACTAGTGTTAATTTTATAGATTGTCCTTCATGTGAACTGATTACTTACCATTGATTATTGTTATATACAAATCTAAATTGTTGGTGAACTAAAGAGAGATACAATTGTATATCTAGACCATAGTCATATTTGACATCTACTTGTAATAAAATGATGAGCCTAGTCATATTTGACATCTACTTATAGTAAAACGATGAGCCTTTATTTTCACAAAGGCATCAACAATATAAATAGGCTTACCAGCACAATATGGTGATATTAGAATAGATTGTATTTAGAAAAGTTGATTATGCTTATGATAATTAGATAAGTATGACATCCCATAGAGAACACAATGTCAAAGCAAATACAGTGCCAACTAAAAGATTAGCTCTAACCAAAAAGTCCTTTTATGAACTTCAGCAAATGTTGCACAACAAGAATCAATTACAATCTGACATATTCAGCTATATTTCCAAAATGGAATTCTCCAGTATAGTCAATACCAATAAACAACACCTATACTGTCTTACATAGACTTTATCAAGGGACCCCATGATATTGTGAGAAAGCAACTGGTTATGAAAAGGCACAGCCTTCTAGCCTACCATAAGAGCAAGCACAATTAGGAGAAGAGTATAGTTTCTGATACTCCTATTCATATTGATAGCCATTTAGATAATATCAAAAGGGGGGAGAAAGCAAAGAATAGTGAGAGTAGATCCAGCATAGTAGTAAAGAGAAGAGCATTAGAAGCATTCCAAGCCCCTCAAGGCAAGGACAAAGAAGAAAACCGCCAGAAGAAGCAATAGCTAGTTTTAGATTAACTAACTTTTGTAATAGTTAGAGATCTTTCATGTACTTGTAACTTGATGATGAGTTAACTGTTGTTAACTCTGAAATGAGTAAAAAGATCTTATTGCTTCTCAGTACAATGTCTAATTGTACTCTTTAATATTGGCATAGATTATGGGGGAGCTAACATGAACTGACATCTTGAATGTCAAGTTTAACTTTTATCTTTGTAGGTTTTTTTTGTTATCATCAAAATAGGGGAGATTGTTAGATCTCAGAAGAAGAACTCCTCAAAACCCAGATAGAATAGTACTAACTCATAACTAAGAAGATCCAAGATGTTTTGAAGATAACAAGAAGGAGCTTCAAGATGACATTGAAGATAACAAAAAGACTCTAAAGATAAGGGAAGACAAGAACCAGGAAATCAAGCTTAGAGGAAAGTCTGAAACTAGTTGTGCTCAAAATCAAAAGGAAATAGAAGTTTGCGCTCATAAGAAAAACATGCTTAGATGAATACAAAAAGATATGAGACTAAATCAACACAAGTTGATATCATATCCTCACTCACCTCACAACCAAAGAAGTATATTTCCCAAAATCACAAGGATCTCAAATCAGACTCCACAAAGAAATCACCAAAGGAAAAGGCATCAGAGGCTATCACGGCTCATAGAAAAAAGATAAAGTACTCATATGCTAAGACAAAACTGCATCAGAACTAGAAGCCTCAAAAGACCAATCTACTATATCAGTCATCAAAGCTCGATACTCACTATTAAAATGTATTCAAGTGAAGAGTTCACATGATACAAGGCAAGCTTAGAGTTAGGAATATTTTATCTTAACTTGTAAAGCATTAATCCAAGGACAGTCATCAGTCAAGAAGAATATCTATTAAAAGAAGGAACAAGCCAAATTAAGAGCATTAGAAAGCTAATTCTAAGAAACACCAAGGATTCCTCAGAATCACATCCATTAGAAGCTCAAGATATCATTCCTAAAGTTGTTCACATTTACTAAGAGGAAAACATCCTTTGAGGAGCATCACTTCAAGGATAAAAGGGATTGACAAGCATCAATGTCCTTCAAACCAACCAATATGTCTGAGAGATTGACAATCCATAAGCAACTCATGTGACCTTTTCCAAGAATAGTAGTCTTAAACATCTGAAATCCTAAAAGACTAGCTACCTAGCTTTCACTAAAAGAGATAAGACATCTCTAAAAAGTGAGTTGACTAGCAAGAACAAAAAGCTACTTTCTGCCACCTAATCCCTGATGCATGGAAAGCTGGAAGCACTAAAACAATATAATGGGAATAAGTCAGAGTATGGATAGAGCTGACCAAGCTTGGACTTATCTAATGGAAGGATTGATTTCAGTCCAACTACAAATCCAACGGTTACAAGGGAAGAAGCTGTTTAGAGACAACGACTAGAAGACTCCTTATAAGATATCCGTTCTGAGGAATAGATTTGTCTTATTTCAACGGTCAAAAATAGTCTCTCTCATAAAGGCATGCATCAACGGTCAACTTCAGCAAGAGAGTATAAATACACATCTATCTACAACACTTAATGTGTCAAGCAACATCACAAGTGCACACATCATAACATATTAGTGCAAACTCTAAAAAGCAAACATATTCATCTTTATATCTGTTTATTATTCAAAATCTCGATTAGAATAACTCAACTCAAATATGTTGGAAGTGCTACTTGATAACAATGTACAAAAGCACAAATTCATCAATCAATCCATTGAAAAAGAAGGTGATCAAGAGCTAGGCAAGGGGAACTTGGCGAGGCTTTTGAGTCATAAAAGACAATGTGAGAGTGCTGAGGTCTTTAACTCCGCTTATAACTTGACGAAGTTGGTGAGGTAGAAGAATCTAAGAGGAAGGTACTCTTAGATTGAGGAATCCGAAGTAGCAAGAGTGGTGTACTTTGTGTGTAGAATTTCGGAATTGCAAAGGTTTCTCTCCCTCTGAAGGAGTGATATAGTGGATTTACGCTCAGAGGAGGAAACTCCGGGGACTGGATGTAGGCAGGATTGAACCAGTATAAAAACCTAGTTTTGATCTTCTTAACCTTGCACTTATTTACTTTGAGCAATTTACATTGATTATATTCTACTATTAAGTAAACAACAAACATCAAACACAATCATTCATCAATAAACTTGTGTCAACATTCTAAATTACATCTGTTGAACAAAAAGTTTATTATTTCACATCCACATTCAAAAATGAGTCAATCACCCCTCCCTCTGACTCCTATATCACACCCTTATAGGGATCAACATTTTCTATTCTCTCTTTCACATTGAAGCAGATTTTGGTTGAGTAATGCTTCTTTGTTTAAATTTCTTTAGTTCTGTGATTTTGATAGAGTTTTAGCTTAGTAGAAATTCCAAGTGTATTCACCAAGTTCTAATGCTTGCCTTCTTGCTCCTTTTATAGTGTGAAGCTTGAAACTAGCCGTTGAATTTCACTTGGCATCTTCTACAAATTGTAAGCTCAGCTATCCACCTGTTGCTTCTTCAAATCGATCTATTGGGAGATTGAATCATATTGTTGTGAGATAAAAATTAAACCGTTGTGAGAGGGGTTGAATTTGTTTTGGAAATTTGAATTTCTTCTCTCTTGATGCCGGAAATACATTTTGAGAGAAACTGGCACTCCTTTGCTACGTGTCACTTTTCCATTGGTTCTGTTACTCTGAAGCATTTGCAAAAGCACGTGATGGCAGGAGAACTACGCTGCATTTAATCCATTTTGACTTTTTCCTTTAGCAGCTTTTCTCCAAAAAATATTTGTTGCATAGCGTTGCCTGATGTCGCCATTTAATTCTTTTTGTCTTTTATATGATGTGTAACTTTGATTCCCGTAAATGGTGAAATAGATAAGAATATTTTTTCTTTCCATAAATGGAAAGCTCAGTGCACACGTGATAACAAATTTACTCGACCAAAGATGTATTTAATAAACACATTTGATAAACTATCTAAATAACGAGCGCTGAGTGAAAAGTACTCAATCTAGGGACAAAAGTAACTAGTTAACTCAAGACACACTGAGTTAAATTATAGAACTAAGTTAACAAAAATATTTAACCCTACCCTTGAGTAAATATATTAAGACAATAAACTTAGTCTAACTAACCTAACATCATTATTGATTTAATTATCTTAAACTAAGCTAAATTAACATTATCAAAACATCTAAGCACTATCGAGTCAACCACTAAGTCAGTCCAACTTGTGTTGGATATATATTAATATTTTACTAATTATTTACAATAATTAGTGATCATTTTATTTTGGTAAGTAGAGCTTTAAATTGTAGGAGCTGGGGTTTGAACCTCATACCTCCCTACCTATCTTTAATATATGTACCACTATGCCTAATCGATAGTGATCATTATTAGGGCATCTCCAACCCAACACCACCTTTTTTCACTTCAAACTCTATAATTTGAAATTGCTACAATATTTATTCTCCAACCCTTCACTTTAAATTTCTACTTCAAAATAAAAATATTATTATTTATTTCTTTTTACCTAATTCAAAACAAGAAACAACCAGTCAAACTTAAAAAAATAAAATAAAATAAACAAATAGTAAAAAAACATTAAAATAATTTTTAGAGTTGCAAAAGTGCAACTTCCAGTGGAGCTTCATTTCTAGCTCCAACCCCACTTTGAAGTGGTTCCTTAGTTTCAATACTGTTGTGTGAAGTTTTTTCAGTTCAAATTTTTTAAGCACAATTTACTTGAATTAAATTCAATCCATAAGAACAAGTTGTTTAGGTAACACTTTTCCAATTAAAACGGTGTAGTTTATCGAATTTTTCCAAAATACCTTAACAACAAAGAAGTACAAGGTCTCGTTTACGTTATCCTTTTTCTTTCACTATAGTAGCCATGGCAGCTCGCTTTGCCCTTGCAGCTTCAACATCTTCTCATCCTCTTCTCTCAATCCATTCTTCTTCTTTCAATTCCTTACTTCACGCTGTCTCCCTTAACCTCCCTTATCGTTTTGTTATAAATCTGTTATAAATTTTTCATATATTTCTTCAAAAACTAATATTAGACATTTATCAGGCCTGTAGCAGACATACGGAATTATTCTAGGTTTATAATAGATATATAACACATTTTTATTAGATTTGTAACAAATAAAAAGAACATACAGATTATGCCAAACACTTTTATAATAGTCATATTTAATACAAAATTATTATAAATCTGTTATATATTTCACCAAACACTTGTATTAGACATTTATCATGCTTGTAGCAGACATACAGATTTATTCTACATTTATAACAGATATATAACACATTTATATTAGATTTATAACAGATTTATAACATATATAAATCTAGTACAAATCTACTACAAGCCTGATAAATCTTCTACTGAAACATAAGAACAAATAATGAATTTGTTATCATCTAATAAATTGATTTGGTTGGAATGGAAACTCCATCTACCTTGAATCCAAAATATTTGTTATCATCCATCCATAATCCATTCACATGAACGAAAATAGGAGTGTTGTTTATCTTCAATAGTTGAAAATCAATTTGAAATTGCAAGAGAAAAAAATGCGGATCATTTTATGATTGTGTCAATAGAAGGTGAAGAAATTGCTAATGAATAAATGATTTCAGATGAAAAGATATAAGAATGAAGCAACATTCAAGAACGACAATCTCTATTAAGAGAAAACGATATCGAATAACTTTCCTATTTTGTTGGTTTATATATGGCGTATTTTAATTAATTAGATTTACAAATTTTCTAAATTGGCTGCAGGCAAATTATTTTGCACAGTTTAGTGCAATTTAATGCTTTTTCCTAATAAAATATTCCTAGAAAACTTTGTCCGATGAAACAATTTAACCTTTATAACTATTATGAGTAAAGTTTGTTAAGTTAAAATTTTGTATGCACATTTTAGTCGAATTTACTTCAAACTATGAGAACAAATTTCACTAACAATAAACAAGTCCAAGGTCTCTTTTACATTTCATCCTCTCCTCTCAACCCATTCTTCTTATTTCAATTCCTCGTTCAACGTCCATCGTTGTTCTCTCTCTCTCTCTCTCTCTCTCTCTCTCTCGGTCACCCCCGCCTCTAAAAAGCCTCTTATTGCTTCCGCTGCCACCAACAAAGCTGCTTCTGCCCTTAATTGTGTCTCTAATATTGAAGGCCTTGTCAATTTGTCTCAAGATTATGAAGGTGTACTCTATCTCCTTTCCTTATTGTGCTTCTAATTGCAATCCTTGAGGTTGGATTGTCCCCCTTGTCTGATTTTTCTTTAAAAAAATTAGGGATTATAATGCATTGATATGGTTTATCTACTCTTTGGTGTACGCATTTTGGCTAGATATGAAATTGAACAAATTTTCAATCTTCATTGAAATTTATTCATCTATAAATGTTAGATTATTTATTCGTCTAAGGCTTATGATGTAGCTGGTATAGAAGAAACGGAAGACCGGGATCTCATAGATCAAGATAGTTTTGACAACACTTTGTGCAAAGTGATGTAATACACCCAAATCCACTGCAATCTTTTTCCAGCTTGCTCAACTTTCATAGCTCATTCAAGCATAGGCTCAGATTTCTCTAAACAATTTGTACACACAGAATATGCTCGCGTCATCCCTCCTCCTATTCAGACAATCAAGTAATAGATTGTAGCAACTTCATCACTTCATGTACAAATCTACCTTTACTTAATACAACTTGGATAGTAGATACATGAGTTAGTTTAATGGATTGCAGAATTTTAGGCACATTAGGACTGTGAGTGTTACGGAATAGTAAAAAGTTACAGGCTACACATCTAGGAGATAGTTATGAGTAATAAGAGACCAACAAGGAAACATAGCATCTTAAAGATTATCATTGTTCTTCATTGTAAGATGGAAATAATGACATCATTGAAAAAGATAAAATGTATCCCATATCTTCTTTCCTATCCTATGACATATTATCTAAGGAACACAGAACCTTTTCAATACAGTTAAGTAGAGATAAAGAGCCTTAGTCCTACAAAGAAGCAGGAGTGGTTAGATGCTATGTTAGTTGAGCTAGAAGCCTTAAATAAGAATAGGACTTGGGATGTTGTTTCTCTAACAACTAGACCAATAGGGTGTAAATGGGTGCATAAGATTAAAAGGAAGAGTGATGGATTGTTGCAAAAGGATCGATGATTACCACTAGTTGTGCAACTTGACATTAACAAACGCGCGCGCTCGTGCGTACAGACACGCGCACAGACACACACACACACACACACACAGATATATATATATATATATATATATATTGGAACTTGGAACTCCACCTTGACAGCATCTGTTATTAAAAAAAAGTATGTCTATGGAGCTTCTAAGGGCAACATTTAAAATTACAGTGCTCAATTTCGGTAATTGGTTGGAAAAACCATCAAATTTTATGTTTCTGAGTGTTAATGGATACTCGTTTTGTTCCTTTATTCATGTTTTAGTCATTAATAGATACTCTTTTCTTTTGCTCATTATAGTGTTTGGAGAATTGTTTACTTTTTCTATAAATTTGAGTTGCCTTCAATCTAAAATTTGTGGATATAATGAGTTTATTTTGTTGTATAATAAGGACTTCATATTGACATTGAAGAACTAGTCTGGAAAATGTATATTAATGGTTCTAATTTAGATTTATTAAAGTAATGAAAGAAAAGGAATAAACTAGGAAAAATAAATAGAGATCAAGGGCTCCGGTTATGCATAAGGTACCGGTTATATATAAATTTATCGAGGCACAAGGCACCGATTATTTATCGAGGCTGGAGGCCTTATTTGTAAATAAGGCACAACACAAGCCATCAGTCATTTACAAAGCCATGTTTATCTATCCAAGAAATACATTTAATCTTTGGTATTAGTTGTTTCATTAGGAACCATGCCTCTATCACATTAACAAAATCAAGTTTTTGCTATTAACTAGAAAATGAAACAACTGCAAGCTTTCCTTTTAGTAGGCCTCATTTCCCTGACTAGTTCTAACTTTTCTTAAAAGCATAAGCACATCTTTCATGGTTGGCCGGTCCTCTGCCCTGTTAGTGGTGCAAAGCAAAGAAATTTCCAGAGCTAGAAGAATTTCCTCTATTTGTCTATCATCTTGATTGTAGTTTAATTTTGCATCTATGATCTCTAATGGATCTATCTGCTCTCTCACCCATTGAGTAATGTGTTGCACCTCCTCCCAAAATGATGGATCTGCTGGGTTTTTTCCAGTTATTATTTCAAGCAATACTACTCCATAGTTGTACACATCACTCTTGTTCTTTCGTTTCTACATGCATCCATACTCTGTAATTCTATATTTATTAATGATTATCTTCTTAACTTAATGAATTTGATAAATTATACTTGTACATTACTCACCGTGAGCAATGTATCTGTAGGATTCTGTGAATTGGGGGCTGTCATTTTCAACCAACCTTGACAGGACAAAATCAACAATGCAAGCCTCATACTTAACACTAAGGAGAATAATGTGGGCCTTCATGTCTCCATGAAGAATAGCAGGCACACAATCATGGCGCAGATACACTAATACCTCTGCTACCCCAATTGCAATCTTGAATCTTATGCTCCACTCTATTGATATGCCTCTTCCTTCATGTAATAGCTCTCCTAATGTGCCATTGCTCTTGTAATTATAGAAGAGGACTTTGGTTTGGCTATTGGCTCCCCATAAAATTAATCGAATGATATTTCTGTGGCGTATATTGGCTAGTGTAGCTATCTCCAAAGAAAATGTTGTTGTTGAGGATTCCTCCTCTAACTTGAATCTTTTCACAGCTACTGTAAATCCTGAGCCCAAGATGACTTTATAAACCAATCCTGATCTTCCACTTCCTATAAAATTGGCACATGTTAAGAATCGAGCCACTTCTTCCATTGATACATAAAGCTTCTGATACAAAGTTATCTCCTATGGCCCCATCTCAGGGTCTTTATTGCTAGTGAGATCACCATCTTGGGATCGTGGGCATGGCTTTCTGCTTCAGAGGAGGATAATGTAAAACGCAGCTAGGATAACTCATGCAGTACAAAATAGCACCATAATTGTAAT
This sequence comes from Euphorbia pulcherrima, assembly GCA_947683365.1. Classification (NCBI taxonomy): domain Eukaryota; kingdom Viridiplantae; phylum Streptophyta; class Magnoliopsida; order Malpighiales; family Euphorbiaceae; genus Euphorbia; species Euphorbia pulcherrima. Next base: position 18,648,602 of record CANTUS010000002.1, read on the forward strand.
AAAAGCAGCCACTACATGTTTACTTACATTGTCATTGGCATTGGCACACTGGTTACCTGAGAAACAAAGGTTCGGATTCTCGGTCATAATGCTAAGGGGAAGCTTGGAGAAAAATGGTGTTTCTCGTACACTGCCTAAGAAATTTTTGTGGGATATATTAAGGCCACAAGATTTTGCAAAGTTACCAGGTATTGAAGATCTCATGTTAGCTTATTGTTGGAGAGATCCATAATCCCAAGCTTTTATAGGTTAGAGAACTCGACAGGGATCTCATTAGCGAGTTGATTGCGGCTTAGATATTCAATGCAATTTCAACGGATGTAATTTTTCCCACACTAGCCGAAATATTCCTCAAAAACTGGTTACTACTTAAATCTAATAAGCTATAACATGGAGCATGAGCAGAGTTGGACATGAATGGATCCTGATAACCGATTCTTGGCTAGAATTAGATTTGTGAGTGAATTCAGTGATCTAAGACTTGGAGCCAATATCCCCTCAATTAGATTATCAGAAAAATCCAACAACTGCAGGAAAAAAGCTTGCTCAAATTCGAGGGCAGTTTTCCAGAAATAGAATTTGAATGCAAATCCAAGAACGTGAGACTTTCACAACCAGAGATTTCTTCCGGTATAACTCCACTCAGACGGTTGGATCCAAGATCCAAAAGGTTCAAGTTCTTAAAGTTTCCAATCTCGGGTGGAATCGAACCGAAAAACTTGTTGTCACTGGACTAAAATTGAATAAGTGAAGAACAATTGCCAATATCCCTGTGGAATTTGCCTAGAGAGATTGTTGGAAATGAGATCAAGTCGGTCGCGTAGCTTGAGCTAGAATATCCATCCCGAAATGGGGCCCATCAAGCTATTTTGGGATATATCAACAGCCTCCAAATAGTGACAGTTTAAAGTGGAAGCTGGAATATTTCCTTCAATCTTGTTCTCCTATTGAAGCAGTGAGGTTAAATTCCCCAAATTACCCAATTCAGAACAAATTTCACCCGTGAGTTGTACTATACAAGTGGATTTGAGTTATCTATTTGCAATTTCCCAGTTGCCTTGGAATTTCACTAGATATTTTATTAACACTGATCTTGAGGACTCGAAGTTTTGTCAAATTTTCAAATGATGCTAGAATAACTCCGGTGAGGGAATTCAAGGCACACTCAATACCAAGCATCTATGCATAATTTCCTAGCTCAGGTGGAATAATCCCAACCAGCTGATTTTGGGAGAGCCACAATGTCTCCAAACTAGGGAGATTACCCTAGCACACGGGGATAGATCCAGTGAAGGAATTGTCATTAAGGTAGATGATTTGAAGGGAAGTATGATTACACAATTCCGGTTGAATCTGGCCAGAGAAAAGAAAACTGTATATTGCAAATTTCTTTAGTTTCTTCAACTGACACAGACTTGAAGGAAAAAATGTGATATACTAGTTTTACCATGCCTAATAGCATCGAATTTCTGCAGTTGCCAATTTGTGAAGGCAATGGACCTTCAAGATCCTTGTTTCCACCTACTCTAATCATTTGAATATCACTCAACTTCCCAGTAGGTGTTGAATTATACCGCTAATTTTATTATCATAGAGAATCAACCATTTCAACCTTGTAAGATTTCCAATTTCAAATGGAATTGAACCAGTGAGTTGATTGGAGTTGAGATAGAGATGCTAAAGGTTAAACAAGTTGAATCAATCAATTGGGATTTCTCTAGTTAATGAATTGTCACTCAAGTCTAACTAACTTGGATGAGGAGATCAGCAAAAATTTTATTGGGGATTGAACTAGTAAGATTGTTTCCGGACAAAATGAGTTTGTTCAAGGAAAACAAAGAAGTGAAATTAGTGGGAAGCTGATAGAGATGCTAAAGGTTAAACAAGTTGAATAAATCAATGGGATTTCTCCAGTTAACGAATTGTCACTCAAGTCTAACTAACTTAAACGAGGGAGATCAGCAGAAATTTTATTGGGGATTGAACCAGTAAGATTGTTTCCTAACAAAATGAGTTTGTTCAAGGAAAACAAAGAAGTGAAATTAGTGGGAAGCTGCCCAGAAAAATGAACATACTTCAGATTCAATTCCACCACCAAATTATGGGAATCGCAAGAAACTCCATACCATTGGTCAGGAGTTTCATCAACAGAATTCCAATTAGGCAACAAAGAACCACCCTATTGGTTAAAAGAGGTTAACTTTCATGACAGAAGAGTTTGTCATTGTTGATTGATAACAAAAACAATGAAAGAAAAGGGTAGTAATATAAGGAGAAGGAAAAGGAGTTATTTTTCCATGGATGTAGTAGAGCGAAGATGAAATTAATAGTGATGGGAAAGGTAAAATGTGCTTGTTACCTAAGAAAATAAGGAATGGTAGAAGAGAGAAGGGTGAGAGGTGGTGAAATAAAAGAAAGAAAGAAAGAGGATGCACTGGAAGTTTGATTTACTTTCTTTTATGTGAGAAAATGAAAAATGGAAGGGTGAGAGGTTGTGAAATAAAAGAATGAAAGCAGATGAAGAGAATAAATTTTCTTTTACTTTGTACTTTTACTTTATGCTTTTTTGAATTAAACGAGAGGCTTGAATTAAGTTACAAATTCAAGTGAAAAGTAAACAACTCCAGGAGATAGTTGTATACCTTAGTTGGACCAACCTTGGCAAACTCAGCAAGTGAAACCAAGCAAATCCCAAGCCAAATACTAGGGGTGTTCATCATAATAACCGAATCGAATTGAACCTAAATCACTGAAAATCGAAAAACCCTAAAAACATAAACTGAAACTAAACAGAAATAAAAAAAATAACCAAACTGAACCCACAATTAAATTTGGTTGGTTCAGTCGGTTAAACTGAAAGAAATATTATAATAATTAGCAAACCATAAGTTGTTGCTAAGAATTTATGTAAATTTTCAATTTAAAGAAAATAATGAAACATTTTCCAACATCTTTAAACTATTTCATGGTATAGCACCTTAGCTCTTTCAACAGTGAAAGTAAATAATAATTTTGAAACATAATATAAGTCATAAAAATACATGAAAATTCACCTCAAACTATTATATAATTGTTAACTAACCTTAGCAATAGATGATAAAAAAAATTGGCAGAGAATGGTTGGCCGTAGGAATTTGAGTAATTGTAGTATTGTAATTAATTAAGTGTTTTAGGAATCTATATCTTCCTAAATAGAATGTTAAAATTAATCTAGTTAATGGTTGGCGGTTGGAATTTGATTAATTGTAGGATTGTAATTAATTAAGTGTTTTAGGAATCTATATCTTCCTAAATATAATGTTAAAATTAATCTAGTTACATTACAATATATATATTAGTTCAGTCGATTATATCGGTTAGGTTCGGTTTTTGAACACCCCTATTAAATAGACTATCTTCTTCATCATATTCTGTGCTAATTCTTCAAACTGAATTTCCATGCTATCACCACCAACCAATAACCTAATACCAAGATCTGCCACAAAGATTGAACAAATAAAATGAACTAGAGGAGATACATGAAAGGAAGTAGCTATTAGATATACTTGTTTGATGCTTCGATTTATTTGTTAGTGAACTAAACAAGTGTTAATTTTATAGATTGTCCTTCACGTGAACTGATTACTTACCATTGATCCTTGTTATATGCAAATTTAAATTGTTAGTAAACTAAAGAGAGATATACTTGTAGATCTAGACCATAGTCATATTTGACATCTAATTGCAATAAAATGACGAGCTTTTATTTTCACAAAGACATCAACAGTATAGATAGGCTTACAAATACAATGTCGTGATATTAGAATGGATTGTATTTAGAAAATTGGATTATGCTTATGATAATTAGACAAGTATGACATCCAATAAAGGACACAATGTCAAAGCAAATACTGTGCCAGCTAAAAGATCAGCTCTGACCAAAAAGTCCTTTTGTGAACTTCAGCAAATGTTGCACAACAAGAATCAATTACAATCTGCCATATTCAGCTGTATTTCCAAAATGGAATTCTCCAGCATAGTCAATACCAATAGACAACACCTATGCAGTTTCATTATATCGTGATTGGATCATGATTGAAGCGAAACAACAAGGTGTAGCTCAGTTGACAACGCAGACTGAGTAAGTTGGAGGAGAACATGGTTCGGATTCTAGTAAATACACTTGTTGGAAAGGGTGAGGAGCCTTAACGATGACTAAGCTCCGAACAAAACTATCTAAATAAAGATACTTGTAAAAATTAAAAAAAAATCATAATTGGAGCGCCAATCTAACTAGTTAATTACCACGCTCAAGTTACTGAGCACTAGTCAGATAGCTATCATGCATAATTTAGCTAGTTTTACTTTATACTATTCATTATGTAGAATTTCAGTTGATCTTTTATTACCATATATAGCATTTTAATTTCAGCCAATATTATTGCCACAAAATTATTATATCAAATGTGATTTAATAGCTACATAAAAAATTTGCATCAATTATATTCCAAAAAAAATAAAAAAGAAAACTTCAACTAAGATGATTAATAACTCCTTTCTCCAAAAGTTGTATACAACAAGACCACACTCCAAACAAGTTCTGCAGTAGAACATCACATTCCTAACATTGTCTATAACAGCAGGTAGAGGACTCACCTCCTTTTTATAAACTTAAAAAAAGGACTTTTTGTTAAATAATTAGATATAAAGTATTATAATTCCTTATAAAAGATTAAAAAAAATATTAGTAACTCGAATTACAAAATATAAAGTATTTAACATAAAAAATATAATACCGAAATTAACCTTTTAACCGTTTAGTTAAAAAGAGAGGGTTCTGTTGAGGCCCGAATCATTTTCCTTAAGACAGATTTTGCCTCGTATGGTAAATTGTTTCCCAGGATACAACAACAGACGTTAGGCGAACACAACCAACTGTAGAATATCAGCGAGGTGGAACTTAAAAGGAGCTAGAGATACTTGACAAACATAGGAGGAACAAAGGACTACAAATATTTGTATTTTTCATTTGTATCTTTGCCCATAACCATTATATATATATATATATATATATATATATATATATAGCAAAGTATGGAAGAAAATTAAAAACAAAACAAAAGAAGCATCAAAATTAATGCATGAAATTCAATGCTAAAGAAAAACGAAACACAGAAAGTTAAAGAAAAGAAACAGACAAAGTATTAATATTCAAGAATATAAATCTGATGATTTACGTTTCTATTTTTAATTCTATTTTCTTTTAATTAATTTTTCAACAATTCCCCATATAAAAGAAAATAAGAAAACGACTAACTCGATTCGGTGATGATATTCTACATTAATATTTTCATAGGATAGGTGGATTACAAACCTTGAACCTTTCCTTTTGAAAGTATATTTACTTTACTGGCTGACTAGTAAACGCGATGTCCTTAAACTATTTTGTCGTTTGTGTAAACGATCATGTACCTTAAACAAATATTAATCTAACTCGGTGTTTGGTTCTCATGTTTATGTTCATTATGGTCGTGAACATCTCTTGGTTCTACAAGAGTTTCAGATAACTAAGCCCCATTAGTTTCTTTTGAAGCGACCCGACTTCAGTCTCACATGGGTGATCTCTTTTGCTCAAAATTGTGATGCATAAAGAATCATTAAAAGAGGTGGTTAGCCTTTATCCATTTTGTCACTGTTTAATAGGAATGCACACAGGGTTACCCCCACAGTGACCTCATAAGGTCTATGCAATTTTAGTTGTCCCATTGAACCAAGATGTTGCGATCTCCAGTCAAATATGGTTGGAGTTTCCTTCACATATAGCCTTAATTATTCATGGGCTTTAGTCCCATTCCTTTAGATGTCTTATCAACTTGATCTCAGTTTAACCCATTGGTTAGCGGATCCGTGATGTTATCCTTTGATCCTACAAAATCAGTAGAGATAACTGACGTGGAGATCATTTGTCTAACAGTACTATGTCGATGACAAATGTGTCTCGACTTAACATTATATATAATTTTTTGTGCTTTTTAATCGTTGCTTGATTGTCGCAACGTATACAAATTACAGGCACAGGCTTAGGCCATTCTAGAATATCCTCCAAGAAGTTAAGTAGCCATTCAGCTTCTTCTCCAGTTTTATCCAAGGCCACAAACTCAGCTTTCATTGTGGAATGAGTTATAATCGTTTGCCTTGATGGTTTCCAAGACATGGCTCCTCCTCCTAAAGTTAGCACATGCCCACTTGTACCTTTAGAATTCTTGATGTCAGCTATCCAACTAGCTTCAGAATATGCTTCTAGTACAGTAGGTTCTCTCGTATAGTGCAGTCCATAATTACGCGTATATCGCAAATACCTTAGTATTCTCACGATTGCATCCCAATGGCTTTTACTCGGGTTACTCATAAATCTATTTAAACTACTAACAGTATAAGCGATATGAGGCCTTGTACAACTTGTGAGGTACATTAGACTGCCTATGACCCTTGCATATTCCACTTGGTCTATGCATTCAACTTTGTTCTTGGACAAATGTAGACTTACGTCTAACGGCGTTTTAGCTATACCAATATCACCTTTGTTAAACTTGCCAAGTATCTTGTCCACGTAGTGTGACTATGTCAACATGAGACCGTTAGGTGAACGTTGAACTTTGATGCTTAAAATTACATCAGCTAGTCCCATATCTTTGATGTCAAATTTAGAATTTAACATATTCTAGGTACTTTTTATTGGAAAATTTGCTCTTTAAAACATAGTTCCGAAGTTGCTTCCGGACAGAGGCAACACTTTTCTGATAAGAAAGTGTTGCAGAAACTCAAAAACTGGATCAAAGGCAACACTTCCAGAGGTAACACTTTTGGGGGCAAACTGATCCGGACTGATCTGGATTGATCCGGAGGCAAACTGAGGAGGCAAATGGAATGAAAGGCAATTCTTTTATAAAACTGTTGCATTAGCTTTGAAACTGGACCAAAGGCAACGCTTTGTTGTTCGAAATCTGTTGCAGTAGATCCGGATGCACTACTTAGGCAACGCTTTACTCAAAATAAGCGACAATTTTTGCTGAAACCGAATTTTGCCCTTCAAAAGCTGTAAATGTTGATCTTAACCACTAGGAACATCACTAAAACAACAAGAACAAAGTCATAAGCGCTAGGATAAGTTGGGTCGAGTAGGAGACTCTGTCCTTAAAGGATACTTCGTAGTTCCTTCCAGGATTAAACAACTCCTTCAAACTCGATTTGAGTTTGGATACAAGAATCAGAAATGCTTATCATATCCTAAAATTTTGGGAGAAAGAAAACTATAATATTCTGTTCTCTTCTCATATGGAAAAACCCACCAACCTTTTTATAAGCAATAAAATGGTTGTTATTAGTGGCGGAACCAGGATTCTATTAGAGGGGGGTGGAATTTCACATGAAACTATTTTCCAATGAAAGAATATGCCGGCAAATAAAATTTCCGATGAAAAACTTCTTAATAAAAAAATCAATGAATGCATTAAAATTTTCATTATTTTCCCAAAAAGACTGATCTAACTACTCTTTTATGTGACAATTATCTAGACAAACTATAAATTAATTGATTAATGAGAAATCAAAAGCATCACAAGAGATGTGTACTTGTGGACCTGTGTGGTAGTTTTATAGTTGTATAAAGAACACTTTCTTCGTATACTCCCAAATTAGTAAAACCAGCTACAGTAATATTAACTGACATGAATTCAACTAACAAACATTCGGTTCACTACTGCTTAAATATCATATATGATCCATTAATTTAAATATTCACTGCTTAAAACAACTAAACAAGCTTCTTCAATATCCAAATCCGGAAATCATATCACAAAAAACCCCAACACATCATCCAATTCACCAACTTAAATATCCACCACTTAATAAAAAAGAAACATAATGAGAAAAAAAACCATATAAACATCCAATTCACAAACACAATAAGCAAGCCAAAGCATTTTTTATTGATATCCAAGTATCTAACATTTCAAAATTCAACAGACACAGACACAGATACAGTAAATTAAGAGAAAAACTAATTTTGTTGGGCATTGAGTGTCGAGCGTTCTCTGTTGTCCGAAGCTCAGCAACTCAGCCATGATAGGATTTCACAAAGTAAAAACTTTAATTGAAAATCTGAAATTGAGAGGTGGAGATTTCGGGAATAGGGTTTCTTTTGAATTATATATAACCGAGAGTAGACAAAACGACATCATATTAGTTTTAAAGTTTTAAAATCAAAACGGCGCATTTTAGTATATAAATAAGGGCAAAAAATTACAATCAGAAAGGGAGGAAACCGACAGTCAAAAGTTGCAGTCAAACAGAAAGGGGGCGACGGAAACAATGGCTGCCTCCAGCAAGGATGTATCTAGGTGGGGGGTCTGATTTCCCAGTGATGAGGGGGCCCTTCGCCACCCCCTGGTTCCGCTAGTGGTTGTCATAAAATAATAAAAAAATGCCTTTAAAACTGTAACAGACGGCAGTCACAAACACTTAATCAAAATATAACCGTTATAGAATTAAATTTATTAAAAACTCACTTTTATGAAGGTAATAAAGTTTGTAACTTCTACCATAAACAATTTTTACCACAAGATATTTTTCTCATTAAAAAATATCATAAAACTTATTCTTTTGAAAGTAACAAATCACTTATTTTTCAAACAATCCCCCACAACTTTTAAAAGAAGTTTAAATAAAAAGAATTTTCTGGATATCTCGAGTTTGACATATAATGCATGGAACTGGTGTCTGGTGGACTATGAACCAGAACTTGATAGATGAAATTTAACTTATAGAATATTTAGTGAAACATGTAGATTCTATGAACCAAATAAGCACTATTGATGATATATATCTCATAGAAGTGGCCCCACTTTACACTTACATAGGTGATATCATCAAGTGTATATTGCACTTTATACACCACTCATAAGAGCTATGAAATCTCATTAAGAGTCCTTTTGACTTAACCTATCAAGATATGCAACATAGCACTTTTCACACATCTAGGATTTGGGACAATAGTTATAGTGCTAGCAGAACTAATGGAAGGCTTGTTTGTACCTATATGAACCTATTCCGTGAGATCTCCACTCATGTAGGTTGGGTTTCGACCCTTTATTAATTTCTAATTGGCATAAGCCCCATCCTCTCTGATGTATCAAAAATAAATTTACTTTTCAAAAATTTAATTTTAAAATATTAGTCAGATGATTTAATCAGAATCACTCTAGACTTAAATGGATAAAATTCCATATCAATAATATGTCTCAAACGTATACGTATATTTTTGCCATTATAGGTCTTATTTCTCAAAATATATATTGCACCTTGGCATTCTCAATATATTTTGCAATCTCAATACATTGCATGTGTTATACACTTACTAAGAAAGTTTTTCCAACTACTTAGTCTCATTGTATATTCCAACTCTCAAGCAACTAACTCTTAACATAGCTTGCTTATAGTTGGCTTTCATGTTATTGTTCTATCACCAAATGTGAGAATATAGCCACTAATGAAATTATTCCATATGAATTAAAAAATTCACTCAATGTCATGGTTCCCTTCAAGAACAATGGGAAATTCACTAATGAATTTCTTATATGAATCAAAGATTCACTCAACATCATTGTTCCTCTCAAGAACAAATGGGAAATTCATTATATAGAATACCATATTTAATGGTTTCTCTTAAATATTTCTTAAGCCTCAATATGACTTCTTTATAATCAATGACTAGATTATGTGTATACTTGCTCACATAGCATATGTTATGTCTCAATATGTGAAACTCATCAAGTACAAATGCATACTTGAATTTAGCCACTAAATCATCACTATCTTCCTCTTATTAAGTATAGAATCATAAGGGATACTCACATAATTTACATCATAAAACTTAAACTTCTCAAGAAGTTTCTCAACATAGTGTTCTTTGGGTTAACAAGACACTCTCATTCATCCTTATGATTCTCATACTCAATATCACATTGGCTTCTCTTATGTCTTTCAAGACCAATATTGATTACAAGATTATCTTTATTCTATTGTCAACATCAATACTCGGAATAAAGATAAACACACATATACCATTAATCACTTTAGTATATACACATATATCCGCCTTAAGAGATCAAAACTTCTCAACTCATTATTTAGGTGCTTGTCACTAAGTCATATAAAGACTTTCTGAACTTTTCATCCATGTCTAGGCCCTACACACCCGTCAAGTTGCACCATATATAAAAACTTTATTTTGAAAGGGAATTTTAACACCCATGTGGTGAATTCAATTGTAAAAAGAAGTTATAGCAAAAATATAGAAGAATTATAATCTAAAACACAAGTTCTATATTCCAAAGAATGGAAACAAACTCAAAATAAAAAACTTCTTGCACACACTTTGATTCGGAAGATGAAATAGTCTGCCAGTAATAAAAGATCAGCTTCAGTCAAACACTTATAAAATTTTCACCAAAACTTTCTTTTCTAAGTCTTCTTGCCTTTCATCAAAATATCATTTTCAAACTCAATTTGAAAAATAGGTGCAACCAGGTCAACATCCAGAACAATACTTAAAAATGGAAACTTCTCTAGTCTTTATTGAAAACATTCACAAAGAATTTGTTTTCTTTGTCTCAAAGATATTATTTCCAAGTACATCACTATATTCAACATAACTAAATATACAAACTTTGTATCTATGTCTCTTTATATAGGTTCAAGAATAATAACCTTAATAAGACACCCCCACACTTTTGAATATTTCAAATTAGGATGATAATCCTCTCATTTCTCATATGGTGTCTTATAGGTTTCTCATGTGAAATTCTATTTGTATAGAAAACTTAACAAATAGCCTCACCAACAAATATCTCAAGTATATATCTAACATATTAAATATGAAACTCACATATATACTTAATAATAACTCACAACATGTTCTCATGTGCCTCAAGTTTACTAGAAATTATAAATCATCAAATTTCAAGGTAAAAGCACCAAAATTATACTTATATAAACACATATGGCTACTAGCAATTTTGCAAACCTGAAATCTGCTTAGTTCCAGATTTTATGAGTCCACTTCAACTCAAATTTTGAACATGTAAATGAAGTTATTTGACAAAACTTTCTTCTACTCATAAGAACATATATGTCTTAAATTTCCAACGCCACTAAAAACACATAAAACTGATTAGTATAACTAAAGTTATACGACAAACAATTAGCTGCGCTCAAAGCTGAAATTCCAGAAAATCGAGATTCTCATCTCAACTTCAAAAAAAATTTCAACTCACTAAACAAAAGAATTTGAAAAACATTCCTTCTGAACATATCTTCATCTATGTCTCGTAAAACCATAGAAATAAGAATCATGCAAGACGGATCTGTAAAACTTAAGAAAACTCATAAACAACCAAGGGTGTGCAAAGCTGAAACTTTTAGCAAAAACATAACACAAGAGTTTTATCACAAATTGTATATCAACAAAACTCCAATAAACTTGAAATCTAGTTGTCCCAAAACAACTTAATTCAAAAACATATAAAAACCTCATTTATATCTCATCAAATAAAAAATTTGATTCAATACATAGTTTTGAACTTATGAAATAAAATTACTCATATTCAAAACCTTATCTATCACATGGCAAGACTCGCGATTCAACCCAATAGCAACGAAGAACAAACATGTAAATTAATAATCTTAAATATATTCTATGGTTCATATAGCTCATTCCGACAACACACTATCTTTGGTTATTAAAACCTTGTCGGTCCCAAAAGTTACCTTCACTCCATTTTTGCCTAAAAGGTTCACTAAAACTAGTTCAGTTTAAAATTGGGAACAAGTAGCACCTTATTATGTGCTAAAGATGTGAGCTTAAGGAGAACCTTTATTATCCACTTTCTACTTGGGTATATATGACTATGGAGAATTTTTATCTACTATCACAAATGTGCCTCATTACTCTATAGTCAATAACCCACTCGTTCATATCAATCACCATGTTTACTTGTGAAATGACTACAAAAATAATATCATCTACTTAACTATAAGTTGAGTAGGATTCTCACATTTCACAACTATTTTTCTCCAAATAGGAGCATGGTGGTCACATGTATAAAATTGTTCCCTTTTATATTATTGAAGGTTTTATTACTTTTGAGCGTATAACCATAGAGAAATTCATACCTTTTTCCTAAAAGAGGATTGATCTCTATAATGTTTGCCTTTAAGAATATATTATTCTCTTTAGTTATTCCGATCTCCTTCCAATTGACTTTATTTAGGCCAATGCAACTTCTGCTTACGAGCACCCTCGTAATTGTATTTGGAAATCAAATATTCATAAATATTATTAGCTTCAATTTTTGAAAAATAGCGACACTAAATTTAATTTTTATAAATAAGGAACTTAGCTTATAGTGGAGGAACAACTATTCTCATAGTCTCGAAAGAATTGGATCCCCATGAAGTAGCATAATTTTCCATTACGGAAATATCCTTTAAGATTGTTGGAAAATTTGCTCTTTAAAACATAGTTCCGGAGTTGCTTTCGGACAGAGGCAACACTTTTCTGATAAGAAACTGTTGCAGAAACTCAGAAATTGGATCAAAGGCAACACTTTCAGAGGCAACACTTTTAGGGGCAAACTGATCCTGACTGATCTGGATTAATCTGGAAGCAAACTAATCCGGAATGATCTAGACCCAAACTGGATGAACGGTAACCCTTTTATGAAACTATTGCAGCAGCTTTGAAACTAGACCAAAGGCAACTCTTTGTTGTTTAGAATCTGTTGCACTAGATCCGGATGCACTACTTAGGCAACCCTTTACTCAGAATATACGACACCTTCGGCTGAAACCAAATTTTGACCTTCAAAAGTTGTAACTAATGATCTTAACCACTTGGAACATCACTGAAACAGCAAGAACAAATTCATAAGCGTTAGGATAAGTTGAGTCGAGTAGGAGACTCTATCCTTAAAGGATACTTCGTAGTTCCTTCTAGGATTAACCAACTCCTTCCAACTCGATTTGAGTTTGGATACAGGAAGCAGAAATGCATATCATATCTAGAAATTTTGGGAGAAAGAAAAGTATAATATTCAGTTCTCTTCTCATATGGAAAAACCCACCAACCTTTTTATAAGCAATAAAATGGTTGTTAAAAAATAATAAATAAAATGCCTTTAAAACTATAACAGACGGTAGTTACAAACACTTAATTAAAATATAACCGTTATAGAATTAAATTCGCTTAAAACTCACTTTTCTAAAGGTAATAAAGTTTGTAACTTCCATCATAAATAATTTTTACCACAAGATACTTTTTTCATTAAAAAATATCATAAAACTTATTCTTTTGAAAGTAACAAATCACTTGTTTTTCTAACACTTTTTACCATTCTCTCATTACTTCCAATAATGAGTATGTCATCAACATAAAAACATAGAAATAACATATCCTTCATTTGTAGTTTTGATATATATACATTTGTCACACTCGTTTATATGATATCCACTTGTCATCATGACATCATCAGATTTCGTATGCCATTATTTTGGTGCCTGCTTTAAACCATATAAAGACTTCACCAACCTACATAGTTTCCTTTCTTGACGAGAAGCTACACAACCCTTGGGTTGTTCCATGTGGATTTCTTCCTCAAGATCTCTATTTAGAAAAGTAGTTTTCACATCCATTTGGTGTACTTCAAGATTCCGCAAAGTGGCAATTGCAAGCATCATCCTAATGGAAGTTATTCTTGACACTAGAGAATATGTATCAAAGTAATCAAGGCCTTCTTTTTGTCTATAACCTTTTATGACTAAGCGAGACTTGTATTAATCAATTATTCCATCAGCTTTTAGCTTACGTTTGAAAATCCATTTAGAACTTAGCGGCTTAGTTCCAGGAGGAAGGTCCACTAATTCCTACGCATGATTTTGCAAAATGGAATCAATTTCACTCATGGCTTCTTTCCATAAAGGACTTTCAGTAGAGCTTATAGCTTCTTTATACGTTTGAGGTTCCGCTTCAACCATATACATTAAGAAATCCAAATTAAAGGATTTTTCAACTCTTGCCCGTTTACTTCTTCTATGTTCTTCCTCATGATCCATATTATTCTCTTCTTGAGAATTTTGATCATCTTCTTCAGTCATTGATTGAAGACTATCATAATTATCAAAGTCTTGTTGATTAACTTGACTGTTACTTTTAATAAGTTCTCAAGACCTTTTAGTTCCTAACCCTTTGCCTTTATCCTTACATGGAAACATTTCTTAAAAGATGAAGCATCCTTTGACTCAATCAAAGTGTTCTTATGTACACCCGGGTTTTTAGATTCATGTAAAATAAAAATAATATGCGTTGCTATTACTAGCATAGCTAAGGAAAATACAATCCACCATCTTTGGACCTATTTTTATATGTTTAGTAATGGTTCAATTACCTTTGCAAGACACCCCCACAATTTCAAGTATTTATATGAAGGTTTTCCACCCTACCATAATTTATAAGGGTTTTTATCTTGTTTCCTACGTGGTATTTTATTCAAAAGATAATTCGCAGATAAAACAACATCACCCCACATGTTTGTGGTAAACCAGAACGGGTTAACATTGCATTCATCATCTCTTTTAGAGAACGATTTTTGGGTTCAGCTGCACCATTTGATTGTGGAGATTAAGGTGGTGTTACTTCATGAGTAATTCCATTTTGGGAGCAAAACTCGCCAAATGGTGCAACATATTCACGACCATGATTGCTTCTAACCTTCTTAATTTTATTATCAAGTTGGTTTTCTACTTCTTGCTTATAGAGTACAAATTTCTCTAAAGCTTCATCTTTGCTTTTAAGCAAATATACATAACAATATTTTGTGCTATCATCAATAAAGGTAATAGAATATTTATTTCCTCCTCTTGATTGAACAAATTTCAAGTCACAAATATCTGTATGTATCAAATCAAGTGGTTCTAAATTTCTTTCAACAGAATGAAAGGAAGATCTTGTTAATTTTGTCTCAACACAAGTTTCACATTTATGTGTTTTATCAATATGAAATGTGGGTATATGATTCAAGTCAATTAAATTTTGTAACGTATCAAAATTAACATGTCCAAGTCTACTATGCCATAAATTAGAAGACTCAACATACAAGACATTTTACAGTTTTACTTCTTTGCCAGAAGTCATTTTCAGAATCACCGTTCCACATCCCTTAACCTAGGAAGTAGAGGAATTGCCCATGTATAGCTTCTGCCCATCATCTATAAGAGTCAGTCCAGCAAAAGGCTCTTTATCACAACATACGTGACGGCTAGCACGAGTATCGAGCCACCACTCTTATGGGTTTGAGTCAACCAAGTTGACCTCAGAAATTACTGCACATAAGTCGATGTCAAACACATCTTTAGTAATTCCATCCATAATGTTTGCCTCATTCTTTTTGACCCTTTTTGGAGTTACATTCAGAGGACTTATGTCCCATCTTATTATAATTTAAGCATTTTCCATTAAACTTAGGTTTCTCAGAAATGCCCCCTCTCGGTCCTA
Source organism: Euphorbia pulcherrima (assembly GCA_947683365.1). NCBI lineage: Eukaryota > Viridiplantae > Streptophyta > Magnoliopsida > Malpighiales > Euphorbiaceae > Euphorbia > Euphorbia pulcherrima. The sequence continues at coordinate 18,664,188 of CANTUS010000002.1, forward strand.
TTTGGACTTAGGTTTAGCATGTTGCTTACCCTTATTAGAGTCTCTAAGGACCTCCACCACATTGGCTTTTGCCATAGCTTGATTAGCAACAAATTTGTTAGATCTTCTATTATCCTCCTCTATACAAAGTCAGACAATAAGATCCTCAACAGACATTTCTTTTCATTTATGTTTTAGACAATGTTTAAAATTATTCTAACCCGGTGATAATTTTTCAATTATTGTAGCTACCTGGAAGGGTTCACTAGTATGCATATTCTCAGCTTCCATCCCATGGATTAGTAGCTAGAATTCCTGCACTTGACTCATAACAGGCTTGGTATCAGTCATTTTAAAATCAAGAAATTGGCCTACTAAGTATTTCTTAGTGCCAGCAACCTCGGTTCGGTATTTCATGTCTAAGGATTCCCATAATTCTTTTCCATTTCATTTAATAGTGTATACCTCATATAAATAGGGTACCAAATCATTCAAAATATGGGTTTTGTAAAGAAAATCAGAAATATTCTAGCCATCAACAAATTTCTGAACAGAAACATCAATCACTCCTTCAGGAACAACAGGAGGATCTTCTTTCAGAAAATTTTGAAGTCCCACACTAGTCAAGTAGAATAACATTTTTTGTTGCCAAACTTTGAAATTCATACCTTTGAATTTCTCAGGTCTTTCGGGGATCGTTATAGGGTGTGAACATGAAACCCCATGACTATTAGGCAGAACAAGTCGAGAACTCGAAAGTCCATTTCCATTTAGTCCAAAACCATTAGGACCGAATTGTCCATTTTGGTTAATTTGAACATTAATATTTTCAGTGCCATTTCCTTGAGTAGGCCCACAACTCGTAGATCAAAAAGTAGTTGGCCTAGAAGCTACATAGCCAAAAGTAGTTGGTCCACTTACAAGTATAGAAGCAATAGGCTCAGGACCAATTGGACCAAGTTGTCCATTTGGGCTCTCATTATTTTGGCCTTGAGCAATTTTAGAGCTAATACCTCCATGATTAGCCATGATAAATTCAAAAATTTCAAACAAACCAAATTAGAAAAATTTTAGAATAATAATTAACAGTAATAACTATAACCAATAAAGTATATGTATGATAATTTTTTTAAAAAAATTCCTTTTAAGTCACTTTTAATAAGTTGTCCAAATAAAGTTCAATAATTTGCTCAAAAATTAAGAACCAACGTCACCATAATCCAAGCCACGGTAGTCCATGTATGTCACTATTGAAGGAATATATAATACTAGAAAATTTATCTTAAGATTGTTAGAATAATTAGATATAAACTATATATAATTCCTTATAAAAGATAAAAAAAATATTAGTAACTTGAATTACAAAATATAAAATATTTAACATAAAAAATATAATACCGAAATTAACCTTTTAACCATCTAGTAAAAAAGAGAGGGTTCTATTGAGGCCCGAATCGGTTTCCTTAAGACAGATTTTGCCCCGTATGGTAAACTGTCACCCAGGATACGACAATGACATTAGGCGAACACAACCAAGTGTAGAATATCAGCGAGGTGGAACTTAAAAGGAGCTAGAGATACTTGACAAACATAGGAGGAACAAAGGACTACAAATATTTGTATTTTTCATCTGTGTGTATCTTTGCCCATAACCATGCTATATATATATATATATATATATATATATATATATATATATATATATATATATATATATATATATATATATATAGCAAAGTATGGAAGAAAATTAAAAACAAAACAAAAGAAGCATCAAAATTAATGCATGAAATTCAATGCTAAAGAAAAACAAAACATAGAAAGTTAAAGAAAAGAAATAGACAAAACATTAATATTCAAGAATATTAATTTGATGATTTATATTTCTATTTCTATTTTTATTTTCTTTTAATTAATTTTTCAACACTTTTGCGGACATCTCAAATTGTCAAAGGTATGAAATTCATCCTCTAAACTATAGGGGACAACATTTTTGTCCTCTGCAATCGTGTCTGATACCTCCGTACACAAAAGTATAGGGGACGAAAAATAGGATGTCTTCCGTGTTTTTAAGGATGATATCCATCTCTGAGAATATAGACGAATTTCATCTCTAATATGAGAGAAAATTATCGTCCCTATCGTAAGACAACTTTTTGTCCCTACTTCTAGATACGATAATTTATCCTTAAAAGTGGGACAAATTTTGTCTCTATACAACAAAGAAGACTTGTGTCCTTCATTAGAAGACGACTATTCGTCTTTCAAAAATGGGACAATTCTTGTCCCCCAATTTAATGAGACGATATTTGTTATTTTGAGAGACCATATGCAATGGTCATACAAACAGTCGTTGCACTATTTCAATTATTTGGATGGAATGGAGCAACCATAAGCATTAGATTCACAACAATTTTATACATAATTTGGAAGCAATATCTACATAGTGACAATAATGGAAACAAGAACATTATCAAGCAAATGATGTGTTAACCAGGTGTTTTTGTACCTCATTAAATTATACAACATGTTTATAAATGAACAAGGACTCAGGTTCACAAAACAACTTCAACATTCAAACGTACAAGCATAAACTCACCTTCTCTTACTTTGGTCTTATACGAAAAAGAATGTACCTGTAAATGCATCATGTTCAAATTATAGTGAGCTAAAATACATAGTGCCTAATCATTGACAAAATAAAGCAAACATGTATGAACAAAACTCTATGTTCAAATTCACAGAGACAATTAAAAAGCTTTACATTTTATTTGAATGCTAGTAGAATTAGTAGTTAAAATGTTTTAGCTATCTAATACCTTTTACTATACTAAGATGATGTTTAGTTCGTAGAATGAATATTCCATAGGATTAGAATAGAAATGAATGAAAGTATGTAAAATATGAAAAACTAATAGTCTTTGAATCCTCATAGTTATTAGAATAAACGAATTTGTATTCCATCTTTCATGGAAAGACTATTCCCAAGTGAAATGAAAGAATTTGTATTCGACCTCTCTTGGAATAACTATTCCATCAGTCTTTGAATAACTATTCCATGGACCCAACAATGGCGTTTGATTCACAGAATGTCTATTCCGTGGAATAGAATAGAAATGAATGGAAAGATGTCAAATATAACACATTGTTTGTCTAGAATCCGTCATCACATGGAATAATTGTTCCTAGTTAATATACATCTCATGGAATAAAGATTCCTTCAATTAAAAAAGAAACAGCTATTTCATGAGATATGATGGAAATCGCAAATGCAGTAGAAATGATACTTAAGAAATAACAATGGAATGGATGAAAAGAAGCTTAATATGATTATAATGGAAAAGGAAATGTAAATGCAACAAAAGAGGCACTCAAAGTCAGTACTCTCTCCCAATGATCTCTCCCTCTCTCTCTAGATTTTACCCTAAGATCCAAACTTAGAAAATAACCACTCTCCTCCCTCTACACACACCACGCACCCCCTATATTATGTAAAAACTGCCCTCTAACTAACTATATACCACCTGTAACATTCTTCTCCCTTTTAGAATAGACACTTGGGCTATGAGGTAAATGGGCTAATATGTGCTTGTCACTAGCACTTCTCTATCAAGATGTATGTTAACTAAGATTACCTACTATCATGGATTCTAAACAAATAATGTGTCATATTTGACATATTTCCATTCAATTCTATTTTATTTCACAAGATAGACATTCAAACGAGCCCTAATTACAAAGCACAAATCACTACCTCTAAATTAACACCATCTCGTACACAAAAATGAACATGAATCTAAGTCAGCTAGTGCTTTAGGTTATATAGGATTTTTAAGGGAAAATTCAATGAAGTTGAATGTTGGATCAAACAAACTAAGATCTTGAATTGCAAATGAAAAGGGTCCATTTCAGAAAGGGAAATTGTCAAAAATATAAATGTCTCACTAAAATATTTACAAATTTCACCATTAAGCCAAACAAATTACATATATACAAAATTCACCATTGAGAGATGGTATACAAAGAACAATGCTCAGATGCTTGTGAGGAACTTCAAAACCTCTAAGGATCTAAAAGAGGTTGGAAAATCTCTTCACATACTCAAGCAAGATCTTGGCACAATCTACCTGAAGGCTAAATTGATTCTAAAGTAGAAGAATAGAGTAGTTTGTGCACAAGCAAGAGAAGAGCTAGTCAAAGTTGCCTCCAAAGCACATTCAAGCAAGGAAAAGGCCTTAGAAGATTCAAATGGAATTCTTAAAGCTAGCATCAAGGGGATTGAAGAAAAAATGAGACTTCTATCAATGAAGTCAAAACCTAGAGTGATTGCTTCACTCAAAGAACTCCACAATCAACTAGAAGACGACATCCTACTAAGACAACAAGGCATCTACACAATCTTCAGATGCATGAAAGGCTACATCAAAAAGGAAGAAAGGGATATCTTCCCTAAGCCTATACCCTAAAGAGACTAAGAGTCTAAGGTATATAATTCTTACATAAAATTCATCAAGGGAGCCCATGATATTGTGAGAAAGCAACTGATTATGAAAAGGCATGGTCTTCCAGCCTACTATAAGAGCAAGCACAAGTGGGAGAAGAGTATGGTTTCTTATACCCCTATGCAGATTGATAGCCTTTTAGATAATATCAAAAAGGGGGAGAAAGCAAAGAATAGTGAGAGCAACGCTAACACAACAGCAAAGAGAAGAGCATTAGAAGCATTCCTAGCCCCTTAAGATAAGGACAAAGAAGAAAAGCTCCAGAAGAAGAAATAGCTAGTTTTAGATTAGCTAACTTTTGTAATAGTTAAAGATCCTTTATGTACTTGTAACTTGATGATGAGTTAACTGTTGTTAACTTTGAAATGAGTAAAAAGATATTACTGCTTCTCAGTACAATATCTAATTGTACTCTTTAATATTGGCATAGATTATGGGGGAGCTAACATGAATTGACATCTTGAATGTCAAGTTAAACTTTATCTTTGCGAGGTTTTTTTGTTATCATCAAAATAGGGGAGATTGTTGGATCTCAGAAGAAAGAACTCGTCAGAACCCGGATTGAATAGTTCTAACTCATAACTAAGAAGATAAAAGATGTTTTGAAGATAACAAAAGGAGCTTGAAGATGACATTAAAGATAACAAAAAAAGGCTCTAAAGACAACAGAAGACAAAAGCCTTCAAATCAAGCTCAGATGAAAGTCTGAAACAAGCTGTGCTGAGAATCAAAAGGAAAAATAGGTCTGCGCTCACAAGGAAAGCATGCTCAAATGAATACCAAAAAATATGAGACTAAATAAACAAAACTTGATATCATATCCTCACTTACCTCACAACCAAAGGAGTATATCACCCAAAATCACAAGGATCTCAAATTAGACTCCACAAATAAATCACCAAAGGCAAAAGCAATAGAGGCTATTATGGCTCATAGATAAAAGATAAAGAGCTCATATGCTAAGATAAAACTACAACGGAACCAGAAGCCTTAAAAGACCAATCCATTATATCAGTCATCAGAGCTCGGCACTCATTAGTAGAATGCATTCAAGTGAAGAGTTCACAGGATACAAGGCCAGCTTAGAATTAAGAATATTTTATCTTAACCTCTGAAGCATCAATCTAAGGACAATCATTAGTCAAGAAGAATATCTGTCAAAAGAAGGAACAAGCCGGATTAAGAGCATTAGAAAGCTGATTCTGAGAAATACCAAGGATTACTTAGAACCACATGCATTATAGGCTTAAGATATCATTCATAAAGTTGTTCATATTTACTAAGAGGAAAACATGTTGGGAAATAATGATCCAGAAGAAAACAACTCAAACCAACCATCCGAATAATATGTTTGAAGAAAACAATACTCCTAAGTCCGAGAAAGGATCCGGATAAGATGTTGAAGATAACAAATCCCTAAGTCCTAGAAGAAAGCATTCGGTTAAAGTATGGAAAGGAAACAGACTTCTAACTCCTTGAAGACAACATCTGGAGAAGTTCACATAAGGACTAGCATCTGGTAAAGATTGAGTTTGAAGACACCTGGAAGACTCAACTCTCAAGACAAGGGGTATATTCAAATATTCAAATTCCCCCCAACATTGGTCAGAAGTCAACAAACCTTTTTGCCTTGGAAAAAGAAAAAGTAAAAGCTTACACGTAATTCAGAAAAGGAGAAAAGGACTGACATTGAGAGAGAACAAGGTAACAACCTTTTTAACCTAGACCAATGGATTGGTGCATGGAGCTCAAACAACTGATAAAGCTACCTAAAATTTGGCAGTACATAAAATGCCAAATAGACGACAACTGACACCTTTTTCTCACTAATGCCAATAATTCAAACGAGTTAATTGATGAGTCTAATAGACTAATCAATGGCTCTGGAAGCGCCACTTAATATCTGATCAACGATGAAGATTTAAGATCATACCAATAGTACATAACATGTACATTTATGATATAAGCCTATAAGAGGGAAGCTTTACAAGTTGAGAAGATGCTGGTTGATTTTACAAAAGCTATTACATTGAGAATTCAAGCTATTCAATTAGTGAACTTAATCCCTCTAAGAATCAAAGACTTTAATCTATTTGTAAGGATTCTCAAGTAAGATTATAAACTTGAAGAATCTAAAAATCCAACCTTTTGATAAAATAAAGTGTAAAAATCTCATACTTGGGTGAGTATTGAGATTGCTACTCAGCTTGAACTATGACAGTTTGAGTGGTATATCCCTGTGGGACTCAGCTTAGACTTGGGTAGAGTTTGAGTGGTATATCCTACTAAAGAAAGAGGACTCAACTAGAAGTTGGTGCTTTTGGCGGTGTATCCTACATCCGGAGGAGAATAAATCTCCGGAGATAAATTGTGAAGGCTTGGCTTGTGCCTGGTAAAGAAATCTAACCACTAGTAGATTTAAGCGCAAATGAGGAATCTTCGGGGACTGGAAGTAGGCAGGGCTGAACCAACATAAAAGCATCTGTGTTTGGTTTCTCTAACTCTAAACTTCACATTCAAGCATATTTATATTAAATATTTGCATTATTCGGAGCTTACACTAGTTAGCATCCGAATCATTCATATCACGCTACACAAAGACTTTTTAAAGTCTAAAAATTCTGCAAAAAGGGTCATTCACCCCCTCTGTCCCTAATTAACATTCACAAGGGACCAACAAGTGGTATCAAAGTAGTGCTCACAACTAGAGATCTTACAATCTTGAGCTAAAGGTCCTATTTTGATTAAATAATCAAAATGATTTATAATAACTCACAACTTCTTTCGGAGGGTATGTCTATTACCCAACCTCCACTCTTCACTGGTGAACACTACATGTTCTAGAAAAATTGATAAAAAACTTCATTCAGGCCTAAAGCATGATAGCATGGATGGCCATTAAAGATGACCCATATATCCCTACCTATAAAGTTGAGGGTATTACCACCAGGAAGCCCTCCAATCAATGGGATGAGAATGATTATAAAAAATGTGTGAAAACATAAATGCTATTAACATGCCTTATTGTGCTCTTAGTGTAGCCAAATTTAACAAAATATTAGGATGCAAAATTGCATAAGAGATATGGCAGACACTTGAAGTGACCTATAAAGGAACCAAAAAGGTCAAGGAAGCCAAGATTGATCTCCTACAATAGAAACTTGAAACCTTCAAGATGGAAAAAAAGGATTCAATCAGTAGCATGAAAATCAGATACACCAATCTGGTTAATAAGATAAAAAAAGGCTAGGAAAGGAGATCACTGAAGAAGAAATGGTGAATAAGATCCTCTAGAGTCTCACCAAGGAGGAGGATAACAAGAAGACAACTATTGAGGAAGCTTATGACCTAAAATTTTACAGTTATGATGAACTCATTAGTAATCTCCTAACCCAAGAGCTATCCTTGGAGAGATACAATCAGTAAGAAAAGAAGCCTGAAGAGAAAAAGAAAGCTATTGCTCTCAAGGCAGACTCCTCTAGAACAAACTCCTCCGAAATAGAAAAACAGTCTAAAAGATCTTCCTACAAGAATGAAGTAATGGCCATGCTACCCAAATAATTCAAAAGATTCCTGAAAAAAGGAAGAAAGAAGATCAAGAAGGAGTTTTAGAAAGTATGACTCTAGAAACGGAGAGAAGGCAGTTCCAAGAAGGACAAGTACAGAAAGGGTCTGAAAGAAAAGAAGGATTCGGAAAAAGAGATGGCCTATTTTTAATGTGGTGAAAAAGGGCATACGAAAGCCAAATGCCCTAAGCTCAAGAATGATAAGTGATACAAGAAGAAGGAAATGGTGGCCACTTAGAGCATTAGTGATGAAAGCAACAGTTCATCCTCCATAAAAGAAGAGGAAGAGACTGTCAACTTTGCATTTATGGCACTTATAGAGCTAGAGGCAGAACCATCTGGAGGAGGAACAACTGAGCAAATCACTAAGCAAACTAGTGAATCAGAGTCAAAGTCAGCCAGTATTATGGTAAACTCTTACTCTAATCATATTTCTAACACTGAACTTGCTAGAGCTCTAGCAATTGTAATCAACAATGTAAGGAAGAACACCAAGGCTATCAAATCCCTTCAAAGACAAGTGATAGAGCTAACAGAAGATGTTGAAGCAATGTCATAAGATATCAATCTCATAAGAGGTACAAAGTATATGGACACTGTTGAAGAGAACTTCCTGAAGAATCAAGTCCAAATACTAAGTGCAAATGTGTTTAGGTTAGATAGAGAACTAACCTTAATGAAGGAAGCTACCGGAAGAAATCCAAAGCCAGATCCTGGAAGAAAACCAAGACCCTTAAATCAAAGAAGGAATCCAGAACCTTTAAAACCAAGGAAAGTCTGGAGGCAGCCTCAAGCACAAAAGTACACAGCACCTCAAAATGGAAAACCTCAAACATAAAAGTATACAGCTGCTCAAAAGGGAAAAGCTGTAGTGATCTATGATCAGCAATCGCTCAACCAAAGAAAGAATGATATAGTAGAAATAGCTCCTCAAGTCAACTACTAGATCCAAACCAAACAATCGAGTCTGGATCTATCCAAAGTTGGGTTGTCTGGGGACTATGGAAAGAAGTATCTTCAAAAGATTGAAGAGAAGCTTAAGCAGAATAAATCAGTTGTTTGGTGCAGGTTTTATGGTGATAATAACCATATTACTAAAATATATAGATTTAAAAATGGTTATTATGATGTCAATCCATGGCCTGAAATGGTTGTTAACTCGAGAAGACCTAAATCTGATTGGGTACCCAAACCCACTTGATTTGTTTTACATATATGCCATTGGTCCATCGAAGATCAACAAACATGGTATATTGATAGTGGATGCTCAAGGCACATGACTGGTGATCAAAAAGCCTTCATCACTTTAACCCAGAAGAAAGGTCGAAAAGTGAGCTTTGGAGACAGTCAAAAGGGATTGATCATTGGACATGGAACAATTGGATCTGAATTAAAGATAGTAGATGTCTCTCTAGTTGAAGGACTAAAGTTCAACCTACTGAGTGTTGCTCAACTCCGTGACATAGAAAGAAACTCATCTTTGACTCCGAAGGCTGCTCAACCATTGATAGTAAGTCCAATCTACTCAATTCTTTATGCACCTAGAGTAAATAACGTCTATCTTGTTAACATTAAAAATGTGAAAAATAATATATGCTTGGTGTCTAAAGAAGAAAAATCATGGCTGTGGCACCAGAGTTTGGGACATGTTAGAATGAACCTCCCATCCAAACTAGCCAAAAAGGAATTGGCTGTGGGTTTTCCTAAGGTTGATTTTTATAAGGATCATATTTGTACTGCATGTCAACTAGGTAAACAAACTAGAAAAAGTTTCCCTTCCATCTCCTATATACCTTCAAAGAGAGTTCTTGAACTCTTGCATATTGATCTCTTTGGCCCAATCAAGCCAATAAGTGTACGCAGAAGAGAATACACTATGGTTATAGTGGATTATTATTCTCGCTATACCTGGGTTGCTTTGATAGCTAGAAAAGATGAAGCCTTTAACCATTTCTCTAAAATATTCATTAGGATAGAAGTAGAATAGGGCATAAGCATTACACGCATCCTAAGTGATAATGGAGGAGAATTTAAAAATAAGCACTTTGCTAAATTTTGTGAATCCAAAGGCATTGAGCATAACTTCTTTACTCCTCATACACCTCAACAAAATAGGGTTGTAGAAAGGAAAATAGAACTATAGTTAAAATGGCTCAAACAATGCTAAATGAGAATAGATTGCCTAAGTATTTTTTGGAAGAGGCCGTAAACACTGCATGTTATATTTAAACAGAGATCTGATTAGAAAGACCATAAATAAAACCCTATATGAAATTTGAAAGGGAAGGGAACCCAAAATTGGGTACTTCAAAGCCTTTGGATGTAAATGCTACATCCTAAATGATAGAGAGCAACTAGGAAAATTTGATCCTAAATCTGATGAAGTAATTTTCCTTGGTTACTTAATACATAGCATAGCTTATAAAGTATATAATAAAATAACTCACATTATGGTGGATTCAATACATGTGGATTTTGATGAGACTAACCATGCAGGAAATAAAATCTAAGATCCGGATGATATAGTTCCAGATGAAGCAGAACCAGCAAAGGTTCAAGATCCTTTTTAAGTAAAGAAGTATAAAGAAGAGGATGATCAAATAAACTTCAATGATGATACACCACCAGAAAATCTTCATGTTGGTGAAACTAACTTTAATAATGGACAAGGACCAGAAGAAGAAGTTGATATTAATGAAGAACAGGTTCCACAACAGTATGAATAACTTTAGAGAGAGATCTGGACTCACAAGAACCATCCAATTGAAGCTATTTTCAATGATATACAAAATCTAGTCAGAACCAGAGGGCAACTCAATATGATGATGAGCCATGCTGCTTTTATCTCACTTAGTGAGCCAAAGAAGTTCAAGGATGGAGAAGGAGATAAATTTGGATGGTGGCTATGAAAGAAAAGCTAGATCAGTTTAAAAGGAATGATGTATGGGATATATTCCCATTACCAAAAGAAAATTTTATCATTGGCACAAAGTGGGTGTTCCAGAATAAGGTAGATGAATCCGGAGTAGTGGTGAGAAACAAGGCAAGGCTAATTACTCAAGGGTACAACCAACAAGAAGGCATAGACTTTGAATAAACTTTTGCTCCAGTTGCAAGGCTAGAGGCAAACACAATCCTGTGTTCTTTTACATCTTATATGGGTTTCACCTTATTCCAAATGGATGTCAAAAGTGCCTTCTTAAATGGAGTTATTCAAGAAGAAGTCTATGTAAAGCAACCGCCAGGATTTGAAGATTTAAAGCATCCGGAGCATGTGTACAAGCTAAATAAAGCCCTCTATGGGTTAAAGCAAGCACCAAGAGCTTGGTATGAGAGGCTCACCTCATTTCTCATATCCAAGGGATACATCCGGGGAAAAGCTGATAAAACACTATTTATTAAGAAGCAAAAGGGTGATGTCATTCTTGTCCAAATCTATGTGGATGACATCATCTTTGGAACTACTGATGAAAAAATGTGTGAAGAATCAGTAATAAGATGAAGAAGGAGTTTGAGATGTCAATAATGGGAGAACTCAATTTATTCCTTGGCCTTCAAATCAAGTAGAGTCTGGATGGGATCTTCATCAACCAATCCAAGTACACCAAGGAGATACTAAAGAAGCTTAATATGGACAAGAGCAAGCCAATGTCTACTCTTATGGGATCAGATATAGTCCTTCCAAAGGATTGTGATGGAGAAGAAGTAAACTAGAGGCTGTATAGAGGACTAATTGGCTCACTCTTATATCTAACAGCAAGTAGACTAGACATAAACTATAATGGGTGCTACTGTGGATGATATCAAGCAAATCCAAAGGAGTCACATCTTAGAGATGTTAAGAGGGTGCTAAGATACTTGCTAGGATCAATAGAAGTTGGATTGTGGTATCTCAATAATAAAAATTTCACTTTGCAAGGATACACTAATGTTGATTACGGAAGAGATACACTTAAAAGTAAAGCACATCCAGAGGCTATCACTTTCTAGGAGATTACATTGTGTCCTGATATAGTAAGAAGCAAACTTCAATAGCATTGTCAACTACTAAAGCTGAATATATGGCTGTGGGAAGCTGTGTTGCTCAACTGCTTTAGATCAAACAATAGCTAGAAGATTATAGAGTTCAAGCTGGTTGTTTTGATGTAATGTGTGATAACAAAAGCGCATTATATGTGTCAAAGAATCCAGTACTACATAGTAGGATGAAGCATGTCAACATTAGGCATCATTTAATCCGGGATCATGTGATGAAGAAGGATGTAGTTTTGGTCTACATTCCAACAAATGAGCAAAGGGCATATATATTTAGTAAACCTCTAAGTAAAGATTAATTCAACAAGCTCAGGGAGGCAATTAGAATGTCAAATCTAATTTGAAGTAGGTTCGGGAAGACAAGTTAAGGAATCAAGGAGAAAAATGAAGTGTATTAATTCTGGATCTAGAAGGAAATATTGCCAGCTCAGCAGACAAGAAGTAGCAAATGACAACAAAAGTGGGAAAAGGTAACTGTGCACTTTTTGAATTCCAAACGTTTATTAGGTAGTGCACGCGCGGTAAAAATACAATAGTTATAAATTGAATAAACTATTCTAATTCTCCGGTTTGCATGCCATTAACCTCTCTCATTTTTAACAGCCAAGTCATCAATCCAGTTAATTTTTACTGCTTCTGAATTACCAAACTACCCTCATTGTGAAAATTCTACAAAAAGCCCCTAAAATCCCTCTTCTTCTTCAAGCAAGTAATCAACTACTGTTACTCTGCAAAAATTTCTTAGAACCCTAAAATTTTCAAAATCTCAAAATCTCAAATGGCCAACACTAAAGATTAGATAACACTCTTCCCAGGAATGTGTTCTTGGCCATAAACCTCACCGATAAGGATTTTATCCCCATTAAACTCAAAAGCTCAGACATAATCATCCCTTCTGATCATTTGGGGATGAGTTCTTTTCAAAAGGGAACCCTACTCCTAACTTTTAAAAGACAAACATCTTAAGGCATTCCTCTAAATGAAAAACCGCACCTATCCTATTCTCGTGAAAGAGTTTTATAAGAACCTTAAAGTCCACTTATACTATAATGCACTCTGGACAAAGGTGTAGGGCAAAGTTGTTACATTCACCCCAGAATTCTTTGTAACTCATTTCAACATGAAAAATGAAGCGGTAATCATGTGGAATGATGATGATGAATAGATAGTGAAATATGATCCCAAGCTATGGCTTCTAGAGAGGTTCTTTGGGGATAAATGATGCACCCTTTGGCTAGAAACTCCCAGATTGCTTCAGTTTGTTCTTACCAAGTTTGTGTTAATCTAGAAGGGCTCTCTTAACACAGCATCAGCTTTCCAACATTGCATCCTCCAGCATTGGGTGGAAAGCAGAGTATTAAATATGCCGATTCTACTCATCCACCACATCCAGCAACACAAGTACTCTCACGGAGCCCTAGTAATGAAAATCCTCATAGCCAATAGGATTGATCTTACTAGAGAAGAGCCTATTGAAGGAAAGGCTATTCTGAAAAAAAATTTCATTAACCTGACTCACAGCAAAAGATTGGATAAAGCTAAGGCTCTTGTGCGGATGTAGTATGGAGATCGGGTCGTTTCTATAACAAGGGGTTTGATTGGCTGCTTTTGGGGCCCTTCCCACATGGAGGCTAAAGTGGCCAATGCATCTGCCATCTGATTCTCCTCTCAGGGCATATGGTAAAACTCGCATTCACTGAACATTCGGGCATTCCTCTAAATAGCCTCTAGGTAAGGTCTAAGGGATTCCTTCTTTAGTTCCTAGTCTCTAGTAATGTGTTTGATGACCAGTGCTGAATCATAGATAATTTTACTTTATCCAGTCTAAGAGTGACCAGGGCAGACATTTCGAATAAACAAGCTTCATATTCTGCCTCGTTATTTGTGGTGAGAAATTCTAATCGTTTCGACAGAGGTATGAGTGCTCCATCTGGCATAATGATGATGACTCCCAAGCGAGCTCCTCGCTTGTTCATAGCGCCATCAAAGAATATGGTCCACTTTTCAGAACTTTGTGTAGCCATTACAAAGCATTCGTTAGGGAATTCCTGGTTTTCTTATTCTCCTTTATCGAGCGGTTGGTTTGCTAGGAATTCAGCCACTACCCTTCCCTTGATGGTCTTCTTAGTGACGTACTTGATATTGAATTTAGATAGTAATAAGAGCCACCTTGCTAATTTTCCTATTAGTGAGGGAGCCTGAAATAAATACTTCATTGGATCCACTTTCGTGACCGCTTGGATTCAATAGGATTGGAAGTAATGTCTGAGTTTCTTGGTGAGCCAGACTATAGAGTCATAATTTTTCTTCACAATGGTGTATTGAGTCTCATATTCTAAAAATTTCTTACTGAAGTAATAAACCGCGTGCTCCTTCTTATCTTTGTGATCCTGGACCAACATAGCCCCTATAGATGTCTCCTCTATCGCCAAATAGAGAATGAGTGGCTTCTCGAAAATCGGCAGCTTTAGTAGATGAGGGTTCATTAGATAAGCCTTGATCCTATCGAAGGCTTCCTAGCATTGTTCATTTCATTCTATCGGTTGTTGTTTCCTCAAGAGCTTGAAGATAGGCTTGTGCATGGTAGTGAATCGTGCTATATAGCGGCTGATGTACTATATAGACCCTAAGAAACTTCTTACTTTCTTCTCAGTTTTCGGCACAGGCATTTCCCTAATAGCATTAGCATTATCAAGATCCATCTCTATGCCTCTCTTGCTAACTATGTGTCCTAGTAATTTTCCTGACGTGACACCAAATATACACTTTTTCGAGTTCAAACGGAGATCGTATTTCTCTATTCTTATGAGGAATTGTTCTAACACTGTCGGGTGCTCTTCCAACATGGCGGATTTTACAAGCAGGTCATCTACATAGACTTTGACTTCTTTGTAGATCAAGTCATCTAGTAATATCCTGATTGCTTATTGGTAGGTTGCCCCTGTATTTTTGAGTCCAAAAGGCATCACTCTGAAGCAATAGGTTCCCCACTCTGACATGAACGCAGTTTTGAACTTGTCTATTATACTCATGAGGATCTGGTGATATCCCAAGAATCCGTCCATAAAGGAATACATGGCTGCTCTTGCTGCGCTATCTACCAGAACATCAATGTGTGGTAGTGGAAAATCTTCCTTAGGGGTAGCCTTATTCAAGTCCCTGAAGTTGACACAAACTCGGACGTCGTCATTCTTCTTGGGTGCAGGAACTACATTGGATAGGCAAGTGAGGATACTCAATGATCTCAATAAAATTAGCCTTGATATACTTGGCTCCTCCCGCTTTGATCTTTTTGGCCTATTTTGGGCACATTCTCCTTATTTTTTGCTTTACTGGCCAAATTTTCAGGTTTGTAGGGATCTCGTGCTTAGCGATGTGTCGATCGAGTCCTAGCATGTCTTTATGAGACCAAGCAAAGGCTAAAACATGATTTTTTAATACTTCTATTACTCTCTTTCTTATTCGATGGGCAATTGATTGGAAATGTATACATTTTTAGATCATCTTCCGTATTTAAGTTAATTTCTTTTGTAATACCATTATTGATGTTAAAGATGCTAGATGAATGCTAGAATGGATTCATGGAATCATAAACACAATCCAAATAAGCAAAGTTCTTCATCTTATTATCATCATAAAGTAGATTATTCATTTCAAACATGTTGAAAAATGAAATAAAAGACTCATTCTGATCAGTGGGGTATGGCTTTACAGCGGATGATTCTTCTATAGAGCTGGCTTCAACCGGAAGTCCTCGTCATCTTCCTCTTCTACCTTTTCCTTGCCCTTCATGGTCTTAACGATGTCCATGACAGCCTGACTCAAGCTACCCCCCTTATCCCTTGCTTCTTCCACTATTTTGAGTTGTGCTTGAAGGTGCTTCGTTAGAGTGTTGAGTATTTCTTCCTCTTTACTTAGCTTCTTGATATTCTTTGGGTGAACATGTTCATCGAGCTTGGTCTAACCTAGAATTGCCCCAACATCTGGATGATGGCCTGCTGTCCTTAATACATAGGTCATATAGCTTTTACCATGCTTGCCATAGTCAATTATATCCTAGAAAATCTTGAATCCCGGAACTTTCCTTCCCTGGTGAGTGATAGGTTTAGGGGTTCAGTTGTAGGGTTGTTGTTACTTCTTTTGAGAGACTATCTTATTGGTGATTATCTTGGATCTTGTATAACCGAGTCCTATAGGCTTCCATTCTCCTGCCCCTATATTGAAGGTCGGCATTCCCTATTTATAGGCACCTAGTCCTTTACCGAGAATGTGGTGTTTCCGCATGTAACCCTGAATCCAAGGGCCCCAGTGCACCTCTAGTGCTTGTTTGATTCTTGGCCAATTATGGTTGTGGTAAACCCTTTCATATGGCTTTCTTCCATTTTCAGCACTGCCACCACTGGGGCTTCGTCAGGCTCTAGAGTAACGATCTTTTCATGGAACAAGATTTTGATTTTCTAGTGAAGAGTGGACGGATGTCCTCCTAATGCATGAAACCATGGTCGTCCGAGCAGCATAGAGAAGGTCACCGGGATATCTATGACTGTGAAAAGTACTATAGATGAGATTTTACCAATGGTAACTTTAGCCTCAAACATGCCAATGACAGTCCTCTTAGAGTTGTCATAGGCTTTGATGACTATTGTAGATCTCTTAAGTCCCTCTCAGTTAGTTCTAGAATTGTTAGAATATCCTTAGGACAAACATTCAGTGATGAACTATCATCGACCATTACACAAGGCATGATGCCCCCAAAAACACTAGCCATCAAGTAGGGAGCCTTATTATGGTGAATGCCCTCATCCGGCAGATCTGAGCTTGAGAAAATAGTGCCGGGGATAACAGTACTAGTCTTAGTGTTGAGCAACCCGCAGACTTATTTCGGTGATACTGAGGGAGATGTTTCAATCTCCATTAGCTTTTTAATAATAGCAAGCCTATGATCTTGAGAACCAAGAAGGAGGTCCCATATACTCATCTTGGTAGCGGTAGCCTTCAACTGATCCACAATTGGACTTTCTATCTATTTTGAGGATTTAACAAAAGTAGGAGGTGTTGGGGGCTCGGCTCTTGGCGGAGCTGGGGCTACTGACCCATGATTTTCCCTTCTCTAGTGATAGGACTGATAATCTAGGTTACAAATTTATTGTTTTAAAGACTTTAAACTCTTCAAAATCTTCATCAAGTGGTATCTCTCCCAAGTCAATCGGCTTGTTCATGAAAGATGGCGCTTTGGTAATGAAGGGGCATTGCATAAAGGGAACCTTTTCAAGCTATCTTTCTTGGATGATGGGGTTCTCTTATAGGATCTAACACAAGACAAGATTGGATTCTTCCTTGATCATGTGGATGGAGGAGGAGGGCCTTCCCACTTGCATATTGTTCATTATCGCACATGACGGCCTCTTCTGGTTCGTCATCATACTTATTTATAATCCATGGATGTTCCCTGGAGGATTTCATCAATTTTGGGCATACGGCATTATTCGCCTTCCATTCCTAGTACAATAATGGGTTTTCGTGCTTGTCTAGCTCGGGAGTCGTGCATTTCGGTGGGTCTACCCATGTGAAGTAATCAATGAATTGTCTAGCTAGAGTGTTCTAAAATGGCTTTTGGTAGAATGTTAGCCCCTCATACCAGATAATTGCTTTTTCTTAAGGAGTCAAATGAAACCTCCCTGGCTAATGGGCATAGTCAATATACCCATCATCCATCATTTGGACAAATTCGCAGATGTGGGAGCGTGGCCTTGTGTTTCCAGTGTAGAATATGGGATAAAATTCCCTTAAGTCGAAGTTTTGAATCTGATAATTGGCTCAAGCTGCACGGATTCTCTCTATGATGTACTCCTGGGAAGGCTCTTGCCCCTTGTCTTGAATCATATTAATTATGTGTTCACTGCCTAAGTCAAAGTTCGTGAAGTCCCCTGAATCATCACTTACCGCAGTCCATAAGGCACCTAGGGAGTCATACTCTAAAGATGAAGCATAGCTCTCAGTACCAACGTAATCGACCATCATACCATTGGGGAAGGGAGCCTCGTACTCAAAATCTTCCAATAAGTGATTTAGCTTGTCGCTCGAAAAGACCGCTGATTAGAACCCTAAATTATCTACCTCACTTTCATCTTCGTGATCTGATTCATTGGAGTCCACAAATTCTTCTACTTCCTCATCTGAATCCTCGAATGGTTGTTGCCCATTCCATGGTTCAAAGACCTAATTTGGTGCTTGCTGAACCGGGATATCATCGCCAGAATCTTCTTTTAGATCCTCCCTGAGATCTTCCTCAGGATCTTCCTTGGGATTTTCTTCGGGATCTTCCTCGGGATCTTTCTCGCGATCTTTCTCGAGATCTTCCTCGGGATCTTCTTTGGGATCTTCCTTAGGATCTTCCTCTTCTACTGTATTTATTCTAGCCTCGACCCCTGCGATTTCTATGCAAAAGTTAGAGACCATGTCTCATATACTGGCAAATGTTTCCTCCACACGGGTACCATATATTGTGATATCGGCATGAATCCCTTCAAATTGGTCTCGTAATTTAATGCTTACTTGGTTTCTGTGGTTCATTTCTAATGCTACATTTGCATGGAGTACGGGCGAGTGGGTCTAGTGTCACCTCATTCAGGTTAATGTTGAGGTACCTTTGCTGGTCCTTGCGATCATTCCAAGCTTGTTCAGGATCCTATAACTCTTGATTTTCTGGGTGTGCTGCTCCGGAGGAGCTCCCAAATTCAAACAAACTTGTTCTGACATAATTCGGACTCATGTAACTCGAGGGAGTATACATGGGGGGTTATAGAGGAGCAATATCTTGCCAGCCAACATTGTGTTGGTCTACTTATGGTGCCAACCACTAGTAGAGTGCATCCGGGTATGGTTGGGAAGCACTAAAGTAATGAAGGAAGGACCTCTCCATAAATTACCAGTTTCATCGATATTCCATTGGCATTATGTCGTATCAGTCCATGGTCGGTCCTTATAATAACCTGGGGAACTGAGGTGCAAAACCCATCATGGATATTCCTTGCTTGTGCATAAACTAGAGAAATTCTTCCACATGTTCATTCGGGTCAGAGTCTCCCCGAAATATAAGGTACGGTGGCACTAGGTATTAATCCATCCCTTCTTTCCTCATCCTCAAGACATATTGATCGACCATGTAGATGATGTCCATGTTATTGAAAATCATATTGTCCCCCCATCTTGGGTCATGTCAGAAGTTATCCGTCACATTAATACCATACTCATCGGCCTCCACCTAAACATTGATGGCATTTACTGTAGCCTCAAAGCTCGGTAAGGGATTAGTATGCATGCTTGGTTTCTTCTCAGGCTCTTTCATTCTCCTATCGGCTATCGTCTATTGCAAATCCTTCACTAGTCTAGTGTATTCATTAGTGCGGTGCCCCTTGGTTATGTGATAGGCACAAAAGTTGTCTATGTCCACCGCAGTAGGTGGAACGAATGGTTTAATACTCTAGAGTTGGTCAGACTTCCTCAATTTGGTGAATATCTGTGATAATGACTCTACCCATGGGGAGATAGATTAGTGAGTCTGCACCTGAGTGGCTGCTATAACTTTGGCCGGAGCCTTTGAGGGCTCCGAACTACCTTGTTTGGAGAATCCACCCTTTTCCTAATATCTAGGTTTAGTATAAGCTTGCTGCTCTTGCTTCTTTGCTCGATCTTCTTCCTAGTACTTTTTCAGTCTCTTGGCATAGTCCACCATGTCATTAAAGGTGTCGAATCTTTTCATCTTCATTTTATCCCAGTATTTTAGGCTAGACCCTTTGACAAGCTTCACTATTAGGGTGTCCTGATTGGGTGCCCCAGTTACAAGTACACGGACCGCCATCCACCTCAGGTAAAATTCTTTAAATGACTCATTTAGCCATTGTTTGATCCTTTTAAGGTCTTGCAAAGTACTTCTGACCTTCATATTGAAGGCATATTTTTCCAGAAATGCTAAGCATAACTTCTTCTAATCAGATTTTATGTCTACTAGCATCCTCATGCACCACTCAGAAGCAGGTCCTCATAGAGTAGCGTGAAATAGATTAACTATAAGAACCTTAGGGATGTTCATGCTAGTCGTAATTCAAAGATAACTTTCCACATGTGTGTGACAAGGCCCAGTACCAACATATAGGGCCATATAAGGCATCACAAAGTTATCCGGAAGGGCTTCTGATTCCTTTGGCAAGAATCGGTCGATGTCTACATATTGCTCGATGGAGGGAGCAACAGATTTGTCTTTTGTAGGAGATAATTTTTCCATATCCACCATCTTCGCCTTTAATGCTGTAGTCTTGGCCTCTTGCTCTTATGGTTTCTGAGTATTAGAAGCGCTCAACCTTTCCCAAACATCACAGAATTTGAGAGCATCAAGAATCGTTCTGAGGGACTGTCCAACGGCATCATCATCTGCCATTATGGTTTCAGGTTTTGGATTGGAGAAAAATCTGGCCAGAGATTTAACTGGTGGTGGGGGTGTGACTTTTGGGCTTCCCATAATATGTCTTAACTTCCTTTTCTCTTGCTTCTAACCTGAAAATGCAAGAGATCAAGTGTTAGTAAGTGTATCGAGTGTTGCTCTAACCCTTACTTACCTCGGCCTATCGGGATGCATGAGTGGACGAATAAATAAATGGGCAAATGAATGAATGGATGGATATGTACAAGTAATGAGGGGTAGGGTGCATGCCAATTATTCATGGAGCAATTGATAAGGATAGTCTGTAATATTCGTGGAACATCATAAACATGCGGTTTGAGGACCAGGGGGTTGAATCTAAGTCTGATTAAACTCGAGAATCAAAGGTTAGCTGACTCACTGGTCACTCGAGGGTTTGACTCTACGGTCCAAGGTGAGTTGACTCGCTGGTCACTCGAGGGTTGACTTTTTGGTCCAAGGTGAGCTGACTCACTAGTCACTCGGGGATTGACTCTATGGTCTAAGGTGAGCTGACTCGCTAGTCACTCGGGGGTTGACTCTATGGTCCAAGGTGAGCTGACTCGATAGTCACTCAAGGGTTGACTCTATGGTCCAAGGTGAGCTAACTCGCTGGTCACTCGGGGTTGACTCTATGGTCCAAGGTGAGCTAACTCACCGGTCACTTGAGAATTGACTCTATGGCCCAAGATGACCTAACTCGCTGGTCATAGGAGGTTGACTCTATGGTCTAAGGTGAGCTGACTCGCTAGTCACTCGGGGGTTGACTCTATGGTCCAAGGTAGGCTGACTCGCTGGTCACTCGGAGGTTGACTCTATGGTCCAAGGTGAGCTAACTCGCTGGTCATTCGGGGATTAACTTTATGGTCCAAGCGTTAAGCCTAGATAGGCTGACTGGTCTTGATATATCTTGGCTCATGGGTTGAGCCTAGGTGGGCTAACCAGTCTTGGTTTATTTCGGCTCATAGGTTGAGCCTAGGTGGACTCACTGGTCTCAGTTAATTTTAGGTTCCTATAATTAAGGAAATAAAATGGTATGTCACACATCAATGTCATGGATGCACAAAGATGTAGTTAGTTTTCACACAATCATGATGTTTATGATGTCCATTTTCAGTTTATTTGTATTTAATAAACCTACACATGTAGCAAACGGTTAGACCGCGCCTATCGCCCTTTTCACTCCTATTGGTTACTTCGCTTTAAAGTTGACATGGGACTTAGAAAAGTATGCTCGCGTGCTCTCTTAGTTTTTGGGTGAACCTATGAGGAAGTATCTATGGCTCCTCTATATGTGGGTTTCAGTCTCAAGATTGGGTGCAATTGGGTACCCTGCACCTTTGTGTACCGAGTCCAAGTTGCCCTAAGCAAACCAAAGGAAACTTTTCCACATGTAATATACTCAAGTAGTCTTGCCCTTAAGCGAGCAAGGCCCTCGTACGTTATGCAAGGGGTGTGATTGGATCTATAGCCGGCAAGCCCTAAGCAAACTAAAATTTGTGTAATGTTGAAATTACAACATATTTCATAATTCCAAAATTTAATTAAAACAATATTTTGATTATCATGTTAAAAAAAGAATTTTATAAAAATTGGGTTTTTATAAAAATAATTATCCCCAGCGGAGTCACCACTGTGAGTGGGCAAGGTTTTGTAGGGATGCACGCAGGGTGCGGAGCGCGGGGCGCGTCTCGGTGCAGTTTGAGAAAACCGCGACATTTGGTTTGGTTTGACAAAATCTGGTTCTCTTAAATGCGCGTGCCTCTTTTATAATAAAATATTGGATTTTATTGAAGAGAAAAGTTATTTTTATTATTTTTCACGTAAACTTATTAAATGTGAAAAGCATGGCTTTTTATGATCAAAAAATGTGATTATATTGAGAAATATATTTACACATTTTATTTAGAAAAGATATTTTTAAAATAAAGCATTTTTACTTTATTTAAAAATAGAAATAGAGTCACCACACGGTTTAGCTCCACTGGGAATTATGGTATACTAATCCAAAATGGGATTTTCATACCAAAAAGTAAGTGAGATTCTAAGTTCGGACATAATAGGTACTCATATTGTTCAAATTGTTTGAATTAATTTTAGAATTTGTGGTAATTTCTGCATTACAATGGCTTTATTTAAGAATTAAAGTCAAGAAATTAAACAGAGATTATAACGGCATAAAAAATAGATATTTGCTACCAAAATTTTAGCAGAGTAATGGTAGCGTTTGGGTTCTGGCCCAGGAACTCATATGGTTTAAGTGGCTCCAGTGGCTCACTTAACCAAAGAAATGAAATGCAATGTGCAATAATAGAATAATGAAAATGAGTTTAAATGAATTTTTAAAGTTGGGCTTGTAGCCAATTACCCTCAGTTTACCTTTTTGTCTGTCCAGGATGACTTGAGAGCCTGTGCAGGACCGAAGTTGTCAGAGGTTGTGATTTAGTTGGAAAACAGGTTTAACCCAAGTTATGGCTATAATCTTAGATTATTCCTATAGAAGTGCTGAGTTTTTTTAGAGATTGAGTCATTTTTAGACCAAAGATCACTGTGAGATTTTGATCTAAAAAGACAGGAGAGTGAACTTATACCGGATGTCGGTGATAAAGCTCAGATTTAAGAGTGTTTTGACAGTTCTCGGGGCTTTTGGAACTCCTTGAACAAGAGGGACACAAATGGGAATTTTGGGATTTATGAAAATTTCCGTCCCTATTAAAATGAGAGGGGGTGAGCCCTCATTTATAGAAGGTAGGTAATTACCCGGCAGGCTAATTATCTATCTAACAAGATTTTATTTTAAATCCCGTAAAATTTTACATGATCTCGGTAAGATTTGATTTTTTTACTGTAGATGGATAATTAGCCGACAGGCTATACTTACCTATGTTTGACCAAATTTTGACTTTTTTATTTTTCAGTAGGAAATGCTAAATCGAAGCTTCCTTGGAATGTGGATTTTTGAATTTTGGATGACAATTCGGTACATTTAGGCTCTTTTGTCTGATCACTGAACAAAATAGGCATAATTCCTTATTGGGCTGGAACGGATCTGTGCTAATAATAGCTAGCAAGCTTTTCAGAAAAGGACAGAAGGACTGACACAGGAAAGAGAAAAGGTAACAACCTTTTCTACCTGGACCAATAAGAAAGGCGTGTGGAGCTCACACACAAGATTACTATAGTAAAAGTTGGTGAATCACTAACATACAAGGAAAACGATCACTGACAACTTTTCAGCCTCAATTCCAAGGATTCAAATGGGTCAAAATCTGAGTCTAACGGATTGATCAATGGCTCCAGAAGAGCCACATATAACCTAATCAATGGTGAAGATTTAATTCAACCTCAACAACTCACAATGGCTACACTTATTATAGAAGCCTATAAAAGGAAAGTTTCACAAGTTGAGTAGGTGCTGGGTGTTTTGAGAAAGCATACACAAGAGAATCTGCTATTGCAATCAATGACATAATCCCCCTAAGAATCAAACAGTTCCAAATCAGTTTGTGAGTTTTCTCAAGTGAGTTATAAACTTGAGGAAATCCAAAATTAAAATCTTTGAGAAAAATAAAGTGTAAAATCCCATATTTGGGTGAGTATTGAGATTAGGATCTAGCTTAAAGTTGGTGCTTTAAGTGGAACTCCCTATAGGACTCAGCTTAGGTTTGGATAGAAATCTAAGTGGTATATATTGCTAAAGACTAGAGGACTGAGCTAGGAGTTGGGCCTTCTAGTGGTATATCCTACATCTAGAAGGGGTTATCATCCAAAGAAAAATTGTAAGGCTTGATTCCTGCCAGTTGGAAAGGAATCCACTAGCAGAAAAAGCTTGGAGGAAGGAAACTCCAGGAACTGGAGTAGGCAGAGCTGAACCAGGATAAAATTACTATGTTTGATTTTCTGACTCTTTACATTATTGCATAACACTTCATATTTGTATCATCCAGATCCATCGTACTCGGAACATAATCAAACACGCAACACAAGACTTTTTAAAGTCTGCTTTTCCGCGGAAAGGGTCATTCACCCCCCCCCCTCTGACCTTATTTAAACCCTCATAAGGACCAATAAGTGGCATCAGAGCTAGTATTCACAACTAGAGTTCTAACAATCTCTAGTTAAAGGTCCATATTTTGATCTAAGAATCACAATGAGTTTCCAAAACTCACAACTCCTTCTAGAGGGTATGTCTATTACCTGTCCTCCACTCTACACCGGTGAACACTACACGTTCAAGAAGAACTGGATGAAGAACTTCATTGAGGCACAAAGCATGATGGCTTGGTTGGCCATTGAAAATGGCCCATGTGATCCTATTTACGAAGTAGAGGGTTTAAAAACTTGAAAGCCATCTAATATATGGGATGAAAATTATTACAAGAAATTGCGTGAAAATGCAAATTATATTAACATGCTACATTATGCTCTTAGTGCAGTTGAATTCAATAAGATACCTGGATGTGAAACTGCACAAGAGATTTGGTAGAAACTGGAAGTGACCTACGAAGGAACAAATAAGGTAAAAGAAGCCAAGATTGATCTACTCCAACAAAAGCTTAAGGCCTTCAAGATGGACCCTAAAGAGTCAATCAGTAATATGAACACTAGATACACTAATGTAGTGAATGAGATGAAGAGGCTCAGACATGAAATCTCTGAAGTTGAGATGGTTAAGAAGGTGCTCTGGAGTCTCACCAAGGAACGGGGACAACAAAAAGACAGCCATTGAGAAGGCTCATGACTTGAACTTTTATAGTTATGATGAGCTCATTGGCAATCTCCTGACTCAAGAGCTATCATTGGAAAGGTATAGCCAATAAGAGAAGAAGCCTGAAGAAAGAAAAAAAGCTATCGCACTAAAGGCAAAATCCTTCAGATCAGTTTCCTCCGGAGAAGAAAAGCTACTCAAGGATTTCAATGCAACAAGGAACAAATGGCCATGCTAGCCAGATAGTTCAATAGGTTCCTGAAAAAGAAAGATAGAAGGAATTCTAGAAGATATGATTCTAGAAGAATGAAGGAAATCTCCTCCACAAGGGACAAGCCTAGAAAGGCTCCGAAAGAAGGTTCCGGAAAAAGAAGCTGCATGCTTTGAATGCGGAGAAAAAGGCCATTTAATAACCAAATGCACCAAGCTCAAAAGAGATAAGAAACACAAGAAGAAAGCAATGGTGGACATATGGAGCAATAGTGAAGAAAGAAGCAGCTCATCTTCAATAAAAGAAGAAGAGACAGCTAATTGTGCATTCATGGCACTAACTGGTCCAAAAGCAGAGCAATCCAGAAGAAATCCATCTAAGCAAGACATTGTACAAATTGAAGAATAATAATTAGAGACAATTAGCAATGAGGTAAACTCTCACTCTAACTCTATTTCTAACTTTGAACTTGATAGAGCTTTTGGCATTGTGATCAAGAATGTGAGGAAGAAAACAAAAGCTATTAAATCCCTACGAAGACAAGTGATGGAGCTTGCTAAGATGCTGAGGCATTGGCACAAGATGTCAATCTAATAAGAGCCATAAAGCACATTGATGTGGTTGAAGAAAACTTCCTAAGAAGCCAAGTGCAATTCCTAAGTGCAAACTTAACAGGGTTAGATTAGGAGCTAACTCTAATGAAGGAGGCATCCGGAAGGAAACCTGATCCCTCATAAAGAAGAAGAAATCCAAGACAAGCAGCACAAAGAAATCCAAACTCTATTGCTAAAAAGAATCCAGGACCTACAAATCAAAAAGAGAAGAGACCTCATAGGCAACCTCAAGCATAGAGATACACAGCTGCTCAAAAGGGAAAATCTAAAGCAGTGTATAATGAGCAACCTGTCAAGCAAAGAAAAAATCATAGAGCAGTGGTTGCACCTCCAACCAGCTTCTAGATGCATACTGGATAAACAAGCATACAAGAAGCTGGATATATTGGAACTTATGGAAAGGAGGATCTTGAGAAAATCCAGAAGAAGCATGGGCAGAATAGACCCATCTCAGAGTGCAGGTTTCGTGGGAAAAATAACCATTTTTCTAAATTCTGTAGATTGAAAAATGGTTATTACGATATTTATCCTTAGCCTGAAATGGTTGATAACCCGAGAGAACCCAAATCTGATTAGATACCCAAACCCACTTGATCTACTTTGCACGTATGCCTTAGATCTACAGTAGATCAACACACATGGTACATTGATAGTGAATGCTCAAGGAACATGACTATTGATGAGAAAGGACTCATCACTTTAATCCAAAAGAAAGGTGGAAAAGTAAGCTTTAGAGATAATCAAAAGGGACAGATCATTGGATATGGAACCATTAGATCTGAATTAAAAATAGAAGATGTCTCACAAGTTGATGGGCTGAAGTTCAACCTGCTAAGTGTTGCCCAACTCTATGACAAAGGAAGGAAAGTCACCTTTGACTCCGGAGGCTGCTCAATCATTGATAGTAAGTCAAATCAACTCATTCTTTATGCACCTAGAGTAAATAATGTTTATTCTGTTAACATTAAAAATGAGAAAAAGAATATATTCTTGGTGTCTAAAGAAGAATAATCATGGCTATGGCACCGGAGGTTGGGACTGGTAAGCATGAACCTCCTGTCCAAATTAGTAAAAAAGGAATTGGTTGTGGGTTTGCCTAAGGTTGCTTTTGATAAGGATCACATATGCAATGCATGTCAATTAGGTAAACAGCATAGAAAAAGCTTCCCTTCCATCTCCTACATTCCCTCAAAGAGAGTTCTTGAACTCTTATACATTGATCTCTCAGGTCCAATCAAACTAATGAGTTTAGGTAGAAGAGAATACACCATGGTCATTGTGGATGATTATTCTCGCTATACCGGGGTTAGTTTGCAAGCTAGCAAATATGAAGCCTTTGACTAATTCCATAAAATATTTATCTAGATAGAAGTAGAATAGGGCATAAGCATTGCACGCATCCGGAGTGATAATGGAGGAGAATTTGAAAATAAGCAATTTGCAAAATTCTACAAATCCAAGGGCATTGAATATAACTTCTCTGCTCCTCATACACCTCAACAAAATGCGATTGTTGAAAGGAAAAATAGAACAGTAGCTGAGATGGCTAGAACAATGATAAGTGAGAATAGTTTGCCTAAGTATTTTTGGGGTGAGGCCGTAAACACGGCATATTATATTTTGAATAGAGCTCTCATTAGAAAGACCTTAGAAAAGACCCCATATGAAATCTAGAAGGGAAGGAAACCCAAAATTGGGTATTTCAAAGCCTTTGGAAATAAATGCTACATCCTGAATGATAGAGGGCAATTAGAAAATTTTGATCCTAAATCTGATGATGTAATTTTCCTTAGCTATTCAACACACAACAAAGCTTACACAGTCTATAGCAAACGAACCCAAACTATGGTAGAGTCAATACATGTAGATTTTTATAAGACTAAACATGCAGGGAAAAGAAGTTCAAATTCGAAAGAGTTAACTCCGGAAGCTGAAAACACTGGAGAAAAAGAAGAAGCGCATATTCCGGATTCCTTCCAAATCAATAAGTATAAAGAAGAAGATGAAGGAATAGAAGATGAAGGAATCACTCTTAACTCAGAATTTCCCCAAGGTCATCTCAATCATCATGAGATAAACTTTATGGATAATCAAGAAAAAGGAGTTGAGGAAGTTAAGGAATAAGTTCCAAATCAGCATGCAAACCTTCGAAGAAAGATTCGGACTCGCAGAAATCATCCAGTTAAAGCCATTTTGGATAATGTCCAAGATCCAGTTAGAACCAGAGGATAATTTAATCGGATGATGAGTCATATTGTTTTTATCTCCCTCAGTAAGCTACTAAAGGAGATGAAAGATGGATGACGGCAATGTAAGAAGAACTAGATGAATTCACTAGTAATGATGTTTAGGATCTAGTGTCACCACCAAAGGGGAAGTCAATTGTTGGCACCAAATGGGTATTCTAGAACAAACTAGATGAATCCGAAATTATGGAAAGAAATAAGGCAAGATTGGTTGCCCAAGGATACAATCAGCAGGAAGGCATTGATTTTGAAGAAACCTTTGCTCTGGTAGCAACATTAGAGGCAATCCGGATTCTATATGCTTTTGCATCATTCATGGGATTCACACTGTTCCAAATGGATGTCAAAAGTGCATTTCTAAATGGAGTTATTTAGGAAGAAGTCTATGTCAAGAAACCACCTGGGTTTTAAGATTCAAAGCATCCGGATCATTTATACAAGCTGAAGAAAGCCCTTTATGGATTGAAGCAAGCACCAAGAGCTTGGTATGAGAGACTCATTACATTTCTCATATCCAAGGGATACATCCGTGGCAAGGCAGATACAACTCTTTTCATCAAGAAGAAAAAGGATGATGTTATTCAAGTTTAGATCTATATAGATGACATCATCTTTGGGAGCAACAGATGAAAATATGTGTGAATAATTTAGCACTCAAATGCAGAAGGAGTTTGAGATGTCATTGATGGGAGAACTCAATTTCTTCCTTTGTCTATAAATCAAGAAGAGTCTAGATGGGATTTTCATCAATCAATCCAATTACACCAAGGAGATTTTGAAGAAATTTGAAATGGTCAAAAGCAATCCAATGTCTACTCCTATGGGATCAGATACGGTCCTATCAAAGGATTGTGAAGGAGAAGAAGTAGATCAGAAGCTCTATAGAGGAATTATTGGATCACTTTTGTACTTGACAGCTAGTAGACCTAATATACATTATGCAGTTTGCAACTATACAAGTTATTAATCCAATACTAAGGATTCACATCTCAAAGCAGTAAAGAGAATCCTTAGATATCTCCTAGGAACCACTGAAGTTAGGTTATGGTATCCTAGTAATGGAAACTTCATACTCCAAGGCTTCACTGATGCAGACTATAGCAGAGACAATGTTGAAAGAAAAAGTACATTAGGAGGCTATCACTTTCTGTGTGATTGCTTGGTATCATAGTATAGCAAGAAGCAAACTTTAGTTGCCTTATCAACTATAAAAGCAGAATATATGGCAGTTGGAAGTTATGTAGCTTAACTCCTATGGATCAAGAAATAGTTAGAAGATTATGGAGTTCAATCCAGATGTGTGGATGTAATGTGTGACAATAAAAGTGTCATTGATGTGTCAAAGAATCTAGTGCTTCATAACAGGATGAAGCATGTAAACATTAGGCATCATTTCATCATGGATCATGTAATGAAGAAAGATTTTGCACTAGTATACATTCCAACAAATGAGCAAAGGGCAGATATCTTTACCAAGCCATTAAGTAAAGATCAATTCAATAAGCAAAGGGAGTCGATTGGGATGTCTAATCCAATTTGAAGGAGGATAAGGAAGACAATATGGAGTTAATTTGGACTTCTATAAGTTAAGGAATCAGGAAGAGTAGTTGACTCTAAATCTGGAAGGAAAATTGCCAGATCAGCAGATAGACTTGACATATGGCAGTAAAAGTGCAAAAAGGTAATAGTACATTTTTAATTTTAAATGTTTATTGGGTGTTACATGTGCGGTGAAATAAAACAGCTGGATTTAAAATAAACCTTTGCAAATCTCTGATTAAACGGCATTTACCTCTCTCATCAATTTTTACCTACCACATCATCAATCCAGTTAAAGTTAAATGTGTCCAGATTATGATTATACCCTTACTTTGGGAATATTATATAAACCCCTCCCCCCTAAAATCCCGAGCAACAATATCTACTTTTACTTTGCAAATTTCAATTCTCAGAACCCTAAAATTTCTAAACTTCCTTCGAAATCTCAAATGGCGTCAAATCAAACCACTCCTCCTCCTAGATACATCTTTAAAAAGTCTGTTCTTAAAGTTGAAGATTTCACTCCTCTAAAACTAAAAAATCTGAACTCTATAGTACCAACAGACTATTTGGGATATAACTTTTTATTCAACAGGGAACCCTACTCGCAGCTTATAAGAGACCAATGCCTTGTAGATTTCAATAAAATCAACCATCCCACCTATTCAGATTTTGTCAGAGAATTCTATGACAACTTGAGAGTACACTCCTACTATGATGCTTTAAAAACCAAGGTCTAAGGAAAAGTGATAACTGTCACTCCGAAATTCTTTGTAAAGCAGCTGAACATGAAGAATGATGGAGTTCAGTTGAGGAATGATGGGGATGAACTTCTGGTAAAGTATTATCCAAAGAAGTGGCTCCCAGTCTGCTATTTTGGAGATAAATTCTCCACCTACTGGCCATAAACACCAAGATTAGTCCAATATGTAATGGCCAAATTGGTCCTCATCAGGAAAGGATCAATAACTACTACTTCTTCTTTTCAACACTGTGTTTTGCAGCACTGGGTAGAAAGCAGGGTTGTAAATATGCCAGTACTAATCATCCATTAAGGCAGCACTAGAACTCTCATGGTGCTCTTATCACTAGAATCCTCCTAGCAAATAGGGTTAACTTATCTGGAGCCCAATTCATTCAAGGAAAGGAGATCCATGAAAAGAATTTTAAGAAACTGAGCTTTGGAGAAATATGGGATGAAGAAAAGGCTATCAGGCTTAGGGAAGAAAGAAAGGAGAAGAGCAGAGTCCGAAAGGCCGGAGTTGAAATTGCTCCGGAGGCCAAGAAAGCTAGAACTACTAAGTCTAAGGCTCAAATAAAGATCATCTACAGCCAGTTGTTAAGGAAGATGATGAGGATAGAATACCCCTTACACAATTGATGAAAACCACACCTAACAAGCCTAAGAAAAGAGGAAGGCTTATTAAAGCAGTAGAAAAAAAGAAAAAGCAAGTTTATGACCTAGAAGAGGATGATGATGTAGAGGAACCCAGAGATTAGGAGCCTTTACCCAAGAAGCTATTAACCCATAAGGGATTAACTTTTAATGAGGACCTCAAGGCACAAAGAGATAAGTTGGCTGTCAAGAAGCCCTCTATTGGAATCTCCATCAAAGAACCATCTCCAAAAGCCTTTACACCAGCAGATCTGAGCAAGGGCAAGGAACTGGTTGTGTTCATAAAGAAAACAGTTCTTCCGGATAATATATTTATAGAGGATCCTCGGTATGAGGAAATGATGTCAATGGTCCTGGACAATCTTAAAGTGAATAGACTAACTAAGGAGGGACTCAGAGGCTCATCCGGAGCAGCAACCACTAATAGTCCTTCAGTCCTAATAGCCTCAACAGATTTAGTACTTCTCAAGGAGGCCAAGTATTTGGATGAGGACTTATTCCTCTTCAAAGCCAAAATAGAGCCTCTTCTGGATAACTTATTGAATGTAGAAGCAAAAGTGGTTGAGCTAGAATGTCCTGCAAAGGCAATAAGAGGGGATGGTGAGGACGATTCCACCATTTAATTTAATGAGATAGTAATTATGGCAAGTCTTATCCAGATAATTGGAGGGAATGATGGGGAAAATACCATCATTCCGGATACAGAAGAGAATGTTGTAAGTCTTATTAAGGCAATAGGAGGGGAGACTGAGGATAATTTCAGTCTTCCGGTTACTAGATTGGTATAGCAAAATGAAGAAGAGCATATAGAGCCACATCAGCCAAATCAGGTAATCATCATCCCAAACACCTCTAATATTGCTTATATTCAGGCTGGTGATGCCTTTGAAAAATAGGACAACTTAGGTGCAGACACCCAAACTGCATCTAAGGACAATCAATCCATCCCAGAACATAATGTTTTGAAGGAGGGAACTAGTTTGGGACCTAATGAGAACACTTCTCAAGTGGACTCTAAGGGCGAGGCTAGTCTAGAGGCAAGGTTTGAAGAGGACAAGGAAGAAGAGGAAAGTAGTCAGGAGAAGGATGAAGAATCTTCAAGCTCTGAGAATTCTAAAATCAATTCTAGGTCAGAAGAAACATCTTCTTTTAAAAGAACTCCTAAATAGCTAACTCCTAAGAACAATCTTGAGAGAGTTAACAAGCTAACAACTGCATTAAATATGATCCAAGAAGTTCCAGATGAGAGGCATGAAGAAAGCTAAATAAAGAAAACTCTTACCAAAGCATATGCACTCAGCTTAAATCCATGGAGAGCATTATTAATGACAAGACCTTGGCTCCGGATTTGAAGTCTGAGTTAGGGGAAATCAAGGAATTAGTCTAAAATATTAAAAAAAGAGTGCAAGGATTTCCCTCAGCTGAACTGATTATAGAAGCCTCCTTATCAAAAATCACTCTAGTGCTAAATCAAATAAATTCCAACATTGCAGGAGAAAATAGCTCTACAGATCAAGCTCATACCGGAGCTGACAACATTGTGCAACTCTAATGGATAAAATCACCTCTTCCTCCACAGATGTCACTACTGTGCTTAAAGAGTACCTGGATTGTAAGTTTGAAAACTTGGAAAAATTCATTCCTAGAGCGATTGTTGATGGAAGTCAAGGAATCACATCCGGATTAACATTCTTAAATAAGGAGAACCAAGCCACCCAAGAAATGTTAATAAATTTTCTTGATGAAGGACTGCCCAAACTCCTTGCTAAACATATGAATAACATAAGTACTGAGTTTGCTGGCCAGATTAATGGCACAGACACTTTGATAAATGATTTAAAGGAGGAATTTTATAAGGATCTCGTAATGCTCAATTATAGCATCTACAATGTCCGGAGAGACATTTGCAAGGACATAGATCTACTAAAGTCAGGCATGGCTAATCTATCCATCTCCTTTTCCAGATCTTTTTCTTCTACTCCAGATAGTCTTCTCATTCCAGTGGTCAATGACTTGGTCAAATACATAGGCGACACTGACTTATTTGGCTGCAAGTGTGGTTTAACCCTCCGTAAGTCCCTAATTCCATACTTTGATAAGGAGGACCAAGCTCATGCCTTGAAGATGATTCTAGAAACTACCAGATCCTGCAAAGACCTTCGGAATCTACTAAGGCCAGTCCATCTCTTCTGGAAATAGTTGAGACTATTATTGAGAAGCGCTTACAAGGCAATATGGATTACTCTATCTACTCAAAGGCATGATAAAAGAGCTAGGATGGTAGATCTTACATGGTCATAGACCCCCAAGTTGATGAAAACCAAAAGGGGGAGAAAAGCAAAGGCAAGGGTAAAGAGGGAGAGTCCTTCAGAAAAGGAGGTAGATGAAGAGCTGATCATCCTCTAGAATAGCTATTTTTCAATGTACAAATCTGTAACAGCTCATTACATTTTCACTTATATATATTTCTGTAATTATAATCCAAAACTTTATAAGGTTAACTATTATTAATAACAAAAGTATATATAGTGAAAAATTGATACTCAAAATTGCTTATAAGTACAATTTGTAATTGTACTTCAAAAACTTAGAAGCTAGAAATCAAAAATATTGAGGGAGTTAGGATGCTTAGATTATAGGGGAGTAAAACTTGTAAATGACTAAGTATCAAGAATCATACTTAGGTCATAAACCCCTTTTCCATGTGATTAGTTTTTATTTCCATCAAATAGGGGAGATTGTTGGAAAATAATGATCCAGAAGAATTAATTCCAAAACAATCCAGATCAAGTTTGAAGAAAATAAAAACTATACAAAATCTTAAGGAACAAAATATGTTATCTCCTTAATGCAAAATGGAAGCATCATGTCCAAAACAACTCATCAAGACAATCATTGAAGACTACAAGTATCTAAGCACATAATGGAAGCATCTTGTTAAAGTTTGGAAAGGAAACAAACTATAAACCACTAAAGATCAGCATTCGGAAGAAGACTGATTGAATAGCATCCGGATATATCAAGACTAAAGTCATCCAAAAGATACAGCTAACAAGACAAAGGGAAAAGTTTCAAATATACCTTTCCCCTAGTCAAAGATCCTTTCCCTTATGAAAGGCAAAAATGACAGCTAGCAAGCTTTTCAAAAAAGGAAAGAAGGACTAATACAGGAAAGAGAAAAGGTAATAACTTTTTCTAACTAGACCGATAAGAAAGGCGCGTGGAGCTCACACATAAGACTACTAGCTTAAAAGTTGGTGAATCACTAAAATACAAGGAAAACGATCACTGAAAACTTTTCAGCCCCAATCCTAAGGATTTGAATGGGTCAAAATCTGAGTCTAACTAATTGATCAATTGCTCCAGAAGTGCCACATATAACCTAATCAATAGTGAAGATTTAATTCAACCTCAACAACTCACAAC
Source organism: Euphorbia pulcherrima (assembly GCA_947683365.1). NCBI lineage: Eukaryota > Viridiplantae > Streptophyta > Magnoliopsida > Malpighiales > Euphorbiaceae > Euphorbia > Euphorbia pulcherrima. Next base: position 18,698,868 of record CANTUS010000002.1, read on the forward strand.
GGCTACATTTATGATAGAAGCCTATAAAAGGAAAGCTTCACAAGTTTAGTAGGTGCTGGTTGTTTTGTGAAAGCATACACAAGAGAATATGCTATTACAATTAGTGACATAATTCCTCCAAGAATCAAACAATTCCAAATCAGTTTGTAAGGATTCTCAAGTGAGTTATAAACTTAAGGAAATACAAAATCAAAATCTTTGAGAAAAACAAAGTGTAAAATCTCATACTTTGGTGAATATTGAGATTGGGATCTAGCTTAGAGTTCGTGCTTTAAGTGGAACTCCCTATAGGACTCAGCATAGGTTTGGGTAGAAATCTAAGTGGTATATCCTGCTAAAGACAAGAGGACTCAACTAGGAGTTGGTGCTTCTAGTGGTATATCCTATATCCGAAAGGGGTTACCATCCAAAGATAAATTGTAAGGCTTGATTCCTGCCAGTTTGAAAGGAATCCACTAGTGGGAAAAGCTTAGAGGAAGGAAACTCTAGGGACTAGAGTAGGCGGGGCCGAACCAAGATAAAATTATTGTGTTTGATTTTCTAACTCTTTACATTATTGTATAACACTTCATATTTATATCATCCCGGAACATAATCAAACACGCTACACAAGACTTTTTAAAGTCTGCCTATTTCCTCAAAAAGGATCATCCACCCCCTCCCCCCTGACCTTGACCCTCACAGTGACCAACATTATTCATATGTAATATTTTGTGATCTAATATTTCCATTGTAATTTGTAATTATCTTTATTGGAATATAATATTATCATTTTTATGATACCGCTACTAACAATCTTAAGACAAATATGTCGATATTCTAAAGAGATTTTGAGGGTTACCTTGACATTTGGAATACCTTGGAGAAATCGGATTTTTGAAGATTATTTTCAACAATATGTTGTTCAATGAAAAAATAATTTATTGGTTATAAAATTCTTTTTCTTCTATCTTTGCTTCTTATCATTTATAATTTCACTGACTCAATTTGTTTCTGTTTTAGATTGTGAAATTATGATAAATGACAAATGTTAGAGGAGATGGTTCTGAAATTGTCAAAGGCTAGAATAACCAAAATGGACAAAATGGTCCTATTTGTTCTGGATTTAATGAAAAATAAAAACATTCGAGTTTTTGGGCTTGTTGTTGTGCCTAACAATCATGGGGCTTGTTTGGGATGTTATCCTATTACAATGCATGAAACACTTGAAAAATAATTTGTAGTGTTAATTTCAAAATTTGACAATAGAAAATTAAAGATGAAGTTCTTTATCGCTATTGAATTAATCAAAAAAAGGCCAATGCAGAGGAGGTAATTCAAGACTCCAACAAAGGCAAAAATCAAGTCAGACCCAAGATAATGATGAAAAAAGAGGCTTTTTCAATAAACTCAATTAAAGGGAAATCTTTATTTGATATATGTTGGTACATATTGAATAAAAAGAGATTAAACGTTATGTATCATGGTAAGTTGAGGCATATGTGTCATCAATATAGTACCATCAATCAATTGATCTCAACGTGAGTTATCACTAATTATTTAAAAGGATCAAAGGATAACAAAGTGGATCCACAAAAATGAAAAACGTAAACCACTGATAAAATTTTAAAACCGTGATCAAGCTGAAAAGACATCTAAAGTAATGAGACCAAAGCCCATGAATATTTAAGGTGCTATGTTAAGGAAAACCCACCCATGTTTGACTGAAGATCCCAAGATCTTGGTTCAATGGGACAACCTAATTGCATAGACCTTGTGTGGTCACTGTAGGGGTAACCTCGTGTCCATTCCTATGATGTAAACAGTGACAAAAATGGGTTAAGGTTAAGCTTTTAATGATCCTTTGTGCATCAATGGTTTTGTAAAAGAGATCACCTACGTGAGAGTGAAGTGGGGTCCCTTCAATCCTATTAGGTTACATTAATCTAAAACTTTTGCAGAACCAAGAGATGTTCATGACAATAACAAACATAACCATGAGACCAAAAACTGTGATGTGTTGATATTTGTGTAGGGTATATCATCGTTTACACAAACGGCAGAACAATTCAAGGACATTGCGTCTACTAGTCAGCTAGTAAAGTAAATATATTTTCACAAGGGAAGGTTCAAAGGTTGTAGCCTATCTATCCTATGCAAATATTGGCAAAAGAGATTTATCACCACTTCAAATTTTGAAATTGTCCTTTTGTTTTCAATGTTCATTCATGTGGAGGATTGTTGGAAAATATGAAATATTTGATAACGATGTGCATTATCAACCTTAGGCTAAAGTATAATATGGAAAAGCTATTACTTGAATAACATGAAATGTGTCATTGTATTCTTTGTATTGAGAGCTTTTCAATAGTATATTATATGCCTAAAATGAATTTAATGGTGAATGAGAAATTGAAATCTCAAAGTTTGAACATCGGTCAGACTTTAACATACCACGTTGGTGTTTCAATACCGAGACAATTTTGTCTCTTCACTTTCTCACCACATTATGTTTTATGATTAATGAGTTTTATCTCCTCAATGAACATAAATATTTCACATTTCTTATAAAATATGAGTTAACCACCATTATGTAGTTGTTACAAAGTTTAATGTACATTAAACTAAATTTAAAACCATGTTAATGTCACATATGTTATATTTTATATAATCCTCACTCATGTAGCCTTGTAATTAACTAATAAAAATGTTTTGGCCTTTGTTTTAATTTATCTCATTAACTTTTGAGTTTGATTTCGATTTTCATAAAGAAAATTCCTATCAATTCTTTTCTTTCCTTTTCGAGCAAGGCTACTAGCTTTAAGTTCCTATATGTTGCTCTTTACTCGGTTGAGTTCACCTATGATTGCGGTTATATTCTAGGAGACAAATTCATCAGTAGCGGACGAATAATCGTCGTAAGGAAACTGATGTTTCAGGCCTCCGCAATAAACTTCTATTTTGGTTTAAGGTTTAAGTATATACATATATTTATTCATATGTAATATTTTTTTCATCTAATATTTCCATTGTAATTTGTAATTATATTTATTGGAATATAATATTATCGTTTTTATGATACCGCAACTAACAATTGTCATTAAGGTAGATGATTTGAAGGGCAGTACAGTTACCCGATTCTAGTGGAATCTACCCAGAGAGAAGAGAACTGTATATTGCAATTTTATTTAGTTTCTTCAATTGACCCAAACTTAAAGGAAGAAAACCTACTATATACTAGTTTCAGCCAGGCCTAATAGCATCAAATTACTGCACTTGCAAATTTGTGAAGGCAGTGGACCTTCACGATCCTTGTTTCTAACTACTCTAATCATTTAAATATCACTCAACTTCCCAATAGTGTCTGGAATTCCGCCGCTAAGTTTATTATCATAGAGAAACAACCATTTCAACCTTGTAAGATTTCCAATTTCAATTTGAATTGAACCAGTGAGTTCATTGGAGTTGAGATAGAGATATCGAAGGTTAAACAAGTTGAATAAATCAAATGGGATTTCTCCAATTAACGAATTGTACTCAAGTCTAAGTAACTTAAATGAGGGAGATCAGCAAAAATTTTGTTGGCGATTGAACCAGTTAGATTATTTCCTGACAAAATGAGTTTGTTCAAGGAAAACAAAGAAGTGAAATTAGTGGGAAGCTGCTAAAAAATGAACATAGTTCATATTCAATTTCACCATCAAATTATGGGAATTGCAAGAAACTCCATACCATTGGGAAGGAGTTTCATGAACAGAATTCCAACTAGACAACATGGAACAACCCCATTGATTAAAAGAGGTTGACTTTCATGACATAAGAGTTTGTCCTTGTTGATTGATAGCAAAAACAGTGAAAGAAAAGGGTAGTACAATAAGGAGAAGGAGAGGAGTTGTTTTGCCATGGGTGTAGTAGAGGGAAGATGAAGTTAATAGTGATGGGGAAGGTAAAATGATCTAGTTACCAAAATAAAGAATGGTAGAAGAGAGAAGGATGAGAGGTGGTGAAATAAAAGAAAGAAAGAAAGAGGATGCACTAGAAGTCTGATTTACTTTCTTTTACGTGAGAAAATGAAGAATGGAAGGGTGAGAGGTGGTAAAATAAAAGAAAGAAAGAGGATGTAGAGAATAAATTTTCTTTCACTTTGTGCTTTTACTTTATGCTTTTTTGAATAACAGAAGAGGCTTGAATTAAGTTACAAATTCAACTGAAAAGCAAACAACTTTAGGAGATAGTTGCGTACCTTAGTTGGACCAGCCTTGGCAAACTCGGCAAGTGAAAACCAAGCAAATCCCGAGCCAAATACTAGGGGTGTTCATTCGAATAACTGAATCGAACCAAAATCACCGAAAACCGAAAAGCTCTAAAAACATAAACTGAAACCAAACAGAAATAAAAAAAATAACCGAACTGAACCGACAATTAAATTTGGTTGGTTCAGTCGGTTAAACTGAAAGAAATATTATAATAATTAGCAAACCATAAGTTGTTGCTCAGAATTTATGTAAATTTTCAATTTAAAGAAAATAATGAAACATTTTCCAACATGGTGTAGCACCTTAGCTCTTTCGACGGTAAAAGTAAATAATAAATTTTAAACTTGATATAAGTCATAAAAAATACATGAAAATTCACCTCAAACTATTATATAATTGTTAACTAACCTTAGCAATAGATGATAAAAAAAATTGACAGAGAAATTGGACATAGAACTCAATTGGGTAAAGAATTAAAGAATGGAGTGGTGAATGATGTGTTGGTTGACCGTAGGAATTTGATTAATTGTAGGATTGTAATTAATAAAGTGTTTTAAGAATCTATATCTTCCTAAATAGAATATTAAAATTAATCTAGTTACATTAGATTTTATATATATATATATATATATATATATATATATATATATATATAAATTTAATTGGTCGGTTCGATTATATTAGTTTTTGTTGATTAAAACCCGACCAACCGTATTCACCAAAAATATATAAAACTAAGAACCGAAATCAAACCGCTTGAACTGAAAAATCAAACCAAAAAACTGAAATTCATCGGTTCGGTTGGTTATTTTAATTAGATTTGATTTTTGAACACTACTACCAAATAGACTATCTACTTCATGATATTCTGTGCTAATTCTTCAAACTGAGTTTCCATGCTATCACCACTAACCAATAACCTAATACCAGGATCTTTCACAAAGATTGAACAAATAAAATGAACGGGAGAAGATACATGAAAGGAAGTAGCTATTAGATATACTTGTTTGATGCTTGGACTTATTTGTTAGTGAATTAAACAAGTGTTAATTTTATAGATTGCCCTTCATGTGAACTGATTACTTACCATTGATCCTTGTTATATACAAATCTTAATTGTTAGTGAACTAAAGAGAGATATACTGGTAGATCTAGACCATAGTCATATTTGACATCTACTTGCAATAAAATGACCAGCCTTTATTTTCACAAAGACATCAACAATATAGATAGGCTTACAAATACAATATGGTGATATTAGAATGGATTGTATTTAGAAAATTGGATCATGCTTATGATAATTAGACAAGTATGACATCCAATCAAGAACATAGTGCCAAAGCAAATACAGTGCCAACTAAAAGATCAGCTCTGACCAAAAAGTCCTTTTGTGTTCAGCAAATGTTGCAAAACAAGAATCAATTACAATCTGCCATATTCAACTGTATTTCCAAAATGGAATTCTCCAGCATAGTCAATACCAATAAACAGCACCTATGCAGTCTCATTATATCGTGATTGGATCATGATTGAAGGGAACCAACAAGGTGTAGCTCAGTTGGTAACGCAGGTTGAGTAAGTTGGAGGAGAACAAGGTTCTAATCTTACTAAATACACTTGTTGAGAGGGGTGAGGAACCTTAACTTTGACTAAGCTTCGAACAAAACCATCAAAATAGAGATGCTTGTAAAAATTACTAAAAAAATTATCATAATTGGAGTGCCCATCTAACTAGTTAATTACCACGCTCAAGTTACCAAGCACTAGTCAGACAGCTATTATGCATAATTTAGTTAGTTTTACTTTAAACTATCCCGTTTTATAACAAGTAACAAATACTATATGTTGCATTATAAAGAATTTCACTCTATCTTTCATTCCAATTGAAAATTTTGAAGGAGGAAAATGAAATAGAAGGGAGATGATAAAAATAATTAATAAATTTTATTTATCATTTCATTTCACATAAATAATAGAATATTTAGCCTATATATAGGCATATAAATTTAACTACCATAAACCTACTAATTCCACTATACATGATGAAACACACTAAGACGTAACATAAATTCATTAATTTAACTAGTAATTTAATCAAAATAACATGGCCACTACTTTCATCACATCTAACAACTAATATCATTGGAATATTTTAGGTATTTTCTAACACTCCTCCTTGCCTAAAATGTTCCCAGTGAAACATAATCGAAAATTGCAGGAGCACTTCTTGATGGTGCACTTCTTACCAGTCAACTTGTTGATGCACTTCTCATCAACTTTCAAATAATGATGCACTTTCTCACCAATAAACTTATTGATGCACTTGTCACCAACCTTAAACTCATGGAGCACTTCTCTCCATAAACCAATTTAGTTGTCTCTACAACTTCTTCATTTTCTTGAACTTTGCAGTTCTCTTTCAAGTGACCGAAAAATTTAATATATTATTATTATAATAAAAATACATCGATGGAGCACCATCTCTTCATACTATGAGAAACTTCTATTTATAACTCTCATGATGCGCTTCTCATCACAAATCCATTAAACAATTTTTTCATCTTATATTTCTTAAATTTTATTGCCCATCCTCACAAACCCCGTAAGATCATTTATGCTCGGATTACCAATTGTTAGAAATTTTGGAGGAGGAAAATGAAATAGAAGGGAGATGATAAAAAATAATTAATGAATTTTACTTACTATTTCATCTCACATAAAACAATACAATATTTAGCCTATACATAGGCATATAAATTTAACTACCATAAACATACTAGTTCCACTACACATGATGGAACCCACTAACACGTAACATAAATCCATTAATTCAACTAGTAATTTAATTAAAATAACATGACCACTACTTTCATTACATCTAACAACTAATATCATGAAAATATTTTAAGCAATTTCTAACAATTACAATACATAGTATTTTAATTTCAGCCAACATTATTGCCACAAAATTATTATATTCAATGTAATTTAATAGCTACATAAAAAATTTGCATCAATTATATCCAAAAAATAAGAAAGAAAACTTTAACTAACATGATTAATAACTAATAAGACCACACTCCAAGCAAGTTCTCCAGTTGAACATCACATCCCTAACATTGTCTATAACAGGAGACAGAGGACTCACCTCCTTTATACACTAAAAAAAAGGACTTTTGCAGACAGCTCAAATTGTCAAAGGTATGAAAATTTGTCCTCTAAACAGGGGATGACTCTGCAATCGTGTCTGATACCTCCGTACGCAAAAGTATAGGGGATAAAAAATAGCATGTCGTCCGTATTTTTAAGGATGATATCCGCCTACGAGAATATAGATGAATTTCTTCTCTAATTTAAGAGATAATTATCGTCCTTATCATAAGAAGACAACTTTTTGTCCCTACTTCTAGATACCATAATTTGTCCTTAAAAGTTTGACAAAATTCGTCTCTATACAACAAAGACAACTTGTGTCCTTTATAAGAAGATGACTATTTATCTTAGAAAAATGGGACAGTTGTTGTCCCAAATTTAATGAGACGATCTTTGTTATTTCGAGGAACCATATTCAACGGTCATACAAATAGCCGTTGCACTATTTCAATTATTTGGATTGAATGGAGCAACCATAAGCATTAGATGCTTATACATAATTCGGAAGCAAGATCTACATAGTGACATTAATGGAAACAAGAGCATTATCAAAAAAATGATATGTCAACCAGGTGTTTTTGTACCTCATTAAATTATATAACATGTTGGTAAATGAACAAGGACTCGGGTTCACAACAACTTCAACATTCAAACATACAAGAATAAAGTCATCTTCTCTTACTTTGGTCTCATACGGAAAAGAATGTACATGTAAATGCATCATGTTCAAACTATAGTGAGCTAAAATACATAGTGCTTAATCATTGACAAAAGAAAGCAAACATGTATGAACGAAACTCTATGTTCAAATTCATACACACAATTTAAAAGTGTGACCTATCATTTGAAAGCTAGTAGAATTAGTAGTTAAAATGTTTTAGCTATCTAGTACCGTTTCTTATACTAAGGTGGTGTTTGGTTCGCGGAATGACTATTCCATAGGAATAGAATAGAAATGAATGAAAGTATATGAAATATGAGAGACTAATAGTCTTTGAATCCTCATAGTTATCGGTAAACAAATTTGTAAATTCCATCTTTCATGGAAAGACTATTCCGAAGTGAAATGAAAGAATTTGTATTCCACCTCTCTTGGAATAGCTATTCCATCAGTCTTTGAAATTAACTAAATATAAGCGAGTCATCCCACTTCTTGTGGAATAACTATTCTATGAACCCAACAGTGGCGCTTGGTTCACGTAATGTCTATTCCATGGAATAGAATAGAAATGAATGGAAAGATGTCAAATATGACACATTATTTATCTAGAATCCGTCATCGCAAGGAATAAATGTTCCTAGTTAATATACATCTCGTGGAATAGTTATTCCTTCAATTAAAAAAGGAATAACTATTTCATGAGATGTGTTGGAAATCACAAATACAGTAGAAATGATACTTAAGAAATAACAATGGAAGGGATGAAAAGAAGCTTAATATGATTATAATGGAAATGGAAATGTAAATACAATAAAAGAGGCACTCAAAATTAGTACTCTCTCCCAGGATCTCTCCCTCTCTCTTTAGGTTTTACCCTAAGAGCTAAATTAGAAAATAACCACTCTCCTCCCTCTACCCACACCACACACCTACTATATAATGTAAAAACTACCTTCTAACTAGCTATATGCCACCTGTAACATTCTTCTCCCTTCTAGAATAGACACTTGGGCCATATATAAATGGGCTAATATGTACTTGTCACTAGCACTTCTCTATCAAGATGTATGTTAACTAGAATAGCAACTCCATCCAACAATGGCTTCTAGACAAAAAAAATGTAATATATTTGACATCTTTCCATTCAGTTCTATTTTATTTCATGGGATAGACATTTCGAAAGAGCCCTAATTACAAAGCACAAATCACTGCCTCTAAATTGACACCGTACACAAAAATGAACACGAATCTAAGTCAGCTGGTCTTTAGGTTATATAGGATTTTTAAAGGAATATCCAATCAAGTTGAATGTTGGATCAAACAAATTAAGATCTTGAATTGCAGATGAAAAGGGACCATTTTAGAAAGGGAAATTGTCAAAAATATAAATATCTCGCTAAAATATTTAAAATTCACCATCAAGCCAAACTAATTACATATATAACCAACAAGGTGTAGCTCAGTTTGCAACGCAGGCTGAGTAAGTTGGAGGAGAACAAGGTTCGAATCCCACTAAATATATTTGTTAGGAAGGGTGAGGAGCCTTAACTATGACTAAGCCCCGAATAAGATTATCTTAAAGAAATATTACCAGAAAAATTATATATATCAAAAAATATAAACAATTTACAAATTAATAAAAACAGGAGAAAATAATTACATAAATATCATATAGTAGTTATATGGTAAATATCTAGTAATCGTCTAGTAGTTATCTAGTATATCAGCACATTACCATGTCGTAGTTATATGATAAATATCTAGTAATCGTCTAATAGTTATCTAGTAAATCAACACATCTATTATATATATATATATATATGTGTGTGTGTGTGTGTTAGGTGTCATTAGATTCCATTAAAAAAACTATCAAAATCAAGATTTACTAGATATCTATTACATATCTAATATCGATCTACTAGATGTTTACTAGATAACTACTAGACTATTACTAGATATCTACTACATATCTAATACCGATCTACTAGATGTTTACTAGATAACTACTAAACGATTACTAGATATTTTAGCATACAACTACTACATGGTATTTTTGTAAATATTTTCTACTATTTTCGTTAATTTGTAAATAGTTTATGGCGTGCTCAAATTATTTTGGTTTTTATGAGCATTTGTGTAAGAAGAAGCCCTTTCAGAAAAGGATAGAAAAATGCCCATTTAAGCAACTTGATCTTCCACCTGTTTAGCTAGAATAAACGAATAGCTTCAAACGTATTTTCGAATTCAGAAGCGTTGAGAAGAAGCCAGGACAGTTAGGCAAGGTGCATTTTGATTCAAAGTTTCAATTCGAGGAGATCAAGTAAATTAGGAATTTGGGGAATTTAACATGTATTTGGTTTAGTTTCATTTGCGTTCCTTAATTAGGCTTTTTATCTTAACCCATATTTTAACACCGGTTAAAAAGGAGACCATATAGGAAACAAAAGTAAAACCACAGGACCGAAGGAAACAGTTATACCACAGGGATACAAAGGGTAAAAGGGCCATAGCACAGGGCCTAATTAGGGAGTTTTGCCATTTGATTTTTACAACTTAAAATCAACTATATCTGGCAAACCGTTAATTTTTTTGACACAAGCCTTTAGAATATTTTGTTCGTCTTATTTTTTTCTTTAAAACGAAATCCATATTTAATATTTTTTGAGAAAAATATATATCGCAGTCTTATACCAATTTTACCACTTTTTCATCAATTCTTATATCTAGTGTGAGAGTGGTATACTGTCTTTATAGTACAGTTTTCCATTTATTTTCAAGTAAATAACACAAAACATGAGCAAATATTGTTCTTGTTGAACTTAGCCCAGAAGACAAACTCTCAGAAGCTAAGTTTTGGAATCCAAAAGTCAAGTTTTAAAGATAACAGAAAATCAGAAGATGCGCGCTCAGAAGTTAATAACACTTAGAGTGAAGAAAACTTCATAAGCAAGACAAAACTCAGAAGATAGTTCATTGGATCAAGAAACAAGTTGCATCAGAAGAGAAAGTCAAATGTATCAAAGAAGGAAAGCATCTTCCACATATCCCAAGATAAGTACTCACGTGAAGACAAATACTAAAAATAGGTTTCTATTTTTTATGATCCAAAACGATAGAAAATCAGCCTAACAGTAGATGTGAGTTGACAACAAGGATGAAATGACCACTTTTAGCCACCTGACAGCTGACACAAGCAAGGTTTTATACAACTAATTGGTGCAAGAGTCTGGTCAAGTTGCAGAAAGTTTGTAGAGTTTGACTCCTACCAATGTGCCTAACGGAAAGGAAAATGAGACTAACGGAAGATCCAACGGCTCTCAAGGAAAAGAGATGTTGTAAGACAACGGCTAAGAATGTGGTTCTGAGGAAGAGTCACAAGGGGAAGAATTTGAAGACAGTCTATATAAAGGCCTCTACCAGCAAAGAAAAAATTATTGAAGCCTTCATACAATTAAGTGCAATCAACAAAATCTCAAAAGAAACAACTCATTTGAAATCAGTTTGTAATCAAAACTAGAAAGCTTAAGAACATATCATTCAAATCTATTTTAAAAGTGATTCTTGATAACTAAAAGTACAAGATCACTAAAACTCTTTCCAATCCATATCTTAAGACTAAGCTAGGCTGAGGTCTTAGTGTAACTATTAGTTCCAGTGTGTACGAGTTAATGAGTCAGAAGGGGTGAATGACTCACTTAAAGAAAACTGGAATTCTTTTTGCAAGGTTGAGAATTGGTTATGCAGGTCAGTTAGGATGACTCAAGAAGAGTTTAGCAGATAATTAAATGACACTGAATTTTATACTGGTTCAACAACATGTGCCTACCTCTAGTCCTAAGAGTAGGTATTGGCTATAATTCACTAAGTTTAACTCCTTTACCCTAGGTGGAGAAGCCATTCATAATAGTTCCCAATTACAGTTGAATACCCTCCTCACTATAAACACTCACCAGCTGGCTAGAATACCCTCTTCTAGCAACTCTCAAATTAATCTAAAATAATAAGGATTCAACTTATAGAATGTTGATCCTTTTACAACAGATTTACAATGATTGTTCTCTCTAATCTCACTGAAGTAGATTGTTTGGCTGACTGGTGCTTCTCTTAGAAAATTTTGTGTTGCTATGATTTTTGCAGAGTTTGACTTGAATAAATTTGAGGTGTATTCACCAAGTTCAAACGATGGTCCCCTTGTTCCTTTTATAAGCTTCAAAGCTTGAAATAGCCGTTAAACTTTCTTGGCGTCTTCAAAGATATTTCTAGCTTAGATTTCACCCATTGTAGATTCAAATCAACCCATTAAGAGATAGAATTGCACCGTTGTAATATAAAGATAAATCTATTATGAGAGAGACTTATTCTTTACTGGAAATAGCGTAATGTTGTCTTCTGGTTGCCGGAGATATGTTAGAGAGATTAGTTCGCACTGGTGCGACATCTCTTCCTCTTATTTATTGGAAATCAATCATCCGAAAGACTTTGCAAAAACCTCAAGAAGGAATTTAGATCTAGGTTTTGAAGAAAACAAATACCACAAGATTTCATTCAGCTCAAGTCAAAAGCATCCGGTTAGAGGTTACAAGGAAACAAACTACTAAGAGAAAGCATCCGGACTAAGTATTGGAGAAAATAAATCACTAAGCCCAAAAACCAACTCATCCGATTTAAGATAGAGAATTCCAAGAAAAAGCATCAGGTTAGAGTTTGGAAAGGAAACAAATGTCTAACACATTAAAGACAACATCCGAAAGAAGATCATAACTGGAGTAACATCTGAAAGACTCATCTCTCAATAAAAGGGAAAAATTCAAATATTTAGTTTCCCTCCAATATCGGTCATTAAGTCAAAATTGCCTTAGAAAATGAAAAATTGATTGCTTGTACTATTTCAAGAAACGACAAAAAGGCTGACAACGGAGAAAGAGAAAGGTAACAACATTTAATGGAGCGAGGAGTACACCCAAAGGACAAAGTTGCATAAAAGTTGGCTATGTACAAAAATCCAAATAAATGGCAACTAACAACTTTGTTTCTTCAATCCCAATAAATTCAACGGGACATTTACTGATTCTAGTGGAATAATCAATGGCTTCAAAAGTGCCACTTCATATTTGATCAACGGTGAAGATTCAAGATCATACCAACGGTACACAATGGCTACATTTATGACCCAAGCCTATCAAAGGGAAGCTTCACCAAGTGAGAAGATGATGATTATTTTGAGAAGTTACTACATTGAAGAAATTGCCACACAATCAATGACTTTATCCCTCCAAGAACTAAACACTTAAATCTGTTTGTAAAATGTCCAAGTGAAACTATAAACTTGAGGAATTCAAAATCAAACCCTTATCAAAACAAGAGTTGCAAAATCTCATACTTGGGTGAGTATTGAGATCGGTACTTAGCTTGAACTAGAGAGTTTAAGTGGTATATCCCTGTGGGACTTTGCTTGAGATTGGGTAGAGTTTAAGTGGTACATTGTTGCCTGCCCAAGGTGAGCGCTCTAATAAGTGCACTAGGTTGTGATCAGCAGTAAGTGGCAAGCACAATGTCGTATCCCACAGGGAGTAAGGAAAGCAATTAAATCAAGTCATAAATTAGTAGTTCAAAGGTTCAAAATATTTAAGAAGATAAATTAATAAAGTAAATGCTGAAAAGGAAATAATTTCTATGAAATAAAAATGGTTTCCTTGAATGGTCACTATTAAAAAATTTGTAAGGAGGTGAGCACACCCAGTGAGCATGCAGACATGTGAATGATTACCCCTCTTTATTTTAAGGATCTAGGTTTCTTACATGTCTTATGTATTAGCCATAGTTCCCCATTGTCTAGTTCTTTAAAGTTCACTTGTGTGATTTCGCTGTGCAAGTAAAACCTTAAGCATTATGAATCATGCAAGCATTCTTTAAATAGAAACTTCCTAGCATATCTAATTCACTTTTTAGTTCTTCTTAGACATGTACTTTGTGTTTAGTCCATGTTACAATTCACCTTTCAGTTCCTCTTGTTACATTCAACATAAGTTAGGCCTCACTTATGAGAATTAAGCTTAACACGAAATAATCTATATAAAATAATGCTAGAACAAAAGAGGTAGAGAAATCAAACCATAAGATCCGCCTTACTCGCTAGTCGTGCTCACTACGGCTTAATTACCCATAAAACACAATAAAAGTAAATAAAACATAAAAGGAAAATATTATAATAAAGAAATAGAAGGTTGAACATAGAGAGAGAGTGTGTGTGTGAGACATTGGAGGCTTACCAAAGCTAAGTTACAAATGAAGATGAGTCTCATATTTATAGTAGTAAATGGACCATTTTATAGGTGCCACTTGCACTATAAAATAGTCCAAAATATTTCTCAGCCATACAAAAAGAATCCTTCTAGAAGGTGGAAGCTTGTAAGACTGGTTAACCACTTGTCTAATTAATTATCACAAAAAGACAAACTCCACCTCTTCAAGTGGCATTCCACCGCCCACAAGTTGGTGGTTCTTCATCAGCTCAATTAAAGTCTTCTAGAAGGTGGATCTTTCTCCAATGAGCTTTTCCCACCTTCTATAAAGTAATATTAATCAATTTTCCATCCAAAAGTGATGTCCTTGACAAGCCAATAGAATTTCTTCATCACTCTAGGGGTATTTTGGTCAACTTCACTTCCCAAAATATCAAATTTGGTTTAAGCCTCTTCTCCTTTAGTTAGGCTGATTCTGTGATTACTCTGCCTGTTTTCTGCTCACCTTGGCCAGTTTACTGCTCACCTTGCCCAGTTTCCAGATTCTTGGTGGTGACCATTACTGCATCTAGTAGTGACCTGAAATTTCATCAAAAACATCAATGAACCATACATTTCAACCATAAATATGGTGATTTCAAGGCTAATTGGCTAGTGTTTACTTAGTATATATTTCACTTATCGAATTCCCCCACACTTAGACATTTGCTTGTCCTTAAGCAAAAACACAAGGACATAAAACATAAAGACAAAAGGAGAAAAACACAAGAGTGGCAATCAACAATCAATTCTTCCTTAGGAAAATTCAGTAATCCATTTGAAATACAAAGTTCAAGGTTAATAATGAATACCCTCACTCTTAATATGTAACTATGAGCACGGTCTGCCCGGCCTGATGATGATTAATACCTATTCACATAGGTGTCCAAATATCGAAAGTGCTAAGAATAGAATGTCTCTTTCCTTGTCTAAAACCCCTTGAATAATCCTTTAAGTATCCTAAAGGAAAAAAAACGCAAACCAGTAATTTCTAGTCCAAACTTCTGCCTTTGACAGAATTTTCTTTATAGCACAAAATAAAATTCCACCAATCAAAAGTTATCTCCGTGTATTAAAAACCAAGCATCAAAATTTTAGAAAAATCCAACGGTTGGATTTACGTCGATTGACTCTCCTATATGTGTCGATTGATGTTAAATATTGCTGACACGTATCAAGTCTAGCGATGACTCGTCAAACTTACATATGTGTCAATCGACACTCCCAAATGCATCAATCGACGCTCCTTTGACACATGTCGAGTCTAGTGATGACTCAATGAAGCTACAATTGCCCTAAATGCGTCGATCGACGCTTCCAAGATGTGTCGATCAACGCTGACTAAATTTCTATAAAAAGAAGCCGAACCTCAGCATTTAAAAGACAACAAATCATCAGATTTTGATATCATACGAATTCAAGCAATCCCCTACTCATAGTATTGAGCCCATACCAAAATTCCTTTCCTTTATCCCAAAACTATACTCAGGTATAGAACCTTCCCCTTGGTAAGTTTTAGTTATAAACTGGCCTAGTCTTATTTCCTAAACACTATCTCGATACTATAGTTCAATATCGTCGATGGGTTTTAGCTATAAAACCTTCCTCACCATTGTCTTCCAAATACCAACTATACCCAGGTATAGTCCATTATCCTTGATGGGCTTTAGTTATAAACCATCTCCGCATATCCTAGTGTTCTCAACCCTAATCTTCCAATCATTCGGTTATAGCACGTAGCGGCCTTTAGGACACTCGAAAGGTAACTGAGGGTGATTGGATTCTATCCCACTTTTATTGCATTCATTTTTATTTTATTCATATTTATTAAATTGTCAGGAGCATCCAAGGTAGGGTAATCCATCGCCAAGGTATAAACACTTATCCTTTTTATTATTACTTGTCTTAATTGTTATTTATTCCCAAGTTTTATAAACAAAATGACATAGGGAAATTATTTTTAATAAACTAATTAAACATAACTATCTCGAATCAAATATATAAGTAACTATTTTACTGACTCAAAATCTCTACTTTATAGGTATAGGAATCCCACCTGGATTGGCTATATCGTAATTTCCTAGTAGAGTTGAATTGGGTGGCGACTCTTATATTTTATAAAATAGGCTTTTGACCCAACTTTGATCCATAAAGTTTTCACCAAAACAATTCTCTAAAGACTAGTAATTATAAGGGTCCCATGATCCCTATCGCTAAGCATTCTCAAAATGTAGACGAGCCCCGCGCTAGAACTGTAGCGGCTCCTAGCATAAAAAACCTGAGATCCCGCTCGCGCACCAGTCATAGGTAAAAGTTCGCCCACTTATAGTAACTTAATCTCAAAAATAGGTTAAGACAACAATTCAAAAAGCTAATTCATCAATAGCTAATTTTGAGATAAAGCCAACCTTCCTCACCAAAGATGTCACTCAATTTACACAAAGTATTTAAAGGGTGAGTTTTGAGAAATCACTCATCAGCTATACATAGCAAACATTAAGTCCATAGGCTTGATCATTGTTCCTATCTCCACCACTTAAAAATATTGATCATAATATAATCGAAAGTCCTTTTATTTAGGTTGTAGTGAAGGCTTAGGGTTGGGTGTGTCAAGAAAAGGCTTTTGTGTGTAGAGGAATTTACCAAAGCAAGCATTGATGATTATACAGCAAGATGTGTGGTCACCACTTGTATTAGAAAATGATGTTCAAATCTCAAAGGAATCAATGGAAAATTGGAGCAATCAAATAGCAAGTAAGGCAATCATTCCAGCATAGAGGATTGAGTAAATAAGCATAGCAAGCATTCAAATGAGAGAATCAAGAAAATTTAGCTTGCTTTTGATCAAGCTTCTTTTTATTTTTTTCTTTTTCTTTTATTTTTCTATTTTTCTTCTTATTTTTCTTTTTTTCAAAATTTTTTTCTTTATTTTGTAATAATGAAGCACATGGATGGAATAGAATTTTTGAAGAAAGCTCACCGAAGTTTTTTCTTTGAGAATAATTTAGAAAACAAGTTAACAACCAATAGTAGTTCAAATTTGCTGTTTTTAAAAATTTTTGGTAAAATCAAGGGTGCGATATAGAGGGAAAGTAAAAAAGAAAATGGCTGTGGGGTTTAAATTATTGTGTGTATGAAGAAAAAGGTTAAGGCTCAAGGGGGCTATCTAGGGGATATATTATGTAAGGGTGGCTTTTTGGGTAACAAGAGGTATAATCCTAGTGCCTTAATTATGTCATGTAGTGATCAATGATGTGGTCCCAATAAGCACTTTATCCAAATTCTCCCAAATCAAGTTCTAGCCTTATGTTGCATATGTAAGACCTCTCGTCAAAGAATTTAACATTTAAAAGAGAAGTGATTTCAGAATTTGATTAAGTAAAGAATGATTTTGAAAAGTAAGCACTTTATGTATAAAAAAAGATTTGAACTTTTAAGAGCAGAAACAAAGAACTGTTTTAGTGAATGAGAAATTAGAGAAAATTTTAGGCTCAAGTCCACACTAAACAATGTGTTCAATTCTTTTGGTTATCCTATTATTTATTGAAAAATAGTTTCAAATTGTGTCTAAATTGCTTAATCAATCTTGTTAACATGCCAATTGTAGTTTTACCATTATTAACCAAACCCTAAGTATTTTACCTAGACTACTAATTTCCAAGAGATGGTTTCTCATGCTAATTGCCAAAACAGAAAACACTTTTGAAAAAGTAAAAAAAATTCATAAATTTTAAAAGAGAAGTGAAACTATTTACAAACAACATGTTTAAGAAATAGAACATAAAAAACAAAACAGTTTAAAATAATACTTAAAGTCAAACAAGTGTTCTAAGCAAGGGTGATCATAAGCAATAATTAAACTATAGTAAACACAGCAATATCCAGCATTCCAATGCAGTGATCATTATATAACAGTTATAAGGAAGCAAGCATGCATAGTTTTTGTAACTTACTCCTCCCCCACACTTATTCAATGCTTTGCCCTCAAAGCACTAAACAAAATTAAGTAACATTAACAAGCAACAACCAATAAGCATAGAGGGTAAGTGGAAACTACCTTAGAGGACTTTTTCTGAATTAAAATGATAGTGGAAGTGAGTTACCGGAAAGTGGGAGAGGTAAGTATGGGTGAATTACACTTCCTGTTGTAAGAATGATTACCCTTAATAATTACACTTGGTGTTGTAAGAATGATTACCCTCAGCAAATTCATGACTGCTTCTCAAATTTGTCGGGGCAACCATTATCTAGATTTCCCCCACACTTAATTTGGTGGCCACCTACAAAAGAAAGCAAAATAACAAGCTTAAAAAATATACTAAACAAGGAAAAACATAATAAATATTTACAAGGTTAGAAAAATGAGCTTGGGTTCATCAAAAGTGCTTTAATTGGTGTTTGAAGCGGACACCAATATATACAAGTTGCTCAAGGAGGTTCATAAATGAAAGTTGAGAAAGGTGGGCTATTGTATGAATTCTTTTGTTATAGCATGTCCTTTGTCTCCATGATTTACTTCTAATTCGATTTTCAATAAAAGATTGCATGAAGACATATTGCTCTTTCAATTTGTGAGGGTTGTGAGTAGATTGCTCGTGTTTAACAATTGGGGTGCAATCAATTTTTCCTTTGAAATCCACCTTAACAAATTTCTCCTCACCTTGGATGATCTCTTGATTATACACCTAAAAGTTCTTATTAAGCTCCTCATACCTTAGATGTTGCATTGCTCTTTCAGAAAATGGTATCTTTGGTTGATAGATTCAGAGTGGTTGCTCCCTTAGAACCGCTTCCTCTTGAGCAAGCATCTTTTCTAGAATGTGAGTAGTATTATATTGAACTTCAGGTTGCTCTCTTTTGTGTACATATTGCTCATGGTGATATTCTGGTTACTCCGTCCCCTATTGTGGTTGCTCCCCTGAATTATAAACATTATCAATAACAAGCATGTTAGAATTATCAACAACCTTACCACATTTCATCGTGTCACTGTCCTCCATAGAGTTATGCTCAATGTTGCTTAGAGTGACCACTTTATCTCTTGAAAGCACCATAGTAGCTAGTTGTTGAAATTGAGTCTCCAAGTTTTTGATTGAAGCTTGAGTTTGCTTCATAAACTCCATCATCATCACTTCCATACTAGGTTAAGTAGGTTCATATAATGGTACAATTTGTTGGAAGTAATTTTGAGGTTATTAAAATGGTTGGTGAGATTGTTGGAACAAAAATTGTGGTTGTTGATGTTTATGGATGACACTTTAGGATTGGGGGAAGACAACTGAGGTTATTGGTAAGGAGATTGTGGTTGTTACAATAACATTTAAGGTTTCTGGGTTAAACTCTGTGGTTGCTGGGACAAAAAATTTAATTATTGAGACAAAAATTATGATTGCCCCGAGAGTCTATTTACTTGCTTAGCTAACTCCCCAACGTTTTTTGAAAGCCTTTGCACAACCTTAGATTCTGGAAATCTAAGTTCTTCTTAGAATGCCATTTACAACTTGTGTTCACCTCTTTCTCAATGCTGGCAAATATTGCTTCAAGCTTTATTTCTTCTAGGTCACCATTTGCAAAGGTTTCAAGTCAAACTTTGTGCTCATCGATTAACCCATTGTAAAAGGTTTGCCTTTGCATCCACATAGGTAAACTGTGGTTTGGTACCCTTCTTAGTAAATCCTTGAATCTCTTCTATGCTTCTTGGAGTGATTCATCTTTAGATTGAGTGAACTCATTTCTCATTCTAGCAACCTTGGAAGGTGGAAAATACTTTGTCAAGAATGCTTTAGCCATCTTCTCCCAAGATGTGATTGAACCCGGTTGCAAAGATCTAAACCATGCTTTTGCCTTATCCTGGAAAGAGAAAGGAAAAAACTTCAACCTGAGAATATCATTGGAAACACCATGATTGACTTTAAAAAGATTGCAAATTTCAAGAAAATCATAAAGTTGATCATTTGGGTCTTTATTTGGCAATCCTTTAAATTGAGCATGTGAAAGAACAAGTTCAATCATGGAGGGTTTGATTTGAACAAAGTTTTCTCCTTCATTTGGTATTACTATGCATGACATATGTCCCAATGAAGAAGGCGTAGAAAAATCCTCGAGTTTTGGAAGGGGCAAACATGTTCCAAAATCTGCCATGGTTTCTCCTTGGTTGCTCTACTTGTTCGCTTCTTACTCCAAAAGCTTGTAGGAAAAAAAATTCTATCCTTCTCCCTTTTGCAAGAAAACTACACAAACTAAACAAACAAGGTCAAAAACTACTAATTTACTGAAAAAGTTAAATTTCTTCACCGTTACTCCCCGACAACGGTGCCAAAAACTTGTTGCCTGCCCAAAGTGAGTACTCTAGCAAGTGCACTAGGTCGTGCTCAGTAGTAAGTCACAAGCACAAGGTCGTATCCCACATGGAGCAAGGAAAGCAATTAAATAAAGTCGTAAATCAGTAGTTCAAAGGTTCAAAATATTTAAGAAGATTAATTAATAAAGTAAATGCTGAAAAGGAAATAATTGCTACAAAGTAAAAATAGTTGCCTTAAGTGGTCACTACTAATAAATTTATAAGGAGGTGAGCACTCCCAGTGAGTATGCAGACATGTGAATGATTACCCCTCTTTATTTTAGCATGTTAGCACTTAAGGATCTATGTTTCTTACATGTCTTATGTACTAGCCGTAGTTTCCCATTGTCTAGTTCCTTAAAGTTCACTTGGGTGATTTCTCTGTGCAAGTAAAACCTTAAGCATTATGAATCATGCAAGCATTCTTTATATAGAAACTTCCTAGCATATCTTATTCACTTTTCAGTTCCTCTTAGACATGTACTTTGTGTTTAGTCTGCATTATAATTCACCTTTCAATTCCTCTTGTTACACTCAACATAAGTTAGGCCTCACTTATGAGAATTAAGCTTAACACAAAATAATCCACATAAAATAATGCTAGAATGAAAGAGGTAGAGAAATCAAAGCATAAGATCCGCCTTGCTCGCTAGCCATGCTCAGTATGGCTTAGTTATCCATAAAACACAATAAAAGTAAATAAAACATAAAAGGAAAATATTATATTAAAGAAGTAGAAGCTGGAACATAGAGAGAGTGTGAGATATTGGAGGCTTTTGGCCAACCAAAGCTAAGTTACAAATGAAGATGAGTCTCATATTTATAGTAGCAAATGGACCATTCTAGAGGTGCCACTTGCACTATAAAATAGTCCAAAATATTTCTCAGCCATACAAAAAGAATCCTTCTAGAAGGTGGAAGCTTGTAAGATTGGTTTACCACTTGTCTAATTAATTATCACAACATGACAAACTCCACCTCTTCAAGTGGCATTCCACTGCCCACAAGTTGATGGTTCTTTATCACCTCAATTAAAGTCTTCTAGAAGGTGGATCTTTCTCCAGTGAGCTTCTCCCACTTGCATAAAGGAATATTAATTAATTTTCCATCCAAAAGTGGGATCCTTGACAAGCCAATAGAATTTCTTCATCACTTCAGGGGTATTTTGGTCAACTTCACTTCCCAAAATATCAAATTAATTCGGTTTGAGCCTCTTCTCCCTTAGTTAGGCCGAATATGTGATCACTCTGCATGTTTTCTGCTCACCTTGGCACATTTTCTGCTCACCTTGCCTACCTTCCCGATTCTTAGTGGTGACCATTACTGCGTCTCGTAGTGACTTGAAATTTCATCAAAAACACCAATGAACCATACATTTCAGCCACAAATATGGTGATTTCAAGGCTAATTGACTAGTGTTTACTTGGTATAAATTACACTTATCATACGTCCTGCAAAAGAAGAGGAATCATCCAAATATTGGTGTTTTTGGTGGTATATCCTACATCCGAAAGAAGGGAGATTCTACAGAGATAAGCTGCAAAGGACTCAGCTAGGCTACAAATTAGTTTGGTGGTATATCCTACATCCGGAGGAGAAAATTATAAAGGCTTGGTTTCTGCCCATAAAAGAAATCACACTAGTGGATTAAGCTTAGAGGAGGAAACTTCGGGGACTGGATGTAAGTAGGGAGAACCAGTATAAAAAATCTCAGCATTTGATTTACTTTTCCTTAAGTCTTTATTTTTAATGCATTATTACTTATATTTGCATCGTTCGGATCCACTGACTTCGGAATAAATCATACACGCTACACAAGACTTCTCAAAAGTCTAACATTCCGCAAAAATGGTCATTCACCCCCCCCCCCCTTTGACCCTAGTTAATACTTGCATAGAGACCAACAAGTGGTATCAGATTAAGTTCTCACAACTAGAGATCTAACAATCTCGAGCTAAATGTCCATTTTTTATTCAAGAATAAAAATGAGTTATAATAACTCACAACTTCTTCCAAAGGGTATGTCCATTACTCATCCTCCACTCTTCACCTGTGAACACTACACATTCTGAAAAAACCGGATGAAGAACTTCACTCAAGCTCAAAGCATGTAAGTATGGATGGCCGTAAAGGATGGCCCTTATATTCTAACCATTGAGGTTGAAGGTGTTACCACCAGAAAACCATTAAATTAATGGGATAAAAATGATTATTAAAAGTTGTGTGAAAATGTAAATGCTATTAATATACTTCATTATGGCTTGAGTGCAACAGAATTTAACAGGATCTCAGGTTACAAAACTGCTCGAGAAATCTGGCAAAAGCTTGAGGTAACCTATAAAGGAACCAGCAAGGTCCGGGAAGCTAAAATTGACCTTCTTTAGCAAAAACTGGAAAACTCCAAGATGGAGACTAAAGAGTCAATCAGTAGTATGAACACTAGATACACAAATCTAGTAAATTAAATGAAGAGGCTGTGACAGGAGGTTACAGAAGAAGAAATGGTGAAAAAGATACTCTAAATTCTCACCAAAGAATAGGACAACAAAAAGATTGACATTGAGGAAGTCCATCACTTGAAATTCTATAGCTATGTTGAGCTTATTGGTAATCGGCTAACTAAAGAGCTATCTCTAGAAAGATATAACCAGCAAGAAATGAAGCCAGAAAAAAAGAAGAAAAGAATTGCTCTTAAAGCAGATTCTTCAGGATTAGTCTCATCTAGAACAGAAAAATATTCGAGGGAATCGACGCTCAATAAGGAAGAAATGGCTATACTAGCCAGACAATTCAATAGATTCCTCAGGAAAGGAGAAAAAGGTTCAAGGAAGTATTCCAGAAGGTATGACTCTAAAAGAGAAATAAAAGAAGCCCCGAAAGAAACAAGTACAGAAAAAATCTGGAAGATCAGAATGATTAAGAAACATAAATGGCCTACTTCAAGTGTGGTGAGAATGGACACTTCAAATCAAAATGTCCTAAGCTCAATAAAGAAAACAAACATAAGAAGAAGGCAATGGTAGCTACCTGGAGCAATAGTGAGGAAAGCAGTAGCTCATCATCATCAGATGAAGAGGATACTGGCAATTGTACATTCATTGTAGTAGCTGAGCTGGAAGCAAAATCATCCAGAAGAGGAACAACTCAATGGATCACTGAGCAAACAAATGAATCAGAATCTAAGTTAGCTAGTATAGAGGTAAACTCTCGCTCTAACTCTTTTTCTAAAAATGAACTTGCCAGGGCTCTAGGAATTATGAGCAACAACATAAAGAAAAATTCAAAGGCTATAAAATCTCTTCAAAGACAAGTGATAGAGCTCACTAAAAATGCTGATGCATTGTCACAAGATATCAATCTTGTAAGAAACAAAAAGCACATTGTTATTGTTGAAGAAAATTTCTTGAGAAATCAAGTTCAAATCTTAAGTGCAAATCTGAGTGGGCTAGAGAGGGAACTAGCCTTGATGAAGGAAGTTGTTGGAAGAACCCTAAGGTAGGCCACTAGAAGGAAGCCAGAACCTTCAAACCAAAGAAGGAATCCAGATTCCTTAAAGTCAAAGAAAGTAAGTAGACAGCCCTAAGCATAAAGGTATATGGCTCCTCAAGGAAAACCTCAAGTACAAAGATATATAGCTGCTCAAAAAGGGAAAGCTATAATAATCTATGATAAACAAGCACTGAAGTAAAGAAAAATCATAGAGTGGAAATAGCTCCTCTTGACAACTACCGAATACAAACTGGACAATCAAAGTTAGATCTATTCAAAGTAGGGTACTCCAGAGACTATGGAAAGAAGGATCGCCGGAATATTGAAGAAAAGCTCAAGCAAAACAAACCAGTGAATGGATGTAGGTTTTATGGTGCAAATAACCATATTACTAAAATGTATAGATTTAAAAATGGTTATTATGATGTCAATCCATGGCCGAAAATGGTCATTAACCTAATAGGACCCAAATCTTATTGGGTAACCAACTCTAGTTAATCTATTTTGTAGGTATGCCTTAGGTCCACTCAAGATCATCAAACATAGAACTCTGATAGTGGTTGCTCAAGGCACATAACCAGTGATTAAAAAGCCCCCATCACATTAACCCAGAAGAAGGGTAGAAGAGTAAGTTGTAAAGATAATCAAAGATCAAGGACCGGATGACTAAGTTCCGAAAAAATATAACCTGTGAAAGCTCTAGAATATGTTCAAACAAGGTGCAACAAAGAGGAGGATAATGGAATCAATGATGAAATTAACTTCAATGACAATCAAGGATCGGAAAAAAGAGTTTAAGCTGATGGCCATGCAAGAAGAACTGGATCAATTCACCAAAAATGATGTATGGAATCTAGTATTACCACTTGAAGGAAAATCAACTATTATCACAAACTGGATATTCATATTCAATCACCAAAAGCTTGTATAAGAATCTCACTTCACTCCTTATATCCAAGAAATGCATCCAGGAAAAGCTGATGCATCACTCTATATCAAAAAGAAAAAGGGGAGATGTAATGATTGATGATATGATCCTTGGAACTAGTAAGCTAAGAGGGATATAATCTTGATCAACTTTCCAACAAAAAAGAAAAGAGCAGATATCTTTACTAAACCCCTTAGTAAAGATCAGAGAGGCAATTGGAATGTCCAATCGCACTTGAAGAGGACTCCAAAAGATAAATATACAGCCCGTATGTGTCCAACAGTCAATGAGTCAAGGAGATAAAGAGAAGTTAATTAGTTTTGGCTCTAGAAGAGAATATTGCCAGCTAAGTAGAGCAGGGTGACAAATGGCAATAAAGGTGCTAAAAAGGTAATCGTACACTTTTTCAATTTCAAACGATTACGGTACACACCACACAGTGTAAAAAGCAACAGTTGAAAGAAAATAAAACTATTCTAATTCTCCGATTTATACACCATTAACCTCTCTCTTTTAAATCTAAATGCCAAGTCATCAATCCAATTAGATCCAACTACCTCCGAATTACAAAAATACCCTCACCTTCAAAACTCTATAAAAAGCTCCCAAAATCACTATCTTCTACATGCGAGCAACTACTTATTGTTACTCTGTAAATATTTCTACAGAATCCCTAAATTCTTTGAACTCTTTTTTTCAAACTCTTAAATGGCCAACACAGAGAATCAAACTTCCCCTCCTCCTCATCAAAAGAATATATTCCATAAAGCTGATCTCCTGGATAAGGATTTCATCCCTATCAAAATCAAAAGCTCACACACCATCATCCCATCCGATCATCTGGGAGATGAGTTCATTTTCACCACAGAACCTTATTCCAAACTCCTTGTAAAAGACCAACATTTGGAGGTCTTTGTCCAGATCAAAAACCCCACTTACCCAGTACTTATAAAAGAGTTTTATGACAACCTAAGAGTTCATTCTTACTTTGATGCACTCCGGACGAAGGTGCAAGGAAAAATAATCACTATCACTCCAGATTTCTTTGTAGAGTAATTCAATATGAAGAATGTTGGTTTGATTATGAGAACTTATGGCGATGAACAGATAGTGAAGTACGATCCAAAATTATGGCTTTCGGAGAGGTATTTTAGAGACAAATGCTCCACCCACTGGCCAGAAACTCCAAGACTGCTCCAATTCATTCTAGCTAAATTCATCTTGATCTGAAAAGGCCCCCCCAACACTGCTTCTGCTTTCCAACACTGTTTCCTCAACCATTGGGTGGAGAGTGGTGTACTCAACACGCTTATTCTACTCATTCACTACATCAAGCAACACAAATACTATAATGGATCCTTCATCACCCAAATTCTCACTACTAATGAGATTGATATCATCGAAGTAGAATTTATTGAAGGTAAAGCAATTCTAGAGAAGAATTTCCTCAAACTCGCCCATGGTGAGGTATGGGATGAGGAAAAGGCCTTAAGGTAGAATAGAGAAAAGCAAGAAAAGAATAGAGTGAGGAAGGTCGGAGGCACTATAGTGAAAGATCCAGCAGTTAAGAGGCCAAGAACCAAGAAGCCCAAGGCTCAGAAAATGATCAACTCGAAGCCTGTGATCGAGGAACTGTAGAAAAGGAAATTAAGGATTCAATGACCCTCAAAAGAGAAAGGAAATTGATGATCTAGAAAAAGAAAGTGCCTCAAGCAGTAATAGTGAGAAGGAAGAAGAGGGTACTCCAGAACTAAGAAAAGGTTAATCAAGAAAGGTCCAACCTTTACTCAGGCCCTACAAGCCAAGAAGGATAAACCTACTATAAAGGATTCTTCCTCCAAACAACTTGCTGCACAACTCACTACCAGAGAGCCTGCTCCTAAACATATAAAAAGATCTGGAGGCTCCTCTAGATTTAATCAAGAAGTTTCTCCCTAAATAATAACTACACCTATTTCAGAGCCACTTCCTATCACTAAAAGAATTATGGTAGATGAAGTTGTAGTTATTGAAAGTCCTAAAAAGGCACATAATGCAGTAGCAGACAATCCGGGAAAGCAAAGTTCAGAGGTGAACATTGACCTAAATGCTAACATTGCTGAAGTGGATGGGTTAATAGAAAATCAAGGCAACTTAAATGCAACTGAATCCCTTATTGCATTCAAGGAAGATGATCCTAACCTAGTGTCAAGGACACTAGAGGAGGAAAATGATCTGAGTCCCAATGAGGATGTTACTTTGGCTACCTCAACGAGCGAGGTCATTCCGGAGGATCCGGTGATACAAAAGGATACTCAGGAAGAAGATGAGGAAAAGGATGTGAGTAATGATGATGAAAAAGAGGATAGTGAAGATGAAAATGATGAAAGCAGCTCAAGCCCTAGTGTGAGTAGATGGCGTTTTACGTGACGGCTGTGAAGTCGGACAGGAGGACACGTCTCCCAAAAATGATGTGAGCATGATGGTGATTGTGAAAATGGTTCAAAAGATATGAAATCAAAATCCCATACTTAAAATAGAGTCACCACCCGATTCAGCTCAACCGAAAAATTTTGGTACAATTTTCCCACAGGGTGGTAGACCATACCTTAAGTAGAGATTCTAAGTTCGGATGATGGTATCTATTTTACACTGGCCAAGTAAAAAGATTTAATTCATTCTTAATCAGTTTTAATCCACCCTGTTTATTATGTTTTTGGTTTATATATTGTTAGCGCATTATCAAGAATTCAAAGTGGGAAATAAATAATTATTACAGTCATTTAACAAATAAAATAAGGAAAATAAAATTATTATAAGGCTTTCGAATCCTATACATTTGTATATACAATAAATAAAAATACCTGAAGGCCTAACATACATCTAACCTAAATCTACCTGTAAAAAATGGTTAGCACAAATACGGCACGTTGTAAGAGATATATCACATAGCATGCATAGTTAGTAAACAAAATAAGACTCGGGTTAGCATGAACATGGCATATTTATTTACAATTTATGTAGCCTAGTTGGATGGCTAAAAATGAGATTTAAACGGCGTTTGTAGGGAAATTCCTTTTTATCCAAATTTTAGACTCGATAATTATTTTAACCGGATTATTAGTGAAAATGCCACATGGTATGGGGTTAGGTCAATTTTTAGAAGGTTCTGGACCTTTATCATTGCACTGTACATACTAGCTTCGAGAATTAAACTAGGTCAAAAATAAAATAAAAAAATAAACTACTGTCTAGAACTCTATATCACTAGCGGCATGACTGAGGTCGCCGGCTCATCACTGATGTCGCCGGTGATCTCAGTTATACACGCAGGCTGTGTGACATTCTGGATACTATAAAGAAAGGATTCTGGAAGAAAATGGGGCCACTAGGGGCAAATAAGGCCACTAGCGGTATCAACGATGCCGCTGGCGGTATGGTTTATACCACCAGCGGCTTCAGTTTCTTGCAGCAGTTGTTTATGGCCGGAAAGCAACTAAAAACCTAAAACTAAGCACAAACAGCAACTAAAACATAGCAAATAAGTAAAATGAAACCCAAAGAGCTATAAGACTTAGAATTTTTACCTCGGTGTCATGAATCCACCTCTTCGTGATCCAAATGACACCTCCGGGGAGTTCAAATGATGATTTGGTTAGTGAATGGGGTGTTTAAGGCTCTAAATCCTAAGTTGGTGATTTCTAAACCGCAATTGCACCTAGATATCATAGAGTTTAGTAGAGAAAAAACAAGAAAAGATGAATTGAATCCTCTTTTCTTACCTTTTCTAAACTTTATCCCACTAGAAATAGCTAAAATGCTTAAAATCTCCTTAAGATTTTGAGTGGTGGAAGTGTTAAACCCTTAAAATGGCTAGAAATGCCTGCTTATATAGGCTAAAATCTAGTGGAAATTGCCTTTAATCAATTATCCATCAGATATCGAGCAAAAAGGCACATAGTTGTTCTGCAATAGAAGGTCATGCTACCACCAGCATAGATGATATCACCGGCGAGATCGACGAGGCCACCGGCGGCCTCACTCTTCTGATAGATCTAAAAAGTAAGCATGAATCTTGCCCGAAATCAGGGAAAAAGCAATAAAACCAAGCTAAAAGCAAATTCAATGGGAAAAACTGAATTACTAGGGGTTTATTTGACTTTTTATGGGTATTTTGGACTAGATTTTTTTTGGTGCAAATCATCGGTCTGAGCTACCACCGGAAGTGTTACCAGACACGTCGAACTGAATTTTTCTACAAATAAAATTTGTAAATAATTTTTTATCGGTAATAAAAATTCTAAAAATAATTATCATCATGAGGAATAAAATTGGGCATACGTCATCATCATCTTACGAGAGGGACTGTAAAATCCCGTGCTCACAGGCTACCCCTCGGGGGATCACTATTGCCATATGTCAATATGATCGCACGAAAGACAAGGGTTAGGAATTGTACCTGATGGATGATAAGGCTTTGATTTCGCTAGTGCCTCTACTTGGTGACTAGTTTGCCCCTTGGTCCGGCTTGAGCTTTGAGGAGTGGTTTGCCCCTTGATCAGGCTTAAGCTTTAAGGAGTGGTTTGCCCCTTGGTTGGGCTTAAGCTTTGAGGATTGGTTTGGCCCTTTGTCGGGCTTAAGCTTTGAGGAGTGGTGTTCCCCTTGGTCGGGCTTGAGCTTTGAGTATTGGTTTACCCCTTGGTTAGGCTTGGGCTTTGTGATTGGTGGTTGAACCCAAAGGAAGGCGTGTACGGGGTCACACCGTGATATTTAGATGATGTTCCAAGGGAGATCCCAAAGGCGGCATGTACAGGGTCACGCTGCGATCTTTTATTGGCATTCCAGTGGGTGAACACAAAGAGTGGCGTGTACAGGTTCATACCATAATCTTTTGTTGGTGTTTCGGGGGGTGGATTCGAAGAGCTATATGTGCAGGGTGATGCAGTAATCTTTAGTTGGCGCTTAAGGGGGTGAACCCGAAGAGTGGTATATACAGTGTCATGCCGTAATCTTTTTGGCATTCCAGGGGGTGAAGCCAAAGAGCGGCATGTACGAGGTCATGCCGTAATCTTCAATTGGCATTCAAGGTGTGGCTGGTGGCCTAAAGAGAGAGGATATTTGGCTTACCCCTTGTAGCTGTACCTGTAAGGAGTAGCAAGTGAAATAAGATTATATAAATTTTTAAAGTAACGTTTTTACTACTTGATCGATATTGTGGAACAAAAATATGTTTGCCCCTTCGATCAAAAGTAAAAACACGATAATTAAAATATAAGAGTTTTAAAAATCCTGGGATGTCGAGGCTAGAGTTGGGAACCCATTAAACTATTGAAAAGGCAATTGAAATGCCCCCAGATAAGTTGATATCACTAGCGGCTTGAAGTGATATTGCTGGCGATTTAATTGATGTCTCTGGCGGTACGAGATGATACGTAGCATCTTTGACTAGTCAAAGAAATTCAAAATTGCCCCTGGAAGGAATAAGGCCACTGGCGACTTGGTTGATGCTGCCGGCGATATGAGCTGAGACCTCTGGTGGTATGAGACGTCAATTTCTAACCCCTTGAATTTTGCTCGGGTGTTTAATATGAATTAAAACACTCTTTTTCTTATTCTAATACAGTAGAGACCAAAATTCTTCTTTCCTCTTCTCTCCCAAATTCAAATTTTCTCATTTCTTCTCACTTTTATCATGAAAAAGATTTCCAATGCCTTTAAAGGTAAATCGATAGCCAAGGCTAAAAATGATTTGCCCGATTCTTCCACCCCGGGGGTGAAGATATGCTCGGTCTCTGTCGGGTAAGGCATAAAAGAATTCAAGAGCATGTATGGTTATAAAATAACCATGCCCATCACTAATCTTGCCCAGAGAAAGAAGATCATCTCTCCCACACCTAGGTAAATCTGCAAAAACTTGATAACTTTGTTTTGATTTTTGTGATTTCGGCTTAAAACTCAAAATTCTGCCATGATAGTGCTTGAAAATAGGAATATATAAACTTTAGAATGCATGTTATAGGGCTGATTTTATCTGATTTTATGTCCTGACTTTGATTAATTGCATTTTTGGTGATTCTGGTTCGATTTTTTATGCTTCTGTGGTTCTGCCTGTAAAGTTCATACCGCTGGCGGTATGCTTGACATTGCTGGAGATTTTAGGCTTATAAGAGCGCATGGGAACCTTGTTAAATCATTGGTGATGTCAACAATATCACCAGTAACTTAAACCTTGCCTTCGGCGGTATGGTTAAGGCTGCGAGTGATATCACTACTTTATCAGTGATATTAACAGGTTACAGCAAGGCTCGAGGGAAAAAATGCAATGCAATTTGCTTATCTGATTTAATTTTTAATTTCCTTATCTTTTTGCAGCCCCATTCTATTATGTGTACTTGGGGTATGGGAACAATCGACAAGTTATGGAAGGTGATAAATAAGCATGACCCCGCGCTTTGAGTTGCCATCGATGAGACATGTTTTGGAGGCTTAGCTCGGATTCTGCCAATGATAATGCCCAAGCTATCTCACTCGGCCTTTACAGCACTGACTGAGAGGTGGTCGAAAACCACCCATATATTCCATCTCCCAATTGGTGAGCTTATTATCACCCCTTTAGATATTATATCTATGACCAAAATACCTTGGATCGATGAGGTCATTCACTTTAATGTTTATATGGAGAAGCACCATATCTAGGGTCCAGTGGTGAAATGAGTGATCGAGCTTTTTAGGGTAAAGCCTAAGTTGGGACATTTATTATATAGGGAGCTGTGCAAGCTCTAGAAAAAGAAGAAGGTGGTCCCTGAGTTACAGAGAGAGGAATGTGTCCACTCCTTCATTATTTCACTGTTGATGGTGCTATTCTTCCTAGTTTCTAGCATTAAGGTGAATTATGGGCTGATTTGTGTGGTTAAGGATGTGGCAACAATCCATGAGAAGAATTGGCCGAGGGCCATCCTCGCCCAGATATATCACAGGTTAGACAACAGGGCTAGGAAAAAGGACAAGGTCCTTAGATTGAGCCACTTGCTTGTGCAGGTATGGCGCTAATCTTACTATTTCCAACCTTTTGTATTATTGTATTTTTGGCCTTTTGGTTGTCTTCTTTATCAGTTTGAATTGACTGACTTTTATTTGTATAGGCCTGGGCCTTTGGGTATGAGAACCTTCCTGCCGCGGCTTTATTGACGATGGTGCCAGATGGCGCGCACTTACTTGCTCGCTGGTGTGGGGGTGTCAGGGGCATTTGTAGGTGGAAGACCGACTATCGGAAGGTGTTGTGGCATTTAAAGATAGGTGTGGTAAGTGATCTTCCAATCTACTTTCATTCATGTCTAAGATTTGAACAAACTATTAGTACAAATGTATATTATTGACTTGTTCCGTACTTACACTGATTTGTTCTGACTGGATTGTGCAGATGAAATTGGACCCATTTGAGGAGGTGTCTAACTTAGTAGTTTTTCTCAAGGTGAGGAGAAAGTTGGATGACAGGCAGTTCGTGATAGAGTGCCCTTTATCCCTAAAGTGGTATTTGGGCGAGAGAGTGCGCGGATGGAGGGATGTCTTACCCCCTGCTAGGCCCGTGCCTCCGGTTCCCCCGACGGGTTTGTGGTGGCCTCATTTGACCCTTACTACTGAGGCTAATGAGGTAAATTTCACAGACAGAAATGGTCGAGTGGTCAAAAGTGTGGCCGGTGCTTATGGTGACTTCATAGGGCAGTGGCTTCCCCTTTGTCCTCACATCCATGCCGATTACACTATCACCTTTCACAATAAGAAGAGGGAATTAAGGACCCTGAGTAAGGTTAGTGAAGGTTAGAATAGTGAGGGTGAGGAGGAGGATGATGATGACGATGATAAGGATGACGATAATGGCGATAATGGCATCAGCGAGGTACCGGTTCATGAGGGATATAATTCCTCCAAGGTAAAGCACCATGCTTATTACATACATCTATATATGATCCAGGACTGACACTTGCATTTGCCTTTTCCTTTATTGCGTAATATATCTAGGCACCTGACAAGAAGAGGAGTCAACCTGAATCGTGTGGAGTGCTCGGTCGAGGCAGGCCCGAAGATATTGGTATGGTGAAGGAGCGCTTTTAACTACCTTGAAGGAGTCCTTCTTACTCTTAGGCCTGAGGGGTGACTTCGGCATGAAGAACTGACTCCCATTGCCCATTCTTTGGATTTTATGCCTCCAGATACTACTCATGTAAGCTTTTTTAAAAAAAAACAAACTTGCTCCTTTATGTGCATGCGGTTTTCTTTTTGAAATTACCCCCTTGATTGCCCCTTCCTTGGATTTTTTCGGTCGCTCGAAGAGAAGCGGAGCGGATAGCGGGGAATGTCCTTGCACTCTAGCAAACTCTAGTTTCCTAGACCTTATTTTCCAAGGTACATGTACGTTTGAATGATGTCTTTCATAATAACTAATGCATGCATGACTGTTATGGATGATGTGGGTTATTGTTGTTTTATTTTCAGGAATTTATGGTGATGTCTCTGTCTGATGTCGACTGGGCTTAGGAAATGTACCAAAATGAGATGGCTGCAAACCAAGAACTCAAGCGTCGTGTCGGCGATTTGGAGTAGCAGCTGGATGCTACCATACAAAAAAGGAGGAGCAAACTCAATATAGACCGCACTTTTCAACTTGAAGCCAGCCATAAGAAGAAGGCAGTCGGTCGATGCCCTACTTCTGAGCCTGCGGGTTCATGGAGCCTTTCATTGACTGAGGATAGGATGGAAGAGGAGAATGAAGATGTTTTTAACCACTATCTTATGGATGGCACAGATTTTTTGTCTCGTCCAACTGACGGAAGCAGACAGTCTTAGATTTTATTCTTTCTTATTCGATTTGTTACCTCTATTACATTGGGGTGTTGGTTTGTGGTTTGATTGTTTTGTGTTATCGTTTATGGTTCAACTTTAGGTGCTTTGGATTTGATTTGTTTAAGCTTAGGCTTGAATATTTGGAATATTTGCGCCTTCGAGCTTTTGGGTTTGAGTAAAATGGATGTGTGATTTGAACTGCTTCTAGGAACAGGTTACTGGTATTCTTATAGGTTACGGATGACTTGAAATGGCCAAAATAGGTATAAAATTGGTAGGGAAAACTGCCATGTCACCGGCGGCTTCACTGATGTTGCATATAATTATGCCCATGCCGCCGGTGGCATGATTCAAATAGGCGGTGACCTCACCTTCCAAAATTGCAATTTCTTTTATCTTCCCTTATTTCCTTTTTATTATTTTTTTTCTCCCTTTTGACTCTAACTTTTACATAGACTGGCCCTAGGGGTTTTCAATCTATCGAGTCTTGTCTTAATTTTTTCCTGAACCGCCCTTTTCAGATTTTTAGTCCGGTAGACTTATTCTGACTTTTGCATAGACTGGATGTTTTCAGTCTATCCGGATTTATTATCCTTTTTTTAATTGAATTATTGATGTGCTCTGAGTACCTCTGTTAGGTTAGCTTGCATTGTTTCCACCATTTGGCTGCCAGGCATTCATACGATCATAAGCATAAAGATTTCAGTATAAAAGACACTTTTACTAAATAAATTTAATTAGAGTACAAGATGTTGGCAAGCATTTCCAGTAATCAAACTCCTGGTGTTAACCAGTCTTCACAGATTTTCAAGATAACATCTCTCTATTTTTTGCCCTATTTTTCGTCTAAACCACCTATTTTAGGTTTTCAGTTCAGCGGGGAATTTTTTGAAGAGATACCCTAATTTTTGCATGGCCAGTTTGCAGAATACCAACTGTCGAGCGTCACCCTAATTTTTGCTCGATTACTAAAAGACCGAAAAGCGGGTGATTATTATATCTATTTTTTTGTGCTTCTTATTCTAATTTTCTTCTTTTTTATTAGATATGATAAAGCTTAAGCCTGTTCGGGTTGATCAGGTCGATGAACTTGCTCTTACCCATGCTTATGATCTTGACCACCTCGTTCATTCGGTACCATCCTTGACCACACGATGGCTTTCCTAATTTGATCTGAACTTCTCCTTGACTTCGATGTTAGAAAGTTCTAGATGCCTTAATGCTGAGTCTATGACTTTTTGTGAGGGTATTAGGTATCTGACTTGATGTTGTGAGCTTGACCGCACCTTTATAGATCATCTAAGGCTCTTAGTGTCTATTCGACTGTCACACAGGATTACTCGATCCATTCTGACCTTCAAAGTGACATTGGTTAACCTTACTCCAATTTTGGTTGGCCACATTATAAGGAGTTTGGTTTGTGGAAGTTTTGGTGCTTGAAAAGCACCTTCTTGACTAGTTCACTTGCTGTTCTGATCGCTCCTTTAGTCTGTGGTTTATACGGTCCTTATTTACCCCTTGCATTGGTGGTGGAGGGTTTCAACTATTTTAGGACTAGATCTCCAGCCTTTAGGGGAAACTTCTGGTGTCTCATCTAGCTATTATGGGTTCAAGCCATGCGCTACTGGTACATTTGGAGTTTGTCTAAAGCCCTTAACCCCTGTTCATCCATTATATTTGGTTCCTTTAAATCACACCTGAGTCCATTCAGATTCTTTCTATTTCTAATGTGACCCTTAGAGAGCTTTCTTGAGTTTTGATTAGTAAAACTGCTTCCATTCTATAGACTAGGGAGAACAAAGTTTGACTGGTCGGGGTAGGGTGGGGACACACCTGTGGTATCCTCAAACAGCAAAAGGTAGTTTGTCAGCCCAATCTCTATAACCAACTATCATTTTCATTACCGATTTGTTGGCTATTTTGACAGCACCATTGGCTTGTGATATGTACTAAGAAGATTGTGATGCTCCCATACTTTATGTTCCTGTGGCGGTTGCCCCCTTTAAGTTATACCGAGTAAAGTTGCGTTTCTATGTGAGTTTGGTCATTTCTTAGTGGTAATATTAGTGTAAGGTTCGGTTTCTTTTAAAGCTATGGTGTTTATAAAGGCCGGAGTTTACCAATCGATGCTTTGATACTTCTTTAGTAGCTTTGCTGAGTTAATTCTAGAGGAGACCAGAATTTTTCCACGATGTTCGACAATCTGACTATCGATGTGAGTGCAACCAGGCAAAAGTGTTATCGCGGTTTTTAAGCACTTTTATTATTTCTCATGTGTTTTAACAGGAGTTAAATTATTGGAAATGATGACCACTAAGGAGATTCCATTTATACTCAAATTAATTTCATGTAGTAAAGTATTTTGAATACCGAAAGTATCATGCGTATGTTCATATGAATGCATGGGTCAGTTGGGCAAAACATGAAATAAGTAACAAAACAAAAAGTTGCTCGTAGAGCTGAGAGTTACAAACATGAAGTTGTTCAAATTGAAAGCATAAAGAAATCCAAAGATTACAAATCAAGGCTTTTCATCCT
This sequence comes from Euphorbia pulcherrima, assembly GCA_947683365.1. Lineage (NCBI taxonomy): Eukaryota > Viridiplantae > Streptophyta > Magnoliopsida > Malpighiales > Euphorbiaceae > Euphorbia > Euphorbia pulcherrima. The sequence goes on from CANTUS010000002.1 coordinate 18,735,313, forward strand.
CCATAGGCAGAGGGTCTTCGCTGTTGATGCCAGCGGCGGGCTAAGTCTCATTCTGCTTAGTACTTGATGAGACGTCCCTCACTTGACTCGACTCCCTAGTGAGGTCCTTAGTGAACTACCTCATAGCCTTGATCATCGGGTTCTTTGCTTCACTTTGACCGTGCTTCTTTACTAAAACTGTCACAGCCTTGATCATGGTGTCTATAACCTCCTCGGCCTCTTCATCATTTGACTCCTTATCCTTATTGTCGGACCATAATTTTACCTTGCCTTTGGAATAGATGGCATTGATGAGTTCCTATAACCCAGGATTATCACTCCCATCTGGTCGTCAAACTTTGGCAAGGGGGAATTTGCATTGCTAGGTGCCCTTTCTGGCTCAACCATATTTCATTCCTTCACCAAATGGTGTATGGCGCAAACCAGGGTCTTACATTCATTAGTGCGATGACCCATCAGGACATGATATCCACAAAAACTTTTCCTTTCATCTTTTATGAGGGGTCTATATTCGCGAAGGGATTTGATAAGGCTAGCCTCTCTCAATGTGGCAAAGATTATATTAATCCATAGCTTCCATGGGTTTGTTCCTCTTGTAATAATGAGACTTGGTTTGGTGATGGCAATTGGTGCCAATTTTTGAGATGCCTTTTGCCCCATTTTGGCTTGAGATGGGGACGCGTTTGATGGATGTGTGCTGGGGTTTTGGAAAACTCGATATTCATCTGTTTGGACTTCTCCCTCTCTCTAATTATAATTAGCTGCCACTAATTGATGCAAGAAGGCTTCACTTCGGGTGTCATGCCTAGAGTTTGCATGACCTGGTCGTACTGAGGAGGTATTGGGGTCTCGGGCAGCATAAATTGCAATGGAGTGACCAAAATCAGGGGAGTTGGACTTCTGGGCTCCTTTCCTTTGCCCTTGGTAAGCAGATAACGATAATTGCAAGAGTATTTCATCATCTGGTATCATGCCCAGAGATTGCATGACCTAGTCGCTGGCTCGGGGGATAGATGATTGTTGTAGGGTAGCTATAGCTATGGGTGTTAGGCTCGGAGATTGCATGACCTGGTTGGAGTTCTAGTTTTCTAGGGCTTGCTTAAAAGATGTCTGTACATCTGTCTGAATTTGTTCCCAGATGATGTTTTAAAATTGATTTGAGCTCAGAACCTGGAAGATTGAGGCGGCGATTTCTAACCCAAGAGACGGAGGATGAGCCACTGTCGAGGCAGGGGTAGGACCGATCTATTCTTTGGGTAGGGTAGTGTTGTTATCATTGTGAGTAAGACATGGCTAGTTGCAAAGGTTCAGATTGGAAGGAAGACTATTCGGATTATGAATCGAAGGTCAGACCAAGAGTGGGCTGTAAATGGTATGGATGGTATGCATGCTTTTGTCTTATTGTTAATGCGTGGTATGTATGGCTGCACGTAGACGTGGTTGATGATGCAGCAGCTTATCCATTCAACATACATAGGATGTTCGTACTCCTCATCATGTATAGTGATTTGTCGTGAATTAATGGGGGTACAAAAGAAGTCCTACGGATGTTGTTAAAACTCTTCTATAAATGGAGATCGGTAAGGGTAAATTGGTTTATTTTGGCCCTTAAAGCTGATCCATGGGTAATGCAAGAGCGCGTAGCACATAGCACATAAAGCGTCCTTCTTCCAACCTTATGAATCCCATGTAAAGCCTCTTTGGAAAGGATAGATGTTTGGCTTCTTCACCGGTAATGGCAAAAGAAGTGTGTCTAAATTATTTTCTTTGTTTTTGTAGTCCTAGGGGAATGAAGTGCTATGGCTTTTTCTAGCATGGCTTTGGTATAGAGTTGTTGATGTAGAAGGTTCTTATTCACCTTGATTCCATGTAACTCAACCACTCCCCAAATAGGTGCGATCACAGGAGTTTATGTGTTGGTTAAAATGAGTGATCCACCCACTAGGTATCCGAAATTCCAAATAGGGCATGAGTGATACTTTTGCGAGCTTCTCAGGTAAAATGGGGCACCTAATATTATCGAACTATCTAAACGCATAAGGATAAAATGTCATGAAAAATAATGAAGTTTTAATTTGGCCAATGATTTCGATAAATCATCAAAATCCTTTAAACTTATTCAAAATTTTGAGTTCAAATTTAAAGATCTAGATCCCCAGCAGAGTCACCACTATGAGCGGACGATGTTTTATGTGATGGCTGGGAAGCCGAGCAGGGGGACCCATCTCCTGAAAATGATGTGGGCGTGATGGTGATTGTGAAAATGGTTTTGCACATTTTAATGTCTAAAGATACGAGATCGAAATCCATAGTTAAAATAGAGATGCCACCCGGTTCAGCTCAACCGGGAAATTTTGGTACGATTTTCCCACCGGGTGGTAGGCCATACCTTTAGTAGAGATTTCGAGTTTAGATGATGTTATCTATTTTACATTGGCCAAGTTAAAAGATTTCACTCTTTCTTAATCGGTTTTAATCCACCCTATTTATTATATTTTCAGTTTATATATTGTTAGCGCGTTATCAAGCATTCAAAGCGAGAAATAAATAATTATTACAGTCATCCAACAAATAAAATGCAGAAAATAAAATTATTACGAGGCTTTTAAATCCTATACATTTGTATATACAATAAATAAAAATACCCAAAGTCCTAACATACATCTAACCTAAATCTACCTAAATAAAACGGTTAGCACAAATACGGCACGTTGTATGAGATATATCACGTAGCATCCATAGTTAGTAAACAAAACAAGACTCAGGTTAGCGTAAACATGGAATATTTATTTACAATTTATGGAGCCCAATTGGATGGCTAAAAATGAGATTTAAACGGTGTTTGCAGGAAAATTTTGTTTTATCCAAATTTCAGACTCGATAATTATTTTAACCGGATTATTAGTGAAAATGACACATGTTATGGGGTGAGGTCTATTTTCACAAGGTTTTGGACCTTCGTCATTTTACTATTCATTCTAGCTTTGGAAATTAAACTAGGTCGAAAATAAAATGAAAAAATAAACTGCTATCCAGAACTCTATATCGCCGGCGGCATGACTGAGGTCGTCGGCAGCATCACTGATGTCGCCGGTGATCTCAGTTATACAAGCAGGCTGTGTGACATTCTGGATACCATAAAGAAAGGGTCCTGCAAGAAACTGGGTCCACTGGGGGCAAATGAGGCCAGTAGCGGTATCAACGATGCCGCTGGCGATATGGTTGATATCACCGGCAGGTTCAAATGCCTCCGGTGGCTTTAGTTTCTTACAGCAGCTGTTTATGGCTGGAAAAAGACCTAAAACCCAAAACTGAGCACAACCAGCAACTAAAACACAATAAACAAGTAAAATGAAAGCCAAAGAGATGTGAGACTCAGAATTTTTACCTCATGGCCGTGAATCCACCTCTTCGTGATCTGAATAACACCTCTGGGGAGTTCAAATGATGATTTGGTTAGTGAATGGGGTGTTTAAGGATCTAAATCCTAATTTGGTGATTTCTAAACCTAAATTGCACCTAGATATCAAAGAGTTCAGTAAAGAAAAACCAAGAAAAGATGAATTGAATTCTCTTTTCTTACCTTTTCTACACTTTATCCCACTAGAACTAACTAAAATGCTCAAAATCTCCTTAAGATTTTGAGTGGTGAAAGTGTTGAACCCTTAAAATGGCTGGAAATGCCTGCTTATATAGGCTAAAATCTAGTAGAAATTGCCTTTGATCAATTATTCATCGGATGTCAAGCAAAAAGGCACACAGCTGTTCTACAGTAGAAGGTCCATCCGTCGACAGCATGGATGATACCGCCGGCAATATCAATGAGGCCGCCGGCGGCCTTGCTCTTCTGACCGATCTAAAAAGTAAGCATAAATCATGCCCAAAATCAGGGGAAAAGTAATAAAATCCTGCCAAAACCAAATTCAACGGGAATAACTGAATTACTGGGGGTTTATTTGGTTTTTTATGGTTATTTTGGACTAGATTATTTTTTGGGTTCAAATCATCGGTCTGAGCTACCACCGGACATGTTTCCGGACACGCCGAATTGAATTTTTCTGAAAATAAAATCCGTAGAGAATTTTTTATCCGTAATAAAAATTCCAAGAAAAAATTTTTATCATGAGGAATAAAATCGGGCATACGTCATCATCGCCTCGCGAGAGGAGCTGTAAAATCCCGTGCTCACGCCTAGCTTCTCACCAGTAAGTTCTTTTGAATTAATACTAAGAACCCGCACTCCATCCATGCCAGCAATAAAGGATAAAAAATTAAAAATGGCATAGGATCTTCTAGAAGAAGCAGCTACAGAAGATAAGAAAAATAGGGAATCCCGCCTTAAACCCATTCTCTGGGACATCTATACTAGACTGAGAAAGATTGAGTTCTCCACCCAAAATCTCTTGATTCCTCAAGATCTAACTAATGAGTTAGAGAATATTTGGAGCAAGTTGATTGATCTCAAGTAGAAAGTGCAAAATATTCCTAATGCTGAGCAGATAGTCAACAATGCAATTTCTAAAGGCAATCCAGTTCTGGAGCAGATCTCTAAAGATATTATTGAAGCCAAAACAGAAGCATCCAAAGTTGAATCAAGAAATGAAGCATTCCTTTGACACATCAACTCTGCAACTGAAGATATGAAAAAGGAGCTTAAAGCCTTCAAAGAAGAAACACCGGCTAACTTGCTAAACCCAATCCCTACTGTTGTTAGTCAAGGAAGAAACGCCATATCTTCTGAATCACCTCTCTCACAACTAAGCAATAGCAATTGAAAGAGCAACTTACAAAATTCCTCAAGGATGACTTGCCAGCTCTAAAGTAGCTAAAGAAATAGGAAGTGACTACCAAACTGGCGTCTTCTTTGTGAACAAGACTATCAGAAACTGGCAAGACAAATCCAATATAGAGCTCCAGCATCTAAATGAGAGCATCCACAGCTATGCCAAAACTGTCACGGAAGAAATTCAACAACTTGGGTCTAAAATGATCCATCCACCTCTAGCACATTTGGATTCATTCATGAGAGTCTACTCCTTCCATTCTTCTAGCAGCTAGTCCAACACATAGGAGATATTATCTTTGGAGGCTATAAGTGCATGCTAACTCTAATCAGGGGCATGTTCCCTTATTTTAATGAAGAAGACCAAGAATATGCCATCAAAATGCACCCCCATCTCACAAATGTTGAATATGATGTATGCCCTTAAGGCAATTAGGACGATATATCTTAATTATGTAATAGTACGAATAATTTTATTTAATTAATAAAGGCATTTAATCTTTTATTTATATCGATGCATTTATAAATATATTATAGCTAGTTAAAATATATTCATTGATGTGTGTATACAAAAGTCCTTGACGTATCATAGCATGAAGTCAGAGAAATTATAGTTGGACTATATCTAGTGAGACCTGCATCATGTGCAATTATGATTATGTCTAAACTATCCCTAGTCATAGTTTCATCAAGAAACGATATTGATGAAGCGGAAAGACTAGCATATGGTCAACTTTCTTAGAGAAGGTCCAAGTAGTCAATCTCCTAAGGACTGAAGGTGGTGCCTTAAGTTTGATACTTGGATATATCTGGATATATATTGGAGACCGCAGTAAGATAAACACTTGGTGTCTATATCAATGTATTAGTGTTTATCTTCATGCAATAAGCTTTGCGAATATCCTCATACTTGAGATGCTAGTTACCTTATATGGTACTATTGCTATACTTTGGGTCATTCCTATACACTCATTAATTTTGGGTGTCACATGTGATTACGGGTATAGTGATGACAGCATATTGGTAAGCGGACTAGTCGAAAAGAATCCATCGCTTCGAATATATTAAGGAGTTGTACTTGCCACTTGTTAAAGTGATGATTGCTACAAACCTATGATCAGAGTATGTGTTTGATAGAAATAGTTTCTAGTCAAACACACTATAGCAAAAGGCAATATACTTCGGTAACAAGTTAATAACTAGGTAGCTTGGAGCAACCTTGCCATTAGTGCGTTAACACTTTAACCAAACCCTATAAACCAGATGGTACTAATATTAAAGAATGGAAGGAGTTCATCGCATTGGATAACTATTGCATTAATCGGGATCAAGTCATAGGCACAAATGACGTTCCGAGTAATGGGGGATGGTAGACCCTTGCTAGAGGAGTACTACAGTCGTTTAAGGTAATCAAGTTCTATTCATGGTCTAGAACCTCGAGCCAATGCTTCCACTAGAACAAGGGTTGGTTAAGCCTTAACAGCTCAATACTTCGGGATCCTATAAGGTCACACACATTGGACCTTCATCGGACTAAGTAAAGAACTAATAGATTTATTCTATTATGAAAATATAACATGTTAATAATTGGATTATTACTTAATTGGTTAAAAATGATTAGATCATTTTGGATAAACCAAGGAAATTATTTTTGACCTGTAACTAACTTATTAGGGTCATAAAATAAATATTTATTTAAAAGGGATAAAAAGGGAATTTTGTCTTGTCGAGTTAAATTGGACCAAGAGTATAAAATATATTTTGTACAGGCTTGGGTGCGTGAAAGTACACGGCAGACCATGGAAATGGGCTACCCAAAGGCGCAGCCCATAGGGCCACCGCGAGCTGGGCTTGTGGCATGGGCCGCGAGGCCCAGCTCACATGCAAGGCAGGCTCGCAAGAGCCTGCTTTGCGGCAAAAACATGTAGCGTGCATAGAACACTGCATGTGGGCATAGCCCGCAGATCCAAATGGATCTGCGAGTTAAACCCACATGGGATGTGCAAATATGCACATCCCACATCGGTTTTAGGGGAGCAATTTTGCTCCCCCAAGCCTATAAATAGGCACTCGATCCCCCCCTTTAAACTTTCACCAAGCTCAAGCATAAATCCCAAGTTGAGATTTGCAAAGATTAATCTCTCGGGTAATTAAGAAAGTTCTTTTTGAGGAGCCTGAATTTATTCACGCACCTCTAGTTTATATTATCAGGTGGGGCTTCTGGAGTGTTCTAGCAACTACTTGAGGCTCCTTAGTTCTTCCTCTCATGGAGGTTTTGGTTGGTGGGGTTCGTGTGGATACTCATAGAAGCTATCCTATGATTGTTGGAAATCAATCATCCGGAAGACTTTGCAAAAACCTAAAGAAGGCATCCGAATCTAAGTTTTGAAGAAAACAAAAACCACAAGATTTCACCCGGCTCAAGACAGAAGCATCCGGTTAGAGGTTAGAAGGAAACAAACTACTAAGAGAAAGCATCCGGACTAAATATGGGAGAAAATAAATCACTAAGCCCAAAAACCAACTTATCTGGTTTAAGATAGAGAAATCTTTAAGATAGAGAAATCAAGAAGAAAGCATTCGGTTAGAGTTTGGAAAGGAAACAAACGTCTAACTCATTAAAACAGCATCCGAAAGAAGATCACAACTAGAGTAGCATCCGTATTAGAATGAGTCTGAAGACATCTGGAAGACTCATCTCTCAATATAAGGGGAAAATTCAAATATTCAGTTTCCCTCTAATATCGGTCATTAAGTCAAAATTGCCTTGGAAAATGAAAAAGTGATAGCTTGCACTATTTCAGGAAAGGACAAAAAGGCTAACAAAGGATAGAGAGAAAGGTGACAACCTTTTTCACCTAGACCAACAGAATGGCGTGTGGAGTACAAACAAAGAACAAATTTGCATAAAAGTTGGTTGTGCATAAAAAGCCAAATAAATGACGACTGACAACTTTATTTCTTCAATCCCAACAAATTCAATGGGACATTTACTGAGTCTAAAGGACTAACCAATGGCTTCGGAAGCGCCACTTCATATCTGCTCAATGATGAAGATTCAAGATCATACCAATGGTACACAACGGCTACATTTATGATCCAAGCCTATCAAAGAGAAGCTTTACCAAGTGAGAAGATATTGAATGCTTTGATAAGCTACTACATTAAAGAAATTCCCATACAATCAGTGACTCAATCCCTCCAAGAACTAAACACTTAAATCTATTTGTAAGAATTCCCAAGTGAAACTATAAACTTGAGGAATTCAAAACCAAACCCTTATCAAAACAAGAGTCGCAAAATCTCATACTTGGCTGAGTATTGAGATCGGGACTTAGCTTGAACTAAAGAGTTTAAGTGGTGTATCCCTGTGGTACTAAGCTTAAACTTGGGTAGAGTTTAAGTGGTACATTCTGCAAAAGAAGAGGACTGAGCCAAAGATTGGCATTTTTAGTGGTATATCCTACATCCAGAAGAATGGAGATTCTACAGAGATAAGCTGCAAAGGACTCAGCCAGGCTACAAATTAGTTTGGTGGTATATCCTACATCTGGAGGAGAATAAATCTCCGAAGACAATTGTAAAGGCTTGATTTCTGCCCGTAAAAGAAATCACACTAGTGGATTAAACTTGGAGGAGAAAACTCCGGGGACTGGACGTAGGCAGGGCCGAACCAGTATAAAAAAATCTCAGCATTTGATTTAATTTTCCTTAAGTCTTTACTTTTAGTGCATTATTACTCATATTTTCATCATCTGAATCCACTAACTCTGGAATAAATCAAACACGCTACACAAGACTTCTCAAAAGTCTAACATTCCGTAAAAAGGGTCATTCACCCCCCCCCCCCCACTTGACCCTAGTTAATACTCGTACAGGGACCAACATCATTTGCTAACAAGACTGACCAATTGGCAGATGCGCGCGCTTACAGAGGATACGCACAACATTTTATCCATTTTGACTTTGTCTTCTTGTAGCGTTTTTCCCAACAATGCCTTTTGACGCTTTTCGCTGCTATTTTATCATTGTGTGTATTAATTCCTTTTGTGTTATTGTTGATGTATAAAGAGATTCGTTAATTTCTGCAAAACAAAAGAACAACAAGGAATATTTTATTTGTCCAGTTGGATAGATCAGTGTGCATTAGATAACTCAGCTAGAAATGATAATTGAATAGATCAGCAAGACTTTCACTTAAATAACCTGGGTTGAGTGATATTTATACTTAGACAAATCTTACTAAAATATCCACTCCAGTCTAACTGAGTTAAAGTACAACTTAAGGTCAGCCAAATTTGTTTACCCTACCCTTAGTACTAAATTGAATAACTTAATTTGACCAAGATTAACTCATTGATTTAATAGAATGTAACCAAGAGAATTTGACATGATTAAAACTTTATCACATGACTGAGTTAGCATAGCCTAGCAGCTCAACTCATGTTGGGTCCAATAATGACCTAAATCAAGCTTGGGGATAAGCAGTCATTTAGAAGAATTTAGGAGAATGGTACTCTTGAGTTGGAAATTATAGCCAAGAAGGAGACGGTACTCTTGACTCTAAGAATTCCAATTGTAAAGTCTTCGCCTCAGAAGGAGTGACTATAGCGGATTGAAGCTTAGAAGCAGATACTCTGGGGAGTAGAGGTAGGCTCAGACCGAACCATTATAAAATCGCGGTGTAGTGAACTTTCAATCTCTTTATTTTAATTTATTCTCACTACTTCATAAGCATTAAACTTTATATTTGCTTAAATTTTATAAATTTACGAAAAAGAGTCATTCACCCTCCTCTGACTCTAAAATCACCCCTCTGAGATTAATGGTTCTCTTTAAAGTAAAAAAAAACTCTTATACTCAGTATAAAGGTAGTAAAAGAACTGGTATAAGATTGTGATAATTTTTCTTGCTTTTACCCGAATATAAGAACCCTCACTGCAATAACTCCCTCTCTCCTAAATAATTTCATTTTTGCAACTTAAAAATGACTATATCACACAAACCGTTAATTTTTTTGACACGAGCCTTTAGAATATTTTGTTCATCTTATTTTTATCTTTAAAACAAAATCCATATTGAATAATTTTTTAGCAAAAAAAATTTATCGCAGTCTTATACCAGTTTTACCACTTTTTCGTAAATTATTATACCTGGTATAAGAGTGGTATAATGTCTTTATAATACCAGCTTTTCATTTATTTCTAGGTAAATAGCATAAAAAAATTAGCAACATTATTCTCTTTAAAGCAAAAAAAACACTTATATATGGTATAAAGGTAGTAAAAAACGGTATAAGACTGTGAATTTTTTTTTTGCTTCAAAAATATTCATAATGGATGTCGTTTAAAGACAAAAATAAGACGACCAAAATATTCTAAATGCTTATGTGTTAAAAAAACTAATGGTTTGTGAGATATATTCGTTTTAAGTTGTAAAAATTAAATTAATTAGGAGAGAGAATATTGTGTTCAATGAGCCCTGAGCTATTGAGAGAAAAGGTGCAAAAAAAACAAATGAAATCCTAATATATAGCATACAAGAAAAAATAAAAGGAACGAGGTAAATAAACAAAAATTCATATACAGTGTGAAATTCACGTATATTTCTAAATAATATATCTCAATCCATAAGACTTAAATCTCTGGTTCAAAGTTAACAGTGTTACTTTTTTTATTACGCCATATATTTTTGTTCAAAGTTATTATAAAATTCGCTCCTTGTGAATTTGTTTCCAAGAACTGATTATCTGATCCAAGGTCAACCCTTATGCAAAGTGAATGGAGCAATTGTTCAGGACTCTGAATTTTTTGGGGCTTTAAATTTTAGTTTGAGTTTAGTATGAGTTTAACAAAGGGACATTGTAAGGAATTGAGGGTTAGGAAATATATTTACCACTCTACCCCCAACTTTTATAATTAATTGTTTGGCCATTTTCTAAACTTCTCTATTTCACTTCATACGTTCCTCCTTTGTCATGTCATTCATTCCTCTTTTTATATTTTTCTTACTTTATTTTGCATTTATCTCGTAACTCGTTGATTTTTTTTATATGCCACTTCATGATTTTTTGTGCATCTCGTTTTTATCTTTAAAATTAGATCCATGGTGATATACTTTTTTTGAATTTTTATTTTTACAGATATGTAACAAATGATACAAGCATTATACCAGCAAAATACCAGCAAAATACTAGTTCTGGAAAATTGAAACCAAAGATAAGCATGTTTATGAAAGAAATCATACAAAAACCAGCTTACGCTAGCAAAATACTAGGTGTGAAGAAATAAACTAATAAACATGCATTTTATGAAGAAAAAAATAAACAAAAACCACCTTATACCAGCAAAATACATGCAAAATACCAGTTCTGGAAAATTGAAACCAAACATAAGCATGTTTTTATGAAATACAAAAACCAGTTTATACCAGCAAAATACTAGGTGTGAAGAAATAAACCAATAAACATGCATTCTATTAAAGAAATCAAACAAAAACCACCTCATACCAGCAAAAAAACCAGTTCTGGAAAATTGAAACCAAACATAAGCATATTTTTATGAAAGAAATCATACAAAAACCAGCAAAATACTAAGTGTGATGAAAATAACTCATAAACTTGCATTTTATGAAGAAATCAAACAAAAACCACTTCATATCAGATTTATACCAGCAAAATACCAATTCTGAAAAATTGAAACCAAACATAAGCATGTTTTTGTGAAAGAAATCATACAAAAACCATTTTATACCAGCGAAATACTATGTGTGATGAAAATAACTCATAAACTTGCATTTTATGAAGAAATCAAACAAAAACCACTTCATATCAGATTTATGCCAGCAAAATACTAATTTTGGAAAATTAAAACCAAATATAAGCATATTTTTGTGAAAGAAATCAGACAAAAATCAGTTTATACCAGCGAAATACTAGGTGTGATGAAAATAATCCATAAACTTGCATTTTATGAAAGAAATCAAACAAAAACCACATTTGTATCATCGTTTTACCATGTTTATACCATGTGTGATTAAAAAAATAATAATCAAATAAATAATACATTTATACTAGCATTATACCAGGTTTATACCAGTAGAACAAATAAAAAATACATTTATACCAGCATTATACCAGGTGCGACTAAACAAAATCTCAATCAAACAAAAAATATATTAATACCAGCATTATGTCAGCAAAATACCAAAATATAAAAAAGTTGTTGAATATAAAGGGAACGTACAAATATTATGCTTTTCCTCTATTTTAAATAAAAAAATTATGGGTTAAAGTTTTTTAAGGATTTTAGCCTATATATTTATATATGAGGAAATCACAGAAAAATAAAAATTAGTTTCCTCTGTTCAGTGGTAGTGGCATGTACAGTCCACAGAAATGCCTGGGTTCGATTCCAAAATGATCCCATTTTTTCCGGCTCTCTTTTTCTTTCTTCAAAACATATTGCAAAATTATAAAATTATTCATGCCTTATTAAAATATTTATAAATTTATCATTAAGTTAAATTATTATTAAATATATTGTTCTTTTAATTCTATTTACATGTCATCACTTGTTTATCATATATTTCTTTTGATTTTCTTTCTTATTTTTCATTTATCTCTCAACCCGTTGATTTTTTCGACATGTTGCTTTAGAGTTTTTTTGTTCGTCTTATTTTTATCTCTGAAATGATACATACTGTGACATTTTCGAACTTTTTCAACTGATTGACATTTAGTAGACATTTGGCAGATATCTAGTAGATCTCTGATATATCTAAGTTTTAACAGCTTTTTTATAGAATCATTATGTTAGTTTGTGTCGCTGTTTATTTGATTGTTTCTAGTGTAGCTTTGGGTTTTTGATGAGATTTTGCTCTATTTGTTCCTCAAATTGTGAATTCAGCAATTGTAGCCTTATGATTGGACATCTACCAAATGTCTACTAGATATCTATCGGACATCTACTAGACGTCTATCGGACATCTACCAAATATCTATTAGACATCTACCAAATATCTACCAGTTAAAAATTTTCAAAAATGTTTTAGTGAATCTTGTTTCGAAGATTAAAAAAAATGAAAAAAATATTCTAAAACTGCATGTCAAAAAAATAAACGATTTATAAAATAAATACAAAATAATTAAATAGAAACATGAATAATAACTATGATGCACAAAGAGGAAGGTTTGATGTAGGGTCTTATGCTGGGTAAACATTTTCTGACTTGACCTAACTAATTTGATACTTTCTGTCATTTATGTAAGTATCGCAAACATATTTCATTCGTTCTAATTATTATCTATAAAATTATAAAGAAATATAATTTAATCTTTATTCATATATTGACATGAAAACTTAATGTAGTCTTTAATTAATTTGGTTTTATTAGTATTATTTTTTATTTTTTTTTAATTATATGGGGTATTTTTATTAAATTTATTAATTTTAAGGTTTAAACCAACAACCTCACATTTTTTAAATTCTTAAAAGGTTGTGGCCGCTAAATCAAAGCCTAATGCTTCTTCAAGGTATAAATGAATTAACAAAAGCTTTACATATTTATTGTTACTACTAATTTACAATTAAGATTATTTTATGAGACAATATTTAAAGCTAATGTATTCTTTTTTTTATAATCAATACAATCAAGAATGTTTGATAAAAAAAACACAATCAAGAATGCAATTTTTTATAAGATTTTTTGAATAAATTTAATTGGAATTCGCTAAAAAAAGCTCGGATATCCAAAATTTTCGAATGATTACATATTAACTAAAACTATATTTATATATCCAATTTATTAATATTTTTTCTTATTTATTAGTGAAATATTAAATTTGTTATTAAATTAAATTTATAGGGTGATTAAGTGGCTAGGGTTCTCTCCTAAATTCTAGCCGCCCTGATATTCTCCATCGGGGCATTTGGCCAGGTTTTAGATCTCACACTATAGTCCAACAAGACCGCGATTAGACGGCTAGACCTAGCCACCCAGATTTTTTCCACCGACGGTTGGCCGGATTTTCTCTATAGTTCAACAGGATGGCAATTAGGCGTCTTAGCCTAGTCACCCAGATTTGTTCCACTAGCATTTGGTCGGCTTTTCTCAGACAGCGGCACACTTTTGATAGAGGGGGATCAGGTGGCTAGGGTTCAGTTTGGCTAGGGTTTCAACTAGGGGTTGATGGTTTGTTTCTCCTTCTTCAGATTTATTCTGACCGGTGTCGTTCTGGCAGATCTTTGGAGCGTCTAGGCGCCCCTCCCTTTAGCCCACTTCCATTTGTGGTTTGGCCTGCAGTTTTCAACAAGGGGATCGAATTTGCATCTCCTCCTCTAAAACGTTAAGGTGCGGGCCGCTAAGGCTAATCCCTAGTCGTACAGTCGTCCTATGGCCGTTCATCGTTGCTCGGGTGGTGCATTTTCGGGCAGTTCTTGTTTATCGGCTAGGATCTTCAGAGTGGTTTCTTCCTTTGTCAGCTGCAGTTTTCCTTGGAATGTGAATTTGTTTATCGGCTCGGACGGTTGGATGTTTTAACATCGTGCCTGTCTTGTGACGACCCTGAATTTGCATTTGTAAGGACTTATTGTCTCAGCCTTCTCGCCGGGATTGATTATGGTACATTACGGGAAACTTCTTCCAACCGTTCATTTTTTCTATAGATCTCTAGATCATTAGAATCACGCTCTGTTGTGATTGGGATTTTTAGTCCACTATTATTGAACTAAGTTGCATATAGCTTTGTTACATCCTTGATATGTTTTCATTTTTCTTTTCCTTTTCCTTTTTTTGTTGTTGCTTTTTCATTTCTTTTTAATAAATGGAGCCGGTTTTTTGTCGAGCTCAACCTTTAATTAAAAAAATTCGATGCTAAAAGTTTTCTGCTCATTTCATAAGGACACATTTTATTTTTTGCTCAGAGTTCCAACAATTTCTAGGACGGCCGTGGTTTGATCTTACAGTAGATTATGAGATTGTATGGAAGTTGTAACTAGCTAGCTAGGGTTTATTAATTACATTTATGAATTATCAACAAATTAATTGGATAAGTTGGATTGTTAAATACCGCCCGATTTTACTTAAACACACCCGCACTAATGTCTGTCATACCCTTAATGAAATCCATCACTCATTTACATTCATTGGTTTTAAAAATAAAAAAAAATAATCATAAATCTAGGATATTCATCTCTATCGCCATAAATCCTGCAATTTTCTCCAAAAAATCTTATCTCCAAAAGTAAATGAGAGGACATCTTTCTCCTAAATGGCCAGAATTCGCCCTTAAAAGGGATCATTCAAGGCACTCTGATTGTAAGTTGAGGTGTCTGTTTGCACCACGGTATTACAGTCGATGAGAAGAACACTTAAATTTACAGTTAAATGACTGAAATTTTCGAGAATTTCAAAATGATTGATCTCTTGATGATAAATAACAAAAAGAAATAATTGAAATTAAGCTTAGACAACAATGGGTTGGGAGAGGGAGATGGTTGGGTAGAGATTGAAGTGAAGAAAGAGGGTAAAATATTCGGTTGTCATATAAATTGTAGGGGGACAAAAATAAATAAACTGTATTTATGATTATTTTTCTCGTTTTTAAATAATTACAAGTGAATGAGAGAGAATTTTTATTAAGGGTATAACGGATAATAGTGCGGGTTCTTTTAAGTAAAAACGGACAGCATTTAATAACACCCATAAATATAAAAGTAGAGAGAGAGAAAGAGAAGGCTTTGGGCAGTGCCTGGCATACAGTGGTCCTGACAAAAGTTTTACTACAAAAATCAAAGCAAAAGAACGTGTAGCAAGTGGTTGATAATATCATGGGAAAGGATTCTCCATCATAGGAGAATCTCTCCTCATAATATGAATATATAAGATTTGTAACCACCAAACAATCACTTTATTAAAAAAAATGGAGTTATAGATTCAATCGCCATAATTTATAAAAAATTTTAAAAAAAATACCCTTGTTCCTATAAAAATAATAGAATTCAATTTGAGTGAAATGAGCTCAAACTTCAAAAAAAAATATAATGAAATTGCTTTTACTTTTTATGCATGATCACATTTTCACATGTTTTTGTTTGCTTTTACTACATCATGACGATTTCAAAACAAAGAATTGACATTATATCATGCATGAAAAGCAAAAGCAATTCCATTATACTTTTTGAAGTTTGAGCCCATTTTCACTCAAATTGAATTCTACTTTTTTTTATAGGATTAAGGGATATTTTTTTTTAAATTTTGTAGATTGTGGCGATTGAACCCACAACTTTACATTTTTTTATTTTTTCCTAATAAGGTGATTGTAAATTTTTTATATTCATATTATGAGGAGAGATTCTCCTATAGTGAATGATATATATCTTACTAATTTTTTATTGCAATTAACATATATTTGATGGATATTGTTACAGCTTACATATATGGTTCGCTTGTGATTATGATATTCAGGTGAAAAGTTTTTGAATCATTAAATTGTCAAAAAAGTATGTCAAATCTTTGGTAGATGAAGTTGCAAATATTTATATATGGATAGCAAAGACGATAAAACGATAATATATGAAGAAAATGGCGTTAGTATTGCTCGTTCAAAGGAATGCTACATTAAAGAGATAAAACAAAGCACATTTTATCAAATTTTTCAAAATTCATGATCTTGAAAAGAATGGTGTAATCAATATTCAACAAATTTGATCTTGCAACAATTTAATAGATATGTTCATTAAGACTATGCATTCAACGACTTTCAAGAAATTGGTTGATAATGGCGAAACATGTCATCTCAAAGATTTCAATAATTTTGCGAACGCGAGTAAACATTGCCCTCTTTTTCCTTAACCAATGGTTTTGTCCTACTGAATTTTTTCTAGTAAGGTTTTAACGAGGCAATATCTCATTCGCAAAAATGGACATCAAATAGATATACTTATTATTACATATGTTACGCACATTTATTTATATTGATATACATAAATTTTCACCATTTAAATTATGTAACTTGTGCCCTTATAAATCCTTATTATCTACTTATAAATATAAATTTTTTTACATTATAAATATAAATAAAATAAATATAATTTCATAATTTTCTCTCCATCTTTATTATACTCTATTTTTAACTGTTTATTCATTTTATATACAATAAAAATTTTAATTCAGCGCTTTTTCTATCAAAATAATGTTGATTTTTAAGATAATTGTTTTTGTTTTTCGAAATTAGAAGAGGTTAAGAATTAAAATTAGGACTTTTAAGACAAATGTTATCATGGAGAAAGGTAAAAAGATCCACCCAATCCATTGTTTGATTTCCCCTAATTCAGTCGGCCTTAATTTTGCATTTCAATGGATTCTACTGCTCGGGTTATTTTGTCTATGTTATTGGAATCGATTCAGCTTATGTTTTCTCTCGTTTCATGATGACTGTTGGGGGGTTTTAATAAACTCAAAGATGTGGGCGATCTGGCGCTTTGCTTTTTCCTGGTTATTTTTGCTGTTTCACTTCTTTGACAGAGTCGCTGGTTATGAACGTATGTTTTTATATGTACTGTTTTACTTCAATTTGAGATTTGGTTTGTGTTGATTTGAATTCAAGGGTTTTTGGACTGGTTTCCATGCCTTGAATCAGCCCTTTTCATATGCTGAGATTATAATCTGCTAAGAACACTTTGTAATTGCTTAGCAAACTTCCAATTAGGAATTGTTTTAGTAGTGGTTTAGAAATGTTTAGACTAAACACTGTTGAGCTGAAATTAGTGTTGGTTTTAATTCATGCTTCTAGACATTTTTGTCAATTGCAGTTCGTTTCTATGGTTTGAAATATAAATGCATTATCAATGAAGTTTGTTTATGCTTCGGGCTTTACAGTCATATTATATTATATGCCACAGGCGACGCTCTTAGTGCACTGAAGGCAAATATTCTTGATCCTAATAATGTTTTACAAAGTTGGGATCCTACCCATGAACATCCCTGCACTTGGTTTTATGTGACTTGTAACAGCGAGAATAGTGTCACCCGTATGTAAGTTTGTTTACTGTCCTTAACCTTCTCGATTTTCTTATGATCACATAATATATTATCTTCTAATGATAAATTATTGGTTCATTTTTTGTCCAATTAGTGATCTCGGAAATGCAGATCTATCTGGTCAACTGGTTCCACTGCTTGGTGCCCTTACGAATTTGCAACACTTGTAAGCTGCGATATTAGTTTACGTTTGATTTTAATAATATGTTCCACATCCCTTCTAATTGTTTTTTCCTTCCATTAGTGACCTTAAAACTCTGCTTTGCCGATTAATCTTAGTACAATATGGAATATAACAAATATGTAAGTATCTAGTATTAGGATACCGAGATCTTTTGCACGCCTATGCAAGTATCTGAAAAAGGTAAATTTGATTAGTATAGCTTAATGAGCCCTCAAAATTATGCAAACTACAACACGTTTCCTATCTGAACTGTTTATGTGCCTTGTCATTTTTTTTGTTACTATGTAATGTTTGGCTTGGGATATTGTGTTGCATAATTTGATAATAGGAAAAGAGTTGTGAGGCTGAGTTTATTAGGAAAAGACAGCAGGGAAAAGTGTTGCTTGTTGGGGCAAATTTATAGAGGACTTTGCAAGGAGCTGAGGTTTTATGGCTTTGCTTTATTTATCGCCACGATATTTCTTGTTTTTATGGTGCTCTTAATATTACATGATTACGACTGCTCCAGGGCTATCATCCTCATACAACTCGAACACATCATTTTAGATTATCGTCAGTCCCCTGCCACACATTTACATGCATTTTCTTATGGATGATATATTTGGTGCAAATTAAAGCATGTGTGATATTGCTCATAATTGGATTGTTGGAGATGATAAAAAAAAAAAACTATTTGTGGAGCCTCTAGTCTACCTATGCACTTAAATTTTTCAGGTTGCAATCGTTATTTGACATGATGTCACGATTCGGACTCGAACCGGTTTAGAAGATAGCAATAGAGACAAAAGATAAATAGAGATGACATGACGATTGAAGTAGAAGAGATAAGAAATATTAGAAGGGAGAGATAGAAAAAAGAGAGAAGAGAGATTGGGTGGAATAGGATTGGAAGAAGGAAAAAGAAAAATAGGGAGAGAGAGTAGAGAAAACTCTAGTGGGAGATTACATTTACAATGACAGTGACAGTCTTTATATAGGACAATTGTTCTCACTAGCGAACAAAATAACCTGATGGCCAAAATAAGCTAACACTCCAAATAGCATAATTCCATAGTACTATACCCATGATTTTTAGAGGCGAGCAGTGCGAGGTGCGCGCCCGAGGTACACTAAGCACAAAAAAATTTGCAAAAAATATTTGCTTGAAAAGTTAATTTAAACGCAATAACTGTATCAGATTAAGAACTAAGAGAACTGTTAGATTTACGTATGTATATATGTAAAATTTACATATTGCATCAGGAATATCTATCCTTGAATTAATCAAGCCTTAATAGGAATTGAATTAGGAATATCTAGCCTTGAATTGTTATTAAAACTATTAAAAATTAATGGACAAGGACAACACATAGCAAAGTAAGTTAAAACCCTAAAAAAAGGGTCTATAAGGCTTGTCTGAGGCATACCAAGGCGCTTTGAGGTGCACCGAGCCTCATGCCTCAGGGACACCACCTCGCATGTTATATGGCAAGGCACCGAGGGTTGTTCCCTTCATGAGGTTCTCCCAAGGGGCGCCTTTGACAACTATGACTATACTATATAAGGATAATAATCAAGTGACTAAGCCTTAGTTAAAGGCAAACTAGAATCAAACTTCTAGAAATACAACTACACCAACGGGGAAGTTTCTTAGCATAAGAGCCTCTGCATCCCAAATGTTGGGAGCTATATTGAGAGAGCGGTGTGGATTCATTCATCTAGTTATTGTTCCTTCTTGCTAAGTAATGCCCACCTCTCCTCAAGCCTCTATTCCCTCTCTTGAAATTTTGTCACGTAATAGAATAATTATTAGTCTGTTAATAGGTAATTATTTAGAAGGGTTTAAATAGGGTAATTTGGTCTTTATATTCCTAAGGCAGTTAAGCCATTATATCCATTAGGGTGTAAGGTTGTTAGGGTATTTGTCACCATGATGACAACTGCCCAAGTTTTTTACGTATTAGAGTATATATATTCCCAGTTGTAAGACTAATTCTATTATCAATGAAAATAACAATTATTCTATTTCTCTCCCAAATATTCTGCTTCTTCCCTAATTTCTCTCTAGTATTCATCTGTTTCTCGTCCCTATTTTTTCTATTCTTTTCTACCCAATCTATCTTCTCTCTAAATTTCCTCTATTTCTAAGTTACAAATCTCAGTGAAGGTCCAATTCCCGACAAATTTCTTGTGGTTTTGTGCCCTTTACTTATTAAATTCGACCATGGTTGGGAATTCAAAGTTTTCTGATGCCATTGTATCGATTAAGATTAAAACTGGTTTTGAAAATAGGATTAGAGTAGAATAGGAAGAGAAGAGAGATTAGGCAAAATATGATATGAAGAAGAAAGTCGAAAATTAGGGAGAGTAGAGAAAATTGTAAGGGATATAACAAATTATATATGAAATTCATCTATCAATTCAATTCTTAGTAATAGTAGTCCTTGTATAGAAGGGCATGAGACAACTGTCCTTAGTACCAAATAAAATAACCTCATTGCCGAAATAAGCTAGCAAACAAAATAACACAACTACCGTTACTGACAATATGATTGATTCTAGGAATGATTCTATGAGAAATTATGAGAATGATTATATAGATTAGGTTTATTTCTTTCCTATTCTATATTCAATCCAATTTGTACAAATACATGTAATATTTCAATACAACACAATATAATTTTTCAAAATGTAATCCTATATTTTTAACATCTACCTAGTATTATACTAGCTAAAAAAGTCATTTGTTGCTCTTAATGTGTACTCCTGTATCTGCATGTCTTTATAAAATTTCAGTCAACATTGCTTTTGCAAATTTATCTATATGTATGAGATATTCATTTATTTGGACTAGAAGTTAAAATAGATTCTTAACAGGAAACTTTATAGCAACAACGTAAGTGGAAGAATTCCAGAAGAGCTCGGGAATTTGACGAGCTTAGTCAGCTTGGATCTTTACTTAAACAACTTAACCGGTAGAATTCCACCAACATTGAGCAACCTCAAAAGACTCCGCTTTCTGTAAGAACACTAATCTCTCATCTAATTCTCTATAATTAGCTGATCCATGTGGCTTCTACTATATTTTTGTCTCCATAGAAAATGCCTCGATCTGAGAGCCATTTAATACTTGGGGCTCGTTTGGTTCATGGAATAGAAGAAAAATGGATGAAAAAAGTTTAAAAATGATAGAGTCTTCGTCTAGAATCCGTCATCGGATGAAATATTTATTTCTAGCTATTCCTTCATTTCAAATAGGAATAGCTATTCCATGAGATGTATAATAGCTAAGAATAGTTATTCCATCCGATGATGGATTCTAGACGAAGACTCTATCATTTTTAAAGTTTTTTCTTTCATTTTTCTTCTATTCCATGGAGTAGTCATTCCGCAAACCAAACGCCACCTAAGTGGTATTTTAGTTGTAGGTCTTAACTATGTCTTTTGAGGTAAAAAAGTTTAGTAGTTTCATAACAAAAACAATAATCTATACTCTGAAACAGGCGTCTCAACAACAATACTTTGTCTGGAATTATTCCTGTGTCTCTGACCACAATTCAATCCTTGCAAGCCCTGTGAGTACTTCTCTACTTAATTTTTTTACATTGTAACATATGCAATAGTGTTCTGTTTTGTGCTGAGATATTGCTATGTACGTTTCAGGGATCTTTCAAATAACAAATTAACTGGAGATGTTCCTACCAATGGATCCTTTTCATTATTTACTCCCATAAGGTTCATTTCAAGTTATTCTGATTGAATATACCACTTTTATAGGAGAAACTTACCTAATAATTTGTTTATTAACTAATTAGTTTCGTTGCAGTTTTCAAAATAACAATCTAACCAGCCCACCGCCGTCTCCACCTCCTCCATTGGCACCTCCAACAACTGCTTCAATTGGTTAGTATAAAAGTCAACTCCTTGTATTCCATTAACTGAAAGGTGGCATTTGATTCAAAAAATGACTATTTCCACGGAATTGAATAGAAATGAATGAAATGAGGTAAAATATGATATAAATGAATGACATGTTTGGAATAGCTTTTCCTACGTATTGCATATCTCATGGAAATAGTTATTCCTAGGTGAATAGAAAGAATTTGTATTCCTATGTGATCTATAATAGCTAGGAATAGCTATTCCAAACATGTCATTCATTTCTATCATAAATCACCTTCCTTCATTCATTTCTTTTCTATTCCATGAAATAGTCATTCCATAAACCAAACATGTCACCTGATTGAGATTGATCTTTCAAATATCATTCCAATAGGTAACAGCGCAATTGGAGCTATTGCCGGAGGAGTTGCGGCTGGCACTGCCCTGCTTTTTGTCACACCTGCTATTGCTCTTTATTATTGGCGGCGCAGAAAACCGGAGGATCGTTTCTTCGATGTACCTGGTCAGGATTTAAATAAGCTATTGTTTTAATTGATTTCATTTGTTTCTAAGTTTGTATTTATACTGTATACTTTTTATTTACAGCTGAAGAGGACCCTGAAGTTCATCTCGGACAGCTTAAAAGGTTTTCTTTGCGTGAATTACAAGTCGCGACAGATAATTTTAGTAACCGACACATTTTGGGTAGGGGTGGATTTGGGAAGGGTGTATAAAGGATGGTTAGATGATGGTTCTCAAGTAGCTGTAAAAAGATTGAAAGAGGAACGAACACAGAGCGGAGAGCTTCAGTTTCAGACCGAAGTTGAAATGATCAGCATGGCTGTACATCGAAACTTGCTTCGCCTAAAAGGTTTTTGCGTAACTCCTACTGAACGGTTGCTTGTTTATCCTTACATGGCTAACGGTAGTGTCGCTTCGTGTTTAAGAGGTACTATTTTGATCCATCCTATTTTTTTGTTATCTTAATAACTCCACTTCTGCTCTCTGGTTCACACATTCTGGTTTTGGATGACATCATGTGTGATATTGGTCCAAACTTTTTGTTTAGTATAAGTTTGTTTCCTTGTCCTATTGATATCTGAAGTTTATATTGGATTTTAGCATTATAAATTGGCCTTATGCATCACCAGCTCCCTCAGGTTGTCCCATTTCGCCTACCGTCTCCCCGAACTTAAAAAAGTGCAACAGTTTGCTCCATGAACACCTTCTGGTTGAAAAGAGAAAAATGAGGAGAATGACATCTTTGAAAAGTCAAACCATCTAGAAGTAGACACGTGGTATTCAAGGGCAAGCTAGTATACATTTTGAAAGTTAAGGGAGCTTGGGGATTTTTTCAAAGTTCAGGCGCAGTAGGAGAAATGTGACAACTTGAGCAGCTGGTGATGCATTTGGTCTTAGAAATTCATACAAGTTGTAACATCATGAATTGTGGAATTATATAATTCTTCGGAAATATACAAGAACTTTGAGGTTGGTTTTACTAGTAAAATGATTGTTTATATTTTAACTAATTTATGATTTATTCATGTAGAGCGCTCGGAATCTACACCGCTACTTAATTGGTCAGTAAGGAAGCGAATCACGTTAGGGTCAGCACGAGGATTGGCTTATTTGCACGATCACTGCGATCCTAAGATCATACACAGATGTAAAAGCCGCGAATATTTTGCTGGATGAGGAACTTGAAGCTGTTGTTGGAGATTTCGATTTGGTGAAACTCATGAACTATAAAGACACTTATGTGACAACTGCAGTTCGTGGAACTTTCGAGCATATTGCTCCCGAGTACCTATCAACCGGAAAGTCTTTGGAAAAGACCGATGTTTTTGGGTACGGTGTTATGCTTCTTGAATTGATAACTGGACGGAGGGCTTTTGATCTTGCTCAGCTTGCAAATGATGACGATGTTACTTTACATGATTGGGTATGAAATCGAAGTTTTCTCATCTGTACCATTATCATAAGGTGAAATGCATCGGGACCCCTAAACTTGGCAACTTTCGCGGGATACCGCCTTAAATTTTCAAAAGTTTCAATTAACCCCTTGAACTTGGTAAAAGTGCAACAGTTTGCTCTGAATACCATGTGTCTAATTGGTTTGACATTTTAAAAATGTCATTTTTCTGTTTTTTCTCTCGTTGAGTTGTTTGGCCTTGTCGTAAAGACGCATTTGCTTTATGTTTATTGCAAATTGCCATGGGTGTTATGTTTGAAATTTCAGGTGAAAGGACTTCTGAAAGACAAGAAGTTGGAGAGGCTTGTCGATGGGGATCTCCAGGGTGATAATGATTATGCCGAGGTGGAACAGCTAATCCACTTGGCTCTGTTTTGCACACAGGGATCTCCAATGGAAAGACCAAAAATGTTGGAGGTGGTAAGAATGCTGGAAGGCGATGCGTTAGCCGAAACATGGGAGAAAGACGAAGGTCTTAAAAAGGGAAGATTGAATTAATTTGGAGTTAGATTTTGTTGGAAAGAAAGGAAAGAATCATGGTCATCATCAGGAATGCTATTATCTATTATAAGAATGAATTTATTTTATATTTATTTTTTCATTCAATAGCCTTCATTTGTAAAGATTTATTTCCCTGCATCTCAATATATAATCTGCTATATAACAGTAGTGATTCAGTTACATATAAAAATTAGAGTAAAGTTAAAAAACATCCCTTATGCTTTGACTATTTTGCAAAAAGTTTTCTTCGAAATTTTAATTTTTTATTGCAAAAGGGTGTGGTTTTAAAAGTTAGAAAAAAAAGGATCATAATTTTTTCATTAAAAATAACGAAGTTATAAAAGGTATTTTAACTAATTCAATATTCTTATAATTTAATTATATTATTTTAGAATTATACATAAAAATTTGAGTTATTTTTTTAAAAATTTTTATTTTATTATAATTTTTTTAAGTTATCATCACATTTAAATTAAAATAAATATTTGTATTTCTCTAAAAATTTTAAAATTTATCACTAAGGATTATTATATTTTAATTTACTAAACTCTAAAATTTCACTTCAAAATGGACAAGATTATCCTTTAAAAAGTGACTTCAAAATTTTGGGAATTCTTTTTTTACTAACTTTTAAAACTACGTACCCCTTTTTGAAAATAAATTCACAAGGACCTTTTTACAAAATAGTCAAACCACATTACATGTTTTTAAAGTTTATCCTAATAATTAATCAATTCCTCTTTTTTATATTATTCATTTCCAAAAGGGAATTTATCAAAATTGGTAATAACTTACCGAAATATTTATATAATTGCCATGCTTGTTAACTATTTCTTAACTTTCCCCTTTCTTTAATTCTATTTACTCAATTGTCATGTTGTTTGTTCTTTTGATTTTTATTCTTATTTTTAATTTGTTTCTCAAACCGTTTATTTTTTCGACATGTCGCTTTAGAGTATTTTGTTCGTCTTATTTTTATCTTCAGAATGATATCTATTGTGGCTTTTTCAAAATTTTTGAACTGGTATATATCTAGTAGATATCTTATAGATCTTAATTTTGACAGTTTACTATCTAATGACATCTAGCGCGCATATATATATATACATAAATTAGTAATAGATTCATTTATTTTTCACGATTATTATTTTATAAAATATAATATTTAATAGACATTTAGTAAATATGTATCCTTTTATTATTTTTAAATACGAGACATTGGACAAAAATCTATTAGACATCTAATAGAAATATATAGGAAATATAATATATATCATAGCATGCGTATCATATTTTATTATATTTTACGAAATCTAGAAAAATTTGATTAGATATCTGTTATTGATGTGTTAGAAATCTATTTGAAGTTATGATCTACTGGACAACTATTAGACAACTACTAGTTATCTACTAGATATCTATTAGAAAATCTAGTTCTTCTAGTTTTATTGATTTCTATGGGACTTCTACTAGATAATTACCAGATATTTTACTCTTCAAAAAAATTTGAAAAAAAATATCATAGTAGATGTCGTTTCGTAGATAAGAAAAGACAAATAAAAAACTCTAAAATAACATGTAAAAAAATGAACGGTTTGAGAGATAAATATAAAATAAGCAAAAAAATTATAAAAATAAATGTTAAACGCATGATTTTGTAGATTGTGAGAATTGTTTTACTATGGAAGGTATTGTGTAAATTGTTTTCAACTTCTTGTCTTCGTGTAAATTGTTTTGTTATTCGACTCATTGAACACAACATTCTCCCTCATATTTAATTTAATTTTCGCAATTAAAAATGTCTATATCTCGCAAACCATTAATTTTTTCGGCATGAGCCTACAAAATATTTTGTTCATCTTATTTTTATCTTTAAAATAATATTCATTATGAATATTTTTGGAGCAAAAATAATTTTTCGCAGTCTTATATCGGTTTTTTACTACCTTTATACCAGGTATAAGAGTTTTTTTTTCCTTCAAAGAGAATAATGTTGCTAATTTATTATGTTATTTACCTAGAAATGAATGGTAAACCGGTGCTATAAAGATATTATACCACTCTTATATTAGGTATAAGAATTTACGAAAAAGTGGTAAAGTTGGTATAAGAATGCGATAAAATTTTTTTCTCAAAAAATATTCAATATGGATTTCATTTTAAAGATAAAAATAAGATGAACAAAATATTATAAAGCTCGTGTCGTAAAAATTAACGGTTTGTGAGATATGGTCGTTTTTAATTTGTAAAAAATCAAATTAATTAGGAGATAGATGGTTATTACAGGGCGTTCTTATATTGAGGTAAAACCTAAAAAAGATTATCGCAGTCTCATGCCAGTTTTTACTACTGTTAGTGCCTATGCGTACACTCAATGAGTCAGAGGGGGTGAATGACTCACTCAAAAACTTATAACACTTTTTCGCGATAATTAAAAGCTCCACTGAGTGAGGTCAGATGGCTGAGTGAAATTCTGGAAAATGCTTCAAAGTAAAGAACACTGAGATTTTTTTACTGGTTCGACAACTTGTGCTTACATCCAGTCCCGAGAGAGTGTCTCGGATTTAATCCACTAATCTCAACTCCTTTACCCTAGGGGGAGAAGTCTTTCACAAATTCCCTAATTACAGTAAGTACCCTCCAAACTGCAATCGCTCACCCGCTGAGTAGAGTACCCTCCTCTATCAGCAACTCTATAAGAGTTTAAACAAGAGATGGATTCAACTTATAAAAACTTTGATCCAGTTACAATAATCAGATATTACAATTATATGATCTATTCTATTATCTCTTGTTTTAAAGCAGATTCTCGTTGAGTAGTTGCTTTCTTGCTTGAACTTCTTTAAAGCTTGTAATTTGGCAGAGTTTTAGCTTCTGAGAAATTCAGGTGTAATCACCAAGTTCTAAAGCTTGAATTCTTGCTCCTTTTATAGCTTGATTGAGAAAGCAGCCGTTGAATTTGCTTTGGCATCATCTAAAATTGACAGCTCATCTATTCACTCGTTGCTTCTTCAAATCGATCCGTTAAGAGATAGAATTACACCGTTGTGAGATAGAAAATCGATTCGTTAGATTGAGATTCGAGCTTGAATTTGAATCCTTTGTCGTTTGATGCCAGCCTTATGTTAGAGAGAACTCGCGCTGACTTGCTACGTGTCATCTTTCCATTCCTTCTGGTATTCTGACATTTGGCAGAGCACTTGATACTAGGTAGTTGATCTGCAGAATTTTCCAAAATGGCAAATGACTTTTTGCAGCTTGAATATGGAAGACTTTGTCATTTTCTTCATTAAACTGGGCCTTGTAAAGGCATTAATTCTTTTTGTCTTTGTCTCATTAATGCTATGCAAAAAGCAACACTAAAAGCAAATATTCCATTTTACCTTAAATGGTAAGGTCATCAGCTTTGACAGACATAAAGTAACTCAGCCAAATAATATATTGTAAAGCACACAGCTGAAACAAAATCTAAAAATCAAGCGCTAATGGAATATTACTAAGTCAGCGACTAAAGTAGATACTCAACCCAGAATAACTCAGAGTTAAACTAAATAGCTAGGTCAGTGGAGACATGAAATTCTACCCTTCAATTTACTAACTCCCTTACAACCATAGACTATTTATTTTAACATCATTATTGATTTAATTAACCCATTCTTAACTTAATTGTTATGATCAAAACTTAAGCACTACCGAGTCATCCACTGAGTCAGTCTAACCATGTGCTTGGTTCAACAATCTCCCCTATAATGGCAATTAACTAAGTGAGAATTAAATCAATAAGATATTTAGATCAGAGTTACCTTATACTTATGCTTGATATGTCTTTGTTCAGCATCTTCAATTTACTCAGAGTGAATGCTAACTCCCTCATAATTCTTGCATCTTCTGAGTTCAGCATTCCTTAATACTTCTCATAACTTTCTGCGAAAGATCAACATATATATATGCAGCAGAAAAATATACAAAGTTAAGAAGATCTTAACTTAGAACAAAATAAGTAATCTTTATATAAATGAATAACTTGAGTACAAATAACAAAGAGTTAATCTATACTAGGTTTTACAATGAGCACTAAAGATTACAACAGATTCTATTCTATTTAGGCAAAGGTGGTCCTCCAAGATTTGCTTTTCGTTCTTCATAGACCTGGTGATCCCATCTTGACTTCTTCTCTTTACGCAGCGCAATCTCCTTGCCTTTCCATTTCCTTGTCTCATGATATTCTCTCTGAATGCGCTCCAGATCCTTGGATAGATTGTATGAGAATTCAACAATCCCCTGATCTCTTTCCCTTTCCTCCTGCTCATGCTTCTCATGATCCTTCTCCCCCATTGCCATTGCATCCAAAATGGCTTGGGCTCGATGATCAGACAAGCTCAGAGACATCTCAAATGATTCTAGCTGACCATAGACATTGGTTGAAAAATGTTGTACTAACAGCTCATAGATTTCCTATGATATTGCGTCCTGTTCTCTGAGAAAGGAAAACAAGCCTACTAAAGCGTGGGATTGAGATAGACTAACCTGATACTGAGCGCTTAGTCCTTCCTTGGAAATCTGGGTGAGACTAGCCAGAGCCTTTACTTGATTGTTCTCTCTAAGTATCCGCTCTAGCATGGGAGTGCTCCTTATATGAGTAGTGACTTCATCATGAATCTTATCAAGTGCTTCTATATCATTAATGACATCAACATGAACATTTTTGAGTTGATCCCTGATGTGACCAAGCTTCTGATGAAGCAAAGGTTCCTGTTCAGCATCTGCCATTACTATGTCACTATTCAGAGCATCTGAAATATCAAGCCTCTTCAAGGCTTTAAACACTTCTCCCTCTGAGTCCTTGACTCCTTTCAACATTTCTTCCTTTACATTCCTCATATCAGTGTGTAACCCATGATGTCTGGTTATAACTGAGATCAGCTCACTGATTCCATCTACAACTGCATTCAAGCGAGTTGTGTTTTCATCATCCTCCTTGTCCAATATGCTGTAGTCATCAAGAATTTCTTGTATGGCTTCTAATAAGGGATTAAACTTGTCTATCATAGAGTTTCTAAAATCCCTCTCATCATTTAGCACCTTACAGTTACTCTCATAGATCTTCTCCATCTTCTTCTTGAGTTCTGCAACTTCCATCTTCGGATAGTCAGCCTTCCTACCTATAATATTTAACAAAGGCAATATATGGGACAGAATTACTTTGACTAGGGAAAACTAGGTAGGTACTAATATGAAGTCCGCCTTTATCTCCTCAACTGCTTCAACAAAACCTTGCACTAACTCTACAGCCTTTGTAATTCTCCTCAGGGCTTCCTCAAACAGCAAAGATATTTAGCAATTTCTGCATCTATTTCAGCATCTGTCCTTAGTCCTAGAAATCTAGCTCTCCCCATCCTTCTTATATCTCCCAACAGCTCTAGTTAGGGGTTAAGTTGGGGTTGTGGTTATGGTTGTTGAGGTGGTTATGGTCGTTATGGTTCTTCTGGAATCTTTTAAATGATGATAGGAGGACCTCTAATAATGGGTCCCTCCAAGAGTAATAGTTCATATACCGGAGATCTAATGGGTTAAAAGTATGGAATGATGGCTGTTTGGTCAGAGTCTGGGTTGTTTGTTTGGTTAGAGGTGGATGTGGATGGAATTTGGCTTTTAGGTAAAGGTAAGGAAGAAATAGGTGTAAGTGAGAGTGGTGTTTCTGGTGCAGGGTTTTGGAAAAAGAATGGTTCTTATTTCTCCTCCTCCTCTCCATTAGCACCTTCAACAGCGGACTCGCTGACCTGAGTTTGAGATTCCTCAGTTGGCTGACCTCCGTGCTCAACTTCAACTACATCATCCTCCTTATCTTCAAGGTCTCGTTCATCCTCATCGATCACTAGTTTCATCCTCTTCAACAGACTCATCTTTCTCTCCTTCCTTGCTTCTTTATTTTCTTCAGCAGTCAAACTGGCCTGCTGGTCAGAGTTAAGCACATCAAATTCCATAGCATCAACCTCTACTACTTTATCTTCCTCCTGCTTCCCCAGATTTTATTCCTTCTAGGGCACCAATCATCTCCTTCATAACTTCTAGAACTTCTTTCTTAGCCAAGCTTGCTACTGTAGATTGTAGAATTTTCTTAGTGTTAGCCTTAGCTTTTGCTGCTGGCTCGTCATCCTTCTTTCTTATCTCAGCCTCAATCTCCTCTTACCTTTTCTTGATTCTCTCTTCCTCAGTGGCCTTTACTCTTTCAGCTTCCTCAAGATCTTAGACTATTCCAGTCCCTTTCTTCATCATCAGTTTCTTCTTGGGCTGACCTACTTGGGGTATAGGAACTGATATAGCTTCCTTAGCTTTAGCTGTCACCTCATCCAGCTGAGCTTCATCTATCTTCCTCTTCTTCTCCCTCTTCAAGTGCATTTCCTCCCTCAACTCTTCTTCAGCCTGCTTCTCTTCCTCTATCTCCTTAAGAGTCGGCTCATGAGGCTTTTCTTCCTTAGTTCCCTTTGATGATCTTGTCCTTTTAGGAACAACTGCAGGGATTGAGCTCGCTGAGCTCCCTTTCTTTTCCTTCTTGGAGTCTCTTCTAACCTCCTTCTTCATAGATTTCTTCTCAATCATATCCTCTCATGTTTTTGCTCAGAGCTTGGTAATTCTCTCAAGCTCACTAGCCATAAAGGCATCCAAGGTCAAGTCCTTCTCTTCTGGCTTGATAGGTTTCATTGTCATGATAGCCTTTGAATCCTTTACTCTCACTTCTCCCTTCTTCAGCTTTATATACTTCGTGTTTTTAGGCTTCTCATTGCACCTTAATCCATGAAAATGAGCATTGCTCAAAATTTTGGATTCAATTATCTTCAGCTGAGTGTTGCTTTTTACTGCCCATCCTTCTAAATCTAGCTTATAAGCCCTGTAAATCTCTATCACCAACTGTCTATACACCATATACTTGGTGACTTTTAAAAATCTGTGCAATATGGCCATAGGCCAATTAATGCTCATGTCGTGGGTCAGAGCGTAGACAAAAACCCTCTCAAACTTGGAGCAGCTTCCAGTAAAGCCAGTCTTGGGCAATAAAACCTTGGTAATAAGCTTATGTGCCTGCTTCCCGTCTGTGGTAAACCTTGAGGCTATGAGTTCACCTGCTTTGTAATCTTCAAGGACCTTATAGTCTATTGGGATGTCCACATGATCTTCATCTTTGATGACTTGCAATTTGAGTCCTCTCTCACGCATCCCTAGCAGTCCCGTAATCAGCTACGAGTAACATAAACTTTCCTCCCCATCATTATGGTAACAAAAAGATCCTTCTAACCTTCTACCATATGGATTCTATGGTAGAATCTCTTCACCACCTGTTCGTACCAACCACTAGAAATCTTAAAGAATCCTCTGAGATGGTGTTGTCATGTCCATTTCTCATCGCTTAAGAAACTCAGCATATCTACGGTAGTTGGCTCCTCCACTTCAGCTCCTTTAATAAAACACCATTTAGTAGGAGTATATCTGGTTCCTGCTGGAATATCCAGTTCTTCTATCTTGTTGATTCCTACTGCCATCTGAGCAGTATAATCTCATATAGTAGTCCAATAAGTATCCTTCTTATCCTTCATAAATAGATCAATTTTTCTTCCTGATGTACTCTTCATTAAAGCGGCTTGAAGACGAATTAGAGAATTAGGGATTTAGGAAGAAATTTACAGTAGAGAATTTTGGTAAGGTAACCTTTCCTCTTTCTAAATTTATCCTTAAATAGCCAAAGTCTCTTCGTTAAGCCTGTAAAGCTACATATATGACTCACAATCCATGGTCAAAAGATTTAATGGTGAGATTGCACAGAGTATACCATAGGATTAATGAAGGCAAGAAATATAGATCATTTTATAACTTGCTACCATTTCTATCAAGTTTAAATTTGAAAGAAAACCGATGATAATTAATGACGTGTCCAAAATTCAAGCAGCAAAAAGAAATACTTAACCTAATTCACAGAAGCTTAGAGTGTGCCCTAATTTGGTCAGCTTTAGGATAGGTTAGAGTGAGATGTATTTCTTCAAATTAGATTGGACATTCCGATCAACTGTCTTAGAGTGTTGAATTGATCCTTTCCAATAGGCTTTGTGAATATGTCAGCTCGATGTTCTTCAGTAGGAATGTAGGTGAGCTTGACTCCTCCTTTTAGCATGATCCCTTATAAAGTGATGTCTAATATTGACATGCTTCATCCTGCCATGTTGAACTGGATTCTTAGATAGACCAATTGCGCTCTTGTTGTCACATATGACTTCAAGACACTTAGACTTTATACCATAATCCTCCATTTGCTACTTAATCCATAGCAGTTATGCTACATAACTTCCTGCCGCCATGTACTCAGCCTCAGCTATACTTAGAGCCACAGAAGTCTAATTCTTACTATACCATGTTACTAGACAATCACTAAGGAAATCACAACCTCCTATAGTGCTTTTCCTTCCAAGTTTGTCTCTTCTATAGTGAGCATCTGTGTATCCTTTCAGAGTGAAATATGTATTACTTGGATACCATAAACCTACATCAATAGAGCCTAGCAAATATCTCAGAATTCTCTTAATAGCAGCTAAGTGAGATTCTCTGGGTTCAGCTTGATATCTTGTACAATAACATACAACATACTGAATGTCAGGCCTACTAGAAGTTAAGTAAAGTAGAGAACCAATAATACCTTTGTAGAGCTTACTCTCTACAGGTTTACCTTCCTCATCTTTACTTAGAATAGTATCAGTGGCCATGGGTGTTGACATTGGCTTGGCTTTATCCATGTCAAACTTCTTGAGTACTTCCTTGGCATACTTAGCTTGGCTGATGAAGATCCCATCAAAACCTTGCTTGATTTGCAAACCAAGAAAGAAATTAAGCTCTCCCATCATTGACATTTCAAACTCTTTCTTCATCTGCTGACTAAATTATTTGTATAGCTTTTCATCAGCTACCCCAAAAATGATGTCATCCATATAGATTTGGACTAGCAACACATCTTAATGCCTATCCTTGATAAATAGAGTTGTATCTGCTTTTCCTCTGATATAAACTTTGCAGATTAAAAAGTTAGTCAGTCTCTAATACCAAGCTCTTAGAGCCTATTTCAATCCATATAGGGCCTTCTTCAGCTTGAAGACATGATCTGGATCTTTGGATCTTCAAAGCCTAGGGTCTGTCTAACATAAACTTCCTCTTGAATATAACCATTAAGAAATACACTTTTAAGAACCATCTAAAACAACTTGAAGTTCATATGTGATGCAAAAGCACAAAGAATTCTTATAGCTTCGAGTCTTGCTACTGGTGCAAATGTTTCTCTATAGTCAATGCCTTCTTGTTGATTGTAGCCTTGAGCAACTAGCCTGGCCTTATTTCTGACAACATTACCAGCTTTATCTAGCTTATTCTTGAAAACCCATTTAGTGCCAATGATTGATTTGCATCTGGGTTTTTCCTCCATATCTCAAACTACATTTCTTCTGAATTGGTCTACCTCTTCTTGCATTGCAATCATCCAGTTGTCATCAAACTCAGTATCTTCAAACTTCTTTGGTTCAATCAATGAAACAAATGTTGAATGGCTCATCATCCTGTTCATCTAACCTCTAGTCAGCATTGGATTTTGAACACTATCAAGAATCTTCTCAACTAGGTGATCTCTTCTTGCTTTGACTTCTCTTGGTAGATCAGGATCAGCTCGCTGAGCTACTATCATTGGTTGAGCATTCTCATCATGACCAAAGTTGATTGATTGGTCCAAGTCAACTTCATAATCTTATTTTTCTGGTACGGGATCAGAAATAACAATGGGCTGACTAACTGATCTGCTGACTTGTTCCTTTTCTCTTTCATCATCACTGGCTTCTTTACCTGCATTATTAGTTTCATGGAAATCTATATGCATAGAATCCTCTATGATTCCAGTCCTCTTGACATACACTCTGTATGCCCTACTGTGTGTTGAGTAACCCAGAAAGATTCCTTCATTAGCCTTGGGGTCAAATTTAGCCAATTGGTCTTTAGTATTTAATATGAAGCATCTACAACCAAAGGAATTAAGATGACCAACATTGGGCTTTGCGCCCCTTCCAAAGTTTATAAGGAGTTTTACTCAAAACTGGGCGAATTTAAACCCTATTTAGAATGTAACAAGCTATGTTAACAGCCTCTCCCCAGAAATACTTTAGTAGATTGTTATCACTCAACATAGAACGACCCATCTCCACAATATTGCAATTATTTCTCTCAAAAATCCCATTCTGCTGAGGTGTATGAGGGATAGAAAAATTGTGGTCAATACCATGTTTGGAATAGAATTCCTCAAACTATCTGTTTTTGAACCCTCTTCCATGCTCACTATGAATTCTATTAATTTTAAGGTCTTTTTCATTCATGATCCAGGTGGCCAACCTAGAGAATGATTCAAATATTTCATCTTTGCTTGCTAGTAAGACAATCTAAGTGAACCTGGTCAGATCATCTACAACCACAAGGGTGTATTTTATTCCACCTAGACTTGTTGGCACAACAGGCCCAAACAAATCCATGTGTGAAAGATCAAGGGGACGAGAAGAAATATATCAGCTATAGATTTAAAGGTCTTCTTAAATTATTTCCCAAGTCGGCATTCTGAGCAGAGTCTATCTTTATCAAAGGCTAGATTATGTAATCCCTCAATAACTTCATTTCTGGCTAATTTAGACATATTGGTCATATTGATATGTCCTAACCTTCTATGCCATAGCCGTGAGTTTTCCTCCTTAGAAACTAAGTATATATCATTGGAGCCAGGGGATAAATAAAACATATAAACATTATTAATTCTAGGAGCATAAAGAATAGTTTGGTCAAAGTTACCATCAATGACTAAGCAGCCCGCTGAGTCAAAAATCACTTTCCTGCCTTTGTCACAAAGCTGAGAAATGCTTAGCAAGTTGAACTTTAGGCCTTTCACCGGAGACACATTATCAATTGAAGGCTTGACTCCCACTGTGCCATTGCCAACAATCTTCCCCCTTTTGTTGTCTCCAAAACTACACTTCTATCTCTTCTTCGCTCCAATGTGATCAATTGCTTTTCATCACCTGTCATATGCCTCGAGCATCCACTATCTAAATAACACATTCTAATGTCATCAGTGGATCTTAGGCTCACATGCAAAACAGTTAAGTTTTCTTAGGTACCCATGCCTTTTTCTGGCTGGGTCCTCCCTTGTTAGTGGTGGTCATCCTTGACCAGTCATACTCATTATAGTAACCATTTTTATGCCTACACATGACTGTAGCATGTCCTGGCTTTCCACAAAAACTACAAGGGGCCTTAGGGTTAGGCCTGCTCACTTTACTCTTTTGAGAAACCTTCTCCAAGTTGTAAGTGTGGTTACTCTGAGTATTCCTGCTAGGTTGAGGAAGGACCCACACCTTTTTCAAAGCTGTTAGTTCAGCAGCTAGCTCATCTAATTTCTTAGTGAGTTTGTTGTTATATCCATTTTGGTACTCAACTTTTTCCATCAGGTATAAGATGTCAAGTGAGGTAGAAGAGTAATATCTTCTAGATCATCACACCTCCTCTGAAGTACTTTAATGTATTTAGTAGACTTCTTAGTCACATTAATAACATCATTAAGTACTGCAGCAAGCTCACTTAAAGACGAAGGGGGTTCAGTATTTACCTCAGTGTGGTTTCCTTTAGCTCTGCTCTGGTCAGCTAATTGATTGGCAGTGGAAGTAGATGGTTGGTCAGCTGACTCTGAGTTGGGTAAATCATCTTTAGCCATGAGACACACATTGGCAGAATCTTGTGCCTCTTCATCTGAGGATGATGACCCTTATTCATAGTTACTCCAGGTAGCAGCTAGGGCCTTCTTATCCTTCTTCTTCTTGAACATGTTCTTCTTAGCTTTAGGACAGCTAGATTGGATATGCCCCTTTTCACCACATTCAAAGCACTTGATATCCTTGTTATGCTCTTTATGAATTCCTTTCATGGTCTGTCATCTGCTCCTTTCTTGTACTTACCTGTCTTTCTATACTTTTGGAAGTTTTTATCTTTCCCCAAGAACCTTCTGAAGTTCTTGGTCATCAGCGCAATTTCTACCTTTCTGTCCTCTGGATATTCTTCCTTAGAGGAATCTTCAACTACTACTCTGCTAAAGCTCTCTTTCTCCTTGTGCCTGT
Source organism: Euphorbia pulcherrima (assembly GCA_947683365.1). Lineage (NCBI taxonomy): Eukaryota > Viridiplantae > Streptophyta > Magnoliopsida > Malpighiales > Euphorbiaceae > Euphorbia > Euphorbia pulcherrima. The sequence continues at coordinate 18,771,834 of CANTUS010000002.1, forward strand.
GCTTCTTAGACTCATCTTTATATTATTTTAAGGACATCTCATGAGTCAACAAGGTTCCAATCAGCTCATCAAACTTATAGGTCTTCAAATCATGAGCTTCTTCAATGGCACTCTTCTTTGCTTCCCATTCCTGAGTCAAAATTCTCAAGATCTTCTTGATAGTATCTTCTTCTGTGAAGGTCTTACCAAGTCTCTTCAGCTCATTGACTATGTTCAAGAACCTGGTGTTCATGTTGGAAATATCCTCCCTGGGTTTCATGTGAAACCATTCATAATCCCTCATAAGGATATTAATCTTGAATTCTTTCACCTCACCAGTTGCTTCATAACTTACTTACAACTTCTTCCATATCTCTTTGCAGTCTCACAGCCTAAAATGCAGTTAAATTCAGTTGCATCAAGAGCATAATGGAGATAGTTGATAGCAGCTACATTTTCCTTCAGCCTGACTAAATCTTGACTGTCCCACTCATCAGAGTACTTCTCTACTTTAACTCCATACTTTATGATGGTAGGAACATATGGTCTTTCAACAATAGCCATCCAAGCATGCATGCTTTGAGACTGAATGAAATTCTTCATCCTGTTCTTCCAATAAGTATAATGCTCTCCATTGAACATAGGAGGCCTAGTGACTAACATGCCTTCTGGCAGAATATAGGCTTAGGCCCTTCCACTGGATTCTCTTCCTTTATATGCCATGGTCTTTATCTCAAAGATTGTGAAATCTGTGAAATGAGAACTGCTCTAATACCACTTGTTGGTCCTTATACGTACACTCAATGAGTCAGAGGGGGTGAATGACTCACTCAAAAAATTATACCACTTTTTTGCAATAATTAAAAGCTCCGCTGAGTGAGGTCAATTGGCTGAGTGAAATTTTGAAAAATGCTTCAAAGTAAAGAACACTGAGATTTTTATATTGGTTCGGCAACCTGTGCTTACATCCAGTCCCGAGAGAGTGTCTCGGCTATAATCTACTAATCTCAACTCCTTTACCCTAGGCAGAGAAGCCTTTCACAAATTCCCCAATTACAGTAAGTACCCTCCAAACTGCAATCGCTCACCCGTTGAGTAGAGTACCCTCCTCTATCAGCAACTCTATAAGAGTTTAAACAAGAGATGGATTCAACTTAAAAAAATGTTGATCCAGTTACAATAATCAGATATTACAATTATATGATCTATTCTATTATCTCTTGTTCTAAAGCAGATTCTCGTTGAGTAGTTGCTTTCTTGCTTAAACTTCTTTAAAGCTTGTAATTTGGCAGAGTTTTAGCTTCTGAGAAATTCAGGTGTAATCACCAAGTTCTAACGCTTGCCTTCTTGCTCCTTTTATAGTTGGATTGAGAAAGTAGCCGTTGAACTTGCTTTGGCATCTTCTGAAATTGACAGCTCATCTATTCACCCGTTGCTTCCTCAAATTGATCTGTTAAGAGACAGAATTGCACCGCTATGAGATAGAAAATTAATCCGTTATATTGAGATTCGAGCTTCAATTTGAATCCTTTGTTGTTTGATGCCAGTCTTCTGTTAGAGAGAACTCGCACTGACTTGCTACGTGTCATCTTCCCATTCCTTCTGGTATTCTGACATTTGGCAGAGCACGCGATACTAGGTAGTTGATCCGCAGAATTGCGCAAAATGGCAAATGAATTTTTGCAGCTTGAATATGGAAGACTGTCATTTTCTTCATTAAACTGGGTCTTGTCAAGGCGTTAATTCTTTTTGTCTTTGTCTCATTAATGTTCTACAAAAAGCAAACATTCCATTTTACCTTAAATGGTAATGTCAACAGCTTTGACAGACATAAAGTAACTCAGCCAAATAATATATCGTAAAGCACACAGCTGAAACAAAATCTAAATATCAAGCGTTGAGTGAATATTACTAAGTCAGCGACTAAAGTAGATACTCAGCCCATAACAACTCAGAGTTAAACTAAATAGCTAGGTCAGCGGAGATATGAAATTCTACCAATGAATTTACTAACTCCCTACAACCATAGACTATTTATTCTAACATCATTATTGATTTAATTAACTCATTCTTAACTTAATTGTTATGATCAAAACTTAAACAATACTGAGTCATCCATTGAGTCAGTCCAACCATATGCTTGGTTCAACAACTACTTTTATACCAAGTATAAGAGTTTTTTTTTTACTTCAAAGAGAATAATGTTGCTCATATTTTATGTTATTTATTTGAAAATAAATGGAAAATTGATGCTATAAAGACAATATACCACTCTTATACTAGATATAAGAATTTACGAAAAAATTGTAAAACTAGTATAAGAATGCGATAAATCTTTTTTGTTAAAAAAATATTCAATATTGAATTTATTTGAAAGATAAAAATAAGACGAACAAAATATTTTAAAGGCTCGTGTCGAAAAAATTAACGGTTTGTTAGATACAGTAGTTTTTAAGTTGTAAAAATCCAATTAATTAAGAGAGAAAGTTGTAGCAATATGGTTCTTATATTCCGATAAAAGTAAAATTTAAAAGTTAAAAATGTTGTAGTTAAGAGAATAAAAGTTTGAAATTGGGCATTTAGACAAACATAAGTTGGAATTTAAACTTTCATAAGCCAATTTTATGGCATCTTGGTAAAAAAACCTTTCTATAATTCAAAACTAAACGCCTATTTAGTTGAAAATTTAAAAACACTTTTTTTTTTTGAAATCTTGGAAAATAGGAAAGGACTTTTCAAGTTTATCTAATAACCGAAGGATTCTGAAACCAAATCAAATCCCATCCATGGAAAAAACACGCAACTTAGACCCATACGCACACAAAATAGATTACAATGGTTCAAATATGGTTTAGGTTATAGCTGTGTTTTGCAATCAAATTGCATAAGAAAAGTTACAAAACGAATTTAATTGTTATGAAGTAAATCAATATATTTTCAGGAAATTAGTTGTGTTAGTTATAGTTGTTATTTTCACTTAGGTAACGTTCTTTCAACTTTTGAAAGTTGAACTAAATTGTAGTTGGTTGAATTAAAAATTAAAATAAGCTGAACTGAACTTATTTCAATGTAAATTTATAATTACGCATAACTGGAGTGGACTAAAGTAAATTGAATTGAAGTAGTCTAAACTAAACTAAACTAAACTACATTGAATTATAATTCGATAGAACATGACCTTAGTGTAATGAAAGTTATAGATAGCCACGTGATTGTAAGGTACTAATAAAAGAGAAATTGTAAGATGAATATATATGCAACAGCCATTTATTTTCATCATGTCAACTTTAGAGAATTCTCTTGGGAATTTATAATAGGAGCTAAGTATTTTGTACCTGACTTCATTCAATGATTAAATATTTATTACACTTAATTAAATATTTTCTCATCTGAATTAAATACTTTCTCATAAATACTCAACTGTTGGATGACACCCATCTCCTATTGTAAATTGAGGGCTTCTTTTAAAAATCAGTAACTGGCCAAAATAATTTAGGTAAATAAAATAGCTACTTGTAAGAAGCCTATGACCAAAAACATAATTGTAACTTAATGTGATTTTGATACCCATAGCCTAGAACCTCTGAAACAAAGGAAAAACATCATTGATGATTCCTCTCCAGTGATCAAACCTCTCAAACGACAATTGCCGTATCTCTTGCCGTCTTTCTCATCAACTAGGGCTACAATTGATTGTGACAGTGAAGCGCCGTCTTTCTCATCTACTGCGGTTATGATCGATTGTGACAGTGAAGAGAATGCGTTTCAAACCCTAAACAGGTCAGTTTTGATTTCAAAATAGCCTTGATCAGATCACCCTTTTATAACTCTATTTCTTGCTTCTGCTGAATTGTTTTTGCGATTTTTGATAATTTCATTGTGATTAGTTATCGTTATTTGGCCAGAACTGGTTCGCCTGCTGTAATTGAATGAAGTAACTGAATTAAAGCATAACTTATTTAGGTTTTCCATGGAGTAGTATGTTTTGTTCATCCATTTTATGTGGGATTTTGATTCATATTCAGAACACATCCTAAATTATCCCAGTTTTTTTTAACCTTACACTGCACTGCTTATACTTTGTGACCCATTTCCTTATACTTTATAGTAGTTCAAGTATTCAAATTGTGAAACTGAGAATAGTTTATGTTTCCTTTTCACTCGTTATAGCCTCTTTTGCTGAAATGGATGAAATTGGTTGTTAAACATGCAAAAGATTACGTTTGTGAAATTGGGAATGCCTTCTTCGAGCCTGCAATTTGAATTGATATTAGAAATTTTGGGATTTTTTTTATGGATGACACATAATGTAACTTTAAGTAGCTTTAAAAGAACATTAAGAAGGAAATAAGGAATTCGTTTAGTTCGATATATTCGATTGTGTTTTGTAATCCATTGACCAAGAATTAGTTATACTTTGAACATCCGATAATGTTTATTATACCAGGTATAAAAACGGAGTCATACTAGAATATAAATTGGTATAATGTTTATTAAACAAGTTTTAAAACTGGTATAATCTTTATTAAATAAGTTTCAGATTGGTATAATGTTTATTTTACTAGTTATAACACTGGTATAATCCTTATTATAAATGAAATTGAAAACATAAATTGACATAATCAAACCGGTATAATGTTTATTGTACTAGTTTGATTTCCATTACATACTAGAGTATAAACTTTGAATCAGATATAATGTCTTATAATGCTATAAAAAATTCTGTATACCTTAAATATATAATGCTATTGTAAATGAATGATTGATACAAAAAAACTATATTTTAATAATTGAGTTGAGTTCTGACAGAGAAATATGGAGGTCTATATGGGATTGTTTTTCTACTTAACTATAAGCAAAATACACTGGATTGATTACGAGTTAACAAATAAAATGTCATTTGATTCTGTGAATTAAACCTAGATTTTAAACACATACTATAGGAAAATGGAATCAGCAGGAAAGCGAACAAGATCCAAACAAGTAACAACTGACAAGGAGAGTACAAGTATAGATTTAAAGGTAAGCTTGCATACAATATGTTAATTACATAAGAAATTTGTTTCATTCATTCATAAAATAGAGAAGATGCATAGAGACATCCAAACATGGTTCTAAAACTAAAATTATAAATGATTATACCAGTTGAGAAATAGGTATAATACTGTAGAACTTCAAAACAATATACCTGTCAGTGAAAAAAATGATTAAATAATAGATTAGAGTGGAAAAAAGGTTTAATTCCAGTTTCTAATAGGGTATTAAAAGCATTGGATGATTTTTTATTGAAAAAAGGTAATAAGGGAGTAGTAAGAAAAACATTATACTTCTTGAACAACAGGTATAATATCTTTTATACAACTAAAACAGCTTCAATATTAACTTAGAAAACAAAATGATACATTTCAGACTTTAAAAATAGTAAAAACAAATCAATGAAAGAAAATGATTACATAGTAACTTGGAAGCAAATTAAATAGTACCTTGGAAGCATGAAGAAACTGGTATAATCAAGACTATACTAGTTTTAAACAAACATGAAAATCTGGTATCAGTTATAATTAGAGTTAAGTTAGATAAGTTATACTTGGAGTTAGATAAGTTTCAAGTTTTAATATTCTGTTTGAATGCATTTTATAGGATTAACTTATAATTAGAGTTTAAAATGAAAATTATAGATTTTTTTTGGTTGCCCATCTGGTTCACGAGAGCTTTGCTCCGACTACATTCAAATCGGACCAAGGTAGCACACCTGGCTATGGTAGGTGAGTCTCCCAGTGGGGATTTTTTACGTTCAAAAGGTTTCAAACCTGAGACCTTGCTTAAGTGATTCAAGTTGCTTACCATAAGAGGTATAATTTACATTATACCAACAATAATTTGACAGCAGAAGCACATAACGCGTACTAAACAACACTGCCAAATCAAAATAAAACATAAGAGATTATATGACATAAAGTTCACGTTTCAGCATTGCCTAATTTTGAACTATATCTTGATGAGATTAAACTGGTATAATTAAAATTATGGTATATTTGTGCCTAACTTGCGCCTGGTGTGCCTAGATTGTGTCTGAAGCCTAGCGCCTAGTGCGCCTGGGGGCATATCAGTTTCCTAGAAAGCTCTAAGGCACCGAGGCTGGAGCCTCATGTGCCTTGAGCCTTAGGCGCATCTAAGGCACGCCCGTTAGGTGAACTTATAATTAGAGTTAAGTTAGATAAGTTATACTTGGAGTTAGATAATTTTCAAGTTTCACTATTCTGTTAGAATGCCTTTTATGGGATTAACTTAGAATTAGGGTTTATGATGAAAATTATAGAAGACAGAGGTATAATGAAAGTTGGGATTGGTTTGAAATTGATGAGAAAGAAAACAAACTGGTTCTTTGGTTTGAAATTGTTAATACTGGCTGCGGTATATATGAACATTGAAATAGCTAAGAAAACTCTATATAAAACACTAAACTTAACAAAATTAATCTTGAGGAAGCCTTTCAATATGTTGTAGGAATTGATCCAAGCAAATGAGAATAAGTATTTGAAAGCTTTGAGCAAGCTGATCCATCCACAACTAGGTTGTAAGTATAAAACAAGTTATTTATGCTTCAGCAAGTGAATTGAAACACATTGAATTTGTGGTATTTAGATTAAGCTTAAGTAATCTTAATATAAAGAACTGATATATCTTTTTCATCTAACATTTCTATTTTATCACAGGCATGGTGACACAAGTTTAGGACTTTGTATTATTCGTGGTACATGGATAACACCTTCAATTATTTTCTTCTCTGGCATGGTTCGAAAACAAATGGAATAAAAATTCTTATACTAGTTAAAAAGTAGGTATAAGATTTTACACCTTTATACCAACATTATTTCTATTATAACTAAAGTTAAGAAAATGAAAATGCATTGTACCATTATTATACTGAAATTGAGGCATTTATAAATTCATGTTCATTGAACTTTCTGATTGAAAATGGTTGAAAAAAAGTGGTATACAAAACCTTATACCAGTTGAAAAAACCTTATACCAAATATTGTTATCACAAATGAAGATAAAGAAATGAAACAACACTATACAAGTATTATAGTGTAACTAACATATATATGAATTGATATTTATAGAGCTTTTAAAATGGCAATGAATATGGTTGAAAAATAGCCGGTATAAAAAGTCTTATACCAAAATAAAAACAGGTATAATATCTTTTATACCATCAATATTGCTATCATAAATGAAAATGAGGATATAGAAATTGCATTATACTAGTACACATGATGCATTTATAACATTGTTTTCTTGGACACAACTTGTTGAATCAACATAAATACATATCAAATTTTGATGGTATAAACGTCTTATACCAATTTTATATCAGGTTTAACACCTTTAGACAATAAATATTCAGTGTCTTCTGTGTGAAACTGAATATAATCTTCATACATTTTTTAAAGTTATGTCGTAGTTTACCGCAATTCATATACTAAAAAGTTGCTTCTTTTTACAGGTAGAGGCATGTGCCTATCCTTTCTTCGATGAGCTTCGAGAACCTAATGTTCGCCTGCCAAACCATTATCAAATCCATTTGATGTCCAAGCACAGAGTAAGACTGACATTCACCTTTTATAAACATAGAACAAGTTGCTTCTTTTCTTTTTTCTCTTATACAATTATTGGTTAGATGTTAAATAATTCTATATAGGAAAATAGTGAAATCTGAGGATGATAAAGAGATGATTAATAGGATATTTGTATAGAGTGCTTTGATATGTTTGGTCTTATGACCTGAATTGTACTGAATATTCTTGCGCTATATATTACACATTTCTCATACAAAAAGTGTATAAATTATTTATATCAAACATGAAGGTACAAATTTTTTTTTATTTATGTGCTTTTTTTATTCCAAGAGTGTACCTGTTTAGGGCCTTGTGCCCAGGCGACAAGATAGACTTAAGCGCCTTGAGGGTGCTTTGCATCTAGGTGACAAGATCGACCTGAGCGCCTTGAGAGTGCCTTGAGCCCTTGATTATTTATGTAAAACATGAAAAAGGTATAAATTTTTTTATCAAATTGCCTTTTTTTTGTTCCCATCATGATTTTTTGTGCCTTGCGCCTAGGCGATAAGATTGACTCGAGCGCCTTTTACGCCCTTGATTTCTATGGTATTTAAAAAGCATAAGTACGCATAAATAGATAAAAATATTGATTAAATTACAAAACAAAAATTAAGAGAAGTATAAGAACTTTATAGAATATATAGAACTGGTATACAAATCTTATACCAAATATCTTAACAACAAACACTTACGAAATTTGTATGCCAATTACCACAATTTAACAAAGAAATACATAATTATACATTCCTTATAGCACTACATGTTCTATACCAAAGCTAAATATCAGAATAACAATTACAATAGCAAAATCAAACAAGTATAATACATATTATACGAAATATCAAGAAGGTACAAAGTTTATTATACCGAAGCTAAATAAACAGCAAAACTATTGAACAACAGCATAATGGACTACAACAGCAAAATCTTCCATCTAATCTGAAATCTCAACAAGAAAATTCCTGCAAAAATTCAAAATAACGAAAATAAGAATCAGAATTCAAGAACAACAAAAATCAACAGGCATAATACTTATTATACCAAATATATAAAAGGTATAAGTCTGTTATACCAAAGAAAAATCGTTGAACGACGCCATAATGGACTACAACAACAAAATCCTCTATCTATATTGAAATCTCAATAGAAAAATTCCTGCAAAAACTCAAAACAACAAAAATCAATAGGTATAATGCATATTATACCAAATATCAAAAAGGTATAAAGTCTATTATACCAAAGAAAAACTATTAGCAAAACTATTGAACAACTCAACAACAACAAAAAATCATCCATTTAAATTGAAATCTCAACAAAAAAATTCACGCAAAAACTCAAAACAACGAAAAGAGAAGAATCATAACTGAAAACTGCAAAAAAAACAACAGGTATAATACATATTATACCAAATATAAGAAAGGTATAAAATCTATTATACCAAAACTAAACTAATAGCAAAACCATCGAATAATGCCATAATAGATTACAACAACAAAATCATTCATCTAAACTGAAATCTCAATAGAATAATTTATGCAAAAGTTAAAAACAACGAAAAAGAAGAATCATAATTCAAGAACAACAAAAATCAATTGGTATAATACATATTATACCAAATATAAGAAAGGAATAAAGTCTATTATACCAAAGCTAAATTGGCAATAAAACCATCGAACAATGTCATAGTGAACTATAACAGCAAAATCATCCATCTAAACTGAAATCTCAACAGAAATTCATGCAAAAACTCAAAATAACGGAAAAGAAGAAAAAAAAGTTTATTATACCAATGATAATGGTACTTCATAAGAAAAGAAAGTCATTGAGGCAATTCAATAAACAGATTATGTGCATCTACTACAATGATCGAACAAAAATTCTCAATGAGTTCCAAAACTACTTATTCGGAGCCTTTTGTCAATGCCTACACTCTACATCTCATAATGCTCTTGGGCAGCGAGAGAGGTCCATTAAGATCTCATTCCTCAATTAAGAATTCACTCTCTCAATTAACTAAAAGTCAATATTCAAAAACTAGAGATAAAGAGGAATTACCTTCTTTCAGAGTGACAGACTGAGAACTGTTGAAAGGTAGATGAAGTAAGGATTGGTAACGTGGAGGTCTGGTCCATCAGATGGTAGCACCGACAGCTGACGGAGGAATAACCAAGAGGAAATCGCGAATGGAAATCAACAAAAAGCCTAAATTGAAATCAGAATAGTTGAACGGAATATTGATGGGAAACAAGAAGAGGAGAAGAAGTCGTAAATTGAAGAGGATCAGATAGCTAGATGGGGAAGAACAAAATAGACCTAAAAGGGGAGAAACAATACTTATATATTCACGTATTGGATAAAGTTAAAAGTTAAAAAATGTCATAATTACAAATTAATGTTGTTTAAGATATATTTATTAATAAATCTAACTTTGTGGTGTTCCTTACAATTTCCCTTATAAAAGGGGAGAAATAATACTTACATATTCACGTATTGGATAAAGTTAAAAGTTAAAAAATGTCATAATTACAAATCAATATTGTTTAAGATATATTTATTAATAAATCTAATTTTGTGGCGTTCCTTACAATTTCCCTTATAAATTCTCCCAATATTTTGTTTTTAATCAATACGTTAAAAACAAAGTAATTATAGAATGATTATTAATAGTTTTTTTAAAGAAGTAGGATTTATGTAGGAGCCAGGGTTTGATCCCTGGTCATCTCTATTCAAATTAGTGGATGTTCCACTTGACCAAAGGCCAATTGGTATTAATATTATTAATATTTTTTAATCAATAGTGAATCAATAGTGAATGACCACATAATATTTTTTTTAATCAATAGTGAATGACCACATAATATTTTTTTTAAAAAAAATTATGCGGTTAATTTGATGTAGGGAAGGAACGGAAAAATAAAGATAGACAATTAAAATTCATTGAAGTGGCAACCTCAACGAAAATTGATTCTTTTAAAACCCTTAAAAATTGAAACCTCTAAATAATTACACGTCTAAAATAAAAGACCTTAGAAATCCTTATCTCTGAAAAAAGGTAAATAACTATAACCTCCCTATATTTTGCACTAATATACTAGTACCTCCTTCAGTTTTTTCAATACAATTAAAACTTTCCTATGTTTTGCTTCCATCCAATTAAGACCTCCTTTTGTTAAATTTTTAACTTTTCCATCCAAATAGCATTTATCTCGACCAAATTGCTCTTATCTTTCATTTTTTGTCCATCTAATTTTTACGTACTTTCTATTTTATTTTCTTTTTTTAATGAATTGATAAAAATTGACTTTTCTTTTTTCCACAACTTCCTCATCTAGCCTTTCTTTTTATTTTTATTATTTTGTGATGCAACCTGTATTTATATAATTAAATAAGCTGCAACCATCAAAGAACATGATAAAGCTTGATTTTTTTAACACTAGGTGATTACAACTAGTTTTTCTATTAATGATACACATTACGAACCTATATGCATAATTTGGACTGTTTAAAAAACCTTAGAAACTCAGTATAGCTTACTGCTGTAAGTGCCTAAAATGGTGAAGTTCTTGAGGGCCTGAAGCCAAGCAAGACCCTCATCATCCTCTAGGGTCGATTTGTCGACCGAAAGGCTGTGACACCACTCTATGATGGAACCCGTGACCACCCCTTTATCACTGCCTCGTTGGTAGACATTTGAGAATTTTGTTTTATTACAGTATTCTCTAAGTTATGTTGGATATGATGTATGCCCTTAAGGCAATTAGGACGATATATCTTAATTATGTAATAGTATGAATAATTTATTTAATCAATAAAGGCATTTGTTCTTTTGTTTATATCAATGTGCTTCTATACATATATATTATAGCTGGTTAAAATATATTCATTGATGTATGTATACAAAAGTCCTTGACATATCATAGCATGAAGTCAGAGAAATTATAGTTGGACTATATTTAGTGGAACCTGCTTCATGTGCAATTATGATTACGTCTAAACTATCCCAAGTCACAGTTTCATCAAGAAAGGATATTGATGAAATGGAAAGACTAGCATGTGGTCACCTTTCTTAGAAAGGGTCCAAGTAGTTAATCTCCTAAAGACTGAAGGTGGTGCCTCAAGCTTGATACATGGATATATCTGGGAGATATATTGGAGACCGCAGCAAGATAAACACTTGGTATAAATATCAATGTGTTAGTGTTTATCTTCATACAATAAGCTTTGTGAATGTCCTCATACTTGAGATGCTAGTTGCCTTGTGTGGTACTATTACTATACTTTGGGTCATTACTATACACTCATTAATTTAGGGTGCTACAGGTGATTATGGGTATAGTGATGACAGCACGTTGGTAGGCTGAGTAGTCAAAAAGAATCCATCACTCCAGATATATTAAGGAGTTATACCTGGCAACTTGTTGAAGTGATGATTGCCATAAACCTCTGATTAGAGTATGTGTTTGATAGAAATGGTTTTTAGTCAAACGCACTATGGTAAAAGGCAATATACTTCGGTAACAAGTAAATAACTAGGATATCTTGGAGCAACCTTGCTATTAGTGGGTTAACACTTTAACCGAACCCAATAAACCAGATGGTACTAATATTAAAGAATGGAAGGAATTTATCGCACTGGATAACTATTGCATTAATCGGGATTAAGTCATAAGCATAAATGATGTTCCGAGTAATGGGGGATGGTAGACCCTTGCTAGAGGCGTACTACAGTTGTTTAAGGTAATCGAGTTCTATTCACGGTCTAGAGCATCGAGCCAATGGTTCCATTAGAACAAGGGTTGGCTAAGCCTTAACAGCTCAATACTACGGGATCCTATAAGGTCACACACATTGGACCTTCATCGGATTAAGTAAAGAACTAATATATTTATTCTATTACGAAAATATAACATAAATAATAATTGGATTATTATTTGATTGGTTAAAATTGATTATATCAATTTTGGATAGACCAAGGAATTTATTTTGACCGGTAACTAATTAATTGGAGTAATAAATAAATTATAATTGATTAGATCAATTTTGGTTGGAGCAAGAAATTTATTTTGACCGGTGACTAATTTATTAGGGTCAGAAAATAAATATTTGAAAAAGGATTAAAAAGGGGAATTTTGCATTGGCAAGTTTAATTGGACCGAGAATACAAAAGTATTTTGTACAGGCTCGAGTACGCGGGAGTACACCGAAGGGTGTGTGAGCAATGCAGGGCATTGCTCGCAGCAGCCCATAAAAATGGGCTGCACATACGCAGCCCACAAGCAAGGCAAAACCCATAAGGGCTTTGCCTTGCATGTGCACACAGAGTGCACACTCTGTGTGCACATGGGATGGGAGTAACATCGCTCACAGGGGGAGCAAAATGCTCCCCCAAGCCTATATATAGGCTATCCCCTTTCCTTTCAAATTGTACCAAGCTCAAAGCATAAATCCTAAGCGAGATGGTAATTGAGCAAGTTATCTTTATGGAGCCTGAATTTATTCGGGCACCACTAGTTTATATTTTTGGGTGAGGCTTCTAGAGTGATCTAGCAACTACTCGAGGCTTCTTAGTTCTTCCTCCTGGGGAGGTTTTGGTTGGTGGGGTTTGCATGGATACTGATAGAGGCTATCCTACAATTGGAGGCTTGTGCAAGAAGGTTATGCAAAAGCACGCTTCAACTGGTAAGTTCTTTTTCATTCTCTTTTAATTATTAAGTCTTTTTCTTTAAGTATTTTTAGACTTAATAATTATGCTTAGGTTATTTTTGCATGCTTAGTTTATTTTATGCTTAGGTTATAACTTAGAGTTATAACATGCTTAGTATAAAATAAATATGCTAGGATATAATTTGGAATTATGGTATGCCTAATCCTCTAGCATGCTAACCTAGGTAGAGAATTATTTAGTTAAGGCTTTATTTAATTTAAATGCAACTAATAGGAGTTCTTGGGGGCATGGACAAAATTTTGAATTTCTGCCATGCCTGTTATGCATGTTCAATTTGACTGTTAGTTCCTAATAGTGGTATCAGAGCCTGCCTATTTAGTGCATAATTAAGTTAGAAGCAAACTAAATATTATTTTCTAAATAAAATGATTTGTTTATTTAATTGTTTGGAACAATATATATAAATTTGTGCCTTTCATTTCAAGGTTAGAAAATGGTTATAAATAATTTTGAATAAGTTTGCTCAACTTACTCAAATTATACAAGTGTCAATAATTTATTTAAATTACATGGGTTATAGATGCTCCCAATTTACATGAATTAGAAGAATGAAATTTATTAGTTCAAGAGAATCCATTAGTCTTCAAGTTTGTGCCCGTGTTTATTCTGGCTAAGGATTGGACTTGGTGTCTATTCCTCATCGGGCACCTCTCCTACCTGGGAACCTATATCGGTGCAATTTGAATTGACCAACCGGGGGATTAATATGAACTAATTTATTTCTAGTATATAAGATGGTGCTTATATATGTTTCTATAACAAAGTAAAAAAAATTAAAATTATTGAATAAAAGCTTAAAGGAAATGCAATATAAATATAACAAATAAAAGTGTTAATTATTTTGCATAATAAAGAGCTGAACCCACCTAAGGTTAGACCTTATAAATTAATTCTAAAATTCTCTAGATTAATACTAGTTATTATAATTTTGTCCATCTGATAAAATCCTAGATTGGGTGAGACGTTTAACACTAGTAAAATCCCAAAGTAAATATATTAAGGCAAGTTATAGTCTTCCTTACTCAAATTTATAATACGGTCTCTTTGGGTTATTAAAGTGCTACACAAAGCATTCCTTCTAGTCCACATTGATTGGTTGTAAAGTTTGAGATAGGGTCTGCCTTAACAGATTTGGGGTAGTCCACCATAAAATTAGGGGCTAGGCCCAGATCTGAGAAATATTCAAGGAGATGCTAATATAAGAGCACACGTCCCTTGGGATTAGGGAACTTGAATGAATTAGCAATTGCATGCGATGCAAATGGAATGGGATTTCAACTATGACTTACTATTATGACTTGACTCATAAAATTGGGGGTTGTAATAGACTAGTTATAGATGCTACCTACTAGAAAATTTAGCTGGGCTAAAATTCACGAATTCAATAGAATGGGCTATTATAAATTTTGAAGAAAATAGTAGGAAAATGTATTTAATTAAAAGTCCTCATATTAAATACATGCACTTAAACTAATATCTAAACACTTTTCTTTTCTTATATCTTAGGTTGAAAATGGCTTCCAATTTTAATCTCCGTATGTTGACACCAAATTGAATGGCTCGAACTTTTCTGATTGGTTCCGAGCAATGAGAATAGTTCTCAGATCCCAGGGAATTGCCTATGTCCTAAGTGAAATTTTCCCTGTAGAACCTAATGTTGAGGATCATGTGAAACATGATGCCTGTTGAAGCACAGGAAAGATCGTGAGACTGTCATGTGTATTATATTGGGGTCCATGAATCCCGAGCTTCAGAAACAACATGAGAACATGCCCTTGGAGGATATAGTTCTCCATCTTAAAGAACTCTTTTTGGAGAGGGAAAGGACATAGAGGTATGAGACCTCCAAGCTCCTTTTTGGGACCAAGATGCAGGTTGGCACCTCTGCCTCTCAGCATGTACTAAAACTCTTGGGATACCTTGAGAAGCTGAATCGATTAGGATTCAAGATGAATCATGACTTGAGCATTGACCTTGTGTTGATATCCTTGATAAATAGTTACTCAGGCTTCATGGCTAACTATTATATGAACTAGATTAATTCAACTATCCCTGAATTAATCAATATGCTAAAAATAGTAGAACCTCAGATCAAGAAGGATCAGAAACCTCTACTGTTGATTAAAAAAGGCAAGGCTTCTAAGAAGAAGAAGCAGGCACTAGGTGCTAAGAAAAGAATCAGTAAGAAGAAGAATGAAAAAAAGGCATCTAAGTATGTTTACTTCCAATGTGGGAAATCGGGATATTGGAAGAGGGATTGCAAAGCTCCTGCTTTTAAGCATTTGAAGAAGAAGCCTACAGAGGCATCTACTTCAAGTATGTTTGTAATTGAAAACTTTGCTACTTTTCCGCGAGAATCCACTTAGGTATTGGATACTGGTTGTGGTTCTCATATATGTACTTCTGTGCAGGGACTAAGGAACTGTAGAAAACTTGCAAAAGGGGACATGGACCTACGTGTGGGAAATGGAGCCAGAGTTGCTGTATTAGCCGTAGGGATCTTTAGTCTTATTTTGCCAACTGGACTTATTTTAGTTTTGAATAATTGTTACTACATTCCAAGTGTTACTAAGAATATTGCATCTATTGTATGTTTAGCAGCAGAAGGATTTGAAATTTTATTTTCGAATAATAATTTTCAGATTCGTTTGAATAATACTCTTTATGGTTATGGAATGTTGAAAAGTGGCATTTATGTTCATGATACTAAAACAGAAGTTTTCAATATAAACAATGTGAAGAAAGTTAAATTAGATAATGAGAATTCCTTCTACTTATGGCATTGCCGTTTAGGCCACATAAACAAAGATCGCTTAACCAAGTTGCATAAGCATGGAGACTTGGGCCCAATAGACTTAGAGTCTTATGGTGATTGCAGAACCTTGTTTAAAAGGAAAAATGACAAAGTTACCCTTTCAAAGAAAGGGTGAGCGGGCCACAAGTACATTGGAACTTGTACATATTGATGTATGTGGTCCAATAAGTGTTCAGGCACTAGGAGGATACTCCTACTTCATAACCTTTATTGATGATTACTCACAATACGGTTATTTGTACTTGATGAAGCATAAGTCTGAAAGTTTTGAAAAATTCAAACTATTCAGAGCTGAAGTAGAGAAACAGCTTGAGAAAAGTATTAAAACACTTCGATTGGATCGAGGTGGAGAATACTTAAGTCAGGAGTTTCAGGATTATCTAAAGGAAAATGGGATAGTTCCCTAGTGGACCCCTCCTTATACACCCCAACACAATAGAGTGTCAAAAAGGAGGAATTGGACTTTATTAGATATGGTCAGGTCCATGATGAGCCATGCAGTTCTTAGTAAATCCTTTTGGGGATATGCACTGGAAAGCGCAGTTTATCTCTTAAACATAGTGCCCTCTAAATCAGTTGATTTTACACCTTATGAAAGATGGTGTAACAAAAAGCCATCTCTAACTCACTTAAGAGTATGGGGTTGTCCTGCTATGGTAAAGAGGATAGCGTCAGATAAGCTAAATGCCAAGGCTGACAAATGCCTGTTCATTGGATATCCAAAGGAAATAATTGGATATCTGTTTTACCAACCCGAAGCATAAAAGGTATTTGTGTCTTGGAATGCCCACTTTTTAGAAAAGGAACACTTACTTGTAAAAGTCAGTGGGAGCAATATTGAACTGGAAGTTCAAGAGAAAGAGACAAACAATTAACTAATTAACCCCGTTCTAGATACACAAGAGAGTGTGATCCAAGAACAACCTGTTGAAACACAATCATTGCGAAGATTAGGTCATGTTCATAAGGGTCCCGATAGATATAGGTTTATCATCACTAATGATAAGGAACTATATCTTATGGAGGATGATGAACCAAGGACATATGATGAGGTAATGAAAAGCTCAGATTCTGATAAATGGCAAAAGGCTATGAAATCAGAAATGGATTCTATGTACGAGAACTAAGTTTGGAATTTGGTTGATGCACCACAAGAGGTTAGACCAATTGTGTACAAATGGGTCTTCAAAAAGAAGATAGACATGGACGGTAATGTAATTACCTATAAAGCAAGGTTAATTGCGAAAGGTTATAGTCAACGGGAAGGTATTGACTATGATGAAACCTTCTCATCGGTAACCATGCTTAAATCCATAAGGCTACTCCTCACCATTGCTGCTCATTATGATTATGAGATCTGGCAGATGGATGTAAAAATAGCATTCCTGAATGGGGATTTAGACCGGGATGTGTATATGACACAACCTGAGGGTTTTACATCTCAGAATGGCTCGAAGGTATGCAAGCTACAAAGATCCATTTATGGACTTAAGCAGGCATCCAGGAGTTGGAATATAAGGTTTGATCAGACAATCCGGGAACTGGATTTCTGCCCAAATGCAAATGAGCCTTATGTTTACAAGAAGGTTAGTGGGAGTGTAGTCGTTTTTCTAGTATTGTATGTTGATGACATTCTACTAATAGGAAACGACATTTCTCTTCTTTAAAACGTTAAAGTATGGTTGTCAAGAAAGTTCTCCATGAAAGACCTTGCTGAAGCAGCATTTATACTAGGTATAAAGATCTATAGGGATAGATCCAAGAGGCTGTTAGGTCTTTCTCAAAGTACATATATAGACAAGGTATTGAATAGGTTCAACCTTGAGCATTCTGAGAAAGGTTATCTCCCGATGACAAAGGGGATTAACCTATCTAAGGCTGAGTGTCCGAAGACAGCTCAGGAGAGAATGCACATGAAGGATATACCCTATGCATCCGTGATAGGATCCATCATGTATGCTATGGCACCATTTTTATCACAATATAAAGTAATTGGATCAACAGTCTCATCAGAAAAATAGACATGTATCCAGAAAAGTATCATATAATCAGGGAAATTTTTGATGCTAAGATAATAAGATTAGAATATGTACCCACTAATCAGAACCTCGCGGATGGTCTGACAAAGTCATTGACTCAAGTCAAACATGACCAGCATGTTAAAGCATATGGATTAAAACATATGGCTTATTGGCCTTAGTGCAAGTGGGAGTTTATTGGACATGATGTATGCCCCTAAGGCAATTAGGGCGATATATCTTAATTATGTAATAGTATGAATAATTTATTTAATCAATAAAGGCATTTGTTCTTTTGTTTATATCAATGTTTTTCTATACATATATATTATAGCTGGTTAAAATATATTCATTGATGTATGTATATAAAAGTCCTTGACATATCATAGCATGAAGTCAGAGAAATTATAGTTGGACTATATTTGGTGGAACCTGCTTCATGTACAATTATGATGATGTCTAAACTATCCCTAGTCACAGCTTCATCAAGAAATGATATTGATGAAACAGAAAGACTAGCATGTGGTCAACTTTCTTGAAAAGGGTCCAAGCAGTTAATCTCCTAAAGACTGAAGGTGGTGCCTTAAGCTTGACACATGGATATATTTGGGAGATATATTGGAGACCGCAGCAAGATAAACACTTGGTATAAATATCAATGTGTTAGTGTTTATATTCATGCAATAAGCTTTGCGAATGTCCTCACACTTGAGATGCTAGTTGCTTTATGTGGTACTATTGCTATACTTTGGGTCATTACTATGCACTCATTAATTTAGGGTGCCACGGGTGATTACGGGTATAGTGATGACAACACGTTGGTAGGCTGAGTAGTCGGAAAGAATCCATCGCTCTAGATGTATTAAGGAGTTGTACCTGGCCACTTATTGAAGCGATGTTTGCCATAAACCTCTGATCAGAGTATGTGTTTGATAGAAATGGTTTCTAGTCAAACACACTATGGTAAATGGCAATATACTTTGGTAACAAACAACTGGGATAGCTTGGAGCAACCTTGTTATTAGTGGGTTAACACTTTAACCGAAACCAATAAACCAGATGGTACTAATATTAAAGAATGGAAGGAATTTATCGCACTAGATAACTATTGCATTAACCGGGATTAAGTCATAAGAATAAATGACGTTCCGAGTAGTGGGGGGCAGAGGCGTACTACAGTCGTTTAGGGTAATCGAGTTCTATTCACGGTCTAGAGCATCGAGCCAATGGTTCCATTAGAACAAGGGTTGGTTAAGCCTTTACAGCTCAATACTTCGGGATCCTATAAGGTCACACACATTGGACCTTCATCGGACTAAGTAAAGAACTAATAGATTTATTCTATTACGAAAATATAACATAAATAATAATTGGATTATTATTTGATTGGTTAAAATTGATTATATCAATTTTGGATAGACCAAGGGATTTATTTTGACCGGTAACTAATTAATTAGAGTCATAAATAAATTATAATTGATTAAATCAATTTTGGTTGGACAAAGAAATTTATTTTGACTCGTGACTAATTTATTAGGGTCAGAAAATAAATATTTGAAAAATGATTAAAAAGGGAAATTTTGCATTGGCAAGTTTCATTGGATCGATAATACAAAAGTATTTTGTACAGGCTCGAGTGCGCGGGAGTACACCGAAAGGTGTGCGAGCAATGCTGGCATTGTTCGCGACAGTCCATAAAAATGGGTTGCACATGCGCAGCCCACAAGGAAGGCAAAGCCCACAAGGGCTTTGCCTTGCATGTGCACACAGCGTGCACACACTGTGTGCACATGGGATGGGAGTAATTACTCCCGTCCATATCGCTCACAGGGGGAGCAAAATGCTCCCCCAAGCCTATATATAGGCTATCCCCTTTCCTTTCAAATTGTACCAAGCTCAAAGCATAAATCCTAAGCGAGATAATTAATCTCTCGGGTAATTGAGCAAGTTATTTTTGTGGAGCCTGAATTTATTCGGGCACCGGGTGAGGCTTCTAGAGTGGTCTAGCAACTACTCGAGGCTTCTTAGTTCTTCCTCCTGGAGAGGTTTTGGTTGGTGGGGTTCGTGTGGATACTGATAGAGGTTATCCTATGATTGGAGGCTTGTGCAAGAAGGTTCTGCAAAAGCACGCTTCAACTGATAAGTTCTTTTTCTTTCTCTTTTAATTATTAAGTCTTTTTCTTTAAGTATTTTTAGACTTAATAATTATGTTTAGGTTATTTTTACATGCTTAGTTTATTTTATGCTTAAGTTATAAATTAGAGTTATAACATGCTTAGTATAAAATAAATATGCTAGGATATAATTTTGAATTATAGTATGCCTAGTCCTTTAGCATGCTAACCTAGGTAGAGAATTATTTAGTTAAGGCTTTATTTAATTTATATGCAACTAATAGGAATTCCTAGAGACAGGGACAAAATTTTGAATTTTCGCCATACCTCTTATGTATGTTCAATTTGACTGTCAGTTCCCAACAAGTTACTCATTATTGGATTTTAGTTGATTGAAATGGTTACTGAGGATAACTTTTTAAAAGAAAAAATATGCGCGATTTATTTTTTCCTTGTTTTGATATGTTTATGAATTCCTTTTATAATTGTATAGTAGTATATTATGCTAATTATTACATACTATATATTATGAAAATAATTATATAGAATTGTTCTAAAAATTAAAATCATAGTTCAGTTATTTAAAAAAGTTTGATGAATGTATTTGGATGGTAGTTGGACGAATAAAGAAAGATAAAGGCAATTTTATCAAAAGAAAGTTATTTGGATTAAAAAGTTAAAAAATTTAACAAAATGAGGTCTTAATTAGATGGAAGCAAAACATATTGAGATTTTAATTGTATTGAAAAAACTGAAAGATAGTAGTGTATTAGTGCGAAATATAGAAAGGTTATAATTATTTATCCTTAAAAAAATTTAGAAAAAATAATAATAACTATTTTATTCAACAAAAATCATCATATCAAAAACCGAATAATCCTATTAAATTAAGTTTTATATAAACAATTATTCTAATAATAATAAAAATCCTAAATAACTAAAATCCTAAACTACTGAATAGGATAGAAATAAAATAGAATTAGAATTCTTATCAATTTAAGATCTTTATTATAAATAAACTCTAAATAAGATAAACATTAAATAAAAAAGATATATACTCAATAACTAAAAAAATTGATTAGAAGTTAGGTTCTCTTGAATTACCATTTAAATTACTGCAGTGTAATTTAATTCAATTTAAATTAATTCAGTTTAGCTCACTGCAGTTCAGTTTAGTTCTATTTAATTAAATTTAATTATAAATTTAAACTAAAATAAATTAAATTCAATCTAATTTAATTTAGTTCAAACAACTTCAATTCAGTTCATTAAAAAAATGTGAAAAGAACAGTGTCTTAAATCGTAAAACCGGTTGACTTGTAACTTCATCAGATTTTACACAATTGAAATTATATACGTGTAACAATCAAGGGGTCCTTAAAAAATCATGATAAAAATCAAGGCACACACAGAAAAGCAGAATGGAGCCTACTCGGCACGAAAACGAGTTCACACACACAATAGCAAAACCTAAACAGGCAACTAACCAGACAAACATTACAAATACACGAGCAACAAAGTTGTAATAAGTTCGTTACCAAACGGTGCGTTTCTCTTACAAGTTGGTGGTGGACCGGCGGTGGTCCGGTGGTGTCGGCAACTGCTGCGGCTAGATCAATTTAGTAATGGCCAGCAGCTCTTGCTTTTCCCTTTTCAAATTACTTTTGTTGCTTCTTTCTATTTCAAGTTGGCGGTGGTCCGGTGGTGCGTTTCTCTTTCTAGATCAATTCTTTAATAAACCAACTTTTTTTTCCTTTTCTTTCTGCCATGGAAGTTGCGATAATGATTGCGAGTTGCTAGAGATTGAAACTTTTAACTGTTTTAGCATAATTATCGGTGAAGTTTTTGTGAATTGTGTTGAATTTTGCTGTTTTTGAGTGTGGATTTGTTTTGCCTCGATGGTGTTTGATTTAATGTCCGAATGAAGTGTGATAATGTTACAGAAAATGATTGGGAGTTCCTAGAGATTGAAATTTTTTAACTGTTTTAGAATAATTATTGGTGAAGTTTTTGCCAATTATGTTGAATTTGGCGCTTTAAGTTGTGGTTTTTTTGTGCCTTGAAGGTGTTTGATTAAATGGCTGAATAAATTTTTTGTTTTGGCACATTCAGTTTTGCAGGGGAAGAGTATTGGTGTTGGGATTAACTATGGCCAAACAGCTAATAATCTTCCATCTCCATCGTGAGTTGCTGGTCTTCTTCAAACTCTCAACATTACAAGGGTAAAACTGTATGATGCTGATCCAAAAGTGCTACAAGCTTTTTCAAATTCAAACGTCAAATTCATTGTTGGACTCGGCAATGAATATCTTCAAACAACGACTGATCCAATGAAAGCTCAAATTTGGATTCAACATCATCTTCAATCTCATCTTCCCCAAACCAAAGTCACTTGTATTGTAGTAGGAAACGAGGTCTTTAGCGGCCACGATACTCAATTAATGGCTTATCTCCTTCCCAAAATGCAAAATGTCCATCATGCCCTTGTGAATCTCGGATTAGATAAGCAACTAACTGTTTCCAGCGAACATTCACTCACTTTCTTATCAAATTCTTACCCTCCATCTGCAGGGAGCTTTAGGCCAGATCTTGCAGAATACATTCAACCATTGCTAAATTTCCGTTCTCAAGTGAATTCCCCTTTCTTAATAAATGCATACCCGCTTTTCGCATACAAGAACAACCCAAATGAGGTGTCTCTAGACTATGTCCTTTTTAGGCCTAATCAAGGGATGATTGATCCAGTTACCAACTTGAATTATGATAACATGTTGTATGCTCAAATAGATGCTGTGTATTCTGCAGTTAAAGCAATGGGGCATGCAGATATTGAAGTAAAGATTTCAGAGACAGGTTGGCCGTCGAAAGGGGATAATGATGAAGTAGGCGCTACACCTGAAAATGCGGGCTTGTATAATGGTAATTTGTTGCAGAAATTACAGGACAGAAAAGGCACTCCAGGGAAACCATCAGTGCCTATTGATGTATATGTGTTTGCTCTTTTAATGAGAATATTTTTTTTTGAAAAACTCTTAATGAGAATATGAAGCCTGGTCCAACTTCAGAAAGGAATTATGGCTTGTTTTACCCTGACGGGTCTCCAGTTTATAATATTGGAGTACAGGGTCAGAATAATTTTCCAGAATTAACTTATTCTTCAGGATTCAAGATCAATGTAAGAAAAAGTTTCAATCTTTAATCTTTAAACTTCCATTAGTATCCAATTTTATGGTTTCTAATAGTATCCAAATTTTCTGTTTTGCAGGTTTTGTCAATGTTCAGTATACTGATTCTTGCTGTGCTAGAGTTTATCTGTAGAGATTATTTGTTCTTGAGTAGCAACCAAATTTGTATACATCATATAGCTAAAAGGGGAGTTCTTATAGGTGAGATTCAATTTTTGTTACTATGAACAATAATTCTTTCAATGAGCAATGTAAAAAAGGGTATTACCAAATCTTCAATGAACTATATTAGTGCTTTCTTGCTTGAATGATCAGTTGACTTAACTTACCACTTTAACACAATCTTTACAATGATATTTGTTTACCTTTCAGCATTTAGAATACTTAAGGATAAGCTTTGCTGGTCCGAGGTCCAATATTGGAGAACTTTTTATTAAAAATTTGTTATTTTTATTATAGGATCTCCATCTTTTTTTTAATCTCTACTTGCAATCATGCAAGTGAATCTTTTTCATTTCTTTTTCTATTTTTTTCCCCTTGATTTATTCTTGCTATCGTCCACTAGACAAAAGTCCAAACTTGCTTCTATCAGGAAAAGATATTTAATTGTACCTTCTTTTGGCATCTGATTCACACAAATTCCTTTTTTTTAATTGAATTTTATCTAAAAAAATGGTTTCTTTGTGTTTCTATGGCCTTTTACCATCAGCAATAGAAGGTGATTGCTGTCACATATATTATATATAACTTGTAGTTCTACAGCAGCAGATTCTTAGATCAGCTTATAAAAAAGGCCAAATTTTTAACCATAAAAGGCCAATTAGGATGGAGATTAATTTTGGTATAGACAAAACTTTATGTATCAATAGATTAATTTAAATGAAATGAAACCCTTTGTCTAATTTTTAAGTTTTAACAAAAATAAAGAAACGTTTGGTGATGTCATTGAAGTTCAGCGTTGCAGTCCAAGTTGGGCAGCTTTGTAATTAATTAATCTTTGTATTCTGATTGTTGTACGCAAAAAATATTTAACAAAGTGCAATCAAACCTAGCTACACTGACTATTATTGTGCCCTCATTCCCCAGTCTCCACAGTACCCTCACCATTTCTAATTTTTCTCGAAAGAGCTGCTACAACATCTTTCATCACTGGCCGGTCATCTGCCCGGTTATTGGTGCAAAGCAGAGAAATATCCAGCACTTGGAGCATTTCCTGTATATGTTGTGCATTATCTTGAATGTCTAGTAGTTTTGCATCTATAATCTGTAATGGATCTATCTCCCTCTCTAGCTGCTCTCTCACCCATTGAGTTAGGTGTTGCTCCTTTCCAAATGATGGATCTACTGGTCTTTTTCCAGTTATTATTTCCAGTAATACTACTCCATAGCTGTACACATCGCTCTTTACTGTTATTTTTTTCTGCATGCATCCATACTCTGCAATTCCATATTTATGGATGATTAGCTTCTACCTCAATGAATTTGGTCAATTATATTATATATGTTCATTACTCACCAGGAGCTAAGTATCCGTAGGATCCTACGATTTCCGGACTGACACTTTCAACCGACCTTCAGAGGCCAAAATCGCCCAGGCAAGCCTCATACTTGGAATTCAGGAGAATATTATGGGCCTTCACGTCTCGGTGAAGAATGGCCGGCACACAATAGTGGTGCAGATATGCTAATGCCTCTGCTACCCCTAATGCGATCTTGAATCTTGTCGGCCACTCCATTGATATGCTCCTTCCTTCATGTAATAGCTCTCCTAATGTGCCATTACTCATGTAATCATAGAAGAGGAGTTTGTTTTGCTGGTTGGCTCCCGATCCGATTAATCGGATGATATTTCGGTGGCGGATAGTGGCTAGTGTAGCTGTCTCCTATGAAAATGCTGCTGCGGTTTCCTCGGCTGACTTGAATCTTTTGACGGCTAAAGAGAGTCCTGATGGCAAGATGACTTTGTAAACAACTCCTGATCTTCCACTTCCTATGATGTTGTCAGATGTTAAGGATGGAGCCACTTCTTCAATTGATATGTTAAGCTTCTGATACAAAGTTATCTCCCATGGTGGCTGCATCTCATGGTCGCTGTCTCTGTTGATATCATCATGGGACCATGGACATCTCTTTTTGCTTCCAAGGATGATGTAAAGTGCCAACAGGATAACACATACACATGCAGTACACAATACCACCACAATCCAAGCTTTAATTTTCTTGTCATTGGCAATGGGGCGCTTGTTACCGGAGAAACAAAGCTTTGGATTCCCAGTGAGAACGCTAAGCGGAAGCTTTGAGAAAAACGGCGTTTCTGGTACACTGCCTGAGAAATTGTTGTGGGATATATTGAGGACAACGAGATCTTGCAAAATTGCTAGGTATCGAAGATCTCCTGTTAGCTGATTGTGGGAGAGATCCAGAATTGTCAGCTTCTGTAAGTAAGAGAACGCTGCCGGGATCTCATAAGCCAGCTGATTGCAGCTCAGGTTCAATAAAATTTCCAGGGATGAAATTTTTCCCACACTTGCCGGAATATTCCCAGAAAACCCGTTGCTGCTTAAATCCAATAACTGTAGCTTGGAGCAGGAGCCAAGTTGAACAGGAATGGATCCAGATAACCGATTCTTGGCTAAAATTAGCTTAGTGAGTGAATTCAATGATCCAAGACTTGGAGTCAATGTCCCTTCAATCAAATTATCAGAAAAATCCACCAATTTTAGAGAAAAAAGCTTGCTTAGATTCTGGGGCAATTTTCCAGAAATAGAATTTGAATGCAAATCCAAGAACGTGAGACTCTCACAACCAGAGATTTCTTCTGGTATAACTCCACTCAGATGGTTGGATCCAAGATCCAAAAGGTTCAAGTTCTTCAAGTTTCCAATCTCGGGAGGAATTGAACCGAACAGCTTGTTGTCACTGGCCCGAAACCGAAATAGTGAAGAACAGTTGCCAATATCCCGTGGAATTTGCCCAGAGAGATTGTTGGAAATGAGATCAAGTGTGTTGAGTAGCTTGAGCTGGAATATCCATCCCGGAATGGGGCCCATCAAGCTATTTTGGGATAAATCAACAACCTCTAAATAGTGACAGTTTGAAATGGAAGCTGGAATATTTCCTTCAAGCTTGTTCTCCCATAGAATCAGGGAGGTTAAATTCCCCAAATTACCGAGTTCAGAAGGAATTTCACCCGTGAGTTGGTTACTATACACGTGGATTTGAGTTATCTGTTTGCAATTGCCTAGTTGCCTAGGAATTTCACCAGAGATTTTATTAACACTGAGCTTGAGGACTTGAAGTTTTGTCAAATTGCCAAATGATGCTGGAATAATTCCGGTGAGGGAATTCGCGGCGAGCTCAATATCCAACATCTGTGCACAATTTCCTAGCTCGGGTGGAATAATCCCAACCAGGTGATTCTGGAAGAGCCATAATGTCTCCAAACTAGGGAGATTGCCCAAGGTCATGGGGATGGATCCAGTGAGGGAATTGCCATTGAGGTAGATGGTTTGAAGGGAAGTACAGTTACACTATTTCGGTGGAATTTGGCCAGAGAGAAGAGAAGAGAATATTACAATTGTGTGTAGTTTCTTCAATTGACCCGGACTTGGAGGAAGAAAACCTGATATACTAGTTTTAGCTAGGCCTAATAGCATCAAATCACTGCAGTTGCCAATTTGTGAAGGCAATGGACCTTCAAGATCCTTGTTTCCACCTGCTCTAATCGCTTGAAGATCACTCAACTTCCCAATACTGTCCGGGATTCTGCCGCTGAGTTGATTATCAAAGAGAAGCAACCATTTCAACCTTGTAAGATTCCCAATTTCAATCGGGATTGAACCAGTGAGCTGATTAGAGTTGAGATAGAGGTGATGAAGGTTAAACAAGTTGAATAAATCAATTGGGATTTCACCAGTTAAGGAATTGTCACTCAAGTCTAAATAGCTTAAATGAGGGAGATGGGCAGAAATTTTATTGGGGATTGAACCACTAAGATTGTTTCCGGACAAAATGAGTTTGTTCAAGGAAAACAAAGAAGTGAAATTTGTGGGAAGCTGCCCAAATAAATCAACATACCTCAATTTGATTTCCACCACCAAATTTTCAGAATTGCAAGAAACACCAAACCATTGGCAAGGAGTTTCATTAACAGGATCCCAATTACCCAACACAGGAACCTTGTAATTAAAAGAGGTTGACTTCCATGAGAGAAGAGTTTGGCCTTGTTGATTAACTGCCAAAACAGTGAAAGAGAACAAGGGTAGAACAATAAGAAGGAGAAGTAGTTGTGCCATGGCCCAGATGAGAAGTTGGTTGGTGGTGATAAGGAAGATGAGATGAGTTTGTTAAATGGCAATAGCACTAGAAGTATGATTTCTTATGTATCTCTCCATTGAAGAAGAACAAGAAACAACTCAGGTGGTTTTCGCATGTTTCCTCAGGTGGTTTTCTCATGGAAACAAAAGAGACTTTTTAATGTTTCTTTTATGCTTCTCTTTTTTTTTTTTTATCTCTTATGTATTTCAATAATATATGATAAAATAAGTCCTTAAATGTCAATGTTTTTCTGACACAGACAAGCAACAACAAACCTGACAGACCTTAGGTTTAGATCCAAATATTTCATTTCACCACTCCTTACCGACTACTTTGTTTTCATTACGTCGCTGGTCTCTCTCCTACCTCGTTTCAGACTCTCTTGTCATTATTTTATTCTTATAAGCATGTTATTTAAATTAATTATCCTAATTTTTTACAGCTTTTTTAAAATGTTTTATTTTTAAGTTTTTTTTAAAGCTGTAGATTTAATTTTAAAAAAAATAAATGAGACAGTTTCTATATAATTAGTATGAAAGATTAAATTATGTTGTTCAAAGTCAAAATGTGTAATACTACTAAAAATTTATAAAAATAACTTATTTTAAAAGCAATTCAAACAGCAAATATCAAACTCGCCCTACCCTTTCAAACCAAGAGCACCCAAAATTTAATTTTCTTTTATTTCAATGAAATTATTTCGCTGGCAAAGTTTCAGGCCTAATGATAATAACCATACAAAACCTAAGAATAATTGCAACTTAGGTCTTTTTTTTAACTTATATTTAATTCAATTTAATTTAATTTAGTATTACATATATATAAATTTATATTAAAATAAATTTAATTTAATTTATTTTTAAATTAAAAATAATAAAAGGATTTCAAACAAAAAAAATGCATAATGTAAAAAAAAATTACATTATAGGTGCATGGTTAAAGAATAAATACTTAAAAGGAGCAAATTTAACCAAAAAATTTTTTTTTTTAATTTGAAGTAAAAACGGGCTTTGTTGTCTGAAAACGGGCTGACAAAGCCCGTTTTCAGACGGTATGCCAAATGGTGAGACCAAACCGGTTTCACCTATTTTAGTGGGTGAATTTATTTTCACCCACTTCATTTATTTCCCCACCTAAAAATTTTTACTCCATTTTATTTCCCACACTTTTCTCTCTTAATTTCAAATTTTACACTTTCATTTCTGTCAACTTTCATCATTTCCATCTCACAAAACTAAAATAATAGCAAAAATATGTTCATACACGCAAATAACTATAAATTTTGTATCAAAACTAAAATTTAAAGATTTGGGTTACATACCTCTATTTTTTTTGTGATAAATATCCTGTAAAAAATTGACAATAAGTTCAACATTATCATTTACAATAATAAATTCAATAAACAAAAAATAACAACCATTATTACCTTGGATTTAGCTTATACAAGTAAAATTTAGTAGATTAAAAATACAAATTGAGGGAAATTTGTGAGATGAAAATGAAGAGAGTTGAGAGAAATGAAAGAGTGAAATTTGAAATTGAAGAGAGATGAAAGTGTGGGGAGTGAAATTGAGTAAAAAATTTTAGATGCCAAATCCGGAATAAATAGGAGTGGGTTGAATACCCGGAACACGTCTGAAAACGGGCTTTGTCAGCCCGTTTTATCTGAAAACGGGCTGCAAAGCCCGTTTTTACTTCAAATTAAAAAAAAAAAATTTTTTTATTAAATTTGCTCCTTTCAAATATTTATTCTTTAACCATGCACCTATAATATAAATTTTTTTATATTATGCATTTTTTTGATTTGAATCCCATAATAAAATTATATTATTTTATGCCTCTATTAAGGTTTAAATTATTATTATTATCTTTTGAATAGCCCATAGGTCAAATAATATTGATTTTTTAATACTGTACGGACTTTCTTTAGAAAGACAAAAGAATCCAGCTCATGGCTTACACAAGCATGCTGTTTTTACCATTTTTTAGTAGTCCAAAAGACTGTCTTTCACTTTGCCTGTTTTTTCACTTTGGTCTAACCAATAATTGTGTTATATCTAAAGATTTGAATTCCCCCAACTTTCAAAGTCTTTAAAGTTTATATTTCAATCCATCGTAATTATTTAATAAATTTTAGCGATTTTTGTGATTTATAGTATAATTAAATTTTAACTGTTAAAATTTAATAAATTATCGAGATTAAGTAAAATATACTATTTTAGAGAATTTAAATTCTTTTATTAAATGTAGGTGAATAATGTATTTTTTAAAGTAAAAATTATTTTGTTAAATATCATGGTCCGAGTTTTATAATATGAGCCGGATGTTTTGGGGTTTCGTAAAACGGTTAAGTTCATTAATTGTTTACCATAAATTAATCCTTCCATTATTTTAATTAGTTATAGACCTCAGCATTCACAAACGCCCTTTATTTACTTCGCTTGTTTTAAATTGGAAGTAGTCTGAACTATTTTCTGTGGATTTGATTAGCAGTGTTAATGAATTGAGTTGAGTCGAGATTAAATAGTATAGGGCTCGGCTCGGTTCGGCTCGTGGATATATTTACTCGGGCTCGACTCGTCTCGAAATTCGTTGAGCTTAGAAAAATAAAGCTCGGCTAGAGCTTGTGAAAAGCTCGGTTCGAGTTTGCGAGCTCGCGAGCCTAAATAAACCCTAACATATATGTACTATTGCACATAAAATAAAAGTATCACCCCTAAGTGTTTTAACTTTAATGATTACTGATTTATGGTAACATTAGTTAAAAAATGATTGCATCAGTAATATGATATTTGTTACATTTTTAAAAAATATCGAAAAATACATTTTCAAAAAAATAACGTAATTTATTGCGCTTAAAGAAATACATAATTTTAAAAAATTTAAATTAATATCATAATATTTTTACCATGATCTATAATTACTCTCATTTCGTCTCTTTCTACGTTCTATCCTATGCAATCTCATATTCATCACCACTCTTGTAAAGTTATTTTAAATCATCAATTTACGAATAATTATCGTAAATAAATAATTATTATTCACTAATCATATATAATTAATTTATTTTGTACTAATTTATTAACTACAAAAATTATACGAACATGTTTGCGAGCTTTCGAGCCGAATCTTAGAAGTCTTGATTTAGCTTGTTAATACCTCTAGCCGATCCCGAACTCGAGTCGAGTTCTATCAAGCCGAGCTTTGACCGGATTTTAACTAAATCGAATCTCGAACTGCTTGCGAGCCACTAAACTTATTAACACCCCTAAATTCAACACACATCCCCGTATCATTGATTAGTTACAACAACATATAACATTCATAAAATTAATAACAAACAACACTAACTCGTAGTTTAGATTTTAACACTTCATTCGATGGTTTAATATTAATAGCTACAGGTAGCAGATAGAATTTGTATAATTACTTTATTATATTCTTAATAGTTTTATTATAGTATATACAATGTCACATAGTTAACAGAACTTACAGTATATTCACATGTTGTTGCCTTTATTTTACAATAATTAATGAAATTATTATGGATAAATAATTATAACCTTCTTATATTTTATACTAACACATTAGTACCTCTTTAAATTTTATCAATATAATTTAAACTTTCATCCAATTAATTAGATTAAATTTTATAACTTTTCTATTCAAATAATTATTTCTTTCTTCTTCACTACCTTTTTTTCTCATTTGCCACCATCTTTCTTTATTGTTCATGTCACCCCCATTTTCATCTAAAATTGCTTTTTTCTTTAATTAATAGAGAACAATTTTTTTGCTCCATTTAAATCATGTTTGCTTCAATTTTATGATTGCCTACCTACTGCACCCAGTCGTCTTTTTTATATGCATCCTGTTGCTTCCTTCATTTGCATGCCTCCTACTTCGTATGCCTAATGCCTTGATATGCTAATATAATTGTTTAATTTTGTGTTTGATAAGTTTCGTTTATGAGTGATATTGATGGATGGTGTATAATTTCAAGTTATGTGTGCATGCTCAACAAGCAATTTAGTTATAATTCATAAGCACCGGCAGCAACACGAAATTAAAAAAATATATTAGCATATCAAAGCATACAAAGCAGGAGCATGAAAAATGAAGGAAGCAACATGATGCACGTGCAAAAAACGAATGGCTGCATCAAGTGAGCAGTTATAAAATTGAAGCAAATCATACTACATAAGAAATCGTTTTCCCCTATATGGAAGATAAGATCAATTTTAATAAAAAAAATACTGAATTTATTAGGTGAAAATATGATGAAAAGAAGGTAAATAAAAAAAACATAAATGTAATTTTATCAATATAAAGATTATTTGAATGAAAAAATTATAAAATTTAAAGAAATGAAATTTTAGTTGAATGGAAGTAAAATATAAAAATATTTAAATCATATTAATAAAATTGAAACAAGTAGTAGTATAAAAAAATAGAGAAATTATAATCATTTACCCACTTATTATTTACGTGCATTTCACTTTATTAATTGAATTACTGTTCCAAATTAAGACTCGTGGTACTTCAGACATTTTTTAACTCTTTAATAATATTATACTATATATTAACTCAAAAGTAATTTTATTTATTATTATTTTTATTTAGTTGGATGATGCTAATCACTAGCTAGTGATTCAATCATTATCCCTTTGGTTATTTTTATTTCATTACCCACTTACTATTGGTAACTAAGATTATTGTATATTAAAGTGTATCCACTAAAAAAATTCTCAACTTCGTAACATGTATTAAATTAATGTACAATGAAGAATAGTTTTGGTCACAGACTAAATAAAGGCAAATTACTTATAAAAAACATTATTTTCTATTTTATATGTTAAATAACATTTTTTAAAATGAAATAATTAAAAGGTCAAAGTTTGAAAATATTTTAAATTTTATTTATTGAACCACTAAATTTAAAAGGAATTGATGGATCTTTTTTCCCTTTGTATTCCTAATTAGTATGTTTTTATTGTAAAATTTTTAAATATTAGTAGCTTAATATATTGAGACACTCTAAATTTTTTCATAAATGATTATTTACTTCCTAAACTCTAAAATATCATAATTTATCATTTGAATTTGTTTGTAGTTCACCTTTTAACCACTTGTATCTAATTAAATCAGTCCAGAAAAAAAATTTCAATTTATTCATCGTTTGACTAAAATTGCTCTAAACAACAATTTTAGGTTTCCTCTCTAAATAATTCATAATTTCAAACAACAAAAAACAAATCTAATATAGCGAATTTGTGCTTCAAACCATGAAAAGGCAAACTTCATAGTTCATCCGTAGTCTCCATTTCCAGTGATGATGAATCAAATTTTCCAGTTCTTAACATTAGAAGAAGTCATAACGGTTCCTGAGAAAACGAAATAGAGATAATTTTATAGTTAACCATGGAAATTGCTGCTGATTCCCAAACTAACAGACCTTTCTAAAGACACAGACACAGACACAGAAACAGACAGTGGCAAGGGCAATTTGGGTATTTGAAGGCCTTTCGAGGCCACTGTACTAGAGAAGTGGGCAAAGAAGGTGGTTGGGTCGGTGAAATTGGTTGCCGTTCGAGAAGATGATCGGAGAAGACAAAGTGCAGAGGGAGAGAAATGAGAAAAAAATGCAGAAATATTTTTAATTTTGGAAAAAAAGATTTTTTAATTTTTTATTCCTTAAAAACTCAACCACTCTCTTGACTTTTTAATATTCACCATATCATCCGTCGTGTCACCTGCACTCTATACAAATTTAACAGTTAAAAATATAGGAGATGAATAAGTATTCGGTAACAAATTCAGGACAGGTGTGATATACTAAGCCAATATTCAATAATTTTTAGAGCCTTTATACTTTTCTCACTTTCAATTAATGGAGAGCACTTTACTTGTATAGTTAATATTTCTTTGTTACTTTCCCTTTTTTAGTTGAAAAATAAAATATCATAGAAGATTCTAACTTGAAACTTGAAATAAACAATACATACGAAAATTTCATTTTTAGCATGACCTTTTTCTGTTTCATTAATCTTAAAAATAGAGCAGATTATCAAATTAGATTTTATTGTGTTCAAGTTGAAAATATTTGTAATGTGAATATAAAATAAGGATTAGAAGCTTCTTTGATTCTTTACATATTTTTTGATAAAAATCTATTGTAACATCCCAGTTCACACATCATTTTAGTCATTTATGCATATAAATTAAAAATTATTAGATGAAGTATAAATATATAATAAATATATTAATTTTAGTATATTTGGTTTAAAATATATTAGATATATACATATATAAACTTAAATATATAAAAGGGATTTAAAATTTTGTGAAGATAAAAGTAGAAATTATAGTTGGTAATTAAATTAGTATTTGAGTTGTTTATTATTAGTATAAGTATAGTATGGTATAAGTGTAAGTATTATATAATGAAAAATAAGGGCAAAATGGTCATTTTAGCCTATAGATAATTGTGGAAGTGATAAGGAAGAGATAAATATCTGAAATCAACCATCAAAGAAAGAAAAATTCAGAATATGAAAGGGTAGGAGTAGAAGAGAAGAAGAAGAACAAAGAGAGAGGAAGAATCATGTATGTATATGATTTTGTAATATGATTTTCGAGATGTTAGAGATAGAATTTGAGGTTATGACAAAAAGACGAATTGATTCTTCTACATCTCTATATTGCTTTTGTAAAATTTGAGAACTTTTAGATGAGTAGATCAATAGCTATGATTTTTATAAGATGAAGTGTGCAGAATTGGATGATCAAAGAGATAGGGTGATTTTCAAAATTAATCTGGGATTATTATACTGCTTAGAAAATTCTGATTTTTTTATATGTTATTCCCTTATGTGTATAGTTTAAGTAGGAAAAAGAATCAAGTCGATTCATGTTGTGTAGAGAGAGTTATACTCGTTTTGTTACGTTGCTGTCCAGGTAAAGTGGGACTAAAATAGGTTTTGATGGGAAATTCCCTATAAATCGTATAAGACTCTAAATTTTTTGATGTTTATTATGTTACAGCTTTGTGTATTAGGGATAGAATAAAAGAAGAATCAGATCATTTGGTGAAGTGAATTGAAAGTTATGAATTTTGAAGTGAAGTGAGGTCACAAGGATACTGTGCAGGAAAAGCAGGACATTGGAGTTCAAAATATCAAATTCACAATAAATGGAAAAGTAATCAAAAAATTATGAAATTTTGATATGTTATAAAACTATATGTTAAGAGTAAAATGAAACTAGAATCAGGTCATTTAGTTGAGTACTTTGAGAGATACGATTGGTTATACTCAGTAAGGTCACGGAGATAGTAATTCTATTCTAGTTTATGTCAATCTTTTTATATATACAAAAGGAAATAAGATGTATATGTTTATATTTTATATGAATTTATGTTATAGGAGCTCAAAACAGTGAAGGGATTCCAGAAGAATGTCCAAGTCTTTTTTGAGAGAATTAGCTCGGATAATCTGTGAGTATAAACATGATATGAATTTATGGGTGAAATGTGTTGATGTGTTAATTATATGAATATGTGAACGTGATATGAATTGTACGAGAAATATGTTGATATGTGTCATTTGAATATGATAATGGATTGAATTCTTAAGTGAAGTGAATTGGTGCATATATGAATTATTGGATACGTTTATAATGAGAATTGTATTTGATAAGCTGGATTTATATGATATATGTATGTGGAATATATGTTCATTTGTGCTAATATATGCTAATTGTAAGTTCAATGGTTCGTAAAACAAACATTTTCACTTGAATATATGAAAAGTATAAGAGACGTTGTGACATAGCCGATCAAACATTATAATACATGTTCAGTTCATCTGGACCTACATGGTCAACCAATTGCAATATCTGACAAATAGACCAAAAGGTCAACCAATTGTTTATTTAGACCGAAAGGTCAACCAATTGTTACATAGCTGGCCACCAAATCAATTGACAATTGTTACAAATGTTACATGTATCCTGAGGCAATAGTTTGGCTGGTGTTGTCACAACAATTAAATAACTAGTTCATTCATTCTCATATAAGTATGACTGTATATTGAATTTGTTGATGTATATATGTGATTTGCTATTGAATTTGTAATGTGTGTAAATATGTGATTTGCTAAATTCATCGATTGTTTATATTCACTGAGTTGCGCCTCATATAAAGCGCTAAATTTTTCAGAGCTGATAAAGTTTGTACTAGAAGCTCATTACCTGTAGATATCATGGACGAAAGACTGGTTAGCTGTGTTCCATCTCACTGCCTCTCCATATAAAACAAGCATATAGAATAGAAGGTGGTCGGGTTTTGATTTTGCTTTGTATAAGATTGTTTTGTAAAAAGATATAATGTTACAAGTGATTATATATATAAATAACGTATAAGTACAAAAAAAATTATATGTTGTGATTACGATTTTGGTGATTTTGTATAAGGTATAGGTTGTTTCATCTTTTTTCCCACAATCTTGTATCAGATTCACTGATCGACTAATCTAAATCGGGTAATATAGAGGCCCACATAGGGGGCAACCATTCCAACCCAGTTTGACCATTCACATATCTAAGGATCGAACTTGCAACCATAGAGAGGTGCTTAAAGGACCTAGGCTCTGTTCTTTTTAACTTATAAGTAATTGTACTGAATTGAACTAAATTAAATTGGACCAAACTAAATTGAACTAAAACTGAGCTGAAACTGAACGGAAACTGAAAATGAATTGAAAGATACTTAATAATATAAATAATATTACTCTAAAATATTATTATTTTAATAATATTAATATATAATTTTAAATAATAAAATTAATTATAAATTACATATAAATTAAAATTATCATTATAATTATCCTTATGATTTTTTTTATTATGAAGACTTTTTAATTTTATTATCGTATAAATATATATAACTAAAAGATGATGACTATTATTATTATTGTTGATGTTATTAAAAAAGTATTATAAAATAAAATTTGTTATTTTAAAAATAATAATTAATAATTTTTTAAAGTATTATTATTATTAATTATTTTTAATTATTTAATACTCGAGATTATCAATATTTTTTTAATTTGCTCATTGAACTTCCAATAATAATAAAGAATAACTTTATCTCATCCTATCCTCATATGAACTCGAACATGTGACTTATAGGATTACAACTTCAAGGTTCAGCCAATTGGCTAAGACCTTTGCTACAAGATTATTAATACTCAATCCATCTAGAAATTATTGTTTCTTTGGCCATTTTATTAATTCTATTTTTAGTTGTCAATTTAGATTATCAATGTCTTTTGTACAATTTTTTCTCTAATTTGCCCTTGTATTAACTATGAGAGAGATTATGTATTGTTAAAATTATAAGTGAGTAATTAAGAAGAAAGAGAATTTAGTAGAGAATAAATTAGTTATTTTGGTTGTGTAATAAATTTTTCATTGGTTTTGATGATCGGTTAAATGAACAATATTTTATAGATGGAGGGAGTATTAATTAATAATATTGATTACTGAAACGAAACGAAAACTGAATATTGAAACTGAACTAAATAGGATGTTGAATAAGTTGAAAAGAATAGGACCCTAGCGCCTTATTGTTGGGGATATTCTGAAAATGACTTGGATAATCTCTGAAGTCATGATGATACTTTCAGATTGAAACTAATTTGGTGGTTCTCCCAAAGTTTTCAATCTGATAAAAAATAAGAGCAAAAATCAAGAACTTTAGAATGAATTTTTGTTGTGAAAAATGTGAACCATATTGCAATCAGACTGCAGAAAACGTTGTCAGTGCCAGGTTTTTATAAGCATGAAATGAGCAATTGCAATGGTTAAAAGAAAAGGCATTACAAAAGTCTTGTCCGTTCGAGCAGCCGCAATGGTTCAAAACAAAAGGGTGAAAAATCGTGTCTATTCGAGCAATCGCAACAGTTTATACAAAAGCGTTGCTAAAGGTTATGTCTACTCCAGCAGTCGCGGCGTTTCTAAATAGAATCGTCGTAGCTCCCAGACCCTCGTAAGCTAAGTATCGTTATAGAGCTCGAACAAGCGTGCACTCCGCACTCTCCCAAATTGTTCAATGAAATATAACGATCGCATTGGTCAACTAGTTGATCCAATTACACTAAAATACCAACAATCCTTCCCCATTTTAGTGTTAGCCATGATTAACTAAACAAAATCACAACATATGACAAACTTATGCATAAATGAAATATCGTGATGATTGAATTTCATCGTAGTATATTACACATTACAAATATTCGAATAACTAAAGGTGTCACTATGGATTGAACATTTATTATCCATCTTGAATACATGAAGATAATATACACATAAGTTAACATTCTAACATGTTCTTACTTGACACTATCTTTTACTGGCCTTGTGTTCTTATCCTTCACAAGCATGTCAAAGTCAAGTCCAAAAAACTTCTTGAAGTGGCTAAACTTCATGCTCATATAGGTAACCATTTTACTCTTGCACTTGCATATGCAATTTTTCAAAAAAGCTATTAAGAAGTTAGACTCTATCCTCCTTTATCTTGCAGGTCTCAACACAAACCTTGGGATGTTATTAGTCATGTGTTCCAATCTCTAGATGTTAAGCTTTCGTCATTGAATTCAGCACCTAACGTCATATTAGATGGGAATCAGGTATCTCAACATGCGATTTTAGATAGACTTTAACCCCATCCCCATAGCCGATTTGTGCACAAGATCTCTTCTTAACTCTTTGGTTAAATGATCGGCTAAATTATGCTCAGTTTTTACAAACTCTAATGATATTACACCATGCATGATGCGTTCCCGAATCATGCTATGTCTCACACCTAAATGTCTAGACCTGCCTTTGTACACTTGTCTATAAGCATTTGCCAAGGCAGCTTCACTATAACACCTGATAGATATATGATGTGCACTTTATTAGCATATTATTTTCATTATATTTTCCATTAGTTTTAGGACTTTTATTTATGATTTATGGTAGTATTTAGTATGTTTTCTTTCATTTTAGGTGCCATAGAGATTCTTGCTAAAGGGAGTCAAAATGAGATAAAAAGAGCATGAGAAGTGTAAATTAAGGCATGGGCATCCTTTAGGAGAGGAGATGAGCTACCTTACATGTGGAGTCACCACATTTCCCACTTAATATGAGCCAAAAATTCCAGCACAAAACTTGATTATTTGGTGACTACATTTATTGATTTTGTTGTTGGAATTCATCACTGAAGGCAAGATTCATCATTTCAAGCAAGTGGACTCAATCAACTAGCAACTTGCACTTCAATAATTGGCAAGTGGGAGTGAACTTGATGCTAGATTCAATGACTTTGAGGAGTTATTAGATGTACAAAAGCATGGACCAAATTATGGCATTATGTCAATATATGCAACATGTATTCATGATTTATGACAATCTAGCTATCAAGTATGGGCATTGAATTATTTTGAGCAATTATTTGCCCAAGTTGAGTAATGAAGGGTGCCAACTTGCACCTTGCTCTCCAGCAAATTTCATCAAAGACCAAGCTATAAAAGGAGCATTCTACAAGTAGAAGAAGATAAGGACATGTTGGTGAAAAAGTGCAGATTTTTATCCTTGGTTTCTAGGCATACTTGAAGTGAGGAATACAGGTAAAGGAGGAGCATCAACCATAGAAAATCATCCATCCACAAGAGCTTATTGAATCTTCTAGTTGCATTCTCAACTCTTACTTATCATGTTTTCAATCCTTAATTTGTTTACTTTCACTTTAGCTATGAACTATTTCCACCATAGCTAAGGCTATGGTGGATCTTGGCATGAGTTTTATGTAATTTCTTGAAGTTTTATGCAAGTATTTCCTATTATCTTCCATTGAACATGTTATGATATGCTTAATGCTTTGAATGTGTGGCCATCTATTTTAATGTTCATAGTTAGTTTATAATGGACCAAAGGACTAAACTAACGGAAATACATAACATGTCGATATCACATGACCATTGCTATTGTGGCTCACTAGTTTGTGCTAGGATTCCATGAACCTAATGCTTTTCTTATCTAGGTGCTT
Organism: Euphorbia pulcherrima; assembly: GCA_947683365.1. Taxonomy (NCBI): domain Eukaryota; kingdom Viridiplantae; phylum Streptophyta; class Magnoliopsida; order Malpighiales; family Euphorbiaceae; genus Euphorbia; species Euphorbia pulcherrima. The sequence goes on from CANTUS010000002.1 coordinate 18,811,697, forward strand.
AAGATGGACCAAGTCTAAGTGTTTAGATCAAGAACTAGAATTAATAACCTTAATCGGAGTTAATTATTTACGGGTTTCGCCATCCTTGGAATATGATAGAAATATTGCATTGCTTTGAGAATTGCTAAAATAAATGTCAAGTGAAACCAAATGCCTTAGCTAGTTTCACCATTGAATAACAAATCACTTTATTTTATTTTTGCTTATCGTTCATTTTAATTTCATTTTTAGACTTAGAATCGAATCCAACAAATTATAATATTATCTCGCCTAGTTAAACAAAACCCGACTACATTTAGAAATTATAAGCATAGTCCTCGTGGGATCGACATCCTTCTTACTCTTTATTACTTGATCGACGGAGTACACTTGCTCTATTGTGTGTGTAGTTAATCGTCCGCACCAATAGAGGTGACATTGGTTTAGGCCACAATGGAATTTCATAAATTAGATCTCTTTAGCCATTCAACTTCTTTACTAGCTGTTGCTAATGCTACATACTCATATTCCATTATCGAATCAGTGATACAAGTCTATTTCTTTGACGCCCAAGAGATAGCACCTCCCCTAAGAAGGACTGTTGCTAATGCTACATACTCATATTCCATTGTCGAATCAGTTATACAAGTCTGTTTCTTTGACGCCCTAGAGATAGCACCTCACCTAAGAAGGAATACCCCCCACTTGTGGAAGAACTATCTTCTTCATTAAAAATATAACTTGCATCTGAATAACCTTAAAAAATTGAAGGAAATCATTTATAAGTCAAACCATAATCCTTGGTTCCTTTTAAGTACTTGAATACTCGGCCCAAAGCTTGCCAATGATGCGTTTTAGGATTACTAGTATACCTATTAAGCTTTCCAACAGCATAAGCTCTATCTGGCCTAGTGCTAATCATAGCATACATAAGACTACCAATAGCTCTTGAGTATTCAAGTTGAGATATTGCAATACTTTTATTAGGTAGAAGCTTAAAATAGGGGATCCATAGGAGTTCTAACTGAAGAACAATCCTTGAAGTTAAATTTATTCAAAATCTTCTCGATATAATGAGATTGAAAAATTGAAATAACAGTGTTCTTCTGCTTAATTCTTATACCAATAATCACTCCAACCTCCCCCAAATCCTTCATCTCAAAACTAGAAGATAAAAAATTCTTGGTTTTACCAATTTGACTTTGGTCAGTACCAAAAATCAACATGTCATCCATATATAAACAAATCATTACTCCTTTAGCAAAAGTAACATACTTGCTATATACACATTATCTGCTTGGTTGATTTGAAAACCATTAGACAACACCACATCATCAAACTTTTAATGTCAGACTCAACATTTTGGTAAATATCAAATAGAGGATCAGACATACAGTTCAAGATGTGACCGTGAAAAGTGTAATCATGGTTCTTCCATCTGCAGCGTTTCTTAGTCTGCTCTACTATTTCATTTTAAACAACTTCTGACATGGGGGTACTCAGATGATACACAACATTCAGTGTAGTCAACAGAAAATGCATCTTCTTCTGTCATCTATGAAAATCCTGACCCTTGAACTTGTCCAGTTTTGCAAACTTTCTTGTCATTTCCTTTGCAGATTCTTCGTTCGTCATTTTCAGAGAATTAGTTTCAATCTTTGAAACTTATGAACCGTGAAAAATGCAAACTTCAGAAATGAAATTAGTTTCAATCTTTGATGGGGATATTCTAAAAATGACTAGGATAATCTCTAAAGTCGTGATGACACTTTCAGATTAAAACTAATTTGGTGGTTCTCCCAAAATTTTCAATCGAATAAAATTAGATAAAAAATCAACAACTTTACAATGAATTTTTGTTGTGAAAAATGTGAACCAGATTGAAACTAAAATGTAGAAAACGTTGCCAGTGCCAGGTTTTTATAAGCCTGAAACGAGTAGTTGCAACGGTTAAAAGAAAAAGTGTTGTAAAAAGTCATGTCCATTTGAGCAGTTGCAACAGTTCTTAACAGAAGCGTTGCAAAAAATCATATCCATTCAAACAGTCACAATAGTTCAAATAGAAGCGTTGCAAAAGGTTATGTCCACTCCAGCAGTCGCGACGTTTTTAAACATAAGTGTTGTGAAAGGTAGCTCCCGGACCCTCGTAAGCTAAGTATCGTGATAGAGCTCGAACAAGCGTGCACTCCGCACTCTCCCAAATTGTTTGATGAAATATTACGATCACATTAGTCAACTAGTTGATCCAATTACACTAAAATACCAATACTTATCTCGTTAAAACAACTGGTGGTTGGTTTTTGGTAAATATTTTTTATTCCTTACATGTATATATACGTTTTTTCTATTAACGGAGTTATGGTTCATATGGCAAAGCGTACCTATATAAATGTGAAAAGATATGTCATGTTCAATTACAAATGAATACACTTCGGGAGTGTCGTGCGTTCCAATTTTATGAAGTGTTTTTAGGAAGAAAGCACAAAAAGGGGTTGTTTTAGCCCAATTATTCAACACATTACATCTCACATAAATTGGTTATTTTATAAGGGAAACACATAAATTGGCTAAAACCAATAGATAATTTCTGGTAAAAGTTCAGCCCACAACTTTTTTTATCCAAAACAGGAGACCAGATTTTAATTTCACACGTCCTTCACATTCAACAACACATAACACGTTCTGTTTAATCGCACCTGATATGATGTTGGCATAAATGTATTTTTTATTTGATTAATATTTTATTTAATCACGTCTGGTATAATGTCGATATAAAGTTGTTTTTTTATTTCTTTCATAAAATAGATGTTTATGGTTTTGTTTAATCACACATGGTATAAATCTGGTATAATGCAGGTATAAATGTATTTACTGTTTGATTTCTTTCATAAAATAAATGCTTAAGGTTTTGTTTAATCACATGTGGTAGAAACCTAGTATAATGCTGGTATAAATGTATTTTTTGTTTGATCACATCTGGTATAAACCTGGTATAATGTTGGTATACATGTATTTTTTGTTTGATTTCTTTCATAAATTACATGATTATGTTTGGTTTTGGTTCTTCATAACTAGTATAATTATGGTATAATGTTGATATAGTTTATTTTTGTTTAATTTCTTTTATAAGATAGCAAATTAAAGTTTTGTTTAATTACACCTGGTATAAACCTGGTATAATGTGGTTTTTCTTTTGTTTCTTTCATAAAATAAATGAATATCACACCTGATATAATGCTAGTATAAATTGGTATATCATCTGTTACATATCTATGAAAATAAAAACTCAAAAAAGTATATCATCATTTATCTAGTTCAAAGATAAAAATGAGACAAATAAAAAAACTCTAAAGCGGCATATAAAAAAATCAACGGTTTGCGAGATAAATGCAAAATTAAGTAAAAAAAAAGGAAGGAATCATGATATTCATGTAGGAACGTACAAAATAAAAAATTTTAAAACATACAAAAAATTAATTGTAAAAGTAGAGGGTAATTGTGTAAATAAGTTATCCAACCCCTACAATCCTAACAATTATCCTATTTTATACTTATTGGTGCGGAATCCATCTCTGAGGCTTGTAAACATATGATATGCACAAGTGAAAGAAGATAGAGGGGTTGGTTGAAATCACTCTGATGCCTAAGTCATTATATTTGTTTAGTAAGAGTATGGATGAAGAAGTAGAGAGGAAGTAGTAGAGTATGAGCCTTGCCTTTGGATGTGGGAGGTCACCCTTTTATAGGGTTTTGAGTGTGGGTTGTGGGTTTTAGGCCTCATATGTGTAATGGGCTTGGCTTGGATTTTATATGGCTCATGCCAAGTTGTCCCCCCCCCCCCACCCTAAATTTAATAGAAAAATACATTGATGTATTTCTTAAGAGTACACATTCGAAATAATATATCTTATCAAACCCTTCACAGTTAGCGACGTGCAAATTATAAGTTTAAGTGTTGAATGTGCTACTGAATTTTGTATGTGAGGCTCTACATATCTTGTATGATTAAGATATATTTACAACATGCTAGTTCATTTATTGGTAATTTACGTTATTAGGTTGTATGGTGAATGACAATCGCTTTTATTGTAGGAATGGTTATTCCCTTGACCATGAATTGGTGAATTGTTTATATATTTCAAATATTCAAGAATCACTTGTTACTGTATATTTGTATTACTGGTGTAACATTGTCATTATGGACTTTGCGTGGTGCAAAGGGTTTTCATAAGAGTGTTCGTAAGGTGCAAAGGGTTTTAGAGAGAACTTTGCAAGGTGCAAGGATCTTCGAGAGAGGCCTTTGAATGGTGCAGAGGATCTTTGAAAGATTCTTTGCATGGTGTAAATAGATAGGACTTTGCATGGTGCAATGGGTCTTCGAAAGAGTTTTCACATTATGCGAAGAGATGAGACTTTGCATGGTGCAAAAGGGTCTTCGAAAGAGTTTTTGCATGGTACGAAGAGGTGGTACTTTGCATGGTGCGAAAGGTTCTTCGAAAGAGTTTTCGCATGGTACAAAGAGGTGAGACTTTGCATGGTGCAAAAAGGTCTTCGAAAGAGATTTTGCATGGTGCAAAGAGGTAAGACTTTGCATGGTGCAAAAGGTTTTTCGAAAGAGCTTTCGCATGGTACAAAGAGGTGAGACTTAGCATGGCGTAAAGGATCTGCTAAAAAGTTTTTGCATGGTGCGAAAGGATGAGAATTTGCATTGTGAAAAGGGTATTCTAAAGAGTTTTCGCATGTTACGAAGAGATGAGACTTTTATTGCGTTAATGATATAAAAGCTTCAGGTATGGGTGTATGATGATTGATACATCTTTGGAGGTGCTTTTATAGGCTTAGGATGAATTCCTAATATAAGGGCTTTGATTGTTTGACAAAGTAACGATTTTTATTAGGTGCATCTTTTACTTAAGACATTGTCTCTAGAATGGGATCATCGGAGATCCAAAGTTAGCGAGGAACTTATTGTCATGACTTAAGAAATCGGTGATGCATTGGAGTTGAAGAGGAGCTAGCTATCATGAATTGACTCATTAGTGTTGCCTTGGAGTTGTTAAGGAGATAGTTGTCATGAATTGATCCATTGGCGATACATTGAAAGTTGTGAGGGGCTATAACCCGATAGCGTGTAAGCGCAAAGCTCCTAAACTAGTTAAGAAAGATGTTGGTTCTAATGCGATAGCTCGAAGTTGGATATTGGGGAGTCCAATTCTTGAAGCATAGAAGTGAAGCAGTAGCTATTGGATTTCGAGATTATTGTTTTCATAATGCTTGAATTTTGTTAGATGAATTCTTCTTGGGTTTGGTATTGGAGTTTGTAATAAAAGTATTGATAATCATTTTTTTGTTTGTAATACTACTGTGCATATATAGTATGCTTTTGGATTGGTATTTGGGCATGCACTGAATTGAAATGTTTTTCAATTGTGTTCTATGATCATTGTGATAGAATGATTGTAAGTAAGAGCTTTTGAATGCCTTAGATAACCAAGGGCTTGAAAATTCCTTCAGAAAAGGGCTAAGATATCAATTTCTATGGACTGAATGTAGTCATGGAAGCTTGCATATTCCCTCGAAGTACTTATTTATTGTTTTACATTAACTTCATACTATCATTATTCGAATGGGTATATTCTTTGTCTCGACTATCATCATTCGAATATGTATACTCTTTGTCTCTGATTCGAATGGAATTAAATGAGTTATGGTGTGTTTGACTTTGTATTATGATGATTCGAACATGTATACTCTTTGTCTTCAATTCTAATGGAATTGAATGAGCAATTGGTTGAATGTTGATATTCATGGTATCTTTGTAGTGGAGTGTATATATAATCTTAATGATGTAAGACCCTTTTGAAACGCCTTTGGTGAAATGGCTTTGGCGGAGTGATAGAGGCATATGTGAATCCTTTAGATGTACTGAAGTTTATGTATAGACCTTGGACATGGTCAGGGATAATATGAAGCCTTTAGACATTGTTGAAGCTTAATTTGAGCCTTGGATAAGTGAGGCTTAAGTGGATCTAATATGGGTTGAGATGAATGATAAACTGGGAATCTTTCCATTACACCGAACATAGCCCATGCGTTTGACATCTTGAATGAAGTGCTAATTGGACATTAGGTGTGACAGCTTTACCGTTGGTAAAGAGCATTTGTCGAATCCAATAACTTGATAACTTTTTTTATTGGCAGGGGTTCCAAATTTGACCCAACTAATTCTTGGATGATCGGTGAATGGAACAGGATGTATTCCAACATATGCATTGTGAAATAAAGTGAAATGGAATGTGTTCCAATTGGTCATGATACGTACTGATATTAGTCAAGTTAGACTAATGATTGGGATTATGTTCTTCCTTTGACCAATCACCTTTATTGCAATACTTGATTATATTGTTATTTGAATGGACTATGAAATTTGAATTATGTATTCGGATGAGTTGAGAAATCTTTTGGGCTAGACCCTTATAGTCACCCCCAAGGGGAAGGAGCGAATACATTGAAGTATGAAAGATGTTCAATGATTAAGTAATTAACTGTGCAAATCTTGTGGACATGAATTTGAAGTTATCCCCTACTTGTCAATGCCGGCACCCAATATAAGTCATGGACTGCAAACGTTATTGATTTGTTTATGTTGGTTGGGTTAAAAGAAAACGTGATCATATACATGAAGATATGTCATTCAAATATTTCGAATTCGCATTGGAACCTACTTGATAAATTGTACCCATATTTTTTTGCCCTTTTGTATTTGAGAGCATTGTTGGACTGATTTTGTTATCCAATGGTTTTTTTATGTTTTGCTAGCTTTTGGCAGTGAACTAACCAAAATGTGTTGGATTGGGGCTTCAATTAGATTAAATCGATGCTTCAATTAGATTGAAGGACACCAATGTTCTAATGAAAATAACCTTTTGGAGAGTTTCCGCTTTTTGTGAATTATTGATGGATTCCTTTTGTTAATTTTGTGTCGAATGTGATGTGACAGTGATGCATTACTCCAATGTTGCGAACATTTTCTTATATTAGTTGGTTAATAGAGTGAACGAACGCAATGATAGTATGTCTCATTGCAAGCGTTTCGTTCTCTGTACGATGTCGTTGTTGACTGGGATGAAGGTCTTCATCCGTGATTATCAAATATCCATTTGGAGAGTTTATGTTAGCTCGATGGTTGAAGTATTGATCGGATTATTTAGTAAACTTTAGATGCCAATCGGACCATGTGACCACCCATTGTCAATGTGCCTCGTAAAATAATTATGGGACTAAAAAGATATACAAATGCTGTGGTCGTACGTACTTTCATGATCACTAAAATGTTACGAAAATCCAAAAATGGTCTTGTTCTTTTTCTAATCTAATGATTAAAACTCTAGCATATTTTGGATTAATAAATCATTATTGAAAGATTAATCAATTTGATCCAATACATTTGGAGGAATATGTTATAATTTTTTTTTGTCAAAGGCCTGGGATATGCCTCATGAATTTTCACTTATTTATTGTTTCTATTAGCTACTGAACTTCATAAAAATGTAGCAGACTGACACTTGAATGTCACATATTAATTTTTTATTTATTTGACTTTTAAATATGTCGTCTCATAATTTTTCATCTTTAATTAAAAGCTAACACATAACGTTCATCCGACAATTTTGTTTATATTTACTAAATTCAAAAGGTTACAAGAAACAATTGAAATATTGTTTTGTATAAAATTTAGTAAAGAAAGTGTTTAATAAATGAAAGCTATCTTTTTTTTATACTAATCTAACATCTATTAATAACATTTTGTTCTTGAAAAGGCCAACTTGTCTTACATGCATAGTCACTTACACTATTTCTATGCAACACTTTGGTTCTCTGTTTCCAATTATATATTTCGTGTGGATAAGAAAAGTTGTGAAGATCAATAAACAAATATGTATATTAAATGTCACAAATAAAAAAAGAGCAGGACTAAATATGACTAAAGTAAACAAGTATAATCATATAGGTCTTTTTCTCTTACATTTTTGTGAGCTTTGTATTAAAATATTCTAAACTGAATTAAACTTACACATTAACTGATTACTAAATTAAAGTTGATAAATTTTTGGGTTAATAAGTTAAAAGATGATATTGTCGTACCCAAACAAAACCTTATGCCAAAGTCAAAGTCTCAAAACCTACTCCCACATAATACATAAATTATCTGTGGGGATTTCATTCAAAAAAAAACTGTGGGGACCCAAGCACCAATGAAGATGAAGACATTGGGATGAATAGTTTCCTTTTTTTTATGTGATTTACCGATATCCGATCTGATTACACGTCTAATTATAGTAGATGAGTCTTTTAATAAAAAATTTTAATTTACATTTATTCTTAATTTAGCACACGGAGTCTTTTAATAAAAATTTTTAATTTACATTTATTCTTAATTAAGCGCTACACCGTTAATATTTACTTCAGACTCTATAATTTAAAGTTATTACATTATTTATTCTCCGACCTTTATTTTAAATTTTCACTCTAAAATAAAAATATTATTATTTTATTTCTTTTACTTAGGACAACAAAATTTCAATTAAACTAAAAGAAAAGAAAATAAAATACAAAAAAAAAATAAATAATATTAAAAGAAGTTTAAGGTGACTTATGAAGTTTGGTACTATAGCAACCCTATAATTTGGGGTAAGAAATAAATTTCTATTGATGCTTTATTTTCAACTCAATCCCACTTTTAAAATAGGGTTGGAGATGTAAAAAAAATACTCAAATAGAACTAAATCTCCATTTTTTAATTGAACTAAAAATAACTTGAAAAAAAGGTAAAACGGAGATTTATATAAAAATAGAGCTCTTTAAATAAAGAAAGATGATTAATATGAATTGTATTAGAAATAAATATCCCATATTATTTTCGGATTATCCACTGAGCTTATATATAAATAAGGCTTTGAAGGCCTTAATTTGAATGACGCTTTTTAAAGCCGTGAAATTGACTGTAAACGACGCTAAAACGGATAATATGATTCAAATTGTTTATAACACTTTATCAGCATTATTGCGATGAAGGCGTGTGTTAGGAATGAATATACCACATCACTCTTGGACAAAAAAAAGTCATAAAGTTAGCCGTAAACTACACCAAAACATATAATATTTAAAATTATTCATAAAGAATTGCAATATGTGCATGTATGGAATATAAAGTAATACAAATTGAACCGAAATAATACACATCACAAAGAAAATCGATTATACATATAAATTTTTGTATTGAAATCAATACAATTTTGCAATTCATGGTTAATTAAGTAACAAGAAGTGAATGTGTCATTTTGTGGTGCACATTACAAATAGCCATATAATTACATAATCTCCAAACAGCACTTACCTGCTCTCTCTCTCTTGCTGTCCTCTCACTCTCTTTCACTCCATTTGCTTTCCTTCTTCTTCAACTATTAGCACCCTTCTCCCTTTTTTACTGTCAAAGCTTTTCAGGTTCTTTTCACCTTCTTCCCCATTTCATTTAAACTACTTAGAAAATTCCTTTCCTTTTGTAAAGATGTATTCTTTTTTCATTTTTGAACTTATTCATGCATGTTTTTTTCCACCATTTGTTGGTATTGACTAGTGGGTATCTGGGTTTTCCTTTGTTTATGGTTTTAGCAACTATAGAGCTGTTAAATTTTCATTCTTTAGTAATAGTTACTAGTTCAATGTAGTTTTCTGCTCAATTTCATTGTTTTGACCAATTTTACTTGAACTCTAGTGTACATTAGAGCCATTGGTTGTGCTTTCACTTTTGATTTTGAAATTAGAACTTAGAAGTAGCTAATTGATTCTCAACTGAGCTCAATTTGTTGAAGTTTGAGATTTGGTGCTAGTGTTGAAGCAATGCAGGCAAGCTGTTTGATGTTATTACTAGTGGTATTAAGTGCTTTTGGACAGTCAGATTTTGAGGCACTTTTGGAACTAAAAAAGGGTGTAGAGAAAACCCCATCTAGGGCGGTTCTTGATTCATGGGATTCTAAATCCTTAGCCTCTGATGGCTGCCCTGAAAACTGGTTTGGAGTTGTCTGCATTGATGGAAATGTAGCTTCCATTACTCTAAACAATCTTGGTCTTGTTGGAAACTTCAGTTTCCCAATTCTTACTGGTTTCAAAAAGCTTCAAAACATATCAATTTCGAATAATAAATTGATGGGAACAATCTCAAACATTGGTGCCATTGAGTCCCTTGTGTACTTGGATTTGTCCTGTAATAGATTCCATGGCTTTTTGCCCTCAGGCATTGTGAGTTTAAAGAATCTAGTGCTTTTGAATCTTTCTTCAAATAATTTCCAAGGCACGATTCCTCCGAGTTTCGGGAATCTTGACAAGTTGAAGTATTTAGATTTGGGGTCTAATAGCTTTTCCGGAGATGTAATGAATCTTTTTGTACAGTTAGGAAGTGTGGCTTATGTTGACTTAAGCAGAAATCAATTTAATGGTTCTTTGGATTTAGGGCTTGGAAATGGTGCATTTGTTTCTTCGATTCGGTATTTTAATGTGAGCTGTAATTCCTTGGTTGGAGAGCTCTTTGCTCATGATGGAATGCCGTTTTTCGACAGTTTAGAGGTGTTTGATGCTAGTAATAATCAGTTAGAAGGTGAAATACCTAGTTTTCAATTTGTGGTATCTCTTGAGGTTATTAGGCTTGGAGGCAATCGATTTTCGGGTTCTCTAGCTGAAGCTATTTTGCAAGACAATTCTATGGTGTTGTCTGAACTGGATCTTAGCCTCAACCAACTTGAAGGTATTTTAATTTCAAAACTTATGTTTGAGTTCCTAAAATGTTGTGAACTACTAATTTAAGATTGAAATATTTAAAATTTATTCGAACATTGAAAATGAACACAAAACCATATAGTGAACCGGTCCTATATATAGAATGCCTAACGTAGTTTCTAATGTATTTGGAGAATTAGTTAGAGATACATATTTGTTGGTTTAAGGTTCAATTAGTTAGAGACATAGTTGTCAAAGGCGTGCCCGAGGCACACCATACTACAAGCGAGGTGGTGTCCCTAAGGTGTGCGCCTCGGTGCGCCTTGGAAGGCTAGATGTTCCTAATTCAATTCCTATCAAGGCTAGAGATTTCTAATGCAATATTCAAATTTTACATACATATGTACATCTAATTATTATCTTAGTTTTTTTATGGCACTGTTATTGCATTTAACTTCACTTTTCAAGCAAATACTTTTTTGCAAATTTTTCGTGCCTAGAGTATCTCGGGCGTGCACCTCGCCTTCGGGCGCGCCTGACCCCTTTGCGCCTCAGTGCGCCTTGCCTTTAACAACTATGGTTAGAGATACATATTTGCTGTGTATTTAAAACTTCAGCTACTTATTTTCGGTTCGGAAATTGACACGTTTCAAAAAACTACAAATCCAGACGAATTTGGCCAAATATGTTGATTTATGGACTTAATTGATACTCAAAGTTCATTCGGGGAAAATTGATCCTTGAAGTAAAACTGAATGACTTGACCCTTTATCAGTATCAGCCTCTAGCTAGTTAGGATATGGCAGGTTGCTCTTTCGGTTTACTGTTAGGTAGGATCATTTTAAACGTGTCATATGTTTTGCAGGTCCAATTACAAAAATCACCTCCACAACTCTGAGGAAACTCAATCTATCTTCAAATAAACTTTCAGGACAGTTACCTTATACTGTTGGACATTGTGCAGTCATAGATCTTAGTAACAACATGCTTTTAGGAGATTTGTCGAGAATCCGAAATTGGGGAAACTATGTGGAAGTTATTCAGTTAAGTAACAACTCATTAACAGGATCTTTCCCCAACCGAACTTCACAGTTTCTCAGATTAACTTCACTCAACCTATCAAACAACTCATTAATCGGCGAGCTCCCAATCAGTTTAAATTCATATCCAGCCCTCGAAAAGATAGATTTTAGCCACAATTTTCTCAGTGGGTCCCTCTTTCCGGGCCTATTCAACTCAACAAGTTTGACTGATCTCAACCTGTCAAACAACAACTTCAGTGGCTCAATCTTGCTTCAGGAAATCGAAAAATCGACTCAAAATTTGTGCTTGGTGTCTCTCGATTTTTCGTATAATGCCTTTGACGGATATTTGCCTCCCGGATTTGGAAAGTTCCGTAATTTACTGTTTCTTGATCTGTCAAACAACAAACTCGAAGGAAAAATTCCGGAAGACCTTCCGGATGGATTGGAACGACTAAATTTGTCTTACAATAACCTATCTGGCGTAATCCCAAATAATTTGATTCGTTTTTCTGATTCGTCCTTCCATCCCGGGAATTCGTTGCTGATTTTTCCGAATTCAACAATATCAAATGGTGCTCCAAGCCTAACCCCGAAGCAACACGGATCTCACCCGAACCATGCTGTTAAGATCATACTGATAGCTGGCACGGTCTGTATTATTTCGATTATTGCCATTTTCTGCATCCTGATTTACTTCAGGACCCGTTCACCTGAACCTGACAGGCAAAGTCTTGACAAGTCATTATCTTCATTTAGTTTCCATCAAACACCGAAACTCGAAACCAACGATCAAGGCGACATGTCATCACTTCAAGTGTCGCCTAAAGATCGACCCGAGCCATTGTCTCTTGTGTCTTCTTTAAGTCCCTCGTCTTCTAATTACGGCCAGAGTCCAGTGGCACTCGAGGTTTATTCTCCGGAAAGATTAGCGGGAAGTTTACATCTTTTTGATGGGTCCTTGGCATTTACAGCCGAAGAACTTTCTCGAGCTCCGGCTGAAGAAATCGGGAGGAGTTGCCATGGTTCTCTATACAAAGCTACACTTGATTCCAACAATGTACTTGCTGTGAAATGGTTGAAAGAAGGAATCTCGAAAGGACGGAAAGATTTTGCTAGGGAGTTAAAGAAACTTGGAAATATCAAACACCCGAATTTAGTTTCGGTTATTGGTTTCTACTGGGGCCCGAAAGAACACGAGAAGATGATATTATCGAGCTATATAAACGGACATTGCTTAGCTTTCTATCTTCAAGGTAAATTTATCTCATTTCCGAGGTTTTTTTCCAGGCATTGATGACATCTGTCCGAAGTTACAGTTAGGGAGACAGATGTCATCTATTACGAGCACAGATAACCCTCATTTCCGTGCAGTTTGGTCAAAAAGGAGTTGATTTTCTTTTTTTGTGCAGAAACAACACGGACAAACGTTCCGCCTTTATCTCTTGAGGATCGCCTTCGAATAGCTGTTAATGTTGCTGGATGTCTGAACTACCTGCACAACGAGAAAGCAATACCGCACGGGAACATAAAATCGACAAACATTTTATTACAAATTCCCGAAATGAATCCACTTCTCACAGATTACAGTCTACATCGAATATTGACTTCGGCTGGAACAGCCGAACAAGTGCTAAACGCGGGTGCCTTAGGCTATAGGCCACCGGAATTTGCTAGCTCGAGTAAACCGTGTCCATCATTAAAGAGTGATGTTTATGCATTTGGGGTAATCCTGTTAGAGCTTTTAACAGGAAAGAGTTCTGGAGAGATTGTTTCGGCCGAAAAAGGAGCGGTTGATTTGACCGAGTGGGTTCGGTTATTGGTTGAAGAAAACCGGGAAAACGAGTGCTTTGATAGGTTTTTAGGACAAGGAACAAGTGGGGAAGTGTCCAGAGTTGTTGGAGAAGTGTTACACGTGGCATTGAAATGTGTCCTGCCGGCCTCTGAGAGGCCTGACATAAGAACAGTTTTAGAGGATCTTGAGATGATTGTTTCAGTACAAGATTGTCATAAGGAAACATAAAGTTGTAAGCTTTTTAGGTAATATTACTAACCCAATTGTTCAATTTTGTCCCTTTTTGTTTTTCTGATTGGTTTGTTGGTTTGTAACTGTTTATAAGTTGTTTTATGTTTGGGTTTGGATAGGTATTGGTGGTAGATGAGAGGGAGGGTAATAAGGTCATTTTATCCTTTTGGGCTGGTTCATTCTTTTGAACCTATAATTGTGTGCAACTGTATTCTACTATTCTGTATTGATACTGTTTTCATCATTCATAAAAAAAAAAAAAGTGTTTATTAGCCTAATAAAAGTTTTTGACATCTCTTATGTAATAAATATCCTATAATTTTGGAACCTTGAAGATTTGAAACCAAAAGAACTTATGTTTGTTGGCTGGGCTTAACCATGAAGAACAACAAATGCTATGTTCAGCCCAACTCACTTTTGTTGGCTTCTCTTCTTACTCAATTTTTTTTTTTTTCATCTGATTCACCAGAACTTTGCTCCGACTGCATCTCGGGCCGCGCACATGGCTGTGGTGAGTGAGCCTTTCAATAAAGATTTTTTACATTTATTAAGACTCGAACTTGAGACCTTGCTTAAGGGATATCAAGCCGCTTACCACTTGAACCAACCTTTATTGGTTCTATTCTTACTCAATGGAATACTAAAATAGAGATCAAAGTTCCATGTGGTCCATATTAATGACATCTTTTTCATACAGAAGAATATTTTTTTATAAATAAAAACAAAGTGCATAAATTTAACATAAATATAACCTTCAACCAAAAATCAACATAAAAATATGAAGTAGAATACACATGTAATTCCATTTACATAAAATGTATGAGCTTGGTACCAATGGGCGAGAGAGTTGGGGGAAAAAGCAATTGTCCCTAACTTTGGCAATTGTTTTAGATTCATATAGAACGGACCAAGGCAAGAACAAACCTTAATTACATGTTCAGGTTTACATTTTATAATTTTAATGCACAAATCCATCAGATGTTTGAATATAACTTAGACAAACTGTGTTATTAAAAGCCCTCGATTTAAACATGACTGATCAGTGTACACATCCCCTTAGAATTTTATAAACGACAAAAAGAACTCTTCGCGCCTTATGGTATAGTTCGCTGCCTATTTGTGGTATAGTTCGGTTGGCCCATTTAACACATAGTATATACAGTATGTTATTTACTTTGTTACATTCTACTTCTTATTTAAACGAAAGTATTCGCATAGCTCAGTGAACCAACTATATTTGCGATATTACATATGCTACATGTTAAATTGATAAAAAAAAAAAAAAGGAATTGATTCATAACATACATTAAAATAGACAATATGTATGATGTTTATTTCAGTGACAAATAGGCAAACACGTTGAATGCAGTGACTTAAAAGGTTTTTCTCACTTATAAGTAAGACCTGGGCGCGAGCCCGTTAGACCGTAATCCCCCCTTATATGGAGCGGGTTTGGAAAAGAAAATTAGAATAAAGGTTCATCCCGAATCCATCGTATTCCGACCAATATATGTAGTGAGATTGATTTTATTACTAAAATTTTAGTCCGGTCTATCCCGCCTGAATAACATTAAATAAATATATAATTGTGAGTTTATTATATACAATTTTGAATATAACACATTAGGTTAATTTAAATTTCTTATTAAAAATATAAAATCTTAAATTTAATATGTTATATATATCACATTTTTATTTGCAATTTTTAACATATAAGTAGTTTTTTAATATTAAAAAGTTAAAATTTTTTATTAGAAAAATTAACTTATAGGTTGGGATTTAATTATTTATAAGAGCTCGGCTCAGCCCGATCCAACTTTTGTTATAGAGTAAATTTTGAAACAGTAACAGGTGGTTTCACTTATTTGAAAAATGAGTATGAGAAAATTTATTTTTGCAAAATAGGGAATGTGGTTCCAAAAAAAATTGGCAAAAAGAGGAATCCCAATATTAATTTATGTCACGGCATGGATAATCTTCGTAGTTTTTATCCAAAATTTTATGGACCGGTCAATAAAAATGCAATACACATCACTGATAATTTTTGAAATTTTTTCAATAGTGCAAGTAATTTTTTTAAGAAAATCATGAAAAATGGAAAAATCTCCGAAACTTACTCAAATAGTTACGTATAATTAAATAATAAAATTAAATTATGAGAATGTTGAATTAATTAAAATATTTTATGTAACATCACTAGTCAAATATCTTTTGTCCTCTTTTTTTCAATATTTTAAAATCAAAAACCTCATTTTTTTTTAAAAAAAATTTATCAAACCCCATTTCACAAATGACTAAAATTATAAAATATTTTTTTAAAGTTCGACTTAATTTTATAGGTTGAGCCCAATTTGAGCTACTTAATTTTTAGTTAGATTTTAGTTAGATCTGATTGTGCTTTGTATCATAAAAAAAAGTGTAAACTAGAGTAAGAGCAGCCAAGCAAATTGCAATGATTTTTTTTTTTTATAAAAATTTGCTTCATATGAGCTTACAATAGTAACAAAGAAAAACTTTATCCTACCCCACCCGAATGTAAACTCGAACCTGCGATCTCTAAAATAACAACTTCACGATTCAATCACTAAACCAAGCCTCAGCAGAAAGGATTAGGTTGGCAGAAGATTATTTTAAGCAGCTCCTCCAAAAGCTGCCA
Organism: Euphorbia pulcherrima; assembly: GCA_947683365.1. Lineage (NCBI taxonomy): Eukaryota > Viridiplantae > Streptophyta > Magnoliopsida > Malpighiales > Euphorbiaceae > Euphorbia > Euphorbia pulcherrima. The sequence goes on from CANTUS010000002.1 coordinate 18,828,153, forward strand.
TTTGGCCGCCCATCCTTTGTTAATAATCATGTGCCTAACATTCTCTCATATACTCACAAATAATAATTAATTGCTTTTATACTCACCGTAAAGATAAGTGGGCATCACGAACCCTGCGCCAAATGGGTTAGAAATTCTATTTTAATGAGTAACATTTGGAGGGATTATATTGTTTTTTTTATATATTAGAAGAAATACGATAACAACAATACAAATAGAACTGAATAAAAGAATAAAACTTTCTTTGTTAGGAGAAATTTGGAATCAATGATTACAGCTATTCAAATTATAGAGAAAAATTGAGTTTTTGGTGGAACTCTTAAGTAATAGGGTTAGAGATGGGGCTAGAGGACTTTTATCGACCTTATGGTACAAATTTGTCCATTAAATCCATATGTCAACCATATGGTTTATATGTCATATAATTTGTGAACTTTTGTTCCTTGTATTGTGTAATATTATCCATTTAATTGATGTTCTGTGTAACTGTTATCTCTTTATCATTATATTGTAAAATCTCCACTGATAATTAGTGCATTAGGTTATAATATAACACATATAACAGAAATTTAACACACATAAACCAAATGAGTAAACATGTTATACAACTAAAAAAAAATGTCTCTGCTCTTAGAGATGGCCTTAACAAGAATAATTATTTACATGCTTATACTATATATATTGTATAAATTTTGGGATTAATAGAGTAAGTTTTTTGCATTCATTTTGAGAATCAATATTGGAGGAAGAAATAGAGGAGTGATAATTTAGACCTGTTCAAGAAGTTCGTGACCCGTCTAGTCCGTTTAGGCCCGATTCTTATGGGTTGGATTTGGACAAGCAAATATCACTATTGGTCCGCCCACCCAAGCCCGGATAGGCCCGGAAATATTATGGTTTGGGCTTGGGTTTTATGTAAAAACTCAAACCCGACCCGCACCGCTCAAATATGTTTTATATTTTTATTTATATGTTTCTATAAATTTATTAATATTATATATTAAATCAATGTAACATGTTAAAACTACAAATTATTTTTTTTAAGAAAAAAGGGATGGAAAGCCATATTATCCATTTTTTATTAAGCTATAATTAAATTTTCTATCTAAATAAAATATTATTTATGAAAAAATAAAAATTAATATTTACTTGATGGACGCGGTTGGGCCGAGCTTGAGAATAAACTTCTAAGTCAAAGCTCGGCCCGGCCCAAGCCCAAATATTATAGATGTGGGCGCTGGGTTGGGCATCAACATAGCTATTTTTTCTTGGACCGATTAGGCCCGGCCCGCCCATTGTGATATAAGAGTATTGTGTAATAAAATGATATCATTGAAAGTGAGAAAAATTCTATAAAAATGTGGTTTGACCATCCATGATATATGAGAATAAATTTTGGACGATTAAAACGCATCATATTCAAAAGATGAGTGTGACCGAAATAAGGATGCTTAAGTGAATGAGAGGTCATAAAAGAATTGATCAAATTAAAAATGAATGTATCTTTATAAAATAAAAAAGAAATGAATATATATATCAAAAACTTGGTGCAACTTGTATTATAAATAAATTGAGAGAATGTTGATTTATTTCAATTTATCCTAGGATAATGTTTACAAGTATCTATATTAAAAATAGTGTAGAGATCCTGTGCTCCATAAAGTTGGAGGAGGCAAATATACTTGGAATGAAAATTACAATTTCACTGATTGGTCTTCCCATCAACATTTTTACGTTGGAGATTGGCTTTGTGACTTCCATTTTCCCCCTCTTGTTAATTTTATTTAATTATCTAGTAACATTTCCTCGTTTCGTTTCCGTTTTCGGAAACCAATAGAAAACATTTCCGAAATATTCTTGTAAAAAAAAGTTGGAAGCCCGTTTCCTTATGATTAGGAAAAAGTTAGCCTCAGTTTTCTCGTCCTCTAAACTAAAATTTATTTTTCGATTAGTGCTTTCGAAAACATAATTTGCATCTTTCATAATGCAATCGTGTTTTTATATTTTTCGTGTTATTCTTGTATTTTCTATAAAAAAAATATCATTCATAAATATCACCTCGAATTTTACTGTTTAAAAATTTTCCTTTTGTTTTCAAACTTGCATTTTTTAAACGTGAGTTTCCTGGTATCCGTTTCTGTTGTACTTAATTAATTATAAGCGAGATTAGTAAACTAATATGTTTATTTTTTTTTTTGTTTCTTGTGAAGATTTTGGATTTAACAAGAAGAAAAACAATGTGTTGGAGGTGAACGAGACAAGCTATGAGAAGTGCAATGAGAAAGGCTTCATAGCAAACATAACAAGAGGTGGGAGAGACGTGTTCAATTTGACTGAAGCCAAGACTTACTGTTTTCTTAGTGGTTTTGGGTTTTGTCCAGAAGGTGTACTAGTTAATTAGTCAATCCTCTATTTATATGTTTTGGGTTTATTTCCCATATATTAATGGACAAGTTTAGTCATTTATAACTTTTAAGTAATTCATATTTGACCAACATATGTTCTTCCAATCCGTTTATATTTGTTCTAATCAATCTACTTGAATTATAAAAGTATTCCAAATAAAGATTACACTTTGGTCCAATGGCAATTGTAAAATATTTGCCTAACTACCTAGTACTTGCCTCATACCCTTACGCTATTTATTTAAACTTGTGTTCTTCATTAAGTCACCATTATGGTAAATGAACTTTTCAATTTGTATGATTTTTTTTATCAAACTTGTGTTCAAATTTAGTATCACAGTAAGTAATAATAGCAATACACATACTATCATGTAAACCATAAGTCTACTATTACTATTACCAATAAGAGTTAGTCCAAGTGATAAGCGGCTTAATATTACTTAAGGAAAGTATCAAATTCGAGCCTTAGTGAATGCAAAAAATCCTTATTGGAAGACTCACCCACCTCAGCCAGGTGCGCGACCTGAGTCGGATCTGAATGTAGTCAGAAGAAAGCTCCAGTGAACCAAATAGACAACCAAACAAAAAAAAATACTTCCACTATTTATGCCATTTAGATAAAAAGCAGTTTATATTTCCTGGCAATTAAACCGGTCATCCTAAAGTTTTCACGAGATTAACCAAGGGAAGCCCAATACCCAGATGCAAATTGTAGGGAACATTTAACCCCAAATAAAACACAATGACCAAAAGGGACACTAATATATAAAGCCAAGTAGAAAGACCGTGTCAACTGCAGCTTTCTTTCTTACAAATAGTTGCCAAAATAAATAAAAGCATATATATAGCATTTATCCTATAATAAACTGAGACTACACTATCCATAATGCAGCAAAATTCCCAAATGACAAAACATAAGTTATCACTTGCCTTTACTTACAAGCAGGCAGCAGCAGAGCTACAAAAACAGCATTAACTCTAAACTGCATCAAAAACCAAAGTCATAGAATAGTAGCTTAACTTAAGTTGCAACCACGTAAACATGCAGAGACTTATCAGCAAAAGAACATAGAACTTGAGACTGCATCGTTCAATTTTGGCAGCTGTGGGACTGGAGCCACCCCCGGTTTAGTGACACCCCCATGGCTCGATGACGTCTCCGATGCTTCATCAAATTTCATGAACTGAGTCATCTGTGTGGCTGCCAAATGAGCATAGCACACCGGAGCAACTAAACAAACACCACAAGTCCAAACATAAGAAAACAACTACACACCGAATCATTAAAAGAAACAGGAGAGTTCAGCAAGGCAAGTGTATTTACCAACAGAAATTGCAGTTGTGCTGCGTTGGTACCTGCAATTATGACCAGAAATATCATTTCAACCATTTCCAGATACTAAAGCTTTTTATTTAACAGCAACAGGGTGAATAAACTATGGATTTACTCACACATATGAAAGGGAATGCACAAGCTCCTGAAGGTCGTCTGCAGAGAACCCAACCTGGTCTAATAGAACATGGTAGTGCGTGGGCCTTGTAGTTCCCTGAATAGCAAAGAAAGAAAACAAGGATAAAACACACAACACTAACAAAATTCAAGCATTTGATACTCACAATCATTCCAGCATGTGCACAGAGATAAAAGTCGTTGGTCTTTGGATGGCAGACTTTATTGTCAATTATGGTCCCTGAAAAATAAAGAGAAATCATAAGAAATTAAGTTAAGATCCATTGATCAATAGTATAAATAGCAAGAATTTGGAGGTTACCAGGTGGGACATTCTCAGGAGCCCCGGGTTGAAAGAACTTTGTATGGTGATTCTTCTGTGCAACGATCACCACAAACTTCGGGGACCAATTCTCATCAAGGAACTTGCATGCCTGGGGAAAAAAGTCAAACTAGTTTTTCAAACAATGTAACAGAAGAAACCGACTGTCAAAGTACATTTGAGGGAATATCAAACCTCCATTATCTGATCGAGTTCAACATTCAAAACTTGGGTGAATTGTGATTCGCTGACCCCATCCCTACACATAAAAGTAAAACAATCATGACTTGATAGAACTAAAAACCAGTATTCAATACAATCAAACAGTATGCCATCACCACAAGGCAGTACTGCATTTAATGAAAAAAGAAGGCGTAGATTAAATAATCCAAAAACTCGAGACTTCGCAAAAATTTTGACCACTGTATGAAATTTGATTTTATGATAAATGGTGTGCAGCCAGAACCAGTTGAAGTATTCAATGTGAACATCTACAATCAATTCCACAGAAATTACCTGAATATGATAATCTGTTCAGGCTTCCTTTTCCCTGAACTAGTGTAAAAGTCTAGCAGAAGTTCCCTGTAAAAAGAACAAAAAAATCCATAATCAGCAGAATTCCCTGTTAGGTCCCAAAACTATCATATGTCGATCAATTTGAAAATGGTGTCTGGCGAACAACATTTTTTTTTCTAGGCTTGTAATTTAATTAACATAATTCAACCATGATAAAGAACAAGATCCTACCTCACCATACCGTCATCCCTAGTCTTCCCATCATCTTCAGGAACTGGCTTGTACAAGGAGTCAATCATTTCCACCTTAGGAGACTGTGTGCGCACAGATGCCCTATATTTAGATATCAGTGGCCATTCCCTGGAACTGACTACCTAAAATTTGCAAAAAAAATTGCAATGGGAGGAAAGGTACATTAGAAATGAAGAATGTCCAATCTCAACATTGTCAAGTATATAAGAACAAAAGCAAATCAAGTAGTAATATAATATACCGCAGCAATTGATGGCACATCAGAATGGCCAGGGGAGCCATGAGACACATCCATTCCAATGATAATAGTTGGAACCTTAGATACAAGCGGAATGGAAGGTGAATGTTCGACTGCCAGCATTGAATTTAGTCCACCCAGCTAAAATTATGAAAGAAGAGACGGATCAATAGGTTAGCCATTGCAGAAGAGGGGTTAGGAATAAAATAATACACTCACTTTCGCGTTAATCTTTAGAAGGACATTTGTTATATACTGATCATTAACCCTCTGGGGCGCAATGCATTGAGTCACAATCCCAAAATCTGACAAATTCTTCTTCTTCCACGGACCTTGGAAATTCAACAAAATTTTAGTTAATCGTGGATCACCCCACAAGATAAGTAAATCATTAAATAACAAGAACATGGCCTTTAGAACCACCATAAATGTCAGAATTTTTCCTCTCTGGAAGAATGCAGAGGAGAAACTTTGGCATGCCGGGAAGTTTGGACATTAGCTCCTCAAACATCTTTTCCACTCTAACTGTTGGTGGGGCTCGATTGAACTGCCGATTCTCCTCAAGTACTACAGCAGGTTTTTCAATAGGCTACAAAACATAGAAATGAAAAATCAATTTAACTGTTTACATTCATTATTCATTAGTATAATAAGAGCCAACTTACAATTCCTTTCATGCCTGCACACTTCTGCAGAGTCTCTACAAGACCTCTGGTATCACATCTAGCAGAGAAGTTAACAACAGCCCACCGCTCTATCTTGGAAGGGTTCACAAGTTTCTGTGTAGAAATTTAATGATATTGTCAGAAAGGAAATAGTAATTATGGTCACAAGCAAAAGAGAGTTACACACCTTGTTATTAAAATTCCAGCGACCATTTCGAGGGAAGAAATCCTCTCCGTTGCCTACTTTTAGCTGTTGCAAAGTGAGAATAGAATTGGTGAATTTTTTAAACCAATCTTCAGTCACTCTATAATAAAATGACTAAATTATAACCAAAAGCAGTATTAGAGAAATACCCTGGGAGCTGACAAAACTCGGCCTTCAACTTGTGCAAAGCTAGAGCTGATGGAGATACCACAAGACTTGAGCATGGGCTCAGCATCATAGTTGCTTCTTTTCAAAGCCTGGAGAAAAATTTTAATATATAACTCAGCTTAAAAGAGTCAGGGATGTGGAAAAAAAAAACCACCAAAGCCACTTACATTGGTTAAAGTAGCTATCCTTTCTAGTGGCTTTTGCCTGGATTTCTCCACCAAAGAAGCCCTCTGCAAGTTGTTCAGTGATTTTGTGTATCGTTGCAACGACACCAAATTACAAAGCTGGAAGAAAGGGAACAATTTAGCAACATAAACACCATATTCAACACATAAATATACAAATAACTTTAATGGCTAACCTCAATGGGAATAAAAGTAGGCCTCTTAGGCTTTCCAACATTGATGCATGGGAGATCAGCAGAATAGCGCAAATCTATTTTTCTATGATTAACAAAATAATCATAAACTGTAATTTCAATCGTCTCCTTCTCCACGCCACCCTCACTCCTTTGCTTCAATTCAAATCTACATAAACAATGACAAGCTAATTAACTGCTACTTTTTAACATAGACTGAGCAAAAAACAGTCAAAAAGAAAAAAAAAATTAGAAAGGAGAAAAGCTTTATATACAATTGCTCTTTGCAGGGTCTGTCTGAAAGACCATTTATCTTGTACTCCTGATTGGAGGGCCTTGCCGTGATCCTCAGATTTTTCAAGGTTCTCTTTGCCTGTTAAGAAAGAGTGCTATAACTCAAATATCCAAAAGGTAGCAATCGGAATAGCAACAAAACAAGGAAAGCTAATTACCTTAGCCCAATCAACCTCGAAGGGGTCTCTGACCTTCTGGTTGGAAATCAGAAAATCCACAACAGGACCAGGTTGCACAATCATGGTAGTGGATACATCTGCATAAGAAGGCAACAAGTAAATAAAGATTCAGAAAAACCAAACATCATGGAACAATAGTGAAGCACACATACCAATATTGAGAGACAAGCCTCCCTGAGTGGTCCTAAAGCTTGTGTGGAATCCCCTACAACCCAGGACACCACCTCCAACATCTGTGAAATTTTTCGGATCATTGTGAAAGAAGTTCTGGCGAACTAGGAGGCAGCCTCTGCATAGATATTTCAAATTATAATTTAGGCAGAATTAAGAGACATGAAATGAAATTGCTAAAGGTTTCATAACTGTAAATATGAAATGAAATTGCAAAAGGAAAGTTCCATTAACTGTTTAGCAGCATGCTGGCGCAATATAATATCAAGTACCCTAATGGCTTCTTGAGCTTTTTCTGATTCTTGTCCTTTTAAAGCACTTGCTATGGCTTGCATGGGAATTTCACGGGCAAAACTTAACTCCACTTTGAAAGTTTTCGACTGGAACTGACGCCGAATTCTTTTTCTATCACCATCATCATCATGTCCATTAGGGCTTGTATTTCCATTATTCCTGCCACATAAAAAGGAATGCATCAGTAACAAAAAAAATGCAAAAACTTTTCTAAAACTCAAATCAAAATCCGCCCCCAACCTGCTAGATGGGGCATCTGCCAGTACAACATCAAACTCATGTTTTTTCTGAGGGAGTGCACCAAGAGTAAACAGGCTCTTTTCTCCATCATAAGCAAACTTCTTCCCATTCAACTCAGAATCATAGGTTTCCTCCAGGCGATCAATTAACTTTCTTCCAATACCTTTGCTCTCAACAGGTCTACCATCTTCATAAAATAGGGAAACCTGTTTAGGCAAACCACAAGTTGAATAAGAACATAACTAAGACCATAGAAAAGGAATCATTAACAAAACAATCTGAAACATACACTATACAGGGAGAAATGCCCGTCGAGATTAGTCATATTGACTTTGAAGTGATTTGTTAGCAAGGGAATCTTTTGGCCCTTTGTACCAAGGCCACGCCTAGCCATAGGAACCCTAACAACCTTATCCTTCACGGGCTCAGACACTGCTCGTAATGGAACAACATCTGGTGGAACAACTGGTGGAGGAGGTGGTAAAGATTCATGTGCGCCATTTCCATTTGGTTCAGGTGCATCCATTTTCTATGAAAACAACAAGGATAAAGAGAAAAAAACGAGGCTCAATTTAGAAAAACATTAAAGCAAGCAAGATACTCAAGCTACCTTTACCCATCTAAAATAAGAGCAAACTGTAACTACAACATTGAGGAAAACAACTCAAAAAGAACATGCAACATGTGAATACAATGTCATAATATTAACTCGGAAAAGTATCCACAATATTTATAGACTCGCGCAGCCAATAAAACACACTAAACACAGAATGTTTGAGGTGACTAAGCTTATCAATCAGTACAAAAGATGTGAACCCACAAAAAACAGAGTGTGTTAACTGTTAAGTAAAACACACTAAATGCAAAGAATGTTAATCAAATGACAACTCAAAGATTCAAATCAAAATCTAGGATTCCTAAGATACGATTCACCTAATTAAGATTCAAATCAAAGTCTATGATACAGATATCAAGGTTTCAAAGAACGCTAAAAAAATGTAGTATATTACGAAAAAAAAAACCCAACCAAAGCAACTAAATTTTTTAAATACCATGAAATAATTAAGTTGTTTTCCCAAACAGCACATAAACAGATCGTCAAAATATAAAATCAAATCTTAAAACAAAAAAACCAACTTCACAAACCCTAACAACATCAAACACAAAACCAAAAAAAAAACGACTCCCTTGCCAGGAACACTACATGCAATACCAGCACTCAGAACAATCTTACTATTTGTCAAAAGAAAAACAAAAATACATCAATATGACAGGTCAACAACATCGACAGAGAATAAAAAAGAGACACAAAAGGTTCCATCAGAGCCGCAAATCCATCAAAACACAGCGAATAGAATCTACATATATAAACCAAAACTACATGCATCATACCTTGAAAAAACCCCAAAGCAGAAAAGAAAACCTAAGTTTCTCTACAAAATTGTTCAAAATACACAAAATAAGCTGAGCCTAGTTCTACATTGCAGAGTATGAACAAACAAATAACAAAATCACAGCCTCGCCACCAGAAAACCATCGAAACCGAGCTCAAAACTTCAGAAAAAAAACGGAAAAAAACTAAAAACAGCGTAAGAATTTCACTTACAGCCGGAGAAGCCTGAGAAATCGAAAGCAAAACGACAATGGAGAATTCCAAAAACCCTAGAAAGTCAAAGAGAGAGGTCTGTGTACAGTGTCAAATTGCGAGATCAATTCATATATAAAGTCCCATGACCTTTTGTTTCTCAGCTCTACCTGCAAAACATCTCAACCGTTGATCATTTTGATTGGCCTTGATATACTGTTTCAACGGCTCTGATGTGTCCTAGAATTTGAATCAGCTGATGACCCACATTCCGAAACGTACGGTTATGTCACGCCTCGGTTCTCTCGTGCTCTGGGAAAATTGTGAAATGACTATTTTAGCCATTGTAAAATTTTGGATACCCAAACTGCCCTTGTTGAACACGTAGGTGGTTGAGGATAAGGTTGAATATTGTTGAGGGGAATTTTGGTGTTTTCTTAGGGGTGAGTGAAGGTCATCTGTGATTTGACCGTCACAAAGTTAGGTGACAGAATGAGTTGTTAATGAAAATGGAAATTATGGTACTAGAAATGGAAATAAATAATCTGTGTAAAACAAAGTAGCTTGAATTTTGGAAAAAAACAACATAGGTCCTTATTGTTTTTTTTATTTCCAATATGACACGCAAAATATTTTTGTGTGTGTATACCTCAATTGGGGAAAATTATTACATGTTTATTAGTCTCCTCTTATGTTCCTCATTTTTTTTTAGCATGTGACAACTTTTATTATTATTTTATTATATTTTAAATTTATATTCTTACTTTTTATCTTATCTCTCTTATAAATTTGTTATATATTAAAAAAAATGAGTGACGGATATGAAAGAGGATATCAAATTAGAAAAAAAATTATAGGGTGCACCGGATCCTTTTAAGTCCTTTTAGGATCAAGGGTTGAAAATTAATGAAAAGATATATAATTGAAAAGAGAAAATAATTAATTAAGTCTCCATTAAATACCAATCTTTTAATTATTTAATCCTAAAAAGACCCGATCCACATGTAAAAGCCTCAAATTAAAGATATCTGATTTTTCCCCAGAAGTTTATTAGTTTAAAGTAATTATTATAAAATCAGTAATAATCATCAAATTATACTAACAGTATATTTTTATATATTTAGAATTGTATTCTAACAATTCGAAAGGCTAACAATTCGAAAGGTAAACATTTATTCATATATAGGGCTCATTTGGTTTAACCATTGATATTTGTTGTTTTATTACCAAAAAAAAATTGATATTTGCTGTTTTAGTTATTGTTTATGCATTAAATAGATAAAATATACTCCCTCTATTTTTTTTAAAATAGGTATTTTAGCCTAAAATTGAATTATCAAAATACTTGTCATTTATTTTTTTAGGTGCTTTTTTTATTATTCTTTCAACTATATCCTTAGCATTAATTGCACTTGTATTGAAAAATTAAGGCATTAATTGGAGATACAAGGGTAAACTAGTATTTTCATATCATTAATAAATGAGTTTATTAAAAAGTGTAAAATTTGTAGGAAGATAAATAAAAAAATATGAAGGGAGTAGTAAATTCATAAATGCCTGATATTTTATTTAATTGTTATCTCGAAAATTAATGATTTCATAAATTTTTAACTTATTTATCCCAGATTTCATTTAATTGTTAACTAATGTAGATTGAATGTGTCTGTCATATTTAATTTTCATTTAATTCCCAGTTATGCTGTAATAATTGGAAGTAAAATTGGTAGCATTTCGAAATCAAATAAGTTTATATCCGTACGATTTCTCTAAGAGCATCTCTAATAGATTGTGGGTTTTAAATTGATGTGGCATGTGAAATAGAAATTCAAATTGATGAGATGTCAAAATAAACAAGAAATTCTAAAATCTAACTATTTAATTAGTAATTGTATTTTTTTAAAATAAAATAATAGTAAAAAAAATTAAACAACTTATTAGATAACCTCTAATCATTAAAATATTATTATTCAATCTTCTATTTAATTGTCTATTTATGAAAGATCAAATAAATAATGTTTAAAATTTAAATGACACCTCATATTAGAAAGAATAATTAGAAGATCTATTAAAGAGTACTTTTTGAATTCAATATCCATTTTTACTTATGTGTTAAGAAGAGAACTAGAATAAAACATGTATTGGAGATGCTCTAAATATGGCGTGGGAGTGTTGAAGAGCTAATACTTATATATGTGCATATCAATAAATTTGCTATTAAATTAAATTGTTTAAAATAATATTCCCTCTACATTTGAATTACTATAATTGAAATATTGAATGCAAGTTTATAGAAATTGTATTCTTACATGATATTGATGAATTTGCAGGTATTTTATTATATAAATCATTAATTCATTAAAAATATTGTGGGTCTATTTGTATATCGATTTTATTAGTAAGATCATCTCTAATAGATTGTGGGTTCTAAGATGATGTGAAATGCACAATATAACTTCAATTTAATGAGGTGTTAAAATAGATAAAAAAAATTTAATTTAGCCATAATAAATTATCTATTTAATTAGAAATTGTATTTTAAAAAAAATAAAATAATAGCAAAAAACAATAAATATCAAACTCAAGAGACAACATTGTTGAACGTGGAATTTGGTTTTTTGATAAGAAACCACTAGTAGCTAGGCCATGGGCGGGTGATTATGATGTTCTTCATGGTGTTAAATATGTCCATATTTGGGTGCGGTTTCCCGAGCTATCTGTGAAGCATCAGAATGATCGATCCTTGAGTGCTATCAGTAGACTATTAGGCACTCCATTAATGACAGATAAAATCACGAAGGAACGTACATGGTTAAACTTTGCTCGAGTTCTTATTGAAGTGGAAATTGGAGATAGTTTGGTAGAAGAAATTCATTTTGTTAATGAATATGGGCAATTGGTTGATCAAGCTATAAAATTTGAGTGGTTGCCGGTTAAATGTCAATGTTGTCATTACTTGGGACACCTTGAGAGTTCCTGTAGGAAGAATGCAAAAATGGAGTGGAAGCCTAAAGCAACAGTGACTGAGCCTCCTATTTCCCCTGTTGTGGCTCCTATTCCATCTCAACCCACTTCTACCGCCCCTTCTCAGGCAGCTGCTAATTTGGAGGTTGGCCCTTCAAATTCTAAGGTCTTGCTTTCTAAAGATAAGGATACTTGGATTACGCTTTCTAAGAATAAGAAGAAGAAAAAGGGAGTTCTGCAACCGATCCCGACCACTGGTAATAAGTCTACTTCTCTTCCTATTGATGGGTTGCCTTCTAATCTGGAACATTAGAGGTTTAAATAAAGTAAATAAGTGGTGAGCCTTTCAGGCTTTGTGTTCTGCAAATAAAGTTGAAATGTGTGTTGTTTTAGAATCGAAATTGAACAAAGTGTCTGTTCAGAGTTTTATGAATAAGTCTCAATTTGCTCTTTCCTTGGTCTATGGTTTACATATGCTAAGCCATTAAAGGGTTCTTTGGGAGCAATTGAATTCTTGCTCTAGCTCTTCTCCATGGTTGATCGGTGGTGACTTCAATACCTTTTTCTCTATGCAGGATAAAATGGGGGGTAATCCAGTTAATTTTTCAAATATAGATGATGGCATTCAATGGCTTCAAGATGCTTCTCTAGAGGAGGTAAAGTGTATGGGTCCTAGGTTTTCCTGGTCTAATAGGCAGCTGGCTGACTCTAGAATATACTCCAAGCTTGATTAGATGTTTTGCAATGAACAGTGGAATGATGCTTTCAACACATGCTTTACCTCTTATCGTTATGACCTTATTTCTGATCATTGTTACATGTTAATTAAGTGTATTTGTTCGGAGGAAACTAGTCCTAAGCCCTTCCATTTCTTTAACATGTGGATTGATCACCCTTTATATAGCAAAGTAATAGCGGAAACCTGGTGTTGAACCAAGCACGAGTTTGGACTGACTCAGTGGATGACTCAATAGTGCTTAAGTTTTGATCATAACAATTAAGTTCAGTTTGAGATAATTAAATCAATAATGATGTTAAAATAAATAATCTATGGTTTTAAGGGAGTTAGTAAATTCAAGGGTAGAATTTCAAGTCTTCGCTGACCTAGCTATTTAGTTTAACTCTGAGTGGTTTCTGGGCTAAGTATCTACTTGGTCGCTGACTTAGTAATATTCACTCAACACTTGATATTTAGATTTTGGTTTAACTATGTGCATTTCATTTTATCATTTCAGCTGAGTTACTTTGAGTCCGTCAACGCTGCTGACCTTACCTTTTAAGGTAAAAAGGTATCTTTATTTGTAGTGTTGCTTTTTGCAGGAACATTAATGAGACAAAGATAAAAAGAATTAATGCCTTGACAAGACACAAAATTATGAAGAAAATGACAAAGTCTTCCAATGCAAAGCTGCATCAAGTCAATTGCCACTTCGGGTAATTCTGTACATCTACCAACCTTATATCGCGCACTTTACAACATGTCAGAAAACTAGAGGGAATAGGATGAAGACACGTGGTAAGTCAGCGCGAGTTCTCTTTAACAGAAGACTGGCATAAAACGACAAAGATTTTAAATTGGAGCTCAAATTTTAATCTAATGGATTGAAATGTATTTCACAACGATGCAATTCTATTGCTTAACGGATCAATTTGAAGAAGCAATGGGTGAATTACTGAGCTGTCAACTTCAGAAGATGTCAAGACAAGTTCAACAGCTACTTTCTCAATCCAACTATAAAAGGATCAAGAAGGCAACTGTTAGAACTTGGTGATTACACCTGAATTTCCTACATGCAAAAACTCTGTCAATTTATAAGCTTTAAAGGAGTTCCAGCAAGAAAGCACAACTTAGCTAGAATCTACTTAGAACAAGAGAGAATAGATTAGATCAATCAATTGTAATATTAGATCATTTGTAACTGGATCAACGTTTCTATAAGTTGAATCCAACTCTTGTTTAAACTCTTATTGAGTTATTGATAGAAGAGGGTATTCTAGTCAGCGGGTGAGCGATTGCAGTTTGGAGGGTACTTATTATAAATAGGGAATTTGTGAAAGGCTTCTCCGCCTAGGGTAAAGGAGTTGAGATTAGTGGATTAAAGCCGAGACACTCTCTTAGGACTGGATGTAAGCACAGGTTGCCGAACCAGTATAAAAATCTCTGTATCCTTTACTTAATTGCATTTTCCAGTCTTTTCACTCAGCCAGCTGACCTCACTCAGCAAAGCCATAATTATCGCAAAAAAATTTTACAAGTTTTTGAGTGAGTCATTCAACCACCCCTCTGACTCATTGAGTGTACGCATAATGACCAACAAGTGGTATCAAAGCAGTTCTCATTTCACAGATTTCATAATCTGTGAGACAAAAACCATGGCGTATAAAGGAGAAACCAGTGGATGGGCTTAAGCTTATATTCTGCCTGAAGGCATATCAGTTATCAGGCCTCCAATGTTTAATGGAGAGCATTATACTTACTGGAAGAATAGAATGATTAATTTCATTTAGTCCTAAAGTATGCATGCTTGGATGGCCATTATAGAAGGGCCATATGTTCCATCACATGTGAAAAATAGAGTACGTGTTGACAAGTACTCTATTGAATGGGATAATAATGATTTGGCCAGACTTAGGGAGAATTCAAGTGCTATCATCTATCTTTATTGTACTCTAGATGCTACTGAGTTTAATTGCGTTTCAGGATGCAAAATAACCAAAGAGATTTGGAAGAAGTTGGAAGTAACTTATGAAGGTACTGATAAGGTGAAAGAGTCCAAAATCAATATCCTTATGAGGGATTATGAGTGGTTCCACATGAAGCCCAAGAAGGATATTTCCAACATGAATACCAGGTTCATGAATATAGCCAATGGGCTAAAAAGACTTGGCAAGACCTTCACAGAAGAAGAGACAGTCAAGAAGATTCTCAGAAGCTTGACTCAAGATTGGAAAGCTAAAAAGAGTGCTATTGAAGAGGCTCATGATTTGAAGACCTATAAGTTTGATGAGCTAATTGGAACTCTGGTGACTCATGAGATGTCCTTGAAGCAGTATGAAGATGAGTCCAAAAAGCACAGGTCCAAAGGGAAAGAGAGCTTAAGTAGAGCTGTTGTTCTAAAAGCTGATGATGATGTAGAAGAAGAAGATTCCTCTGAGGAAGGATATTCAGAGGATAAAAACGAAGAGATAACTCTGATGACCAAGAATTTTAGGAGATATCTGGTTAAAGATAAGAACTTTCAAAAGTTCACAAAGATAGACAAGTATAAGAAGGGAGCAATTGATAGACCACGAAATGAATTCAACAAAGAGCATAACAAAGACATTAAATACTTTGAATGTGGTGAGAAAAGGCATATTCAGTCAAGCTGTCCTAAGGGTAAGAAGGACAAGTTCAAGAAGAAGAAGAGTAAGAAAGCCCTTACTGCTACCTAGAGTGACTCTGAACAAGAGTCATCATCCTCAGATGAAGAGGCACATGATTCTGCCAATGTGTGTCTCATGGCTAAGGATGATCTAGTTCACTCAAAGTTAGCTGACCAACCAACTACTTCCACTGCCAGACAATCAGCTAACCAAAGCAAAGATAAAGGAAATAACTCTGAGGTAAATTCTAAACCCCCATTATGTTCCGATGAGCTTGCTGCAGTACTTAATGATGTCATTAATGTGACTAAGAAGTCAACCAAATACATCAAAGTACTTCAGAGGAGGTGTGATGATCTAGAAGATGTTAATTCTTCTACATCACTTGATATCCTATACCTGATGGAAAAAGCTGAGTGCCAAAATGGATATAACAGCAAACTCACTAAGAGATTGGATGAGCTAGCTGCTGAAGTAACAGCTTTAAAAAAGGTGTGGGTCCCTCCTTAACCTAGCAGGAATACTCAGAGTAACCATACTTACCACTCTAAGAAGGTTTGTAAAAAGAGTAAAGTGAGCAGGCCTAATCCTAAGGCCGCTTGTAGTTTTTATGGTAAGCCAGGACATGCTACAGTCATATGTAGGCATAAAAATGGTTACTATAATGAGTATGACTGGTCAAGGATGACCACCACTAACAAGGGAGGACCCAACTAGAAAAGGCATGGGTACCTAAGAAAACTTGATTGCTTTGTAGGTGAGCCTGATATCCACTGATGACAGCATAATGTGGTTTTTAGATAGTGGATGGTCGAGGCATATGATAGGTGATGAAAAGCAATTCATTACATTAAACCGAAGAAGAAATGGAAGTGTCAGTTTTGGAGACAACAAGAAAGGAAAGATTGTTGGCAATGGCATAGTAGGAGTCAAGCCTTCAATTGATAATGTGTCTTTCGTGAAAGGCCTAAAGTTCAACCTGCTAAGCGTTGCTCAGCTGTGTGTCAAAGGCAGGAAAGTAATATTTGAATCATCGGGCTGCTCAGTCATTGATGGTAACTCTGACCAAACTATTCTTTATGCTCCTAGAATTAATAATGTTTATATGTTTGATTTATCCCCCGGCTCCAATGATATATGCTTAGTTTCTAAGGAGGAAAATTCATGGCTATGGCACAAAAGGTTAGGACATATCAATATGACCAATCTGTCCAAATTAGCCAGAAATAGACTTGTTGAGCGTTTACCCAATCTAGCCTTTGAAAAATATAGACTCTGCTTAGCATGCCAACTTGGGAAATAATTTAGGAAGAACTTTAAAGCATTAGTTGGTATATCTTCTTCTCATCCCCTTGATCTTCTACACATGGATTTGTTTGGGCCTGTTATGCCAACAAGTCTAGGTGGAATGAAATACACCCTTATGGTTGTAGATGATCTGACTAGGTTCACTTAGATTGTCTTGCTAGCAAGCAAAGATGAAACATTTGAATCATTATCTAGGTTGGCTAACTGGACCATGAATGAAAAAGACCTTAAAATTAATAGAATCCGCAGTGACCAAGGAAGAGAATTCGAAAACGGGTAGTTTGAGGAATTCTTTTCCAAGCATGGTATTGACCATAATTTTTCTACTCCTCATACACCTCAGCAGAGTGGGGTTGTTGAGAGAAAGATTAATGAACTTTTTTGTTTCATTAATCTTAAAAATAGAGCAGATTATCAAATTTATATTTTATTGTGTTCAAGTTGAAAATATTTGTAATGTGAATATATAATAAGTGTGAGCGGACGACCTTTTTCCCACCCGCAAGGACCGCGTGAGATGCATAGCATAGGGGGTGGAAAATAACGAGTGCTATGAAGCGAGCCAAGGGATTGATCCTCATTTTAGTTCAATAAAAAGATGGTTTGATGTTAATGTTGAATTTAAGTCCAATTTGCATGTTAAGGGATAGGAGACTTGAAATCCCCGTATTTTAAAATAGAGTCACCACCCGGTTAAGCTCCACTGGGAATTTGGGTACGATATTCCTACTTAGTGGTTAAACCATACCTTAAAATAGAGATTCCAAGTTCGCCGGTTAAGCTCCACTGGGAATTTGGGTACGATATTCCTACTTGGTGGTTAAACCATACCTTAAAACAGAGATTCCAAGTTCGGATTACGTTTTCTATTTTTCATTAGGCTAAGTTAAAAGGTTTCATTCTTTCTTAATCGATATAATCCACCCTATTTATTTGTGTTTTCGATTTTATATGTTGTTATCGCGTTTACCAAGCATTCAAAAGCAGTAAATAAATAATTATTACAGTTATCCAAAAATAAATCTGAAAAATAAAATAATAATTACATGGCTTTCGAATCCTATACATTTTTTCTATGCAATAAGTAAAATACTCGAAGGCCTAGCAAGAATCTAACCTAAATCTACCTGTATAAAACAGTTAGCATAAATAGGACACGTTGTACGAAATATATCACGAAGCATTCATAGTTAGCGAACCAAACAAGACCCGAGTTAGCGAGAACATGGCATATTTCATTTACAATTTATGGAGCCCGGTTGGATGGCTAAATATGGGATTTAATCGGCGTTTGTGAAAAATTCTGTTATATTCGTATTTTAGACTCGATCGTTGTTTTAACCAGATTATTATTGAAAATGCCATATGGTATGGGGTGGGGTCTATTTTTAGAAGGTTCTGGACCTCGTTATTACACTGTATATACTAGCTTCGAAAATTTAAACTAGGTCAGAAAAATAAACGAAATGAAACTGCTGTCCAGAAAGTCATGCCGTCGGCGGCATGGATGATGCCGCCGACGGTCTCAGCTATATAGGCAGACTACATGATTTTCTGGATACCATAAAGAAAGGGTCCTATAAGAAAATAGGGGCCACTAGGGGCAAGTAAGGCCACTGGCGGTTTCAGTTTCTTGCAGCAGTTGTTTTTGGTTGGAAAGCTGCCTAAAACCTACAACTAGGCACAAACAGCAACTAAAACACAATAAATAAAGTAAAATTGAAGCCAAAGAGCTATGAGACTCAGAAATTTTACCTCGGGTCTGTGAATCCACCTCTTCGGGATCCGTATGACAACTCCAGGGAGCTCAAATAATGATTTTGGGAAGTAAGGAGTGATTTAGGCTCTAAGTCCTAATTTTGGTTATTTCTAAACTTAAAAAAAACCTAAATATCAGAGAGTTCAGTAGAGAAAAACCAACAAAAGATGAATTGAATCCTCTTTTCTTACCTTTTCTAAACTTCATCCCACTAAAGCTAGCTAGAATGCCCAAAATTTACTTGAAATCTTGAGTGGTGGAAGATTGGAACCCTTAAAATGGCTGGAGAAATTTGTTTATATAGGCTAAAATCCATTGAAAATTGCCTTTGATCAATTATCCGTCGGATATCAAGCAAAAAGTGCACACAGCTGTCTGTAAAGAAAATGATGCCGCCGGCGGCATGGATGATACTGCTGGCGGTATTAGCGAGGCTGCCAGCGGCCTCGCTCCTCTGGCATATCTGAAAAGTTGCACGATTCGTGCTCGAAATTGGGGATAAGGAGAGGAAATCTGAAAAAGCTTGACAATGACGGAAAAACTTAGATATTGGGTGTATTTTTTGATTTCTAATGGGTATTTTGGACTAGATTATTTTTTAGGTGTAAATCATCGGTCTGAGCTACCACCAGACACGTTATCGGACACGCCGAACTGAATTCTTCCAAAAATAAAACTCGTAGAGAATTTTATATCGGTAATAAAAATTCCAAAAAAGAATTTTTATCATGAGGAATAAAATACGGCATACATCATCATCATCTCACGAGAGGGACTGTAAAATACCGTGCTCACAAGCTGCCCCTCGAGGGATCACTGCTGCCACATATCCGTATGATTGCATGAAAGAGCAAGGGTTAAGAATGATACCTGATGGATGGCTGGTTTGCCCCTTGGTCAGGCTTGAGCTTTGTGGATTGGTTTGCCCCTTAGTCAAACTTGAGCTTTGTAGAGAGGTTGCCACTTGGTCGGACTTATGCTTTATAGATTGGTTGCCCTTTGATTGGACTTATGCTTAATGGATTAGTTTGCCCCTTGGTCGGACTTATGCTTTGTGGATTGGTTGCCCCTTGGTCGGACTTATGCTTTGTGGATTGGCTGCCCCTTGCTCGGACTTATGCTTTATGGGTTGGTTGCCCCTTGGTCAGACTTATGCTTTGTGGATTAGTTGCCCCTTGGTCGGACTTGTGCTTTGTGGATTGGTTGCCCCTTGGTCGGACTTGTGCTTTGTGGATTGGTTGCCCCTTAGTCAAACTTGTGCTTTGTGGATTAGTTTGCCCCTTAGTCGGACTTAAGATTTGTGGATTCGTTGCCCCTTAGTCGAACTTGGGCTTTGTGGATTGGTTGCCCCTTGGTCGGACTTGTGCTTTGTAGAGAGGTTTGCACCTTGGTTGGGCTTATGTTTTATAGATTTGGTGGAGTATAGTTCCTACAGCAAGCGATAAGTAAAAGATTAGACTGGTTTCTGGATGATGTTTTCACTACTTGATCGATTTTGTGAAAAAAAATATTTTTGCCCCTTCGATCAACAGTAAAAATGTGATAATAAAAAGTACAAGGGTTTCAGAAGTCCTGGGATGTCGGGGTTGGAGCCGGGATTCCATCGGATTTGCTGAAAAATGCAGGGAGAAATTTTAATGCCGCCGACGGCCTGGCTGATGCCGCCAGTGATATGGGTGCCAAGTGGCATCTTTGACCAGTCAAAGTAATTCAAAATTCAAATTGGGAGAGTTGAGGCCACCGACAGTATGGGCGATGTCGCTGGCGGTTTGAGGTAATGCCGACGGCGGCATGGACGGGCAGTTTCAGATTAATTTAAACTCTTTGAATTCCGCGTAGGCATTTTAAAAGGGTGAAAACTCTCTTCTTCCTCTCTTTCTTTCAATTACAAAATCCACAAACCCCTCTATTTTCCTCTCCATTCCTCTCAAACTAAAATCCTTCTCCTTCTTTTCGATTTTCAATATGAAGAAGATCTTTGGACGCAAATTTAGCAGTTCTAAGTTCAAAGAATTGCCCGACTCTTCCATAGAGGGGCTGAAGCTTTGTCCGGTTTACATAGGGTATGGCTTTAAGGAGTCCGATATCTCCTTTGGATATGGGATAGCAGCTCCTATTGACAATCTCGTCCCGAACAAGGACAATCACATCTCTAACATCCAGGTAAACCTACAAAACTCGAACTTTTAGTTTAAGTTTTTATTTCGGCCTTAGGCTCGAAATTTTTCCATGATAGGGGATAAAAATAATTGATACATGTTGGAATGCATGTTATAGGCTTGATTTTATTTGATTTACGCTATTTTTATGCCTTGAAATTGGTTGATTTTGATTTTAGGTGATTGGTGCAATTTTGGGCAGAAATCTGCATTCTGCCTACACAGTGGCTTCGAGCCATGAAAAGAGTAGGAAAAAGGCCATCGCTACTGGATTCAGCGATGTCGCCGGTGACATCGTCCATACTACTAGCGGTATGGATGATGTCATCGGCGGCATCACTGCCCCAACAGCGGCATCAACAGCTTTCCAAAAGAAAAATGACATAGAATGAGAATAACTTAACTGATTCGATCCTTTCTGATTTTGTAGCCGCATACTCATACTTGCACCGGGGGTATGGGGACCATGGGATAATGGTGGCAATATATAGCAAAGAAAGACTTGGCGCTTGTGACCGTGATTGATGATACAGAGTTTAGGGACCTGGCCCGAATCACGCCCCTCTTAATGCCAAAGCTTTCTCATTCAGCCTTGACCGCCTTGGTTGAGAAGTGGTCCGAGACCACAAACACTTTTCACCTTTAGATTAGGGAGTTTACAATTACTCCTTCTGATATGGTGGCAATGACAAGGTTGCCATGGACAAAGGAAGTGATTCACTTTGATGTATACATGGAGAAAAACCACCTTAAAGGACCGGTGGTGAAGAGGGTGATCGAGGTATTTGGGTTGAAGCCTAAGGCAGGGCGATTAGGCTATAGGGAGCTGTATGAGTACTGGAAGGGGATGGAGTGGCTCCCGAGGATGATTGGGAGGCCTGTACTTCCCGGTTTTGGGCAGCAAGGTTAATTATGGCTCGGTGGTTGAGGACGTCAAGACAATCAAAGACAAGAATTGGCCCAGGACCATTTTAGTACAGATGTATTATGGGCTAGACATAGGGGCCCAAAACACGGAGAAGGCCCTTCGCTTGAGCTACTTCCTCCTTCAGGTACGTCCCGTTTGAGTAATGTCTTATTATCATGGTTAGCTGCTTTTCTTTTCTTGATGTGTTATTCTTTTAGACTGATTAGTTATAGATTGTGCAGGTGTGAGATTTTGAGCACCAAATTCTCCCTCCTATTCAATTTAGTACTACAGCGATGCCGGGTTCCCATTTCCTTGCCCGGTGGTTTAGGAGCATCGGGGGACTTGGCAAGTACTCCACCGCTTATAGGGAGGCTTTGTAGGATCTA
Source organism: Euphorbia pulcherrima (assembly GCA_947683365.1). Lineage (NCBI taxonomy): Eukaryota > Viridiplantae > Streptophyta > Magnoliopsida > Malpighiales > Euphorbiaceae > Euphorbia > Euphorbia pulcherrima. The sequence goes on from CANTUS010000002.1 coordinate 18,850,344, forward strand.
TAGATTAGCTTAGTGTGCTACTTTCACTTTTGCCCTGTCTTACATTCAACAAACCATTAGCCAATAAAACATATTTATGAATTTAAATTGCTTACATTGATTTTTGTGCTTGATTGGTTGGCCGGGTTGTGCGGTGACCCTTTTGAGGGGGTGTCTAACCAAGTAGATGCTTACTGTCTGACGGGAGGTGGATGATCACCGATTCGTCATGGAGTGCCCTTTAGCCTTGCCCTAGTACTTAGGGGAGAGAGTTTGAGGTTGGAGAGAGCTTACGCCTGTCGCCAGGCCCGTACCTGTGGATCCCTCTACTGGCCTCTAGTGGCCTTATTTGACCATCACTGGGGAGGCCGATAAGGCTAATTATTTGGAAGGGAACAGCCGAGTGGTGCGGAGTGTTCCTGGTCCTTACAATGGTCATATATCATGCTTGCTCCCCATGTGCCCCCGCATTCACAGGAATGATTCTATATCCTTCCATAGGAAGAAAAAGGAGGGAGAGCTGAAAAGGCAAAGGCACGGTATTATGGCTGAGGATGATAATGAGGAAGGGAGCGACGGCGGTGAGGGCGATCTCGAGGAGCAGGGAGAGATTGGTCAGGATGCACCGACAGCCCATGAGGGGCATCATTCTTCCAATGTAAGATCGCACCCCTTCTTCTTAAGATTATATATATGTTGCATGCTTTGATCGAAACAGCTCCTTATATTTGCTTTTTGGATTTTTCAGGTTCCCTTTAGGAAGAGAGGTCAGGCTAATGATAGCGGCGGGGGATATTATGGCATATTCGAGGGTGTTGACTTTGTTGAGGGGCGCCTCTCAACTGCCCTGTAGACCCAGTTCTTATTGATGAATTTGAGAGGGGACTTTCAGCCTAGGGAGATACCCTCGAGCAGCCACTCACTGCACTTCATGCCAAAAAATACCACTTATGTAAGCTTTGCATAATCAAATCTATATGATTGACCCCTTATGAATTCCTTTTGATTGCTCTTTGGATTTCTCAGGTTTCTCGTGCTAAGGCGGAGCTATTGGCGGGAAATGCTTTTGCCCTTAGGGACACATTAGTTTCCTAGAGTCTACTTGCTCAGGTATATTTCCTGTAGAAATATGACATTAGAATAAAATGCATGAATGAATTATATGAATGATATGGGTTGTTTATTGTTTCCTTGTCTGCAGGATTTTCTGGCCCTCACGCTGTCGGATGCCGATGAGGCTCGACAAAGATATCAAGAAGAGACAAGTGCACTCAGGCACCGAGTGAGCGAGCTAGAGAACCAGTTGGATGCCACATTACAAGAGAGGAGGAGCAAGCATAACATGGACCGCGCTGCCCCAAGCGAGCTGGGCTGAAGGGGAAGGAAGGTAACAGCTGGGCTCCGCTATGGAGCTGCCCCTGCGAGCACTTGAAGCATTTCGGGGACTGAAGAGGATGCTATTGACATCTATATTCTTAGTGAGGAGGATGTTTCGTCCCATCCACCCAGCGGTGGCAACCAGCCTTAGGCTCATCTGTTGATCCGATTTTTCTTTATTTCTGTTATTTTTTTTATTTTGGCTTTACTTTTGTTTTGTATGCCTTTGATACAATGGGCTCCTTATTTTGCTTTGATTGTGGATTTTGGATGATTTTGGTTTTATTTAGGATTAGTATTCAGGATATTTAGATGGTTTGCGTCTTCAGGCTTTTGGTTTGAATAAAATTTAGATTCTATGTTCAGATGTGTTCTAGAAATAGATTACAGATCTCTTACAGGTTATTTACAGGCTATTTATAGGTCTAAACTGGTCAAAACAGAACTAAAATTTGCAGAAAATATGGTCATACTGCTGGCGGCATCACTGATATCGCCCCCTGCATGAAATTCTGACTTGCTAACTAATATAGACAAAGCTGCCCGCAAAGTCATACCGCTGGCGACTTGACTGATACTGCCGGCGGCATCACCTTGCCAGAAAACCAAATTCGACCATTTTCTTAATTTTAATCATGGCGAACCACAACCAGTAGCTTTGGGGCATTCTATAAAGCCTGGGAAATGTGGACTGGAAGAAGCTAGAAAAATTTGGGCTATGGGGCTTTCGATATACCACGACATGGCCCGTAAGTCCCGAATTCCTCCAAGCGGCGATAACTTTTTGGGATCGAATGGACCATGCAATTTTCTTCATTCGAGCAATACCCCTTGCTCGAAGAGTTTCACGCCATATTAGGGGTTCCATGCCCCAAGCGCGTACCCTTGGCACTCCTGGAGTTTCATTTTGAACCTTACGGTATTCCCTGAGGGAGAACTTGGATTCTGTGGACCCATTTCTGTCCCGATTGCTTGACAAACCTGGATTTTAGCTTAACGCAGTTTTGGAGTGGTGTCGTGGCGCCCCTAGATCTCACCTCGGTTGGCCTTCCATGGTGACGTTATTACTTATGGCGGAGTTTATATGCGGAGTGGGCGTAGTTGCTCCGCTCAGGCTGATTTCCCTTATTGCTCCTATCTTGACAGGGCCTTCTCCCATATCTGTGGGACTAGCTGAGATTCTGCTCAATACAGACGCTGCTTCCTCTGATCTGACTCTCATCAGAGATCATCTCATACTGCTGTAGGTATTTATTTTCCATTTCACAAATTATTCACCTCTCGCTATCCTTATCTAAAATTGGCTTACAAGTATGGTTGATGGAGAAAATGTAGCTGAAGGAGGCACCGCTGGGGAACTCGAAGAAGTACTTACCCGTTCATCTGAGGGAGAGGGGGCTTATGCGAGCTAATTTCGATCAGTTGACATTCGACTACTGGATGCCTATCCTGAGGGGGTAAACGAATTTTCAGATTCAGTGGGTTAGCCCATGGTGGAGGATCTGGGATGTAGCTGTGGAGTCTTAGGGATCCTGTGTTCAGCTGATAGGCCTAGAGATATCTTTATTATATACTCCTTACCGATTGTGCCGCCAGTACGACAAGCGATAGAGATTCCCGACTAAGTTACCTCATAACTGAATCGGAGTCTACAAAGTCAGGTGGGTGAACCATATTAGGGATAAGTGGACTAGGGAGGCCATATTCAAGACTTTGGACTACGCCCACGTGGAGACTATTGAGACCGGTATACACTACAGAGGATGGCTTACAGAGATTAGACGTATGGCGACTTGGTTGGAGCAATTATGGGCCCACTTTGAGGGAGACCGAGCAGAGCAGGGACACTAGCCCTTTTCTACCACCACCTTGCGGAGGATTTCTCGATATTATGACAAGGATGTGGGGAGCTCGGCTTGCGATGCGCTTTCTTTCAGTTCTATCTTTTGCATAGGCTAGTCAGGGTGACAGACCTATTAAACTTTATTTTATTATATGTCTTTTATTTGATTCTAGTTTTTGCATAGACTGCCTGCTGGGGTTTTTAATCTATTAAACCTTGTCTTAATTTTTGCCTAGACCGCCCTGTTCAGATTTTCAATCCAGTAGACTTATTCTGAATTTTGTATAGACCTTGCTCTTTTCATTCTATCAGAATGATTTTTATTTATTGTGCATTTTATTTAGAACAACATGAACTCTGCATTAGGCTTACTTGAGCTATTTCGACCGTACGGATACAAAATTCATGTAAACATAAGCATTCAGAATTTAACAAAAGAGATACTTTCATCAATTAAAGTAAAACAAAGTACATGATGTTTAGTTAATATTCCCATTCATTTAACTCCCGGTGCCAACTAGCCTAGATCAGTTTTCTAGAAGGCACTCTCTCTTTGCTTACTTACCCTAATTTTTTCCCAGATCGCCCTTTTCGAGTTTTCAATCTAGCAGTTTTAACTCATCACCCAATTTTTGCATGGCCAGTTTGTAGAATATCGACCGTTGGGTGATTTGTTTGATCTATTTTTTATGTGCTGCTTTTTTCTGATTTATTTCTTTTGAGTTAGATGTGATAACACTTAAGCCTGTCCTGGTTTATGGGGTTCATAAACTCATTCCCGTCCATATCCATAAGCTTGACTGCTCCTTTGCTAAGCATTTTCTTTATCACATATGGTCCTTCCTAGTTAGGCCTGAATTTGCCCCTTACATCAGTGGTGGAAGGTTTCAGCTACTTGAGGACTAGATCTCCGACTTTCAGAGGGAACTTTCGGTGCCTTACCCGACTGTTATAGGCTTGAGCCATGCACTGCTGGTACATTTGGAGATTTTCCAGAGCCCTTAACCTCTGTTCATCCATCATATTCAATTGTTCGAGCCTCACCTGAGTCCATTCGAATTCTTTCAGCTTGGCTTCTAGTGCGACCTTGAGTGAGGTTACTTGAGTTTCAACCGGTAATACCGCTTCCATTCCATAGACCAAGGAGAACGGGGTTTGACTTGTCAAGGTACTGATGCTTGTGTGATATGCCCAAATAGTGAAAGCTAGCTTATCTTCCCAAATCCATGTAACCGGCTATCATCTTAGAAATGATATTCTTACCGATTTATTACCTGCCTCAATGGCACTATTGGCTTGCGGTCTGTACAGAGATGATCTATGATGCTCAATCCCATATTTCTTAATTAGATCAGCGGTTGCTCCTTGAAACTGTACCCCATTATCTAAGACTATGAGATGCAAAAGTCCATACCGAGCGAAGATATGCTTCTCTATGAGCTTGGCCATCTTTTTGGCGGTGACATTGGAGTAGGATTCATTCTCTTCCCATTTCAAGAAATAATCCACTGCTACCACTATGAATCGGTGCCCGTTTGTGGATGAAGGATAAATTTCACTGATTCTATCTATCCCTCACGCCGAGAATGGCCAAGGAGTAGATGAATGATGAAGCTCAGTGTGTGGCAGATGCTGCATGTCCCCATAAATCTGGCATTGGTAGCACAGCTTGACCTGGGCGATGCAATTGGCCGTGAGGGTGAGCCAAAAATATCCTAATAGATGAATTTTCTTTGTGAGAGCAAGGCCATTCATATGAGGGCCACAGTCACCAGCATAGACCTAATCAATGACTTTTTGAGCCTCTGATTTAGTTAACAACGAAGCAGTAACCCCTCACTAGTCCACTTAAATAGATCATTATTGATAATTTGGAACTGAATAGCGAGCTGCCTTAGGATGGTATAGTCCGAGTTAGAGGAATTCGGGGGATATTGGCCGATTTAGAGGAACATGATAATATCAGAGTACCAACAGGGCTAGGTGGAGTAGGCGAGGACCTGCTGTACTGGCTGGGCATAGTAGGGGACTTTGGTTGACAATAGGACCAAAGGGCCGATAAGCTGCTGTTGGGGTCCTTCCCATAAAGTGGCCAAGGTAGCCAAGGAGTCAGCCATTTGATTCTCGTCTCGAGGGACATGGCGATACAAACAGGAGGAAAAATTCTTAGATAAGCCACGGACGGCCTCAACATAAGGACATAGAGACTCTTCTTTGATTTCCCAATCCCCAACAACCTGACGTATCACATGGGCTGAATCCCCAATTACAGATACCATACGGGCCCCGACCTGGAAGAGGGCCTCAAGATCGAATAAACATGCTTCATACTCAGCGCCATTGTTGGTGATAGAGAATTCCAAGCGTTTGGACAACGGGATGATTTTGTTATCCAATGTGACTATAATAACTCCAAGGCCTACTCCCCATTCGTTCATAGCACTGTCAAATTACATGGTTCACACATGGTAGAGGATCTTAACAGAGGCGAGCTGCTCATCAGAAAACTCTAGGTTTTCAACATAATCAGATTCAAGGGGTTAGTTAGCTAGGAATTCTACCACGGCCCGACCCTTAATAACCTTCTTCGTTTCATACTCTATGTCGAACTCAGAGAAAAGCAACAACCATCGAGACAACTTCCTGGCTAGGGTGAGGGATTGACAAAGATACTTTATGGGGTCAATCTTGGCCATGGCTTGGACCCAATAAGATTGGAAATAATGGTACAACTTCTTAGTGAGCCAAACCATGGTGGTTCAAGTCTTCTCTATAATCGAATAACAAGTTTCATAATCCAACAACTTTTTACTCAAGTAGTAGATCGCGTGCTCCCACTTATCATCATGTTCTTGGACAAGCATTGCCCCTACAAAAGATGCTTTCATGGCCAGGTGTAGGATCAAAGGTTTCATTAGGATGGGGGGTTTCAGAATGGGTGGGTTAACAAGATACTCTTTGATTCTATCAAACCCCACCTGGCACTGCTCATTCCACTCCACTAGTTGCTGCTTTCTTAATAGTTTAAAGATGAGGTTGCATATGGTAGTGAGGCGGGTAATGAACCGGTTGACATACTGCAAGGACCCCAAACACGATCTGACTTCTTTCTCTGTGTTAGGCTGAGGCATATCCCTGATGGCTTTGGCTTTATCAGGATCCATCTCAATTCCTTTCTAATTGACAACATATCCCAGCAGCTTTCCTGTAGTAACCCTAAATACGCACTTCTTTGGATTCAGGCGGAGATTATACTTTTTGATACAAGTTATGAATTTGTCAACAATAGCAGGGTGCTCTTCTCGAGTAGCAGACTTCACAATCATATCATCCACATATACCTCTCCTTCCTTATGGATATAGGAGAGCAGTTACGGCGTGCTGATAAGTGGCCCCGACATTCTTTAACCCAAACGGCATTACTTTGTAGCAATAGACCCCCCATTCGGTAATGAATGTCATTTTGACCTTATCGATGACATCTACCAGAATCTGATCATATCCCGAGAATCCATCCATAAATAAGTATATGGCTGCCCTGGCGGCGCTGTCAATCAGGACATCTATGTGAAGAAGCAGGAAATCATCCTTGGGTGAAGCTTTGTTAAGATCTCGAAAGTCAACACAACTTGGACCCTACCATCTTTCTTTAGAACTGGGACTATGTTAGAGAACCAAGTCAGATATTCCACAACTTTGATAAATTAAGCTTCAATCAACCTCGAAACCTCTACCTTAACCTGATCAGCCGATTCTGGTATTAATCGATGGAGCTTCTGCTTGACGGGTCTGAATTAGGGATCGATTGGAATTTTATGCTCAGTGATTTAACGATCAACCCGAGGCATATCCTCGTACGACCAGGAAAAAGCATTAATAAGATCTTTAAGCACTTTTATTATCTCACGTTTTTCCTCGGGAGTTAAATCATTGGAAATGGTCACCATTTTAGGATTATCATCGGTACTTAGGTTTATTTCACTTAAGGATGTATCATTAATGCCAAAAATATTATGCTTATTATTATGTGAATGCATGGATCCATCAAGAAAAACATCAAACAGACAAGCAAAATAGGATTCATTCATTGCATTAAAAGCCTTGTAGGCAAAATTATTCGCATAAAAAACATCAGAAATGTTAAAAATTACATTATTCATATCATCCTCCTCTACAGGCGGAGGGGCTTCAGGAGTGGTAGCAGTAATAAGAGGAACATCCTTTATAGTCTCAATTAGAATGGCATCCAGGTCATGCTCTAGAGCAGCTTTCTAGTTGGCGGTGAGGGATGGCTCCCCAGACAGGTTGGCTTTCCCGGCTAGGGCCCTAGCGAGCCATAATCTCGATCATGGCGTCTTGTTCACCGGTTCTCTCACCTCTCCAACCCTTCTTCATCAGAAATTCCATGGCCCTAGTCATGGTAGCTACGGTATCTTCAACCTCTGGATCCACAGACTGTTCATTACTTCCCCCAGACATATCTTCAGGATATATCTTACCCTTCCCCTTAGCCTTATCAGAAACAACGTTGACAGGAGCAATAGGTTTAGTGGGTTTGGGTTCAGCAAAGATAACCATGTAGTTGGCTTTAAAGTTGTAGACGTCTTTAAAGATCTCAAAATCAGGCCATATTTTCCCTTCGTGCTCAACAGGTTTGGGCTCTCCCTTGTAAGGCCTATTGCCTTCGATTTCATAAATAGTTACCATTTGGCAGTAGCAAGAAGGCACACGGTGATAGGCTTTTCTGGGTTTGTACCCTAATCCCGCTTGGCGAACCAGTACTTTTGGATCTAAGGCCTCAATAACTCCCTGTTCGAACACTCCGCCGCCCCTGGCTAGTCTATACTTGAACTTCTTCATTAGCTTTCCCATACCAGCATGGAGATAACTGTGCCAAAGGGGAGGAGATTTCTTAATATATCTAACCACAACAATTTAAAGGCCTTCCTCTAATTTAGCCTCGGCTTCTATGACAGCCATAACGGAAGTAGGATAGGCCTTGATAGTAACCAATTTGTCCTTGTGAATGAATTTGATTCGCTGAGGGAGAGTGGAGGGAATTGCGCCCAAGGCGTGTAGCCACGGTCGGCCGAGCAATAAAGAGTAAGTGACAAGAATGCCAGGGATAGTGAATGGCACATTGCTCGTAACACCCCCAACGGTGACTTCAGCCTCAAAGGCCTTAATTACACTTTACTTTGAATCATCATAAGCTTTGATAACAGTACTGGATTTCTCAAGCATGGCCTCCGACAGTCCCAGGTGGGGAAGGACTTTTAAAGGGCACAGATTCAGGGCAGAACCATTGTCCACCATATCATAGGGGATAACCTTTTCAAGGATCTAGATAAGGATGAATAAGACCCTGCTATGATCCTTACCTTCAAGTGGAAGATCGAAATGGTCAAAGCAAATCTGCAGTCCTTTTCTTAGAGGAATGCCTTTTCCAATCATGGCACACATCTCAATAACCGAGGTGGTCGGATTAGCTTCCAAGTCGAGAAATCGCTTGATCAATCCTCTGCGATGCTTGTCAGAATCCACTACCAACTTCCATATGCTATAACGGGGCTTGAGTGTTTTTCAACTGAGTAGTGAGAGGGATAACTTTGAGACTAGTCGGAACAGGTGGAGGCAAAAAATTAGGCTTGGCGGTGGTGAAAATCTTTCTAGGGACTAGGTCCTTATCTTGATAAAGATGACGATCCTCGGGTTAATATACACAGCCACTATGAGTAATGTTGTGAACATTATCGATCGGGACACTTTGAGTGGCTCACATTTTGAACAGATACGACGGTTTATCATAGTCTGAATCCGGGTCTTGCAACTCATACTCATCCACATTAAAAGGCTCATTCTGGTCAACTTTAAACAATTCATTCAGCTTCTCATTGGCTAGTGAATCAACCCTGAATAGCTCAGTGCTTACAGCCTAAGAAACCCTCGACTACTCCCCCATCCTCACCGAAATAGTCGTCTTTAGAAATAAATGAATCTATACCAAAGAGCGACTTTTTCTCAACTTTCATTCTCTTGGCCATAAAAGGCTGAGCCCTGCGGCTTTCTTATTTAGGCGAATTCAGGTTAACATCCATGCCTTAGACTGAATTGACTCCTAGATTGGCTTGATTAATCAGATCAAACACTGGATTGGATAGGAGACCGGAGCCAATAACCAGAACAGAATTACGACTACCCAGCCTTTGGGTGATTAGCTCAAAGACTATGGCTTCAGGAAAGCTCGACTGAATCATTCCCACCTTGTTCCTGAAATTCGGTAGAGGATTGTTAATGGTGCTTGGGGTTTTATCGGGTTCAACAATCTTTCCTTTACTAACCAGAAGCTGAATAGCCGAGAGCAAGGCTTTGTAATTATTGGTTTGGTGACCTACCTAAACATGGTAGTTATAGAAATTGTTCTTATCCTTGGGCTTAGGCGGCTTATACTCTTGAAGGGACTGGATGAAACCTGCTTCCCTCAAACTCTTAAAAATGACCTGAATAGGCAACTTGTACTAATTTGCTAAAATGAACAAAGGATAAGAATGCTGAACTACGGCAACTACCGATGAAGCCGGATCGATTTCCAGTGGTGAGACAGGTGCCTGAGAAATTTCCAAAATCACAGCCGGGGCTTTAGGCTTTGCAGGTGTCAGTACTGGAGGCTGAGTATCGCTATTCTTTCTAAACCATAGTTTCCCCACTTTCTCGGCCTTTTTGTGCTCAACCTCACGCTCAATTTTCTCAGCCTTTTCAAATACGACATTATAAGAAAGGAATGAATCAATAGTCATTTTTTTACGGAACAGGGGAAGAGATCCCTCTAGGATTTTCATAATCATCTCCTTGAGACTTAGCTTGGATTTCATTATAATCTAAGTCAACATCCATCAGTTAAAGTACTATTTAAACGTCTTATTGGGCATTTAATGGGCTCCCTTGAGATTTTGGAGGGTCATTTCCATTATAGTATTAAAATCATAATGCACTTTCAAAGCCTCAGAAAGAAGTTTCCAATCAGTGACAATATGTTGCAGCAAACTGTGATACCATTCAAGAGTAGGGCCCCGAAGGGAACAAGGAAACATTTTAGCAAGCACTTTATCACTTAATTTCTTTATACGCATAATTCTTTCATACATTATAATGTGAAAAGCAAGTGCACCAGAATCATCATAATGAGCCATATTCGGTATAGTAAAATTATCAGGGACCTAATCTTCATTTCTTTCGAGTTCTTTGGTAGCTATAAGGCAGTTGATATAGGCTTGAATTTGTGGTGTCACGCTAGGAGGCTGCGTGACCTAGCCATTGATTGGCTGAGAAAGAGCTGTGGCCTCGGGTGTCGCGCCTGGAGAATGCGTGACTTAGTCATTGAGCTAAGAGGCCATCATTTGACGGATAAAAGCAGCTATTTTAAGTGTCATACCTGGAGATTGCGTGACCTGGTCATTGACTGGAGGAGATGGTGGAGGACGAGGGACCATATGTCCGCTGAAAGGGTTCTAAGGGTAGGTAGTACCCTTGGTAGTTATGATGAACTGAGGGGGAGTAAAGGACGGCGGCTGGACTAGCCCGCTGGAAAAAGTTAAAAATAGAGGAGTGAACACTGGAGGAACCGAGCTTTAAGCAAAAGGTCTCGGGTTAAAAGGAACAATCGACGGAGTAGTCATGGTTTGCATAAAGGCAGAGGTTTGCTCGAACTAAAATGGGCTTACTATAGGCTGGGTTGAGGGAACCGGGCTGAAAACAGGTGCAATGGGTACTGTCCCTATCGGACCGATCAACAGCTACACTGAACCGTTCTGGGTTTACATATTGAAGATAGAAACCCGATCAGAATTCCTATCCTTAAGAGCTTGCTTAACATCTACTTGGACAGTGTTTTAGATGGAATATTAAAATGCATCTGAATTTAGAAACTACGCCATAGCGCTGGCGAAATTAAAACTAGGAGGGGGGTGAGATGCTACCCCCGAGGTGGGAGTAGGTCCGACTTGTTCCTCGGGCGAAGGAGGGTTTCCATCATTGCTCGAAAAAGATAAGGCTGATTAGGAGAGATCTTGACCTGACTGAAACTGATCTGACTTCGACACTCCACTAGAATCAGTGTACGGAAACCCTTCAACTTCCATGACAATAGCCGGGGTAAGAGAACAATGAATCAAATGGTGATTTGGACTTTTCCAAATCGGGTGTGATGATAATTCTGTCTTCTCCTAGCTGAAATTGTCAGGTAGCGGGTAAGATCATGCATGGATTGTGAGATGCCATGGATGGGGTGAATGACCTTTATCTAATAATTGATGCATGGCGTGTATGGCTGTATGCAGATGTGGTTAGAGATGATGCGGCGACTTATCCCTCCAACATCTGTGGGTTGTTCGTACCTGTCGTCAGATATAGTGATATGTTGCGGCTTAATGGGGGTACAAAAGAAGTCCTACGGATGTTGGTAAACCTCTTTCATAAATAGAGACCGATAAGGGTAAGTTGATCTTTGGCAGTCGGAGCCTAATGCATGGGTGATGTATGAGTACGTAGCACATAGCACATAGCACACAAAAACGTCCCTGTTCTAACCTTATGACTCCTGCGTTATACCTCTTTGGGAAGGCTGGAGTTTTGGCTTCTTCACCGGTAATGGTGAAAGAAGTTCATCCCAATATATTTTCATTGTTCTGGTAATCCTAATGGAATGAAGTGCTAAGGTTTATCCTAGCGTGGTTTTGGTACGGTTGTTGATTTAGAAGGTTCGCGTTTACCTTGATTCCACGTTGCTCAACCACTCCCCAAATAGGTGCGATCGTAGGAGTTAATGTGTTGGTTAAAATGAGCGATCCACCCGCTAGGCATCCTCAATTCCAAATAGGGCATGAGTAATACTTTCGTGAGCTTCTCGGGTGAAATGGCGCACCTAAAAAATTATTGAACTATCTACACGCGTAGGATAAAATGTCATAAAAAAGAATGAAGTTTTAACTTGGCCAATGATTTCAATACATCATCAAAATTCTTTAAACTTATTGAAAATAAGTTTAAAGAGATCAAGTCCCCAGCAGAGTTGCCACTGTGAGTAGACGACCTTTTTCCCACCCACAAGAATCGCGTAAGATGCATAGCACATGGGGTGGAAAATAATGAGCGCTATGAAGCGAGCCGAGGGATTGATCCTCATTTTAGTTCAGTAAAAAGATGGTTTGATGTTAATGTTGAATTTAAGTCCAATTTGCATCGAGACTTGAAATCCCGTATTTTAAAATAGAGTTGCCACTCGGTTAAGCTCCACAGAGAACTTGGGTACGATATTCCCACCGGGTGGTTAGACCGTACCTTAAAACAGAGATTCCAAGTTCGGATGATGTTATCTATTTTTCATTAGGCCAAGTTAAAAGGTCTCATTCTTTCTTAATCAGTTTAATCTACCCTATTTATTTTTATTTTAGGTCTTATATGTTGTTATCGCGTTTACCAAGCATTCAAAAGCAGTAAATAAATAGTTATTACAGTTATCCAAAAATAAATGCGGAAAATAAAATAATAATTGCATGGCTTTCGAATCCTATACATTTTTTCTATGCAATAAGTAAAATACCTGAAGGCCTAGCAAGCATCTAGCCTAAATCTACTTGCACAAAACGATTAGCACAAATACGGCACGTTGTACGAAATATATCATGAAGCATGCATAGTTAGCGAACCAAACAAGACTTGAGTTAGCGTGAACATGGCATATTTCATTTACAATTTATGGAGCCCGGTTAGATGGCTAAAAATGGGATTTAATTAGCGTTTGCGGGAAAATTCCGTTGTATCCATATTTAGACTTGATCGTTGTTTTAACCGGATTATTAGTGAAAATGCCACATGGTATGGGGTAGGGTCTGTTTTCAAAAGGTTCTGGACCTTCGTCGTTGCACTGTATATACTAGCTTTGAAAATTTAAACTAGGTCAGAAAAATAAATGAAACAAAACTGATGTCCAGAAAGTCACACCGCTAGCGGCATGGCTGAAGCCGCCAGAGGCATGGATGATGTCGTCGGCGATCTCAGCTACACAGGTAGACTACATGATTTTCTGGATACCATAAAAAAAGGGTCCTACAAGAAAATGGGGGCCACTGGGGGCAAGTGAGGCCACTGGCAGTATCAACGATGTTGCTGGCAGCATGGTTGATACCGTCTGCGGCTTCAGTTTCTTGCAGCAGCTATTTTTGGCTGGAAAGCGGCCAAAATCCTAAAATTAGGCACAAACAACAACTAAAACACAATAAACAAGTAAAATGGAAGCCAAATAAGACTCAGAATTTTTACCTCGGGGCCGTGAATCCACCTCTTTGTGATCCATATGACACCTCCGGGGAGCTCAAATGATGATTTTGGGAAGTAAGGGGTGATTTAGGCTCTAAGTCCTAATTTTGGTGATTTCTAATCTTAAAACACACCTAAATATCAAAGAGTTTAGTAGAGAAAAACCAAGAAAAGATGAATTGAGTCTTCTTTTCTTACCTTTTCTAAACTTTATCCCACTAAAGCTAGCTAGAATGCTCAAAATTTGCTTGAAATCTTGAGTGGTGGATGATTGGAACCCTTGAAATGGTTGGAGAAATTTGTTTATATAGGCTAAAATCCATTGAAAATTGCCTTTGATCAATTATCCGTCGGATATTAAGCGAAAAGTCCACACAACTGTCTGTAGAGAAAATGATGTTGCCGATGGCATGGATGATACCGCTGGCGATATCAACGAGGCCATCGACGGCCTCACTCCTCTGGCAGGTTTGAAAAGTTGCACGATTTGTGCCCGAAATCAGGGAAAAGGAGAGGAAATCCAGAAAAGGTTAACAATGACGGAAAACCTCAGATATTGGGTGTATTTTTTAATTTTTAATGGGTACTTTGGACTAGAATATTTTTTGGATGTAAATCATCAGTCTGAGCTACCACCGGAAATGTTGAACTGAATTCTTCCAAAAATAAAACCCGTAGAGAATTTTATATCGGTAATACAAATTTCAAAAAAGAATTTTTATCATGAGGAATAAAATCGAGCATACGTCATCATCGTCTCGCGAGAGGGACTGTAAAATCCTGTGCTCACAATAAGGATTAGAAGCTTCCTTGATTCTTTGCGTTTTCTTTTATAAATATCTTTTTTCCACAATCTGGTATCCAGTTCATTTATCGACTAATCTAAATCGGGTAATATAGAGGCCGACATAAGGGGCGACCATTCCAACCCAGTTTGATCCATTCACATGTCTAAGGATCGAACTTGCGACCACAAAGAGGTGCTTAAGGGAACTAGGCTCTGTTCTTTTCAACTTATAAGTAGCTGTACTGAATTGAACTAAATTAAATTGAACTGAACTGAATTAAATAAAAACTGAGCTGAAACTGAGCTAAAAATGAAAATAAATTGAAAGATAATTAATAAATAATATTACTCTAAAATATTATTATTTAAATAATAATATATATTATTTTAAATAATTAAATTAATTATTAATTACATATAAATTAAAATTATCATTATAATTATCCTTATAATTTTTATATTCTTATTTTATTATGAAGGCTTTTTAATTTATCATCGTATAAATATATATAACAAAAAGATGATGATAATTACTATTATTATTATTAATGATATTAAAAAAGTATTGCTTTATTTGTTATAAAATAAAATTAGTCATTTTAAAAATTATTATTAATAATTTCTTAAAAATATTATTATTATTAATTATATTTTATTATTTAATACTCGAGATTATTAATATTATTTTTTAAAAATTTTGCTTACTGGACTTGTAATAATAGTAAAGATTAACCTTACCACACTCTATTCGTATGTGAACTCAGACATGTGACTTGTAAGGTCACAGCTTCAAGGCTCCACTAGGTTAAGACATTTGCTACAAGATTATTAATATTGATTGAAACGGAACGAAAACTATGTATTGAAACTGAACTGAATATAATGTTGAATAAGTTGAAAAGAACAGGACCCTCGCGCCTTATCTCGCTAGAACAACTAGTGGTTGGTTTTTGGTAACTATTTTTTGTTCCTTACATGTATATGTACGTTTGTTCTATTAACAGAGTTGTGGTTCACATAAATTGGCTATTTTACGGGAAAAACACATAAATTGGCTGAAACCCATAGCTAATTTCAGGTAAAATTTCAGCCCATAACTTTTTCTTTATCCAAAATAGGAGATCAGATTTTAATTTCATATGTTCCTTCATATCACACCTAGTATAATATTGGTATAAATGTATGTTTTTGTTTGATTAAGATTTTGTTTATTCACACTTGGTATAATGTCGATATAAAGTTGTTTTTGTTTGACTTCTTTTATAAAATAGATGTTTACGATTTTGTTTAATCACACATGGTATAAACCTGGTATAATGCTAGTATAAATGTAGTTTTTGTTTGATTTCGTTCATAAAATAAATGCTTAAGGTTTTGTTTAATCACATGTGGTATAAATCTAATATAATGGTAGTATAAATGTATTTTTTGTTTGATCATATATGATATAAACCTGATATAATGCTGGTATACATGTAATTTTTTTCTTTTACAAAATACATATTTAAGATTTTGTTTAATCACATTTGGTATACATGTATTTTTGGTGCAAAAGAGTCGAGGAAGGGTTGTATATCAAATGTTATTGAATAGATGTTATAAGTTGAAGACCCACTTCTTACTGTCTCTTAAAAAAATTTGGATAAAAAAATGTAGTTAGTTTATATTTATTTTATTATAATTTTATTAAAAAAATAAACTTAATACTCATTTGATGGACTGATAGACGGGTTAGGCCGAACTTGGGAATGAAGTTCTAAGCATAAGCCTGAGCAACCCAAAACCGCATATTATTGAGGTGAGTCCTGGACAAAACAATTTCTCTATTGACTCAATCAAGCCACTAAGTCCAGCCCAACCCGTCCATTCAACAGATCAGTATCTATTACTAGTAGGAATATTATTTTCTAATTTATTTAAAGGGAATACTTAAAAAGTGTGTGTACGTAAATCAGGAATTTATTAGCTTCTATTGTGTTTATTCCTTGTAACAATCTTCTCTCTTCTATTTAATTGAAATTTTGAAATTTAAAACGACAATATTTCACAAACCGTTAACCTTTTTGACACTAGACTTTAGAATATTTTGTTTGTATTATTTTTACCTAAACAACATCCAATTCAAATTTTTCTAAACAAAAAAAATTATGTCTAACACCTAGTATAAGAGCTATTATACCAGTTTTTTCCCACTTTTTCATGAAGACCTAATATCTGATATAAGAGTGATATAATGTCTTTATACCATTATTTTTCATTTTTTTTGATAATAAAGTTTAAAGTACCAGAAAAAAAACATGATATGAATGTCTTATACGTGGCATAAGAGCTCTTATACCTAATACTATAAGAGTGTTGTATTTCATTTGTCCACTCATTTTTCCTTTACAGCAATACTCAATTTCCCAGGGAAAATCATGTTATAAATGCCTTGTACATGGTATAAGGACTCTTATAGGTGTTATGCTTTATACATGGTACAAGAACTCTTATAAGAGTTTTTAGTCATCTTAATTTACTTTTTAATAGCTATTTTTAGTATAAGAATTATACATGGTAAAAGAGCTCTTATACCTAGACTTCATCGATGCTTAAGTTTTAAAAATAAGTGTAACCACCATGCATCCTTTTGAATTTTACCGTAAGCCATATGACATTTACATTACACACATTAGGTCCCTGCTAGAGAGTAGAAACCAGGGCGGACCTACATGGGAGCCAAAACTGGCTCAACCCCCCCAAATTTTAGTAATAATAACGAGTCAATGAGAACCTTAATAATAGATGGTTATGTATTGTCTCATAAACTTTAGATGTTGGGCACAAACATTCAGTAAACTCTTTCCTCCCATTTTAATCTTTTTATTTTCTCTTCCTCAATTTTCATACTTATTATTTTCCTGTTAATTATCGCCTCCCCCTCAAAAATAACTCTAATTTCGCCCGGCTAGAGATAGATATGAATAATAGAGAGATTAAATTGGAAATAATGGGGTGAAATTTTTTTGTTGAATAATAATTACAAAAATAAATAAATACATAAAATTTCGATTCTTAGTTTTCCTCTCTCATATATAGGGGTGTCAAACTCGTTGTAATATCCACCATAGAGAGTGTTTTCCGATCTCCACCTCGTCAAATAAATAAATATAATCAATATAAATAATATAGAGACATTACTAAAATAATTAAACAAGTCAAGGGAAACGTGAACACCAATACGCTGAGTCGTATTAAGCACTGTCCTTAAAGGATACTTGTAGTTCCTTCCAGGATTAAATAGCTTCTTCAACCAAAGTGATTGGAACGGGAACAGAAACTCGTATAATATATCCAGAATATAAAAACAATAGAAATGACTAAATGGGGATTTATTTAGTGAATGATTTTGCAAGTTATTTTGCAAAATGAACCAATAACTCATGCTTTTATAGGCATAATCAAAAGGAGCATTTTAATGCAACGGTAAAATATTAATTAAGAAATCGTAACTGATTTTTGGATAAATCACAAAATAACTGACCAAGCCAAAATCAAGCCATTAATTGACCAAATCAAGCAATAAATTAGATCAATCAAAATAGGATATAATATTTGACCAAATTACTTTTATAGTCGTTGATTAATAATTAGTAAAATATTAATTATATAAAACATAATAACTTAAAAGCTATTAATATATAATTGATATATGATTATAAAACTTATTAAAAATATATGTTTATACGGTTATAAGAAATATGTTTCCATAAGAACCATATTTAAACTAATAAATTATAAAGATAAATATATAACTAAATTTAAATAATAAACTTATAACATTTTTTTTGAAATAAAATCATACAAAATTTTTAATAATTCCCCACTTATTTCAAAAGAAATTTTAAAGACAAAGAATATTCTTGGATATCTCAAGTTTGACATATAATGTATGGATTTGGTGCTTTTTGGACTATGAATCAAACCTTGATAATAAAAATTTATCTTAAGAAAAATTTGGTGAAACATTATTTCTATGAACCAAATATTCGCTATGTAAGATAGGGATTCTAGCTATCACATTATACAAAGATAAGTTTCTGTTCAACGCCGTGGTGCGCCATTAGGCCATGCGCGCGCCTGGTCTTTCATAAGTGCTCTAGAGATAGTGCCAATATCTCATAAAAGCGGCCCCACTTCACATTTACATAGGTGATTTCATCAAGTGTATATTGCACTCTATACACTACTCATAAGAGATATGAAATTTATTAAGAGTTCTTTAACTCAACCTCCCAAAATATGCAACATAGCACTTTCACACATCTAGGATTGAGACACTATTTTTAATGCTAGCAGAACTAACAAAGGCTGTGCTAGCACTTCCATATGAACTTATTCCGTGGGATCTCCACTCATGTAGGTTAGGTTCCCACATTTGCTAATTTCAAATGGCTTAAGTCTCATCCTCTCTAATAATTTCTGAAATATTTCTCAAAAATTTTGTTAGATGATTTGGCCAAAATCAATCTTGACTCACAAAGTTCATAGATAGAATTTCATCTTTAACTAATCAATTATATCACAATATATTGTCTCAAAAATATCTTATCTTATTTTTTTAAGATAAATATTGTCACTTGACAATCGCAATATATATATTAAATGTGTTGCCTTTATTTATAAAATAACATTTACTAAGAAGTTTATCAACCACTTAGCCATATTATATGTCAACTCTAAAACAAATAACTTTGATTATAATTTGCTTAGTTGACATTTATGTTATTGTTCCACCACCAAGAGTGAAAATATAATCATTAGTAAATATTTTCTTATTTAAATCTAAGATCCAATTAATATCATTGCATCTTTTAGTATAACGAATATCCACAATATATAATACCACAATTCATAGTAGTTCTCAAGAATTTCACAAGTATGATAATAACTCATTGTCATATTTCTCTTTAATTAAATATTTGAATCATAAGGTACAGCTCAAAGATTTGTTATCATAAATTCAAACTTCTTTTAAAGTTTCTCAACATAGTGTTCTTATGTTAGCAAGACACTCTCAATATTCATCCTTATGATTTTTATATCCAAAAAATTACATACTCTTCTTCACTAATTTTTTAAATTTCTATATTTTCTCTACTCAAGAAAAGATACATTTTTCTTATCTCATTTTCCTACTATCACTTCCATCATAACACAAAAAAAAATTGTTACAAAAACTTAAATAATATAAAACACTTTTTTTTGAAAAACCAAAAAAATTGTAACAATAAAATTGATTTCTATAATAATAATAAATCATATTTTTCTTTTCTCAAAACCAAAAAAAAACTTTATCAGCACCCATAAAAAACTTTATGCATTTTCTCCACTTAAAATTTTTTTCCATCTTTTCTCCTTCTAAAAAAATGAAAAGAATAATTTTACCAAAACACCCCCACACCTTCAAAACTTTTTGAATATGAACATAGATCTTTCAAAATTCACAAATGGTTTTTGATTCAGCACAAAGATAACAAAATTTGGAAAATAGAAAACGTTTGTCATTTCATGGAGGAATACAAAATATCCTTTAAAATTATTGGATAACAATTACAAAAATAAATAAATACATAAAACTCCAATTCTCGATTTTCCTCTCTCATATATAGGGGTGCCAAACTCATTGTAATATCCACCATAGAGAGTGCTTTCCGATCTCCACCTCGTCAAACAAATAAATATAATCAATACATTACTAAAATAATTAAACAAGTCAAAGGAAACATGAACACCAATAAGCTGAGTCGTGTGGAGCACTGTCCTTAAAGTATACTTATAGTTCCTTCCAGAATTAAACAGCTTCTTCAACTAAAGTGATTAGAACAGGAACAGAAACTCGAATAATATATCCAGAATATAAGAACAATAGAAATAACTAAATGGGATTTATTTAGTGAATGATTTTGCAAGTTATTTTGCAAAATGAACCAATAACTCATGCTTTTATAAGCATAATCAAAAGGAGTCGTTTAATGCAACAGTGAAATATTAATTAGGAAATCATAACGAATTTTTGGATAAAATCACATAATAATTGACCAAGCCAAAATCAAGCCATTAATTGACCAAATCAAGCCATAAATTTGATCAATCAAAATAGGATATAATATTTGACCAAATCACTTTTATAACTGTTAATTAATAATTAGTAAAATACTACTTATATAAAACATAGTAACTTAAAAGCTATTAATATATAATTGATATATGATTATAAAACTTATTAAAAATATATGTATATACGGTTATAAGAAATATGTTTCCATAAGAACCATATTTAAACTCACAAATTATAAAGATAAACATATAACTAATTTAAATAATAAACTTAAAACATTCCTTTTGAAATAAAATCATACAAATTTCCTACACTCTTTTGCATAACCAATGTCTTTTTTCTACTCCCTCCGTTTTTCGCTTTGGAGCCAAATAAATTGTTTTTAATAAGTGTCATTTTTAAATTCTAATGTAATTATTTGAACATCTTTCCTATTTTGCCCTTATTTAATCCACATTGTAAATGATAAAAGATAACAAAGACCAATCATTTTTTCAAACAATTATTAGTGTTATAATTATTTTCGTACTTTTATTCTCTTAATTAATATTTTCTTAGTATTGACAAACTTACCCAAAGCGACAGTTAAAAAAATAGAGGGAGTACATTCGTCAAATGGATACTAAATCGAAAATATAGATAATTTTACAATTTCTAATGATTGGGATGGGCCAATGGGCAATCCAACCGTGTGATCACCCATTGCAAATGTGCCCCCATAAAATAATGGGGCTTTTACAAAAAAATATGCAAAAAAACAAAATAATTTGGCAAAAAAACAATTAACACAAATAGAAGAAACGGGGAAAAAAATCTCAATTATACGCTGTTGTTGAAACAAATCGGGAAAACACCTTCCTCAACCTCTCCCTCTCCAACTCACGCGATGTCAAAGCAGAAAACGGATTCAAAAAACCACTCACGGATTCAACTCACCCTCTCCCTCTTCGATTCGCATGGCTGCTCTTTCTAAGCTCCAGGTTTCATTTTTTTCTTCTTCTGCTTAATTTCTTCTTTAACTCTCTTTCATGCCAAAGCCATAACTGGAAACTGCTGTAAGGCTTTTCGTCTCACCGATTCTTTAATTTCATAAGTGTTTGGTTCTGTCATGATTGATTCTAGCCATTAAGTGAGTTGCAATGATTTAGATTGATTGAAAATCTCCTGTGGGGCTTAGATAATAGCTGTGATAGCTCTATTTAATGAATTTTTTGCTTTACATAGAGCTGTTGTAGAGAGGAGTAATTGTCTTTCCCTAATTTTGTTCCAAATTATCTCTTACAATTGTGCACATGAAGTGTTTATAGAAATGCCTGAATGAAGTTTAATTAATGAGTATTTGATTTATATTGGATATCTATAAGATTTATATTAGATGTCTGTTGGATTTCTATTGGTTCTTAGATATTAATTAACATGTTTCATTCCTTGATATGTGTTTATTTTGCTACGAGATCTGTAAAAAATTTCTTCATTTTATAATTTATTGGTTCATCTATGTGCTCTTCCTATGTTTGTTCTTCTATAGGCATATGATTATGTACTTGTAGATATAGTTAAAATTTCGATCGAAGAAAATGGGACTGCATTTTCCTTGTTTCATCATTGCTACTAGTTCACTGACTGAGGATCTAGTTCTCAATTATACTTCAAGGAATTCATTTACATGAATATGAAATTTCTTGTTGTGAAGGAATTGAATTAGGGTTGCCATTCCCCACTCCTAATCCGTTGTAAAAAAAATGTAGATACAATAACAATTAAGTGATAAATGAATGCCATAATCTACTTTGTTGTTGTCTGGTGTCTATTCTAAGCTTCAAACAGAATTTGTGAGTGTTTGTCGGTGGCAATCTTGTCAAAATAAGTTTCTGTGTCTTGTTTCTTATCATTCTGATGATATTTTTCCATTTCTTAATTTTTCCACTCTCTTGTTAAGTGATTTTCTATTATTCAAAATCATTTAGTGTTTTATTATTGAAAGGCTTCATATAAATTAAAAATGCATTCTTTTTTAATTTATATAAAACCTTTTAATAATAAATGATATTTATATAAAAACATCGATTCAAGTTTCCTGGTTCCTATTGCGGGTTTGTCAACTTGAAAGCTTCAACAACATGGCACACACGACATCATACGTGGCATGACATTGTATAGGTTCTGGTTGTCTTTTTGGAGATAGCAACTGCTATGGTTAGGGCACTTACTTACAAATTGGGGCCACGGTTGTCAGATTCTTGTTATGAGAAATGGTGGAAGTCTTCTAAACCGGACATTGCATTTCCACTACTGAATAGGTTTCTTTACAAGTTTGTAAGGAATTTCAGCATTGTCATGTATATTGGATATATATAGAATGTCTATTGGATCTCTGTTGGATTTGTATTGGTTCTTGCTTATTTTTAATCCATTGTCAGGATCTATAGTTCAACAGAACCAATCCCAGGTCAACTTCATGTCCAAATCCACAAAACACGGTTGGGCTTATACAGGCATGGAAGAGAACATCTAGAAAACAAAATTGAGAGCCACGAGCAGTATATCGACACAATAGACAGTAAATAGAGATAGATTTGATGATCAATTATGTATGAATTCTGGAAATCTTGTGTAATTAGGGATCTAAGTAGTTGGAATTGATATCCCTTTGAACATATTTGAAGTTAACAAGATATAGAATTGTCTTATTCTACCATAATACAATATCTATTTTGCAATTCAATTGAAAAAGCATGATAATTACAGTAGATATCAGACATGTTCAACATATAAAACAGAAAGTTAGAAAAACTTTCAAGAATGACAGCAATATACTGATATCAGTATGGATCATATATAATGCCTATAGAAATCCTATAGAAACGCATTATTCATCCTATATAAATCCTATAGACATCAAACATTTATCAGTAGACAGCAAAAGCATACCACTTAATTCAAACAAAGTAAAAAAAAGAAACAGTAACTAAAAATGATAATTATTCAATATACAAAACAACAAATGACAATCTATTAGAAATCTATTGATACGCTAATTGAAAACACACAAGTCAATTACATATACTTGTACAAATGTCTAATATTAACATCAAAATAAGTGACAATTGAAATTTAAAATATACTTCTACATATATCGAATATCAATTTCAAAACAGATTTCCTAATACAGTTCTAGATGTCCAAAAAATGTATGATAGATGTCCAATAGATGTCCACTTCCTGAAAAACACATCCTAGAAGACCAACAATCGATGTTGCTGCTAGTGACGCAAATGTTACTGCAAAATAAAATTGAACCATACCATATATTAGCAAGAATGAATGAATTACATATCATGTTGTTGGTTCTTAAAGATTTAAGCTTGATTGAAAAAGTAGCAACTAATTCACCATGGGATTAAACACTAAAACAGATAGCCAATCTTTGCAATCAATCACCAAAATAATTTGTGATCTAATTGAATGTCATATCAAATATGTTGAGAGTCAAATAGAATTGTAGCGTTCTTCCATTCAATAATGTCCAATATAGGCCCAATAGACGTAGATAACCTACAAATCAATAACAAAAGAAACTAATATGCAATAGATAACCTACAGACAACCTATAGACAACCGATAGAGACATAGTAAACACATAGTAAATTCTAATGAAAATATGCCAACAACTGCAAAAAGAAACAACAACAATCTAGTGAACAAAAATACAAAAAATCACGAGAGTTAGAAAGAATAAGACCATGTATCAAAAAGATGAAAAACTAAATAAAAAAAACAAGATGACAGCAAAAATACAAAAGTCATGCTATAGAATTTCAATAGATATTCAATTTTACACCACAACTTTCTTCAACATTCTATTGTTGGTGTGCACCTCATTCACACAAAAGCAACAACATCTGAAAACTACCAAAAAGTCCATCTATTTCTCTGCAAATAAACTCCTAACATATTGACAGAAAAGCTTCACTCTAAGATTCAATCACAAAAAAAAGAAAAAAATAGGAAACACGAATGACGGAAAATAAAGCAGTCAACGAGGAAGAATTCAAAAACGAAAAAAAGGAGAAAAAGAAGAAAAAGAATACGAAACTGAAAGCGAAAAAAAAGAAGAGATCAAAAAAGAAAAGAGAAAAATCGCGCAAACCAAAGATTGAAGAACCAGAGAGAGAACGAAATATTGTAAGTGTAAAACAAGGAGCCTTAAATACACCGTATAAATGTAGGATATTAGGTCAAGATATTTTAAATGGAAAATACTCCCTCCGGTTCCGAAAACTAGTCGCTTTAGAGAAATTCACAATTTTAAGAAGTAATTAATGGAGGATATAAAATTACTTGTTTATCGTTAAATTAACATTAATTGAGTAATATGTGTATAGGGATTCAGCTATAATTAGTAAGGGTATAATAGAAAGAAATGAGTAAAAACTTACATTGAAAATAGAGAATGATAAGTAAAAAGAGCAAATGAAAAATACGTAGAGTGATTAATTTTTAGAATCCGAGAAAATATTTAAATGAAATGATAAAAATGTAGATATTTGAGAAATAATGTACATTTATAACAAATTCCCTAAAATAATTATGGGACTAAAAAAAATATACGTGCAATGGTCGTACATGCTCTTATGATCACTAAAATGTAAAGAAAATCCAAAAAATGGTCTTGTTATTTTTCCAATCTAATGATTAAAACTTTAGCATATTTTCGGATTAATAAATCGTTATTGATATCAAGAATAATCAATTTGATCCAATACATTGAAAAAATTGAAGGAATATGTTAGTAATGTTTTTTTGTCAAAAGCTTGCAATATGCCATATGAAATCTATTAGCTAGTGAACTTAATATAAAATGCATTCACGATTAAATGTTATATATTTACTTTTATTTTGTTTAACTTTTAAAAGATATCACTCTCTTAATTTTTATATCTAATTGACACATAATATTTATGTGATAATTTTATATATTTTTACTAAATTTAGAGAATTACAAGAAACAACTAAAATAATGTTTTGTAAAAAATTTAGCAAAGATACCTTTTAATAAATGAAGGCTATCTAACATTTATTAATACCATTTTTGTTCCAGAAAAGGCCAACTATGCTCCCTTTATATTTTTTTATTTATTTTTTTATAAATTTTATATTTTTTAATAAATTAATTAATTAAGGATACAAAATTATTAATTTATCCTTATAATTTAATTAATACTTCAATTTTTTAATCAAATGTAATTAATAGTATAGAAGTAGAGTTGGAAGAATAATGAAAAAATACCTAAAAAATTATAAATGACAAATATTTTGATAAATCAATTTTAAGCTAGAATAATTATTTTAAAAAGATGGAGGGAGTATTTAACTTGTTAGGAAAAAGAAAAGTTGTGAAGATTAATAAATAAATGTACATTAAATGTCCCAAAAAAAAGAGTAGGACTAAGGCCCCCTTTATTTTCAACTGATAAGTAGGTTTATTGAACTGAACTGAACTGATTGATACTGAACTGAACTTAATAGTACTGAAACTAAAAATACTGAAACTGAACAACACTGAAACTAAACAATATTGAAACTGAATTATAATTAATAATATAAATAATATTTTAAAAATATTAAAATACATAATAATTAATAACACTTTAACATTCTAATAAAATTTATTAATTATTACATATAATAATAATTAAATATACCATTTGAGATTATTATTATTATTATTATTTTATTATAATTATTATTATGAATATTATCTTATTATTTTAATTATTATCAATATTTATAAGATATTATTACTTTTATTTATTTATTTATTTATTTTTCTTATAAAATTATTTATCGTAGAAATAATAATTGATAATGTTAAAAATATTATTATTAGTTTCTTTTTTTTATCGTTATTTGTGATTACTGATATTAATTAATAATATTTATATAATTTATAAATAGAAATGAACTAAAATAAAAATTGAAATTATATTACCATTAATATTCATTGCTTTTAATATTTATGAATAACAATATACATTAATAATATTGATATAATGCATAAACTGAAACTTAATATTAAATTCTGAATGCTGAATGCTGAATACTGAGTACTGAAACTAAAACTGAATTGAACTGAACTGAACTGTACTATATCAAACTGAAAAAAAAATAAGTTGAAAAAAACATGACCCGACAAAAGTAAGCAAGTATAGTTGTATAGATCTTCATCTTCTAAATTGTGAGCTGTATTAAAATATTATAAACTGAATTAAACTTGCACATATAAATGATTATTTAACTAAAGTTGATAAATTTTTGGATTAATAAGTTACTCCCTCTAATTTTTTTTATATGTGACATTAAGATTCTTACGAAAATCAATAAAATATTTATT
This sequence comes from Euphorbia pulcherrima, assembly GCA_947683365.1. Classification (NCBI taxonomy): domain Eukaryota; kingdom Viridiplantae; phylum Streptophyta; class Magnoliopsida; order Malpighiales; family Euphorbiaceae; genus Euphorbia; species Euphorbia pulcherrima. Next base: position 18,877,138 of record CANTUS010000002.1, read on the forward strand.
GTACTGGTAAAAATAATTAATTTATTCTTTATATTTTTATATTAAAATTCTCTTTCTTCTTAACTACCCATTTATAATTTTATTAGTTTATAATCTCTCTTCTAACTAATATAGGAGTATATTAAAGAAGAAATATTAAAAATACATTAATAATTTAAAATAATAATTAAAAAAAATTAAATAAAAAAATTAAAAAGATAAATAAAAAAAAATTGGAGGGAGTAAAAGATAATATTGTCGTACCCAAACAAATTCGTAAGTCAAAGTCAACGTCAAAGTCTCATTTTCTATGATAATGGAAAATTAAACCTACACATAAATTAACTGTGGGGACCCAAACATCAACGAAGATAAAGATATTAATTGGACAAATTATATAATGTATTGGATTATTTAAATTATTTTTTTATATTAATATTAAATATTTTAAAAATAAATAAAATAATTTAATATATTTTATTTTAAATTTTCAATATAATAAAATTTTTATAATATCTAGATTTTAAATATATAAATGAATGATATGGATAAAACACTTATTTATTTATGCTGTTAACAATTCATATATGGTTTTTAAATAATAAAAATTTAAATTAAAAAAATTAAGAGAAAAATAGTCATATTTTATAAATTATTTATAAATTATCTATTAAATTAAATTATTTATAAATACACATTATGTTTAATTCTATTTATATACCATGTTATCTATTTATTTTTTCCTTTTTTCTTTTAATTTTTTTCTTATTTTTCATTTATCTCTCAAACCGTTCATTTTTTCAACATGTCGGTTTAAAGTTTTTTGTTCGCCTTATTTTTATCTTTGAAATGACATCCACTGTGACATTTTCAATTTTTTTGAACCAGTAGACATCAGATTGTTGTCTAATAGACATGTGATAGAAATCTGGTAGATATATGGTAGATATTAGTTTGTTATGTTTTTTTTGAATCGTTCCGTTAGTTTGTGGAAATCTTGAAATCAAACCATCAACTAAACAATGATAAATTAGTGGCGAAAATCAAACAAATAACAAAAGAAGAGAATCAAGAAAAGGTTTATAGAACAAGAAAGGAACGCAAGAACAGATCTAATAGAAAGAAAGTATAATATACAGATCATAAGAGAAAAAAGGTTAATGAAAAAAATAGATTCCACCCGTTTATCAGACTTCACCTACATTTCTATCAGACTTCTATAACATGTCTACTAGACATCTACCACATGTCTATCAGTTGAAAAATTCGAAAAAGTCACAGTGGATGTCATTTCAAAGATAAAAAGAGAGACGAATAAAAAACTCTAAAACAGCATGTTAAAAAAATGAACGGTTTGAGAGATAAATGCAAAAAAAAAGTAAAGAAATAAAAAAAACTCATAAACAGTAATAGTGGAAGGGAGAATTTGGTCCAAATTATTTTATAAAGAGGGGTATTTTTTTTAAGAGCCCAAAAATTAATAAAAGATATAATAGTCTTAAAAGTACATTTAAATGGTTTTATCAAAAAAAAAAAGTACATTTAAATGGTGATAATTGTTTTTGTAGATGAGATACTCTAAAGTTAAATATAATTTTTTAAGAGATATTTTATATTAATCGGTTTTTAGGTTATGTCGGTCTTTTCTCTATTCGATCAAATTAACCGAAAATTTATAAGATTTATTACTGAAATCGAACCAAATAAATTGGATTACATTAGTTCAATCAGTTATTTTAATTAGGTTCGATCCTTAAACACTTTTAAAAAAGACATATAATTGAGACAATAGATTTATATATGCTATGGGATGTATTAAGGCTTTAAAATCTTATGGTTGTACAGCCATCTAAGTCAAAACGAGTGGAAGAAGTGATCAAGTAATCTGAGCCATTCATAAGCAGGATGAATATAAATGGACGGTGAAGAGCCCGTAAGATGAAGGTACAAAGAAATTTCTGAAATTCCTTAACCGCAAAGTTTGTGATATCTCCTCTCATCACATTTACAAACATTTAATTAAATTTCTCCAAATCACTTCTTTTTCTTCTCAATTTTCAATAGCGTCAGTTTCTTCTTCTCATGTCTATATAACTTTTTTTTAATCAATAAGCATTTTTCTAAAGTGATTAGTCATTTGAAAATTATTTTAAAGCAGATTTAAACATTTAGAAGTTAAATATTCCATTTTTAATCAATTATACAAAAAAAATAAATTATTCTCAAATATGTTATTTTAGGTATTTAAAAATTCTACTTGAAACTGCTTGTAATCAGATTTTAAAAAAATGTTTGGATTGTCTACCTTCAAGCTGCTTATAAGTTAAAGAATCAATTATAACTTATTGTATCCTCTTGGACTAATGAGAAGTTTATTTTTTTTGGCACCATCCAGGCTGCTCAAGTATTGGAGTTCGAGGTTTGATAATCAGTTCTCCATTTCTTCTATTGTGCAATAATTCAACATCTGATTTATATTTGGTTTCAAACATATTAGTAATTGCTTTTTTTTTTACACCAAGAATTCATACAACAATCCCAGAGAATAAAGTCCGTTGATCACCCCTCAACTGAACCCTAAAATTCACTCTTTCTTAACTTCAATCTCAACCCTAAAATACTATACAATAATATCCTAATATTTTAAATCATTCTTTTGCAGGATTCTTAGAGCTTTCCATTCAGGAGATGTTCATATTCTCACTTACAAATCTCAGGTAATTATATCAATTGGATTGTTTTTACTTTTGACTATTGAATTTAATCAATCTTGCTTCCAAACTTTGAATTTGTACAACTCATTCTAGACCATTATCAAGTCACTCAAAGTCACTGATTCACCAGGTATTTATGCATACATATATCCATGTGATATATGTTCCAAATAAATATCTATGTTGATTAATTTCATACACTACTACAAAAAATCTCATTACGGACGGTTATTTTAGGCATATTCGAACGGTTCCAAACCGTCCGCAATAAAAGATCATTGCAGACGGTTCCGCAATACACCGAGAAAACAGATCCGGAATATTAACTATTTCGGACAGTTCTTGTAACAACCGTCCGAAATAGACCGTGAAAATACATCCCGGAATATTAACTATTTCGAACGGTTGTAGTAAACAACCGTTCGAAATACTATGATTTTTTTTTACATTTTTTTTTCAATGCTACATCACAATCAGTGAACCCGTAAACAGTAGCAGTTCCCACAATACAATACAATCGATTTCCAGTAAACCCAAAACTCAGTAGCAGAACCCAATATAAAAATAACAATACAATAGACTATATTCCAAAGTCAACTTCATTTCTCTAAAATAATACAATAGATTTTTCCAAACAAAACACTTCAAAATACATGTACGATATGAGAAGCAAAGTACTATCTATTTTCAAGCCTAACTACCTCGAAGAAATTTAAAGTTATAACTTGTCCTCGCTAAGTATAATTTAGTAATAAAATATATACTATAGTCATATAATCATACACTTTTTAACACTGTTTATTACTTTATGCACATCCATGAAACAATAATTTTACAAATCATAATTTTTTATGTTGCAAGTGAAAATAAATTAGTACTAACCTGAGAAGAGGAGAAGGGACAATAATAACAGGTTAGTTTCTTTTGAATGAAAATTTGTAAAACTCTGACTAGGCTCAGCTAAAACGGAGGAAACAGGAATAAAATTTCTTGCACTGCCACTGAAAAACAAAAAATCAACATCAACTCAAGCGAAAATCCTATTACTAGATAAAAAAATGGATAACAACTTACTAGATTGAAATGATACAATACGCTTTTTGGCATCTGTTATAAGTATTTATTACTAACTCAAATCCCAAAAAATACCTCTCACAATCTAAACCCTCAGAATCTGGATACCGATAGACTCTTTATCGGTATGTCTATTAAGAATAGTCAAACATCATCAAATTACTCATTTTAACAAAGAAAAAAGAAGAAAAGAAGGAGGTTACTGATCGGAGATCCCTATCAATTTAAGGGTAAACTATGCAGAGTTTTAATCTGATCTTATTTGATTATAAATTCAAGAATGAACTTTATTTAGTAGTATATACATATATGTATTGCTTATACCCTAAAGTCACGATAAACTAGTATATACATATATGTATTGATATATACTTTGAACCTATAACAGAACCTTACACCTCTTCATTACAAATTATTTTGAACCTATAACACAACCTTACACCTCTTCACTACAAATTATTAATATTATATAAGTTCAAACTGCTTTTAGGATCTTTTGCTTGGACTAAGGATTTGAATGACACAATAAAGGATTGAGCTTAGAACATTCTAATTTTAGATTATTTGTCAACCTTAGCGATTGCATAACAGCTAATAGATATGAAGAGAAAAGTTTACAGATTGGCAATGAAACAAAGCAAACAGAGAATTTAAAATGAAAAACAGGAATTGTAACTGAACAATGAAGAAGATTACTGAAATACCTTATCTCACACAGGTTTAATGAAAATCCGAAGCAATGTCCCCTGTCCACCAAAATAGCACAACCCTGTTTGAGTTATCGAGTTGCTTCACTCATCGTAATAAGACAAGAATTTAAATTATATGAAGTTTCTGTATCTACAAAATAGAAGCATATGCAAGAGTGTTCTGTTTCCTAAAAGCTCTAGAAAATTATAGTTGTGAAACTCTGAGAGATACACCAATACAACATTAGAAAACACATATTAATAGCAAACTAAGGAACAGACAGATAGAGAAACAAAATCCAAACAAGTTAATAGCAGTAACTACAAAGATTCTTATTTGAATCAACAATAATTTTGATAAAACCCAATTATTGAAGTTTAAACTATAGCCCTTTCCATGAAATAACATAGAACAATCCTAAATGTATTTTAACAAACAAAATGTATTTTAACACAGGATCTCATTGAGGTTTTTTTTGTAAGCAATACATATATGTATATACTAGTTTATCGTAATTTAAGATTATTGTTGATTCAAATAAGAATATTTGAATCAGAAAAGGTCTGACTGGTCCCTAAAGTCCCTATCAAGAACTTTTTTAGGTTTCAGCTTGAAACACTCAAGTAAATGTTTTAGCTGTGCTAATACCCAACTTAATTAGCTTCTTAGAAGAGGTGGTGCTGATTATCATTTCTAATGCATAATATCAAACTAGCAAAAAAACTCTAAAGGTTAAACATGAAACACAAACACTAACACAGTAACAACTTGATATTCCATAAATTTCACACAATTCCAGTTCTAATTTGAGAAATAACAAGACCACAAAATCTGCATTACATATAAGCTCACTATCAACTACAGGCGGAAAATTAAGAAGAAATCGAATAGAGGAACATGACTTCCATTGAAAATCGTGTAGATTATTATCAACCTGAAATACTGGAATTTAAGAAAGGAAATTTGAACCTAAAACACTAACCATAGATAAACAGATTTACAGTGAGTTTGGGGGCGGCGAGACGGCAGCGAGAACGAGAAACAGAGGAGGTGGGAGACGACGGCGGAGCAAAACAATGAGAGGTTTTGAGGCGCGAGGGTTTTACGAGTTTGAGATGGACAGGGAATGAGGGTGAGTCAGACGACGGAATGAGGGTGAGTCACACGGCGACAGAGAAAAACGATGAGAGGTTATGAGGCGCGGAGGTTTTATGATTTTCAGATGGACAGGGAATGAGGGTGAGTGAGACGGCGGCGGGAGATGGCGGAATGAGGCTGAGTGAGACGGTGGAATGAGGGTGAGTGAGACAGCGGTGGAACAAAACGATGAGAGGTTTTGAGGCGCGGGGGTTTTGCGATTTCAAGATGGACACGGAATGACGGTGAGTGAGAAGGTTTTTTAAGGCAATTCGGATGGTTATTTCTTTTTAACCGTCCGAAATACGTATATTAGTAAAATTACTTTGGCACAATTTGAACGGTTCAAAGTTAATAACCGTCGTATTGTCTAATTTACAATACCATTGGACAATACGGACGGTTATTAACTTTTAACAGTCCGTAATGCCTCCTCCGTGTTTTTTAAAACACTTTTTCAGACAGTTTTTTCATAAACCGACTGAAAAAGTGCGACCCCACAGGCCCTTTTTGTACCAGTGATATTTTATAATTATTATAGTAAGATGCGCAAAATTCATCGAAAAGAAGAACTAGACAGTGACAGGATTAGACGACAAGTTCATTCGTGTATACGATTATAACACAATGAAACTTGTAAAAGAGTTTGAAGTACATAGTGACTACATTAGATGTGTTGGTGTCCACCCTTGTTTACCTTATGTACTGTCGTCTTCTAGCGACAAGTCGATCAAGATCTGGGACTGGGAGAATGACTGGAACTGCCCTCAAGTTTTCGAAGAACATTCACATTATGTTATGCAAACTGTATTTATGCCTAAAGATATTTCTACTTTTTCATCTGCATCACTTGATGGCACAATTAAGGTATACATTGATGAGTTTCTTGTTAAATTATGCTTTTCCATTGTGTAATATATTAACTAGAATTTTTTTTAAAAAAAACTCTTGTAGATTTGGAATTTGAGCTCTACTGCTTCAATTGCTACATTGGAAGGTCATTCAAAAGGGGTGAATTGTGTTAATTATGTCATTATTGGTGATAAACTATATCTGCTAAGGTTCTGATGATTATACCATTAAGGTTTGTATTTAATTTTTTTTTCAGTGTTATGAAAATCATACAGTACCGGTCGGTTCGGCCGATTTTACTGCCAACCGGTCAAGGTTACGGTACAGTTCAACTTAAAACAGTTTTTTAAAAAGGATATGCGACACCCAACAAGTGTTGCAAAAGACCATAAGTGTCGCAAAAAACCCACAAGTGTCGCAAGAAACAAAAAAGCGTTATTGCTACTGAAAACACTCGGAAACATTCTAAAACACCATTGGCAACATGCAGAAGCGTCGCAAAAAATCTAAAAATAGCCACCGAAAGTCTTAAGGAATATATTTTCTTTTTAAAAATAAAAAAACCAGTAAACCACTAATTATACCAGTTAACTTCACCGGTATGACGCCTAGTCCGGTATTGATAACACTGATTTTTTTCTTTTCGACATTAATTAAAAAATAATTTTGTTGATTTTGGCCTAATAAATTAGAAATGGAAATGATATATCAAGTGTGGAATTGCGAAACAAAAAGGTGTGTCCAAACAATGGAAGGTCACACCAACAATGTCTGTGCAGTTTGTGTCCATCCTGAATTTCCTGTAATAATCACAGCTTCTGAGGATGGAACCATCAGAATTTGGGATGCTCTCACTTACAAGTTATTAATTATTCCTTTATTTAATTAATTGGAAAGAGAAATAATTGGAGTAATTGATTTATTATATCAATTTTGTAGACTTGAGAAAATACTGAATTACTCCATGGAAAGAGTGTGGGCTATTGGATGCATCAAAGATACACACCAATGAGTTTCATTAATTGATCAAAGATATAAATCTCAGGTAATTATATCAATTGGATTGTTTTAACCAGTGTTATCCATACCGTACAGGCCGGTTCGACCGGTTTTACGGAGACAGGTCATGGCTAAGGTACATTTTGCTTAAAAATTGATTTTAGTAAAAAAAACCAAAAAACCTGAGTTGAACCCGACAAAAACCGGTGAACCGGTTTAAACCCAGTTTTTCTAAAACCCTTATGGCAACAATCAAAAGCGTTGCTAAAGACCTAGAAAAGATTGCAATAGCCACTGGAAACCCTAAATAATATATATTCTTTTCGAAAACCCATCTGGCAATACGCAAAAATGTTGCAAAAGACCAAAAAATTTTGCAATAGCCACTAGAAACCATAAATGATATATTTTCTTTTGAAAATAAAAAATCGGTAAACCACCAATCATACCAGTTATACCATGTACCATTGGCTTTTCCAGTATGACGCCCGGTCCAGTATTAATAATACTGGTTTTTACTTTGACTATTAAATTTAATCAATCTTGCTTACTAACTTTGAATTTGTATAACTCATGCTAGACCATTATCAAGTCACTCGAAGTCACTGATTCATCAGGTATATATGCATACATATATCCATATGATATTTGTTTTGAATAAATAAAGTCAACTGCATCATATCTATGTTGATTAATTTCATATTTTATAATTATTACAGTAAGATGTGCGAAATTCATCGAAAAGAAGAACTAGATAGTGACAGGATCAGACGACAAGTTCATTCGTGTATACGATTATAACACAATGGAACTTATAAAAGAGTTTGAAGCACATAGTGATACGTTGAAAAGTTATGTGGAGGATTTGATTGGACAAGTTGGAGTTGACTCCAACTCAGCTCATTCTAATTGGTCCATGCCATCATTAGTTACTCAGTTACTCAAGTTGATAACCCATTCGTTTTATGTGTTGCTAGTTGCCATTAAGCTATTTCCCTATTTCTGTTCATCTTCTTTGGCTCTATATAAAGCCAAACTCTGTAATTTCCGATCATCCATTAGAATAACAAGAACAGTTATAAAGAATTCCTTTCTGTCGGGTTTATCTTCATCATTTGGTATCAGAGCGGTGGTTCTTTGTCGGAATCACTTCCTGGAGTCTGTCAATGATCACTCATGAAGATTGGGACCGATTTGATGCTGGATTTCATGAAATTTTCCTTAAATACCAGCACCTATTTCTCGATGATATGGAACCAGTAGCTATTGTCGACGACTCGCCGGACCTCGAGAAAGATCTGAAGGATGACGGTGAAGATTCTTTTTGGCTTCCTTATTTGATCAGTTAGAAGGTGGAGGCTAAGAAGTTATCACTGAAACCGATTCTGATTTCGATGTCGATCTTGAAATTTTTTCTAAGCTTGAAGATGATATAACTGAAATAGATTTTGATCCAGGAGAAGATGAAAGTGCTAGAGTTAAACTCATTGGTAATCTCAATTCATCTACTCTTAATTTTCACGGTAAAGATCCAATTTCCATTTCCTATTTTGAAATCCCTAATTTCCTAGCTAAGCTTCTTTATGAAATCAGAAAGTTAACTTCAGAAGAGCCTCCTTGGAAACCTCCATGGGGAGAACACATTCTTGAAACTCATCATTTGCCTAAAAACTTATTACAACTAGATCTTCAATAATACAATATTCAAGTAGTTAATCTCTCCAGTTTCAACAGGACCAACCATTCTGGACCAACCATTTTCTGCTGCAAATTCAAAGCAATATAAGCTTAAATATATTGGTTCACCGTTTAACACTAGTTTTGGTAGTGTGGATAATCTGATTTTTATGAGAGATCCTTTTAATTTTAGGCTATTGGTTATGAATGGGAGTAATGGTGCTGATTTTGAGCCTACTTCTTGTGATCTTGAGTTAACTGAATTGAATTTTGTTATTGTTAATTGTGGTGCTCCTATACAAGTGAATTTATATGGGAAATGGAGGGATGATATTGTTTCTAGGTTGGCTAGAACTCTTGAGACTCTTACTGTTATTATTGTGGATGAGAGTAGGTTGTTGGAATTTGGTTCCGAGAGGTATTTGGTTTTGTATTGGATTCTTAATAAGGATGAGACTAATGTTAGGACTATATGTGCGCATTTTGGATTGAATTTTCTTGCGGTGATGTTTGATGAAATTACAAGTAGAAACTTCATGTGTTGCCCCATAATGGTCAATGAAGCTTTGAAAATGTTATTGGAAGTGCAAGAGGAAATTGAACCTAAGGAGGTTTTCTTGGATAGTGTGGCTTTTATGTGTGTCTCGACAGGTGCACTGGAGACAGGCTCAATTATACAAATAGGGGGAATTTGGATTGATCATCCATGGAAGCCTCCATTAAAAGAACATTGTTTGGACTCTAAAAAACCTAAGAAGAAAGTTAATAAAGCTAGTGAGGAGTTTCAGCTCTCTTTTGATTGGGAACATAAGGTGATTAATGTTAGTGAATTGAAACTTCCAATGAAGGACAGAGTTATCTTGGCAAAGTTTGGGTTATTAATAAAGTGGGTGTTCAGTTGCCTTGTTCAATGAGATATGATGAATATGTTGCAAGTAATTTTGTTAGAACTCAAGCGAGCAAGGAAAATATTGGTGGAGAAGAGGCTGACCTTGCTAAGGATAACACAAAAGAGGTGAAACCTAACAATGATCCATCTCAAAGGAGACATGAGCACTACGCTGACTATAGTGCATATATGAAGCAAGTTGGTTGGATTGAACATAAGTTTCAAGTGGCAGCAGGAGTGAGGCAAATTGTTTTGGACATCATGGACAATGGGAATATATGGGGTATAATGATAATAGCTATTGAAATAGAGATTCCTAATCTTTCACAGCATTATACGGTTGGTGAGGAGCACTTGAATGTGAAGCTCTTCTCTATTAGAGGTCAGTTGAAGTGCAAGACCATTCATTTTGCGAAGATTGTCACCATTGCAAATTCTATTGATGAATATCCATTAGCTTTAGCTTCCAAAATGGCAGCGAATAAAACTTGTGCTATGTATTTTACAACATTCACATGGTTTTCCAAAATACATAAAATAAAAAGTGGGATTGAGTTGGGGAGCAAGTCCCATGTACTACAGAGAAAGTTGTTACGAGAAGACAGTCAAGCTTCTGTTAAGCTTCTGATTCAGTGGGCCGCAGGAAATGAAATTCTACTACTTAGGAATTCGCTGAATAACTGTAGGTGTTTCAGGACTACAACCTTGAGGACAAGGTCTTTGTAAGGAGAAGGGAATGATGTTGGCATTAAAACACTTAAATGAACAACTTTTATTAAACTCAAAGATATTACAAGAACACTCTCACTCAAAATATGAAATTATAACTCACTCTTTACTTCTTTTTCTCTCTAAAGAAGTTCTTATTTTTATTGATGATACATAACTAAACAACTCACCTATTTATAGGTGAATTATACAACTCTAAACTAACATAATTACTCACCACCACCTCCAACTAATACAATTAATAGCCAACTTATTTAGTTAATTTAATGGCCTCTAAATTGGTTGTAGTTTATAGCCTCCAATTTGGTTATTACACATAAAAAATCTACATACGTAAAATTTACTACATTTTGGATTTGTGGGCTTAGACTCCAATTGATTGGATTTGGATTTTGGGTTTCCATTAATATGGATCAAGTTTATAATCCAACACCCCCCCTTAAACTTGATCTTGTCATCCCAAGTGACCTTCCCAATCTGATGAAGTTTTCGCTTATGAGCGACTTAGTGAAGATATCCGTAATTTGATCTTGTGTCTTCACATATTCAACTTGCACTTCCTTTCTTACAACACACTCTCTTATGTAATGGTAGCGGATGTCGATGTGTTTCCTTTGATCATGAAATACAGGATTCTTTGTTAAGGCAGTGGCTGACTTGTTGTAAACATGAATCTCAGTCAGTTCTTCTTGCATCAAGCCGATCTCTTTCAATAAATTTCTAAGCTAAATTGCATGACAAATGCATGAGGTTGCTGCAACATATTCTGCTTCACATGTAGACAATGTTACAATCGGTTATTTCTTTGACATCCATGTAAAAGCAGTATCTCCCATGAAAAATACGAATCCACTAGTGCTTCTTCGGTTATCTATGTCTCTACCCCAATTGCTATCACTATATGCAACAAGCTTATAATCATTAGAAACCGAATAGAATAAGCCCAACTCGGTTGTACGTTTCAAATAGCGAAGAATTCTCTTAGAAGCTTCAAAATGGGTGGTTGTTGATGATTCCATGTAGAGACTAACTAACCCGACTGCATGAAGGATATCTGGCCTCGTGCAGGTAAGATAGCATAGACTTCCAACCAAACTTTTAAAAAGTGTTGGATCCACACTCTCCCTTTCTTCATGTTTAGACATCTTGATCCCCGTACTTCACCGGTGTGCTTATCGGCTTGCAGTTATCCATCTTAAACTTTTCAAGATCTCCTTTGTATAGCTTTCTTGTGAAATAAAAGTTCCATCCTTTTATTGCTTTACTTCTATACCGAGGTAGTATGCCATGAGTCCCATGTCTGTCATCTCGAACTCCATCATCACTTTCTTGAATTCATCGAACATTCTTTGGTTGCTTCCGGTGAAGATCAGATCTTCCACATAGAGGCACACGATCAAAATATCTCCATCTTTAATCTTGATATACAAGGCATGCTCATATGGACATTTATTGATACCATTTTCTCGGAAGTACTTGTCTATTTGCCATTCCATGCCCTTGGTGCTTGTTTTAGCCCATAAAGAGCCTTCTTCAACTTTAACACCTTGTCTTTATGACCTTTGGCTTCATAACCTGGTGGTTGTTGAATGTATACTTCCTCTTCAAGAACTCCATTTAGGAAGGCCGATTTTACATCCATTTTATGAATTCTCCACTTGTTTTGAGCTGCTAAAGAAATTATTAGTCTAACATTTTCCAATCGAACAACTGGAGCGAATACCTCATCGTAGTTAATTCCAGCCTTTTGACCATAGCCTTTTGCAATAAGTCTTGCCTTGTGTCTTTCGATCTCTTCCTTGGCATTCCGCTTTATTTTGTACACCCATTTGACACATATCACCTTGTGTCCTTTGGGAAGTGAAGTGAGTTCTCATGTATCATTCTTCTCAATGGCCTTGATTTCTTCGCCATTGCATCTCTCCACTTTTTCTCTTGTGCAGCTTCTTGAAATGTTACTGGCTCATGATCAACAAATAGACAAAGTAAGGTAAGATTATCTAGTTATTCAGTCACCTTATAGAGTTCTCGAAGACTTCTCATACGATGCACTTCTCTTTCATCTTCAGTCCCACTTGAGGATGGAGATGATGATGATGACCTGTCTCTATGAGTAGGAGAATTTAGTGGAGTTGTGAGGCCTTGTTGAAGTTATCTTGGTTGCTCAGGTGTTGTCTGCTCATCTTCCTCGAATGAGGAAAAGTTGAAGTTCTCTGTTTGAGAATCAAAGTTCCATTCTCCTTCTTCATCAAATATCACATCTCGGGTGATCATAAATTTCTTGTCATTCGGATTGTATAGCTTGTAGCCTTTTGATCTTGAGTCATAACCGATGAAAATAAAACTTTTGCTTTTCTCATCAAACTTAGTTCGATTCTCATCCTGTACATGAACATGAGCTACACTCCCGAAGACTCGAAGATGGGAAATTCTGGGCTTTCTTCTGCTCTATACTTCTTGTGGTTTCTTTCCCCATACGCTTCTTATATGAGAATGATTTAATAAGTAGACTGCACATGCCACTGCTTCAGCCCAAAACTCCTTGGGTAGTTTCTTGCTTTTGAGCATACTCCGTGCCATGTTAAGAATTATTCTATTTTTCCTTTCTACCACACCATTTTGCTGGGGGATCTAGGAATCATTAAGGGTCGACCGATTCCATGTGCTGCACAAAACTTGTTGAATTCATTAGATATGAATTCTCCTCCTCGATCAGATCTCATGGCTTTGATCTTATGACCGCTCTCCTTTTCCACGACTGCTTTGAGCTTCTGAAACACTCCGAAGACTTCTGATTTCTGCTTCAAGAAATATACCCAAGTTTTTCTTAAATTATTGTCAATGAAGAGAAGGAAGTAGTTACTATTAGTGAGAGAACTTGGCTTAATAGGACTATACACATCGGTATGGATGAGCTCGAGTGGCTTCTTGGCTCTATAGTCTAACTCATTTGGAAAGCTTCTTCTAAATTACTTCCCTTGTAGACATCCTTCGTACAATTGATCGAGATTGTCGATATATGGTAAACCTTTAACCATTTCCTTCTTGGATAACAGCTCTAATCCTCCAAAGTTTAGATGCCCAAATCGAAGATGCCATAGCCACGATGCGTCTTTGTAACAAGTCTTTAGACACTTTGCAATATCATTTATGATATTCAAAGGGAACATTCTATTATTCGTCATCCGTACCTTAGCAATTAGATTCCCATTGCCATCACTTATAAAAAGACTACAATCTTTCATATGAATATCATAGCCTTTTTCTAAGAGTTGGCCCAAACTAAGAATGTTGCATTTCATACCAGGTATATAGTAGACATTTGAAATCATTTGGTGGCTATCATCTTTTATTCTAAAAAGGACGTTACCTCTTCCCTTCACTGATATTTTCGTATCATCTCCGAATAAAACGTCTCCGCTTACTGCTTCATTGAGCTCCACAAACACGTTCCTTCTTCCATACACGTGGTTGCTTGCACTAGTGTCGAGATACCATGTGTTGTCTTGATGATCATTGTTGTTATTATACGCTAATAATAGCATTTCTTTCTCCTCGATCTTCTCCTCCACGAAATTTGCCTTCTCTTCAACTTGATCATTACGAGCTCTACATTGTGAAGTGTAATGCCCAAACTTTTGACAATTATAGCACCGAACTTAAGATTTTTCATACCTCGAGTTTGAATTGCCTCTTCCGCGACCTTGTGTAGAACTTTCTCCTTTCTTATAGTTATCACTGGAACTGTTGTTGTAATTCCAACTTCATCCACGACCATGCCTACCACCTTGTCCACGGCCTCGCCCTCTGCCTCTACCTCTTCCATGGTTATTTCTACCATTGCCTTAACCTTCGTTCGTATCCTTGAGTTGTAACTTAAGGGGTTGCTCAGAGATACCTTGCTTTTTCTTATGCTTTTCTTCATATGCTTGCAATGATCCTTGGAGTTCCTCGATCGTCATCTCTTCCAAGTCTTTGGTTTCTTCAATGGTCACTACGATGTTCTCATATTTAGGATCCAACGAGCGGAGTACCTTCTCGGTTATCCTTACATCTTCTAACTTCTCACCATTTCTTTTCAATTGATTCAAAACGGCTGCTACTCTAGAAAAGTAATCGGAGATAGACTCGGATGGTTTCATGTGCAAGGATTCAAACTCACCTCTTAGTGTTTAGAGACGGACCTTCTTCACCTTTTTGACTCCTTTGTAAGAGGTTTGCAACTTCTCCCATGCTTGCTTGGCGGAGGTTGCGCTTGAGATTTTCTCAAAACCAACATCATCTAATGCTTAATAGATGAGGAAGAGAGCTTTCTTATCTCTCTTTTAGGAATCCTTCAAAGTTGTAGCTTGATCTTATGTAAGAGAGGCTTCACTTTCGGGCTCGGTGAAGCCTTTCTCTACAATATCCCAAACATAATGTGCTCCGAGAAGAGCCTTCATTTTGATACTCCAATTGTTATAGTTGTTGTTGAGTGTTGAGTGTTGGAACTTGAAACGATGCCACACTATTCTCCATCTTACTCAAATAGCTATTCTAATCGTACAGGGGCTAATGCAATGCTTCTGGAGTCGTTTGAGACAGACTGGGCGTATTGTAACACTTTTTGCAGCTTTCTGCAACACTTTTTCTGTCTTTTGCAACACTTCTTGGGCTACTGCAATGTCTAAAGTTCCTGAAATTCAACTTTTGCAATTGAAAATGGAACTTTTCGGAAGCGTAATCAACTTTCGTACATGGCTCTGGTACCACTTTGTTAGAATTAAAACACCCAAATGAATAACTTTTATTAAACTCAAAGATATTACAAGAACACTCTCACTCAAAATACAAAAACTACAACTCACTCTTTACTTCTTTTTCTCTCTAAAGAAGTTCTTATTTTTGTTGATGATAAACAACTAAACAACTCACCTATTTATAGGTGAATTATATAACTCTCAACTAACACAATTACTCACCACCACCATAGCCAACTTATTTAATTAATTTAATGGCATATAAATTGTTTGTAGTCAATAGCCTCCAATTTGGTTATCACACATAAAAAAATCTACATACTTAAAATTTACTACATTTTGGATTTGTGGACTTGGACTCCAATTGATTGGATTTGGATTTTGGGTTTCCATTAATATGGATCGAGTTTATAATCCAACAAATGATACGTTGAAAAGTTCTGTGGAGGATTTGACTGGACACGTTGGAGTTGACTCCAGCTCAACTCATTCTAATTGGTCCATGTCATCATTAGTTACTCAGTTACTCAAGTTGATAACCCATTTATTGTAAATAGTTATTAGCTGCGTTTTATGTGTTGCTAGTTGCCGTTTAGCTATGTCCCTATTTCTGTTCATCTTCTTTGGCTATATATAAAGCCAAACTCTGTAATTTCCGATCATCAATTAGAATAACAAGAACAGTTACATAGATTTCCTTTCCGCCGGATTTATCTTGCATCAGATGTGTTGATGTCCACCCTTATTTACCTTATGTACTGTCATCTTCTGATGACAAGTCAACCAAGATCTAGGACTGGGAAAATGACTGAAATTGCCCTCGAGTTTTTAAGAACATTCACACTATGTTATGCAAACTGTTTTTAACCCTAAAGATAATTCTACCTTTTCATCTGCATCACTTGATGGCAGAGTTAAGGTATAACTATAAATTGATGAATGTTCTTGTTTAATTATGTTTTTCAAGTGCATAATATATATTAATTTGATTTTTTTTTTTTAAAAAAACTCTTGCAGATTTGGAATTTGGGCTCTACTGCTTCAATTGCTGCACTGGAAGGTCATTCTAAAGGGGTGAATTGTGTTAATTATTTCATTAATGGTGATAAACTATATATGCTATTATACCATTAAGGTTTGTATTTAATTTTTTTTTCAGTGTTATGAAAATCATACCATATCGGTCGGTTCGACCGGTTCTACTGCAAATCGGTCAAGGCTACGGTACGGTTCAACTTAAAAAAGTTTTTTAAAAAGGATATGCGACACCCAACAAGTGTTGCAAAAGACCCATAAGTGTCGCAAAAGACCCACAAGTGTCGCAAGAAACAAAAAAGCGTTATTGCTACTGAAAACACGCGGAAACATTCTAAAACACCATTGGCAACATGCAGAAGCGTCGCAAAAAATTCAAAAATAGCCACCGAAAGTCTTAAGGAATATATTTTCTTTTTAAAAATAAAAAATCAGTAAACCACTAATTATACCAGTTAGCTTCACCGATATGACGCCCAGTCCGGTATTGATAACACTGATTTTTTTCTTTTCGACATTTATTAAAAAAACAAAAAGGTGTGTCCAAACAATGGAAGGCCACACCAACAATGTCTGTGCAGTTTGTGTCCATCCTGAATTTCCTCAAATAATCACAGCTTCTGAGAATGAAACCATCAGAATTTGGGATGCTCTCACTTACAGGTAATTAATTATTCCTTTATTTAATTAATTGGAAAGAGAAATAATTGGAGTAATTGATTTTTTATATCAATTTTGTAGACTTGAGAAAATACTGAATTACTCCATGGAAAGAGTGTGGGCTATTGGATGCATCAAAGATACACACCAGTGAGTTTCATTGATTGTTTAATTACTAAAATCCAGATAAAGAGTTGCATGTGTAGAACTACAAGTATATTAAGCAACTGTTATTTTAGACTACAATTTAATTTAATTCAGTTCAGTTCAAATCGCTTCAGTTCAGTTCAGCTATGTGTAGTTATAAATTTACATTGAAATAAGTTCAGTTGAGTCCAATTCCCTTCAGTTCAGTTCAACTAACTTCAGTTCAGTTCATAAAATTGTAGTCCAAAAGAACATGGCCTAATTGCTAATTGAGTTTAATTCTTTGGGGAATTGTTGTAGGGTTGCATTTGGTTGTGATAATGGAACCATCATGGTCAAAACCAGTGGATCAAACTGAGGGAGAAGGCAACTATTCAGAAAATTAGATGAAATTGAATATTAGAGGAAATAAGTATATATTTACATAATAAGTATGAAACTGTATTCGTATTGGCCTGAGTTGTTAGTGTTTGAAATAAAAAGAACAAATTAATTTCTCATGTTGTGCGCTAGTATGTGGTTCGTGCTAAACATGACATTATTATATATGTAAAAGTGAATTTATTTAAGTACATTAGCAATCGAATTTTTTTTTATCATGAAGAATACATATTTGAATTTAGAAAAATAAATTTGATTTCAAATTCAAAAAAAAACTGATCTTACATCAAATCATATAAATAGGCAAGGCAAATAATTCTAGTTACATTTGTTTTCAAAAAAAATAATTCTAGTTACATTTGAACTCATATTTCTTGTTAAACCCAAACAACAATTTTTGTTTATATGATGTTAACAAGAAAAACAATGGTGACAAAGGTTTTAGCCTAATGGTTGAGTTCATGAAGCTATAATTGTAGAGGTTATAAATTTGAGTCCATATACGGGTTGAGTCTGATGGAGATTTTTTTTTTTTGTTATTTGAAACCCCAATGAGGCAAATACTTTTTTTAAATAAAGTAGAAACAATGATAGCCATCCCTATTAACATGTATTTTATGAATGATGAACTTTTATTCATAATCATCCCTATTGTAAGTAAATAAACACAAAACTGAAAATATTTTGCCAACTGCATATATCATATTCACATTCTAATATATTATTTGATAAAATTAGGAAAAACATCAACACCACCCAGCTCATTTTCCTCACCGGACTTGGGCCCAGTTTGACATTGTTGTTTAAGCTGCTTTGAAAATAAGTTCTTCTTACAAACTTTTAATAGTGATACATATTTTGGGTTTGAACAACACATTTTGATCTTTCATATTAATTAATTAGGAACTGTCTGATTTATTTTTTCTAAAATCAAATTTGCAGCTTGAAAATGAAGCGTTTCAGGAAAGCTGCTGAAAAAATCTGCAAAAAGTCAGAGCCAAACTGGCCATTATTTGTTTGTTCTCTAGGCGTAGAGAGCCCTGAAAAATATTACTCTTCTCACTCTCAATAAAATAGAAAAATTAATTAATGTGGTTGCTTGCATGTGAAATTCAAGTTGTCACTTTGCATTCCAGTAAATGAATTTCTACTTTGGAAAACAAAAGCTTTTGCAAATAAATTCCTTATAAAAGAAAAGGTTCAAATTTCCCCCCTGTTAAAAGCTCCTTAATTAAGCTAAGAAGAAGAGGAATAATAATAATAATAATAATAATAATATAACTAAGAACTTGGGTGCCTAATTATATTGAATGTGGTTACTTCTAGAGTTCATGTGAATTTTAAATAACAAAATTTGAGCTTTATTCTTAATTTACCGTTAATTAGAATTCAACCTTCTCGGCTCGGCTATGGGTGCTAATTAAAAAATAAATTGAGTTGTAGTACTCAGTACTAGTTTTTGTTATCGTTAGTGTTGCTCCATCCTAAGATTTTGCCCTTTTCACTTTGATTTAAAAAGTTACGCTTTTAATATTTTTTATCTACTAATTTATTTGTTTTATGTGTAATATATTGCTAAAAAGCGCTCTATAAAATGACTTAATTCTATTATTTAAATCAAAGTTTTTTCATAATATAATTGAGAATAAAGTAAATAAATAATACCGAGTCAGGAGTTTGAAAATCAACAACCATAATAACTTCAGCATACCCAATTGTATTAAGTATGGGCGTGAGATACAGATTTGTAGCCTTCTTAATAGGGAAATTGGCATCTAACTACTAACACGACTTGTAGTAGGTGCCATGACTCATCTGAGAGTCTTTCGCATATTCTACGAGTGTGCCCAACGGCTAGGGAAATGTGGGGTGGTATTGTTGGGGAGGATCAAGTCACCGGGTTTCTGAGCTGTGATTTGTTGACATGAATGAGTAGTAATTTATAGGAAAAACATAAATTTGGCTTTCATAATTGGGGATTATTTTTTGGCATATCTTGTTGGTTGCTTTGGAGGAGGAGGAATCTGTTCATCTTTGAAGATGTTGAGCAAACGACCTCTTCTCTAGTGGCACAAGCGGCGGGGATGGGGGAAGCTTTCATCAAGGCCGAGAGGTGTGGGGGGAATGGTAGGACAGATTGCGTGTGGAGTCAAATCGGGTGGTCGGCACCGCTATAAGATTGGATCAAACTTAATAGTGATGGCTCGGTTGTAGGAGCGGACTATAGGGCTTCGTTAGGAGGAGTTTTACTAGACCTTATTGGGCGATGGATAGGAGGTTATGCTAGGAATATAGGGCAGTGTTCTATCGCTAGTCCGGAGCTATGGGGGGTGCTTGATGGTTTGTTGCTTGCGTGAGACTTGGGGGTGAGAAAGTTGGTGGTTGAGGTTGATAGTAGGTATGTGGCTGATATGATAACTAGGGAAGATAATGGGGTCAATGCGAATTTTGCAATCATTGTCGAGATAAGGAGGCTACTTCAACGAGATTGGACGGTCAGACTTCAATATGTCTACTGAGAGGGAAATCGGTGTGCGGATCATTTAACGGCTCATGGTGCAACTCTTCCAATTGGATGCTTCTTCTTCGACGTTCCTATCCCGAGTGTTCGTGATATCCTTCGTCAAGACATTGTGGGAGTGACATTCCCAAGGCTTATTGCTTCATAACTTGTTCTTTTTCTTTTCTTTCTTATAAAAAAAGTCAAATTAATTACATATCTACATTCCTCTCTTAATCTATTTACATGTTATCGTTCCATCTCTTTCTCCAATTTTTCTTTTGATTTTCTTTCTTATTTTTTCTTTATCTCCCAAACCGTTTGTTTTTTCAACATACTGCTTTAGAGTTTTTTGTTCGTCTTATTTTTATCTTTGAAATGATACTCACTTAACATTTTTGTAATTTTTCATCTAGTATTTATCTAGTAGATCACTGCTAGATATCTGGTTATTATCTAGTATGTCTTAAATTTAACAGTTTTTATGGAATCTAATGACATCAAACATATATTTAATAGATATGTAATAGATGTGTATATGATGAATTCATAAATTATAAATAGATCACATCTTTTTTACAACGACTATGTACCTTAATTTTAACAATTTTTTTATAGAATCTAATGACACCAAACATATATATAATAGATATATAATAGATGTGCATATAACAATTTCATAAATTAAAATTCGATCCACCACTTTTTTTTACAATGATTATTTTATAATATATAACATCTTCTAGATATCTAGACATCTACTATATTTGTATTAAATATCTAGTAGATCTTAACTTTGACAGTTTTTTATGGGATATTTTATAAAATATAACATCTAATAGATATATAGTAGACATCTAGTAGATATGTATGCTCTTAAAAAATCTATTGAATATCTGTTATAAATTATGTTAAAAACTATTTGAAGTTATGATTTACTAGATAACTACTAGACAATTACTAGATATTTACTAGGTAACTATTAGATAACTACTAGATATCTGACAGTTAAAAAATCACAGTGGATGTCGTTTCAAAGATAAAAAAGAGACGAACAAAAAACTCTAAAGCGGCATGTAAAAAAAATGAACGGTTTGAGAGCTAAATGTAAAATAAGGCAAAAGAAATTAAAAATAAATACTTGTACGCATGATTGGTGAGAGAGATATGTTGACCGTGTATTATTATAATTAGTTTCTCTTTTTTTTACTTTTTTTAAATTATTTATGATAGGGCTAAATTATTTTAGATTTTTGTGATAATCATGTAATAACCCCTTCTTAATAAGTAAAAATATAATTTTTCCAATAAATGAAATTATACTTTTATTGTTACAGAGATATAAAAAAAACAATAAGTCACATATTACAAAATCAAAAATATACAACAATAGAACCAAAAAAAACTAAGTATCAAAAAGATACTCCCTCCATCTAAAAATTATTATCTTTTTAATCATTTTATTAGTTCTCTTTTTAGTTATCAATTTAGATTATCAATGCATTTTGTACAATTTTTTCTCTAATTTGCCCTTATATTAACTAGGAGAGAGATTATGTATTGTTAAAATTATAAGTGAGTAATTAAGAAGAAAGAGAATTTAGTAAAGGATAAATTAGTCATTTTAGTTATGTAATAAATTTTTCATTAATTTTAATAATTCAATTAAATGAATAATATTTTATAAATAAAGAGAGTACTGATATTTTTAGCTACAAAATCATCAATAATGTCATCTACATTTATTTATTTTTAAACATAATAACGATAAAACCATTTGACCTTCCTAATTTAGAAGTTGAATTGACCAAGAAACAGACTTAAAAGATACTAGAAACGTTTATAAGATAATGGTGGTGAAAATGGATATGGAAACACTGATGGCATAATTGTTGAATATTATAATAAAGATCTTTTTTTATTTAATTAACTAAAAAATTATCATCAATGATTTCTTATCAACGCTATTATCACGTATGATTTGGTATTGAGATTTTTTTTTTAATTCGGTAGACCATAAACTGTCATAATAAAAATAAACAATTTATTTGAACTCTGATTCTTAGATTCTGAAGACCCCTACTGCCATACCCAAAAATGGGCCTAAAATAATTGTATACGATTTTTTTAAGGACTCTTATAAAAATTAACTATTTGTACAAAATAATTGGAATCATAAAATAAAATTTTTATAAAAAAACACCAGACTACCTAAATTAACTAAAAGAAGCAAAATTACTGTCCTATGCCAAACACATGGACTTCATGTTCATTTTTAACTTATTTGATTTGTTTTGCATTTATCTCTTAAACCGTTTATTTTTTCAACACGCCGTTTTAGAGTTTTTTGTTCGTCTCTTTTTTATCTTCAAAATGACATCGCTGTGATATTTTTTTTCTAAAAATTTTTTAAACTGCCACATATCCAATAGGAGTACAATAGAAATTAATAAAATGTAGAAACTTTGATTCAACACACTAGATAGATTCTTAATAGATTAAAACATTCCAATACACTTGAACAAATGTCTAATATCAACTTCAATTCAGATTTTTCTAATACAAGTAAGGTAGCTATCTAGTAGACATCTAATAGATATATGGTAGACGTCCAATCGCCTATGGCTTGATTTGCTAAATTCCAAAATAAATATACACTGATGTTGTATGATCTTCTTCAACTGGTTTGCTTCAAATTATCAAGAATTAGTGCATAATCTTCATCAGCAAAAGATTTAGAGCTAAACTTGGAAAACCTAATGAAGAACGACAATCAAAATTTCTCAATTTGAGCAACAAATAGAGCAATATCCCACACCCAAAACCTAAAGCAGCACTAGATCTAGTCAAAGAAACAACATCACAAAAGTAACATAACGATTCCATAAAAGCACTGTCAAAACTAAGATCCACCACTTGTTTATTGGATATCTACCACTTGTCTATTAGTTAAAAAAAATTTAAAAAATCACAGTGGATGTCATTTTAAAGATAAAAATAAGACGAACAGAAAACTCTAAAGCGGCATATAAAAAAATAATCGATTTGAGAGATAAATAAAAAATAAGAAAGAAAATCAAAAGAAAATGAGAGAAACAAGTACAAATGAATGACATATATATAAATAAAATTGAAGGAAACGTATATTTAAGATTAATTTAACTTAATAATATATTTATAAATACTTTACCAAATATAATTATTTTTGATAAATTATCATTTTCTATTAATATAAAAACTATAGTGAAAAAAATATATTCTACAAAAATATATTATTTTATTGATTATCAATCGACTTGTCATCAAGTCAATATTTATAATCAATTAAGTATTAATAAATTAATAAATTATATCAACATTTTCATCAAATTAACATGTTCCATTCTTATTGTAATAGGTGTTACTCATCCTATTCTTTATTTTAATTAACTACCTAAAATATAATTTGTAACATTGAGTTGAAAAAGTAAAGATTATAATAATATCTCGTTTCTTTTTATCACATAAAAAGGAATACCGAAAGACGATACGAGAAAACAACACACATATAACATCCTACCATAATAGTATTGAAGACAACGGTTGGTAGGGTTGTAAACGAACCGAGCGAGCTCGAACACTGACTGTTCAAGCTCTTTTCGTTAAATTTTTATAAACTCAAGCCAAACTCGAGCTTGGTCAAACTAACCCCTAGCAGATTTTGAGCTTTCTCGAGCTTTGTTTAACTAAGCTTAGCCGAACTTTGTCAATCAAGCTCTAGCCGAACATATTAATTAAATTTTTTACAATCTCAAACTGAATTTCAAACTTAAAGTTATATTTTTATTTCAATAAATAAAGTTTTTTGTATTTAAACTTATTAAATCGCGTAAAAATACTGAAATTTTACATTATATACATACATATGCATATTTATTTTTTATAATTCACAAAAAAATATTTATTTTTATAATATACTTATAATTCATATGATAAATATAATATTCTTATGTTTGGACATGTTCACGAGCCTATTAACGAGTAGTTCGCGAGTATGTCAACAAGCCGCTCATCGAGCATGTTCGCGAACTTTCGAACCGAGTAGCCCATTATTCAAGCTTTATTCGTTTACTAAAACAAACCTAAATTTTTACTCATGATCAAGCTCGTTAATTAACGAGTCAAGTTCGAATGAGCTTGAATCAAACCGAATATCGAACTGTTCAAGAGTAGCTCTGTTAATTTATAATCCTAATAGCCCACAATATGAAGCCCAAAGGAAGAGCGAATGCCATATTAGCAAATTTTTAGACCTAAAACCAAGCAATTATTTGATTCAAATATAAGTATAAACTATTTTTGATAGAATGTTTCTAGTAAATCCAATTATTTGGCCCAAACTGGTCATAAAAATTTTGAGATAATTTTTTCCTCAAATGATGGTTGTTGCATTCTTTATAGTTTGAACTTGGGATTATTTAATTAAAATGACTTGAGGCATTCATTGATTGGATTTTAATAGATTATAAATTCAATAATTTATATTAATATCATTACTGTGTGTGAAAGTGAACAATTTCAAATTATTTACCCATCCATTAGTAAAATGGATTGAAAGGGGAACACGACTTGGGTTCTAACTTTGTCTCCCTTGATATAAATTAAAATTCTTTGAAAGTAAAATCAAATTCATTTTAAAGAGTTAAGGTAAATATGATTTATTTCAATTGATTGTAAAGAAATTACAGCAGTATATTCGGTGCAAGTGGGAGTATATTGGATCGGGACATGTAGTAAAAGGCCCATTTATCACATTTTATTTGGCTTTATCAGAAACATCAATGGGCCTTATGTGGGCTTTAACTATAAGGAGTATCTATTATTAATTTGGGTCGGATTTAAATGTAGTTGGAGTAAAATTCTGATGAATCAGATGGATAACTAAAAAAAGTTATAATTTATTTAAAAAGAATGTTAAAGTGACTGTGTTTATTGTAAAGTAAAAGCTATGTTACACTTCCATTGTTGTAAAATAAATGAAAAAAATGTCACCAAAGAAAACATGTTATTTAGTATTAAAGGAGTTGAGGCCATATCACCAAAGTAAACTCTATTTTTTTTATAGTATTTATAGTTGATAAGTAAATTCTCTTCAACCTATTACTTTAATTTTTTATTCTAAAAAAATTTATTTTATAAAATAATATTTTATTATTGCTATTTTTTTAAAAAATATCATATTCATATTATTATTATAAATATTTTTCATGTTAAATTATATATATAAATTTAAAATAAATAATATAATTAATATTTAATATAAAATAATTAAAATATATAATTTAAAATAAATAAATAAAATATTTTGGGAACACATGCATAATAAATTTAGTCTATTTTTTAATTATATAATCTAATTTAAAAATTTAAATTTAATTTTAATAATCATATAAATAAAAAATCATTAATATAAGATATAAATATATTAATGAAATTAATAATATTAATAAATATATAAAATTATTAAAAGTTATAAGTAATAAAACAATATCTTAATTAATTAGTTAATAAAAGCAAAATAATATTAAAATATTTATCTCCAAATATAAAATATGATATGGGTTACCCTAAATTTTGAAGTATGTTATAGTAGGTTTAGCAATGGCAGTCTAAATTTGAAGTAGCCTACTCCATATATGACAAGTACTCAATTTATTGAATACCATTCAACTTGAACTGAGATTCGAATAGAGTTTTGGTACTTTGAATTTAAATTAATTCTATGAAATGGTGGAATATTTCAGATACGATTCACACTGTTAAATGTTAACTTATAAACCTTATGACATTTGCATTACATGTAGAGACTAAGGTCATGTCCAACTCAATACACTATATCCTCTATTTTAAACTCTATTTTTATAATTATTATAGTAAATTCACTTCAATCTATTACTCTACTTTTATACTCTAAAAAAAGAATCTTTACATCTAATAATATTTTATTATTATCATTATATCAAATTTTTAAACCTTTCGTCAAAATAAATTATTATAATTAAATAATAAAAAATAAAAATTAATATTAAAATATTCAACTTCAAATATGAAGTATGACATAAATTACTTTAAATTTATAGTAACTCATACCCTACTCTAAATTTAGAGTAAGAATTTAAAGTATGGCCGAATAATATTACTCCAAATACGACATTTATTTCATTTATCGAGAACTATTGTACTTCCAAATTTCTGGAGATCAAGGCAGACATACATAGGGATGAAAACGGGAGGGAGATTCCCTGAACTCGATGGGGATCCGCCCCAATAAGGGTTAGGGAATCCCCGATAAGATTCCCCGTGGGGTGGAGATGGACAATTTTTCATCCCCGAATCCTTAATGAGGATGGGGATGGAGAATGCATTTTCCATCCTGAAAATTTTTCAAACCCGACCTCGATAATTCCTATTAGGGAATCCCCGAATATTCCCTGAAACATCAAATAATTTATAATATTTTTTATAATAAATATTTGCTAATATGAATTATTTATTTAATGTTGGATATATAAGTTATTTTTTATAATTATTTATTTCATGTGGGATATAAATATTTAAATTTTAGTATTGAAATATTGAAACAAATTTGGTTTGATCTTTTATTTTTTCTTTTAAAGTTTTAAAATAATCTTTTTTTGTTGAATGGAACTTTAAAATGGGAATCGGGGAATCTCGGATAATTCTTCGATAAAAAATAAGAAAAAACCCCCCAAATCTTAATAAAAATGAGGATAAGAAATGCATTCTCGATTCCTACTAGCCCCACATTTCTAGAAACCAAAGAACTCCCAAACCCCCCATTAAACTTCTTTTCCTCCAGTTTTGCTCTTTTTTTTTGTCTCATTTTTTATATTTATTTTTTTTCTTCTAATTTGGGGCTCCCTCGAAAATAACGTTGGGTCCACCCATGCTAGAGACGAATATGAATCGTAGAGAAATTGAATTGGAGATAATAATATCTCAAAAAAAAAAAAAATCAAGCATAATTGTTTATCCTATTGCGTTGTTTTCCTACTTTCGTTGGTGAAATGAGATACCAAACCGAGAACATAGACAATTTTACGTTTTATAAGTGGGGTCAATGCCCGATCCTATCATCCACAACCTCTATTTTAAAAATTTCTATCTAATTTCGCTTATACCTCGTTTAGGCCCTATTTTAAAGTTTGCCATCTAATTTTATATTCTCATGGCACTCCCAGACCCCTAACCAATTTATTGCCGCCTAGACACTGCCTATTCCGATTTTTTCCGTCTAGACGACGCCTGAATTCAATTTTTTAAGATATCGATATCTATAATAATTATAGTTTGATATTTTTAACATACTAAAAATAGCTTAGTTAGTAAAATGAAAGTACATAAAAGTGTTCTCATAATAAAAGTCGCATTTCCAATTTTAAAACATGTTCAAATTATATATTTTTAATATTTTATAATTTATTTTTTTAATAAATATTATATTTTTATGTATAAATAATAAAAAATAAAAAAATACAAATCCGCCTAGGCCACTGCTAGGCCCCACTTAATCCCCGCTTAAGCCCCGTCTAAACCCTTTAAGACCCTGACCGCCCAACTAACGCCTAACGCTTTTTAAAACACTGTCCATTGTCAATGTGCCACCATTATGGGACTAAAAAATCATATTTATCCATGGTATGCTATGGTAGTACATACTTTCATGATCACTAAAATGTTAAGAAAATCCAAAGATGGTCTTGTTCTTTTTCCAATCTAATGATCAAAACTATAGCATATTTTCGGATTAATATCATTATTTGAATTCAATATTAGTCAATTTGATCCAATACATTCACAATATTGAAGTAAGAAATGTCACAATTTTTTTTTGTCAAAAGCTAAAAGTATAGCGCTCGCGGAAGCACACGGACACTGCATATTCCCACATATAATATGATATTGTCCACTTTGGGCCTATATCTTCATGGTTTCTATTTTTGGGCTTTACCCCAAAGGGCCTCATACCAGTGGGGATATGATCCACAGTTATAAACCATACAATCTTCGTTCTTGTTAGCAATGTGAGATATTTGTTTGCCCAACATTTCTTCCCTCGAATAAATATCCATCGAGCCTCCCCTCGACCGATCAACCATCCGTCCACTAGCACGTTTCTTCATTACACTCTAATACAATGGAGGACACGCCTTACATAGAGCATTAGTGGTTACACAGATAACTGGTGATCAAACCGGGCGAACCACCTTTGTTCAAAATTCTGAGGATTTCATCCACATGGCTAACGTCGAAGCATGGCTCTAACACCAATTGTAGCAGCTTGCGGAAGCATATGGACACCCCATATCCCCACACATGGTATGATATTGTCCACTTTGGACCTAAACTCTCACGGTTTTGCTCTTGGTCTTTACCCAAAAGGCCTCATATCAATAGGAAAATGGTCCATACTTATAAACCATACAATCTCCATCCTTATTAGCAATGTGAGATATTTGTTCGCTTAATAAAAAAGCTTAATCTATTGAAAGAAGACTCAACTTGACATTTTTGTAAGGATCCAATTTTCACTTATTTCTATTAGTCACTAAACTTAATAAGAGTGCAGCAAATTGACGCTTGAATGCTACGTATCAACTTTCGATTGTTTTGACTATTTAAAGCTGTTATTCTCTTAATTTTGCATCCCCACTAAAAAAAATGAGGCACAACGTTCATAAAACAACTTTACATGCAATAGTACGAGAAATAATTGAAATAATCTTTTGTATAAAATTTAGCCAAGATAACGTTTAATAGATGAAAGATAATTTAATTTTTTACACCTTTCTCTAATTCAATGGTTTAAAATTTATAAGGAAATATATAATTGGAGTGAGAAACTAATTAATTAATTATTAATAACTTCTCAATTCTTAAATAAAAAAATAAAAAAAGTGAAAAATCCATTAATAACGTTTTTGTTCTTGGCTAACTTGTTTTACATGCATAATCACTTACCCTATTCCTACGCAACATTTTGATTCTCATAATTGTTTTTATTTATATTTTCTTATAAGAAAAGTTGTGAAGATTAAAAGACAAATGTATATTAAATGTGACAAATAAAAAAGAGTAGGACTAAATTTGACAAAACTTATCAAGTATAATTAATTTGGTTTTTTTAAAAAAATTAAAAATATTCTAAATTAAGTAAACTTACACAAATAACTGATCAAAAAGTTAATAAATTTTTGGGTGAATAAGTTAACAGATAATATTGTCATAGCCAAAGAAAACCATGTGTGAAAGTCAAAGTCTTATTTGTAAAACACTCATGGAAAACAAAACCTACTCCCACACTGTGGGGACCCAAACACCAATGAAGATGAAGACATTGGGATGACTAGTTTGCATTTAATTCTTAGTTGTTACAGTAACAAGGAAATATAATACAACAATTCTGAAATGAACCTGCATTTTTTTTAACTCAATTCAAATTAAGTTGAAAATAATTACCTAAAACTGAAATTTATATTAATACGGACTCTAATTAGTAAGCGGCTTAATATCGCTTAAATAAAATATTAAGTTTGAGTCCTATTGAATGTAAAAAATTCTTATTAGGAGAATCAAATCTAAATATAGTCGTAACAAAACTCTCATAAACCAGATTGATAAAAAAAAAATATAAAGACCGAGCTCTTTAGGTAAAAAAAAGAAGACGCTTAATATGAATTGCGTATGCAAGATAAAGTAATACAAATAGAACTAAAATAATACAGAAAGATAGCACTTTTCCATTTACATTTTTTCTGTTGTACTCTGTTATATTCTTATTAATAACAGCTAAATTCTAAGATAAATAATTAAGGCGTTGTTCACTTATAATACAATTTAATGTAATTCAGTTTAAATCAGATCATAAAATTTAGTTTAAATAAGAAGATAATTAATTTAAAAATAAATAAGTAATCTCATACCTTAATTAATTAATTTTTAAAATTGATCAATTTCTTCAAAATTATTAATTTTTAAACTAAAATGAACATACTATAATAATAAGTTCAAACTTCATAGTTAATTAAGTAACAAGAAGTGAATGTGTCATTTTGTGGTGCACATTACAAATAGCCATATAATTACATAATCTCCAAACAGCACTTGCCTGCTCTCTCTCTCTTGCTGTCCTCTCACTCTCTTTCACTTCATTATTTGTCCGGCTTTTGCTTTCCTTCTTCTTCAACTATTAGCACCCTTCTCCCTTTTTCACTGTCAAACCTTTTCAGGTTCTTTTCACCTTCTTCCCCATTTCATTTCAACTACTTAGAAAATTCCTTTCCTTTTGTAAAGATGTAATCTTTTTTCATTTTTGAACTTACTCATGCATGTTTTTTTCCACCATTTGTTGGTATTGACTAGTGGGTATCTGGGTTTTCCTTTGTTTATGGTTTTAGCAACTATAGAGCTGTTAAATTTTCATTCTTTAGTAATAGTTACTAGTTCAATGTAGTTTTCAGCTCAATTTCATTGTTTTGACCAATTTTACTTGAACTCTAGTGTACATTAGAGCCATTGGTTGTGCTTTCACTTTTGATTTTGAAATTAGAACTTAGAAGTAGCTAATTGATTCTCAACTGAGCTCAATTTGTTGAAGTTTGAGATTTGGTGCTAGTGTTGAAGCAATGCAGGCAAGCTGTTTGATGTTATTACTAGTGGTATTAAGTGCTTTTGGACAGTCAGATTTTGAGGCACTTTTGGAACTAAAAAAGGGTGTAGAGAAAACCCCATCTAGGGCGGTTCTTGATTCATGGGATTCTAAATCCTTAGCCTCTGATGGCTGCCCTGAAAACTGTTTGGAGTTGTCTGCATTGATGGAAATGTAGCTTCCATTACTCTAAACAATCTTGGTCTTGTTGGAAACTTCAGTTTCCCAATTCTTACTGGTTTCAAAAAGCTTCAAAACATATCAATTTCGAATAATAAATTGATGGGAACAATCTCAAACATTGGTGCCATTGAGTCCCTTGTGTACTTGGATTTGTCCTGTAATAGATTCCATGGCTTTTTGCCTTCAGGCATTGTGAGTTTAAAGAATCTAGTGCTTTTGAATCTTTCTTCAAATAATTTCCAAGGCACGATTCCTCCGAGTTTCGGGAATCTTGACAAGTTGAAGTATTTAGATTTGGGGTCTAATAGCTTTTCCGGAGATGCAATGAATCTTTTTGTACAGTTAGGAAGTGTGGCTTATGTTGACTTAAGCAGAAATCAATTTAATGGTTCTTTGGATTTAGGGCTTGGAAATGGTGCCTTTGTTTCTTCGATTCGGTATTTTAATGTGAGCTTTAATTCCTTGGTTGGAGAGCTCTTTGCTCATGATGGAATGCCGTTTTTCGAGAGCTTAGAGGTGTTTGATGCTAGTAATAATCAGTTAGAAGGTGAAATACCTAGTTTTCAATTTGTGGTATCTCTTGAGGTTATTAGGCTTGGAGGCAATCGATTTTCGGGTTCTCTACCTGAAGCTATTTTGCAAGACAATTCTATGGTGTTGTCTGAACTGGATCTTAGCCTCAACCAAATTGAAGGTATTTTAATTTCAAAACTTATGTTTGAGTTCCTAAAATGTTGTGAACTACTAAGATTGAATTATTTAAAATTTATTCGAACATTGAAAATGAACACAAAACCATATAGTGAACCGGTCCTAAATATAGAATGCCTAATGTAGTTTCTAATGTATTTGGAATTTTGGAGAATTAGTTAGAAATACATATTTGCTGGTTTAAGGATCAATTAGTTAGAGACATAGTTGTCAAAGGCACGCCTCACCAAGGGCGTGATCCTCGGTGCCTCGCCATACTACATGCAAGGTGGTGTCCCTAAGGCGTGCGCCTCAGTGCTTTGGAAGGCTAGATATTCATATCAATTCCTATTAAGTATGTAAATTTTACATACATATGTAGGGCATTGTTATCGCATTTAACTTCACTTTTCAAGCAATTTTTTTGAGCCTAGAGTACATCAGGAGCCCGCCTCGCCTTCGGGTGCGCATGAGCCCTATGCGCCTTGCCTTTGGGCACGCCCGGCCCCTATGTGCCTTGCGCCTTTAACAACTATGGTTAGAGATACATATCTGTTTTGTATCTTAAACTTCAGCTAGTTATTTCCAGTTCAGAAAAATTTACACTTGTAAAAAAAACTCCAAACCTAGACGAATTTGACTAAAAATGTTGATTTGTGGACTTAATTGATACTCAAAGTTCATTTCGGGCAAATTGATCCTACAAGTCAAGTTGAATGACTTGAGTTGACCCTTTATCAATATCAACCTCTTGCTAGTGATGATGTGGCAGTTTGCTCTTTCGGTTTTACCATCTTGTAGGATCGTATATGACATGTCATATTTTTTGCAGGTCCAATTACAAAAATCACCTCTACAACTCTGAGGAAACTCAATCTATCGTCAAATAAACTGTCAGGACAGTTACCTTATACCGTTGGACATTGTGCCATTATAGATCTTAGTAACAACAGGCTCTCTGGGGATTTATCGAGAATTCGAAATTGGGGAAACTATGTGGAAGTTATTCAGTTGAGTAACAACTCATTAACAGGATCTTTCCCCAACCGTACTTCACAGTTTCTCAGATTAACTTCACTCAACCTGTCAAACAACTCGTTAATCGGCGAGCTCCCGTCCATTTTGAATTCATATCCAGTCCTCGAAAAGATCGACTTTAGCCACAATTTTCTTGGCGGGTCCCTCTTTCCAAACCTTTTCAACTCGACAAGTTTGACTGATCTCAACCTGTCAAACAACAGCTTCAGTGGCTCAATCTTGCTTCAGGAAATCGAAAAATCGACTCGGAATTTGAGCTTGGTGTCTCTCGATTTGTCGTATAATGCCTTCGATGGATATTTCCCTTCCGGATTTAGAAAGTTCCGGAATTTACTGTTTCTTGACCTGTCAAACAACAAACTCGAAGGAAAAATTCCTGAAGACCTTCTGGATGGATTGAAAGGACTTAATGTGTCTTATAACAACCTCTCTGGCGTAATCCCGGTTAATTTAATCCATTTTCCTGGTTCATCTTTCCATCCCGGGAATTCGTTGCTGATTTTTCCGAATTCTAACAATATCAAATGGTGCTCCAAGCCTAACTCCGAAGCAACATCGATCTCACCCGAACCGTGCTGTTAAGATCATACTGATAGCTGGCTCGGTTTGTGTTGTTTCGATTATAGCCATTTTTTGCATACTGATTTACTTCAGGACCCGTTCACCCGAACCTGACAGGCAAAGTCTTGACAAGTCATTATCTTCATTTAGTTTCCATCAAACACCGAAATTCAATATGATCAAGGCGACACGTCATCAGTTCAAGTGTCGCCTAAAGATCGTCCCGAGCCATCGTCTCTTGTGTCTTCTATAAGTCCTTCGCCGTCCAATTATGGTCAGCTTTCAACCGAGAGTCCAGTGGCACTCGAGTTTTATTGTCTGGAAAGATTAGCTGGAAGTTTACATCTTTTTGATGGGTCCTTGGCATTTATAGCCAAAGAACTTTCTCAAGCACCAGCTGAAGAAATCGGGAGGAGTTGCCACGGTTCTCTGTATAAAGCTACACTTGATTCCGGCAATGTACTTGCTGTGATATGGTTAAAAGAAGGAATCTCGAAAGGACGGAAAGATTTCGCAAGGGAGTTAAAGAAACTCGGAAACATCAAACACCTGCAGTTAGTTTCGGTTCTTGGTTTCTACTGGGGCCCGAAAGAACACGAGAAGATGATATTATCGAGCTATATCAACGGATATTGCCTAGCTTTCTATCTTCAAGGTAAATTTGTCTCATTTCCGAGGTTTTTTACAGGCATTGATGACATTTGTCCCAAGTTACAGTTAGTGAGATAAATGTCATCTATTAAGAGCAGGGTATTCCAGGTACCCTCATTTCCGTGCAGTTTGGTCAAAAAGGAGTTGAGTTTCCTTTTTTTGTGCAGAAACAACACAAACAAACCTTCCGCCTTTATCTCTTGAAAACCGCCTTCGAATTGCTGTTAGTGTTGCTGGATGTCTGAACTACCTACACAACGAGAAGGCAATACCCCACGGGAACTTAAAATCGACGAACATTTTATTACAAATTCCCGAAAGCACTTCTCACAGATTACAGTCTTCACCGAATATTGACATCAGCTGGAACAGCCGAACAAGTACTAAACGCGGGTGCTCTAGGCTATCGGCCACCCGAATTTGCTAGCTCGAGTAAACCGTGTCCATCTTTAAAGAGTGATGTTTATGCATTTGGGGTAATTTTGTTAGAACTTTTAACAGGAAAGAGTTCTGGGGAGATTGTTTTAGCCGAAAAAGGAGCCGTTGATTTGACGGAGTGGGTTCGGTTATTGGCCGAAGAAAACTGGGAAAACGAGTGCTTCGATAGGTTTTTAGGACAAGGAACAAATGGGGAACTGCCCAAAGTTCTAGGAGAAGCATTACACGTGGCATTAAGATGTGTCCTGCCGGCTTCTGAGAGGCCTGATATAAGTACAGTTTTTGAGGATCTTGAAATGATTGTTTCAGTACAAGATTCTCAAAAGGAGACATAAAGTTACAAGCTTTTTAGGTTAAATTACTGACCCAATTGTTTAGTTTTGCCACTTTTAGCTGTTCTGATTGGTTTGTTGATTTGTAACTGTTCATAAGTTGTTTTGTGTTTGGGTTTGGATAGGTATTGGTGGTAGATAAGAGGGTGGGTAATAAGGTCATTTCAGCCTTTTGGGTTGGTTCATTCTTTTGAACCTATAATTGTGTGTAATTGTATTCTGTATTGATATTGTTTTCATCGTTCATAAAAAAAACAAAGTGTTTATTTACCTAGTAAAAGTGTTTGACATCTCTAACGTAATTCCTCTATTTCTAAAAGTTTGTCATCCTAACTGAATTATTAAAATCAATGAAATATTTATTACACTGTTAAAATTATTAATTTGACCTTTATATTTTATAGTACATAAGTTCTATTTCTTCTTAATTACTACTCATGATCAATTATCTCTCTCATAATTAATACAGGAGTAACTTATGAAAAATATAATAAAAAATACATTAATATTCAAAAATGATAAATTTTTTTAAAAAAAAAATCTAAAACGTCAAATTTTTAAAAACGGAGGAAGTAATTGAAGATTTAAAACTTAAAGAGCTTATGGATGTGGGCCAGGCTTAACCGGGTTGAACTTTGAAGAACAACAAATTCTAGGTTTCGCCCAACTCACTTTTGTTGGGTTCTCTTCTTACTCAATGAAATACTAAAATACAGATCAAAGTTCCATGTAGTCCATCTTAATGACATCTTTTTCATACATAAGAAAATTTATTTTATTAAATAAAAACAATGCGCGTAAATTTAACATAAATATAACCTTCAACCAAAGATCAACATAAAAATATAAAAATATAATACAAATGTAAACCAAGTCCATTTACATAAAATGTTTGGGAAACTTAGCTAAATATAAGATTTGGAGTTTTCAATTTTATAAATACCACCTCAATATTTTTTAAATCCCACCATAAAAATTTATTTCTCTTAATTACCCAAACTCTTTCCTAGTTATAATATTTTAACTTTTAAATTTTGCTTTTATATGAATACAAGAACCCTCATTGTAAAAACTCTCTTTTATCTAATTAATTTGATTTTTGTAACTCAAAAACGACTATATCTCACAAACCGTTAATTTTTTCAACCCGAGCCTTTAGAATATTTTGTTTGTCTTACTTTTATCCTTAAAACAAAATCTATATTAAATATTTTTTGAGCAAAAAAATTTTTTCGCATCTTATACCAATTTTACCAATGTTTCATAAATTCTTATTCTTGGTATAAGAGTGGTATAATATTTTTATAGCACTAGTTTTCCATTTATTTACAAGTAGATAACATAAAATATTAGCAACATTGTTCTATTCAAAGGAAAAAAAACTCTTATACCTAGTATAAAGGTAGTAAAAACCTGGTATAAGACTGCAAAATTATTTTTTGCTCCAAAAATATTCAATATGGATTTCGTTTTAAAGATAAAAATAAGACGAACAAAATATTCTACAGGCTCATGTTGAAACAATTAATGGTTTGTGAGATATTATCATTTTAAGTTGTGAAAATCAAATTAAATGTGAGAGAGAAGGTTATGGTAAAGAGAAAAATAATAACCTTAAGGTGGCGTTTGTTTCTCGGAAATCCTATTCCGTGGAATAGAAATAGAAATGAATGGAAAAATGTCAAAAATAATAGAGTGTATGTGTAGAATCCATCGACACACGGAAAAGCTTTTCCTAATTTATATACACCTCATGGAAAAGCTATTCCTTTTTGAAACAAAGGAATAACTTTTCCAGGATGTGTATATAAACTAGGAAAAGCTTTTCCGTTCTTCGACGGATTCTTGATGAATAATGTGTCAAATTTGACATTTTTCCATATATTTCTATTTCTATTCCACGGAATAGGATTTCCGTGAACCAAACGAGCCCTAAAAGTGATAGATAGCTAAAGAAAAAGAAAGTTAGGTATATAAAAAAAATAGGGTTAACTTTAAAAAAGTACCTTGTGGTTTCACTCATTTATAAAAAAGGGCATGAGGATTTTTTTTTTTGTAAAATGGGGTTTGTGATTTCAAAAAATTTGCAAAAAGGGGCCTATGGGTTCGGAATAATGGTGTTACATTGAATATTTTTAACAATTCAACATTCCAATAATTTAATCTTATTATTTAAAAAATATACGTCATGATTTGAGTAATTTTCGGAGGTTTTTTTTTTTTTTAAAGTTTGTTATCATAATTTAATTAAAAAAATATTCAGACTATTCAAAAAAATTCAAAAATTTTCACCGATGTGTATTGTATATTTAATAACCATCCTATAAAACTTTAAATAAAAACGAACAAGATTACCCATTTTTGTGACATAGTTTAATATTGAAGATCATTTATTTACAAATTTTTTGAAACCACATGCCCCATTTTAAAAAAAAAATTCTTCAGACCTCCTTTTACAAATGAGTGAAACCACAAGATACTTTTTTGAAGTTAACCTAAAAAAAATCCTATAAAGATGGTATTTCCTTGTATTTCTCTGTATGAGCTTGGTAGCAATGGCGGAGAGAACAAACCTTAATAGCATGTTCAGGTTTACATTTTATAATTTTAATGCACAAATCCATCAGATATTTGAATATAACTTAGACAAACTATGTTATTAAAAGCCGTCGATTCAAACATGACTGATGAGTCAACAAATCCACTTAAAATTTTATAAATGATAAAAGGAACTTTTCGTGCCTTGTGCCTATTTACGGTATAGTTCGGTGGCCCATTTGACACATAGTATATACGGTATGTTATTCACTTTGTTACATTTTAGTTTTTATTTAAACGAAAGTATGCGCGTAGCTCAGTGAAGGAACTACATTCACGATATTACATGTGACACATATTAAATTGCTAGAAAAGGAATTGATTCATTACATATACACAATAGACAACATGTATGATGTATATTTCAGTCACCAAATAGCCAAATAAGAATGAAAGGACTGACTAAACTTTGGTGCGAGTCCGTTAGACCGCCCCCTCTCCAGGTTTTGAAAATAAAATTAGAATAAAAATCCATCCTGAACCCAGTGCTAGTGCCAGTCTTAGGGTGGTCCAACGGATATCACCGTCCAGGGTTTATAATTAAAAAGGGTTTAATTTTTTTAAGTTTTTTTTAATTTTTTGTTATATAAAAAAAAATTAAATTTCATCGTTATTTCTAATAAAAAAACTCTAATCTTTTTAACTATAATATAATAATATAAATTAAAATTTTATATTATTTTACGCATTTAATTTTTTTAGTTTCATTTTTCTAAAATAAAATAAATGAATATAATTGATTTTCTTTTTAGTTTGTTATCAAATTATTTATTTTAGTTTATAATTAGATTCCAAGAGTATTAGTAATAGTAATAAAATGACTAGTTGAACCTCAAAAATTGAAAGTTTCATCCTTAAAAAAATATGCCTTAATTATACATGTGTCAAAATCATGAGAAAAATTATCCTGCAATTTTCTTATAAAAATATATATTATTAGACTACTTTTTTTATTAAAAGGGCTCAATTTATTAACTTCATATGTCATTTTACCTAAAACTTAAAAAATATCGGGATCGGGCTGCTTAAACCCATCATATTCCAACCAATATATGTAGTGAGATTGATTTTATTATTAAAACCAAAGCTCAATCTTTCTGGTTTGATATATACAATTTAACATATTTAGTTTAATTTCAATTTCTTACAAAAAAAAATATAAATGTTAAATTTAATATGTCATATATAATACAGTTTTATTTGCAATTATTAACAAATTATAATATGATTTTTTTAATAATAAATCGTTAAAAAGTTTTATAAGAAAAAATAATTGACCTTAATTTAATTATTTATAAGAGCTCGGCCAGCTTATTCAACTTTAATTTTTTATAAGTTAAATCTGATTTAGGCTACTTAATTTTTAATTAGGTTCGATTAGGCTCTGCCAAACCCGGCCCATGTCAAGGTCTTCTTATAACTCATTGTAAAGATGACCTTTCAAGAGAAAGACAACTTGTGCTTTGTATAAAAAAACCATGGGATGGGAAGGGTAGATAAAGTGAGTGATTATCAATGTTATCAAAACCGTATCGAATATTATATCGGTGAAGATTTTAGTACGCAATATCATTGACACTTCCGATAGAATTAGTGATTTTATCGATTTTTTATTTTTTAAAAAATATATATTATTTAGAAATATTAATTTACATATGAATAAAGAATAAATAATTTGACATATTTTATATATATTCCTATCTAAATATTTCTAAATCACTGAACTAAGTCGATTAGAATAGCTCTATAATTATTCTAGATCATTTCAGCCGTAATAGAGACTTCCACCGACTATTGCAACACTTTCTGAATCTTTTGTATGTCGCCGTAATCATTTTTAAAAATTATTTTTTAAATTATACCATATTATAGTAACGGCCGATTTATAATAAAACCGAGTGATACAGTATGATTTTCATAGCATTGGTGATTATTCAAAAAAAAAAAAAAGTGTAAACTAGAGTTAGAGCACAGATACATTGCAATGAAATAGGTTGGCCGAAGATTGTATTAAGCAGCTCCATCCCAAAAGCTGCCATTTGACCGCCCTCATGCCTCCTAAGAGCTTATATTATATACTTACAAATAATAATCAATTGCTTTTTATACATATAGTATACACCATAAAGAAAAGGGCCATCACGAACCCTGCGCCAAATGGGTTAGAAATTCTATTTTAATGTTTGGATGGATTACTATATTATTATTATTATTATTATTATTATTATTATTATATATCATAACAAATACAATAATAATAATACTAATTATTATTTAAATAGAACTAATTACACTTAATTTGTTTGTTAGTATAAATTTGGAATCAATGATTACAGCTATTTCAAATTATAAAGAAAAATTGTGTTGCGGGTGGAACTCTTAAGTAATAGGGTTAGAGATGGGGCTAGAGGACTTTTATCGACCTTGTGGTGCAAATTTGTCCATTAAATCCATATGTTAACCATATGGTTTATATGTCATATAATTTGTGAACTTTTGTTCCTTGTGTTGTGTAATATTATCCATTTAATTGATGTTCTGTGTAACTGTTATCTCTTTATCATTGTATTGTAAAATCTCTACTAACAGCTACGGATTAGGTTATAGTGTGACATATAGAACGGATAAATACCATATACCGCATAAGCCAAATGTACAATGTTATACAATTAAAAAATATGTCTCTGCCCTTAGAGACTGCCTTAACAAGAATAATTATTTACATGACTTATATTATATATATTGCATTCATTTTGAGATTAATAGAGTAATTTTTTTTGCATTCATTTGGAGTAT
Source organism: Euphorbia pulcherrima (assembly GCA_947683365.1). Classification (NCBI taxonomy): domain Eukaryota; kingdom Viridiplantae; phylum Streptophyta; class Magnoliopsida; order Malpighiales; family Euphorbiaceae; genus Euphorbia; species Euphorbia pulcherrima. The sequence continues at coordinate 18,917,335 of CANTUS010000002.1, forward strand.
TAATATAGGTTGATGAAATAAAGAAGTGCAATAAAAAGATTTCAATCAAAGTGCAAGAAAATATAAAATTGTAGTTTGAACATTCATGACATATGAGAATAAATTTTTGACGATTAAACGTATCATATTTAAAGAATGAGTGTGGCGGAAATGAGAATGCTTAGGTGGATGAGAGGTCATACACGAAGTGATTAAATTTATTCTCATATGTCATGCATGGTCAAACTACAATTTTATATTTTCTCATAGAAAAAATGTATTTGCCAAAAGCTTAGTACCACTCATATTGAGGATAAATTAAGAGAATGTTGATTTATCTCAATTTATCCTCAAGTCTAATAATATTTACAAATATCTATATTGTGATAAATCATGTTTCACAATTAAGGCCCCTCACCCTCCCAATTAGACCTATTCATCAGGCGGACTGGACTGAGCTTGTCGAGCTTTTTACAAAAATACTAACCCAAACCCGGCCCAAGCCCATAATTTAAAACTTCGGGCTCGGGCCGGACTTACTAACTCATTCCAAGCCCGGCCCATGGCCCATCGATAATTTTTCTTTTTATATTTTGTACACTAAATTAAAAAAAATTACAAATTTTATACAAAAATATCTAAATTTTACATACAATTATATTTTTAAGTAAAAATATTTTATATATAGTTAAAAATTTAGTAGGTCAATATATAAAAATCTATATAAACTATTAAATATAATATAAATATATAAAATAAATATATTTTTTGTTTGTCGGGCCGGGCTTAGGTATTTATATAAAAACCAAGCCCGGCCTATAAAACTTCGGACTTTTGCGGGCTCGGGCCGGGCTTTGTAATAAAACAAGTGTCCCAGCCCGGCCTATTTGAGTGGGCTCAAGCGGGGCCCGATGGGTAGCCCAGCCTGCGAACAGGTCTACTCCCAACAAATATATTTAGCAGAATTTGAACCATATTCACCTCCCACATATTTAACATGTGTTGCCAACTAAGCTACACATCAATTTATCCTCAAGTTATCGTATGATATAATGCAAAAGGTATACAAAATTAGGGTGTATTCGTAAACAATTCCACACAAGAAAATGAAAAAGAATTGAATTGAATTTACTTAACGAAATTCAGTTGAATTGAATTCTTCAAACAGATTCTTTGTTTGAAACTATAGTATCCGATTGATTGATAATAAATTTATTTAACATTTTTTCAAGATTATTTATATAAGTAATTTCACTCTTTAAAATAAAAAAGAATATGAAGGATAATATGATAAAAATAATATACAAAAACTTAATTCAAATGAATTCCATCAAAATCATCTATTTTTTAACAAAATTTTTATTCTTTAAATTCAAATGTTATAAAATTTAAATTCTAATGATATTAGGAAATTTTACAAAGGGCACCCTTAATGCTGGTAGCATTTATTGTTCTTTTATTAAAATGAAAATTGATTTCGTAACTACCCATGCTTAAATGAAAGTTTAGATTCCCAAAATGAGCGAGTTGAGCGTGTGTTGTTTTTTCCCAACAAGGAAACAAAAAAGAAACGTGTGGGGCTAGTTTGAGATGTGACAGTATACAATCCAGGGCCGGCTGACTTTGTCCGCCTCTCTCTCTCTCTCTCTCTAAGTTATTAGTAAGTTTGCTTGCTTGTTTATATTTCACCACGCGGCGTCTACCATTTTTTATATTTCCACTTTTAAAAAATATTTTTATTTATTAATTATAAATACTTCTTTCATCTTTTTAAAATAAATATTTTAATTAATTTTTTAAATATTTTTTATTTATTATTCTTAAATATCTATACATTTTTTAAATTATTTTTTTAATTATATCCTCATTTATTCTATTATTCTTAATGATAATAGAGTGAAAAATTAAACATTAATTAAAGGATAAAATAATATTTTTCTACTTTAATTAATTGATTCCTTAAAAAGTGTGAAATGTATTAGAAGACAAGTAAAAAAAGATAGAGAAAGTATTAAATACTACATCTCATTTCATTCATAGTAAAACAGCTATTTTTTAACTTTATAAATAATATGAGTTCTAATTTATTCCATTTGGCTACCAATCACTAATTTTAAAATATTAGTTACAATGCACAAATTGCTAAACATATTAGACCAATTCCCCTTCACACACTAATTGCAAAACATCTAGCACTTTTAATGGTTTTTCAAAATGGAGAACATATATAGTATATAGTATGTCCCTAAAGTGAATTTTTTTAAATATAGAAAATTGGAAATCATTAATTTCATATTATTTATTTTATTTTTTATTTATTTAATTATTTTATTAGTTAATTATAATAGAAATGGTGTAAAGATATTACTATAATAATAATAATAAAATATTATTATTTTAAGGGAATCTAGAATGAAGAATAAAAATGAAAAAAGTGACTGCAGCAAAAAATAATATAAATTTTTTAAAATGAAGTTTAAAGAATAAAAAATTGAAAAAATAACTCAACTTCCCCTTAGTTTTTTTTACAATTTTTTACTATAATAGTAATTGCTTTTTTTTCTTCAACTAAACGGCTTTCTCATAATTTTTCTAATAATTTTATTTTCAATCAATATTTAGAAAATGGGATAACAAGAATTATAATTAATCTTGAATATTTATCCGCGTATTTATAAATACAATGCAATATAATATATGTATCTTTTTTTAACCACTCATTCGATATAATTTTAGTTGTTCATTTAATAAAATTGTTAAAATTAATAAAAAAATTTATGATAATATTAAATAATTAATTTATTATTTATATTATTATATTAAAATCTCTTTATTTGTAAGCTTTTTTTTAATTATAATTTTATGAATTGAATTGAACTGAAGTGAGATGAATTGAATCGAATTTATTTCAGTGTAAATTTATGCAGATGCATAGTTAAACTGAACTGAACTGAAGTGGACTGGACTGGACTAAAGTGGGTTGAACTGAATTGTAGTCCAAGAGAACATGACCTTATTTACTAACGTATAATTTCTTCAATTCATAATATCTCTCCTAAATCCTAATTAACATTAACGCAGATTGGAGAAATAAATGGTGAAAAATATACTTGTGATCTAAATTGACAACTAAAAATAGAACTTATAAAAACGCTAAATAGACTACCAAACTAGAGGGATGGAGTGTTAAACATGCTCCAATTTGTATAGATATATTGACTACTTTATACTTTTCTTGTAATCAAAATTTTGATACAACTTGATTGTTTTTCGTTCAAATATTTTTTTATGTCATACATTTTTCAAATGAAACGCACAAAATTAAAAATTAAAAGGATGCATTTTTCATAAATTATCTATACATATCGCTCCGTATAATAAAAACATGGACTAATACATCTAAAGCCTTTAATTTAGCATGAAATTACAGATGCCGCCCTTTATTTGATAAAAAATGTTCACCCCAACTTTTCTTAGTAACGCGTATCACCTTGTGATTGATTTGACTTTTTAAAGATACCAAATTTATATTTTTCGCTCTCTAATCATAAGGTGACACGTGGCACTAAGGGGGCTGGGGTAAACGTTTTTGCCAAGTTTATGGTGTTAGTAGTGTCTGTTGAAAGTTGAGGGCGGCACCTGTAACTTCGTGCCAACTTGAAGGCTTCGGATGTATTAGGCTAAAAATAAAATGTAAATTCATCTAAAGTACCTAAACTTGTCCCAATGAACCTACTGCTCCCTGAAATTTTAAAGTGACATCGTAACTCTCTCATGTTTTTTTAGTGTTGTGATCGAACGATGTTTTATGCGGCGACTGTGGGGCCGAGCCGGCCTCTTGATGAGATGGGGGGATGCGAGTGATGTGATTGGAAAATAGTTTTGCATGTTTAAATGCTCAAAAGATACGAGATCGAAATCCCGTACTTAAAACAGAGTCGCCACCCGGTTTAGCTCAACCAGGAAAATTTTTGTACGATTTTCCCACCGGGTGGTTGGACCATATCTTAAGTAGAGATTCCGAGTTCGGATGATGTTATCTATTTTTCATTAGGCCAAGTTAAGATACTTCATTCTTTCTTAATCGGTTTGATCTATCCTATTTATTTGTGTTTTCAGTTATTTTGTTGTTTTCGCATTTATCAAGCGATTGAAGCTATGAGTAAAGTATTTACAGCCGATCAAAAATAAGTGCGGAAAATAAAATTATTACAAGGCTTCCAAGTCCTGTACATTTTTCTGTGCGATAAATAAAGTACCCGAATGTCTGATATACATCTACCTACAGAAGATGGTTAGCATGGATATGGCATGTTTTATTTACAATATTATAAAGCCCAGTTGGATGGCTAAAATGAGATTTGAACGGTGTTTTGCGGGGAAATTCCATTTTTAACCAAAGTTTAGATTCGATCGTTGCTTTGACCGGATTATAAGTGAAAATGCCACATGTTATGGGGTAGGGCCTGTTTTCAGGAGGTTTTGAACCACCATCGTTGCATTATATGTTCTAGCTCTGAAAAATAAGCTAAATCAGAAATAAATGAAATGAAAACTGCTATCCAGAAAGTGATGCCGCCAACGATACTACTGATGTCGCTGGTGACATCAGTAAGCAGGCAGGCTACATGGATTTCTGGGTACCGTAAAGAAAGGGTCCTACAAGAGAGTGAGGTCTCTGGGGAATATGATGCCACCGGCGGTATCAGTGATGTCTCTGGCGACATGGGTGATACCGCCGGCGACATTATATGTCTCCGGCGACCTCAATTTCTTGAGGCAGCAGTAAAAAAAGACCGAAAATCCAAAAAATGAAAACAAATCAACAAGAATCAATACAAGTCAGTAATATTAATGCCGAAGAGCTATGAGACTCAGAATTTTCACCTCGGGGTCGTGAATTCAACTCTTCGTGAACTGAAACTTAACACCTCCGGGGAGCTTGTAATGATGATTTAGTAATCACTTTAAGAGTTTTTAGGTCTCTAAATCCTATCAAGTTGATTTAATCTTAAAGACTCACTGATTTTAAGCTCACAATCAGAGAGTTCAAAGAAGAAAAACCAGGAAAAATGGATTAGAATCCTTTTTCCTACCTTTTCTAATTCTTATCTCACTAAAATCTATTTTCTCTCTTAAATTGCAATCTCTCAACTGCCCAATTTCAGCTCTCTCTTCGACAATTTCAGTCCCTAATTTCCCCTCCTATTTTTCCAAATTTCAGTCCTAATTTCCCCCTTTCAGTCCACCCTATTTTTCTAACTTTTAGTCCCCCCTATTTTTCCAACTTTCCGTCCCCCCTCCATTCAGCCTAAGGTGTGTTTTTTATAGGCAAATTGGGGTGTTTTTAGAGACCTTTTTGACTAATTCCGCCGAAAGTGGCCGAAAGGCTGTCTGTGTGGGGACCCCATTTTAGTCCATGCCGCCGGCGACATGATGATGCCGCCGGCCTCCAGCAAACTGACAGCCAGCGGGCCCAGGAGCCTAAAAAGTCATAAAAGGTGATCAAAAGTGGTTAAAAGTGTGCCAAAAGGCATCTTTTTAAATTTTAATTATATTTTAATGGGTATTCTTTAATTTGGGTGTAAATAATTAGTTCAAGCTCCTATCGGACGCGTTATCGGCCACGCCGAACTGGATTCCACAAAGTATAAAATTTACAAGGAATATTATTCTGGTAATAAAAATTCTAAAGAGAACTTTTATTTTGAAGCAATAAATCGGGTACACGTCATCATCGTCTCGCGAGAGGTACTGCTAAATCCCATGCTCACAGGCTGCCCCTCGGGGGATCACTACTGCCACAGGTCAGTATGATCACACGAAAGAGCAAGGGATAGGAATGATACCTGATGGGTGAATGGTTTGCCCCTTGGTCGGGCTTGTGCTTTGTGGAAAGGATGCCCCTTGGTTGGACTTGATCCTTACAGAGAGATTGTCCCTTTGGTCGGACTTTGTGCTTTGCGGAGTGGTTGCCCCTTAGTCAGGCTTATGCTTTATGGATAGTTTGCCCCTTGGTCCGGTTTTGTCCTTTGGTTGAACTTGTGCTTTGTAGGGAGTTTGTCCTTTAGTCGGACTTGTGCTTTACCGAAATTGTCCTTTGGTCGGACTTGTGCTTTGCGGAAATTATCCCTTGGTCGGACTTGTGCTTTGCGGAAATTATTCTTTGGTCAGACTTATGCTTTGTGGAGAGGTTTGCCCCTTGGTCGGGCTCATGCTTTGTGGAGAGTTTGTCCTTTGGTCGGACTTGTATTTCGTAGAGAGATTTGCCCCTTGGTCGGGCTTATGCTTCACGGAGAGGTTTACCCCTTGGTCGGGCTTGTGTTTTGTGGAGAGATTGCCACTTAGTCGGGCTTATGCTTTGGAATGATTGTCCTTTGGTCGGACTTATGTTTTGTAGAGAGGTTTGCCCCTTGGTTGGGGTTATGCTTCACGGAGAGGTTTGCCCCTTGGTCGGGCTTGTGTTTTATGGAGAGATTGCCCCTTGGTCGAGCTTATGCTTTAGAGTGATTGCCCCTTGGTCGGGCTTTCACTTTGTGAGAAGATTGCCCTTCGGTTGGGGCTTATGCTTTATGGAGTGATTGCCCCTTGGTCGGGCTTTCACTTTGTAAGGATATTGCCCTTCGGTCGGGCTTATGTTTTATGGAGTGATTGCCCCTTGGCCGGGCTTTCACTTTATGAAGAGATTGACCTTCGGTCGGGCTTATGTTTTGTAGATTGATTGTCCCTTAGTCGGGCTTTCAATTTGTGAAGAGATTGCCCTTCGGTCGGGCTTATGCTTTGTGGAGTGATTGCCCTTCGGTCGGGCTTATGCTTTGTGGAGTGATTGCCCCTTGGTCGAGCTTATGCTTTATGAAGTGATCGCCCCTTGGTCGGGCTTATACTTTATGGAGAGATTGCCCTTCAGTTGGGCTTATATAAAGTGATTGCCCCTTGGTCGGGCTTACACTTTGTGAGGAGATTGCCCTTTGATCGGGCTTATGCTTTGTGGAGTGATTGCCCCTTGGTCGGGCTTACACTTTATAAAGTGATCGCCCCTTGGTCGGGCTTACACTTTATGGAGAGATTGCCCTTCGGTCGGGCTTATGTGAAGTGATTGCCCCTTGGTCGGGCTTACACTTTGTGAGGAGGTTGCCCTTCGATCGGGCTTATGCTTTGTAGAGTGATTACCCCTTAGTCGGGCTTACACTTTGTGAAGTGATCGCCCCTTGGTTAGGCTTACACTTTATGGAGAGATTGCCCTTCGATCGAGCTTATGTGAAGTGATTGCCCCTTGGTCGGGCTAACACTTTGTGAGGAGATTGCCCTTCGATCGGGCTTATGTTTTGTAGAGTGATTGCTCCTTGGTTGGGCTTACACTTTATGAAGAGATTACCCTTCGATTGAGCTTATGTGAAGTGATTGCCCTTCGATCGGGCTTATGTTAAGTGATTGCCCCTTGGTCGGGCTTACACTTTGTGAGGAGACTGCCCTTCAATTGGGCTTATGCTTTATGAAGTGATCGCCCCTTGGTCGGGGTTACACTTTATGGAGAGATTGTCCCTTGGTCGGGCTTATGCTTTATAGATTGGTGGAGTGTAGTTCTGAGTCATGTTACAATTTTGGAGGGGTGAACCCAAAGACGATATGTACAATGCCATGCCGAGACCTTCAGTTGGTGTTCTAAGGATGAACCTGAAGGGTGATATATATAGGGTCTGTATCAGGGACCTTCAGTTGGGATTCTGGGGTGAACCCAAAGGGTGATATGTATAGAGACTGTATCAGGGACCTTCAGTTGACATGTAGCTGTTCATACCATAATCTCTGGGTAGCGTACAGGATGAGCGTATTGGGTTTATAATTATGGCTTTGTGTAAGTTCTGGAATGTCAGGGCTAGAGCCGGGATTTTGCCTAGGATGGCTGAAAAAAAAACATGGAGAGATCTGATGTCGCCGGCGACATGCTTATATCGTCTGCAATATCGGATGGTGCCGCCGGCGGCATGAGTGTCACATGGCAGGTTTAACTAGTCAGACAAGTTCAAAATCCAAATTTGAAGGGGGCGATGTCATCGGCGGCATGAATGATGTCGCTGGCGGTATGACGTGATGCCGCCGGCGATATGAATGCCATATGACAATTTTGACTGGTTAAGCAATTTCAAAATTTAAATTGGAGGGGGCGATGTCGCCGGCGGCATGAATAATATCGCTGGCGGTATGGCGTGATGCCGTCGATGGTATGAATGCCACATGGCAGTTTTGATTGGTTAAGCAATTTCAAAATTTGAATTGGAGAGGGCAATGTTGCCGGCGGCATGAGTGATGTCGCTGGCGGTATGGAGTGATGCTGCCGGCGGCATGAGTGGACAGTTTCAGATAAATTAAAACTCCTCGAATTCGGCGCTGCAGTTTAAAAGGAAGTAAACTCCTTTCTCTTCTTCACATACAGAAACGTACCCCCCTTCTCCTCTTCTCCAAATTTTCAATTTTTCTATCAACCATTCTAATCATGAAGAGAATCGCCAAGGCTTTTAGGGGCAAATCTCCTAAGGCTAGGGAGAATCTGCCTGATTCCTCTGTCGAAGGGTTGAAAATTCTCTCCATTCCTGCTGCTTTTGGCCTGAAAGAGATGACCAAGATGTATGGCTACAGGATTAATTCCCCCATCACTAATCTGACCCCAGAGAAGGAAAAGCACCTCTGCTATATCCAGGTAATCCCGTAAAACTCAAATCTCCTCTTTTTCGGTTGAGTTTTGATTAGGCCTTAGGCTTGAAATCATGGTATGATAGGAGTCATAAGTGTGAAATAGACTGATTATAAACTGATATTGCATGCTTTAGGTTCAGTTTTCACTATTTTTAGGATTATTGTTTGATTGATTGCGATTTTTTGTAGTTTGGCACGATGGGTGCGATTTTGAGAAAACAGGTTCTGCTCGCGGTTAGTGATGTCACCGGTGACATGAGTGAAGTTGCTAGTGGCATCAGGCCTTGTAAAAAGGCTTAGCTAGGCCTAACGTTGCTTCTGTTTATAGTGATGTTGACTGTGATATCATCCATGCCGCCAGCGATATGGATGATATCGCCGGCGACATCGCTTCTAGTAGAAGCGACATCAACAGCCTTCTTGTAGGTATTGGCGATGAGAAAATGAATAGGGACTTATCTATTTTGCATCTGATCTTGCAGCCGTATGAACTGACTTATACCGGGGGGATGGGCACCATCGGCGAGTGGTGGCACCATATTTCAAAGAAGGACCCCGAGCTTGCGCTCACCATTAATGAGACGGGATTCAGGGACCTGGCCCTGATTATGCCAATGCTAATGCCCAAGCTCTCTCATTCAGCCGTGACAGCCCTTACCGAGAGGTGGTCTGAGACCACCCACACTTTTCACTTCTCTTTTGGGGAAGCGACGATTACACCCTCCGATGTTATAGCTATGACTGGGCTTCCTTGGACGGATGAGGTCATTCACTTTGATGCTTATATAGATAAATACCATGTCGAGAGACCCGTGGTGAGGCGGGTGAAGGAGTTGTTCGGTTTGAAGCCCGTCTTAGGGCGGCTGTCTTATGGTAAGTTGCACCAGCACTGGACCCGGGTAGATGTGGTGCTTGAGGATAAGAGAGAGGCTTGTGTCTAATTTTTCGTGATTTCTTTGCTCACCATGCTGTTCTTCCCGATCTCCAGGAGCAAGATCAATTATGTGCTGATAACTGCTATGGAGGACGTGGCGGGCATTAGGAGGAATAATTGGCCATACATGCAGGACCGGACCATACAAAATGGAATACTATGTTTATTTTATGTACTAAGACTAACAGAATAATAAAAGAATATTATAGTTTAATAACAACTTATTAAAACAATTAATATATTAAGCATATACATATTAATAACAAAATATTGGGATAAACTTAACAAGAATAATAAAACTGTCTAGAAACATTATTTTCAGTATAGTCAACATAAAACGCCTCAACGCCTAATCCACGGCTAAACGGCTAAATGCGACAAGAGCTTTAATCATAAAGTTCTGACTGTCTTAAGATTCTAAACCAAATCTGTTACTATATTTAATGCCTAATAAAAAATTTATTTCATAAAGTTGTTGCTAAACTAAATTTTAATTAATTATTCCATCATCTTAATATATGAAATAAGCTAGGTATTCCATTATGTATATCAAGTCTACATAACAATATAAAACATACTACAATCCAGAGGCATTCATAGTATTATTTAACACAGATAACTAGCCCTCCATATTAGAGGACCTAATCAAAATATTATTAATAAAAATAATAATTGCAAGAGATAGTAATTATACCTACGGAGCACTCTATGAAGGGATTCAGTGATTTCCTCCTTAATAATTACAGTACACAAACATTTATTACAGATTTTTCTCACTCTCTCTCGTTCTTTTTTTTTTTACAACAAAAGAATCCCCTTTATATAGAGGAGAATTACAAACGGAATTCAAACCAAAATACAATACATAAAAATAAAAGATAAAAAGAGAAGACAGTTGGCGATGGAGACGGAAGGCAGAAGATAAGGGTGGCCGACCGAAAGAGGAGACAAGTATAGGTGCGCTGTCAACAAAAAGAAGAGAATGACTGATTGAGTCAAAAAGGAAAGGCGGTGCATTATTAATGCACTGTTCCCTAAATCCAAAAATTGTTACTGTTGCCTTTATTAAAGGTAATAGTAACTTTGACTTGAAGGCTTCATTTGTCAGTGCCTTTCATTTTCGTGTCCTTAGTTTGCTTAGTATTACCAAGCAATTGCTCAATGGGCAAGTCAGCTTCTTCCTCATAAGGATCCTGAGAATCTTGAAGCATATTAGCTTCATTTGCAGCATTTTCTGCTTCCATAATTATATCTTCCCCTACTGTAGAAGCTGTTAGGGAAAAATCAGGCTGAATGTCAATTCCAAAATTTTTCTTCATGTCTGATTTCATGGCTTCTATATAAGCCAAGACCATTTGTTCTTTGGTCAAATGTCCCTTTTGCATTTTAAGTTTCCTAGAGAGGAACTCAAAAGGACTTGGTGACTCCATTTGTAGAGCAGATGCAATACCAGATTTGTATTGTATAATTCTTAGCTTAATATTGTCAATCGTTTCTTGAGCTTCTAGGACTCCATGCTCATTATTTCGCATCATTTTCTTCCAAAATTTTGAGAAGAAATTTCTATATATGCAAGGAATGGTTTGTTTGGTATAACCAAATTCAATGTCCCATTTAAAAATATATGGGATTCCAAATTCAATGAAGAAATTTGAAATGGGCATTCCTTCAACCCATTTATTACTATGTTGGGCTTCAATTAATTTGGGTGATATTTCAACCCACTCAGTGTAAAAGTCTTTGAATATTCCCGGTAATATATCTATTCCAGGGCCAAAAGATTGCCACCATTGGTATAACCAATTTGGAAAATCTTTTTTATAGATACTCTGGCAAAATTTTAGAAACCAGGTATGGTTTTTGGAAGGATTTTGGTATAACAAAACCTTATGAAAAGCTTCAACATAATCCCAGTAATTAAATTTTATTACTGCTTTATTTTCGGGATGGAGATATTCTCTTTCCCTGAAGGTACTTAAACCCCATTCATCAGCAGTTATAATATTCTTTATAATTGCCTTGCTAAAACTATAAATTTTAGCAGTCTTGCTTCCTATTGAAAAATGGGTTATTTCCCATGAGTCTGTCACTTTCAATATGTTTTCGAAGTGAGTTCTGGCTTTGTATGAACCAGCAGTAAATGAGGCTCCAGTATCCAAATATTTTTGCATTAAGCCCCAGACATTATCTTTTCGTCTGATGTCATTATCTTCTAAAAGAAGTATTACTTCTTTTTCATTGTGCTTAATATAGGGGAAGTCATCTGATTCATCGTCTTCCACTATTTTAGCATATGAAGGATTTGTAGTCTTTTCTGTTTGACTACTTAATGCAGCCTGAGTATTACTCTAGCTTTGCTGAGATGCTTTAAAAGCAAGGAATTCCTTATAAAGAGATTCCTGTTCTGATCCTGCAATGTTCTGGGCTATAAGCCTAGAATTTCCATGTTGTGCCAATATGGGTCTTCCCCTATTAGAGGAGTATTGGCCTTGGCCTCTTGAGGATTGTCCTCTATTCGAGGAATTTCCCCTTCCTTTATTGCCTTTAGTGCTCATCCTGCAATATTCAGATTGAAACTATTAGTTTCTAACAGATATTCCCTTGTCAAAAAATCAGGCAAACTATTGTCTGTTCCCTTTTTATATTCAATAGCAAAATCAAAAGGGGCTAATTGAGCTTGCCATCTAGCAAACATTTGTTTACTAACATTATATTTAAAATCTTTGTCAAACATGTATTTTGCTGCTTGACAATCCGTTTTTATTAAAAACTTTTGATTATATAAATCATCTTGGAATTTTAGCACATATTTTAATATTGCTAAAATTTCTTTTGCTACAGTCGCATAGTTTTTCTGGCTATCATTCCATTTACGAGAATAAAATCTAACAAGGTATTCTTGTTTATCAATTGGTGAAATTTGTTTTAAAATTCCCCCATAGCCTATATCTGAAGCATCAGTTTCAATAATTTTTTCCCATTTGGGATTGGCTAGCATAAGACATGGTAAGTTATTAACTTTCTTCTTAATCAATTGAACAGCCTCTGTATGACTATTAGTCCAGGGCTTAGGTTCCTTTTTAAGTCTATCATATAAGATAGCAGTATCTTTAGATAAATCTTTTAAGTAGGGTGATATATAATTCAGACTACCTAAAAATCTTTGCAATTGAGTTTTGTCTTTAATTACATCAGGAAATTTTGATGCAAACTCAATGCTTCTATCAATAGGAATTATTTTTCCTTTATCAATATTATGACCTAAAAACCTTAAATTGGTTTTAAATAATTGCATTTTAGGCTTAGATATTACCAAGCCATTCTGTATAACAACCTTTTTAAAAATCTCAAGGTGTTTAAAATGTATTTCAATATTTTTTGAAAATATTAAAATATCATCAATATAGACTATTATGAAGTCCGAATAAGGGTTAAAAATATCATTCATGATATTTTGGAATTCTGAAGGGGCGTTTTTTAGCCCAAATGGCATAACCCTCCATTCATATTGACCGAAAGGTACATTGTAAGCAGTTTTATAAATATCACTTTCATTGATTTGAATTTGCCAATATCCTGATTTTAAATCAAATTTTGAAAAAATCAAGGCATTATAAAGCCTATCAAGAAGATCCTTTTTATTAGGTATAGGGTACCTAATCCATTTTAAAACCTTATTTAAAGGTTTATAATTAATTACAAGTCTTGGTATGCCTCTTTCTTTCTCAGCATGTTTATTAACATAGAAAGCAGTACAAGACCAAGGAGATTTAGAAGGTCTTATTAAACCCTTATTTTGGAGATTATTAATCTCTTCTTTGCAGAGATTCAGATATTCTGAATTCATCTGACAAGGTCTCGCCTTAGTAGGAATTAATTTTTCATCACATTCCTTTTCATATGGCAAAGAGACTATATGCTTCTTTCTATTCCAAAAAGCATTTGGATGATCACTATAGATTTCTGAAGTGAACTGATTATTAATCAGTTTGATTTTATCCTGTAATTTAGGATTTTCTAAAACATTATCAATGTTTATAAAATTAATTTATTCTTTTAAAAAAGAAATTTGATTTTGTTTATTCTTTATTAAAGAATCTTTTATTTGATTTAAAAACCTTGTGACAGGTTTTGTTTTAAATTGGAAGTAAATATTACCTCCTTGAAAGGTTCCTGTAAAACCATTTGAGTCAATATTCTTTAAAGGAAATAAACTCCTTATAAATGGAGTACCAAGTATAACCTGGTTAGTTATATCCTTTACTAATATAAAATTAGTTGGAATGCAAATCTTATTTTTGCATATATAAGCTCTTCGAATCTTAAAACTTATATTAAGTTTTTGACCATTAGCTGACCTCAAAGATTGTGACGTTTTATGAAAATAATTTGTGGGTATTATACCCTCCTGAATATAATTTAAATCTGCACCACTGTTAACAAGTGCAATTAAATTTTTAAAGATTTTTCCTTCTATAAGAAGAGAAATCTTTATGTACCATTTTTGTAAAGTCATTACTTCAATGGTTGATAAGAAATCATTCTGCACATGATTATCATGATCTGAATTATTTTCAGAGGAGGTTGAGGAATAATCAATATGCATTTTTCCTTTTAGTTTCTCTAGCCTAGAAACTCTTTCATTAAGACTTTTATTATTTAATTTTAAGTCTTTAATTTCATTTTTGGGGTTATTAACCTCAGTGAATAAATCACTAGCACTAGCAATCTCATTAGTTTGCTTCTGTCTTAACATCTTTTTGACTTCTGCCATTGAATATGGCTCCGAAGTCTTAAGAGTAATATGCTATTCTTTAGATGTTTGATTTTCAAATTGTTCTAAGATTTTTAACCTTAGTGCTGGGTCTTTAACCCATTGTAAAATTATCTAGACTATTATCTGAATCTGATGAAAAATTATAATCTGTATCAGAATTATCTTCTGACTCAGATGAATTAATCATGATTTTACTCAAAGCATTCTTTAAGTCATCACTAATATTCAAATTATTAATTTTCTTTTTCAATTTACATTTATTAGCAAAATGACCTTTTCTGCCACATTTGTAGCAGGTTATAGTAGATTTATGAGGTGGTGGATTATTTTCCAACCTTCTTTTCTTGCAAAATTCTCTCTTTTCTTTTCGTTTAATGAATTTCTTACTAGCATAATACTTCTCTCTTTTAGAAGGTTTATGAGGTTTGCTAGTAGAAGGATTATCAATCCCAAATTGACCATAAAATTGGCCTAATTGCATCTTCTCATTTAGATGATGCTTTTTAATTTGTTGGTTTAACTTTATTTCATTACATAAAGATAAACGTTCTTGGATGCATGTACCAATTAATTTACCGTAAGTATAACTTGCATAATTAATTTGTACATTTCCTTTCATTAGGTTTTTGCGAACCCTTTCAGCAAATAGCTGAGGTAATCCATCTATAAATTTGGATTTCCAATGGTCACTATTAGACTCAGGTAATTCCATGACTCTACTTAAAAAGGTGTCTTTATACCACCTGAAAGAGGTCAAGGTAGGACATCTAAGATTTTGTAATAGAGTCCTAATATTTTCACTATTATAAGACCATCGGCCTGTAAAGTGTTCAATAATATTTAATATCAGTGTATATACTGTATTTTCACTTGAAATATTATTTTCAATTTTAACAGTGGACAAATTTTTTGTCCTGTCTTCTTGGGATAAATAATTATCCCACCAGCCTTTAAGTTGGCCAGTAAATCCTGCAACTATCATATTAGCTATAACTTTATCAGTATTACTGTTATTTTACAAATTGTAGAATACATAAGCATTCTATGGACAGCACTATAAATTTGTCTTTCAGTGAAACCATCTATGTTCCATTCATAGATTTGTTTTCCACTGCAAGAATTATTCATTATTTGTGGTGTAGGCCTGGGATAATAAAACAAGTTTTGTTTAGGCCTATCGGCATACTTATGAAGTTTATTAATTTCATCAATTACAACATTTTTGTAATTTTTAGTGTTACTTATTGTATCACTAAATTCTTCCTCAAGAGTACTAATTATGAGGTTATCAAACTTTTCATTTAAAAGTTTTTCTAAATCAGATAAAGATTTTAATTTAAAATCTTTAACCTCTGGGAGAGGTTGAATACTAGGAGTAGCACTGCTACTTGCTTCCTCTCTAGTAATATTTATAACATTATTATGAATAATGTTTTTTAATTCATGGATTTGGGAAATTATTTTTCCACTCTGTTATGAACATCCACTAATTTTTTTGCTAATATTATTAAATAAATATTAGTGAAATTTTTCTGTTTAATTAACGCATTAATATGCTGCGTAGTTGATTGAAGAATTTCATTTTCAAATTTTTTTTGAAAAGCATTATAATGCCTTATTTCATTATCCTTTTCAATAGAGAAAGGATATACAGGGGGAAAGACTTGTTTAACAGTTTCTCCTGTTGGATTTTTAAAATCCCTTTCAATAACAAAAATAAATTTCTCCACATGATTGGCTATAAACCAATAAACAAAAGATATTTTAATATTTTTATGAGTTAATTCCTCATAAAATTCTTGTTGAAAGTTATTTCTTTCATCTTTAGTAAAATTACTAAAAAACTATATTCTAAATGGTTTCCAATGATCTTTCTAGAAATCCACTTGGATTTCTTTTCTGGCCTGTGAACCAGGACTGAAATCAATTTTTGTTTTTACCATTATATAGTAAAATTCATTTCACTGGCAGTCATTTCTGCCGGAATTTCATAAATTCCTGAAGCTATGCTGTTATTATCAACATGGATTCTATTAACCCTATCAGTTATGAGTTCAGATTCTCTATCTGACTCTTTAGATGAATTTTTAGAATTATTAATTCTGTTAATATCTGACATTGAATGTCTTAAATTATTATTTTCAGAATTATAAATTCTGTTAATATCTGACATCGAATGTCTTGAATTATTAGTATTATTAATACTATCAGAATTATGAATTCTTTCAACATTTGAATGTCTCGAGTTATCAACTGGGGATATATGAAAATAACTTGAACTTGATCTTGAAGATCTGGATTTTGGAATATTATCCAAAAGTCTTTGTTTTTCAAAATTAATCAGGATATCACCTTCTGGGGTTTGAATAATCCTGGTTGGATTATTTTGAGTAATAGGTGCAGCTGGAACTGCTTTTTCGATTATCCAGTTATGAGGAAATATAATTTCCTCCCATTTAATGGGCCTACGAGTAGTAATCTCTGACCTATAAAAGTTTGATTCTATTAGAATCGTTTCATTTAAAGGTTTGTCTATAACTTGACAATGTGGATTTAAAGTCATTAGTGGTTTGAAGTATATTCTATAATAGACACAAATGACTTCTGATCCAGGGGCATAATTATACCCATTAGTTTTAACATTTAATGTTAAAGCATCTAAAATATTAACATATGACAATAATAATTGCAGGTTTGGGTATACATTAAAGTATACTGGGCCTTGGACCAAACTGGACTGTATTAAGCCCATTAGAGATTGTTTCCAATCTAAATTTCTAGCATCCCTTAAAGCAGCTATAAAACTTTCAGGTAAACCTTCTAACGTTAAAGGTTTAAAAGCAACTTGTACTAATCCTATATGTAGGAATTTATAAATTCTACGATATTTATTAATATCAGAATTATTTAATAATTTAATTATCATTTCATCTTTATTTAGTGAAATAGTTTCTTTAGTAGTTTTAACTACTTGTTTTAATCGTATTCTTTCAAAAGTACCATATCCTGATTAATTTTGAAAAACAAAGACTTTTGGATAATATTCCAAAATCCAGATCTTCAAGTTCAAGTTATTTTCATATATCCCCAGTTGATAACTCGAGACATTCAAATGTTGAAAGAATTCATAATTCTAATAGTATTAATAATACTAATAATTCAAGACATTCGATGTCAGATATTAACAGAATTCATAATTCTAAAAAAAATAATTTAAGACATTCAATGTCAGATATTACCAGATTAATAATTCTGAAAATTCATCTAAAGAGTCAGATAGAGAATCTGAACTCATAACTGATAGGGTTAATAGAATCCATGTTGATAATAACAACATAGCTTCAGGAATTTATGAAATTTCGGCAGAAATGACTGCCAGTGAAATGAATTTTACTATATAATGGTAAAACCAAAAATTGATTTCAGTCCTGGTTCACAGGCCAGAAAAGAAATCCAAATGGATTTCCAGAAAGACCATTGGAAGCCATTTAGGATATGGGTTTTTAGTAATTTTACTAAAGATGAAAGAAATAACTTTCAACAAGAATTTTATGAGGAATTAACTCATAAGAATATTAAAATATCTTTTGTTTATTGGTTTATAGCCAATCAGGAAGAAAAATTTATTTCTGTTATTGAAAGGGATTTCAAAAATCCAACAGGAGAAACTATTAAGCAAGTATTTCCCCCTATATATCCTTTTTCTATTGAAAAGGATAATGAAGTAAGGCATTATAATGCTTTTCAAAAAAATTTTGAAAATGAAATTCTTCAATCAACTACTCAACATATTAATGCGTTGATTAAACAGAAAAATTTCACTAATATTTATTTAATAATATTAGCAGCGAAATTAGTGGATGTTCATAACAAAGTGGAAAAAATAATTTTCCAAATCCATGAATTAAAAAACATTATTCATAATAATGTTATAAATATTACTAGAGAGGAAGCAAGTAGCAGTGCTACTCCTAGTATTCAACCTCCCCCAGAGGTTAAAGATTTTAAATTAAAATCTTTATCTGATTTAGAAAAACTTTTAAATGAAAAGTTTGATAACCTCAGGATTAGTACTCTTGAGGAAGAATTTAGTAATACAATAAGTAACACTAAAAATTACAAAAATGTTGTAATTGATGAAATTAATAAACTTCATAAGTATGCTGATAGGCCTAAACAAAATTTGTTTTATTATCCCAGGCCTACACCACAGGATGTTCTCTTTGAAGAACAAGACCTAATAATGAATAATTCTTACAGTGGAAAATAAATCTATGAATGGAACATAGATGGTTTCACTGAAAGATAGATTTATAGTGCTGTCCATAGAATGCTCATGTATTCTACAATTTGTAAGAATAACAGTAATACTGATAAAATTATTGCTAATATGATAGTAGCAGGATTTACTGGCCAACTTAAAGGCTGGTGGGATAATTATTTATCCCAAGAAGATAGGACAAAAATTTTGTCCACTGTTAAAATTGAAAATAATATTTCAAGTGAAAATGCAGTATATACACTAATATTAAATATTATTGAACACTTTACAGGCCGATGGTCTGATAATAGTGAAAATATTAGGACTCTATTACAAAACCTTAGATGTCCTACCTTGACTTCTTTCAGGTGGTATAAAGACACCTTTTTAAGTAGAGTCATGGAATTAACTGAGTCTAATAGTGACCAATGGAAATCCAAATTTATAGATGGATTACCTCAGCTATTTGCTGAAAGAGTTAGGAAAAACCTAAGAAAAGGAAATGTACAAATTAATTACGCAAGTTATATAACAACAACAACAACAACATTACCCCAATGCCTTCAAGGCTCCCGCACAAGTGGGGTAAGGGGGGGTCGGGTGTACGCAACCTTACCTCTGTAATTACAAAGAGGTTGTTTCCAATTGACCCTAAAGTGGAGTTGCAACAGCTATCCGTGACTTTACAATAAAAGAAGCTTAGATAGTTTAATGAGTCATTTTGCTTTAGTCCATTATAATCTAAAGCCAAAGAATGGTGAACCTTTGGCCCCATCAAAATAATGGACAACAATTATGCAAGTTATACTTACGGAAAATTAATTGGTACATGCATCCAAGAAGGTTTATCTTTATGTAATGAAATAAAGTTAAACCAACAAATTAAAAAGCATCATCTTAATGAGAAGATGCAATTAGGCCAATTTTGTGATCAATTTGGGATGATAATCCTTCCACTAGCAAACCACATAAGCCTTCTAAAAGAGAGAAGTATTATGCTAGTAAAAAATTCATTAAACGAAAAGAAAAGCGAGAATTTCGCAAGAAAAGAAGGTTGGAAAATAATCCACCACCTCATAAATCTACTATAACCTGCTACAAATGTGGTAGAAAAGGTCATTTTGCTAATAAATGCAAATTAAAAAAGAAAATTAATAATTTGAATATTAGTGATGACTTAAAGAATGCTTTAAGTAAAATCATGATCAATTCATCTGAGTCAGAAAATAATTCTGATACAGATTATAATTCTTCATCAGATCCAGATAATAGTCTAGATAATTTAAAAGATGAAAAAATTCTTTCATCTGATACTGATTGCAAATGCAAAAAAATATCTAGAAATTCTAGTGATACGGAGAATGATAATATTTATCAAATTATGTCTCAATTTTAAGATTTAAAAATTAATGTCATAACAAATGATAATATCATAGACATTTTACAATGGGTTAAAGACCTAGTACTAAGGTTAAAAATCTTAGAACAATTTGAAAATGAAACATCTAAAGAAGAGCATATTACTCTTAAGACTTCGGAGCCATATTCAATGGCAGAAGTCAAAAAGATGTTAAGACAAAAGCAAACTAATGAAGTTGCTAGTACCAGTAATTTATTCATTGAGGTTAATAACCTCAAAAATGAAATTAAAGACTTAAAATTAAATAATAAAAGTCTTAATGAAAGAGTTTCTAGACTAGAGAAACTAAAAGGAAAAATGCACATTGATTATTCCTAAACATCCTCTGAAAATAATTCACATCATGATAAACATGAACATGATGATTTCTTATCAACCATTGAAGTAATGACTTCACAAAAATGGTATATAAAGATTTCTCTTCTTATAGAAGGAAAAATCTTTAAAGATTTAATTGCACTTGTTGATAGTGGTGCAGATTTAAATTGTATTCAGGAGGGTATAATACCCACAAATTATTTTCATAAAACTTCACAATCTTTGAGGTCAGCTAATGGTCAAAAACTTAATATAAGTTTTAAGATTCCAAGAGCTTATATATGCAAAAATAAAATTTACATTCCAACTAATTTTATATTAGTAAAGGATATAACTAACCAGGTTAAACTTGGTACTCCATTTATAAGGAGTTTATTTCCTTTAAAGAATATTGACTTAAATTATTTTACAGGAACCTTCCAATGAGGTAATATTTACTTCCAATTTGAAACAAAACCTGTCACAAGGTTTTTAAATCAAATAAAAGATTCTTTAATAAAGAATAAACAAAACCAAATTTCTTTTTTAAAAGAAGAAATTAATTTTATAAACATTGATAATGTTTTAGAAAATCCTAAATTACAGGATAAAATCAAACTGATTAATAATCAGTTCACTTCAGAAATCTGTAGCGATCATCCAAATGCTTTTTGGAATAGAAAGAAGTATATAGTCTCTTTGCCATATGAAAAGGAATTTGATGAAAAATTAATTCCTACTAAGGTAAGACCTTGTCAGATGAATTCAGAATATCTGAATCTCTGCAAAGAAGAGATTAATAATCTCCAAAATAAGGGTTTAATAAGACCTTCTAAATCTCCTTGGTCTTGTACTGCTTTCTATGTTAATAAACATGCTGAAAAAGAAAGAGGAATACCGAGACTTGAGATTAATTATAAACCTTTAAATAAGGTTTTAAAATGGATTAGGTATCCTATACCTAATAAGAAAGATCTTCTTGATAGGCTTTATAGTGCCTTAATTTTTTCCAAATTCGATTTAAAATCAAGATATTGGCAAATACAAATTAATGAAAGCGATATTTATAAAACCGCTTTCAATGTACCTTTCGGTCAATATGAATGGAAGGTTATGCCATTTGGGCTAAAAAATGCCCCTTCAGAATTCCAAAATATCATGAATGATATTTTTAACCCCTATTCAGACTTCATAATAGTCTATATTGATGATATTTTAATATTTTCAAAAAATATTGAAATACATTTTAAACACCTTGAGATTTTTAAAAAGGTTATTATACAAAATGGCTTGGTAATATCTAAGCCTAAAATACAATTATTTAAAACCAATATAAGGTTTTTAGGTCATAATATTGATAAAGGAAAAATAATTCCTATTGATAGAAGCATTGAGTTTGCATCAAAATTTCCTGATGTAATTAAAGACAAAACTCAATTGCAAAGATTTTTAGGTAGTCTGAATTATATATCACCCTACTTAAAAGATTTATCTAAAGATACTGCTATCTTATATGATAGACTTAAAAAGGAACCTAAACCCTGGACTAATAGTCATACAGAGGCTGTTCAATTGATTAAGAAGAAAGTTAATAACTTACCCTGTCTTATGTTAGCCAATCCCAAATGGGAAAAAATTATTGAAACTGATGCTTCAGACATAGGCTATGGGGGAATTTTAAAACAAATTTCACCAATTAATAAACAAGAATACCTTGTTAGATTTTATTCTGGTAAATGGAATGATAGCCAGAAAAACTATGCAACTATAGCAAAAGAAATTTTAGCAATATTAAAATGTGTGCTAAAATTCCAAGATGATTTATATAGTCAAAAGTTTTTAATAAAAACTGATTGTCAAGCAGCAAAATATATGTTTGACAAAGATTTTAAACATAATGTTAGTAA
Source organism: Euphorbia pulcherrima (assembly GCA_947683365.1). NCBI lineage: Eukaryota > Viridiplantae > Streptophyta > Magnoliopsida > Malpighiales > Euphorbiaceae > Euphorbia > Euphorbia pulcherrima. Next base: position 18,939,604 of record CANTUS010000002.1, read on the forward strand.
ACAAATGTTTGCTAGATGGCAAGCTCAATTAGCCCCTTTTGATTTTGATATTGAATATAAAAAAGGAACAGACAATAGTTTGCCTGATTTTTTGACAAGGGAATATCTGTTAGAAACTAATAGTTTTAATCTGAATATTGCAGGATGAGCACTAAAGGTAATAAAGGAAGGGGAAATTCCTCTAATAGAGGACGATCCTCAAGAGGCCAAGGCCAATACTCCTCTAATAAGAGAAGACCCATATTGGCACAACATGGAAGTTCTAGGCTTATAGCCCAGAACATCGCAGGATCAGAACAGGAATCTCTTTATAAGGAATTCCTTGCTTTTAAAGCATCTCAGCAAAGCCAAAGTAATACTCAGGCTGCATCAAGTAGTCAAACAGAAAAGACTACAAATCCTTCATATGCTAAAATAGTGGAAGATGATGAATCAGATGACTTCCCCTGTATTAAGCACAATGAAAAAGAAGTAATACTTCTTTTAGAAGATAATGACATCAGACGAAAAGATGATGTTTGGGGCTTAATGCAAAAATATTTGGATACTGGAGCCTCATTTACTGCTGGTTCATACAAAGCCAGAACTCACTTTGAAAACATATTGAAAGTGACAGACTCATGGGAAATAACCCATTTTTCAATAGGAAGCAAGACTGCTAAAATTTATAGTATTAGCAAGGCAATTATAAAGAATATTATAACTGCCGATGAATGGGGTTTAAGTACCTTCAAGGAAAGAGAATGTCTCCATCCCGAAAATAAAGCAGTAATAGAATTTAATTACTGGGATTATGTGGAAGCTTTTCATAAGGTTTTGTTGTACCAAAATCCTTCCAAAAAACATACCTGGTTTCTAAAATTTTGCTAGAGTATCTATAAAAAAGATTTTCCAAATTGGTTATACCAATGGTGGCAATCTTTTGGCCCTGGGATAGATATATTACCGGAAATATTCAAAGACTTTTACACTGAGTGGGTTGAAATATCACCCAAATTAATTAAAGCCCAACATAGTAATAAATGGGTTAAAGGCATGCCCATTTCAAATTTCTTCATTGAATTTGGAATCCCATATATTTTTAAATGGGACATTGAATTTGGTTATACCAAACAAACCATTCCTTGCATATATAGGAATTTCTTCTCAAAATTTTGAAGAAAATGATGCGCAATAATGAGCATGGAATCCTAGAAGCTCAAGAAACAATTGACAATATTAAGCTAAGAATTATACAATACAAATCTGGTATTGCATCTGCTCTATAAATGGAGTCACCAAGTCCTTTTGAGTTCCTCTCTAGGAAACTTAAAATGCAAAAGGGACATTTGAGTAAAGAACAAATGGTCTCGGCTTATATAGAAGCCATGAAATCAGACATGAAGAAAAATTTTGGAATTGACATTCAGCCTGATTTTTCCCTAACAGCTTCTACAGTAGGGGAAGATATAATTATGGAAGCAGAAAATGCTGTAAATGAAGCTAATATGCTTCAAGATTCTCAGGATCCTTATGAGGAAGAAGCTGACTTGCCCATTGAGCAATTGCTTGGTAATACTAAGCAAACTAAGGACACGAAAATGAAAGGCACTGACAAATGAAGCCTTCAAGTCAAAGTTACTATTACCTTTAATAAAGGTAACAGTAACAATTTTTTGATTTAGGGAACAGTGCATTAATAATGCACCGCCTTTCCTTTTTGACTGTCAATCAGTCATTCTCTTCTTTTTGTTGACAGCGCAGCTATTATTGTCTCCTCTTTCGGTCGGCCGCCCTTATCTTCTGCCTTCCGTCTCCATCGCCAGCTGTCTTCTCTTTTTATCTTTTATTTTTACGTATTGTATTTTGGTTTGGGTTCCGTTTGTAATTCTCCTCTATATAAAGGGGATTTCTTTTATTGTAATATAGAACGAGAGAGAGTGAGAAAAATCTGTAATAAATGTTTGTGTACTGTAATTATTAAGGAGGAAATCACTGAATCCCTTCATAGAGTGCTCCGTAGGTATAATTACTATCTCTTGTAATTACTATTTTTATTAATAATATTTTGATTAGGTCCTCTAATATGGAGGGCTAGTTATCTGTGTTAAATAATACCATGAATGCCTCAGGATTATAGTATGTTTTATATTGTTATGTAGACTAGATATACATAATGGAATACCTAGCTTATTTCATATATTAAGATGATGGAATAATTAATTAAAATTTAGTTTAGCAACAACTTTATGAAATAAATTTTTTATTAGGCATTAAATATAGTAACAGATTTGGTTTAGAATCTTAAGACAGTTAGAACTTTATGATTAAAGCTCTTGTCGCATTTAGCCGTTTAGCCGTGGATTAGGCGTTGAGGCGTTTTATGTTGACTATGCTGAAAATAATGTTTCTAGACAGTTTTATTATTCTTGTTAAGTTTATCCCAATATTTTGTTATTAATATTTATATGCTTAATATATTAATTGTTTTAATAAGTTGTTATTAAACTATGATATTCTTTTATTATTCTGTTAGTCTTAGTACATAAAATAAACATAGTATTCCATTTTGTATGGTCCGGTCCTGCATCAGTAATAAAATTTAATTACTGGGATTATGTGGAAGCTTTTCTGGATGTGGGAGCCCAGAAGAAGGTGAAAGCCCTTCGCCTCTGCCATCTGCTGCTCCAGGTATATCTCTGTAGAAGCATTTTACTTGATTGTGCACGTCTTATTTTCTGTTTAAGCTGACCAATTGCTACTTATGCAGGCTTGTGCTTTTGAGCATCAGATCCTCCCGCTGGTCGAGTTCAAGAAGGCTGTGCCGCCAGGTTCCCATTTTCTCACCCGCTGGTGTGGGGGTGTTGGCGGGAAAGCCAAGTATCCTACCAAATACAGGGAGGTGCTGAGGAGCACGCGGTTGAGCTCGGTATGTGATTTTTAATTTAGTCCTTGTTTTTACACTTTAGAACAAAATAAAAGCATTTATGAACTTATATTGGTTATTTTGGTGTATTGTCGGTGTAGCTTATCCTGGATCCATTCGATGGGGTCGAGAACCTGACAGAGGTTGTGAGGGTTAGGAGGGAGGTAGACGACCTTCGGTTCGTCATGGAGTGTCCTTTGTCCCAGCAGTGGTATCTGGATGAGCGCGTTAGGGGCTGAAGGTCCGTCCCCGGTTGTCGATAGATCGGTGCCTGCTAATCCTCCTAGGGGCTTATGGTGGCCCCATTTAGTGATCACCTCCGAGGCCGACAAGGCCGATTATATTGAGGGGAATGACCGAGTGATCCCTAGCGTCCTCGGCCTCTACGAGCAGCACCAGCAGCGTCTACTCCCCTTGTGTCCCCGCATCCATAGGAATGATACGATTGATTATCATAATGAACAATGGCTGAAGGAGGAGAAAAGGCGCCTCAAAGGTATTGTGGACGTCGTGGAGGAAGAAGATGAGGAAGATGAGGAGCTTGAAGGTGATGTCGGGATTGAGCCCGAGGGGGAGGATGAGGTAGGTGGGATGTGGCCAGCGAGAGTGAGCTAATGTCCCAAGCGGAGCAGCGCTCTTTTTAGGTATGATCGTGTTTATGTGCATGATTTTGAAATTGTTTAGGAAAGTTGCTGATGTGTGTCTTTTGTGTTTTTCAAGAACCCGCGAGGAAGAGAGGCTGGGATAACCAGAGTGGGACTCGGTACTATGGTGTACCGGAGGGTATAAATTTCGTGGAGGGGCGTCTAGTCAACCTGATGGAAACCACATTCCTGCTAATGAATTCTCAGGGCGAGTTCCTCCCCCGGAATATAGGCTCGAGCCGGCATGCTCCAATCTTTATGCCAGAAAATACTACTTACGTAAGGCTTGATAATTATTTTCTTGTTTACCCTTGGATATGGGCGATTAATGACTTGCCTTTTGGATTTTTAGGTGGCGCAAAGCCATGTAAAGCAGCTTGAAGAGAACAATTTTGCTCTCCGGGACAAGCTTATCGGGCAATTGCTCCTTGTTCAGGTGCATTCCTCATTTATGCCTATGCTAAAATAAGATAAGATGCATGTATGGATGCTATGTATGATAAACATTTTTTGATGTTTTTCCTTAGCTTGCAGTATTTCTTGGCCCTTTCTTTGTCAGATGCCGATGCAGCTCGGCGGAGATACGAGGAAGAGACTGAAGGACTCCGACGTCGTATGAGTGACCTTGAGGGTCAACTGGCGACTACCGTTCAGGAACGGAGGAGCAAATAAAATCTAGATCGCGCGCACCCCGGTAGCACCAGTCGTAGGAGAGTGAAGATGTCCGCCGGGCGACGCCCGTTTGTCCCGGTCGAGGAGTCTAGCAGTGTCCCGATGATAGAAGGCAGGGAGGAAGATGAGGATGAGGTGGGTGACTGGCTGGTGAGCCCCAAGGACGTTTCTTCCCGCCCAACCGACAGCGGCGGGCATGCCTAGCTTTATATTTTCATTTTGCTTTTTTATTTCTGCTTGTACCCTCGATACATTGGGGTTTAGATAATTTGATTTTGTGCAGGCTAGATGTTTTAGGATATTTGAGTGGTTTGCGCCTTCGGGATTTTTACTTTGAATAAAAATGGATTGTTGTTTGAAAAGGCATTGGAAACATAGTACAGGTTTTGTACAGGTCTGAAACGATGATATTGCTTCTAACGTCGCCCAGAAAATTAACTCCATTCCACTGGTGGCATCATTCATATAGCCAGTGCATTGCTTCGAAACCGCCTATATCCATGTCGCTAGCGGCATCAACTGATATCGCCCAAAATAATCTATGTCGCCGGCGGCATTGCTCATACCGCCGGCGGCATTAACTTCCCAAAAACACAGATTCTGCCATTTCTTTAAATCCTACTTCGGTGATCCATACCTAACAGCTATGGGGTTTCCTGCGCAGCCTGGAGAACGTAGATTGGAGGGAATTGGAGAAATTCGGGATCCATCTTGACTCTAACGTTTCCATAGACTGTCCTTACGAGTTTTTGACCTAATAGACTTATTCTGACTTTTGCATAGACCTAGATATTTTCAGTCTATTCGGAATTTTTTTTTATTTTTTTTAGAGCTCAGAGCATCTTCGGTTGAGCTTACTTGTGATGTTTCCATCACGTGATCGCTAGACATTCATACAATTACAAACACGGAGGTTTCAGTACGAAAGACATTTTTATCAAGTGAATCTAATTTGAGTACAAGATGTTGGCAATCATTTCCATTAGTGGAACCCCTGGTGTTGACCGGCCTTTACAGGTTTTCAAGTTAACATCTCACTATTTTTTCTCTCGTGCCCTAATTTTTGTCTGAACCGCCCTTTCGGGTTTTCAGTTCAGCGGCCGATATTGACTTCTCCCCTAAATTTCGTACGGCCGATTTGCAGGATACCGACCATCGGGAGTCACCCTAATTTTTATCCGATCAGTAGAAGACCGAAAGGTGGGTGATTATCGTATATTTTTTTTGTGTGCTGCTTTTCTGATTTATTTCTTTTATTTAGACCCGATAATGCTTAAGCTTGTCCTAATTGACTAGACCGATGAACTCGCTCTTATCTGTGCTCATGACTTCGATACCATCCTTAGCCATATGATAGCCTTCTCAATTTGGTCTGAACTTTTTATTAACATCAATATCGGAAGGACTCAGGCATTTCTGTGCCGGGTCTATGACTCTTGGTAAGGGTGTTGGGTATCTGATTTGTTCCTGTGTGCTCGGTTGAGCCTTTGCAGATTCTCCAAGGTCCTTAATGCCCGTTTGGTTTTCGCCTGGATCACCCGATTCATTCTAACCTTCAAAGTTACATCGGGAAACCTTGTTTTGATTCTGGTTGGCCACATTGAAAGGGGTTTTAGTTTGTAGGAGTTTTGGAGCTTACACAGAGCTTTCTTGATTGGTTCAATTATCATTTTGATTGCTATTCTGAGTGCTCCTTTAGTCTATAGTTTGTATAGCCCTTCCTGTTTAGGCTTGTATTTGCCCCTTGTGCTAGTGGTTGGGGGTTCTGACCAAGTGATATTTGGTTTAGGGGCCTTTTACTTGGTGCCTTTGAAAGGTAAAGTGGTAGTTTGTTTCGTTGGTTTATTTAGCAAGCTGATCATGACATTGGTTGCGCGATCATCTTTGTGGCTTGTAGGATGAAGGTGCTTACCCTTAGACTTGGTGTTCTAGGAGGTGGTTGCCCCCTGACCTTTGTTAGTCGAGGGGTTTGATGTGGGTTGATTTATACTGGGTGAAGATGTGTTTCTCTGCGAATTTGGTCATTTCCTTGGTGGTGACATTAGTCTGAGATTCGGCTACGATGTTTATTTGATAGAGGTTGGGCTTCATCAGTTGTTGTTGGGTGTAAGCCTCGATTTTCCATTTCAGGGGACCAGTTGATACTTCTTTGGTAGCTTGAGGGTGTACCGTTGCAGGGTTGCTGAGTTAATTCTAGAAGAGACCCATGGTGTTTCAACAATCTGACTATTGGTATAGGGACCAAGCAAAAGCATTATCCTGGTCTTTAAGCACTTTATTATCTCACATGTGTTTGACAGGAGTTAGATTATTAGATTTGATTACCACATAAGAGCCTACATCTATACTCAGCTTAATTTCACTCAATAAAAATATCTTAAATACTAGAAGCATCGTGTGTATGCTCTTATGAATGAGTGGATCAAATGATAAAGACATGACATAAGTAAGAAAAATGTAAGTTGCTCATGGAGCTAAAAAGTCTAAACTCTAAGGATTGCAAATCAAGATTCTTCATCCTTGCTGTCGGAGCGAGACTTTCCTCTACCATTGGAGTAGATGGCCTTGATGAGATTTTTCGGTTCATTCCCCTATTTAGGAAAGCCGGGATTAATTGTCCGTGTTTGGTCACCAAACTCTAGTAAGGGACTGGATGCTCTTTCAGGGTCGGTAATCTTCTTATCCTTCACCAGACGTTAGATGGTGCGAACCAAAGCTTTGCATGGATTAGTGTGGTGACCTGACAGCATGTGATATCCATAAAAGCCTTTTCCTTCTTCCCTTGTGGGAGGATTGAATTCGCAAAGAGGTTTAAGAATGTCGGCTTCCCTTAATCCGGTGAAGATTACTTTAAGCTGCAGTTTCTATGGATTTGTGCTACACTTAAGGCCATTATTTGGCTGAATGGTGGCAGCTGGTGCCAGTTTATGGGAGGTCTCTTGGTCCACCAGAATTTAAGGTGGGGGTATGGGTGAGTCAGTGTTTTGGAAGACCTGGTTCCCCTCTAGTTGGACCCTTCCCTCTTTTTGATTGCAGCCTGCCATCACTAATTAAAGCAAGAGGGCTTTAACTTTATGTTGTATGGCCTGGTCATACTGAGGAGGCGTCAGGGTAGTGGGGATCTTAAACTGTGATGGGGTGACCAACATCGGAGGCAAGGTGTTGAAGAATGATGGAAGAATTAGAGTTTAGGCTCCTTCCCTTTGTTCGGGGTAAGCAGTTATCGGTGATTGCAGAGTGTATTACTATCGGGTGTTATGCCCGGAGATCGCATGACCTGGTCGAAGTTCTGACTTCCTAGGGCTTTCTTGATGGATACACGTACTAGTTCCTGAATGATGTTTCAGAACTGATCTGAGTTCAAAAACTGGATGATAGCAGCAGTGATCTCTGACCCAAGAGACGGAGGGTAAACTGTTGCTCCTGAGGTGGGGGGCAGACTAGTTTGTTCTCTAGGCGAAGTAGAGTTATCATTGCGAGGAAGAGACATGGCTGGTTGTGAAGGTCTCGGTTCAAGAGGAAGACTGTTTAGGATCATGAACCGTGGGTCAGACCATGAATGGGTTGTAAATGGTATGGATGGTATGTATGTCTTTTTAGAAGCGGTGCGTGATATGTATGGCTATATGTAGATGTGGTTAGAGATGATGTGATGGCTTATCCCTCCAACATACGTGGGATGTTTGTACCTCACATCATACATAGTGATATATGGTAACGCAACAGAGGCACAAGAGAAGTCTTACATGTGTTGCTAAACTTCTTCCACAGGTGGAAGTAGTAAGGGTAAGTTGATTCATTTTTTGGCTCTTAAAGACGATGCAGGGGGATGTATGATTACTGATTATATAGCACGCAAATCATCCCTCTTCCAACCTTATGACTCCCGCGTAACGCCTCTTTGAAAGGATGGAGTTTTGCTTCTCCACCGGTAATGGCAAAAGAAGCGTGTCCCAATTATTTTATTTGTTCTGGTGACCCTAAGGGAATGATGTGCTAAGGCTTTTTCTAGCGTGGCTTTGGTATAGGGTTGTTGATGTAGAAGGTTCTCATTTACCTTGATTCCACGTTACTCAACCACTCCCGAATAGGTGTGTTGTTGGAGTTTACGTGTTGGTTAAAACGAGTGATCCACCCACTAGGCATCCTCAATTCCAACAGGGCATGAGTGACACTTCGCGAGCTTCTCGGGTAAAATGGGGCACGTAAAAATTACTAAACTATCTACACGCGTAAGGATAAAACGTTATAAAAAAGAATGAAGTTTTAATTTGGCCAATGATTTCAATACATCATCAAAATCTTTTAAACTTTATGAAAAGATAAATTCAAGAGATCTTCCCCAGCAAAGTCGCCACTGTGAGCGGACGACGTTTTGCGCGGCGGCTGCGGGGCTGAGCTGGTGGGCCGGCCTCTTAATGAGACGGGGGATGCGAGTGATGTGATTGGAAAATGGTTTTGCATGTTTAAATGCTCAAAAGATATGAGATTGAAATCCCATACTTAAAATAGAGTCGCCACCTGGTTCAGCTCAACCGGGAAATTGTTGGTAAGATTTTCCCACCGGGTGGTTGGACCATACCTTAACTAGAGATTCCGAGTTCGGATGATGTTATCTATTTTTCATTAGGCCAAGTTAAGATACTTCATTCTTTCTTAATCGGTTTGATCCATCCTATTTATTTGTGTTTTCAGTTATTTTGTTATTTTCGCATTTATCAAGCGATTGAAGCTATGAGTAAAGTATTTACAGCCGTTCAAAAATAAGTGCGGAAAATAAAATTATTACAAGGCTTCCAAGTCTAGTACATTTTTCTGTGCGATAAATAAAGTACCCGAATGTCTGATATACATCTACCTGCAGAAGATGGTTAGCACGGATATGGCATGTTTTATTTATAATATTATAAAGCCCAGTTGGATGGCTAAAATGAGATTTAAACGGCGTTTTGCGGGGAAATTCTATTTTTAACCAAATTTTAGATTCGATCATTGCTTTGACCGGATTATAAGTGAAAATGCCACACGTTATGGGGTGGGGCCTGTTTTTAGGAGGTTTTGAACCACCATCATTGCATTATATGATCTAGCTCCGGAAAATAAGCTAAATCGGAAATAAATGAAATGAAAACTGCTGTCTAGAAAGTGATGCTGCCAACGATACTACTGATGCCGCCGGTGACATGGCTGATGTCACTGGCGACATGGCTGATGTCGCCGGTGACATCAATGATGTCACTGGTGACATCAGTAAGCAGGCAGGCTACATGGCTTTCTGGGTACCATAAAGAAAGGATCCTACAAGAAAGTGAGGTCTTTGGGGAATATAATGCCACCGGCGGTATCAGTGATGTCTCTGGCGACCTCAATTTCTTGAGACAGTAGCGGGCAGCAATAAAAAATGACCGAAAATCTAAAAAATGAATACAAATAACAAGAATCAATACAAGTCAGTAATATTAATGCGGAAGAGCTATGAGACTCAGAATTTTCACCTCGAGGTCGTGAATTCAACTCTTCATGAACTGAAAATAAACACCTCCGGGGAGCTTGTAACGATGATTTAGTAATCAATTTAAGAGTTTTTAGGTCTCTAAATCCTATCAAGTTGATTTAATCTTAAAGACCCACTGATTTTAAGCTCACAATCAGAGAGTTCAAAGAAGAAAAATCGGGAAAAATGGATTAGATACCTTTTTCCTACCTTTTCTAATTCTTATCTCACTAAAATCTATTTCTTCTCTTAAATTGCAATCTCTCAACTGCCCAATTTCAGCTCTCTCTTATACAATTTCAGTCCCTAATTTCCTTTCCTAATTTTCCAAATTTCAGTCCTATTTTTCCAACTTTCAGTCCCCCCTATTTTTCCAACTTTCAGTCCCCCCTCCATTCAGCCTGAGGTGTGTTTTTTATAGGCAAATTGTGGTATTTTTCAAGACCTTTTTGACTAATTCCGTCGAAAGTGGCCGAAAGGTTGTCTGTGTGGGGACCCATTTTAGTCCATGCCGCCGGCGGTATGGCTGATGCCGCCGGCGACATGGTGATGTCGCTAGCGGCATCAGCCTCTAGCAAACCGACAGCCAACGGGCCCAGGAGCCTAAAAAGTCGTAAAAAGTGGTCAAAAGTGGTTAAAAGTGGGTCAAAAGATATGTTTTTGAATTTTAATTATATTTCAATGGGTATTCTTTAATTTGGGTGTAAATGATCGGTTCAAGCTCCTATCGGATGCGTTATCGGCCACGCCGAACTGGATTCTACCAAGTATAAAATTTATAAAGAATATTATTCTGATAATAAAAATTCTAAAGATAACTTTAAGAATAAATTAAATGACTTTTAAAAAAATTAAATCAGCTAAAAATTAACACATTATATTAGAGAATGCTAAAAGACATAGTTTTTATAATTTAAGGAAGTTACAAGGTGAATAAAAATTTAAAGAGGTTTACAGGACAAATATTCAAAATAAATTGATATATAGTCTATAGAAACAACAGAGGGTAAAATGGGAAAAAGGAGAAAAGAAGGTGAAAGGAAGGCAGCATTTAAAATTTCAGATGACATCAAGTTATGAACTGTCCTCCATTTTCCAATTCATTTTCAACACTTCTCAGATTTCCTTTTTTGTTTAATTTCTCTTCCTTATCCACCATTTCTTAATTTTATATTCAACGTTACATTTCTTTTTATTGTTATTTTAAATAATATTTGGTTTAATTATAAATTAGTATTTTTTATATGTCATCCAGAATTTTAATACCTAATTCCTGAAATTTTTGGAATCATATAAAAGAACTCTTATAAATTATAGTATAAATATAAATAAAATGTTGTTCCTAATTAATTTTTTAGGGCGTGCTTGTGTTAATATAAAAAATTTTATCATGTTTTCACGTGTAATCTCTCCGTGTACAGTAAAAAAGTTAATCATATTTGGCATAAAGATAATGTCTCATAATTTTAAAGATTACACGAGTATACTAATTTTGTTGAAGTATTTTAATTTTGAGTAGCTGTAGCTTTTTTTATTATTTTTTTAAGAAGTAGAATTTATTTACATAAATTAAGGTTTGATCTCAAGTAATCTGCATCAATTTTGGATGTGCCACTTCTATTATTAATAATCAGTTGTAATTTTTTTCCAAAATACCATATAGTACCATGTTTGTTTTGTTTTGTTGGCTACTTGGCTGGCTTTGCTTACCTAGTCTTAGCTTAGCTGTATTTGCCAATATATGTCAATTACACTCATTTGAATTGATATATTAAGTATCTTATTAGGTATAATGTTCCTTAATTTATAATTTAGTGTGTAAGATTTAGGCCTTTTTCTCGTAAACTTTTTAGTAGCTATATTTTCTATTTTAAAATTTTTTACCTAGTCTCATTTATACTCTATTTTAGAGCTTACCGTCCGACTTTACGTTTTTATGGCGCTTTCAGACCCCTAATCGATTTATTGCCACCTAGGCATCACCTATTTCGATTTTTTCCCCCTAAACGACGTCTGAAAGTACATAAAAGTATTTTAAAACACGTTCTTAATTAGTAAAATGAAAGTACATAAAAATATTTTGACAATAAAAATCTCATTTTCAATTTTAAAACACGTTCTCAATTATGTTTTCTTGATATTTTATAATTTATTTTATTGTTGAAATTATATTTTTATATATAAATAATAAAAAAATTAAAAAAAATATAAATTCGTCTATGCAATCTCAAGGCCCCGCTTAATCCGCGCTCAAACCCCACCTAAACTCTTTAGATACCTGATAGTTTGACTAGCGTCTAATACTTTTTAAAATACTGATTACATTAAACTATATAAAAATAAGTTGAATTAATTTTAAGTTGACGAGATATTAACTTCTTATTCCTTTTAAATAAGTGCATATGTTTTGTTTAATTTAGTTTTTGATCGTTAGTTAACTGAGGAAAAGAATACGTATCATTAATTATAATATTGAATTTTTTTATCAAATGAAGAGGTAATTAACATATAAATTAGGATTTGGATTTTCTAAAGTATAAATTTTTTAAAGTTGTATGTTTCAGTCAATCTCAGCCATTCATTGAATTTTAGTCTAGATTTTATTGCACTGTAGATCTCATAAATCACTAAAACTAAATTTAGACCATTAAAATTTAATGGATCGTTGAGATTAATTGAAATATAATTTAGAGAATTTAAATTCAATGAACTAAAATTTACAACCAATTTTTTTATATTAACTTGTATCATTGTAAAGTGAAAATTTTTTTATAGATACTTTATTTTTTATAAAGTAATTATTATTTTATTATTTATTATTATTTAAATCAAACTTATCTCAGAATAATTATAGAAATAAATAAAAAAAAAGAAAAAATTCATTCATAAAATTCTTTTTTATATCAAAAATAATATTTGTGAACCAATTATCAATTAGTAATTGAGTATCTGATATTATTCCTCTTCGATTTGGCTCTCAATAGAAAGAAAATCCTTTAATTAAATATACTTCCCAATATAATTTAACGTTGATAAAAGTACAAACAATTTCCATAATTCCACATTTGCCCTTCTCTTACGCGGTTTCAATATGACATCAATATATAGAGCCGAACACACTTGTTCTGTTCTGCAGCTTTGTCTTCTACTTCTGGCTTTTCAGTTCCGATCAGACCACAACCTTAAAATTCTCAAACTCAAACTCACCGATTCCTGTTTCTAACTCAACAATGGCTGACCGTGTTCACCCTCGCGACTCTCCCCCTTCATCCTCCGAGTTCAAACCCGAATCGCCGGCAAACTCACACCCTCCGACCAAAATCCCACCCCCATCGCCGGAGAAACCAGTTCCACCGCCGGGAACATACGTCATCCAAATCCCCAAGGATCAAGTCTACCGCGTCCCACCGCCGGAAAACGCCAAGAAATACGCTAACCTCTCTCGCCGGAAGCCCGGACGGAGCTCCTGCTGCTGCTGCCTCTGCTACTTCCTCGGCGTCCTCGTCGCCCTCATTGCCCTCGCCGGGATCGCCGCCGCTATCCTATACCTTGTTTTCAGACCGGAAGCGCCGAAATACACGATCAATTCAATTTCGATTAAAGGTCTAAATCTGACGTCATCGGGACCGTACTCGCCTGAGTTTGACGTCACAGTTAGAGCCGAGAACCCTAACGACAAGATCGGGATTGATTACCGGTCGGGAAGCGCCGTCGATGTGTTTTACGGCGATGTCCGGCTGAGTTACGGTGAGCTGCCGGTGTTTTACCAGGGGACGAATAACGTGACGGTGTTTAAAACGGTATTAAAGGAAAGCGGTATTGAGTTGACGGGCCCTGTTCATAGAGCGTTAGTTGACGGGCAGAACAAGAAAACAGTGCCGTTTGTTGTGAAATTGAGGGCGCCTGTGAAGATTAAGGTGGGATCTGTTAAGACGTGGACGATTACTGTTAAAGTTAACTGTGATGTAACGATGGATAGTTTAACGGCGCAAGGGAAGATGAAGTCAAAGGATTGTGACTACGGTGTTGAATTGTGGTAGAAATTGGGGGTGTTTGGCTGTAAGTAGACTTGGAGACTTTTTGTGGATTAGGGGAATTCATGTTTTTTACAGAAAAAAAATCATTTAGTAGTGGGGAACATGTTATATACAAAAGATTTAATATATTATGACATACAGATATTGTTGTAAGTTCTAACATTAATATTTAAATTGTTTTTAAAAATGATTTGCTATATATAATTTGGATTAGTGGAATAGCATATCAGTGATACACTATTATTTTAATAATCATAAGAACAATAATTAGTTCATGAATTAATAATTTTATTTTAATAATTTTTATCTGCTCATAATTTAATTTCAGAAACTTATAATTTGTAAACTAATATACAAATGTGGGAACATTCAAACTCCAAAAATCATTATATGAAGGTATAAACTTCCTTGTTTTGTTTCCTTAACATATTTTATGAAAAGATTTGACAATTACTACCAAAACAAATGAAAAGATTTGACAAATTCCAAATAAATTGATATGAAGGAGTTAGATTTTTTTTTTTTTAAGTTCATTTCATTTCAATAAAATAAGTTATATTTTTTATAAAAAACAAACTTTACTGAGATAAACTTCTTCGAAACTTAATCGTAGATATGAATCATCACCCTCTTTACAGGTACACTAGTGAAGTCGAACACGAGTCTTCTTCTCTCCAACACATTCAACTTGCATTGCACACAAAAATATCATTTGTTAATTAGTAAATTAGGTTGTGCATTTTGTTACCATTACAAAATATAAATTTAAAAATTTCCAAACATGACTTTCTTAAATATTTGTTTTTCTTTCATTAAACAATAATACTTTTGTTTATCTTATATATATTATTTCATAACCAATATCAATTCTTCTTGTTCTAAATGTCTTAGGCCCTGTTCTTTTCAACTTATTTTCTGTTCAGTTCAGTTTAATATCAATCAGTTCAGTACCATTCAGTTCAGTTCAGTTTCAGTATTCAGTATTAAGTTTCAGTTTATGCATTATATCAATATTATTAATGTATATTATTATTCATAAATATTAAAAAGCAATGAATATTAATGATAATATCATTTCAATTTCAATTTCATTTCATTTTTATTTATATATTATATAAATATTATTTGATTTATATCAATAATTACAAATAACAATAAAGAAAAAGAAACCTATAATAATATTTTTAAAATTATTAATTATTATTTCTACGATAAATAATTTTGTAAGAAAAATAAATAAATAAATAAATATTGATAACAATCAAAATAATAAGGTAATATTCATAACAATAATTACAATATAATATAAAATAATAATAATAATAATAATAATAATAATTTATAATAATATATTTAATTATTATTATATGTAATAATTAATAAATTTTATTAGAATATAGAGTATTATTTAAAGTGTTATTAATTATTATGTATTTTAATATTTAAAAATATTATTTTTATTATTGATTATAATTTGGTTTCAGTATTTTCAGTTTTAATACCATTCAGTTCAGTTTTAGTATTTTTAATTTCAGTACCATTCAGTTCAGTTTTAGTGCAGTTCAGTTTAGTACCGTTCAGTTCAGTACCAATTCAGTTCAGTACACCTACTTATTAGTTAAAAAGAACATGGCCTTAGTCTAGTAACTAAAAATATAAAAAAAATGTGGTGATAGATATCACATGTTCAAATTATATGAAATGAAGTGAAGATTTTTGTTTGTTATTTTTTTTTTATGTAAAGCCATTTATTAAAATTCTTAAAAACGAACTAATATCAAATTTATTTTCTTGGGAGAGCATCCATTTAGACCAATTAAAAAAACTGACTATAAGAGCACAAAAAGGCAAACAAAAATAAAAATGATAGAGAGGCACCAATTGGCAATTGTAGACAAGTTAAGCAAGGGACTAATTCAACATTGGTACAAAAGAAAAAAGAAGAAAAAATTTCAATGCAGCCTTTTATTAATACATAATTAACTCAATTATAAAAAATATACATAATTAACTCAATTATAAAAAATATACATAATTAACTCCTTTACTTGCCATGGCCCGTGTGATGATGTAACATTTTAACAACATTCTAATTACATTTATATATAATCTGAAATTTTCAACATATATATTTATATATTTTTACAAACCTACCCATGCAACATGCACCTGAAGCTTTATTATCGTAATCTTGTTATGGTCATATTCTATTCTACAAATTTGTTATCAGGACCGACCCTTACATTTTCGGGACCCTAGGCAAACAATATACATAAAACAATACATGGGCGTCTTTAATAAAGATTATTGTGTAATGATAATATAAAATATAAGTTGAGTAAGAAATTGGAAAAATAATTAGCTCAGGAAAATGCAACTAAAAAATAAACAAGGAGTAAAAACAATTAAAATTCATACTATGCTATTATATTGTCGTATGTTAAAGAACAAACTAGAGCCTTCAATTATAAAAAGAAACTACAATAAAATTTATTTTCATGCATAAAAAATAAAAAATAAATCAAAAATTTTGGGTCCCTCCTGTGAGGCCTACCCCCGGGGTCGGCTCTGCTTGTTATTATAGATAGATTAAAAAATACTTACACGCAGCTCAGTGTTTTTCTGATAAGGCTATTAGATTGAAGTAGATAATCCTCATGAAGGTGAAAGGAAAGCAAACCCAACCCCAAAACATATTCAGATTCAAAGTTTTGTTGAAGTTGTGTTTTGGAACATTGTTATTTAGAATCACAACCGATATAATCCTTTTGGAATTAGATTTTAAAAAGTTCTCAGCTAAAATATGTACACCACGTAGTTTAAAATTGTTTCAAAATAGACTACCCATAATTGATACGAGTGAAGAGGTGATATTTGAACAGGTCAATGGTTTTTCTCTCTGGACATAACATTGAATTGGTAAAATAAATGTTGTTAGAAGCTGATTGCATACCTAGCAATCTCGTAAATATTTTGTATTTGGTGAGAATAATTGATAATTCTTTATGCGGTAGGTGGGCTACGATTAGGGGCTAGTTTTTAAGACTCTTCCAAGAAGTTGGGATGTTGTAATTTGTGGAAAACTAGGTGAGGATTTATCTTTTTTATTGTTGTAAGCACTATTCTAAAAGAAATTAACATCAAGACTAATCGCAACAACTTTTGTCAATCCATTGTCTCTATGGTAGTGAATGACCTATTGGGAACACAAAAATATCACCTTTGTTACGTATTTTACCAAAACGGTGATATTCGGTAGCTGCGGAACTTACAAATCCTACTACCATAATACCTTCTGTAACCATTCTCATGTCACTCCAGGCTCTAGGAGCATTGGGATCCAACCATAGTTGTCAAGGCGCTACGAGCAGCCCAAGAGCCTGGGGGCCAGGCGCACCTCAAGGACAGCTCGGCGCAAAAAATATATTTTGTTGAATGCAATAACAATACTAGAAAAACAACTAAGAGAATTGTTAGATTGACATATGCATGTAAAATTTCCATATTGCATTAGAAATATCTAGCCTTGAGTTAATCTGCCTTAGTAGAAATTGAATTAGGATTATCTGAGCCTTGAATTATTGTTAAAACTCATAAAAATAGATGAACACATTAAAGCAAGTTAAAACCTTGAAAAATATAAGTGTCTCTAAGGCGCACACCAAAAGGCGCGCCTAGGTGCACAAGGCGCTACCACGCCTGAAGTATCTGTGCCCTGCGTGAGGCGCACCTTTAACAACTATTCGCTGACTCTGAGACTGCCCCTATTCTCGGAATATAAAGGTAACTCAGACCCAATGACATTACAGATACCTAAATAACTGAGGAACTAATTGATGCAAACCGAATTGTAAAGAGTTTGATCAATGCCTCGGGTTTACAGACTCAATAACTTATATAGCCACAGTTGATCGAAGGGAGAAGAAGAAATAGCTAAATGATAATTACAATTTACAAAACGCAAACAAATCTAATTGTTATTTCTACACGCATCACTAACTATTACCAAACTTTGGTAACTAGACTAACTAACTAAAATCATTTTAAAGAGATTAATGGATAGATGATACACTACTCAAGAAGAAAAGAACTTCTAAATTGCAGGGGGTGGAGCTGAAATTTCACTTTGAGTTTGTATAGCTTACAATTACTAAACAAAATTTTAAAAAGACCAAATATTTTTAAATTTTAAAAACCTGTACAAGTACCATTACATCAATGAAAAATTAACCCTAATTATGACCCTTTTTCAGCTACAAAACCACCCCTAAAACTCTGTAATCAACTTTCCCCATCACAATATTCTTCTTTCTCAGCATCTTATTTCACCCTATACCATCAATAGCTTCCCTCTATTTTTTATTGGCCTAATTCATCAGTAGCTGCCTGAACTTGTCTCCAAAAACCTTCCCCAAAGTTTCGAAGTGACCCCATAGCTCCCTCAACTTTCAAAAAGTTACCGCTTTACTCCCTAAACGCCACATGTCAGCTTCCGGTTGGTTTGACTTTTCAAAGATATCGACTTTTTTTATCTCTCATCGGAAGCTGACACATGGTGTTCAGAGAGCAAGGTGTGCACTTTTTTAAAGTTGGAGAGAGCTACGGGGTAACTTTGAAAGTTCAAGGAGGCACTAAGTTTTTGGAGACAAGTTCAAGCAGTTACTGATGCATTTAGCCATTTTTTATTCATTTCATCAACATCATATACAAAAGGACCCAAGAAATTACATGACCTGCGGTTGAGGCAGCGGCTGCGGATTCTTGGCGTCCTCAATCGCTTTCCGAAGCTCCCCATACATTTTCACCGAACACTCCGAGAAATTATTGAACTGCCCAAGAAACCCCTCCAAGCTAGCTCGGAAACGATCAAAACCCGAAATAAAATCATCCGAAGCAGCCTCTCCCCTCAACATATTAATCCCCGAATCACACCTGGCATCCTCGGTCCCTAGGTGAGCATTCTTCCCTTGATTCTTTTCTTGCCGCGGTAAAAGCCTAGCCGTTTCGGCCGCTAAACCCTTTATAGCATCCACAACCTCTTTAGCCGGCAGTGCCTCGAGTTTCTCCAACCACACGCCGCACGTTACGTATATTGGGGGGCCCGCTTTTCGTAAAGTCCACGAAGGGGAGGGTTGTTTCCTTCTCCTTCGGCTAGATTTTTCCGGAAGGAATACGCATTTGAAAAGCCAGCTGTTTATTGCCTGAAGATACGATTTTTGTGCATCGATCCATTTCATGAAGTATGATGAGAGAGAGTAAAGGTCGTTTTCGAGATTCATTGCTATTTGACGATGACTCTCAGAATTCAACGAGATTTTGATGCTTCCATTGTTGTATGCTACGGTTATTATTTGGAACTGAAGGCTGTGGCATTCATACATTACCCCCCACATCCGACTTAGCCTGAAAAAAAACACGAAAAAGTTGATTCATACCACAGTTGTCAAGGCGCTAGGCGCAGCCCAGGCGTGCCTCGCGCCTGAGATACCAGGCGCAAAAAATTTGCAAAAAATATTTGCTTGAAAGTGAAGTTAAATGCAATAACAGTACCAGAAAAAGAACTAAGAGAAGTGTTGGATGTATATATGTGCAGAATTTACATATTGCATTAGGAATATCTAACCTTGAATTAATCTATCCATAACAGGAATTGAATTAGGAATACCTAGCCTTGAATTATTGTTAGAACTCTTAAAAATAGATGAAGACTTTTTAAAGTAAGTTGAAACCCTGAAAAAAAAGTGTCCCTGAGGCGCACAGCAAAAGGCGCGCTAGAGCCCGAGGTCCGCTACCTCACCTGAGGTATGGCGAGGCGCAGGACCCTGTGTGAGGCACGCCTTCAATGACACTGATTCATACTCTAACCACACGAACTGATTTGACTTGAATTAAGGAAATAAAATAGGGAAGCATATACCCGTCGATTAGTTCTTCGAGTTGCGGTTGAAGCTCTTTGTCTCGCAACTCCTCGATCCTCTTTGATATGGAATCGATTCGATGAATTGCAACTCGAATCCTTGAGTGGAGATCCTTGACAACGGCACGGGTTTTATCGATTTTTTGGCTGTGTTCTCCTTTAGATTCAAGTTGTCGAAGGATTGTGCGCTTGCTGTCGTACTGCTTTCTCACCATCTCACTGGCCTGAATTTAGAAAATACATTAATATCAAGTACCAAATAGGATTAATACATCATAAAGTTAAATGAATAAGGTAAATTACTAAAATTTTATAGATGATACACAAGCCACATAAAGGTTATATTTCGCTTAGCTCCCTCAACTTGTCCCATTTAGCTTACTTCCCGTGAACTTTGAAAAGGTCCATGTAGCTCCCTTGACTTTCAAAAAGTGCACTAGTTAGCCTCTTAAATGACATATGTCAGCTTCTGGCTGGTTTGACTTTTCAAAGATATCATTACTCTAATTTTTCTCTCTCCAGCCAGAAGCTGCACTTCATGGGGCAAATTCATGCACTTTTTAAGAGTTTAGAGGGCTACGGGGTCATTTAAAAGTTGAATGGCACAGCAGACGAAATGAGACGAGGACAACTTGAAGTTGTTGGTGATGCATTTAGCCAAAGAAAAAAACGATGATAGAAAAATTCCAAGATATACACTAAATTAATGTCAATTGAGTATAAAAGAACAGGCAAAACGGAAACTTCGATAAGGAGAAACAAGAATACCTTGACTTCATCGTAGAGTTTACGCTCCCAAGCATAGAGTCGATCCAAGGTAGAAGCATGGCTGCCAGAGATCATGCAATAGTTGTCGAAAAGATTATCCTCATTTTCATCCTTCGCATTCGATCCAAGAGGGTTCCTCGATGAAGATGATCGAGATGATTCAGTCCTATGCCAAGTCAAGTATTTCCCAGGATTTTGAGCTGGCTCTGAGGAAAACATTACAAGGAATCACAACCAATTATGCTAAAAACATGAAGCATAACAAAATAAGAACAGCTTCATAATCTGTATGCTACATAATTATGAAGCCATTTGATATTGGTTAAGGATCTTCGATAATGAAACAACAAACCTATAAATATGAATAAGTTAGATAGCTTCAGAGAAATAAATTAACTTTATGATAGAGAATTTTCAAAAATAGTAATAAATAAGACAACCATTTCTGTACAGAGTGATATAATTACTGTACTATGGATGGTAAGGGCTCTAATTTACTTTTGAAAAACAAAATATTATCCGTTTATGACATTGTTATTAATGAGGACAAAAGGACGGTTTGTAGTACTAATATGATCATGGGAAATCGAGAAATATAACAGAAACGAGTAGACACGTAAATTACCTTAAGATATTGGTATCCTATTAAATATATGATTTCCTTTTACGTATGAGACCGATGAATAATAATAAATAATTACTGCAAAAAGTAGAAGAAATATTCTACTGATATGAACTTCCCTTTTTCGTTCCCTCCCTTTGCTTAATTCATAAATATGCAACTCAGAGCTATATGGAAGAGAACAAATTGCATTAAATAGGAACAAGAAATCGCTCTGTCCATAACATCAAGTTTCCATATTTTTTTCGTTCAGGCATCAACATATATGCAATTTACCTTAAACTTTGTTAAAATTATTGCTACTTATATGTACATATTGGACAATGACTATCTAGGGCTGTAAATGAGCCGAACTACTCGTGAACTACTCGGGGTTCGGCTCGGTCAAGCTCGTTCGAGCTCGGTTCATTAATAAATGAGCTTGTTCGTGAACAAAATTTCAGGCTCGTTATCGTAAATGAACCAAGCTTGAACAAGGGGATACTCGGCTCGAAAGCTCGGGAACATGCTCAATAAGAGGCTCGCGAACTAGTCCGCCAACAGGCTCGTTATTAGGCTTGTTAACATAATTGAAAAGTTTAAACATTATATTTATGAAATAGATAGATTATGAAAAATATAAAATAGTGTATGTGTAAAAATGGATATAAAAATGTATAAAGAAAAACATAAAATTTAAGATAAAGAGTAAAAGAAAAATAGGTATAAAGTGAAATATAAAATATAGTTAAAAATAAGTAAAAAAAAGAGAAAAGATGATATAAAGCCTAATAAAGGCAATTCAGATCCAATCCAATCCCTACTATATATATTCATCAATCTTTATATGCTAATCTCATTTTCCTCTGAAAAAGCGCAACCGCCAACATAACACTCCTCTTCCTCTTCTTAGTACAGTGAAAATCATTTGTCGTGTCGATTCTTCATCTTATGGATTCTATCTTTCTTACAGGCTGAGCTCTCGATTTAAGCAAAGCTCGAGATAGGCTCGGAGCTCGGCTCGGGCTCGGTTTGACCAAGCTCTAGCTCGGCTCAGGCTCGGTTTGATCAAGCTCGAGCTTGGTTCAAATTCGTTAAAATTTAAACGAACAAAGCTTAAACAGTCAGTGTTCGAGCTCGGCTCGGTTCGTTTACAGCCCTATGAATATCACATTTCAATACCTATGGATTATAAATAGCACATATTTTTTCTCGGATCACACTAACAGTAAATCCTAGTCACCCAAACCATGAAAACTCTATATAAACACATGATAGCATATTCATACCAACATTTATCACACTTGATCCATTCCAAATCACTCCCAACACAATAATCCAAACTGGATTATCAAATTTAAGAACGTAATAAAAAATTAAAAATTAGGAAGAAATACCTTCTTGAACTTGACTAGGATCTTCCCCGCAAGAGAAACAAGCCTTAAAGAATGTTGTTGTCACCGATCCATCTGTCCAAATCATTATATGCCAGTTAATGCTCATTGGAATTAACTTGAAGGTGAATTTTTAGTTTCCAACAGAATAAAGATTACTATTTTTAGATCATTTTTATATATGTACAAAACTTCGATAACTATTACAACTTACAAGCCGATTCTAAGTAATGAGCATCATTCAAGAAAGCAAATCTAGTTTTCTTTTACTAATTCAGATCATAAGAAGAGAAATTAAGTATTAATTACCAATCTTCTAATCTATAATGATCATAAGGGTGACTATAAAACAAAAAAATCAAAACTTGGCCCAAAGTGTAATAGAGAGAGATCATACTTTCTTTTCCTGCAGCTATTGGACGGAAATGCAGCTTATTTGCTTCAAGCATCCTCGGAACTTCTTTTCCAGCCTCAGAAGCTTTAATGAAAAGATGCTCAATTTCTTTTATACTTAAAAAGAAGTCCTTCGGGGGAACCTTATTTTCATTTCGGGTTTCCTTGACGGGAGATTTCTTAACATCGGACGAAATAGCTGCTGGATTTCTCAAAGGTGATAAATCAGGGGCACTTCTCAATGGAGATAAATCAGGAGTACTCCTCAATGGCGACAAATCAGGGCCATTTCTCAATGGTGACAAATCAGGGGCGTTTCTCAATGGCGACAAATCAGGCGAATTGCTTTTATCCCCATTTGGTAATTCAGTTCTAGAAGCTACATTTCCAGTAGAAGGCATAGAAGCCGAAGCTACACTAGATGACACATGATCTTGTACCCTATTGAGATTTTCGAACCTTCGAACTAAAGTATCGGTAGGAGGGTCATCGAATTCATCATCCGAATCCTCGGATTCTTCGCTTCCATGAATCGAGTGATTCTCTTCATCATCTTCAAGCTCGGGGATTCCCTCCTCTTCCCTAAGCCGTCTAAAATCATCTAAATGCTCCCCATTTTTCATTTCCTTCCCTTCTTGAACCGAAAATTGATGATCAATTGGATGAAAAAGTCCGAAAAAATCCCACGGTGGGGTTCCCGGGGGTACCGATGAAGATTCAAAAGGCGAATTCTCCGGTTTTCCACGAGGTGTCACGTTTTGAGGAGTGCTCGATGAGGTCACAGTCTCCGTGACAGCTACAGGAGGCTTTTCTTCGACTTTTGTCGAAGAAAAGCCCCGAAATTTCATGTGATTAGCATGAAATCGAGTACTAGAGCTAGGAGGTGAAGGTGATGGGGAAAAGTTTTCAGTATTATTATCCACAGGGTGGGATGATGGGGAGGGGATCGAGAAATGCGAAAGGGATTTCTCGGTTAAGCCAAGTGGCTCGGGGGTTGCATTAGTTGAAGTGTACAATGAAGACTCAAGCTGAGTTTCGGGTTCAATGAACTTCCTTAAAGCAGTTCCAGTACTTCTTAATGACTGGACATATGTAACATGAGATGCTGCTAGTGAGCACCGGCCATCAAGTGCTTGTCGAACGAACTTTTTCCTCTCTCTGCAAAGCTGTAATGCCCTGTCTTCTTCTATTTTCGAGCTGGATGCCCCCATGATCGCAATATGTTGCTAATTGAATAACAAAGCATGGACCTTTTCCTGAATATTAAACAATTAATGATTCAAATTAGATTAAAGAAGCTTCAGAAACCATATAAAGTTGGTATTTTTTTACTTAAATTGGGAAGTAAAAGACCAAACAGAATCATAGATACATAACAGCAATGTGATGAGAACTAATTTATGCAGTGTCTAAATTTATCAATTAAAACTAAGCAGATTCAGAATGTTATATAGCAAAGTTACAGATCAATTCATTCGGTGAAAGAAGAGAAATCAATTATGGACCCAAAAGAGTGACGGTTTAAGAAGGCGTGATTTATTAAGACCTGTAAACCCATTGAAATCAAAAGATTAAAGAGTTAAAAAAAACCAATCTTTAGCTACTGAAACCAAGGACTGAAAAGTTACAAAATTCAGAACATAAACATAAAAAGAATAGAAACCGAAAGGAAAAAAAAGGAATCTCTGTGAATATTCAGGGCAAACTCCAAAAAACCAGAAGGCTCCAACCCAAACAGCTGTCAAAACACTAATCTCAAGCTAATTAGTTTCTGTAAAATTACAGCAACAAAGAATTTAGAATTTATAAAACAAACCCGAAATTGGGGCCAAAGCAAATCCCTAACAAAGATGAGTAACTAGATTAACAAAGCTGTATAGCACCTCAAGATAGAAGGAAACCTAGTAGACTGAACACATATTGCAAGGGGAAATGGAAATTAAAAGGGTCTAGTGGGCTAGTGCTAAGAAAGTTCAATTAAAATCAATCAGAATCAATGGAAATGAACAAAAAGTACTGTAATTATGCGAGATAAGACCCAGAAAAAGGAAAAATCAACCAGAAAACCTAAATGAACAGCAAAAAGCAATAAAACCCACTAACCAAACAACAATCAATAATTGAAAGAAAACAAATTCATCAATCAATAACCCTATAGACCAATAGAGGAAATCGTACCCAGAAAAAGCAAAACTTGAAGCCAAACAGCAAAGAGCAAATAGGGGAAGTTTTTTGGGGTCACCTGAATTGAAATTGAAACTGAAATGAGCAGAATTAGAGAGAAAATTCTCTCTTTTGGTGGGCTAGAGAGAGAAAAAAAAAAAAAAGGCAAAGACATGAACCTGGGTTAGAGGGAGAAGGAGGGGAGTGAGTAGAATCGAATCAAAGGAGAGAAAGAGAGGAGCTTGGAGCAGCTTCTTCCATTAAACCATGCAAAAAGGTTAAATTGCAAAAGAAACACTCTGTTCAACTGTAGATCAGGCCCTACCTATTACACTCTCTTCTGCCTCGCGTTACTTTCACGCGCGGCTGCCACGCTTACTTACCCCTGTTCTTCTTATTTGAAAAAAATATTCTTTTCCTAAAAAATGATTTTTTCTCATTTTATTATCAAACAAAAGATTAAAGACCAAACATTTATTTTATTTTATTTACTTATAATGTGTTAATGAATTCAATTTGATGATTATAGGTTGAAGGTCGTATTTTTATTTAATTAGTCATATTAATAAAAAAAGAATTTCAATTTGAGGTCAAATTTACCATGCCTTGGTAGTTTTTTAAAAGCCCCAAATTTTAGAAATATCTTGTATATATATTAATTTAGTGCGAGTGAAAAAATAAAATATAAAAGGCGCGTGAGATATATATCAAACTTTATTATTCCAATAAAATTGTACTAATTTTTTGCTATGGTACCTATCCGCAACATAGCTATCCATATTTTATCCCTAGCATTTACTATTGCTTTATGATCCGATTAATAAGATCAAAGATTCGAGTTGAATCATATTTATTAATCATAATAACATGGTCTTGTTTTGCTCAGTGATAATGTTCGAATATAAAATAGATTAAATATGTCCATATCTTTATTTTTTTATTGAAATAAATTTATAAAGACCGAAATCTCTAATCATCCCTGCAAATTGAACCAAATTCAAATTTGTCCCAATCATATATATAAAATTTTTATTATGAAATTTAATATCACATTATATGTAGTAAAATAAATGTATGCTTCCATGTAAAATAAAAATTAATGATAATTTGTCCAAATCATAATGATGTAAATTAGTATTATGTTGCGGTAAGTAATAGGTAGCATGAGATTACACAAAAGAATGACAATTTTTTAATTTTTTCTAATTTCTCATGCTATAATGCAATTCATACCATATATTTAAACAGTAACCCATACGTTCTTGTAATTTGTAAATAAGATAGGGCTTAAATTAATTAATTTTTTTATACTTACAAGTGTTTTTATTGAGATATTCTTATTTGGAACTTGGTCATAGTTAAGGCTTCTTATTCATCTCAATAAGTATATTTAATAGGATTCAAACATTATTCTCCTTCAATTTACTCAGTCTGTATTATCAACTGAGCTAGTATTCCTAAAATTAAATATTAGCCTGCTGTGGCAGAAAATCTGAAAATGTGATTGATGCAGAAAGTAGAAACTCATTGACTTTTAAGATCTCAGGCTTAAAGCATTAGATTATAAAAATTCTATAGCATAGGTGAAAAAAGGTAAAGAGTCTGAAAAGATGAAACCAAAGTAAATTACTGTAAGATTATGAGTTTCAGTTTTATAGCATGTAATTTAACTTAATTTACTATTTAATTACCTTTTATGCATGTGATTAGGATCCTAAGCCATAAAAATACTGTCTGTGTTTCTTAAAATATTAGTCTGACTTGTAAAGATACGTGTGTGACATATATGCTCGAAATTGAGGTCCATTTCTCTAAATTTATAGCTTTTAAAAAGATTATTTATAAAAAGATTTTAATTTATAAATTAAAGTATTTTTTCTTTTTTTATTTAATAATTTCTTATAAGGAGAAAAGAAAAAAGTAGTTCATGGCTATTTTTTACTTTTCTCCTTATAAGAAACTTTTGACTTAAAAAAAGTTTAGTAAGTTTTCCAATTAACAACCGGTTGTTAAAATTAAAAATTACAATGGTGATTCTTTTTCACCGGGAGGTGTTTTAGGTGGGTTTCAATTGTGAGCGCTATCTTTAAGTCATGTCCACATTCAGCCTAATCTTCGATCGTCAATTTGCGGGTGTCTCGAAGGATATGACGACTGGTCATAAGATTTAAGGTTACTTCGTATACACCTCAGGATTTGATCCCAGTTGATGCTTAAGGATGAATTAAACCCTATCAGGGCCGTCTCGGAAATTTTTGGGGTTCTGAGCAAAAAATGAAATAAGGCCCCCTATAGAATAAAAGTATGTTAAAAAAATTTCGGCATCAAGCTTTATAACTCACTAATAAATATTAAAAAATGATTAAACTCGAGTCCATACATATATTTTTTAGAATATGAAATTATCATTTGAAAGTCTGGCTATCCAAACATTTGAAGTAAATTTTAATTGACTTTTACATTCTCAATTTTATTATTATTGATATTTAAAAAAAATATAAGAATACAATGACTTTATTAAAATATGGTATAAAAATTTTAAAAATATAGCTTTAAACAATTAAATTAATATTTTTTATTTTTTTAAATGAAAAAATAGATAAATTTTATGGTTACTTTTGAGTAACCCTTTATTTGTCCTTATCACCATTGGATGAGTTGTGGGATAATTAATCCAAAGATTATAAGGAACATAATAATATTTACTTTGTTAAAGTAAGTATAAAAAGCACAACAAAACTATATATCAAATTCTTATACATGATATATTATACTAACTTTTGCATTATAAATTGTCAATAAAAAAGTCAAATGGAATCGAACCCATGCATAGTGGGAAGAATTCCCTTCTCTCTACTGCTATGCCACTACATAATCATAAATTAAATCCGCATCTTATTTAATATATATTATACTTATACACATACTATACTCGAATAAATTTTAGGTCCTCGAAAATTCAGGACCCTGAGCGATCGCTCCACTCGCTCCCTTTTATGGTTGGCCCTTAACCCTACTACTTTTACAATAGTGAATTTTAAGTGTTGAATATTATAATTTTATAAATGTTGAAACTTTTCAACGATAGATGTGTTTGATTAACACGAAAAATAAACCTTGAAGCTAGTTGATACTCGATGTCGTATGTTTTCCTTTATTATTATTGTAAGCTCATATGAACCAATTTTTTTTATAAAAACACCAAAAATAAACA
Source organism: Euphorbia pulcherrima (assembly GCA_947683365.1). Lineage (NCBI taxonomy): Eukaryota > Viridiplantae > Streptophyta > Magnoliopsida > Malpighiales > Euphorbiaceae > Euphorbia > Euphorbia pulcherrima. Next base: position 18,967,806 of record CANTUS010000002.1, read on the forward strand.
TCAAATACTAATAATTGTAAACTTTTTTCAAATGAGCATTTTACAGGAGCTATGGATCAAACTTTGAAATCCCTATCCACTTTTAATGGATGTACGATTTAGAATTTTTGAAATTCAAATCCGAGATGCTAGTCTTCATAATTATTAACACAAATTAATGATAATGAAAAATAGCTAGACCAAGCAATTGTTGATTCTAATGTTCATATAATCTAATGGGTATTCCAAAGTTTGTGGCATGATTTGAAAGTTTTGCGAATGAAGTAGACCTGTTTTCGAGTCGGGCTATCCGTCGGATTTGGCTCGAGCCCGATCTTATGATCGGGCCTGGACACTTATTTTTTTATTAAGTCCAGTCCGAGCCTGTTAAAGCCTAAAGTTTTAAGGGTCGGATTTGATTTTTGTATTAATATCCAATCCGGCCGATGGATAATAATTTTATTATATATTTATATATATTATATTTATTTATCAATTATTTTTTACTTTTACTAAATAAATTAAACAACACTTAGGGATGACAATAGATTGGATATGAATATCCTATAATATATTCTACAGTATATTCTACAATATATTGCATACAGATATATGGATATGGATATCCATATCCAATCCATTGTCATCCCTAACAACACTTCTCGTTATTTACAGGGTCTGATTTAAGTTTTATTTTTATTAAAAAAATTAAAAGTAAATAATGTATTTATATATAATATTGATATATTTGTTGTTCAGTTTCTATTTTAGTCACCAAAATTTTATAAGGAAAAATTATATATGGGACATGGGCCGGGCTCGGGAAATTCCTCGTAAGCCCAACCCGAGCCCAACTGAAGTCTAAAGTTTTAAAATATGAATCGAACTTGGGTTGATATTTTTAGTCAAAAGCCGCCCAAACTTGAACCCGGCCGAGCCCGCATGACAAACAAAATTATTGTCATGAATTAAAGTTTGGTTATGGCCTTTTTAGTCCGAAATGACACCCTAAGCAAAGTTTGGTTATGAATTATAATGGTATTATCTCCGGTGTTTAATTACAATGACATAAAATTACATCTAGAACCGTCTAACAATAATAAAATATCTTGTCCAAAATTTATTAACAAAGGTAATGGCACTTGAAGAAACTAAAAGCAATGCATGTGTTGCTTAGTTGGAATGTGAAAAGTAGATAATATCAAATTATTTGTTACAATACGTTTTAATGTCTTTCTAAAAGAATATTTTGCCTTTTCAAAAGAAAATGAATATTGGGAAAGCTTTAGATGTGCAATTGCTTTTGACAAAAGTGAGTTTGGTCTTATTAGTGTTCCTTTATGGTTGTTAGTGGGCTTCATTTTAACTATATTGCATGCTAGGGAAATTTTGTACCAATACTCTGTATATTTAGTACCACGTAACATTTTCAACTTGACAGTTATCGTGAAAAGCTTAACTTATAGGCTTTTTAAAAAATAACATATTTTACATTAGACAATAGATTTAAACTCTTAATATTAATTAACTGGGGTTTGTTTGCTATTGATTTCTCATTGCCAAAATATGGTGTCTTGATAAAAGCTTAGAAATAGAGCTTTTCGGGATATCAACCTATAGAAGCAATCACAAACTGACCTATAATCTTCTTCATTTGTTCCAAACTTCCCTAATTTTTAATTAATTTTGTTCACGTAAAAGCATGTGTTTTTTTATCGCCTTTTGCATTGACCTCTCAAATCGTTCATTTCTTAATTTCATAATGTTATTTTAATTTTCTAGTTTTTTTCCTTTTTCTAAATTTTTAAGTTTTTAGTTTCTAGTACAAATTGATAAATAGTCTATTTTACCTAACACTCTCTTTAGACAATGTGCTTTAATCCTTTTACTTTTTGTGTACCTTTAGTCCATGTGCTTCGGATTTCCGTTATCCATTTAATCCTCTTTTACCGTAATTCATAGACGCTCCATCGCTAAATCCACGTCAAATTTTGTTTCCAGAAAAGAAGGAAAGAATTTTCATAACTAGTACCAATTCATTAAAAACCCAAATAATATATTCTACAATCCCATTTTTCCATTGATACTGCTCATGATCTCTTTGCATATTCAATTCTTGTTGGCACCAATCTCATCATTAAACCAAATCCAAATTCCCACAAATTGGACTTGAGAAGAATGAAAGATTCATTTTAATTAAAAAAAAAAAGAAGAGAATCTCATAACTTTGAAAAATTGTGTATGAGAGCTAAACACATTACCTGAAACACAAAAACTGAAATGATAACATGCATACGAGCGGTTAAAATGAGACAAAAGTCAAAAGTTAAACTGATTATAATACATTAGGACTTCATGAGTTTTACAGTTTGTTTTTAGATAAAAACCTAAATAGACCAATAAATGAATTTTGAAGTAGATACAAAATCATGTGATGATGGGTACAATTATAATTTGATCTTACACTTTCCACATGTGTGTATTTGTTTTATTACCTTTTATTTGTAAGTATGGTAGTAATTATTGTACTATATATTATCAGCATTTGAAAATAATAATAATAATAATAATAATAATAATAATAATAATAATAATAATAATGATAATAATAATAATAATAATAATAAATGGTAATACAAGCAAGTAAAACTTTCTCAATAATGAAGATTTTGTTGCCAACTTCAAAGAGCTTCACTTTTTTGTCCATTTAGGCTGGCCCCATTTATCACTATTATTAATTACTATATTCTGTAATTTTTGTTTTGTTTGATAGACTTCACTGAAACAACTCAAATTAGTTGTTAGTAAAGTATGCTTTGTCCTCGTGATTAATATATGAGCTGAGGGTTGGAGAGGCTAACCATTGAGAGAGTCAAAGTTTTACTACTCAACTTAATTGGTCTATGAATTTTCATAAAAGTATAACATTTGAGTTTAATAAATATTTTTACATTAAGAGTGAAACTACCTAGTCAAGTGAAAAGAATAAACTAGGTCTTCCACGGATTTGGTGTTTCCCAAAAAAAAAAAAAAGAAAAGACAAATATTAAAACAAGAGAGAGAATGAGGCGATGGAAGCTAAAAGAAAATAAAACAGTGTGTAGATCTCGAGTTCGAGTCCTAGTGAATGTAAAATATTCTTATTAAGAGACTCACCCACCACAGTCAGGTGTAAAATTCGAATGTAATCAGAGTAAAAATTCGGTAAATTAGATGGAAAAAAAACGAGAGTAATTCGGTGTAAAAATGGGTGATAAAGAAATGTTAGATTCGAGGATCCAATCCCATGTTAAGGAATCAATGAAATTATGGAATGCTTCCATACACATGGCCATGGGGTCACAACAGAATTTAACAAAGATATAAAGTTGCTGCGTACCCATATATTTTTGTTTATATAAAGGCTAAATGTCTCTTTAACCCCCTAAACTTGGCACAAAAAGTCTACTGTTCCCCTAAACTTTTAAAAATTTCTTGCAGCCCCCTGAATTTGGCATAAATGTATCAATTTATCCCATGAACTTGACAAAAATGCATCATTTTACCCCTTAAATGCCACGTGTCGTGTTCTGATTGATTTGACTTTTCAAAAAGGCTTTTTTCTCTCTCCAATTGAAAATGGACAAGTAGCATTAAAGAGGCAAAATAATAAGTTTATGGGGGCAAACTAATATATTTATACCAAGTTCAGATGGCTGAAAGAAACCTTTAAAAGTTCATGGGACGGTAGACTTTTTTTACCAAATTTATGAAGTTAAAGATACATTCAGCCTTATATAAAAAATCAAAAGTTCATTAGTTTTCCATCTTTAGAATTCATAATATCGATTACAATGGAAAATAAATGTACACTTAATTTTTTAAGACGAATTGAAATTCAACGTACAACATTGAATTTCTATTGTTACACGTTCACATCATTATCATTCAAATAAATCGGCTTAATGGATCAATCACTCCATGTACTTGCTCAAAAAAGTCAATTGTCATATACCCCTAAACTTATTTTATCATGTGTCAAATTATGGGGTTTTTATATATGGTACCAGGTATTTAATACCTTTCTCCAATCCGACAATTGAGTATTCATGAGAGACCATTTAATTAATATGAAAGAATATATAAATATAATCTCATAAATACTCAACCGTTGGATTGACGAAAGATATTAAATACCTGGTACCATATATAATTTCCCCAAATTATGGTTGGTTTGACTTTTCAAAAATGTCATTTTTCATATTTTTCTTTCTAATCAGAAGCTAACACATGACATTGAGGGGACAAAGTATTGCATTTTTAACAAGTTCAGGGGCATCAAGAACTTATGAAAGTTCGGGGTGGCAAGTGACTTCAAGTTCGGATACATTAAGCCAGTAAATTCTTTGAATTCTAGTGGAACAGTCTTACTCTTAACATCAACTAAAAATAACCAAATTATGTTCATATGATATGACTGTTCTGTTTACACATTTGCATAACCAAATTATGCTGCATTTTAACTTATGAGAACAAGTTACATTGATACAGAATATACACAAGGGACATTTTAGGACAAGAGCCATTTTTTTACCTTGTTCGAGCAGTCGAACGAGTTGCTCTTCTCGCATCAGAAACAGACAATGAACCTTGAGATGAACAGCCTCCATTATCTTCATTTGGATTATCAGCGCCTCTGTTGGTTTTGCCCCTTTTCCTCTTCGATCCAGCCCGTTCATGTCTTTCATTAGGTTCGTGGTTCTCATTATCTGCTGCCTCTCCATTTTCGGTTTTGGGAATTTGGCAGTCCCATTGAATTCCACAGGTTGGACAAGCTATGTTTCCCTGCAATGAACTCGTTTCGATACTTCAAGGATTGCGATAAACCCAGTTAATGATGATAAATTTGTCAAAAGATTCGAAACCAGTACCCTGCTTTGGGAAATTTTTTTTGTTAGGCAATAGTGATGAACTCGAACTGTACAATCTTCATTTTTGCAGACTTCTGCCTGTAAGAAATAGTAAGAATAAAACAATGAAAATGTGATAGAGATGAATAAACAATAGTCTACGACAAAAACTACGCTGCAATTATCTATAGGCATACATAGAGTAGAATGTTTCTGAAATTGATTGACTGGATGTTTGTGTATAAATATTCGGCAAAAGCGCGTTTTTGGTCCCTGTGGCGTTATTCATTTGCCTATTCAGTCCCTATGTTTATTCATGTTATTTGGTCTTTATACTATGGAATTTGCTATCTTTTGGGGCCTGTATTCTATTGATGTAAATATGCATAATATGCACCAAAGGGACCAAAAAGGTAATAGGTAGGATAACACATTGACCAAAAAGGTAACATGTATACCAGATGGACCAAATGGGTAAATGGATTATACCACAGGTCTCAAAAAAGTTTGTCTGCCAAAAATATTCAGCTCAAGAGCCATTTCAATTGTCATAAATAACTTCCCTATCAGCTCGATTTGAAAATTGAAACTCTACTATCAGTTTATACAGATAATTTGAGCTGAAACTGAAACCCTACGAATAATTAAGTCAAAAATCAATATCTTATAGAGTTTAATCCATAGTACGATAACTATTGAGGCACCAGAATGGCAAAGAAACAAAACCTTAATTGCAGCTTCATTGCACACATCACATGAAGGAGTGCCGGAATTATGAAACAAACTTCGCAATTCCAGGTAGGATCTCTCACCGAGTCCAATTTTACTGTCTGGTGCACGGCAAAGCCACTTGTCTCTCACAAGTTCATCAAGGGTTTTTTCTTTCTGAGACAGAGTAAAATTCCTTAGCGCAGGGTGTAATTGAGATAATCCCATTTGTGACTGTGATTCTGCCCCAAGGTTAACCTGAAAATAGACGAAAAATCACATCTCAAGCACATCGGTACACAGATGTTTGCATATTATTAAATGGAGCAGACCAAAGAAGTGAAAGTGATAGAATCGGCAGTTCTTTGTTACAACACCACTGACTATTGACTGAAACTTGCTCAATTCAACATTTAGCGACAATTACATGAAGTACACATTTTCAGAGCAGAGGTTTTTTTACAAAGAAATGCATTTGCAAATTCAGGACACTAAAAGAAAACAGGCGTGTAGTACTTTCACTTGGAATCATTTACAAATGTGGACTACATAGAAAACTATAATAACTGAAACTATTATTTAATCTAGAGAATATTGCTTCGGGCTTTAAACACCCACGCCTGCATAATACTAGCAAAAAATCATGACAAAATTAAAAATTTTCAAAAGCATGATACATCCAGCAGAAACATAGGGCTACCTGTATAACCTTTATTAAGTAAAGCTTCAACTTCCATATAAAGATTAAAGAGTAAAGTTTCCGAATAGTTTATGTTAAAGGAATTCTCTAACGACCTCATAAACAAAGCAATACAATACCAAAAGAAAACTACAATTAACCAACATCCATGTGCCATAGCGTGAACTGCAGCAGCACGGGCGCAAGGCGCACTGAGGCCGTGAGGCGCAAGCAAAAAAAGTGTAGTAAACTATTAATTACTACCATTAACAAACCTAAAATGCAATATATTGTAAAAAAAAAAATACTAAATCACACTCAATTTGACAAATCATAATTACATTCAATCTAACTACCATTATCAAACCCTTATAAATGCAAAATCCAGATAATAAGTTCAATCAAACTACAAAAGTTACCAAATGGTACTTTAATTTAGATTTTGGACTTCATAGATAAGCTAAAACATAAACTTGAATTTAATTCTAATTGCTAATCACGGATAGCTGTTGTAACTCCACTTTAGGGTCAAGTGGAAACAACCTCTCTATAATTACAGGGATAAGTCTGCGTACGCTCGAGCCCCTTACCCCGCTTGTGCGGGAGCCTTGTTAGCCATTGGGGTAATGTTGTTGTTAATCACTATCATCACATATTTCATACCCAACACTTCATCTCCATCATCTTTATACTCATTCTCGTCAAAGTCATCCTCTTCTTCATCGTCATTTAGAGCAAATGATGCAACATTTTCAACACAAGATGATGATACTTTATCATTTCCCCTTACTCCTTTAGCACTAGAAGAAATGATGAAATTGTGATTTGAGTGGGTTGATTTCTTTTCTTTTCGTTAAGAAAAGTATGATTGATGATATCGTATGTGGTGAAATAGATATTTCTTCTTCACTCTTAATTTTCTTTCTTTTTACGAATATATTATTATCATAGTAGTCAAAGGTGCGCCGGGCGCGCTCCTAGGCGTAGCTTTGCGCCTCATTGGAACGAAGGGCGTATTTTCCTGTAAAGGTGCGTGCCCGAATGCGCCTATTTCCAGGCGCACGGGCGCAGCGCTTTTTTAAATTAGGCGCTATAAGTGATATAAAATTAAAAAAAACAATTGAAACCTGTGTTTTGTTAATTAAAAGATAAAAATAAAATAAAAAGAGGGCCCATATAAAGCTTTGGATGGCATTGATGATTGCAATGAGTGGTTGGTTGGGAAGAAGCTGAGTGATCAAGACTTGGTATTTCCGAATGAGGACTTGACATGGCGTGATGTGGAAAATGCAAGTGGGGCTGGAGAAATTAGAAGCACTAGGAAATCTAAGGCTAGGAAACAAGCCAATCCATCATCTTCAAGTTCAGTGGCCTATGAAGCACGGAAACGGTTTCCGTTTCTGTTTCTGTATCCGTTTCCGTGCTACAAAGTCAGTAGCTTTAGAATTAGAAGATAAAGAAAGTGATGATGATGACTTAGATGGAGAAAGCACGTAAGAGGAATTGGAAATACTTGAGGAGAATGAGAACTTAGATTACCTTAGTGATGAATGATTTTCTAGTCTGTTCTTGTGGATCTCCATGTGTGATGAATGTTTTTTTGGATTATTATTGTCTTTCATTTAGAATTATGAACTTTTTTTTATTGTGGACCATTATAACTTGTGATATTTTTATAACTTTAAGCTTTAAGTAGTTAAATTATATATATCTTATATATCTATAGACTATAAATATATTTTAGAAATTTTATATCTTAGAAATTAATAAATGTTAGGTCAATTGGTAGAGCATTAGTTAACTTTATGAGATCAAGTGTTCAAGTCCTGCTTTTACAAAACATTGTGTGGTCTAGCGGTTGAGATCGAATATGACTCTAGGGGCCTCAGGTTCGAGTCATGTGTGTGGCGATTTTAGCTGACCCCACCTAGCGTGGGATTTAAGGCTTAGTTGGTTAGTTGGTTGATTGATGCGCTTTCTTGTTCCGGGCGCGCGCCTTTTTTGCACCTTGCACTTAGGCGACGGGCGCGACCCTAGCACCTTGCATGCGCCTCGCGCCCTCGACTAATATGATTATTATATAATAATGGTCAAAATCATATATGTGTGTGACACAACACTAAAAAATAATAAAATAACCTTCCTTTTTCAATGAGGCGCACCCGAGGCGTAAAAGGCGCACGCCAGATGTAACGCGCCTTGTCTGACCCTCTGTGAGGCGCTGGCTCTTGTGCCTCAAGCGCCTCACGCCCGAGGCGCACCTATGATACATAGTAACAGAAAAGATAAAGCTCTAGATGTTCATATCTAAGTCAATCCCTCACTTCAAAGCAAAACTTGGGCAACAGATTCTACCTTGGTTGTTTAGAATGAAATTAATTTAGAAGTGCTAGTGAAAGCCTGATTATATCCAGATATAATTCTATGATCCAAATGTCAGTCTCCATGAATACCAGTTCTGCCTCGCACAATGGACTAACAAGTCATGAGTGCATCTTTAAGCCCTCAGGCATCATTCTCGGATCTATTTCCATCATAAAATGAACCCAATTTCCCCTAAACTAATTGAACAAAATAAAATATTTGTCTCTGACAAGTATCATATCTTCTCTTCTTTTGAGCACATGTGTTCGCAGAGACATGTTGAACTCATTGACAGAGTTCTTAGGTACACAACAAATTGTAGTACCACATAGTTGTAAATCCAACATGGTGCAGAATAAAGGATTGGGTTAATTGTGATAAAAATGCAGGGAAGAAGTTTATACCTGAACCTCCAGCTGTAAATTGAGTGCTTCAAAGGTGGATATGCTACCTTTAGCTGTGGTATCTTGAATTATTGCTTCTATCTGACATTTCGGATATGAAGAGGAAAGAATACATAAGTGTGCATTATAAGATACAGAATATATCACATAATTATTCAAGTTTTATGAGAAAGATATGCATCTAAAGAAAATACCATTATCGATTGAAAAAAGAGTAAAAAAAATACAAGAACAAAAAACACAAATTTGAGTATCATGCTGAATAATAGCATAAAGCCTCTTAACTGATATTTGACAGAAATGGAAGCCTTATAATGCACAAACACTAGGCCGGACTGTTTGAATAGTAATAGTAAAAATGTGATGATAACAAGTATTTTTGCTATTCAAGTAATTTACAACATAAAGACGTGAAATTCAAAACCTTTATTTACAACCCCTACAGCCCTATGCATTTCATCTGGTGAAATAAAATATTACTCGTTATCATTAACAGTGAAATCAAGTTCATATAAAATTCAAAACAGCTGCCCATAAATAAATTTTACACGTCCGTGACAAGCAACATAAGCTTGAAGTATATTAATCGTGTATATATTCTTAATATTCTCAGATTTAAAGTAACAGTGGCCCAAAGCATGAAACTTTTATTCTGAATTGTAGCATTCACAAACTCCTACATTAGTTCATCTAAAGCATCACAGATAACATCTTGAAGCAGATAATGTCACTGTAAAATACAAAATTAGTTTGAGAAGCACAACTTAGTTAACAAAAGCTAGCAGACATCTGAGAACTGCCAATAGTACCAACTTTTTCTTGCATATATGTAATTTAAAGTTCATTGATAGTCCGGAAACTGGGGTTGTTTCTAGTCATCTATGTAGCACACACTTCTATAAAGGTACCAAGCAAGCTCTCACATTCTGCCTGAAACAAGTACAACTTGATAAGAAAACAGTAAATATTCGTACAAGGAAATCTAGCTCCATTAAAAGATTACTATGAACATAGATAATGATTCAATTACCTGCCAAACTTTTTTTAAAGACAATGGCATTTCTAAAAAGTTACTCTTAAAGTTACAACCCTGGGTATGGCCATGTGTAAACCCTAATGTATAAGAAATGACATAGTATCAGTATACGAATCTTAAGAACATTTACTAACAATAATGACACCATTACATTTACATGCATAGTATTGCATCTACCATGCCCTCCCAAGTATAAGTGAACATGGAATAAACCATTATCCAGTCAGTACTGAAGGTGGCTAGACTTACAATACCCTTGAAGAGAGCAATCTGTGGAACAGAGTATTTCGTTCCAAGCTTGGATTGTTCATCAGAGACATTGTTCACAAGTCCATAACAAATTTGACCATCATTTTGGTTTGTACAGCGCCTCAACTCCATTTGAATGTAAGAAAGCTCCTTGTTTATCTTCAGAAGGAAATCGTTGAACTCACGATCATTAGAACCTGAATCAAATTGTATACTCTTCAAATAAAAATTCAGCAACATGCGTGCGCCATTGGTACAAACTAGAAAAAAAAAACAAAATTGACAGACTTTCAGCTAAAAATCGTAACTATTTCCCTGGACCCAAACCTCGTAACATAGACTACACAGTGAAAAAGAAGCTATTTCACAGCAACGGTGAATCAAATCCTAATAATCCAGCGTACATAAATTTCGCCCTAAATTCCTACCAAAGACAGATCAGTGTTGACCTAGATTGAAAAAGTAACTAATTAAAAGTGAAAATAATGGTCGAAAAAGAAGGAGAAAAGGACATTACGTGGGTTCTTTCCGGTGACACCGGAAAAGACATTGTGGAAATCGGCCTCCGTGAAAGGACCGCGCATCATCAGCGACTGAATGAGAGTATGGTGCTTCCAGTCGAGCACCGCCATCTCAATAAAATTGAAGACCCCAGAAATCTAATTTGGAGAAGCTTTCGTTGAAGTGTTTGCAGGTATGGATGGCGGGGAAGTGTTTGGGCATTGGCGGGAGATAACAAAGCTCTACTTAGGGCTTAGCGGCTTAACTACCAAGTGTACTTTTCGTGTTCAACAAGACAATCTCATGTATTCTATTGGGTTTAAAGATTAATATTTAAGATTCACAGCAATAAAATCCCATTTATTAAAAAAAAAATATGTTTCTTTTTTAGTGTTTTGAATAAGGTATAGTTACTGACAATCTTAAAACAATGTTCCTTTTCAATTTCTTTATATTTTTAAAGAAATTAGCTTATCAAACTTATAATAATAATAAAAAAAATTCATCTCACGTTACATGTACGTAAATTTGAACGTGTGACTTTTGAGATTACAACTTCAAGACTCAATCAGTTATTATAGTGCACTCTAACCAAAATAATATGTAAATAAATTGCACAAAATGATTGTTTGAAACCACAAAAGAAAATCATATTATGGTAGGTAGACCTGTTCGGGAGCCGTGCTACCCATCAGGCCCGTCCCAAGTCCATCCTTATGGGACGGGTCTGGACACTTATTTTTCTTCTAAGTCTGGCCCGAGTCTGAGCCCATAGAAGCTTGGAGTTTTATGGGCCAGGCTTGGTATTAGTATAAATATCTAAACTCAACCCGAGTCCGGCACGACAAATAAAATAATTTTATTAATTATACTTATATATCATATTTTCAAAACTATATTGTTGGGTCATCCTACTGCCCTTGTTTTACTTTTCTTTTACAGACCATTTTCACTTCTGCCTTACCTAGTTGCCCTTCACAACTTCAATCTTCCCCTGCTGTATTACCCTCAGCTGCGTCTGTTTTCATTTTTTATTTCCTTTTTCACTTTTTTACAGTTGATTTTTCTATTATTTATTTATTTCCAATCTATAGTTTCTTCCATTTTTTACCTTTTTGTTTAGGTTCACTTTGTTTTCCAAATAAATATTGGAGATTAAGAATTTTTTTTTATTTCATTTCTTAAGAACTATGTACATATTCCTCTGTTTTTGTTTTATAATAACAGTATAAGTCCGGCCTAGCCCGACTTAAGCCCGGCCAATAATAGTATGGGCTGGGCCTTGATTGAGGCTTTTAAGTGACATTTACAAATAAAACACATATTTTGGGTAAAGCAGCATTGATATAACAATCAGCCTAACAATGTGTCAGCCTTGTGGTCTTATCATCTACTCATCAGCTAGATTTTATAAATTCCAATTGCCAAATCCAGCACGTAAAGATGTACCTACCTTGAAACAAAAACGGCATCGTTTGGTGCTCCCTCTGCAGTCTATCAGTAACTAATAAGCAGTATTAACACGTAAAAACCAAAAAGGACGATTAAACTCACATTTCATGATCCTTTACCCTTTTCGTCTTCTTTTTTCCTAATCTATTTCTAGGGTTTGAGTACAATCTTCCCCAATTGAATCTCAGACCACCAAATCCTCATCACTCATCTCACTCATGGCTGAAGTCATTAACATCCCCGTCGACTCTATCGACCGCCGCGGCGGAGGAGGAGGACGCGAAAGCAAGGAGAAGCCTTCCGGCGATGACCCCCAATCTTCGTCTCCGCCACCTCCTCCTCCACCTCCGCCTCCTCAGAATAATTCCCGTAGACGCGACAGAGACTCCAGAGATAGAGACTTCGATAGGCCGCCGAATCGACGTGGTGGTGATTATTACGACCGGAATCGATCACCCCCGCCCAGGGAGAGGGAGAGGGAGAGGGAGAGGGAGAGGGATTATAAGAGGAGGAGCAGTTTGAGTCCTCCTCCTGTTCTTTATAGGGATAGGAGGCATTCCCCGCCTCCCAGGAGGTCACCTCCGTATAAGAGGTCGAGAAGGGAGGATGGAGGGTATGATGGGAGGAGAGGGAGTCCTAGAGGTGGCTTTGGACCAGGCAATAGAAGGTCAGTTGCTTATTGATCAGTTGATTTATTTTGTTTGTTTAGTTAGAGTTTGTTGGAGTTGAGGAAATATTGTTCACAAGTACAATCTTGTTTCTGATACTTTACGAGGTTCATGCCAATTGTGAGTTCCCAGAGAATAGTTAGAAGTTTCTTGATTGGCTCCTTGGTGTTGATTTTTAACTTATTTATTTCTCACACTTCCTGGAGAGAATGTGTGAATTTTGCCATTGATTTCATAGAAAAACAAAGGGAAATTTTTGTGGGTGTCTGCGCCCATTGTATGGGAGGTTGCAGCTCTGTGCTCGTCGTTTCTTTTCCTCCACTCCGAATCTGCTTGGTAAAAGATTCAAAGAGGAACTCACGTTAAAATGAAATTATTGCCTTGGTTTTAGCTGCTGTATCTTTTATGGTACGCTTTGCTTGTCAACTCTCTGTTTGTTTGTGATGAAACTTGTTGCTTGTGCGTTCTACTCTGATTCATGGTGAATATAATGGAATTTGTTAATCAGGTTCTTTTATTTCCTCCATTGATTATCAATGTAAAGTTTGGTAGAGGTTAAACAAACGAATCCAATATATGGAAGATGATCCTGGATAATGTGAATTGTACCCTTCACATTAGGTCTTGCAAGTTCAAAAAGTAGTCTCATCCATGGGTTGAAAGAAGTAATGAACAAGAGTACAAAAACAGAACTTTAGAAAGAGAGAAGATTACAGAAGCAATAATGATTTCATTAGATTTGATTTCATCATTCAAGAGTTTCCTTCACTAAAAGGATTGAAGTCAGTCCACTTGAAATCACGATTTCATCATTTCTGTAAGTGCAAGGGAGTAAAGGAAAGGAATAAATTAGCACAATCTATTGTTGAAGAAAGAGTTATTTAATAACTCTAAATGACGAAGAAGAATAGGATGACTTTGAGGTGGATGAGTATGAGGATGATGAGAATGAAAAAGATGTTTGATATGAAAATGTGTTGATAGTGATTAGCAATTAGAATTAAGTTCAAGTTTATGTTTTAGCAGTGTTATTAACAGGCGCTCAAGCGCTCGCCTAAGAGCTCAGTCGAGGCGGCGCGACGCCGGAGCGACTTTCCGGCGTCTAGTCGCCACCCCTTACCGTAGGCGCCGCTTAGGCGAGCGATTCAGACCACTTTTGAGGTGCCAAAGTCGGCGCCTAAGGGAACTAGAGTAGAGAGAGTTCCAGAAACGAAAAATGAAAGAAATTGGGGCAAACCAGGGGAGGAGAAGCCATGGATTCTGTCCACCTGCTAAGTTCAATGGCGTTCTTTGGGAAGAAGATGACCTTTCAACTTTTAACTTTACTTTTCTGACATTAATTTTAGTTAGTTCCAATAAATTAATTTATCTTTACTGTTGGCCTTGTTAGTCCCAAGGACCAAGTGTCCTTTTTATTTTACCTTTCTAGCTGTCATTTTTTTTTCTTTATTTTAATTTATTCTAGCTGTGGTTTTTGAGGTAGTAACCTTTTAATGGACTTATCCAATAGTTAAATATCATCAACAAAAAAAATCCAATAGTCAAATATTAGTACATCAGTTGATTCACTTCTCTAATGATGTTATATTTAACAAATTAATTAAGCTAACTTTATAATTTTTATTCATTCGCTATAATTTTTTTAGTTTTAATCAATCATTTTTAGAGACAAGGTTTGAAATTTTTTTCTTGAAATATTTGATTGAATTATAACACAATCTCCAATACTTTGTCCACTAAATACAAAGTTTTTTATATTTCATTAATTAAACAACATAAATATAAAAAAATTCTCTTTATTTGTTTTCTAACAAATATTGAAATTATAATATTTTTTTATTAAGTAGCGCCCCGCTTCATCAGGCGAGCGCCTATGGTGGCGCCTCGTGCCTCAGGCAATATGGAGCTGTGTAGCGCCTCAAGGGCGCCTAGCGCTTTTAATAACACTGTGTTTTAGTTTATTTGTGGAGTCTACAATAAAAATTAAAAGTACTATTTGGTAACTTTTGTAGTTTGATTGAACTCATTATATAGATGTTGCATTTATAACAGTTTGATTTTGGGCAGTTAGATTGAGTGTGATTATGGTTAGTCAGATTGCGTGTGATTTAGTATTTTTTTTTAAACATTTATTGCATTTTTAGGTTTGTTAATGGTAGTAATTAATAGTTTGCTGCACTTTTTCTGTATCCGCCTCGAGTCCACTGGGCACGCATCCCTCCTTGCGCCTGTAACAACTATGATATTAGTTTGTCTAGAGTCCAATATTGGAGATTCAGGTCATGGATGATATTGTTAGCTGGCTGCTTGCTTAGTTTGATTTAAGCCTCTACGTCTGGCAAAGTGTGCAGTTTGTTTATTCCTTTAGATTTGTAGGATGCTTCGAGGGTTTTAGATAGCCTAGGATATGGAGTCATCAATTGCAAAGTCATATCAAAAGTTGAAATAGATAGAATGGAAATGTTGAAGGTTTCAACTTCTTGTTTTATATTAGATGTCTTCCTTTTCAATGCCAATGCAAGATTTACTACCCCATGGGGTTTTGTACAAGATATGCGCTTGTTCAAGTTGTATTGCTTTGGCAACTTCACATTGAATTTGCGCCTTGATTAAAATTTGAATATGATATGTATTTAACGAAATTGCATGTGTCGAGTTGTTATTAATTTAGAGTTGAACGATATGATTAATTCAATTTTGGACGGAATTTGTCGTAAATATTTTACATGGGTTGTTGAAAGAGGAGGCAATTAGATTGTGCTACTTAGCGTTAATATACATTTCTTATAAAACGCTTGTTCACCGGTATTTAGCATTTTATGATGGCTCGTTGTATTCTCTTTGTTTCATTCCTCCAACCTACTTCATTGTTACTATTGGTTGATCAGTTTCTTTCATCCCTCTGTATAAGCTTTTCGGTATTTCCTCATTTAACATTTTTTGTTGTGGTTCAGTGTGCCTTTCAATGAAAAATTTGCTATTTAGTTATTCTGATATAACACATCACAGGTTTGGACATGATTATGGATCTGAATATGATCATGAGATGGGGGGGAGAACTGGGTATCCTGAAGATAGGCCTCATGACCGTTACATGGGTCGTGGAGGTGGATATCAAAGTGGACCATCTGGTAAAGGCCTTGGAATATTTGAATTTCAAATAGAAAGTTGTTTGTTTTGTGTATATGTATTTGAAATTTTATATTTTGAAGTCAGAGAAGCACCTTGCATTTGGTTAGCTATTAAAATTGATTCATTGAGTTGTAGCTTCAGTTTGTTTTATTTTTTTCCAAGATATTTGCATTTGAAATTTCAAACTTCATTCAGAAGAGGTATTTTTCGATGTCTTTTGTCCTGTTGACTGTGTGCTCGCTACAAATTGTAAATCAGTTCAAGTCTACCAATTCATTCTTTTTCTTTTCTGAATTTTCACCGTTTATCGTTTGACTAAGTGAGGAAAAGGTGAGAGGAAGACATTATTGTGACTGCTTTTAGTTGCTCAGTGATGCTTTCATTGCCTTTCTAGCCATCACCCATCCACCATTTTGAAAAACAATATGGCCACAATTAAAGAGGTTTAGGGGGTGAGCTTGCTTCAGTATGGATGCAAACTGGTACTTTAAGTGAAAGGATTTCTTTCTTGGTAAATCTTCTTTTTGCCATCTGTACAAGTTTTTGAGATATAGCTTCGGATTTTAGATGCCTCTTGTATCTGGACTTCTGGGAATATGTTGGTCAGTTGGTCTACTCTTGGATTTGTATGTTTTTGTGTCCTTGAAGAAGTATAACATACAATAGAGTTACTTCTTGATGATTTGAATTGCAAATGATTTCCTCAATAATCTTCAGGAATTCATTAATTTGTTCCTAGGTGAAGAAGACTTGGGGGGCGTTTGTTTAGGGGTTTTCAGGAAAGGGAAGGGGAATTCTATTTTTTAATTCCCTTTGTTGGTGTTTGTTTACAACAAGGAATGAATTTTATTACCCACTTTAAGGATTGCTAAAACCCCTTTTAATGTAACTCATTACCCCAACTAACCCAAGGAATAGTTTTCCCTTTCCTTATCTTTCTCTGCACATATTTCTCCTCAATTTTAGTTTCTCTACCAAACGGAATTGCATCTCCATCAGCATATACACAAATTCAATAGACCCATCTGGACTCTGCTGCAAAACTCTAACAAGTTCATCAAATTCTTTGGGAAATCTGTGGATCTCTGTTTCAATTCTCTAACCTTGATTTTGTACAAAGTTTCTCTCTCCTTGTCTCTGCCGGCGCCACCTTCACCCTCTACTCTGGTCCAGCTTCCTCTCTTCCCCATTGAACTCGAGCTCTGCCTTAACCATTTTTTTCCGTCGAACTCGAGTTCCGCCTTCACTGTTGCTTTTATCGCCGTCTTCATCTCTGACACGCTGCCTTCTGTTAACAGATTTTGTTTTCCTGTAATTGTTGAGCTTTAATATGGAATACTTGTTAATTTCCAAATTATTGAGCTTTGATTTTGTATATAGATTTTGTCAAGCTTTAATTTGAGTTTGATTCCCAGTTAAGCCAACTTTAATTTGAATTCCTGGCCAATTTTTCATATCTTGAGCTTGAACTCGATAATTGATTTTATCATCAGATCAGGAACTTTGACAAGGATACCAAATAATTTCAATACATAGTTCTAATGAATATCAATTATTGAAATTAATGAATTCTAGTGAAATTTAAGCTTTTATGTGGAGTTCATTGCTTTGTAACCAAAAGACAAAAAGCTATTAAAGAACACATTCCCTTTCCAGAGTATGTACATCCCAACACATGGGGTAATATATCAGTATTCCTTTCTATTCCCTTTAATCCTGTTTCAAAATCCCATTCCGTTTCCTTAGCTCCATCCAAACGGCCCCTTAGTTTAAAATGGGTGCAATATTTTGGATCTATTTTTAGAATTTAAAAGTACTGTAATATGCACTGTGGTTTTCAAGATATCTAATTATTGTGCAATTATGGTTCTAAGTTATTTTTTAGGAAAACCATTCTCTCTTTGAGCATGTATGATTTGTGTGGTTTTATCACATTGTTGCAGACTGGGATTCTGGACGTGGTGGTTATGTTGATACTTCCAACACAGTGAGTACTCAAAGGTTTGTATTTATTGTGTTTTATGTACTATGACAGAGCTTGTTTGATTTTGACTTGCCCATTTTTTTTCATTAATATGATGTTTGTTGCGCTATTAGTATCCGTAGCTTTTAAGTTATGATGGGTTCTGCCTTGTTTCCAAGGGTTTGAAATTTACTTGAGTCCAGAAGGATATACTTTACTCCCTACTTGTCTTCATAATTTGAAATCTGATGTTAGAATGAACTCTCACTTGTTACATTTGGTCTCAAGATGCTTCGTCATTTTCAGCTTGAGCATAAGTTTTGGGCTAATATCAGTCAGTGCTATAATTAATATCCATCTCTTTGTAGTTTGGATGAGAATAGTAAGAGATAATCATTTCTTGGATACATTTTGCTACAGCGGTCTTCTGCTTAGAATGATGATAACCATCTCTTTATAATTGACAGTTTTAAAAATATGAATTTGATGATATCATCATTCTACCCTAAAATTAGTCTGATACTTGTGTATGCTAAATTGCTAATGCTTAACTTCGAAAATATTCTATTGAGAATGGTTTTGAATGGGTTCAGGAATATTGTTGAGCATTAATATTTATGAATGTTCTGCTCTGCCCTACATAATGACCATTATCATGAAGTGAAATGTCTTACGGCTAGGATCTATATCACTCGATTATATGACATTGCGAACAAATGGTGTACAGGGAAGGCCTCATGTCATACAAGCAATTTATCCAGGAGCTTGAAGATGATATTCTACCAGCTGAAGCTGAGCGCAGGTACAAACTAAATTTTTTATATTTATGTACTGTTCAGTGTTGTGGGTTGGAATTTAGGTAGTTGATGATGGCTTGTTATTGTACAGATATCAAGAATACAGGTCAGAGTATATTACAACTCAGAAGCGTGTGTTCTTTGAGGCTCATAAAGATGAAGAATGGTACCTCACTTTTCATAATTTATGCTTGTTCTCTCTTCATTTAATCTGTCTAATTGTACTTGTTGGCATGTAGGTTGCGAGACAAATACCATCCTACCAATTTGGTTGCAGTAATAGAAAGGTTTAATATCTTGAATATTTTCGAGTTGCATTCTGTTTATGGATCTTTATACATGGTTTCATTGTTGATTACTATTAATCAATATCATAATATCTGTTTGCTCCATTGATTATGCCCTGGGTGTTCATTGTAGGAGGAATGAGCTGGCTAAGAAGGCTGCAAAAGAATTATTGCTCGACTTGCAAAGTGGAAACCTGGATCTGTATGTAATTAGGTTTCCTTTTCAATTTATTTACTCATCTGGACTTTAATTTGAATTTACGATTCTGATATTTTGCTTCACTTTATTTTTTAAATTTCAGGAGTCCTGGTCTAAATGCTCCTTCAATAAATAAACCAGGACAGACAAGTAATCCAAATTCTGACGATGAAGGAGATGGAAAAAGAAGACGGCATGGCCGTCTGCCCGCCAAAGAAGCTGATATTTTATCAGCTGCTCCTAAGGCTCACCCAGTCAGCTCTGAACCCCGAAGGATTGCATATGATGTTGAGCAAGCTCAGGCCCTTGTACGCAAGCTTGACTCTGAAAAAGGAATTGAAGAAAATATCTTGGCTGGATCTGGTAATGACAAGATGACCAGAGATAAATCGCATAACAGCTCTACTGGCCCCGTTATTATCATACGAGGCTTGACCTTTGTCAAAGGCCTGGAGGGCGTTGAACTATTGGATGTACTTATTACTTATCTTTGGCGTATACATGGTTTGGACTATTATGGAATGGTTGAAAAATCTGAAGCTAAAGGTCTTAGGCATGTGAGAGCAGAAGGAAAAGGTTCGGAGGCATCTAACAGTGGGCTTGAATGGGAAAAGAAAATGGACACTCGTTGGCAAGAAAGGTTAAGGAGTCAGGATCCTTTGGAAGTAATGACAGCTAAGGAGAAAATAGATGCTACTGCAGTTGATTCTTTGGATCCCTATGTCCGGAAGATAAGGGATGAAAAATATGGTTGGAAGTACGGTTGTGGAGCCAAGGGTTGTACAAAGCTCTTTCATGCTGCAGAGTTTGTGCACAAACATCTCAAACTGAAACATCCCGAAATTGTGTTAGAAGCGACCTCCAAACTGCGAGAAGAACTTTATTACCAGAACTACATGAAGTACTTCAGATACATGTTTTCATTTCCTTAATCTTTTTTGTCAGGTGTATAGATCCATCCTCTTACCTTTTTTTTATTTGCAGTGATCCAGATGCACCTGGTAGCACACCAGTTATGCAGCAAACATTGCCGGTATGCTTTATTTCATGAGTACTTAAAGATGAATCAGCATGCTTTTGCATATTTTGCTTAGTGTCTAATCTTATGTGCTTCAGATTTCATGACAGTGAGCTTTATTTTCTTTCTGCCTTGTCAGTATAATTTAGTTGTGTTGCATCTTATTGTAATAATACAGTAGTCCTGGTATGGTGTTTGTATAATGTATATAGCCTCCAATTTGTAGATATTCTCCTTCCACGATTTAGAGCATGATGTTTGTACCCCTGGATCAATGTTTTTTATTTTTAAAATGCAAATGAATAGATGCTTTAGAAATTCTCCCTCTTATTTCAAGGAGTTGTTTCCCATTCCATCAAAACTTGGACTTGGATGTGTTTTATGTATTTCTTGCTAGTTCATCTAATTAATGTTACATTTACTAAATCCAATGTGTGGATGCACTTAAGCTTTCACTTCGTATATTTTTTACGATGATTTTATGACTTCAATAGGCTAAAGCATTACATTGCATTAGTTTTCTAGTTTCTCCAAGATTTATCCGTGTTCCTCTGTTTTCTCCATCTGTCTTCTTTTCTCTGGAGTTGTTGACATTTAACCAGATATTATGTATTTTGTGAACTGAAAAAATATTATGTGCCCCTGTGATATAAGTTTCCTTTTTGTGTGATACAAAGGGTTTCTCTTGCAGAGAGATAAGCCTTTGAGACGTAGAGTAGGTCCAGATCGGCTTAAAGATGAAAGAGGTGGTCGTAGAGAACGTGATAATAGAGCAAATGGCGGTGAGAGATTTGACAGGCCTGAAAATCCCCAGTCAGGTGATGATGGTCCCGATGGTGGGAATCGTGATGATCCTATGTACGACAGTTTTGGCGGGCAAGGCATTCATGTACCTCCGTTCCCGTCAGATATACCTCCTCCAGTGCTGATGCCTGTTCCTGGTGCTGGGTAGGTTGAAAAATACTCTTTAAAGTAAATTGTAACACCACTCTTTTAAAATCCTTAGCCTTTATGAATATTTTTGTTGCAGTCCTCTAGGGCCATTTGTCCCAGCTCCACCTGAAGTTGCAATGCAAATGTTTAGAGAGCAGGGTGGTCCACCTCCGTTTGAAGGTGGCGGGAGAAATGCAAGGCCTGGGCCTCAGTTGAATGGACCGGCACCTATTCTTCTAAATCCAGGTTTTAGACAGGATCCTCGGCGGTTACGCAGGTAATTTTTGTTTGAAACCTCTTCTAATCAAAACTGATTCATTCTTACTCTTGCACAGGTTTTCACTGGTATGTCTTGTATTTGCTGCTAGTTATTACAACACTGTGAGTCAGTGAAAAGTACACTTGTTGACTTGTTCTAATGGTGAAAAGGACGAAGGTTGTTTTGTGTGGGTACAAACAGATACCTACCCTTTTCTTGTTAGAATATGATTAAACATTGACTTCCAATATGGGTCAGTATATGGATTTTGAACCTCTTCTTTGATCTGCTGTTTTTTTTGGTTAAATTCTTTGATCTGTTGTTAGTTTACATGCATAATGCATGTTTTACTAACAACTTTTGCCGAGTACCGCCCTAAACTATAACTTGTTGCTACCAACCCCCTAACTTGGCAGAAATGCACCAGTTTGGCCATGAATGCCATGTGTCAGCTTCTGGTTGGATAAATAAAAACCAGGAAAATGACATTTTTGAAAAGTCAAATGAACTAGAAGCTGACATGTGGCGTTCAGGGATCAAACTTGTGTATTTTTGCCAAGTTTAAGGGGCTAATAGGGACAAGTGAAAGTTTAGGGCTACAGTTGACAAAAAGTGTCAAGTTCAGTGGGCAACACATGAATGGCGCTTAGTTTATAGTCAGATACCTCTAAAAAGTAAAAACTAGTGCTTAATTTAAATAGGTCAATTGCGATCCTGATTTTGCTAGTGATGTGTTTGTTATATGCGAAAGAAAAAATGGTTCTGGCTCCTGTTGCTGTAGTAATTTTGATGACATGGTTGTCTTTGAAAATTATGGCAGTTACCAAGACCTAGATGCTCCAGAGGACGAAGTTACTGTCATAGACTACCGGAGTTTATAGGTACAAAGCAAAGCATTCAAAAGACGCCTGAATTTTCATGATATGCTTTTGTTTTGTAATTTTCTCCCTCTTTTTCCAAAAGGGTATCACAGTCTAGTTTTGTTGTTTGAGGTAACTCGACTTTAGAAGCAATGATTAGCAAGTTCCATGATTAATGCAATACTGCCTTGGGTATATCAACTGCAGTTGTCGGCAATGATGCGAAGATCGTGATTATCATTTCTTTCTCCCGCTACATTTTAAATTGATATATAAAAGCATTTAATTTAGGATCAGGATTTGGAATGTACAATGTGCTTAGATGAATTTGTACCTATAAAGAAAATGTGTCTGAAGGATGCCTATCTTCTTTTAGTGTTGAGTGACTGCGTCATTTATCGTTAATAATAAGATTGAAACCTTTTTAAAAAATGATCATATTTAGGGCTTGAATCTCTGAACAACAACTGGTGCATGGAGTTAACTTGTTTATGTGACTAAATTTTATCTCTCTTGATTGTACCAATTTCATTGTTATCCCATCATACGATATAAAGTTAATGTTTAAAAGCTAAAAATGGCTATGAAGTGGGTGCTTTTATTGTGTTGGCGTTTCAAAATGTTTGTTAAAATAGTCTATAACGTCGTTAGTATGAACTATGAGTTGACTAAACGAGATAACTCTTTATTAGTGCCTCGATGTATTTTTTTTGGTATATTTGTAAGTATAATTAAAATAATCTTGTTCCGCGCAACATGTTTATTTAATAGGATTCAAACCTTAATCTCTTTCAATTTACTTGATTTATATATAATTAAGTGGTTATGGGAGTAAAATAGTAAGAGACTTGATCAAACTAAGGTGGCTTGTAAGCTCATAATTTTTAAACCACAAAAGGAACTTTAATTTTATTTTCTTAAAAGCTACTTATAAGCCAGAAACATAAGTTAAAAGCTTATAAAACAACCAACTTATAAGCTACGCGAAACCACCATCACTAGTATCGAAATATTGAACAAAAAGTTGCCCAAGTTGAATTTACCACTACTCAATTTTTCTACTTCCAGGTTTTTACAAATTAAATTCACCTATCTGATTTAAGAATCAAAGCAGCATAAAACTCCCACACAGAATCTAACTCCAACTTCCATTCACAAGTGTAGCAAAAGTTAAGGCTACAAGAAAACAGCCATCACTCCTCCATATTACAAAACTCGAGTTTATTGGAATACGAGACACTGCCCACATCTAAAGTTTCCTAAAACTATCACACTAACAGAAATATGAACAAGGCATACTTCATCTAGATAGCTGATAACAACTTCAAATTGGAACATATTTGATTTTTATACATGTACAAATATGTTACACAACAAGAATATACCGAGTAGTAGAAGGCGTAAAGATTTCGGCTAGCCTACCAGTATATGGGATAGACAACATATTCAGTACCTTCATTTCCGTTGTTTTTTCGTTGAAGGCTCTTGTTGTGCCTCAGCCTGCAAACACCAATGTCACCATTATGATTAACGTTCAAAATCGGGTAAAAAGTTTGAATTACAATGCAAAGAGTAAGTAGTGTTCATATTAGTGTTTCTCCGCTAGTTAGATAGTGCGACCGCAATTCAGTTCAGTTCAATCCAATTCTGGACAATCATAAACTAATATTGAATTCAGTTTCATTCTATGGTTACTCATATCAAAACCCATAAATCTTTTTGGGTGTTCCTAGAAATAGTAGTACTGATATCCTTGTATAGATAAAAATAAAAAATAAAAAAATCCCCTCAATATCAACTCGGCAACACCTATCATTAACCACAAAGTTAACAAGGATAGAATGCTTACAACATTTGAAAGCTGCTCTCGAATGTAGGCCATTGATCTCAACATGGCACCTAATGTATCCTTGGATACCTGAAATTTAACCTCTGACTCTCCTGTAGTTGTTTCAGTATCTTGTAGCTGAAATCAGAGGAAGAAATTACTAATTGCTAATAAATGGTGCATATAAAACCAGAAGAGGAAACAAAGCCGATCAGAAACTAAATTAACCATACTGAAGCAATCATTAACGAAGCAATTACAAAATAAAACAGGTTTGATCACCGGTAAAAGTGTCATTTCTATGCCTTTCTTTGTTCTCCACTTCTGTTCAAATCCCACAGAATTCATACATAAGATAACAAGGAATATCCAAAAACGAAAGTGTAAGGCATTAATGCCATGTAAACTAAATATCAATTCAAGACCTATATATAGAATGATCTATCTTCTATCATTGTTCTTTTAGTGACACGGAACTCACTAAGTCAACATATTTATCAGGTGGAGAGAGTCAAAGTAGTTGCCCTACTATATCCATAGAACCGTGAACTTCAAAAACATAACGGAAGAACCGAAATGCTCAAGTCTGCCACTCAATTTCTAATATGTCTGGTGGGTTGATAAATTATTGGTACTACTTGCTTATATGAAGAGTAGGCACAAATACAAGACCTAAAAGAAAAAGGGACAGGGCAAGAAAGGCGAGTTGGGAGAGAAAAGGGTTGGGCAATAGGATTATAAGCTCATAAAAGAAACACATACGAAAAGCAATGTGTGCATATAGCCTGGCTTAGTTATAGATATCTTTTGTAGCATAAGTTATGAGTTTTAAGCTCAGCCGGAGAAATGCCATAGCAAGCAAATAGCTAGAAAGAATTTGTAAATCATATTTACCAAATAGCTAGAAATGCTATAGGATAGACTGCAGGTGAAATTCTCAAGCTATTTTAAGTGGTTCAACAAGCTTGAGAATTTACCAGGAAACTCTATCCTAGACCATACCAACCAACCAACCAACTAAGCCTTAAATCCCACGCTAGGTGGGGTCAGCTATATGGATCTTCCGACGCCATGAAGCTCTATCAAAAGCCAAATTTTCGTCCATACCGAGTAAACGCATATCCTTAGAAATAGTTTCCCTCCAAGTAATCTTAGGTCTACTTCTCCCTCTACCCTTACTCTCTGTCCATAAGTTCATATTTTCTAACTGGAGCATCTATTGGTCTACGTAGCACATGTCCATACCACCTTAGTCGTCCTTCTCTCAGTTTATCCTCAATATGTGCCACACCGGTCTTTTGGCGGATGCACTCATTTCTAATTCGATCCATCCTTGTATGCCCACTCATCCACCTAAGCATCCTCATTTCCGCCACATTCATCCTTTGAATATGTTGCGTCTTAATAGCCCAACATTCACTCCCATATGTCATGGCTGGCCTAACCACCGTTCTGTAGAATTTACCTTTCACTTTCAAAGGTATCTTTTTGTCACATAAGACTTCGGTAGCACTTCTCCATCTCATCCATCCTACATTAATTCTATGAGTTACATCATCATCAATCATCCCCTCCTCGTGGAAGATAGAGCCCAAATACCTAAATCGTTTACATTTTGGTACGATTGTATCTCCTAGTTTTACTTCTCCTTCGTCTCCTTTCTGTAAGCTGAACTTGGTGTGCAAATACTCCGTCTTACTTCTACTTAACTTAAAACCTTTACTCTCTAACGCATTTCTCCACACTTCTAGCTTCTTGTTAACCCCTTCCCTTGATTCATCAACCAATACGATGTCATCCGCAAACAACATACACCATGGGATGTCGTCTTGTATTTTGGTGGTCAACTCATCCATAACTAGGGCAAATAAAACTGGGCTTAGAGATGATCCTTGATGCAATCCAATCGTGATGGGAAACTCCTCTGTCACTCCTAGTCCAGTTTTAACACTTGTTACCGCCCCTTCATACATGTCCTTTATTAAGTTTATGTACTTTACGTGAATACCTTTTTTCTCCATTGCCCACCAAAGTACTTTCCTCGGCACTCTATCATATGCTTTCTCTAAGTCAATGAAAACCATATGAATGTCCTTCTTCTCCCTATATATCTCCATTAGATTTCTTAGAAGAAAAATAGCTTCAGTCGTGGACCTACCAGGCATGAAACCAAATTGGTTTGCGAAAACCTTAACTATCATCCTAAGACGGTGTTCGATCACTCTCTCCCAAAGTTTCATTGTATGACTCATCAGTTTAATACCTCGATAATTAGAGCAGTCTTGTATATCTCCTTTGTTCTTAAATATAGGTATAAGGGTGCTTCTTCTCCACTCGTCCGACATTTAACCAAACTATTCCCTCATCTCCAAGGCATTTCCAAGCCTCAATCGGTATGTTATCTAGCCCACATGCTTTCCCTACCTTCATCCTTTTCAGAGCTTCCTTCACTTCATTATGCGTAATTCTTCTTGTGTAATTTAGGTTTTTCTCAACTCCGCTTACCTCCAATCCTGCAATGTCATCTTCCTTTCCATCATTGAATAACCGATCAAAGTAGTTTCTCCATCTCTCTTTGATCTCTCTATCTCCTAACAAGACTCTTTGTGTATCATCTTTAATGCATTTGACTCCATTCAAATCCTTTGTCTTCTTATCCCTCAATCGAGCTAGCTTGTATATGTCTCTCTCTCCTTCACGTGTTCCTAGCTTTTGGTACAAGCCTTCAAAGTATTTACCTCGTGCTTGACTAACAGCTTTCTTAGCCCTCTTGTATTTCTCAAAAGGCTCACCATCAGTTGCTTTTGGTAACATCTTATACCAATACCTCTTCTCCTTTATAACATTTTGAACCTCCTCATTCCACCACCATGCATCCTGAGGGAGAGGTCCTTGTCCCTTAGAAATCCCTAACACTTCACCTGCTACTTTCCTTACACGTTCTCCCATTACTTTCCATATTGAGTTTGTGTCGATTTCCATATCTCCAAATCCTCCATCTAATACTTTTTTCTTAAACTCCAACACCTTGATACCCTTAAGGGCCCACCATCTAATCTTGGGTTCCCTATATTCTTTTCTCTTTCTCCAAGTATCCATTTTCTTGGTGTCCAAGACTAATAGCCTATGTTGAGATGTTAGCGCTTCTCCCAGAATAACCTTACAGTCTTTGCACTAAGCCTTATTTCTACTTCTAGTAAGTAGAAAATCTATTTGGCTTTGGTTACCCCCACTCTTGTAGGTAATCAAGTGA
This sequence comes from Euphorbia pulcherrima, assembly GCA_947683365.1. NCBI lineage: Eukaryota > Viridiplantae > Streptophyta > Magnoliopsida > Malpighiales > Euphorbiaceae > Euphorbia > Euphorbia pulcherrima. Next base: position 18,995,264 of record CANTUS010000002.1, read on the forward strand.
GAATCTCGCTTTTTGAACCAAGTGTTGGCTATAACCAAATCATGAGCTAGTGCAAAATCCAAAATTGTATTGCCTTCCTCGTTCCTAGTACCGTACCCAAAGCCTCCATGCACTCGCTCATAGTCTTCCCCATTATTTCCCACATGTCCATTTAGATCTCCACCAATGACAAGCTCGTGTTCATTTGGTACATGTTGAGTCACTACATCCATGTCCTCCCAAAACTTGTCCTTTATACTTCTATCTAATCCAACTTGGGGGGCATACACACTAACTACATTCAAGGTAGCTTTTCCAAGTACGAGTCTTAACATAATAATCCTATCTCTAAATCTCTTAACTTCCACCACATTATCCTTTATACTTGGTGCTACCATTATTCCAACTCCGCTCAAACCTTTATTTCCTCCAGAATACCATAGTTTATAACCAGTATTACCTATTTCTCTCGCCTTATCTCCCGTCCATCTAGTTTCCTGCAGGCAAACTATCTCCACCTTTCTTCTCTTCATAGTATCTACTAACACCATATTCTTTCCTGTAAGGGACCCAATATTCCAACTCCCTATCCTGATCTTCTCATGATGGACTAGCTTCTTTACTCGCACCCGTCCATGATGCGAGTACCCTTTCCTATCTAACACCACATCCGGGCGTCGATGTGGAGGGACTAACTTCTTTACACACACCCGTCCATGATGCGGGAACCCTTGCTCATACTCCATCTTATCCAGGCGGCGATAAGATGGAACCCCTTGCCCACTTGTCACTACACCCGGGTGCCGATGTAATGCGTGCCTAGGTGGGCACGTCCCAACGTTATACTTTAATTGTCGAAGATCCATAATGAAAGAATGACATGACTATAAACAAGTTATAGCCGTTTTACGCGTTGGCTGTCGACCTACCACGCAACCTTCCTCCTTTGCCCGGGCTTAGGACCGGCAATGCGCAAATAATTTCTAGATAACCGAGGATAAACTATTGACACTTACACTTATATCCTATAAAAGGACAGCTTGATGCACAAAGCATCCCAACTTGTGCAGGGTTAAGGGAACGACCGTACACTGATGGATAAATTGTAGGCAGCCTACCCTGATGCATATGTCAGTGGCTGGTTCTACGGCTCGAACCAGTGATCAAATGGTCACGACTCACACGGAGACTACCCTACCTTTGGGTCGAGGTACCCTTCACTTAATTTATTTTCTATCATTTGCAAAAGTTCTAAGAAGAATGACAAACCATTTTCAAATTAAAAGATTGGATTGTTGACTTTCAGCCACAGGAACCAATGTGTCAGCGATAGATGGAAACACCTAATAACATCCTCCCTTAGTAGCAAGGGAAAAACAATGGTTGAGAGAAGTCCACACATTGGGCAGTAACTCAACATTGAATTCACGTTTTACGTTTTTACAATGGAAACATGCAATAACAAGAACAAAGCTTTGATAAAAATATCCACAATTCAAATATCAAGTTTTGATACTAGATTCTTACAATGGGCATTTATACAGTTGTATTGCATCCTAATACCCACAGAATCCGAAATTGCAAACCAAGTAATTTCACAACCAATAGGATAAAAAACATAAATTCATAGTTCTATGATTCTATGAATAATAAAAAATAAATTTATGAAAAAATCAGTAAACCTGAACTTGCCAAGCGGAAAGGTTAAGCACAAATCTAATAATTAAATAAATAAGATAAAAAGTTTATTCCTTAATCTAGAGTTCCTATTATCCTTGTGTTAAATCTAATCACTTAGATGTGAAGACTGCCTCTACAGTGAGTTTAAGAAGTTTCTAGGCAGGAAAAGGATCCAAAACTGTCCATTTACAAGTAGTTTTTTTAGAGCATCCAACAATACACAAACTTTGAAATTTTTAGTCCACATCCTTCAGAAAATAAAAATGTCACCACCATGGTTTATACAGAAATGCATCCAATTTTTTAGTCCTAAATTTTTTGACAACGGATAAGTTGTTGAGTTTTTTTGTTGCTCGAAGGAAGAAAAAGGAAATCCATCACTATACAATCTAGGCTGCCAAAAGGCTGAGGACAGCCTGAAAAATTCACAAGATCGCCAAAATCAATAACCCCAAAATGAAAAAAAAAGAGCAAGAGTAGAACTATCCCCAGCTAGAAACATATCTGTTAGGTATACTGACACGATAACCAGTTCATGTGAAGCATGCAAAAGATTGGGTATAATAAACTCCTGAAATTTGAAGCATCAAAATTTCTAAAACAGCTATGAAATATTTTTGTCAACAACTAGATTTAAAAAACTTCAACATAGATCTATAATTTCAACGGACATACCTTTAAATTAATAACAGCAACCCTATTAGCTGGTGTAGATAGTTGTTCACTTATATATGCCATAGACCTCAACATGGGTTCTAGCGTGACTCTTGAGAGTTGAAACTTAACCTCCATTTCTGTAGAAGGGGTCTTGCTATAATCTTGCAACTGCAGTAATCATAATTGAACTTTATAACCATATTCTCAATTTCATGTCAAAATAAGAGAAAGCAAAAATAGAAACATACATAAAAAGGAAAATAAAAAGAGATCCACACAAAGCACTAGATAGATTTTGCAACAGGTTAAACAAACATTCTGCATCTACTTTACACAGTGCAAATTCTAGAGTAACAGATAAGCCATACTCGGTTAGATTCAAATAAATTGACGGATTCAGAGTTTCTAAGTATAACTAGCGCAGATCATCCATTTACTTTTTTAGTGGCTCAGAGCAGGAAACGGTAATATGAACTCTATAGCGGGAAGGCTTTGAAAGAGAGAAAAAGAAGCTGAAGAAGGAGGGAAGGGGAAAATCACGCCAACGTTAACATAGGATATTTAAGACTAAGATCTACTCTTTAATCATAGTCTGCAATTGCATGACTTCCGAAACTTATACATATGAACATTCTGCATTCATATTAAAATTTTACACTATACAAGGTTTAGTGGCAGACTATGACCTTTGGGTTGCCAAGTTTCCATTAACTACAATGTTTTACATTTCAAGTTTAAAGTCAACATTATATGGTCACACAAACCTTTAAGTTGATGACAGCAACTCTGTTCCCTGGTGTTGAATTTTTATTCTCCATCACCCAAGTCATGGATTTGAGACAGGGAAGAACTGCCTGTGGAAGAGAGTCATGCAAGTACTTAGTCAGAAAACGATTAATATAAGGCCTAATACATCAGGACCCCCTGAACTTGGCCCTAAACGGCCATTTGCCCCCTTAACTTTCAACTGTTCCAATTAACCCCTTGAACTTGTTTAAAGTGCACCTCCTAACCCCTGAATGCCACATGTCAGCTTCTGGTTAGAGAGAGAAAAACCAGAAAAATGACATCTTTGAAAAGTCAAACCGAGAAGCTAGCATGTGGTGTTTAGAGGCAAACTGGAGCATTTTACCCAATTTCAAGGGGGTAATTGGAACTTTTGAAAGTTAAAGGGGTAAATGCGAGTTAAGGGCCAAGTTCAGGGGTCCCGGTGTATTAGGCCTCAATATAAAAGAAATATGGTAATACTAAAGGAAAGGTATACTTCACATACCATGTTCCCAGGAGGGCCATCATCCCTATGAAGGGAAACAGGGGCCATACGGGGAAGATTTAAATCAGTGACAGATTGAGTTGGAGCACCAACATCATTCAGATTAAATCTCCTTATAACTTCATCTTGCCTTGGCCACAATACTGGAGTAGCATCTGAAGCCGATGTTGACATTTTCCGGTCATCATAACTATTCCCACCAAACTGTGAGCTAGGAGGAGGGATTTTCGCAATCGTTTTCTTCACAGCAGCAACCTTTCTCCCACCTTCTCTAAGAGCACCGATCGCAACATTGTAAGTGTCTAAAGCTATTGCCCCTTCTTCTGCATATTTGATAGCCTCTTGGCAAAGATTGTTGTACCGCACTGTAAGAGACTCTTGAACATGTAATTCACTTAGGCAGACATCTCTTGTAGTGCCATTTTTGGCGTTTCTTGTCCATCGATTTAAGATATAATGTGTTGGTAATGTAAGAACATTTGTAACAGTGAACACAGTCAAAGTGTGTCTACATAGAATTCCTGAATACTCGAACATTTTGCAACTGCAATTTGCTCTCTTTTCTGGATAATTCAATGTGACAATAAACGCCCTGTTGTCATCCTCGAATTTTGCAACACGGTAAGTGCAAACAGAGCCATATCCCTCGATTTTGTTAGCGGTATAGACAAAAGTTTCAACTAACTCTTCTTGGAATTTCGCAAATATTTTCCTTGTGTATTGCTGTGCAGCTTGGTTTTCCATAGGAGACGGTGTTTTTAAAACCGCTGTGGTGCAAATTGTATCGAAATCCGCTCCTAGTTCCCTCTCAAATGAATTCTCTAGAGCTCTCTCATACTGTCTAAAGAACAATGGCAATGTAGTTTGTTGGTTTACATAGCCATCGAAAAAAGAACCATCGAACCCTTGATTTGGAGATATCATAGCAAAAAAGGTATCACGAAAGTACACCGGGACCCATTGAGCACGAGTGTCGTATAGCGATTGAAGCCAATCATGCATCCTTAGGTCATATTTATCAAGGATAGAATTCCAAGATGATTCAAATTCCTCTATAGTCTCAGTTAAATTGATACAATTGTACAAGTCCACCTGAAAATTAGGATGTGCGTGGCATACATGAGCCAATTTATCCTGGCCTTTTCTTAAGACATGCCATCTGCTTATACAGTGGCGGGTTTCGGGAAAAACCAGAGAGACTGCTATCTGAATGGCTCTATCTTGATCAGTGACTATAGACACGGGCTGGCGATCATTCATTGCGGTTAAAAACGTCTTGAGCAGCCAAACAAAAGAAGCTTCAGAATCATCTAGCAAAATCGCACAGCCAAATAAGATTGATTGGCCATGATGGTTGACTCCTGTAAAAGGAGCAAATGGCACTCTATACTGATTATACCTGAAATTCGTATCCAATATGATTGCATCCCCAAAGTGGCTATAAGCTGTCCTGGATCTCAAATCGGCCCAAAATACATTGGCCATACGATTATCTTCATCGAGCTGTATAGCATAGAAGAAACCGGGATTTTCAGCCTGCATCTTCTTAAAATACTCTAGAAGGTTCTGAGCATCCCTGCCTAACGTTCGCCTTCGAGTATTGGGTCTAAGACCGAAATTTAATCCTGCAGTGTTCTTAGTGAAACGATTTGGTTCAGGGGCATTTCCGTCCATCTGTACACCCATTGCGCCACTTGGCACAGCTCCATAGGTTTCGGTTATACTTTTTTTAGGCCTAAGAAAATGTAATTTACCTGGACTCATCATAGAATGGGTATGATCCTTTATAAATTTCGTAACAATCCATTTGTCTTGACCTCTAAGCTCTATCCTAACCATTGCATTGCAGCTATCAGCAGACCGCCTTTTCGAGCCCTCTCGTCCACAAACAAATTCACGAGCAACGAATGTGCCATCAGTTCTAGAACGGGTAAAATGACCGGGTTTGGAGCTAAAACCTAAACGGCTAGCATAATCATCATAGAAAGCTTTAGCAGCATCATCGGAATCAAACATCATTCCCACATGTGGCTCGGTTTCCCCATTTTCAGAATAATGATCTGGACTAATTGTTTCGCTGCCTCCATTGGGTACAGCATCCCCATCGTAAGCTACTATACGACCCATCCCATTCCCCTCCACTCCATCAATTATTTGAACATCCATAAAACCCCAATTTTCAAATCAATTTTAAAGAGAACCATAAATTAAACTTTGAGCTTGAGCTACAGAACTCAAATTTCTCATTCTCCCTGGAGAAAAATGGAAAGGAATCACAATTCTGAACACATTTCAGGCAAAAAAACTCCATAACTGTAAACAAACACTGAGAAGTTATTAAAATTCATGTCCTGTATACACTCAAACACAAATAACATGAAAAGGGCATTCCCAGTAGAGGAATTTCAATTTGTACACATACTTCGTCACCAAAACATGGAAACTCAGAAAGAAGAACAAGAAACTACGACTTTGAAAGCTAAAGGTAACAGCTTTTCAATTCATTTGAAATAAACAAAACTTAGCTAATAGAAAACGAATTGTAGTTACCTGATTAAGACCCATTCAAAGATGACAGAACAAAAACAGCAGAGAAATAAAGCATGATCGATTCTCCTGCAAAAGCGCATGCACAGATGAATACAAATTGCGCGAATTTGGGAAAAGTGAAGATTAATTACGAGAAATAGTGGAGAAATTGAGGGAAGAACAGGGAGAAAGTAAGAGTAGCAGTAAAGTGGGGTTTTTTTAACAAATTTTATTTTGGAAGGCAAATGGACAGAGTGAAACTCGAACCCTAACTTTTTACCCAAAATACTAATTTACTATATTTACGAAAATACCGGCGTACCGGCCACAAGTAACATTGGCAGTCTCGGCCGAAATGACAAACCGGGAAAGAACCGGGATTCTATCCTTTTCCAAAAACTGATTTTGTAGAAAATCAATCTAACCTCATAACTACACCTGTTCGCTCCCCGCGTGGGCCTGATTCTATGTGTCGAACTTAAACACCTATTTTATTATTATGTGTGATTTGAGTTTGAGTCTGTTAAAGTTTAAAGTTTTATATTTTAGGTTTGATTTTTATATAAATATTCGAGTTCGGTTTGAGTCCGGCCCGACGAATAATAATTTAATTTTTTATATATATTATAATTGTATTAAATAATTATTTTCAATTTTTATATTTTATACTAATGAATTTTTAAATTTAAATACAATAAGTTATATTAAGAACTTCAAATAGATAATGTTGTTATACATAATTTTGTCAATTTATTTTTTAAAAATTCAAAAAAAATTACTGAAAAATTATCTACGGGCCTTGGGCCCGGCTTGGGAATGACCTCGTAAGCCCGGCCCGAGCCCGGCCTGAGCCCGAAGTTTTAAAGTGTGGGTGGGGCCGGGCTTGGGTTGATGCTTTTAGTTAAAAGTCAGACGAAGCCCAACCCGATGAACAGGTCTACTCATAACTAGGGGTCTTAACAAGCCGAACCGAGACCGAATAATGTAGGGTTCGGCTTGGCTCGGCTCGTCTCGGCTTGTGAATATATTTTTCTCGGGTTCGTGAAAAGCTCGGCTCGAGTTCGTGAGCTCGCGAGCCTAAACTAGCCCTAACATATATGCACTATTGCAACACAAAATAAAAGTGTTGCCCTCTAAGTATTTCAACTTTGATAATTAAAACTGATTTATGGCAACACTATTTAAAAAAAGGATTGTATCAATAATATGACATTTTGTTACACTTTTTTTAAAAAAAATTGGAAAATGTATTTCCCAAAAAATAATGCAATTTATTCGAGCTTAAAGAAATATATAATTTTAAAAAATTTAAACTAACATCATAATATTTTTACCATGATCTGTAATCACTCTCATTTCATCTCTTTCTATGTTCTATCCTATGCAATTCCATATTCATACCACTCTTGCAAAGAAGTAGCAAGTTATTTTAAATCATCATTTTACGAATAATTATTTTAAATGAATAATTATTACTTGCCAGTTATATATAATTAATTTATTTTTCACTAATTTATTAACTACAAAAATTATACGAACATGTTTGCGAGCTTTTGAGTCGAACCTTAGAAGGCTTGGTTTGGCTTGTTAATATTTCGAGCCGATCCCGAACTCGAGTCGAACTCTGTCGAGTTGAACTCTAACCGATCTTTGACCAAGCCGAATTTCGAACTATTTGCGAGTCACTGGGTATGTTAATACCCCTACTAATAACAACTTACGCCATATTCTCTTACACTACAATTTAGTTCAGTTCAGTTCAGACTACTTCATTCTAGTTCAATTCAGACTACTTCAATCTAGTTCAATTCAACTATACATAGTTATAAATTTCCACTAAAATAAATTTAATATTTTTTAACCAACTTCAATTTAATTAAGTCCAACTTCTAGAAGTTTCTTCCTAATCTTATTGCCATTAGATTATAATGCTCATTTAGCAATTTAAAACTGCAAGTTACTTAATAAAAAAATGTATTTTATTTTACAAAAGATTATTTACTGCAAATGATATAATGACATCATCATTGATAACCCGCACCTTCAAGCGTAATCTCCTTGTATGTCTCTTGTTCTATGTCTGGTGGCAAAGAAATATTAATATTTGATTTATCTTTTTTTTTTATTATTATAGATGAATATATTCACTTTATTGAATAATTTCTATTATAGATTATATTATGATTGTTTAATTTTTCAGAAATTTAACCCGAACTTATTGATTTGTATATATATTAATGTGTTAGTGGTGATTAGATTACAAAACTAGTAAATAATTAAATCAACTCAAAAGTCATCAAGAATAAACCCATTCCAATCCAGCTAAAGAATTCAGTTTGTTTCTGCTGTCAATTTGTACTGCATGTCTGGTTCTAGTTTTCGACCGTGTCATCAAACATACGAACAAAGCCACAGGCAACAAAATAACAGTTGCTTCTTATGTTCAAAGCATAAACCTACACTTTTGCTATAGTTTATTGTTTTGGGCCTGTCCTTTTGGACTGGAATTTTTTGAACTGAACTGAACTTATTTAAGCGTAAATTTATGACTACGCATAGCTGAACTGAATTGAACTGTAGTCCAAAAGAACATGGCCTGAAATCTTCCTTTTCAAAATTCCAAATTAGGATTTTATTACAATCTACGACAACACAAAAAAAAAAGCACTTGATCATCAAGCAATGAAAAAGGAAACACAAGCAATCCTCGAATACATGCCAAATTTTCATTGGTAGGCAATTCGGGGGAAAAAATATGTTGTCCCCATTTCAGCGCCCCCCATTCAGTTTTCGACACGTGACAATTTTTCATTTATATTTAAATTTTCAATTTCTCTTTCCCACTTTCCCACTCTCTGAAAATTGCCACTTGTCAGAAAATGAATAGGAAACACCGAAATGGGGACAACATATTTTTTTCCGGCCGTAGGTCAAAAAGGCGCAACTTGAGTTTGATCGAAATAGCAGCCGGTAGGGCCTCCATCAGGCAAAAGGGCACACTTCGCAGGACCTCGAGCTCCCTCTTCGACAGGCATTGGACCAGTGTGCCAATTAAGATCGGTATCGACATAACCCGGATGAACACAATTTACGAGCATTTTCGGATACCTCTTAGCCAATATTCTAGTGTAGGCATTGAGACTGGCTTTCGATATGCTATATGCAGGCAACATCAATGACCACCCGCCTTCTTCGAGCTTATTCTCCTTCAAATCCTTCAAAAATCTCTCCACTATTCCATCCAATTTCTCAACCGTTAGTGTCTCAATGTCATTTAGTTCACTTCTTAGCTCCTCGCTCCGGATTCTCTGAAAAAAAAAATCAATTTGTTACCTTTTTTATGCCTAGGATCCATATGGTTCATATAATGTAAACAAGGCTCGTCATACTTCATATTCAATCAAATTCGAGCAACTCAAATTTTTTTCTTTTTCCCATGTGTGGGACATGGATTTATCAATTTAGGACTTGTTCGAATTGCTATCAGAGCTACCGTCACGAATAGTTTCACCTAAAAAACATTTACTAGAACAACATATTTTGACATTGCACAAAAGATTTTGACTCTTAATACTAACTAATTAGAAACTGCTTGCTTGCTATTGATTTCTAGAACTTTTCGGGACAACAGCTTGAAAAAGCTTATAGAGCTGTTTGGAAAAGCAATCCCAAGCTGGCCCTTGGTCATTTTTTAAGGTGCCATGAAAATAAACAATTTTTCGAGTTTTTATCATATGAAAATTAGTCTATAGAATTCGAGTATTTTTCCCATAGAGTAGACTTACTCGGAGCTCGCTTCGCAAAGAGGAGACATTGACAATTCTAGCCCCAGACGAGGAAAGTTGTAGAAGTGGAAGAAGAGCTTCAGTGACTCTCTTAACACCATAGTAATTAGTGTTTAAGCATAATTCCGAGACTTCATAATTTGTTTTAATCACCTCTTTAATCATGTCTGCTGCTTTCCCTGAAAGCTATACCAACGAGAGAATAAATTTCATAGTAATGGCACATGATTATCATTAATCAAAGATTAAGTCAATGGCTTAATCAAATGCTTAACTTACTTACCCAAGTTTCAGTATCAATGTTCATGGCCCGTAGGCGTTCCTCGTCAACTATAGTTCCTGAGGCTGCAGCATTGTTTACCTGTGCCGAAATTATAATTGATCAATAGTTCCATGTGTTAAAATTGAATTGAATCGTCAAGAGTTAAAATTGGCATTTGTGTTATAAAATCTATGGAGGTTTTATGGAGTCAAAAGATTCATATAGCCGACCATGAGATCATGTGTAATATCGTTAATAGAGACTCTACAACACAGAGTAAAAAATGCACCAAGTTGCATTGACCAAATGGGTAATTATTTAAATCTACTACTTTTTAGTTCAATTGGTAGATTATGTATACTAAGAAACTCTGCGACACGTGGTCTCAAAAAATTGTAACAAGTTGCATTGTCAAACGGGTATTGACTGATTTCAAAGTACATTGATCAAAAGGGTAACCGTCTATGAAGCACGGGACCTCCGATTACATGCCGTTTCGGCGTTTCCGAAACAGAAACTCTTGGAAACCCCTACGAAACGTTTCCGGGCAGTTTTCGCAATTAAAGGAAGTTGGAAACTCGTTTCTTCAAATTTCGGAAACTGTTTCTTAGAAATTCCTTCAACCATATGACTCAATTGGTTCATTCCAAACCTAAATTTCCTATAAATTTATTGTGCAAGTCCCTAAATATATATATTACTTCTAAATTAGAATTTTTCAAATATTGTTCACTTTAATGAGATGAATATGATTTGTTTGATTGGTGTCTATTTTTAAATATTTACTTTAGAATTGTTTTCTAACTAATAAATATATTTTAAGTATAGAGTATTTTAGTATTTCATATTTTTTATTAGAATAAAATTATATTCATGGAAATTTTATATTTTTTTTATATTTATACATATGCCCTTGTATTTTTATTATTTACACGTTTCCCAACAATTTCTAAACCTATATTTTTTAGAAATTGCGTTTTCCAGTTTTCGTTTCCGTTTCCATTTCCGTATCAATTTCCATTTCCGTGCTACCTAGGTAACCGTTTGCATAACACAAACAAAATTAATGACATAAATATCACATGTACCAAATAGGTAAACATGCTACACCTCATATCTAAAAGCCTAGTTGTCAAAGGCGCGCCTCGCCATATTACATGCAAGGTGGTTTTCCTGAGGCGTGTGCCTCGGGCACGCCTTGGGCGCCTCAGGCACGCCTCGGGGACACTTATTTTTCAGGGTTTTAACTAACTTTAATATGTGTTGTCCATCTATTTTTAAGAGTTCTAATAATATCAAGGCTAAATATTCTTAATTCAAACGCTAGATATTCCTAATAAAGTATTAAATTTACACACATATATATATATATATATATATATACATTTAACAATTATCGTAGTTCTTAATCCGGTACTACTACTGTATTTAATGTCACTTTCCAAGCAAAGATTATTTTGGGAATTTTTTTCCGCCTAGGGCCCTTTGCGCCTTTTAACAACTATTTTAAATGGAAACAACATCGAGTAATATTAGTGTCTGGGCTAGAGGAGAGCAAGGACTTACCAAAATGTCAAGGCAACCAAAATTGTGTTGAATGAAGGTAGCTAATGATTGAACACTAATTGGGTCCAACACATCAAGTTGATGAAAAACCACATTTTGTAAACCCATTTTATGAAGCACACCCCTTGCTTCAATTCCCCTCTGCTCATTTCTGGCCGTCAGCACCACCGTTATCCCATCACATGCCAGCTGCCTCACCGTCTCCAGCCCTATCCCTTTATTTGCTCCGGTCACCACCGCTACTCTTCATTTCACAAATTATTAGCACTATTTGATTCCATATTTATTTTATTTACCATGCTTTTTTTCATGGTTACATGAAAAAAAACTATGAAAATACAAGTATCAATTTCATATTAACTATGAGGCAAACAAAGGCTAAATAAACAAGAAAAATAAGGCAAAATCCTGGTTACTTCTTCTCTACCCCTAGCTTCCCATTGGTGGCTGCTTCCATTTCAGGGATTGATGATTTGATTAGGCTCCCCTCTCTTGCGCTTGATTGAATCGATAGATCTGTTAAATTTATGGCAAAAAAGTTTAAATCTATATATAAAAAAGATTGAAGTTTTCAAAAGAGACAAAGTACTTCGAGGAGCTTTCAATGGATTACTTTTAAAAGTAAGTGGGCTTCTTGAGTAGTGATGAACAGTTGTTGTGTTCAATGGGCTTGTTATTGTTGAAATCTGCAACATTACAAATAAAAATTGGATAATTGGTGTTAGAGGGAAAATGGGTTTTATAAATTGGGAAAGAATAAGGTAAAAGGAAATCAAACTTACAGGAGAGATGTAATCTTTGGGAAGTTGAAGTGAGTAGTGAGGGAGAGTGGAAGTCAAGCACATTGCAATTTGGATTTTTGAAGGAGATCTCTAACTTTTTAATTGACTCTTCTTCATTTGCAAGCTAAATTAGCAATTACTAAAGGTTAATTTTATTTTATTGAAAAACAAAATCTGTGTTGAAGTATGATTAAAAAATGATGTGTGATTATAACTCCGGATTTTTAATTCATTCTTAGAGAATTTTTTGGAATTTCAACCCACGTTTAAGATTCTTGGATATCAACACTTTCTAGGCTAGTTTGGAAGTGTTTTTTCAAATTATCGTTCTAAAAAAGCTTCATTTTTAAAATTTCTTTAAGACATAGATTTTATCTAATTCATAATTTTTAAGATAATAATTAACTAAATGAGATAATTTATTAATTTACCCTTTTATTATTGATGTTTTACTTCATTTTCATGGTAGATAAACAAAAGAAAAAAAACATTGCCAGTATTACAATTAATAAAGGTAGTATTAAAAAATTGTGAAAAAGAAACACCTAGAAAGTTTTATAATCTTTTGAAAATGCCGAGCTACATAGTATTAAAATATTTTAAAAAGTTTGATAATTTTTTTTAAAAGTAAGTTTTAAAAGTAAAATATAGAACTAAGAGTATCTCTAATAGATGTTATAATCTATTTCTTTTGTTGACATATAAATAAAAATGTACATTTAATTAAAAAATAACTCTCTAATAGATCTTTTAATTACTCTTTTTTACTGTGAGGTATCATCTAAATTTTAAACATTGTCTATTTAATTTTTTCATAAATAGACAACCAAATAAAAGATTAAATAATAATATTTTAATAATTAGAGTTTATTTAATACATTATTTAATATTTTTTGCTATTATTTTATTTTAAAAAAAATATAATTCCTAATTAAATAGACAATCTATTGGGGTTAGATTTTTTAATTTTTTTGTCTATTTTGACACCTTATTAATGTAATTTTTTATTCTGCATGCCACATCAACTTAGAACTTACCATCTATTGAAAATGCTCTAAGTTTTCAGTAGTAGATGGAACAGTGGTTTGGAATCTTTTGATAGGCCAATGCCCCTCCGATGCTGAAAAAAACACTTTAAATATAGATAATTTGGCAACTTTCGTTCAACTTTAAATCAATATTTTAAAAAGCGCTAGGCGTTAGTTAGGCGATTAAAGTTTCTAATACTTGAGAGGGGGGTGGACAGGACCTAGACGAATTTATAATTTTTTATTTTTTATATTTATTAGCAGATAAAAGTATAAATTCAATAAAAAAAAGTAAATTATAAAATAATAATATATATATTACAAACATAAGTCTTAGTTAATTCTTACATAAAAACACATCATGATTGAAATCAATTCCTTTAAAAACACATATCCTCACAATTTTTTTGTGGTTTATATGGCATACTATTTCTCGTTTTGAGATTCAAATTGAGAATTTTATGGTGAGAATATTTTGCTGTCAATAATTTTATCAACCGGGCTACCTTTTTTTAATTGAAAAATATTGCGAAAAAATCAGCCTAGACGGTAATATATCAGTCAGCACCTGATAATACATGAGAAATGAAAAGTCAGGCAATAAATCTCAAAATAACGTGTTGGCGGAATTTTTAAAATACTGATCTAAATGAATTGGAAGCACTTGTACTCCTAAACCCGACGACCTCTTGGCCTATGTATATTTTATCATGTTTACGTAAATACTATTAGAGTCCCACAGTAAACATCACACTAAGGTTTGAATAAGACAATTTGACTTTAGAAGTGTAATTAACCCTACCCATATGTTTTGACCTACTTTAATCTCAATCCTCAACTACATTTGATTTTACACCTAAAAACTAATACATCAACATGTGAATGTGTGATATCTACCTAATTGTCTACAAACATAAATTCGTTTTTCTAAAAAAGTTTTATCCCTTTATGTTTGTTATCACATTAACATTTTAGCTGCATTAAAGAAGACACACCATTTAACTTCTTCTTTTTTTTTAAATCAAGTATACCTTTATATTATTTAAAACGGGACCCTTAGAGCAACAACAATAGAGTTGTTTTCGCGTAATTAATAGGTCAATGGGTTCGAGCTATATACTCAGTTATTGACGTGTGCTTGGAATGCCTATAATTCACCTTTTAGGATAAAGCCATGAATAAATAAGAGATTTGTGTAACTACTTATTTATACCCTCACATTCTTCAATTTTGTAATTTTATTTTTCAGAAATTGGACTTGTTAAGTTTCTAAAATCACTAACTAGAAATGCAATCTTACTCGACCACATTTTCTCTAATTCAAACTCTAAATTTTCACAATATTACTATATTTATAACTCCGCAAAACTTTGATTGTGTGTTGCAACCTCCTATAGAAAATGTTAACTTATTAGACATCAAACTTTGTAAAAACAACAATCAATTGAATATACATCTGAATAATCTAATTCAATATTGAACTTCTTAATGTGGAATACCCAGATGTATGCTCGGTCCAAAATGTATATAGGAAGTTATTTTAGGGCTACAAATGTAAGTAAAAATAGAGCTTCTTATAAAATATTTAAGGGTAAAATAGAAAAAAATATATCATATCGATTCAAAATGAAGTTTATGATTTCAAAAGGTTATAATATGATGAAAATATTTGTTAAATAATTTAAAATAACTTTGAAAATAAGCATCATCATCTTAATACTTCTAAATTAATTTAAAATTCAATAATTTAGTTGTATTATTTAAGTTTATAATTTATACATCAAGATCTGAATAACTTTTAAAAAAATTATTTTTGCATTTTTATAAATTTAATATCATCTTCTAGTTAAACAATTTTTTTTATACAAATTTTTAAAATTTATCACTATAACGTATTTTATTTTCATCAAACAATTTCTATTTTGAAAAATTTGAGTGCAAAATGAAAAAGCATTTCTTATATCGAGACATAATTCAATATCAATCTTATTTGTTTTGTTAAGTTTGTAAACTAGGAACCCGATACTGAGAAAAATCAGAAATTTCATTTTGCTAAAGAAGTGAATCACATTATATGTTTTTATATGTATTATTCTCAAATTAAATGCATAGATGTAGGAGTGTAGAATTATTAGGAAATGGTAATTGTATAGATCCAAATTGAAAGTTTCTTCCTCATTAATAAATGCAAAAGTTGGAAATCAACATCCAACTTCCCAAGGAGAAAGCAACCTAACTAACCCTCTTGCCCTTCATCTTTTGTCCTCCCTATTCCCACTCTTTCTATGCTATGCTTTGTGGACAACATTCTTGAATCTTGAGGTCCCCCACTCCAATAATTACTATGTTCTCTAAATTTGTTTTTCTTTTCTTCACACGAAGAGTTCAAAATTTAAACCTAAATTCATAAAAAAAAAAATGTATAGTTACTTTTTGTTCAAATGTAGGCAAAAAGATCAACTTTTTTAGTGCTATGGCACAACATTTTGTCTAGTTGATCTCTAGAGTATATATGTTACTCCCTCCATTTCCAAAAGTTTGTCATTATAACCGAATCATCAAAACCAATGAAACATTTATTATACTGTTAAAATGACTAATTTAACGTTTATGTTTTATATAAAATTATTACTCATAATCAATTATCTCTCTCCTAATTAATACAAGGGTAAATTAGGAAAAATATGATAAAAAATGCATTAATGCTCCAAAACGACAAATTTTTGAAAAAACAAAAAAAAGCCTAAAACGTCAAACTTTTAGAAATGGAGGGGGAGTATACATTTTGTTTATGTTCTATACATTATGTTACTCACTACAAGAAATCAAGCTTTTGTGACAACATTTATTGTCACAGAAAAGCCAAAGTTGTCACATATAACATTATGTGACAATATATTATTGTCACGAGGTCGTCGCTAATAACTAAAACTACGTGACAACATAAAAAAGTCGTCACAGAAAAATTTATGTGATAATAGTTAATGTAACAAAAAAATTTGAAGTTGTCACAGAAGTCAATATGTGACAAGAATAGTTGTCACAAAGATATCGTCGCAAATAACTCCGTAACAAATAATATTTCTAAATGTGTTGTCACAAAAATTACAATTTTGTGACAATAATTTTCAATGTCACATAAACATAGTTGTCACGTATAATATGATAAATTGTACTGAAAGAACATGACAACATTTATTAATCATCACAAAAGACTATTGTGACAACTTTTTATTGTCAGATAATATGTGATGACCATCAGTTACAATTTTTTCTGTCACTAGCTATTTATAGTTACAATATTAACTTGTTACATTTAATATTTGTAACAACTTTGGATTAAAGGGAACTCAAATTTATATTATTAGCTTTAAAAATTCTAAAAACACAATAATTAATAAGAGAATTTCAACAAAGAGAAAATTAACAATGAATAAAATAAGCTAAATGAAATTATTATTAAATGAAGGCCAAATAGTTCATAAGCAAAGACAAAAACAAATCAACTACAAATTGAAATAATTAAATCTCATAAAAGAGAGCAAACATTTTAAGCACATGACACAAATTTATCACCTTAATCAGCTGATTACAACCATCTTATTAATTAGCAGATATAAGATTTCTTTGTATTACCAAATGTCAATCATCGGATATATGAAGTACATGACGCACTAGATTGATCAATTTTTCTTAAGCAATCAAAATTACCCAGACTATCATAAACTCAAATATAAACTTTAAATTAATCAAATACCAAAATACGACTCAAAGAATCATGTAAGGGTATTAAGAAATTAGAAAAAGAAATAGCATTACCTTTATAGCAAAACTTAGCGACCTTCGCCACTGCAACCTGTGCACCAAAATGCCAATAAGAAAGAAGCGACCCAAAGAACAAGAAAGAAATCGTGCATCAACTAGAAAAAATGAATGTTGGTCCTTTAGAGCAGGGAGTAAATCTGCAAAGTTAAGCAAAATCTGAAAATTTCTAAATTAGGTTTCTAATTTAATTCGATAAAGAACAATGGAAATTAAGGCTGGATGCAAGTAGAAAGGAAGGGGAGACAGAAAAAAAGAAAAAGCTCGAGAATCAGTTAGAGTGTCACCTGATAGGTTGACGGCTGTTTATTATCACATATATGAATAAAGAAAAAAAGGGTGTGATAGGTTGAACTAGAAGAGATCATCACTTGGCTTAACCATGGAGCCCCCTTCACAACATCTCTTTAAAGCATTAACACAACTATATCATGTATAGAACAAAAGCACTATCAAAAGTGATTTTATCCTAAGAAAGGATTTGGATTCTCTAAAGTTGAGAAATGGTAAAGTTATACATTTCAGTCAATCTCAACCATCTAGTGAGTTTTAATGGACGAGATTGAGTTTTAGTGATTTGTGGGGTCCGTAGTGCAAGTAAATCTCAGCCTAATACACGAGCTTAAATGACTAAAGCCATTTTCTACTCAACTTAACTTGGCTGTATTAGGTACAAGGAGAAACATTTCAAAACTAACCAAAGCATGTCAAAGAGACCAATCTTTTCTTTTTGTATTCTTCACTATAGGTAATGGCTACGAACTAGAATAATCCACAAACAACAAAAAATTACAAGACAGTAGCAAATCAAAAGAAAAACATGTCAAACAATACAATCTTTTCTTTTTGTATTATTCATTATAGGCAAAATGATTACGAGCTAGAATAATCCACAAACAACAAAAAATTACAAGACAGTAGCAAATAAAAAGAAAAACATGTCAAACAATACGAGTTCATCTATTAACCTAAGTACTAAAGCTCATAGAACATAACATAATCTAATACCAAGTAAGCCCAGTGTTGTTTAATAGCCATAAATTTCCTTAAAAGTTATTCTATTATTTCCGGAAATGACAATAATGACACTATATACTTTCAGGAGAATCTATATCAAACTTAAAGATCTAAGTAATGATTGAATTTAGCATGCGTTCAGACAAATGAAAGGACATAAATAGCATGAAAATAAAGGCATCATTGACACTACAAACACTCTGACTAATGTTCAACACATGAAAAGATTAACAAAGGCTAGTACTAAATCAGATCATAAATAATTGGAATTGATACTAAGGAGAAAGTGAAAGGTGAAAGTTGTTGGATATGATGTATGCACTTAAGGCAATTAGGGCGATATATCTTAATTATGTAATAGTATGAATAATTTGTTTAATCAATAAAAAACTTGTTCTTTTGTTTATATCAATATGTTTCTATGTATACATATTATAGTTGGTTAAATATATTCATTGATGTATGTATACAAAAGTCCTTGACATATCATAGCATAAAGTCAGAGAAATTATAGTTGGACTATATCTGGTGGAACCTGCTTCATGTGCAATTATGATTATGTCTAAACTATCCCTAGTCATAGTTTCATCAAGAAAGGATATTGATGAAGCGGGAAGACTAGCATGTGGTCAACTTTCTTGGAAAGGGTCCAAGCAGTCAATCTCCTAAGGACTGAAGGTGGTGCCTTAAGTTTGACACATGGATATATCTGAGAGATATATTGGAGACCGCAGTAAGATAAACACTTGGTATATATATATCATGTGTTAGTGTTTATCTTCATATAATAAGCTTTACGAATATCCTCATACTTGAGATACTAGTTACCTTGTGTGGTACTATTGCTATACTTTAGGTCATTACTGTACACTCATTAATTTAGGGTGCTACGGGTGATTACGGGTATAGTGATGGCAGCACGTTGGTAAGCTGAGTAGTCGGAAAGAATCCATCGCTCTGAATATATTAAGGAGTTGTACCTGGCCACTTGTTGAAGTGATGATTGCCATAAACCTCTGATCAGAGTATGTGTTTGATAGAAATGGTTTCTAGTCAAACACACTATGGTAAAAGGCAATATACTTCGGTAACAAGTAAACTACTAGGATAGCTTGGAGCAACCTCGCTATTAGTAGGTTAACACTTTAACCGAACCCTATAAACTAGATGGTACTACTATTAAAGAATGGAAGGAATTTATAGCACTGGATAACTATTGCATTAACCGGGATTAAGTCATAAGCACAAATGATGTTCCAAGTAATGGGGGATGGTAGACCCTTGTTAGAGGCATACTATAGTCGTTTAAGGTAATCGAGTTCTATTCATGGTCTAGAGCATCAAGCCAATGGTTTCATTAGAACAAGGGTTGGTTAAGCCTTAACAGCTCAATACTTCGGGATCCTATAAGGTCACACACATTGGACCTTCATTGGACTAAATAAAGAACTAATAGATATATTCTATTACGAAAATATAACTTAAATAATAATTGAATTATTATTTGACTGGTTAAAATTAATTAGATCAATTTTGGATGAACCAAAGTATTTATTTTCACTGGTAACTAACTAATTAGAGTCATAAATAAATTATAATTGATTAGATCAATTTTGGTTGGACCAAGAAATTTATTTTGACTGGTGACTAATTTATTAGGGTCAGAAAATAAATATTTGAAAAGGATTAAAGGGGGAATTTTGCATTGGCGAGTTAATTTGGAATGAGAGTACAAAAGTATTTTGTACAGCCTTGAGTACGCGGGAGTACACCGAAAGGTGCCGAGCACGAGGAATGTTGGGCATTGCTCGTGGCAGCCCATGAAAATGGGCTGCACATGCGTAGCCCATGATGGGTGCGCAACGAGCTGGGCTCACAGCATGGGCTGCGAGGCCCAGCTCGCAAGCAAGGCAAAGCCCGTAGGACACAGTGTGCTATGCACGCTGTGTGCAGGGGTCAACATGCGGATCCCTTGGATCCGCATGTATGACCCGTATGGCGATGGGAGTTTTACTCCCATCCCACATTGCTTTTGGGGAGCAATTTTTTGCTCCCCAAGCCTACATATAGGCTATCTGCTCTCATTTCAAAGTACACAGTGTGCACCAAGCTTAAAGCGTAAATCCTAAGCGAGATATTTTTCTCTTGGGTAATTGAGCAAGTTAATTTTGAGGAGCCTGAATTTATTCGGGCACCTTTAGTTTATATTTTCGGGTGAGGCTTCTGGAGTGGTCTAGCAACTACTCGAGGCTTCTTTATTCTTCCTCCCGGGGAGGTTTTAGTTGGTGGGGTTCGTGTGGATACTCATAGAGGCTATCCTACGCTTGGAGGCTTGTGCAAGAAGGTTCTACAAAAGCATGCTTCAACTGGTAAGTTCTTTTTCTTTCTCTTTTAATTATTAGGTCTTTTTATTTGAGCGTTTCTAGACTTAATAATTATGCTTAGGTTATTTTGCATGCTTAGCTTATTTTATGCTTAGGTTATAGCTTAGAGTTATAACATGCTTAGTATAAAATAAATGTGCTAGGATATAATTTAGAATTATGGTATGCCTAGTCCTTTTGCATGCTAACCTAGGTAGAGAATTATTTAGTTAAGGCTTTATTTAATTTATATGCAACTAATAGGAGTTCCTAGGGACAGGGACAAAATTTTGAATTTTCGCCATGCCTGTTATGCATGTTCAATCTGACTGCCAGTTCCCAACAGTGGTATCAGAGCCTGCCTATTTAGTGCATAATTAAGTTAGAAGTGAATTAAATATTATTTTTTATATGAAATAATTTGTTTATTTAGTTGTTTGGAACAATATATATAAACTTGTGCCTTTTATTTCAAGGTTAAAAAATGGTTATGAATAGTTTTGAATAAGTCTGCTCAACTTACTCAAATTATACAAGTATCAATAATTTATTTAAATTACATGGGTTATAGATGCTTCCAATTTACATAAATTGGAAGACCGAAATTTATTAGTTCGATAGAATCCATTGGTGCCCGTATTTGTTCTGGCTAAGAATTGGATTTGGTGTCTACTCCTCATACCTCTCCTACCTGAGAACCTATATCGGTGAAATTTGAATTGACCAACGGGGATTAATATGAACTAATTTATTTCTAGTATATAAGATGATGCTTATATATGTTTTTGTAACAAAGTAAAAAATTAAATTTATTGAATAAAAGCTTAAAGGAAATGCAATATAAATATAACAAATAAAAGTGTTTATTATTTTGCATATAATCTTGGTTGATGGAATAATTATAATAAAGAGCTGAACCCACCTAAGGTTAGACCTTATAAATTAATTCTAAAATTTCCTGTATTAATACAAGTTATTATAATTTTGTCCATCTGATAAAATCCTAGATATGGTGAGACGTTTAACACCAATACAATCCCAAAGTAAATATATTAAGGCAAGTTGTAGTCTTCCTTACTCAAATTTATAATATGGTCTCTTTGGGCTATTAAAGTGCTATGCAAAGCGTTCCTTCTAGTCCACATTGATTGGTTGTAAAGTTTGGGATAGGGTCTGCCTTAACAGAGCTGGGGTAGTCCACCATAAAATTGGGGGCTAGGCCCAGATCTGAGACATATTCAAGGAGATGCTAATATAAGAGCACACGTCCCTTGGGATTAGGGAACTTGAATGAATTAGCAATTACATGCGATCAAATGGAATGGGATTCCAACTATGACTTACTATTATGACTTGACTCATAAAATTGGGGGTTGTAATAGACTAGTTATAGATGCTACCTACTAGGAAATTTAGCTGGGCGAAAATTCCCAAATTCAATAGAATTGGTTATTGTAAATTTCGAAGAAAACAGTAGGAAAATGTATTTAATTAAAAGTCCTTATATTAAATACATGTACTTAAACTAATATCTAAACTCTTTTCTTTTCTTATATCTTAGGTTGAATATGAACTCCATTTTAAAAATCCTTTTTAAATACATCCAAACTTTAACAGCAATTAACTACCATGAATGGATCAAAGACGTAAGGGATATCCTTAAGGATTATGAATTAGCATACGTTCTTGAGAATCCTTTCACAGGAATTCCTAGCACTGATGCACAGGCTATTATTAAGGATGCATGGTTAAAATATATTAAGGATTCGGTTTATGTCTTACACTTGCTATTAGATACTATGAATCCTGAGATACGTTCATAGTGCGATCACATGATTTGCAAACCATGTTGATCCATCTAAAGAGTTTGCCTGAAAAGGCAAGGTATGAAAGGTTCAAATTAACCAGTGAACTTTCAAACTCTAAGATGAAGGAAGGGACAAGTGTTGTAGCATACATCAACAAGGTTAAAGATTTCTTGGAGAAATTGGAATCGTTGGGATCTTCAGTCGGTCAATCCTTAGGATTGGATATCCTCTTGGATTCTTTACCCATCAACTACACTAATTTTGTAAAGGAACAATGCTTCAAAGTTCATGACTGTACTTTCCCAAAAATTGTTGATGCGTTTAGAAAATTCGATGCCAAAAGTAAAGAAGTTTCAAGAAAGTCTACAAACAAACATTCTCCAGAAAATGGCCCGAAGGATTCTGTCGCTAAAGGAGTAGTTAAAGGGTTTAAAAGGAAGAAGAGGATATGTAAGTATGTCTATGACCAATGTAACATACCATTGGAACAAGAATTGCAAAGCTCCTACTTCTGAGCATTTGAAGAAGAATCCTATAGAGGCATCTACTTCAGGTATGTTTGTAATTGAAAACTTTGCTACTTTTTCGCTTGAATCCACTTGGGTATTAGATACTTGTTGTGGTTCTCATATCTGTACTTTTGTATAGGGACTAAGGAACTGTAGAAAACTTGTAAAAGGGGAGATGGACATACGCATGGGAAATGGAGCCAGAGTTGCTGCATTAGCCGTAGGGAGCTTTAGTCTTGTTTTGCCAAGTGGACTTATTTTAGTTTTGAATGATTGTTACTACATTCCAAGTGTTACTAAGAATATTGTATTTGTTGCGTGTTTAGCAGCAGAGGGATTTGAAATTTTATTTTTGAATAATAATTTTCAGATTCTTTTGAATAATATTCTTTATGGTTATGGAATGTTAAAAGGTGGCATTTATGTTCTTGATACTAAAACAGAAGTTTTCAATATAAACAATGTAAAGAAAGTTAAATTAGATAATGAGAATTCCTTCTACTTATGGCATTACCGTTTAGGCCACATAAACAAAGATCGCTTAACCAAGTTGCATAAGCGTAGAGACTTGGACCCAATAGACTTGGAGTCTTATAGTGATTGCGAACCTTGTTTAAAAGGAAAAATGACAAAGTTACCCTTTCAAGGAAAGGGTGAGCGGCCCACGAGTACATTGGAACTTATACATACTGATGTGTGTGGTCCAATGAGTGTTCAGGCACTAGGAGGATACTCCTACTTCATAACCTTTATTGATGATTTCTCACGATACGATTATTTGTACTTGATGAAGCACAAGTATGAAAGTTTTGAAAAGTTCAAACTATTCAGAGCTGAAGTAGAGAAACATCTAGAGAAAAGTATTAAAACACTTCGATCAGATCGAGGTGTAGAACACTTAAGTCAAGATTTTTAGGATTATCTAAAGGAAAATGGGATAGTTCCCCAGTGGACCCCTCCTTATACACCCCAACACAATGGAGTGTCAGAAAGGAGGAATCAAACTTTATTAGATATGGTTAGGTCCATGATAAGCCATGCAGATCTTAGTAAATCCTTTTGGGGATATGCACTAGAGAGCGCGGTTTATGTTTTAAATAGAGTGTCCTCTAAATTAGTTGATTTTACACCTTATGAAAGATGGTGTAATAATAAGCCATCTCTAAGTCACTTAAGAGTATGGGGCTATCCTACTATAGTAAAGAGGATAGCATCAGATAAGCTGAATGCTAAGGCTGACAAATGTCTGTTCATTAGATATCCAAAGGAAACCATTGGATATCTGTTTTACCAACCCAAAGCACAAAAGGTATTTATGTCTCGGAATGCTCACTTTTTGGAAAAGGAACACTTACTTGCAAAAGTCAGTGAGAGTAATATTGAATTGGAAGTTCAAGAGGAAGAAACAGACAATCAACTGATTGACCCCGTTCTAGATACACAAGAGAGTGTGATCCAAGAGTAACCTATCGAAATACAATCATTGTGAAGATCAGGTCGTGTTCATAAAGGTCCCGATAGATATAGGTTTATCATCATCGATGATAAGGAACTATATCTTATGGAGGATGATGAACCAAAGACATATGATGAGGCAATGAAAAGCTTAGATTCTGATAAATGGCTAAAAGCCATGAAATCAGAAATGGATTCTATGTACGAGAACCAAGTTTGGATTTTGGTTGATACACCGCAAAGGGTTAGACCAATTGGGTGCAAGTGGGTCTTCAAGAAGAAGACAAACATGGACGGTAATGTAATTACCTATAAAGCAAGGTTGGTTGCGAAAGGTTATAGTCAATGGGAAGGTATTGACTATGATAAAACTTTCTCACCGATAGCCATGCTTAAATCTATAAGGATACTCCTCGCCATTGCTGCTCATTATGATTATGAGATCTGGCAGATGGATGTAAAAACAATATTCGTGAATGGGGATTTAGACCAGGATGTGTATATGACACAACCTGAGGGGTTTTACATCTTAAAATGGTTCGAAGGTATGCAAGCTACAAAGATCTATTTATGGACTTCACAAGGCATCCAGGAGTTGGAATATAGGTTTGATCAGACAATCCGGGAACTAGATTTCTGCCCAAATGCTAATGAGCCTTGTATTTACAAGAAGGTTAGTGGGAGTGTAGTCGTTTTTCTAGTATTGTATATTGATGACATTCTGCTAATAGGAAACGACATTCTCTTCTTTAAAACGTTAAAGTGTGGTTATCGAGAAAGTTCTCCATGAAAGACCTTGGTGAAGCAGAATTTATACTAGGTATAAAGATCTATATGGATAGATCCAAGAGGCTATTAGGTCTTTCTCAAAGTACATATATAGACAAGGTTTTGAATAGGTTCAACCTTTAGCATTCTAAGAAAGGTTATCTCCCAATGACAAAGGGGATAAACCTATCTAATGCTAAGTGCAAGGTTTTAAAAAGCGCTAGGCGCTAATCGGGCGGCCGGGGCATCAAACGCCTAGGCGGTGTCTGGGCGGGGCCTAGGCGGATTTGTAAATTTTTAATTTTTTATAATTATTAATAGATAAAAGTATAAATTTAACTAAAAAATAAATTATAATATAAATATATTTTACAAAAAAATATAGTTTAGCATATGAAAACATAAGTCTTAGTTAATTTTTACATAAAAACACATCAACATTAAAATCAATTTCTTAAAAACAAATATTCTCACTAATTTTTTGTGGTTTATAGTGTATTATTTCTCGGTTTGATATTTAAAATGAAAATTGTATGTTGAGAATATTTTATTGTACATTAGTTTTACCAACTGTGCTACCTTTTTTGAATTGAAAAAATTGAACTATAATTATTATAGGTATCAATATCTTAAAAATTGGGGAAAATATCGGACTAGGCGGTGCCCAGGCGGCAATATATCGATCTAGCGCTTGATAGCGCTCGAGGAATGAAAAGTAGGGCGGCGAGCCCCAAAATAGCGCCTAGGCGGGGCATAGGCGGAGCTAGGCGGGGAGTTTTAAAACACTGGCTGAGTGTCTGAAGATAACTCAGGAGAGAATGCACATGAAGGATATACCCTATGCATCCGCGATAGGATCCATCATGTATGTTATAATATGTACTAGGCCGGATGTCTCTTAGGCTTTAAGCTTTACGAGCAGATATCAGTCAGATCCAGGTGAAAAGCACTGGATGGTCGTCAAGGCAATCCTTAAGTACTTGAGAAGGACTAAGGATGAGTTCTTAATTTATGGAGAAGGTGACCTCACAATTAGAGGTTACACTGATGCCAGTTTTCAATCTGACAAGGATGAATTTAAGTCTCAGTCAGATTTTGTGTATGTGTTAAATAGAGTGGCGGTATGCTGGAAGAGTTTCAAGCAAGAAACTACTGCTGATTCAACCACAAAATCTGAATACATTGCTGCATGCGAAGCAGCAAAAGAAGCTTT
Organism: Euphorbia pulcherrima; assembly: GCA_947683365.1. Lineage (NCBI taxonomy): Eukaryota > Viridiplantae > Streptophyta > Magnoliopsida > Malpighiales > Euphorbiaceae > Euphorbia > Euphorbia pulcherrima. The sequence goes on from CANTUS010000002.1 coordinate 19,021,760, forward strand.
CTGGTTAAAGGGATTTATTGGTGATCTCGGTGTGATGCCTGAGGTTGTTGATCTAATTACTTTGTATTATAATAACAATGGTGCCATAGCTCAGGCAAAGGAACCACAGTCTCATAAAAAAAAGACATATATCCAGAAAGTATCATATAACCAGGGGTCAGAACCTCACGGATGGTCTGATAAAGCCATTGACTCAAGTCAAACATGACCAGCATGTTAAAGCATATGAATTAAGACATATGGCTAATTAGCCTTAGGGCAAGTGGGAGTTTGTTGGATATGATGTATGCCCTTAAGGCAATTAGGGTGATATATCTTAATTATGTAATAGTACGAATAATTTATTTAATCAATAAAGGTATTTGTTCTTTTGTTTATATTAATGTGTTTCTATGTATATATATTATTGCTGGTTAAATATATTCATTGATGTATGTATACAAAAGTCCTTGACATATCATAGCATAAAGTCAGAGAAACTATAGTTGGACTATATCTAGTGGAACCTGCTTCATGTTTAATTATGATTATGTCTAAACTATCTCTAGTCATAGTTTCATCAAGAAAGGATATTGATGAAGCGGAAAGACTAACATGTGGTCAACTTTCTTGGAAAGGGTCCAAGCAGTCAATCTCTTAAGGACTGAATGTGGTGCCTTAATTTTGACACATGGATATATCTGGGAGATATATTGGAGACTGCAGTAAGATAAACACTTGGTATATATATCAATGTGTTAGTGTTTATCTTCATGCAATAAGCTTTGCTAATGTCCTCGTACTTGAGATGCTAGTTACCTTGTGTGGTACTATTGCTATACTTTGGGTCATTACTATACACTCATTAATTTAGGGTGCTACGGGTGATTACAGGTATAGTAATGACAACACATTGGTAAGCTGAGTAGTCGGAAAGAATCCTTCGCTCCGGATATATTAAAGAGTTGTACCTGGCCACTTGTTGAAGTGATGATTGCCATAAACCTCTGATCAGAGTATGTGTTTGATAGAAATGGTTTCTAGTCAAACACACTATAGTAAAAGGCAATATACTTCGGTAATAAGTAAACTACTAGGATAGCTTCGAGCAACCTCGCTATTAGTGGGTTAACACTTTAACCGAACCCTATAAACCAGATGGTACTAATATTAAAGAATAGAAGGAATTTATCGCGCTGGATTAAGTCATAAACACAAATGATGTTCCAAGTAATGGGGGATGGTAGACCCTTGCTAAAGGCGTACTACAAGCATTTAAGGTAATCGAGTTCTATTCACGGTCTAGAGCATTTAGCCAATGGTTCCATTAGAACAAGGGTTGGTTAAGCCTTAACAGCTCAATACTTCGGGATTCTATAAGGTCACACACATTGGACCTTCATCGGACCAAGTATGGAACTAATAGATTTATTCTATTATGAAAATATAACTTCAATAATAATTGGATTATTATTTGATTGGTTAAAATTGATTAGATCAATTTTGGATAAACCAAAGTATTTATTTTCACCGGTAACTAATTAATTAGAGTCATAAATAAATTATAATTGATTAGATCAATTTTGGTTGGACCAAGAAATTTATTTTGACTCGTGACTAATTTATTAGGGTCAGAAAATATATATTTGAAAAGGATTAAAAGGGGAATTTTGCATTGGCGAGTTAATTTGGACCGAGAGTACAAAAGTATTTTGTACAGGCTCGAGTACGCGAGAGTACACCGAAAGGTGCGCGAGCAATGCTGGGCATTGCTCATGGCAGCCTATGAAAATGGGTTGCACATGTGCAGCCCATGATGGGCGCGCCACAAGGCCCAGCTCACAAGCAAGGCAAATGCCACAGCGTAGTATGCACGCTGTGTGCACAGGTCAACACGCGGATCCCTTGGATCCGCGTGTATGACCCGTATTACGCCCATCCCCCATTGCTTTTGGGGGGCAATTTTTTGCTCTCCAAGCCTATATATAGGCTGTCCCCTCTCCTTTCAAAGTACACAGTGTGCACCAAGCTCAAAGCGTAAATCCTAAGCGAGATATTTTTCTCTCTGGTAATTGAGCAAGTTATTTCTGAGGAGCTTGAATTTATTCGGGTACCTCTAGTTTATATTTTCGGGTGAGGCTTCTGGAGTGGTCTAGCAACTACTCGAGGCTTCTTTGTTCTTCCTCCCGGGGAGGTTTTGGTTGGTGGGGTTTGTGTGGATACTCATAGAGGCTATCCTATGCTTGGAGGCTTGTGCAAGAAGGTTCTGCAAAAGCACGCTTCAACTGGTAAGTTTTTTTTCTTTCTCTTTTAATTATTAGGTCTTTTTCTTTGAGCATTTTTAGACTTAATAATTATGCTTAGGTTGTTTTGCATGCTTAGTTTATTTTATGCTTAGGTTATAGCTTAGAGTTATAACATGCTTAGTATAAAATAAATGTGCTAGGATATAATTTGGAATTATGGTATGCCTAGTCCTTTTGCATGCTAACCTAGGTAGAGAATTATTTAGTTAAGGCTTTATTTAATTTATATGCAACTAATAGGAGTTCCTGGGGACAGGGAAAGAATTTTGAATTTCTGCCATGCCTGTTATGCATGTTCAATCTGACTGTCAGTTCCCAACAAAAGTTACCTTGCTACGAGCAGTGAGGGTTGAAGTACAGGTCTGAGCATTCTTTGTTGAAGATTTTTCCAATTCCTTTCTTCTTCTAACATTTTCTTTCTTCTCTTCCTTTTTCTGTAACTTCTCTTCAATATCAGGACTTATGTCGATCACTTCTTGAGGCTTCGGGTTTACCACAACTTTCTTCTAAATTGCCTTTTTTGCTATGGGGGTAGTTTCTTCATATGGGTAAAGAAAATAACATAGAAGCCAAAGTCAGACAAATTGATACGAACTATAACAAAAGTAAGTAGTGTATGTTACCGGAAAAAACATACTCTCCCATTTCTATCTCATCATGAAAATCTGCTCAATATTAGTTTTCAAAAAAGACTAACGGCCAATATAAGAGATAGAATACTATTGATAATCTAAAAGGCAATGGAGATTGATCATTTTGAAAGGTTTCAGATCTAAATTAACTTTTAAAGAATAATAAGCCAAATTTTCAACTTTTTTTGTAGTTTTATTCTATAATTCTTTCCACCAAGGAAAAATTTGTACCTCATTCCTTTGACAAGGTAAAAGTTTGAATCTCTGGTTTTTAAGTGTAACAATATTAATGCTATAGAAACTCTTGAAGACCATTATCATTCCTTTTGAAATGAGGCTCAAGACGAAAAGCCAAGTAGAACTTAAAAAAAATGAATGATTATATAAACAAAACTCACAATCAATTAATTCATGAGCCGTGGAGAAATTATTACCAGAAAGAACTTTCGACAAGTATCTATACGTAGTCTTAGATCAAGGGCTAAGCTCACGCTCAATTTCCTCTAAGGACTTTCCCTTCATTTCCACAACATTCCTTGATATGTATAAAACGGCTAGAACACAGACAACTGAAAATCCCAAATAGACAGCACTAATTCCAAACTTGTTTACAATGCTCAGGAAACACATACCAATGAAAAAATTTGAAATCTGTTGACAACAAAACCAAGTTATTATACAAACATATAAATCTATATAGTCAAGTAGTAAGTACATGCAATTCTCTATACACCTGATATTGGATGTGCAATCTGCCATGTTAAGTAATTAAATGTATCCAAATTTAAAACCACAAACGAAATTAGTCACGTTCTATTATTGTCAAATTAATTGCTCAAATCAGTGACCTACCTTAATGCTTGCTAATTCCTTTATTGTTAGTGACTTTCGTTCATGACTCCTGAACTTATCACTGATTCGAATTTAATCCCCAAACTAACAATACTCGAACTTGCACAAGTATAACTGAAATATGCTTGCATTTATATAACATACAAATATATAAACTTTATATACTATCAATTGAAAATATATTGTGCACTTGAAACTGTGTTTTTCACTTTATTTTAATTTTTTGATTTTAGGATACGTTTCTTACATATGCTGTCAAATTCTAATTTTCTAAGAGTTCAAGGATAAACTACTATATTTTATTAGAATTCCAACCCTAGAGAATTTGAAGACAATAACAAGTCCAACTGAAAATGTTCACACTACTTTTAAGTGATATTCTGACAAGCATTTGGCCTTTTTCCAACACAACAATTTTTTACATTCAAGTGATAAATTAAGGTCTCAGGACTAAAATTGGCATTTTGTTAGCCTTGGCTTTAGGGGTTATTATCCGCTAGAATCTAGTGTCAGCCTATGTAGCATGAAATGCCAAATATAACGCGAGTTTAGGTTTATGAGACGGGAACTTGGAAATGTTAGTGTGTGGCAGTTTCTGTGCTACCTAGGTGACCACCATCAAATTCTTCCTACCTATCCTTCTTATTTCAGGTATAGCTACTTATATATAGTAAGGTTCATCTTTATGAGTTACCCAATGCATGCCGAGGGACAAAGAAACTATTTTTGCTCTGATTCTGGAGGAAAATATTTCTGGCAGAAGAAGAGCAGGCACATGGCAAGCACCAGAACCTTGGCTTCCAGCTGCCAAGTCTTGTATAGCCTCTGAAACTCTTTCTTTTCCATAGAGTATATTTATGGCCTTTCTGCTTCCGAATTTTTTCCTTGCTACAAGACAGTTTTTAGCTAGCAACATTTAATAACAGTTGAACATATAATAAATACAATAGCATGGTAAGGAACACGAAAATTGATATCCAGAAGCCTGAAAGAGGGAAATATATCCCGGAGGGTCACCTGAAATAGCCATCTAGGGCTTTCTGGCAATAATGTCATCCATAGTGCCAATAGGATAGCATGGACAGCTACAATATCAAACATTGTGCTCCACCTAACAAACAACATACAAAGAGGAAACTGAAAGATGTACATATATAATAAAATAAAATAAAAATGGTTCATAGAAAAAAATATGACTTAAATTCGAAATTATTATGGAAGTATTGCGAGGATGAGAATAATAGTATTTAAAACATAAGTAATCACATGAAGCTTTGTTCATACTCATGATAACTTGAAGAAAAATCCCAGAGAAACACACTCAAATCATTACAATGGCATATAAAAAATAATCTGTATTTAGCATGTAAGATAGTTTTCTCATCAAATACAAATATAAAAGGGATCCTTGTGTTTTTTTTCTTCCTATTTTCTACCATTACTTCCTCTTCCATTTAAATTCAATGTTACAATACTTCAGAGTGAATTTCACTAAAATTTATCCATATCTTGTATGCGTTGGAGTCATGAGTTGAACATACAATTCAACATTTATAGAAGTAGGTACATTAATCCCATAAACAAAATAAAATAGCATATAAAATAAATCATTTGCACATGTAATATAGGGTTATTATGGTTCAAGGAAATAAAGAGATGGTGGACTTCTGCAGAATTATCTAAGAGCAGTATTACAAAGATAGATCAAGCTATCGATGGAGTTCTTGACTTGATTTAGAAAAAGAAATCAAGCATGGCATGATGTCACGTATATATATATATATATATATATATATATATATATATATATATATATATATATATATATATATATATATATATATATATGAACATACGGAATATAGAAGCAAAAAAAAAAATCCTAACAAAAAAAATCAAAATTTGAATTCAACATACCCTGAAATCAACGTGACAAACAGAGGCTACCTTGAAAGGTGAGAGCCTACGTAACCAGAGACGTGGCGGAGACAATCACCGGAAGAGGAATCAACAACGACATTGACGACAATGAAAACTATCGTTTGAGAAATATAGGTTAGACAATCCGAGGAAAATAATGGAGAGGAGAAGAGATTACCCTGAATGAAATGGAGAGGGTTTGAGGGAGAGCAAATGCATCGACTGAGATTGGAAGAGGCGGCTGGGAAGGGATTTGGGAGGATAGCGTTGAGAGAGAAAGAGTGATAGGTTTACATAGTAGGTGAATAATTAATTTATTAATAATAAAATATTTATAGAATAATATTGTTAATTATTATAATAGGTTTCAACTGATAACGAGGTTTTATTTCTTAAAAAAATTATAACACAATATATAAGGTTTTAGTTTTAGTTTTAATTATTATTATTATTATATTGATAAAAATATATAGTACAGTTTTAATTTTATTTTTTAATAATTAATTATAAAATAATTTTATATGATACAAAGTAAAAATAGTTTTATTTTTTAAAATTTAAGAGAATATGTATAAAAATAGTATTAATTATTGTTGGTCTAAGAGAGGTGAAATAGGCAACAGTCAGATAGGGATGATTGAGTCTTTTTTTAAAGTAAAGCAGAAATTATAAGAATGAGCTTCTAATGTAGGAATGTAAAAATAAATAGATCAGAGTTAGAGATTTTTACACAGCTATTTTATACTCATTCGGACCCTTCCTGCCTCCAGTCCTCAGAGCGTCCGCTTCTGAGCTTTAATCCACTATTTCAAACTCCTTCACAGGCGAAGAAGCCTTTACAATGAAATTCTTTACAGCTAAGAGTACCTTCCTCTTCCTGTCTCTAATTCCCTAGTTCAAGAGTACCTTCCTTTTAAACTCTTCTAACACACAACTTACACCTAGTTGTTCTCAGGGTTACAACCAGACATCAGCAGTACCCTTGCTTAATCTATGAGTGGATTTGAATGAATTTTGTGATCTTATACTTAGAGTTATCAAGAATCATTTTATAACAGATTTGAAATGACTGTTCTAAACTTTCTGGAGTACAAACAGATTTGTGATGGTTGTTTGCTTTGAGAATTCTTGCAGATGTATATTAGAGATTGCAGTCTTTTTATGAAAGCTTCAATAATTTTCTTCCCATTAGTAGAGGTCTTTATAGAGACAATCTTTAAAAACTTCCCATTGTGACTTACCCTCAGAGTCACAATTTTAGCCTTTGTCTCACAACAACTCTTTTTCCTTTAGAGCCGTTGGATCTTCCGTTAGGCTCATTTTCTATTCCGTTGGAACTTTTAGTGGAAGTCAACTCTACTAACCCTCTGCATTTGACCAGCCTTTGCTGGAATTATAAATTGACAGCTGTACTTATGTCAGTCTGATATATGGTAAGAGTGGTCCTTCCTTCCCTATTACTGACTCGCATTTAGTATTAGGTAGATCATCTCTCTTTTTGTGTCATAAAAGTGTAGGCTTATTTTTAGCAATTTTCTTCATGTGAGTTATTGTATTGGGATTTAAGCTTTGCTAGTAGGAGATCCTTTCCTTCTCTAGGAGGCCTTATGATGCTTCTTAGCTTGTTAGCTTCTGAGCTCTTACTTTTTCTTTGTCTTGCCCGTATGTTATTCTGAGCTTGCTTCTTCCGAGCGCGCAGCCTCTAATTTGATTTTTGGTTATCTTCAAAACTCGGCTTTTGGATTCCGAGCTCTAGCCTCTGATCCTTCTTTGCCTCTTCTGAGATAGGTTCAACAATTATAATATTTAATTAAAATATTTAAATAATAAATATTTATTATTAGACTCGGGGTTTGTGGTTCAAGGTTTAGTTTAAGATTTAAGGTTTAGGGTTTAAAGTCTAGAGTTTAAGGTTTAAGGTTCATGATAACTTTTTCATACATTTTTTATACATTTTATATAACTTTTTTACCAACAAGGTGTAGCTCAGTTGGCTAAGCATGCTGAGCAAGTTGGAGGAGAACAAGGTTCAAATCTCACTAAATGTTGGGAGGGGTGAGGAGCCTTAACTGTTACTAAGCCCCGAACAAGATTATTTCACTGAAGATACTTGTAAATATTACCAAAAAAATATAACTTTTTAAATAACGTATGACTTTCTTTATATCCTTCCTATAAATTTTCAAGTAACATGTAGCTATTTTATAACTTTTTTATACCCTAACTATGACTTTATACAACTTTTTAAATAACATATAACCTTCCTATAATATTTTATATAACTTTCTAAATAAGATATAATTTCCTATAACTATTATTTATACATTTTCTATACCTTTTATTAAACTTTTCAAAATAACCTACAACTTTTTTATACCTTTTATATCACTTTTTAAATCTTTACAAAAAAAATATCATTTTTTAAATAACATATAACTTTCCTATAGTTTTGTATACCTTTTTATACCTTTTATATAACTAAATAACTTACAATTTTTTATACATTCTATATAAATTTTTAAATAACCGATAATTTATTTATAAAATTTATATAACTTTTTAAATGACTTATACATTTTTTTTATATATTTCCTTTACCTTTTATATAATTATATAACTTTTTAAATAACTTAATTGTACATTTTTGTATATTTCCTTTACCTTTTATATAACTTTTCATTTAATTTATATTTTTCCTATAACTCTTCTATACATTTCTTATAACATTTCATACAACTTGTAACTTTCTTATACCTTTTAAATAAACTTTATAACTTTTCATTAAATCTATAACTTTCTAATAACTTTTCACTGCACTTTCATATAACATCATAAATGATTTTGTTATACATTTGATATAACTTTTAATATACTGTATAACTTCCTTATATCTTTTTTTTTACTTATATTTATAACTAAACATGATGATATTATAATTATCCTATACATTTTATATAACTTTTTAACTTCAATTGATTGTTGCAAAACTAAAAAATTATTTGCAACAAACTTTTCATATGGTCACACATATAGTTTTTGTGACTATAAATTTTTTTTTTGTCACATATCGAATAATTTTAGTAATAACATTTACTTGTAACATAAACATTTTTTGTTTCAAGTTAAACTAATTGTAATGAAAATGCTAAATTTTTTGCAACAAGCTTTTTATGTTGACATTTAAAATAGTTTTAGTTACAACCATTACTTATAATTTTAGTATTTTTTGTTTCAAGTTAAACTTATTGTCACAAAAGTAGTATATTTTTTTGCAACATGTTTCTTTATTGTCACTCATATAGTTTTTGTAACGATAAAAATTTATTGTTACATATTCAATAATTTTAGTTACAACTTTTACCTGTAATTGAAGCATTTTTTTCGTTTCAAGTTAAAATTATTGTCACAAAAATAATATATTTTTTGCAACAAGCTTTTTTTTATGTTGTCATGTATATAGTTTTTATGACGATAAAAAATTCATTGTCACATATTAAATAATTTTAGTTACAACTTTTACTTGTAACATAAGCATTTTTTATTTCAAGTTAAACTTATTGTAACAAAAATATTAATTTTTTTGCAACAAGTTTTTATGTTGTCACCATACAGTTTCTGTAACAACAAAAAAATTTGTAGTCACGTGTTGAATAGTTTTAGTTACAAGCATTACTTGTAATTAGAGTATTTTTTTTGTTTCAAGTTAAAATTATTGTCACAAAAGTAATATATTTTTTTAACAAACTTTCTATGTTGTCATGCATATAGTTTTTGTGATGATAAAAAATTTATTGTCACATAGTCGATAGTTTCAGTTACAACTTTTAGTTGTAACTGAAGTTTCTTTTTGTTTCAAGTTAAAACTATTGTCACAAAATAATAAATTTTTTGCAACAAGTTTTTTATGTTGTCACGTGTAATTTTTTTATGACAATAAAATGTTGTTGTCATATATTGAATATTTTTAGTTATAACTGTTACTTGTAACTGAAATATTTTTTTGCTTCAAGTTGAATTTATTGTCACGAAACTAAAAAACTATATATAATAAGATTTTTATATTGTGACATAGAAGGTTTTTGTGACAATAAATTTTTTATTGTAACATATTCTAAATTATAGGTTACGACTTAAGTTGTAACGGAAAAATAATAGTTACGATCCTAAAAACTTGTCACAAAAATATCTATTATATGTGACAATTTTTCAATAAAATTTTACAAAACTAAATGATGTGACGATAAAAATTTTATTGTAATAGAGACAAAGAAATTGTTGTCACATATTAACAGTTTTGATTCATGTAGTATGAAATCATTGCACATTTAGCCCATTTCTATAGCCTTGTATTGTAAAAACTTTATTAACATTATTATGCATTAATATTCCATAATACATGTTCCAAGTCACCAAGACTAATGAATCACTTAGCCATGACAAGGTTTAATTTGGTATGCAAATTGCTTTGTTGTGACTGATTAAGCATTTAATGTATGATCTAAACAACCAAGTGACCAACCAACATTTTGCATTTGCCAGCTACACACTCATTTTCCTCCTTTACCATTTTATTTACTATAACAAACAAAAACTTGTCTCTACCTCTTGCCATTTTTATGCTACTTTAAAAAAGAAAACCTTTTTTAGGTCTTGGATATTACTATACACCTACACCAAACTTGGATTGCATTTTTCCATGATTTAATTATAAGTATCATGATTCTGTGAACTTATATATAATTTAATCAATGTAAACTGTCTATTATATTAAAATTGTTGGAATTTAATGGACGGTAACTCCTATTAACAAATACATTTAAATTACAAACTATATCATCAAGTTAACTTTAATAAACCCGAATTGGATTATGATTCTTATATAAATATTATTTTTCTTTGCTTAAAAAAATTCAAGTTGTCATACTCTCCTACTTTTTCTTAAGAAAATCATATACAATTCACGGCAAAACAAACCTCTACCTATATAATGTAATCGTTGTCATTTTGTTCACACACAATGCCATTTAATTTTTAAGGTTAAATTAAAGCTAACAATCATACCACACTCAATCTTCTAATAATTATATTTTTTTTAATATGATAAAACTATTTTAAATATAGCTATCCAACACCTAAAACTTTGAATTGTGGTTATAACAATTAGTTAGTAATTTTAGATATTTTGCTAGGGGTTTGTCCATAAATATTGCCCGGATTTGTCTTTCCGTTTTGTTAGAGTTTCTTACATTTCTGGCGCTTTGAGATATCTCATTATGTATTCAATTATTTGATTCTTGTTCCATATATAGCTAATTAACTAGGACTTGAAGTTAGTTTTGATTTTACAAAGTAACATATAAATAATAAGAAAGCTGTGTTGATTAATTTATGAAGTAACATATTAATTTATTGTTGATTAGGCAGTTGAATTTTATGTCACATAAACGAAACTGTTAATTGTACTACTCTTTGTAAAGAACATGAAATTTTTGAAAACATAAACTCCAAATTGACTTGGGTTTGGGCATTGTCCTACATATAAGGCTCTAAAGGAGCTGAGCCGAACTCGAACACTAGTTGTTTGAGTTCCGCTCGGTTTATTTTTATCGAGTTCGAGCTTAATTCGAACCTAGCTTCTATGTTCAAGCTCGGCTTGAAGGACAAATATTGTGTTCGATTAAAGCTCGACCTCGGCTTGGTAATGAGGCTCGTTTCATCGTTCACGAGCCGAGCTCGCTTCTAAATTTGAATTATTATTTAAGCTCAAGTCGATCTCTGCTCATTTATCAGTTTAAATTTGTTTCTTATTTCATTCTTAATCTGACATTCACAAGAAAATCATAACTGAGAACTTTTTCCAATTAACAAATTCCTAAACATTGACATAATATAAGAAACAAAAAGTTTTTACCGTTTACCTATTTCAAGTTCACAGATAGGCATAAACATCACAAAACTAAACTGAACAAAATAATGAAATCAAAACATTGCGTGGACAAGTTTGCACAACAAAGATGTGCATCTTTAAGTGTTCCAAGGGTAAATTCCATATCAAACAAATGGACACATTAAAGCAAAAGATCATGATAGATTGTTTCTAAAGAAAAATAGCAGTTCTGCTCCTTTGATCTTCAGCAAACGAGAAAGAAAATTAAATAAGTTTTAAACGATTTACAAATATCAAACTTTCATCCATGTATATAAATAAAAAAATTTGTAAGCTTACCATACATTGATCAATCAAATGAATAGTCAATAACGCCAGTTTCAAACTTGGTTGAAGGAACAACCTAAAACAAGAATAACAAATTAAATCAGAATATTCACTCAAACAAGTTAAAAAAAGCAGAATATTCAATTCTGTATGTTACCTTTTGTTTTTTCTTGAGACCTAGATGAGCTCTTACCCAATCCGCACCAAACATCAAGAACTGAATCGTTTCAGGATTCAAAGAATAACGATGAGTGTCAATAATCCTACCTCCACTTTGAAGGCAGATTCAGAAGCCACTAAAGTGTAGGGTTGTAAACGAGCGGAGCCGAGCTCAAACACTAGCTGTTAGAGCTCGGCTCCATTCATTTTTATCGAGCTCCAGCTTAATTCGAACCTAGCTTCTATTTTCAACCTCGGCTCGAAGGAAAAATTTGGGTTCAATTAAAGCTCGAGCTCGGCTCGGTAATGAGGCTCGTTTCATAGTTCACGAGTTGAGCTCGAGATTAGCTCGTTTCTAAATTTGAATATCATTTAAGCTCGAGTTGAGCTCGGCTTGTTTATCGGTTTAAATTTTTATTTCTTACTTTATTCTCAATTTGACATTCACAAGAAAATCATAACTGAGAACTTTTTCCAATCAACAAATTCCTAATTATTAACATCATATAAGAAACAAAAAGTTTTTACTGTTTGGCGGTTCCAAGTTCACAAATAGGCACAACCATCGCAAAACTAAACTGAACAAAATAATGAAACCAAAACATTGTGTGGACAAGTCTTCACAACAAAGATGTGCATCTTTAAGTGTTCCAAGAGTAATTCTACTTCAAACAAATGGACACATTAAAGCAAAAGATCATGATAGATTGTTTCTAAAGAAAAATAATAGTTTTGCTCCTTTGATCTGCAGTAAACAAGAAAGAAAATTTAGTTAGCTAATTTCAAACGATTTACAAATATCAAACATTCATCCATGTATATAAATAAAAAAATTTGTAAGCTTACCATACATTGATCAATGAAATGAATATTCAATAAGATCAGTTTCAAACTTGGTTGAAGGAGCAACCTGCAACAAGAATAACAAATTAAATCAGAAAATTCACTCATACAAGTTTAAAAAACGGAATATTCAATTCTATATTTTACTTTTTGTTCCTTCTTGATACCTAGATGAGATCTTACCCAATCAGCATCACATGTCAAGAACTAAACCGTTTCAGGATTTAAAGAACAACGATATGTGTCAATAATCCTACCCCCAGCACTGAAGGCAGATTCAGAAGCCACTGAAGTGTAGGCCTATAAATGAGAGTGTTCGATCTCGACTCGATTCATTCTTATCGAGCTAGAGATTAATTCGAACCTAGCCTCTATGTTCAAGCTCGGCTCAAAGGACAAATGTTGTGTTCAATTAAAGCTCGAGCCCAGCTCGGTAATGAGGCTCGTTTAATCGTTCACGAGCTGAGCTCGAGCTTAGCTCGTTTCTAAATTCGAATTATCATTTAAGCTCGAGTCGAGCTCGACTCATTTATCAATTGAAATTTTGTTTCTTATTTTATTCTTAATTTGATATTCACAAGAAAATCATAACTGAGAACGTTTTTAAATCACAAATTCCTAAACATTGACATCATATAAGAAACAAAAAGTTTTTACCGTTTGGTTGTTCCAAGTTCACAAATAGGCACAACCATCGCAAAACTAAACTGAAAAAAATAATGAAACCAAAACATTGTGTGGACAAGTCTACACGACAAAGATGTGCATCTTTAAGTGTTCCAAGATTAAATTCCACTTCAAACAAATGGACACATTAAAGCAAAAGATCATGATAGATTGTTTCTAAAGAAAAATAGCAGTTCTGCTCCTTTAATCTGCAATTTAATTAGTTAATTTAAAATGATTTAAAAATATCAAACATTCATCCATGTATATAAATAAAAAAATTTGTAAGCTTACCATACATTGATCAATCAAATGAATATTCAATAAGGTCAGTTTTAAACTTGGTTGAAGGAACAACCTGCAACAAGAATAACAAATTAAACCATAACATTCACTCATACAAGTTAAAAAAGCTGAATATTCAATTCTATATTTTACTTGTTGTTTCTTCTTGATACCTAGATGAGATCTTACCTAATCCGCACCACATGTCAAGAACTGAACCGTTTCAGGATTCAAAGAACAATGATGTGTGTCAATAATCCTACCTCCAACACTGAAAGCAGATTCAAAAGCCACTGAAGTGATAGGAATTGCAAGAACATCACACGCCATTATTGATAAAATTTGATATTTATTACTATTGGCCCTCCACCATTTCAATACATCGAAAGGAGGATCAATTTCTTCATTGTGAAAAACTACCCATCCTCCAAATATACATCCAACTCAGACTTTGTAGTTTCAAAATTATCAACGCTTCTTGATTGCTTACTTATCATTGAAAATCCCCGACCTTGTGCTTTTTCTAGTGGTGGCTTAGAGCTGCCTACATTTAGTGTTTTTGTAGCACTACCTTACGCTATCTTTGCAGTTTTTGCCTTATTCATCTTAACATATTTATAAAATAAAGCACACAGACAATTTGTAACCTCATTCTCAGATATCATTCTCTCTGATGGTGGACAACACTCGTAAGCAAATAAAAAAACTTTCAGCTTTAACCTAGGATCCAAAATAGATGCAACAACCAGCAACACATTATTCTGACTCCAATATCAAATTTTTGTTTCATTTTATCAACCATCCCTTTGAACAAATTATCATATCTATTAGAAGCACTATCCAACAAATTTTGCAAATAAACAAAAGCTACATGCGACCTTAGGAATAGGCCTGCTCACTTTACTCTTTTGAGAAACCTTCTCAGAGTTGTGAGTGTGGTTACTCTGAGTATTCCTATTAGTTCAAGGAGGGACCCACACCTTTTTCAAAGTTGTTACTTCATCAACTAACTCATTATTTGCTTAATGAGCTTGCTGTTATAACCATCATGGTACCCAGCCTTTTTCATAAGGTATAAGATGTCAAGCGACATAGAGGAATTATAGTCCTCTAGTTCATCACACCTCCTCTGGAGTACTTTGATGTACTTGGCTGAATTCTTAGTCATCTTAAAAACATTATAAAGTACTTTATCAAGTTCAAATGTTGATAAAGGGGGTTCAGAATTTACCTCAGCTTGCTTTCCCTTGTCTTTTCTCCTATTAGTTAATTGGTTAGCAGCGGAAGTAGTTGGTTGTTCAGCTGAAGCAAACTTCTCACAGGGTTGATCATCAATAGCCACAATACAAACATTGGCTGAGTCTTGTGGCTCTTCATCAGAAGAAGAAGACTCTTGGTCAGAGTCACTCCAGGTAGCAGAAAATTACTTCTTATCCCTCTTCTTCTTGAATCTTTCCTTCTTTACTTTGGGATAGCTGAACTGGATATGGCCCTTCTCACCGCATTCAAAACATTTAATATTCTTGCTATGCTCTTTGTGCGATCTCTCATCAGCACCCTTCTTGTACTGGTTAGGCTTCCTATTATTGAACTTGTGATAATTCCCATCTTTCTTCAGAAACCTCTTAAAGTTCCTAGTGATCAGCACCATCTGTTCCTTCATCTCTTCTAGATATTCTTCCTCACAAGAATCATCAACTTTTAAAACTATAGCTCTACTACTGCTTTCTTTCTCCTTACGCTTGAACCTCTTTGACCCATCTTCATACTACTTTAGAGACATCTCATGAGTCAGCAGAGTTCCAATGAGCTCATCAAACTTATAAGTTTTGAGATCATGAGCTTCCTCTATAACACTCTTCTTAGATTCCTCTCAGTTGTGAGACTTCTTAAGATTTTCTTACTAGTTTCTTCCTCAGTGAAGCTCTTCCCCAATCTTTTCAGCTCATTGATGATGTTCATGAATCGTGTGTTCATGTTGGAAATCCCTTCCTTGGGTTGCAGCTAGAACATCTCACATTTCCTTATCAAGATGTTGATCTTAGACTCTTTGACTTTGTCTGTCCCTTCATAAGTCACCTCCAACTTCTTTCAGATCTCCTGAGCAGTCTCACAACCTGAGATTCTGTTGAAATCAGTTGCATTAAGAGCACAGTGAAGATAGTCGATTGCAACAACATTCTCCTTTAGTCTGATCAGATCATGATTGTCCCATTCATGTGGATATTTCTCAACCTCTACTCCACTCTTCACAATAGAGGTAATATACGGGCCATCATTAATGGTTAACTAGGCAAACATACTTTAAGATCGAATGAAATTCTTCATCATGTTCTTCCAGTAAGTGTAGTGCTCTTCATTGAACATTGGAGGCCTGATAATAGACATTCCTTCAGGAAGAATGTAAGGCTGAGCTCTTCCACTTGCTTCTCCTCCATTATATGCCACGGTCTTTGTCTTAAGATTGTTAGATCTTTAAAAATGAGAACTTGCTCTGATATCACTTGTTGGTCCTTATGTGTATAACTCAATGAGTCAGAGGGGGGTGAATGACTCGCTTGGTTAAAGCAACAAACTTTTTCGCGATTAAACAAACTCCGCATGAGTAGGTCAGCTGGGTGATTGGAAACAGTGAAAACTTCAACAGATAAAGTAAAGAACACAGAGATTTATACTGGTTCAGTAACTTGTTCCTACCTCCAGTCCCAAGAGAGTCCACTAATCTCAACTCCTTTACCCTAGGCGGAGAAGCCTTTAAGAGAGTCCACTAATCTCAACTCCTTTACCCTAGGCGGAGAAGTCTTTCACAAAAGTTTCCAACTACAGAAAGTACCCTCCAAATTGTAATCGCGCACTCACTGACTAGAATACCTTCTTCTATCAGTAACTCAAAAGAGTTCAACAAAGATCCGGATTCAACTTATAGTTACGTTGATCCAGTTATAAAATATCAGATTTACAATTCAAATGATCTATTCTATAAGAAACAAAAAGTTCTCTCTACGTCTTACCATTATTATGGTACTTTAAAAAAGAAAACCTTTTTTAGGTCTTGGATATTACTATACACCGACATGAAACTTACATTTTTCCATCATGTAGTATTATGATTTTTTAAGGTTAAAATTTGGTAAAGTTATATAATTTAATATCAATGTCAACTATCTATTAAATTTAAATTGTTAAAATTTAATGTATTGTGAATCCTGTACATTTAAATTTTAAACTTTATAATCAAGTTAACTTTAGAAAATTCAAAATTATAATTCTTATAAAAATAATATTTTTCCTTGTTACAAAAATTCAATGTAGTGTCATACTCTCCAACTCCCTTTTTTAGCTAATAATTATGGCTAGTGCATCAACTTTATCTTACTAACATAATGATTTAAAACTTAAAAATTCGACATAAAATTATATGAACTTTATACTTTGATAGCATAATGATACATATTACCGTTGACCAAATCAAATTATACAGCTTTGACCTAACCTTTTTCCAGGTCATCGTCTCCGCTCACTTTCAATTTGTTTTTTTTTCCAAAGGTACCCTTTCCTCTTCATTGTTCCTTCTAACACCCAAAATACGTTTTGGATTCTACAAATAAGATGAAAATCTCAGGAAAAAAACAAATTAGTATTTAAATTCCTTCAATGGCTGCATCACCATAAGTCATCATTCCGTGAATGGCTCCCACTTCACCATTTTCTCATTTTCAACTCTTTCATTTTCCATATAGTATTTTGTGACCATTAAGCCTTTCATTCTTTCAACATATTCTTCATTTATTTCTTACAAAAAAAAAAAAAAAAAGTAGGATAGAAATGCTGCCGAAAAGTTCCCTTTTACTTTTGTTGTTCTATACCGTATTTGCTTCTTACTTTTCTCTCAAATTTGAATATGTGTTGTTAATTAGATTTTGTGTCCACATGAGCTCAAATGTTCCCTGTAGAAGCCATATAATAGAAAATGAAGATTGATTGGGTTTGAAGGATGAAAAATCAGTCCACAAACTAGAAATACATTGGAGCAAAGGCTGGGTTCCTCGGATATTTCCGGCATTGGAGGCATGCCCGGTCCTGATAATTTAGTGATCCTTAAAAAATTGATATTAAAAGTAGTAAAATGGGGCTCTCAATAAAAAAAATAATGCAAAAAATACTTACTTTTATAAAATATAAGAAATGAACCATTGGCCTTTCACAACTTTAATAAATGCTCTACCAATTGTTCTAACATTAATTATTGTTTATATTTATCCATTATTTAATAAAAACTAAATCTTTAAATGAAAAAATATTTTTGGACCCCTTATCGACGGTTGCACCCGTCGCCCAACCCTAGAGTCGGGCCTGATTGAAGGCTGCTTGCTCAATAACATTGATGATGGAGGCTTCTAATGAGGGGTTAGGAGAGACTAGCAAAACGCAGTTGGAGATGAAAGACGACAATAGCTTAGGGTGAAGATTGGAAGATATGGAACATGGGAGAAAGTAGGATAATGGGTTTAAGGGTAAGTAGGAAAGGATAAAATAGATTTTTTTAAAATTCATAAATTGAGCTATTTCAACGGAATTTTTAAGTGGTCAAAAGGTGATTTCAATGGTTAAAGGTATTAATCTACCAAACTATAAAGTTCATACATTTTTATGTCGAATTTTAAAATTCATGTATTATTATATTACTAAAAACAAAGTTAATGTATCATTTATGATTAACAGCCTCTATTTTTTTTAAGAAAAGTTGTATTAAAGCATAGTCATCAAAACAAATCTCTACCTATACAATGTAATGGCGAAATACATCATTTGCCTCTTGAACTTGGTAACAAAAGTCTTATACTATCCTAAACTTTTAAAAATTACAACTAGCCTCTTGAATTTGGTAAAAGTGCATCAGTTTCCCCCATTGCCATGTATATCACCTCCTGATTGGAGAAAGAAAAATCAGAAAAATGACATCTTTGAAAAGTCAAATCAATCAAAAGCCGATACATGGCATGGCATTGGGGGATTGGTGGCACTTTTACCAAATTGGACTAATTAAAACTTTTAAAAATTCAGACTGATATCTAACTTTTCGTGTTAAGTTTAGAGGGTGTTAATGTATTTAACCTTTTCGTTGTCATTTTGTTCATAGGCAATGCCATTTAATTTTATCTTAAGGTAATTGATGGAGACATGACATTTAAGTTTAAATTAAAGCTAACAATCATATCACACTCAACCTTCTTATAATTATATATATATTTTTAATATGATAAAATTACTTTCAATATATCTATCCAACACTAAAACGTTAAATTGTGGTTATAATAATTAGTTAGTACTTTTAGGGTGCATTTGGTTCATATAAGGAAACGGAAAGGGAATCAGGAAATGGAGTGGAAAGGAAAGGAATGGAATAGGCTTTGATTGTCTTATGTGTTTGGTTACAATCCGAAAAGGGAATCCAATTTCATGTATTCATTTTGGTATTGTTGATTTAAAGTGATCAAAACTGAACTGAAACAGCTGCAAAACCCAAATCAACCATAAATTTCCAAT
This sequence comes from Euphorbia pulcherrima, assembly GCA_947683365.1. NCBI lineage: Eukaryota > Viridiplantae > Streptophyta > Magnoliopsida > Malpighiales > Euphorbiaceae > Euphorbia > Euphorbia pulcherrima. Next base: position 19,041,163 of record CANTUS010000002.1, read on the forward strand.
TTAACAACCTTAAAGCTTAAATCTATTTGATAAATTCATTCGAAAGTTTATTTTATAATCCATTGGCAATAGATTCCACAAACAGGTTGAATGAAATTTGAAACCAAAAAACGAAATTGTTGGTCAGAGGCATAATCGATGGCCTGAAACTAGACAAAAGCTAAGGGAAAGGAAAAATTCAAATGAGTTTTGCAGATAAATTCACATCTTTCTTGTTTTCGAAGATCAATTTTAATTTAAGATGTAAAACTAAATGAAGCTGACGGTGGTTATGGCGACGGTGAGGCACAGGTGGTGAGATGAGGCTGGTGATGCTGGTGGAGATGACGACGGCAGCAACAATAACAATCGTGAAGGTGTTGGTGGTGGCTGCTAGTTTGATAGTAACGAGAGATAGAATATGCAAGGCATGATAAATTAGGGAAAGGGAATACAAAACCCTGGTCCAGATGGGGTAATGGGTTAGAGGCTTCTGGGGTAATGTAAAAAAAAGTTAGGCAAAATAAATTTGATTCCCTAGTCTAAATAAACAACAACAAAGGGAATGATAAATTTTTATTCTCTTTACCTTTCTTGAAAACCCCAAACAAAATGCCCCCTAGTTTTTTGCTAGGGGTTTGTCCACAAATATTGCTCGGATTTGTATTTCCATTTTGTTAGAGTTTCTTACATTTCTAGTGCTTTGAGATGTTACATTTTTTATTTTGAAGCCTGTTGAACCTAGGACAGGCTAGAGTGACTCAGTGGATGACTGAGTAGTGCTTAAATTTTTGATCATATCAATTAAGTTAAGTTTGAGTTAATTAAATCAATAGTGATGTCAAAATAAATAGTCTATAGTTTTATGTGAGTAATTGAATTCGAGAGTATAATTTCAAGTCTCTGCTGACCTAGCTATTTAGTGTTAACTTTGAGTTGTTTTGGGCTGAGCTGTGTACTTAGTTCGCTGACTAAGCACTGTTCTCTTAGTGCTCGATATTTAGATTGTGTTTCAGCTGTGTTAATTATTCATTCATTTCACTGAGTTACTTTTGTTTCCAAGTGCGCTGACCATTCCATTTAAGGAAAAATGGAATCTTGCTTTTTATCCTGCTACTTTTACAGACATTAATGAAAGACCTCATACAAAAGACAAAAGGAATTGATGACGCGACAAAGACAAAAATCCTAGAGCTGGTAAAGACAAATTTTATCAGGAGAAAAGCTGCGAGGAGACAAAGTCAATTTGGATTGAAGCAGCGCGTATCTCCTACAAATATGTGACTCTACAAGTTTGTCAGATTACCAGAAGAAATGGGAAGATGACATGTAGCAAGTCCGCGCAAGTTCTCTCTAATGGATTTCCTGCATCAAATGACTAAGGTTCAAATTTGAAGCTCTGATTCAATCTGTCTCTTAACGGATTGATTTCTATCTCACAATGGTGTGATTCTATCTCCCAACGGTTTCATTTAAAGAAGCAATGGGTGGATGGCTGATCTGTCAATTGCAAAAGATGCCAAGGCAAGTTCAAAGGCTACATTCTTGATTTCAACTATAAAAGAAGTAATAAGGAAAGCATTAGAACTTGGTGGATACACCTGAATTTCTAAGAAGCTAAATATCTGTCAAATTCCAAGCTTTAAAGAAATTCAATCAAGAAAGCACTAATCAATGAGAATCTGCTTTATAATAAGAGAGAATAGAATAGATCAATAGAACTGTAATATTTGATTATTGTAACTGGATCAACATTTGTATAAGTTGGATCCAGCTCTTAGAACTCTATTGAGTTACTGGTAGAAGAGGATATTCTACTCAGCGGGTGAGTGATTACAGTGAGGAGGGTACTTAGTTGTAATTGGGACACTCTATGAAAGGCTTCTCCACCTAGGATAAAGGAGTTGAGATTAGTGGATTAAAGCTAAGACACTTTATTGGGACTGGATGTAAGCATAGGTTGTCGAATCAGTATAAAATCTTTGTGTTCTTTACTTTGTGTTGAAGTTTTACTCAGTTTCTATTCAGCCTGCTGACTTACTCAGCAATGATTCCTTAATTGCGAAAAAGTTACCAGTTTTAATCTAGCGAGTCATTCACCCCCTTCTAACTCACTAAGTGTACGTATAGGGACCAACAAGTGGTATCAGAGCTAGTTCTCATTCTAAAGATCTTACAATCTTGAGATAAAGGCTATGGCGTACAAAGGAGGAGAATCCAGTGGAAAGGCTCAAGCATACATTCTTCCTGAAGGAATATCAGTCACTAGGCCTCCCATATTTAATGGAGAGCACTACACTTACTGGAAAATAGGATGAAGAACTTCATCTAGTCTCAAAGCATGTTTGCATGATTGGCTATTATTGAAGGTCCATTTGTTCCATCCATTGTAAAGACTGGAGTAAGAGTTGATAAGTACTCTGATGAATGGGACAATCAAGACTTGATCAGACTTAAAGAAAATGCATCTGCTATCAACTATCTTTACTGTGCTCTTGATGCTATTGAGTTCAATCGAGTATCTGAATGTGAAGCTGCTAAAGAGATCTTGAAGAAGTTGGAAGTAACCTATGAAGGAACTGACAAGGTTAAGGAGTCTAAGATTAATATTCTCATAAAGGATTATGAAATTTTTCATATGCAACCTAAGGAGGACATCTCTAACATGAACACTAGATTCATGAACATTGTTGATGAATTTAAGAGACTTTGCAAGAACTTCACAGAAAAGGAGACTATCAAGAAGATTTTGAGAAGTTTGACATAAGAATGGGATACAAAGAAGAGTGCTATTGAAGAAGCTCATGATTTGAAGACTTACAAGTTTGATGAGTTTATGGGAGCTTTGTTGACTCATGAGATGTCACTTAAACAATATGAGGATTAGTCTAAGAAGTTCAACCACAAGGAGAGAGAAAGCTCAAGTAGAGTTATTATTCTAAAAGCTAATGATTCCTTAGAAGAAGAATATCCAGAGGAGAGAAAGGAAGAGATAGCTTTGATGACCAAGAACTTCAGAAGATTCCTGAAGAAAGATCAAAATTTTCACAGGTTCAAGAACCTTAGCTAGTATAAGAAAGGTGCTGATGAAATACCACGTAAAGAGTATAGCAAAGATATCAAAATCTTTTGTGAGAAGGGGCATATTCAGTCCAGTTGTCCTAAAGCCATGAAGGACAAGTTCAAGAAGAAGAGAGATAAGAAGGCTTTTGCTGCAACATAGAGTGACTCTGAGCAATAGTCATCTTCTTCTAATGAGGAGCCACAAGACTCTATAAATGTATGTCTTATGGCCATTGATGACCAGCCTAGTGGAAATGTAGTGTCAGCTGACCAACCAATAACTTCCACTACTAACCAGTCAGCTGATAGGAGAAAAGACAAAGGAAAACATTCTAAGGTAAATTTTGAACCCCCTTTATCATTGAATGAACTTGCTGTATTACTTAATGATGTTATTAACATGAATAAGTAGTCATCCAAGTACATTAAAGTACTCCAGAGGAGGTGTGATGATCTAGAGGACTGTAACTCCTCTACCTCACTTGACATCTTATACCTTATGGAAAAAGCTGAGTACCATGATAGATATAACAGCAAGCTCATTAAGCAAATAAATGAGTTAGTTGCTGAATTAACAGCTTTGAAAAAGGTGTGGGTCCATCCTCAACCAAACATGAATACTCAGAGTAACCAAACTCACCACTCTAAGAAGGTTTCTCAGAATAGTAAAGTGAGAAGGCCTAATCCTAAGGCCACATGTAATTTTTATAGTAAATCAGGACATGCAACTATCATGTGTAGACAAAAAATTGGTTACTATGATGAGCATGGCTGATCTAGGATTACCACCACCACCAAGGGAGGACTCAACCAACGAAAGGCATGGGTACCTAAGAAAACTTAATTATTTTACAGGTGAGCCTAAGATCCACTGAAGATATCAGAATATGGTATTTGGATAGTGGATGCTCGAGGCATATGACAGGTGATGAAACCCAATTTATCACATTGGAGCGAAAGAAGAATGGAAGTGTCAGTTTTGGAGACAACCAAGAGGGAAAGATCGTTGGCAATAGCACTGTAGGAGTCAAGCCTTCAATTTAAAATGTGTCTCTATTGAAAGGCCTAAAGTTTAACTCGCTAACTGTTGCACAGCTGTGTGACAAAGTCAGGAAAGTGATTTTTGACTTAGCGGGCTGCTCAGTCATAGATGGTAACTCTGACCAAACTATTCTTTATGCTCATAGAATTAATAATGTTTATATAATTGATTTATCCCTTGGCTCCATTGATATATGCTTTGTTTCTAAGGAGGAAAACTCATGGTTATGGCACAGAAGGTTAGGACATATCAATATGACCAATCTGTCTAAATTATCCAGAAATGAACTTGTTGAGGGTTTTCCCAATCTAGCCTTTGAAAAAGATAGACTTTGCTCAGCATGCTAACTTGGGAAATAATTTAGGAAGACCTTTAAATCATTAGCTGATATATATTCTTCTCATCCTCTTGATCTTCTACACATGGATTTGTTTGGGCCAGTATTGCTAACAACTCTAGGTGGAATGAAATACACCCTTGTAATTGTAGATGATCTGACTAGGTTCACTTGGATTGTCTTACTTGCAAGCAAAGATCATAAATTTGAATCATTCTCTAGCTTAGCTACCCGGATCATGAATAAAAAATACCTTAAAATTAATAGAATCTGCAGTGACCATGAAAGAGTATTCGAAAATAAGTAGTTTGAGGAATTTTATTTAAAGCATGGTATTGACTATAATTTTTCTACCCCTGACACACCTCACCAGAATAGGGTTTTTGAGAGAAAGAATCACACTATTGTGGAGATGGGTTGTTCTATGCTGAGTGATAACAACCTACCAAAGTATTTTTGGGGAGAAGCTGTTAACACAGCTTGTTATATTCTAAACAAGATTTTAATTCGCACAGTTTTGAGCAAAACTCATTTTGAACTTTGGAAGGGGCGCAAGCCTAAGGTTGGTCATCTCAAGGCCTTTGGTTGTAGATGCTTTATATTAAATACTAAAGACCAATTGGTTAAATTTGATCCTAAGGCTGATGAAGGAATCTTTCTAGGTTACTTAACACACAGTAGGGCATACAGAGTGCATGTGAAGAGAACTAGCACTTTAAAAGAGTCCATGCATGTAGATTTTGATGAAACTAACAATACAGGCAGAGAAGCCAGTGATGATGAAAAGGAACAAGATTAAGTCAACAAATCAGTCAGTCAGCCAATTGTAATTCCTGATCCAATTCCAGAAAAAGAAGATCATGAAGTTGACTTGGACAATTCCATCAACTTTGGTGATAATAATAATGCTCAACCAATGACAGTAGCTTAGAGAGCTAATCCTGATCAACCAAAGGAAGTCAGTGAAAGAAGAGATCACCTAGTTAAGAAGATCCTTGATAGTGTGCAAAATCTAGTGCTGACCAGAGGTCACCTGAATAGAATGATGAGCCACTCAGCTTTTATCTCATTGATTGAACCCAAAAAGTTTGAAGATGCTGAGTTTGATGACAACTATATGATTGTAATGCAAGAAGAGCTAGACCAATTCAGAAGAAATAAAGTTTGGGATTTGGTGGAAAAACCCAGAGGCAAGTCAATCATTGACACCAAATGGGTTTTCAAGAACAAGCTAGATGAAGCTGGTAATGTTGTCATAAACAAGGCCAGACTTGTTGCTCAAGGCTATAATCAACAAGAAGGCATTGACTATAGTGAAACCTTTACACCAGTAGAAAGACTTGAGGCTAAGAATTCTCTATGCTTTTGCATCTCATATGAACTTCAAGTTGTTTCAAATGGATATCCAGGGTGCATTTCTTAATGGTTAATCCAAGAACAAGTCTATGTCAGATAGCCCCTAGGCTTTGAAGATCCAAAGTATCCAGATCATGTCTTCAAGTTGAAGAAGGCTCTTTATGGATTGAAGCAAGCTCTAAGAGCTTGGTATGAAAGACTAACTAACTTTTTACTCACCAAAGGTTATGCCAGAGGGAAGGTAGATACAACCCTTTTCATCAAAAGAAAGCATCAAGATGTGTTGCTAATCCAAATCTATGTTGATGATATCATTTTTGGAGCAACTGATGAAAATCTATACAAAGAGTTCAGCCAGCAAATGAAGAAAGAGTTTGAAATGTCAATGATGAGAGAGCTTAATTTCTTTCTTGGTCTACAAATCAAGCAAGGTGATGATGGAATTTTCATCAGTCAAGCAAAGTATGCTAAGGAAGTAATCAAGAAGTTTGACATGGATAAAGTAAAGCCAATGTCAACACCTATAGCTACTAATACTATTCTGAGTAAAGATGAAGAAGCTAAACCTGTACAGAGTAAGCTCGACAGAGGTATCATTGGTTCTCTAATTTACTTAACTGCTAGTAGGCCTGACATTCAATATGTTGTTATGTTATTATGCTAGATATCAAGCTGACCCCATAGAATCTCACTTAGCTGATGTTACGAGAATTCTCTAGGCTCTATTGATGTAGGTTTATAGTATCCAAGTAATGCAGATTTCACTCTAAAAGGATACATTGATGCTAAATATGGAAGAGACAAACTAGAAAGGAAAAGCACCATTGGAGGATGTCATTTCCTTGGTGATTATCTAGTAATATGGTATAGCAAAAAGTAAACTTCTATGGCGCTGAGTATATGGCTGCAGGAAGTTATTAGCATAATTACTATATATTAAGCAGCAATTGGAAGACTATGGTATAAAGTCTAAGTGCCTTGAATGTGTGACAACAAGAGTGCAATTGACCTATCCAAAAATCCAATTCAACATAGCAGGATGAAGCATGTCAATATTAGACATCACTTCATAAGGGATCACGGGCTAAAGGGAGAATTGAAGTTAACTTATATCCCTCTAAAGAATAGCGAGTTGACATATTCACAAAGCCCATTGGAAATGATCAATTTAACACTTTGAGATAATTAATTGGAATATCCAATCCAATTTGAAGAAATATGTTTCCCGGCTGATATATTCTGGATCTGACATATTTTCCACTATGAGCACCTGCAAATCAAATATGAGCGAACAACGTTTTATGCGGTGGTTGTGGGGCCGGGCCGGGCCGGTGGGCCGACCTCTTTAAAGTGATGGGGGATGCGAGTGATGTGGTTGGAAAATGGTTTTGCACATTTTAATGCTCAAAAGATACGAGATCGAAATCTCGTACTTAAAATAGAGTCGCCACCCGGTTCAGCTCAACTGGGAAATTTTTGGTACGATTTTCCCACCGGATGGTTGGACCATACCTTAAGTAGAGATTCCAAGTTTGGATGATGTTATCTATTTTTCATTAGGCCAAGTTAATATACTTCATTCTTTCTTAATCGATTTAATCAATCCTATTTATTTGTATTTTCAGTTATTTTGTTATTTTCGCGTTTATCAAGCAATTGAAGCGATGGCTAAAATATTTACAGCCATTCAAAAATAAGTGCGAAAAATAAAATTATTACAAGGCTTCTAAATCTTATACACTTTTTATGCGATAAATAAAATACCCAAAGGCTCAATATACATCTACCTGCAGAAAGATGGTTAGTACACATATGGCATGTCGTTCGAGACATCTCACGAATTATGTACAGTTAGCAAACCGAACGAGACCTGAGTTAGCGTGAATATGGCACATTTTATTTATAGTATTATAAAGCCCGGTTGAATGGCTAAAATGAGATTTGAACGGCGTTTGCGGGGAAATTTTTAATTTTAACCAAATTTTAGATTCGATCGCTGTTTTAGCCTGATTATTAGTGAAAGTACCACATGTTATGGGGTGGGGTTTGTTTTCAGAAGGTTTTAGACCTCTATCGTAACACTATGTGTCTTGGTTTTAGAAAATAAACTAAGTCGGAAATAAATGAAATGAAAACAGCTGTCCAGAAAGTCATGCCGCCGAAGACATGGGTGATGTCGCAGGTGACATGGATGATGTCGCAGGTGACATGGATGATGTCGCCGGCGATATCATTGGCTGATGTCGCTGGTGGCATGGATGATACCGCCGACGATGTCATTGATGTCGCTGGTGATATCATTGATGTCGCTGGTGACATCAATATATAGGCAGGCTATATGGCTTTCTGGGTACCATAAAGAAAGGGTCCTACAAGAAAGTGAGGTCTCTGGGGAATGTGATGCCACCGACAGTATCAGTGATGTCTCTAGCAACATGGATGATACCGCCGACGACATCACATGTCTCCGGCGACCTCAATTTCTTACAGCAGCAGTGGGAAGCAGTAAAAAATGACCAAAAACCCAGAAATGAACACAAATCAACAAGAATCAACACAAATCAGTAATATCAATGCCAAAGAGCTATAAGACTCAGAATTTTTACCTCAAGGGCGTGAATACACTTCTTCGTGAACAAAAAAAATGCTTCCGGGGAGCTTGTATCAATGATTTTGTAGTAAATTTAAGCATTTAAGGTCTCTAAATCCTATCAAGTTGATTTTGACTTAAAGACCCACTGATTTTAAGCTCACAATCAGAGAGTTCAAAGAAGAAAAATCAGGAAAAATGGATTAGAATCCTTTTTCCTACCTTATCTAATTCTTATCTCACTAAAATCTATTCTCTCTCAATTTTGGCCTTCTTTTTTCTAATTACAGCCTCTCAATTTCCCAATTTCAGCTCCCCCCTTTTTTAATTGCAGTTCCCCAATTTCCACATTTCAGCTTCTCTTGTCCAATTTCAGCCTAAGGTGTGTTTTATAGGCAAATTGGGGTGGTTTTTGAGACATTTTTGACCAATTCTGCCGAAAGTGATCGAAAGGCTGTCTGTGTAGGGGCCCGTTTTAGGCCATCCCGTCGGCGGCATGGCTGATGCCGCCGGCAAACCGACAGCCAGCGGGCTTAGGAGCCTAAAAAGTTGTGAAAAGTAGTCAAAAGTGGGTCAAAAGACATCTTTTTAAATTTTAATTATATTTTAATGGGTCTTTTTAATTTGGGTGTAAATCATCGGTTCAAGCTCCTATCAGGCGCGCTATTTGGCCACGCTGAACTGGTTTCTACCAAGTATAAAATTCACAGGGAATATTTTATTGGTAATAAAAATTCTAAAGAGAACTTTTATTTTGAGGTATTAATATCGGGTACATGTCATCATCATCTCGCGAGAGGGACTGTAAAATCCCGTGCTCACATCAGGTTAACTATTTCTTCTTTGCGCTTGAATTTTGGACACGTCATTAAAATTATCACCAGTTTCCTTTCAAAATTGAACTTGATTGAAACGGTTGTAAGTTTAAAAACGATCCACATTCAACCGTTTATACTCCATAATTTATGTCATCATTAATTTTATGGTAATCGTTGATCAATCTCACCGTTCAAATATGATCACTGTATGTGAATCAACATGTAGCTTTGCAAGCTTTACTTGAAGAGTTTTTGCTATTTAAGGAGAGACAAAGAAGAAAGAAAGTTTACTTTTATCAATTTTCTTCTGAAAACTTCCTCTTAAATCCCTAAATTCTCTAATCTTTATTCAAAGCTATTGCAATGGAAAGCTCTTCAGGACAATCAACCAGACCTAATTCTCAAGAACCTTTATTTGTCAGAAAAAAGGAGGACAACTCTTGGGTTACCACGCAAGATCATTTAGCGTAATTTGCTATAAGTCACAAAGAAATTGAAGAAGTGCTCATTCCTGCTGGAACTGCCTACTCTCCAACTGAATGGTATACAAAGGAAGAAATTAAAGTTGATAATCTTGTTAAAGTAGACATGCTCAGTTTCTCTAGTGATGATCATTACAGGAAGTGGACTCGTTAGCATCACCTTAGAGGATTCTTTGAACTCCCTAGTGGATGCTATGAGCAAATCGTGAAGAGATTCTTCCATGGCATTCATATGGTCGAGGGCTTTATAGATGTGTTTATGAAAACTATGATGGAAGAAAGGTGTATATAACTCCCAAGCTCATTGCTAATCTTCTGGGAATGAGGCTAAGAGGGCTAAGAATGAGCAGTTGAAGATGAAGAGTTTGTAGGTATCCGAGTCGACTATAAAGTTCCCGTCGACTACAAAGTTGGAGAACTTACAGCTTCAATGTTTTCAAAAACAGGCAAGAAAGCCCATGAGTTGGTAACTAAGGTTTTACTACCAAAAATTGCCTCTAATGGTAGCTACTCTAAGTTTGAAAGAGTGTTCGTTTATGCTATTACAGAAGGCATAAGCATAAATTGGCCATTGGCCATTCTCCACAGATTTCTAAATATATCAAAGCACATGGTGTATGGGCATTTGGTGATGGAAATTTACAGGGCTTATGAGCTAGATCTAGAAGGTTGGGAACTCAAGAACAATGTCGAGTACAAGGTAATTAAGTCTAGAGTACTCACTAATGCTCATTTCCATAATCTGCGCTGTGAGGATAAGTCCAAGCCTGGAAGGTACATAAGGCTCAAGAAGGGAGAAGTCAGAGTAAAGGACCCAAAGGCTACTATATAGTTGAAGCCTATTGATTCTAAGGATGAGGATCGAACTCTTGAAGCATTTATAGCTAAGGAACTGGAGAGAATCACTAAGCTCAAGGAGCAGAAAGGAGGAAAAACTGAGGCAAGAAAGGAAGAAAAGAAGGAAGTCAGGAGAGACTCCAAGAAGGAAGGAAGGAAGGAGAGCAAGCTCAGCCAGCTCTCACCCAGTGGATGTCCCTATTCCCAAAAAGTCAAGATTTTTAAAGGGATAAAAGCTGTGAGTTTTAGCCAGTTAACTGCCAAGGAAATGGAGGAGGAAAAGATTGTTAAAGCTGAATTGAAAGAAGATGTTCCTTTGGCCAGGTATAGAAAAAGGAAAGTAGATGATGGTGATCTCGACTTAGAGAAGGCTGAAGGACAGGTAACTTTATCAGAACTTATGCCTGTAGTTGGTCAGCCAGGGAAGAAGTTTGTGGATAAGAAGCTATCTGGTGTAGTCTAGAATCTAGATGAGGCTGAAAAGGTGAAAGTTGCTGAGGCAGAAAGGATTAAAAAGAGGCAAGAAGAACTTGAAGAAGAGATGAGGAAAAGATCTAAGGAATCAAGTGCTAAGGCCAAAGCTGACCTAGTAGCAACTTATGAGAAGGCAACATCTAATTTGCCTGAGAAAACAATTTCTAAGGCTATTAATGAAATGATTGGTACCTTGGATGGAAGTGAAAGTAAAGAAGAGCAGGGAGAGGATGAAGAAACTGAGATTATCAACTCAGCTGAATTTACAGTTGGGGATCAAGAAGAAGAAGACCAGCTGGTTGTTGATCTGACTGCTAAGGAGGCTAAAGAAGGGGGAAGAGAGAAAAGGAGGAGAATTTTTAAAAAGACGAAGGTAATTATTAATGAAGATGGGGGTGATTTGGAGGATAAGGAAGAAGATGTTGTGGTAGTTGAGCAAGGAGCTTAGCTGGCTGAGCTTTCATCTATAGCTCAGGCTAGTGAGCAAATTGTTGAAGGTGTTGAAGAGAAGCAGCCAAAAGAACCATTTCTTTTCCCAAGCTGTTCTACTCAACCAACCCTTTCACCAACACCCATCTCTATACAACCACTAACCACTCCTGAAATTCAAACACCATCCACTTCACATTCTGACAACCCAAACACCTCCACTTCTAGCCATATAGCTAACCCAAACATCATCCCAATGCTTTCCCCAGTTGGGTCTCCTATTCATGAATCACTTTTGCTATAAGGGCCAACCCCTAAGGGTTCAACCATTGAGGAGATCCACACTAAACAACCATAACCATAACAAACTCAACCCCAGCTTAATCCATCTACTGAACTGTTTGTAGAGATAAAGAGGATTGAAAGGGAGAAATTTCCAACACTTAGGATAGTGGAAGAGATTGATGCTGAGATAGCTAAATTATTACTGTCTGAGGATGTGTTGAGGAGACTTGTCCTGGCTGGTGAGCCAGTGCAAGGATTTATGAGGGCAGTGGAGGAAATGAAGGAGCATATGAAGTTTGTGCCTACTTCATTCTCTTTGGTAAAAGCAATTGTATCACATATGTTGCCTTTTCTTAATATTGCAGGTAGGAAGGCTGATTATTTAAAGCTAGAAGTCTCTAAGCTCAAGAATAGGATGGAGAAGATTTATAAGAGCAATAACTGAGTTATCAATGAAGAGAGAGATTTTAGAAACTCCTTAATTGACAAGTTCAATCCAGTGTTGCAGGGATTGCAAGCTGTGCTCAATGGATATAACACTTTGAGCAAGGAGAATGATGCAAACACAACAAAGCTAGATATATTGATCAATTATGTTGTTAAGTTGATAACTACTTTTACACAAAATAAAGACAACTCCAATGAACTTAGACGTGTGAAGGAAGAGTTATTGGAAGGAGTTAAGGCCTCGGAGAACGGAGTCATGGCTGCACTAAAGAGATTAAACATATCTGATTCACTTAACAGTGACATTGTGATGTCAGAAGCTGAACAAGAACTAACTCTACACCAAATGCTTGGTCACGTTCATGATCAAATCAATTCTGTCCATGTTAATGTCTTCAATGATGGTCAAGCTCTAAATCAGATACATGAGCAAGTGTCGTCGCACATTAGAAGCACTCTCATGTTTGAAAGGATTCTGGGTGATAATAGCCAAGCTAAAGCATTGGCCAGTCTCACCGCAGATTTCTAAGGAAGGGCTAAATGCACAATTTTGAGTCAATCAATCCTAATCTCACTCCCTAGTGGCACTCTTCTCATGTCTTAGAGACAAATACTTCATTTAGCAAACTGTCTATGAGTAGCTAGTCCAGATTTTTGCTACTGTTGATCCCTATGCATACACTCAATGAATCAGAGGTTGGGTGAATGACTCGCTCAAAGTTATTAGGAAACTTTTTCGCGATCATATGAGCTCTGCTAAGTAGGTTAGCTGGTTAAGTGAAATCTGGAAAAACTTCAAAGTAAAGAATATAGAGATTTTATATTGGTTCGACAACCTGTGCTTACATCCAGTCCCTAGAGAGTGTCTTGGCTTTAATTCACTAATCTCAACTCCTTTACTCTAGGCGGAGAAGCCTCTCACAAATTTCCCCAGTTACATTAAGTACCGTCCAAACTGTAATCGCTCACCTGCTGAGTAGAATACCCTCTTCTACTAGCAACTCAACTATTTCTAAACAAGAGCTGGAATCAAATTATAGAAATGTTGACCCAGTTACTAATGATCTGATATTACAATTCAAATGATCTAATCTATTCTTTCTTATTCGAAGCAGATTCTTCATTGAGTGGTTGCTTTCTCGTTTGAACTTCTTTAAAGCTTGTAAATTGGCATAGTTTTGCTTCTTAGAAATTCAAATGTAATCACCAAGTTCTAATGCTTGCCTTCTTGCTCCTTTTATAGATGAGATTAAGAAAGTAGCCGTTAAACTTGTCTTAGCATCTTTTCTGAAATTGACAGCTTATCTATTCACCCGTTCCTTCTTTAAATCAATCCGTTAGGAGATGAAATCACACCATTATGAGATAGAAATCAATCTGTTAGATTGAAATTCAAGCCTCAATTTGAATTCTTTGTCGTTTGATGTCAGCCTTTTATTAGAGAGAACTCTCGCTGACTTGCTACTTGTCATCTTTCCATTCCTTCTGGTAATCTGACAGTTTGCAGAGCCCCGTGATACTATATTGTTGATCTGCAGAATTTTCCAAATTGGCAAATGACTTTTTACAGCTTAAATCTGGAAGACTTTTTCATTTTCTTCATTAACCGGAGTCTTGTTAAGGCATTAATTCTTTTTATCTTTGTCTCATTAATGTCCTGCAAAAAGCAACACTAAAAGCAAATATTCCATATTTCCTTAAATGGAAAAGTTAGTACCTTTGAAAGACATAAAGTAACTTAGTAAAATGATAAATCAATATGTACAGCTGAAACGAAATCTAAATATCAAGTGCTGAGTGAATAGTATTTAGTCAGCGACTAAAGTACATACTCAGCCCAAAACAACTCAGAGTTAAACTAAACAGCTAAGTCAGCGGAGACATAAAATTCTACCCTTGAATTTAATAACCCACATGAAACCATAGACTATTTATTTTAACATCGTTATTGATTTAATTAATTCAAACTAAACTTAATTATTATGATCAAAACTTAAGCACTACTGAGACATTTAGTGAGTCAGTACAAACTCGTGCTTGGTTCAACAATCTCCCCCATTTTGATCAATGGCAATTAATTGAGCAAGAATTAAATCAATAAGATATCTAGATCAGAGTTACCTTATACTCATGCTTGATATGTCTTTATTCAGCATTTCATTTAGCTCAGATTGAATGCCAACTCCCCCATAATTCTTGATTCTTCTAAGGTTAGCATTTCTCAACACTTCTCATATTTTTCTACAAGATTAGAGATATATATATAGCAGAAAGTACAAGAAGTGAAGAAGACTTTAACTTAGAATAAAAACAACAATCTTCATAAATATAAGTAACTTGAGCACAGATAACAAAGAGTTAATCCATACTAAGTTTTACAATCAGCTCTACAGATTACACTATTTTCTATTCTACTTAGGCAAAGGTGGTCCTCAAAGATTTGCTTGCCTCTCTTCAAATGCTTGTTGATCCCATCTTGACTACTTTTCTTTGGACAGTACAATCTCCTTTTTTTCCTCTTACGAGTCTCAGTATATTGTCTTTGAATACGCTCCAGATCCTTAGACAATTCATATGAAAATTCAGTTGCCCTCTGATCTCTCTCTTTCTCCTCTTACTCATGCTTCTTGTGATCCTTCTCTCCCATTGCCATTGCATCTAAAATGACTTGGACTTAATGATAAAACAATCTCAGGGAATCCTCAAAATGCTTGAGCTTGCCATAGATGGTGGAAGAAAAGTTCTGCACTAGCAACTCATAGATCTCTTAAGAAATGGCACCCTATTCTCTGAGAAAAGCGAAGAGTCCTACCAGGTCATGGGATTGAGATTTATTGACCTGGTACTGAGCATCTAGTCCTTCCTTGGAAATTTGGGTGAGACTGCCCAAAGCCTTAGCTTGAGTGTTTTCTCTTAAGATCCACTCTAGCATGGATTGCTGTGAATGTGTGTAGACACTCGCTCATGAATCTGATCAATTACTTGACCATTGTTGATGACATTAGCATGAATAGACTTGAGTTAATCATGAATGTAACCAAGCTTATTATAAAGAGATGGTTCTTGTTCAGCGTCTGACATAACAATGTCGCTATTCAGAGCGTCAGATATATTGAGCCTCTTAAGTGCTGACAAAATTACTTCCTCAGAGTCCTTAACTCCCTTCAATACTTGATCCTTCACATTCTTCATCTCTTTAAAATAGCCTTGACTCATCTTGAATGCAGTGATCAGAGCGTTAACAACATCTATAACAGCATTTAAGCGCGATGTGTTCTCATCATTCTCCTTGTTTAGAATACTATAGCCACTCAGTATTACTTGCATTCCTTCTAACAAAGGGTTGAATTTATCGATCATTGAGTTCCTGAAATCACGTTCCTCATTCAAAACTCTGCAGTTGCTTTCAAAAATCTTCTCCATCTTCTTTTTAAGTTCAGCAACTTCCAGCTTCAAATGCTCAGCATGTCTACCTGCAATAATTAAAATAGGCAAAGTATGGGATACTATAGCCTTTACAAGAGAGAACTGGGTAGGGATAGATCTAAAATGAGCCTTCATCTCCTCAACACCTTCCAAAAATCCTTGCACTGGCTCAATATCCTTTGCAATCCTCCTCAGAACTTCCTCAGGCAGCAATGATTTGGCAATTTCAGCATCTATCTCTGCATTTATCCTCAGTCCTGCAAATTTAGCTCTCCCAAACCTCCTTATATCTCCCAATAGCTCAGCTTGGGGGTTAAATTAGGGTTGAGGTTGTGGTTGTTGTTCTTTTTGTGGTTCTGGAATCTCCTGAATTATTGGAGGACCTCTGATGAGGAGTCCTTCCAAGAGAAATGGTTTATTCTCAGGAGATCCAACTGGTGTAAGTAATGGGATGATGGCGGTTTTAGGTACTTGATCAGAGTTTGAAGTGTTGGGTTGGTTAGAGTCAGATGTGGTTGGTGTTTGGGTTTCAAGTAAAGGTTGCATGGAAATAGGTGTAGGTGAAAGGAGTGTTTCAATGGAAAGGTTAGGGAAAATGAATGGTTCTTCTTGCTTTTCCTCCTCTTTCTCTCCTTCAGCACCTTAAACAGTTTTCTCACTGACTTGGGCTAGAGTCTGCATAGTCAGCTAAGCTCCCTACTCAACTACTACTACTTAATCATCATCCTTATCCTCCAAATCTCCCTTATCCTCATTAAAGACTACCTCCTTTGCTTCCTTCGTAGTCAAATCAACCTGCTAGATTTCTTCATTGATATCAAAATCCACTGCCTCCACTACTTTAGCTTCATCACCTTCTGCTCTTCTTGGTTTTCAATACCTTCCAAAGCTCCTATCATCTCCTCCACTACTTCTAGAATAGGTTTATCAATTATACTGGCTACGGTAGTTGCAATAGCATTCTTAGTATCAACCTTAGTCTTAGCTGCAGCTTCTTCAGCTCTCATTCTTATCTCTTCTTCTAGATCTTCCTGCCTCTTCCTAATGCTCTTAGCCTCAGCTGCCTTCGACTTCTCAGCTTCCTCAACATTTTGGACTACCACAATTAGCTTCTTCACTATCAGCTTCTTCTTAGGCTGACCAGTCTTAGGCAAAGGAACTAATGTAGCTTCATGTCCTACAGCCTTTTCAATATCAAGCTGAGCTTCCTCACTATTCCTTTTCTTACTTCTGATTTGACGCATCTCCTCTCTCAACTCTTCTTTTTCTTTCTTCTATTCTTCCTTCTCTTTCTTAGTCAGCTCTCTCGGCTTCTCTTCCTTAGTTCCCCTGGTAGATCTGGTCTTTCTAGGAATAGAGGCAACTACAGGATTAGAGCTTGTTGAGCTTGCCTTCTTCACATCCTTCTTCGATTCTCTCCTGACCTCCTTCTTGCTTCCTTTCTCTTTTATCTTCTCTTCTCCTTTTTCTACTCTCAACTTTGTACTTCTCTCAAGTTCCTTAGCCACGAACTCATCAAGAGTCCGTTCTTCCTCTTAAGGCCTAATTGGTCTCATTGGCACAATAGCTTTTGGATCTTTCATTCTGACCTCTCCTTTCTTCAGCTTGATATACTTGGTATTATTTGGCTTCTCATCACATTTCAAGCCGTGAAAGTGCGCATTACTCAGAATTCTTGATTCAATCACCTTCAGTGATCTAGTTTTCTGAGCCTATCCTTCCAAGTCTAGCTTGTATGCCCTGCAAATTTCCATCATAAGATGCCCATAGACCATGTGCTTGGACACTTTCAAAAACCCGTGCACAATTTCCAGGGGCCAGTTAATGCACATCCCTTGAGTCAGACCGTATGCAAACACTCTTTCAAACTTTGAGCAGCTTCCTATAGAAGCAATCTTGGGCAGAAACACCTTTGTAATAAGCTCATGCGCCTACGTTCCTTCTTTAGTGAACATAGAGTCTATTAATTGACCTGCCTTATAGTCAGAGGGAACTTCATAATTAATGGGGATGTCCACATGCTCTTCATCCCTTATAACACACATTCTCAGCCCTCTTTCTCATATACCTAACAACCTAGCTATCAATTTGGGAGTCACATAAACTTTCATCCCCATCATAGTAGTGACAAATAATTCCTTCAAACCTTCTACCATGTGAATGCCATGGAAGAATCTCCTTACTACTTGCTCATAATAGCCACTGGGTATCTCAAAGAATCCTCTCAAATGGTGTTGATGCATCCACTTCCCAAATCGCTCATCACTAGAAAAACTGAGCATATCAACTATCATGGACTCCTCAACTATAGTTCCTTCTTTGATACACCACTTAGTTGGTATATATCCGGTTCTTGCTGGAATGAACAGATCTTCCCTCTCATTGATTTCAATCGCCATTTGCGTCGTATGATCCATATTAGTAACCCAAAAAGTATCTTTTTCATCCATTATAAATAGGGATTCCTCTGAGCTGGGCTCAAACGATCTTCTTGAAGTACTTGCCATAGAATTTGATTTAAAAGAAATAAAGAAGTTGGGGATTTTGAGAAGAAGATTGCAGAAAAGAAATTTGGTAAAGTAACCTTTCTCTCTTCTGAAGTTCTCTTTAAATAGCCAAAGACTCTTCGCTAAGACCTGTAAAACCTACGTGTACGACTAACAATCCATGGTCATAATTCAACGATGAGATTAAGTAGAGTTTACCATAGGATTAATAATAGCAAAATACACGGGATAAAAGCAACTGAATATAGAACATTTTAAAACTTAATACTTTTTCTATTAGTTTTGAATTTGAAAAGAAACCAATGACAATTTTAATGACATGTCCAAAATTCAAGCGTGAAGTTGAAATACTTGACTTGATTTGCTGAAACTCAAAGTGAGCCCTAGGTCAGCTCTAGAAATGGTCAGCGAGAAAAGAATTTCTTCAAATTAGATTGGACATTCTGATTAGCTCTCTCAGAGTGTTGAATTGATCCTTTCCAACAGGCTTCGTGAATATGTCAGCTCGTTGTTCTTCAGTAGGAATGTATGTGAGCTTGACTTCTCCTTTTAGCATATTATCCCGTATAAAGTGATGTCTAATATTGACATTCTTCATCCGGCTATGTTGAATTAGATTCTTGGATAGGTCAATTGCGCTCTTGTTGTCACACATAACTTCAAGACACTTAGACTTTATACCATAATCCTCTAATTATTGCTTGATCAATAGCAGTTGCGCTACACAACTTCCTGTAACCATGTACTCAGCCTCAGCTATACTCAGAGCCACAAAAGTCTACTTTTTGCTATCCCATGTTACTAGACAATCACCAGGGAAATGAAATCCTCCAGTGGTGCTTTTCCTTTCAAGTTTGTCTCTTCCATAGTCAGCATCTGTGTATCCTCTCAAAGTGAAACCTGCATTACTTGGATACCATAAACCTGCATCAATAAAGCCTAGCAAAAACCTGAGAATTCTCTTAACATCAGCTAAGTGAGATTCTCTGGGGTCAGTTTAATATCTTGCACAATAACATACAATTTATTGAATGTCAGGCCTACTAATAGTTAAGTAAAGTAGAGAACCAATAATACCTCTATAGAGCTTACTCTTTACAGGTTTACCTTCCTCATCTTTACTCAGAATTGTATCAGTGGCCATAGGTGTAGACATTGGCTTGGCTTTATCCATGTCAAACTTCTTGAGCACTTTCTTTAGCATACTTAGCTTGGCTGATGAAGATCCCATCATCACCTTGATTGATTTGCAAACCAAGAAAGTAATTAAGCTCTCCCATCATAGACATTTTAAACTCTTTCTTCATCTGCTAGCTGAATTCTTTACATAGCTTTTCATCAGTTGCTCGAAAGATGATGTCATCAATATAGATTTAGACTAACAACATATCTTGATGCTTCTTCTTATAAACAGAGTTGTATCTTCTTTTCCTTTGACATAACCTTTGCTGAGTAAAAAGTTAGTTAGTCTCTCATACCAAGCTCTTGGAGCTTATTTCAGTCCATACAAAGCCTTCTTCAGCTTTTAGATAGGATCTGGATACTTTGGATCTTCAAAGGCTGGGGGCTGTCTGACATAGACTTCCTCTTGAATATACCCATTAAGAAATTCACTCTTAACATCCATTTGAAAAAGCTTGAAGTTCATATGAGATGCAAAAGCACAGAGAATTCTTATGGCTTCAAGTCTTGCTACTGGTGCAAAGGTTTCTCCATAGTCAATGCCTTCTTGTTGATTTTGGCCTTGAGCAACTAGTCTGGCCTTATTTCTGACAACATTACCAGCTTCATGTAGCTTGCTCTTGAAAATCCATTTGGTGCCAATGATTGACTTGCCTCTAGGTTTTTCCACCAAATCCCAAACTTTATTTCTTCTAAATTGGTCTAGCTCCACTGGCATTGCAATCATCTAGTTGTCATCAAACTTAGCATTTTCAAACTTCTCTGGTTGAACTAATGAGACAAATGTTGAATGACTCATCATCCTATTCATCTAACCTTTAATCAGCAATGGATTTTGTGCATTATCAAGAATCTTCTCAAATGGGTGATCTCTCCTGCTCTGACTTCTTTTGGTAGATTAAGATTAGCTTGCTGAGCTACTGTCATTGGTTGAGCATCTACATCATCACTAAAATTGATGGATTGGTCCAAGTCAACTTTTTAATCTTCTTTTTCTGGTACTGGGTCTGGAATAATAATGGGATGACTTTCTCATCCACTGACTTATTCCTTTTCCTTTTCATCATCACTGGCTTCTCTATTAGTTTCATCAAAATCTACATGCATGGACTCCTCTAAAATGCTAGTCCTCTTGACGTACACTTTGTATGCCCTACTGTATATTGAGTAAGCCAGAAAGATTCCTTCATCATCCTTGGGGTCAAACTTAGCCATTTGGTCTTTTGTGTTTAATATGAAACATTTACAACCAAAGGCCTTGAGATGAACAACCTTGGGCTTACGCCAGTTCCAAAGTTCATAAGGAGTTTTATTCAAAACTGGGTGAATTAAAATCCTGTTTAGAATGTAACAAGCTGTGTTAACAGGCTCTCCCCAAAAATACTTTAGCAGATTATTATCACTCAGCATAGAATGACCCATCTCCATAATAGTGTTATTCTTTCTCTCAAAAACCCCATTCTGCTGAGGTGTATGAGGGGCAGAAAAATTATGGTCAATACCATGCTTAGAACATAATTCCTTAAACTACATGTTTTCAAATTCTCTTCCATGGTCACTGCAAATTTCATTAATTTTAAGGTCTTTTTCATTCATGATACGGGTAGCCAACCTAGAGAATGATTCAAATGTTTCATCTTTGCTAGCTAGAAAGATAATCCAAGTGTACCTAGTCAGATCATCTACAATCACAAGGGTGTATTTCATTCCACCTAAACTTATTGGCACAACAGGCCCAAACAAATCCATATGTAAAAGATCAAAAGGACGAGAAGAAGATATACCAGCTAAGGATTTAAAGATCTTCCTAATTTATTTTGCAAGTTAGCACGCTGAGCAGAGTCTATCTTTTTCAAAGGCTAAATTGGGTAAGCCCTCAATAAGTTCAAAACTGGCTAATTTGGATAGATTGGTCATATTGATATGGCCTAACCTTTTGTGCCATAGCCATTAGTTTTCCTCCTTAGAAATTAAGCATATATCATTGGAGCCAGGGGATTAATCAATCATATAAACATTATTAATTCTAGGAGCATAAAGAATAGTTTGATAAGTATTACCATCAATGACTGAGTAGCCCACTGAGTAAAATATCACTTTCCTGCCTTTATCATAAAGTTGAGCAACGCTTAGCAAGTTAAACTTCAGGGCTTTCACAAGGGACACATTATCAATTGAAGGCTTGAATCCCAATGTGCCATTGCCAACAATCTTTCCCTTTTTATTGTCTACAAAAATGACACTTCCATTTCTTCTTCGCTCTAATGTGATGAATTGCTTTTCATTACCTATCATATGCCTCGAGCATCTACTATCCAAATACCATATTCTTCTATCATCAGTGGATCTTAGGCTCACCTATAAAACAATCAAGTTTTCTTTAGTATCCATGTCTTATTCAGACTGGGTCCTCCCTTATTAGTGGTGGTCATCCTTGACCAGTCATACTCATAAGAGTAACCATTTTTCTATCTACACATGACTGTTGCATGTCCTGACTTTCCACAAAGATTACAAATGGCCTTAGTAATGGGCTTGCTAACTTTACTCTTTTGAGAAACCTTCTCAGAATGATGAGTGCAGTTACTCTGAGTATTCCTGCTAGGTTGAGGAGGCACCCGCACCTTTTCCAAAGATGTTAATTCAGTAGCTAGCTCATCTAATTTCTAAGTGAGTTTGCTGTTATATCCATTATGGTACTCAACTTTTTCTATAAGGTATAAGACGTCAAGTGAGGTAGAAGAGTTAACATCTTCTAGATCATCACACCTCCTCTGGAGTACTTAGATGTATTTAGCTGACTTCTTGATTACATTAATAACATCATTAAGTACTATAGCAAGTTCATCTAAAGACAAAGGGGGTTCAAAGTTTACCTTATTTTGATTTCCATTGTCTCTGCTCTGGCTAGCTAACTTATTAGCAGCGGAAGTAGATGGTTGGTCAGCTGACTCTGAGTTGGGTTGATCATCCTTAGCCATGAGACATATATTTGCAGAATCTTGTGCCTCTTCATTTGAGGATGATGACTCTTGTTTACAATCACTCGAGGTAGCAGCAAGAGCCATCTTATCCTTTCTCTTCTTGAACCTGTCCTTCTTAGCTTTAGGACAGCTAGACTGGATATGCCCTTTCTCACCACATTCAAAGCATTTGATATCCTTGTTATGCTCTTTGTTGAACTCCTTTCGTGGTCTATCATCTGCTCCTTTCTTGTACTTACCGAACTTTTTGAATTTCTAGAAGTTCTTATCTTTCTTTAAGAACCTTTTAAAGTTCTAGGTCATCATCGCTATCTCTTCCTTTTTTTACTCTGGATAATCTTCCTTAGAGGAAACTTCATCATCATCAGCTTTAAGGACCACAGCTCTGGTAGAGCTTTCTCTCTCCTTGTGCTTGTGCTTCTTGGACTCGTCTTCATATTTCTTTAAGGACATCTCATAAGTTAGCAATGTTCCTACTAGCTCATCAAACTTGTAGGTCTTCAAATTATGAGCCTCTTCGATAACACTCTTCTTTGCATCCCATTCTTATGTTAAACTTCACAAGATATTCTTGACAGTCTCTTCTTCTGTGAAGGTCTTGCCAATTCTTTTTAGCTCATTTACAATATTCATGAACCTAGTGTTCATGTTGGAGATATCTTCTTTGGGTTGCAAATGAAATCATTCATAGTTACTCATAAGTGACTTCCAACTTCTTCCATATCTCTTGACCAGTTTCACACCTTGAAACGCAGTTAAACTCAGTTGCATCAAGAGTGCAATGGAGATAGTTGATAGCAGCTGCATTTTCCTATAATATTGTCAAGTCCTGATTGTCCCACTCATCAGAATACTTATCAATAAGCACTCTATTCTTCACGATAGTAGGAATAAATGGCCCTTCAACAATAGCCATCCAAGCATGCATGCTCTGAGTCTAGATGAAATTCTTCATCATGTTCTTTTAATAAGTATAATTCTCTCTATTAAACATCAGAGACATCGTGACTGACATGCCTTCTGGCAGAGTATAGGCTTGGGCCCTTCCATTGGATTCTCCTCCCTTGTACGCCATGGTATTTATCTTAAGATTGTGAAATCTTTGGAATGAAAACTACTCTGATACCACTTATTGGTCCCTATGGATACACTTAATGAGTTAGAGAGGGGGTGAAAGACTCGCTCAAAGTTATTAGGAAACTTTTTCGTGATTATATGAGCTCCGCTGAGTAGGTCAGCAGGCTGAATGAAATCTAGAAAAACTTTAAATTATAGAACACACAGATTTTATACTGGTTCAGCAACCTGTGCTTACATCCAGTCCCAAGAGAGTGTCTTGGCTTTAATTCACTAATCTCAACTCCTTTACCCTAGGTGGAGAAGCCTTTCACAAATTACCCCAATTACAGTAAGTACCCTCCAAACTGTAATCGCTCACCCGCTAAGTAGAATACCCTCTTCTACTAGCAACTCAAATATTTCTAAACAAGAGCTGGAATCAACTTATAGAAGCATTGATCCAGTTATAAATGATCTGATATTACAATTCTAATGATCTAATATATTCTCTCTTGTTCAAAGCAGATTCTTCGCTGAGTGGTTGCTTTCTCATTTGAACTTCTTTAAAGCTTGTAAATTGGCAGAGTTTTGCTTCTTAGAAATTTAGGAGTAATCACCAAGTTCTAATGCTTTCCTTCTTGCTCCTTTTATAGATGAGATTAAGAAAGTAGCTGTTGAACTTGTCTTGGAATCTTCTGAAATTGATAGCTCATCTATTCATCCGTTGCTTCTCCAAATCAATCAGTTAGCAAATAGAATCACACCGTTGTGAGATAGAAATCAATCCATTTGACTGAAATACGAGCTTTAATTTGAATTCTTTGTCATTTGATGTAAGTCTTTCGTTAGAGAGAACTCACGTTGACTGGTTACGTGTCATCTACCCGTTCCTTCTGGTAATTGGATAGTTTGCAGAGCGCGCGATACTATGTTGTTGATCTGCAGAATTTCCCAAATTGGCGAATGACTTTTTGCAGCTTGAATCTGGAAGACTTTGTCATTTTCTTTATTAACCGGAGTCTTATCAATGTTGGATATGATGTATGCCCTTAAGGCAATTAGGGTGATATATCTTAATTATTTAATAGTACGAATAATTTTGTTTAATTAATAAAGGCATTTAATCTTTTATTCATATCGATGTACTTATAAATATATTATAGCTGGTTAAAATATATTCATTGATGTATGTATACAAAAGTCCTTGACGTATCATAGCATGAAGTTAGAGAAATTATAGTTGGACTATATTTAGTGGAACCTACTTCATGTGCAATTATGATTATGTCTAAACTATCCTTTGTCATAGTTTCATCAAGAAAGGATATTGATGAAGCGGTAGCATATAGTCAACTTTCTTGGAAATGGTCCAAGCAATCAATCACCTAAGGACTGAAGGTGGTGCCTTAAGTTTGACACATGGATATATCTGGGAGATATATTGGAGACCGCATGAAGATAAACACTTGGTGTATATATCAATGTGTTAGTGTTTATCTTCATGCAATAAGCTTTGCTAACATCCTCATACTTGAGATACTAGTTACCTTGTGTGATA
Source organism: Euphorbia pulcherrima (assembly GCA_947683365.1). Classification (NCBI taxonomy): domain Eukaryota; kingdom Viridiplantae; phylum Streptophyta; class Magnoliopsida; order Malpighiales; family Euphorbiaceae; genus Euphorbia; species Euphorbia pulcherrima. The sequence continues at coordinate 19,066,018 of CANTUS010000002.1, forward strand.
CTCTTGCTATACTTCGGGTCATTCCCACACACACATTAATTTAGGGTGTTAGGTGTGATTACGGGTATAGTAGTGATAACACGTTGGTAAGCTGAGTAGTCAGAAAGAATCCATCGCTCTGGATATATTAAGGAGTTATACCTGGCCACTTGTTGAAGTGATGATTGCTATAAACCTCTGATCAGAGCATGTGTTTGATAGAAATAGTTTCTAGTCAAACACACTATGGTAAAATGCAATATACCTCGGTAACAAGTCAATAACTGGGATAGCTTGGAGCAACCTTGCTATTAGTGGGTTAACACTTTAACCGAACCCTATAAATCGGATAATACTGATATTAAAGAATGGAAGGAGTTCATCGCACTGGATAACTATTGTATTAACCGAGATTAAGTCATAAGCACAAATGGCGTTCTGAGTAATGGGGGATGGTAGACCCTTGCTAGAGGTGTACTACAGTTGTTTAAGGTAATCGAGTTATATTTACGGTCTAGAACATTGAGCCAATGGTTCCGTCAGAATAAGGGTTGGTTAAACCTTAATAGCTCAATACTTCGGGATCCTATAAGGTCACACACTCTAGACCTTCATCAAATTGAGTAAAGAATTAATAGATTTATTTTATTATGAAAGTATAACATAATAATAATTAGATTATTATTTAATTATTTAAAAGATGATTGGATCATTTTTTAAGCCGCGGAATTTTATTTTTGACCGGAAACTAATTTATTAGAATCATTAAATAAACATTTGATTAAATTGGAGAAAGGGCTAGAAGTGCAAAAATCAAGGGTTGGACCCTTTGCGAATAGGACCCGCAAGCCCGAAGGCTTTGCTGACCTACACGAGCCCGCATGAGTGCCAAAGCACTCGTGGGCTGCAGGTAGCACAAGGTAGGCTTGTGCTAGCCTGCAGCAAGGCCACCCGTGAGCTGGGCTCGCGGGAAGTCCAGCGAGGCCCAGCCCGCGGGAAAAGGCTGGCTCGCGAGTGCCTGCCTTGTATGGTAAAGGACCCGACTTGTGGAGCAACTCGGGCCAGCGTGGACAGCACGCGAATCCTATAGGATCCGCGTGTTTGCCAAGGGCGGGATGGGGTTTTTCCCATCCTACATTAAATGCGGGGAGCCCTTGCTCCCCCTATAAATTGAGCCCCTTTTTCTTCATTTCAAATCGTACTAATTCAAGTGCAACTTGAATATTTTAGTTTATATTTTCAGGTGGGAATTTTGGAGTGGTCTAGCAACTACTCAAGGCTCCTTGGTTCTTGGGGTTCGTATGGATACTCATAGAGGCTATCCTACGCTTGGAGACTTGTGCAAGGAGGTTCTACCAAAGCACGCTTCAACTGGTATGTTTTATTTTAATTATTAAGTCTTTTTTAAGCGTTTTTAGACTTAATAATTATTATGCTTAGGTTATAGCGCATGTTTAATTTATTTTATATTTAAAATATAACTTAGAGTTATAACTTGTTGAATATAAAATATTTATGTTAGGTTATAATTTAGAATTATGGTATGCCTAGCCTATGCATGCTAACCTAGGTAGAGAATTATTTAGTCAAGGTTTTATTTAGTTTATATGCAACTAATAGGAGTTCTTGGGGATATGGATAAAATTTTGAATTTCCGCCGTGCCTGTTATGCATGATCAAATTCACTGTCAGTTTTCAACAGTGGTATCAGAGCCTGCCTATTTAATGCATAATTAAGTTAGAAGCAAACTGAATATTATTTTATGTATGAAATGATTATTATTTATTTAATTATTTGGAACAATATATATGAACTTGTGCTTTTCATTTTAAGGTTAGGAAATGTTTGTGAATTTTTTTTGTATAAGTCTGCTCCACTTACTCAAATTATACAAGTTTTAATAATTTATTCAAATTACATGTGTTATAGATGCTTTCAATTTACATGAATCGAAAGAACAAAATTTATTAGTTCAAGAGAATCCATTGGTCTTCGAGTTTGTGCCCGTATTTGTTCTGGCTAAGGATTGGACTTGGTGTCTACTCACTTCAAGGGCACCTCTCCTACCTGTGAACCTATATCGGTGCAGCTTAAATTGACCAACCGGGGATTAAATATGGACTAATTTATTTCTAGTATATAAGATGGTGCTTATATATGTTTCTATAACAAAGTAAAAATTAAATTTATTGAATACAAGCTTAAAGGAAATGCAATATAAATATAACAAATAAAAGTGTTAATTTTTTTGCATATAATCTAGGTTGATGGAATAATTATAATAAAGAGCTTGAACCCACCTAAGGTTAGACCTTATAAATTAATTCTAAAATTCACTGAATTAATATAAGTTTTTATAAATATGCCCATCTGATAAAATCCTAGATTGGGTTAGACGTTTAACACCAATAAAATCCCAAAGTAAATATATTAAGGCAAGTTATAGTCTTCCTTACTCAAATTTATAACACGGTCTCTTTGAGCTATCAAAGTGCCACGCAAAGAGTTCTTTCCAGTCCACATTGATTGGTTGTAAAGTTTGTGATGGGGTCTGCCTTAACGGAACTAGGGTAGCCCACCATAAAATTGGGGGCTAAGCCCAGATCTGAGACATATTCAAGGGGATGCTAATATAAGAGCACACATCCCTTAGGATTAGGGAACTTGAATGAATTAGCAATTGCATGCGCTGTAAATGGAATGGGATTCCAACTATAACTTACTATTGTGACTTGACTCATAAAATTAGGGGTTATAATAGACTAGTTATAGATGCTACCTACTAGGAAATTTAGCTGGGCTAAAATTCCCGAATCCAATAGAATGGGCTATTGTAAATTTTGAAGAAAATAGTAGGACAAATGTATTAAATTAAAAGTCCTTATATTAAATGCATGCACTTAAACTAATATCTGAACAATTTTCTTTTCTTATATCTTAGATTGAAAATGACTTCCAACTTTAATCTCCGTATGTTACTTGACACCAAACTAAATGGCTTGAACTTTTCTGATTGGTTTTGAGCTATGAGAATAATTCTCAGATCCGAGGAAATTACCTGTGTTCTAAATGAAATTTTCCCTGTTGAACCTGATGTTGAGGATCATGTGGAATATGATGACTGGTTGAATCACAAGAAATGTGTATCATGATTGGGTCCATGAATCCTAAGCTTCGGAAATAACATGAGAACATGCCCTTGGAGGATATGGTTCTCCATCTTAAAGAGCTCTTTTCAGAGCGGGAAAGGACAAAGCGGTATGAGACCACCAAGCCCCTTTTTAGAACTAAGATGCAGGCTGGCACCTTTGCCTCTCAGCATGTATTAAAACTCTTGGGATAACTTGAGAAACTGAATTGATTGGGATTCAAGATGAATCATGACTTGAGCATTGACCTTGTGTTGATGTCATTGATAGATAGTTACTCAGACTTCGTGACTAACTATTACATGAACAAGATTGATTCTACTATCCCTGAATTAATCAACATGCTGAAAACAATAGAACCTTATATCAAGAAAGATCAAAAACCTCTACTGTTGGTTGAGAAAGGCAAGGATTCTAAGAAAAAGAAGCAGGAACTAGGTGCCAAGAAAAGAATCAGTAAAAAGAAGACATCTCAGTATGTCTGCTTCCAGTGTAGGAAACCGGGAGATTGGAAGAAGGATTGCAAAGCTCCTGCTTCTGAGTATTTGAAGAAGAAGCCTGCAGAGGCATCTACTTTAGGTATGTTTGTAATTGAAAACTATGCTACTTTTCCTCATGAATCCACTTGGGTATTAGATACTGGTTATGGTTCTCATATCTGTACTTCTGTGCAGCGAATAAGGAACAGTAGAAGACTTGCAAAAGGGGAGATGGACCTGCGTGTGGGAAATGAAGCCAAAGTTGTTGAATTAGCCGTAGGAAGCTTTAATCTTATTTTCCCAAGTGGACTTGTTTTAGTTTTAAATAATTATTACTGCATTTTGAGTGTTACTAAGAATATTGTATCTGTTGCATGTTTAGCAGCAGAAGGATTTGAAATTTTATTTTCGAATAATAATTATCAGATTCGTTTGAATAATGTTCTTTATAGTTATAGAATGTTGAATGGTGGCATTTATGTTCTTGATACTAAAACAGAAGTTTTTAATATAAACAATGTGAAGAAAGTTAAATTAGATAATGAGAATTCCTTCTACTTATGGCATTGTTGTTTAGGCCACATAAACAAAAATCGCTTAACCAAGTTGCATAAGCGTGGAGACTTGGGCCCAATAGACTTGGAGTATTATGGTGATTGTGAACCTTGTTTAAGAGGAAAAATGACAAAGTTACCCTTTCAAGGAAAGGGTGAACGGGCCACGAGTACATTAGAACTTATACATACTGATGTGTGTGGTCCAATGAGTGTTTAGGCACTAGGAGGATACTCCTACTTCATAACCTTTATTGATGATTATTCATGATACGGTTATTTGTACTTAATAAAGCACAAGTCTGAAAGTTTTGAAAAGTTCAAACTATTCAGAGCTGAAGTACAGAAACAGCTTGAGAAAAATATTAAAACACTATTATCGGATCAAGGTGGAGAATACTTAAGTCAGGAGTTTCAGGATTATCTAAAGGAAAATAGGATAGTTCCCCAGTGGACCCCTCCTTATACGCCCCAACACAATGGAGTGTCAGAAAGGAGGAATTGAACTTTATTAGATATGTAAATCCTTTTGGGGATATGCACTAGAGAGCGCGGTTTATGTATTAAACAGAGTGCCCTCTAAATCAGTTGATTCTACACCTTACAAAAGATGGTGTAATAGAAAGCCATCTCTAAGTCGCTTAAGAGTATGAGGTTGTCCTGCTATGGTAAAGATAATAGCGTCAGATAAGCTGAACGCCAAATATGACAGATGTCTATTCATTGGATATCCAAAGGAAACTATTGGATATCTATTTTACCAACCCAAAGCACAGAAGGCATATGTGTCTTAGAATGCTCACTTTTTGGAAAAGGAACACTTACTTGCAAAATCCAGTGGGAGCAATATTGAACTGGAAGTTCAAGAGGAAGAAATAGACAATCAGCTGATTGACCCCATTCTAGATAAATAAGAAAGTGTGATCCAAGAATAGTGTATCGAAACACAATCATTGTAAAGATCAGGTCGTGTTCATAAAGGTCCCGATAGATATGGTTTTATCATCACTGATGATAAGGAACTATATCTCATGGAGGATGACGAACTAAGGACATACGATGAGGTAATGAAAACCTCAGATTCTGATAAATGGCTAAAAGCCATGAGATCAGAAATAGATTCCATGTATGAGAACCAAGTTTAGAATTTGGTTGATGCACCACAAGAGGTTAGACCGATCGGGTTCAAATGGGTCTTCAAGAAGAAGACTAACATGGATGGTAATGTAATTACCTATGAAGCAAGGTTGGTTGCGAAAGGTTATAGTCAATGTGAAGGTATCGACTATGATGAAACTTTCACACTGGTAGCTATGCTTAAATCCATAAGGATACTCCTCGCCATTGCTGCTCATTACGATTATGAGATCTGGCAGATGGATGTTAAAACAACATTCCTGAATGGGGATTTAGACTGGGATGTGTATATGACACAACCTGAGGATTTTACATCTCTGAATGACTTGAAGGTATGCAAGCTACAAAGATCTATTTATGGACTTAAGCAGGCATCCAGGAGTTGTAATAATAGGTCTGATCAGATATTCCGTGAACTGGATTTCTGTCCAAATGTTAATGAGTCTTGTGTTTACAAGAAGGTTAATGGAAGTATGGTAGTTTTCTCATATTATATGTTGATGACATTCTACTAATAGGAAACGATATTTCTCTTCTTTAAAATGTTAAAGTATGGTTGTCAAGAAAATTCTCTATGAAAGACCTTAGTGAAGCAGCATTTATACTAGGTATAAAGATCTATAGGGATAGATCCAAGAGGTTGTTAGGTCTTTCTTAAAGTACATATATAGAAAAGGTATAAATAGGTTCAACCTTGAGCATTTGAAGAAAGGTTATCTCCCAATGACAAAGGGAATTAACCTATCTAAGGCTGAGTGTCCGAAGACAGCTCAGGAAAGAATGCGCATGAAGGATATTCCCTATGCATCTATTATAGGATCCATTATGTATGCTATGATATGTACTAGGCCAAATGTCTCTTAAGCTTTGAGCTTTACGAGCAGATATCAGTCAGATCTAGGTGAAAAGCACCGGATGGCCGTCAAGGCAATTCTTAAGTACTTGAGAAGGACTAAGGATGAGTTCTTGATATATGGAGAAGGTGACCTCACAATCAGAGGTTACACTGATGTGAGTTTTTAATCCAACAAGGATGGCTTTAAGTCTCAGTCAGGTTTTGTGTATGTGTTAAACGGAGGGGCGGTATGCTGGAAGAGTTCCAAGCAAGAAACTACTGTTGATTCAACAACAGAATATGAATACATTGTTGCATGCGAAGCAGCAAAAGAAGCTATCTAGTTAAAGGGATTTATTGGTGATCTCGGTGTGGTGCTTGAGACTGTTGATCCAATTGCTTTGTATTGTGATAACAATGGTGCTATAGCTAAGGTAAAGGAACCACAGTCTCATAAAAGAAATAGACATGTATCTAGAAAGTATCATATAATCAGGGAGATTGTTGATGCTAAGATAATAAGACTAGAATATGTACCAACTGATCAGAACCTCGCGGATGGTCTGACAAAGCCATTGACTCAAGTCAAACATCACCAACATGTTAAAGCATATGGATAAAATATATGGCTAATTGGCCTTAGTGCAAGTTGGAGTTTGTTGGATATAATGTATGCCCTTAAGGCAATTAGGGCGATATATCTAAATTATGTAATGGTACGAATAATTTTGTTTGATTAATAAAGGTATTTAATCTTTTATTTGTATCGATGTGCTTATAAATATACTATAGCTGGTTAAAATATATTCATTGATGTATGTATACAAAAGTCCTTGATGTATCATAGCATGAAGTTAGAGAAATTATAGTTGGACTATATTTAGTGGAACCTACTTCATTTGCAATTATGATTATGTCTAAACTATCCCTAGTCATAGTTTTATCAAGAAAGGATATTGATGAAGCGGAAAGACTAGCATGTGGTCAACTTTCTTGGAAAAGGTCCAAGTAGTCAATCTACTAAGGACTGAAGGTGGTGCCTTAAGTTTGACACATGGATATATCTGAGAGATATATTGGAGACCGCAGGAAGATAAACACTTGGTGTATATATCAATGTGTTAGTGTTTATCTTCAAGCAATAAGCTTTGCGAATATCCTCATACTTGAGATACTAGTGACCTTGTGTGGTACTATTGCTATACTTTGGGTCATTCCTACACACTCATTAATTTAGGGTGTTACGGGTGATTACGGGTGTAGTAGTGACAGCACGTTGGTAAGCTAAGTAGTAAGAAAGAATACATCGCTTCGGATATATTAAGGAGTTATACCTGGCCACTTGTTGAAGTGATGATTGCTATAAACCTCTGATTAGAGTATGTATTTGATATAAATAGTTTCTAATCAAACACACTATGGTAAAATGCAATATACTTCGGTAACAAGTCAATAACTGGGATAGCTTGGAGCAACCTTGCTATCAGTGGGTTAACACTTTAACCGAACCCTATAAACCAAATGGTACCAATATTAAAGAATGGAAGGAGTTCATTGCACTGGATCACTATTGCATTAATTGGGATTAAGTCATAAGCACAAATGACGTTTCGAGTAATGGGGATGGTAGACCCTTGTTAGAGGCGTACTACAGTCATTTAAGGTAATCGAGTTCTATTTATGGTCTAGAACATCGACCCAATGGTTCGATTAGAACAAGGGTTGGTTAAACCTTAACAACTTAATACTTTGGGATCTTATAAGGTCACACACATTGGACCTTCATCGGATTGAGTAAAGAATTAATAGATTTATTCTATTACGAAAATATAACATAATAATAATTGGATTATTATTTCATTATTTAAAAGATGATTGGATCATTTTTTAAGCCGAGGAATTTTATTTTTGACCGGAAACTAATTTATTAGAATCATTAAATAAATATTTGATTAAATTGGAGAAAGGGCTAGCAGTGCAAAAATAGAGGGATGGACCCTTTGCGAATAGGACCCGTAAGCCCGAAGGCTTTGCGGACCTACGCAAGCCCGCACGAGTGCCAAAGCACTTATAGGCTGCAAGCAGTGCAAGCTAGGCTTGTGCTAGCCTACAGCAAGGCCACCCTCGATCTAGGCTCACAGGAAGTCCCGCAAGGCCCAGCCCGTGGGACAAGCCTGCCTTATGCAACCTTTACCACCCGCGAGCTGGGATCGCGGGAGAGCCCGCGAGGCCCATCTTGTGAGATAAGGCAGGCTCGCGAGAGCCTGCCTTGTATGGCAAAGGACCCGATGCAAGTCGGGTCAGCGTGGGCAGCACGCGGATCCTACAGGATCTGCGTGTTTGCCAAGGGCGGGACAGGGTTTTCCCCATCCCGATGCGAGGAGCCCTTGCTCCTCCTATAAATTGAGCCCCTTTTTTCTCCATTTTAAATCATACCAATTCAAGTGAAACTTGAATATTTTAGTTTATAATTTTGGGTGGGAATTTTGGAGTGGTCTAACAACTACTCAAGGCTCCTTGGTTCTTCCTCTCAGGAGGTTTTGGTTGGTGGGGTTCATGTGGATACTCATAGAGGCTATCCTACGGTTGGAGGCTTGTGCTAGGAGGTTTTGCCAAAGCACGCTTCAACCGGCATGTTTGATTTTAATTATTAGGTCTTCTTCTTTAAGTGTTTTTAGACTGAATAATTATTATGCTTATGTTATAGCGTATGCTTAATTTATTTTATATTTAAAATATAACTTAGAGTTATAACATGTTGAATATAAAATATGTTAGGAACCAATGATTCGGATCTTAAAATTGAACTAAAATATCCGGATCAAGTTTGAAAGAAACATAAACTTAATCTCCTAAATCCAAATGGAGACATCCGGACAAGATCCAACCACATGGTCATCTATTGAAGAAATCAAATACCTAAGCGTATACTGGAATCATCAGGATAAGGTTTGGAAAGGAAACAAACTTTAATCCTTCAAGACCAGCATCCGGAAGAACTGATTGCACTAGCTCCGGAAGAAGACAGATCTGGAGTCTCTGAGTCTAACAGCATCCAGAAGACTTAGATATCAAGAAAATGGGAAAATTTTCAAAGATAGATTTTCCCTCTACCTTTTTGGTCTACATAGTCAAAGATCCTTTCCCCATAAACAAGACAACAGTGACAGCTTGCACTTTTAAAATAAAAGGACAAAAGTACTGACACCGGACTGAAAAAGTTAACAAAAATTTTCACCTAGACCAATAAGGAGGCGCGTGGAGCTCACACCAAAAATTTACTGGTATAAAAGTTGGTGTAACACTAAAATACAAGGAAAAAGATCACTGACATCTTTTCAGCCTCAATCCCAAGAAATCAAACGGGTCAAACTACTATCTAACGGATTGATCAACGGCTCCAGAAGCGCCACATACAACCTGATCAAGGGTGAAGATTTAATACAAGTTCAACAACCCACAACAGCTACATTTATGACAGAAGCCTATTAAAGGGAAGCTTCACAAATTAAGAAGGTTGGCTGGTTGATTTGAAAAAGCTATTCACAAGAACATTTTGCTCAAGCAATCAGTAGTCACAATCCCTTCGAGAATCAAATAAATCCAAATTTGTTGTAAGGATTCCTAAGTGAGTTATAAACTTAAGGAAATCCAAAACCAAAACATTTGTGAAAACAAGTGTGTAAGGATCTCCAACTTGGGTGAGTTGTGAGATTGGGATACAACTTAAAGTAGGTGCTTTAAGTGGGATCTCCATGTAGGACTCAGCTTAGATTTGGGGTAGAAGTCTAAGTGGTATATCCTACTAAAGACTAAAGGACTCAGCTAGGAGTTGGTGCTTCTAGTGATATATCCTACATCCGGAAGGGGTTACTATCCGGAGATAAATTGTAAGGCTTGATTCATGCCAGTTGGAAAGGAATCCACTAGTTGATAAGCTTGGAGGAAGGAAACTTTGGGGGACTGGACATAGGCGGGGCCGAACCAGAATAAAATCACTATGTTTGTTTACTTATTGCATTATATTGTCATACTTGCATTATCCGAATCCAACCTCCGGATCATAATCAAGCACACTACACTAAAACTTTTCAAAGTCTGTTTATTCCTTGAAAAATCTGTTTATTCCATGAAAAGGGGGCATTCACCCCCCCTCTGCCCTCATAAAGACCCTCACAGGGACCAACAAAATATTTATGCTAGGATATAATTTAGAATTATGGTATGCCTAGCCTATGCATGCTAACCTAGGTAGATAATTATTTAATTAAGGTTTTATTTAATTTATATGCAACTAATAGGAGTTTCTAGGAAAATGGACAAAATTTTGAATTTCCACCATGCCTGTTATGCATGATCAAATTGACTGTCAGTTCCCAACAGTCAAGGCATTAATTCTTTTTTTCTTTTTCTCATTAATGTCCTACAAAAAGCAACACTAAAAATAAAGATTCCATATTTCCTTAAACGGAAAAGTCTGTACCTTTGACAGACATAAAGTAACTCAGCAAAATGATAAATCAATATGCATAGCTAAAACAAAATCTAAATATCAAGAACTGATTGAACAGTATTTAGTCAGCGACTAAAGTGCATACTCAGCCCAGAACAACTCAGAGTTAAACTAAACAGCTAGGTCAGTGGAGACATAAAATTCTACCCTTGAATTTAATAACCCGCATAAAATCATACACTGTTTATTTTAACATCATTATTGATTTAATTAACTCAAACTGAACTTAATTGTTATGATCAAAACTTAAGCACTATTGAGTCATCCAATGAGTCAGTCAAACTCGTGCTCGGTTCAACAGCTACCAACATCTATGGTGATCTCAGTCTCTTTGAGGATTCTCTGGGCTCGTTTGAACTTCAAGCTCAAGCCATTTTGAATCCAAATGCAATGGGGAAGAAGGATCATAAGAAGCGTGAGCAAGAGGAAAAGGTAAGTGAGGCAAGGGTTGTTGAGTTCTCTTTTGAGCTGTCCAAGGATCTGGATCGCATTGAACGAGAATATCATGAGATTCGAAGGAAGAAGGGGAAGGAGCAAATACAACCAAAGAAGAAATCCAGATGGGATGAAGAGGTATATCAGAAGAAGGCTGCAAACTTGCAAGGACCTATTTTGCCTGATAAATTCTGACTAGAATAGAATTGTATTGTAATCCTTAGAGCTTACTGTAAGACTTAGTATAGGTTAACTTTCTATTGATCTGTACTCAAGTTATTCATATATAAAGGTTACTTATTCTATTCTAAGTTAAGATCTTCTTAACTTCTTGTATTTTCTGCTATATATGTGTTGTTGACCTTGTAGAAAAATATGAGATGTATTGAGGAATGCTGACCAAAAAGAAGTCTATGATTATGGGGGAGTTAGCATTCACTCTGAGTAAAAAGGGATCATGGGGCAGCAAGCATCCATTTTGAGGTAACTCCGATCTAAATATCTTATTGATTTAATTTCTCGCTTTATTAATTACCATTGATCAAAATGGGGGAGATTCTTGAACCCAACACAGTCTAGATTGACTCAGTGGATGACTCAGTAGTGCTTAAGGTTTTGATCATATCAATTAAGTTAAGTTTGAGTTAATTAAATCAATAATGATGTTAAAATAAATAGTCTATGGTTTTATGTGAGTAATTGAATTCGAGGGTAGAATTTCAAGTCTCTGCTGACCTAGTTATTTAGTATTAACTCTGAGTTGTTGGGCTAAGCTATGTACTTAGTTCGCTGACTAAGCACTGTTCACTCAGCGCTCGATATTTAGATTGTGTTTCAGCTGTGCTTATTGTTTATTCATTTCGCTGAGTTACTTTTGTTTCCAAGTGCGCTGACCATTTCATTTAAGGCAAAATGGAATCTTACTTTTTGTCCTGCTACTTTTACAGACATTAATGAAAGACGTCATACAAAAAACAAAAGGAATTAATGACACGACAAAGACAAAAATCCTAGCGCTGATAAAGACAAATCTTGTCTGGAGAAAAGCTGCGAGAAGACAAAGCCAATTTGGATTGAAGCATCACGTGGCTCCTACAAATGCACGACTCTGCAAATATGACAGATTACCAGAATAAATGGGAAGATGACACGTAGCAAGTCCGCGTAAGTTCTCCCTAATGGATTTCCAACATCAAACGATGAAGATTCAAATTTGAAGCGCTGATTCAATCTGTCTCTTAACGAATTGATTTCTATCTCACAACGGTGTGATTCTATCTCCCAACGGATCAATTTGAAGAAGCAACGGGTGGATAGTTGAGTTGTCAATTGCAGAATATGCCAAGGCAAGTTTAACGGCTACATTCTTGATTTCAACTATAAAAGAATCAAGAAGGCAAGCATTAGAACTTGGTGAATACACATGAATTTCCAAGAAGCTAAATCTCTGTCAAATTCCAAGTTTCAAAGAAATTCAATCAAGAAAGCACTATTCAGCGAGAATCTGCTTTACAACACGAGATAATAGAATAGATCAATAGAACTTTAATATTTGATTATTGTAACTGGATCAACGTTTCTATAAGTTGAATCCAGCTCTTGTTTAGAACTCTGTTGAGTTGTTGGTAGAAGAGGGTACTCTATTGAGCGGGTGAGCGATTACAGTGAGGAGGGTACTCAGTTGTAATTGGGACACTCTATGAAAGGCTTCTCCGCCTAGGGTAAAGGAGTTGAGATTAGTGGATTAAAGCCAAGACACTCTCTTGGGACTGAATGTAAGCACATGTTGCCGAACCAGTATAAAATCTCTGTGTTCTTTACTTTGTGTTGAAGTTTTACTCAGTTTTCGTCCAACCCGCTGACTAACTCAGCGACGGTTCCTTAATCGCGAAAAAGTTACCAGTTTTAATCTAGTGAGGCATTCACCCCCTCTGACTCACTGAGTATACCCATAGCGACCAACAAAGCCAATATTTTATGGACCACGTCATTATTTATTCACTTATTTGATTTTTCATCCACATATAGCTAGCTAATTAATTAGGACTCTGAAGTTAGTTTTGATTATACAAATAAGAAAGTTGTGTAGACCATTCTATTGAAAACCGGATTGGACCGGCTGATCGGATCGGGTTTGATTGGAATCGGTGCCTGAAAATTATGGTGCAAACTGATTAATTATTTAATACCACCTTTTTTCAGTGTTTGTAAATTTATCGATTAAGTAGTTGAATTTTATGTTACACAAATAAAACTTTAATTTGTACTTGATTGTTAGTGTTCTTTGTAAAGATCGTGAAATATTAAAACCTTAAACTCCAAACTCGACTTGGGTTTGAGCATTATCCTACATACTGTGGGTTATAAAAGTCCGTCCCGCCCCAACTTTATCGTAACTCAATTAATATATCGGATGGACTTAATTTTAATACTAAAATTTAAGTCTACCGACAAGATCCGATATAATATAAAAGATATATTAAATAAATATATAATTATACATTTATTATATATTTTTCAATATAAAACTTGCATTTTTAAATTTAGATATCAAATTTATCCAATAAAAAAAAAGAGATCAAATTTATTTTATAGTTATGTTACAATATAATTTACAATTTTTGAACCAATTATATATATATACCGATAAATCTGATTTTTTTATAATAAAAATAATTTCTAAGCTCGGACTTCAAGTTTGATTATTATAAAGGAACGGTTTGAGCCCAACTTTAGTTTTTTATAATGTGAAACGAGTTTGTGCTTATAATTTTTTAGCTAGATTCAATTAGACCCGATCAAACCTGACCATATACTCTAGCTACGTAAACTCATTCCTATTAAAATCAAATTATTTAATGTACATTTTTCACTTTGCCATTATATTCCAACTTTTGTACAACCACTCTAGCTAGGTCTCTAGCTATCATAGTTATCAGAATCTTACGATTTTTGATACGAATTTTACGATTTTCGATACGAATCTTACGATTCGATTCGATTCATCCCCAAATCGATTCGAATCTATGGGGTGAATCTAAATTCACCTTGAATCTACAATCAATACCGATTCAGTAGCGAATCGGTCGAATCTTATAATTATACCGATTCGGTCAATTCATGAACCATATAATTTAAAGCATAGTAGAGGCATATTATTTTGAAGATGATAAAATTATAGATTTGACTCAAGCCAGCTAAAGTCGATTGCTCTACCAATTAGTCGTCCGTTGGAGGAGGAACCCAACACCATGCAACAATGGACTTCCGGCTACGACTATCATGTGCACTAAAGCAAATTACGTTTATACTTTTCTTCAAAATTAGCATCTAATTTAGGAAAAGTAGAAAATAAGTCTCTTTGAGTTCTAAACTTGCATACCTAAACTAAAATTTAGTAATATATTTAAGTTAAACATTTTAAATGTTATATTTTATTATTTGATGAACTCGAACTCGATTCAATTCGATTCGATTCGATTCGAAATTCACAAAATTTATATTTTGATTCTCGATTCGAATCCCGATTTAACAACTATGCTAACTATATCGCAATTTTACACAACAAGAACGAAATATTAATTGTTAGTTTTCTAACATATGGACAAATATTTAATACGGTGGTTTAATAATTTCATCTGCCATAATAAATGAGTTTCCAAAAAATAAAGGATAATATATTGATTATTTATTTATATAAGCCCTCAAATAATTTAATAAAAATCGATTAAGCACGTAAGATAGAAAAAAGCTAATTCTAATATTGTTATTAACTTATAATAATAATAATAATAATAATAATAATAATAATTCATACAAATTTAATGTGCAGACATGTTATGTTATGCAGCAAAGTAATCAGAAGTGACACAAATTTAAGTACAACATCTCATTATTACTACTAACTTGTAAGGTAAAATGCCAACTGAGACCTTTAAACTTCCATAGAATTTTCAATAGGTCCCCTTATCAATTTTTAGTGCAAAATATAAGATCTATCATTACATTACTTCATACATTTCTATTTTGTGTAGAATCGATCGATTACATTCCACGTTTATTGATTCTTGAAACGATTTTTGAGAATATGAAATATAATTGTAAGTGTTATATCTATGCCATACTAAAGTTGAAAGCATAATTCAAATAATTCTAAAGCTTTCCACGTCATAAAAAATTATATTACGTGCTTCATAATTCTACCTTGCAACCAAAAAATTTGGCTGGCTTTTACTCCATGGTCGTCTCGCTACAAGATTATTTCTTTCCTAGCATGGATGTCGGCAAATACACGACGATAAGCATCCATTTTGTTCTCTATCGCAAAGCACTGACCATCCTCTTCTACACTGCAATAAAAGTAGATCGGTATGGATTTCAATCTTCAAATGGCTTGGTATAAACTTAACTTTCCCAAACTCGATGCTCCAATTTCTTCAACAGTGGCGATTTTTCTTTAAGGTCGGAAAGAGCATGAAATTTGCAACTTCCTTATGGTTCACGATAGCATGGTCGTTGTGGACTTCTAGAAACAAATTCATTTTCGATGGTGTGACACTGGTGGATGATCACTTGTTTTTATGCTTAAATCTATGCTGGTTTTATTCTAATTGTAAGAAGCATCCGTGAGTATTTCGATTTCAAATTTATTTATAAACTCGAGAATATTACTTTCTTGTATCAGATCTGTTGATCTCACCTTAAAATTGATAACACATTATATTAATATACATATTCACCTGAAAGGGAATTCCTCCTCCCCCCTTCTAGGATTACCTCTTCAAGAAAGTACTATGTGCCACATAATGAAAACTGCACGGATATATTAAGGGTCTTAGGCATACAAAATACTACTATTTGCTAATTTTGTTATGTTGATTTAGGCTGTTTTGTTGGACCGCAATTCAATTCAGTTTAGTTTAGTTTAGATTACTTTAATTCAGTTCAGTTCAATTCAGTTATACATAGTTATAAATTTACACTAAAATAAGTTCAGTTTAGTTTAACTCAACTCACTTCAGTTCAGCTTTCAAAAGAACATGACCTTAGTTAGACGAGTTTGTTGGGCTGTAAACGAGCCGAACTACCCAGTGCTCGGCTCGGTCAAAGCTCGTTTGAGCTCGGTTCATTAATAAATGAGCTTGTTCGTGAACAAAATTTCAGGCTCGTTATCGTAAATGAACCAAGCTTGAACAAGGGGATACTCGGTTCTAAAGCTCGTAAACATGCTCGATAAGAGGCTCGCGAACTAGTTCGGCAACAGGCTCGTTATTAGGCTTGTTAACAGGCTCATTAACTTTATACATTATATTTATGAAATAGATAGATTATGAATAAATATAAAATAGTGTCCGTGTAAAATGTATATAAAAATATACAAAGAAAAATATAAAAATATAAGATAAAGAGTAAAGAAAAAATATATATAAAATGTAGATAAAAAAGAGAAAAGATGGATATAAAGCCTAGCAAAGGTAATTCAGATCCAATTCAATCCCTACTATATATATTCATCAATCTCTATATGCTCACTAAAACTCTAATCTCATTTTTCTCTGAAAAATCGCAACCGCCAATACAACATTCATCCTCTTCCTCTTCTTAGTACAGTGAAAATCACTTGTGGTGTTTAAATCTTTCAACGATCTCTGATTCTTCATGTTACGGATTCTATCTTTTTTATAAGGTGAGCTCTCGATTTAAATAAAGCTCGATATAGGCTCGAAGCTCGGCTCGAACTCGGTTTGACCAAGCTCGAGCTCGGCTCGAGTTCGATTTGTGTTCGTTAAAACTTAAATGAACAGAGTTTGAACAATCTGCGTTCGAGCTTGACTCAATTTATTTACAGCCATACAAATTTGAAATTGTTATAGTGTGTGTTTTTTCTAAAATCATAGAAAATAAACTTATATAATCAAATTCAATCGTATTAATTAATGATGACGGTGGAGACACATGCATAAATAAAAAGATCGTTGGCAGTTACATATTTATTATTTTCCTTTTACTCAAAAATCTTTTTTTTCCATTATATACCCATTCCCTTTTTCCAACATCTTTCCTTCTAATACTCTGATATAAACAAACCAGAATTTCAAATCCGGCCACCGTCTAAAGATGAAACCAATTCATTCCGCCGCCGTAGCCGCCATTTTCTCCTTATTAGCATGCACCGTAACCGCCCAGGCGCCTTCTCCCGCTCCAATTCCAGCCATGGAGCCACCTTCAGCAGCGGAGCCGTTTTCTCCGCCGTTAGGGCCATCCGCAGAGGGGCCTTCAACCGTTACTTCCGATTGCTTAACGCCGCTGTTTAATATGTCGGATTGCTTGAATTTTGTGAAGGAGGGAAGCAACTTGACGGCGCCGGACCCGAATTGCTGCCCGGAGGTGGCCGGATTGGTGGACAGTAATCCGATTTGTTTGTGTCAGTTACTGAGCAATTCGAGTTTAACGGAGTCGCTTGGTGTTAAAATTGACGTCGCCAGAGCTCTTAAGCTGCCCACCGTTTGCCGTCTCAGTACTCCCCCGGTTAGCACATGCGCAGGTAATTTTCGTATCTAACCGCCAAATACATAATTTGCCACCAAACTTAACACCAAAAATCAGATTTACTGTAAACTTTTAAAAAATTTAATATACATTTTAAATTTGATAAAAATCAATTAATCTGTCCTTAAAGTGTATCAGTTTATCCTATCATTGCAAGGTATCACTTTTCTATATTGGAAAAAAAATAAAAACAATCACATATTTGAAAAGTCAGAAGCTGGCACACGGCATGAATGAAAGGTAAACTGGTGTATTTTTACTAATTTCAGGGAAAATTGGTTTATTTTTACCAAATTCAGGGAATAAGTTAAAATTTTATAAAGTTGAAGGTGAAATCTAATTTTTATAAAAAAATTTTGACATTTTTTAATCTATTTTTTACAATTAATTAAATTCCACAATTTTTGAGCTTCCTTCAAAATTATTACAAAGTTTTGCACATTTTAAGATTTATGACACAAAATTATGTATATTTTTTTAACATAATAACTAGTATATTACATATACACGTGAATGGAGAACTAGTATTTATTTTGTTTTCAAACAAAATGTGAAATTTCGTTCAGAAAAAAAAGGTATTCACTTCATCCCATGTAACACAAATATCAAATTAGTATTAAACTATCTCAACCATTATACTAAAATCTTCCCCAAAAATACATCATATACTAAAAATAAATATTTTAGTACTATATGTTTAAAAGAATAAACTCATTTTTTTCATAAATTCAGTGTTTAACTTTATTTGCTTTGACTGTAATTACTTATATAGTTAATTTTATTTTTGTTATAAATTAATCAGTACTTTTACATATTATCACCAGTATACTAAATTTTTGGGTCACTCGTACAATAATAAAAATACATAAATATAGATTTATACTAAAAAAATAAAAATAAGTAAAAAATAAATATTTATGAAACATATACCAAACGTTGATGTATAACTATTATCAAGCTTTTAAAAAGCGGTAGGCGTTAGTCGGACGGCTGAAGCTTTGAACTTTGAACTTCTAGGTGAGGCCTGGCGGATTTATAAATTTTTCATTTTTTATAATTATTAATGAATAAAAGTATTAATTTAACTAAAAAATTAATTATAATACAGTAATATTTAAAAAAATATAGTTTAGCATATGAGAACATAAGTCTTAGTTAATTTTTACATAAAACACATTAACATTAAAATTAATTCCTTAAAAATAAGTACCTTTACTATTTTTTTTGTGGTTTATAGCGTACTATTTCTCGGTTTGGGATTCAAAATGAAAATTATATGTTGAGAATATTTTATTGTACATTAGTTTTACCAACTGTCCTACCTTTTTGAATTGAAAAAATTGAACTGTAATTATTATAGGTATTAGTATTTTAAAAATTGGGGAAAAAATCGGACTAGAAGGTGCATAGGCGCAATATATTGATCCAGCGTCTGATAACGTCCGAGGAATAAAAAGTTGGACGATGAGCCTTAAAATAGCGTCTAAGCTGAATCTAGACAGAATTAAGTGGGGAGTTTTAAAATACTAACTATTATGTAGGTTGACTTTTTAGAAGACTTTTATAATGAAATTGATAAAAAAAAAAATAAGATATTATTAGAGTTGGAGATATAAATTTAGTCTAATAATTAAATCTTAAAGTTCTGATCTAAAATTATAGGTTTAAATTGATATATGAATGAGGTGCAATATAAATTTTTTTTTTATTATTGTAGGTAAGTTTTATGGATTGATTTAGTTGAATGATTTATTGTTCCGAAGAATCAATATTCTTGTTGAATAAGTATTATATTTTCAAAATATAGATTTTAGATTATAGTACGTAGAAAATTAAATAGTATGGGGGAGGTTGGTGTACTATTGGTGAGTTTCTTTAAATGCCACCAGTCAAAGTTAATGCGCCCTACTTTTCCTTTGAAAATTCATTATACACCATTTATTTTTACTTTTAAATGGTAATAAGTTCTACGACCCTTGGTTTTAGAAATCTCCATTTAGCTTCCGTTTAAGCCCTATTTTAATTATTGATGTCTGACTTTTTGCCCCCATAATGCGGATAAATTCTTAGTCAATTTATTATCACTTAAGCATTATTTATTTTAATTTTTTTTATTTAACTTTAATTAATTAAAAGTTTAATTTTTTAAATTAAAAAAATAGTTCAGTTGATAAAATTAATATATATTAAAATATTTTCATCATATAGTCTCGTTTTAAATTTTAAATTAAGTACCAATATGTTCTAATAATCCTCAAAAAATAAATAATTTAAGATACTTCTGATTAAGATAAAATGTCTATAAAACTTTTTGTGTTTGTTATGAAACTTTTATTAAGTAAAAGTTACCTAAAACCTTATTTTACTATTTTTTAATCTTTAATATATATTATTATTTTTTATAATATTTTTTATACCAATTCATATTTTAATTGAATTTATGTAATTTAATATATTTTAAAAATTAAACAAATCTGATTAATTCCCAGCTAGGTCTCGAATGTCCTTGCCATCCGCCTAGCATTGCAGTAAAACCAGACTACAATATGAGGTTGCCGAATATATTTTTTTCCTAATCAAGGAGTAATTTTTATTATTTTTTTACAGCCATAGGATACCCAATACCACCTGTAGCAAGTGAAGGTCCAATGGCAGCCACAAGTCCTCCAGGTATCTTTTTACTATATCTGCAGTAACTTTTTAGTTATCATTCATCAACAATTTTTAAATGGAAAATATTACAGTGAAGTCCAACAATTTTATCACATTTGTTTTGACATTTTTCTTTGTATTTGAGTAATTGGTGATAATATTATGTTTTAAACAATTTTGAAAGCAACCTTAGAAAAAAAATGAAAAATTAAAATTCTAATATAGGACCTTATAAATAAGGTAGTTAATAGATTAAAATTAATTGAGGATAATCATGTCTATTGGAGCTACAAGCAATGTTATCAATACTGGACCGAGCATTATATTGGTGAAGGTAATGGTATACAGTATTATTGGATTAACTGGTATAATTAGTGGTTTACCTTTTTTTTTTTAAAAGACTATATATTATTTAAGACTTCTAGTTGTTATTGCAACGCTTCTGAATCTTTCGCAACGCTTTTGCGTGTTGTCGGAGGGGTTTTGCAATGCTTCTGGGTGTTTCTAGTGGCTATTGCAACGTTGGATATTTTGCAACGATTTATGGGTCAACACTTCTGTGACTCTTGCAACCTTTTTAAGGTTTCGCCATAGCCTTTTTTGAAACCGTTTTTAAGTTGAACCGTACTGTAGCCATGACCGCGGTAAAACCTGCCGAACTAGCCGGCGCGGTACTGATTTGATGACACTGGCTACAAGACTTGGTATTTCTTTTTCTTTCATCCCAATTATATTCAATGGAATAAATATTCTATTTCAATCCAGTGGCGTAGATAGAGGGGGAGAGGTGGGTCATGTGACCCACCGGCATCTGACCTCTCCCCGACCTCCACGTCTTCATTCTGAGTTTTTTAGAGAGTATCATAGAGGCGGCTGCAATTTTTAGCTAAAGAACCTTAATCTAACGGAGGAAGATGATTCATTTATATTAATTATGAAGTTGGTAATTTATTCTAAATCGAATTGAATTTTTTATATACAATTGTGACCCACCAGATATGAAATCCAAACGAAAGTTTAGATATTAATAACGAAGTTGAATAAAGCAATAATGAAATGAAATTGGAATGGCAGGAGCTCTAGCACCAGGAAGTTTAGCACCAGGAAGTTTAGCAAGCAGTCCATCAGCTGGAGGAAATGACAATGGAGCTTTTACCATTTCAGCATCACTTCTATCTTTCTTTTTTGCCTTTGCATTTTCTCTTCTTTTTACATTTTTCTGACCTGGATTTTCTTTTTTTTTCTTTTTGAGTTTGAATTTCAGAGTTCATTTTTTTTTCCAGTTAATATCCATTGTTATATTTGGTGTGATAGTGTACCCTGTAATTTTATATTGGAGTTAGCATCAATAAATTATACTTTATTTTCCTCATATGGGTATGTATATGTAATCTTAATTTATGTGATCCATTTGTAAATGCACTTTATATATATTCCAGCATAGCAAACTTTACAAGAACATGTATGAACCATGATATAGATATTAGATATAGATCCAGTCAACCACCGAATGGTATCGTTATCAATTTGGGTTTCCAAAATCTAGCTACGAATTGGTTCTTGAGTAGACCTGGGCACTAACCCGCGAGGCTCTCCCATGTCCGCTACTCATGGGCGGGTTTGGACAAACTAATTGAAGAATAAGTCCGGCCCGAACCCAAATCCGAAGAGGCCCGAATAAAGTGTAGGATGAGCTTGGTTTTACTCCTAAGACCCAAGTCCGGCCCGAACTAATAATAAACATCTTAAATAAATATATATTTATTATTTATAATACTAATAATTGTTGAAAATTTTAATTTTTCTTGTAAATTTTAGCTTTTCAACTCAATGTCATGATTTATCTTAAAAATTTAGTTACAATTATTTTCTTACAATGATTTTTTATTAAAAAATATTTTAATATTTAATTATATATATTTATTGGTAGGCCCGCAGGTCGGGATAGGGTTTTGATTATTTTATAAAGCCGGCCCTGCCCGGCCCGAGCCCAACTTTAATTTTCTATGGGTTGAGCCGGGCTTAGGCTACCAATTTTTTAACTAGGCCCGATCGGCCCAGCTCGAACCCGACCCAACCCAGTCCGGCCCATGCCCAGGTCTATTCTTGAGATCATATGTGTATATTTATACTAGTATGTCATTCTAATTATTTTCAAAGGTATATAGTAGTTTTGAGTTTTTTTATATGGGTTAAAACAACAAGTATGGAATATACGTAAATAATTACAACCTCCCTCCCTCTAGTTTGCTCTAATACATTAGTACCTCCCTCAATTTTTTCATAACAATTTAAATCTTCGTATGTTCTGTTTCCATCCAACCATAACATCCTTTCGTTAAGTTTTATTATTTTTCCATCCAATTTGTTAACATAGCTTCGTTGTATCAACATAATTACCCTTATTTTGCTTATTTGTAATTGTTACGATATATTACAAACAAGTTAATCAGTCTCTTCGTTTTTTTTGTTCATATGTCTACTTTTATACCTGAATTTCTTTAATCCCGTCTTTATCTGTGATGATGATGATTCTTCTACAACTAGGTTATTGATTGGAGGCAAAGAACACATTTTTGAAGGCACCATACGATACGTGAAAAGGTTAGGGTTTAACTTTATGATTTAATTTTCTAATTTCTGAAAAGTGACTTTTACTACTATTATTGAGAGAATGGACTAAAATCTTCAGTTTGTTTCGTTTGGAATTAGATTTCCCAATAATAATAATAATCTGAGAACGTTATTACTATTGCCCTTTAATGATTTTTGCTACTGGTTTGATAAAATATCTAACTTTTGTTAAATTAGAGATAGGCTTTAGAGGTAATTTTTAATTGTATATCATGGTTTTTGTTTATGTAATTTTCAATTGCATATTTTGGTAATTTTCAATTGATAATCCTTCTTCTAGGAGGTATGGCCTTTGTACGTTATGTGCAGGGTTGTTCATCTGATTTTTTTTTTAAATGTTAATAATAAACCAATACATGGGAAGATATTGTTGCTCATAGACATTTGTGGTGTGCCTCTAGCCTTTTGGATATTATACTGGCAATAATACTGCCGTTGCTTAATATACAATCACAATAATACTTCATATGTTTATGTACATACTAACAAATTCATCGATACATTTTGTAGGTGTGTTTTTAAGTTACATGGCACTTTTCTCTAAAACTGTGAATTTACATTAAAATAAAAAAAATCACAACAATCATGTATTTGTCATAAGCATATTGACAAATAATATAACCCACACAAAATCATGTATTTTACAATCAACTTACGTGAAGTTGAATTCTCAGATGAGGAGACTGACAAATGAGTGTGTTAGATGTTAATATTTTGGGTGGTTTGAAATATCTTGTATGATTATCCGTAAAAATAATTCATCAATGAAGTTTGGAATAAACTGTAAACTTATGTGATTTACAAATAAGCAAGAAAAGGGTAATTATGTCAATACAATTATGTCATGTCAGTAAATTGGATGGAAAAGTAATAAAACGTAACGGAAGGATGTTATAGTTGGATGGAAAAAAACATAGAGAGGTCAAAATTGTTATGAAAAAACCTAGGGAGATACTAGTATATTGGACAAAACTCAGGAAGGTTAAAATTATTTACCCATAAAATATAATAAATTAATAATAGTAACCAACAATTTTTCTTTGTATTTTGCAAATTACAATGAAATAAAATATACCTTAACCAAAGTACAAAAAACAAAATGTTTCCAAAATTGACAACCGTTTGCCAGGATACAACGGAAACAAAGACTAATTTGAACCATGTGAAGAGTAATACAACCAAAATTAACTTTAAGAGCTAAATATATATATATATATATATATATATATATATATATATATATATATATATATTTGGACTAACTAGTGCTATATGAGCATTAAACTTTATAGAAAATTAACAACGATTTAAGTGGAGTAATACAATATAACTGTGAGCATTGAATTTTTTAAGGTCGCCAGCTACCATTTGCAAACCCTCCAAAACACTTATATAGTCACTCAACTTTGAGTCTTTTAAGTAATGGGAAACTTTTGTGTTTTGTCATTTTTTTTAATACAATCATATCTAAAAATAACCATAAATTTAGGTGTATGATTTATTTGATGAGACTGATTACAATAATTTTATCAATTCATCGATTAATCTTACTTTATTTGAAGTCATTTGTTGTAATGATGCTTATTCTTATTTAAAAGATATCGGACTCGCTTATCAAATTCGATTCCAATCAGTCTATTAAGCTCTTCAATATAGAGAAATCAACCATACTTACGTCAACTTTATACGAAGTATTGTTTGTAAATTATCTCTTATTTTAATAATTGCATCATATATTATTGTAGGATTTTGGTACTCATACGTTGGATACGACGTCATGATGACATGGTACCTTCTATAATTTCTGCAAAACTTCCGATGTCAAATTGTATTTGTATATAGTGGGAGCAAGTTTACATTAATAATAAGTCATGTCTAATATAATAAGAGTTTACCTGTACGTTAATGTATGATAATAAGCATGAATGTAATTCATATACAAAATTGAAAAAACAAAATAATTGATAGTACATTTTTGGTCGAATATATCACTTTTCCTATAAATTTGGCACAAAAAGTTATATGCCATCTCGAATTTTTAAAGTTTCAACTAACTCCTTGAACTTGAAAAAGTCATCAGCTTGTCACGTATCAGCTTCTGATTGGAAAAATAAAATTTTTGAAAAATAACATCTTTTTCAAAGCCAAACCAATCAGAAATTGATACATGGTAATAAAGGGGAGGAGGGGAATTGGTACACTTTTCCCAAATTAAAGAGGTTAGTTAGAACTTTTAAAAGTTTAACGTGACATCCGAATTTTCGTATCAAGTTTAGCTTCTCGAGACATTATGAAACAACCTATACCTTATACTAAATCATCAAAATCGTAATCACAACGTATAAAATTTTTTTTTTACTTATACTTCATTTATATATATAATATACTAATAAAACTTAACATTCGGTTTATAATACTTATAGCATCATATCTTATTACAATAAATGTGTACAAAACAAAAACCAAAACCCGACCACTTTTTATACTATATGTTTGTCATGTGAGGAGATGGAGCGAGATGGAACACAGCAAACCAATCTTTCGTCCATGATATCTACAAGTAATGAGGTTCTAGTACAAACTTTATCAGCTCTGAAAAATTTAGCGCTTTATATGAGGCGCAAGTCAGTGAATATAAACAATCTATGAATTTAGCAAATCACATATATACATTAACAAATTCAATATACAGTTACACTTATTTGAGAATGAATGAACCGGTTATTTAATTGTTGTGACAACACCAGCCAAACTATTGCCCCGGGATACATGTAATATTTGTGACAATTGTCAATTGATTTGGTGGCCAGCTATGTAACAATTGGTTGACCTTTCGGTCCAGATAAACAATTAGTTGACCTTTCGGTCCATTTGTCAGATATTACAATTGGTTGACCATATAGGTCCAGTTGAACAGAACATGTATTGCAATGTTTGATCGGCTATGTCACAACGTCTCTTTTACTTTTCATATATTCAAGTACAAATGTCTGTTATACTAATCATTGAACTTACAATTAGCATATACTAATACAAATGAACATATATTCCACATACATATATCATATAAATCCAGCATATCAAATGCAATACTCAGTTATACTCTACCAATAATTCACATTAAACCATTCACCAATATTCACTTATAGCCATAATTCACATATCAATATCATCTCAACACAACTTACATTTCATATCAAATATGATGACACAACATATCATTATAATTTGAAATACAATTTCAAATCAAAAACAATTCATATCACATTCACAATCACACTTCAATACATTTCGTAACAAAAACATTTTATAACCACTCAAATCAATATCAAGTTCATTGCATCAAATATTCCGAGTATATATATCATATTAATCTCACATATCAATACAATTCACATCATGTTTATACTCACAAATTTATCCGAGCTAATTCTCTCGGAACGACTTGGACCTTTCTCTGAAATCCCTTCACTGTTTTGAGCTCCTATAACATACATATTCATATATCAAACATACATATATACATCTTATTTCTTTGTGTGTGTGTGTATATATATATAAAGATTAACATAAACTAGAATTTCTATCTATACGACCTTACTGACTTTAATCAATCATATTTCTCAAAGTACTCAACCAAATGATCTGATTCTAGTTTCATTTTACTCTTAACTCATAGTTTTATAACATACCAAAATTTAATAATTTTCTGACCACTTTTCCATTTGTTATGAATCTAGTATTTTAAACTCTAAATATGTCCTATTTTCTGCACTTAGAACTAGTGTTCTTATGACATCACTTCACTTCAAAATTCATAACTTTCAACTCACTTACTCAAATGTGATGATTCTTATTTTGTTCAATTCCTATTACACAATTCCATAACATACTAAATCCTCAAATTTTCAAATCCTTATACGATTTATAGGGAATTTCCCATCTAAACCTGTTTCAGTCCCGCTTAACCTGGACAGCAACGTAACAAAATGAGTATAACTCTCTCTACACAACATGAATCGACCTGATTCTTTTCCCTACTTAAACTATACACATAAGGAAATAACATATCAAAAAATCAGAATTTTCTAATCAGTATAACAATCCCAAATTAATTTTGAAACTCATCATATCTCTTTGATCATCCAATTCTGCATACTTCATCTTATAAAAATCTAAACTATTGATCTATTCATCTAAAAATTCCCAAATTTTACAGAAGCAATATAAAGATGTAGACAATCAATTCATATTTTTGTCATAACCTCAAATTCTGTCTCTAACATCTCGAAAATTATATTACAAA
Source organism: Euphorbia pulcherrima (assembly GCA_947683365.1). Classification (NCBI taxonomy): domain Eukaryota; kingdom Viridiplantae; phylum Streptophyta; class Magnoliopsida; order Malpighiales; family Euphorbiaceae; genus Euphorbia; species Euphorbia pulcherrima. The sequence continues at coordinate 19,093,241 of CANTUS010000002.1, forward strand.
ATCATATACATACCTGATTCTTCCTCTCTCTTTGTTCTTCTTCTTCTCTTCTACTCCTACCCTTTCATATTCTGAGTTTTTTTTTGTTTCATGGTTGATTTCAGATACTTATCACTTCCATAATTATCTATAGACTAAAATGACCATTTTGCCCTTTTTTCATTATATAATACTTACACTTATACTATACTATGCTTATACCAATGATAAACAACTCAAGTACTAATTTAATTACCAACTATAATTTCTACTTTTATCTTCACAAAATTTCAAATACCTTTTATATATTTAAGTGTATATATGTATATATCTAATATATTTTAAACCAAATATACCAAAATTAATATATTTATTATATATTTATACTTCATCTAATGATTTCTAATATATATGTATAAATGACTAAAATGATGTGTTAAATGGGATGTTACAATTCTCCCCTCCTTAAAGAATTTCATCCTTGAAATTAAATACTTGTATCTGAAATATATGAATAGTCCTTTCTCATCTGTTCTTATGTTTTCAAGTAGCTTCTTTCACTAAATGACTTCTCCAAAGTACTCTGACAAATGGTATTTCTTTGTTTTCTAGTTGTATGGTCTTATATCCTATAATGTCTATTGGCTTCTCTACATAACTCAAATTATGTGAAATTTCTAATTCTTGATCATCGAGTACATGTTTGGGGTCTTATCGATACTTCCTTAACATGCTAACATGAAAAATATTGTGCATTTCAGCTAATTCTTAAGGTAACACCGATCTATAAACAAATAGACTAACTTTCTCAAGAATTTCATAAGTCCTATATACTGTGTACTTAGCTTTCCCTTCTTTATGAATCTCAATATGTCTTTCCAAGGTGATAACTATACTTAATCCAGATTCATATTCTTCATTACCTTACTGACTTTGAAAATTCATATCGCTTACAATACCAAACCAAATGATTTTGTTCTTATCTCGTTTTCTTTGTAACACACATGACTATAACATACTTAAATTTCGTAACCATTTGATTAGCATACAATTTATACTGAATTTTTCTTTCACTTCCTGAATCTATCTCATTTCACATGTACAGCGCCTAGTAAAATGACTACAACTTTTTCTATATAACCTCAAATGACCTAATTACAATTCTCTTTCATATTTTGAACCATAATTCTATCTCTAATATCAAGAAAATCGTATAATAAGTTCAACCACTTACTTGATTCCCTTTACTTCCCTATCTCTTCTTTTGCTATTCTTGTTCCTCCAATACGTTTTCTGAATCTTCTAAAGGTTTTGTAGAGTTTAATCTCTATCTTATCTCTCAAATTAATCTCATAAAATACCCTGGCTCTTTGTAATTGATCAAATAAATCACCAATACGAGGTAAAGAATATTTGTTTTTCATAGTGCCTCAATTCAGCTTCCTATAATCAATGCGAATAGTACTATCCTTCTTATTGACAAATAATACTGAAGCACCCCCAGGAGACACACTGGTTCTTATAAAACCCTTATTGCAAGAATCAAACAAGTAGGCACTACCTTACATTCAGCTTGAAAAAATAGCTTATGACTAACTTGACGACTCTAAATTCACTTCTTTGGTGAAATAATTGATAATGACATATTACTTCATCAGCAAATGCAAATCCAATATCACATAAAAATCTCTAATATTTCATCTAATCATATCAAAAATTAGTACTGCTTTATCAATTAGATTGAACAGTTTCGTACACTAAATCTATAACAATCTATTTGCTTAAAAGAATTCCTTTGAATTCTAATATATCATTTTCTTTCTATTCATCAAACATCGGTTCCCTTTGAGCAAATGATGGAGGCTCTTGAACCACATAGCCTCTTGACGTACATTTGATGCATGTAAATGTATAGGTGATCCTATAGGTGGCGTTCTGGTGGCGTTCTGGCTAGTTCCTCTCTCCTCGAGTTAACATTTTTATCAGCCTTATATAAAGGTGATAAAATGTACAATCCTAAAATATATTAATTTTTATATGTGTATGCATATAATGCCCCTATGATCATATCCCCGCTCTGATACCAACTGAAACAACCTATACCTTATACTAAATCACCAAAATCGTAATCACAACGTATAAATTTTTTTTGTATACTTCATTTATATATATATAATATACTAATAAAACTTAACATTCGACTTATAATACTTATAGCATCATATCCTATTACAATAAATGTGTACAAAACAAAAACCAAAACCCGACCACTTTTTATACTATATGCTTGTCATGTGAGGAGAGGGAGCGAGATGGAACATAGCCAACCAATCTTTCGTCCATGATATCTACAGGTAATGAGGTTCTAGTACAAACTTTATCAGCTCTGAAAAATTTAGCGCTTTATATGAGGCGCAACTCAGTGAATATAAACAATCTATGAATTTAGCAAATCACTTATACACATTAACAAATTCAATATACAATCACACTTATTTGAGAATGAATGAACCGGTTATTTAATTGTTGTGACAACACCAGCCAAACTATTGCCCCGGGATACATGTAACATTTGTAAAAATTGTCAATTGATTTGCTGGTCAGCTATGTAACAATTGGTTGACCTTTCGGTCTAGATAAATAATTGGTTGACCTTTCGGTCCATTTGTCAGATATTGTAATCGGTTGACCATATAGGTCCAGTTGAACAGAATATGTATTGCAATGTTTCATCGGCTATATCACAACGTCTCTTTTACTTTTCATATATTCAAGTGCAAATGTCTGTTATACGAATCATTGAACTTACAATCAGCATATACTAATACAAATGAACATATATTCCACATACATATATCATATAAATCCAACATATCAAATGCAATACTCAATTATACTCTACCAATAATTTACATTAAACCATTCACCAATATTCACTTATAGCCATAATTCACATATCAATATCATCTCAACACAACTTACATGTCATATCAAATATGATCACACAACATATCATTACAATTCAAATACAATTTCAAATCAAAACAATTCATATCACATTCACAATCACACTTCAATACATTTCGTAACAAAATATTTCATAACCACTCAAATCAATATCAAGTTCATTGCATCAAATATTCCGAGTATATATATATATATATATTAATCTCACATATCAATACAATTCACATCATGTTTATACTCACAAATTTATCCGAGCTAATTCTCTCGGAACGACTTGGACCTTTCTCCGGAATCTCTTCACTGTTTTGAGCTCCTATAACATACATATTCATATATCAAACATGCATATATACATCTTATTTCCTTTTGTATATACATACATATATATATATATATAAAGATTAACATAAACTAGAATTTCTATCTATATGACCTTACTGACTTTAATCAATCATATCTCTCAAAGTACTTAACCAAATGATCTGAATCTAGTTTCATTTTACTCTTAACTCATAGTTTTATAACATACCAAAATTTCATAATTTTCAGATCATTTTTCCATTTGTTATGAATTTTTTATTTTAAACTCTAAATCTGTCCTGTTTTCTGCACTTAGAACTAGTGTTCTTATGACCTCACTTCACTTCAAAATTCATAACTTTCAACTCACTTACTCAAATGTGATGATTCTTCTTTTGTTCAATTCCTATTACACAATTCTATAACATACTAAATCCGCAAAATTTCAAAGCCTTATACAATTTATAGGGAATTTCCCATCTAAACCTGTTTCATTCCCTCTTAACTTGGACAGCAACGTAATAAAATGAGTATAACTCTCTCTACACAATATGAATCGACCTGATTCTTTTTCCTACTTAAACTATACACATAAGGGAATAACATATCAAAAAATCAGAATTTTCTAAGTAGTATAACAATCCCAGATTAATTTTTAAACTCACCTTATCTCTTTGATCATCCAATTCTATACACTTCACCTTAAAAAAATCATAACTATTGATCTACTCATCTAAAAATTCTCAAAATTTATAGAAGAAATCTAGAGATGTAGACAACTAATTCATCTTTTTGTCATAACCTCAAATTCTATTTCTAACATCTCGAAAATCATATTACAAAATCATAAACATACCTGATTCTTCCTCTCTCTTTGTTCTTCTTCTTCTCTTCTACTCCTACCCTTTCATATTCTGAGTTTTTCTTTGTTTCATGGTTGATTTCAGATACTTATCACTTCCACAATTATCTATAGACTAAAATAACCATTTTGCCCTTTTTTCATTATATAATACTTACACTTATACTATACTATACTTATACCAATAATAAACAACTCAAGTACTAATTTAATTACCAACTATAATTTCTACTTTTATCTTCACAAAATTTCAAATACCTTTTATATATTTAAGTGTATATATGTATATATCTAATATATTTTAAACTAAATATACCAAAATTAATAAATTTATTATATATTTATACTTCATCTAATAATTTCTAAAATATATGTATAAATGACTAAAATGATGTGTTAAATGGGATGTTACACATTAGGCCCATTTCTTCAATGTCAAACGACATACTCCTTAATATGACATGTGAGAGCTTGTACCTAGACTTGTTCGTCAGGAAGACTGGGGCGGTTCGGGTTGGACCTAATCGGATTTTTGACTAAAAATATCAACCCAAGTTCAGCCTGACCCATACATTGAAACTTCATGCTAGAGATGGTTTTAGAGGTCATCCCCAAACCCGACCCAAAGCCAATAAAAAGAATTTTTTTAATTCTTCTTGGTATACTAAGAGTAAAAAAAATAAAATTTTATATAAATATGTTCAAATATTACGTATAATTACATTCTCTACTTGAATAATTTATTAAATATATATCATTATTGTATAAATTCAATAGATTAAAATATTAAAATCTAAAATATTATTAAATATATTGTATAAATATTTAATAAATATAATAATTATTCATCGGATTACACTTGGGTATTTACACAAAAATTAAGTTTGATCCATAAAACATCGGACTTTAGTGAACTCAGGCTCATGCTGGGCTTTAGAGAAAAATAAGAGCATAAATTCAATCCACTTAAACGAATTCAAGCCGGGCTGATGAACAGATCTACTTGTATCCAACTACTAGGTTTGCACGTACTAGACAACCAGGAGATATAACTGTGAAAAAGTAATTGTATTTTTTACCTTTATTTTCGTGTATGATGTACATAAATTTCGGAGTCGATTATTGGACCCTACGTAAGCTGTAAGATCGTATTTCTAAAAATACGTACCCTTTTAATAATCCTACGGTCAGTAGTATTATACGATGTATACACCTTTCAATTTGACCGTCAGATTGCTTTGAATCAGAAAATTACGACGGCCTCGATTCTCTGATGCCAACACCACCATCATAAAAAAATTACTCCCTTACTGTTTTCGACCTCTACTACCGCCTGCCTTCTCTTCAAATCCCCTCAATTTCATCGGTTTCCTGGTTTTGCGCTTCAAATATCGTGTTTTTGGATCTGTGGCTGGTACGTTTCCCTATCCAATTTTCGTCTTTCTCCATTAACTTCAAGTTATCTTTGTGAATTTTGTTTTAGCCATTAATTTTCATGTATTTGTTCTATTTTTACTCGATTCTTGTTGCCCCTGAATTCGTCGGTATCTGCTATTTTTCATATTTACTTCACTTTTCGATCTGTTTTGATTTCGATTGCTTGAATTTATAGCTCTTCGTATTCAGATTTTTGGTTCTGGGTTGAAATTGTTTTTGGGTTTTGATTATTTCAGGTATTTTCTTTCGGGGATCTCGATATTTGCCCCCTTCGTTCTCTGATTAGGCTAACTATTCTTTTTATGGAATTTGAATGCCAAGGGATCACCGAGGTTTCGAAAAATTCAAATTTTGAGATTTCTCATTCTAAAGATACAATTTCTGAAATTCCTAACCCCACATTAAGTTGTCAATTGAAAGAGGGATTTTCAATTGTGGAAAGTTCAAAAAATTTGCCTGGTAATGAGGTTTTGCCCAATTTTCGCCGGTCAATTACTGACCTGCCTCCAGCCTTGATTTCGGAAATCTTTAATTGCCTTGATCCTAAGGAGCTCGGTTTAGTATCGTGTGTCTCAACGGTTCTCAATAGGCTCGCATCAGAGAATCAGGTTTGGAAGGAAGTGTATTGTGAGAGATGGGGACTGCCCTTGGTGCCTGCACCATTAGGTATAGCGGTCCAAGATGAGAAGTCATGGAAGGAATTATTCGTGGAGCGAGAGTTTAGGAGTAGGACGTTTTTGGGTCGGTTTAGTATCGACGTGTTGTATGGTCATACCGAAGCAGTTCGATCGGTTTTCGTTTTGGCTTCAGCCAAGCTTATTTTTACATCTGGTTATGACTGCATTGTTCGAATGTGGGACTTGGAAGATGGACTGTCAATCACATCTTCGAGGCCCCTTGGGTGCACTATTCGTGCCGTCGCAGCCGACACGAAGCTCTTGGTTGCCGGTGGTACAGATGGGTTCATACAAGGATGGAAAGCAGTCGAGGGCCTTCCACATTTGTTCAACCTTAAGGGGATTACTGATCCAAACTTCGAGTTTAAACTATGGGAGCATGAGGGACCTATAACATCTCTGGCCCTAGACCACACTAGAATTTACAGTGGCTCATGGGACATGACCGTACGAGTCTGGGATCGATCCACGCTAAAGTGCTCGAATGTCTTGAGGCATAGCGACTGGGTGTGGGCCCTAGTCCCACACGATACAACTGTTGCTACCACGTCAGGCTCGGACGTGTATCTTTGGAATACTCGTTCCGGAACTCTGATAACCGCCATTCACAATGCACATGTCGCGAACACGTATTCACTCGCTCGAAGCCACACGGGCGACTTTCTTTTTACCGGAGGAGAAGACGGGTCGATCCATATGTTCGAGATCATCGGCCAGAGATCATCCAAGGCCGATGTTTACAAGATTGCGACGTGGGTCCCACACTCGGGTCCCGTGTACTCCCTCGCATTTGAATTCCCGTGGCTCGTTTCCTCATCAAGCGACGGGAAACTCTCGCTCATAGACGTTCGGAAGCTACTCAGAACAAGCAGGCGCTCACTAGGGAAGAAGAATGTTGCTAGGATCAGCGATATTGTGGAGCCGCCCCAAAGGATGCTTCACGGGTTTGGACCCAATTTGTTCTCGGTAGACATCGGTGCTGATAGGATTGTGTGTGGAGGAGAGGAGGGGGTTGTTAGGATATGGAACTTCTCACAGGCCTTGGAAATTGAGCAGAGGGCTCGGGCGTTGCGAGGAATTCGATTGGAGAACCGAATGAGGAGGCGTAAACTCATGGCAGGTATTGGTAAGGGTGGAGGAGGAGATCGGTGTTCAGTGGCAGCCAAAAACGCGATGAGGGGAGATAAGCGCGGAATTAGCAGCAAGTTGAAGGCATAGGCATATGCCAAATAATGGCAATTAAAGTTCACAGTGATTTGAATAGTGTTTCAACATATTTGTAACGAGATTACACATTTATGGTCGGTGATTTTAGATTAGCTGCTGTTTTTTCAATAACAACTTGGTTTTTTTCAATGTTATGGACCGTATGGTAAAGATCTGGCTTTTGTGGGAATGATTTACATGAACTGCTAATTCTGTTTGATTGCAGAAGAATGAATCCCTTGATGTAAAGATTCTTTCTTTTAATGTCACAAATTCCCTGTTGGATGAGATGAATTGTTTTGGTGCAGATGTCCATTTGGTTAGGAAGCTTAAATGAGAAATTCAAAACCCTTTGCTGTTTCATTTTTCTAATTGATTGCGCGTTCTAATTGTAAAATACTGTGGCGAGGTAAGAATTTTTCTTTGTATTTAATATAAATGCAATACAACTGGGTAAATTTGAAAAAAAAAACACTAATTTGGTTACTGCCTATATACTAAAAAAGTCCATGTAAAGTGAAGGGCACAAGTGCAAAAGTTGGTTAGATTATGGTCCACTGATCTGTATTCAGTATAAACGCAATTCAACTGGGTAAATTTGAATGCTGTTTCAACATACGTGTAACAGGATTACGCATTTATGGTCAGTGATTGAAGGTTAGCTGCTGTTTTTTCAGTAACAAGTTGGTTTTTTTGTGGTGCGGTAAAGGTTCGGGTTTTGTGGGAATGATTTATATGAACTGGTATTTCTGTTACTAGATTTGATAGCAGAAGAATGGATCACTTGGTATAAAGCTGCATATTGGGTTGGGAGAATCGCCCCTGTGGGCTTCTGTAGTAGTCGAGTCTGAGTTAGTCGGGCAGTGGGTTAGACAGTTTTCTGCTTTTCTAATTTAGATACTATCAAATATGATTACACATTTGATTTAGTTGTTAAGCAATTCATCCTTTTTTCGGTTTCTTATTGCAAATTATGTGCGCTACCGTTAATGGAGTTCTTACAGCAAGCACATATTTCTGTTCAATAAAAGCAATTACAGGTAAAAAAAATGAGTAAAACTTTGAGTACCAAATAGACATTTTGTATCCAATTTTTCACAACAGATTAAATACCACACGATTTATTACCTTTTTAGTCCGCACATTACACATAGTTGCATGAATAGAGATGCTACAATGCAAGACTTAAGAAGGTGATAATAACGGTATAAAACATGGTTTAAAAAAAATAACAAATTGCACAATATATGACTGAATAGATAACTTTAATAGCAGAAAAATCAAATCAAATGAATAAACGAATTATACGACTAGCATTAAAAAGAACCTTTTGATGCATAACTATTTTGTGCTTCTTTTGACCAATAAGGTGTAATTCAGTTAGCTAAGCAGGCTGAGTAAGTTGGAGGAGAACAAGGCTCGAATCCCACTAAATACACTTGATGGGAGGGATGAGAAGCCTTAACTATTACTAAGCCCCGAATAAAATTATCTTAAAAAAATACTCGTAATTATTAAAAGAAAATTTGTGTTTGTTTTTCCAAATTAAAGTGGAGTTCAGTTTTTAATTGTTACGTACATTTCAAAGAAACTACTACTTTGAGTGGTCCAACTAGTGAACTAAATACAAAGCTAATACATATCATCTAATAAATAAAAAATTAGAAAACCCCTAATTTCATATATCAGCAGATGTTAGCATGCGCTGTTTAATTAAATAAGGTAACCATTATTTCGTTGCTGTAAATAGTTACAAAACAAAACATATGATATAAAAAGCACAAATTCATCATTTCACTTTGAATTTGACACGAAAAATTAAATGTTAATTTAAATTTTTAAGAATTTTAACTTACTTTTTGAATTTGTCAAAAGTGAATCAGTTTATCTCTTAAATTTGGTAAAAGTGCACTAACTTGCCTCATCATTGCCACGTGTCAGCTTCCGATCGAATAAAAAAATAGAAAAATGACATTTTAAAAAGTCAAATTAATCAGAAGATGATAAATAATGTTAGAGGACAGACTGATGTATTTTTGCCGACTTATAACAAATTCAGAGGTAAGTTGAGATTTTTGAAACTTAAGGTTAAAGGATGAATTAAGCCATATAAAAACGTTGCTCTATTGCTCTTTTTTTCTTCTGTTTATCGGCAAGGCGGGAAAAAAACTAACTAATTCAAGAAACCAGCAAACGAGTATATGAAGTAGAAGGAGGTTCAGAGAAAAATTGCATCGCCATTAACAACCATGGTTCCTCTTCTTCTTTATCTTCTTTCTCTATTGTTTCGCTTCGGTATTGTCGCCAATGGACAGTTTATTCCTGACATTTCCTCTTCAATTCCAAATCACGCGCAAATTTCTGCGTTGTATGTATTGGGCGATTCCTCTGTTGATTGCGGTGAAAATAATCCTTTGTATCCTTACCTTCATCGCATTTTTTCTCTCGTTCCTTGCAATGGCTCCGATTCTACCCTTCTTCCTTATCTTCTTGGTACTCTTTCTTTCTCTTTCTATCGGTTGATTTCTTAATTGATTTTCGTGTTTCTTGTAATTTGTTTGATTCTCTGCTTGATATGTTTAATTGATTTTAGTATTTGATCGATTTACACTGTAACTTGATAATTTTCTTTGAAAGCCGACTTTCTTTCCTTTATTGCAGTTCGATCTGTGTTTTTGGCTTTTCTTTTCATTTTGTACTCTTTAATTGCTATAGATCTTGTCAACTTCAATTATCCACTATAAGAACAATGGCAAAAACTGTTGAATTCGATAATTTATTAGAATAGTTGTTCGATTTTTGGCAGAATGCATTTGGTACTAATTTAGTTCATAGAATTTGATGCTCTAACTTGGAATCACTACTAGGGTTTTGGTTCCGTTTCCCGTAAATATGAGGTTTTGATTGACAAAAAAGATGTCAAATATCAGGAAGACAATGTGATGTTTTCTTCCGAGTTGAAGCGAAATGCAGAATGCATCCTGTTCTATTGAACGATTTTTGTTATTTGAGTAGCCCGCTTGTATCTAACATGGATATATTTGGTATCGTTCTTGTCAGCACTTATAGCACTAATTGATTTAGTTTTGCTGCTGTAGCTAAGAACATGGGTTTGCCGAAGATCTTACCATTTTACGGACAGAACGGATCACTTGATGGACTAAGAACCGGACTGAATTTCGGTTCAGCACACGCAACAATCATGAAACCAGGTAGCGAGAGCCATCAGTCTCTTAACCAACAAATACGCCAACTACTCGAAACATTTCAATTGCTAGAGCTCGAGCTAGGCGAGGAAACTGCTCAACGATTCATCAAATCTTCCATACTTTACCTGTCTTTCGGCCGAGACGACTATGTGGACCTCTATCTCAGAAACTCTTCTGGCATAATGCTCAAGCACAACGGCCAAGAGTTCGCCGAAATTCTCGTGGATCAGATAGTCCACGCTATCAGAAATCTCTACAATGCAAATGTAAGAAAGATCATATGCATGAGCATATTGCCTCTCGGGTGCACGCCACGAACAGTTTGGGAATGGCAAAACACTACTATCGTTGATAAAAGGGGCTGCGTGCCAGAGATAAACGAGCTGGTTTTGGAATACAACATTATACTTCAAGAACGAATTATCGAGCTCAATATGCAGTTCAAAGACGCTGAGTTGATCTTCTGTGATGTATATAGTGGACTCATGCAAATAATAGCCAATCCTGTACATTACGGTATTATAACCCTTGAAATCTCCTTTTAGCATAACATTGATGCTACGGTACTGAAGTGTTTAATGGTGGTATTTTTTTGTAGGATTTGAAGATGCGAAGAGTGTTTGTTGCGGGTTTGGTCTTCATGGATTGATTATCGGTTGTATTTCGGCTGAAATGGCGTGTGAGCAACCTTCGGCTCATGTGTGGTGGGATCTCTATAATCCTTCACAAGCAGTGAACTCGCTGCTTGCTGATGCGGCTTGGTCTGGGCAGACCCTATCAGGTATTTGTCATCCTATAATGGTGGAGGATATGGTTTACTCTGTGATTGTGCATAATAAGTGAATTCCATCAAAGTGTTCTTTTGTGCATAGTAAGAACTAAGTAGTATTCTTTCTGATTTTGTGGATGTTTGTGTCTAACTATATTAAAGCACATAAATTTGAAGTCTTTGATCATATTTCATCAGTATAGTTCAATTATTCTATTGTTTTTTGGTGACATTTAGGGCGAGTTTAGGGTTGTTGCCCCCTTACTTTTTACTTATTTTCCCGAAAAGTAAATGTGAACATGGTTTTCTTGAAAAGCAAACGGAAAACAGTTTTGAGACCGCTGAAAAGAATGTCAAGCACACCCTTAATTTGCTCAACCATTTTCTTTCTAGCTCTTATTTGGAAATTGCGACAGCTATGCTATATCACTCCTATAGTCTTGACTGATATAATGGCAAAATTAGCTACCTTTGTGTTTTACTGTGTTTGGAATGAATGATTTAGAAAGAATTCAATTCAACTTCATCTATATGCATGAGATATACAATTTCATGTTTAAAATTGAAATGAATTGAATGGAAGAGTTCCAAACACACCCCCTTTTTTCAATATGCACCTGTTATAATTCATTCAATATTTATAATAAATTCTACCCCATAAAACCTTTAACATACAAAATGTGTACAATATTATCAAATACGGTCAATTATGCTATTTACTTGCGAGTTTCTACCAAAAAAAAGGTAGTAAAAACGAGAATATGATAAAATTTTAAACTTACGTATGTTTTTAAAATCACGTCAGAAGAAAACATCAGTTTGGCAATGGATTTGAAAAGTTAATTCAAAAATCAGTAAATTGGCCTATTAAAAACAAGTAAATTGACTGAAGTTGGAGAGAATACAATCGATAACAAAAAGAAACAAAGAATCACTTCCAATCGCACACTAGGATAATCAACTAACAATGTTGCTTTAGTCTATTTAACTGATGTATAGGTCTAAAACGTGCTGACAAACTTTGCTAAATTAGCCTCTCGATGCTCCATCAAATTCTTCCATGAGATGCTCAATTGTCTTCCTCGAAATGATCTTGTCAACCTCGAATACCCTCATTTCTTCTTTGAGACCTACAGCCCCATTTACCACAGTTAATTAGACTTTGATTTCAGTCTCAGTTTTTTTTTTAAACTCTGCCTTGTCAGAGCTTCTTCGAATACATTGACAAGTAGGCACTGTAAGGCAACAAACTAACCTGGCCGCTCGAGAAATTTACGCTGAAGATGCGAAACATGTGAGTTGAAGAACAAGACGAGACTTTTCATATGCTCCACAGATTCAGCAGCAATCAGCATCTCTCTCTAAGCACACCAAAATACGCACAGATGTAAGCAACAACACTTAATTACATGCTACTTTGAGTATTTTAGAAATGCCTGGAAAAATCAAAGGATAAGACGAAAGTTTATTCTACCGACCTTAAAGTTCTTCTGTGAATCGTAATACCCAGTTACAATCATGAGCAGCCGAAGTTTCTCCAACTCTGAGTTTAAAAGGCAAAGCAAAAATTATGATTAGAAACTAGAAAATAATCAACTATGTGACGATTAGAAGCTAGAAAGTCGATACTTTATGTCAAATATTGTACACAAAATCTGGATTTAGTACCAAATATGGGTTCGTCTACTCACGCTGAAAGTATTTGATTTCTTCGACTGCATTATCTCTGTGAACCAAAAGTTGTTCAATTGGTATGCCAATAGAACTCATCCCAACATATGACACCATTGATCGTGAACTGGTAGTATCAATCTTACCTGTAAAACAATATCCTTATTAAAGGCAAGTTCAATGGATGTAATGTAACAAATAGCATCATCAAAAAGGCTTAATGCATCTCCTGCTACCTGAACTTGTCCCAAAAAACCTACTGCCCCCCTGAACTTTCAAAGTGACCTCGTAGCTCCCTCAACTTTAAAAAAGTGCACCACTTTTCTCCCTAAACACCACGTGTCAGCTTCTGATAGGTTTGACTTTTCAAAGATGTCATTTTTTTTATTTTCTCTCTCCAATCAAAATCTGACAAGTGGCATTCAGGGAGTTAAGTGGAGAACTTCTTGAAAGTTGAGGGAGCTACGGGGTCACTTTGAAAGTTCATGGGGGCAGTAGGTTTTTTGGGACAAGTTCCGATAGCAGGATATGCATTAGGCCAGTAAAAAAGCAAAGCGCACCCTCTAGCCTAAATAAAGACATAATGCAAATAACAAGCATTTTAACCAGAAACAAAAAATACCGTAAAAACAAGCATATTTGTGATCCCATAGAAAGAGAAAGAGAATGCGAATGACATGGACTTATAAAGGTAAGCTAATACATTGAAGATTATTACAAGTCTGTACCTATTCTTGTCCACTTCTTAAAATCCTTGCGTACTATGTCAACTACTCTGAGATCAGACATATCATACATTTTGTATCTCACTGCATGCACAAATTGCGTATCTATAAATTAGAGCCGATTTGCCAATTCAAGAAAAACTTACATACGAGCTTTGGATTAAAACCAAAATGGAAACTGCAGATAAAACAAACATACATAGTTGGTAAAGACCATTAGATCCAAATCGCCCAGCACCATTGATCAACAAGGTAGCCATGTACTGGTCTTTATTTGTACAATGTGGGTTAGTGAGATTACCAGAATCCATAAGAATCCCTGCCAACTACATCAAAGTAAGAGGATCAATTTCAGTTCAACTGATAAAGCAAGTATTCAATGAGAACCCATTTCTAGGGTTAGCAATCCCCTCGCTGTGCAAATATGTAGAATCAAGAATGTAAAGCAGAAAAGACAAATAACATCAATTATAGTGAAGTCAACTGAGTTGAAGGAAGCAAGTACCAAAAGCCTACTGAATCCTTGTCCAGCCAAAATCTCTGGAGAAGTCTGAGCAAACTTTTTCGCAATGAGTGTGCAGCAAGAAGAGTCCTGGACAAATTTGATTGCTTAAAATTGTACAATTCACGATACAAATCTTACGATTTGATTCACCCGAAAATAGCTTTACACTAATGCAGAATATAGATCTTAATTCTTACCTCGCCCATGGTGAAATCCTCAACCTTAGAAGATGCAGATACTTCCTGTTAATCAGACACAGAAGTAAGTTTGCTTTCAAAATAATGAACCTTCCGAAATTAAGAAGAGAATTTTCAAAAGTTGAAAAGCACCTCTTTGCAATTGAATACTTCAACTACTGCACCCTTTATTGCCTTCAAATGTGAAACGAGATAGTATCAAGTCAATTGATCATGATCAAATTACAGTTGGTGCACAAGAAATTTACCTCGAGTTTTGTTGGAAGCTTTTGCCCGTTCAACAGAACAACTTTAAGACTCCCAAACAGATGGTAATAGGTCAGGTCAATCTGCTCAACATATCATTACTTAGAAAAAAAAAAGCATTTTGTTTGTATAAAGGTTTGCTACAGTTCAATTTAAGGCTGCACGATGTTCAGTATTTTTCATAGAAGAAGAGAAAGATAAGACAAATCTATCTTATTGATTCCAATTGAGTAAAGCATACCTCATCGAGAAATATAAGAGACGACTCATCAATTTGGCATGACTCCAGCAGCCATTTCAGTTCAGCATGAGTACCTAAGTCTGCCCTTACCATATTGATGACTGGTACAGTGCACAACTGGTCACTTTTAAGCGTTTCATTCAAGTAGAAGGCATACATGATTGTCGCAGCAATAGATCCAACGTCTGCATTGGTTAGATCAAAATAGCATGAGCATGCGATTGGTTCAAAATTAGAGAAAAACTCTCAAGTATTGACTCTATACTACGGCATTCCTCTTTTTTCCTCTTAGCTCTCTCACATAGACATGACTTTTATATGTTTATGAATTATGAACCTATTAGCCTGGTCCTTGCCATGACTTTCTTTTACCAATTCACAAAATTAATCTTCTCCTTTCCCTTCTTACTACTTCACTCATTGGTCGCTAAGAGGCTTTTAACTTAAGACTTGTTTGGGGCCATAGACCATGTACACAAAAGACTACAATTGAATCAAGACACTAGTGATCAACGTAAAGAATTCTACATGTGTACTCCAGCAGAAAGTTTTGCGTTGCATATAAATTGCAGTAACGTTTCAAATTGATAAACAGAATAAGCCAACTGAAACAATACATGCATTTGTATAGCTGCAAACATAATATTATTAAGAAAAACAAAGAAAAGCAGAAGACATATTAGTTGTTCTAACACCAAATGTTATGAATTTTAATCAAAATTAGGTTACATGGTCAAGCTCCTCTTCAAGTATACTGAATATTTCATAAATAACCTATGTAGTTAGAACAGGACAGAGGAAACAGATTTCAAACAGACCCTCATCCATTAGGAGTAACCCAAGTTAAAAATCAACAATCTTCACTTCCTTTAATTGACTAGAAATAATTGAAGATTGCAACAAAGTAACTGGTCCCATTTCTTACAATAATGTTCAATCTAAATTCTAATGGAGTATTCTCCTAAAGCTTTTATTGTCTAAGATCAAGCATGAACAAGACTTTCATCCCGAAAGGAAGTGACGAAACATTTTTTTTGAAGTTGGACGAGGAAAACTGAAAATTTGAGAAAGCAATAGTTTTGTATGAAAAAGAAAATATATCAGCAAAAAAACTGAATTACCAGAGATATCTTGTGCAATTACAGCATGTAAAAACTTTCCAGGAACACCAGCTCGAACATCTTCTTTTCTAGCTAGCAAGTATATATTCAACCTTTTAGTGCTTTCACACGATTCCACAATTTCAACCTGTGGGGATAATGCACTGTAAAATGATGCTGCAGACCGAGGAATTGGAATCACCGACAGATTCTGTTTAACACGGTTCATGAAGAAGCTTTTTTCAACCACAGGTGTAGCTATGTTTGACAAATCACAATCCTCTTCAGGTTCTTCAGAGATATTAAGCTCAGATTCTTTCTCTGATTCATAAGTATCATCTAACTCAGTGATTGCATCATATTTAAGACTTGAAATCGGAAGTGAATTAACTGGAGAAAACTCTGAAAACTTCCCAAATGTAGAATTCTTAATAGGAGGCAGAACAATATCCGAGAGTGAATCTTCTGTTGGTGAATCCATAGAAGTTTCAGATATGGATTGAAAAAAACTCTTACTTCTAGCATCACTAATATCTGATGCAGTTCGAGGGAGATTCCAACTTCCATTATTCCCCTGAAATTCTGAAGTAAATTTCTGATCCTTTGAGGCATTATTACCTCTTAATAGACCATCAAAGTATGGATGTTCTCTGGTTCGAATATATGGTTCCTTCAAATAAATCAAAACTAATTATAAGAAATGCAATCGGACTATGAACAAGCAAAAATCAATCAAGATTGAAAAGTAAATTGGAACCTGCGATGAAATTCGTGCCGGAGAAGACATTTAATTGCGATTGCTGAAAGAGGATGAAGGTTGTTAGGGTTAGGGCATGCCGAGTTGAGACAATGTGGAGGAAGAATATTATTATACGGCAGATTCCGATGATAACAAGATGAAGAAGGGAAGACGACATTGTGGAGGAAAGTGGTAGACTCCGCCATTGCTTTGTAATTTACACAGTTGATTTCGAATCAGAACTAGTATCGGACGGCCGTTGAAGCATATCAATTAATTAATTGAAAGACGGAGCAGTCTCTGTGTCCATCACAGTTCTCATCAGAATATAGCGGCAACGACGGTCGGAATAGTTGACTGATAAACGTCGCCGGCGGAGTTACTGCTGCAGGAGCAGCTATTGACAGTTATGGATGTTAAGCTTTGCTTATAAGCTGTTTTGAAAAACCAACATGAACCGAACAAAGAAAATGAATTTTCTTTTTCAAAGCTATCTTGTTAGGACATTATTTTCTGATGATGCAAATATGAATTGATTCCGAGTTTGACAGTTGGGTGACATTTCGTCGAACAGTTGGAGTTCATCGTCTACAACTGGATTATGCTATTTGTTCTTCATAGATCCGGGCCTGACCGGGCTGACTTGGGTTTAGTTTTATCAAAAAAAAAAAACTGAAAAGGCCAAAAAAAAAATTGTACAACGGCAAACGCAACAACATAAGTTCCCATTGTTACATTTTGATTTGATTTTGTTTCAGTTTGTTCAACAAACTATGAATTTCTTTCGTGATTTTGTGAAGTCGCGTTGGCACGGTCTCCGAGAAAAGAACTCCAGAATGGAATGTAGTTCCTTAGTTACATCTTCAATATTCATTCTTTCTTTGGCCGATTCCCGTGAACATGCTATTCCGATTTGGAGCACTGAGAGCAAAGTTTTCTCCATATCGTTGATTTCTCGAGCAATTAGTGCCACATCAACGCATAAGTCGTTCTGGCAATGCATTATTCACAAACTTGGGAAGATCAATACCATCTCGAAACATTACATCAGTTGGTCTTTTCCCTGTGAACATCTCTAACACGAGAATTCCAAAGCTATATACACTGCCTTCTCTTGATACCGAACTTCCCATTGCATAATCTGAATTTCATACAATATGTATTAATAAACCGATATCAATGGCATATTAATGACAAAAAAACAACATGAACAAGAGTGAAAATTACCTGGAGGGACATATCCAAGTGTTCCTTTGATTCCAATCGAGCTACTTTGGCTAGATGATACTTCATTTGAAGTCGACAAGAATCTAGACAAACCGAAATCGCTTATATGAGCGACCATATTTTTATCGAGAAGAACATTGCTTGGCTTTAAGTCACAATGAATAATTGAGCTTTCGTGGAGATCATGAAGATAATGTAATGCATTCGCCACATCAATAGAGACATTTAGCCTTTGAAGGAAATTCAACTTTTTGACTTGTTCGGTGTTGGTGCTATCATGATGCAACCACGTGTCCAAACTTCCATTTTCCGTAAATTCAAAAATTAGAGCCTTGAATTCATTTTGTTTGTAATCTATGCTAGAGCAACACGAGAGCAGCTTAACAAGATTTCGATGTTTGACATTCTTTAACACGTTGCATTCTGCCATCAATGTTTTGAAAGCGTCTTTATGTTGAAGTTTGAGGACCTTAATAGCAACCACTTTCTCTATTTGTTTAAGGTAGCCTTTGTATACAGAACCAAAGCTCCCCGATCCAATCAAGTATTCTAAAGAGAAACCATTCGTTACATTATAAAGCTCTTGATAAGACACATTAACATGAAGATCCATCTGTAAGAACGTAGAAGATAACTTGCTCATTGATGTCTTTCTACGACAAAGAAGCAGAGAAAGGACCAAAGAGACACTGAGAAGCGCGCAAGCTACTATAATAGCTACCTTCAAAGCATTGAACTTCCAGTTCTTTGTCGATTTTGTTGGACATTTTGGCAATAGTAGTTCTGGTATACCGCCACAAAGATTTGGATTGCCATTGAGTGCTAAAGCAGTTGTGTTTCTGAAAACTCCGTTTGTTGGAACTTCTCCCTCGAGATTGTTGAAAGAAAGATCCAAATACTGCAAAAATGGAAGATCCTGCAAATCTTTTGGAATTCGTCCTGTAAAGTTGTTTCTGGAAAGATCCAATGCTTGAAGACCTCTCAAAGAAGCTAAAGACGAAGGTATAGCTCCTCGAAAAGAATTTCCTTGCATATAAAGTCGTTCAAGCCCTGAACAGACTCCAACAGATATTGGTATTTCACCAGAAAGATTATTTTCCGAAACATCTAAATTACTTAAACTTATCAACTTTCCTATTTCGGCTGGTAGATTACCTGTAAATGAGTTACGTGACATACTTAGTACCACAGACAAGGAAGGTAGGCGCATAAGCTCTACATTTATACGACCTTCAAGCTTGTGTTCTGAAAGAGCTAAGAGATTCAAATTCCTGCAATTCCCGATACTCGAAGGAATACTTCCATTAAATTGATTTTCTTGCAAACCAAGTGTAGACAATTGAGTGAGATTGCCTAAAGATGATGGAATTTGACCTGATAATTTGTTTCGCCACAAAACCAATCGTTGTAGCTTTTGAAACTTTCCAAAATATGATGGAATCACACCTGATAGGGAATTGTTGCTGACAATGAGTTGTTGTAGTTGCAATAGTTTGCCTAATTCGTGCGGAATGTGACCAGTAAATGTGTTGTTTTTAAGGTTAAGAATCTTGAGAGAACTCTGGTTACCAATGTAAGGCAAAATTTGTCCAACTAAATTGTTTCCGTTTAAAATCAAAGACGCGACTCGTTGATCATGGCTACAAGTGATGCCAAACCAACTGCAAAAAGGCAGAGAATCATTCCATGAATTGAAGATTCCGCGAGGAGCACGGGTGATTCCTTGTTTGAATTTGATAAGGGCAAAGCGATCCTATTCGTTTCGAGAAGCATCAGTTTGCATCCTGACAGATAGGAAAAGAAGTATCAATAAGTGGAACTTAAAATGAAGTTCCATTTGGGTTTTTTTAGGGCTGTGTTTTTTCTTAGTTTTATAGTGGTACTTTAGATTTTGATTTCTGACTTATAATTTTAAGATTTCAATTCATATTACATAAAAAAAATAAAAATAATAATTTGCCAATGGACTGCAATTAAATTAATTTGCCATTTGGCTTGTTCATTTTGATTCTTGGCTGATATCCTGGAATGTACTTTGGAGATATAATAGTTTCTGTTTGTCAAAATAAATTTTGACCCAATCATTTTTCTCTTTTGATTGGGTCAAAATTTATTCATACCTTTTTAAAATTTGTTATTGTTAAATACAAATATAAATTTTATGTGACTCGAATATATAGCTTTAATAATTACAGATTTATTTTTAAGTATTAGGCTAAGACATTTATTACTATTCATACCATTTATGAATGTATACATATAAAATAATGGTTCCAAATCTATTATATAAAACCCCCCAAAATATTGATAAATATGAGTTCTTTGACACGTACAACATAAAAGGGCTATTTTAATGCGTTCGAAGTATTTCTATGCTAAAAATACAGTTCATTTTTAACATCTGATCGTTTAAGAAATAAATGTTAAAACATAAAACAGCATGTAGTTTTCCCACAATTCTGTTTAATTTGGAAAATTATTACTTAATAATTATAGAGAGAGAAATTTACTGCATCCGGTTCTAAAAATTAATTACTTTTGGACTTTTCATCGAGACCAATAATATTTAATACTCTACTGAAATGGCTAATGTATCATTGATGAAATTTTCTTTCTTCTTAATTATTAGTACTTACCTATACTCTTTCCTAATTAATATAAGAGTAAATTAGAGAAAAAATTTTAAAAGTTGCATTAATATTCTAAAATGCCGAATAAAACAAACCAATCTAAAATACCTAAAGCGACTAGTTTTCAAAATCGAAAAAAGTACTTATTAGTTAGAGCGAAATTACAGATTATATGCCCTGAACGCTATAAACTGTTTTTGAGCTAACTAGCCAAATAACTAACTCTCAATAGTTATTATTTCTACCACTAAATTCTTCCCACCCAATATAGCCTAAAAATTCCAACAAGATATCCCTAAAAATTTATATTATCAATCTTAAGTTGATTTTAAACATCAAAGAAGTTAAACAAACACCCATCATGGATGACGATATCATATGGTGACTTATTATACTTTAATTAATTTCTCATCCACTCTCTGTATTAGGGATGGAATTGAATTTTAGACTCAGTCCTGATTTGTATCTTTTTTTTTTTTTTAAGGTTGAATCCTATTATTTCAGATCTATTGAATTTTGGCCGGATCTAAATTTTAACTAAAAAAATATGGATTTAATATTGGATTTTTTTAAAGACATGAATCTAGATCCAGGTCTTACTCTAACCCTAGCATATATTTATTCATTCTCATTCAACTTTCTACCGATTATCACCGGCTCTATATTTAAAATTGGACGTATGTTAATTTGCATTAAATTTATTTCAAGTTTTAAATCTTGAAATTATATGTTAAATTCTTTAATTTTTTTATTATAAACTAAGATGGTGATTTTAAGAACAAATCTTCGGTTGATTTTTGATATTTTCATGTATTATATTTCTTTAATTTTATTTTTTAAGGATCCGTTTTAGACCCGTTTTGGACCCGAATCCATGAGATCCATTGGATATAAATACGGTGTCTAATCTTATAGATCCAATGGATCTGAATCGAATCTAAATCTTATATATGAAAAATGATATATATCTGAATCTCTATGGATCCGGTCCAAATCCAGCCTGCGCGTACTCTAGATCCTTCTTTTTTATATTAAAAATAAATTAATCAACTATCCACTAAAGACTATCTCATTATTTTCAAAATTAAGTTGCCCGGTGGAAAAAAAGAGATACTATAATTGATTACTATATATTAGGACATGATGAACTTAAATCAAACACAAAATAGTTAGTAATAATCAAAAGAAAAAAATATGGATGGAGTAAAGCTTCTAGGGAACTGGGTTAGTCCATACAGTTACAGAGTGATATGGGGTCTAAAACTAAAGGGCATACCCTTTGAATACTTAGAGCAAGATTTTGTCACCAAAAGCCCTTTGCTTTTGCAGTCCAATCCAGTTCACAAGAAAATCCCAGTGCTCATCCATGGCGAAAATCCGATCTGTGAATCAATGATAATAATCGAGTATTTGGAAGAAACATGGCCGCAACAATATCCCTTGATGCCTGCAGATCCTTCTGAGAGAGCAATTGCCAGGTTTTGGGTCAAATTTTTTGAAGATAAGGTACGCTTGCTTTAATCTATTTCATTGATTAACTCTTTTAAACTTTCCATGTTTAGAAAATCATATAGCTCAATGCATGAATTATGATATTTGGCAATAAATTAATTACTGCAAATGTTGTCAGTCGGCAATAGAAAAGTTGTTGTTTTATAGAAATGTTATAAATTAATTACTACAAATTAGGATATTTGGCAATAAATTATTTAAACTTGCAAAGAGTGCATTAGTCAGGACCGGCCATTAGTAGGAGAAGGGTGAGCGACCGCTCAGAGCCCCGAATCACAGGAGGCCTCGGAATCTTCAGGGTAATATAAATACATGAGTAAATAAAAACGTGTATATAAAAAATAAGAAGGTAAGTTTAGCAAATGAAGGATGGCGAATCAGTGGTGGTGCTCGCATCATCAGGCCCCTGAGGTCTCGGGTTTAATTCCTGGGCCTCTTCTTCTGTTAATGTTTCTTTCTTTCCCATTTTACATTTTATTATTATCTCTTATATTAAGAATAGCTAATAAGGCCCATTTTTTTTTATCAAAAATTATATGGTATATGGTAAGTACTGTTATGTACCGTAATTATATCTAAAAGCATTTTATGAAGTTATTATTATATTTATAATTAATAAAGTAAAGAAAATAAAATCTATTTTTTTATCTTACCTCATTCAATGTTATATTTTTAGCTTAAATGCATTTTTTCTATATATTTTCTTCCCAATTTATTTTTTAATTACTCTTTCCATATTTAGCTATGCTTAATTTTACTTTTCAAAATTATAGTATTTCATGTAATACAATATTTATTATAATGAAACAAGAACTCTACGCTTTTATAAACTTAATTATTTTTAAACTCAAATCCTAAATCTTTATAGTCAATAAAACTCGTCTTTAACAATTTTACATATTTTTTCTTCTCTTTTCATAAATTTATTGTATTTGGGATTTTTTTTACAAAATTAACCCTAACAGTATATTTTTTATCCTAATATATGACATATATTTTTATTTTTCTAGTTTATTGTTATGATTTCAAATACCAATATTTAAACTTTGAACTTTAGTAATAACATTATAATATTTATTTTAATAATTTGTTCAGTGATGAGCCCAAATCATGTCTCCGCCATCGAAGGGATGAGTCCAAATCACATTTTTGTCGTGGACGAGCATGAATCTGATGCACCCCAGAGTAAAAAATTAAATAGTAAAATAAAAAATAAAAAATAAAAAATTTAAATTAAATTTAGAATTTGAACATAATTTTAAATCTCGAACCTTAAACATTTAACCCATAAAATTATTTTAATTAACTTTTATATGTTTGGATAGGCTTAAAATCATCGACGGTACATGAGTTTTAACATTACTAACATAATGGTACACATACACATACTTCAAAACCTAACATAAAGGTACATGAACTTATCAGTCAACTAACGTAATGGTCAAAGTTAGTATTGAATGTCAAAAATACCCTTAGTTTTTCTAGAACCAACCAACTTTTTATCTTCAGTATTATTCTCTTCCACAAATGCCCTTTTCTTCTTCAAAGGATCGATGGCTATGGCTTTCGAATGGTGTACTTTCTTAATCCTTGGATTTGATTAATTATTACTTTTGTATTTGCGAAATTAAATTAGCAGAAAACCTAAATTGAATTGTACATATAAACTAAGACACATAAACCCAGCTTTCCCATCAAATTAAGGAGATCCAAATAAATTACAGCTACTATTTAAGTTACTCATTTATGAAATTAAGAAAAGTGAGTAGAAAATAGTTTAGTAACCTCTAATTCATCCCACATTATCATAGGGGAAGGTGAAAGCTCTTCAATTCTATAAGCTTAACCAGTAATCAGTCTTTCAAGCTTCAAATTTTGGTAAGTAATCCAGAAGCAGTCAAGGCAAACAACCAATGGATTTGCACTAATTGAATCAGGAATATCATAGGAAAGAATTTAGAATGCATAACCCACGAAGGAGCAAAGTATTCAACTCTAAAGACCGAAAAAGCCATGTGCAACCAGTGCACAAAATCCTGAATCTCCAAAGGTGATAAAGAAACATTCAAATTTCATAGCTTCCAATGACCAATGAGCAATAACTTCATAAATCAAAGCAACTACAAATGTACTAAAAAAAAGCACCTACAAAAGTAACAAGAAACCATTTAACCAATCTGTACAACTTCTGATTTCTGTTGGGGTCTTTCTTCCTCTTCGGTCATTTCAAGCTTCTGTTCATCGGGAAGAATGAGTTTTACACAACCTTCCAAAAATGGAACAGACACTAATTTTTTTAAGTAGAAGAAACTCAACAAAATGAAATTGAGAAACAGTGGTACATATTGAAAGCCATCGCCATTGATCCTCCAAGAAAACAAGGGCATTTGTGGAAAGAATAAGGTTGAAAATAGGACGTAAATTGGTTTTACAAAAAGGTAAGGGTATTTTTGACATTCAATCCTAACTTTAACCATTATGTTAGTAAAGTGACAAGTTCATGTACCTTTATGTCAAGTTTTAAAGTTTATATACTATTATGTTAGTGGACTTAAAGTTCATGTACCGTTAATGATTTTAAAGCTGTTTGGATAATATATATGTATATATGCGACACTTTGAAGTAATGACATTTTTGAAATAGCAGAAAAGTAGTTTTAAGTCACAGTTGTTGATTGTAGTTGATTTTAATAAAAAAATATCAGAACGAGCAAAATATATGCATCATTAATGTAGTAATTTGCTATGATTTTCCATTATTTCATGAATTTAATAGTCATACTCCAAATTACTTTGTATATTGTTTATGGTTTAAGATTAGACTCTAATGTTTAGTCTAAGATATTTATCAAACTAGAATGTTTAAATACTGATATTTGAAATCATAACAACTAAAAAGGGTTTCAGATCGGGGTTTGTGATGCATGATAGGATGAGATTTTTAAAAACAAAAAGTTTAAAAAATAATACATTTACAAAAATAAAAGGAAGATATATTACATTATTAAAGTCTTAAAGATTTCAAATTTTTATTGACTATAAAGATTTAAATTTAAGTATAAAAATAATTAATTTTGTAATGGTATAGAGTTTTTGTTTTAAATTAAAATAAATATATCATAATGTAAAATACTATAATTTTGAAAAGAAAAATAAAGTAGATAGAATTAAATTTGGAAAAAGTAAATTAAGAAGAAAATATAAAAAAAATGCAGTTAAGGTAATAATATAAAAGTTAATTAGGAAAGAGTAGAAAAATATTTTATTACCTTTACTTTTATTAACTATAAATATAATAATGAGTTAATTAAGTATTTTAGATAGAATTATGGTACATGGCGCTTGCCATATACCGTATAATCATCCATTTTTTATATATTCTTTTTTTATCCTTTTACATATTACTTATTATTTAATGATAACCTATCAATACATTTTATATGTACTTTATTACATTTATATTTATTTACATAAAAATTAGATAATATAATATCTATTATTTTTTCTTTTTTATTTATCAGATTGACTATTATAAATTTTCAAATAGATATTTTTAAAGTTCAAATAATGGATATAGGACTTTTAAAAAACGTTAAAAATATATAATAGGATCATAGATAATTATTTATATATTTCAAAAAAAGATTATTTGAAATACATATTATGTTTCATTTAAAATAACTAATAACGGTCAATATTTTATGTATTCTTTTTTAATCCTTTTCATATTATCTATTATTTAACGATAAGTATTCAATATATTTTATATTTATTGTTTTACATTTATATATGTTTATATAAAAATTAGACGGTGTGGTATCTAGATATTATTTTTTCTTTCTTTTTTAAATTTTTTTTGCCTCATCTGGGCTTACAATAATAACAAAGAATACCTCATCTCACCCCGCCCGTATGTGGACTCGAACATGCGACCTCTAGGATCACAACTTCAAGGCTCAACCACTAAGCTAAACCTTTTGCCATATGTATTATTTTTTCTTTCTTATTTGCTAAATTTATTATTCTAAATTTTCAAATAGATGTTATTAAGTTCAACTAATGGATATAGTACTTAAAAAAATTAAAAATATATAATAGTGTCATAGATAGTTATTTATGTATTTAAATTTTTTTTAAAATTTTTCAATATATATTGGAATGAAAATATATATAATTATTCTGAAAATGTTATGAATTTTAATTTTAAAGTAATGAGTTGGTTATTTTGTTCTAATATTTTCTACATAGAGTTTCAACTTGATTCTATGTAGAGTTTCAACTTGATATATATGCTTAAGAGTATACAGTATCAATTTAACTAGGCAACATATAATTAAGTGTGTGACATCGGTTATTTAACTACATATTGGTTAACGACAAATGTCTTAGCCTAGTGGTTGAGACTCTTCATGTGACTAGGGATGTCGTGAATTCGACACGCATGATGGATGTTGTAAGATTTTACTTTCAATTTCATGCAAACGCATTTGCGCAATTTTCAAAAAAATTTTCTATGAAGTGTCCAACATAATTTCATTTTACATAGGCCCATATTTCATTTTTCATTCAGGGCCCCGGAAATTTCTGAGACAGCCCTGGCATCAGTTTGTTCCTATATACCACACGTCAACTTCTAGTTCATTTGACTTTTTAAAGTGTCATTTTTCTGATTTTTCTCTCTTCAACTAGTATTTGACACGTGGCATTAAGACAAACCGATTACCTTTTTGCTAGTTGATACGAAAATTTGAAACTTTTGAATTTGGGGTAGCATAAGGTGCTTAGAGATGACTTCAAGGGTTCTTAATGCATCAGACAAACTTATAGTTGCATGTATGTCGTGATTTATATATGTTTGGCATAATGACAGTACCTGACATTTAGGGGAACATTGATATAATTTTCCCAATTTTGGCAAGATAATAGGAAAAAGTGCAACTTTAAGGCATAGTTGGCAAAACCTCTTATTAAATATTTACCAAGTTACCACGTACTCCCTCCCTTTTAAAATTAATAAATATATTAAAATAAATGACGCTTTTAATTTTAAAGGGGAATTGTAACAAACACAAGATTTTTAATTTTTTTTTAAATGTGCTAAATAACATTTTTTTTTGAAAATACAAGATTTTAAATTTTAATTTTAGAAAATATCTTCTTTTTAGTATAATAGCAAGGTAGGCCATTAAGAGGAGCGAGTGGAGCAACCGCTCAGCCTCAAATTTTCGGAGGCCCCAAATTATAATTTCGGTATAGTATGAGTATATATAAATTTAAGGGCTTTTTTTTAAAAATGCAGAAATTCTCGCAAAAAATTTGAGCCTATACTAAAACTAATTTTAAAAAGCTCCAACCATGTTTTTCCAATTCTAACTTTACCTGGACAATCTTAGGGTTCCATATTCTTCCTTTCTTTGTAGGCTTGTAGCCGCCTCTCCTGTTTCTTTGTTCTTTTTCTCATCAGTTGTTTAATTTTCACTTGCAATTGAACTTGATGATTTAGATCGACAAGACTTCACCAATAATACTGTTGTTTCCAATGCTTCTCATTCTAATCCTAAAGATGACTTTTTCATCAAGATTATCGATGATACTCTTCAGAAAGAGTACCGAGAATGAACAAAATGAAGTTCCCGTGAATGAACAAAACGATGATTCTCTCTAATATCCTTTCTCCATTTATATTACTTCAATTTTAGCATTTTAATAAAACACATCAATTTCAAAATATATTTCGAATAAAAAAATTATACCAAACACAAAATTGGTATAATAAAATTATATGGAATATCTCAAACAAACATTTGTTTTATACCAAATTATATCAATACTATACCAAAAAAATAAAGGTATAATATATATTATACACGAATAAATTAACAATAAAAACATGTAATATGTTACACAAACAAATTTAAATAACATTACCAGATTAAAAAAAACTAAATAATCTAAATACGATCAATAAAACACAAGTATAATATATATTATACCATATATGAAAAAGGTATAACTAGTTTTATATAAATTTTAATTCAAGTATAATCTGTTTTATACCAGTTTTAGATCCAAATAAAATCTATTAAACACAAGTATAATACATACTATATATATATATATATATATATATATATATATAATAGTTATATACCAATTTTTATTCAGGTATAACCTGTTTTATATTAACATTATACCAGTTTCATCCAAATACGACAAATACAATTAAAAAAATACAAATATAATATATATTATATCAAATATAAAAAAAGTATAACTAGTTTTATACTAATTTGGAATTATACCAGTTTGACTTTTGAAGAAAACAATTTTGTTGAAAATATATCGAGTTTGATCTTGTATTAAAGATAAAAATATGATGAGTAAAATATTTTAAAGGCTTGAATCGAAAAAATTAACGGTTTGAGAGATATGATCGTTTTAAATTTAGAAATTCAAATTAATTAAGAGAGAGGAAGTAGTTATAAATGTTGTAGAAGATAAAAGTTAAAAAGAGAAAAAAAAATACTATATAATGCTCTTTAAGGTATAACTATTAATAAATCTAATTAAGTGAAATTCTCTACGATTTCCCTAAATTTATATATATATATATATATATTACTTTGAGGATACATTTTATAAAGCCTCTCTGTTCCAGCGGTAGTGGCATGCTACAATGTCCATGCTTGAGCGGGTTGGATTCCCATGGACTTCGGTTTTCAATCTCTCACTTTTTATCCTGAATTGTTTTTTTTATTAAGTTTGATTCGTTAGTTGCTAAATATAAAGAATTTAATAATACTAATTTTCAAAATTTATCTTATTTTCTATATAATCTTTAAATTCTTCAATATATTAATATAATATATAATTTAATTATCTTTATTTACATATTAGAACAAAAATGGAAATATATTGACACTGAGTTCAAATCAACTTTTTATACAAGATTTTTTTGAATTGTTATTAGTTTAAAGCTTATTTAATATTTGATTGACTAAAACATATTATTATTGTTTCTCACAAAAAAAATAATTTTTGTATTTTAAATGCAAAGTTAGTGTCATGTTATTTTTAACTATAAATGCAAAGTTAGTGTCATGTGTAAAGTTTAATAGATACTTTTGTATTTTAAAAAATAACAAATATTAGTTAAATTATTTTAATGGATACCTTAGATATTTAATGCCATATTTTAATGAAACAGTTTTATCAAATAAATTTTAAATCAAGTACATTATTATATTTTTTAAAAATATTAATAAAATCGATCATGTGATTATAGGTAAAAAAATTCTTTGATAGATTCGAATAAAATTTCTTGTATAACTGCTTGGAAAATAATAATTTTCAAATGATAATTATATATATATATATAATTCAACAATTTTTTATTATTTTTAAGTGAAATTTTGAATTTGTTGTTGAAAGTTTGTTTAACATACAAAAAAAATCTATTAAAACTTTACACGCGACACTAACTTTGCATATCATTGCATAAGGGCCCGTATTTCGTTCTTTGCTCAGGGGCCCGGAAATTTTTGAGACGACCCTGTATAATAGATCTTATACCTTTTTATATTATGGTATAATATGTATTATAACTTCTTTATATTTGGTATAATATGTATTATACGTGTTGATTTTGTTTTTTGTAATGGTTTTAATGTTGTTTGGCTTTAATATTATACATATTTATTTTGCATTTCGTAATGATTTTGTTTTTTTTTTAACTTTGGTATAGTTGATCTTATATGGTATAATTTTTATTATACTAGAAACACAAAACAATATAATAAAAATTACCAAAAAAGTCTAAAATTAGAAATATAAATTATTTTTTGGGATTCTCACAAATAGTGATTATAATGCTTGTATTGTACTAAATTTATTATGTTAATTGCTACATTTAAAAAAAAGCCTTTTTTTCAATGCATTAATTCAAATATTTTTCCCCTCATTTGAGAGATATTAACGAGTATAGAGTTTCCTAGGGGTAGAAAAGTTTAACAAATATAGCATTGATATTGATAAAACTACGGAAAACGCTAGTTAAATAAAGAGAAGGGAGTATGTGGTACCAATTTAATATCCGACCTAAATGAGATTTGGCAGCAAAATTTGTATTGGTAAAAGTAATTTCCTATAAAATCTAAGTTTGTTATAGTGATCTTTTACTTGTACTTTACCAATATTTTATTTCCCAACTTTGGTTTTGTTAAAATTTGACCATTGAAACTTATTTTTGCTATGATGTACTTTTTAATGGGTAAAATAGTCACGCTTGAGGTGACTTCAGTACTTGCTTAGATGGCCTTAAAATTTAAAGGAAATCAAGAGAATATTTTTAGTTAAATGAATAATTTTTACCCTCTTAAACACTCTAATTAGTTGCTTAGATTAGAGTGCTCACGAACTAAATATTACTAGTGTGGATCAAAAGTTAAATTTTGCGCATATAGTGTAGTTGTAAACTTCAAAAGTATGCAATCTGGTTTTTCTGTGTCTATGAATTTTTTTTTATAATTTCAAAAGATAGCAAATAAATAAAAAATATAAGATTTATTTTAAAAATTAGCTTATTTATTAATACTATATCAGTTATTTTAATAAATTCAACATTCTTATATTTTAACTATATTATTTAAGAATTTATATATCAATATTTGAGTAAGTTTTAAAAAAACCCTACCCATAACCCTAGCCCTCATTTTGTTGCGATTTTTTAAAATTATCATCAAGTTTTAATTAAAAAATATTTTGAACTTATCAAAAAATTCTAAAATTTATCACTAAGGTGTATTGTATTTTTATTACCTAAGCTGCGAAATTTCAGTCACAAAGTTGACCCTAAATATTAATTTACCATTGTAAAATCATATTACTAGAAAAAAGTATACTAATTTATGATTTTACAATCATGATTGATTGATAGCACACGTCAATGTGGAAAATATACCGAACTAGTGGAGAAGAGAAAGAGGAAGCAGTAAAGAATATATTGGAAATGTTACAAACAACAGAAGAAAAGGCAATGGAACTAGTTGGAGACCAAAAATATTTTGGAAGAGAAAAGATTGGAATAGTAGACATTGCTTATGGTGTCATTGCTCATTGGCTAGAACTGATGGAAAAGGTTGGAGGAATTCAAATACTTGATCCTCATAAATTTCCTAAATTGCATATTTGGACCCAAAATTTCAAGCAAGCACCCGTTGTTAGTGAAAATCTACCAAATTTAGAGGAGATGATTGCCATTTTTAAAGGTCATAGGGAAATAGTACTAGCATCTAGTTCACAATCACAATAAAGTTTTTGTTATTTGTGAAGAATTTTTACTATCACTTTGAATTCGACTACATGCGAGTTGGTGCCACCATTATAGATATTTTATAGGATAAACTTAAAAAAGTACCTCGTGGTTTCACTAATTTATAAAATGGGGTTTGGAGATTTTTCTTTTATAAAATGAGGTTTGTGGTTTAATAAAATTTATAAAAGGGGTCTATGGACTCAAAATAGTGGTGTTACATTGAATATTTTTAAAAATTCAATATTCTAATAATTTAACCATATTATTTAAAAATTAAATGTTATGATTTTAGTAGTTTTCGGAGATTTATTTATTTATTATGATTTTTAAAAGTTTGTTATCATAATTTAATTAAAAAAATATTTGTATTATTTAAAAAATTTCACTGATGTGCATTGTATTTTTAATGACCATCCCGAAAAAATTTAGATAAAAACGAATAAGATTACCCATTTTCGTGACAAGATTTAATATTGAAGATCCTTTATTTACAAATTTTTTGAAACTACAGATCTTGTTTTGCAAAAAAAATTCCTCAGACCATATTTTGTAAATGAGTGAAACCACAGGATACATTTTTAAAGTTTATCCTAGAACTTTTTAATTTGTCAACCTTAAATAAGAATTTGTGCTTGGTAAAATTTTACATTTTATCCAATCTAAACCATCCATTAATTTATAATAATTGAGACTTAATTTTAATTATACTGATTAAATTTTAACTATTAAAATTCAATGGATCGTGGGTTAATATACTTTCTTATTTTGTTTTGAGTTATAATTCGTCATCTTATGCATTTCATGCCTGATATCACAAGGAAAATTACCATCTTGTTTTCCATGTGGATTGATCCACGACCTTACAATTTAATTCAATGAAAATAAAAACAGTGTTTATAATATCAATTCAATGAAGTACATTAGTTCAATTGAACAAAAACCATAATTATGAAATTATATCGAATTGAATCTATATTTTTGAAAAATTTGATTGAATTAAAACTAAGTTTACTAAAATTGAATTAACTAGCTTTTTTAATGTTGAATTGGATTGGATTGCAAAGAGGTTTATTGAACTTGAATCTTTTTTAATGAAATTGAGGACAAAGCTAAAAGTCACTATAAGATTTAAATGATTGTACAAATAAAGTAACCCAATGCATGAAATGTTGCTTTGGAAACAAATGGTTCGGCTCCCTCCCATTTTTATTAAGTAAAGTTTTGGAGCCTTGTAAAATTTGGAAATAACGGGCTTTTACTTGAATTAAAAAGAATAAAATAATAATAAAAATAAATACATGTCAATATTTAAATGAGGGATATAAGAGGAGAAACTAATTTAGGGATATTAAATTTAAATTCATGTAGGGGACAATAGTGTTTTTTTACTAAAATAATATGGTCCTACTATTGGTTAACTTACCAAAAACATCACTGTATAAATGAGGGAGGAGTAATACAAAAGCAAATGGATACTTTATTGAGAGAAGTAAGATATGTACATGTCTGTTTAGTTGGAAAATATTGTTTCCATTTTTTAATTTTTATTTTCTTTTCATTTTTCAAAATTTTCAATTTTTACTTTACTAAATAATTAATTTCTATTTTTAAAAAATAATCAATATTATAGTTTATTTATATTATAAGTAAAATAAAATATTATAAAATAAAGTAAAACATTTATTTTGTATAAAATTTAATTTAATCAATAATAAAATAATAAAATATAATTTGATTCATCCGTAAAGTGTCTATGTTATAAAAATTAGTTTTTATCTGTGTTATGATAAGTTTTACCTATAACACTCTAAAATGTTAATCTATTACACTATGCAACCGTAGACGAATGCTTAATGTTGACCAATCTATTATTTCTCATAATTCGTATGCTTACACGAGAATCTTTCAATTGATATTTCTTACTACTATAAGGAGTTAAAAATCCAAGAATGCTCAGGTTTGTTTAAAAAACAATACCAATTAATTTAAAACAAATTTATATACATTAGATTACATTCTTTTTTTAAGTAAATGTCGAGTTTGACAAAAATCCAGCTCCATTTATATATGAAATAAATTACATTCAGGAGAAGAAATATGCAATAAAAAGTTATCAATGTAAATAAGAAAAATAAATAAACTAAACTAAAAGTAAATTAATAAAAAAAGAATTTTTTTTTGATTATTAACAAGTAATTATATAAGTGTGTGTATGTATAAAAAAATAAATTAAATCATAAAGTATTATAATATTTACATATAAGTCGTGCTTCTTCAGTTTGAAAAATTTCAGAAAATCTAAAAAATATATTTTCTGCTGTAAGGCATAATTTAAAAAATTTTGGAAAGTCTTTTCCAGTTTTTCAATTTGAAAAGTTCTACAACTAAACATCAGTTTTCATTTTTCAGTTTTCTTTGAAAAGTTTTCTAAAAAAGAGGTCCAGTATTCTACAACTAAATAGCTTTATAACCTTTGTTTTTGTAGGACGATTATACGGTACATGGCAAGCACCGCCATGTACCGCAATTCTATCCAGAAACATTTAATGAACTCATTAATTATATTTAATAATGATAAAGTAAAGGAAATAAAATCTTCTTCTCATTTTTCGTAAGTAATTTTTATTTTCTTACCTTAAATGCATTTCTTCTCCATATTTTCTTCCCAATTTATTTTTAATGATTTTTTTAAATTTAATTTTACCAATTTAATGTTTTCTTTTCAAATTTATACTATTTCATGTTATACAATATTTATTTTAATTAGAATATTAAAAAATTTC
The DNA here is from genome assembly GCA_947683365.1 of Euphorbia pulcherrima. Taxonomy (NCBI): domain Eukaryota; kingdom Viridiplantae; phylum Streptophyta; class Magnoliopsida; order Malpighiales; family Euphorbiaceae; genus Euphorbia; species Euphorbia pulcherrima. Next base: position 19,127,536 of record CANTUS010000002.1, read on the forward strand.
TCGCTCGTTTATGGCGAAGAGGGGCATCCCAAGCGGAAGCAATCTTTACCGAAGACGATGGTTGTTGGTGACTATAGTTCTCTCGCCGGTGTATCTGAATTGCTGCAAGCTAAGGGCTTTATTAGCCCCAATCATGATCCAAGTCCTAGGGTTCAAGCTCCTAAGCCAGCTTTTTATCTGATCCTCAATGGAGGGGAGGAGAAGATTTCGGCTGTGATTCCTACAACTTCAATTGACGTAGAGACCTCTGAAAAGGCTGATTTTCGTGATAAGGCTAAGCGTGTTTGGGAAGAATTTCAGGAGAGGAAATCAAGTCTGTTGGGAGATAAGCTACCTTTCATACCCCCGATAGTCAAGGATGACATGAAGGTATGTGTAATAGACATAGCTGATGTATCTGCTGGGATTAGTAATTAGGATTCATCTGTCATTTATTATGTTCTTGGGGCTAAACCCCCTCTTCTTTTTTTGAGGGTTTTGTTCATAGGATTTGGGGAAAATTTGGAGTGGAGAAAGTATTTAGGTTGGATAATAACTAGTTTGTCATTAAATTCACTGATGTGAGCTCTAGGGTTGGGGTAGTAGAGCATGAAATTTGGTTTTTCGACAATAAACATCTGGTTGTTAGGCCATGGGCTGGTGATCTCGATATTTTGAAGGGGATACAATCAGTTCCTGTGTGGATTAAGTTTCCTAGCTTGCCGGTTAGATACTGGAATGAAAGGTCTCTAAGCTCTATCAGTAGCTTGTTAGGAACTCCTCTCTTAACGGATAAGATCTCTAAGGATAGGACATGGTTGAACTTTGCTAGGGTCTTAATCAAGATGCAGATTGGTTTGGACTTAATTTCTGAAATTCAGTTTGTCAATGAGTATGGACAACTTGTTGATCAAAATGTTGAGTACGATTGGTGTCCAGTGAAATGCAAGGGGTGTCAAGGCTTGGGAAATGATGTGAAAATATGTAGAAAGGATAAGGAAATGGTGGGGAAACCAAAGGTGGCTGCCCCGGCCAACCAAGATGTGCCAAAACCTGATATTGTGGTTGAGGGAAAGGTTGTGATGGGTGAGCAGAAATAGAGTGAGTCGATTGTTGAGGAAAAATAATTTATTCTAAGGAGGCTACAGATCAGAGTGACAATGATGGTCCATGGATTACTCCTCAGCACAAAAAGTTTAATAGCACAGGGCCTGTTGACAAATAAGGCACTAGTTCAAAACAGAAGTAAAAAATGGTTACTAATGGGGTGTTTGTTGATTTGGAATGTCACAGATCTAAAGTGGTCCTCAAAGCAAAGGGCCATCAGGGAGCTTTATCTCCTTGATAAGGTTGAAATGTGTGCTTTGCTTGAAATAAAGCTTAATAAAGTTTCAGTTGAGAATTTTGTGAATAAATACTTTAAGGGTTGGAATTTTTTACTAATTTAGATACTTATGATGGAGGTCGTAGCCTTCTCTTATGGAGGGGTGACCTTGTTGGAAATAAAGATCCGGAACAACAAATTATCTGGATCAAGTTTGAAGTAAACAAATCACCTAAGTACAAAAAGGACCTAAATCATTGCATCCGGACACATAACCAAGACATCCAAAGTCCAAGACAAGTGAAGATAACTACCTAAGCATAAACGGAAGCATCTGGTTAAAGTTTGGAAATGAAACAAACTTTGAACCTCCCAAAATAGCATCCAGAAGAATTGATTGCACTCACATCCGAAAGAAGACAGATCCAGACATATTAAGTCTTAAGACATCCGGAAAGACTTAAATATCGGGACAAAGGGAATAATTCAAACTATTAAATTCCCTCCATTCTTTTGGTCTACAAGTCAAAGATCGTTTCCCCATATACAAGACAAAATACAGCTTCCATGCTTTTCAGAAAAGGACAGAAGGACTGACACTGGAAAGAGTAAAAGCTAACAACCTTTCTCATATAGACCAATTAGAAGGCGCGTGGAACTCACACAAAAAAGATACTAGCGTAAAAGTTGGCGAGTCACTAAAATACAGTGAAAACCACCACTGACAACTTTTCAGGCTCAATCCCTATGATTCAAATGGGTCAAAATCTCTGTCTAACGGATTGATCAATGGTTCCAGAAGCGCCATATATTACTTGATCAACGGTGAAGATTTGATTACAACTCAACAACCCACAACGGCTACATTTATGATGGAAGCCTATAAAAGCGAAGCTTCGCAAGTTGAGAAGGTGCTGATTGATTTTAAGAAAGCAATTAACAAAAGAATTTGCTAAAAGCAATCAAAAAACTCATCCCTCCATGAATCAAACATTTCCAAATCTATTTGTAAGGATTCCCAAGTGAGTTATAAACTTGAGGAAGTCTAAAACAAAATCCTTTGAGAAAACAAAGTTTACAAAATCTCATACTTAGGTGAGTAGTGAGATTGGGATACGACTTGAAGTAGGTGCTTTGAGTGGGATCTCCTTGTAGGACTCAACTTAGGTTTGGGTAAAAATCTAAGTGGTATATCCTACTAAAGACAAGATGACTCAGCTAGGAGTTGGTGCTTCTAGTGGTATATCCTACATCCGGAAGGGTTACCATCAAGAGATAAATTGTAAGGCTTGATTCCTGCCAGTTGGAAAGGAATCCACTAGTAGAAAAGCTCAGAGGGAGGAAACTCCAAGGATTGGAGTAGGCGGGGCCGAACCAGGATAAAATACTTGTGTTTGATTTTCTTATTCTTTACTTATTTGTATAATTATTTATATATCTGCATCATCTGGATCCATCCCCCAGATAATAATCAAACACGCTACACTAAGACTTTTTAAAGTCTGTTAATTCCACAAAAAAGGGTCATTCACCCCCTCTGACTAAACTTAGACCCTTATAGGGACCAATAAGTGGTATAAGAGCAAGTACTTAAACTAGAGATCTAACAATCTCGAGCTAATGGTCCATATATTTTGATTCAGGAATCAAAATGAGTTTCTAAAACTCACAGGTCCTTCCAGAGGGTATGTTTATTACCCTTCCTCCACTCTTCACTGGTGAACACTGCACGTTTTGAAAAAATCGGATGAAGAATTTCATCCAAGCTCAAAGCATGATGGCATGGATGACCATTAAAGATGGTCCACATGAGCCTACTCATGAAGTAAATGGTTTAACTACCCGCTAGCCCTCAAGTCTATGGGATGAAAATGAGTATAAGAGATTGCGTGAAAATGTAAATGCTATTAACATGCTTCATTATGCTCTTAGTATAGCTGAGTTCAAAAGGATATCAGGATGTAAGACTACACAAGAGATCTGGCAGAAACTGGAAGCGACCTACAAAGGAACAAACAAGGTCAAGGAAGCCAAGATAGATCTCCTTCAACAAAAGCTTGAATCCTTCAAGATGGAGCCCAAATAATCCATTAGTAGCATGAACACTAGACACATCAATCTAGTTAATAAGATGAAGAGGCTGGGAAAGGAGATCTCAGAAGTAGATATGGTCAAGAAGGTGCTCTAGAGTCTCACTAAAGAATGGGATAATAAAAAGACTGCCATTGAGGAAGCTCATGATTTAAACTTCTACAGCTATGATGAGCTCATTGGTAATCTCTTGACTCAAAAGCTATCCCTGGAAAGATATAGCGAACAAGAGAAAAAGCTTGAAGAAAAGAAGAAAGCCATTGCACTCAAAGAAGAATCCACCGGATCGGCTTCATTCGGAAAAGAAAAGCTACTTAAGGAATCTCCAGACAATTCAATAGATTCCTGAATAAGGAAGAAAGAAGAAATTCTAGAAAATATGATTCTAGAAGAATAAAGAAACGCTCATCTAGAAGGGATAAGCCCAGAAGGAATCCGAAAGAAAAGAACGATCTGAAAAAAGAAGCTACCTACTTTGAATGTGGAGAAAAAGGCCACTTTAGAACCAAGTACCCCAAGCTCAAAAGAGATAAGAAATACAAGAAGAAGGCAATGGTGGCTACCTAGAGCAACAGTGAGGAAAGTAGCTGCTCATCTTTAACAGAAGAAGAAGAGACTGCCAACTATGCATTCATGGCACTAACTGATTTGGAAGCAGAAAAATCTGAAAGAAATGCCTCTAAGCAAGACACAGTGCAAAATGAGGAATCAGAATCAGAAATAGCAAGTACTGAGGTAAACTCTCACTCTAATTCTGTTTCTAACCATGAACTTGCTAGAGCTTTAGGGGTTATGATCAATGTTGTGAGAAAGAACACAAGAGCCATCAAATCCTTGAAAAGACAGCTATAGAGCTCACTAAAGATGCTAAAGCCTTAGCAAAATATGTCAACCTGATCACAACAATAAAGCACATAGATGAAGTTGAGGAGAACTACCTAAAGAATTAAGTGCAAATGCTAAGTGGCAATCAAATTGGGCTGGATAAAGAAATAGCCCTAATGAATGAGGCATCCAGATGGAAATCTGATCCACTACAAAGAAGGAGAAATCCTAGGCAAGCTACATCAAGAAACCAACATCAAGCTGCCAAAAGAGATCCAAAGCCTTCCAACCAAAAGGAGAAGGTGGTCAGTAAGCAACCATAAGCCCAAAGATATACTACTACCCAAAAAGGAAAGGCTAAGGTAATCTACAATCAACAATCTACACAACAAAAGAAGAATCATAGAGCAGAGATTGCACCTCCAGCCAGCTTCCAGATATACACCGAGCCAACCACAAGCATACATGAAGTTGGATATAAGGGGAACTATGGGAAGGAAGATCTTGGGAAGATTGAAAAGAAGCAGGAGCAGATCAGACCCATTTTAGGGTGCAGGTTTTATGGGAGAAGCAATCATATTACTTAATTGTGTAGATTTAAAAATGGTTATTATGATGTTAATCCTTGGCATGAAATGGTTGATAACCCGAGAGGACCCAAATCTGATTGGGTTCCCAAACCACTTGATCTATTTTGCAGGTATGCCTTAGATCCACAGTAGATCAACACACTTGGTACATTGATAGTGGATGTTTAAGGCACATGACATGTGATGAGAAGGCCTGAATCACTTTAATCTAGAAGAAAGAAGGTAAAGTAAGCTTTGAAGACAATCAAGAGGGACAAATCATTGGGTATGGAACCATTGGATCTGAATTAAAGATAGAAGATGTCTCATTGGTTGATGGACTGAAGTTTAACTTGCTAAGTGTAGCCCAACTCTGTGACAAAGGAAGAAAGGTCACCTTTGACTCCAGAGGCTGCTCAATCTTTGATAGTAAGTTTGTTGGGAAACAATGATCCGGATCATAAAATTAAACTAATCTATCCAGATTAGTTTGAAAGAAACAAAAACTTAAACTATGTAAATCCCAAATCCAAATGGAAACAACCAGATAAAGATCCAGCTATAAGGCTGTCCACTGAAGATATCAAATACCTAAGCACATGAAATCATCAGAATAAAGCTTAGAAAGGAAAAAAGCTTTAATCCCTCAAGAACAGCATCCAGGAGAACTGATTGCCATATCTCCAGAAGAAGGTAGATCTAGAGAATATGAGTCTAAAGACTTCTGGAAGACTCATGCTTGAAGATAATGGGAAAAGTTTCAAAGGTAGCTTTTCCCTCCACCTTTTGGTCTATAAAGTCAAAGATCCTTTTCCCAAGATAAAGACAAAATGACAACTTCCATTTTTCAGAGAAAGGATAAAAGGACTGGCATCGGACTGAAAAAGCTAACAACTATTTTCACCTAGACCAATAAGGAGGCACGTGGAGCTCACACCAAAAAGCTAATCGTGTAAAAGTTAGTGCATCACAGAAAGCCAAGTAAAACTGTCACTGACAACTTTTCAGCATCAATCCCTAGAATTCAAATGGGGTTAAATTACAGTCTAATGGATTGATCAACGGTTCCGGAAGCGCCATCTATATCCTGATCAAGGGTGAAGATTTATTACAAGTTTAACAACCCACAACGGCTATATTTATGATGGAAGCCTATAAAAGGGAAGCTTCACCAAATAAGAAGGTTGGCTATTTGATTAATAAAAGCAAGTAACAAAGCACAAGCATTCAATCAGTTTACAATCCCTCCAAGAGTCAATTAATTCCAAATCCGCCGTAAGGATTCCTAAGTGAGTTATAAACTTAAGGAAATCCAAAACCAAAACCTTTGTGAAAACAAGAGCGTAAGGATCTCCAACTTGGGTGAGTTGTGAGGTTGGGATACAACTTAAAGTTTGTGCTTTGAGTGAGAACTCCCTGTAGGACTCAGCTTAGATTCGGGGTAGAACTCTAAGTGGTATATCCTACTAAAGACTAAAGGACTCAGCTAGGAGTTGGTGTTTCTAGTGGTATATCCTACATCCGAAAGGAGTTATCATTTGGAGATAAATTGTAAGGCTTGATTCCTGCTAGTTAGAAAGGAATCCACTAGTGGAAAAGCTCGGAGGAAGGAGACTCTGGGGACTGGAGTAGGCGGGGCTGAACCGGGATAAAATCCTTTTTGTTTGATTTCTTTAACTCTTTACTTACTGCATTATATTGACATAACTTCATCATCTACATCCATCATCTGGATCATAATCCAGCACACTACACTAAGACTTTTTAAAGTCTGTATATTCCACGAAAAAGGGTCATTCACCCCCTTTGACCTTATACAGACCCTCAGATGGACCAACAAGTGGTATCAGAGCAAGTGCTCAAAATAGAGATCTAATAATATCGAGCTAAAGGTCCATATATTTTGATTCATATATCAAAATGAGTTTCCAAAACTCACAACTCCTTCCCGAGGGTATATCCGTTACCCGTCCTCCACTCTTCATCGGTGAACACTACACGTTCTGAAAAACTAGATGAAGAACTTCATCCAGTCATAAAGCATGTGAGCATGGTTAGTTATTAAAGATGGTCCATATGAGCCTACTTATGAAGTAGAGGGTATGACTACCCGAAAGCCATCTAGTATGTGGGATGAGAATGATTTTAAAAAGTGCGTGAAAACGCAAATGCTATTAACATGCTTCATTATGCTCTTAGTGCAGCTGAATTTAATAGAATATCCGGATGTGTGACTGTGAAAGAAATTTGGGAGAAGCTGGAGGTAACCTATTAAGGAACTACCAAAGTAAGAGAAGCCAAACTTGAGTTACTCCAGTAAAAGCTTGAAACCTTGAAAATGGAGCCTAAAGAATCAATCGGTAGCATGAACACTAGATACAATAATCTAGTAAATGAGATGAAAAGGCTGGGAAAAGAAATCTCTGAAGTAGAGATGGTAAAGAAGGTGCTCTGGAGTCTCACCAAAGAATGGGACAACAAAAAGACTGCCATTAAGGAAGCTCATGACTTAAACTTCTACAGTTATGATAAACTCATTGGTAATCTTCTAACCCAAGAGTTGTCCTTGGAGAGATATAGCCAATAAGAAAAGAAGCCTAAAGAGAAGAAGAAAGCCATTGCACTTAAGGCAGAATCCACCAGATCAGCTTCATCCGGAGAAGAAGAGCAAATCACTGAATCAATGAGCACCAAAGATCAACTTGCTCTGTTGACCAAAAGACTTGATAGATTCATACAAAAGAAAGATAGAAGGAAATCAAGAAAGTATGAATCCCGGAAACCAAGAGGAGGCATTTCCAGAAGAGATAGGTCTAGAAAGAATCCGGAAGAAAAGAAGGATCCGGATAAAGAAGCTGTTTGTTTTGAATGTGGTGAGAAAGGCCATTTCAGAACAAAATGCCCCAACCTTAAGAGAACCAAGAAGTTCAAAAAGAAGGCAATGGTAGCTACTTGGAGCAACAGTGAAGAAAGTAGCAACTCATCTTCAACAGAAGAAGAGGAGACTGCCAATTACGCATTCATGGCTCTAACTGATCCCGAAGCAAAGCAATTCAAAAGGAAAGCAAGAAGCATTTTAAATTGAAGAATTAGAATCAGATACAGCAAACACTGAGGTAAATTCTTGTTCTAATTCTAATTCTAATCTTGACCTTGCTAGAGCTCTATCTATTGCAATTAAGGGTGTAAAGAAGAATGCAAAAGCAATCAAGTCCCTTAAAAGAGCAGTAATGGAGTTAGAAGAAGATGATGAAGTAATGGCATAAGACATCAATCTAGTCAGAGCAACCAAGCATATTGATGTTGTGGAGGAAAATTTCCTGAGGAATCAAGCCCAGATTCTAAATGCGAATGTAATGGGACTGGATAGAGAAATCAATCTATTAATGGAAGTATCCAGGAAGAGGCCAGAGACAAAAACTCCGAGAAGAGATCATTATCCTCCAGCTCAAAATAGATTCCAAAAGACCCCTAATTAAAGGATGAAGGAAGTTAGTAGGCAACCACAAGCCCAAAGATATACTGCTGCCCAAAAGGGAAAGGCTAAGGTGGCCTACAACCAACAGCCTATAAAATAGAGAATAAATTATGGAGTAGAAGTTGCACCTCCAACCAGTTTCTAGATTAACACCGAACCATCCACCAGTATGAAAAAAGCTGGGTATAAAGACAACTATGGGAATGAGGATTTGGAAAAGATCAACGAGAAGCAAAAGCAGAACAGACCCATTTTAGGGTGCAAGTTTTGTGGGAAAAACAATCATATTACTAAATCATATAGATTAAAAAATGGTTATTATGATGTTTACCCTTGGCCTGAGATGGTTATTAACCCAAGAGGACCCAAATCTGATTGGGTACCCAAACCCACTTGATCTATTTTGTAGGTATGCCTTAGATCCACAGTAGATTAACACACTTGGTATATGTGATAGTGGATGCTGAAGGCACATGACAGGTGATGAGAAGGCCTTCATCACATTGTCCTATAAGAAGGGAGGCAAAGTAAGCTTTGGAGACAATCAAAAGGAACTGATCATTGGCCATGGAACCATTGGATCTGAATTAAAGATAGAAGATGTCTCACTGGTTGATGGACTGAAATTCAACTTGCTAAGTGTGGCCCAACTCTGTGACAAAGGAAGAAAAGTCACATTTGATTCTAGAGGTTGCTCAATCTATGATAGAAAGAAAAGCTACACTCCGGAAGATCCAGTTCTGGAAGCTGAAAAATCTGGAGAAAAGAAGGAAGCAGGAATTCTTGATTCATTTCAAATCAAGAAGTACAAAGAGAAAGATGAAGGAATATCCTTTGATCCAGAAGTACAACAAGTTAATCTCAACCCACAGGAGTTTGACTTTAATAAAGGCCAAGAAGGAGTGGTTGAAGCTGAAGTGGAGCAAGTCCCAGTTCAATATGAAGGCCTACAAAGGGAGATCCGAACACACAGAGATCATTCCATTAATAATATTTTGGATGATGTTCAGAATCCAGTAAGAACCAGAGGTCAGCTCAATAGGATGATGAGTCATGCCACTTTTGTCTCTCTCATGGAGCCAAAGAAATTTCAAGATGCGGAAGGAGATGAAAGTTGGATGATGGCAATGCAGGAATGCTAGATCAATTCATAAAATATGACGTCTGAGATCTAGTACCACTTCCTAAAGGAAAATCAATCATTGGCACTAAGTGGGTGTTCCGAAACAAGCTTGATGAATCCAGAGTGGTGGTGAGAAACAAGGCAAGATTAGTTGCCCAAGGCTACAACCAGCAAGAAGGGATTGATTTTGAAGAAACCTTTGCTCCTGTAGCAAGGCTGGAGGCAATCCAGATTCTATGTGCTTTTGCATCATTCATGGGGTTCAGATTATACCAAATGGATGTTAAAAGTGAATTTCTAAATGGTGTTATCCAAGAAGAAGTCTATGTTAAGTAACCACCTGGATTCGAAGATCCAAAGCATTTAGAACATGTCTACAAGCTGAAGAAGGCTCTTTATAGATTAAAACAGACACCTAGAGTCTGGTATGAGAGGTTAATCTCATTCCTTATATCTAAGGGTTATATTAGAGGCAGAGCAGACACTACCTTATTCATCAAAAAGAAGAAAAATGATATCATTCTAGTCCAAATCTATATGGATGATATCATATTTGGCGCCACTAATGAATGGATGTGTAAATAATTCAGCTCTCAAATGCAGAAGGAATTCGAGATGTTCATGATGGGAGAACTCAACTTCTTCCTTGGTCTACAAATCAAGCAAAGACCGGACGGGATTTTCATTAATCAATCAAAGTACACCAAGGAGATCTTGAAGAAGTTTTAAATGGACAAGAGCAAGCCTATGTCCACTCCAATGGGATTAGATACAGTCCTATGCAAGGATTGTGAAGGAGAAAATGTTGATCAAAAGCTCTATAGAGGGATGATTGGCTCACTTCTGTACTTAACAGCTAGCATATCTGATATATACTATGCAGTTTGCTACTGTGCAAGGTATCAAGCCAATCCTAAGGAATCTCATCTCAAGGCAGTAAACAGGATTCTAAGATACCTCCTAGGAACCACTGAAGTTGGGTTGTGGTATCCTAGTAATGGAGATTTCACACACCAAGGGTTCACTGATACTGATTATGATAGAGATACTCTTGAAAGAAAGAGTACATCCGGAGGCTGCCATTTTCTTGGAGATTGCTTAGTATTATGGTATAGCAAGAAGCAAATTGCAGTTGCTTTATCTACTATAAAAGTAGAATATATGGCAGTTGGAAGTTCTGTGGCACAACTCCCATGGATCAAACAATAGCTTTAAGATTATGGAGTTCAATCCGGATGTGTGGATGTGATGTGTGACAGCAAAAGTGCTATTGATGTGTCAAAGAATCCAGTTCTCTATAGCAGGATGAAGCATGCTAATATAAGGTATCAGTTCATTAGGGATCATGCGATGAAGAAGCATGTTGAATTGGTATATATTCCAACCAATGAGCAAAGAAAGATATCTTTACTAAGCCACTAAGTAAAGAGCAATTCGGAAAGCTAAGGGAGTCAATTGGTATGTCCAATGCAATTTAGGATTAATCCGGAAGATAGCTTGAAATCAAGCTAGATCCTAGGCTAAAAACTCAATCTAGAAGAGAAGAAGTATTGGAGGTAAATCTATTTTGGAAGGGGTGCCACATCAGCAGACAAGAAGGACAAATGGTAGTGAATGCGCGTAAAGATGACAATTACTTTTTTTTGAATTTCAAAAGTCTATTGGGTGTCACACGCGATGTAAATTCGATAGTTATCATTCAAAATAAATCATTCCCATTCTCTGGTTAAACTGAATTTACCTCTCTCTTAAAATCCAATTGCCATGTCATCAATCCAGCCAAAATTACCGGCATCTGAATTACCAAAATACCCTCACCTTGGAAAATCTTTAAAAACCCCCCAAATTCTCCTTCCTCATGCGAGCAACTACGCTACTATTACTCTACAAAAATCAAAACTTAAACCCTAATTCCTTCAAATCCTTTCTTTAAAATGGCAGCAATCATGACTGAGGCCAGATCCATCATGCTTCCAACCCAGAACATCTTTGAAGAGTCTAATCTTCAAGATGGCAAATTCATCCCAGTAAGTTTTAAATCTTCTGACTCCGTACTGCCCACAGATTACTTAGGGGATAATTTCTTATTTTAGACAGATCCTTACTCCAAACTCATAGAAGATCAGAATCTCACGAATTTTATTAAGATTAACTGCCCCACATATCCTGACTTGGTCAAGGAGTACTATGAGAATCTCAGTGTTCACTCCAAGTTTGATGCTCTTTGAACCAAGGTCTAGGGCAAAAAAATCACTGTTACCCTAGATTTCTTCGAATAACATATGGGCATGAAAAATGAGGGTGTTCTGCTATGGACTAATGGTGATGAGAAGAAAGTAAAGTATGAAGCCAAATAGTGGTTGCATCTAAACTACTTTGGAGACAAATTTTCCACATACATTCCTTAAATTACCAGATACCTCCAACATGTCATAGTGAAACTGGTACTCCTAAGGAAAGGATCTCCTACCATAGTGTCTTCATTTCAACACTGCTTGCTCCAACACTGGGTTGAGTGTAGGGTAGTTAATATGCCTATATTAATCATTCACTTCCTCAAGTAGCATATAAATTCTCATGGCACGCTCATCACCCGAATCCTCTTCTCCAATAAAATCAACCTTATCGAATTTGAATCCATCACAGGTAAGGAAATATTAGAGAAAAACTTCAAGAAATTGAACTATAGGAGAAGTGGAATGAGGAAAAGGCTAAAAAGCAAAGAGATGAAAGGAAGAGCAAAGTCAGGAAAACAACAGATCCAACAGAAGCTCCCATTAACAACAAGGCCCAGACTGCTAAATCCAAAGCAGTAAAATAACCATTTGCAAATCCGGATGAGGATACCTAGACTATCACCCAGCTGCTCAATAAATCCCTAGAGAAGCCAAAACCAAGGGGTAGGCCAATTAAGATAGTTGATCCATTAAAAAGATCGGTTTGTGATCCGAAAGCAAGGGAAACCATTACTGTAGCTGCTGCTGTAATAAGAAAGGGCTATCAGAAAGGCCAGAAAAGAAAAGCATCAAAATTATTGAAGGGGTAAATTAGGTCTGATGAAGAAGAAACAGAAATGAAATGCCAGCACCAAAGAAGCAGTTCACCCAAAAGGGGTGTACTTTTGATGAAGCAGCCAAGGCACATAAACATGAAAACAAAACCACCAAGAGGCCAACTGCTATAGTCATTGATGAAGAGGCAATAAAGTGGGTGGTTGTGGAGGAGTTGGCTAAGGCCAAAAGCTCAAAGGGCAAAAATGTGCCCGGAAGCAATGAGGAAATCCTTCCGGAGGATCCTTAATATAAAGAAATGATGACCTCTGTGGCAGATAACTACAGGGCAAATAATCTAGCCATAGAGGGACCCGGAGGATCCTCAGCTACACCAATCTTCATTGATCAAGCTACTTTGGCCGAGGTATAAAAAATTCTAGAATCTGGATCATTTAACTTCCTACCAGTCACAAAGCCCCTTCCGGCGAACTTGCTCATTCCGGAAGGTGAAATTCCAGTAGAAATAGTCCTGTAAATGCAATTATAGAGGGCATTGAGGACATTACCAATGCACTTGGGAAAGGTATAATAAGTCCTGAAAAGACACTTGGAGGGATGACTGAGGACACTTTTAGTCATCCGAGGGTTGAAGTAGAAGCACATAAAGAGACAATCATCCAAGCACAACTCAGTGAGGTACTTCCTATCACAGCTACTTTAAATATTAACGCTGATATTACTGCTAGTGATGACACAATAGTTGAGACAAGGGAAAACTTAGATATACATGTCCCAAATGTATCCACGGAAGGTGAGCCCAACCCAGATAATATCACTCCGGAGGAGGGACAGGGTCTAAGATCCAAAGAGCATGCTTCTAAAGCAAACTTTAAGGACGAGGCCAGTCTGGGGGAAAGGTTGGATGAAAGGAGAGAAGAGCAAGATAAGTCCCATTTGGAGGAGACAAATAATAAAGCTGATAATGAACCCTTTGGAAGCAGCTCTAGTTCCAGAGATGATCAGAAGAAGAATTTCCTCCAAAAGTAAGCCCCATGAGAGCTCTTGCTAATAACACCGTTAAATCCAAAGTTTCAGCAGCACTTCATTTGCTCAAAGAGGCTGCCCAAGAAGAAAATGAAGAAGGGTATATCAAGCAGAGCCTTCGGACCATATGCACACATCTATGAGGAGTTGAAAAAGAGGTGCTCAGACAAGCCAATGATCCTGAAATAAAGAAGGAGCTGGGTGAAATCAAGAAATCTGTAAAGATAATAGAAGAAAAGGTCTTGGATTTTCCCACTCTAAGAGCTATAGCAGAAGCTTCTCTCTCTCTGATTAAGCCAACTTTGAATCAGCTTAAAGAAAATGGTTCCACAGCCAACCGGACCGCTGATAAAGCCAATATCCTGGCTTTAAAAAACTATAAGACTGTACTTGATAAGATCATTTCCTCCTCATCAGAGCTCTCAAAAGAAATCAAAGCCTATCTGAATACCATGTTTGAAAACTTGTCGAAATTCATAGTTGAGAAAGACCCCACACCAGCCATAAAAGATCTGGGAGTAGACCAGTAAGTCACCCAAGAAATGTTGGTGCACTTCATTGAGAAAACTCTCCCCAAAATATAGGAGAAGATTTTAGATGCCATGGGTGATGAACTAGGGAGTCATATATCTGGATTGGAGAAAATAATAACGGACTAGAAGGCATCCATCACCAAAGACATCTCTCTCCAAACTGAATCCTTGCATAATATCCGGAAAGGGCTTAGTGAAGAAATCACCCTACTCCAGACCAAAATCAATAATCTCTCAATATTCGGATCCTCTTCCTCTCCTGCCATTCATGAAGGCCAGCTCCTTTCGGTCTTCCATAACCTTGTACAAGCCATTGGAGATTCCGGCTTCTTCGGTCAGAAAGGAATGACAACTCTCCTAAAGGTCCTCTTCCCTTACTATAACCCAAAGGATCAAGAGTTTATCTTGTGCATTCATCCATCCATCAAGCAATCATATGACAATCTGAAAAAGACCATCTGGCCTTACTATCTCACTCCCCCTATGGTTGACAAGATTATTAAGGAAAGGTCCAAAGGTTGCACTGACTACACAATTTATTCAAATGCATGGCAAGTAGCTTGGAATAACAAGACTTATATGGTTATAGACCCCCAAGATTGAAATAAAAAGGGGGAGAAGAGTATACAAGAACATGAAGACGGAGGGAGAACCATCCGAAGGGAATCAGAATTAGACTAGCCATTATCTGTACTTATAAAATCTTGTAATAGCTAGATTCACTATTATATATTTCTGTAATTTGTAATTTGAACTTCATTGATGTTAACTATTGTTAACAACAGAAGTATATATAGTGAAAGATCTAATTCTCAAAAAATTACTTCTAAAAGTGCAATATGCAATTGTACTAAAAAAAACTTAGAAGCTAGAATTGAAAAATATTGGGGGAGTTAGGACGCTAGAATTTTGGGGGAGTAAAATCTGTAAATGTCTAAGTGTCAAGAATCATACTTAATTCATATATGATCCATTCCCTTGTACTTAGTTTTTGTTTCCATCAAATGGGGGAGATTGTTGGGAAACAATGATCCTGTTCAAAAAATTAAACTAATATATCCGGATCAGGTTTGAAAGAAACAAAAACTTAAACTATGTAAATCGTAAATCCAAATGGAAACATCCAGACAAAGATCCAGCTACAAGGCTATCCACTGAAGATATCAAATACCTAAGCACATGGAATCATCATAATAAATATTTGGAAAGGAAATAAGCTTTAATCCCTCAAGAACAACATCCGGAAAAACTGATTGCCATATCACCAAAAGAAGGTAGATCCAGAGAATATGAGTCTAAAGACATCCAGAAGGCTCATGCTTGAAGAAAATGGGAAAAGTTTCAAAGATAGCTTTTCCCTCCACCTTTTTGTCTATGAAGTCAAAGATCCTTTCCCCAAGACAAAGACAAAATGACAGCTTGCATTTTTCAGAGAAAGGATAAAAGGACTGACATCGAACTGAAAAAGCCAACAACCTATTTCTCCTAGACCTATAAGGAGGCGTGTGGAGCCCACACCAAAAAGCTAATGGTGTAAAAGTTGGTGCATCACAAAAAGCCAAGTAAAACGATCACTGAAAACTTTTCAGCATCAATCCCTAGAATTCAAACGGGTCAAATTACAGTCTAACATATTGATCAATGGTTCCAAAAGTGCCATCTGTAACCTGATCGAGGGTGAAAATTTATTACAAGTTCAACAACCCACAGGGGCTACATTTATGATCGAAGCCTATAAAAGGGAAGCTTCACCAAATGAGAAGGTTGGCTGTTTGATTGACAAAAGCAAGTAATAAAGCACAAGCATTCAATCAGTTTACAATCCCTCTAAGAATCAATTAATTCCAAATATGTTGTAAGGATTCCGAAGTGAGTTATAAACTTAAGGAAATCCAAAACCAAAACCTTTGTGAAAATAAGAGTGTAAGGATCTCCAACTTGGGTGAGTTGTGAGGTTGGGATACAACTTAAAGTTGGTGCATTGAGTGGGAGCTCCCTGTAGGACTCAGGTTAGATTCAGGGTATAAGTCTAAGTGGTATATCCTACTAAAGACTAAAGGACTTAGCTAGGAGTTGGTGCTTCTAGTGGTGTATCCTACATCCGGAAGGAGTTATCATCCGGAGATAAATTGTAAGGCTTGATTCCTGCCAGTTGGAAAGGAATCCACTAGTAAAACAGCTCAGAGGAAGGAAACTCTGGGGACTAGAGTAGGTGGGGCTGAACCAAGATAAAATCCTTTGTGTTTGATTTCTTTAACTCTTTACTTACTGCATTATATTGACATAACTGCATCATCTGGATCCATCATCCGGATCATAATCCAGCACACTACACTAAGACTTTTTAAAGTCTGTATATTCCACAAAAAAGGGTCATTGACCCCCCTCTGACCTTATAAAGACCCTCACAGGGACCAACAAAGTCTAATCAACTCATTATTTGTACACTTAGAGTAAACAATGCCTATTTTGTTAACGTTAAAAATGAGAAAATGAATATCTACTTGGTGTCTAAAGAAGAAGAATTATGGCTATGGCATCGGAGGTTGAGACATGTTAGCATGAACCTCATGTCCAAACTAGCCTAAAAAGAATTAGTAGTGGGTTTGCCTAAGGTTGCTCCTGATAAGAATCATCTATGCACTGCATGTCAATTAGGTAAACAGGATAAGAAAAGTTTCCATTCGATCTCCTACATTCATTCCAAAAGAGTACTTGAGCTCTTACATATTGATCTCTTTGGTCCAATCAAACCATTGAGTTTAGGTAGAAGAGAATACACCATGGTCATTATGGATGATTATTCTCGCTATAACTGGGTTATCTTGCTAGCAAGCAAATATGAAGCCTTTTACCAATTCTCAAAAATATTCACCCAGATAGAAGTAGAATAGGGCATAAGCATTGCATGCATTTGGAGTGATAATGGTGGTAAGTTTAAAAATAATCACTTTGCTGAATTTTGTGACTCCAAAGGCATTGAACATAACTTCTCTACCCCTCATACTCCTCAACAAAATGAAGTTGACGAGAGAAAAAATAGGACCATAGTTGAGATGGCTAGAACAATGCTCAATGAAAATTGTTTGCCAAAATATTTCTGGGGTGATGCCGTAAACACAACATGTTATATTTAGAATAGAGCTCTCATTAGAAAGACTATAGAAATGACCCCCTACGAAATCTGGAAGGGAAGGAAACCCAAAATTGGGTACTTCAAGGCATTTGGATGTAAGTGCTACACCCTAAATGATAGAGAGCAACTAGGAAAATTTGATCCTAAGTCTGATAAAGCGATTTTTGTTGGCTACTCAACACATAGCAAGGCTTACAGAGTCTTTAACAAATGAACCAAAACTGTGGTAGAGTCTATACATGTAGATTTCGATGAGACTAACCATGCAAGCAAAAGAAGTTCCACTCTGGAAGATCCAATTCTGGAGGCTGAAAACTCCTGAGAAGAGAAGGAAACCAAAATTCTTGATTCCTTCCAAATCAAGAAGTACAAAGAAGAAGATAAAGGAATATCATTTGATCCAAAAGTACCATAAGTTGATCTCAACCCACATGAGATAAACTTCAATGATGGTCAATAAGAAGAAGTTGAGGCAGAAGTGGAACAAGTTCAAGTCCAATATGAAGATCTACCAAGGCAAGTCCGAACTCACAGAGATCATCTAATTGAGGCCATTTTGGACAATGTCCAAAATCCAGTAAGAACCAGAGGTTAACTTAACCGGATGATGAGCCATGCTGCTTTTGTCTCACTTATTGAGCCAAAGAAGTTTCAAGAGGTTGAAGGAGATGAAAGTTGGATGATGGCCGTTCAAAAAGAACTGGATCAATTCACCAGAAATGATGTGTGGGATCTAGTAGCACCTCTAAAAGGAAAGTCAATCATTGGCACCAAATGGTTATTCCGGAATAAGCTGGATGAATCCGGATTGGTTGCCCAAGGCTATAATCAAGAGGAATGACTTTGAAGAAACATTTGCCCCTGTAGTAAGATTGGAGGCAATCCGAATTCTATGTGCTTTTGCATCGTTCATATGTCAAAAAATGGAGTTATCCAGGAAGAAGTATATGGGAAGCAGCCACCTGGATTTGAAGACCCAAAGCATCTAGATCATGTATACAAACTGAAGAAGGCTCTTTATGGATTGAAGCAAGTACAGAGAACTTGGTATGAGAGACTCACTACATTTCTCATATCCAAGCGATATATTCAGGGAAAAGCAGATACAACTCTTTTCATTAAAAAGAAGAAGGATGATATTATTCCAGTTTAAATCTATGTTGCTGACATCATCTTTAAAGCAACTGATGAAAAGATGTGTGAAGAGTTTAGCTCTCAAATGTAGAAGGAGTTTGAGATGTCCATGATGGGAGAACTTAATTTCTTCCTTGGGTTGCAGATTAAGCAGAGTTCAGATGGGATTTTCATAAACGAATCCAAGTACACCAAGGAGATTCTCAAGAAGTTCAAAATGGACAAAAGCAAGCCAATGTCCACTCCAATGGGTTCTAATACAGTCTTATCCAAGGATTGTGAAGGAGAAGAGAAGTTATATGGACGAATGATTGGACCACTTCTATACTTGATAGCTAGCAGAAGTGACATACACTATACCATTTGATACTATGCAAGATATCAAGCCAATCCTAAAGATTCACATCTAAAGGTAGTAAAAAGGATCCTTAGATACCTCCTAGGAACCACTAAAGTTGGGTTATTGTATCCTAGTAATGGAGAATTCACACTCCAAGGCTTCACTGATGCAGATTATGGGAGAGATACCCTTGAGAGTGAGAGTATATCAGGAGGCTACCACTTTCTTGGAGATTGCTTATGTCATGGTATGGCAAGAAGCAAACTTCTGTTGCCTTATCAACCACAGAAGCAGAATACATGGCAGCAGGAAGTTGTGTGGCTCAACTCCTATGGATCAAGCAATAATTGGAAGACTATGGAGTGCAATTCAGATGTGTGGAAGTGATGTGCGATAATAAAAGCGCCATTAATGTGTCAAAGAATCCAATGCTTTATAGTAGGATGAAACATGTTAACATCAAGCATCATTTCATCTGGGATCATATGATGAAGAAGGATTTTGCATTCGTATACATACCAATCAATGAGCAAAGGGCAGATATCTTTACTAAGCCATTGAGTAAAGATCAATTCAACAAGCTAAGGGAGTCAATTGGAATGTCAAATCCAATGGCATCCCCGGAAGATATTTTGCAAATTAGTTCTCAAGTCATCTGCGTCAAGGAATCCAGAAAAGAAGAAGAAATTTTGTTGACTCTGGATCCAGATAAAAGACTGCCAACTCAGCAGACAGAAAAGACATATGGCAATAAAGGCACTGAAAAGTAACTGTACATGTTTTGAATTTCAAACGTCTATTGGGTATTACACGCAAGGTAAAATTAAATGGCCATTTTAAAGAAAAACCTTCCCCATTCTCCAGCTAAACAACATCTACATCTCTCCTAAAGTTTAACCTACCATGTCATCAATCGAGCCAAAGTTAATGGCGTTCGGATTACCATTATACCCTCGCTTTGTAAATTCTATATAAACCCCTCAAATTTCGTCTTCTTCCTCATGCGAGCAACTCATACTGTTACTCTGCAGAATTTAAACCTCAAAACCCTAATTCTTAAAAAATCCTTCAATGGCAGAAATCATGATCAGCAACCAGATCCAAACTCTTCCTCCATAAAACATTTTTGTAGAGAAGGATCTCAAAGATAAAGATTTCCTGCCCTTAAACCTCAAAACAAATGACTCAGTTGTTCCCACTGATTATTTAGGCAATAACTGTCTTTTTCAAACTGACCCATACTTAAATCTCATTAAAGACCAACACCTAGTAGACTTCTTAAAAATCAACTGCCCAACATATCCAGAACTGGTGCGCGAGTTTTACAACAACTTGAGAGCTCATAACTATTATTACGCTTTCAGGACCAAGGTTCAGGGAAAAGTGATAACAATATCACCAGAGTTCTTTGAAAAGCACCTGAATATGAAAAATGATGGGTTCAGATGGGAACAGATGAGGATGAATAACTAGTTAAATATCAGCCAAAATGTGGCTGTATCTGAACTATTTTAGAGATGAATTCTCCACATATTTTTCAGAACTTCCAAGATATCTCCAACACGTCCTCGCTAAGCTAGTCCTCATCCGAAAAGGCTCTCTAACTACAGTATCCTCCTTCCAACATTGCATACTGCAGCACTGGGTGAAGAGTAGAGTGGTGAACATGCTAGTGCTAATTATCCATTTCCTTCGAGAGCATAGAAACTCTCATGGTGCCCTGATCACCAGAATCCTAGTAGCAAATGAAGTTAATGTCTTCAGATTCTAAGCTATAAATGGAAAGGAAATTCTGGAAAAGAATTTCAAGAAGCTATCCTTTGGTGAAAAATGGAATGAGGAGAAGGCTAAAAAGTAGTGGATCCGGCTGAAGATGCTCTCATCCCAAAGAAGGCTAGAACCACTAAAGGCATAGCCAGATCTTGCCTTAGTTCTTGTAGAGGAAGTTGATGAGGACACCCAAACCCTTACTCAACTACTAAAGAAGAGCCCAAAGAAGCCTAAGCCACGGGGGAGACTAATAAAAGAAAAGCTGCAAAAATCCTAGAAGTTGTGGTTGAGGATGAGGAAATAGAGGATGAGGCTTCGGTGCTCAAGAGAAAAGAGTTCACTTGAAAGGGCTGCACATTTGATGAGGTAGTGGCAGCCAAGAAAAGCCAAACCAAAAAATCAGCCAGAATTATAATTGATGAAGAAGCTGCCAAGTAGGCTGAAGAGGCAGAATTGGCTAAGGCCAAGAAAACAAAGGGGAAGAATGTGCACGGATCCAATGAGGAGGTCACTCCGAATGACCCTCAATATGAAGAAATAAGAGAAGCCATCAAGGACAACAATAGGATTAACAAAACCCAGAGGTTCTTCCAGCGCCCAAGCAATTCTTATTGATCCAACAGATATGGCAACCTTAGCCTAGGACCCAGAAGCTAACCTTTTTGCCTTCGTACCCAGAACCGGACCACTACCGGAGAATTTGCTCAACCCAAAGGCTGAGACTATAAATGAAGAAAGGCCTGAAAAGGCACATGGAAAGGGTGTTGAGGACATTACCAACACACCTGAGGGCGTAGCTAAAAGTCCTAAAAAGGCATGTAAAGGGATGACTTTGGACATTTCCAGTCATTTGGGGGTTGTGGAGGTAGAAGAAGAAGGAGTGGCTTAGAATAATTCTAAAGCACCAATAACTGAGATAATTCCTGACTCAATTTCATTTTATGTTAATACTGACACTTTTACTACTACTGTTGAAACAACAGATGATAAAGAGGACAACTTTGATACACATACTCCAAGTGTATCTAAGGAACAAGAGTCTAACCCAGAAGACACCATTTAGGAGGAGGGATATAGTTTGAGACCCAATAAGAACACTCCTAGAGTGGACTCAAAGGGAGAGGCCAGTCCGGGGGAATGATTGGAAGAAAAGAAAGGAGGAGAAGAAGAGGAATCCAATGAAGAAGACTCATTCGGATCTGATGAGACCGGAGGCAGTTCTGGATCTGAAACCCCCCTATGATAGCCCAATCAGAATACCTACTTCTAGTATAAATCAAGCAAGAGCGAATAAGATAACAACAACACTAAAAATCCTACAAGAGGTTACACATAAGGTATATGAGGAGAGCTATATCAAACAGAGTCTCCGGAACATCTGTAAGCATCTCAAATCCGTGGAGAAAGTATTAATTCAAGAATTCTCACTCCAGATTTGAAGACTGAAATAGGGGAGTTGAAAGGGAGTGTCAAGAAGATAGAGCAGAAAGTGAAGGACTTCCCCACTGCCAATTTGGTGGCTAAGGTATCACTTGTAAAGGTTACTCCAGTACTAAATGAGCTCAAAACAAGCCTTGCAGCAGTAAATTGCACTGCAGATCAAGCCAACACAGGGGCTACAAATAATTGTACCATAATCATGGATAAGATCACTTCCTCCTCCTCTAAGCTATCCACTAAATTAAAGGAATATCTGGATACCAAGTTTGAAAACTTGTCAAAATTCATTTCTGAAAAAGAAGAGAAATCTGCTCTCCCTAGCCTCAATGAAAAACAACAGGCCATTTTGAACAAACTCATAAAATTTATGAAAGATGCCCATACTTCTTACCAAACAACTAGAAGACACTGCCCAAGATTTTGTCGGACAGACGAATGGATAGGATACAATCCCAAATAATGTCAAAAAAAGAAGTACATAAAGACATCATGCTTGTTAATGATAGTGTCCACAACCGCCGAAGGGACATAGGGAAGGAAATTGAGACAGTGCCATCTGGTATGTCCAATCTATCTATATTAGAATCTTCTTCATCTTCTATTCCAAAAAGCCAGCTGCTTCCGATTCTTCAAGAGCTTGTGCAGCATATAGGGGACACATGCTTCTTTGGCCACAAAGGAATAACTACCCTCCTTAAAGCCCTCTTCCCCCAATTTGATGAGAAGGATGATTTTGTCCTCCAAATGCATCCTTACATCACAAAGTACACGCAACTTAGGAAAGTCTTCTGAACCCTATATCTAGCTCCAGCCATTGTGGATACAATTATTGATCGTAGAAGAAATGGAAATATAGATTATTCTATCCACTCCATGGCTTGGTAGCTAAGCTGGGATGGCAAAACGTATATCGAAATCAACCCCAAGCTGATGTAAACAAAAAGGGGGAGAATAAAAAATTGGATGCTAAAGCTAAAAAGGGGGAGCAGCAAGGTAAAGGAAAGGAGAAGAAGGGAGAAGCTTCCAGGAAAAAATAAATTTTGTAATGGATAGCTATAAAATGTAAAATCTATAATAGCTAGCTTCACTTTTCTTCACTTATATATTTCTGTATCTGTAATTTTGGAACTTCATTGATGCTAAATATTGTCAACAACAGAAGTATATATAGTGAAAATGTATTACAAAAAATTGCTTCTAAAGTGCAATATGTAATTGTACTATAAAAACATTAGAAGGTTGAATTGAAAAATATTGGGGGAGTCAGGGATTCTAAAATTATGGGGGAGTAAAAAATTGTAAATGACTAAGTATCAAGAATCATACTTAGATTATAAAAACCCCTTTCCTTATGCTAAGATGTCTTAGGTTTTTGTTTCCATCAAATGGGGGAGATTGTTGGAAACAAAGATCCGGAACAACAAATTATCCGGATCAAGTTTGAAGTAAACAAAACACATAAGTACAAAACAGACCTAACTCATTGCATCTAGACACATAACCAAGACATCTAAAGTCCAAGACAAGTGAAGACAATTACCTAAGCATAAACTGAAGCATCCGATTAAAGTTTGGAAAGAAACATACTTTGAACTGCCCAAAATAGCATCCGGGAGAACTGATTGCACTCTCATCTAGAAGAAGACAGATCTAGACATATTAAGTCTTAAGACATCCGGAAAGACTTATATATCAAGACAAAGGGAATAATTTAAAATATTAAATTCCCTCCATTCTTTTGGTCAACAAGTCAAAGATCCTTTCCCCATACATAAGACAAAAGATAGCTTTCACGCTTTTTAAAAAAGGACAAAAGGACTGACATAGGAAAGAGAAATTGCTTAGAAGGTGCGTGGAACTCACACCAAAAAGATACTAGCGTAAAAGTTGGTGAGTCACTAAAATACAAGGAAAACAATCACTAGCAACTTTTTAGCCTCAATCCTTAGGATTCGAAAGAGTCAAAATCTCTGTCTAACGGATTGATCAACGGTTTTGAAAGCACCACATATTACCTGATCAATGGTGAAGATTTAACTACAGCTTAACAACCCACAACGGCTACATTTATGATGGATGCCTATAAAAAGGGAAGCTTCACAAGTTGGGAAGGTGCTGATTGATTTTAAGAAAGCAATTAACAAGAGCATTTGCTAAAAGCAATCAAAAAACTCATCCCTCCATGAATCAAACATTTCCAAATCTATTTGTAAGGATTCCCAAGTGAGTTATAAACTTGAGGAAGTCTAAAACAAAATCCTTTGAGAAAATAAAGTTTATAGAATCTCATACTTGGGTGAGTAGTGAGATTGGGATACGACTTGAAGTAGGTGCTTTGAGTGGGATCTCCTTATAGGACTCAACTTAGGTTTGGGTAAAAATCTAAGTGGTATATCCTACTAAAGACAAGAGGACTCAGCTAGGAGTTGGTGCTTCTAGTGGTATATCCTACATCCGAAAGGGTTACCATCAAGAGATAAAGGCTTGATTCCTGCCAGTTGGAAAGGAATCCACAAGTAGAAAAGCTCAGAGGGAGGAAACTCCAAGGATTAGAGTAGGTGGGGCCGAAGCAGAATAAAATACTTGTGTTTGATTTTCTTATTCTTTACTTATTTGCATAATTATTTATATATTTGCATCATCCGAATCCATCCCCCAGATCATAATCAAACACGCTACACTAAGACATTTTAAAGTCTATTAATTCCATAAAAAAGGGTCATTCACCCCCTCTAACCAAACTTAGACCCTCACAGGACCAACAGACCTTTTTAAAGTTAATGTGGAATTTTATCCTAGTTAGTTAGTTCATTGTAGTGTTAAGATTATGGTTTTCCATCTACCTTTATTTTCACTATAGTTTATGGTCTCCATACCATTGACCATTGCAAAGATTTATGGAATAAGCTATACGTGGTTGGTTCTTTCTCCCCTTGGTTGGTGGGGGGTGACTTTAACATGATTTTTTCTGTAGATGATAAGATTGGGGGGAGTCCAATCCATTATAGGGATATCATTGATGGTATTTACTAGTTACAGAGGGCTTTATTAGAGGAGCTTAAGGATACTGGGCCGAGATTCACCTGGTCCAATAGACAAATGGGAAATTGCAGAATTTTTTCGAAGCTTGACTAGATATTTGCCAATGAACAGTGGAATGATGCGTTTAACACATGTGGTACATCGTACCATTCTAATGCCGTGTTAGACCATTGATATATGTTGGTGTGCAGCCTTAGTCCGGAGGAAAACGGTTGTTGACCGTTTCATTTTTTCAACATGTGGGTTGACCACCCGGCTTACAAGTATTTGGTGGAAGTAACTTGGAAATTGAGGGCTAGGGGGCCTGGTATTCTTAATGTCTTGAAAAACCTCTTGAGTCTTAGAAATGTGTTGAGACGTTTTAATAAAAATACCTTTTGTGATGTGGAACTTAACTTTTATAAAGCCTCTCAGGAAGTAGCTAATGTTCAAAGTGCCCTGAATTTGCACCTGAATCATCACTCTCTAATTGAAAAAGAGAATATTGCCTTGGATGCCTATGAAAAGGCTAGTCTTGCATTTGAGAAATTCTTGCAACAAAAATGTAAAATCTCTTGGTTAAAGTTAGGGGATGATAGTACCGGGTTCTTCCATGCCTCCATTAAAAGTCATGGTACCCATATTCGCATCCTGACTTATATGGAAAATGATGAATGGATTGATAACTTTGACAAGGTGAGGGCTAATTTTATCCATCACTTTAAATCTTTCATGGGTACTAATAGTTATGCCTTAAGGAGATTAGATGGTAAGTTTATTGCTCAAGGTCTGATTTTAGATAGGAATAAGCTGTTGGAGCTTATCAAACCTTTCTCTAATAAGGATATTAGAGATGCTATGTTTAGTATTGATAGCGGTCCTTCTCATGAAACGATGATGAGAGCTATATGATGCATTTATCTACATGTGTTATCTACTTGAAGTAGATTCAATGTTGCTTGGTCAAGCTTTGTCAAAACTAAACCTCAGAAAACTAGTGCCTAGGTCCCTAAAAGGTCATTAAGTCAATTCTGGTCAATTCCAGTCAAAATCTGTCAAAATTGGTCAATTTTGGTCAAAACTAACCCGTACGGGTCTGACCAGACCCGTACCAGTCAAATTTGGTCAGTTTTTGTCATTTTTGGTCAGTTTGGGATCGGTATGGGTCCAGGCCACCCGTATGGGTCCCTCGATGCCCAAATAGTCTATTTTAATTCACAAAATCAGCCATAAATGCATAAATTAATGACCATTAAATGACATGAGCGTATTTTCTACTTTAAAAAGAGGCCTTTGCCTCACTTTTTTTGGAGGATAAACATATGAGAATAAAATACCACTATAGAAAAATTGTTCTAGCAACTTTTTGAGGGTATAGGCTGTTGGTCTAGATTAAGGATTTTGGCATGTAAAATAGGTGCAGCAGAAAATCAAAATTTAATCTAGAGTCCAAGATCTCCTAAGCATGGCATGATTGATAATAGTACTAGTCTTAAATTATTCTAGGTCATAAACACTTATTAAAAGGACCTAATAATAATTTAACCACTTACCAGTTGAAGCGTGAATCCCTTAGTAGGTAGAAAGACCCCTCAGCTTCGTGCACATACTCTAAAGTAGAAGCTCTCTATAAATAGTCCACATGAGCACCGCCGATCAAAACCTTCTAGAAAGGGAGTATCAATAAATAAGCGGAAAACAACTAGATCTTCCCTACTAATTTATTCTAGAAGAAATTCCCTTAGTTTTCTATTCTAAGTATATACGTCTTTCGACGGATTACTTTTATGAACTAGAACAACTAAGAGAATAAGAGAGTAAGAGTAGGAGTATGAAATTAAGGATTTAGAATTTTGGGATGAAAAATAATGGAGGTGGCTTCTATTTATAGTGGTTAGGAAATATTTAAAAGACAATAAAGTCCCTAACCTCAACCAATCAGAAATAAAATAAAAATGGCAAAATGGTTAATTAATATCCTTGGCAGAGTTAGCACCTAACTCAAACACTAGGAACTTGCTTAGGGAGAAAGCTCCCAATTGGACTGAGAGACTGCTGGCCATTCAGCTAGCAGTCCCCTTGTGGACTTGCGCTTGTGCGTAGGCCTACGCATGGTGCGCCGGTCCGCATGTAGCGCAACCCACTATTTCCTGAGCTACATGCTGTGCACCCCCGTAAGGGCTTCGTGCCTGCGCAACGCGCATTGCGGGCTACTTCTTGCTGCCCGCTTTCGCGTGCCCTATAGACCAATCGCAACACCATTCCAAACGGTGCTACCGCATGGCCCATGCACGATCCTATTTATGTACTGTCCCACAGTTCATTTATAGACCAACTCATGCAAATTTATTCAACATCCAATATTAATGAATCTTGCTAAGTTTCAGTTCCATTTTTCCCTTTATTAATTTTATACTCCTTATTATTTAACAGGTTCATTGGTCCAACCAATGAATATTGGTCTAACCAATATTATGGTCTAACCATATATCCTTGCTCTTCTAGATTAGACCTAGTCTAACGGTTCTTTAAATGGCTCGATCGTAACTCAAAGTGTGTGACTTTATTTGATCTTATAATATCGAGCCGTCAAAAGTTTAACCTAGCTCAATTCCTTTTACTTTGATCTGTCATAGTGGCTCTCTAGCATAGGGCATATGACCCCTCAATATTCGGAATGTCACATGCATTGTGACTTAATCCCAGTGCTGCAATAGTATCAATACAATTCACTTCTGTTGTTAAGTACAATCTAGTTTCTAGGACTCGATTTAAGTGTTAGTCCACTAGTAACTTTAATAGCTGCCCCAATATCTAGTCTTGCTAGAGAAATAAACCACTCAACCATTTAATGTGTTGATCAGGATCTCATGCTATCAACATATACTCTGATCAGAGGTTTACGAGTGTCACTTCCAATCAGTGGCCAAGGTACATCTCCCTTATATTGCTATAATGGAGTGATAGATTCTATCTTGACTACTCAGCTTACCAATGGACAGACATCAACTATACCCGTAATCACCCATATCACCCAGTCTATAGGATGCTAAGGTATGACCCAAAGTATAAAAACATCTGAACAAGGTAACTAGTATCTCAGGTCTAAGGATATTCGTATTACTATTGCAATGAGATGATTAAACACCAACACATAATATAGATTACCGAGTGTTATCTCATAGCAGTCTCCAATGTATCTCTTTGAATATATTCATGTGTTAACCCAAGATACCACCCTCTAGCACTGGAGATATGCTACTCTGAATCAAATTCAAGAGGTATGACAGCACATGCTAGTCTATCCATATCATCAATGTCCAATCTTGATGATACTATGACTAAGGATATTTAAACAAATCATAATGGCACACAAACCATTTCTGACCAACATAATCCTACTATGCCCTTGCAATACATGCTATGATTATGTCATGGACATTTGTAAATACATCAATGAATATATTCTAAACCAGTCATAATATATTTTCACAGTCATTGATATAACAAAAGAATGCCTTTATTAATATAACTTTGTTCATACAAATAAAACTAACTAAGATATATCACCCTAATTTACTCTAGGGCATACATCATATCTAACATACGCAAGGTATAATTGGGGTATAGAAGGGATAAAATAGGGAGAAAATCATTCCTCTTTGGTTTTGTTCACATTTTATTTCATTCTAACTTCATTACTATGATTAGGTGAGGTTCTGTTCACACAAGCACTCACCTAAATAGTCCTAAATCCATCATTTATACATCTACTTTGACAAAGCTTCCTTTTGGCATTAGGATTGCATGTGTTGTGTTGTATCCCTTGTATATTTACCTTACCATGCATCATTGTACATGACTTATACATAAGCAAACCCATGCATGTACTGATCTTTTGGTCCTTACCTCAGCTAGAGTCCAAGCTTGACAACATTCTCAAGTCCGTTTGGTCAGCATCTTAGTGCTCCCTCCACCTTCTTCAATTCAATTAAGGGTTGAATCTTTGTCTTTATCTTCAAGCTGCTCAGCTAGCAGTCAGTTTAGTATATTTCATCCTAATACTACTCACCAGTTTGAGGAATTATCTTGTATCTTGACTTGTGAAGGCCATGTGGATGTTGAGATTGAGGATGTTAGTCTTAAGGAGGAGGCAAATGCATCGAGGGCCGATATTAGGCCGGAGATCGTAAATGCCGTCTCGCAACTCTTGGGAAGTGATCAATTTCTCGACCTCATGAATGACAAGATGTTGGCTCTGATAAGGGTAATCTTGGCTAAAAAGAGGGTGGCCAATACTTCTCAGGCTATGATTACTCTGGTTCTATTAGTTTAAGCAGTGGTTAGTGGGCAGCCTACCCTATCTAGGGTTGCTCAAAACCCATTGTTCCAAGCTCAGTTCACTCAATCTTAGTTACCGCTTGTCCAAGTTCAAGGAGGATCATCCAGTCAGTTGGTCAATGGGGTTCAATTGGTTTGTTTGGTCAGTTCAGCTAGCCATTTCAGTCTATGGGTCCAATTTTGCCAGTCTTCAGAGGGTCTGCACCGCTAGTGTTTCAGTTTGGGGGATTTAGCCAAGGTCCCAATTTCATAGCCACACCTAGGGGGATGACCTTTCCTCAATCAATGGGTCTACCCTTTAGTGCGACTACCCAGCCAAATAACCCATCCTTGTCCATGGGGTTATGTGATCTATTACAAAAGTTGCTCGCTACTTGCCCAAGTGTTCAACAGCCTTCACCTTCAGTCCAAGCCATAAGGGAAGAGGATTGGGTTCCTGACGACTTTAGTATGCCTAGCACAGAGAAGTATAGGAGAATCAGTCCTCCTCAATCACATATTACCACTTATCAAAGGGTGATGAGGGTATGAAAGATCCTAGCCAATATGTTTCCATGTACTTTGGAAGGACCACCGATCGAGTGGTACAATACCTTGTCCGAGGAAGAGACTAGTAATTAGAGGGCTTTATCCCAGGCTTTCATCAAACAATATAGGTTCAACGGTTCTGTCAAGACCACCATCCAACACTTGGAGGCTGTCAAGCAAGCTCCCAATGAAAAGTTCAAGCCCTACTTTGAGAGGTGGATGGCCAACCAAATCTTATTGAAGGATAACCTCAGTTTATCTGAGATGATTATGAAGCTCATGGATGGACATCTTCTGGCATGCCGTAAGGCCATTGGTATGGATAACCTTAGGAGCTATGTAGAGGTCTTCAAAAAAGCTAAAAAGTGGGAGAGAATTGAGGATTTGGAGGACCTTGATGAAGCACAAAGAGGACTAGTGCCTGGCACAAGTAGAAACTCAAGATTGGGAGACTACCGATTCATTGATGGATCCTACGAAGATTGAAGATGAACACCAGACCCTTCATATGTGGAGGATGATTTCGAGCATGATGTAATCTTTAAATGTTGCTAGTGTTTTTATTAGGCCTAATGCATCTGGACCCCCTTGAACTTGACCCTAATCGCCCCTCCCCCCTGAACTTTCAAGTTTTCCTCTTGCCCCCCCTAAACTTGTCTAAACCTCACCACTCGCCCCCTAAACACAACTAAACCAGTCACATTGAGGGAGGTGTATACCACGCATTGCCTAATGTGATAATTGAAAAAGTCAAACCATTACTTATCTTACACGTGGCATATAACGTCAAATATACAAAAAAATCCATGAAATAATTTCACTTAAGCGCTTAGTAATTTATTTTATATAAAAAGCACAATCTTCTACATTTTTATTCTCTTTATCTTTTACAATCAACAAATAAAACAATTGAAATTAACCATCGATGACAAAATTAAAACTCAAACTTTTCAGAATAATAACAAGGCGAATGCTAATAATTCAACAAATTACACTTTTCACTTTTCATCAATTTTTACTTTATGAACATATGAAAAGAAATTAACTTTATTAAAAACCATCAAAACAGAATCAAGCCTCAAAATCAACCCTTCAATTATACGAATCGGGCAATATAATAGAAAGTTAATGGGTACCAAAAATTGTCGAGCATCAGGCGAAGCATTTTTTATTGAATCTTTTAACAGTAAAACAACATTTGGACCCTTTTCCCCATGTTCAGACACAATTTTATCAACTGCAAAACCTGAAGCTGTTCAAAGCTTAACTCTTTGAAAGAGGGCAAGTAATCAATGTCCCCCTTCCCTCCATTTCTTATAAAAAAAACAATAATCAAACTCAAAACCACATAAATTTTTCCCATTTATCGATCCTAAACAACAACCAAATCAACCCACCAATAACATCGTGAATTTTGAACATCCAATTTCAAAATTATTATTATAAATACAATTGAGAATAACATAATCCAATTCAAAATTGATTCAAAACCAACCTCAACAAACAAAGAACAAATAATCAGCTAAAAGCCTTACTCTAAAGTCTAAATCCTTCAAATTGAAGCAG
Organism: Euphorbia pulcherrima; assembly: GCA_947683365.1. Taxonomy (NCBI): domain Eukaryota; kingdom Viridiplantae; phylum Streptophyta; class Magnoliopsida; order Malpighiales; family Euphorbiaceae; genus Euphorbia; species Euphorbia pulcherrima. The sequence continues at coordinate 19,158,771 of CANTUS010000002.1, forward strand.
CCAATGAAACAACTGCCCCGGAAATCTACCTACCTAAATCGCAATAGCTAAATTCGATCACCTGCATTATCACCCGCAATCCCATCCTCGACATTACCACCGTCGCCATTACTGCTATTGTTTCCTTTGCCACCGTAAGTGGTGTCTGAAGTAGCCTCTCCGACAGAAGGGACAAAGAGGGGGAGAAGAGTAAGGTGGTGTAGGAAGAGGGAGTAGCGGCAGAAGGGACAAAGAGGGGGAGAAGGGTTGGGTGGTGGAGGCGGAGGGACAAAGAGGAGAAGAAGGGTTAATTTGATTTTTTTTCAATTTTACCCTAAACTTTTTTATCAATTCCCAATATATCATTTTTTCCAAATTCCAGTGAACTAACTCGCTCAAATTTTCAACTAAAGCCATGTCACTTCCCATATCAAATTTAGAGAGGTGCAGTTAAGAAAAGTTCAGGGGGGCAAGAGGAAAACATGAAAGTCCAAGGGGGCGAGGGGAAACTAGGGCCAAATTCAGGTGGTTTGGATGCATTAGGCCTTTTTATTACAAACAATTCCCCTTATAAGTCATGCATTATTTAAATCATGAGATTTGTATTTTCATATTTGTTTTTACACTCATAAAACACCATGCATTCATTTGATCATAAAAATTATCCCACATTTTGTGCTCATTAGAAGAGATCATCTTGAGTACATTGACTTGTGATGGTAAAAGTTTCCAATGGTTAAAATCTATTAAAAATAATGTGAGAATAAAAGTGCTAATAGTTATGGTAACGCTTGAGTCCCACTAGCTTCGCAGCTTATCATCGATTTCGGACATCTTCATACAACAAGCACCGATTCACCATGGTTGCGGTCGACTACTTCTCTAAATGGATAAAACATGAATCATATGCCGACATTACCATGAAGAAAGAAGACCAAGAACTTCAAAGAGAAGAGAAGCCAAAAGCCACCACCATCAAACCAAAATAAGGAATGTCCACCTCCCAATAAAAGGACGCTTCCTTCCATAACATGGTCTCCCTCTTTTTGAAATAATAAATACCCATCTTATCAATGTAGGTACCTCCAATTGCCTCCTTTGGTTCTACATTTTCCACTAAAATGTCCCTCCAAAAATGCTTTCCCCATCTGCTCCAAAGAAAGGACCCCCTTCCCTCCAAAGATGCTTTCTTTGTTTGTTCCAACAAAGGGACCCCTTTTCCTACTCAATGGTCCTATACCTCCATAATAACATGATCTCTTCTTTCACATGGGAAGAGGCATGTTCCTCTCAAACATCAACATTGTGGATGAGTGGAAAGCGACTCAAGGCACTCGAACACCTACGAATGTACCAACAATCCATGACTTGAGCCTACAATAGTAGAGTCAAAAACCCAAAGCAACCTCTCAAGGCAAGTGATTTGGTTCTCAAGTAATTCTAATAAGTCAACACTGATGCTAGGGGCAAGTTCAGGCCTAATTGGGAAGGACCGTTTGTGATCAAGAAAGTCCTTGGCAACTGAGGAATCAAGTTCTTGGAAATGGATAGAAATGAGTTCATGAACCCAGTGAATCAAGACAAGCTTAAGTGTTACCACATTCAGGAAAAGAACTAAATCATTGAAAAGCAGTACAAAAAAAGATTAATAAAATTATACCTGTCATTTGGCAATTATTGTGTCAGCCGGGCAAAAATTAGGGTACCCAACATAAAAATAAAGCCTGCTAAGTTGAAAACCCAAAAAGAGTGGCTTAGGCAAAAGTTAGGGCATCGAGATAAAAATATCATTTACTTTCTGGAAAATCTGTAAAATGACCAGTAGGCAGTTGAGGTTAACCATGGGAAACTGTTACCATTGCCTATGTACTTAAGTTTGATTTTACTAATGAACATGCTATGTTTGCTAAGAATAGTGATCTTATAAACGTATGCATGTCTTATTGGTGAGAAAATCATAAGTATGTGTTATATCAGTTGTCCATTGTAAATATGTTCTCATTGTTTACTGTGCATGTGCGATTCAACAAAAGACAAAGAAATCAATAAACCATAAAAGAAGTGAGGTTTATGAAAAAGTCGGAAGAAGTCTGCTGGATTAAAAATTCAAAAGGGCAGTTTAAGAAAAAGTAAAGACAGAGAAAAAAAGAAAGAAAATACAAAAATCAGTTTGATAGATGGCATCACGTCAAGCGGCCTCTGTAAAATTTAGAACTTAAAGTAAAAGCGCCAATATCAAATGCTTCCACTAGCATCATCTAGCTTACACTATGTTATAGTTTGGACACATCAAAGATGCACCCCCTAGCATGCAAAGTCTGAATCTCAGCTAATAAATCTCGATAGTACTCGTTAGTCTGAGTTGGGCCAGTCTTTCAATAATCTAGAGCTTTGAAAGTTTGGTTACTGGTCGACTTACCAGGAATTTAAGTCTTCATCCTAACTAAAGATGGACAAGGTAATAATGCAAATGTCCTTGAGGCAAGGGGTACCAAGTAGACCTTGGAGACCTTCGAATTTGGGGCATATGTCAAAGGAGAGCCATACGCGTCTTGAGAGATAATACTGGTCTAGGAAATCAATGCAGATGAGGCTTAGTGGTACAGGAGGCCTTCTGGGGGCAATATATATAAGAAAAGTCAAAGTGTTAGCCATATTCGAGTACGAGCAATATCTCAAAGAAATGGACTTGCTTCTTTAGGAGTACATCTGAATCACAGTCAGATTGCTCACGCTCCATGGCAAATAGATTCCTTAAATGGGACCAAACATCAGTACAAACACTAAATGTTCATACTTCATGAATCATGCATAGTTTAAGTTTTAAGTTTTACAGGTTAAAACCAACAACGTGGGCATCCTGCACCAGTGTCAGATCCAATGCCAAAAAGAAGCATAAGTTTTGTTTAGGCATACACTGTTCTTCCATACTTGTATGGGGTCCCCAACAGGCATATGCATCCTATCCAATAGCTTACTCATCCATACGGGTTAGTCTCAAGCGTACGGGTCCCTTCCCATCAGATTCACCACCCGTACAGGTCCCCCATCGAGCATACAAACCCTCACTTACATTTTCAAGCCAAATTTCTTGCCAAGAGGGAGTGCCGACCAGTAGAAGGGGCATACTAGGGGCACACCGGTTCTAACTGGGACAACCCCAACAACACTAAACTCAGTCTTTTCTTTTACTTGGGGCAAGTCCTAACCCACTTATCTTGATTTTTGATTGAAGAGGCAAAATTTTTTGTTCTTCATAAAGTCATTAAAAATTAAGATATGCTGTCTGTGAGCACTGGATTTTAACAATCCTTCTCACGAAACTATGATGAGAGCTATATGATGCAATGTCTTTCAAGTGTTATCCATCAAAGGTGTTCCTACTACTATAGAATTGAGTTTGGCCGAAGTCCGGAGACCTAGTTTGCCCTTAGGTACCCCTACGGGGTTTTTTTAGTGGTACAGATCCACTGGCAGACCCGTATGGGGATTACCGTCTATATGTGTAGAGGGGAACCGTACGGGTCCTTTAGTACCTGTACAGGTTAGGCCCGACCCATATGGGTCCTTTGATTGCCTAATCAGCCTCTTTCGAAAGTAAAATCTTACCATTTTCGAGAAAAGGCAGGTCTTGAATGCCGATTATTGCATTTGGACCTGACTTTCACCCTATATATAGGGCCTTTCCCTTTATTTCATAACACACATTGATATTAGAGGAAAATTATAGAAAAATTATAGTAAAAGTTCTAGCAATTTCTATAGGTATAGAAAAGGTATAATGGGGGTATAGGAGGTGTAAAATGGGGAGAAAACCCATTCTTCGAGGTTTTGTCCACATTTATTTATTCCTAACTTCATTCATTAGGATTTAGGGGAGGTTTTGCCTACACAAATACTCACCTAAATAGTCCTATTTCACCATCTACTTTGGCCATACTCTCTCAACAGTGAAGGGATCACCTCTAAGTGGATTCACGCCGCAAAGGTAACGCTCCTGAGTTTCAAAGAGACTCACATTTCAGTTTTATTATTCTTGTTACTTTCTACCTCTCCTATTATTTCTGCCATTTTCATTTCTTGTTTTAGGTTTGATCCTAACCTGTATGAGCCTTGTTGGCACCTTGTATCGTCGATATATTAGATCAATGCGCCATACTCATACGGAGGGAAATCCCTTTTTATTTTATTTTTCTACCACCAATCCATTAATCTGTTAATTTGCAAACTGAGTTGAACAAAGTTACTGCCTAGACCAGACAAGACCCATATGGGTACACCATACTCGTACTGGTCCTCCCTGGTAGCCGTATGGGTCCCACCTACCTATATGGGTACTAGCCCTAGGCAGATTCCAGAACTCATTTTAAACTGGTTAAAAATCAATCCAACTCACCATTTGCCATGCGATAATTTTCACTAATAATTTGGTAAATCAACCCACAAAAGTTAAAATGTGTTTCCATAACAAAAGACAGTTAAGACAAGTTATTTCTCTCCGATCCTAGAAACCGCCCGAGCACTATCGATCGTAAAATCGCCACGCTAATATAATCACATTTAATTAATAAAATGCTGACTTATGATGTGCTATAAACTGTGCTAATATTTGTGGATATAGGAGAATTCATTTTATTTTGTTTTATAACTTAAAACAAATGTATAAGTTCTCTTTACAATTTCCCTTTTTTTCCCCCGGTTGTAATTTTCCCCTATTTATTGCTTGTGCTTTATTGTAATATGTAAATGCATGTAATGAGTGTGAAAGAGTGTAGAAATAGAATTTTTATGATAATTCCCCAAATGATGAAAAAAAAGGTTTTATGCGGTGAATGTAATTTTGAATCAACTAAATGAGAAATAAGTGACTCATCCGATACCCGAATCTCTGATCCAATAGGTATGAGTCTCCCGCCTAGAGGGAACCGTATAAAAACTCTTTCCCAAGTAGACAACTTCAGTGGTGACTCGATCATCTGTATCGAGATTTGGGTCCCAATTATTTTCAAGATTCTAGTGGTCCTAAAAGAATGAAGTGCTAAGGCTTTTTCTAGCGTGGCTTTGGTATAGGGTTGTTGATGTAGAAGGTTCTCATTTACCTTGATTCCATGTTACTCAACCACTCCCCAAATAGGTGCGATCGCAGGAGTTTACGTGTTGGTTAAAATGAGTGATCCATCCACTAGGCATCCTCAATTCCAACAGGGAATGAGTGATACTTTTGTGAGCTTCTCGGGTAAAATGGGCACCTCAAAATTACCGAACTATCTACACGCGTGTTTTAGGATAAAACATTATAAAAAAGAATGAAGTTTTAATTTTGCCAATGATTTTAATACATCATCAAAATCCTTTAACTTTATGAAAAGATAATTTTAAATTTAAGGATAAGTCCCCAGCAGAGTCGCCACTGTGAGCGGTCGACCTTTTTCCCACTCGTGAGGACCGCATGAGATGCGTAGCACGGGGGGCGGAAATGTAGCTGGCACTGTTAAGCATGCCGAGGTATCGATCTACATTTTAGTGTGATGGAAATGTTGAAGTTGATGTTGAATTTAAGTCCAATTTAGGTATTAAAGGATACGAGATACCCGTACTTAAAATAGAGTCACCACCCGGTTCAGCTCAACCAGGAAATTTTGGTATGATTTTCCCACCAAGTGGTAGACCATACCTTAAGTAGAGATTTCAAGTTTGGAATTTTCATTAGGCCAAGTTAACATATTCCATTCTTTTGTAATCAGTTTTAATCCACCCTAATTATTGTGTTTTTGGTTTATATGTTGTTTTCGCGTTTATCAAGCAATCAATGAAATAAATAAATTATTGTAGTCATGCAAAAATAAATGGAGAAATTAAAACTATTACAAGGCATTCAAATCCTATACATTTTTTATGTGATAAATAAAAATACCCGAAGGCCTAACATTCATCTAACCTAAATCTATCTGCAGAAAATGGTTAGCACAGATATGACACATCGTACGAGGTGTATCACTCAGCATGCATAGTTAGTGGACAAAACAAGACTCGAGTTAGCGTGAACATGGCATATTCATTTACAATGTTACGAAGCCCAGTTGAATGGCTAAAAATGGGATTTAAATGGCATTTGCGAGAAAATTCCGTTTTGACCAAATTTTAGACTCGATTGTTGTTTTAACCGGATTATTAGTGAAAATGCCATATGGTATAGGGCGGGGGTCTATTTTTAAAAGGTTTTGGACCCTCATCATTGCATTGTACACCCTAGCTTTAGAAATTTAACTAGGTCGAAAATAAACGAAATAAAACAGCTGTCCAGAAGGTCATGTCGCCGGCGGCATGGTTGATACCACCCGGCGGCATCAGTGATGTCGCTAGTGGTATCACTCACATAGGCAGGCTACATGATTTTCTGGATACCATGGTTGATACCGTCGATGACTTCACTTGTCTCCGACGGCTTCAGCTCCTTGCAGCAGCAGCAGGTAACGGTCGAAAACAACCAAAAGCCCAAACACAAGCACAAAACAGCATACACGAGCACAAACAATAAGAATGAAGCCAAAGAGCTATAAGACTCAGAATTTTACCTCGGGGCCATGAATCCACCTCTTTGTGATCCAAGGAACACCTCCAAGGAGCTTGCAAAGATGATTTGGGTAGTAAATTTAAGGATTTATATCTCTAAACTCTTATTAAATTGATTTTAACCTAAAGTCTACTGATTTTAAGCTTTAACTAAGAGAATTCAAAGAAGAAAAACCAAGAAAAATGGATTGGAATCCCTTTTCTTACCTTTTCTACTTCTTATCTCACTAAAATTGATTTTCTCACTCTAAAGCCTTTAGATCTCTTTTTTTTTCTTCTGGAACCCTAATGCATGTTTATATAAGCAAAAATGGAGGGCTTCGAGACCTTTTGGCTAGTTTCACCAAAATGGCAAAAAAGAGCTGCTCAAAGGAAGAAGAAGAAGCTGTATGTGCAGAAGCCTATTTTAGGCTATGCCGCTGGCGACATGGTGATATCGCCGGCGGTATGGGTGATGCCGCCAGCAGCATCAGCTTCTTGCAAGTGATAGCCAGAGGGCCCACAAGCCTAAAAAGCTATTAAAAGGGGTCAAAAGGGGGTCAAAGGGAATCTTTATGAATTTTAATGATATTTTAATGGTTATTTAGAGATTAATTTAATTTTTGGTGCAAATCATCAGTTTAAGCTCCTACCGGACGCGTTATCGGACACCCTGAACTGAATTCTTACGAGAAATAAAATTTATAGGGAATTTTATATCAGTAATAAAAACTCCAAAGAATTTTTATTATGAGGAATAAAATCAGGAATACGTCATCATCATCTCGCGAGAGGGACTACAAAATCCCGTGCTCACAGGCAGCCCCTCTGGGGATCACTGCTACCACATGTCAGTATAATCGCACAAAAGAGCAAAGGATAGGAATGATACTTGATGGATGACTAGTTTGCCCCTTAATCGGGCTTGAGCTGTGTGGATTAATTGGCCCTTGGTCAGACTTGAGAGGTTGCCCCTTAGTCAGACTTATGCTTTATGGATTGGATACCCCTTGGTCGGACTTGTGCTTTGTGGATTGGATGCCCCTTGGTCGGACTTGTGCTTTGTGGATTGGATGCCCTTTGGTCGGACTTGTGCTTTATGGATTGGATGCCCCTTGGTCAGACTTATGCTTTGCGTAGAGGTTGCCCCTTGGTCGGACTTATGCTTTATGGATTGGTTGCCCATTGGTCGGACTTGTACTTTGTGGATTGGATGCCCCTTTGTCAGACTTGTGCTTTATGGATTTGGATGCCCCTTGGTCGGACTTGTGCTTTGTAGATTTGGATGCCCCTTGGTCGGACTTGTGCTTTATGGATTTGGTGGAGTGTAGTTCCTGTAACAAGCGACAAGTAAAATATTAGACCGATTCTTGAATGATGTTTTTACAGCTTGATCGATTTTGTGAAACAAAAAATATTTGCCCCTTCGATCAATAGTAAAAATATAATAATAAAAAGTACAAGGGTTTTAGAGGTCTTGGGATGTCGGGGCTGGAGCCGAGATTCCACTGGATTTGCTGAGGGATGCCTTGATGTCGCTAGCGGCTTGGCTGATGCCACCGGCGATATGAATCAAGATCGCTGGCGGTATGGATGCCACATCGCATTTTTGACCAATCAAAAGAATTTAAAATTCAAATTGGGGAAGGTGATGTCGCCGGTGGCATGACTAATGCCACTGGCGGTATGAATAGATGCCTCCGGTGGCATGGGCGGGCAGTTTGAGATAAATTAAAACTCCTCGAATTTTGTGCGGGGTTTTAAAAGAGTAAAACTCTTCCTCTTTATCATATAGAAACCAAAAATAGCCCCGCTTCTCCCTACTTTCTCTCCAGCAAGCCAAATCTTTCACCCTTTCTTCAATCCCAACCATGAAGAGGATTTTAAGGGCTCTCAAGGGAAAATGGGAAGGCTTGCCTGATTCCTCCGTCAAAGGGCTAAAACTTTGCTTGGTTCTCTCTGGGTATAGCTTGAAGGCGAAGGACAAGATGTATGGCTATAGAATCAATTCTCCTATCACCGACTTGACCCCGGATAAGGAGAAATATCTTTGCTACGTCCAGGTAAACCTACAAAACTAGGATATCTTTGTTTAGGTTAAGTTTTAATTTCAGCCTTAGGCTTGAAATTTTGCCATGATAGGGGTTATAAACATGAAATTGATTGATTAAAAACTGATATTATGCTCTTTAGGCTTGATTTTTACTGTCTTTAGGCTTTGGATTCGATTAATTGCTATTTTTGTGGTTTTAGCGCGATGGGTTCAATTTTTGGGGGCAAAATTGAGTTCTGCCCACAGGTTATGATTTTGCCGGCGACATAAGTGATGCCACCAGTGATATCAGGCCTTACATAAAGGCCTAGGAAGATGTGATGCCATTTTTACTTATGGCGATGCCGCCAGCGACATCATCCATATCGCTGGCGGTATGGATGATGTGGCCGGTGACATCTCTTCTAGTAGAAGCGACATCAGTAGCCTTCCAATAGATAACAAAGATGAGAAAATAAACCAGGACTTATCTATTTTGCTTTTGATTTTCGCAGCTGCATGGACTGACCTATACCGGGGGTACAGGTACGATTGGTGAGTGGTGGTACCACATCTCGAAGAAGGATCCTGAGCTTGTGGTGGCCATTAATGAGACAAATTTCGGCGATCTAGCCTATATTATGCCCCTTCTAATGCCAAAGCTCTCTCATTCAGCGGTGATGGCTTTGACGAAAAAGTGGTCCAAAACCACTCGCACCTTTCACTTCCTATTTGGGGAGGTGACTATCACACCTTCTGACGTAGTGGCTATGACCGGGCTCCTGTGGAAGAACGAGGTCATCCATTACAATGTATATAAGGATAAGTATTACATCGAGAAGCCCATGGTGAAGCGGGTGACTGAGTTATTCAGCTTGAAGCACGTGTCAGGGTGGTTATCATACAGAGAGCTGCATAAGTATTGGGTTGAACTGGGAGTGGTTCCCGAGGAGGATCAGGATGCTTGTGTCTGCTCTTTTGTGATTTCTCCACTCGTTATGCTATTGTTTTGGGTTTCGATCAGTAAAATCGATTATGGGCTTATATCTGCTATTGAGGACGTGGCCAGCATCAGTAAGAAGAACTGGCTCAGGGCCATCTTGGCACAGCTTTACTGTGGACTAGACTCAGGTGCTAGGAAGAAAGGGAAAACCCTCCAGCTCAGCCATTTGCTCCTACAGTTACACCCTTCTTAAATATATTTGGTTGATTTCCCTTGCTTGATCTGTACACTTTCCTTATTTTGGATGCTTAGGACGGATTAGTTGCTTATTTGTGTAGGCCTGGGCTTTTGAACACCAGATCCTCCCCCCAATCCAGTTCATAGCCACTGGACCACCGGGTTCTCACTTCCTTGCCCGGTGGTATGGTGGCATCAGGGGAAAGAGCAAGTATTCCACAAGTTATAGAGAGTCTTTGAGGAGCGTGTAATTGAGCTCGGTAAGCGATCTTTTGACCTAGATTCCCGTTTCAAGCTTAAACGAAACATTAGTAGACAAAATGCATTTACAAATTTACATTGCACTTACATTGATTATTTACTTGGTTGTTTATTGATGGGATGGAGAGGCTGGTGGAGGTGGCTTGAGTTCGCAAGGAGGTGGACAATCTCCGATTTGTGATGGAATGCCCCCTATCCCTGGAGTGGTAGTTGGGGGAGCACATTCAGGATTAGTGGTTCATTGCTACCTTTGCGCACCCTTCTACAGGCCTACAGTGGCCTCACTTAGTGATCACTTTTGCGACGGATAAGGCCGACTACTTGGAGGGGAATAATCGGGTCATTCTAAGCATTTTGTGTTTGTACAAGCAGCACCAACAATGCTTACCTCCTATATGCCCTCGTATTAAGAGGGATGATACAATAGAGTATCATAATGAGAAGCTAAGAGAGGAGGAGAGAAAATGGCTTAAGGGTATAGTAGACGATAATGAGGAGGAAGAGGAGGAGGGAGATGAAGAAGACAAGGACAAACCCGAGAGAGAGGGTGAGGTAGGTGGAGGAGCGGTCAGTGGGAGTGCACTGATGTCTCATGGGGAGTACCACTCTTTTGAGGTATGATTGTGTTTTTGTGCATGTATAGCAGTTGTATAGGTTGAAAATGCTTGGTTATGTTTGCCTTGTATGCTTTTCAGGAACAGCCTAGGAAGAGAGGCTGCGATGACAATAGCGGGACATGGTACTATAGCGTGCCTGAGGGTGTCGAGTTCATGGAGGGGCCCCTCTCAAACCCTCTAGAGACCTAATTCCTGCTGATGAATTCAAGGGGTGATTTTTGGCCAAGAGATATAGGCCCGAGCCGCTACCCGCTGAACTTCATACCAGAGAACACTACTTATGTAAGCTCTATAAAATTTTGAACATATTCCTGTGATAAACCTTTTGCGGACTTCTTTTGATTGCCCCTTTAGATTTTTCATGTTGCTCGGAATGAGGCAGAGCGGTTGGCTGGGAATGCCTTCGCTCTCAGGGACACTCTTATTGGTCAATCCTTGCTTGTTCAGGTATATTCCCTGCTATGACATGTTAAAATAAGATAAGATGCATGTATAGATGCTATGAATGATATGTATTATTGTTGTTTTCCTTATCTAAAGGATTTCCTAGCCCTTTCTATATCGGATGCTGATGTGACCCGGTAGAAATACGAGAAAGAGGATGCATTACTTTAGCGCCGTATGAGCAATCTAGAGAACCAATTAGATGCTACTATTCGAGGGAGGAGGAGTAAGCAAAATATGGATCGTGCACACCCCGGTAATACAAGCTGAAGGGGAGTGAAGATGGTAGCCATTTGATGTTCACCTGTCGTGCCGGCAGAGTCAAGCAGCATTCCCATGATGGAGGATAGGGAAGAAGATGAAGATGTGGCTAACCGTTGGCTCGTGGATGATCTGGAAGTCTCCTCTCTTCCTTCCGGCGGTGACGGGATGTTTTAGATAGTTCTTTACCTTTTTTATAAATCTTTGCTTCGGTTTGTATGCCCTCGATACATTAGGTTTGAATAATTTGGATTTTGGATGTAATTTTGGTTTTATTTAGGTTTAGCTTTTGGAAAATTTGGATGTTGTGCCTTCATGCTTTTATTTTGAATAAAATGTGAATTTGGGATCGAACAGGTTTTGGAAAGAGATTATGAGGCTTGTTTACAGGTTTTTGCATAGGTCGAAGTGATGAAAATGGTTCTGATGCCACCAGGAAATAATCCCATCCCATCGATGATATCACTGATATCGCCCCACTTCACCCTGCTAAATGATATAGACAAAGTCGCCCACAATCCATACCGCCGGCGGTATCAAGCGATGTTGCCCTATCTTAACCCATATCGTCGGTGGCATCAACAACATCATCGACTACATCACTTGCCCAGAAATCCAATTTCAGCCATTTTACCAAATTCTGATATGGCAAGCCACAACCAACAACTATAGGGTTTTCCACAAAGCCTGGGAAACGCGTACTAGAAGAAGCTGGAAAAATTCTGTCTATGGGGGTTTCAGTATGTCACGGCATTGCCCGTAAGCCTTGAGTTCCTTCGCGCGGCATTATCTATTTGGGATCAGATGGACTATGTGTTTCGAATCTCATTATTTGAGCTATGCCCCTTGCTCGAAGAATTCCATGCTATATTAGGGGTACCGTGTCCTAAGCGTGTGCCCTTGGCACTCCCGGAGTACCATTTTGATGTGGATGGCATTCCCCGAGGACTGTGGAATTTGGATTCCATAGATCCATTTCTATCCCGACTACCTGACAAACTCGGCTTTCAGCTTAGCACAGTTTTAGAGTGGTACCGAGGGGCGCCCAGATCCCATCTTGCTTAGCCACCCATAGTGGCACTATTGCTCATAGCGGAGTTTATGTGCGGAGTGGGCCTAGTTGCTCTACTCAGGCTGATTTCACTTATTAGGCCCATGTCGATAGGGGCTTCCCCCATAGCTATGGGATTAGCTGAGGTCCTACTAAATATAGATGCTGCTTCTACTGACCCGACCCTTATCGGTGACCACCTCATACTACTATAGGTATTCATTATCCCACATATCTGCACCTTATATATTCCTTTCTGCCCTCATCTGAGATTGGTTTATAGGTATGGCTGATGGAGAAGCTGAAGCTGAGAGAGGCACCACGAGGGAACTTGAAGAAGTACCTACCCGTCCATTTGAGAGAGAGGGGACTTATGCGAGCTGATTTTGACAGGCTGACATTTAATAATTGGGTGCCCATTCTGAAGGGATACACAGATGCATAGATTCAGTGGATTAGCCTATAGTGGAGGATCGGAGATGTGGTTGTGGAGTCCTGGGGATCCTGTGTTCAGCTGATAGGTCTGGAGAGATCTTCATTCTATACCCCCTATCGGTTGCGTCGTCAGTGCGGCAAGCGACATAGAGTTCTGATCAAGCTGCCTCATAACCAAATTAGAGTCTACAAAGCCAGATGGGTGAACCATATCTGGGAGAAGTGGGCTAGGGAGGCCATATTCGAGACTCTCAACTATGAACATGTGGAGACCCTTGAGACAGATATACACTACAGAGGATGGCTCACCAAGATTAGATGCATGACGACTCAATTCGAGTGATCGTGGGCTTCCTTTGAGGGAGAGCAAGTAGAGTAGGGGCACGAGCCTTCTTCCACTACCATCTTGAGGAGGATTTCTCGATATTATGATGGTGACGCGGGGAGTTTAGCTTGAGATGCGCTTTCTTTTAGTTCTATCTTTTACATAGGCTAGTTAGGGTGACAGACCTATCAAACTTTATTCTATTTTATGTCTTTTATTTGGTTCTAACTTTAGCATAGACTGCCCCGTGGGGTTTTCAATCTACCGTACCTTGTCTTAATTTTTGCTCAGACCGCCCTTTCTGGGTTTTTAATCCAGCAGACTTATTCTGAATTTTGCATAGACCTCGCTCTTTTCAGTCTATCGGAATTATTTTATTTATTGCGCATTTCACATAAGCATAAGCAAATAGGATTCAGCAAAAGAGATATTTTCATTAATTAAAATAAAGCAAAGTACATGATGTTTGGTTAACATTCCCATTGATTTAACTTTCGGTGCCAACCAGCCTAGATCGGTTTTCTAGAAGGCACTCTCTCTTTGCTCACATACCCTAATTTTTGCCTAGATCGCCCTTTTCAGGTTTTTGATCTAGTAGGTTTGACTCATCCCCTAATTTTTTCACGGCCAGTTTGCAGAATACTGACTGTCGGGTGTCACCCTAATTTTTGCCTAATCAATAAAAGACTGACAGGCAGGTGATTTATTTTATCTATTTTTTGCGTGCTGCTTTTCTTGATTTATTTCTTTTGGATTAGATATAATAATGCTTAAGCCTGTCTTGGTTTATGGGGTTCACAAACTCATTCCCATCCATGTCCATAAGCTTAATTGCCCCTTTGCTAAGCATCTTCTTTATTACATAGGATCCTTCCCAGTTTGGCCTGAATTTGCCCCTTGCATCAGTGGTAGAAGGTTTCAGCTGTTTGAGGACCAGATCACCAACTTTCAGGAGGAACTTCTGGTGTCTTACCCTGCTATTATATACTCGAGCCATACATTGCTGGTACATCTAGAGGTTATCAAGAGCCTTTAATCTCTATTCATCCATAATGTTCAGCTGTTCAAACCTTGCCTGAGTCCATTCATATTCTTTTAACTTAGCCTCCAGAGCGACTCTTAGAGAGGTCACCTAAATTTCAACTGGCAAAATCGCTTCCATTTCATAGACTAGGGAGAACAGAGTTTGACCGATTGGGGTACGAATGCTGGTGAGATATCCCCAAATAGCAAAAGGTAGCTTATCCGCCCAATCCCTATAACCAGCTATCATCTTAGAAAGAATCTTCTTCACTAATTTATTAGCTGCCTCAACAGCTTCATTAGCATGCGGTCTGTACGGAGAAGATCTATGGTACTCAATACCGTACTTCTCGATTAGATCGGCGATTTCTCCCTGAAACTGTACCTTATTGTCTGAGAGTATATGGTGTGAAAGTCCATACTGAGCGAAAATATGCTTCTTTATAAACTTGGCCATCTTCTTGGCGGTGACATTGGTGTAGGATTCGGCCTCTACCCATTTCGAGAAGTAATCTACTGCTACCACAATGAATCTATGCCCATTTGTTGAAGAAGGATGAATTTCACCAATTATGTCTATCCCCCACTCTGAGAATGGCCAAGGAGTAGATAAATGATGGAGTTTAATAGGCGGTAGATGTTGCATATTGCCATAAACCTAGCATTAGTGGCACCGTTTAACCTAGGCAATGCAATTGGTCATGAGAGTGAGCCAAAAATACCCTAATCGATGAATTTTCTTTGCGAGAACAAGACGTTCATATGAGGGCCACAATCATCGGTATGGACTTGGTCCATTACTTGCTGAGCCTTAGATTTAGTTAAGCAACGGAGGAGTAGATCATTACTGGTTCGCTTGAACAAATCATTATCCACAATACGAAATTGGGCAGGGAGCCGCCTTAGGGTGGTACGGTCCGAGTCAGAAGAATCCATAGGATATTGGCTAGTTTGGAGAAATAGGACAATGTCAGAATACCAATAAGGTTCAGAGGAGAGGGTGAGGATCGGGTGAATTGACTGGACGTGGTAGGGGGTCTTGGTAGACAACAAAAATAAAGGACGGATAGGCTACTACTGAGGCCCTTCCCATAAGGATATGAGAGTGGCGAGAGCGTTAACCATTTAGTTCTTATCCCCGAGGACCGGTATAGGGACGAGGTGAACTTTTCAGATAATTCTCGGACAACCTCAACATAAGGACGAAGAGATTCTTCTTTAATTTCCTAATCTCCGACAACCTAACTAATGACAATAGCTAAATCCCTAATGATCGATACTCGACGAGCCCCAACCTGGATAGGAGCCTCAAGACCAAATAGACAAGCTTCATACTCAGCGCCGTTGTTGGTGGCAGTGAATTCGAAGCTTTTGGACAATGGGATTATTTTGTTATTCGGTGTGACTATGATAACTTCGAGGCCTGCTCCTCATCGGTTTATAGCACCATCAAAGTACATAGTCTAGACATGCTCGAGGATTGTAACAGAGGTGAGCTACTAATCAGGAAACTCTAAGTTTTCTACATAATCAGAGTCAATGGGTTGATTAGCCAGGAATTCAGCTACCATCCGCCCCTTAATGACCTTTTTTTTACGTACTCAATGTCAAACTCAGATAGGAGAAGCGACAAATAGGACAATAGTTTACCGGCTAGGGTGGGAGATTGACAAAGATACTTCATAGGGTCAAACTTGGCCACAGCTTGGACTCGGTAAGATTGGAAATAGTGGCGCAACTTTTTAGTGAGCCAAACCATGGTGGTGTAGGTCTTCTCCACAATCGAATACCGGGTTTTGTAATCAAACAACTTCTTACTCAAGTAGTAGATAGTGTGTTCCCATTTATCATCATGTTCTTGGATAAGCATTGCTCCTACAGAAGACTCCTCGATTTCCATGTAAAGGATTAGTGGTTTTCCTAGGATGGGATGTTTCAAAGCAGAGGGGTCAACAAGATAAGCCTTGATTTTGTCAAAAGCTACTTGGTACTGATCATTCCATACCATGGGTTGTTGCTTCCTCAACAGTTTAAAGATGGGTTCGCATACAGTAGTGAGACGGGTAATGAACCGGCTAACGTACTGCAAGGACCCCAGAAATGATTGGACTTCCTTTTTTATCTTTGGTGGAGGCATGTCCCTGATGGCTTTGGCTTTGTTTGGATCCATTTTAATTCCTTTTTGACTAACTATATGCCCCAACAATTTTCCTGAAGTAACCCTAGACACGCGCTTCTTTGGATTCAGGCGGAGGTTATACTTTTCAATGTGAGCCATAAATCTGTCGAGAATAGCAGGGTGTTCTTCTCGAGTGGCAGACTTCATAATCATATCATCCATATACACCTCCACTTCTTTATGGATAATGTCATGCAAGAGGGCGGTTACGGCGCGCTAATAAGTGGCCCCAACATTCTTTAACCCAAAAGCCATTACCTTGTAGCAACACACCCCCTATTCAGTAATGACTACCATTTTAAGTTTGTTGATGATGTCTACTAGAATTTGATTTTAACCTAAGAATCCGTCCATGAATGAATACATAGCTGCCCTGGCGGTACTATTAATCAGGACATTGATGTGCGAAAGCCAGAAATCATCTTTTGGTGAAGCTTTATTGAGATCTCGGAAGTCAACACAAACCCAAACCTACCATCTTTTTTTGGAACTGAAACTATGTTAGATAACTAAGTTGGATATTCCATAACTTTTATGAATCGAGCTTCAATTAACCTCGAAACCTCTGGGTTAATATGATCTACCCATTCTAGTCTTTAACGATGGAGTTTCTGTTTGACAGACCTGGATTTAGGATTGGTGGGTATTCTGAGCTCGGCAATTTGTTGATCAATCCCAGGCATGTCTTCGTACGACCAAGCAAAAGCATTAACATGATCTTTAAGCACTTTTATGATCTCACATTTTTCCTCAGGAGTTTAATATTTTGAAATGGTTACCATTTTAGGATTATCATCTCTACCTAGGTATATTTTACTTAAAGATGTATCACTAAGGCCAAAAATGTTATGCGTATTGTTATATGAGTGCATGGATCCATCAGGAAAGACATCAAACAAGTAAGCAAAATGAGAGTCATTCATTACATTAAAAGCCTTGTAGGCAACATTGTTCGCATCAAATACATCAGAAATGTGAAAAATTACATCATCCATATCCTCCTCCACAGGCGGAGGGGCTTTAATAGCAACAACAACAGGAGGAGCATCCTCTGTAGTGTCTGTCAAAATGGCATCCAGGTCATGTTCTAGAGCAATTTTCTGGGTAGCGGTAAGTGATGGTTCCCCGGATAGGTTACCTTTCTCGGTGAGGGCCCTGGTGAGCTTCCTTACTATCTCTGTCATAGCATCCTCTTCCCCGGTTCTCTCACCCTTCCAGCCTTTCTTCATCAGGAGTACCATGGCTTTGGTCACAGTTGCCACAACATCTTCAATCTCTGGATCGACATATTCTTTATTACTTCCCCCACACTCATCCTCACGATACATCTTACCTTTTCCCTTAACCTTATCAAAAACAATGTTGACAGGCGCAACATGCTCAATGGGTTCGGGCTCAGCAAAAACCATCATATAGCCGGCCTCAAAATCATAGACATTCTTGAAAATCTCAAAGTCGGGCCACAATTTTCCATTATGATTGATTGGCTCAGGTTCTCCCTTGTAGGGCCTCTTACCCTGGATTTCACAAACAGTGACCATACAACAGTAGCAGGAGGGAACATGGCGATAGGCTTTTCTACGCTTATACCGTAATCTAGCTCGGTGGGCTAGCACTTTCGGCTCTAAGGCTTCAATAATTCCCTGTTCATACATCCCGTCACCTCTGCTATGCTTGTAACTAGATTTCTTCATCAATTTACCCATACCGGCGTAGAGATAACTCTGCCAAAGGGGAGGAGATTTCTCAGCCTTACTAACCATAGCAATCTAAAGACCTCCTTCCAATCTAGCTTCGGCTTCTATAACGGCCACGACAGAAGCAGAGTTGGCCTTAATAGTCACCAGTTTGTCTTTGTGAATGAGCTTGATTTTGTGGTGTAGAATGGAGGGAACTGTGCCCAAGGCATGGAGCCATGGTCGGCCGAGCAACAGAGAATAAGTAATAGGAATGTCAAGTACAGTAAAGCGTACATTGCTCGTAACATCTTTTATAGTGACTTTTGCCTCAAAGGTCCCAATTACACTGTGCTTCAAATCATCATAAGCCCTAATGATAGTACTGGATCTCTCAAGCATTTCCTCCAATAGTCCTAGGAGAGGAAGGACTTTTAGAGGGCACAGATTCAGGGTGGAGCCATCGTCCACCATGATACATAGGATAACCTTATCGAGGATCTAGATTTGGATGAACAAGGCCCTATTATTATCCTTACCTTCGAGCGGAAGATTAAAATGGTCAAACACAATCTGAGGCCCCTTCCTCGGGGGAATGCCTTCTCCGACCATAGCCCACATCTCAACAACCAAAGTGGTTGGATTAGCTTCTAAATCAAGGAGTCGCTTAATCAACCCCTTGCGATGCCCTTTAGAGTTAATTACCAGCTGCTACATACTATATCAAGCTTGGGTGTTTTCAGCTAAGTAATGAGAGGGTAAATCTCGAGACTAGTTAGAGCAGCCGGAGGTGGAGAAGGAGGTCTCACTGAACTTCCTACCCTATTAGGGACTGGGCCTTTATTCAAGAGGAGATACCGGTCTTCAGGCTGATACACATGACCACTCTGAGTTATATTGAGAACATTATTGAGCAAGACACTCTTAGTGGCTCGTGTTTCAAACAGATACTATTGTTCCTCAGAGTCTAAATCTCGGTTTTATAACTCATACCCATCTACGCTAAAAAGTTCATTCTGATCAACCTTGAACAATTCACTTGGTTTCTCAGGTGAATCGACCCTGAATAACTCAATACTTGCGGCCTTGGCCTCTTGGGCTACTCACTCATCATCATTGGAGTAGTCATCCTTCAAAATAAAGGAATTTACGCTGTACAATGGCTTTTTCTCAACTTTCATTCTTTTTGCCATGAATGGCTGAGAACTGCAGCTTTCTTTCTTTGATGGATTCGGATCAACTTCCATCCCCTGGACCGAATTGAGTCTCAGGTTAGCTTGATTGATTAGGTAAAAAACTGAGTTAGAAGGGAGACCCAAACCAATGACTAGAACAAAGTTACTATTTTTTAGCCCCCAAGCAAGGAGATCAAAGATCGCGGTTTCAGATAAGCCAGACTGGATGATGCTTACCTTATTCCCGAAATTTGGTAAAGGATTACTCATTGTGCTCAAAATTTTATCAGGTTTAGTAATCTTTGCTTCACTAACCAGATGTTGAATCGCCGAGAGTAGGGCTTTGCAATTGTTGGTTTGGTGTCCTACCTGAACATGGTAGTTACAGAAGTTTTTCTTATCCTCGGGGTCTAGGCGGTTTGTATTCTTGAAGGGACTGGATGAAACCTGCTTCCCTTAAATGCTTAAAGATGGCCCGCAAAGGCAACTTGTAAGGATTAGCCAAAATAAAAGGAGGGCAGGGAGGTTGGATTGCGGCAACTGTCGATGGAGCCAGAGTGATTGCTAGGGGTCTAGTAGGTGCTTGAGAAATGGCTTGAACTGCGGCTGGGGCTTTAGGCTTAGCAGGTGCCAGAGCTGAGGGCTAAGCTTTATTATTCTTTCTGAACCATGGCTTTCCCGTATTTTTGGCCTTTTTGCGCTCTGCCTTGCGCTCAATTTTCTTGAATTTCTCGAATACAGCCTTGTAGGAGAGGAATGAATTAGTTTCCATCTCTTTATATAAAAGGGGAAGAGATTCTTCGAGGAGTTTGACAATCATCTCCTCGAGGCTTAGCTTGGATTTCATCAAGACTTGGGTCGACATCCACCAATTAAAGTACTACTTGAAGGTTACATTGGGCATTTGGCAGACTCCCTTAAGATGTTAGAGGGTTGTCTCCATCATAGTATTAAAACCATCATGCACTTTTAGTGCCTTAGAGAGAAGTTTCCAATTAGTGATAATATGCTGTGGCAAAGTGTGATACCATTCAAGAGTAGGGCCCTGAAGGGAGCAAGGAAACATTTTAGCAAGCACTTTATCACTAAATTTCTTTATGCGCATAATTCTTTCATAAATTATAATATGAAAGGCAGGTGCTCCAGAACCATCATAATGAGCCATATTCGGCATGGTGAAATTATTAGGGACCCAGTCTTTATCTCTTTTGGGTTTTTTAGCGGTAATGAGGCGGTTGATGTAGGCTTGGATCTCGGGTATCACGCTGGGAGGCTGCGTGACCTAGTCATTGATCGGATTGCAAGAAAGAGCTAGGGCTACGGGTGTCACACCCAGAGAATGCACGACCTGGTCATTGATAGTTTGAGAAGCCATCATTTGTCAGATAAAAGTGGCTACTTCAGGTGTCATGCCCGGTGATTGCATGACCTAGTCATTGATTGGTGGAGATGGTTGAGGATGAATGATCAGTTAGCTAGAAAAAGGATTATGGGGGTAGGTGGTGCCCTTAGGAGTTATAATGAACTGTGAAGGAGTAAAAGATGGTAGTGGCTGAGAAGCTGGGTACTGATGAGTAAATACCGGAGGAACCGAGCTTTGAGCAAAAGGTCTCAGATTGTAAAGGACAATCGACGGAGTAGACAAAGTTGATAGAAAAGCAGATGTTTGCCCAAACTGGAACAGGCTTGCCATAGGCTGGGTTGACTAAAAGATAGGTGCAAAGGGTCTTATCCCCACCGGACTAGCCAACATATGTGCTGAACCATTCTGGGCTTGTATATTGGACTTTGATACTCGGTCAGAATTTCTATCCTTGAGAGCTTGCTTAACCGCTGCCTGAAAAGCGTCCGAGTTCAGAATTTATGCCATAAAATGGCAAAGTCAAAGCCAGGAGGTGGCCAAGATCCTGACCCCAAGGTGGGAGTAGGGCCGACTGGTTCCTTAAGTGGAGGAAGGTTTCCTTCATTACTCGGGAAAGACATGGCTGGTTGAGAGAAATTCTGACACCACTGAACCTATTCTGAATCTGACTCCCCACTGGAATCGGTATATGGAACCCCTTTGACTTCTCTGGTGACTACTGAGGTGAGAGAACGATGAATCAGATGGTGCTCAGGCCTTTTCCAATCTAGGGTGTGACGATAATTTTGCCTCCTCCTAGCTGAAATAGTAGGTAGCGGATTAGATCATGCATGGGTTGTGTGATGCCATGGATTGGTAAATGGTATTGTGCAATAACCGATGCGTGGCATGTATGGCTGTACGTAGATGTGGTTAACAATGATATGATAGCTTATCCCTCCAACATATGTAGGACGTTTGTGCCTTGCGCTACATATAGCGATATGTGGTGATGCAACGGAGGTATAAGAGAAGTCCTACGCATGTTGTTAAACTTCTTCCATGAGTGGAGGTAGTAAGGGTAAGTTGGTTTATTTTGGCTCTTGAAGTCGATGCATAGGTGATGTATGAGCAGATAGCATGTAGCACATAATACGTCCCTTTTCCTACCTTACGACTCCCGCGTGATGTCTCTTTAAAACGATGGAATTTGGCTTCTTCACCGGAAATGGTGAAAGAAGTGCATCCCAATTATTTTCATTGTTTTGGTGGTCCTAAAGGAATAAAGTGCTAAGGCTTTTTCTAGCGCGGCTTTGGTATAGGGTTGTTGATGTAGAAGGTTCTTGTTTACCTTGATTCTACGTAACTTAACCACTCCCCAAATAGGTGCGATCACAGGAGTTTACATGTTGGTTAAAATGAGTGATCCACGCGCTAGGCATCCTCAATTCCAAACAGGGCATGAGTGATACTTTTGTGAGCTTCTCGGTTAAAATGGGGCACCTAAAAATTATCGAACTATCTACACGCGTGTTTTAGGATAAAACGTTATAAAAAAGAATGAAGTTTGAATTTGACCAATGATTTCAATACATCATTAAAATCCTTTAAACTATATAAAAAGTTAAGTTTAAGTTTAAGGACAAATCCCCAGTAGAGTCGCCACTGTGAGAGGATGACCTTTTTCCCGCCCTCGAGGACCCCGTGAGATACGTGGCACGGGGGGTGGAAATGTAACTGGCACTGTGAAGCGTGCCGAGGTATTGATCCTCATTTTACTGTGATGGAAACATTGAAGTTGATGTTGAATTTAAGTCCAATTTAGGTGTTAAAGCATACGAGATAAAAATCCCGTACTTAAAATGGAGTCGCCACCCGATTCAGCTCAACCGAGAAAATTTGGTATGATTTTCCCACCAGGTGGTAGACCATAGAGGTTTCGAGTTCGAATGATATTATCTATTTTTCATTAGGCCAAGTTAACATATTTCATTCTTTCGTAATCGGTTTTAATCCACCCTATTTATTGTGTTTTCGGTTTATATGTTGTTTTCGCGTTTATCAAGCAATCAAAGAAATAAATAAATTATTGCAGTCATCCAAAAATAAATGCAGAAATTAAAATTATTACAAGGCGTTCAAATCCTATACATTTTCTATGTGATAAATAAAAATACCCAAAAGCCTAACATTCATCTAACCTAAATCTACCTGCAGAAAACTGTTGGCATAGATACGGCACATCATACGAGGTGTATCACTTAGCATGCACAGTTAGTGGAAAAAATAAGACTCGAGTTAACATGAACATGGCATATTCATTTACAATGTTATGAAGCCCATTTGAATGGCTAAAAATGAGATTTGAACGTTGTTTGCGGGAAAATTCCGTTTTGACCAAATTTTAGACTCGATTGTTGTTTTAATCGAATTATAATGCCACATGGTATGGGGGGTCTATTTTCAAAAGGTTTTGGACTGTCATCGTTGCATTGTACACCCTAGCTTCGAAAATTTAACTAGGTCAGAAATAAATGAAATAAAACAACTGTCCAAAAGGTCATGTTGCCAGCGGCATGGTTGATACCGCCGGAGGCATCAGTGATGTCGCTAGCGGTATCACTCACATGGGCAGGCTAAATGACTTTCTGGATACCGTAAAGAAAGGGTCCTATAAGAAAATGAAGCCTTTGGGGGCAACTGATGTCGCTGGCGGTATCAACAATGCCGCTGGCGGCATTACTGATACCGTCAATGGCTTCACTTGCCTCCGGTAGCTTCAGCTCCTTGTAGTAGCAGTAGGTAACGGTAAAAAATGACCGAAAACCCGAAAACCAGCACAAAATAACACACAAGAGCACAAGCAAATAAGAATGAAGCCAAAGAGCTATGAGACTCAGAATTTTACCTCGGGGCCATGAATCCACCTCTTCGTGATCCAAGGAACAACAGCTTGCAAAGCTGATTTGGGTAGTGAATTTAAGGATTTATGTCTCTAAACTCCTATTAAATTGATTTTAACCTAAAGTCTACTGATTTTAAGCTTTAACTAAAGAGAATTCAAAGAAGAAAAACCAAGAAAAATGGATTGGAATCCCTTTTCTTACCTTTTCTACTTCTTATCTCACTAAAATTGATTTTCTTACTCTAAAGCCTCTCAAGTAAGATTTAGATCTATTTTTTTTTCTTATGGAACCCTAATGTATGTTTGTATAGGAAAAAATGGGGGGGTCTTCGAGACCTTTTGGCCAGTTTCACCGAAATGGCAAAAAAGAGCTGGTCAAAGGAAGAAGAAGAAGCTATCTGTGTAGAAGCCCATTTTGGGCCATGCCACCGGTGACATGGTGATACCGCCGGCGACATGGTGATACCGTCGGCAGTATGAGCAATGCCGCTGGTGGCATCAACTTCCCGCAAGCTGACTGCCAGGGGGCCAACAAGCTCAAAAAGCTGCCGAAAGAGGTCAAAAGCAGGTCAAAGACAGCTTTTTGAATTTTAATGATATTTTAATGGGTATTTAGAGATTAATTTAATTTTTGGTGCAAATCATCGATTCAAGGCCCTACCGGACGCGTTATCGAACACGCCGAACTAAATTCTTATGAGAAATAAAATTTGCAGGGAATTTTATATCGGTAATAAAAGCTCCAAAGAATTTTTATTATATGGAATAAAATTGGGAATATATCATCATCGTCTCTCGAGAGGGACTGCAAAATCCCGTGCTCACAATAACCTGATCAAGGGTGAAGATTTATTACAAGTTTAACAACCCATAATGGCTACATTTATGATGGAACCCTATAAAAGGGAAGCTTCACTAAATGAGTATGTTGGCTGTTTGATTGACAAAAGCAAGTAACAAAGCACAAGCATTCAATAAGTTTACAATCCCTCCAAGAATTAATTAATTCCAAATCTGTTGTAAGGATTCGTAAGTGAGGTATAAACTAATGGAAATCCAAAACCAAAACCTTTGTGAAAACAAGAGTGTAAGGATCTCCAACTTAGGTGAGTTGTGAGGTTAGGATACAACTTAAAGTTGGAGCTTTGAGTGGGAACTCCATGTAGGACTCAGCTTAGATCCGGGGTAGAAGTCTAAGTGGTATATCCTACTAAAGACTAAAGGACTCAGCAAGGAGTTAGTTCTTCTAGTGGTATATCCTACATCCGGAAGGAGTTATCATCCGAAGACAAATTGTAAGGCATGATTCCTGCCAGTTGGAAAGGAATCCACTAGTGGAAAAGCTCAGAGGAAGGAAACTCCGGGGACTGGAGTAGGCCAAACCAGGATAAAATCCTTTGTGTTTGATTTCTTTAACTCTTTACTTACTGCATTATGTTGACATAACTGCATCATCCAGATCCATCATCCGAATTATAATCCAGTACACTACACTAAGACTTTTTAAAGTCTGTATATTTTGTGAAAAAGGGTCATTCACCCCCCTCTGACCTTATAAAGACCCTCATAGGGACCAACAAAGTCTAATTAACTCAATCTTTATGCACCTAGAGTAAACAATGTCTATTCTGTTAACATTAAAAATGAGAAAAAGAATATCTGCTTGGTGTCTAAAGAAGAAGAATCATGGCTATGGCACCGGAGGTTGGGACATTTTAGCATGAACCTCATGTTCAAACCAGCCAAAAAAGAATTAGTAGTGGGTTTTCCTAAGGTTTCTTCTGATAAGAAGCATCTATGCAGTGCATAAAAGTTTCCCTTTGATCTCCTACATTCGTTCCAAAAGAGTACTTGAGCTCTTGCATATTGATCTCTTTGGTCCAATCAAACCATTGAGTTTAGGTAGAAGAGAATACACCATGGTCATTGTGGATGATTATTCTCGCTATACCTGGGTCATCTTGCTAGCAACCAATGATGAAGCCTTTGACCAATTCTAAAAAATAATCACCCGAATAGAAGTAGAATAAGGCATAAGCATTGCACGCACCTGGAGTGATAATGGTGGTGAGTTAAAAAATAAGCACTTTGCTGAATTTTGTGACTCCAAAGGTATTGAACATAACTTCTCAGCCCCTCATACTCCTCAACAAAATGAAGTTGTTGAGAGAAAAAATAGGACCATAGTTGAGATGGCTAGAACAATGCTTAATGAAAATTGTTTCCCAAAATATTTCTGGGTGAGGCCGTAAACATAAAATGTTATATTTTGAATGGAGCTCTCATTAGAAAGACCATAGAAAAGACCCCCTATGAAATCTGGAAGGGAAGGAAACCCATAATTGGATACTTCAAGGCATTTGGATGTAAGTGCTACACTCTAAATGATAGAGAGCAACTAGGAAAATTTGATCCTAAGTCTGATGAATCAATTTTCCTTGGCTACTCAACACGTAGCAAGGCTTACAGAGTCTTTAACAAATGAACCCAAACTATGGTAGAGTCTATACATATAGATTTTAATGAGACTAACCATACAGGCAAAAGAAGTTCCACTCCAGAAGATCCAATTCCAGAGGCTGAAAACTCTAGAGAAGAGAAGGAAGCCAAAATTCTTGATTCCTTCCAAATCAAGAAGTACAAAGAAGAATATGAAGAAATATCTTTTGATCCAGAAGTACCAAAAGTTGAACTCAACCCACATGAGATAAACTTCAATGATGGTTAAGAAGAGGAAGTTTAGGCAGAAGTGGAACAAGTTCAAGTCCAACATGAAGATCTACCAAGGGAAGTCCGGACTCGCAGATCATCCAATTGAGGCCATTTTAGACAATGTCCAAAATCCAGTAAGAACTAGAGGTTAACTTAACTGGTTGTTGAGCCATGCTACTTTTGTCTCACTTATTGAGCCAAAGAAGTTTCAAGAGGCTGAAGGAGATGAAAGTTGGATGATGGCCATACAAGAAGAAGTAGATCAATTCACTAAAGATGATGTGTGGTATCTAGTGGCACCTCCAAAAAGAAAGTCAATCATTGGCACCAAATGGGTATTTCAGAACAAGCTAGATGAATCCAAAGTAGTGGTAAGAAACAAGGCAAGATTGGTTGCCCAAGGCTATAATCAATAGGAAGGGATTGACTTTGAAGAAAAATTTGCCCCCGTAGCTATATTGGAGGCAATCCGGATTCTATGTGCTTTCACATCATTCATGGATTCACACTGTTCTAAATGGATGTCAAAAAATGGAGTTATCCAGGAAGAAGTATATGTGAAGCAGCCACCTAGATTTAAAGACCCAAAGCATCCGGATCATGTATACAAACTAAAGAAGGCTCTCTATTGATTGAAGCAAGTACTAAGAGCTTGGTATGAGAGACTCACTACATTTCTCATATCCAAGGGATAATTGTGAAGGATAAGATAAGTTATATAGAGGAATGATTGGATCACTTCCATACTTGATAGCTAGCAGACCTGACATACACTATGCCGTTTGCTACTGTGCAAGATATTAAGCAATTCCTAAAGATCCACATCTAAAGGCAATAAAAAGGATCCTTAGATACCTCCCGGGAACCACTAAAGTTGGGTTATTGTATCCTAGTAATGGAGAATTCACACTCTAAGGATTCACTGATGCAGATTATGGGAGAGATACCCTTGAGAGGAAGAGTACATCCGGAGGCTGCCACTTTCTTGGAGATTGCTTATGTCATAGTATGGCAAGAAGCAAACTTCTTTTGCCTTATCAACCATAAAAGCAGAATACATGGCAACAGGAAGTTATGTGGCTCAACTACTATGGATCAAGCAAGAATTAGAAGACTATGGAGTGCAATCCGGATGTGTGGAAGTGATGTGTGACAACAAAAGGGCCATTGATATGTCAAAGAATCCAGTGCTTCATAGTAGGATAAAACATGTTAACATCAAGCATCATTTCATTTGGGATCATGTGATGAAGAAGGATGTTGTATTCATATACATACTAATTAATGATCAAAGGGCAAATATCTTTACTAAGTCATTGAGTAAAGATCAATTCAATAAGCTAAGGGAGTCAATTGGAATGTCAAGTCCAATTTGAGGCCAATCCAGAAGATATTTTGCAAATTAGTTATCAAGTAGTCTGAGTCAAGGAATCCGAAAAAGAAGAAGAAATTATGTTGACTCTAGATCCGGATCAAAGACTGCCAGCTTAGTAGACAAAAAAAACACATGGCAGTAAAGGTGCTGAAAAGTAATTGTACACCTTTTGAATTTCAAACGTCTATTGGGTGTTACGCACGCGGTAAAATTAAATGGCCATTTTAAAGAAAATCCTTTCCCATTCTCTGGTTAAATAGCATCTGCATCTCTCCTAAAGTTTAACCTACCATGTCATCAATCCAGCCAAAGTTAATGGCGTCCGGATTACCATTATACCCTCGCTTTGGAAATTCTATATAAACCCCTCAAATTTCCTCTTCTTCCTCATGCGAGCAACTCATACTGTTACTCTACAAAAATCAAACTTTGAAACCCTAATTCTTCAAAAATCCTTCAATGGCAGCAATCATGATTAACAACCAAATCCAAACTCTTCCTCCATAAAACATTTTTATAGACAAGGATCTTAAAGATAAAGATTTTGTGCCCTTAAACATCAAAACAAATGACTCAGTTGTTCCCATAGATTATTTGGGCGATAACTTTCTTTTTCAAACTGACCCATACTTGAAATTCATCGAAGACCAACACCTAGCAGACTTCTTGAAAATCAAATGCCCAACATATACAGAACTGGTGTACGAGTTTTATAACAACTTGAGAGCTCACAACTATTATGATGCTTTCAGAACCAAGGTTCAGGGAAAAGTGATAATAATCTCGTTGGAGTTTTTTGAAAAGCACCTGAATATGAAAAATGACGAGGTTCAGATGAGAACAGATGGGTATGAACAACTAGTTAAATATCACCCCCAAAATATGGCTGCATCCGAACTATTTTGGAGATGAATTCTCCATATATTTTTTGGAAGTTCCAAGATGTCTCCAACACGTACTCGCTAAGGTAGTCCTAATTCGGAAAGGCTCTCTAACTACAGTATCCTCCTTTCAGCATTACGTACTACAGCATTGGGTGGAGAGTAGAGTGGTGA
This sequence comes from Euphorbia pulcherrima, assembly GCA_947683365.1. Taxonomy (NCBI): domain Eukaryota; kingdom Viridiplantae; phylum Streptophyta; class Magnoliopsida; order Malpighiales; family Euphorbiaceae; genus Euphorbia; species Euphorbia pulcherrima. The sequence goes on from CANTUS010000002.1 coordinate 19,187,350, forward strand.
ACATGTCGATGCTAATTATCCATTTCCTCCTACAACATAGAAACTCTCATGGTGCCCTGATCACCAGAATCCTAGTAGCAAATGAAGTTAATGTCTCCAGATACAAAGCTATAAATGGAAAGGAAATTCTGGAAAAGAATTTCAAGAATCTGTCCTTTGGTGAAAAATGGAAAGGGGAGAAGGCTAAGAAGCAGTGAGATGAGAAGAAGAGAAAGGCAAGAAAGCCAGTGGATCCTGCTGAAGATGCTCTCATCCGAAAGAAGGCTAGAACCACCAAGCCAAAGGCATAGCCAGATCTTGCCTTGGTTCCTATGGAGGAAGTTGATGAGGATACTCAAACCCTCACTCAACTACTAAAGAAGAGCCGGGAGAAGCCTAAGCCATGGGGGAGACTAATAAAAGCAGTATACAAGAAAAGAAAAGCTGCAAAAATCCTTAAAGTTGCGGTTGAGGATGAGGAGACAGAGGATGAGGCTTCGGTGCTCAAGAGAAAGGAGTTCACTTGAAAGGGCTGCACATTTAATGAGTTAGTGGCAGCCAAAAAAAGCCAAACCAAGAAATCAACCGAAATTATAATTAATGAAGAGGTTGCCAAGCGGGCTGAAGATGCAGAATTGGCTAAGGCCAAGAAAACAAAGGGGAAGAATGTGCCCGGATCCAATGAGGAGGTCACTCCGAATGACCCTCGATATGAAGAAATAAGAGAAGTCATCAGGGACAACAACAAGCTCAACAAAATTAGAACAGAAGGAGCCAAAGGTTCTTCCGGTGACCAAGCGATTCTTATTAATCCAACAGATATGGCAACCTAAGCCCGAGACCCAGAAGCTAACCTTTTTGCCTTTGTACTCAGAACCAGACCACTATCGGAGAATTTACTCAACCTAGAGGCTGAGACTATAAATGAAGAAAGGCCCAAAAAGGCACATGGAGAGGGTGTTAAGGACATTACCAACACACCTGGGGGCATAGCTAAAAGTCCTAAAAAGGCATGTGAAGGGATGACTGAGGACATTTCCAGTCATCCGGGGGTTGCGGAGGTAGAAGAAGAAGGAGTGGCTCAGAATAATTCCGAAGTGCCAACAACTGAGGTAATTCCTAACTCAATTTCATTTAATGTTAATGTTGACACTTCCACTACTTCTATTGAAACAGAAGATGATAAACAAGATAACTTAGATACACATACTCTAAGTGTATCTAAGGAAGAAAAGTCTAACCCGGAAGACACCATTCTAGCGGAGGGACATAGTTTGAGACCCAACGAGAACACTCCTACAGTGGACTCAAAGGGAGAGGCCAGTTCGGAGGAATGGTTAGAAGAAAAGATAGGAGGAGAAGAAGAGGAATCCAATGAAGAAGACTCATCCAGATCCAATGAGACCGAAAGTAGTTCTGGATCTGAAACCCCCCTATGCTAGCCCAATCAGAATACCTACTTCTAGCATAAATCAAGCCAGAGCTAAAAAGTTAACAATAGTGCTAAAAATCCTATAAGAGGCGACCTATGAGGTACATAAGGAGAGCAATATCAAACAGAGTCTCCGAAGCATCTGTAAGCATCTCAAATTTATGGAGAAAGTGTTAATTCAACTATTCTCACTTCTAGATTTGAAGACTGAAATAGAGGAGCTGAAAGGGAGTATCAAGAAGATAAAGCAGAAAGTGGAGGACTTCCCCACTGCCGATTTGGTGGCTGAGGTATCACTTGTAAAGGTTACTCCAACACTAAATGAGCTCAAAACAAGTCTTGCAGCAGTAAATCGCACTGCAGATCAGGGGCTACAAATAATTATGCCACAATCATGGATAAGATCACTTCCTTCTCCTCTGAGCTATCCACTGAATTAAAGGAATATCTAGATACCAAGTTTGAAAACTTGTCAAAATTCATTTCTGAAAAAGAAGAGAAATATGCTCTTCCCAGCCTCAATGAAAAAAAGGCCATTTTGAACAAACTCATAAAATTTATGGAAGAAGACCTGCCCAAACTTCTTGCCAAACAACTAGAAGACACTGCCCAAGAGTTTGCCAGACAGATGAATGGAGAGGATATAAACCTAAATAATGTCAAAGAAGAACTACATAAAGACATCATGCTTGTTAATGACAGTGTCCACAACTGCCGAAGGGACATGGGGAAGGAAATTAAGATAGTGCTATCTGGTATGTGCAATCCATCTATATTTGGATCTTCCTCATCTTCTATTCCAGAAAGCCAGCTGCTTCCTGTTATTGAAGACCTTCTGCAGCATATAGGGGATATAGGCTTCTTTGGCCACAAAGGAATAGCTACCCTCCTTAAAGCCCTATTCCCCTACTTTGATGAGAAGGATCACGATTTTGTCCCCCAAATGCATCCTACAAAGTCATACACCCAACTCAGGAAGGACTTCTGAACCTTATATCTAGCTCCAGCCACTGTAGATACAATTATTGATTACAGAAGAAAGGGAAATATAGATTATTCTATCTACTCCATAGCTTGGTAGTAAAGCTAGGATGGCAAAAAGTATATTAAAATCGACCCCCAAGCTGATGCAAACAAAAAGGGGGAGAATAAAGAAATGGATGATAAAGCCAAAAAGAGGGAACAACAAGGTAAAGGAAAGGAGAAGAAGGGAGAAGCTTCCGAGAAGAAATAAATTTTGTAATAGATAGCTATAAAATGTAAATTCTGTAATAGCTAGCTTCACTTTTCTTCACTTATATATTTCTGTATCTGTAATTTTGAAATTACATTGATTTTAACTATTGTCAACAACAGAAGTATATAAAGTGAAAATCTATTACAAAAAATTGCTTCTAAAGTACAATCTGTAATTGTACTACAAAAACATTAGAAGCTTGAATTGAAAAATATTGGTGGAGTCAGGGATGCTAAAATTATGGGGGAGTAAAAAATTGTAAATGACTAAGTATCAAGAATCATACTTAGATCATAAAAACCCCGTTCCTTATGCTTAGATGTCTTAAGTCTTTGTTTCCATCTAATAGGGGAGATTGTTGGAAACAAAGACCCAGAACAATAAATTATCTTGATCAAGTTTGAAGTAAACAAAACACCTAAGTACAAAAAGGACCTAAGTCATTGCATCCAGACACATAACCAAGACATCCAAAGTCCAAGACAAGTGAAGACAATTACCTAAGCATAAACAGAAGCATCCGGTTAAAGTTTTGAAAGGAAACAAATTTTGAACTACCTAAAACAACATCCGGGAGAACTGATTGCACTTGCATCCGGAAGAAGACAGATCCAGACGTTTTAAGTCTTAAGACATCTAGAAAGGCTTATATATCAAGACAAAGGGAATAATTCAAAATATTAAATTCCCTCCATTCTTTTGGTCAACAAGTTAAAGATCCTTTCCCCATACACAAGACAAAAGACAGCTTGCACGCTTTTTAGAAAAGGATAGAAGGGCTGACACAGGAAAAAGAAAAGCTAACAAACTTTCTCACATAGACCAATTAGAAGGCACATGGAACTCACTCAAAAAAGATACTGGCATAAAAGTTGGCGAGTCACTAAAATACAAGGAAAACAATCATTGATAACTTTTTAGCCTCAATCCCTAGGATTTAAACCGGTTAAAATCTCTGTCTAATGGATTGATCAACGATTTTAGAAGCACCACATATTAACTAATCAATAGTGAAGATTTAATTATAGCTTAACAACCCACAACAACTACATTTATGATGGAAGCCTATAAAAGGGAAGCTTAACCAGTTGAGAAGGCGCTGATTGATTCTAAGAAAGCAATTAACAAGAGAATTCGCTAAAAGTAATCAGAAAACTCATCCCTCCAAGAATCAAACATTTCCAAATCTATTTGTAAGGATTACCAAGCGAGTTATAAACTTGAGGAAGTCCAAAACCAAATCCTTTGAGAAAACAAAGTGTATAGAATCTCATACTTGGGTGAGTAGTGAGATTGGGATACAACTTGAAGTAGGTGCCTTAAGTGGGATCTCCCTGTAGGACTCAGATTAGGTTTGGGTAGAAATCTAAGTGGTATATCCTGAAAAAGACAAGATGACTCAGCTAGGAGTTGGTGCTTCTAGTGGTATATCCTACATTCGGAAGGGGTTACCATCAAGAGATAAATTGTAAGGCTTGATTCCTGCTAGTTGGAAAGGAATCCATTAGTGGAAAAGCTCGGAGGAAGGAAACTCAGGGGACTAGAGTAGGCGGGGCTGAACCAGGATAAAATACTTGAGTTTGGTTTTCTTACTCTTTAGTTATTTTCATAATTATTTATATATCTGCATCATCCGGATCCATCCCCCGAATCATAATTAAAATGCTACACTAAGACTTTTTAAAGTCTGTTAATTCCGCGAAAAAGGGTCATTCACCCCCTCTGACCAAACTTAGACCCTCACAGGACCAACAAACCTTTTTGAAGTTAATATGGAATTTTATCCTAGTCAGTTAGTTCATTGTAGTGTTAAGATTATGGGTTTGCCATCTACCTTTACTTTCACTATAGTTTATGGTCTCCATACCGTTGACCATTGTAAAGATTTATGGAATAAGCTATACGTGGTTGGTTCTTTCTCCCCTTAGTTGGTGGGGGGAGACTTTAACACGGTTTATTTTATAGATGATAAGATTGGGGGAGTCCGGTCCATTATAGGGACATTGTTGATGGTATTGACTTGTTATAGAGGGCTTTCTTAGAGGAGCTTAAGTATACCAGGCCGAGATTCACCTAGTCCAATAGACAAATAGGAAGTTGCAGAATTTTTTCGAAGCTTGACTAGATATTTATCAATGAACAGTGGAATGATGCGTTTAACATATGTAGTACATTGTACCATTCTAATGGCACGTCAAACCATCGCTATATATTGGTGCGTAGCCTAAGTCCGGAGGAAAAAGGTTGTTGACATGTCATTTTTTCAACATGTGGACTCTGATTACTTTGATCGAACATAGTGGCTCTCTAACATAGGGCATATGACCCCTCAATATTCAGAACATCACATGCATTGTGACTTAACCCCGATTCTACAATAGTATCAATATAATTCACTCCTGCTATTAAGTACCATCTGTTTTCTAGGACTCAGTTTAAGTGTTAATCCACTAGTAGCTTTAGTAGCTGCCCTAATATTTACTCTTGCTATAGAAATACACCACTCAACCATTTTATATGTTTATCAGGATCTCATCCTATCAGCTCATACTCTGATAAGAGGTTTACTAGTGTCACTTCCAATAAGTGGCTAAGGTACATCTCCCTTATATTGCTATAATAGAGTGATAGATTCCTTCTTGACTACTCAGCTTACCAATGGATAGACATCAACTATACCCGTAATCACCCGTATCACCCAGTCTGTCGGATGCTTAGGTATGACCCAAAGTATAGAAACATCTAAACAAGGTAACTAGTATCTCAGGTCTAAGGATATTCATATTGCTATTGCAATGAGATGATTAAACACCAACACATAATATAGATTACCGAGTGCTGTCTCATGGCCGTCTCTAATGTATCTCTCTAAATATATTCATGTGTTAACCCAAGGTACCACCCTCTAGCACTGGAGATATTCTACTCTAAATCAAATTCAAGAGGTATGACAACACATGCTAGTCTATCCGTATCATTAATGTCCAATCTTGATGATACTATGACTAGAGATATTTAAACAAAACATAATTGCACAGGAACCATTTCTCACCAACATAGTCCCACTATGCCCTTGCAATACGTGCTATGATTATGTCATGGACATTTGTAAACACATCAATGAATATATTCTAACCTATCATAATATATTTTCACAGTCATTGATATAACAAAAGAATACCTTTATTAATATAACTTTGTTCATACAGATAAAACTAACTAAGATATATCACCCTAATTTCCTCTAGGGCATACATCATATCTAACATAGGCAAGGTACAATTGGGGTATAGAAGAGATAAAATAGGGAGAAAATCATTCCTCTTTGGTTTTGTCCACATTTTATTTCATTCTAACTTCATTACTAGGATTGGGGGAGGTTCTGTTCACACAAACACTCACCTAAATAGTCCTGAATCCCTCATTTATACATCTACTTTGACAAAGCTTCCTTTCAGCATTGGGATCGCTCCAAAGTGGATTCATTGCATAGAGGTACGCTCCTGAGTTTTAAAGAGACTCACTTTCTATCTATTTCATTATTATTTTCATTTCTTTGGTTTGATTTAAACTTTGATCTATTTTGGGTCTGGTCTTGACCCATATGGCCTTGTTGGCACCTATATGCCCCTACAGAGGCTATACGGGTGCGCTATACCCATATGGAAGGAATTCTCATTTTATTTTGCTTCTTTTTCATAGATCTGTTTTAATTGGCTGAATAGAGGTTCTTTTTGGGTATAAATAAGATCTGTATAGGTCACTCATACTCGTACGGGTCCTCCTCAACAGCCTTACGGGTCCCCCTTACCCATACTGGTGCTGACACCCTAGACAGAGTCACATTTTCATGTAAATCCAGATCCAACATCACCATTTGCCATGCGATCAGTTTCACTAATAATCCAGTAAATCAACCCATGTAAAGTTAGAATGTGTTTTTATAACAAAATACGTTGAAGACTTGTTATTTCTTTTTAATCCTAGAAGCCGTCCGGGCACTATCGGTCGCAAAACTGCCACACTAACATAATCACATTTTTCCAACAAAACGCTGACTTATGATGTACCGTAACTGTGCTAATCTTTGCGGATACAGAAGAATTTATTTATTTTGTTTTAGAACTTAGAAAAAATGTATTAGTTCCCTTACAATTCCCCCATTTTCCCCCGGTTGTAATTTTATCCCCCATTTATTGTTTGTATTTTATTATGAACCGTTGAATGCATGAATCATGTGTGAAAGATTGTAGAAAATAAGATTTCTATGATAATTCCCTAAATGATGAAAAGAAAGTGGTTTTATACGGTGAATGTAATTTTGAATTAACTAAATGAGAAATAAGTGACTCATCCAATACCCGAATATCTGATCCAAAAGGCATGAGTCTCCTGCCCAATGGGAGCCGTACCAAAACTCTTACCCTTGCAGACAACTTAGGTGGTGACTCTATCATTTGTACCGAGATTTGGGTCTCGATTCTTTTATTTATTAAAATTGGCTAGCTGTGCAAACTTGAACTAAACTAGTTCCATCACGCTTAAATGAACAAACCCCCAGTGGAACCCACCAAAGGCGCCAAGGGAAATTGATATATTTTTGTGCATGACAATTCACAGAGGCAACTCTGCTGGGGATAATAATCTTTTGACTTGCAAAACTTTGGTTTGTTTTTGAAAGCTTAAGAGATTAAGATGAGCACCCAAATTCATTTAGTTAATTCAACCTACTTTCTTCTTCATTTGGAAAATTATAACACTTTATCTTCTCACCTCTTTCTCTCTAGAATTAAATGCGCTCTTCTTCTAGCACTAGGTTAAGGTGCCCTATTTTTCCATGAAACTTATAAAGGTGTCACCCAAGCCCACCAGGAATTGGGCACACCCTAGTGGGCGGAGCACTCATTATCACCTCCCTTCAAAGAGGCTTTGGTACGATGGTAACCTATTTCATCAACTTTTGATATGTCTCTACACCATTATTATCGAAAGCCTTAAAATTTTACCCTCTAGGTACCTTTTCCATGTGAGATTAGACTAGGTCACCCTTTGTTATCCTCATGGTAATAAAAGGAAAATACCTTCAGAATCGGCGGAGGAGTAAGGTTGGAACAAAACACTTCGCATGTGTTGTGTTGTATCCTTTGTATATTTACCTCACCATGGATCGTTGTACATGACTCATGCATAAGCAAACCCATGCATGTACTAATCTCTTGGTCCCTACCTCAGCTAGAGTCAAAGATTGACAACATTCTCAAGTTTGTTTGGTCCACAGCCTAGTGCTCCCTCTGCCTTCTTCAATTCAATTAAGGGTTGAATCTTTGTCTTTGTCTTCAAGCAACTCAGCTAGCTGTCAGTTTAGCCTGTTTTATCCTAATACTACTCACCAGTTTGAGGAATGGTCTTTTATCTTGACTTGTTAAGGCCATGGGGATGTTGAGATTGAGGATGTTAGTCTTGAGGAGGAGGTAAATGCATCGAGGGCCGATATTAGGTCGGAGATAGTAAATGCTCTCTCGCAGCTCTTAGGAATTGATCAGTTTCTCGACCTTGTGAATGATAAGATGTTTGCTTTAATAAGGACCATCTTGGTCGAAGAGAGGGTGGCCAATACTTCTTAGGCTGTGACTACTCTGGTTCTATCAGTTCAAGCAGTGGTTAGTGGGCAGCCTACCCATCTAGGGTTGCTCAAAACCCATTATTCCGAGCTCAGTTCACTCAATCTCATTTACTGCTTGTTCAAGTTCAAGGAGGATAATCCAGTCAGTTTGGTCAATAGGGTTTAATTAGTTTGTTCGGTCAGTTCAGCCAGCCATTTCAGTCTGTGGGTCTAATAGTTCCGCCAGTCGTCAGAAGGTCTGCACCACCAGTGTTTCAGTTTGGGGGATCTAGCCAAGGTCCCAATTTTATAGCCACACCTAGGGGGATGACCTTTCCTCAATCAATGGGTCTACCTTTAGTGCGACTACCCAGCCAAATAACCCATCCTTGTCCATGGGGTTGCATGATTTGTTACAAAAGTTGCACGCTACTAGGCCAAGTGTTTAACAGCCTTCACCTTCAGTCCAAGCCACAAGGGAAAAGGATTGGGTTCCCAACGACTTTAGTATGCCTAGCATAGAGAAGTACAGGGGAATCGTTCCTCCTCAATCACATATTACCACTTATCAAAGGGTGATGATGGTACTAAAGTTAAGCGACAAGATCCTAACTGATATGTTTCTATGTACTTTGGAAGGACCACCGATCGAGTGGTACAATACCTTGTCCAAGGAAGAGACTAGTAATTGGAAGGCCTTATCTGAGGCTTTCATTAAATAATATAGGTTCAATGCTTCTGTCCAGATCAGCATGCAACACTTAGCGGCTATTAAGCAAGCTCCCAATGAAAAGTTCAAGCCCTACTTTGAGAGGTGGATGGCCAACCAAATCTTATTGAAGGATCACCTCAGTTTACCTGAGATGATTAGCTGGTGGATGGAGATATTTTGGCATACCGTAAGGCCATTAGTATGGACAACTTTGGCAGCTATGTAAAGGTCTTCAAAAAAGCTGAAAAGTGGGAGAGAATTGAGGATTTGGAGGACCTTGATGAAGCACAAAGAGGACTAGTGCCAGGATAATTAGAAACTTAAGATTGGGAGACTACCGATTCTCTGATGGATCCTATCGAGATTGAAGATGAAGACCAGACCCTCAACATATGGAGGTTGATTTTGAGGATGATGTAATCTTAAAATGTTGCTAGTGTTTTTATTAGGCCTAATGCATTTGGGCCCCCCTAAACTTTCAAGTTTTCCTCTCGCCCCCCTGAACTTGTCCAAACCTTACCTCTCGCCCCCCTAAGCATAACTAAACCAGTCACATTGAGGGAGGTGTATACCACGCACTCGCTAATGTGATAGTTGAAAAAATCAAACCAATACTTATCTGACACATGGCATATAATGTCAAATATACAAAAAAATCCATGAAATAATTTCACTTAAGCGCTTAGTAATTTATTTTATATCAAAAACACCATCTTCTACATTTTTCTTCTCTTCATCTTTTCAATCAATAAATAAAATTCAACAATTGAAATTAACCATCGATGACAAAATTAAAACTCAAACTTTTCAGAACAATAACAAGGCTAATGCTAATAATTCAACAAATTACACTTTTCACTTTTCATCAATTTTTACGTTATAAACATATGAAAAGAAATTAACTTTATGAAAAACCATCAAAACAGAATCAAGCATCAAAATCAACCGTTCAATTCTATGAATCGGGCAATATAATAGACAGTTAATTGGTACCAAAAATTGTCGAGAATTAGGCCAATCATTTTTATTGAATCTTTTAATAGCAAAACAACATTTAGACCCTTTTCCTCATGTTCAGACACTATGTTTTCAACTGCAAAACTTGAAGCTACATTCTTCAACTGTTTAAAGCTTAGCTCTTTGAAAGCAGGAAAGTAATCAATGTCCCCCTTCCCTCCATTTCCTGTAGAAAAAAAACAATAATCAAACTCAAAACCACACAAAATTTTCCCATTTATCGATCCTAAACAACAACCAAATCCACCAATAACATCACGAATTTTGAACATCCAGTTTCAAAATTATTATCATACATACAATTGAGAATAACATAATCCATTTCAAAATTGATTCAAAACCAACCTCAACAAACAAAGAACAAATAATCAGCTAAAAGCCTTTCTATAAAGTCTAAATCCTTCAAATTGAAGTAGCCAATGAAACAACCGCCCTTGAAATCTACCGACCTAAATCGCAATAGCTAAATCCAATCACTTCTGTATAACCCTCAATCCTATCCCCATCATTGCCGTCATCGCCATTATCGCTATTGTTTCCTTTGCCACCGTAAGTGGTGTCTGAATTAGCATCTCCGATAGAAGGGGCAAAGAGGGGGAGAAGAGTAAGGTGGTGTAGGCGGAGGGAGTAGTGGCAAAAGGGACAAAGAGGGGGAGAAGGGTTGGGTGGTGGAGGTGGAGGTGGAGGGACAAAGAGGAGAACAAGGGTTAATTTTATTTTTTTTCAATTTTACCCTAAACTTTTTTTATCAATTCCCAATATATCATTTTTTCCAAATTCCAGTCAACTAACTGGCTCAAATTTCAACTCAAGCTATATCACCTCCCACATCAAATTTTGGGGGGGGGCCGAGAGGTACAGTTTAGAAAAGTTCAGGGGGACGAGAGGAAAACTTGAAAGTTCAAGGGGGCGAGGGCGATTAGAGCCAAGTTCAGGGGGTCTGGATGCATTAGGCCTTTTTATTACAATAAATTCCCCTTATAAGGCATGCATCATTTAAATCATGAGATTCGTATTTTCATATTTGTTTGATGTTTCACTCATAAAACACCATGCATTCATTTGATTATAATAATTATCCCACATTTTATGCTTATTAGAATAGATCATCTTGAGTACATTGACTTGCGATGGTAAAAGTTTCAAATGGTTAAAATCTATTAAAAAGAATGTGAGAATAAAAGTGCTTATAGTTGTGGTAATGCTTGAGTTCCACTAGCTTTGTAGCTTGTCATTGATTTCAGACATCTTCATACAACAAGCATCGATTCACTATGGTTGCGGTTGACTACTTCAATAAATGGATTAAAGATGAATCGTATGCTAACATTACCATCAAGAATGAAGACCAAGAACTTCAAAGAGAAGTGAAGCCAAAAGCCACCACCATTAAACTAAAATAAGGAGTGTCCAGCGCCCAATAAAAGGACTCTTCCTTCCATAACATGGCCTCCCTCTTTTCGAAACAAGAAATACCCATCTTATCAATGTAGGCACCTCCAATCGCCTCATTTGGTTCTACATTTTCCATCAAAATGTCCCTCCAAAAATGCTTTCCCCATTTATTCCAAAGAAAGGACCCCATTACCTCCAAAAATGCTTTCTTCGTTTATTCCAATAAAGGCACCCCATATCCTACACAATGGTTTGATAACTCTATAATAATATGATATCCTTCTTTCACATAGGAAGAAGCATGTTCCTCTCAAACATCAACATTGCAGATGAGTGGAAAGCGACTCAAGGCACTTGAACACCTACGAATGTACCAATAACTCATGACTTAAGCCTACAACAGTAGAGTTAAATACCTGAAGCAACCTCTTAAGGCTAGTGATTTGGTTCTCAAGCAATTCTAACAAGTCAACACTGATGCTAGGGGCAAGTTTAGGCCTAATTGGGAAGGACCGTTCATGATCAAGAAAGTCCTTGGCAAAGGAGGAATCAAGTTCTTAGACATGGATAGAAATGAGTTCATGAACCCAGTGAATCGAGGCAAGCTTAATTGTTACCACATTCAAGAAAAGAACTAAATCATTGAAAAGCAGCACAAAAAAAGATTAATAAAATTGCACCTGTCATTTAGCGATCATTATGTCAGCTAGGAAAAAATTAGGGTACCCAACACAAAAATAAAGCCTGCTAAATTGAAAACTTGAAAAGGGCGGCTTAGGCAAAAGTTAGGGCATCGAGAGAAAAATGTCATTTACTTCTGGAAAATTTGTAAAAAGGCCAGTACGCAGTTGAGGTTAACCATTGGAAACTGTTGCCATTCCCTATGTACTTAAGTTTGATTTTACTAATGAACATGTTATTTTTGCTAAGAATAGTGATCTTATGAATGTATGCATGTCTTATTGGTGAGAAAATCACAAGTATGTCTTATATCAGTTATCCATCATAAATCTATTCTCGTTGTTTACTGTGCATGTGCAATTCAACAAAAGACAAAGAAACCGATAAACCACAAACGAAATGTGGTTTATGAAAAAGTCAGAAGAAGTCTGCTGGATTGAAAATTCAAAAGGGCGGTTCAGGAAAAAGTAAAGATATAGAAAAAAAGAAAGAAAATACAAAAATCAGTTCGATAGATCGCATCATATTAAGCGGTCTATGCAAAATTTTGAACTCAAAGTAAAAGTGCCAATATCAAATGCTTCTACTAGCATCATCCAATTTACACTATATTACAGTTTGGACACCTCAAAGATGCACCCCCCTAGTGTGCAAAGTACGAATCTCAGCTAACAAATCTCGGTAGTACTCGTTAGTCTGAGTTGGGCTAGTCTTTCAATAATCTAGAGCTTTGAAAGTTTGGTTACTAGTCGACTTATTAGCAATTTAAGTCTTCATCCTAACTGAAGATAGACAAGGCGATAATGCAAATATCCTTAAGGCAAAGGGTACCAAGTAGACCCTGGAGACCTTTGAATGTGGGGCATAAGTCAAAGGAGAGACATAAGCATCTTGAGAGATAATAAGGGTCCAAGAAATCAATGCAGATGAGGCTTAGTGGTACCAGAGGCCTTCTGGGGGCAATATATATAAGAAAAGTCAAAGTGTTAGCCACATTCGAGCACGAGCAACATCTCAAAGAAATGGACTTGCTTCTTTAGGAGTGCATCTGAATCACAGTCCGGTCGCTCACGCTCCATGGCAAATAGATTTCGTAAATGGGACCAAACGGTATAAACACTAAATATTTATACATCATGAATCATGCATAGTTTAAGTTTTAAGTTTTATAGGTTAAAACTTACCACAAGGGCAACCTGCACCAGTGTCAGATCCAACTCCAAGAAGAAGCATAAGTCTCATTTGGGCATACACTATCCATCCATACTTGTACGGGTCCCCAACAGGTGTATGCATCCTATCCAATAGCTTACATATCCATACAGGTCAGTCTCAAGCATACAGATCCCTTCGAATTAGATTGACCACATGTACAGGTCCCCCATCGAGCATGCAAACCCTCACTTACATTTTCAAGCAAAATTTCTTGCCAAGAGGGACTGCCAACCAGTAGAAGGGGCATATTAGGGGCACACCAGTTCAAGTTAGGACCAGCCCAACAACACTAAACTCAGTCTTTTCTTTTACTAGGGGCAATTCCCGACCCGTGTATCTCGATTTTTGATTGAAGGGGTAAAATTTTTTGTTCTTCACAAAGTTATAAAAAATTAAGATATGTCGTCTGTGAGCACTAGATTTTAACGATCGTTCTCAAGAAACTAGGATGAGAGCTATATGATGCAATGTCTTTTAAGTGTTATCCATCAGAGGTGTTCCTACTACTGCAGAATTGAGTTTGGGCGAAGTCTGGAGACCTAGTCTGCCCTTAGGTACCCAAACAGGTTCTGTTTAGTGGTACGGATCCACTAACAGACCCATAAGGGGATTACATTCCATACGTGTGGAGAGGACCCATACGGGTGGGGCCCTACCCGTACGGGTCCTCTGGTTGCCTAATCAGCCTCTTTCATAAGTAATCTCTTACCATTTTTGGGAAAAGGCATGTCTTGAATGCAGTTATTGGATTCAGACCTGACTTTTAGCCTATAAATAGGGCCTTTCCCTTCATTTCGTAATACACATTGATATTAGAGGAAAGCTATAGAAAATTATAGTAAAAGTTCTATCAATTTCTATAGGTATAGAAAAGGTATAGTGGGGGTATAGGAGGTATAAAATAGGGAGAAAACCCACTCTTTGAGGTTTTGTCCACATTTATTCATTCCTAACTTCATTCATTAGGATTTAGGGGAGGTTCTGTCCACACAAATTCTCATCTAAATAGTCCTATTTCACCATCTACTTTGGCCGGACTCTCTCAACAGTAAAGGGATCACCTCAAAGTGGATTCATGCTTTAAAGGTAACGCTCTTGTATTTCAAAGAGACTCATATTTTAGTTTTATTATTGTTGTTACTTTTTGCCTCTCCTATTGTTTTTGCTCTTTTCATTTCTTGTTTCGGGTCTGGTCCTAACCGATATGAGCCTTGTTGGCACCTTGTATCACAGAAATGTTAGATCGTTGCGCCATACTCATATGGAGGGAAATCCCTTTTTGTTTTATTTTTCTGCCACCAATCCATTGATCTAGTAATCTATAAACTGAATTGAACAAAGTTTCTACCTAGACCAATGGGTATACCATTCCCGTACCAGTCCTCCCTGGTAGCCGTACAAGTCACACCCACCCGTATGGGTACCAGCCCCAGGCAGATTCTAGAACTCAATTTAAACTGGTTAAAAATCAATCCAACTCACCATTTGCCATATGATAATTTTCACTAATAATTCGGTAAATTAACCAACAAAAGTTAAAATATGTTTTCATAACAAAAGACATTGAAAACCAGTTATTTCTCTCCGATCCTAGAAGCCGCCCGAGAACTATCGATCATAAAACCGCCACGCTAACATAATTGCATTTTCCTAATAAAATTGTGACTTATAATGTGCTATAAACTATGCTAATATTTATGGATGCAGGGGAATTTATTTTTATTTTGTTTTATAACTTAGAACAAATGTATAGGTTCTCTTGCAATTCCCCTTTTTACCCCGGTTGTAATTTTTCCCCCATTTTATTGCTTGTACTTTATTGTAATATATAAATGCATGTAAAGAGTGTAAAAGAGTGTAGAAATAGGATTTTTGTGATAATTCCCCAAATGATGAAAATAAATACAATTTTATGCGGTGAATGTAGTTTTGAATCAACTAAATGAGAAATAAGTGACTCATCCGATACCCGAATCTCTGATCTAATAGGTATGAGTCTCCCGCCCAAAGGGAAGAATACTAAAAATCTTTCCTAAGTAGACAACTTGGGTGGTGACTCTATCATCTGTATCAATGGGTCTCGATTCTTTTATTCATTAAAATTGGCTTATTGTGCAAACCTTAAGTAAAAATGTTTTATCACGCCTAAATCCAACCAACCCCCAGTGGGGCCCCCCTCTCACACAGGCGCCAAGGGAGACCCACACGTCATCGACACCTCACAGTGGTGACTCTACTGGGGAAATAATCATTTAACTTGCAAAATTTTGGTTTGTTTTAAAAGCTTAAACGATTAAGATGAACATCGAAAATCATTTACTTGTTTCAACCCGTTTTCTTTTTCATCATTTGGGAAAATTATCACACTTTATCTTCTCATCTCCTTCCCTCTTTAATTAGATATGCTCTTCTTATAGCGCTAGGTTAACGTGCCTTATTATTTCTGCGACACTCATGAAAGTGTTACCCATGCCCGCTAGGAATTGGGGACACTATAGTGGGTGGAGCACTCATGGCTATCTCCCCCCAAAATAGGCTTGATATGATGGGAACCTTCTACATCAAACTTTCGATATGTCCCCATGCCATTCTTATCAAAAGCTTTAGAGTTTTACCTTCTAGGTGCCCTAATTTCTATGTGAGATTAGACTAAGGAAGAATACCCTTAGACTCGGCGAGAGAAATAAGGACAAAATTGATCGCTTTGCATGTGTTGTGTTACATACCCTTGTGATTAACCCAGCCATGCATCATTGTAATTTGTGCATGCATAACGCATCCTAAGCATATACTGATCTTTTGGTTATCACCTTAGCCAAAACCAAACCTCAAAGAGAAAGAGCTTGGCTACATTCTCAGGTCCATTTGATTTGAATTCCGACTCCTCCATCGTCATCTCTTCCTCTAGTTTAGTTAAGGGTTGCTTCATCTCAGTCTACGGGTATTGCATCCAGCAGTCGATTTAGTCCGGTTGATCTTTCTACTTACCATCCTAAGGAAATGTTTTATGTACTGACTTTAGAGGGCCAGATTAAATGTTGAGGTTGAGAACGTTGCTACTGGCAAGGAGCCAAATGCATCGAGAGCTGAGGTTAGGTCGGAGATCGCAAATGCCATCACACAGTACTTGGGAAGTGATTAGTTCTTGGACTGAATGAATGATAAGATGTTGACCTCTATTAGGGTGATCACAGAATGGCCAATGCTCATCATAGCGTGCCTGTTAGTGCTCCAGTAGTGAATGCAGTGATTAGTGAACAAGTATTGAGGGTCACTCGTAATCCATTTACTTAGTTTCAATTGCCACCTATACGGACTCGCGGGGATTCTTCCAGTTAGTTTGGTCAGTTAGGTTCTTTGGGTCCATTTGGTTCAGTTAGTCAGTCATTCTAGTTAGTGGGTACTATGGTTCCACCAACCGTTAGTTGGTTTGCTCAGCCTAGTTAGGGATTTGTGCTGCCTTCATTTTAGTTTGGGGCATTTGGCCCAATCCCCAATTTTGTAGTCACACCTAAGGGGTCGGCCTTTCCTCAATCAACAAATTTACCCTTGGGTGCGGTTATTCAATCAGAGGGGCATCCTTATCCACAAAATTACATGATCTTCTTCAAAAGTTGTTGGCTGCCATTCCCAGCTCTCAGCCGTCATCACTATCAGTTCAAACCTCTAAAGAAGAGGACTGGGTCCCTGAAAACTTTAGTATGCCTAGTGTGAGCACTGGATTTTAGCGATCCTTCTCATGAAACTATGATGAGAGCTATATGATGCAATGTCATTCAGGTGTTGTCCATCAGGGGTGTTCCTACTACTGTAGAGTTAAGTTTGGCAAAAGTTTGGAGACCTAGTCTGCCTTTAATGACCTGTATGGTCACATTCTAGTGGTACAAATCCACTAGGGAGTCCGTACTGGCCATCCCTTCCATACGCCTGAGGGGAACCCGTATGGGTCCCCTAGTACCCATACAGGTGGTGCCCCACTTGTATGGGTACTCTTATTGCCTAAACAAGCCCTTTTGGAAGAAATCCTTTCCTATTTCGGGAAAAGGCAGGTCATGAACGCGATTTATTGCGTTCAGACCTCCTCTCCCTTATAAAAAGGGGCCTTCCCTTCACATTTCACACACACATTCTTGATACAAAGATTATACTAAAATTCTAGCAATTTCTATAGGTATAGAAAAGGTATAATGGGGGTATAGGAGGTATAAAATAGGGGGAAAACCCTTTCCTTGAGGTTTTGTCCACTTTTTATTCATTCCTAGCTTTTTTATTAAGGTTTAGGGGAGGTTCCGTCCGTATAAATACTCACCTAAATAGTCCTATTCCATCCACTTAGGCCAGTCTCTCTCAACAGTAAAGGGATCACCTCAAAGTGGATTCATGCCGAAAAGGTAACGCTCCTGAGTTTCAAAGAGACTCACATCTCAGTTATTTCATTATTATTATTATTATTATTATTATTATTATTGTTTGTTACTTCTATTCTATTTGTTGTTTTCATTTCTTGATATGAGCCTTTTTGGCACCAAATATCCCCAAGGATATCAATTTAGTGCGCCATACTCATACAGAAGGAAATCCCTCTTTATTTTATTTTTTTCTACAACCAATCTATTGATCTATAATCTATAACTTAACTGAACTAAGTTTTTGTTTGGGACCAAACAGGACCTATACGGGTACACCACACCTGTACCGGTCCTCCCTGGTACTCATACAGGCACCCCCCATCCATATGGGTATCGGCCCTCAGGTAGAACCCCAAACACATTTTTAATTGATTTAAATCAACCTAACTCACCATTTTCTATGCGATCATTTTCACTAATAATTCGATAAATCAACCCACAAAAGTTAAATTGCATTTTCACAACAAAATAGGCTGAAGTGCTGATTTATGGTGTGCTATAAACTATGCTAACATCTGTGGATACATGGGAATTTATTTTCATTTTGTTTTATAACTTAGAACAAATGTATATGTTCTCTTTGCAATTTTCCCCATTTTCCCCAGTTGTAATTTTTATCCCTGTATTTATTGCTTGTGCTTTATTGTAATATAAAAATGCATGTAACGAGTGTGAAAGAGTGTAGAAATAAGTGACTCATCTGATACCCGAATCTCTGATCCAATAGGTGTGAGTCTTCCACCTAGAGGGAATCATACCAAAACTCTTGCCCAATTAGACAACTTGGGTGGCGACACAATCAACTGTATCGAGGTTTGGGTCTCGATTCTTTTATTCATTAAAATTAGCTTATTGTACAAACTTTAACTAAAAAATATTTTGTCACGCCTAAATCCAATTAAACCCCCAGTGGGCCCCACCTATCACACAGGCGCCAAGGGAGACCCATACGTTATCAAAATCTCACAGTGCCGACTCTGCTAGGGGCATAATCTCTTAACTTGCAAAATGTTGGTCTATTTTAAAAGCTTAAGAGATTAAGATGAGCATCGAAAATCATGTACTTGATTCAACCCATTTTTATTTTCATTATTTGGGAAAATTATGACACTCTATCTTCTCGTCTCTTTCTCTCTTTAGTTAGATGCGCTCTTCTTCTAGCACTAGGATAGGGTGCCCTATTATTTTCGCGACACTCACAATGGTGATTCCCATGACTGCTAGGGATATTGGGGATACCTTAGTGGGTGGAGAACTCATTGCCATCTCCCTCCAAAAGAGGGTTGATGCGATGGGAACCTTCTACATTAACTTTCAATATGTCACTACACCATTGTCATTGAAAGCCATTGAATTTTACCCTCTATGTAGCATGATTTTTGTGTGAGATTAGATTAAGCAAGAATACCCTCAGACTCAGCGGGAGAAATAAGGACAGAATCGATCCATTGGCATGTGTTGTGTTACATACCCTTATGATTAACCCTACCATGCATCATTGTGATTTATGCATGCATTCCACATCCCATGCATGTATTGATCTCTTGGTTATCACCTCAGCCAAAACCAAACCTCAAAGGGAAAAACCTTGGCGACAATCTCAGGTCCTGTTCACTCGCATCCCGGCTCCTACAGTGCAGTCAAGGGTTGATCCACATCTATCCCTGTGTATTTTGTCCAGTAGTCAGTTTAGTCCGATTGATCTTTTTGCCTATCATCCTGAGGGGATGTCCCGCATCCTGACTCCAAATGAATAGATTGATGTTGAGGTTGAGAATGTTGCTACTCGGGAGGAGGCAAATGCATTGAGGACCGAGATTAGGTTAGAGATCGCAAATGTTATCTTACAGTACTTGGGAAGTGATCACTTTTTGGACCGAGTGAATGATAAGATGTTAGCCGCCTTCAGGGTAATCATGACCGAGGAGAGAATAGCCAATGCTCTTGTTAGTGCTCTAGTAGTGAATACGGTATTTAGTGAGCCAGTATCGAGAATCACTCAGAATCCGTTCACTTAGTTTCAATTGCCGCTAGTACAAACTCATGGGGATTCTTTTTGTTAGTTTGGTCAGTTGGGTTCTATGGGTCCATTCGATCCAGCCAGCTTGCCATTCTAGTTAGTGGGTACAGTGACCCCTCCGGTTGCCAGTCAGTTTACTCAAGCTAGTCAAGGGTATGTGCCGCCGCCATTTTAGTTTGGGGCATGTGGTCCGATCCCAAATTTTGTGGTCACTCCTAAGGGGACGACCTTTCTATAATCAGTATGTTTACCCTTAGGTGCGATTACCCAATCAGAGGGATCATCTTTATCTTCAGAATTGCGTGACCTACTTCAAAAATTGCTTGTTGCTAATCCTAGCTCCCAACCATCCATCCTAGCAGCTAGAGAGGAGGATTGGGTCCCTGAAAACTTTAGTATGCCTAGTATAGCATAGTATAAGGGAATTGGTCTGCCTCAATCTCACGTCACCACCTATCAGAGGGTTGTGAGAATCAGGAAGTTAAGTGATAAGGTCCTAGTCGAAATGTTCCCCTACACCTTGGAAGGTCCTACTATCGAATGGTACGACACTCTATCAAACGAAGTGACCAGAAACTAGAAAGCTTTATCGGAGGTTTTTATCGAGTAATATTGTTTCAACACTACCATTAAAACTACCATACAGAATTCGAATTCTATCTAGCAAGTCCCCAATGAGAAGTTCAAACCCTACTTCGAGAGATGGATGGGCACTCAAGTTCTATAGAAGAATAGGCTAAGTCTCTCGGAGATTATTGTAAAATTAATGAATGGTGCACTACCTGCTTATAAAAAGGTCCTTGGTATGGATAAGTTCTCTAGCTATGTGGAGGTCTTTAAAAAAGCTGAGAAGTGGGAAAGAATCGAGGATTTGGAGAAGGCAAGCATACCGGCCAAACCTTGGTTCAAAAAGAATGACCATTCAACCCCAGCCTAGACTTCTAAGTCAAAATCCGGTTCTGATCCTAAAATAGCAATAGTACAAGAAGAAGTCACAGCATTTCGTACCATCAAAGATGGGATTTCCTCCCAGAAAGCATCCCTGCCTGCCATCTTCACTAAATTGAGGGCACTTGGCCTCCTTCAGAGTATCAAGCCCTATGTCCCACCCAAACTTGAAGACAGGGATCAGTTTTTTGCTTATCATGTCAGTAAGGGGCATCGCACCGATGCCTGAAGGGATCTGCTTGAGGCTATTTGTAGTTTGACTAGGGATAAGAAGATTCAGGAACCTGAGCTTAAACCCGGTACCATGAAAATCCCCTGCCAAATTTTGAGAAACAAGTTGTAGTTGTCGAATCAGGGTTGCCCTCCTACCATGTCTTTAATATGATCTCACAAGCTAACCAGGTGATTTATGCACCCATAAATAGGTCTAACAATGACAACAACTTCTCAAAACCCCTACCCTCCAAGATGTCCTATAATCTTACTAATCGTGGCTTAGAATGTTCCTTCATAAGCGGTTTCTTAGGTTATAATTAACTTCAGGAAAATATACTTGATGCATTTGGACCAGCTTAGAGAATATATTTCCACAAGATTAATTTATCGGGTCAGAAAAGAAAAAGGGGTGACGACCCATCAAACTTATAAGGAAGAATTAGAAGGGAAATCCCATCAGTAAGGCTGTCAAAGACCTAGCAAGAGTGGTGGTCGAAGAAATATAAGCAGGCTTGCATGCCAGGGCTACTAGTTCAGCTATCAATCAATAAGGCCCTCCGCTTATGGTGGATGATTCAATTGATATAATTTTAATGTTGCAAACATTTTTTATGCAAATAATGCCGCTTATAAGGCATATCATGAATAAGTTGTAAATATCATCATCTTTATTTTTAACATGTCATGAATAAATTGATGCATCTTTCATTCACATTTCACTCGAGTATTTCGTTCTAAGTACACCGTGCACTCATAACAACAACATTCTTAAAAATGTCATCATATTCATTAATGAAGATTACCTTGAGTATGAAGCAATGGTATAAACATCCAATAGTTAAAACCTATCATCAAAAGAGGGATAAAGAAAAGTGCTTAGCAAATATTACAATAATTAGCCTAGGTCCCTCTTTCTTTATAAGGGGAAGAGAATACAGAAGCACTCAAGAAGACCAAGAAGACTCATAAAAACACCAATAGCATAGAAAGTACATATTGGGGCACAAAATGCCCAAATCCTTTAGAAGCTCTAAAGGGAGGCTGATCACAAGATTTTGTCAAAAATGTTAGCTACCTACAGAGATTGGGTTGATAAACTTCCATTCGCAGTTTAGGGGTATAAAACCAGCGTAAGGACTCCCATCTATCAAACACCTTTCACCTTAGTGTATGGAATGGAAGCTGTGCTACTGGTTGAAACAGAATTAAGTTCTCTAAGAGTGGCACCTGAATCACAGTTAAAAGAGTCAGATTGGGCATATGCTAGGTATGAACAGTTGAATGAGATAGATGAAAATTGACTCAAGGCACTTGACCATCTCCAGATGTACCAACAGCGCATGGCACAAGCTTATAACAACAAAATTAGATACCTAAAACTACCTCTCAAAGCGGGTGATATAGTCCTCAAGCAACTACGCTAGGTCAACACTGACGCTAGGGGCAAGTTCAAGCCTAACTGGGAAGGGCCATCCATTATGAAGAAAGTCCTTAGTAAAGGAGGAATCAAGATTATGGACATGGATGGAAATGAGTTCACGAATCCAGTACATCAAGATAGGCTTAAACGTTATCATGTCTAAGTCAACAGAATTAAATCATAAAAAAGTAGCACAAAGAATAAAAGAAATAGAGAATAAAACACTCGGCGAGCGATCCTCTACTGCTCGGGCAAAAATTAGGGTGCTGCCCGCTAATTGGTATCTCGCAAATCGGTCAGGGAAAAATTGGGGTGCTCCAACGCAATAGAGCCCGCTAAGCTGAAAACCTAAAAAGGGCAGCTTAGGCAAAAGTTAGGGCATTGGGAGAATAATGTCAGTTGCTTTCTGGAAAATCTATAAAAGACCAGTAGGCAGTAGGGGTTAACCATTGGAAATTGTTAGCATTGCCTATGTACTCAAATTAATCTCACAAATGAACATGTTATGATTTTGCTAAGAATCTTGGTCTTATGAATGCATGCATGTTTTAGGTGAAATAATCACTGGTATGTGAACATCAATTTTTCTCTACGTGTTATGTATCATTGTATTCATCTTTGTCACACATTTGCAATATTCAGAAAGGCCGGCTGGATTGAAAACCCAAAAGGGTGGTCCAGGAAAACGTTAGGGCAAAAAAGAAGAAAAGTCTATTGGGTTGAGCCATCAAGGACAATTCAGGCAAAAGTTAAGATGGCTTGTGGGATTGAAAACCGGAAAGGGCGGTCTCGGCAAAAATTAAGGCAAAAGCTTGCTAGGTTGAAAACCCGAAAGGGCGGTCTAGGCAAATGTTAAAGCTAAAAATAAAAAGGTTTGCTGGGCTAAGCCGTCAAGGATAGCTCAAGCAAAAATTAGGAAAAAAATAAAAGATAATAAAAATGTTCGATAGGTCCCCCTGCATCGAGTGGCCTATATAAAAGTTAGAACAACACCCCAATCCCCTCACTGTAAAATCATTTGACAGAATACGAGTTCTCAAAGCAACAATATTCAATAGTCTCAATTCAAGAAAATCCCACATGCATAAAAAAGAAATATTAAGAGTACCAATTTAGAAGTTGACAATCAAAATAAGCCACGCAGGGCCCAAAAGTATCAAATGGTCCAAAAAGTAATAACAGCCTAAGCAGCTGGGCGATCCCGTCCCTGGTGACTTATATGTGTCTAATCCTAAATATTCGTAAGTAGTTCATCCATGTCTATAGTCATATGGTCCTCAGCGCCATTAACACTAGTAGCCGGCTGGGCGGGGGCCCTAGTCTTTGAGGACCCTGCAGCAGCCCCGATAACATCACTCCCCCCAACATCCTGATCCACACCTATCTGAGTCATTAGATATGCGAAAAGATCATCCTCAGACTCATCATCAGAAGGAACTGGCATCTGCCTCTCCTTAGTGATCCTCACTAGCTGAGCCCTCAACATCTCAATCTCAGCCCTCACCTGAATAGTCTCGGCCCTAGCCTGATCAGCCTTAGTAGTGGCTACCCATAGCTACTCCTCTAAAAAGTGGGCTCTCTCCTCAGAAGCATCCAGATCCTGGGTAGACCTGCTCTACTCTGTGGCCAGTAAAGTCTGTAATTAAAACCATAAGATTAGTACACATATACAAATGTCATGGCATGTATGCATAGTTTGTTAAAATTTTACTGTAAAAGACACTTATCGAAGCTAGTGCGTCCTAGGCCAACAGCAGATCCCATACTGAAAAATAAACTTGGACTATCCTCTCGGCCTCGGAGATGGTCACCTGAAAAGAAAGGGTCACACAAGAATGAGACATCTTAAGTAGTAATGGACAAAGGGCAAGGTAAAGGATACCTTACATGGGTGGAGCTGGAAAGAGTGAAACCAATAGACTAGACCGACTCCTTGAGATTCTTGACAGCTCGATTCCCAGAAAGGTTAAGGAGCCAAAAGAAAGCATCCAACTCAGCCCAAAGGATGCCCTCCCTCATAGATCTAGAGGTTCGAGACTGCTTCGCTGGCGGATTAGGGGTGGTAGTAGTAGCTGCAGCAGCATACCTCTTCCACATGAAAACGGGAGGCCGTAAGCAATAAAGAATTAGATTCTAGATCATAATTAATTACAAAAAGCAGTAAAGTATTCATAAAGACCCAGTTAAAAGTGAACCTGAGAAGGGGTAGCTGACCTAGCCAAACCTCAGGCACCTTTGACTATAGATGGACCCCCGTGGTCACCCCTTGGTCCTCCTTCATCAACATCATCATCCTCACCATCGCTCTAGTGAAACTCCAGGGGCTCATCCTTATGATGGATCCAGTCACAGGGTGGCAGGAGGGAAGAATTAATAAACTCAGCTAGGAGCTCTCTACGACTAGCACATGAGCCCCCTCGCCCAGCAAATACAACCCCTAATTGATCCTCGGCATGAGATGAGGCCAGAAGATGCTTGTTGGGATGGGGGGAGGAATCGGTCTCTCCATCATAGCACTAGTCTTTCGTTCCCAGAGCTGCTCACCAAAATACCACTCATAAGAAAGTGGTGTCTCCAGGACAAAGCGGCGGTCATCCACACCAGCCCGCATCCACTTGATGGCTCCGTAGGTGGCCAATCTCTCCCATGGGTCTCGAACAACTTGCATAAAATGAATGCACCCTGAGTATCACAACCTAGTAAATACATTTTCTACTAATGGTTTGTTGGGATGTACAATGAAGGTTCAATAGGGAAAAAGCTTACCCGATCTGAGCGCAGCTGGTATAAGAACTCTCAGTATTGTGCCGTAGTCAGGGGCTGATTTTACCAAAGCCCATCCATCTGGATATGATATGCGACATCACGGGCAGCATGGGCAATCCTGGCATGGGGATCAGCTAGTGCTTAAAAGCCCAAATCTGCAAAACAAAGTAAGGATTAGTTACAACACAGTTTAGACAAAGGGTTAAAGCACAAGGGATTAGTTGGAGATTTACCAGCAGTATCAGATGATAGATCTTGAGCTCAGACCGTCACCTTGGATCCCTATATCTAATCTATAGTACAGTTGTTCCAAAATGGCTTAGCACTAATTTTTACGAGGCACAGCTACAAGATCCTCCACAGCAGAGAGCAGACTATAGTTGAGGTTACCTGAGTAGAATAGAAAGAAGACAGTGGTAAGGAATGCCAGTAGGAAAGATCGAGCATACTGGTCCCTTCTATTAGGCGCAATAGGCCTCAGCTGCGCAATCCAATGAGCATGCAAGTCCTCGTACTTGAGCTTATTAGTCCCACCCGGATGAAGCCCAAGTAATCTAGTAATATAGGCCTTCACATCAGGCTGAGAGCGCCACCGATTGGCATATGCATCAAAATGGACCACATCCCCACTCCACTCCAAGCTTGTAGTGGTGCATACATCTAAAGGAGTAATGGTAACCTCTCTAGTAGGCAAGTGGAAAGTGTGGGTCATCTCCGTCCACCTCTTCGTCAAAGCTAAAATGGCACCAGGAGCCAATGTCTTGGGCGCCTAAGGGATGGCCCTAATGATGTGCTAAACTTGAAGGAATCTATACGGGTCAACAGCTCCGTATCCCCTACGGTACGAATCTCCTCGTACCATTTCTTGCAGAAGCTCAAAGCCTCCACGGTCCTATACTGGAACTGTAAAGATAGAATTACAGTTTAACAGGGTTATAATATAATGGATAAATCAGAAATTAGAAAAGGATTATAGAAATCAAAGGAAACAAGGTTCTGTCCCTAAGGACAGGACCCATACGGGTAAGCCCCACCTGTATGGATCCATAAATTGGACTAGTATAAAAAAGGGGACCCGTACGGGTCCTCCCTAACCCATACAGGTCCCCTGCAAGCAGTCCCTATAAGGGTAAACTCCCTAAAAATCCAAAATCGCACAATCTCAACCAAAGTTCATCCGAAACTATCCTAAAAGCATCCTACGCTAAAGTTACATGCATCCGGCTCTATTCAAGGTCTAAAACACCCTAAATTATGCCAAAATCCAAGAGATTGCCAAAAGTTTAAAATTAAAAAATGGAGGATCGAATGAAATTACCTGGAGTTTTGAGGCGTGAGTATCAGGAGAAGGGATCAAAGGGACTTTAGAGATAGGAGTAAGCCCAAAAAATGAGTCTATCTCATGAAAAGCATACCCGATGGAAACAGGGCATTCCCAAAGCCCCAAATCACCAACCGAGGTAAGTCCTTAAGCTTGAGGGAGAAACGGCCAATATGAGGGATCTTTTTATACATCTTCAGTTGCATTTTGGGAGAAATCATTAGAAAATGCAAAGTGGGAAGTTTTGGTGTGAGGCTAGAGATGAGGGGGTTGTTTGCCTTTTAAACCCATCCGTCAAGGACTTGTATGGGTCCCACCCTACCCGTACGGGTCCCTTTTGTAAGACCCTCTACCTGTACAAGTCTGGCTTACTCGTACGGGCCTGTTCTTGCCATCTAGAGGCAAATTTTTACATCAGCATTACAACAAATACCAGGTCCATACTAACACAAGAATTCTTCCCCAGCAGAAGAGGTTTTACCAAAGGATATTACTTCACTCCCCATCAGCGGAATAAACCAAGGGGCATATCCCCATCATCAAGAATCCCAAGTTCACCCCACCCTAGGGTCATTCCCTAGCAAAAGAATCAGGTCCTAGGGGCATCCCCCCACTTCCCAATAGCGAAATCAAATCCAAGGCATCCCCCACCAATCTAGGGGCATTCCCTCACTTCCAAGTAGTAGAAGTAGATCTAGGGGCATCCCCTCACCAATCTAGGGGCATTCCCCCACTTCCCAGTAGCAGATTCGGTAGACCCTAGGGGCACTCACCCTAGGAGCATTCCCCAGCGGCAAAATAAGCATAACACTGATTAGGGCCAAACCCAACATTTCCCACACATAGTTTTTAGTTTATCGCATCCATACTTATTTATTCTTAATTGAAGGGTCAAAAATATTTTTTGTACTCACAAAAGTCAATTAAGAATAAAAAGGTGACTGTTTAGATAATGACTAACGCAGAGTTTGATTGTTGTCTCTTTTCAGGTTATTCAAAATCATTAGTCAAGACAGTCGATCTGCCTTAAGAAAGGGATACACGTATCTTCCCTAGAAAAGTCATCAATCAGGAAAGTCTATCCGCCTTAGGAAAGGGATACAAGGAGAAGTCATCCACCTTAAGAAAAGGATACACCATCATTAGTCAGGAAAGTTGATTCCCCTTAAGAAAGGGATACACCAGTCAGGAAAGTCATCTGCCTTAGGAGACTCGATTTGCCTTAGGAAAGGGATACACTGTTTGTCAGGAAAGTTGATCCACCTTAAGAAATGGATATGCCACCTACCTCAGTAGAGTCATTAGGGATGCATAGTAGTGAAGGAAAGTCATCCGCCTCAGGAAAGGGATACGCATTAGTAAAGGAAAGTCATCCACCTCAAGAAAGGGATACGAATAGGTAGAGGAAAGTCATCTACCTCAAGAATGGGATACGCATTGGCAAGGAAAGTCATCTGCCTTAAGAAAGGGATATGCATTGGCAAGGAAAGTCATCCGCCTTAGGAAAGGGATACGCATCCGCAAGGAAAGTCATTCGCCTCAGGAAAGGGATATGCATCCGTAAAGGAAAATCGTCCACCTCAAGAAAGGCACCCCCGAGAAAGGAGTTCACCTCAAAAAAGGAGCTCACCCATGTCATCACCTCAGGTATGATTTCTAAACCCTCGCTTACATCATGAGATCATACAGATCTGTATCTGCACTGATCTCATGAGGGCCAGTCTGTGAGCACTAGATTTTAGCGATGCTTCTCACAAAACTATGATGAGAGCTATATATGCAATGTCTTTTAGGTGTTTAAGAGTGTTCCTACTACTGCAGAGTTGAGTTTGGCCAAACTTTGGAGACTTAGTCTGCCTTTAGGGACCCGTAGGGGCACATCCTGGTGGTACGGAACCACCAGGGGATCCATACGGGTCATCCCTTCCATACGCTTGGGAAGGGACCCATATGAGTCCCCTAGTACCTATACGGGTGGGGCCTGACCCTTACGGGGTACTTTTATTGCCTGTTTAATTATGAAAAAGAAGATTCAAGAGCTCGGGCTTAAGCCTAGTACTATGAATAACGCCCTGCCAAATTTTGAGAAATAGGTTGCAGTTGTCGAGTCGGGGTTGCCCCACTACCATGTCTTCAATATGATCTTGCAAACTAATCCTATGGTTCACTCAGTAGTGGCTTTACCCGATGAACCGATCCCCACTAACATTGATCCATTTGAGTTGGAAGGAATTCATGACGAGAAAGCTATGTTGGTTCAACCAGAGCCAATTGATATCGATGCTTATGTATTGGAAAGTGATGAGCTCGAAGGACCCGCCTTATTAGTAGAAACTTCTGAAGGGAGAAGTTATATAAAAATGGGGTGCTGTATATTACCCAAAGTGGAAGGATCCCTCCTAACCTTATCCCAAAAAGAAGAAGGGGTAGAGACGTGGATATCCAGGTCATTCCAAATATCGATCAGGGTCCAATCTTTATGCCTGCTACTAAGACTCACATTTCAGTCAGTACTGAAAAGAAAGTCAGCCCTCTCATCCAGTAATTGCAAGTTAACGCTACTAAGTACATCATTTGGCAGCTTCTCATTGACTCTGAAGATCATCACAGGGGTCTAATAGGAAAGTTATTAAGCATGGAGGCTACACCATCTACCACTCTTGTAGAAGTATTTTTAGTTATTGGGGGATTTTCTCCTGATCAAGTTGCACCCATTAAGTTTTATCTGTTGGACCTCCCGGCTGAAGGGAATAAGCATAATAAGGCACTTTTCATTAAGGTGCAAATCTTTTATCATTCTATCCCATATATTATGGTGGATGATGGTTCCGCCCTCAATGTCTGCCTTGCCAAAATCCTTCCTCACTTAGGGCTGGATGAATCCATGTTGGAAAAATCCAATATTGTTATAAGGGTATATGATGATATGAAGAGGAGTGTCATTGGGGTCTTTGAAGCTAAGGTTACAGTTGGAGGAGTGAAATCCAAAGTCTTATTCACTGTTCTCGACATGCCCATTACCTACTCGTTGTTTTTGGCTCGACCTTGGCTCCATGCATTAGGGGCCATCCCTTCCACGGTCCACCAGAAAGTTAAGCTTATACACAATGGCAAGCTAATAACCATCGAAGCTGATGAACCATCTTTTATAACAGCTATGGAAGCCAAAGAAAAAGAATCGAGGGTTGCTGTAGCTCACAAGGATATAAAATTCTCGATCAAAAAGTACATATCACTTAAAATTGAAAAGATTATGATGGAGAAAGGTTATGTGAAAGGTAAGGGGCTCGAAAAGAATCTACAGGGTATGCTGAAACCTATTTTACCTATTCCGTGGCCATTCAAACTTGGTTTAGGGAACCGCCCAGGTGCTAAGAAATCTAAACCCTAGTCCTACCTCTTGAGATAGGGGCTGAGGTCAAGAAAAAGGTATTCACAGGTGATAAAGAGCCTATTGAAGTAAGGGGCACAAGGGTCCCCAGTTTTGAGATATTCAATGATGTATATGATTTTGAGAGAGGCTGCATAATTGAAACCTCAGTTTTTGTGGAAGTATGTGGGAATGCTAAAGAAATGAAATGAAAGATGCAATTGAGTCCATCACCAAGGCACTAGCAGTACTTATGAGGAAGAATTGGAAGGGAAGTGAAAAGGGAAATCCCATTAGCAAGGCTGTTTAGGACTTAGCAAGAGTAGTAGCCGATGCAAATACCAGTTTAGCTATCAGTATTACCAAAACCGATCAACAAGGCCCTCCGCTTGTGGAGGATGATTCAAATGATTTAATTTTTACGTTGCAAATATTTTTGATGCAAACGATGCCGCTTATAAGGCATATCATGAATAAGTTGTAACATCAGTACTCTTTTTTTAGCATGTCATGAATAAATTGATGCATAACCCATTCACATTTCATTTGAGTAGTTCATTCTGATTACACCATGCACTCATACCAATAACATTCTTGAAATATCATCATATTTATTAATGAAGTTGACTTTGAATACATCGCAATGGTATAGATATCCAATGGTTAAAACCTACCAAATAAAAGAGAGATAACAAATTTGCTTAGTAAACATCATAACGATAAGCTCATCTTTCTTCACGATAAGTGGGAAAGGATACAAAGGTACGTGTCACCAAGAAAGATGACCAAGAAGACTCATGAAAGCATTAACAACAGGTTGGCCTTGGTTATGAAAAAAATAGGAAGCACACATCGAGTCACAAAAAATGCCTCGAAATACTTCAAAAGCTCTAAAGGTAAGCTGATCATTAATAAGTCAAGAAGATTCTATCCAAAATAGTGGCTACCTATAGGGATTGGGCTGATGAAATTCCATTTGCAATTTAGGGATATAGAACCACTATAAGAACTCCCACTGATCAGATGCCATTCTCCTTGGTATGTGGAATGGAAGCTGTGCTACCAGTAGAAATAGAAGCAAGATCTCTAAGGGTGGCACTCGAAGCTCAGTTAAAAGAATCAAATTGGGCAAGGCCTAGGTATGAGTAATTGAATGCAATAGATGAAAAGAGGCTCAAGGAACTTGACCATCAATAGAAGTACCGGTAGCGCATGGCTCGAACTTACAACAATAGAGTCAGATACCCAAAGCAACCTCTTAAAGCGGGCAATCTGGTTGTCAAGCAGCTACGCCAGGTTAACACTAACACTAGGGGCAAGTTCAAGCCTAACTGGGAAGGGCTGTTTGTTGTAAAGAAATTCCTTGGTAAGGGAGGAATCAAGCTTATGGATATGGAAGGAAATGAGTTCATGAATCCAGTAATTCAAGATAGGCTCAAGCATTATCATGTCTAGGTCAAAAGAATTAAATCATAAAAAAAGCAGCACAAAGAATAAAGGAATAAAAGAATAAAGCACCCAACGAATAGTCCTTTATTGCTCATGAAAAAATTAGGGTGCATCTCGCTGATCGGTATTCCGCAAATCATTCAGGCAAAAATTAGGGTACTCCAACGCAATAAAGCCTGCTAAGATGAAAACCCAAAAAGTGCAGCTTAGGAGAAAGTTAGGGCATTGAGAGAAAAATGTTAGTTGCCTTCTAGAAAATCTATAAAAGACCAGTAGGCAGTATGGGATGACCATTAGAAATTGTTACCATTGCCTATGTACTCAAATTAATCTCATCAATGAACATGTTATGATTTTGCTAAGAATATTGGTCTTATGAATGCATGCGTTCTTTAGGTGAAATAATCTCTGGTATGTGAACATCAATTTCTCTCTACATGGTATGCATCATTGTTACTCATACCTTTCACATGTAATTCAATAGAAATAAAAAGTTCTAAAGAAATCAAGCATACGTAAATTCAAAAAAAATTCTACTGGATTGAAAACCCGGAAGGGCAATCCAAGCAAAAGTTGAGATAGAAGAAAAAGAAAATCATGCAGGATTGAAAACCTGAAAGGGTAGTCTCAACAAAAATTAAGGCAAACAGTAAAGAAAAAGCTTGCTAGGGTGAAAACCCGAAAGGGCGGTCTAGGCAAAAGTTAAAGGTAAAAAGAAAAAGTCCGCTGGACTGAGCCATTAAGGACAGTTCAAGCAAAAAGTAGGACAAAAAGAAATAAAAATAAGTGTTCAATAGGTCACCTCACAGCAAATGGTGTATACAAAAGTTAGAACATCACTCGATCCCCTCACTATGAAAATGACTGGATAAAATACGGGGTTCACAAAGCAACAATACTCAATACTCTCAGTTCAAAGAAAGCCAGCATGCATAAAAGTCAAAATGTCAAAAGTACCAATTTGAAGTTTACAATCAAAATCAGCCACACAAGGCCCAAAAGTACCAACGGTTCAGAAAGTAACCATAACCTAAGCTACCATAGGATCCTGTCCCTAGTGGCCCTTTTGAGTCTGGTCTTGAGTATTTGCCAGCAGGTAATCCACATCTATGGTCATGTGATCCCCAGCCTTCTCAGTATCCGCAGCTGGCTAAGTAGGGGCCCTAGTCTCTAAAGTCCCTAAAGCAGCCCCAACAGCATCAACACCCTTAAAAGACTGATCTCCGCCCCTTTGAGTCACCCGGTATGCAGAAAGATCATCCTCAAACTCAACATCAGAACGAACTAGCGACTGCCTATCCTTAGTCATCCTAGCAAGCTAGCCCCTCAGAATCTTAATCTTAGCTCTCGCTCGACTGGTCTCAACCCTTCCCTGGTCAGCCTTAGTGATAGTTACCCGCAACTACTCCTCCATGAACCGAGCTCTCTCCTCCGAAGCATCCAAGTCCTGGGCGGACTTGCTGTGCTCCATGGCTAGCAGGGTCTGTAATGGAAATCATAAGATCAGTGCATATATAAATGTTATAGCAAGCATGCATAGTTTGTTAAATTTTGCAAGAAAAAAGAAAGTTATTGAAGCTAAGGCATCCTGGGCAAATAGCAAATCCCGCACAGAAAAGTAACCCTTGGCAATCCTCTCGGCTTCAGAGATGGTAACCTAAAAGGAAAACGTCATATCAGGACATGATATTCTAAATAATCGCAGTAGTAATGGATGAATGCTAAGATAAAGTATTCCAATTACAACAGGGGATTAGCCGGTGCTCAAAGGCCCAAATCTGCAAAACAAAATAAGGATCAGTCATAGCACAATCTAAGTGAAACGTTAAAGCACAAGAGATCAGTTTGGGATTTACTAGTAGTATCAGATGGCAGATCTTAAGCTCAGACTGCTCACCCTAGACCCTGACATCCAGCCTGTAGTATAGTTGTGCTATGATGGCTTGACACTAGTTCTTGCCTGGCACAGTGCAAGGTTCTCCACAGCAAAGAGCAAACCATAGTTGAGGTTACTCGAGTAGACTGGGAAGAAGACGGTGGTAAGAAATGTCAGCAAGAAAGATCGAGCATACTGGTCCCTCCTATCAGTCGCAACAGGACTTGGTTGCCTAACCCAGTAAGTATGCAGGTCCCTATACTTGAGCTTGTTTGTCCTACTCGGATGAAACCTAAGTAGTTTGGCAATATAGGCCTTCACCTCAGGCCAGGAATGCCACTAATCGGCATAAACATCGAAATGGACCACATCCCCTCTCCACTCTAAGCCCGTCATGGCGCACACATCCAAGGGAGTGATAGTACCCTCCCCAATAGGTAAGTGGAAAGTATGGGTCATCTTCGACCATCTCTCCATCAAAGCTAAAAAGGCACTGGGGGCCAACATCTTAGGGGCCTGAGTGATGGCCTTGATAATGTCGCTGAAGCTAAAGGAATCGATGCGAGTCAGCAACTCTGTATCCCCCGTGGCATGAATCTCCTCGTACCATTTCCTGCAGAAGCTCAGGGCCCCCACAATCTCATATTAGAACTATAAAGATAGAATTACAATTTAACAGGGTTAGAACACAGCAGACTAGTTAGAAATCAGAAAAGGATTGTAGAAATCAAAGTAGCAAGCATTTTGTCCATGAGGACAGGACTCGTACGGGTAAGCCCCACCTGTACGGGTCCATAGCCACTCTCGTATGAAAAATAGGACTCGTACGGGTCCCCCCTCACCTATATGGGTCCCTTGCAAGCAGTCCCTCTACACAAATCTCCCTAAAAATCTAAATTCATTCAAGTTTATCCAAAGCTCATCCAAAACTATCCCAGAAGCATCCTAGGCTAAAGTTATATGCATCAGGCTCTATTCCAAGGTCTAAAACACCCTAATTCATGCCAAAATCCGAGAAATATTCAAAGGTTTGAAATGGGAAATAGAGAATCAAGCAAAATTACCTGGAGTTTCAAAGCGTGGGTCTCAGGAGAAGGGATCAGTGGCACTTCAGAGATAAGAGTGAGCCCTAAAAATGAATCTCCTCTGTGAAACGCATACCTGATGGAAATCGAGCATTCTCGAAGTCCTAAATCACCCACCGGGGGTAAGTCCTCAAGTCTAAGGGAAAAACGGCTAGCCTGTGGGATCTTCTTATACATCTTTAGTTGATTTTAGGAGAAAAATTGTCGGAGTTGCAAAAAGGGAAGTTTTGGTATATGGCGGGATATAAGGGGACTGATCAAACTTTTGAACTCCACGTTAGGGACCCGTATAGGTCCCACCCCACCCATACGGGTCCTCTCTTGCCATCCAGGGGTAGATTTTCTTTTGAACAAGTGTTTCATAGAGCACCAGAAATTTATCAAGTCCAAGCTCGGGGCCAACCCCGCTCTTCTTTACCCCTGTATTTTTGTTATATTTCGGGCAACCCCTATGCTCACCTTGATCCTTGATTGAAGGGGCAAAAATATTTTTGTTTCCATAAAAGTCATTCAAGAATCAAACTAAGCCATTTTTAATTAATCACTAATCAGAAAAATTTTCGTGTACAGGTCCATCGCTAGCATAAGAAATTTTCCCTAGCCAACGAATCCTATAAGAAAGGACTTCCCCAGTAGAAGAAGCTTTACCAAAGGATATCCCCTACTCCCCAACAGCGAAACCAACCAGTCAAGGGAGGCATACCCCCTATCTCCTAATAGTAGAATCATTCAAAGGGGATCCCCCCACCAATCCATAGGCATCCCCCCATCCTCCAGCTATAGAATCAGTCAAGGTGCCCACGCATCATCATGGACCCTAGAGGTACCCCATTCAAGGGTCATTCCCCAACAAAGGAATCAAGTCTCAAGGGCATCCCCCCATTTCCTAGTAGTGGAATCATCAGGTCCCAAGGGCATTCCCCCCACCGACCCAGGGGCACCCCCCATCTCCTAGTGGCAAAATAAGCCAATCCAGGGGAATCCCTATGAGCACAGGATTTTATAGTCCTGCTCGCAAGATGATGATGACGTAAGCCCGATTTTATTCCTTATGATAAAAATTCTTTCTTGGAATTTTTATTACCGATATAAAATTCTCTGTGAATTTTATTTTTGAAAGAATTTAGTTCGACGTGTCCGATAACACGTCCGGTGGTAGCTCAGACATTTGATTTCCACCCAAAAAATAATTTAGTACGAAATACCCATTAAAAGTAAAAAATAAACCCCAACAATTCTATTTTTCTATCAAAATCACCTTTTGCCATATTTCCTCTCCCTTTTCCCGATTTCGGGCTCAAAACGTGCAAGCTTTTCAGACCTGTTAGGAAAGCGTGGCTGCCAGCGGCCTCACTGATACCACTAGCTATATCATTCATGCTATCAGCGGCATGGCCTTCAGCTACAGACAGCTGTGTGCCCTTTTGCTCGATATTTGTCGTATAACTAATCCAAGGCAATTTCCAATGAATTTTAGCCTATATAAAAAACATTTTCCAGCCATTTGAAAGGTTTCACTCTCCCCCATCTCAAGATTTTAAGTCAATTTTGAGCATTATAGCTAGCTTTAATAGGATAAAGTTTAGAAAAGGCAAGAAAAGAGGATTTAATTCATCTTTTCTTCTTTTTTTCTCTACTGAACTCTCTGATATGTATTTTTAGTTTAAAAATCACCAAAATTAGGATTTAGAGACTAAATCACCCCTTACTTCCCAAAATCATCATTTTAGCTCCCTGGAGGTGCCATACGGATCACAAAGAGGTGGATTCATGGCCCCAGGTAAAAATTCTAAGTCTCATAGCTCTTTGGCTTCCATTTTACTTATTTGTTGTGTTTGGTTGCTGTTTGTGCTTAGTTTTGGGTTTGTGGTCAATTTCGGCCAAAGACAGCTACTATAAGAAACTGAAGCTACCAGAGGTATTTGAATCCATCGACAATATCAACCATGCCGCCAGAAGCATGGTTGATACGGCTAGTGGCCTCATTTGCCCCTAGTGGCCCCATTTTCTTATAGGGCCCTTTCTTTATGGTATCCAAAAAGTCATGTAGCTTGTCTATGTAACTGATACCGCCAACAGCATCATTGATGCCACCAGCAGTATGGCCTTTTAGACAATAATTTATTTTTTGTTTTTTTTTTTTTTGACCTAGTTTAAACTTCTGATGCTATGATGTACAGTGCAATGATGAGGCCAAAACCTTCTGAAAAGAGACCCCACCCTATACCATGTGGCATTTTCACTAATAATCTAGTTAAAATAACAATCGAGTCTAAAATATGGATATAACATAATTTTCCCGCAAATGCTGTTTAAATCTCATTTTTAGCCATCCAACCGAGCTCCATAAATTATAAATAAAATATGCCATGTTCACGTTAACTCGGGTCTTGTTTTGTTCACTAATTATGCATGTTACGTGATATACCTAGTATAACATACCGTATTTGTGCTAACCGTTTTGTGCAGGTAGATTTAGGTTAGATGAATGTTAGGCCTTCGGGTATTTTATTTATTGTATAGAAAAAATGTATAGGATTTGGAAAGCCATGTAATTATTATGTTATTTTCCCCATTTGTTTTTAGATAACTATAATAATTATTTATTTACCGCTTTGAATGCTTGATAAACACGAAGACAACATATAAACCGAAACATAATAAATAGGGTGGATTAAAACTGATTAAGACAGAATGAAACCTTTTAACTTGGCCCAATGTAAAATAGATAACATCATCCGAACTCAGAATCTCTACTTAAGGTATGGTCTACCACCTGGTAGGAAAATTGTGCCAAAATTTTCCCGGTTAAGCTAAACCGGGTGGCGACTCTATTTTAAGTACGGGATTTTAATCTCGTATCTTTTGGACATGCAAATTGGACTTAAATTCAACATCAACATTAGTTTTATCAATCCATCTTTTTATCACGCTGAAATGAGGATCAATCCCTCAGCTTGCTTTACAGTGCTTGTTATTTGCCCTCGTGCTACTCATCTCACGCAGTCCTTGTGGGAAAAAGGTCGTTCGCTCATAGTGGCGACTCTGCTGGGGATCTGTCTCTTTAAACTTAAACTGAAAAATTTTCAATAAGTTTAAAGGACTTTGATGATGTATTGAAATCATTGGCCAGATTAAAACTTCATTCTTTTATGACGTTTTATCCTTACGCATGTAGATAGTTTGGTAATTTTTAGGTGCCCCATTTTACCCGAGAAGTTCACAAAAGTATCACTCATGCCCTGTTTGGAATTAAGGATGACTAGTGGGTGGATCACTCATTTTAACCAACATGTGAACTCCTGTGATCGCACCTATTTGGGGAGTGGTTGAGTAACGTGGAATCAAGGTAAATGAGAACCTTCTACATCAACAAGCCATACCAAAGCAGCGCTAGAAAAGCCTTAGCACTTTAATCCTTTAGGGCTACCACAACAATGAAAATAATTGGGACGCACTTCTTTCGCCACCACCGGTGAAGAACCCAAACTCCATCCTTTCAAAAGAGGCATTACGCGGGAGTCATAAGGCTGGAAGAGGGACGCTTTTATGTGCTATATGCTACATGCTCATGCATTGCCCAAGCATCGACTTTGAAAGCCAAAAATCAACTTACCCTTATCAATCTCCATTCATAAAAGAGGTTTAGCAACATCCGCAGGACTTCTTTTATACCTCCATTGAGTCATGCCATATCGCTATGCGTGATGACAAGTACAAACATCCCACAGATATTGGAGGGATAAGCCGTCGCATTATTACTAATGTCTACGTGCAGCCATACATACCACTCATTGATTATTAGACGAAGGTCATTCACCCCATCCACAAACATCACACAATCCATGCATGATCTGATCTGCTGACTACCATTTCAGCTAGGAGGAGGCAGAATTATAATCATACACCAATTTAGAAAAGGCCAGATCTCTATCTGATTTTTTGTTCTCTCACCCTGGTTGTCATCATAAAAGTTGAAGGGGTTTCGTATATAGATTCTAGTGGGGAGTTAAATTTAGATCAAGTTCTGTTAGGTCAGGATTTCTTTCAGTCAGCTATGGCTTTTCTGAACAATGACGGAAACCCTCCTACGCCTGAGGAGTAAGTCTTTCCTACTCCCACCTCGGGAGTAGCATCTCACCCCCCTCCTAGTTTTGGTTTTGCCAGTGCTATGGCGTAGTTTCTGAATTCGGAGGCATTCCAAGCTTCTATCCAAAATGCTGTCCAAGCAGTTGTTAAGTAAGCCCTCAAGGATAAGAATTCTGACCGAGTCTCTGAGTCTAATATGCAAGCCCAGAACGGTTTAGTGCAGATATTGGCCGGCCCAATAGGGATAAGACCCATTACACTAGTTTTTCAACCACATTCCTTGACTTAGCCCATGGCAAGCCCATTTTAGTTCAGGCAAACTTCTGCTTTCCTGCCAACTTTGACAAACCCATCGATTATTCCTTTCAATCCGAGACCCTTTGCTCAAAGCTCGGTTCCTCCCTTATTCACTCCTCAATTTTTTAGCTTCTTCTAGTGGGCTAGTCCAACCTCTGCCATCTTTTACTCCTCCTTAGTTTGTGGCAACTCCCAAGGGCACTGCTTATCCCAAGAATCCTTTCAGCAACCAACTGATTGCTCACCCTTTACCATCTCTGCTAGTTAATGACAAGGTCATATAGTCTTCGAGCATGACACGTGAAGTAGCTGCTTTTGTTCGCCAAATGGTGGCCTCTTAGATCAACGACCAGGTCACACATTCTCTTGGCGCAACCTCCGAGGTCACAGCTCTCTCTCAGCCAATCAATGACTAGGTCACGCAGCCTCCAGGGGTGTCACAAGAGATTCAAGCCTACATTAACCACCTCATAGCCGCCAAGGAATCCAAAAGAAATGAAGACTGGATCCCCGATAATTTTACTATACCAAATATAGCACATCATGATGGTTCTAGTGTGGCTGCTTCTCACATTATTTTGTATGAAAGAGTTATGCATGTAAATAAATTAAGTGATAAAGTGCTTGCTGAAATGTTTCCTTCTTCCCTTTGAGGCCTTGCTCTTGAATGGTATCATACTTTGCCGCATCATAATGTCACTGATTGGAAACTTCTTTCTAAGGCTTTGAAAGTGCGTTATGGTTTTAATAATATGATGGAAACAACCCTCAAACTTCTTGAGGGAGTCTGCTAAATGCCCAATGAAACCTTTAAGCAGTATTTTAACCGGTGGATATCGACCCAAGTTCTGATGAAATCCAAGCTAAGCCTCGAGAAGATGATTGTTAAGGTCCTGGAGGGATCTCTTCCCCTAGTCTGAAAAGAGATGGCCACTGATTCATTCCTGTCTTATAAGGCTGTATTTGAAAAACCAAGAAAATTGAACGTAAGGCAGAGCGTGAAAAGGCGAAAAAGGTAGGGAAACCCTGGTTCAGAATGAATAATGATGCTTAGCCGTCATCTCCGGCACCTGCTAAGCCTAAACCCCCAACTGTAGTTCAGGCAGTTTCTTAAGCCCCCACTACACCCCTAGCAATTACTTTAGCTATGCCGACAGTTGTCGCATTCCAGCCTTCTTGTCCTTCATTCGTTTTGGCTAATCCATACAAGTTGCCTCTTTGGATCATTTTTAAATGTTTAAGGGAAGTAGGTTTCATCCAGTCCCTTCAAGAGTACAACAGCCCAAACTCGAGGATAAGAACAATTTTTGTAATTACCATGTTTAGGTGGGACACCAAATAAACAATCACAAGGCTCTACTCTTGGCTATTCAACATTTGGTTAGTGAAGGAAAAATTGCTAAACCCGATAAGACCCCCAAGAACTATGAAAAACCCTTTGCCTAATTTCGGGAATAAAGTGGGAATGATCCAGTCTGGCTTGCTTGAAGCCACAATCATTGAACTAATCACCCAGGGTCCGGGTAGTAGTAATTCTATTCTGGTTATCGGGTCCGGTCTCCCATCCAACTTTATTTTTGATCTAATCATTTAAGCTAACCCGGGAGTCAATTCAGTTCAGGGTATGGATGTTGACCCAAATCCACCTAAGCAAGAAAGCCACAGGATTTAGCCTTTTGTGGCCACGAAATGAAAGTCGAGGAAAAGCCGCTCTTCAGCGTAGATGCCTTTATTTCAAAGGATGACTATTTTGATGAAAATGAGGGAGTAGTCAAGGTAGCCAAGGATGTAAGCATTGAACTGTTCAGGGTTGATTCGCCTATTAATGAGAAGCTGAAGGGATTATTCAAGGTTGATCAGAATGAACCTTTCAATTTGGATGCATATGAGTTGCTAGACCCAGATTCTAACTCTGAGGAACAACAGTATCTATTTAAAACACAAGCCACTCGAAGTGTCTCGATCGATAATGTCCTCAATGTTACCCAGAGTGACCATGTGTATTAACCCGAGGATCATCGTCTCCATCTGGATAAAGACTCGGTCCCTAGGAAGATAGGCACCACTATCAGGCCTCCTTCTCCACCTCCACCTATCCTAACTAGTCTTAAAGTTAATCCTCTCATTACTCAACTCAAAAACACGCATGCTCATTACAATATCTGGCAGTTGGTAATCAATTCTAATGGGCATCGTAGGGAATTGATTAAGCGATTGCTTGACTTGGAAGCTATTGCGACCACTTCTGCTGTTGAGATATGTGCTAGGTTTAGGGAAGGCTCCAAGAAAAGGAGCACAGATTATGTTTGATCACTTCAATCTTCTGCTTGAGGGTAAGAATCATAATAGGGCCTTGTTCATCCCCATTCAGATCCTCGATAAGATTATCCCCTGTGTCATCGTAGATGATGGCTCTGCCCTGAATCTCTGTCCCCTAAAGATTCTTCCTCACTTGGGCCTGTCGGAGCAGCTACTTGAAAAATCTAATACTATTACCCGAGCTTATGATGATTCAAAGCGCAGTGTAATTGGGGCCTTCAAGGCAAAAGTCACTATCAGAGGTGTTATGAGCATGGTGTGGTTCACCATACTCAACATTCTTGTTACCTACTCTCTATTTCTCGGGCAACCTTGACTCCATGCCTTGGGTATAGTTCCCTCTACTCTCTATTAGCAAATCAAGTTCATTTATGAGGACAAACTGGTAACCATTGAGGCTGATCCTGCTTCCGTTGTGGCGGTTATGGAAGCCGAAGCTAAATTGGAGGAAGGTCTTCAGATTGCTGTGGTTAGTAAGACCGAGAAATCTCCTCCCCTTTGGCATAATTATCTCCACTCGGGTATGGGAAAGCTGATGAAGAAATTTAGGTATAAGATTGGCAGAGGCTGCGAAGTGTTCGAGCAGGGAATTATTGAGGCCTTAGAGTCGAAGATGCTGGTCTGCCAAGCGGGGTTAGGGTACAAGCCTAGAAAAGCCTATCACTATGTTCCTTCCTATTATTGCCAGATGGTCACTATTTGTAAGATCCCAGCCAAGAGGCCTTATAATGGAGAGCTAGAACCCCATTGAGCATGATGGAAAAATGTGGCCCGATTTTGAGATCTTCAGGGATCTCTACGACTTTGAAGCCGGCTGGATGGTTCTCTTCACTGAACCCAAACACACTGAGCCTATTGCACCTGTCAACGTCATTTTCGATAAGTCTAAGGGGAAGGATAAAATGTATCCAAAGGATGAGTCTGGGGGAAGCAATGAAGAATCTTTTGATCCAGAGGTCGAAGATGCTATGGCTACCATTAACAGGGCTATGGAATTTCTGATAAAGAAAGGTTGGAGGAGTGAGAGAACCAGGGAAGAGGATGCCATGACAGAGATTGTAAGGAAGCTCACCAGGGCCCTAGCCAAGAAAGCCAACCTGTCCGAAAACCATCCCTCACCGCCGACTAGAAAGTAGCTCTGGACCATGACCTAGACAACATTCTAATGAACACGATAGAGGATGCTCCTCTTATTGCTGCTACCACCACCGAAGCCCCTCCACCTGTGGAGGAGGAGGATATGGATGATGTAATTTTCAATATTTCTGATGTTTCTTATGTGAACAATATTGCCTACAAGGCTTTTTAATGCAATGATTGATTCTGATTTTGCTTACTTGTTTGATGTTTTTCCTGATGGATCCATGCATTCACATAACAATACGCATAATGTTTTTGGGATTAGCGATACATCTTTAAGTGAAATAAACCTAATTACTAATGATAATCCCTAAATGGTAACCATTTCCAACGATTTAACTCCCAAGGAAAAAAGTGAGATAATAAAAGTGATTAAAATCATGTTAACGCTTTTGCCTCATCGTATGAAGATATACCCAGGGTAGATTGTCAGATCACCGAGCATAGAATTCCAACTGATCCTAAGTTTAGGCCTGTCAAGCAAAAGCTCCATCAATTAAGACTAGAATGGGCTAATAAGGTTAATGCAGAGGTTTCGAGGTTGATTGAAGCTTGGTTCATTGAAGATGTGGAATATCCGACTTGATGGTAGGGTCTGAGTTTGTGTTGACTTCCGATACCACAACAAGGCTTCGCCTAACGGTGATTTCCTGCTCCCTTACATCAATGTCCTAATTGACAGTGCCACCAGGGCAGTTATATAATCATTTATGGATGGGTTCTCCGATTATAATCCGATTCTGGTGGATATCATCAATAAGGTCAGAATGGCATTCATTACCGAATGGGCGGTTCATTGCTACAAAGTAATGCCGTTTGGGTTAAAGAATGCTGGGGCCACTTATCAGCGCGCCGTAACTATGCTTTTGCATGACATGATCCAAAAGGAGGTGGAGGTATATATGGAAGACATGATTGTGAAATTTGCCACCCGAGGAGAGCACCCTGCTATTCGCAACAGATTCATGACTCATATTGAAAAGTATAATCTCTACCTGAATTCGAAGAAGTGTGTGTTTGGGGTTACTTCAGGCATGTTACTGGGACATGTGATCGGTCAGAAAGGAATTGATATAGATCCTGATAAGTCCAAAACGATCAGGGATATGCCTCCTCCTAAGATACAGAAAGAGGTCCAATCATTTCTGGGATCCTTACAGTGTGTCAGCTAGTTCATCACCACCTCACTGCTGTATGTGAACCCATCTTTAAGTTATTGAGAAAGTAGCAACCAGTAGTATGGAATGATCAGTGCCAAGTGGCATTTGACAGAATCAAAGCTTATCTTATTGACCCACCCGTTTTGAAACCCCCATCCCCGGGAAACCTTTGATCCCTACCTGGTTATTAAAGAGTCCTTCATATGGGCAATGCTTATCAAGGAACATGATGATAAGTGGGAGCATGCGATCTACTACTTGAGTAAGAAGTTATTAGACTATGAAACTCAGTATTTAATTATGGAGAAGACTTAAACCACCATGGTTTGGCTCACTAAGAAGTTGCGCCATTATTTCCAATCCTACAAAGTCCAAGCTATTGCTAAGATTTACCCCGTGAAGTATCTTTGTCAATCCCCCATGCTAGCAGGTAAACTATCTCAATGATTGCTTCTTCTCGCTGAGTTCGATATTGAGTATGTGACAAAAAAGGTTATTAAGGGGCGGGCAGTTGCTAAAGTCCTGGCTAACCAACCCCTTGACTCTGATTATGTTATGAACCTAGAGTTCCCTAATAAACATCTCACTTCTGTTAAAATCCTATAGTGTGTGTGGACTATGTACTTTGACGGTGTTGTAAAATGATAGGGAGCAGGCCTTGGAGTTATCATTGTCACAC
This sequence comes from Euphorbia pulcherrima, assembly GCA_947683365.1. Classification (NCBI taxonomy): domain Eukaryota; kingdom Viridiplantae; phylum Streptophyta; class Magnoliopsida; order Malpighiales; family Euphorbiaceae; genus Euphorbia; species Euphorbia pulcherrima. Next base: position 19,231,184 of record CANTUS010000002.1, read on the forward strand.
CGGATAACGAAATCATCCCGTTGTCTAAACGCTTGAAATTTGTTATCATCAATAATGGCACTGAGTATGAAGCATGTCTATTTGGTCTAAAAGCCCTCCTCCAGGTTGGGGCCTATATGGTATCTATAATCAGGGATTCAGCTCTGGTAATCTGCCAGGTTGTCAGGGATTGGGAAATCAAAAAAGAATCTCTCCATCCTTATATTGAGGCCGTTCGAAGCTTATTTAAGAAGTTCTCCTCCGATTTGTATCACTATATCCCCCGGGATGAGAATCAAATGGCTGACTCTCTGGCTACCCTGGCCTCCTGATGGGAAGGACCCCAATAGCAGTCTATCTGTCCTCTTATTCTATTGTCAACTAAGACCCCCTACCATGCCCAATCGGTTCAGTAGGTCCTCGCCATCTCAACCGAATCCTGCTGGTATTCAAACATTGCCCTATTTCTCCAAACCGGCCAATATCCTCTGAACTCCTCTGACTCAGACCATACCACTCTCAGGCAGCTCGGTGTCTAGTTTAGGATTATCGATGATGACCTTTTCAAGCGCACTAATGACGGTTTACTTCTTTGTTGCTTAACTAAATCTGAGGCCCAAAAAGTGATTGATCAGGTCCATGCCGGTAATTGTGGCCCTCATATGAACGGTCTTGCTCCCTAAAATAAAATTCAGCCATTAGGGTATTTCTAGCTCACCCTAATAGTAGGTTGCATCGCCCAAGTCAAACAGTGCCACCAATGCTAGATTTATGGAGATATGCAACATCTACCACCCATCGAGCTCCATCATTTATCTACTCCTTGGCTATTCTCAGTGTGGGGGATAGACATAATCGGTGAGATTTGTCCCTCATCAACAAATGGGCACATATTCATCGTGGTGGCAGTGGATTACTTCTCGAAATGGGTAGAGGCCGGATCCAACATGAATGTCACCACCAGAAGATGGCCAAGTTCATAGAAAAGCACATTTTCGTTCGGTATGGACTTCTGCATCATATAGTCTCGAAAAACGGGGTACAGTTTTAAGGAGCAACCACCGATCTGATTGAGAAATACGGGATTGAACACCATAGACCTTCTTTGTATAGACCGCAAGCCAATGGTGTTGTTGAAGCAGCTAATAAGTCAGTAAAGAAGATTCTTTCTAAGGGTATAGCCGGTTACAGGGATTGGGCAGACAAGCTACCTTTTGCTATTTGGGGATATCGCACAAGCATCTGTACCTGATTGATTAAACTCTATTCTCCCTGGTCTACGGAATAGAAGCGCTCTTGCGAATTGAGACCCAAGTATCCTCGCTAAGGGTCGTATTAGAAGCCAAGTTGAAAGAATCTAAATGGACTCAGGCGAGATTTGAATAGCTGAATATGATGGATAAACAGAGATTAAGGGTTGTAGATAATCTCCAGATCTACTAATAACGCATGGCTCGAGCCTATAACATTTGGGTAAGACATCAGAAATTTCCCCTAAAAGTTTGTGATCTAGTCCTTAAGCAGCTGAAACCTTCCACCACTGACGCAAGGGGCAAGTTTAGGCCAAACTAGGAAGGACCATATGTGATAAAGAAGATGCTTAGTAAAGGAGCGGTTAAGCTTATGGATATAGATGGGAATGAGTTTGTGAACCCTATAAACCATGACAGGCTTAAGCGTTATCACATCTAAATCAAAAGAAATAAATAAAAAAAGTAGCACACAAAAAATAGATGAAATAAATCACCCGCCTTTTGGTCTTTTACTGATTGGGCAAAAATTAGGGTAACACCCAACGACTGGTGTTCTGCAAATTAGTCGTGCAAAAATTAGGGGATGAGTCAAACCCACTAGATTGAAAACCCAAAAAGAGCGATCTATGCAAAAATTAAGGTAAGTGAGCAAAGATAGAGTGCCTTCTAGAAAACCGATCTGGGCTAGTTGGCACCGCGAGATAAACCAATGGGAATGTTAACCAAACATCGTGTCCTTTGTTTTACTTCACTTAATGAAAGTATCTCTTTTGTCGAATTATGAATGCTTATGTTTATGTGAATATTCATGTAGTCAAAATAGCTCAAGTAAGCCTAATGCAGAGTTCACGTTATTCTAAATCAAATGCGCAATAAATAGAGATAATTCTAGACTGAAAAGAGCAAGGTCTATGCAAAAGTCAGAACAAGTCTGCTGGATTGAAAACCCAAAAAGGGCAGTCCAGGCAAAAATTAAGACGAGGTTTGATATATTGAAAAACCCCAGGGGAAGTCTATGCAAAAATTAGAGCCAAATAAAAGATATGTAATAAAATAAAGTTCAATAGGTCTGTCATCCTGACTAGCTTATGAAAAAAGATAGAACTAAAAAGAAGCGCGCCTCAAGCCGAACTCCCCGCATCATAATACCTAGAAATCCTCTGCAAAGTGCTAATGGAAAAGGGCTCGTGTCCTTACTCGGCTCACTCTCCCTCAAAACAGGCCCACGATCGCTCTAATCGGGTCTCCATACGTCTAATCTCAGTGAGCCATCCCTTATAGTGTATATCAGTCTCAATGGTCTCCTCATGAGCATTGTCCAGAGTATCAAATATGGCCTCCCTGGCCCATTTCTCCGGGATATGGTTCACCCATCTGGCTTTGTAAACTCCAATCTGGTTATGAGGTAGCTTGATTGGGACTCTCTTTCATTTGCCGTACTAATGGCACAACCGATAAGGGGTACAGAACGAGGACCTCTCTAGACCTATCAGCTGAACACAGGATCCCCAAGACTCCACGACCACATCTTGGATCCTCCACCATGGGCTAACCCACTGAATCTATGAATCTGTATACCCCCTCAGGATAGGCATCCAGCTGTCGAATGTCAATTGATCAAAATCAGCTCACATAAGCCCCTTCTCACTCAGATGAACGAGTAGGTACTTCTTCGGGTTCCCCCGTGGTGCCTCCCTCAGCTTCAGTTTCTCCATCAGCCATACCTATAAGCCAATTTTAGCTAAGGGCAGAAAGAGGCAAATAATTTGAAAAATGGGAAAATGAATACCTACAGCAGTACAAGATGGTCACCGATAAGAGTTGGGTCAGTGGAAGCAGCGTCTGTATTCAGTAGGATCTCTGTTAATCCCACAGATATGGGAGAAGCCCCTGTTGACATGGGATTGATGAGTGAAATTAGCCTGAATGGAGCGATTGGGCCCACTTCACACATAAATTTCAACATGAGTAATAGAGCCACCATGGAAGGCCAAGCAAGGTGAAACATAAGAACCCCTCGACACCACTTTAGCACTACCCTAAGCTGAAATTCGGGTTTATCAGGCCATCGGGACAGAAATGGGTCTACAAAATCCAAATTCCATAACCCGCAGGGCACGCCGTTCGTGCCAAAATAAAAATCTAGGAGTGCCAAGGGCACGCGCTTAGGGCATGGGACTCCTAAAATGGCATGAAACTCTTCAAGCAAGGGTCATAGCTCAAACAAGGAAAATCAGAATACATGGTCCATCCAATCCCAAAAAGTAAATGTCGCACGAAGGAATTTATGACTAATAGGCCACGCCATGACATATCAAAATGCCTATAGCCCAAATTTTTCTAGCTTCTTCCAGTTTGCATTTCCCAGGCTTTGTAGAAAGCCCCGTAGCTACTTGTTATAGTTTGCCATGGTTGAATTGGAGAAAATGGTCGAATTTGGATTTCTAGCAAAGTGATGCCACCGGTGGTATGAGTCAGATCGCCGGCGGAATGGGTTTAGGGGAAGTTTTATCAATATTATTTAGCAAGTCAGAATTTCATGCAAGGGGCAATATCGGGGATGCCGCTGGCGGCATGGCCATATTTTCTGCGAATTTTAGGCCTATTTTAACCAGTTCATACCTGTGAAGAACCTGCAAAAAATATGTAATATGTTTCCAGAATACATCTAAGCATAAAGTTTAAATCTTATTCAAATCTAAAGCCCGAAAGCATAAACCATCCAAAATATCCGAATCCTAGACCTAAAATAAGGCCAAAACCATCCAAAATCCAAAATCAATCATCCAAGCCCAATGTATGAAAGGTGTACAAAACCAAAACCGTTAAAAATAAGCAAAAGCAAAAAGAAATCAGATCAGCAGACAGATCTAGGACCGGTTGCCACCGCCTGGCGGGTGAGATAAAACATCCTCCTCACTAAGAAGATAAGGGCCGACAATGTCTTCTTTGATTTCTGGGATGCTCCAAGAACACTTGGGAACACCTCCATTGCAGCGCCTAGCTATCACCTTCCTTCCCCTTCGCCCCAGCTCACTTGGGGCGCCATGATCCATGTTGTGTTTGCTCCACCTCTCATGTAATATGGCATCCAAGTGGTTATCCAGGTTGCTCACTCGGTGCCGGAGTGCCCTCATCTCTTCCTGATATCTCCGCTGAGTCTCATTGGTGTCCGACAGCGTAAGGGCCATAAAATCCTATAAACCATTACAACATCAATAATCCATATCATCGATTCATGCATTTTATTCCAATGTCATATTTCTATAGGGAATATACCTGAGCAAGCAGAGTCTAGGAAACTAGTGTATCCCTAAGAGAAAAAGCATTTCCCGCCAACCTCTCCACTTTGGCACGAGGAACCTGAAAAATCCAAAAAAGTGATCAAAAGGAATTCACAAAGGGCCTATCACAAGGATTTGTTTGCACAAGGCTTACATAAGTGGTGTTTGGCATGAAGTTCATCGAGTAGCTGCTCGAGGATATCTCCCTGGTCTAAAAGTCGCCCCTCAAATTCATCAGTAAGAATTGGGTCTCCAATGCAGTTGAGAGGTGCCCCTCGATAAAGTTAACACCATTGGGTATGCCATAATATCGTCCTATCATTAGCCTGACCTCTCTTTTTGAAGGGCACCTGAAAAATCCAAAAAGTAAACATAAGCAACTATTTTAACCCAACCATATGGCATAAATATAATCATAAAAAGAAAGGGTGCGATCTCACATCGGAAGAATGATGCCCCTTGTGAGCCATCGGTGCATCCTGACCAACCTCTCCCTGCCCCTCGGGATGGACCTCACCATCGCCGCTCCCCTCCTCATTATAATCCTTGGCGATAATCCCGCATCTCTACTTTTTTAGCTCCTCCTACTTCTTCCTATGGTAGGAAATAGAGTCATTGTCATGAATGCGGGGGCACATGGGAAGCAAGCGAGACATATAGCAATTGTAAGGGCTAGGGACACTCCGTACCACTCAACCGTTCCCCTCCAAATAATCCACCTTATCAGCCTCCCTGGTGATAGTCAAGTAAGGCTTATAGGGGGATCCACAGGTACAGGTATGCCAGTAGATATTAGCTCTCTCCAACCTCAAATGCTCTCTCCCAAGTACCAGGGTAAGTCAAAGGGGCACTCCATGACAAATTGGTGGTTGTCCACCTCCCGCTGGACAGTGAGAACATCAGCTCGATTGGACACCTCCTCAAAAGGGTCCCGCACAACCTGGACAATCAATCAAGCAGCAAATCAATATAAGTAATTCAAAATCGTAAAATATGTTTTATTGACTAATGGTTTGTTAAATATAAGACAGAGCAAAAAGTCAAAGTAGTATACCGAGCTGATCTATAGGCACCGCAACGCCGCCCTATATGCGGTGGAGTACTTGCCGAGCCCCTCGATGCTCTCGCACCATCGAGCCAGGAAATGAGAACCCGGCAGAACTTTGGTACCAAATTGGATAAGAGGGAGAATCTGGTGTTCAAAATCCCACACCTACATAATTAACAACCAATCAGTCCAACGGATCAACATACCAAAAGAACAGGAAAAGAGCTAGCAGTAATAATAAAGTGCTATTCAAAAGTATAAAGTGGCTCAAGCGAAGGACCTTTCCTTCTTTCGAGCTCCCATATCTAGCCTATAGTAAATCTGTGCCAAAATGGCCCTATTGCAATTCTTCTCCTTAACCACTGAAATCAACCCATGGTTGATTTTGCTGCCCGAGACCAGAAAGAGTAGGACAGTCAACAAAAAAATCATGAAGGAGCAGACACAATCATCTCGATCAGTCTCAAGGACCACTCCAACCCTCTTCCAATACTCGCACAACTCCCCATAACACAGCCACCTCGCTTTCGGCTTTAACCCAAACAACTCAGTCGCTCTCTTCACCACTAGCCCCTTAAGGTGGTTCTTCTCCATATACACATCAAAATGAATCACTTTCTTCGTCCATGGTAGCCCAGTCATAGCTATCATATCAAACGGTGTAATGGTAACCTCCCCAATCTAGAACTGAAATGTGTGAGTGGTCTCGGACCACTTCTCGACCAAGGTAGTCAAGGCTGTATGAGAGAGCTTAGGCATCAAAAGGGGCATGGTTTGGGCTAGATCCCTAAATCCCATGTCATCAATCGCGGCCATAAGCACCGAGTCTTTCTTTTCTATATATTGCCACCACTCTCCCATAGTCCCCATGCCTCTGATGCAAGTGTGGTTATGCGGCTGCAAAATCAGAAAAGAATGAATCAGCTAAGCATTTCAGTCTATATGTCATTTTCTTTTTCGAAAGCTGCTGATGCAGCCACTAGGGCAGTGATGCCGTCGGTGACATCAGCCATACCGCTGGTGGTATGGAGGATGTCGCTAGCGACATTGCTGAATCCAGTAGCAACATGCCAGATTTCCCCATCTTTTGGTAGCCTGAAGCCACTGGCGATAACAGTGATGTCGCCTACGGGATCGTTTCTACAGGTATAACACAGAATTTGCCCATAATTACACAAATCACCTAAAATCACAATCAATCGATTTAAAGGCGCAAAAATAGAATAAATTAAGTGAAACTAAGCCTACAACATGCATTCTAACATGTATCAATTATTTTTAACCTATAATATACAAGCTTTCGAGTCTAGAATAAAAATCTTCAAATCAAAATGAAAAGGGTTTGAGTTTTGTAGGATTACCTGAATGTTAGAAATGTGATGCTTCTTATCCGGGATGAGATTGTTAATTAGAGCCGCTATCCCGTACCCAAAAATAATGTCAGACTCCTTGAAGACGCATACCACATGAATCGAGCAGAGTTTTAGATCCTCAATGGAATAATCGGGCAATTCCTCAGACTTAAAACTGCTAGATTTGTGTCCAAAAATGTTCTTCATGGTTGAAAATCGAAAGAAAGTAGAAAGATTTGAGTTTGCTTGAGGGAGAGTAAAGAGAAAAAGAGAGGAGTTTTGGCTTCTGAAAGTGCAGAAATAGGCAAAAGAAGAGCTTTAATCCCATATTAAACACCCACGTGGAATTTGAGGAGTTCAAATAAATCTGAAATTGCCCGTCCATGCCGCCGGCGGCATTAGTTCAAATCGCCAGTGGTATCAACCATGCCGCCGGCGGCCTCAGCTTTCCCCTTTTGAATTTTGAATTCCTTTCATTGGTCAGAGATGGCACGTGGCACCTATATCACCAGCGGTATTGCTCCAGATCATCAATGAGATCATCGAAGCCACCAATGATCTCAAAGCTGCCCCCTATTTTTTCAGTAAATCTGATGGAATCCCTGCTCCAGCCCTGACAACCCAGGACTTCTAAAGCCCTTGTGCTTTTAATTACTATGTTTTTACTATTGATTGAAGGGGCAAAAATATTTTTTGTTTCACAAAATCGATCAAGCAGTAAAAACGTTATCTAAAAATCAGTCTAATCTTGCTTACTTGTCATTTTATTGCAGGAACGACACACCATATCTCAAAATCCTCAAAGCCCAAGTCCACTTAGCAAATCTCAAAGCTCAACTCCAACTAAGGGGCAAATCAATCACAAAGCTCAAGCCCCGACTAAGGGGCAAATCAACCTTAAAGCCCAAGTCCGCTTGGCAAATCACAAAGCTCAAGCCCGACCAAGGGGGCAAATCAATCTCAAAGCCCAAGTTCACTTGGCAAATCATAAAGCTCAAGCCCAACCAAGGGGCAGATCAATCACAAAGCTCAAGCCTGACCAAGAGGCAAATCAATGATAAAGCTCAAGCTCGACCAAGGGGCAAATCAATCACAAAGCTCAAGCCCGACCAAGGGGCAACTCAAATCTTAAAGCCCAAGCCCGATAAAGGGGCAAACCAGCCATCCATCAAGTATAATTCCTAACCCTTGCTCTTTTATGCGATCATACTAACATGTGGCAGTAGTGATCCTCCAAGGGGCAGCCTGTGAGCATGAGATTTTACAGTCCCGCTCATGAGATGATGATGACGTATGCCCGATTTTATTCCTTATGATAAAACTTCTTTCTTGGAATTTTTATTACCGATATAAAATTCTCCACGAATTTTATTTTTGGAAGAATTCAGTTTGACGTGTCCAATAACACATCCGGTGGTATCTCAGACTGATGATTTGCACCCAAAATATAATTTAGTCTAAAATACCTATTAAAAGTCAAAAATAAACCTCAATAATTTAGTTTTTCCGTCAAAATCACCTTTTACTAGATTTCCTCTCCCTTTTCCTGATTTTAGGCTTAAATCATTCAAGCTTTTCAGACCTATCAGGAAAGCGAGGCGGCCTCGCTGATACCACCAGAGGTATCATTCATGCGTGCGGCGGTATGGCCTTTAGCTACAGACAACTGTGTGCCTTTTTGCTCGATATCTGTCGGATAACTGATCCAAGGCAATTTCCAACAGATTTTAGCCTATATAAACAACATTTTCAAGCCATTTGAAAGATTCCACTCCCCCAACTTAAGATTTCAAGTAAATTTTGAGCATCGTAGCTAGCTTGAGTGGGATAAAGTTTAGAGAAGGCAAGAAAAGAGGATTCAATTCATCTTTTCTTGGTTTTTCTCTACTAAACTCTCTGGTATTTAGGTGTATTTTAAGTTTAGAAATCACCAAAATTAGGATTTAGAGACTAAATCACCCCTCACTTCCCAAAATCATCATTTGAGCTCCCCGGAGGTGTCATACGAATCACCAAGAGGTGGATTCACGGTCCTAAGGTAAAAATTCTGAGTCTCATAGCTCTTTGGCTTCCATTTTACTTATTTATTGTGTTAGGTTGTTTTTTATGCTTATTTTTGGGTTTTTGGTCGCTTTTCAGGTAAAAATAGCTGCTGCAAGAAATTGAAGCCACCGAAGGCATTTGAAGCCGTCGGCAGTATCAACCATGCCGCCAGCAGCATCATTGATACCGCCAGTGGCCTTAGTTACCCCTAGTGGCCCCATTTTCTTGCAGGACCCCTTTCTTTATGGTATCTAGAAAGTCATATAGCTTGTCTGTATAACTAATACTGCCAGTGGCATCATTAATGCAGCAGGCGGCCTCAGTCATGCCGCCGACGGTATGGCCTTCTAGATAACAATTTATTTTTCATTTTTTTCCTTTGACCTAGTTTAAATTTCTGAAGCTAGGTTGTATAGTGCAACAATGAGGGTCCAGAACCGTCTAAAAATAGACCCCATCCTATACCATGTGGCATTTTCACCAATAATTTGGTTAAACTAACAATCGAGTCTAAAATATGGATACAACTGAATTTTCCCGCAAACACCATTTAAATCTCATTTTTAGCCATCCAATCGGGATCCATAAATCGTAAATAAAATATGCCATGTTCATGTTAACTCGGGTCTCTTTTTTTCACTAATTATGCATGTTACGTGATATACCCTGTAGAACGTGCAGCATTTGTGCTAACTGTTTTATGCAGGTAGATTTAGGTTAGATGAATATTAGGCCTTTGGGTATTTTATTTATCTTACAGAAAAAATGTATAGGATTTGAAAATCCATATAATTATTATGTTATTTTTTGCATTTGTTTTTGGATAACTGTAATTATTATTTATTTACCGCTTTGAATGCTTGATAAATGCAAAAACAACATATAAACCGAAAACACAATAAATAGGGTGGATTAAAACTGATTAAGAAAGAATGAAAACTTTTAACTTAGCTCAATGTAGAATAGATAACATCATCCAAACTCGAAATCTCTACTTAAGGTATGGTCTACCACCTGGTGGGAAAATCATACCAAAAATTTCCCGGTTGAGCTGAACCGGTTAGCGACTCTATTTTAAGTACGGGATTTTAATCTCATATCTTTTGGACATGCAAATTGGACTTAAATTCAACATCAACATCAGTTTTATCAATCCATCTTTTTATCACGCTAAAATGAGGATCAATCCCTCGGCTCACATCATAGCACTTGTTATTTCCCCTCATGCTACGCATCTAACGTGGTCCTTGTAGGAAATAGGTCGTCTACTCGCAATCCTCTAATTCTCCAACAGTGGAATCAGTCAAGGGGCATACGCCCATCATCAGAAATCCTAGGGTCATCCACCCTATAGGCATTCCTTGGCAGTGGAATTAGCAACAAACGGGCCAAGCCCGACATTTCCCTCACTTAGTTTTCAGTTTATCTTATCCACACATCTTTATTCTTAAATGAAGGGGCAAAAAGATTTTTTTGTTTTCATAAAAGTCAATTAATAATAAAGAGTTGTCTGCTTGGACAATGACTAACTCGGTGTTTGATTGTTGTCTCTTTTTTAGGTTATTTCAATTATCCAGCAGGAAAGTCATCTGCCTTAGGAAAGAGAGACACCATCAGCCAAGAAATTCAATCTACCCTAAGAAAGGGATACATCACCGGTTAGTAAAGTCATCCACCTTAAGAAAGGGATACATCAGTCAAGAGAATCATCAGCCTTAGGAAAGGGATGCAATATCAACAGGAAAGTCATCCACCTTAAGGAGTAAGAGAATCATCCGCTTTAGGAAACAGATGCAATATCAGTCTGGAAAGTCATTCCACCTTAAGAATGGGATACACCACCTTTCCCAGTGAAGTCACTAGGGATGTCTAATAGCAAAGGAAAGTCAACTGCCTTAAGAAAGGGATATGCATATGCAAAGGAAAGTCATTCGCCTCAGGAAAGGGACACGCTTTAGCAAAGGAAAGTCATCCGCCTCAAGAAAGGGATACGCATTAGCAAAGGAAAGTCAACTGCCTCAAGAAAGGGATATGCATCAGCAAAGCAAAGTCATCCACCTCAAGAAAGGGATCCCCTAGGAAAGGAGTTCACCTCAAGAAAGGAACTCGCCTATATCATCACCCTAGGTATAATTTCTAAACCCTCGCTGACATCGTGAGATCATACAAATTCGTATTTGTAGTGATCCCATGAGGGGCAGTCTACGAGCACTAGATTTTAACAATCCTTCTCATGAAACTATTATGAGAGCTATATAATGCAATTTCTTTCAAGTGTTGTCCATCAGAGGTGTTCCTACTACTGCAGAATTGAGTTTGGCCAAAGTCCGGAGACCTAATCTGTTCTTAGGTACCCGTACGGGTTCTTTCTAATGGTACGGATCCACTGATAGACCCGTACAATGATTACCTTCCATAAGTGTGGAGGGGACCCATACGGGTCCTCTTATTTCCTATTCAGCCTCTTTTAGAAGTAGTCTCTTACCATTTTTGGGAAAAGGCAAGTCTTGAATGCGGATTATTGCATTCAGACCTGACTTTTACCCTATGAATAGGGCCTTTCCCTTCATTTCATAACACACATTGATATTAGAGGAAAACTATAGAAAAATTATAGTAAAAGTTCTAGCAATTTCTATAGGTATAGAAAAGGTATAGTGGGGATATAGGAGGTATAAAATAGGGAGAAAACCCATTCATCGAGGTTTTGTCCACACTTTATTCATTCCTTACTTCATTCATTAGGATCTAGGGGAGGTTCTATCCACACAAATACTCACCTAAATAGTCCTATTTCACCATCTACTTTGGCTGGACTCTCTCAACAGTAAAGGGATCACCTCAAAGTGGATTCACACCGCAATGGTAACACTCCTGAGTTTTAAAGAGACTTTCAGTTTTATTATTGTTGTTACTTTTTGCCTCTCCTATTATTTTTGCTCTTTTCATTTCTTGTTCTGGCTCTGGTCTTAACCCATATAAGCCTTGTTGGCACCTTGTATCGTCGAAATATTAGATCGGTGCGCCATACTCATACAGAGGGAAATCCCTTTTTATTTTATTTTTCTACCACCAATCCATTAATTTGTTAATCTATAAACTAAATTAAACAAAGTTTCTACCTAGACTAGATAGGACTCGTACGGGTACACCATACCAGTATCGGTTCCCCCTAGTAGCCGTATGGGTCCCACTCACCCGTACGGGTACCTGCCCCAGGCAGATTCCAGAACTTATTTTAAACTGGTTAAAAATCAATCAAACTCACCATTTGCCACGTGATCATTTTCACAAATAATCCAGTAAATCAACCTACAAAAGTTAAAATGTGTTTTCATAATAAAAGATGTTGAAGACCAGTTATTTCTCTCTGATCCTAGAAGCCTCACGGGAACTATCAATCGTAAAACTGCCACACTAACATAATCAATTTTTCCTAATAAAATGCTGACTTATGATGTGCTGTAAACTGTGCTACTCTTTGCGGATGTAGGGGAATTTGTTTTTATTTTGTTTTATAACTTAGAACAAATGTATGGGTTCTCTTGCAATTTCCCCCTTTTTTCCCCCGGTTGTAATTTTTCCCCCATTTATTGTTTGTGCTTTATTGTAATATGTAAAGGCATGTAACGAGTGTGAAAGAGTGTAGAAATAGGATTTCTGTGATAATTTCCAAATGATGAAAACAAAAACAGTTTAACGCAGTGAATGTAATTTTGAATCAACTAAATGAGAAATAAGTGACCCATCCAATACCCGAATCTCTGATCCAATAGGTATGAGTCTCCCACCTAGAGGTAACCGTACCAAAACTCTTTCCCAAGTAGACAACTTGGGTGGTGACTCTCTCATTTGTATTGAGATTTGGGTCTCGATTCTTTTATTCATTAAAATATGCTTATTGTGGAAACTTTAACTAAAAAATGTTTTGTTACGCCTAAATCCAACTAACCCCCAATGGGCCCTGCCTTTCACACAGGCGCCAAGAGAGACCCATATGTTATCGACACCTCACACCATCTCAAAGATTTACTAACCAATTTCTTTATCTTGTGTAAGAACCCAAGGAGAGGTATCTATAGGAAAAGAAGGCATTCCCTAACCACACTACCACCTAAGGGGCACCATTCAAAGGACATACCCAACAAAGGTATCTACTAAGGGACACTATCCAAGGGGCAACTTCCGAAGAAGAATTCACAACAGCTAGATCAATAAGGGGATCATTTTCCCAGCAAGAAAACTATTCAAGTGGCATTCCCCCAAGCCATCCTAAAGCAATTTCCAGGGGTATCCCCCCCAATAGCTAAGTTTCTCTTTTAAGGGGTAGCCCCCAGCAATACAAGTCATTTAGGAGACTTGCTTCCCTAAGCAGTTAAGCCACTCATAGGCTATTTTCGCTAGTAGTCAGACCACTCCGGGGCGTTGGTCCCTGTAAGGGTCTTTATAATGTCAAAGGGGGGGTCAATGACCCCTTTTTTATGGAATATAAAGACTTTTAAAAATCTTAGTGTAGCGTGTTTGATTATGAAGTGTATGATGGATCTGGATGATGCAGTTATGACAATATAATGCAAAAGATAAAAGTTAGAGATATCAAACACATAAGATTTTTATCCTGGATTGGCCCTGCCTACTCCAGTCCCAAGAGTTTCCTCCCCCTCAGCTTTTCCACTAGTGAATTTCTTTCCAACTAGCAGGAATCAAGCCTTACAAATTATCTCCGGATGGTAACCCCTTCTGGATGTAAGATATACCACTAGAAGCACCAACTCCTAGTTGAGTCCTTTAGTCTTTAGTAGCATATACTACTTAGCCTTCTACCTCGAATCTAAGCTGAGTCCTACAGGGAGATCCCACTCAAAGCACCTACTTTAAGTTGTATCCCAATCTCATAACTCACCCAAGTTGGAGATTCTTACACTCTTGTTTTTCACAAAGGTTTTGGTTTTTGGATTTCCTTAAGTTTATAGTTCACTTCGTAATCCTTAAAACAGATGTGGAGTTTGATTGATTCTTGAAGGGATTATATCAACTTATTGAATGAATATGCTTTGTTACTTGCTTTTGTAAATCAACCAGTGTTTCTTCTCAAATGGTGAAGAGCTCCTTTTATAGGCTTCGATCATAAATGTAGCAGTTGTGGGTTGTTGAACTTGAAATAAATATTCACCCTTGATCAAGTTATAGGTGGTGCTTCCAGAGCCGTTGATCAATACGTTAGACTGTAATTTGACCCATTTGAAGTCTTAAGATTGAGGCTGAAAAGTTCTCGGTGATCGTTTTCATTAGCAATTTGTGATGCACCAACTTTTAGACCAATTGCTTTTTAGTGTGAGCTCCACGCGCCCCCGTATTGGTCTAGGAGAAAAAGGCAGTTAGCTTTTTTTGTCCGGTATTAGTTCTTTTGTCCTTTATCTAAAATATACAAGCTGCCATTTTGTCTTGATCTTGGGGAAAGGATCTTTGACTTCATAGACCAAAAGGTGGAGGGAACGTTATATTTGAAACTTTTCCCTTTGTCTGATATAGGAGTCTTCCGGGTATCTTCAGACTCTATATCTCCGGATCTGCCTTCTTCCAGTGTAGCTTTAATCAGTTCTTTCGGATGCTGATCTTGATAGTTAATAGTTTATTTCCTTTCCAAACCTTAACTGGATAGTTCCTTTTATGCTTAGGTACTTGTCTTGACTTGAGTGCCTTGTTTAGGACTTGGTAATATCTTAATTTTTCGGATGATATAGCTTTAGTTATTTGGATCATCTACAGAAGTCTTATACTTAGGTTTTGTTTACTTTAAACCTGATCCGAATTTTAGTGTTCCGGATCATTGTTTCCAACAATCTCCCCCATTTCATGGAAACAAAAACCTGAGTCAAATAAGCATAAGAAAGAGAGGGTTTTATAATCTAAGTATGATTCTTGATACTTAGTCATTTACAATGCTCTCCCATAATTCTAGCATCCTAACTCCCCCAACATTTTTCAATTTGAGCTTCTAAGTTTGTTTTAGTACAATAGTAGATTGTACTTCAAAAGTAATTTTTGATAGTTAAGAATTCACTTTATATATACTTCTTTTGTTAACAATAGTTAACATCATGAAGTTTGAGAGTATCTCTCCGGATGGTCAACTCTTCTTTACTCTTAGTGCCTTGTCTTCTCCACTTCCTTTCTCCCTATGTTGACTCTGACTCTCCTCCCCCTTTTTGTTTGCATCCTAGGGATCAATGACCATATAGGTTCGATTATCCCTGGCTTGCTGCCATGCACTTGAGTAAATGGAGTAGTCATAATGGCCCTTTGCCCTTTCATCAATGATCCTATTTACTATAGGAGGATTCAGGTAGTAGGGCAGATTATTCTTTTGAGGTGATTATAAGTCTGCTTGATGATTGGATGAAGGTGCAGAACAAGCTCTTGATCTTTGGGGTCAAAGTAAGGAAAAAGTACCTTGAGAAGAGTTGTGACCCCTTTCTGCCCAAAAAATCCAGAGTCCCCAATAGTCTAAATGAGGTTGTGGAAGACAGGAAGTAGCAGACTTTCTGGAACTAATGGCCTAGAGGAAGAGGATCCGGAGATGGAGAGATTATTTAGTCCGGTTTATAGGATAGAGATTTCTTCACTTAAGCCATTCCAGATATTATGAATACTTGTGTTTACAGCGGTGATTTCTTTGCATACTTCATCTTTGGCTCGTTCAACCACTCTATCCTACTCATTTAACTATCCACAAACATCTTAAGCAATGTTTGTGGCATGAATAATAAGCTTCTTGGGCAGGTCTTCTTCAAAAAACTTTGTTAACTTGTCCAAAATTTCTTACTGTTGCTTTGTTAGGCGCATGAGAGAAGCTTTTGCTTCTTTTTCAGATATAAATTTTGACAAGTTGTCAAACTTGGAGTCTAAATAGGCTTTTATTTCCTCTATTTGCTCAGAGGAGAAGGAGGAAGTAACTTTGTCTATGATGGTCCCACAATTGTTGGAAGCGAAGGTATTGGCCTGATCAGCTACTCTGTTTGCTGTGGAAACATTTTCTTTGAGCTCGTTGACGGTTGTATTAATCTGGGAGATAAAGGCTTCAGCTATAGCCCCTAGGGTAGGAAAGGCCATAAGTATTTCTTCAACCCTTTTTTGACTCTCCTTTATCGCACTCAACTCTTTCTTTATTTCTGACCCAGACTACTTCATGAGCTCTTTTTCCACTATTTTCAGAAGTGTGCATATAGTCAGGAGGCTTTGTTTCATAAATCCTTCTTCATGTTGTTCAAGAGAAGCCTCCTTTAGGAGTTTAAGTGCTACAGTTACCTTAGAGTCTTTAGAATTGTGTGTAGGCAGGGTAACTGGAGCAGTGTATGGGGGAAAATTGTCTTCTGGTGATGAGTCATCTCCGAATGATCTGGATGAACTTTCTTCCTCGTCGTCCTCACCAACTATATCTTTATCCTCTCGCTCTCCTTCTACTTCCAACCTTTCCTCTGAATTGGCCTCGTCCTTAAGGTCCACTTCAGAAGTGTGCCCTTCGGATCCTAGACCCAATCCCTCCTCCGGATTATTTTCATCCAAGATAGGCACTAGATCCTTAACTACAGTTTGAGAGTCTGTAGCTAAGTTGTCCCTATATTCAGCATCAGGATTCTTAATGTTAGAATCAAATTGAATTAAGAATAGATTTGCCTCATTGATTTGTTGGGTCTGATTCTGACTATCTTCTCTACCTCTTCCTCCTCAACCCCCTGTTGGCTGGAACTATCCTCAGCCACCCCTCCACTTGCCTTTACAGGACTTTCAACCATTTGCCTAGGACCGTTAGCATTTTCCTCAACATTCTCTTCAGATACCTTTACAGGACTTTCAAGATTTATTATTACTGCCTGCTCATTCAGTAGATTCTCTGGAAGTTGCTCTTGTTTGGATGCAAAAATAAAGGTGTCTGCTTTTGGGATCATGGACAGGGTATCCATATCCTTGGGGTCTACCAGGATTGGTGGTATCTTAGATGAACTTCCAGGTCCTGCAGTTCTTTCTCGGTTGATTTTGATGTTATCCTTGATAACTTGTTGGATAATTTCAAACCGCTCATCCTCTGGTCTAACGATTTCTATGGCCCCTATCACAGTCTTCCCTTTGGACTGTTTGGCTTTCTCTAACGCAGCTTTTTCTCGATACTTCTTGGCTTCTTCATTAAGGACAATCCCAGCCAATCTTCTTCCTTCTATTACTTGTTGTGCCTTAATAGCCACTGTCCCATCAAATGTTAGACCTTTCTGGATAAACTGTTTCTTGGGCGCTGGTCTTTCATCCTTAGTCTCCTCATCATCATCCTCTATTTCTACCAGGCTTCTTTTGGCTTTCTTTCTTCCTGCCTCAATTGCTTTAGCAGCAATTTCATCAACCATATTGCTTCCCTTCTTTGTTGCGGTTTTAATCAATCTCCCCTTGGGCCTACGCTTCTCTGAACTGCCTTTTAGAATCTGAGTGAGGGGTAGAGAGTCCTCATTGACCTCTTTTGTAACCACTTCTGATTGCTTTTAAGCCTTGGCTTTGGTGGTTCTGGGTTTCTTAAGAGTAGGGGCTAGTGCTTCCGGATCCACAGCTTTACGGGCCTTTATTTTCTTCTCATCCTTCTTTTGCTTGGCCTTTTCCTCATCCAATTTCTCATCATATCATAGATTCTTGAAGTTCTTTTTGAGGATGGGTTTTTCGGATAAACCATCAAATCTAGTAAGATCAACTCCAGCAGCTTGGAGGATCAGGGTGATAAGAGCACCATGAGAGTTTACGTGGCTCTTTAGGTAATTGATGATAACCATCAGCCAATTAACTTCTACTCACCCAATCCATTGCTGTAGGATACAGTGTTGGAAGAAGGGCACTATAGTTAGGGATCCCTTCCGGACTAGTATTCATTTCGCTATGACATGTTGCAAGTACCTTAGGGTTTTTAGGAAATAGGTGGAGAATCTCCAAAGTAGTTCTCATAAGGCCAAAGTTTTGGGGTATAGTCAACATCCGTTTCATCTCTGTCTTTCCTCATCAAGATTCTAGAGTTCTTTATGTTGAAGCGCATTTCAAAAAATTTTGGGGTGATGGTGATGTCGTTCCCTTAGACTTTTATTAGTAGGGCATCATGGTGATTATGCGCACAAAGATTCTCGTAGAATTCTCGGATGAGATCAGGGAAGGTAGGGCAGTTTATTTTTAAGAAATCACCTAGATTTTGATCCTCAATCAGGGTTGAGTAGGGGGTAGTCTTGAAGAGGTATTCATCACCCAGATAATCAGTGGGAATCATTGATTCATTAGCTTTTAGGTTTAATGGAGTGAAATCAGAATCTTTCAAATCAGACTCTTGAAAGATATTTTTGCTCGAAAGGATTTTAGGTGTTTGTGAGGTGTTGATTTCTACCATTTGGAAGGATTGGAAGAAATTAGGGTTCTGAGTTTTCAAATTTGCAGAGTAACAATAAGAGTATATTGTACACGTGTAGATGAGGATGAACTTTGGGGGGTTTTATAGAGTTTTCAAAGTGAGGGTATTTTGGTAATCCGGATGGCAGTTTTTTGACTGGATTGATGACATGGCAGTCAGAATATTTAGGGAGAGGTAAATTCAGATTAACCAGAGAATTGGAACAGTTTATTTTTGAAATAGCTAATGTGTTTACCGTGCGTGTAACAACCAATGGACTTTTGAAATTCAAAAAGTAACTGTTACCTTTATGCGCTTTTACTACCATATATCACTCTTGTCTATTGATGTGGCATTTTTTTGGAATAAATTTCCCTCCAATGCTTTTCCTCTTCTGGATTTAGTTTAGAGTCCAGATTGATTTTTAAGGTTGTCTTTCGAATTGTCCCTAGATTGGATTCGACATCCCAATAGATTCCCTTAACTTTCCAAATTGATCTTTAGTTATTGGCTTAGTGAAGATATCTGCTCTTTGTTCATTGGTTGGAACATATACCAATGCAACATCCTTCTTCATCACATGATCCCAGATGAAATGATGCCTTATATTGACATGCTTTATCCTACTATGGAGCACCAGATTATTTAACACATCAATAGCACTTTTGTTGTCACACATAACATCCACACATTCGAATTGCACTCTATAATCTTTAAGTTGTTGTTTAATCTATAGGAGTTTAGCAACATAACTTTCAGCTGTCATATACTCTATTTCTGTAGTGGATAAAGCAACTGAAGTTTGCTTCTTGCTATACCGTGATACTAAGCAATCTTCAAGAAAATGGCAGCCTCTGGATGTACTCTTTCTCTCAAGAGTATCTCTACTATAATCTGCATCAGTCAACTCTTGGAGTGTGAAATCTCCATTACTAGGATACCATAACCCAACTTCAGTGGTTCCTAGGAGGTATCTAAGGATCCTTTTGACTGCCTTGAGATGAGAATCCTTAAGATTCGAATTGCACTCCATAATCTTTAAGTTGTTGTTTAATCTATAGGAGTTTAGCAACATAACTTTCAGCTGTCATATACTCTATTTCTGTAGTGGATAAAGCAACTGAAGTTTACTTCTTGCTATACCGTGATACTAAGCAATCTTCAAGAAAATGGCAGCCTCTGGATGTACTCTTTCTCTCAAGAGTATCTCTACTATAATCTGCATCAGTCAACTCTTGGAGTGTGAAATCTCCATTACTAGGATACCATAACCCAACTTCAGTGGTTCCTAGGAGGTATCTAAGAATCCTTAAGATTGGCTTGATACCTTGCACAATAGCATACTGCATAGTGTATGTCAGGTCTGCTAGCTTTCAAGTATAGGAGAGAGCCAATCATCCCTTTATAGAGTTTTAATCAACATCTTCTCCTTCACAATCCTTGGATAGGATTGTATCTGATCCCATTGGAGTGGGCATAGGCTTGGTCTTGTCCATTTCAAAATTCTTCAAGATCTCCTTAGTGCACTTTGATTGGTTAATGAAAATCCTATCTGGAGTTTGCTTGATCTGTAGACCAAGGAAGAAATTGAGCTCTCCTATCATGGACATCTCAAATTCCTTCTACATTTGAGAGCTAAATTCTTTACACATCTTTTCATCAGTAGCTCCAAATATGATATCATCCATAAAAATTTGAACTAGTATGATATCATTTTTCTTCTTTTTGATGAATAAGGTAGTGTCTACTCTGCCTTTGATATAACCCTTAGATATGAGGAATGAGGTCAACCACTCATACCAAGCTCTGGTTGCTTGCGTCAATCTATAGAGAGCCTTCTTCAGCCTGTAGACAAGATCCAAATGCTTTGGATCTTCAAATCCAGGTGGTTGCTTAATATAGACTTCTTCTTGAATAACACCATTTAGAAATGCACTTTTGACATCCATTTGGTATAGTGTGAACACCATGAATGATGCAAAAGCATATAGGATCCAGATTGCTTCCAGCCTTACTACAGGTGCAAAAGTTTCTTCGAAATCAATTCCATCTTGCTGGTTATAGCCTTGGGCGACTAGTCTTGTCTTATTTCTCATCACTACTCTGGATTCATCAAGCTTGTTTTGGAACACCCATTTAGTGCCAATGATTGATTTTCCTTTAGGAGAGGGCTCAAGATCCCATACATCATTCCCGGTGAATTGATCTAGCACTTGCTACATCGCCATGTCCAACTTTCATTGCGTTCAACATCTTGAAATTTCTTTGGCTCTATAAGAGAGACATAGGCAGCATGGCTCATCATCCAGTTGAGCTGACCACTAGTTCTAACTAGATTCTGAACATCATCTAGAATATTTTGGATAGAATGATCTCTGTGGGTCCGGATCTCTCTTTGTAGGCCTTCATGTTAATCTGGGACTTGCTCCATTTCAGCTTCAACTATTCCTTCTTAGCCTTCATTAAAGTTAATCTCCTATAGGTTGAGATTAACTTGTTGTACCTCTGGATCAAAGGATATTCCTTCATCTTCTTCTTTGTACTTCTTGATTTAAAATGAATCAGGAATTCCTACTTCCTCCTTTTTTCAAGATTTTTCAGCTTCCGGAACTTGATCTTCCGGAGTGTAGCTTTTCTGTCCTACAGTGTTAGTCTCATCTAAATCTACATCTATTGACTCTACCATACTTTGGGTTCATTTATTCAAGACTCTGTAAGCCTTACTATATGTTGAGTAGCTAAGGAAAATTGTTTCATCAGATTTAGCATCAAAATTTCCTAGTTGCGCTCTATCATTAAGGATGTAGCATTTACATCCGAATGCTTTGAAATACCCAATTTTGGGTTTTCTTCCCTTCCAAATTTTATATGGGGTCTTTTTGATGGTCTTTCTAATGAGAGCTCTATTCAATATATAGCATGTTGTATTTACGGCCTCACCCTAAAAATATTTTGGCAAACCATCTTCACTCAGCATTGTTCTAGCCATCTCAACTATGGTCCTATTCTTTCTCTCAACAACTCCATTCTGTTGAGGAGTGTGAGGGGCAGAGTAGTTGTGTTAAATGCCCTTGGAGTCACAAAAGTTAGTAAAATGCTTATTTTTTAATTCTCCACCATTTTCTCTCCAGATGCGTGCAATGCTTATGCCCTATTCTACTTCTATCCGAATGAATGTTTTGGAGAATTAGTCAAAAGCTTCATCCTTGCTTGTTAGCAGGAGAACCCAAGTATATCAAGAATAGTCATCCACAATGACCATGGTGTATTCTCTTCTACCTAAACTCAATGGCTTAATTGGACAGAAGAGATCAATATGTAAGAGCTCAAGTACTCTTTTGGAAGGAATGTGTGAGATGGAATGGAAACTTCTCTTATATTGTTTACCTAGTTGGCATGCATTGCACAGATGATCCTTATCAAAAGCAACCTTAGGTAAACCCACTACTAATTCCTTTTTGGCTAGTTTGGACAGGAGGTTCATGCTGACATGTCCTAACTTCCGGTGCCATAGCCATGATTCTTCTTCTTTAGACACCAAGCAGATATTCTTTTTTATCATTTTTAATGTTTATAGAATAGACATTAGTTGCTCTAGGTGCATAGAGAATGAGTTGATTGGACTTACAATCATAGATTGAGCAGCATCCAGAATCAAATGTGACTTTTCTTCCTTTGTCACAGAGTTGGGCCACACTTAGCAAGTTGAATTTTAGTCCATCAACTAATGAGACATCTTCTAACTTTGATTCAGATCCAATGGTTCCATGGCCAATGATTTGTCCCTTTTGATTGTCTCCAAAGCTTACTTTGCCTCCCTTCTTCTGGGTTAATATGATGAGGCCTTCTTATCACCTATCATGTGCCTTGAGCATCCACTATCAATATACCAAGTGTGTTGATCTACTGTAGATCTGAGGCATACCTATAAAATAGATCAAGTGGGTTTGGGTACCATTCAGATTTGGGTCCTCTCGGGTTAATAACCATCTCAGGCCAAGGGTAAACATCATAATAACCATTCTTTAATCTACATGATTTAGTAATATGGTTATTTTTTCCACAAAACTTGCACCCCGAAATGGGCGTGTTTTGCTTTTGCTTCTTACTGATCTTCTCCAGATCCTTCCTCCCATAGTTTCCTTTATATCCAGCTTCTTGTACACTGGTGGATGGTCCAGTATAAATCCGGAAGTTGGTTGGAGGTGCAACTTCAGCTGTACAATTTCTTCTTTGTTTGATAGGCTATTAGTTGTAGGCTATCTTAGCCTTTCCCTTTTGAGCAGCAGTATATCTTTGAGCTTGTGGCTGCCTGTTGACTTCCTTCGTTCTTTGATTAGGGGTCTTTTAGAATCTATTCTAAGTAGAAGGATGATTATCCCTTCTTGCAGCTTTTGTCTCTGACCTCTTCCTGGATACTTCTTTTGATAGATTGATTTCTCTTTCCAGTCCCATTACATTTGCATTTAGGATCTAGACTTGATTCCTTAGGAAGTTTTCCTCTACAACATCAATATGCTTAGTTGCTCTAACCAGATTGATGCCTTGTGTCATTACTTTAGCATCTTCTTCCAACTCTAGTACTGCTCTTTTAAGAGACTTAATTGCTTTTGCATTTTTCTTTACACCCTTGATAATAATAGAAAGATCTTTTGCAAGGCCAAGGTTAGAAGCAGAATTAGAGCAAGAATTTACCTCAGTGTTTGCTGTATCTGATTCTGATTCTTCGATTTACACTATTTCTTACTTAGAAGTGTTCCTTTCGGATAGCTCTACTTCCAAATCAATTAGAGCCATGAATGGATAATTTGCAGTCTCTTCTTCTTCTATTAAAGATGAGCTGCTACTTTCTTCACTATAGCTCCAAGTGGCCACCATTGCCTTCTTTTTGAATTTCTTGGTTCTTTTGAGCTTGGGGCACTTTGTTCTGAATTGGCCTTTCTCACCACATTCAAAGCATGCAAATTCTTTCTCTGGATCCTTCTTTTCTTCCGGATTCCTTCTGGGCTTGTCTCTTTTAGAAGTCCTTTCTCTTGGTTTTCGGGATTCATACCTTTTTTACTTCCTTCTATCTTTCTTTTATATGAATTGATTCAGCCTTCTGGTTAGTAGAGCAAGTTGATCTTTGGTGCTCATTGATTCATTGATTTGCTCTTCCTCTTCGGATGACGCTGATTCGGTGGATTCTGCTTTAAGTGTAATGGCCTTCTTTTTCTCCTCAGGCTTCTTTTCTTGTTGGCTATATCTCTCGAAGGATAATTCTTGGGTTAGAATATTACTAATGAGTTTATTTGTAAAAGTTTAAGTCATGAGCTTCCTCAATGGCAGTCTTTTTACTGTCCCATTCCTTGGTGAGACTCCGGAGTACTTTCTTGACCATTTCTACTTCTAGAATCTCCTTTCTCAGCTTGTCCATCTTATTCACTAAATTGGTGTATCTAGTGTTCATGCTGCTAATTGATTCTTTAGGCTCCATCTTGAAGGATTTAAACTTTTGTTGGAGTAGATCAAGCTTAGCTTCTCTTACTTTGGTGGTTCCTTCATAGGTTACTTCCAACTTCTCCCATATCTCTTTTGAAGTCTCACATCTGGATATCCTGTTGAATTCAGCTGCATTAAGAGCACAATGAAGCATGTTAATAGCATTTGCATTTTCACACAACTTTTTAAAGACATTCTCATCCCACATGCTTGATGGCTTTCGGGTAGTCACACCCTCTACTTTATAAGTAGGCTCATATGGACCATCTTTAATAACTAACCAAGCTTGAATACTTTATAACTGGATGAAGTTCTTCGTATGATTTTTCTCGAATGTATAGTGTTCACCGGTGAAGAGTGGAGGATGGGTAATAGACATAACCTCGGGAAGGAGTTGTGAGTTTTGGAAACTCGTTTTGATGTATGAATCAAAATATATACCTCAAGATTGTTAGATCTCTAGTTTGAGCATGTGCACTGATACCTCTGGTTGGTCCCTGTAAGGGTCTTTATAAGGTTAGAAGAGGGTGAATGACCCTTTTTTGCAGAATATAAAGACTTTAAAAAATCTTAGTATGGCGTTTTTGATTATAAACTGGATGATGGATCCGGATGATGTAGTTATGACAATATAATGCAGAAGATAAAAGTTAGAGAAATAAAAAATAGAAGATTTTTATCCTAGTTCAGCCCCGCCTACTCCAGTCCCCAGAGTTTCCTTCCTCTGAGCTTTTCCACTAGTGAATTCCTTTCCAACTAGCAAGAATCAAGCCTTATAAATTGTCTCCGGATGGTAACCCCTTCCTGATGTAGGATATACCACTAGAAGCACCAACTCCTAGTTGAGTCCTTTAGTCTTTAGTAGGATATACCACTTAGCCTTCTACCTCGAATCTAAGCTGAGTCCTACAGGGAGATCCCACTCAAAGCACCTACTTTAAGTTGTATCCCAATCTCACAACTTACCCAAGTTAGAGATTCTTACACTCTTGTTTTTCACAAAGTTTTTGGTTTTTAGATTTCCTTAAGTTTATAGTTCACTTAGGAATCCTTACAACAAATGTGGAGTTTGATTGATTCTTGGAGGGATTATATCTACTAATTGAATGAATATGCTTTGTACTTGCTTTTATAAATCAACCAGTGTTCCTTCTGAAATGGTGAAGAGCTTCTTTTATAGGTTCCGATCATAAATGTAGCCATTGTGGGTCATCGAACTTGAAATAAATCTTCACCCTTGATCAGGTTATAAGTGGCTCTTTCGGAGCTCTTGATCAATCCGTTAGACTATAATTTGACTCTTTTGAAGTCCTGGGATTGAGGCAAAAAAGTTGTTAGTGATTGTTTTCATTGGCATTTTGTGATGCACTAACTTTTATAAGTTTTCATTGGCATTTTGTGGTGCACTAACTTTTATACCAATTGCTTTGTGGTGTGAGCTCTACACGCCTCCTTATTGGTCTAGGAGAAAAAGGTAGTTAGCTTTTACTATCTGGTGTCAGTCCTTTTGTCCTTTCTCTAAAATATGCAAGCTGTCATTTTGTCTTTGTCTTGGGGAAAGGATCTTTGACTTCATAGACCAAAAGGTGGAGGGAAAGTTATATTTGAAACTTTTCCCTTTGTCTCATATAGGATTCTTCCGAGTATCTTCAGACTCTATATCTCCGGATCTGCCTTCTTCTATATAGCTTCAATTAGTTCTTCCGGATGCTGATCTTGATGGTTAATAGTTTATTTCCTTTCCAAACTTTAACTGGATAGTTCCTTTTATGCTTAGGTACTTGTCTTGACTTGAGTGCCTTGTTTAGGACTTGGTAATATCTTAATTTTCTGGATGATATAGCTTTAGTTCTTTAGATCATCCGGATAAGTCTTATACTTAGGTTTTGTTTACTTCAAACCTGATCCAGATTTTAGTGTTCTAGATCATTGTTTCCAATAAGGGGGCATACCAAAATCTGATTGGGATGAACCCAACATCTCTTCATTCAGTCTTTATAGTTAACCAAGGGCAAAACTCTGATACATCTTGATACTTGATTGAAGGGGCAGAAGTTTTTGTTCATCACAAAGTCAATCAAGGATTAAGATGTACCATTTCAGGTTATGTTCTAATAAAGCTTATTTTTCCCCGGCAGTTCAGACGAGATGAAACACGAGTGCCAATCAAAGGGGCACTTTTCTCCAGTAGAGCATCTAATCAGAATAGTTTGTTCCCCAGCAAACAATACATTCAAGGGGTATCCCCCCTATACCCACAAGGAGTCAATCTCTATCCCCGACAGCCAAACGGTTAGAGAGACCATCCCCCCAGTCAGAAGAATGCCTAAGGGGCATCGACCCTAAAACCTTCCAAGAGCAAGTTTCTAGGGGCACCCCCCAACTAGTCAAGCTTTCTCAAGATGGTTTCCTAGGATACTCCCCAGCAGTTAGGATGTCCCAGGAACAACTTTCTCAAAACAACTGAAATTTTCCTTAGTAGTTTCTCCCCTATAGTCCCAATGGACTAGCCACTCAGAGGCTTTTCTTCCCCAGTAGTCAGACCCCTCAGGGGCATACCAATTCAATTGGGCCAAACCCAATATATCTAAATTCAGTTTACATTTCAACAGGGACCAATCCCGATCCACACATCTTCATTCTTGATTGAAGGGGAAAAAACTTTGTTCACCATAAAGTCAATCAAGAATCAAGACATGTCATCTCAGGCAGTAACTAACTTAACGTTTTTATTGTCTTTTAATAGGTTATTCAAAATCCCCAGCAGGAAAGTCATCCACCTTAGGAAAGGGACACTCCATCATTTAAGAAAGTCATCTGCCTTAGGAAAGGGATATATTAGCAGCAAGAGAGTCATCTGCCTTAGGAAAAGGATACACCAGCAGCAGGAAAGTCATCTGCTTTAGGAAAGGGATATACCAGCATCAGTCAAAGGAAAGTCATCCGCCTCAGGAAAGGGATACACCATCTGAACGAATGCCTATCCACGTTAAGAAAGGGATATGAGGAGAAGTCATCCTCCTTTGGAAAGGAATACACAACCATCATCCAACAGGAAATTCGATTTGCCTCAAGAAAGGGATACAAAGAACAATCATCCACCACAAGAAAAGGATACACCACCTAGGAGAGTCATTTGCCTCGAGAAAAGGATACACACATTAAAGGAAGGATGTTTGCCTTAAAAAAGGAACATGGAGGATAGCTATCCGCCTCAAGAAATGGAAACCAAGGAAAGAAGTTCGCCTCAAGAAAGGAACTCACCCATATCATCACCTCAGGTATGATTTCTAAACCCTTGATCATATCGTGAGATCATACAGATCTGTATTTGCAGTGATCCTATAAGGCGCAATATGTAAGGACTGGATTTTAACGGTCCTTCTCACAAAATAATGATGAGAGCCATATGATGCATTTATCTACAAATATTATCTACTTGGAGTGGTTTCAGTGTTGCTTGGTCAAGCTTTGTCAAAACTAAACCTCAGAAAACTAGTACCTAGGTCCCTAAAAGGCCATTTAAGTCAATTATGGATAGTTTTAGTCAAAATTTGTCAAAATTGGTCAATTTTGGTCAAAATAGTCCCTACGGGTCAACCCGACCCCATATGGATCTAATTAGACCCATACCGATATGACCGACCTGTAAGGGTATAACCGGATCCATGTCGATCAGATTTGGTCAATTTTGGTCATTTTAGGATCAAAACGGGTCCATATCTCCTATACGGGTCCTCCTGACGCCCAAACAGTCTATTTTAATGCACAAAATCAGCCAATGCATAAAATAAGTCATAAATGACCATTAAATGAGAGTAGCTATTTTCTACTATAAAAAGAGCCCTTTGCCTCACTTTTTCTAGAGAAGAAACATATTAGAATAAAATACCACTATAGGAAAATAGTTCTAAAAACTTTTTTGAGGATATAGGCAAGGTATAGTTGGGGTATATAAGGGATAAAATGGGGAGAAAATCATTCCTCTTTGGTTTTGTCAACATTTGATTTCATTCTAACTTCATTACTAGGATTGGGGGGAAGTTTTGTCCACACAAACACTCACCTAAACAGTCCTAAATCTATCATTTCTACATCTACTTTGACACAGCTTCTTTTCAGCATTGGGATCACTCCAAAGTGGATTCACTGCTTAGAGGTACGCTCCTGAGTTTCAAAGAGACTCACTATCTATTTGTTTCATTATTATTTTCATTACTTTGGTTTGATTTAAACTTTGATAAATTTTGGGTCTGGTCCTGACCCATATGGGCCTTGTTGGCACCTATATACCCCTATAGAGGCTTTACGGGTGCGCCATACCCATATGGAAGGAAATCCCATTTTATCTTGCTTCTTTTTTATAGATCTATTTTAATTGGCTAAATAGAGGTTCTGTTTGGGTCCAAACAAGACCCGTATGGGTCCCCCATACCCCTACGGGTCCTCCTCAGCAGCCGTACGGGTGTTGACACCCTAGAAAGAACCATATTTTCATGTAAATCTGTAAAACAAATCTAACATCACCATTTGCCATGCGATCAATTTCACAAAATTGGTTCCATCACCCTTAAATGAACAAACCCCAATGGACCCCACCGTAAGGCGCCAAGGAAAACCACATATTTTCGACCACGATAATTCATAACGGGATTCTTTAAGTCATCTTGGTCTCTTATTGGTAAAGATGTTATTGCGGCAATTCAGGAATGTTTTCGCATTGGTAAGCTACCTAAAGAATTTTCGGCAGTGTTACTTTTGCTAATCCCTAAGGTAGAAAACCCGTCTTGTGCTAGTGATTACCGGCCTATAGCATGTTGTAGTACATTTTATAAGTGTATCTCGAAACTTATATGCAGTAGGTTGAAGCTAGTGCTCCCCATCCATGTTAATGAAAATCAAGGCGCATTTGCTAAGGGTAGGCTTCTTGCCCATAATGTCCTAATTCTTCAAGACTTACTTAGATTATACGAAAGGTCTAATGTTTCTCCTCAATGCTTGCTCAAGGTTGATTTGAGTAAAGCTTATGATATTGCCTCGTGGGACTTTGTTGAGGACTTACTCAATGCTCTTAAGTTCCTATCTAAATTCATTTGTTGGATTATTTCATGCCTTCGTAGCGCCATTTATGTTTTATTTTTAAATGGACGAATTCAGGGTGAGTTCTTGAGGTGTAAAGGTTTACGTCAGGGTGACCCGATGTCCCCCCTATTATTCGTGCTTATAATGGATTATTTGACTAGAATTTTGCATTAGTATGTTAAGCATTCTGATTTAAAGTATCACCCAAGTTATAGGGTAGTTGGGTTGATTGCTCTATGTTTTACCGATGATTTGATTCTTTTGAGTAAGGCAAATACTAAGGCGTTCAGCTCCTTTCTTGAAGGTTTTAATGTGTTTTCAAAAGCCACTGGTCTAACCCTCAATAAGCAGTAACTGTGCTAATCTTTGTGGATGCAGGTGAATTTATTTATTTTATTTTATAACTTAGAACAAATGTATATGTTCCCTTGCAATTCCCCCATTTTCCCCCGGTTGTAATTTTATCCCCATTTATTGTTTGTATTTTATTATTAACTATTGAACGCATGAATCGTGTGTGAAAGAGTGTAGAAAAATAGGATTTTTGTGATAATTCCCCAAATGATGAAAAGAAAGTAGTTTTACGCGGAGAATGTAATTTTGAATTAACTAAATGAGAAATAAGTGACTCATCTGATACCCGAATCTCTGATCCAAAAGGTATGAGTCTCTTGCCTAATAGGAACCATACCAAAACTCTTTCCCAAGTAGATAACTTGTTTGGCAACTCTATCATTTGTATCGAGATTAGGTCTCGATTCATTTATTCATTAAAATTTGTTAACTGTGCAAACTTGAACTAAATTGGTTCCATCATGCTTAAATGAACAAACCCCAATGGACCCCGCCGCAAGGGACGAAGGAAAATCCACATATTTTCGACCACAACAATTCACAACGGGATTCTTTAAGTCTTCTTGGTCTCTTATTGGCAAAGATGTTATTGCGGCAATTGAGGAATATTTTCGCATTGGTAAGCTACCTAAAGAGTTTTCGGTAGCTTTACTTTTGCTAATCCCTAAGGTAGACAACCCATCTTGTGCTAGTGATTACCTGCCTATAACGTGTTGTAGTACATTTTATAAGTGTATCTCGAAACTTATATGTAGTAAGTTGATGCTAGTGCTCCCCATCCTTGTTAATGAAAATCAAGGCGCATTTGTTAAGGGTAGGCTTCTTGCCCATAATGTCCTAATTCTTCAAGACTTACTTAGATTATATGAAAGGTCTAATGTTTCTCCTCAATGCTTGCTCAGGGTTGATTTGTGTAAAGCTTATGATATTATCACGTGAAAATTTGTTGAGGACTTACTCAATGCTCTTAAATTTTGGTTTAAATTCATTTGGTGGATTAAGTCGTGCCTTCGTACTGCCATTTATGTTTTGTTATTAAATGGATGATTTCAAGGTGAGTTCTCGAGGTGTAAAGGTTTACGTCAGGGTGACCGATGTCCCCCCTATTATTCGTGCTTATAATGGATCATTTGACTAGAATTTTGCATTGGTATGTCAAACATTCTGATTTAAAGTATCACCCAAGTTGTAGGGAAGTTGGGTTGAATGCTTTGTGTTTTACCGATGATTTGATTCTTTTGAGTAAGGCAAATACTAAGGCATTTAGGTCCTTTCTTGAAGGTTTTAATGTGTTTTCAGAAGCCACTGGTCTAACCCTCAATAAGCAGTAACTGCGCTAATCTTTGTGGATGCAGGTGAATTCATTTATTTTGTTTTATAACTTAGAGGAAATGTATAGGTTCCCTTGCAATTCCATCATTTTCCCCCGGTTGTAATTTTATCCCCATTTATTGTTTGTATTTTATTATTGACTATTGAACGCATGAATCGTGTGTGAAAGAGTGTAGAAAAATATGATTTTTGTAATAATTCCCCAAATGATGAAAAGAAAGTAGTTTTACGCGGCGAATGTAATTTTGAATTAACTAAATGAGAAATAAGTGACTCATCAATACCCGAATCTCTGATCCAAAAGGTATGAGTCTCCTACCTAATTGGAACCGTACCAAAACTCTTTTCCAAGTAGATAACTTATTTGGCGACTCTATCATTTGTATCGAGATTGGGTCTCGATTCTTTTATTCATTAAAATTTGTTAATTGTGCAAACTTTAACTAAATTGGTTCCATCACGCTTAAATGAACAAACCCCAATGGACCCCCCGCAAGGCGCAAAGGAAAATCCACATATTTTCGACCACGACAATTCACAGCGGGATTCTTTAAGTCTTCTTAGTCTCTTATTGGCAAAGATGTTATTGCGGCAATTCAGGAATATGTTCGCATTGGTAAGCTACCTAAAGGGTTTTCGGCAGCGTTACTTTTGCTAATCCCTAAGGTAGACAACCCGTCTTGTGCTAGTGATTACCTGCCTATAGCATGTTGTAGTACATTTTATAAGTGTATCTTGAAACTTATATGCAGTAAGTTGATGCTAGTGCTCCCCATCCTTGTTAATGAAAATCAAGGCGCATTTGTTAAGGGTAGGCTTCTTGCCCATAATGTCCTAATTCTTCAAGACTTACTTAGATTATATGAAAGGTTTAATGTTTCTCCTCAATGCTTGCTCAAGGTTGATTTGATTAAGGATTATGATATTGTCTCGTGGGACTTTGTTGAGGACTTACTCAATGCTCTTAAATTCCCGTCTAAATTCATTGGGTGGATTATGTCGGGCCTTCGTAGATTTATGTTTTGTTATTAAATGGACGAATTCAGGGTGAGTTCTCGAGGTGTAAAGGTTTACGTCAGGGTGACCAGATGTCCTCCCTATTATTCGTGCTTATAATGGATTATTTGACTAGAATTTTGCATTGGTATGTTAAGCATTCTGATTTAGAGTATCACCCAGGTTGTAGGGAAGTTGGGTTGAATGCTTTATGTTTTACCGATGATTTGATTCTTTTGAGTAAGGCGAATATTAAGGCGTTAAGCTCCTTTCTTGAAGGTTTTAATGTGTTTTCGGAAGCCACTGGTCTAACCCTCAATAAGCATAAATCCTCTCTATATGTTTGTGGTTCTTCAGACTCGGTTTGTAACGGCCTTTTAGAGTTGGCCGGTGTTGAGCCGGAGTACTTCCCTATGAAATATTTGGGGGTTCCCCTAAAGCTTACGTAATGAAACAAGCATGATTGCGCTTGTGTGGTTGACAAGGTAAGGAAGCTCATAATTTGTTGGGGATCTCGATACTTATCCTTTGCCGGGAGAGCCCAACTTATCTCTTCGGTCTTATTCGGGATTAGAGCTTATTGGATGAGTATTTTTTGCTTGCCCCAATCTCTGATTAAAGAAATTGATAAGGTGTGTAGGAACTTTCTTTGGGGTAGCAAAGATGGAGTGAGGAAGTTACATAATGTGGCTTGGGAGAATGTTTGCCTCCCTAAGAAGCGAGATGGCCTTGGGTTTAGAGAGGGCACTAAATGGAATAAAGCGACTCTTAGGAGATGCTTAAGGGCCATTGCCTTTGATCACAACTCATTATGGTTGAAATGGGTTCATACCATTTATATCAAGGCGAGGAATTTTTGGAGTGAGGTGTCACTAGGAGACTCGAGCTGGTATTGGAGGAAAATCTTGAAGCTTAGAGAAGTTTTTTCACTAGTTTGGCTAATGCAGTGCACTGGCTACGGCAAGTACAATATCTCTAAGTGTTATGACCTCCTCACTGGATCTAGTTATAACTTTAGTCTGCATAAACAAATTTGGTGTGGTATGGCATTCCCCAAGCATAGATTTATTTTTTGGTTGGTGTCCCAACAGAAACTTCTGACTAAGGATAGATTGCTTTTATATTATTCGTGATATTGACACTCTTTGTCCGGTGTGTGGTAGCTTCCCAGAAAACCACCATCACCTCTTCTTTGAGTGTTCTTTGTCTAAAGCTGTTTTACAACGAATTAGTGCCTGGTTGAGTTGTAGCGGTTTTTGTTCTAACTTTGACAGTTGGATTTTCTGAATTCAGAGCCTTCATTCGTCAAAGTTTCGTCGTGCAATTTGGATCGCGAGTTTGCAGGCAACGGCTTATGAGCTATGGCGCAACAGAAATTCTTGTGTTTTTTTTTTGCAAATTTGTCATACTGTTGATTTCTTGGTTAGTCAAATTCAAGTTGTAATTAGATGCAGGTTGACTAGATTCATCAAGCGCATTAAATCTGATGTGGATAGAGAGCTTAAAGTTTCCTTACTTGTATAGGCACTTGTCTTTGAGGCGTTAAGCCTTGTTCTCTGTACAGGTTCTGTTTATGGAAAAGAGCAATAATATATGAAGCATTTTCCATAAAAAAAATATTTATTTTAACTTAATACATAAACCCTAAACCTTTATAAAATTAATTATTTTAAAATTTGAATCCTAATTCTTTATAGTCAATAAAAATTTTAAATCTTTAATAATATAATATATTTTTCTTTTTTTTTTAAATTTATTATTTTTAGAAAATTTTCAGAAAACTTACCCTAATATGAAGCACTAACTCCAAACCTTAAACCATTTACCTAATATATGACACATTTTTTAAGACTTTTCTAGTTAATGTTGGAAATACATGATCCGCCGTGAGCGGGTCATTTGGGTCAAAGGATCTGATCCAATTTGGATAATTAGATTTAATTGGAGAATTATATAAGTCAAAAGACTTCATTAAAAAGTTATTGAACTTTAAGAATTTAATTGTAAATAATTAAAAGTCTAGGGATTAAGTTGCAATTAATCAATTTTTCATTTTCTATAACGTATGAAATATATTAGATTTCATTTTCTTTCATTTCTTTCCATTTTCAATTCTCGGATAGTTACGAGACTCGTTTTACGATCATTCGTCGCCGGATTCTTGAAGAAGTTGTGAATAATGACTTAATCTCGATATACCGTGGGTTTTGTCAACGACTTAGCATTCAAACAGTTTCAATGCGGCGTTCTTCGATTTCGGGCACGGAAAAAGGTAAGTATGCGAATTTGTTTCTTTACGATTTCTATCATTGGCGTCAGAGCGGGTTTCTATGACAGCGATTACGTGTTTGTATAGTTATTTTGTATGTTATTGTTCTCTGCCATATTCTGGAATTTTTTATTTTTCAGAAATACTCGGGAATTTCACCAAAAACGTATGAAAATGGCAATGAAAATTTTTTTATGGTTTAATTTAGCAAAAATTTGTTTTTGATGAGTAAAATGGCAAGCGTCTATAACTTTACTGAAATTACAGTGGTCTCATGGCAAAAAAATCGATGTGTTTGAAATTTCTCGTGTTTATGTTATTTCCGTCGAAAAAGCACGTTTTTTTGCGTTATTTTGGCTAAATGACAAGGTTCTGGTTATCTTTTAGTAAAATAGACAGCACCATTGGATTTGAGACGTCAAAAAACCATAGGAGGAGTCTGGTCAGAGGTCGAAATTGTTTTCAGGAAGTTTTAAAAGTTGGAAGTCGATTTTCTGCATTCTGCAAGGGATTCTATGTCCATTGCAGATTCCGTCGCAAAATGAAAAGCCATGACTGTTCATTTTTGTGACAACAGTGCGACTGTTCATGAACTATGGTGACGGTTTGTAAAGCAGTTCTGGCAACGCTTTAAAATAATGTTGCAATAGAAGATGCCATGTGGCACCAACAAGGCGTAGCTTAGTTAGTTAAGCCGGCTGAGTAAGTTGAAGGAGAACAAGGTTCAAATCCCACTAAATACACTTATTGGGAGGGGTGAGGAGCCTTAACTGTTACTAAGCCCTAACAAGATTATCTCAATGAAGATACTTGTAAATATTACGAAAAAAAACTTCCTCTATGTGGCACAATTTGGTGTTAACTGTGGTCAATCCCATGTGGCATCTGATGTGACATTGGTTTAACCTTGGGGTTGACCGGTTAATGGTTGACTGCCACGTGTTAGTCAAAGTCAAATATTCACTGGTCAACATAATGCCACATGGTGCATCCCTAATGGTCTAATATGTATTTTTGTAATTTAAGGCCCTCAACAATGTTGTTTTTATCCAAAATTTTTCCTACCCCATCATTTTCATATAATTTGGATTTAGTGGTAATTTTTCCAGAAATTTATGAGGTCCATAAAAGTGAGTATTTGATTTATTTTGTGTAAATAAATTCATAAAAATTATCGAAATTAGTTTCTTAGTTTATAAAAATTTATAATATGTTAGAACTTGTTTTTAGGACCTAATGGTGAATCTTTCTGAAAATTTTCATTTGTTGATTAATTTGGAAAACCAAATTCACATGATTATGTATAAGTTACATATATTTATTATATTTAAAAAATATCATTAAATTCCCCAAGTTAATTATCATTATATGTTGACTATGATTATACTTTAGCTGTATAATTTAATAAATATATTTTAGTAATATATATATGAGTTATTAATTATCTTTGTGATAGTTCTTGTCAAATTTATATTTATGTAATATATATTTGATATGAAATATATTTTAGTTATATATTTAATATGGTCAATTATTTATAAATAGTTAACTTATTTTAAATCTATGGGTATAAATATATATTTTTGCAATATATTTTGAGTTAATTATATAATTTATATCTATGTAATATAAATCTATGAAGAATATATTTTTGTAATATATTTAAGTTAATAATTTGTGTAATTATTGACATTGACTTATTACATATGTTGTAGATGCTCAAAATGGTCCAAACCCCACGCCATCAAGGACACCGTTTCAAAGGCCAAGGGTCACGGACACAATGAAAAGTTTGAGAAAAATAGGTTCTTCATAATATAGTTGTACATTAAATATTGATTCTTTGTGGATCATGTTTATATATATATATATATATATATATATATATATATATATATATATATATGCAAAAGTGTGTACTGATTGCTTTATTTGAAAGGATTTTAGATTATATAAATATGTCTTCGAGCTATAGAAGCTCATATAACTTATTATTCAATATGTTTGAATTGTTATTTGACAATTATTAAATAACAATTAGGTTCTTTAATATGTTATTTGATTAATAACCATCTTGTTCGTTCAAATGAATGACCTTTGACCTATTGAACTGGTCTAGGGTAATTTAAAAGGAGTAATGTCATTAAGAATAATATTTATTTTTGGATTTGAGATACTCAGTGTTCGTCTCACTTCTAAAAAGGCGTATAAGTATATTTACACACGTAGAGTTATGTGGTGGTTAATAGTATAAGACTGTTATTTGTTTAGCATCATTTCCATCTGTTTGTTTGTTATGTTTCCTTGGATAAAAAATTAATTGCATGATATTTATTGAATAATTCTAGGACTATTTTATTTTGAAATCAATGCGATTAGTAATTTATTTAATTATTATTTATTTATATTCTATATATTTGTTTAAAGAAATTTTAAATAACATAATTTATTTAAGCCACAATAAAATACTTGGGACTAAAGTGCCCTATTTTAAATCCCAATTAGTTTCAATAATAATGCACAATAAATTTATTCGAATACATACCTTAAATGCCATTGGTTAAACAAACTAATTTAAGATAATAGGTCCAAAGTGCATTTAAAGATATACCTTATAGTTAAAGAGAACTATATAATAAACAATCAAACACATATAATTACTATTACATGGCGGAATGAACTGAGTAAATATGAGTGTTATCACATGGTTGATGATTGGGTATACGTACTTATTTCCAAACTAGGGTTAATTCTTATGTCTTGGATAGTTTATTCTTAAGTGAATAGTAATTAACACACAATTGTTCATAACGATTGACCTAAATCCTTTAAATTCGTGTGTAGTCTCACCATTACTGATAAAGAAGATCAGTAATGGGTACTACTTCAAAATTATTCGTAGCAGTCTTAAAAACTTAACGGTAATTATTAGCAAATTTGAAATTTTATAAATTGAGTTTGTGCAGATGAGCACAATCCTTTTATGCTTTGGGAACTATTGTGTATGAGTTCAAAGAAAGCAGCACAAACAAACTCCTGAATGACAAGAATATGTTTCTTGCATAGGGGAGGAAGAATTCACTGACCCGAATCATTTTGATAAGTGCTATTAATGATTATATTGCTAAGGGATTACATGTATGTAAGACATGTATTTTTTTATTACCAATATGAAAGAAGTTCTAATTGGTGATTTGTTCTTTGCTTCGAGTGGGAGCATATATGACGCATCTAACTCATTTTTTTATAGATTAGCTTCTTTTGACGATATCACCGGCTCTTTGGATCTGGAAGAATGTTGTCATGTGCAAGCTAAATTTTGTCTTAAATATATTTGGCATATAGACAACTTTAAAAGGAAGTGTCCTGAGGACTTTTGGTTGGTGTGAAGCATCTATGTAAAGCTAAAAGAACAAGGAAAATAGGTCTTAATCATACTAACATAAATTAAGAGGTCCAAAGGCAATTGACAACCAACATCACAGAGGTGATTTTCTAAAATTGCCAAAATAATAGGAACTGTGCTATAGAGCATTAAGTATAAACATGTATAAGTATTAAATTCTAATGTGAATTATACTTTCGTATCAAGCTCCGTGTCTCTGATGGAATCTTATTCCTTGGGAATTGATTCAAGTGCAACATGTAATATGAGCAAGGACCAAAGTATCTTTGTAAACTTCCAACAATTATCACGAGAGACATGTATCTATATAGAATACAACCATCAGGTTGAAGTTCTATAGATTGACACAAGTAGATTAGATTTGCAACAGGTGCAAATCAAATATCTACATGATGTGTTGTACTCTCCTATTATTTGTCAAAATTTTATTTATGATGTGGTTATTAGCACATGTCCATTCCGGCCCGATGAGGAATTATGCCTATTTCATTCAGCAATCGGACAAAAGAGCCAAATATGACCGAATTGTCATCCAAAATCTGAAATTCAAAAATTCACATTCCATTCCTACTGAAAAAGCAAAAAGTCAAAGTTTGGTCAAACATAGGTAATTAGCCCGCCTACTAATTACCCATCTACAGTAAAAAAAATAAATCTTACCGAGATCTAGCAAGGATTTATGGGATTTAAAGTAAAATCTTGTCAGATAAGTAACTAGCCCGCAGGGTAATTACCTACCTTCTATAAATAAGGGCTCACCCCCCCCCCCCCCCCCATTTCAACAGACGATGGAAATTCTCAAAATCCCATACGTCCCCCTTTGGTTTCGGGAGTCCCAAAAGCCTCGAAACTCTATCAAAACACTTCCAAACCCGAGCTTTATCACTGATATTCGGTATAAACTCATTTTCTCATCTTTTTAGATCAAGATCAAGCATTGATCTTCGGTCTATAAATGACTCAATCTCTCAAAAAGTCCCATATTTTCTATAGGAATAATCCAAGATTATAGCCATAACTTAGGTTAAACCTATTTTCCAAATAAATCACACTCTTTGATAATTTCGGTCCCGCACCGGCTCCCAAGTCATCCTAGAGAGATAAAAAGGTAAACTGAGGGTAATTGGCTCCAAGCCCAACTTTAAAACTCATTCAAGCTCATTTTATTACTTTTATTATTGCACATTACATTCCATTTCTCTGATTAAGTGAGCCACTGGAGCCACTTAAACTATAATATATGTAAATAAGGTTGCAGGTACAGATAAACATCCAGAATGTGAGGAAACTCTATCCGAATTTTTGGGCCAAAACCCAAATGCTGCCGTTACTCTGCTGAAATTTCGGTAGCAAATATTTATTTATTTATGCCATTATAATGCATGTTTTATTTCTTGAATTTAATTCTTAAATAAAGTCATAGTAATGCAGAAAATACCACATATTCCAAAATTCCAAAATGAATCCAAATTATTTGAACGATATGAGCAACTATTATGTCCGAACTTAGGATCTCATTCTCTTTTTGGTATAAAAATCCCGTTTCAAATCTATGTACCGCAATTCCCGGTGGAGCTAAACCGAGTGGCGACTCTATTTTATTTTTAAATAAAGTAAAAATGTTTTATTTTAAAAATATCTTTTCTAAATAAAATGTGTAAATATATTTCTCAATATAATAACATTTTTTGCTTATAAAAAGCCATGTTTTTCACATTCAATAAGTTTACGTGAAAAGTAATAAAAATAACTTTTCTCTTTAATAAAATCCAGCATTTATTATAAAGGAGGCACACGCATTTAAGCGAACCAAATTTTCTCAAACCAAGCCAAACGTCGCGGTTTCCTCAAACTGCACCAGATCCCGCCCCGCGCACTATACCCCTCGTGC
This sequence comes from Euphorbia pulcherrima, assembly GCA_947683365.1. Taxonomy (NCBI): domain Eukaryota; kingdom Viridiplantae; phylum Streptophyta; class Magnoliopsida; order Malpighiales; family Euphorbiaceae; genus Euphorbia; species Euphorbia pulcherrima. The sequence goes on from CANTUS010000002.1 coordinate 19,270,366, forward strand.
ATCCTTATAAAACCTCGCCCGCTCATAGTGGTGACTCTGCTGGGGACATTTTTTCTATAAAAACCCAATTTTTCTAAAAATTCTTTTTTGACATTATAATTAAAGTATTGTTCAAATTAAAGTTTGGAATTATGGAATATGTGGTAATTTCAACATTACACAAATTTTAGGATTGTATAGCATCTGCATTCTTTACCCCAAAACCATTTTAGGCGTCTTTTGGTGAAGTATCTCCAAGTTCGCTTAGGGCTTGAGGGGTATGGGTCTGATCACACCCTTGCGTAATGTACGAGGACCTTGCTCGCTTAAGGTCAAGTCTACCCCAGTATATTATATGTGAAAAAGTTTCCTTTGGTTTGCTTAGGGCCACTAGGACTCGGTACTCAAAGGCCTAGGGTACCCAATCGCACCTAATCCTAAGACCGAAACCCGCATATAGAAGAGCCCTAGACACTTCCCCATAGGTTTACCCAAAAACCTTGAGTGCACGCGAGCATACTTCGCTAAGTCCCTCATTGTCTCTAAAGCAAATTAACCCATTGGAGTTAAAAGGGCAGTAGGCGCGATTTAACCGTCTGCTACATGTGCAGGTTTATTAAATATAAATAGACTAAAAATAGACATCATAAACATCATGATTGTATAAAAACTAACCACATCTTTGTGCAGCCATGACATTGATGTGTGATACACCATTTTGTGTCATTAGCCATAGGAACCTAAGACAATCGAGACTAGTGAATCCATTTAGGCTCAACCCATTGAGGTAAAATAAACCAAGACCAATGAGTACATCTAGGCTCAGCCCACAAGCCGAAATGATTGAGACTAGTGAGTCCATTTAGGCTCAACCCATGAGCCAAAATAAATCAAGACCAATGAGTCCGCCTAGGCTCAACCCATGAGCTGAAATACACAAAACCCATCGAGTGGTCAACAAGTTAGCTCACCTTGGACCATAGAGTCAACCTTTGAGTGAGCAGTAAGTCAGCTCACCTTGGACCACAGAGTCAACCTTCGAGTGACCAGCGAGTAAGCTCACCTTGGACCATAGAGTCAACCTTCGAGCGACCAGTGAGTCAGCTCACCTTAGACAATAGAGTCAACCTTCAAGTGACCAGCGAGTCACATCACCTTAGACCATAGAGTCAACCTTCGAGTGACCAGCGAGTCAGCCCACCTTGGACCATAGAGTCAACCTTTGAGTGACCAGCGAGTTAACTCACCTTAGACCATAGAGTCAACCTTCGAGTGACTAGTGAGTCAGCTTACCTTGGGCCATAGAGTCAACCTTCGAGTGACCAGCAAATCATCTCACGTTCGACCATAGAGTCAACTTTCGAGTGATAGCGAGTTAGCTCACCTTGGACTATAGAGTCAACCTTCGAGTGACTAGTGAGTCAGCTCACCTTAGACCATAGAGTCAACCTTTGAGTGACCAGCTAGTCAGCTCACCTTGGACCATAGAGTCAGACCCTCGAGTGACCAGCGAGTCAGCTCATCCTTGACTATCGAGTCAAATCAAATTTAGATTCAACCCCTTAGTCTTTGAACCGCGTTTTTATAATATCCTACAGATATTATAGACTACCCTTATCGATTGCTCCTCGAATAATTAGCGTGCACCCTACCCCCTATTATTTGTACATATCCATCCTTTCATTCATTCACTCATTCATTTATTCATCCACTCATGTACCTCGACGAGCCGAGGTAAGCAGGGCTTAGAGCCACACCAGATACACTTACTAACACTTGATCTCTTGCATTTTCAGGTTGGAACCAAGAGAAAAGGAGGTTAAGACATATTATTAGAAGCCTAAAAGTCATACCCCCACCACCAGTCGAATCTCTGGCCAGATTTTTCTCTAATCTAAAACCTAAAATCGCAATGGTGGATAATAATGCAGTTGGACAATACCTCAGAAGGATTCTAGATGCCCAAAAACTTTGTGTCTAATGCTCTGAGAGCCCAAGAGCAAGAGGTTGAGATAGCGGCATTAAAGGCAAAGATGGCAGATATGAAGAAGCTGTCTCCTACAGAAGATAAATCTGTTGTTCCCCCCATCAAACAGTGTGTGGACATTGATCGATTCTTGCCAAAGGAATCATAAGCCTTTTTGGCTAACTTTATGATGCCTTATATAGCCCCATATGTTGGTACCGGGCCTCCTCACGCACATGTGAAAAGTTATCTTTGGATTATGATTAGCATGAACATCCCTAAGGTTCATATAAGTCAATCTATTTCAAGCTACTCTACGAGGACTCACTTCTAATTGGTACATGAGGATGCCAACGGACGTGAAATCTGATTGGAAAAAGCTATGTTAACATTTCTGGAAAATTATGCCTTCAATCTGAAGGTTAAAACTACTTTGTAAGACCTTGGAAGGATCAAACAATGGCTAAATGAGTCCTTTAAAGAATTTTACCTAAGGTGGATGGGCGTCTGTGTACTTGTAACCGGGGCACCCGATGATGTGGTAGGCTATACTAAGAGACTAGAAAAGTATGAGGAAGAAGATCGGGCAAAGAAGCAAGAGCAACAAGCTTATACTAAACCTAGATACTGGGAAAAGGGTGATCCTCCAAACGAGGCAGTTTTGAGTCCTTAAAGGCTCTAGCCAAAGTTGTAGCAGCCACTCAGGTTCAAACTCACCAATCTATCTCCCTATGGGTAGAGTCACTCTCATAAATATTTACCGAGCTGAGGAAGTTCGACCAACTTTAGAGCATCACCATTTGCTCCACTTGTTGCGGCAGACAGAGATAAATTTTGTGCCTATCATGTCCCAAGAGGCATTGCATTAACGAATGCGCCCAGCTACTAAAAGATCTACAATAGATGATAACCGACGGGAGGATGAAAGAGCCTAAGAAGATATCAAGCAGTAGACTAATCCCCTGCCAAAATTTGAGGACACAATAGATGCCATCAATATTTAGGTGAAAGCCGACGAGTATGGTATTGATGTGATGGATGAATTCCGACATAACCCAAGATGGGGGGACAATATGATTTTTGACAACATGGACATCATCTACATGGTCGATCAAGATGTCTTAAGGATGAGGAGAGAAAGGACAGACCAGTATTGAGTGCCATCATACCTCATGTTTTGAGGGGATTCCGACCTAAATGAGCATGTAAAAGAATTCATCTGATTCATGCATGAACAAGAAATTGCCATAATGGGATTTGTTCTTTAGTTCCCTCGCTTCTTAGAAGGCCCAGCCATAGATTGGTATAGCACAATACCACTTGAAGGACGTTGGAACTGGTACTTTATGGAGAGATCTTTCCTCTACTATTTTGCGGCTTCTCAACCATACTCGAATATGCTTTGCTGGTTGTTGCCACCTCAAGTAGATCAACATAACGCTGGATGGCAAGATGTCCCTCGTCCACAACCCCCCATGAATACTCCCTCAGATTACATGAGTTTGAATTATGTCGGAACAAGTTTGTTCAAATTTAGGAGCTCTTCCGGAACAACACACCAAGAAAATTAAGAGTTGTATGATCCTAGACAAGCTTGGAATGATCATAGGGGCCAGCAAAGGTACGTTGCCATTAACCTGAATGAGATGACACCAGACCCACTTACCAAACTCCGTGCAAATGTAGCATCAAAAATGAACCACAGAAACCAAGTGAGCATCAAATTACGAGACCTATTTGAAGGGATCTATGCTGACATCACAACATATGGTGCCCTCGTGGACAAAACCTTCACCAGCATTTGAGGCATGGTCTCCAACTTTTTTATAGCTATCGCAGGGGTTGAGGCTAGAATAAATGCAGTAGAAGAAGAAGATCCCAAGGAAGATCTTGAGGAAGATCCTAAAGAAGATCCCTAGGAAGATCCCGAGGAAGATCTCTATGAGGATCCCAAGGAAGATCCAGAAGAAGATTCTAATAACGACATCCTAGTTCTGCACGCACTAAATTGGTTCTTTGAACCATGGGATGGGCAACAATGTTTCAAGGATTCAGGTGAGGAAGAAGAGGAATTCGAAGACTCCGATAAATTAGATCACGGAGATGGAAGTGAGGTGGATAACTTGGGGTACGAATCAAAGGTCTTTTTAAGTGATGAGCTAAATCACTTGCCGGGATATTTCAAGTGTGAGGCTCCCTACCCCAATGGTATGACGGTCGATTACGATGCCCCTAAGAGCTATGCCTCATCTTTATAGCATGACTCCCTAGGAGCCTTATGGTCTGCGGCAAGTGATGATTCGGGGAACTTTATAGACTTCAACTCAAGTAGTGAACACATCATTAATATGATTCGAGATAAGGGGCAAGACCCTTCTCAGGAGTACTTCATGGAGAGGATCCATGCAAAAAATGAATCAGCTCGAGCTAGTTGTTAGATCTGAAGCCCGGATTTGAGGGAAGTTTATCCCATATTCTATAATAGAAACATAAGGCCACGCCCCCACATCCGCAAATTTGTCCAAATAATGAATGATGGGTACATTCACTACGCCCATTGGCTAGAGAGGTTCCATCTGACTCTCCGAGAAAAAGCAATTATCTAGTATGAGGGGCTAACATTCTACCAGAAGTCATTCTAGAACACTTTAGCTAGACAATTCATCGATTACTTCTTATGGGTAGACCCACATGAAGGTACAATACCGGAGCTAGACAAGCACGAAAACCCATTATTGTACTGGGAATGGAAGACGACAAATGTAATATGCCTAACATTGATGGAATCTGCTAGGGAATATCCATGGTATATGAACAAGTATGATGACGAACCAGAAGAGGCTCTCATGTACGACAATGAATAAGATGTAAGTGGGAAGGCCTCCTCCTCCATCCACATGATTAAGCAAGACTCCAATCCAGCCTTATGTCAGATCCTACAAGAGAACCCCATCGTCCTAGAAAGACAGCCTAAAAAGGTTCCCTTTATGCAATGGTCCTTTACCACTAAAGCGCCATCTTCCGTAAACAATCCGATTGACTTGGAGGAGATACCACTTGATGAAGACTTTGATGAATTTAAAGTCTTTGAAATAACAAACTCACAAACCCAGGTTACTGGTCCTGTCACCAGAGGAGGGAAAGTCACTTGGTCAGTAGCCCCAGCTGCGCTAAGAGCTGAGCCCCCAACGCCTCCTACTTCTATTAAATATAGAAAGTCTGATTGTGGATAAATTGAAGGCTACAACTACCAAGATGAGCATTTGGGACCTCCTCCTTGGTTCTCAAGATTATAGGCTTGCTATTGTTAAAAAGCTAATAGAGATCGAAACATCTCCCCTAGCATCACCGGAACAAGTCTGCGCGCTTCTTAACATTGAGACTAGTACTGTTATCCCCAACATTATTTTCTCAAGCTCAGATTTGTCGGACGAGGGCATTCACCATAATAACGATCTTTATTTAAAGGAAAGTGTTTTTGGGCGTATCATGCCATGCATAATTGTCGCCGATGGCTCATTACTGAATGTCTGTCCTAAGGATATTATGCCAATCCTGGGACTAACCGAGAAGGACTTAAAGAGATCCACAACGATCATCAAAGCCTATGACAATTCCAAGAGGACAGTCATTGGCACGTTTTAAGCCGAGGTTACCATTGGTGAAATATCATCCGTAGTAATTTTTGTAGTTATAGACATCCCGATGACCTTCTCTATGTTGCTTGGACGACCATGGTTCCATGCTTTAGGAGGAGTTCCATCCACTCTTCACCAGAAAATCAAAATGATGTTCCATGAAAAAATCATTACTCTAGAGGCTGACGAAGCCTCAGTGGTAGCAGCACTGAAAATGGAAGAAAGCCATATGAAAGGGTTTACCACAGCCATAATTGGCCAAGAATTAAACAAGTAGCCAGAGGTGCACTGGGGCCCTTGGATTTAGGGTTACATGCAGAAACACCACACTCTAGGGAAAGGACTAAGTGCCCATGAACAGGGAGTGCCGACCTTCAATATAGGGGTAGGAGAATGGAAGCCCATAGGACTCGGTTATACAGGATCCAAAAGAATCACCCAGAAGATAGTCTCTCAGAAGAAGTCACAGCAACCTAATAACGGAACCCCTAAACCCGTCACTCATCAGGGAAGGATAGTTCCAAGATTTGAGATTTTCTCGGATATAGTCGACTATGGCAAGCGCGGTAAAAGCTCTATGACCTGTGTAATGAGGACAACAGTCCATCAGCCAGATGTTGGGGCAATTCTAGATCTGACCAAGCTCGGTGAACAGGTACACCTAAAGAAGATCAAGAAGCCAACTAAAGAGGAGGAAATCCTCGACACTCTAACCAAGAACCTTCAAGCACACCTTAAGATAGTGGAAGAAGCAAGGAAAAAGGGAGGTGGCTTAAGGCACGCCGTCGTGGACATGGTCAAGATCATGAAGGGCAAGGCAAAGGTAGAAGAGGAAGACGATAGGGACATCCTGTTTAAGCCAGCTGCCATAGAAGAATCATCCGCTGCAAAGCCAGACCCCATCGGTCAGGATAAGTCTTTTGTTTCTATTTCCAGCATATTTGTAATGAATAATGTACTTTATGATGATAACAAGATGAAGAACTTTGTTTATTTGGATTGTGTTTCTGATTACGATTCCATGCATCCATTCTAGCATTCATCTTCCATCTTTAACATCAATAATGATATTACAAAATAAATTAACTTAAGTATGGAAGATGATCCAAAGATGGTATACATTTCCAATCGATTGCCCATCAAACAAGAGAGAGAACTAATAAAAGTACTAAAAGATCATGTTTTAGCCTTCGCTTGGTCACATAAAGACATGCCGAGACTTGATCGGCACATTGCCGAACACAAGATCCCCAAGGACCCAAAAATTTGACTGGTAAAGCAAAAGATGAGGAGGATGCACCTAGAATTGGTAGAAAAGGTCAAAGCAGAAGTGGCCAAGTAGATCAAGGCTAATTTTGTTGAGGTCATCGAGTATCCCACTTGGTTATCCAATGTGGTTCCCGTACCCAAGAAAAATGGCAGAGTCTAAGTTTGTGTCGACTTTGGGGACTTTAATAAGCCTACCCCTAAGGACGATTTCCTGCTACCACATATCGACGTTCTGGTAAATAGCACGGTAAGAGCGGCCATGTACTCCTTTATGGATGGGTTCTCTAGCTACCACTAGATCCTCATGAACGTAATAGAAAAGTTCAAAACTGTATTTATCTCAGATTGGGGAACCTATTGTTTTAGAGTGATGCCTTTCAGACTCAAAAATGCAGGGGCAACCTACCAACGAGCAGTCATTGCATTGCTATATGACTTGATCCACAAAGAAGTCAAAGTCTACATAGATGACATGCTTGTAAAATCTGCCATGCCGGAAGGGCACCCAGAATTATTAGAGCGATTCCTCACAAGAATAGAGAAATACAATCTTTGTCTCATCCCAAAGAAGTGTATATTCGGTGTCACGTCAAGAAAATTACTAGGACACGTAGTTAGCAAGAGAGGCATAGAGATGGATCCCGATAAGGCCAATGCTATTAGGGAAATGCCTGTGCCAAAAACTGAGAAGGAAGGAAAAAGTTTCTTGGGGTCCATACAGTACATTAGCCACTTTATAGCACGGTTTACTACCACATGCGAGCCTATCTTCAAGCTCTTGAGGAAGCAACAACAAATACAGTGGAACGAACAATGTCGAGAAGCCTTCAATAGGATCAAGGCTTATCTAATGAACCCTGTTGTACTGAAGCCATTGATTTTTGGGAAACCATTCATTCTCTATTTGGCAATAGAGGAGACATTTGTAGGGGCTATGTTGGTTAAGGAGCACGAAGACAAGAAGGAGCATACGGTTTATTATCTCAGCAAGAAATTGCTCAAATATGAGACTCGATACACCATCATGGAGAAAACTTGTGCTGCCATAGTCTAGCTCACCAAGAAACTCAGGCACTACTTCCAATCTTATAGAATTCAAGCAGTCGCAAAAAGTGGATCCAATGAAGTATTTATACCAGGCTCCCTCGCTAACTAAAAAACTGGCAAGGTGGGTCTTGTTACTATTGGAATTCGATATCTAGTACATCACTAAGAAGACCATTAAGGGAAGAGTGGTGGTCAAATTTCTAGTAAATCAACCACTCGAAAAAGGAGAACAGGAAAACCTTGAATTCCTTGACAAATGCTTTGTAATGGCTATACAAAATTCCTGAAAATGGACCATGCTCTTCAATGGTGCCGTTAACAAGCGAGGGGCTGGCTTGGGAGTCATCATCATTACGCTAGATGGAGCACTCATACCCATATCAAAATGATTGGAATTTTTCACCAAAAATAACGGGGCAGAATATAAAGCTTGTTTATTCGGGATGTCTGCCCTGGTCATTCTTAGAGCAGACAAGGTAAAAATTATTAGTGATTCAGCTTTGGTCATCAAGCACGTTACAAGAGACTGAGAACTAAATGAGGAATCCCTCAGACTGTACTTAGAGGCTATATGGAGGAATGCCTTAATGTTTAGCGAATACGAGTTTTGTTACATGCCCCAAGAAGAGAATCAGATGGTAAATGCGTTGGCCACTTTAGCTTCCATGTGGGAAGGGCCCTAAAAGCAGCCAATCAAACCCCTTGTTATGGAACTGATCCGATCTCCATACTACATCCATGCAATAGAAGGCACCGTAGATAAGGAAGAACCCTGGTACTCTGACATCATCAAGTTCCTCAAAGTTGGTGAATTCCCGGCTGTGGCTATGAATTCTAACAGGTTTATGCTAAGAAAGCTTGTTGTACAGTTTTGCCTGATGAAAGGAGATATATTCAAAAGGTCATCTGACAGCCTACTGTTAGAGTGCATGACCCAACAAGAAGCTGAAAGGGTGATGAAAGAGGTACATTCATGAGACTGCGGTCCACACATGAATGGCGTCATGATGGTAAAGAAAATCTAAAGAATGGGATACTTTTGGCTAACCATGCTAGCTGACTGTATTCAAGAAGTGAAGACTTGCCATGCTTGTCAAATATACTAAGATGTGAGCCACTTGCCCCCAACAACACTGTAAAGCTTGACAACGCCTTAGCCATTCTCAGCCTAGGGCATCGATATCATCGGTGAGAGAAGGCTGTCTTAAACCAACAGCCATCGCTTCATTATAGTAGCCGTCGATTACTTTTCTAATTAGGTTAAAGCAGAATCATACACGGGTATCACGGCCAAGAAAATGGTTCGGTTTATTCAGCAACATATCTTTGCCAGATACAACATTCCTCACCATGTAGTAAGTGATAATAGTGTGCAATTCCAAGCGGAAAAAGCCGATCTTAATGAGAAGCATAGGATCGCGCATCATCACTCTTTGCCCTATCGCCCTCAAGCCAACGAAGCTGTAGAAGCGGCCAATAAAGCAATTAAGAAAATACTCTCCAAGATGATCTCTAACTACCAAGAATGGGCCAATCATTTGCCTTATGCCTTGTGGGGATACATGACCAACATCAAGACTCCTATAGGTCAAACTCCTTTTTCTCTCATCTACGGAATGGAGGCAGTTTTCTCAGTGGAAATGGAAATTAAATCTTTGAGCGTAGATCTTGAAGCAAGATTTCCTGAGGATGAATGGGCAAAGGCAAGCCACCAAGAATTAAGTTTGATCGATGATAAATAATTAACCACATTAGAAAACCTGCAGTCATACCAACAATGCATGGCAAGGGCCTACAACCGTAAGGTCAAGGGGCAAGATCAACCCTCAAGAATGGGTGATCTGGTCTTAAAGCAATCTCATAAAACACACACAGATGCTCAAGGGAAGTTCTAGCCAAACTGGGAAGGGCTGTAAGTAGTAAGAAGGACTCTTAGAAAAGGGGCAATAAAGATCTCAGATCTGGACGACAATGAATTTGTGAATCTAGTAAATCACAACAAGTTGAAGCGCTATCTCGTGTATAAAAATATATAAGAAAAGAAAATAAAGAAAAGAAAAAAAGAAATATAGAGGTCTGTCAAGAGGTAGTGAGGGATCTCGAGCAAAAATAAAGATCCCAAATAAAAGAGCGAAGCCTTAGGTAAAATCCGTTCGGAACCTTAGGCGACGGTGGGCATTTCTTGGGAATATTTGTCCTTCCCATTTAAAAATATATTTTGTAGTAACATGTTCATGTTAAATATACTAAATGAGTGTATTAAATGGAAACTGCGAATTGTTTAAATAAAACACGCAATCAAAAAGCATCTTTTCTTCTTTATTATACATAAAAGTGCATTACAAATAGGAAATGGAAACGACAAAGACAAACAGTGAGGCCTAAAGCCTTTATTCTCCTACCACGACAAAGACAAATGATGACAAGCTCAGTGATCTCCAAGGAGACTGTGAAGCCTCCTAGTCTCGATGAGTCTCTCCTCAAGAGTGGCAAACCCGCGAGTAATCGTAACCCAGACACAATAAGCCTCAGAAGGGTGGACGTCAAAAGGCACGGAATAGTTCATCTCCATTCGAGAGCGGCCGATCCACCTCACATCACCACAATAAACCCGAGTATAAGAAAGCTCAGAGCCGATCAGGGTATACAAGGATGTCGGGAGCCCCTGAGGACGACCATATTGCCTACACAAGCGGCTAGAAGAGTAGGTGATGATCTTAGAAAGGCCAACGAGGACTACGTAATCTCTAGCAACATCAGCAGTCATATGTGTGATTTCCCACCAAGGGAAAACCTAACAAATATCATCGGCATCTCGACTCCCCATAAACTTAACCCACTCCTTGACTGCAAAATCTCTATGAGGGTGGTCGCCGATGTAAACTATGGAACCCCGTGCCCAATAGGCCTTCGAATAATAATCCATGCTTGTAGGGATGGACAATATAGAAAGCTTGTCCCAAAGCTAAAGCTACAAAAATAGCATAAAAGCACAAGGACAAAAATGAGAAAAAAAAGAAGAGAAAGAAGAAAAGAAAAGAAAAAGATAGCCTGCAGGATTAGAACCTTTACAGGCAGTCCAGATAAAAATTAAGGCAAGCCTGATGAATCAAAAACCCGAAAGTACGGTTCATGCCAAAAAAAGGCCTAAATAGAACTTACCTGAAGGAGAAGTCTGCTACCTCTTGTAGTAGCTTCAGTCCCATTCTAGGAAGAGCGCACAAAGATCAGCTTCTCGGCTAAGCTCAACGATGGTAAAAATGGCAAAGCTACGGACCAAAGCTGGGGTCTCACAAAGAAAGAACTCCAATCAGAGTAAGCAAATTAGTGGGAGCCAACTCGCATCATCCGGGGAAAGGTTCTTAACTATGTCGAATGCCACATCTAGCCTCAAGCCCTCGTTACAAATCATTTAACACCTATCAAATTGTTGTAGCTGGAAGCAATTCATTGAAGGATCAAAATACCTTAGGCGATGCATCGGAATAGCTGGAGGCATATTAGCTGAAGATCTCAAGAGCCCACAGAATTATTTATACAAGGGGCATAGTTCATGATCTCCAAAATGGAACACATTGTCAATAGGATCCTAGAATCTAATAGCAGCCTGGATCACGCTATTCTTTATAGAGATGTGATAGTATTACTTCATATGTGACAGACTGCGAACACTGAGGTGGTCCCAACCATCAGAGTTCTTCAGATAAATGTTAAAATCTGCACGAAAATGGATGTAGTTCTCCATGGTGAAATCTCAAAGAGTAGCAGTTTGCTATATATAGTTTATGGGGCAATCTGCCAATATCTGGAAGATTACCCCGATAAACTCGATTATCGACAAAAAAAGCACAAGGTGCAAGCATAATGAAAAAATCTTTCATAAATCAAAAATAGGTTCATACAAGAAAAAGGTTCTGCAAATGGCCTAAAAGAAAAAAAAAAGCAAGTAAAAAGAAAGCCCTTCTGTTGCCCGCTGGAACTCTACTGGCTAGGATTAAAGGACAACAGAGAAGGAGGGTAACCGCCCTGAGGAAAGAATTCAAAGGATCGCCATCTGCCTGCTGTGGGTACCGCTGCGTGTCATCTTCCTAAAGCATCCCCAACTGAGCTCTAAGCCATCGGATCTCCAATTGCAATATTTTAGCACAGATCATTCATATGCATTTCCTAAAATGCCATGCATCATCATTAAAATAATAAAATAGTGAATGTACCGCCATATTAGAATTTTGGTTCATCATGAATCGTTGCTGCCCTTGGGTGTACCCCCAGTTGGAGATGCTATTGGCAAAGGGCACTTGTAAAGAAAATAAGGGGTTAGGACGAGTCAAAACCATCATAATCTAAGATCCTAAAGAAAAAAAAGCAGAGAAAACTCACATGAGTAGTAACGGCAGGGTAGAAGACCACTGAATGCTCAGGATCCAGATAATACGGAATCACAAGCATGTAAGTACTCAAGTAGGGATGATACATCAGGAACAGGGGCGGCTGATACTAAAACCCCCAATGTCCCTCCACCATCGCCAAACTTTGAGTCGGGATAGATGATGCCGAAGAACTACTCACATGAGCGGAAGTAGATGCAGGCCTTTTCCTACCTTGGTGATCCTGCAAAGACATCAAAGCAAGGGTGAATTAGAACAACTAAGCGCAATAATGAAAATACAAGGAAGAAACTTAAGTCAATGAAAAAGAAGGTACCGTCATCCAGATAGTCCCAGGTGAACCTAATCTAGCTTGACCGCTAGGGGCAAAAGTTGAGGAAGCATCACCCTCAGAGGGGTTATGAATGTCTGGCTCAGGCTCAAGCAGAACGGGGTCCATCTATGATCATTCAAGCAGCTGCAAATGGCAAAACTCCTCCTACCCCCTGATCTACTCCAAGAAGGCATTGGGTAAGCCATCGAAAGCCAATCGCAAAAAGTTGGATGAGCTGTGAGGCCAAAAGATCCATCTGGGCACCTCGGGAGGAACGGAGCATGATCGGGGAGGGAGATGCTAATTCTAGGTGTTGTCCAAGGTACCACTTGGGGGAGTAGGGAGTTTCTATAATTAGCTGGGTGTTCACAAATTCCCCAGCTAATCTCATAACCTCTGGCCAGTGGAGAGCATACCCCTAAGGCTGTGTCTTGATCTAGGAGGAGAAAGAGGGACCAAGCATTAATACAATGATTGTAGCAGATATGGTGATTAAAGTAAATCAAGGAAACTTATGGTATACCTGCTCCGAAGATAGAGTACGAAGGCGAGCGGAAAGAGCAAAACAGGACTCCATCTCCTAACCATGCCAGTAATATGGCAGACGAGGACAGAACAAACAGCTATCATCTCACACGAGCTTAGTCCTCGAGAGAATCCCCATCTCAAAAAGCCAGATCTGTGAGTAGTAAAAAGAAATCAGAACGCCAAAAGACAGGCAGAAATGCTCTCAAAAAAAGAAAAGAAGTTAAACCCTTACATAGGCAATCTAAAGACAAGATTTAAACTTGCCAATCCTATTCCTCGCACACTGATCAAGGGCCCAATATAGATGACCCAGCGCGGCTCGACCCCAGGCGTACTCATCAAAGTGGGTCAGATCAATCAAAGAAGGCAAAATATAGAGATTCACAATCAAACCCCCAATAGGAAAGCACAACCATGATAAAGTAGCAGCCATGAAAGCTCTAGCCATGCAGGTGGAAGTCAAGTACCTCCTATCCCCTTTGGTCTAAAAGGTCATGAGTTTCTCGCAAGAAACTCGCCCGGGCTTATCCCTATGGTAGCCAATCAAAGCCTTAATGTTCTTCACATTGAAGTTGTCATAAGTGAAGCAAGCATTGAAATGGATCACATTACCATTGAAGGGAAGACCTGTGATGGCACAGTAATCCACCGGAGTAATAGTGTATTCCCCTCACTAGAAGTGGAAAGTGTGGGTAGTATCAAACCACCTACTCAAGATGTGGGTAGAAGTACCGGCTGGGATGTACGAATACTTGCGATGCCTCACGTACTTGTAGTTCCTCATCATCCACCACAAGGACGTCCTGTGAACAATGATTTTAGCACCAAGAGATAGTACCTTGTACCACTTGTGAAAGTGGGAGATACTACCACCCTCATGACCGGTGACCTGTAGAAATAATGCATATACACTAACCATACACCAGTCTTCGATAAATCACATGATTATCAAAGGTCATTGCATTCACGCTATAATGAAAGAGCAAGAAAGCAAGAAAAATATGCATATAATAATGAATAAATAATAACGTCATAAATAATAATAATGATACCATGGCAACAAAATGCGGCAAAGACAATAAGGCTTACTAGAATCCGAGAAAGGTGATCAAAAGGCTTCAAAGAAGGCGAAATAAAATCCCCAGGACAGATCCTATGGTACATCCAATTTGATGGTAGCCCATATAAAGCCTCGGTAAGAACCTCAGAAAGTTCCACTTGTTGACTGTCAATGAGCGCGTTCCGAGTAGTCACTTGGATAGCTGGCAAATCTAAGCAGATATTGTAAAGCTTAAACCACATGGAGACCCCGTAAAATCTTAATAGAAGGGGCAGAAAGGGGAAAAAGATGAAAGAAATCATCGTTGTAAATAGCTAAGAGGCAAAAATATTCAAAGAGGAAGAGCTAGAAAATGCAAGAAGAGAGAAGAAGAAATTTTGGTGTGGAGAAACTGAGAGCCAAGCTGTTGTTTTTATAGCCCGCGGGTAATTAGCCCGCCGGCTAATTTTTATATGTAATTAGCCCAGCCCACTGGCTAATTACATATGTAATTAGCCCCGGCTGTCACGCGTTGCTCGTTTATGCGTAATGGCTATAAAAGTTACCATTACATAGGTAATTAGTCCGCCGGCTAATTACGTATGTTTTGAAAATTTTTAAAATTTTGCATATTTCATCCATTTTCTGTGATCGGACCTAAAAGTTATTTTTACATAGTCATTCATGCATTAAGCACCTAAAAGAATATTTATTTTGACCCCCGGTCAATTTTAACCTCATGAAACTCATTAATAAATTTTTAATCGAAGTGGCAAAATATATTTCGTTTTAAAATTTATCGATTAAAAATATTTTAACTCACTGCATTCCACACACACACTTTTTTGTTTGTTTCGCATATGACAAAATTTCTAGCATGAAATTTATGTATGCGAGGGGAAAACTGTTAGCACAGGTCCATTCCGGCCCGATGAAAAATTACTCCTATTTCGTTCAGCGATCAGGCAAAAGAGCCAAAAAGGACCGAATTGTCATCCAAAATCCGAAATTCAAAAATCCACATTCCAGAAAAGTCTCGATTTGGCATTTCCTATTAAAAAATAAAAAAAGTCAAAGTTTGGTCAAACATAGGTAATTATCCCGCCGGCGAATTACGCATCGACAGTAAAAAAAATCAAATCTTACCGAGATCTGGCAAGGATTTATGGGATTTAAATTAAAATCTCTTCAGATAGGTAATTAGCCTGCCGACTAATTACCTACCTTCTATAAGTAAGGAATAAACCCCCCCCCCCCCTCATTTTAACAGACGGTGGAAATTTTCAAATTCCCATAAGTCCCCCTTTGGTTCTGGGAGTCCCGAAACCCCTGAAACTTTGTCAAAATACTTCTAAACCTGAGCTTTATCACTGACATTTGGTATAAACTCATTTTCTCATCTTTTTAGATCTAGATCTCACAGTGATCTTCGGTCTAAAAACGACTTTATCTCTCAAAAAGCCCCGTATTTTCTATAGGAATAATCCAAGATTATAGCCATAACTTAGGTTAAACCTATTTTCCAAATAAATCACACTCTGTGATAATTTCGGTCCTGCACTGGCTCTCAATTCATCCTGGATAGACGAAAAGGTAAACTGAGGGTAATTGGCTCCAAGCCCAACTTTAAAACTCGTTCAAGCTCATTTTGTTACTTTAATTATTGCACATTACATTCCATTTCTATGATTAAGTGAGGCAGTGGTGCCACTTAAACTATAATATGTGTAAATAAGCTCACAGGTACGGATAAGCATCCAGAACCCAAAATTACTCTGCCAAAATTTTGATAGCAAATATTTATTTATTTATGTCTTTATAATGCATGTTTTATTTCTTGAATTTAATTCTTAAATAAAGCCATTATAATGTAGAAAATATCACATATTCCAAAATTAATCCAAACAATTTGAACGATATAAGTAACTATTATGTCCGAACTCAGAATCTCATTCTCTTTTCGGTATAAAAATCTTGTTCTGGATCAGTATACCATAATTTTCGGTGGAGCTAAACCGAGTGGCGACTCTATTTTATTTTTAAATAAAGTAAAATGCTTTATTTTAAAAATATCTTTTCTGAATAAAATGTATAAATATATTTCTCAATATAATCATATTTTTGGCTTATCAAAAGCCATGTTTTTCACATTCAATAAGTTTACGTCAAAAATAATAAATATAACTTTTCTCTTTAATAAAATCCAACATTTTATTATGAAAGAGGCACACGCATTTAAGCGAACCGGATTTTCTCAAACCAAACGAAATGTTGCGGTTTCCTCAAACTGCACAGGATCACGCCCTACACACCGCACCCTTCATGCATCCCTATAAAACCTCGCCCGCTCACAATAGTTTTATGATTGATTAGTTTATTCGTGAATTTTTCCAATTTTTAGTTTCTTCATTCCTAGAAGTAAATTCTATGCCTCCAGTTCTTATAAGAGATGTTGTTGTAATGAGTGTGCATTAATAATTATCAAGTGGATAATGTTTGTTTTTCCATTAACTAACTCATCTTTAAAAAGATAATGTTAGTATATCGCATAGGCGATTATGTCACAAAAGCTACGAAGAATGACTTCTCTGATGGATAATTCAAAAATATTAAATTAATACCATGAGATGGGTTCTATAGAAGGAAAGTAAACAATGAATCAATTCTTAGAGATGAACTAGAACATAATATATTTTTGTAACTTATTCACTATAACGTATGTGGTTCAATAGACATGACGGTAATGCATAAGCCTACAATTTCATCACATTGATTGATGATCGTACTCGTTATGACATCAAGTACTTGATTTCCCATAAATCTAAAGCTTTCAGCTATCAAAAGGTTTATGAATCTTGTAGCAAATCAATTGGATTTGGTTGCAAAGCATTGCAACTGAAGTCGTAAAGAGTTATTTTTAGTTATGCTTATAGTTTTATGTGATGAATAAAGGACTAAACAGTAGCTATCTATTCCTTATACTCAGTAGTAATGTGGGGTTTTATGAAAGAAGAATAATAAGCTTCCTCTTGGAATGGTTAGGTATATGTATCAATCAAGTAACGTCAAAAGTCTATTTCTTCCATCCCATATGAGATGTGAATTGGAAGAATTTTGAGTTTATCCTATTTACAATTTTTTTTAGTTGTACCTCTTATACCCACATACCTTTTATAAATTAAGCTCACAAAGTAGAAAGAGCATCTTCACAAGATGCTCTGACATATCAAAAGGATATGTTTTTGTGGGGGAGAATGTGGAAGGATATGTGACATAATTTGAATCATGAGATGTCAATTTCTTAGAAAATGAGTTTCAAAGACTGTGCTTACTGGGCAAAAACATTTCCTTTAATTAAGACTCTTGAACCTAATATTTTGAATGTATCATTTTGAATGTATCTTTAAGTGGGAGTAATTCAAATGAAGTGGTTTATAATGATCATTTTAATCAAAAGGGATCTTGTTCTATGGGGGAGCCAAGAACCCAATAATGTTATTGATTCAAGTGGGCATCAATGTTATTACTCCAAGTGGGAGTAATTATCTTTAGCTCGAGTTGGAGCTCAGATGATTATAGTATTTTTTATCTAAGTGGGAGTAAGAAATAAGCTTAAAGGAAAGAATTTCGAGTTATGATAAATATATGAGATATATTTATAAAGACTCGGAGCCTAAGTAATCAAAATAGAACATGTTCCACCTTGAAAATTGAGTGTTTAAAGGAAGATGAATAGTTGCATGTGATGGAAGAAGAATTAAGTTGACATACATGAAGGACATAAAGTTATTGAGATCAAGTGGATTCTCAAAATAAAGTAAAAGCACTCGGCTTATAATTAAGGAATACGTATAATGAAACTGATAAAAATATATTATAAGACTATTTTCTTTTCAGTTTCAAGATTACATCTATAAGAATTGTATAGCTTTGGTAGTTATACTCTATCTTAGACTTACAATAAATGAATCTACAAACCTCTTTCCTCAATGGAGAATTGTTATGAGATATCTATGTACTACAATTAAGACAACTTGTCCAAATTGTTTACGAACACGGGGTTTGCATAATTAAATAAATCAATTTATGATCTAATGTGGTCTTAAGGATATGGTATTCAATGGTAAATGAGGACCATCATATATATACCTTTGAGTGAAAGACTGGTTATCAATTAACTTCAATATGTAAGACATGGGGGAGTTTGTATATATCCTAGGGATTAAGATCTCAATGGGCAGAAAGATAAATGAGTATCTTTTCCTCAAGAATCTTTCACAAAGAGTTTGACAAAGATTCTTTTTGCATAACTATAAACCCATAAGTATTCCTATGACTAAGAGTATAGTTTCTTAGTTTAATCATTTGTCCTAAAACTCCTAAAAAGTGTGAGGATATAGAAATAGTTCCATCTAATGGAAACATCATATATGTTATGTCTCACTCTAGGCCTAATATTTGTTATGTCATGGCCATTGCAAGTAAATATTATTTTATTCTAGTAATAGAGAACTGGAACACCGTTAAGAAATTGTATGATACTTGTAAAGGACTATTGATTTTGC
Organism: Euphorbia pulcherrima; assembly: GCA_947683365.1. NCBI lineage: Eukaryota > Viridiplantae > Streptophyta > Magnoliopsida > Malpighiales > Euphorbiaceae > Euphorbia > Euphorbia pulcherrima. The sequence goes on from CANTUS010000002.1 coordinate 19,289,098, forward strand.
TGTGATGTATCAAGCTAAGTAAGTAGACCTTATAGGATACTCATATGCATATTGGCTAAGGCCAAAGCTGAATTTGTGTTTTTTCAGCCATGTCCAACAGGTTGTTTGGCTAGAGAGACTACTGAGTTGTTTTATGCTAAATGCTTCAAACAATAATTGGCTATTCACAAGTAATAGTCAAATATTCGTAGCTTATATGATAGACTCAAAATATCATTTGAGGTATAAGCATATCGAAATCAAGTATCAATTAGTTATAGACTTAAGTACACGAGTAGAGGTCAACATGAGGTATTTGTCTACATATTACATGCTTGTAAATTTTTTGCAAAGCATGTCCCTAAAGATGTATGAATGAAATATATCAAGGGTTAAATATGTGTAGATTATACTTATTTAGGATTACCTCATTTAACATACCCTTCAAATCATGAACGATACCGTGGTTATATAAAGTTGTTTTATACTATAAGTAATGTATATGTGTAGTGTTTTAAAAATCGGGCTAGGCGGGATTTTTCATAATACCGCCACAATTTTAGGTAGTTAGGCGGTCCTAGTTTGTTGACCGATTTAGCTGGTCCTAGGCGGGGCTAGGCCGTCCTAGGAGGGTCTAAGTGGATTTTTTGTTTTAAAAATCAGCCTAAACAGCGGTCTAGGCCGGATTTTTCAGAACACTATTTTTAAAATATGGTTTAAATTATGTTTTTTTTTATATTTTATATTATTATAATTTATTTTTTAGCTGAATTTATATTTTTATATATTAAAAATATTTAAGAAAATAAAAAATACAAATACACCTAGATCCCGCCTAGGTTCCGCCTAGGCCCCGCCTACGCATTTTGAAGCCTGACCGACTAGCGCCTAGCGCTTTTTAAAACATTGTATGTGTGTTATATGTTATGTACACATATTATTTATCGTTCATAATATGTCAGACAGAGAAGTAGCCTACTCACATGGGTGTTTACCCTAGTGTTACCACATGGGTGCAGACTAGGATGAGATTGATTTAGAGCATACTATGTGTGATTCGGGAACCTATTCAAAATCATAAATTGACTTGTTCAAGTAACAATAAAAGTAGCATTGTATGGAACAATGCATACTGAATCCAAGAAGGAATCAGGTAAGAACTGTATAGTTCACATGACGATAGGTCATGTTCTGTCTGAGTAGCTAAAGGTAGTTCTTAAAGCAGAACGAGGTTAAATTCTAAGGTGCATTGTAACTAAAACCTTTTACATGGTATTAATTCATTTTGATGAGAATAGACATGCGCTCCTTTATAAGGGTACAAGGAAAGAACACCATGGCACATTATCAAAGTGGGAGAGGAGTGATTTCTCGAGATAATGTGTATTTAATGACCATGCGATGAGAATTTTGTACGCTGTACAAGGATCTCAGCTTCTCTAATGTGGAACTCAGTCCATTAACAACGGGGTTATTGGACCTTACCCTCATTACTATTGTGTTACCTTAAGAAGTAAGGACTAGCAAGGACAATATGATCAATCACTGAGAGATTATAATTTGATACGATCTAGGAGAGATTGGTTGGTGGTCCGAACTAGTTTTGTATGGAATGGATAACTCAAAAGGAAGATATGGACAACGAACATTCACCAGAGTTTTGTCAGTTCACTGGCTAGCCTATCATTACATTTGATGTAAGATAGTGAACAACAGATTAAGGCTTCCGAGATCGGTCATGATGTGGAAGTGGGTGATTGTCGACCAATCTAGGGTAAAGCATATGCGCAATATATCAATTTGATATTATTAATAATGCAAGAGTTTAACCTATATGGTTAAGTACTAATTAGAATTGTCTTGGCAGACCCTAATGGGTGCAAGATGTTCAGAGTACAAGATATTAATCTACTTGGTTAAGTACCACTCAGGATAGTGTTGGCAGACCCTAACGGGTGCAAGACAAAGTGTTCCTGATAGTATGCAGGTCGCACGACTTCGCAGGATAAAGAAGATATGACGACCTTGTACGAAGTGTTACACGTCAAGTGTGAGTGAGAGATATTGGAAATACCCGATCCGCCCGTGAGCGGTTCAATTGGGTCAAAGGATCTGATCCAATTTGGGTAATTGAATTTAATTGGAGAATTAAATAAATTAAAAGACTTAATTGAAAAGTTATTAAACTTTAAGGATTAAATTGTAAATAATCAAAAGTCTAGGGACTAAGTTGCAATTAATTAATTTTTCATTTCCTATAAAAGGAAATGAACGTATGAAATATCATTAGATTTCATTTTCTTTCATTTCTTTCCATTTTCAATTCTCTCTCTCATAAATAGTTTCGAGACTCGTTTTACGATCATTCTTCACCGTATTCCTGAAGAAGTTGTGAATAACGACTTAATCCCGACATACCGTGGGTCAGTCAACGACTTAGCATTCAAACGGTTTCAATGTGGCGTTCTTCAATTTCGGACATGGAAAAATATCAGTATTCGAATTCGTTTATTTTCGATTTCCGTCAGTTTGTTGTTTTGATTTCAAATACCAATATCTGAACATTCTAGCATAATTTTGTATAGTATTATAGTTATTATAATATGTGAATGGACATATAATATCTTTAATTATATTGCATAATGAAAAAAGTTAACAAATTGACTAATAAAATATATATTGGTGAAATTTAAGATTGAGCTTATCAAGCGTCATTACACATAAACATGTTTTGTAAATTTCAAACCTCATGAGTAAAAACATTAACACAAATTCTTTGCTCTTCTAATGATAGAAGTGATAAATATAGCTTGTACTTTTCTGGTATATAATATTCATTTTTTTTATCTTCTTGCAGATTACCGACTTCTACAAACTAATCCTACATAAATAACAATATAAATGATAATCATAGATAAAAAAAATAATTAAATTTGTGTGTAAACTATCAAAATACAATTCTTTTGGTTTTTTAAATTTAAACATGAGTCTTTAACCTTAATAAAAATCATTCATATATCTAGAAAATTATAATTATTAATTGTGTTGATTTAATTTTTCTAAAAAAATAATTTCAATTTTCCAAAGATTTCTTGTAATTAGGAAAATGAAAAAACAATGAAGTTTCATTTTTTCCTTAATTTCAGACCCTATTAATAGTAAATGCAATATATTGAATTAAGAAATAAGAGAATATAATTTAAATAGATAATATTATGGTATTAAATTCATTTTAGGTAAGAAATAATACTCCATGTGGTTTTTTACTAGTCACTATACAGTTTTCATCAAAACCAATAAAATATTTATTATAGCATTCAAATGACTAATTTATCCTTCATACTTTCTCTTTATTCATAATTACCCACTCATAATTTCAATAATACTTAATCTCTTTCCTAATTAATACAAGGGTAAATTAGGAAAAATTTAGTTAAAGTTACATTAATAATTTAAAATGACAAGTAAAAAAACCAAGATCAAAAGCCTAGAATGACAAGTAAAAAAACTAGAGGGAGTATTGAATTGTGGAGTATGAGAAGAAATTACCTATTAAGTGTTTTTAAGATAAAATTATGGTACATTACAGTGCCATATAGCGTATAATTTTTGGTTTTTGTATTGCTTTTTGGAGGATGATTATACGGTACATGGCAAGCACCGGTATGTACCATAATTCTATCCAATATTGAACTCATTAGTCATATTTCATACTAATAAAAGTTAAGGAGTTAAAATCCTTTTCTTATCATTCGTAAGTCGTTTTTATATTCTTACCTTAAATGCATTTTCTCCATTATTTCTTCTCAAATTATTTTTTCTAAATTTTTTTTAGGAAAGAATGGATTGTATTAAAATCAAAGAAGATGGGTAACACAAAGAGGCAAAGAAGACATCCAGACCCCCGTTACCTCATCAAAATGAGCAGAGCGTGCTAAAGTGTGTGCTAGTTCATTCGCAACCCGAGAAACTAGACTAAAAACACACAATGTAAAATTTTGAATCAACATCTTACACTCCAAAACAAAGGAGGAAAAATATGAAAAACCATCATCGGGGTTAGTTAAAGCCTCGTAAAGCAAACTATTATCCACCTCTATAACAATGTGCATGAAGCCAACCTCTTTTAGCCAAGAAAGAGCCTCGTGAACTGTTAAAGCTTCGGCTTCAAGAATAGAAAGATTGGGCTGCAAGATTCCCGACTTTGCACAAATAAAAACACCTCCGACATTACGTACCATTAGACCATAAGAAACCTAATCACCATCATGGAATAACGCAGCATCAGCATTACACTTAAAAAAAGGAATATGGGGCATTTTAGATATGGTAACATGGTTCCCACCGCTGTACCAATTTTCGATGAATGTCCCTGCCCTCGAATCACCGTAGAAGCTGTCTAAGAATGGCACATCAAAGCCTGCCATTATACTAGCGAAGACCGAGTAAAGCGTAGGACAGCCTGTGGTTGAGATCTGATAGATTGCCAAACAAATTTATTCCGAGCATACCATAAAGCCCAAATCAAGTAAGTTACCTACTGCATAAAAATAGTAGGCTTATTCATAAACCAATCTTAAAAAATAGTCAAGGTAGGCAGATGCAAGGGGATTGTAAGACTAGGATCAAATAACTCCTAGACTCGACGCGCAAGAGAGCACTCAAACAAAGCATGACAACTAGATTCATTCAAGAAAACAAATAGGAAACACCAGATCATCCACCACATGTCATTGGAATATATTGCCCTTAACCGATAAAATATCCATAATAACACGCCAAACAAAGATTTTCAACTTCACTAGTAAAGGTGCACCCCATACCTTATTCCAACACATTTGAGTAGTAGGAAGAGATGCACATCGAGTAATAGAGAGCTGGCGATATGCACTTTTCACCGAAAAAAATTCGTTCGCTTCATGAGGCCAAAACAACATATCCACACTAGTAATTCGAGAGAGAGTAGTGCGTAGGATTAACTGCAATTCCTCCTCTTCAAACGCTAATCATAGCCTATCTAAGTTCCATTCCCCATTTTGGATCAACCATACCACCTTCCTATCCCCCAGGTTCATTCCTTCCTTACCCATGAGTAAGGTTCTATCTCGAGTATTGACCCAAGCATCGTTAGAAGCGTCGATCAACTAGTCATCCCCTACACGCCACCAGATGTTACTTTTGAAAAAATCCATAACCGAAAACATACTCTTCCAAACATAACTCGATGTGGATGGCCGAGTTGCATTAAGAACCGAGCTCTCCCTAAAATAACGAGATTTGAAAATATGGCTCACTAGAGAGTCAGGATAAATTAGCAAGTGCAATAACTATTTAGCTAAAAAAGCCATGTTGAAATCAAAAAGGTTTCAAAAACCCATGCCCCCATGCTTCTTTGGATGACAAAGTAGCTTCCATCTCTGCCAATTAATCCCTCTATGATCACCATTATTAGATGTCCACCAAAAAGACTTTAGCATCTTGTGAATAGCATCACACAGACTAACATGAATTCGAAATAAGGACATAAGGTACTATAGGATGGACTGAAGCATGTACTTAATGAGGACTTCCCTCCCACCCTAACTTAGATATTTAGAACTCCATGATTTAATCCTCTTCCAAATATGATCTTTAATAAAACCAAAACACGCAAACCTGCTACGTCCTACAAACATTGGCATGCCCAAATACTTTGTAGTCACAGATGACAAAGAAACATTGAAGAAATCACTAATCAGCTGCTTGTAATTATCCTCCAGATTAGAGCTAAAAGATATGAATGACTTATGATAATTTATCATTTGGCCAGATGCTCTTTCGTACCTATTCGAACAATCCTTTACATGCTGGCATTATGCCAACTATGCATTATACAATATTTATTTTAATTTAATATATAGACCTTAAAGATGATTATACGGTACACGGCAAGCACCACCATATACTGTAATTCTATCCAAAATATTTAATAAACTCATTAATTATATTTAAAATTAATAAAAGTAATGGAAATAAAATATTTTTCTTATCTTTCCTAAGTGATTTTTATGTTCCAACCTAAATTAATAAATGCATTTCTTCTTCATATTTTCTTCCCAATTTTTTTTAATTAATTTTTTATATTTAATTTTACCTATTTAATTTTTTCTTTTCAAATTTATACTATTTCATGTGATACAATGTTTATTTAAATTTAATATAGACCCTAAACCTTTATAAAATTAATTATTTTTAAACGTGAATCTTAAATCTTTATAGCCAATAGAAATTCTAAATTTTTAACAATGTAATATATTTTTTTCCTAAATTTATTATTTTTGGAAATTTTACTAAATTTATCCTAAAATGCAACACAAACTCCCAACCTTAAACCCTTTACCCTAATATATGACACATATTTTTTACATTTTTAGTTTATTGTTATGATTTCAAATACCATTATCTGAACATTCTAGCATAGTTTTGTATAATATTATAGATATTATAATATATGCATGGACATATAATATCTTTAATTATATCGCATAACGAAAAAAGTAAAAAAATTGAATAAAAAATATATATATCGGTGAAATTTAAGATCGAGCTTGTGACACATCATTACACATAAACATGTTTTGTAAATTTCAATGTATATGTCATCGTGAGTAAAAACATTCCCACAATTTCTTTGCTCTTCTAGTGATAGAAATGGTAAATATAGCTTGTATGTCTCTGGTATATAATATTTGTTTTTTCATATTCTTGCAGATCACTGACATCCACAATCTGACCCTGCGCAAATAACAATACAAGTGATAATTGTTGGTCCCTATTGTTAGATATGATGTATGTCCTTAAGGCAATTAGGGTCATATATCTTCATTATGTAGTGGTATGAATAATTTGTTTAATTAATAAAGGCGTTTAATCTTTTGTTTATATCGACGTGCTTGTAAATATATTATGGCTGGTTAAAATATATTCATTGATATATGTATCCAAAAGTCCTTCACATATCATAGCATGAAGTCAGAGAAATTATAGTTGGACTATGTTTAGTGAGACCTGCTTCATGTGCAATTATGATTATGTCTAAACTATCCCTAGTCATAGTTTCATCAAGAAAGGATATTGATGAAGCGGAAAGACTAGCATGTGGTCAACTTTCATGGAAAGGGTCCAAGAAGTCAATCTCCTAAGGACTGAAGGTGGTGCCTTAAGTTTGACATATGGATATATCTGGGAGATATATTGGAGACCGCAGCAAGGTAAACACTTGGTGTATATATCAATGTGTTAATGTTTATCTTCATGCAATAAGCTTTGCGAATATCCTCATACTTGAGATGATAGTTACCTTATATGGGTCCATTACTGTACTTTGGGCCATTCCTATACACTCATTAATTTAGGGTGTAATGGGTGATTACGGGTATAGTAGTGACTGCTCGTTGGTTAGCTATGTAGTCAAAAAGAATCCATTACTTCGGATATATTAAGGAGTTGTACCTGGCCGCTTGTTGAAGTGATGATTGCTATAAACCGCTGATCAGAGTATGTGTTTGATAGAAATAGTTTCTAGTCAAACACACTATGGTAAAAGGCAATATACTTCGGTAACAAGTTAATAACTGGGATAACTTGGAGCAACCTTGCTATTAGCGGGTTAACACTTTAACCGAACCCTATAAACTAGATGGTACTAATATTAAAGAATGAAAAGAGTTCATCACACTGGATAACTATCGCATTAACTAGGATTAAGTCATAAGCATAAATGACGTTCCGAGTAATGGGGGATGGTAGACCCTTGCTAGAGGCGTACTACAGTCGTTTAAGGTAATTGAGTTCTATTCATGGTCTAGAACCTCGAGCCAATGGTTCCAATAGAACAAGGGTTGGTTAAGCCGTAATAGCTCAATATTTTAGGATCCTATAAGGTCACACACATTGGGCCTTCATCAGAAAGAGTAAAGAATTAATAGATTTAATCTATTATGAAAATATGATATAACAATAATTGGATTATTATTTGGTTAGAACAACAATTTATTTTGACCCCGCAACTAATTTTATTACGATCATAAATAAATTAAGGTATTGTTTAATATGATTAGATCATTTTGGATAAGCCATATATTTATTTTGACCGGCGATTAATTTTATTAGGATCACAAATAAATTAAAATGTTGATTAAAATGATTAGATCTTTTTTCGGCAAAGCCAAGAATTTATTTTGACCGGTAACTAATTTTATTAGGGTCATAAAATAAAAGAGAGGAGAATTAATTAAATTATGTATTTAAATTGAATTTGATACATATATTTAAATTGGATATAATGCAACAATTAAATGATGTATTTAAATTAGATTTAATACATATATTTAAAATGGATATAATGTAATAATTAAATTATGTATTTAAATTGGATTTAATACATCTATTTAAAATCGATATAATGTAGCAGTTAAATTATGTATTTAAATTGGATTTAATACACATATTTAAAATGGATATTATACAGCAGTTAAATTATGTATTTAAATTGGATTTAATTCAGCAATTAAAATATTGTGTTTAAATTGCCATTTAATCACGCATTTAATCTCGCATTAAATCAGCATTAATTCCGCATTAAATCCAGGGAGCCTTTGCTTTCCCATATAAATTGAGCTTCATTTCTTCATTTCAAATCGCACCAATTCAAGTGGAACTTGAATATTTTAGTTTATATTTTCCGGTGGAAATTTTGGAGTGGTCTAGTTACTACTCAAGGCTCCTTAGTTCTTCCTCTCAGGAGGTTTCATTTGTTGGGGTTCGTGTGGATACTCATAGAGGCTATTCTACATTTGGAGGCTTGTGCAAGGAGGTTCTGCTAAAACACGCTTCAACTGGTATGTTTTAACTTTCTCTTTTAATTATTAGGTCTTTTTCTCTAAGCATTTTAGACTTAGTAATTATGCTTAGGTTGTTTTGCATGTTTAGATTATTTTATGCTTAGGTTATGACTTAGAGTTATAATATGCTTAGTGTAAAATATTTATGCTATGATATAATTTAGAATTATGGTATGCCTAGCCTATACATACTAACCTAGGTAAAGAATTATTTAGTTAGGGATTTATTTAATTCATATGCAACTAATAGGAGTTCCTGGGGACAGGAACAAAATTTTGAATTTCCGCCATGTCTGTTATACATGTTCAATGTGACTGTCAGTTCCCAATAGTGGTATCATGAGCTTGCCTATTTAGTGCATAATTAAGTTAGAAGCGAACTGAATTTTATTTTCTGTATGAAATGATTTGTTTATTTAATTGTTTAGAACAATATACATGAACTTGGGTTTTCATTTCAAGGTTAGAAAATGGTTATGGATAATTTAGAATAAGCTTGCTCAACTTACTCAAATTATATAGGACTCGATAAATTATATAAGTTACAAGGGTTATAGATGCTTTCAATTTATATGAATTGTAAGAACAAAATTTATTAGTTCAAAGCAATCCATTGGTCTTCGAGTTAGTGCTCGTATTTGTTCTGGTTAAGGATTAGACTTGGTGTCTACTCACTTCAAGGGCACATCTCCTACCTGGAAACCTATATCGGTGCAGCTCGAACTAACTTGATAGATTAAAATGGACTAATTTATTTCTAGTATATAAGATGGTGCTTATATATGTTTCAATAATAAAGTAAAAATTAAATTTATTGAATAAAAGCTTAAAGGAAATGCAATATAAGTATAACAAATAAAAATGTTAATTATTTTGCATATAATCTAGGTTGATGGAATAATTATAATAAAGAGCTTGAAGCCACCTAAGGTTGGACCTTATAAATTAATTCTAAAATTCTCTGAATTAATATAAATTATTATAAATATGTCCATCTAATAAATTCTAGATTGGGTGAGATGTTTAACACCAATAAAATCCCAAAGTAAATATATTAAGGCAAGTTATAGTCTTCCTTACTCAAATTTGTAATACGGTCTCTTTGGGCTATCAAAGTGTTGTGCAAAGCATTCCTTTGAGTCCACATTGATCGGGTATAAAAATTGAGATAGGGTCTGCCTTAACAGGACTGGGTAGTCCACCATAAAATTGGGGGCTAGCCGCAGGACTGAGACATATTCAAGGAGATGCTGAAATAAGAGCACACATCCCTTGGGATTACAGAACTTGAATTTATTAGCAATTGCATACGATGCAAATGGAATGGGATTCCAACTATAACTTACTAATATGACTTGACTCATAAAATTGGGAGTCATAATAGACTAGTTATAGATGCTATCTACTACGAAACTTAGCTGGGCTAAAATTCCCAAATTCAATAGAATGGGCTATTGTAAATTTTGAAGAAAATAGTAGAACAAATGTATTTAATTAAAAGACGTTATATTAAATGCATGTACTAAAACTAATATCTGAACAATAATTCTTTTCTTACATCTGGGTTGAAATCTTTATTTTAATACAAACATTCGCATTGATAGTTAATTTTAATTAGCTCTAGCTTCAAGCCCGAATCTAAACAACATGATGCAAGCAATTCTGCTTAAAATAGATATGCATGAAACACATAAAAGAAACTAGGATAAAACACCTTGGAGGTTGTTAACATCCCTGTTACCTTATGTAAGTAGCTGGCAGGAGACAAGGATAAACATCAAGTCAGATGTTAGGATCCATGTTACCTTAGCTACAAGGGCATCATAAAATTATGGACTTGAAAGTCTATGTCTTTACATCTCAGAGAAAGGATTTCATGTGGTGGAAGATTTGAACCAAAATATTTTTGATGGAAAATTGATGGACCAATTAGTCAAAAATTTAAATGGTTCATATGTTAAAGAAGTAAAGTAACACATGGTGTCTAGTCTTGAAGCAGGATAGAGCAGAGTAAAGAGAAAAGTAAAAGAACGCTGAGAATTTTACCTAGAAGACAAAATGATTGTTTTCAACATGAAATATTAGAAACAAGATCTTCATTTCAATATGGGTTATTAGAAATAAGATCAAAATGGCTAAAGTCTCATAGCATGAGAAGAGGAGGCCTGAAGCTTCCACTTTAAGATGTTTGATATTGAGAAATTCTACATATCAAGGGAATTCTAAATTTGTATGAAATACCTAATGAGAATCACATATCCATGGGAAGGTATAGATATTGTTGAGAAGTACAGGTTTGGCAAAAAGGAGAGTCATACCTACGGAAAATCATTAGAGCTTGATGGCTGCTATTGATATAGGAACTTGAAATTTCCATTTTGCTAAAATTTGTAAAAGGATGAAATTCAATTGTCATTATAAAATATTGTTTCCTGCTTCATAGCAGATGGAATTTTATTCCAATTTTATAAAAGGTATTATCAAAGTTATGAATTATATTTTATTGTAATATGACAAATGATATTTCGTAATTACAAAATCATATTCTCAAATATAAACATTGCTAAGAGAAAATTAGATAATGAGAAATCTTTTTACTTATGGCATTGTCGTTTAGGCCATATAAACAAAGATCGCTTAACCAAGTTGCATAAGCGTGGAGACTTAGGCCGAATAGACTTAGGGGGCGTTTGGTTTGAGGTTTTCAGGAAAGTGAAAAGTAATAAAATTATATCATTCCCTTTGCTATTGTTTGGTTAGAGAAAGGAATCAAATATATTACCCCATTCTTTTTCATGACGTTTTATCCTTATGCGTGAAGATAGTTTTGTAAGATTAGGTGCCCCATTTTACTCGAAAAGCTTGCGAAAGTATCACTCATGCCCTATTTGGAATTGAGGATGGCTGGTGTGTGGATCACTCGTTTTAACCAACACATAAACTCCTGCGATAGCACCCATTTAGGGAGTGGTTGAGTTGTGGATATGATGTATGCCCTTAAGGCAATTAGGGCAATATATCTTAATTATGTAATAGTATAAATATTTTGTTTAATTAATAAAGACATTTAATCTTTTGTTTATATCAATGTGCTTATAAATATATTATGGTTGGTTAAAATATATTCATTGATGTATGTATACAAAAGTCCTTGACGCATCATAGAATGAAGTCAGAGAAATTATAGCTGGACTATATTTGGTGGAACCTGCTTCATGTGCAATTATGATTATGTCTAAACTATCCCTAGCCATAGTTTCATCAAGAAAGGATATTGATGAAGTGGAAAGACTAGCATATGGTCAGCTTTCTTGGAAAGGGTTCAAGCAGTCAATCTCCTAAGGACTGAAGGTGGTGCCTTAAGTTTGACACATGGATATATCTAAGAGATATACTGGAGAACGCAGTAAGATAAACACTTGGTGTATATATCAATGTGATAGTGTTTATCTTCATGCAATAAGCTTTGTGAATATCCTTATACTTGAGATACTAGCTACCTTGTGTGGTACTATCGCTATACTTTGGGTCATTCCCATACACTCATTAATTTAGGGTGTCACGGGTGATTACGGGTATAGTAATGACAACACGTTGGTAAGCTGAGTAGTCGGAAAGAATCCATCACTCCGAATATATTAAGTATTTGTACATGGCCGCTTGTTGAAGTGATGATTGCTATAAACCTCTAATCAGAGTATGTGTTGGATAGAAATAGTTTCTAGTCTAACACACTATGGTAAAAGGCAATATACTTCGGTAACAAGTTAATAACTGGGATAGCTTGAAGCAACCTTGCTATTAATGGGTTGACACTTTAATCGAACCCTATAAACTAGATGGTACTAACGGTGAATGACTGGAAATCAGAATATTTGCGGCAAGAAGCCAACATTGTGAACGATAATAAGAAATATGAAGGTAGGGTTTGTTTACATACCCTCCTTAACTTTTACAATCTATTTTAATTAATTAATGTTTCGTTTAGAATTTAACTTTTATACGATTTTGTCATTTATTAAAAGTTAGCTTGTGTAATTATTTAATAAAAGTACTGTGTTTTATTTTATATATAAAATCTTATATAATATATGTGATAAAAAAAAGGTATAAAATTCAAATATAATTGGAAAAAAGGAAATGGAGGCCGTTAAAAGGAACTAATCAATTTCTGATTTAATTACAAATTACAAAAAGATAAAAATAAAATTAAATTAATTACGAAAAAAATAGATAAAGGAAAGAAAGATTCTTTGCTTTGATCTTATTAATTTGAAATCAAATCAAGTAGTCTTTCTCTAGTCAATAGCCACCTATAAGATAGGTATACAGGAAGTTTTGCTATTATGTGAAGAGATAATATCATCTTTGATGGTTAGTTTATTTTATTATTCCTTATGATATACGAGGGCTTAAAATAATTAAAATACATTAAATTTATTTTTATTAATATAATAGTATTTAAATTTTAAAATTTAATATAAAAATATATGAATTTTATTTTTTATTAATATAAAAATTAAAATTATTTTTGATCAATAAAATAACCTTTAACTAATTTATTAATGGATAAATCTTAGTTATATCACCTAATTTTTAATTTTTTTTCTTCTCCTAAATTTAATCTTGTATCAAAATTAATTGATTCCTCTTTTTTCCTTTCCTTTTTTGTTTTCATTATACTAATATTTTTGTATAACCTTTTATATTGAAAAATTAAAAAAAACCAAATTTTAACTTTCCTATTCTCATTTACCATACTTGAAAATTAATTTTTTTAATTCTTTTTTAATATTCGAAATTCACGAGATACATAATTCACTTTTCTTTTGTGTCTTCCAATTTCTTCCTTATTCCATTTTGTGCAAGCCATGCTTAGGATCAGAAACAAAAAGAAGAAGAATGACGCCGACATTTGCCGGCAAAGTTTTTAACATATGTAATTTCGGCTTCACCGTCAACGACTTCGGCGAGATTCGCTGACATTGTGAACGTTGTTGTTTCTTATAGATTTAATTCTCTCACCCTCCAAAATGATTCGATCGATAAAATTTCCGAGAGTCATACCGTTTTCTCCATTTTTTGGGGTTTCTATTCTTTCTCTACTAGTAAAAAATGATTACATGAAATGAGAAAGCAATGGAAAAAAATAAAGTTTTTTTTGTTTTCTTTGTAATTTTTCCAAATAAAAGGTATTATGAGAATATAAAAAAAGAGAGTAGAAACGAAAAAGGAGGGAAAGAATGAGTGGAAATTAACTAATTTTGATTAAAGGGTAATTAGGTCATGTAGAAAGGTGGAAAAATAAAGAAATTAATTAATTTTGATATAAGGGTAATGAGGTGAAATGATTAAAATTACTTGTTAAATAATAAGTCAAACGTCATTTGTCGGTTAAAGGTAATTTTAACCTTTATGTTAGTAAAGAATTAATTTCATGTACCTTTATGTTAAATTTTAAAGTTCATATACCTTTATGTTAGTAAAGTCAAAGTTCGTGTACTTTCAACAATTTTAAGCCGACACGTAAGCATAAATAGACATTTAATTGAGAAAAAACTCTACAGTAGTTTGTCTATTTATTCCTCCAAGTATGATGTGGCATCATTAATTATGAACATTGTCTATTTGATCTACTATAAATAGACAATCGAATAGAATGTTGAATCATTAATTATATAATATTTTAATGATGAAAGAGAACTATCTAATAATTAGCATAATATTTTTATTTTTATTATTATATTTTAAAAAATACAATTCACACTAAAATAGATATTCTACTCAAATAGATATTCTACTGCTGTTCATTTTTTAAATGTCTAATTTATTTTACTACCTCAACAATATGAATGTCTATTCCACGGGAAATTATATATGGTACTGGGTATTTAATAGCCTTTTCAATCTAATGGTTGAATATTTATAAGAGTGTATTTATATATTTTTTTCATCTTAGTTAAATGGTCCGTCATGAATACTCAACCGTTGGATTGGAGAAGGGTATTAATTACCTGATACCATATATAAAACCCCTATTCCACATGCCACATCATTGAGAAATCCACTATCTACTAAAAATGCTCTAATTAGAGGTAATTATCACAGTAAAAATAAAGGAATTCAAAAAAGATTCAATTAGAGATAATTAGAGAGAGACGTTTATTAAAGGGGAGGAGGAGTTCCAGTTGATTAGGGCACTTTCAATGGTTCCCCATTTTAGAGAATTGGGAATTTCCTAAAATGGGGAATACATATTAGGAATGGTTGAATCCAACCATTCCCATATAATATGTCCTTAAAATGGGATTCCCCATATATTTGGAATGAAATTTTTTCATAATATAATTTTTAATTTTGATTGTTTTAATTGTGTTGTTAGTTGAGTAGAATTGAATTAATGTAAATAAATTAATAAATTAATATAATAATAGTGAAGTATTATTATTTCTAGGGAATCAAAAATGAGGAATGAAAAATGAGGAAGATGGTTGAAGCAAAAACACTGTAGATCCCAAAATAGGGTTTAGGGAATGAAAAATGGCTGGACTTGCTCTTAGGCTTGAGGAGAGATTGAAAAGAGCAGTGAGCACTAGAGTTTTCGACTAAGAAAAAGTAACCTGAACTCGAATCTATTTTTCTAAAGGAAAAAAGGTTGGGGTGGGTGAAAATTTCGGGGCGGACATCCCAACTAGGTTGACACCTCTGCTTACCTACAAAACACCCACCCCTCTTTTCATTAATATGTAAATAAAGTAAGAACCATAAAGTTTGTGTTAAATGGTAAGAAGCAAGCTCAGATTAGTAAATAAATCCGAGACCAAATGAAAAAAATTACATTTATAGGAATTAAAAAGAAACCAAGAAAAATTAATGCTAGCAATAAGCATGTCACCATCATCGATCTCATCCTCAAAGACTTTCTCGTTGCATCTCTTCCATAAATTCAAATATATGATAAGCCCTAGTGAAGTCCTAAAATCGCGGTAGATACCCTGTTTGAAGAAAGAGCTCTATAGAAGAAAAATATTGTATCCCGAGTGTGGCATTACCAATGAAATTCCCATCCAACGAAATGTGTCTTGCCACAGCTTATGACTCGCTTGACAAAAGAAAAGACAATGGTCTAATGATTCTGAGGACAAACAAAAAGGGCAGATATCATTTATAATCAAGCGGCATCCACGACGAAATAAAAACTCGCGGGTTGGTAACCATTCATAAAACACAATCCAACCAAAGAATTTTATTTTAGGAAGCACATGGGCACTCCAAATAAGTTTGAAGTTTTTCAAGGGAGATGTCCATTGAGGTTGTTGGTAGAACCCATGACAATAGAAGGCTTCCGAATACTCGTTATGGACTCAAATTTCCTAAATAAAATGATCGGCATTAGGCATAAAGTTTGGATGGTCAAAAATTCCCAGTCCTTGAAAAAGAGATGGACATGATGACGGGATCTGTGCCTTCAATTCCATACAACACTGCTGCACCATGATTCATAGACTTCTTTTCCAAAATGGCCAAGTTTAAGGGTGATTTGCAAATAGGAAGCAATAACCTTCTTGAATTGTCGAGAATTTTCTATTACAAATAGAGAATAAATCCGGAAATATGGTCTTGGAGGTCCAATTATCATGCCAAAATGAACCTACTTGAGAAGAGAAAAATACCCAATTGCTTTCGTTATTAGTGCAAACATTTCAGAATTCCACGCCACAATGGTGAAACAACTTTTGAGTCCAGGACTATCATCTCATGCCAAGATCTTACCCCATAGCGTTGAACACAATATGCAAACCATAGGGAATCATCATTGGGATCACATAATTTCCAAATCCTTTTAAAAAGCAAGCTAGAGTTGACAACTTTGAGATCACGAATGCAGAGACCACCAAGTTGGGTTGGTAGATTAATTGTGTTCCAACTCACTTTGCACATGCCGTTAACGTTTGAATCACCTCACCATAAGAAATTACCTATCAACCGATTTAAAATTGTAACCACAGAATTTAGCATGAGAAAAATAGATAATAAATAAATTGGAAGGGAAGATAGTACCAATTTTATTAGAATGGCTCTCCCCACATAAGATAGATAGCTTCCTTTCCAATGAGCTAATCGGTTCTTGAACTTCGCAATCAAGAGGTCCCAAGAGATGATAGGGGGATGATTTATGCAGAGGGAAGCACCCAAATATTTGATTGGAAAATTTTCCACCCGATAGCCAAATAAAGTTACGTATGACGCAAGGGAAATTTATTGACATGAACCCCCATTAGTGCGCTCTTATGGTAATTGATTAAAGACCAGAGATTATCCCAAAACACCTTAAGATGTGTATGAAACTAGGAATAATTGACTCCTCCACTGGCAGAAAGCAAAAGTATCATCTACAAACTGAAGTAACAAAATGTCCGGTAGGGATTGTGCAAGTCAAAAACCTAGTAGCACGCCTTCTCTGATACTACAATCTATTAGTTGTTTCAAACCTTCCATGGCAAGCACAAAAATGAATGGTGGTAACGGGTCCCCTTATTTCATGCCTCTCTTAATTCGGATTGGTGTGCATGGTGAGCCATTAATTAGAATAGTTATAGTTGAGTTTTCCTGCAATTAGCTAGCCAAGATATCCATTTTTGGTCAAAACTCATCTTGTGAAGGACCGATTCAATGTAATTCCATGAAATACTGTCAAAAGCCTTGTGGAAATCTAATTTCAAAACTAGACCTGATTTTCATCTAGCGTGCAAACTGTGAATAACCTCAGACGCCAAGAACGAACACTCATGAATACTTCTTACCATAACGAATGAAAATTGATTTCTTGAGATTAAAGTAGGTAAAACAACTTGTAAACGAATAGATAGCAACTTTGCCATGATTTTGTAGACCCCATGGATAAGTGAAATTTGTTTGAAATTATTCAAAGAACGAGAACTTGGGACTTTGGGTAGCAGCACTATGAAGGATGTTTTTAGAGAGTTTGGCATTTAGGAAGTAGCATGAAAATGGTCAAAAACCTACATAAATTCTGACTTCAAATCTTCCCAGAATCGCTTATAAAAAAAGAAATTGAAACCATCAGGTGCGTGTGCTTTATTCTCCCCACGCGCACAAATGCACCTCTATACCTCATCCGCCGTGAAAGGAGCAACAAGGGTTCTGTTCTGATTGGCATTGACGATGAAAAATTGAAGTTTACAAAGTGAAAAAGGAACATCAGGATTGGCCATGAAGAGCTGCTTATAATAATTGTAAATTGCCCCAGAAATTACTTGTGGGTTGGTGATAATCTCACCCTCAATATCTAACTGTCTGATTTTGTTGTTGCGGTACTAGGCGGATGTTGTGTGATGAAAAAAGGAGGTATTATTGTCCCCTAAGAGAGTCCAGGTAACCAGAGATGGCTGATTTCTTAGCTTTTCCAAAGTGGCGCGACATTCTTGAAGTAGAGAATGATGGTTATTAAGCTCTGAGTTTTGTACCATGGTGAGAGGGCCCGGGATATCGCTAGAAGTGAGTGCTAAAATTTTGTCTTCCAAATTTGAAATATTCCTGCTTAAATCCCCAAAGTTCTCCGAATGCCAAGGGTGAATTGCTAAGTTCAGTTTAGTTACTTTGAAGGAAATATCCATGTATGGGTAAGAAGAACAAATAGATTGCCATTTGGTATGAATGAACAGTAGAAACTTGACCTTATCCTGTAAAAAATTTAACGATCTAAACGATTTTGGTCCTGCGATTGGAACAATCAATGATCGAAATATTATGCGTGAATGATCAGATAAGGTCATGTCCACTGTCAAGATAGAATGGTTTGACCAACTGTCTAAGATGTCATCCGATACAAGAATCTTGTCAATAAGGGAATAGGAAAGCCTATTATGCTATGTATAAACCATGAAGAGGAAGGTCATGAAAGTTGGCTTCCAAGACAAAATCTTGAAAAGTGGTCATAGAGGGTTGAAATCTACCCCTCGCTCTTTCTAATTCGTATAGAACTTCGTTAAAATCACCACATATCAAAACCCTATGTAAATCTTGAATAACTAGAAAAATTTCTAACCATAGTGTGTTTCTATTTGTATAACTCGTTGGTGCGTAAAGACTTAACACATGAAAATCTTGTTGTTGCATAGAAAATTTAATCACCACCTATCTTGAAGTTGAGAGAATTGCCATACCATTAAGTAGGGTAGAGTTCCAAGAGAATAAAATTCTACCTGAAAGACCAATGGATGGGATACTATGGTAACCGAAATCATTACGACCCCAAAAACGACGGACCACGTGATCAAAACACCTTCAATTTTTGTCTCCAATATAATGAAAAATTTTAAATTATGTTTCCGAATGCATGATAACACAAAATGTTGTTTGGATCCATTGTTAACCCCACCACGACAATTCCAACAAAAAAAATCCAATGACATAAGAATTCTATAATCAATTGACCAGGTTATCCATGGCTGCCATAATAATCGATCTATGTCGTTCTTTGAATAAACCTAACTTGTTACCCACGTCGATAGTCATTTTCTTCTCATGATCTGGAGATGTCCTTGACTGAGATAGGATGATAATATGATTTATGTTTGGGATGTCAGGTCCCCATGAACTTGAGTTCACAGGGTTAGGCGTTGCATTCACCTATAATTTTGCCGATTGTCCAATCAGTATGGTCTCTTCATTTCTCATAATTAGTGCCATATTAGTCTCAAGGATAGTGCTTAAATTAGCACCAGATTGTTCTAAAACAAGGCTGGTTTGCAAACTACCATGGATAGCTTCGTTGCTCTTTTGAAAATTCGCCTGAAACGAATCAATTGAATTACTATGGTCAATTGAGACTTCGATGGAGTCACATGAAACATCTGATTTGTTATCCTGGCAGTGTTCACATCCCACTCCCTGCCTGATATTGGTATAAATGTCCACCTCCCTAGAGTCGATAAATAGTTTGAGAGAACGGTTGGTAGTTCCAAAAGGAACTGAGACAAGACACGAAATAATGTCAAGACGATATGGCTTATTGAAGTCAAAATCCAAGGAAACAATTTGGCCAACAGAAACTGCCAAATGTTTAATTAGATTTTATTTGATCAGCATATGGGGCATTCCCATAAAATCGACGTATATGATGCATTCCTTTGGAGAAAAATCAGCCAGCATGAATGTTACCCATTTGAATATATGGTGCATAACCTTCCAATCTCCACCTACAAATTCATTCATGGAAATCACTGAATTAAATGAGACAATAACATTATCATTACCCACAGCAGTAGCAAAGGCAATATCAAAGCCTCAATCTTGTAATAATTCAAAAGTGTCACAAATATTCGAAATATCATTCAAAGAGACAAGGCAGGACTTATCTTTCCAAGGGGCCACTTCCACAATAAGTTCATGGCCATGTGATGAGTTCATATGACTTGAAGGCATTCCTTGCTGATCTGAATTCGTCTTAAAAAAGAAAACCTCATTTGAATCTTTAGGACCTTCTACAACTTTCACATATAATCTCTATCCTTTAAATGAATTGTGAAATTTGGGTTTCTGCCTCAGAGCTTACTGTGGAAACGGATTGCGCTTGTATGTTTGAGTTGCTGTGAAATTAGCCCTTCCTGTATATCTTGCCTTGAATGTCCATAATCGTATACTTCCAATGGATATAGAATTTAATCTGTAAAGGGTTTTGTGAACAGGAAGTGATCCATCGACAGTTAAGAAGCCAAAATTCAGGTTTCCAGTGTTTTTCTTCCTAGCCATGTAAACTATACTGGTGATGCCATATTTCTTGAATACTATAGTCATCGAATCTTCACCATACATATTTGGGAAATTTTCAAAGTAAATCCTGGTTGGGGCAGGAGTTACGGATTGCCAATTGACCGACTGCGAAAAGCGATGCTAGGGTATGTGGTGGTTTGGTTGAGGTGGTGTTAATGATGACGGCGACCGGTGTGGGAGTGTTGATGGTGGTCGGGACGGCGAAGGTGGCTACGTCCACCGTTGAGGAGATGATGACGGCGATTGGTGTTAGGTATAGATAGGAATCGCCTGCCAGGGTTTCTCTCCACGTCGTGATCAAATTTTGAACTTTTATCTATTTAAATTGTCTCCATATCGAAAAATTATACAAGTAAGTATTTTTTCTAATAACTATCTTTTCTATTTTTCCAAAAAATTTAAATTTAAATTTCCTAAAATTCATTGTAAATTACGAAAATAAAAAACACAAAATTTTAATTTTCCTAATTCATGTCCTTAATATTAGACTGCCATTGATACACAGAATTAATGCATTTTATTGAATTATAAGAAATAATAAAATATAATAGTAATTTAAATAGGTAATATTATGGTTTAAGATTTATTTTAGGTAAAAAATAATATCAACTACTACAATCTTTCATAACGACATGCTTTTTTGGGGAACATAACATATTTATTTACTTCGTGAAAATATCGTACTTGGATCCGATATTTTAGAATCAAATTATCAAGAACTTGTCTAAATCTATGAACAGATTCCTGCAAAACAACACACAACTAAGGGGCAATCGGTGTTACTCCATGGTCGACCCTCCGATGCCTAAATTAGTAAAGGGTTCTGAGGAATATAATGAAAGTATGTGTGAGAATGTTGAGATACCTATTGAACTGAACTAGGGGCCTATTTATAGGCACAGGAGCTACCCTATTCCTGATGGAATAAGGAGTCCAAATTGAGATAAGTTTAGAACTCTTCATACATATCTGATCCTTGTATCTCAAGGTGATAGGGATAAGGATAGAGGAGAGAATATAGGGACTAGAGTCAGACCTAGGTTCTCCTTGCTTGTAGGGGCATGGAGATGTCTTTGAGCCGGTCATGAGCCATCTCAAGGCTGTGACCATTCAGGGCTCCTTGCGGTCTCTTATTCGGTATGTTCTCCAGCTGGAATAAGATTCTAGCCGGCCTCAAGTTTTTTCTAACCTAGTCGATAGAGTGAGCCACGCGGCTCTTTATTGACTCGATCTTTAGAATGAGACGGGCGAATTATATTTAGAAAGTTATCAGACCCCCCCACAAGTGTGAGAAGTTCTTTAGGGATTCAGACGATGTGAACCGGATCAAATTCTGAGCGGTCTTTTGTTTAGGGTTACGTGGCCCGCTGTGGCCCAAGCATTTCCGAAGCTTTCTTAAAAAGCTCGAGTCTTCTCATATCCTTTGGCGGTAGGCTTGATTTTTTAAAATTTGAAACCAGCCCAACCTTAATTGACACGTGGCATTGTGCCTCTGTTCTTTAATGATTGTGACCCTTCACTTTAATTTTTTCTTCCTATTTAAGCATTTTCTCCCCTCATTTCACCACTTTCGCCTATGTGATTTTCCTGCTTAACTCCCTTAGTTCCTCTCTTCAGGTTTTTAAGGATTTTTTCCAGCGAGTTTTACTTCTTCGAACCTTCCACTTCTTGCAAGTTAGTAATCTTCTCCATACCTCTTCCTTTTGTGGATTCTCTTGTTCTGCTAATTATTATGCTTTCTATTTCATAGCCCGAATCCCATGCTAGAGACGATTTCTTGTAGGACTACTTTCTATGTTTTTTCTAATATTATGTTGTGGTGCATCTCGAACTTTTAGGCTAGGTATAGTTGAATTTTTGAACTTTTACGGAAATGATCTTAACTTTTAACTTAGTATTACTAGAATCTGGGTTTATGTTGGCTGGATTTTGGGTTTAGGTATGAACATTGATGAACATGATGAATATAGGCTTAAGGTTGAACCCCTCTCGGCTGAAAAATGCCCATAGATCTTTATAAAGTGACTAGATCCGCCTCTAAATTCTAGGATTTTTGCTTTCTTTCTAGGCATTCATGTCCTCCACTACCTCCATAAGTACACGCTCGGCTGATAGGTTGTTTGATGAATATTATGTTGTGTTTCCTTACTCGGTGTCAAGGTGCTATGTTAGTGTTGACCCATCTAACATTCGTTCTAACATTAGGACTAAAAGAACAATCGGGGAGGATGGATCGAGTAGAGGTTAATGAAGAGAGGCAGCATTCGGTCAGGCTGCCTCTAGCTCATAAATAAATTCTTACGACCCAGCGTGGGTAGGCACTGGTGGTGAGGGCGACGAGGTAAAGAAGCCGACATTTCTTGAGGGCCCCGACCAAGGACCAAGGGGGTATGGGAAGAAGAGAGCTGCTAAGAGGGTTAAGGCGAAGGCGATGGTAGAACTGTTTGGGCTAGGTTTAAAGGAGAAAAAGGTTACTCCTCATATTGAAGCTATGGTATGAATAGTTCATCCGGTGGACGTAGACTTTGAGAGGGCCACCTTCCCTTGGATGCAAAAATGCAGAGTGATGCTACCGACTGAAAAGCAATGGGTCCATCAACCGCCTAAAGGATGGTTCAGCCTATATTTAGAGCAGGCTTGGTTTGGCTTCGTCTATCCTCTTCCCCAAGGTATATGCGACCTTCTCAATTATTGGAAGGTGTGCCCGGCTCAAATTCACCCTAACTGTTGGGGTGACATAGTTGGTCATTATCACCTATTTGAAAACTTGGGTCTGGGTTTTGATGGAAGTTCTTCAGGCGGATCACTTCCTGGAAGATGAATAAAGGCGAGGATCACCTACATTTTTCACATAAGAACGGGTTCTATTCCTTTACCTATAGGGCTAATTCAGTGAAGAATTTCAAGCAATTCTTCGTCTTTATTGAGCTAAGGGATGGAGCCCCTGCATTTCCTACCCTATGGTTGTTCGTTGTGCTGCCTCCCTATAAAGTTCCTAAGTACTACACGGACGTCCGGGTAGAGATCTTTGAATGTTTGAGGAGAGGGATGTGGTCTTTGGCGGAGGTTTCTTACGCTTTTGTTCAAAATCATAGACTAATCGACTACAACTTAAACTGCGCTGATGGCTATGAGTATTATGTTAGCCCTTCACCTCTGGGTGAGTTTATTTTTTGCCTTATTTGCTTTTGTTTATGTTTTCCAGCTATGTCAGTAGTTAAAGACGTAGTTTCTGATGCTATAGCCAAGCGAGTGAAAAACCTGCAATAAGTCAACAATCGCCAGGCTCCTGAGATTGTCGATGGTGCTTCTAACAAAACTACTGATACAATTTTGTTAGCTAAGAGCGGGGAGACAGTTCCTAAGAAGGGGGGAAGAGAGGAGGTGCAGATGCAACCGAGGCGTCTACTAAAGAAAAGAAGAAAAAAGCCAAGGTCGTTAATGCCGTATGCTTTTATCCCCTCCAGTGCTTTAGTTTGCTTCCCCATGTTTTGATTTACTAACATGATTTGTGGGAAGTGAACGATGTTACCTCGATTGAGAAACTCGAGGTTCCTCTCACTTTGGTGAAGGATGCCTTGGTTCATATTACGGGTAACAAGCCTTCCCTCAATCTGCCGGTCATCCAACAGTCTTTTCTTCAGGACTTTCCGTTGGAAGAAGAGGATCGTATATATGACCAAGAGTACTTCAATACAGCAGTGGCTTGCTTACTCGAGTCGGATGCTAAGGTATTATTCCCTATCGAAAAATCTTTCTTATGAATTCTAGTTCACACTTGAAACCATTTTTTTTACAGTCTTTATCCCGGGCATCCGACCGATTCCACTGGGTGGATGTAGAGAAAACTCATATTGAGAAATTGAAGGAGGCGATTAATATATGCCACAAACTGAAAACCCAGGTGAAGGAGGTGACTGGCCAAAACAAAACTGTGGGAGAGGACATGAAAAAGCTGAGAGAGGAGCATAGGCTTCTCCAGTCATCATACGAGATGGTCTCCAAGAGTTTTGAGGAGGCCAAAGTCGACCTGGCAGCCACCCAGGAGGATCTAAAAGCCATTATTAGCAAGAAGGAGGAAGATGCGGCCGAGTACATCCAAATGATTGAGGGAATGGTGGATGACGGTTTTGAATTTAGTAGGCGTGTTTACAACGCTTGCAAGCAACTCCATCTGGATCTACCAGACAACTTATTGCAAGGCGTTGAATATCTGGGAGCCAAGGCAGAAGGAGGTGGCACCCCGAGTGAGCAAGCAAAGGATGATAATCCAAATGAGAAGGTCCTTCTAGAGGGGGAATTGAAGCTGCCTGTCAATAATGATTCCTCTATTGTAAAGGATTTTTATTTTGGACTTGGCCAATTTTTGGCTTTTAATCTTTTGCAAGTACATTATTTTATTTAAGCCTTTTGAGGCATATTTTATTTTCGCGAGGTCTTATTTCTGTGCCTTTATTTATCTGGATCAGTTTTACATTTCATTGCCTTTTTAGATAATTGCTTAGGTATTACTTATAGCCTTTTTTTCATCAAGTATTTAGAACTGTATACCGTAGTTTTAACTAGGTCTTACGCGCGTGAAATATTTAAGCTGGTCTTATGTCATGCTGGAGATATGCCATAAAGTGTGATCAATACTTATAAGGTGAATGTATAAATAAAAGAATGCTTTTATTAATAATTTTGAGTGCAAGTCCGGGAACTCTATGCATCCAGAGTTCTACTTGACGGGAGCAACCTTGTTAAAAACTTTTTTAAAGAAAAAACCCAAATGGGATTAAAAAATCCTTAAGGAAGGAAAAAGAGTATGGCTGCTAGAGTCCCTAAGTATCTACTATTTGGTAGGGCCAAATATTAGCAATGTTCCATGTGCGAGGAAGCTCCTTGCCTTTCACAGTCCCTAGCTTGTAGGTGGCCGGCCTAATGACTTTGGTGATCTTGTAGGGGCCTTCCCAGTTGGCGCCCATCTTCCCTTTGCCTTCCCGGGCTTGTGAGGTGGCCGAGTCTTTGAGAACTAGGCCTCTTTCTTCAAGGCGAATTTCTCATACACACTTGTCATGATATCTAGCGATTTTGGCTTTATAAGCCGCCATTAGAATCCAAGCTCGCTCTCTTCTTCCATCCAAGTTGTCCAAATGGTACTTCATGTTAATGTTATTTTCTTCCTCTATGTAGTACGCCACTTGGTTCAATGGAACTTTGATCTCCACTGGGATGACCACCTTGACTCCATATACTAAAGAGTAAGGAGTTTTACCGGTCGTTTTGCAAGGAGTGGTTCTGTATGACCACAGTACTTTGATTAATTCATTCGGCCATCTCCCTTTTTGATCCAGCAGTCTCTTCTTCAACCCTTCTCCTAGGGTTCTATTGGTAACCTCTATCTGGCCATTGGTCTATGGGTGCGCCACGGAGGAAAAATGATTCTTTATGTTCCATTTCCTGCAGAAATCTTTGAACTTCTCTGAGATGAACTGCATGCCGCTGTCTACTATTATTCTCCGCAGTATACCAAATCAAGTGATTATATGCTTTCATATGAAGTTGATTATCCTTTCGGCTGTGACCGAGCTAAGTTCTTCTGCCTCAACCCATTTAGAAAAATGGTTGATTGCCACCAATATCCACTTCCTTTGGCCAGACACTTCTGGCATTGGTACAGTGATTTCAATACCTCAAGAAGCAAATGGCTAGTTGGTAGTTATCGGAATTTGATTGGCTTTTGGGATGTGTGTTTTCTTTGCATGTATTTGGCATTGGAGGAAAGTTCTCACATATTCTTTTGTATCGGCTTTGATAGTTTCCCAATAGTATCCGGCCAGGGTTATTCTCCTATGTCTCTGCTACCTAGTGGGATCCACAGCTTCCTTCACGGACTTCTTTTATGATGAGTTTTCCTAGTTCGGGGGTGACACACTTGAGCTAAACGTCCCAGTAGGATTTCTTGTATAATTCATCGCCCACCAATGCAAACCGTATAGACTTTCGAGTTATTTTCTCCACTTTGATTTTATCCTTGGGTAACTTATCACAAGCTAAATAGGCGTACAGAGGTTACATCCAACCGAGGGACTTCTTTTGGATCCATAGGTTTTCACCCTGCTCTTCATAAGTTGGTCGAGTTAAGACCTCATAAGGGCAGCTTAGCTCTTTCTATGAGTCTTTTCCTACGGCTGCTTTCACTAATTCATCCACCTTCTCATTCTGAGTTTGAGAAATATATTTAATATTCCACTCAGTTCCCTTAGCTTTGGGTTTTTCTGATAGTTTCCCTACCTTAGCTAGGTATTTAACCATTTCTGCTCATTTGGTTCCATACGTCGGATTGATTTGATTTTCTACTAGCCTGGAGTCACTCTTAAGCATAACTACATCGGGCGCAATCTCATTGGTAAGCTACAACCCTTTGATCACTGCTTTATATTCGGCTATGTTGTTGGTAGACGGGAAAGCCAACTTGGTGGCATATGATAGCCTGATCCTTTCGGGACCCTAAATGTAGACTCCAATGTTGGCCCCTTCCGAACAGGAGGAACCGTCTACAAAGATTGTCCAAGTTTTAGAGGGTATGGTTTGTTCCCCGTTCAATGCCCATAAATTCCACCACGAAGTGGGCTAACACTTGAGCCTTCGAAGCTTTTCTTGCCTCAAATTGAATATTATATTCTCCAAGCCTGATGGCCCACTCGGTCAGATGGCCAAAAGTATCTAGTGGTTGCAACACTTTCTTGAGAGGGACACTGGTTCTAACTACTATGGTGTGTGCTTGGAAGTAAGGTCTAAGCCTCTCAGCCGAGTGAACGAGTGCCAAGGCCACCTTTTGTATTTTTGGGTATCTTAATTCCACTTTTCTTAACACTTTCCTGGTGTAATAGATGGGATACTGCTCTTCTTGATCTTCACGAATCAGGACGGTTCTTACCACCTTGTCTATTGCTGCCAAGTAGAGATAAAGTGTATCCCCAATGTTGGGGCTGCTCATGAGAAGAGGTTTAGGTAAGAAGTCCTTCAGTTTATTAAAGTCCTCTTGACAATCTTTATCCCACTTAAAATCTCGATCCTTCTTGATTGCTTTGTAAAAAGGCATGCACCTCTTTACTGAGAAAGAGATGAATCATCCTAATGCGTTAATCCTTCCGTTGGGACGCTGAACTTCATTTAGTTCCATCCGGATAATGGCTTCAATTTTTTTAGGGTTTGCCTCGATGCCTCTCTCTGAAATCATAAAGCCTAAAAATTTTCCACTCTTTACCCCAAAGACACATTTCTCCAGGTTGAGCTTCAGTCGGTAGGCCTGCAATGTTTTGAAAACTTTCTCCAAGTCAACTGCATGTGATTCTTCATTTTTGCTCTTCACTATTATAGTGTCCACATAGACCTCGACCATTTCACCAATCATGACCTTAAACATTTTATTTACCAGCCTTTGGTAAGTTGCCCCAGCATTTTTTAATCCAAATGGCATAACCGTGTAATAATATGTCCCTTTATAAGTAACGAAGGAAGTTTTTTCTTTATCTGCTGCGTCCATGGGAATTTGGTGGTACCCAGCTTTTGCTTATAAAAATGAGTAGATGGCGTGACCGGCTGTGGAGTCCACCAACTGGTCAATGCTTGGCAGATGATAGCTATCTTTTAGAGTTGCCTTGTTCAAGTCTGTGAAACCTACACACATGCGATAGTTTCCATTTGGTTTCTTAACCAACACAATGTTCGCTAGCCATCGAGGATAATTTACTTCTCTTATATGCTTGGCTTTGAGTAACTTGTCTATTTCTTCTTCTATGGCCTTCTGTCTTTCGGGGGAATGTTTTCTTTTCTTCTATACTACTAGGGCCGCCTATGGGTCAAGGTTGAGACTATATTGTATTATTTCGGGCCGAAGTACCAACAAGTCATCGTGACTCTATGAGAATGAATGTTGTTGTCCAACAAGGACTGCATTGATGCTAGCCTTTATGTCTACTTTTAAACCTTTAGTCACCTTCAACGCTCTACCCAGTCCTACCATCAGTACTTCTTGTTCCCCCACCGGCTCGGCTATTGAACTGTTACCATCTAAGCTACTATCTTCTCTACTTTCTTTTGATCTTTGATACTGAGGCGGTTGTTTATCTCCTTTTAACGAGGCTATATATATTTTGTGAGCCACCGTGGGTTTCCTACTACCACTGCCATCCCTTTTTTTTGTTGTTATTTGTAATACTAAGTAAGCGGGAGATATTAAGGCAAACGATTCACACAAGAATGGATATCCTAAAATGATGTTGAATCCGACTGAAATTTCGGCAATGGTAAAGTCTACCTCTATGCCGTATATATGCTCGTTGTCTCATATTTCTACATTTAGATGACTTCTCCTAAGGAAACGGTTGTGTGTCCACTTAAATCAGACATTGTAGAGTAGCCCAGCTGGACCCTATGATTATTTACTTTCGTCTGCTCAAACGCTGATCTGGTGATCAGATTCATGGAGCTTCCTGTATCAACCAGTACCTGATATACTGTGCAATTTTCTATCATTGCTTTGATGACAAGTGGATCCGAGTGGGGCTTGGTTACCATGGTCACATTCCTGTAGGATTTATTTGCTTCTAAACTATAGCTTAGCGTAAGTGAATTCCCGGAAGAATGTCTTGCTTTCTTGGAAGGCGGTTCTCTATCTCCACCTCCTTGTATAACCATTACCTTGATTCCTTTGTTATCACCAGCCTTCTTTGCTTCTTGGGATTTTTTGAATCATCCGAGTCATAACGCCTATCTGCTCTCTTTATCTCCCCTTTAATGAATTGGCTGAACTTGCCTTGATTAAGGTGTGTACTTCCTCTGCTAGGACCCTACAGTCATTTGTATAATGTCCTCTGGCCTTATAAAATTCATAATACTTCTCATAACCTCTCCCCAACGTCTTGCCTTCTAAGACGTTTGGAAAGCAAATGATCCTTCTTTCCAATCTGTTCTTTATGGCTACCAAAATTCTGCTCAGCGATGTATTAAGTTTTGGCTTGTCATCCTCTCAATCATACCGATTGGACCCATAGCCCTTGCCTCAGCCTTGATCCCTCTTTCTCTTCCCCTTCTTATCAACCCGCCAAGAATGATCACTATCATCGGAGTTCCACTTATTAGAGCGGCTTACCTCGTCCACTTCTACTAACTTTTGGGCCATGCCAATCATCTGGGGGAAGTGAGTTGGTTTTCTAGTGATAATTTCTTGCTTGAGGCAGTCGCTTCAGGTTCCTTTTATCAAGACTTCCTTGTCTATCCTAAAGTCCAAGTCGGTAATGCCTACACAAGCTTTATTAAACCTTTTTAAATAATCTCACAAGGATTCATCGGACCTTTGCACTACACTGTGGAGGTTACGGCTAACATTTTCTGGTTCAACCGATCCCAAGAAGTGCTTCTAGAATTTTGCTCTTAGCGTGTCAAAATATTTGACTGAGTTAGGCGCTAAGCAGAAGAACTAGTGTTTGGCTGCCCGGTTAAAGTAGTGGGGAAATATTTGCACCAGAAGGCTTCTAGAGCGTTTATCAAATCCATCCAGTCAATATAATCTATCATGTGTAGTTTTGGGTCATCCTTCCCACTGTATTTATCCAAGACAAGCGGGAAGACGTATTCAGGCAGCTTTTGGTTTAGAATATTCTTATTGAATGGGGAGAGGGTCTTCTTGCTGATTGGTTCTTGGAACAAAATAGCATACTTCTTGAGTCGCCTTTTGAACTTGGTATCAAAATCTTCTGAACTTCCCGACTCGGAATGGGTGGAAGGAGAGGAAGATTCAGAAGGAGAGGTAGTGGGAGATCTATTTTTTCCCCTTTCCTTTCTTCCCTCTTGATTTACATCAGGACCCGGTCTTGTCTACTCCATCTTGCTCCATAGTTACAGCCGTTGAGTTGGTACCTACTCCTTTAAGTTTAAGGGTCCCGTGGTGTAGCTATTTTCCAGCTGGAATTTCTCTTTCTTCTTGTGCCATCATAAGAACTCCTTACAATGTTGTGAGATCTGACTTTGTGAAACCACCTGAAGGCGTCTGCATTAGAGTCGGTACCCTAGCTATTAGTACAATCGGTTGGACCAGTACTAGCTTGGATATCATCATCTGCTTAAATCCTTTTGTTACCTAGGACATGGGTGAGGACACAAGTAACCGAGTCAAATTGAGGGAGGAGGTTTCAATTGACAGTTATTTATAGCGGAACTACCATGTCTTCGTTTAGTTCTCCTCCCAGTCGGCCCACAAACACGAAGTGGTTGTGGGTCAATCGCATCATTAGTTCCTGCTACTCGAGTGTAAGTGTCGCCTATCGAGCAATCTCTATGAATGGGTCCAATTCCTTTGGAGGATGGGAGGAGAATTCCTCCACCTCATTAGTTCCTGAATTTCCTGTTGTTAACGGCATCTTGGCCGAGGGATCTGCCGTAATTGGTGCCTTTCCAATTGAGTTAGCATTTCCAGCACCACCTTGGGTATTTTCCATGTCGGAGTTAGTGATGGGGTTAAAGTTTTCGAGCGACATAGTCACAAGGCTCCTAAAAATTTGAATTAATGTGTTTTGTTCGATGAACAATGATTCCTGTCGGAGCAAGTAAACTAAGTCCACGCTCATCGGACCACTGAGAATATCGTACCTAGATCCGATATTTTAGAACAAAATTATCATAAACTTGTCTAAATCTATGAATGGATTCCTGCGAAATAACACATAACTTGGGGGCAATCGGTGTTACCCCGTGGGGGACCCTCCGATGCCTAAGTCAGTAAAGGGTTCTAAGGAATATAATGAAAGTAAGTGTGAGAATGTTGAGATACCTGCTGAACTGACCTAGGGGTTTATTTATAGGCACATGAGCTACCCTATTTCTGGTGGAATAAGGAGTCCAAATTGAGATAAGTTTATAACTCTTCGTACATATCTGATCCTTGTATCTCAAGGTGATAGGGATAAGGATAAAGAAGAGAATGTAGGTACTAGAGTCAGACCTGGGTTCTCCTTGCTTGTAGGGCACGGAGATGGCTTTGAGCCGATCATGAGCCGTATTGAGGCTACGACCATTCAGGGCTCCTCGTGGTCTCTAGTTTGGTATATTCTCCGGCTGGAATGAGATTCTAGCAGGCCTCAGATTTTTCCCAACCTAGTCAATGGAGCGAGCCACGTGGCTCTTTATTAACCCAGCCTTTAGAATGAGACGGTCAAATTATTTTAGTAAGTTATCACTTCGTGAAATTTAAAGATCCCAATACGCAATAAAAAATTATACGGTACATTGCAAGCACCGCAATGTGTCATAAATTTATCTTAAAAACATTTAATAAGTAATTGGATGAGGGAAAAATATACCAAGAAAATACGAGTAATTTGGCTTTGGAATCACTTAATTTGGAGTTTAATTTTGCAGATTACTCGTGGTTGCCCCTGGTCATTCCTGCCGAAACCCAGAGCAAGCATGAGATGGAGCAGAGCAAGCAGAAAACTAGGCATAGCAAGCATAAAACTGGCCAGGGCAATCACAGAATTGGGCCTGATTTGGAGGAAGGAGCCTAAACCCAAGAAAAAGGAGAAGAATGACAAAAAAAATATATAGATCGTCTAGAAGGATTCCTTACTTAAGGCAGTAGGAGACCTCCCGCTTGTGGGGTGGTGGATTTTGTCTTTTGTGATAGATGGCTAAACAAGTTGTTTACATTACTTGCAAGCCTTACCCAACTAGAAGCTGTTTTGATTGGACAATTTATTGATATTATTATTATTATTATTATTATTATTATTATTATTATTATTATTATTATTATTATTATTATTATAGCTAAGTGGCTGGGCAAGTGGCATCTCTAGAAAGATCCACTTGCCACTATATATAGGATAGAACTCTTCATTTGTCAGAGAGCTTTGGTTGGCTTTTAAGCCTCCATTGTCTCACTCTCTCTCTCTCTATGTTCTAGCTTTTATTTCCTTAATATAATATTCCATTCTATGTTTTATTTATCTTTTATGCTTTACTTTTTTGCTAATTAAGCTGGCTCAAGCACGGCCAGCATGTATCATAGGCTAAACATGGTATGATTGCTCCTCTTCTTTTATTCTTAACTTCAATTATAATTAATTGTCTTATGTTTGTGCTTAATAACTCATAAGTCTTATCAACTTATGCTTAGTGTAACAAGAAGAACCGGGATGGAGAATTGTAACACGCAATAAAATATAAGACACACATATCCTACCGAACCGAGAGGTAGGATACGTGTGTTATCAGCTAATTAAGCTGGCTCAAGCACGGCCAGCAAGCATGATAGGCTAAATATGGTATGATTGCTCCTCTTCTTTTATTCTTAACTTCGATTATAATTAATTGTCTTATGTTTGTGCTTAAAAACTCATAAGTCTTATAAACTTATGCTTAGTGTAACAAGAAGAACCGGGATGGAGAATTGTAACACAGAATAAAATATAAGAAACATATATCCTACAGAACCGAGAGGTGCTTGGATAGTGCTAGGGGTTTCTATTTAAATAGAATGATTGTCTATTCTTAATGCTTAAAGGGGACACTTACAAAGGGAAACCTATAAGTTAACCTTTAAAGAAACTAAACACGAAGCGAGACCTATGTTTAGTACATGTTGAAAAAGAAACCTAGATCAAAGTGCTAAAAATATGTTAAGATAAAAGAAAGGAGTCATTAACCATGCTTGACTATTGTTGGTTATGCTTGCCCCGTCATAATATTATTAGGAGTAACCATTCAGACGCAATCATTTTACTTTCTGTAATCACTTTACTATTTTCTCATCTTATTTAGATATCTTGGATTTCTAACTACTGATTTACTTCAAGGTTTAGCTACATTTCTTGCTCCCTATAGGATACGACCTTGTGCTTGCCCCATACTATTGACCACGACCTAGTGCACTTGCTAGATCGTTCTTTAGGCAACCAATAAGTTTTTGGTGTCGTTGCCGGGGAGTAACAATGAAGTAATTTAAATTTTTGAGTAAATTAGTAGTTTTTAACCTTGTTTGTTTAGCTTCTCCAGTTGTTTTGCAATCTTGTGACAAAGGAAAAAGGCTCAAATTTTTTTTTTCAGCAAGCATCAGATGAGTTGAGCAACCATGGCAGATTGTGGAACATCTCTGCCCCTTCTAAAACTCAAGGAGTTTTCCAAACCTTTTTCATTGGGACACATGACATGCATGGTGATACCAAATGAAGAGAAAATTTTGTTCAAATTAAACCCTCCATGATTGAACTTGTTCTATCAAATGCCCAATTTAAAGGATTGCCTAATGAGGACCTAAATGATGATTTTATTGAAATTTGCGATCTTTTCAAAGTTAATCACGGTGTTTCCAATGATATTCTTAGGTTAAAGTTGTTTCCTTTCTCATTATACGAAAAAGCGAAATCATGATTTAGATCTTTGCAACCGGGTTTAATCACATCTTGGGAGCAGATGGCTGAAGCATTCTTGATAAAGTATTTTCCACCTTCCAAGGTACCTAAATGAGAAATGAAATCTCTAGGTTTACTCAATCTAAGAATGAATCACTCTAGCAAGCATGGGAGAGATTCAAAGATCTATTAAGAAGGGTACCAAACCACGGTTTACCCATGTGGACGCAAGTACAAACATTTTATATTGGTTTAACCGATGAGCATAAAATCCGACTAGAAACCCTTGCAAATGGTGACCTAGAAGAAATGAAGCCCGAAGTAATCTTTGCCAAATGGCATTCCGAGAAGAACTTAAATTTTTCAGAATCTAAGGTTGTGCAAAAAATTTCAGAAAAAGTTGGGGAGTTAACGGAGCAAGTAAACAGACTCTCGCGACAACCACATTTTTTGTCCCAACAACCACAAATTCAAATCCAAAAACCTCAAATGTCATTCCAATAACCTTAGTTTGTCTTCCCCCAAGCTCAAAGTGTTATCCATGAACATCACCAACCTAATTTTTCATTTGAGCAATCTTGCCAACCATTCCAACAACCATAACATTGCTTCTAGGAGTTTGCACCATCATATAAACCTAACAAACCTAACTTGGATGAGATGATGATGGAATTTTTGAAGCGAACTCAAGCTTCAATCGAAAGCTTGGAGACCCAATTTCAACAACTAGTTACTATAGTGCTTTC
The DNA here is from genome assembly GCA_947683365.1 of Euphorbia pulcherrima. NCBI lineage: Eukaryota > Viridiplantae > Streptophyta > Magnoliopsida > Malpighiales > Euphorbiaceae > Euphorbia > Euphorbia pulcherrima. The sequence continues at coordinate 19,323,895 of CANTUS010000002.1, forward strand.
AAGAGATGAAATGGTCGTTCCAAGCAACATTGAGCATAACTCCATAGAGTAATTTGAATAAAACAAAATGGAGTGCGGTAAGGTTGTTGATTTTTCTAACATGCTTATTGCTGATGATGTTTATAATTCAGAAGAGTAAGCACAGGAGGAGATGGAGCAACCAGATCATGATCTAGAGCAACCAGAATATCACCACGACCTATATGTGGTTGTAAGAGAGCAACCTCAAGTTCAAGCTAAGAATGCTCTAGTTCCATAAAAGATGCTTGCTCAAGAGGAATCAGTTTTAATGCAGCAACCACTCCGAATCTATCAACAAAGAATACCATTTCCCGAAAGAGCAATACAACTCATAAGGTATGAGGATCTTAGCAAGAACTTGTAGGTGCATAATCAAGAGATCTTTTAAAGATGAGGAAAAATTTGTTGAGGAGGTGGATTTCAAAGGGAAAACAGATAGCTCCCAAATTCTTGATGATGAGCAATCTATTTACAAACCTCCTAACCATTTGATAGGGAAATCTTTTGTTAAAGATCATTTCAAAAGTGAATCATGGAGAAATGTGGACATGCTACAACAAAAGACACCATACATCAGTCCACCTTTTTCAACCTTCATTTATGAACCTCCTTGAGCAACTTGTGTATATTGGTGTCCGCTTCAAACACCAATTAAAGCACTTTTGATGAGCCCATGCTCATTTTTCTAACCTTGTAAATATTTATTTCATTTTCCTTATTTAGTAAATTTTTAATCTTGTCTTTAATCTTTTTGTAGGAAGCCAATGATCAACAAATTAAGTGTGGGGGAAATCTGGATAATGGTTGCCCCGATAAATCTGAGAAGCAATCATGAAGTTGTTGAGGGCAACCACCCTTACAATAGAAAGAGTAATTCACCCATACTTACCTCTCCTACTTTCTAGTAACTCACTTCCACTTTGACTCAACAATCATTTAATTCAAAAAAATTCTTGAAAGGTAGTTTCCACTTACCCTCTATGCTTGGTTATTGTTTGTCCATGTTGCTTAATTTTGTTCATTTCTTTGAGGACAAAGCAATTTGTAAGTGTGGGGGGAATGATTTGGATTTGGTGTTGTTTGCATATGTTTACTTGGTATAAACTTTTGCAACCTGTGGTTTCCCCAGCTTGACTGTGATTGCCCCTACTTGAGCATTTTGCTTGAACTTGAGTATTATGTGTTTAATTTTTTTAAATGTGTTTTGTGAAATATTTGTTCCCTTTTTGTGAAATTTTTTTGATTTTAAATGTGTTTTTGGTGATTAGCATGAAATTTTGATCTTTTGAAAGCAAGTACTGTTTGAAAAATACTTAGAGTTTGGTTGGTTGATGGTAAACTTACATTACCAAGTTTAATAAGGTTGATTAAACAAGATTGACTATAAGCATGGAACTATTTTTCAATAACTTTGGCAAAAATGAACCAACTCATATTTACCCAAATTTTAAGTGATGATTTGAGCCTTTTCTTATTTGTTTATGATTTATTGCTTAATTTCCTTGCTGAGTCGGCTTACATATGCATGCTTAAGCTAGAACCTGAATTAGGAGAAATTGCTAGTACTTATCGAGACCACATCCTTGATCACTTGCATAAAAGGATAAAGGCACTAGGATTTCACCCTCTTATAACCAAAAAGCCACCCTTAACACAATTTTCCCCTAGTTAACCCGTTTGAGCCTTTAACCTTTTCTTTTATAAACCAAAACAAAATTTAACCCAAAACCTTTTTCACTTTTACTATCCTTTCTCACCCTGACTTTTACCAAAAGTATTTTCCACATAAAAGGCAACAAGTATGTAAAATTGCTAACTTGTGTTTTCTTCAAAAAAAATTTCAAGGAAACCTTATGAGCATTCTTCAAATTCATTGCAATCCTTATTTTTTCAGCCTCTTTTAGTCGTTTTAGTACATTATTTGAATAAAAATAAAAAAAATGAAAAAAAGAAGAAAAAGAAAAAAGATAATAATAATAATAATAATAAGTAGTAAATATGTCACAGTTTGGCTACTAAATATTCTTCTTAGAGCAATCTCATTTCTCTATTCATACATCATCAAATCTTGCTAAATAGAGTCTTTTTATTATTGCTGGAATGATTGCTCAATTATGTCTTATTCCTTTATTCCTTGTGCTTAAAACTTCATTTTATTGCATGAGTTAGCAATTATAATGGTGATACAACATACTACAAGTTCATCAATGATTGCTTTGGTAAAATCCTTTACACACAAAAGCCTTTTACTTGGCACACCTAACCCTAAGTCTACATTACAACCCAAATAAAAAGACCTTTCGACTGTGTTGGTGATCAAGAACTTAGTGGTGGAGATAGGACTGATAATCAAGCCTATGGACTTAAGAATGTTGTGTATAGCCAAGGAGCAAATTCTAAACACTCACCCTTGAACACTTTGAGCGAATTGAGTGAAACCTATAGGTGAGGCAATTTGGTTTCATGATGGACTCAGTTATTGACTATCTAGCTCTAGTTTATAGCCTTGACATGTTTTTAAGACTAAGTTGCTTGCTAAGTGTGGGGGTATTTATCTTCTTCCTCAATCTTTGTATTCTTAGTAGACTATTCTATTTTCCTGAGGGACAAGTTAATAGTTGATTTCCACTCTTGTCTTTTTCTCTTTATGTCTTTATGTTTTATATCTTTGTGATATGCTTGAGGACAAGCAAATGTTTAAGTGTGGGGATATTTGATGAGGGTAAAATTTACCAAGAAAATACAAGTAATTTAACTTTGGAATCACTTAATTTGGAGTTAAATTTTGGAAATTATTAATGGTTTTCTGATTTTGCAGATTACTCGTGGTTGCCCCTAGTCATTACTGCCGAAACCCAGAGCAAGCATGAGATGGAGCAAAGCAAGCAGAAAACTAGGCAGAGCAAGCATGAAACTGGTCAGGGCAAACACAGAATTAGGTCGGATTTGGACGTAGGAGCCCAAACCCAAGAAAAATGAGAAGAATTACAAAAAATATAGAGCTTCCAGAACAATTCCTTGCTTAAGGCACTAGAAGACCACCCACTTGTGGGGCAGTCGATTTTGTCTTTTGTAATAGATGACTAAGCAAGTTATTTACATTACTTGTAACCCTTACCCTACTAGAAGTTTTTTTGATTGGAAAAATTACTGATATTATTATTATTTTGGGCAAGTGGCATCTCTAGAAAGATCCACTTGCCATCTTCACTTGTGAGAGAGCTTTGGTTGCCTTTTAAGCCTCCATTTTCTCACACTCTCTCTATGTTCCAGCTTTTATTTCTTTAATATAATATGTCATTCTATGTTTTATTTATCTTTTATGCTTTACTTTCTTGCTAATTAAGTTAGCGCTATTACGGCCAGCAAGCATGGTAGGCTAAACATGGTATGATCGCTCATCTTCTTTTATTCTTAACTTTGATTATAATTGATTGTCTTATGTTTGTGCTTAATAACTCATAAGTCCGATCAACTTATGCTTAGTGTAACAAGAAGAACCGGGATGGAGAATTGTAACATAGAATAAAATATAAGACACACATATCCTACCGAACCGAGAGGTGCTTGGATAGTGCTAGGGGTTTCTATTTAAATAGAATGTTTGTTTATTCTTAATGCTTAAAGGGGACACTTGTCAAGGGAAACCTATAAGTTAACCTTTAAAGAAACTAAACAAGAAGCAAGAGCTATGTTTAGTACATGTGGAACGAGAAACCTAGATCAAAGTTCTAAAAATATGTTAAGATAAAAGAAAGGAGTCATTAACCATGCTTGATTGTTTGTTGGTTATGCTTGACTCGTCATAATATTGTTAGGAGTAACCATTCAGACGCAATCATTTTACTTTCTACAATATCTTTACTGTTTTCTAATCTTATTTAAATATCTTGGATTTCTAACTACTTATTTACTTCAAGGTTTAGCTACTTTTCTTGCTCCCTGTGGGATACGGCCTTGTGCTTACCCCATACTACTGACCACGACTTAGTGCACTTGCTAGATCGCTCTTTTGGGAACCAACATAAGTTTTCCTCATACTCCATAATTTAATATTAGTCTTACATGAAATGAATTTAATACCATAGTTTTATCTATTTAAATTATATTCTCATATTTCCTAAATATATTGCATTTATTTTATTTATTAATGGAGTCCAATATTAAGGGAAAATGAAACTTCATTTATTGTTTAGATTCCTAAGTACAAGGAATCTTTAGAAAATTGAAATTATTTTTTTAGAAAAATTAAAAAATACAAAATTTCTAATAATAATTGTTTAGATATGTATGATTTTTATTTGAGGTTAAAGACTTGTGTTTAAAATTTAAAAAATAAAAAAATTTATTTTGATAATTTACACACAGACTTAATTATTTTTTATTTATGATTATAGTTTATATTGTTATTTCAGTAATTTACAAGAATATGAAAAACCAAATATTATATACCATAGACATACAAGCCATATTTACCATTTCTATCACTAGAAGAGCAAAGAATTTGTGTTTGTTGGGAAAAAATGATCCAGAAGAACCAAATCAAGAATAGATCCGGATCAAGTTTGAAGAAAAGAAAAACAAGCAGTTAAGTCTGAAGAAAACAAAAACAAGTATTCAATTGAAGTAAACAAGAACACAATTGAAGACTTTAGACACCTAAGCATCTAAGGAAAGCATCTGGTTAAATTTTGGAAAGAAAACAAACTTTTAACCCCTCAACGAAAGCATCCGAAAGAATACTGAATGAAGAGCATCCGAATATATTGAATCTGAAAACATCCGAAAGATTCAATTATCAAGACAAAGGGAATGATTTGAAAATTACATTTCCCTCCGCTTTTGGTCTAAAGTCAAAGATTCTTTCCCTTGAAGAATGACAAAAGTGACAGCTAGCACGCATTCTAGAAAAGGACAAAGGACTGATACATGAAAGAGAAAAGGTAACAACCTTTTTGATATAGACCAATACCAAAAGCGCATGGAGCTCACACAAAGGCAAACCGGTATAAAAGTTGGAAAATCACATAAATACAAACAAACGATCACTGACAACTTTTCAGCCTCAATCCCAAGAATTCAAACATGACATTTATTCAGTATAAAAGATTGATCAACGGCTCCAGAATTGCCACATCATACCTAATCAATGGTGAAGATTCAAGAACATGTACATTTATGATACAAAGCCTATAAAAGGGAAGCTTCACAAGTTGAGAAGGGGCTGGTTGATTCAAGAAAGCAAGAAACAAAGAAATTAGCTATTCAATCAGTAGTCAAAATCCCTGCAAGAATCAAACAATTCCAAATCTGTTTGTAAGAGCTTTCAAGTAAAGTTATAAACTTGAAAAGTTCAAAAACCTTTTAAAGAGAAAAACCAGTTGTAAAATCTCATACTTAGGTGAGTATTGAGATTGAGACTCAGGTTAGAGTTGGTGGTTTAAGAGGTATATCCCTGAAGGACTCAGCTTAGGTTTGGCTAGAATCTGAGTGGTATATCCTACTAAAGAGAAAGGACTCAGCTAGGAGTTGGTGCTTCTAGTGGTATATCCTACATCCGGAAGAAGGGTATCTATCCGGAGACAAATTGTAAGGCTTGATTTCTGCCAGTTGGAAAGAAATCACACTAGTGGAAAAAGCTCAAAGGAAGGAAACTCTGGGGATGGAGTAGGCGGGTCCGAACCAGGATAGAATTACTATGTTTGATTTTCTCTAACTCATTCACTTAATTGCATTATTTTTAATATTTACATCATTCAGATCCATTTCATTCAGAACATATCAAACACGCTACATAAGACTTTTTAAAGTCTGTAAATTCCGCAAAAAAGGTCATTCACCCCCCCTCTGACCTAATATACATACGTACAGGGACCAAGAGTGTTAATGTTTTTACTCATGAGGACATATATATTGAAATTTCCAAATCGGGTTTATGTGTAGTGGCGTGTGACAAGCTCAATCTTAAATTTTATTGACATATATTTTTTATTTAATTTTTTTACTTTTTTCATTATGCAGTATAATTAAAGATATTATATGTTCATGCATATATTATAATATCTATAATATTATACAAAACTATGCTAGAATGTTCAGATATTGGTATTTAAAATCATAATAAAAAAGTAAAAAAGTAAAAAATATGTGTCATATATTAGGGTAAAGGGTTTAAGGTTGGGAGTTTGTGTTGCATATAAGGCTAAATTTTGTAAAAAAATTTCCAAAAATAATAAATTTATGAAAGAAATATATTACATTGTTAAAGATTTTGAATTTCTATTGACTATAAAGATTTATTATTCAAGTTTAAAAATAATTAATTTTATAAAGTTCTAGGGTATATGTGTTAAATTAAAACAAACATTGTATAACATGAAATAGTATAAATTTGAAAAGAAAAAAATTATATACGTAAAATTAAATTTGGAAAAATAATTAAAAATATATCGGGAAGAAAATATGGAGTAGAAATGCATTTAAGGTAAAAATATAAAAATTAGTTAGGAAAGATAAAAAAATATTTTATTTCCTTTACTTTAATTAATATAAAATATAATTAATGAGTTCATAAAATATTTTTGGATAGAATTATGGTACATAGCAGTGTTTGCCATATATCGTATAATCATCCTTAAAGTAGAGCGACTAAATTAAAAAAATTTAGGGAAAATCATAGCAATTTAATCTATATATTAATGTTTTTATATAGTAATATAGACTATGTGATTCTTCACTAGTGTCAAATTAGAAATTTGAATTGACGTTTGTAAAACTAGACTAATTAGAAATTAATATGTTAAAATAGAATTATGCTTCCAATTCGTCGATTAAGAAATATGAAAAACACTAAATTGTGAAAATACAAATTTATTTTTTTTTTAATTTTAAGCATGAGTCTTTGTCTCGTATCTAAATGATTACAATAAGTAATTTTGTTTTTTAAATTTTTATAAAGTATTCAATTTTAATTTTCCTAAGATTCATGGTAAATTGTTACAACACAAAATTTTAATTTTTCTAATTATTCCCCTAATATTTGGCTCCCATTAATACACAAAATAAATGTAATTTATTGAATTAAGAAGTAAGATAACATAATTTAAAAAGAGGCAAATTCTATGGTTACTTTGAGTAATCATTACTTTGTCTTTATCACCATTAGATGAGTGGTCAGAATGATTGATCCAACGATGATAAGGAACAAAGTAACATGTGCTCTGTTAAAAACAAAGTATAGAAAGAACATTAAAAAGTTAATGTTATTGACCTAAGTTTTATTTAGGTAAGAAATAATATTGAATTGTAAAATAAAAAAATGATCAACTAATAAATGCTTAATAAATAACATTAGTATAATGTTTGTTAGAGGTGTTACTAGCACTTGAATAACCTCGATAATGTGCTAGCAAAGCCTTAACACAAGCATTGACAAATTGCTTATAGACCTTCATTGTGCGGAAGCGATTAAGTAATGCGGAAGCGTAAAGTAAGAAAGGAAGGAGACTTTATGGAACTTGAACAAACTTCATTAAAGCTTACAAATATTTACAAAGCTTACAACACTCTCCAAGCTTTCCAAGACTCACACTTTGCAAGGTTGTATTACAAATGAGGTGTGGAATCCTTTATATAGGCATTCCACCTCCTTAACTAATGGTTAGGATTGTTTATCTAGAATATTACACGATCCAATGGCTAATATTGCTTATTCCAGACATTTCATATAATAAAATATGCTAAAAATCTAAGTAAAGTCGGTTACAGACCTTCTAGAGGCGTTTTGGATGATTTTGCCCCGTTTCCATATCTCTGGCGACGCTTTCTAGATTTTTCGCAACTCTCTGGGCCTTTCGCGACACTTTTTCGGACTTTTAGCTACACTTCTGGAAATTTCCGACAGATTCTATGATAAAATTGTCCATCACTGGGCTAGGCCTGTCTGCAGCAGCTCTGGGCTAGGCCTGCGCGCACCAGGTGTGGGATTTGCCGCCACTTGTTGCTAGTAAGCCTCTCAACTTGACTAAAGTATTCCAATTTGCCTCTTGAACACCACCTATTAGCTTTTGGCTGTAGAAAGAAATTAGGATAGTGGTATCTTTGAAAAGTCAAACCAATTAGAAGCTGACAATTGAGATTCATGGGCAATTGACGCAGTTTTTGCCAAGATCGGGAAGTAATAGGAACGGGTGAAACTTTAGGGCATCATTTGGCAAAACCTCTCAAGATGATATTTACCAAGTAACCACATACTCCATCCCTTTCAAAATAAATGACGTTTTACAAGGCAATAAATATTTTCAAATACTCCATCCGGTTCCAAAAACTAGTCGCCTTTAGGCTTTTCATCAAAACCTATTAAAACTTAATACACTATTAAAATGATTAATGTATCCTTGGTACAAATATCTTTCTTCTTGTGCAAGGAAAAATATTATGCAAGGAAAATATTGTGTGGGAAATAAAATATTTTTCTATGTTTGGTTACAATATTATAAAATATTTTCCGATGTTTGATTACACTTCTGAAAAATATTTTCAGACAAGCAATTTAAGTAAATAATAGCATATAGTTTATACTTTAATATTTTTAATCAAGAGACACATGAAATGGTAAAAAGTGTGAAAAATAAAAAAAATAAATAGGTGAACACAAAGTCTTCAAACATAAAAACAAAAAATGATAATGTCAAGCATATAATACATGGTCCAAAATTAGAATAAATGTCTTCTAACTCATTTAATAAATAATGTCTTTCCATGCAGTATCACTCAGTGCCCCCATTCATTCGGCCTTGGCCCATCTACCCATCACCAATAAATCACAAGCCTACAAATGAAAGTAAGGAACAAGACTAGACAAAAAAGGAACTGTTCTCAATCGACAGCCAGCTCCAGACAAGTTCCAGCAGGACCCTAACCGATTTATTACCACCTAGACACTACCTAATCTGATTCTTTTCGCCTAGGTGGTGCCCAAACTCAACTTTTAAGACACCAATATCGATAATATTCAGAGTTTGATTTTTTAACCGACTAAAAATAGCTTAATTGATAAAATGAAAGTACATCAAAGTGTCAGGATAACGTTTTGAGAAACCTGGTGAGCGAATGGTCGGGGTTTGAGTAGTGTGTGGTGGTCGTGATCGGAGTAGAAGAGGTGACCGGGTTGCAGTTTGTGAGCCCCGCTGAGTTTGATGAACCACAGTGGGTTGAACGAAGTGGAGCAGGTCGTATATGGCGGTTTCAAAGGGGTGAAGTTCGGAGATTGCTACAACTATTATAGGGTTAGGAAAAAAAAGAATGGAAGTAAAAGTAATTTTGGTCACATTGAAATGGGTTAAAATTATCCCATAGTCCAAAAGTTAGCCCATACACCCATATGTCCTATTACTTGTCATTCATTTTGTTGGATCTAGCTCAAAAGCAAGAACTCCTCATAACCTAGAAGCATAGTTATAGCTTAGAACTAAGAACATCCAAAGATGTTTTGAAGATAACAAAAGATGAACGAAGAATTGGATCTAGATAATAAAGCCATTGAATCAAGCTCAGAAGAAGAACAACTCAGAATTTAGAAAATCCAAGAACAATTACAAGCTGTGCTCAGAATCAAAGATTAAAGAAAAAGGAGACTAAGCTCAGAAGGCAACCAAGCTCAGAGGGATACTCTAAGGCCATGAATCTAAGTCAACACAAGTTGATATCATATCCTTGCACATCTTACAACCAAAGAAGAATATCTCCCAACATAAAAAAGCTCACAAGACAAAACCAGACTCGACAAAAAGATCATCAGAGTGATAACGCGTCAGAAGATACAACGGCTCACTAAGCAAAGACAGACTACTCACAGGCTAAAACAGATTACGATAGAACCAGAAGCTTCAAAAGGCAATAACACTATATAAGCCATCAGAATTCATCACTCATAATAAGGATATATTTAAGTGAAGAGTTAACAGGGTGTAAGAAAACTCAGAGTTAAGGATATCATATCTTAGCCTCTGAAGCATCAATCCAAGGACAATCATTAATCAAAAAGAATATCTGTCAGAAGAAATATCATGCCTGAAAAAGGGCACTAGAGAACTGATTTTGAGAAATATAAAGGGCTCCTCAGAATCAAATCCATCAGAAGCTCAAGCTACCACATTAGAAGTTGTTCACGTCGACTAAGGGGAAAACATACTCAGAGGAACATTACTTCAAGGACAAAAGGGATCGGTAGCATCAATGTTCTCAGAATCAACTGATATCTCTGAGAAATTGATAATCCCTAGGCAACTCACGTGATTCCACCTTTTCCAAGAATGGTAGTCTTAATCTTCTCAAATCCTAAAAACACAACTACCTGGCTTCCACTAAAAGAGATAAGACACCTTTGCAAAGTGAGTTGACTAGAAAGGGCAAAAAGCTACTTTCTGCCACCTAACCCCTAACACATGGAAACCTGGAAGCACTAAAATGATATAATTGACAAAAGTCAGAGTACGGATAGAGCTGAGCAAGTTTGGACTTATCTAATGGAAGGCTTGATCTTAGTCCATCTACAAACCCAACAATCACAAAGGAAGAAGCCATTTAGAGACAACGTCTAGAAGGCTCCTCAGAATGTAGCCGTTTTGAGGAATGTATTTATCTTATCATAACGATGAAGAACACTCTCTTTCATCAAGATGTGCATCAACGGTCAACCACAGCAAGAGAGTATAAATACACATCTATCCACAACTATCAATGTGCCAAGCAATTTCATAAGTGCATACATCATAACATAACTATGCAAATCCTCAAAAGCAAACAAATTCATTATCATATCTGTTTGTAATTCAAAAGCTCAATTAGAAAACCCCAATTCAAATTTGTTGTAAGTGCTACTTGATAAATAAGTATAAGAGCACAAATTCATCAATCAATCCACTAAAGAAGAAGGTGATCAGAAGCTAGGAAAGGGGGATTTGGCGAGGTTTTTGAGTCATAACAGACTAGGCGAGAGTGCTGAGGTCTTCAACCCTACTCACAACTTGGTAAAGTTGGTGAGGTAGAAGAATCTAAGAGGAGGGTACTCTTAGATTAAGGAATCAGAAGCAGCAAGAGTGGTATACTCTGTGTGTGCATAGGATTCCAGGATTGTAAAGGCTTCTCCACCTCTAAATAAGTTCATGTAATGGATTTAAGCTTGGAGGAGGAAACTCTAGGGACTGGATGTGGGCAGGGCCGAACCAGTATAAAATCCTTGTGTTTGATTTTTTTTTTACCTTACACTTATTTACTTTGAGCTATTTACATTGATCATATTCTACTAACAAGTAAATATAATACATCAAACACCCATTCATCAATAAACTTGTGTCATCACTTTAAGTACTATTTGTTGAACAAAAAGTTTATTATTTCACATCCATATTCGAAAACGGAGTCAATCACCCCCTCTCTGACTCCTACATCACCCCACAGGGACCAACACATTTCACCCTTTTTGAATATTTTTCCTTCGTCTGGATCTCTGCAAATCAACATAAGGTTGAAGATAATTGTATACTTAGAAAAATAAAATCAAAACATGAGACTATCTTGAATTTATGAATATATTGTAAATCACGTACTTTCAACAATATATTGACTTTTCTAATTTATCACGTGTAACGAAAGAATAATCTATTTTATTGAAAAAATAAAAACCTTAAAACAAAAACACAATAGCTAGCCTAAAAATTAAAATGAACAAGAAAAAGAATAAAATAGTTCTAATTTCAAGTCATAGCTGGACTTTGCACTCGATCTTTCATTAATTCGGGTTGTCTATGACAACCTTTTCAATTTGAGCTTTGAATCTGCAGTGCTCTTTGAATTGAAACAATCTTCATGGATCAAAACATTTAATTGTAATGCATCATCCATCCTTGGTTCATTTTGAAATCCTTCAATCTTCTTTTTGTCACCGAATATTTCTTTCACCTGTTTAATCATATCAAGTAAATGGATGCTTACCTTTACCTTGCTGAAGGCTTTCAAAATTTCTTTCTCACCGCGATATTTCTTTGACTTAATAAACCTTTCAGGAAAAGGTGAAAGTATAACAATAGACTCTAGATCATCAACTTTATTTTTCTCTGAAGATACCTTCTTATGTTCTGAAATTTTGACTTTAGGTTCCAGCTTGTGGATTACCTTATACCGATGTTGTGGCTCACGAGATATAGCCTCTACTTTGCTTAATGTTTTTAGGATCTTATTTTCATATTGATCTTTGTCCGATTTAGCAAAACTTTCAAGAAAAGGAGGTCTAATCATTATGGGCACAATATCAATTCCTTTCTTCTTCCTTGTGGAATCTCTCTTTTGCTCTAAGTTTTCAACTGTAGATTTCAGCTCATCATTCATGTTAGGCCCGCAAACAACCTCTCTATAATTATAGGGGAAAGGTTGCGTACACCCGACCCTCCTTATCCCATTTGTACGAGAGCCATTGGGGTAATGTTATTGTTGTTGTTGTTGTATTCACGTTAGGCTCGCGTTATGGCTCACGAGGTTCACCCTACAACTTAAAGTTTTGTTTAGGATTTACCTCGGATTGAGAAGGAAGGCATCCTTGAGACTCTAACTTGCTTAAGGAAGTTGTTATTTGAGAGACTTGGATTTCCAATCTTTGGAGTCTCGTATCCAAGCTTTAGAATCTCATATAGGGAGCTTGTTGAAATTTCAGATTGTTGGCAATTAGAATTTTCAAGGCATTCTTAAGAGAGTTACCCGAGTTGTATTCGTTCATGTTCATAAGTCTTTGTGGTGAAAATTGACCTTAATAGTAAGAGTTGGATGGTCTAGGTGCATAATTGAAGTTCATGTGATCCTTCTAATCGGGATTATACGTGTTTGTGTAACGATCATATCGCCTTGTAGGTTGATATTCAAATCCAAATGAACACATATACTCCCCCTCTTGAAACGGTGGGCAAATTTTGTTGGAAATCAACCATCCGGAAGCCCTTACCAACTACCAAGAAGACTGCATCCGAATCACAGTTTTGAAGGAAACTAAACTCCAAAGCTCAAATAGATCATCCGAATCGAGGTTTAAATGAAACAAACCATCAAGTACAAAAGGACCTCATCTAGACTTAGCATTATATAGAAACAAGTCTCTAAGTCCAAGGAAATATACATCCAGGTTCAAAAACAGAAGATAGCATCCCCTAAGCATAAGTAGGCAGCATCCGGAGAAGTCAACTGATTGAAGTATCATCCGAACAAGTTGAAATATGAAGACACCCGGATGATTCAATGGTCAGATAAAGGGAAAATATTTGAATAACATTTTATCCCTCCAATATTTCTCTCAGTCAAAAGTACTATTGCCTTAGAGATTGAAAAAGGGATAGCTTGCACACAATTCAGAAAAGGACAAAAGGATTAACACAGAAAGAGAAAAAGGTAACAACCTTTTTACATAGACCAATGACAAGGCACATGGAATCTAAACAAAAGATAAAGTTGCCTAGAATTTGGCAAAACACAAAATGCCAAACAAACAACCACTGACAACTTTTGTCTCTCAAATCCCAACATTTCAATAGATCATTTAATGGGTCTAACGGACAGATCAATGGCTCTAGAAGTGCCACCTCATATCTAATCAACGGTGAAGATTCAAGCTCACTCCAATGGAACACAATGGCTATATTTTTTTATCTAAGCATATAAAAGCCAAGCTTAACAGGTTGAGCAAATGCTGATTGACCATAGAGTGAATAACAACTAAAGAAATCCACTACTCAATCAGTTACTATAATCCCTCTAAGAACCAAACTATTTTCAATATGTTTTGTAAGGATTCTCAAGTAATATTATAAACTCTGAAGAATTCAAAACCCTAAACCTTTAATAAAAAAATGTGTAAAATATCTCCTACTTGGGTGAGTAGTGAGATTGGGACTCAGCTTAAGCTAGAGAGTTTGAGTGGTATATCCTTGTAGGACTCATCTTAGACTTGGGTAGTTTAAGTGGTATATCCTACTAAAGAAAGAGGACTCAACCAGAAGTTGGTGCTTTTGGTGGTTTATCCTACATCCAAAAGAGGGTCACCATTCGTAGACAAGCTCAAGAGGACTCGGCCAAAAGTTAGTGCTTTTGGTGGTATATCCTACATCTGGAGAAGGAGATCTTCATAGACAAGTAGAAAGGACTTAGCCAAGCTTGGAGTAAGTTTGGCGATATATCCTACATCCGGAGGAGAAGAAATCTCTGGAGACAATTGTAAGGCTTGATTCCTGCCCGTTGAAAGGAATCCTACTAGTGGACTTAAGCTTGGAGTAGGTAACTCCGGGGACTGGACGTAGCTGGGGCCGAACCAGTATAAATTCCCTGTGTTTGATTTTAATTATGCATTTTACTTTATTGCATTATATTTTATATCTGCATCATCCAGAACCATCAACTCCAGACCAAAATCAAACACGCTACACAAAATTTTTGAAAGTCTAAATAATCCGCGAAAAAGGACCATAGGCACAGGGACCTATAAGTGGTATCAAAACTAGTGCAAAAAACCAGAGATCTAACAATCTCAAACTAAAGGTCCAATATTTTGATCCAAGGATAAAAATGACTTTTAATAACTCACAGCTTCTTCTGGAGGATATGTCCATTACCCGTCCCCCACTCTTCACTGGTGAACACTATATATTCTGGAAAAACTGAATGAAGAACTTCATACAAGCCCAAAGCATGCAAGCATTGATGGTCGTTAAAGATGGCCCATATGTCCTAACTATTGAGGTTGAAGGTATCACAACCAGAAAACCATCTAATTAATGGGATGACAATGATTATAAAAAGTTGTATGAAAATGCAAATGTTATTAACATGATTCATTATGCTTTGAGTGCAGCAGAATTTAACAGAATATCAGACTGCAAGACTACACAAGAAATATGGGAAAAGTTTAAAGTGACCTATGAAGGAATAAGCAAGGTCAAGGAAGCCAAAATTGATCTCATCCAGCAAAAATTGGAAAGTTTCACAATGGAGCCCAAAGATTCAATCAACAACATGAACACTAGATACACAAGTCTAGTGAACGAGATGAAGAGGCTTAGGAAGGAGATCACTGAAGAAGAGATGGTGAAGAAAATACTCTGGAGTCTCACCAAAGAGTGGGATAATAAGAAAACTGCCATTGAGGAAACCCAAGATCTGAAATTCTATAGCTATAATGAGCTCGTTGGCAATCTCCTAACCCAAGAGCTATCCTTGAAGAGATACAGCCAGCAAGAAAACAAGCCCGAGGAGAAAAAGAAAACAATTGTGTTAAAGATAAAGTCATTCGGAAAAGAATCCTCTAGATCAGAAGGGCAATCAAAGTCATCTTCCTGTAAAAATAATGATGTAGCAGTGCTGACTAGGAGATTCGATAAATTCCTGAAAAAGGAAGAAAGTAGGTCCAGAAGAGGCTTCAGAAAATTTAACTCTAGAAATTGGAAAGAAGGAACCTACAAGAATAATAAGTACATGAAGGGTCCGAAAGAAAAGAAGGATCCAGAGAAAGTCATTGCCCGCTATGAATACGAAGAAAGGGGACATCTCAAAACAAGCTGTCCTAAACTCAAAAAGGATAAAAAGTACAAGAAGAAGGAAATGATGGCCACATGGAGCAATAGTGAGGAAAACTGCAGCCCATCTTCAACAGAAGAAAAAGAGACTGCGAACTGTGCATTTATGGAACTATCAAAGCCGGAAGCAAATCAGTTCAGAAGAAGAACATCTGAGCAAGTCACTGAGATAATAGAATAATCAGAATCAGAGTCAGAAAGTACAGAGGTAAACCCTCACTCTAACTCTTTTTCTAACAATGAACTTGCTAAAGCTCTAGGGACTGTAATCAACAATACAAGGAAGAATGCAAAAGCTGTCAAATTTCTTCAAAGACAAGCAGTAGAGCTTGCTAAAGTAAATAGAGCATTGACCCAAGATATCAGTATGATAAGGGGTACAAAGTGCATGGATGCTGCTGAAGAAAACCACTTAAAAAATCAAGTATAGATGTTAAGCACCAACCTATTTAGGCTAGATAGGGAACTAGCCTTGATAAAGGAAGCATTCAAAAGAAAACCAAAGCCTACAAATCAAAGAAGAAATTTGGATCCTTCACAATAAAGAAGAAAAAATGACAGTAAACAACCCCAAGGGCAAAGACATACAACTAATCGTAAAGGAAAAGGGTCTATGAGAAAACCACCTCAAGAATGGAGACACTTTGATGTTTAAGAAGAAAAAGGTGTAAAGACTCATTATCATCAACAAGTCAGGGAAGGGAAGATGCTTGAACAAAGCAGACCTGTATCCAGATACACCTTTTATAGTAAGAATAATCATACAGGTAAAGTATATAGATTCAAAAATAATCATAACACTCATCCACAACCTAAAAAGGTGGCTAACTCGAGTGGACCCAAGTCTGATTAGGGACCCAAAATCACTTAATCTATTTTATAGGTGTGTCTTGAATCCACATAAAGATCAACTAACCAAATATATTGATAGTGGATGATCAAGACAAAATTCTGGTGATGAATGTCCTTATCACACTGTTCCAGAAGAAAATCAATTCAAATCCGGAAGACATAGCTTCAGAAGGAGAATTGATGTAAACTCTGAAACCTGCATAAACACATGAAGAAAAATGAAGATTAACTTCAATTCAATGTAGGGACCAAATATTCCCTACTATCATGAGATAAGGAGAAAGAAGGCTAATGAAGAAGTTGAAGCTGATAGAGAAGTCTCATCTCACAATGAAAATCTTCAAAGGGAGGTCAGAATACATAAAGCTTCAAAATACAAAAGATGTTAGGAGTGCTTTTCTTCAAAGAATCCATTCATGAAGGAATCTATGATAAAATAACCATCCAGATTTAAAGACTCAAAGCATCCGATTCATGTCTACAAGCTGAAGAAGATCCTCTAAAGATTATGGAAACACACTAAGCCAATTCAACAAGCTCAAGGTGGATATTGGGGTGTTAAACCCAAAATTGGAAAGGGGATCCGGAAGATGGAAAGTGAGATTTGATCAAGTAGCTGACTCTAGAGGAAGAAAACAATGAAGAGAAGGAGATGCGCAAAACTTCTTAGTCTGGAAGAAAATAAATTTCTAGCTCACCAGATAGATGTGACAAATGGCAGTAAAGGCACTCAAAGTAACTATGAGTAAATGTGCACTTTTGAATTTTAAACGTTTATCATACATTTATTCGGCGGTAAAATCCAACAGTTAGAAATTCAATAAACCATTCCCATTCCCCAGTTTACGCACCATCAACCTCTCTCCTTAAAAGATAACTGCCAAGTCATTAATCTAGTTAGTTTTAATTACTTTTGGATTACCAAAATACCGCCACCTTGAAAATTCTACAAATAGCCCCAAATTTCCTTGTCTTCTTTATGCGAGCAATAATCTACTGTTACTCTGCAAAAATCTTTCAAAACGCTAAAACTGCTTAAACTTTTCTTTTTCAAAAGCCAAAAATGATAAGAACTAAAGAGTAAGCTAATGTCTTTGCAAGACATTTACAACCAAAATTGTCCTTCAAGGATGAAGATTTCATTCCTATCGAGTTCAAGAAAACCGATTCTGTCATTCCCTTAGATCGTCTGGGAGATGAGTTCTTGCTCAATTTAGAAACCTGTGTCAAACTCCTTTCAAAAAACCAACACATGGAGGTCTTCCTCTGGATGAAAAACTCCACATATCCTCTACTTATAAGAGAAATTTATGACAACTTAAGGATGTACAACTATCTAATGTACTCCGGACAAAGGTACAAGAGAAAGTGATTACAATCACTTCAAAATTCTTCATGACTCACTTTAACATGAAGAATGAAGGAATAATCATGAGAAATGATGGAGATGAATAGACTGTGGAGTATGAGCCAGAAAAATGGCTTCCAGAGAGATAATTTGGGGATATATTCTCCATCCACTGGCTTAAATTTCCAAGAACCTTATAGTTTGTATTGGCCAAACTTATCTTGATCCGGAAGGGGTCCTTCAACATAGCATCATCCTTCCAACATTGCATGCTCCAACACTAGTTTAAGAGCAGAGCTATCAATATGCATGTCTTGCTAATCCACTACATGAAACAACACAAGTACTCTCACGGAGCTCTCATTACTAAAATCCTCACAGCCCATAAAATAATCTCTCTGAAGCTGAGAGTGTTCAAGGAAAAGATATACTAGAAAAGAACTTTTAGAAGCTTACATTCAATGGGAACTGGAATGAGGCCAAGGCCCTAGAACAAAAGAAGGAAAAATAAGAGAAAAACAGAGTTCGAAAAGCCGAAGATATTATGGAAAAGGCTCAAGTTGTGAAGAAGCCTAGAACTACTAAGCCAAACGCTTAGAGAAAGTTAAATCCAGAGAAAGCAATGGAGGAAGAAGATGAGGAAAATCTGACTCTTAATTAGATTCTAGAATAGTCTACAGATAAACCCAAGAAAAGATCAATAAAAGCTGCTGCTAGTAAAAAAGGAAGAAAGAGGGGTGCTGCTCAAGCTCTTGATGAAGCTAAAAAAGAGGCTGCTCCAAAGAAAAAGCTAATAAAAAAGGGGCTAACGTTCTCTAAATGTTCTCTGAAACTATGAAAGCAAGAAAGGAAATGGAGATCAATGTAGAGTCACAACATCTGAAGGATTCGGAGTTCAATGAGATGATGGAGGCTGTCCAGGCAAATAAAAAAGAGCATAAGCCCATTCCTGCTCAAGAAGGACCCGGAGGCTCATCTGGAGCAGTTGATTAAGTAGTAGCTCCAGAATGTCATCTCAGTCCAGAAGTTCTGAATATTGAAAGGCCTAAAAATGTGCAAGAAGAGGAAGTTGAGGACATTACCAACTTACCTACAAATTAAGCTTTAGAAACAACCATCCTACAGGGACCAACAACTAATCCAAAATAGCAAATTGAAGAAGGTAATATTGATCTAAACATTGATACTGCTAAAGCTGAATTAGAGGAAAATCAAGGCAACTTGGGAGCAAATGAATTACCAAATGCATCTAAGGAAGTTGAGCCTAGCCTGGAGCTAAATGCACCAGAGGACAGAACTGATATGAGTTCCAATGAGAATGCCACGTTGGCAAACTTAAAGGGCGAGGTCATTTTAGAAGATCCGAAAGAACAAGGAGAAAGGGGAGATGATGATGAAGAATATAGAAGAGATGATAATAAGGATGATAATAATGAAGATTCTGATGAAGATGAAGTTGAGGAAGATGATGAGGATGAGGAAGAAGAGGATGATGAGGAAGAGGATGAGGATGAGGATGAGGATGAAAGCTTATCAACTTCAAGTTTTGAACTCATACCTAGATCAGGTACTCTAAGCACTCTAACTGCAAAAGCTGAAAAACTGAAAATGGCATGGCAACTGACACAAGAAGCAAATTCTGAGGATAAAAAGGAGTAAAAATCTAAAATTGAGCCAATCCTCCGAGATATATATGCCAGACTGAGGAAAATTGAATCCTCCACTTAAAAGTTATCAACTTCCCAAAATTTAAAGTTTGAACTCGAAGAAGTATGGAACAAGTTGATAGAAATTGAATAGAAAGCATGCAATCCTTAAAATGCGAATCACATAGCTGATAAAACTTTATTTAAAGTCACTTTGGCTTTGGAAAAGATATCTGATGGGATTACAGAAGCTAAGCATTGTGCATTGCAAGCTTCATCCGGAGTTGAGTCAAGTAAGAGTACTATTCTTGAGCATGTAACCTCCTCTTCCAATGGGATAAAAGAATACATGGATCGGAAGTTTGAAGACTTACTGAAGTCTATCCCAACCGCTGCAACTCAAAGATCAATCTCCTCTAGAATCAATACCATTGCCTCTGAGCAAAAAGCCCTCAGAGATCATCTAGTAAAATTCCTTAAGGAAGAACTGCCATCCATCCCAGAAAAGGCATCAGAAGACTTAGGGATTAACTGTCAAAATTGGCCTCCACTCTATAGAAGAAAACTTTCAAATTGGAGGGATATGTTAAATATTGAGCTCCGGCACCTCAACGAAGGCATCCACAACAACGCCAAAACTATAACGGAGAAAGTCCAACAACTTGGATCCTCTCTATCTAATCTGAGCATCAAAGCCCCATCTGGATCAGCTCCATCCGGATTAGCTCCATCCAGGTATATTCATGAGAGTCTAGTACTCCCATTCTTTCAGCAACTCGTTCAGCACATAGGAGATACAAGCTATATGGCTATAAATGCATGCCATCTCTGATCAGAGGAATGCTCCTATACTTTAAAGAGGAAGACATAGAATATGCTCTTATGCATCATCCTTATCTCACAAAATCTTATGTCGAACTCCGAAAATCTCTCAAGCTAATCTATATTATGCCATCCATAGTGGACAAGATTGTGGAGCAAAAGCTAGCTAGTAATCTGGATTATACACTCCTCTCTGGAGCTTGGGAAAGAAAATGGGATAGGAAGAGAGTGATTGAAATTGCCCCCCTAGTTGCTACAAATAAAAAGGGGGAGAAAGGTCAAGAGAAGGAGGCTGGAGCAGAAGCCAAGAAGGGTAAAAAGAATACATATCTAGATTCATTTAATGCCTTTATAATAGCTAGCTATGTATTTCATTTCACTTGTAACTCTCTATTTTAGTAATACTGTACTTCATTGATATTAACTATTGTTAACAATAGAAGTTATATAGTGCAATCATCATTCACAAACTGCTTCTAAGTACAATCATTAATTGTACATAAAAAACTTAGAAGCTAAAATGCAAAAAATTGGGGGAGTTAGGATGCTAGTATTATGGGGGAGAAACCATATAAATGAGTAAGTATCAAAAATCATACTTAGCTCATATATCCCTTTAAATTTATGCTTCTATCCTTAGGTTTTTTTTTGTCATAATGGGAGAGATTTTTGGAAATCAACCATCCAGAAGCCCTTACCAACTACCAAGAAGACTGCATCCGGATCACGGTTTTGAAGGAAACAAAACTGTAAAGCTCAAATAGATCATTCGGATTAAGGTATGAAGGAAAACAAGCAATCAAGTATAAAAGGACCGCATCTAGACTTAGCATTATATGGAAACAAGTCTCTAAGTCCAAGGAAATATACATCCGGATTCAAAAACAGAAGATAACATCCCTTAAGCATAAGAAGGCAGCATCCGGAGAATTCAACTGATTGAAGTATGATCCGAACAAGTTGAAATATGAAGACATTCGGATGATTCAACGGTCAGATAAAGTGTGAGCACGGGGATTTTATAGTCCCTCTCGCGAGACGATGATGACGTATACTCGATTTTATTCCTTATGACAAAAATTCTTTTTTTGGAATTTTTATTACCGATATAAAATTCTTCACGAATTTTATTTACGGAAAAATTCAGTTCGGCGTGTCCGATAACGCATCCGGTGGTAGCTCGAGCCGATGATTTGCACCCAAAATTTAATTTAGTCCTAAATACCCACAAAAAGTCAAATAAACCCTAATTATTCAAATTAATCCCACTAAAATACCTTTGTAGGCGGATTTGACCCACCTTTTCACCTTTTTAGGCTAGGCCATGCTTACTTTTCAGATTTGGCAGAGGTTCATGCCGCTAGTGGTATCAGCGATACTGCCGGCGGTATCATCCATATCGTCGGTGACCTGATTTCTGCAGGCAGACAGCTTTATGCAGAAATTTGCTCAATATCCGCCAGATAATTGATCAAAGTCAATTTTCCACCAAATTTTAGCCTATATAAGGAAGCATTTCAACTGAAATAAGGTTACACATTCACCACTTGAAATCTTAAGGAGATTTTGACCAATTTTAGCTAGTTCTAGTGGGATAAAGTCTAGAAAAGGTAAGAAAAGAGAATTTCATCCATCTTTTCTTGGTTTTTCTTTATTGAATTTCTTGCTATTTAGGTAGATTTTAGATTTATAAATCACTACACTAGAATTTAGAGACTTAA
The DNA here is from genome assembly GCA_947683365.1 of Euphorbia pulcherrima. Classification (NCBI taxonomy): domain Eukaryota; kingdom Viridiplantae; phylum Streptophyta; class Magnoliopsida; order Malpighiales; family Euphorbiaceae; genus Euphorbia; species Euphorbia pulcherrima. Next base: position 19,345,916 of record CANTUS010000002.1, read on the forward strand.
ATCACCTCATTTACTTCCCAAATCATAATTTCAGCTCCTTGAAGGTGTCATTTGGATCATGAAGAGGTGGATTCACGGCCCCGAGGTAAAAATTCTGAGTCTCATAGCTCTTTGGCTTTCATTTTACTTGCTTGTTGTGTTTTGTTGCCTTTTTGTGCTTAGTTTTGGGTTTTTGGTTGCTTTTCGGCCGAAAACTGCTGCTACAAGAAATTAAAGCTGCCGAAGATAGTTGAGGTCGCCAGCGGTATCATTCATGCCACCAGTGGCATCAATGATACCTCCAGGGGCCTCATTTGTCTCCAATGGCTCTATTTTCTTGTAGGACCCTTTCTTTATGGTATCTAGAATGTCATACAGCCTGCCTATATAAATGAAATCGCCAGCGGCATCAATGATGTTGTCGGCAGCCTCATTCATACCGTCGGCTATATGAGGTTCTGAATAGCAGATTAGTTTTCTTTTTCGCTTTTGACCTAGTTTAATTTTCGAAGCTAGGATGTGCAGTTCAACGATGGGGGTACAGAACCTTCTAAAAATAGACCCCACCCTATAACATGTGCCATTTTCACTAATAATCTGGTTGAAATAATTATCAAGTCTAAAATATGGATATATTGGAATTTTCCCCAAATGCTGTTTAAACCCAATTTTAGCCATCTAATAGGGCACCATAAATTGTAAAATGAATATGCCACGTTCACGCTGACTCGGGTCTTGTTTGGTTTACTAACTATGCACGTTACATGATATACCTCATACAACTTGCCGCATTTGTCCTAACCGTTTTTGTGCTGGTAGATTTAGGATAGATGAATGCTAGGCCTTTGGGTATTTTATTCATTGTATAGACAAATGTATAGGATTTGGAAAGCCTTGTAATTATTATTTTAATTTCTGCATTTCATTTGGGATGACTGTAATAATTTATCTATTTCCCGCTTTGAATGCTTAATGACGCGCTAACAACATATAAACCGAAAACACAATAAATAGGATGGATTAAAACAGATTAAGAAAGAATTGAATCTTTTAACTTGGCCAATGTAAAATAGATAACATCATCTGATCTCGGAATCTTTACTTAAGGTATTGTCTACCCCCCGGTGGGAAAATCGTACCAAAAATTTCCCAATTGAGCTGAACCGGGTGGCGACTCTATTTTAGGTATGGGATTTCAATCTCGTATCTCTTGGACATTAAAATATGTAAAACCATTTTTCATAATCACCATCACATTCATTATTTTCATGGAGACCGGTCCACCGACCCGGCTTCGCAGCCCGTCCAAAATATCATCTGCTTACAGTGGCGACTCTGTTGGGGACCAATCTCTTTAAACTTGAACTTAAAATTTTCAATAATTTTAAAAGATTTAGAAGATGTATTGAAATCATTGGCCAAATTAAAACTTCATTCTTTTTCATGACGTTTTATCCTTATGCGTGAAGATAGTTTTGTAAGATTAGGTGCCCCATTTTACCCGAGAAGCTTGCGAAAGTATCACTCATGCCCTATTTGGAATTGAGGATGCCTGGTGTGTGGATCACTCGTTTTAACCAACATATAAACTCCTGCGATAGCACCCATTTGGGGAGGGTTGAGTTGTGGATATGATGTATGCCCTTAAGGCAATTAGGGCAATATATCTTAATTATGTAATAGTACGAATATTTTGTTTAATTAATAAAGGCATTTAATCTTTTGTTTATATCAATGTGCTTATAAATATATTATAGTTGGTTAAAATATATTCATTGATTTATGTATACAAAAGTCCTTGACGCATCATAGCATGAAGTCAGAGAAATTATAGCTGGACTATATTTGGTGGAACCTGCTTCATGTGCAATTATGTTTATGTCTGAACTATCCCTAGCTATAGTTTCATCAAGAAAGGATATTGATGAAGTGGAAAGACTAGCATATGGTCAGCTTTCTTGGAAAGGGTTCAAGCAGTCAATCTCCTAAGGAATGAAGGTGGTGCCTTAAGTTTGACACATGGATATATCTAAGAGATATATTGGAGACCGCAGTAAGATAAACACTTGGTGTATATATCAATGTGATAGTGTTTATCTTCATGCAATAACCTTTGTGAATATCCTTATACTTGAGATACTAGCTACCTTGTGTGGTACTATCGCTATACTTTGGGTCATTCCCATACACTCATTAATTTAGGGTGTCACGGGTGATTACGGGTATAGTAATGACAACACGTTGGTAAGCTGAGTAGTCGGAAAGAATCCATCACTCCGAATATATTAAGGATTTGTACCTGGCCGCTTATTGAAGTGATGATTGCTATAAACCTCTAATCAGAGTATGTGTTAGATAGAAATAGTTTCTAGTCTAACACACTATGGTAAAAGGCAATATACTTCGGTAACAAGTTAATAACTGGGATAGCTTGGAGCAACCTTGCTATTAATGGGTTGACACTTTAACCGAACCCTATAAACTAGATGGTACTAATATTAAAGAATGGAAGGAGTTCATCGCATTAGACACTATTGCATTAACAGGGATTAAGTCATAAGCACAAATGACGTTCCGAGTAATTGGGGATGGTAGACCCTTGCTAGAGGCGTACTATAGTCGTTTAAGGTAATCTAGTTCTATTCACGGTCTAGAACCTCAAGCCAATGGTTCCATTAGAACAAGGGTTGGTTAAGCCTTAACAGCTCAATACTTCGGGATCCTATAAGGTCACACACATTGGACCTTCATCGGACTGAGTAAAGCATTAATAGATTTATTCTATTACGAAAATATAACATATTGATAATTGGATTATTATTTAACTCGTTAAAAATGATTACATCATTTTGCATAGACCAAGGAATTTATTTTTGACTGGTAACTAATTTTATTAGGGTCATAAAAGAAAAGAGAGGAGCATTAATTAAATTATGTATTTAAATTGGATTTAATACATATATTTAAATTGGATATAATCCATCAATTAAGTTATGTATTTAAATTGGATTTAATACATATATTTAAATTGGATATTATGCGGCAATTAAATTATGTATTTAAATTGAATTTAATACATATATTTAAATTGCATATAATGCGGCACTTAAGTTATGTATTTAAATTGGATTTAATACATGTATTTAAATTGGATATAATGCAACAATTAAATTATGTATTTAAATTTGATTTAATACATATATTTAAATTAGATATAATGCATCAATTAAGTTATGTATTTAAAATGGATTTAATACATATATTTAAATTGGATATAATGAAGTAATTAAATTATGTATTCAAATTGGATTTAATACATATATTAAAATTAGATATAATGCAGCAATTAAATTATGTATTAAAATTAGATTTAATACATATATTTAAATTGGATATAATGCAGCACTTAAATTATGCATTTAAATTGGATTTAATACATATATTTAAATTGGATATAATTTACCAATTAAAACTTATGTTGAAATTGACAATTAAATCACGCATTTAATTTCGCATTAAATTAGCATTAAATCCGCATTAAATCCGGGGAGCTTTTGCTTCCCCTATAAATAGAGCTCTATTTCTATTTTCTGAATTGCACCAATTCAAGTGGAACTTGAATATTTTAGTTTATATTTTCGGGTGGGATTTAGGAGTGGCCTAGTAACTACTTAAGTTTCTTCAGTTCTTCCTCAATGGGAGGTTTCGGTTGATGGGTTCGTGTGGATACTCATAGAAGCTATCCTACTTGGAGGCTTATGTAAGAAGATTCTGCTAAAGCATGCTTCAACTGGTAAGTCCTCTAAATTCTCTTTTAATTATTAAGTCCTTTTATTAAACGTTTTTAGACTTAATAATTATTATGCTTAGATTATTTTACATGCTTAAATTATTTTATATTTAAATTATAACTTAGAGTTATAACATGTTTATTATAAAATATTTATGCTAGGATATAATTTAGAATTATGGTACGCCTAGCCTATGCATGCTAATCTAAGTTGAGAATTTATTTAGTTAAGGTTTATTTAATTTATATGCACCTAATAGGAGTTCCTGGGGACAAGGAAAAAATTTTGAATTTCCGTCGTGCCTGTTTTGCGTGTTCAAATTGACTGTCAGTTCCCAACATGAGTAATATGGAATCAAGGTAAACGAGAACCTTCTACATCAACAACCCTATACCAAAGCCGCGCTAGAAAAAACCTTAGCACTTCATTCCCTTAGGATTACCAAAACAAAGAAAATAATTGGGACGTACTTCTTTCGCCATTTCAGGTGAAGAAGCTAACCTTCAGCATTTTCAAACAGGTGTTACGCGGGAGTCATAAGGTCAAAAGAGGGACACTTTATATGCTATATGCTACGTGCTCATGCATCACACAGGCATCAACTATAAGAGCCAAAAATCAATCAACTTACCCTAATCGATCTCCATTCATAGGAGATGTTTAGCAATATCCTTAGGACTTCTTTTGTACCCCCGTTGAGTAACAACATATCACTATATGTGGCGAGAGTACGAACATCCCACGTATGTTGGAGGGATAACCCGCAACATCATCGCTAACCATGTCTACTTGCAGCCATACATACCACGCATTGATTATTAGACAAAGGTCATTCACCTCATCCATGGGATCACACAATCCATGCATAATCTGATATGTTGCCTACCATTTCAGCTAGGAGGAGGCGTAGTTATCGTCGCACCTCGGTTTAGAGAAGGCCTGAGCACTACTTGATTCATCATTCTCTCACCCTGGTAGTCACCACAGAAGTTAAAAGGGTTCCGTATACTAATTCTAGTGGGGAGTCAGATTCAGATCAGATTCAGTTGGGTCAGAATTCCTCTTAGCCAGCCATATCTTTTCTGAACAATGAAGGAAACCTCCCTTCGCTTGAGGATCCATTAGGTCCTACTCCTACCCAGGGAACAGGATCTCAGCCACCCCCTAGTTTTGACTTTGCTAGTGCTATCGCTCAATTTCTAAACTCAGATGCATTCCAAGCCTATATCCAAACCACTGTCCAACCAGCGGTCAGGAAAGCCCTTAAGGATAAGAATTTCGACTAGGTCATTGAGTCCAATATGCAAGCCTAGAATGGTTCACTACAGATGTTGGCTCTCTGGTAGGGACAAGACCTATTGCATCTATTTTTCACCCAACACCCTCGACTCAGCCTATCGCAAGCCTATTTCAGTTTGGGCAAACCTCTGCTTTTCTGCAAACCTTGGCAACCCCATCAATTGTTCCTAATAATTTGAGACCTTTGGCCCAGAGCTTGGTCCCTTCAGTATTCACTCATCAGTTTTCAGCTTCTTCTAGCGGACTAATCCAACCTCTGTCGTCTTTTATTCCTTCTCTATTTATTGTAACTTCCAGGGGCACTACTACCCCCAAATCCTTTCAGTAGCCAACTAATTACTCATCCTTGCTTTGACGTTCCTCCACCATCTCTATCGATCCCAAACCAGGACCAGGTTATACAGACTCTGGGCGTAACACCAGAAGTAGCTGCTTTTGTTCGCTAGATGATGGCCTCTCAGACCAACCATGACCAAGTCAAGCAGTCTCCAAGCGTGACACCTAAGGACACTGCTTTCACTCACCACCCGATCAACAACCAGTTCATGCAACCTCTAGGCGTGAAACCAGAGATTCAATCTTACATCAATCATTTGATAGCTGCTAAGGAACCCGAAAGAGGAGAGGATCGGGTCCCCGATAATTTCACTATACTAAATATTATGCAGTATGACGGGTCTGGTACCCCTGCTTCCCATATTATTATATATGAAAGAGTGATGTGTGTGAAGAAATGAAGTGATAAAGTACTTACTAAAATGTTTCCCTATTCGTTTCGGGGCCCTAATCTTGAATGGTATCATACTCTGCCTCAGCACATCGTCACTGATTGGAAACTCCTTTTTGAGGCTTTGAAAGTGCACTATAGTTTTAACACTATGATGGAAACAACCCTCCAACACCTTGAGGGAGTCAGCTAGCTACCCACCAAAACCTTCAAGCAATATTTTAACCGATGGATGTCAACCCAAGTCCTGATGAAATCTAAGCTAAGCCTTGAGGAGATGATTATCAAACTCCTAGAAGGCTCCCTTCCTCTTTTCCGCAAAGAAATGGCTACTAATTTATTCCTCACTTATAAGGCTGTGTTTAAAAAGGCTGAGAAAATTGAGCGCGAGATAAAACATAAAAAAGCAGAAAAGGTAGGAAAGCCCTGGTTCAAAAAGAACACTGATACTTAGCCCACAGATCTGGCACCCGCTCAACCTAAAGCTCGGGCTGCAGTTCAAGTAGTTTCTCAAGCCCCTGCTGCACCCTTAGCAATCACTCAAGCTCCACCGATAGTCGCTATAGTCTAACCTTCTCATCCTCCTTTTGTTTTGGCTAATCCATACAAGTTACCTCTTCGGATTATCTTCAAGTGGTTAAGGGAAGTAGGTTACATCCAATCCCTTTAGGAGTACAAACAGCCTAAACCTGAAGATAAGAACAATTTCTATAACTACCCCGTTCAAGTGGGTCACAAAACCAATAACTATAAGGCCTTTCTCTCACCTATCTAGTGTCTTGTTAGTGAAGGAAAGATCGCCAAACCTGATAAAGCCCTAAGCCCCATGAACAACCCTTTGCTAAATTTTGGGAACAAGGCGGGTATGATCCATTCCGGCTTACCCAAAGCCATAATGTTTTATCTTTTTACTCGTGGGCCAGGGAGTGATAATTTAGTTCTGGTTATCAGTTCTGGTCTCCCATCTAATACAGTCTTCGATCTGATCAGCCAAGCTGATCTAAGGGTTAATTTAGTTTAGGGTATGGAAGTTGACCCTACTCAGCCTAAGAAAGAAAGCCGCAGAACTAAGCCTTTTATGGCTAAAAGGATAAAAGTTGAGAAAAAGCCATTGTTTAGTGTTGATTCATTTATCTCAAAGGAAGACTATTCCAATGAAGATGATGGAGTACTCGAAGTAGCCAAGGCGACGAGCGATGAACTATTTAGGGTTGATTCGCCTGCCAATGAAAAGCTAAATGAACTATTCAGGGTCGACCAGAATGAACTTTTTAGTGTGGATGGGTATGAGCTACTAGACCTAGATTCAGACCCTGATGAACCGTAATATTTGTCTGAAACACAATCCACTTGGAGTGTCCTACTTGATAATGTTCCCAACATTACTCTAAGTGGCCATGTGTAATAGCCCGAGGATCATCATATCCATCTGGATAAGGACCCGGTCCCTAGGAGAGTGGGCACCACTGTAAGGCCTCCTTCTTCACCTCCTTCGACAAGCCTCGAGGTTGATTCCATGACCGAGATCATGAAGAATCTCGCTAGGGCCCTAAGCGAGAAAGCTAACCTATCCCAGGAATTGCCACTCACTCCTGACTAGAAGATGGCTCTAGAACATGAGCCATCTTCTAGTCGGGAGTGACTGGCAATTCCTGGGACAAGTTATCTTCCTTTCTAGGATGATTTCTCACTTCCTTACATCAATGTTTTGATTAACAGTACCGCTAGGGCAGCTATGTACTCATTTATAGACGGATTCTTGAGTTACAATTAGATTCTGGTGGATATCATCGATAAGGTTAAAACGGCGTTCATTACTGAATGGGGGGTTTATTGCTACAAAGTAATACCATTTTGCTTGAAAAATGCTGGGGCCACTTATCAGCATGTCATAACTGCCCTCTTGCATGACATGATCCATAAAGAAGTTGAGGTTTATATGGATGATATGATTGTGAAGTCTACTTCCCGAGAAGAGCACCCTGCTATTCTCGACAGATTCATGACTCGTATCGAGAAGTATAATCTTTGCCTGAATCTAAAGAAGTGTGTGTTTGGGGTTACTTCTGCCAAGTTACTAGGACATGTGGTTAGTCAGAAAGGAATCAAAATGGATCCTAATAAGGCCAAAGCTATTAAGGTTATGCCTCTGCCAAAGACAGAGAAAGAAGTTTGATTATTTCTAGGGTCCTTATAGTATGTAATTCGGTTCATTACCTGCCTCACTACTGTGTGCGAACCCATATTTAAGCTATTAAGATAGTAGTAACCAGTTCTATGGAATGATCAGTGCTAAGTGGCATTTGACAGAATCAAAGCTTATCTTGTTAACCCACCCATTTTGAAACCCCCCATCCACGGGAAACCTATCATCCTATACCTGGCTATCAAAGATTCTTGTGTAGGGGCAATGCTTATCTAAGAACATGATGATAAATGGGAGCATGCGATTTACTACTTGAACAAGAAGTTGTTGGATTATGAAACACGGTACTCAATCGTGGAGAAAACTTGCATTGCTATAGTTTAGCACACTAAGAAGCTGCGCCATTACTTTTAATCCTACCGAGTCCAAGTCATGGGTAAGATTGAACCTATGAAGTATCTTTGTCAATCCCCCATGCTATCCGGTAAACTATCTCACTGGTTGCTACTTCTATCCGAGTTCGACATTGAGTATGTAATGAAGAAAGTTATTAAGGGGCGGGCAGTGGCTGAATTCTTGGCTAATCAACCACTTGACTCTGATTATGTTAAAAACTTAGAGTTTCTCAATGAGCAGCTAGCCTCTATTAAAATCCTCGAGCATATGTGGACTATGTACTTTGATGGTGCTGTGAACAAAAGGGGAGTAGGCCTTGGATTTATCATAGTCACACCAGATAATGAAATCATTACGTTGTCCAAACGCTTAGAATTCGTTGTCACCAATAATGGGGCTGAATATGAAGCATGTCTGTTCGGCCTCAAAGCTCTCCTCTAGGTCGGGGCCCACATGGTGTCTATAATCGGGGATTTAGCTCTTGTAATCTGTCAGGTTATTGGAGATTGGAAAATCAAAGAAGAATCTCTTCACCCTTACATTGAGGAGGTCCAAGGCTTATTCGAGAATTTCACCTCTTGCTTGTATCGCCACGTCCTCTAGGATGAGAATCAAATGGCTGACTCTCTGGCCACCCAGACCTCCTTATGGGAAGGACCCCAACAACATCCTATTCGTCCATTGGTCCTCTTAATGACTAAGACCTCCTACCACACTCCATAGGTTTCACAGGTACTCGCTATTTCAACCGAGCCCCATTAGTACTCCGACATAGTCCTGTTTCTCCAAACCAGACAATATCCTTCGAATTCCTCTGACTCGGACTGTACCAATTGAAGGTGGCTCGCTATTCAGTTACAGATTGTTGTTAATGATCTATTTAAGAGCACTAGTGATGGTTTACTGCTTCATTGCTTAACTGAATACGAGGCTCAACAAGTGATTGATCAGGTCCATACCGATGATTGTGGCCCTTATATGAATGGTCTCGCTCTCGCAAAGAAAATTTAGCTGTTGGGATATTTTTGGCTCATCCTAATGGCCGATTGCACTACCCAAGTCAAGTGGTGCCACAAATGCTAGATTTATGGGGATATGTAGCATGTACCACCCACCGAGCTCCATCATTTATCTACTCCTTGGCCATTCTCGGTGTGGAGGATAGACATAATTGGTGAAATTCGTCCTTCATCAACAAATGGGCACATATTCAATATGGTAGCAGTGGACTATTTCTCAAAATAGGTAGAGACTGAATCCTACACCAATGTCACCGCCAAGAAGATGACCATGTTTATAAAGCATATTTTCACTCGGTATGGACTTCCGTATCACATAGTCTCAAATAATAGAGTACAGTTTTAAGGGGCAACCGCTGATCTGATTGAGAGATACAGGATTGAACACCATAGATCTTCTCCATACATACGAAAAGCCAATGGTGTTATCGAGGTAGCTAATAAATTGGTAAAGAAGATCCTTTCTAAGATGATAGCCAGTTACAAAGATTGGGCCGACAAGCTACCTTTTACTATTTGGGGATATCACATAAGCGTCCATTCCCCAATTGGTCAAACTTCATTCTCCCTGGTCTACAGAATGGAAGCGTTCTTGCTAATTGAGACTCAAGTAACCTCACTGAGAGTCGTATTAGAAGCTAAACTAACGGAATCTGAATGGACTCAGGTGAGGTTTAAGCAGCTAAATATGATGGACGAACAGAGGTTGAGGGCCCTAGATAATCTCTAGATGTACTAACAGCGCATGGCTCGAGCCTATAACAGCCGGGTGAGACACCAGAAGTTTCCCTTACAAGCTGGAGATCTAGTCTTGAAGCAGTTGAAACCTTCCACCACTGATGCAAGGCGCAAATTAAGGCCTAACTGGGAAGGGCAATATGTGATAAAGAAGATGCTCAATAAGGGGGCGCCTAAGCTCATGGTTATGGATGGTAATGAATTTGTGAACCCCGTGAACCAGGACAGGATTAAGCATTATCACATCTAAATGAAAAGAAATAAATCAGAAAATGCAACACAGAAAAATAGATATAATAATCACCCACCTTTTGTCTTTCACTGATCGGGTAAAAATTAGGATGACACCCGATGGTTGGTATTCTGCAAACTGGTCGTGCAAAAATTAGTGGATGTGATAGACCCGCTAGGTCGAAAACCCAAAAAGGTCAATCTAGGAAAAAATTAGGGTATGTGAGAAAAGAGAGTGCCTTCTAAAAAACTGATCTAGGCAAGTTAGCACCGGGAGTTAAGTTAATGGGAATGTTAACCAAACATCGTGTACTTTGTTTTACTTCACTTCATGAAAGTATCTCTTTGCTGAATTCTGAATGCTTTTATTTATGTGAATTTTGTATCCATACTACCCAAACAGCTCAAGTAAACCGAATGCAGAGTTCACATTATTCTAAATCCAATGTGCGCAATAAAAGTAAATGATTCTAGTAGACTGAAAAGAGCAAGGTCTATGCAAAAGTCAGAAAAATTCTGCTGGATAGAAAACCCGAAAAGGGCAGTCTAGGCAAAAATTAAGAAAAGGTTTGATAGATTGAAAACCCCTAGGGGCAGTCTAGGCAAAAATTAGACCCGAAAAAAAGACATATAATAAAATAAAGTTCGATAGGTCTGTCACCCTGACTAGCCTATGTAAAAAGTAGAACTGAAAGAAGGAGCATCTCAAGCCGAACTCCCCACATCATCATCATAATATCTAGAAATCTTCTGCAAGGTGGTAATGGAAAAGGGCTTGTGTCCCTGTACTGCTCGCTCTCCCTCGAAGTGGGCCCATGATTACCCGGATCGAGTCATCAAAAGTCTAATCTCAGCGAGCCAACCTCTATAGTGTATATCAGTCTCAATGGTCTCCATATGAGTATAGTCTAGAGTCTCGAATATGGCCTCCCTGGTCCACTTCTCTCGGATATGGTTCACATATCTGGCTTTGTAGAGTCCAATTTAGTTCTCAGGTAGCTTGATCAGGAGTCTCTATTGCTTACCATACTGACTACGCCATCGGTACAGGGTATAGAATGAAGTCCTCTCTAGACCTAGCAACTGAATGTAGGATCCCCAAGACTCCACAACTACATCTTAGATCCTCCGCCATAGGCTGACAGACTATATCTATGAATCTATATACCCTCTCAGAATAGGCATCCAACTATCAAATGTCAACTGATCAAAATCTACTCATATAAGCCCATTTCCCTTAGATGGATAGGTAAGTACTTCTTCGGGGTTCCCCCGCGTTGCCTCCTTCAGCTTTAGCTTCTCTAAGGGTAGAAAGAAGTGAACACTTTATAATATGGGAAGGATGAATACCTGCAGCAGCGTAAGATGGTAACTGATGAGGGTTAGGTCGATGGAAGCAGCATCCGTGTTTAGCAGGGTCTTTGGTAAACCCACGACTATGGGGGAAGCCCCTGTTGACATAGGATCGATAAGTGAAATCAGCCTAAATGGGGTAACTAGGCCCACTCCGCATATGAACTCTGCTATAAGTAATAGCACGACCATGGGAGGCTAAGATAGGTAAGATCTAGGAGCCCTTCGGCACCACTCTAACACGACACTAAGCTAAAATTTAGACTAATAAGGTAGTCAGAATAAAAACGGGTCCATGGAGTCCAGATTCCATAGCCCTCGGGGCATGCCATCCATCCCAAAGTGAAACTCTAGGAGTGCCAGGGGGATGCGCTTGGGGCATGGGACCCCTAATATGGCATGGAACTCCTCAAATAGGGGGCATCGCTTGAATGAGGAAAATTGGAATACATGGTCCATCCGATCCCAGAAAGTTATTGCTGTACAAAGGAATTCGGGACTATCGGGCTACGCCGCAACGTATCGAAAGCCCCATAACCCAAATTTCTCCAGTTTCTTCCAATTTGAGTTTCCTAGGCTTTCCAGGAAACCTCGTAGCTGCTGATTATGGTTTGGCATGGTTGAATTTGAGAAAATAGACAAATCTGAGTTACTAGTTTTGTGATGTTGCCAATGATATTTATGATGCCGCCTGCCTTATGAAGTGAGAGTTGAGTAGTATGAAGTGATGTCGCCGACGGTATGAGCTGCAGGTGACTTTGTCTATATTTTTTAGTAGACTAAATTTTCATACAGATGGTGATATTAGCCATGCCGCCGGCAGTATGGAGCTATTTCCAGCAAATTTCAGGCCTATTTTAGCTGAACTAAACATGTCAATAACCTATAAAAACCCTATAATCTATTTCTAGAATATATTCAAGCACAAAATTCAAATTTTATTAAAAAATCAAAGGCCCGAGGGCGTAAATCATCAAAATATCCAAATCCTAACCCTAAACAAGTCAAATCAAAACCCAAAATCATCCAAACATCTAAAATCTAAAGCCAAGGCCAAATTATTCAAACCCCTATATAATAGAGGTACGAGTAATCAAAGCAAAATCAAAATAAAGCTACAACATCCCACTACCATCCCTCAGGTTCGATGGATACTCCGGCTCATCCACAAGGAAGTAGTTGACAAAGTCCTCGTCCTCCTCTCTATCCTCCGTCATCGAGATACTACTGGACTTAGTGGGCACAGTAGAAGGACGCTGACCAGTCGTCACCTTCCTCCCTCTGTGACTGGGCTCAGCTGAAGTTGTACGGTCCATGTTATGCTTGCTTCTCCTCTCGCATACAGTAGCATCCAACTGAAGCTCCAACTTACTAACCCGTCACCTGAGCTCCTGGTTTGTGGCCTTAGTCTATTGGGCATTGGAGAGTGTCATAGCCATGAAATCCTGCAAAACCACCAGACCCATACACATCATTCATAACATCCATCCATGCATTTTTAAGAACTATTGCATTATTTGAACATGCACTTACCTTGGCAAGAATGGCTTGGAAAACCTAAGTATCTCGGAGTGCCAAGGTGTTCCCGGCTATCCTCTCTGCCTCCCTATGAGTAACCTAAAAAATCCAAAAAGAAGGGGTAGTCAAAGGTTAGTCCCAAAGGAGAAATCACATAAAGTATCAGAATCAAATTTCTGCTAAGCATACATGAGTGGTGTCTGGAGGTATAAAATCTATAGAGTGAGAACTCGGGTTATGTGCCGTATGTGAAACTCTTCATTCGGGCCCATAAGGAGGAAGGACTCCTCCAAAGCGGTCGAGAAGCGCCTCAGCATTATATCGACATACTCTGGCCTATCCCGGTCTCATACTATACTACTCTCTGGCTTATTCCTCTTCCTCGGAGGTGGCTGCAAAACAAAACAACACAAAGGCAAAGATTAGCAACCAATTGGACCAATAATGGAAATATATGTAATCAAACACGCTGTTACATCAGAAGAGTGATACTCCTCATGGGCCACCGGTACGTCCTTGCCGACCTCATCCTCTCCCTCAGGATCACCCTCACCGGCACCCTCTTCCTTCTCCTCTTCCTCATCGCTACTCACAACATTCTTAAGTTGTCACTTCTCCTCCTCCCTCTTCTTCTCTAGATGATACTCAACTGTGTCATTTTGGTGTATACACAGGCATATAAAAAGTAGGCACTGCTGGTGCTAGTCATCGAAGCTAGGGACACTCTCTGCAACTCGGTCATTCCTCTCTAAATAGGCGGCTGTGTCAGCCTCTGCAGTGATAACTAGGTGAGGCCACCATAGACCGGTGGGAGGTGCCGGAGGCACTGTCTTAGGAGAGGGGGAGATATCTCTCCAGCTCCATATCCACTCTCCCAGGTACCACTCAAGTGACAGAGGGCACTCTATCACGAACCGCTAATTGTCCACATGCTCCCGGACCATAGCTACATCTACGAGGTTAGACACCTCATCAAATGGGTCACGGATAACCTGACCAAACAACCAGGCAAACAATCAATGTAAGAAAAATGTAAATTCATAAATGCATTTTGTCTACTAATGTTTTGTTTAAGTGTGAAATAAGGGCAAGAATAAAAAAGATCAGATACCGAGCTCAGCTGCAGGCCCCTCAGTGACTCCCTGCAGCTAGTGGGGTACTTGCTAAGTCCCCCTATTCCCCCATACCAGTGAGCAAGGAAGTGTGAACCAACCAGTACAATGGTCTTGAATATGACCGGTGGGAGAATCTGATGCTTTTTGAATGTGACCGAAGGGAGAATCTGATGCTTGAAGGCCCAAACCTGCACAAGTAACAATTAATCAGTCCAAAACATCCAAAATAAGAAAAGTAGATAAACTAAATAAGGCATATAAGAGGATGGTCAGATGCTTTTGGAAAAGGTATACCTATAGGAGCAAATGACTAAGTCAAAGGACCTTGCCTTTCTTCCTCGCACTCGCATCCAGCCCATGATAAATCTGTGCCAAAATGGCCCTAGGCCAATTCTTCTCCTTTATGGCCTTAACATCCTCAACCATGGAGATCAACCCATAGTTGATCTAGCTACTAGAGACTGGAAAGAATAGCATGGTCAGCAATGAAATAATGAAAGAGCAGACACAGGCATCCCGCTCCATCGCGGGGACTACTCCAACTTCCATCCAATACTTTTGGAGCTCCCCATGTGACAATTGCCTCGAAATGGGCTTCAAACCAAATAGCTCCATCACCCTCTTTGCCACAGGCTTTTTAAGGTAGTACTTCTCCATATACACATCAAAATGGATGATGTGATTCGTCCAAGGAAGCCTAGTCATAGCCACCACGTCCAAAGGAGTGATGGTATCCTTGTCAAAGGTAAGATGAAAGGTGTGGGTGGTCTTAGACCATTTCTCGATTAAAGCAGTCAAGGTTGAATAGGAAAGTTTTGGCATAAGCAAGGGCATAGCACGGGCTAACTCTCTAAAGCTCGCATCATTAATGGCGGCAATGAGCTCAGTGTCTTTATTCTCGATGTGTTACCACCACTCACCCATAGTCCCCATGTCTCTGGTGCAAGTTAGACCGTGCGGCTGTAAAAAATTTGAAAGAAACAAAATAGATAAGTTCCTAGTATTTTATTTGCATTCCTGCTACTGCTAGAATTGGTCGATATTGCTGCTGAAGCAGCGATACTGCCGGCGATATCAGCCATATTGCTAGCGGTATGAATGATGCCGCCGGTGATATCCCTATAAGCAGCAGCGATATGGCATGCTTTTATGCCTTTCTCTAAGGCCTAAAGCAGCTGACGGCATGATTGAAGCCGCCAGCGGCTTCAATTTATGCGGGCAGAAAGTCAGTTTTGCCCAAAATCGAACCAAAATCGCACCAAAATTACAAAAAAACACAAATAATCAAAACCAAAGTATAAAAATAGTAAAAATTGAACCTATGGCATCTAATATCAGTTTCTATACTGTCATTTTCATGTTCATAACCCCTATCTTGACAAAATTTTAAACCTAAGCCTGAAATCAAAACTTAACAAAAATAAAGAAATTTGGGTTTTATAGGATTACGAGGACGTGACAGAGGTGCTTCTTCTTCTGTGGAGTTAAATTCGTTATAAGTGAAGTAATCTTGTAACCATACATCTCAACGGTTTTCTTCAAACCATAAGCAACGTGAATTGGGCAAACTTTTAGCCCCTCGACAGAAGAATCAGGCAGATTTTTGGGCCTCACACTAGTAGATTTTGTTCTGAAAACTTTATTCAACATGATTGAGAGTTAAAGGGAAAAGATATAGGAGAGTTTGAAGAGTTTGAAAGGAAAGGGGAGGCTGTTTCGGAAGCATTACCATCAAAATATGAAAAAGGGAGTTTTTTTAATTCGTATTAAACACAAGCGCGAAATTCGAGTCAGAAACCGCCACTTCATACCGCCGGCGGTATCAATTCAAATTGCCAGCGGCATCACCAGGCTGCCAACAGACTCATTCTCACTAGGGGCAATTTTTGAATTTCTGTGACCAGTCAAAGATGCCACGTGCCACCTCATACCGCTGGCGATATTAATCAAACTGCCAGTGGCATCACCTCAAGCCGCCGGCGACATCAACCTCTCCAGGGGCATTTTAATTGCCTTTTCAACATTTCAATGAGATCTCAGGTCAAACCCTCGACATTCCAGGGCTTCTGAAACCCTTGTATTTTTAATTTATCACATTTTTGCTGTTGATCGAAGGGGCAAAAATATTTTTGTTTTAAAAAATCGATCAAGCAGTAAAAGCGTTATTTGAAATTTTGTCTAATCTTATTTTACTTATCACTCTTTGCAAATATAACCTGAAAGCCCAAGCCTCACTTGGTAAACCTGAAAAGCCTAAGCCTCACTTGGCAAACCTGAAAGCCCAAACCAACTTGGCAAACCTGAAAGCCTAAGCCCGACTTGGCAAACCTAAAAAGCCCAAGCCCCGCTTGGCAAACCTAAAAGCCCAAGCCTCGCTTAGCAAATCTCAGAGCCCGACCAAGGGGCACACCAATCATCAAATGAAGGGCCTGGCTGAATAAGAATCCTGTCATCCTTTGGGTCTAGCCCACCAAACATTAAAGCCCAACCCCGACCAAGGTGCAAACCAATCATCAAATGTAGGTCCTAACAGAATTAGAGTCTTATCATCCTTCGGGTCCAGCCCGCCATCCATCAGGTGCAATTTCTAACCCTTGCTTCTTCCGTGCGATCATATTGACATATGGTGGCAGTGATCCCCTAAGGGGCAGCCTGTGAGCACGAGATTTTACAGTCCCTCTTGCAAGACGATGATGACATATACCCAATTTTATTCCTTATGATAAAAATTCTTTTTTTGGAATTTTTTATTACCGATAAAAAAGTGTTTATGAATTTTATTTTCGAAAAAATTTAGTTCAGCGTGTCCAATAAGGCGTCCGGTGGTAGCTCAAACTGATGATTTGAACCCAAAAATTAATTTAGTCCTGAATACCCATAAAAAGTATAATAAACCTTAATTATTCAAATCAATCCCGGTAAAACACCTTTTTAGGCGGATTTGACCTAGTTTTCACCTTTTTAAGCTAGGCCATGCTTACTGTTTAGACCTAGCAGAGGTTGATGCCGCCAGTGGCATTAGCGATACCACCGGCGGTATCATCCATGCTGCCGCCGGACTAATTTCTGTAGGCAGACAGCTTTTTGCAGAAATTTGCTCGGTATCCGTAGGATAATTGATCAAAGTCAATTTTCCATCAGATTTTAGCCTATATAAGGAAGCATTTCAGCTGAAATAAGGGTTACACATTCACTACTTGAAATCTTAAGGAGATTTTGAGTAATTTTAGCTAGTTCTAGAGGGATAAAGTCTAGAAAGGGTAAGAAAAGAGGTTTTCATCCATTTTTCTTGGTTTTTCTTTACTGAACTTCCTAGTATTTAGGTAGATTTTAGGTTTATAGATCACTACACTAGGATTTAGAGACTTAAATCACCCCTTTACTTCCCAAATTATCATTTGAGCTCCCCGAAGGTGTCATTTGGATCACAAAGATGTGGATTCACGGCCCCGAGGTAAACATTCTGAGTCTCATAGCTTTTTGGTTTTCATTTTACTTGCTTATTGTGTTTTCTTGCTGTTTTGTGCTTAGTTTTGTGTTTTCAGTCGCTTTTCGGCCAAAAACTGTTGCTGCAAGAAATTGAAGCCGCCAAAGACAGTTGAGGTCGCCAGCGGTATCATTCATGCCTCCAGCGACATTAATGATACCGCCAGGGGCCTCATTTGTCCTTAATGGCTCTATTTTCTTACAAGACCCTTTCTTTATGGTATCCAAAATATCATACAACCTGCCTGTATAAATGACATCTCCAGCAGCATCAGTGATGCGATACTGTCGGTGGTATAAGGTTTTGGACAGCAGATTAGTTTTCATTTTTGCTTTCGACCTAGTTTAATTTTCAAAGTTAGGATGTACAGTATACTGACCGGGGTCCAGAACCTTCTAAAAATAGACCTTACTACATAACATGTGGCATTTTCACTAATAATCCGGTTGAAATAATTAACAAGTCTAAAATATGGATATAACAGAATTTTCCTGCAAATGCCGTTTAAACCCCATCTTTAGCCATCTAATCGGGCTCCATAAATTGTAAAATTAATATGCCATGTTCACGATAACTCGGGTCTTGTTTGGTTAACTAACTATGCACGTTACATGATATACCTCATACAATGTGTCGTATTCGTGCTAACCGTTTTTATGCTGGTAGATTTAGGATAGATGAATGCTAGGCCTTCTGTTATTTTATACATTGTATAGACAAATGTATAGGATTTAGAAAATCTTGTAATTATTATTTTAATTTCTGCATTTTATTTGGGATGACTGTAATAATTTATCTATTTCCCGCTTTGAATGCTTGATGGCGCGCTAACAATATATAAACCAAAAAAATAATAAATAGGATGGATTAAAATCGATTAAGAAAGAATGAAATCTTTTATCTTGGCCAATGTAAAATAGATAACATCATCCGAACTCGGAATCTTTACTTAAGGTATGGTCTACCACCCGGTGGGAAAATTGTACCAAAAATTTCGCTGTTGAGCTGAATCGGGTGGCGACTCTATTTTAAGTACGGGATTTTGATCTCGTATCTTTTGGACATTAAAATATGTAAAATCATTTTTCATAATTACCATCAAACTCATTATTTTCATGGAGACCGGTCCACCGCACCGAATTTGCAGCCCATCCAAAATATCGTCCACTCAGATAAAGGGAAAATATTTGAATAACATTTTTTTCCTCCAATATTGGTCTCATTCAAAAGTACTATTTCCCTTGGAGATTGAAAAAGTGACAGCTTGCACAAAATTCAGAAAAGGACAAAAGGACTAACACAGATAGGAAAAGGTAACAACCTATTTTCACAGACCAATGACAAGGCGCGTGGAGTCCAAACAAAAGATAAAGTTGTCTAGAATTTGGCAAAACAGAAAATGCCAAACAAACGACCACTGACAACTTTTGTCTCTCAAATCCCAACATTTCAACGGATCATTTAATGGGTCTAACGGACAGATCAATGGCTCTGGAAGCACCAACTCATATTTAATCAACGGTGAAGATTCAAGCTCACTCCAACGGAACACAATGACTACATTTCTAATCCAAGCATATAAAATCCAAGCTTCTCAAGTTGAGCAGATGCTGATTGACCATAGAGTGAATAACATCCTAAGAAATCCACTACTCAATCAGTTACTATAATCCTTCCAATAACCAAACTATTTGTAATCTATTATAAGGGTTCTCAAGTGATATTATAAACTTAAAGAATTCAAAACCTCAAACCTTTGATAAAACAAAGTGTAAAAGATCTCCTACTAGGGTGAGTAGTGAGATTGGGACTGAGCTTAAAATAAAGAGTTTGAGTGGTACATCCCTATAAGATGCAGTTTAGACTTGGGTAGTTTAAGTGGTATATCCTATTAAAGAAAGAGGACTCAGCCAAAAGTGGGCACTTTTGGTGGTATATCCTATATCTGGAAGAGGGGTTATAATCTGGAGACATGCTCAAGAGGACGTAGCCAAAAGTTGGTGCTTTTGGTGGTATATCCTACATCTGGAGAAGAAGATCTTTAGAGACAAGTAGAAAGGACTCAGCCAAGCTTGGAGTAAGTTTGGTGGTATATCCTACATCCAAAGGAGAATAAATCTCTAAAGATAACTCTAAGGCTTGATCCCTGCCCATTGAAAGGAATCCTACGAGGGGACTAAAGCTCGGAGTAGATGATAAGTGGTATTTGTACCATGTAAATTAAATCCACCCTGAAACCACTATAATTGTGACAAATTTGTATTATTTATTGTTGTTTTTTTATGAAACTTCAAATCACTATTAGATGCAGCAATGGTCACTACCAAAGAGTTAGAAAGTGGGCAGAGTGAGCAGAAAGCTGAACAAAGTGAGCAGAAGACTGGATTGCATGAAGACAAAGACACTCAAACCCAACAAGAGGAGGAAAAATGACCAGAAAACCATCCTTTTAGAAGAATTTTGCTTGAGTCAGTTGAGAAGTGCAAGTAGATGATAGTGAAGAGCATCTTTGTTCGATGGAGCAATGACACATGCAACACCTAGCCCCTCAAGTTGCAATTTACTTAATTAAATGAACTCTTATCTTCTAGAAGCTCTTTTGTGATTGGTTGAATTATTATTTTGATTTATTTTTAAAGTACAAGGTGGCACATCTAGATCCTTCCACCTTACACTATATATTGGACACAAGTCTTACTTTTGGGATAACAACTTCGGTCAAGCCTTTCCCATTGGCTTACTTTTCCATAAAAACTTTATTAGTATATTATATATGCATTATGTTCATCTTCTCCAAAATTCTTTTGGCCTTTATCTCCATTTTCATGTGTAAACTAAGGTCTTAGCAAGCTTAGCCAGTAAAGTAAGCAGATGTCATAGTATGATCTTCCCAACTCCTTTATTTTAGCATCATTTATTGCGATTGTTTAGTGTTAAACTTAAATCCCATAAGGATGGCCTAACTTATGTTGAGTGTAACAAGAGGAACTAAAAAGTGAAACACTGACTATAACACTAAACACACATCTAAAAAATCTGAGAAGTGATTAGATGTGCTAGGGGTTTCTAAATTATTAGAATGATTACATAGATTTTAATTCTTGAAGTGTAACTACAATGGATATCTACGTAGTGAAGCTTTGAAGGAAATAGACAATAGGTATCTACGGCTAGTAACTATAGATGTAAGAAACCTAGATCCTTAGGTGCAAATATGTTAAAACAAAGGAAGGGTGATCATTCATGTATCCACGTGCTTACTGGTTTTGCTTGCCTCATTATATATTTGTTGGTAGTAATCATTCATAGTGATCAATTTTGCTTTCCCATTTTTATTCTTATTGTTAAATCTTCCATTAAAATCTCTCATTTAACATTGAATTTAGACTTACTGATTTATATTTAGTTTAAAGTATTTTCCTTGCGCCCTGTGGAATACGACCTTATATTTGCCATTTACTACTGATTAGACCTAGTGCACTTGCTAGATCACTCTCATTTGGCAGGCAACAAGTTTTTGGCACCATTTCCTAGGAGCAACATGTGAAGTATTTTAATTTTTCTAGTAAATTGGTGCATTTGATCTGTTGGTTGCCATGTGTGAAGGAATTCTTGCATTAGTAGCAATCATTGTTGTATGCGTAGAGCTGGTCGCCCCCTAATCCCAATATATCCTAAAATAGAAAGGACTTGCCGTAGATTAAGCGAAGCAGCCAGAAGAAGACGTAGGCAATAAAGGATGGCTCATGCAACCAATCCACCAAATGGTAATGGACCCCCAAAATGAGAAGGCGAGGTTAACTTGCCCCCACCAAGGCAAACACTCAAGGAGTATAGTAGACCATCAACTGAGGGACACTCTTCTTGCATTGTGATACTCAATGAAGGGAACAACCACTTTGAGATCAAAGCCTTTATGATCCAAATGCTCCAACCAGCTATTCCATTTAGAGGCTTGCTAGGAGATGATCCTAATTCTCTCATCTAAGAATTTGTGTTTATGTGTGATACCTTTTGCACAAATAGAGCAATCTCGGATGATGTGTTCAGACTCAAGCTTTTTCCTTTCTATTTAAGGGACAAGTAAAAATTAGCTAAAAAATCTTTAGCCTGGATCCATAAGAATATGGGATCAGTTGGCACAAGCATTTGTTACTAATTACTTCCTACCAAGGCAAGCAATCAAACTTAGAAATGAGGTGACTCGTTTCTCGTAGCAACCAGATGAATCTTTGTCCAAGTCGTGGGAAAGATACAAGGAGCTACTCAAAAGAGTGCCAAATCATCAAATCCCACTCTGGATGCAAATGCAAAATTTCTACAATGGATTGCATGATCAACACAAGATCCAAATTGAATCCGTAGCAAATGGTGATCCTGAAGAGATTGCCCCCAAAGAACTTTATAAGCTCATTGAAAGGTTGGTTAATACTAGCTATAAATGGCACTCAGTTCGGGAAGAAAGAAGTAGGAGTAACGAGTCAGAATCTGTTACAAAGCTCTCCGAGAAGATGGACCTGATCTTGAAGTAGCTTACCAAGCAAAATGCTTCGGAAATCTCAAATACACAAGTTGTTTGTGATTTTTGTGGTGGCAACCATAGAAATATTGATTGTGGTACTCCTCTTGACCAAGAGCAGTGAGATAACATTGGGAACAACCCCAAGAATAATCCATTTTCAAACACATACAATCCTGACTGGCACAATCATCCCTACTTTTCATGGAGTAACCAAAATAAGCAAATTCCTTACCAGCAACCACAAAATAATTTTTCACAACAGCAACCAAACCCATCACAGCAATAAAAAAATCTGAGATTGGGGAGATGAATGACATGATGATGCAATTCAAGAAGCAAACACAAGCTTCTATGAAGAATTTAGAGACACGATTCTAGTAATTTACCACCATTATCACTCCCAAAAACAAAGGAGTAATGCCAAGCAATACGGAACCTAATCCAAGAGTGGAGTGCAAAGCTATCTCCTTCAGAAGTGGTAAGAATTATAAAATTACTAACCCTATAGTTGTTGTCAATAAACTTGCTGGTAAGAAGAAGGAATAGGCTAAAACCACTAAAGATGAAGTTGAAGGCAATGACCAAACTAAATTGAAGAGCAAGCACAACCTGCCTCTAACCAGTAGCAATCATAGTCAATACTTGACCCGGAGCAACCAAAAGAAAGTGAGCATGTGATCATAACTTAGGAACAACCAATGATCTAGAGTCCATTCTTGAGAAGCAACCAATTCCAGCTTACCAACCAAGGATTCCCTATTCTCAAAGAGCCCAGCAACATGAAATGTCTAAGCAATTTAATAAATTTTTAGAAGTCTTTAAGAAACTTCTCATTAACATTTTTTGCAGAAGCACTTACACATATGCCCATGTATGTGAAATTCTTGAAGGACTTGCTGGCAAACAAGAAGAATTTGGAAAATGTGTCCATGGTTCAATTGAATAGAGATTGCTTCTCCATTCTCCAAAGTCTGATTGCCCAAGAAACTAAAAGATCCAGGGAGTTTCTCTATTCCTTGCTCTATTGGTAACTTAAATATTGACAATGCACTTTGTGACTTAGAAGCAAGCATAAATATGATGCTTTATTATATTTACAAGCAACTAGGCTTAGGAGAACCACAACCAACTAAAGTGTCTATACAACTTGCTGTCCATGATAATGAAGTCAATGGGCAAAATAAATTTTCCAACCTTTACTAAATTTTCCAACTAAAGTGTCTATACAACTTGCTAATAGAACTATTAGGTATCCTAGAGGCATTGTAGAAGATGTTTTAGTAAAGGTTGGAAAATTTATTTTGCCCATTGACTTCATTATCATAGATATGGATGAAGATTTTCATGTTCCAATCATTTTAGGTAGACCATTCCTTGCTACTGGAAGAGCTATGATTGATGTGAATAATGGCAAACTAATTTTAAAAGTTCATAATGAGGAAGTAACATTTAAAATGAATGAAGCAATGAAACAACCTTCTTCACTTGATGATCAATGTTATTTTCTTGATACCATAGATTTGCACCTAAATCCTTTTATTTTGCAAGAACTTGAAAATTTTGATCACGAGGAAGAAGAGGAAAGTTTATCGGAGCAAGTAGAAATGATTACCCCAGAGGAAATTTTGTTGCAGTAACCAAACCTGCCGAAGGAGCAACCAAACTGTCCACAACCCAAATACAGAAAACAACTTGTTGAACCCTTAAATCATACACCAAACTTGTCTCCGAAAACATCACTTAAAGAACCCCCTGATTTTGAGCTAAAACCTTTACCTCCTCACGTGGAGTATGCATTCCTTAACCCACTTAACAAATTGCCTGTGATAATCTCTTCCAACCTCACCCCTGACCAAAAATCCCAATTGATTGAGATGTTAAGAAAGAATAAATAAGCATTGGTATAGACGATTGCTGACATAAAGGGTATCAATGCCTCAATTGTGTTCACGTAATTATGATGGAGGATAACTATAAAATAGTGGTTCAACCACAGAGGAGACTTAATCCCAATATGAAAGAGGTGGTTAGGAAGGAGGTGATCAATCTCCTTGATACAGGAATCATTTATCCCATTTCAGATAGTGTTTGGACAAGCCCTATCTAAGTAGTTCCAAAAAGGAAGGCATGACAGTGATGCAAAATGAGAAGAATGATTCCAACAAGAACTATGATCGGGTGGAGAGTTTGCATTGATTACCGCAAGCTCAATGAGGCAACAAGAAAAGATCACTTTCCACTTCCTTTGATTGATCAAATATTGGCGAGATTAACTGGTTACAAGTTTTATTGTTACCTTGATGGCTATTTAGGATATAATCAAATTGTGATCCATCCTTTGGATCAGGAGAAAACAGCTTTCACTTGCCCTTATGGTGTCTTTGCTTATAGGAGGATGCCATTTGGACTTTGCAATGCCCCAACAACTTTCCAAAGATGCATGATGGCTATCTTTCATGACATGGTAGAGAAAATGGTTGAGATCTTCATGGATGAATTTTTAGTCTATGGAGCAACCTTTAACTCTTGCCTAAGCAACCTAGAAGTTGTTTTAATGAGGAGCAAAGAGACCAATCTAGTCTTGAATTGGGAAAATGCCACTTTACGGTTAGTGAAGGTATTGTTCGTGGCCATAAAATTTCAGAGAAGAGCATTGAGGTAGATCAAGCAATGGTGGAGATCATCGAGAAGCTTGCTGCCCAAAAATCAGTCAAAGAAGTCAGAAGCTTTCTTAGACTTGCTGGATTTTATAGGAGATTCATCAAAGACTTCTCCAAGATAGCTCAACCCTTGACAACACTTCTCCATAAGGATATTGAGTTCAAATTCTATAAAGCATGCTTGAAAGCATTCAACGAACTTAAGGAAAGATTAATCAAAGTCCCTATTATGCTTACCCCTAACAGGGAAAAACCATTTGAGCTGATGTGTGATGCAAGTGATGCTTGCATTAGAGCTGTTCTAGGCCAAAGGATAGATAAGCATTTCAAGCCCATCTACTATACAAGCAAAACCTTGACTAAAACTCAACAAAACTACACTGTTAGCCAAAAGGAGTTGCTTGCTGTAGTATATGCTTTTGACAAGTTCAGATCCTACTTGGTCTTGTCCAAAGTCACTGTGTTCACTGATCATGTAACCTTGAAATACTTGCAAGCAAAGAAATACGCTAAACCAGAATTGATAATATAGTTACTCCTCCTATAAGAATTTGATTTGAAGATCAAAGATAAAAAGGTTTCAGGGAATGTTGCAGTTGATCACTTGTCAAGAATTCCTGAAGGCAATCATTCGGAGCAAACATAAACCAATGAATCTTTTCTTGATGAGCATTTACTCGCGGTGAGATCACTCCCTTGGTTTGCTAATTTTTCTAACTTTCTTGCTTGTGGAGTTAAACCTCTTTTACCTTATGCTCAAAAGAAAAAGTTCTTTGCGGACTTAAAATACTATTTTTGGGAAGAACCATTTCTTTTTAACCTATGTGCATATCAAATCATAAGAAGGTTTGTTCCTAAGGAGGAAGTCCATGCAATCATAATCATATGTCATAGCAAGGAAGTAGGTGGACATTTTGGAGCAAGCAGAACAGCAGCAAAGGTGCTTGAATGTGGCTTTTATTGGCCAACCATCTTTAAAGATTTCCAAAGGTTTATTATGGAGTGTAATGAGTGTCAAGGGACAGGTAATATCTCAGCCAAGAATGCTATACCTTTGAATAACATTGTTGTATATGAAATTTTTTATGTTTGGGGCATTGGTTTCATGGGCCCATTTCAAAACTCATATGGTAAAAAAATACATTCTTCTTGATGTTGATTATGTGAGTAAATGGGTAGAACCCATTGCTAGCCCCACAAATGATGCTAGGGTAGTGATCAAATTCTTGAAAATTTTGTTTACTCATTTTAGAGTACCTAGGGCAATCATTAGTGACCAAGGAACTCATTTTTGCAATAATCAGTTTGAAAGGTTAGTTAACAAATATGGGGTAACTCATAGAATTGCCACTCCTTACCACCCACAAACAAGTAGGCAAGCTGAAATTTCCAATAGGGAAATCAAAAGAATCCTAGAGAAAACCATCAATAATGCTAGAAATGATTGGACAAATAAGCTTGACTGTGCATTATGGGCTTATAGAACTACTTATAAGACCCCCACAAGAATGTCCCCATTTAGGTTGCTCTATGGTAAAGCTCGCCAACTACCTGTTGAATTGGAGTTTAAAGCATTATGGGCACTAACTTTCTTAAATTTTGACAGGAATGCAGTTGGAGAGCAAAGAAGGTTGCAACTCAATGAATTGGAAGAATTTAGGTTGTTTAGTTATGAAAATGCCATGAATTACAAAGAAAAGACCGAGAAATGGCATGACCAAAGGATTCAAATTAAGGACTTTCAACCCGGGCATGTACTTTTGTTCAACTCAAGATTAAAATTATTCCTAGGAAAGCTCAAGTCAAGATGGACTGGTCCATTGTTGTCCAAAAGGTATTCCCCCAAGGTGCAGTGGAAATTATGTGCAATAAGGGGCAAACATTCAAAGTAAATGGACAAAGACTAAAACCTTATCTATCCAGTGAAGCATCAAAGATTGTTGTGGAAACACAGCAATTGCAACTACCTTGAAACAACCATTGAAACTTGGTGTTCACTCCAAACGCCAATTGGAGCAACCATTGAGCCCAATCTCAATTTCTGAACTTTGTAAATATTTGTTATTGTTCCTTGTTATGTATTTTTTAATATAATTACTTTCTATTTTCCAGGACTTATTAGACTAAGTAGGGAAGGCAACACCAAGTGACTATTCATCTATCTCCTTGTTGGTTTTCCTACTTAAACTTTATTCTTTTTGTGGAATTCTTTTCATTTATGGTCATTTTATCTTCTAAGGATTCCAGTCATACTGCTGAATGTTTTTGAAAAATTCAGTTCTTTGAAAAATTGTTTTAAGTATGATCACCACGAGTACTTGTCTTTAGATCACCACTGCTTTTTCTCTCTCCTCTCATTTTTCCTACAGAAATAAAAGCAAGTAAAATTGGGTTTTTGCATGTAAAAGTGATGTGTCAAGCTTTGAAGGAAAGTAAGTGATAAGTTGTTACCCTGAAAAGTTAACCTACTTTTTCATCATTACAATTTCTTACATGCATGAATTCTTATTGGGTGGTTCAAATCCCTTTTCAATTTTCAAAACCCAATTTACTTAACTAGACTTTTCTCTCTCTTTAAGTGTATATGACGGTTTGAAAAGTGGCTTTTTACAAAAACCTTTCAAATTTCAAATCCATTTCTTCTCTCTCCCAACTCCTCTCCCTACTATTGATTATCTTCTTCTCTTTCAATTTTCATAAATCACCATGGTTTTAACCCATAAATAGCGAGTCTCTTCCAGTACTCCGGCAAAATCTTCACCGCCAGCGTCAATTAACATCTCTGATGATACTTTTGAGACCAATTCCAACCTAATTTTATAGAAGATGGAGGAGTTTAAGGAAAAATACGAGCAAGGGCGCTATGAGTTCTTTAAAAATGACGAGTTTTATCCTTCGAGGGCTTTCAGTTGGGAGTGCCTAAAAGAACTCAAACTAGCTAATGAGATCTCGCCCATGCTCAAAAAGACTAGATTGGAGGATTTTGCAAACAATGAAAAGCCTTTTACAAGGAGCTGACAATGGAATTTCTATGTACTCTTGAGGAGAAAGACGGGGATTTTAAGAGTGATAATTTCAACAAGTATACCGTGTGCCTGTTTGGCAAAAAAAGAGGGATGTCTCTTGATGACCTCAATAAATTCCTTAGTGTTCCAGAGGAGAGCCTACTGATCAACGAGTATCAGATTGCTCATCGACAAATTCTAGAGGATTTTGACAGGTATAAGTTTTTGATGGAGCTCAATGGAAGGTCAAATGAGAAGTTAAAGTGCTCTAAGCATCTCAAGAAATACAAGCACAAGATCATCAATAAATTCTTGGCAAGCACCTTGTTTGGCCGCTTCAATCAGTCCACCTTGAGTGGTGATGATCTTTTTGTGTTGTATTGCATAGAAAGAGGAGAAAAGATCAATGTTGGTAGTTTCTTTGCTAATTACATCCTTAGCCTTCCAAACAAGGGAAATAAGCACATTTTGGTGGGGTCTTAGGTCAGCAAAATTGCCAAGAACATGCTCACCTCTTTTTTAGCCCATGGACTGACAAAGGCTAGTTATCATGAGCCAATGGAGTTTAACAACATAAACAAATTAAGGATCTGTAGGCTGTGGAAAAAGAAATGGATGTTATGGCATGAGGTGGATATTTTGGAAGCCAAGAAGCTAAAAAGGAATGATGTGAAAGAGGAAACACCTATTCTTGCTTCTAAAAAGAGGAAGATTACTTCAGTAGCAAGCCTAGGGAAGAAGTTGGCTGATGATAAGAAGATGGAATTCTAGGACAGATGTGCAGGCATATCTATGCAAACTCTCTTGACTATCATCAATGAGTTAGTTGAGGAGAGAAATGTTGACCATGATTGGAAGGATGAAGTTGAAAGAAGATTGAGAAGGTTAGATGATGAGGGATTAATTTTTATCTCTGAACTTGTTAGAAAAACCCCAAGTGAAGAATTGGCTGCTAGACTTAATCTGCCAGAAATTTTAGCTACAGTATCCAAGGAGGACCCAATTGAGAGTAAGGAACAGCAAGAGGAAGTGGTAGACCAGAATCCCCTAAAGTGATTTGATTAAATTTCCTCTACTCTTCTGATTTCTATATTTATGTGCCATCAATGAGGTATTATCTTACACTTACTCTTTTGCCTTGCTTTTAATTGGTTTATGCTTTGAGGATAATGCAATGAGTAAGTGTAAGGGAGAAGTAAGTGAGAAATTGTCCTTTGCAAGTTTACTTCCTTATAACTATGCTTAATGATCACTGCCTTAGATTGCTGCATACTGCTATGTTTACTCTGGTTTAAATTGCTACTTATGATTACTCCCCTACTTAAGACACTTTTTTAACTTTAAGCATTGTTTTTTGATTTTGATGTTTTGTTTTTAATCATGTTGTTTGTAAATAGCTTCCCTTCTCTTTTAAAAATTTGTTTAGATCTTTAACTTTTCTATGGTTTTGTCTTCTATTTTGCCAATTAGCATGAGAAACTATCTTTTGAGAATTAGTAGTCTAGGTAAAATGCTTAGGGTCTGATTAATGATGGTTAAACTACAATTAGCATATTAACAAGATTGATTAAGCAAGTTAGACACAATTTGAAATCGTTTTCAATAAATAAGACTAGAATAATCAACTAAATAAAACCCGTTGTTTAGTGAGGACTTGAGCCTAAATTTTTCTTGATTCATCATTCACTAAATCAATGCTTGTGTCTATTTTCAAATGTCTAATATGTTCTTGATAAACAAAGTGCTTAATTTTGAAAATCACTCTCTACGTAATCAAAGTCTAAAATCATTTTCTCTTTTAAAGTAAAATGTTTTGAATTTCTTTGTTGAGAGGGCTTACATAAGCAACTTAAGGCTAGAACTTGATTTGGGAGAGTTTGGATATAGCACTTATTGAGACCACATCATTTATCACTACATAAAATGATTAAGTCACTAGGATTACACTCTTTTTAACCAAAAAGCCACCCTTACATAATATATCCCCTAGACAGCCCCCTTGAGCCTTAACTTTTTTCTTCATACACACAACAAGTTAAACCACTTAACCGTTTTCTTTTTTGCTTTTCCTTTGTATTTTACCCTTGAATTTTCTAATAAATTTCCGAAACAACAAATTTAAACTTCTAGTGGTTGTTATCTTGTTTCTCAAAAACTATTCTCAAAGGAAAAATTTCAGTGAGCTTTTTTCAAAATTCTATTCCAGCCATGTGCTTCATTATTAAAAAAAGAGAAAGAGAAAGAAAATTGAATAAAAATAGAAAAAAAAAAAAAGAAAAAGTGAAAAAGAAGAAAAAAGAAAAAAAAAAGAAGTCTCATCAACAACAAGCTAAATTTTCTTGATTCTCTCATTTGAATACTTGTTATTCTTATTTACTCAATCCTCTGTACTGGAATGATTACCTTACTTGCTACATGATTGCTCCAATCTTCCATTGATTCCTTTGAGATCTGAACATCATTTTTCAATACAAGTGGTGACCAAACATCTTGTTGTATAGTCATCATGCTCACTTGGTAGAATCCATCTAGACACAAAAAGCCTTTCACTACCACACCCTTAACCTTGAGCCCCCATTACAACCCAATTAAAGACCTTTTGATTATATTATGATCAATATGAGATGAGACCGATAATCAAGCCTATGGACTTATTATTTGCTATGTGTAGCTGATAACTGATTTCTCAAAACTCACCCCTCAAATACTTTGTGCGAATAGAGTGACATCTTGGGTGAGGAAGGTTGATTTCGAAATTAGTTATTGACAAACTAGCTTTGAATTATTGTCTTAACATGCTTTTGAAATTAAGTTACATGCTAAGTGTAGAGGTATTCATCATTAACCTTAAACTTTGCATTTTGAATAGATTATTGAATTTTCCTAAGATAGAATTGATTATTAATTGCCACCTTTGTTTTTGTTCTCTTCTCTTTTCTTCTCTTTTTAACTTGTTATAATTTTCTATTTTTACATCCTGGTGTTTTTGCTTGAGGACAAGCAATTGTCTAAGTGTGAGGGAATTTGATAAGTGGTATTTGTACCATGTAAACACTAGTCAATCAGCCCTGAAACCACTATAATTTTGATGAATTTATATGATTTATTGTTGTTTTTGATGAAATTTTAGATCACTACTGGATGCAGCAATGGTCACTGATAAAGAGCTAGAAAGTGGGCAGAGTGATCAGAAAGCGGAATAGAGTGAGCAGTAGACTAGATCAGATGAAGACAAAGACACTCAAACCCAACAAGAGGAGGAAAATTACAAGAAAACCATCCTTCTAGAAGACTTTTGCTTGAGTTAGTTGAGAAGTCCAAGTAGTTGACGGTGAAGAGCATCTTTGGGTGGTGGAGCAATGACACACGCAACACCTAGCCCCTCAAGTTACAATTTACTTAATTAAGTGAACTCTTATCTCCTAGAAGCTCTTTTGTGATGGGTTGAATTATTATTTAGATTTATTTTTTAAGTGCAAGGTGGCACATCTGATCCTTCTACATTACACTACATATTGGACACAAGTCTCACTTTTGGGACAACAACTTCGGTCAAGCCTTTCCCATTGGCTAACATTTTTGTAAAAACTTTATTAGTATATTATATATGCATTATATTCATCTTCTCCAAAATTCCTTTGGGCCTTATCTCCATTTTCATGTGTAATTAAGTTCTTAGCAAGCTTAGC
This sequence comes from Euphorbia pulcherrima, assembly GCA_947683365.1. Classification (NCBI taxonomy): domain Eukaryota; kingdom Viridiplantae; phylum Streptophyta; class Magnoliopsida; order Malpighiales; family Euphorbiaceae; genus Euphorbia; species Euphorbia pulcherrima. Next base: position 19,377,591 of record CANTUS010000002.1, read on the forward strand.
CAGTAAAGTAAGCAGATTTCATGGTATGATCTTTCCAACTCCTTTATTTTAGAATCATTTATTGCGATTGTTTGGTGTTGAGCTTAAATCCCATAAGGATCGCCTAACTTATGTTGAGTGTAACAAGAGGAATTGAAAAGGGAGTTGTAACACTGACTATAACACTAAACACATATCTAAAAAATCTGAGAAGTGATTAGGTGTGCTATGGGTTTCTAAATTATTAGAATGCTTGCATATATCTTAATGCTTAAAGTGTAACTACAATGGGTATCTACGGAGTGAAGCTTTGAAGGAACTAGACAATGAGTGTCTGCGGCTAGAAACTATAGATGCAAGAAACCTAGATTCTTAGGTGTTAATATGTTAAAATAAAGGGAGTGTGATCATTCATGTATCCGCATGCTTACTAGTTATGCTTGCCTAGTTATATATTTGTTGGTAGTAATCATTCTTATTGATCATTTTTGTTCTCTCGTTTTTAATTTTATTGTTAAATCTTCCATTAAAATCACTCATTTAACATTGAATTCAGACTTACCGATTTACATTTAGTTTAAAGTACTTCCCTTGCTCCCTGTGGAATATGACCTTGTATTTGCCATTTACTATTGATTATGACCAAGTGCACTTGCTAGATCACTCTCATTTGGCAGACAATAGTAGGTAACTCCGGGGACTAGACATAGGCGGGGCCGAACCAGTGTAAATTTCCTATGTTTGATTTTAACTATGCATTTTACTTTATCGCAATTTTATTTCATTTCTGCATCATCCGAAACCATCAACTCCGGACCAAAATCAAACATGCTTCATAGACTTTTTGAAAGTCTAAATAATCCGCGAAAAAGGGTCTTTCACCCCCCTCTGACCCTAAGTACATAGGCATAAGGACCTATAAATTTCAATTGAATGAGTCGGTTGAGTGTAAATTCCACGCACATTAGCCTTTTTAAATTGACCAGAAACTAGACTTCAAACCATAATAGTTAGTTTAGATATTTGAGATTGTGGGAGTTAGTGCTTACCTCATTCACGAACTTTCTCAATTCAAATGTGCTTCTGAACTGTTGTGCATTTGCTTCCATGTTGTCATTTACTATGGTTTCAAGGTTGTGCTTTCCTTCATAATGGATTGTTCCTTTACCCTCAGATTTGTCAAACGAAAAGTTGTTTGTACTAAAAGATCGAGGGATTCAACAAAATGAGATTTTAAAATTTAATAAACACTCCTCGGCAACGTTGCCAAAAATTGGCGAGTGTAAAATTCGCCACATTTAATAAACCTACTAAAACTTTGCGTTAGTGGAAGCAGGGTCGATCCCACATGGAGTATCTTTCTGTTGAATAAAAGCTGAAAAAATAAATTTAGGGGGGTTTTGAAGGTTGATGTATTTTTTAAAATAAAATGGAAACAATATGCTAAAAAATATTGATAAAAAAATTAATGAAAAACATCCAATCAAAGGTTCGATTCATATTCCCGTTCTTAAACACGATCCTCGGTTCAAAGATTTTCTAAATTAAAATTTGATAAACCGGTTATAGCTGTCGAAAGACGCTCCTAGCAAACAATTCTCCCTTAATTTTAAATCAATCACGAGACGCTCTATGATTGACCCTAACTAAACCATAGTATTTTGGAAACGTTCCTCGATTTTGACTTGGTAATTGCTTTAAGAAATAGGACAACCCAATTCAAACCAGTTTGTCAAGACGCTTCACTCATTTAAGTAAGAATGTTTATTTCTTAAGGCCGAAATACCTTTATTTCACACTTTACAAACTAATAGGAAGATTACAGATCGAATATACTTGTATATCAACTTTGAATTTCTTCAATTGAAACAACGCACGGTTTTTAAAACAATTAAAAGAACCAAAATAACCTTTAGGAACCGAATAAAAAATAGCAAATTGGTAAAGAAAAATAAAGTAAATTTAAAAAGAACCAAAAATTGAATAATACCTTTGATTTGAAGAGTTTAGCAAGACATAATAAAAGAACAAAAATAAGAACTGAAATTTATACTATACGAATATATGTCTGTAGCTTAAAGTCTAAGTGAGTCTAAAATAAAACAAAGGCAGATGCCTCTTAAATAGGAAACATAATAATAGCCAATGTATACAGCTGGCATAAAGGCAAATGCCTTAAAAGTACTATTTGCCTTGGAGATTGACAGCTTGCACACAATTCAGAAAAAGATAAAGTACTGACACAGAAAGGGAAAAAGTTACCCACCTTTTTACATAGACCAATGATAAGGCACGTGGAGTCCAAACACAAGATAAAGTTGTCTAGAATTTTGCAAAATAGAAAATGCCAAACAAATGACCACTGACAGCTTTTGTCTCTCAAATCCCAACAGTTCAACGGATCATTTAATGGGTCTAATGGACTGATCAATGGCTCCGGAAGTGCCACCTAATATCTAATCAACGGTGAAGATTCAAGCTCACTACAACAGAACACAATGATTATATTTCTGATCTGAGCATATAAAAGCCAAGCTTCACAAGTTGAGCAAATGCTGATTGACCATAGAGTGAATAACACCTTAAGAAATCCACTACTCAATAAGTTTCTATAATCCTTCCAAGAACCAAAATATTTCTAATCTATTGTAAGGGTTCTCAAGTGATATTATAAACTTGAGGAATTCAAAACCACAAACCTTTGATAAAATAAAGTGAAAGATCTCCTACTTGGGTGAGTAGTGAGATTGGGACTCAGCTTAAACTAGAGAGTTTGAGTGGTATATCCCTGTAAGACTCAGCTTATACTTGGGTAGTTTAAGTGGTATATAGTACTAAAGAAAGAGTACTCAGTCAAAAGTTGGTGCTTTTGGTGGTATATCCTACATCTGGAAGAGGGGACACCATCCGGAGACATGCTCAAGAGGACTCAGCCAAAAGTTGGTGCTTTTAGTGGTATATCTTACATCAGGAGAAGAAGATCTTCAGAGACAAGCAGAAAGGACTCAGCCAAGCTTGGAGTAAGTTTGGTGGCATATCCTACATCTAGAGGAGAATAAATCTCCGAGGATAACTATAAGCCATGATTCCTGCCCGTTGAAAGGAATCATACTAGTTGACTTAAGCTCGGAGTAGGTGATAAGTGGTATTTGTACCATGTAGATACTAGTCAAACAGCCCTAAAATCATTGTAGTTGCGATTAATTTGTATGATTTATTGTTGTTTTTAATGAAATTTTAGATCACTACTGGATGCAGCAATGGTCACTGCCAAAGAGCTTGAAAGTGGGTAGAGTGAGCAGAAAGCTGAATAGAGAAAGCAGAAGACTAGATTGCATGAAGACAAAGACACTCAAACCTAGCAAGAGGAGGAAAAAGGACCAGAAAACCATCCTTCCAGAAGACTTTTGCTTGAGTCAGTTGAGAAGTGCAAGTAGATGACGGTGAAGAGCATCTTTGGGCGATGGAGCAATGACACACGCAACACCTAGCCCCTTAAGTTGCAATTTACTTAATTAAATGAACTCTTATCTTCTAGAAGCTCTTTTGTGATTCTTTGAATTATTATTTTTATTTATTTGTGAAGTGCAAGGTGGCACATCTAGATCCTTCCACCTTACACTATATATTGGACACAAGTCTCACTTTTGGGTCAACAACTTCGATCAAGCCTTTCCCATTGGCTAAGTTTTCTATAAATACTTTATTAGTATATTTTATATGCATTATGTTCATCTTCTCCATAATTCTTTTGGGCTTTATCTCCATTTTCATGTGTAACTAAGTTCTTAGCAAGCTTAGCCAGTAAAGTAAGCAAATTTCGTGGTATGATCTTCCCAACTCCTTTATTTTAGCATCATTTATTGCGATTGTTTAGTGTTAAGCTTAAATCCCAAAAGGATGGCCTAACTTATGTTGAGTGTAACAAGAGGAATTGAAAAGTGAGTTGTAACACTAGCTATAACACTAAACACACATCTAAAAAATTTGAGAAGTGATTAGGTATGCTAGGGGTTTCTAAATTATTAGAATGCTTGCATAGATTTTAATGCTTAAAGTATAACTACAATGGGTATCTACGTAGCGAAGCTTTGACGGGACTAGACAATGGGTATCTATGGCTAGTAACTATAGATGCAAGAAACATAGATTTTAGGTGCTAATATGTTAAAATAAATGAAGAGTGATCATTCATGTATCCACGTGCTTACTGGTGTTGCTTGCCTCATTATATATTTGTTGGTAGTAATCATTTATAGTGATCATTTTTGCTTTCCTATGTTTATTTTCATTGTTAAATCTTCCATAAAAATCTCTCATTTAACATTGAATTTAGACTTACCGATTTACATTTAGTTTAAAGTATTTTCCTTGCTTCCTATGGAATATGACCTTGTATTTGCCATTTACTACTGATTACGACCTAGTGCACTTGCTAGATCACTCTCATTTGGTAGAAAATAAGTTTTTGGCACCGTTTCCGGGGAGCAATATGTGAAGTATTTTAATTTTTCTTATAAATTGGTGCATTTGGTATTTTTGTTGCCATTTGTGAAGGAATTCTTACATTAGTAGCAATCATTGTTGTATCCGTAGAGCTGGTCGCCTCCTAATCCCAGTAGATCCTGAAATAGAAAGGACTTACTGTAGATTAAGCGAAGCAACCAGAAGAAGACGTAGGCAAAAAAGGATGGCTGATGCAACCAATCTACCAATTGGTAATGGACCCCCAAAAGGAGAAGGCGAGGTTAACTTTCCCCCACCAACGCAAACACTCAAGGAGTATAGTAGACCATCAACTGAGGGACACTCTTCTTGCATTGTGATACCCAATGAAGGGAACAACCTCTTTGAGATCAAAGCCTTTATGATCTAAATGCTCCAGGCAGCTGTTCAATTTGGAGGCTTGCTAGGAGAAGATCCTAATTCTCACATCCAAGAATTTGTGACTATGTATGATACCTTTCCACAAATATAGCAATCTCGGATGATGTGTTCAGACTCAAGCTTTTCCCTTTCTCTTTAAGGGACAACGCTAAAAATTGGCTGAAAAATCTTCAGCCCAGATCCATAAGAACATGGGATCAGTTGGCATAAGCACTTCTTACTAAGTACTTCCCACCAAGGCAAGCAATCAAACTTAGGAATGAGGTGACTCGTTTCTCACAGCAACCTGATGAATCTTTGTCCAAGTCATGGGAAAGACACAAGGAGCTACTCAGAAGAGTGCCAATTCATCAAATCCCACTCTAGATGCAAATGCAAAATTTCTACAATGGATTGCATGATCAATATAAGATCCAAATTGAATCCGCAGCAAATGGTGATCCTGAAGAGCTTGCCCCCGAAGAACTTTATGAGCTCATTGAAAGGTTGGTTAACACCAGCTATGAATGGCATTTAGTTTGGGGAGAAAGAAATAGGAGTAAGGAGTCAGAATCTATTACAAAGCTCTCCGAGAAGATGGACCTGATCTTGAAGTAACTTGCTAAGCAAAATGTTTCGGCAATCTCAAATACACAAGGTGTTTGTGACTTTTGTGGTGGCAACCACAGAAATATTGATTGCAATATTCCTCTTGACCAAGTGCAATGTGATTACATTGGGAACAACCCTTGGAATAATCCATTTTCAAACATATATAATTCTGGCTGGCACAATCATCCCAACTTTTCATGGAGTAACCAAAACAAGCAAATTCCTTACCAGCAACCATAAAACAATTTTTCACAGCAACAACCAAACCAAGTAGCGCAGCAACCAAACCTATCTCAGCAATCACAAAAATCTGAGATTGAGGAGATGAATTACATGATGATGCAATTCATAAAGCAAACACATGCTTCTATGAAGACTTTGGAGACACAATTCCAGCAACTTACCACCATTGTCACTCCCAAAATAAAGGAGTAATGCCAATCAATACAAAACCTAATCCAAGAGAGGAGTGTAAAGTTGTCTCCTTGAGAAGTGGTAAGAATTGTGAAATTACTAACCCTATGGTTGTTGTCAATAAACGTGCAGGTAAGAAGAAGGAAGTGGCCAAAACCACTGAAGATCAAGTTGAAGGCAATGACCAAACTGAAATTGAAGAGCAAGCATAACCTGCCTCTAACCAGTAGTAATCACAGTCAATACTTGACTTAGAGCAACTAAAATAAAGTGAGCCTGTGATCACCACTAAGGAACAACCAATGATCACCACCAAGGAGTCCATTCCTGAGAAGCAACCAATTCCAACTTACCAACCAAGGATTCTCTATCCTCAAAGAGCCAAGCAACAAGAAATGGCTAAGCAATTTAATAAATTTTTAGAAGTCTTTAAGAAACTTTACATTAACATTCCTTTTGTGGAAGAACTTGCACAGATGCCCGTGTATGTGAAATTCTTGAAGGATTTGCAAGCAAATAAGAAGAAATTGGTAAATATGGCCATGCTTCAATTGTGTAGAGATTGCTCCTCCATTCTCCAAAGTAGGCAACCCTTGCCTAAGAAACTAAAAGATCCAGGGAGTGTCTCTATTCCTTGCTCTACTGGTAACTTAAATATTGACAATGCACTTTGTGACTTAGGAGTGAGCATAAATCTGATGCCATATTATATTTACAAGCAACTAGGCTTAGAAGAACCACAACCAATGGAAGTGCCTATACAACTTGCTGATCGAACTGTTAGGTATCCTAGAGGCATTGTAGAAGATGTTTTAGTAAAGGTTGGAAAATTTATTTTGCTTATTGACTTCATTATCATGGATATGGATGAATATTTTCATGTTCCTATCATTTTAGGTAGACCATTCCTTGCTACTGGAAGAGCTTTGGCTAATGTGAATAATGTCAAACTGATTTTAAAAGTTCATGAAGAGGAAGTAACATTTAAAATGAATGAAGCAATGAAATAGCCTTCTTCACTTGATGATCAATGTTATCTTCTTAATACTACAGATTTGCACTTAAATCCTTTTATTTTGTAGGAACTTGAAAAATTTGATCACGAGGAAGAAGAGGAAAGTTTACCGGAGCAAGCAGAAATGATTACCCCAGAGGAAATTTTGATGCAATGACCAAACCTACCAGAGGAGCAACCAAAACAGCCACAGCAACCAAACTGTCCACAACCCATATACAGAAAATAACCTATTGAACCCTTAAATCATACACAAACTTGTCTCCCAAAACATCACTTGAAGAACCCCCTGATCTTGAGCTAAAACTGTTACCTCCTCACTTGGAGTATGCAATCCTTGACCCACCTAATAAATTGCCTGTGATAATCTCTTCCAACCTCACCCCTGACCAAAAATCCAATTGATTGAGATGTTGAGGAAGAATAAAGAAGCATTGGCATGGACAATTGCTGACATAAAAGGGATCAGCGCCTCAATTTGTATTCACAGAATTCTGATGGAGGATAACCATAAACCAGTGATTCAACCACAGAGGAGACTTAATCCCAACCTGAAAGAGGTGGTTAGGAAGGAGGTGATCAAACTCCTTGATGCAGGAATCATTTATCCCATTTTAGATAGTGTTTGGACAAGCCCTGTCCAAGTAGTTCCAAAGAAGGGAGGCATGACAGTGATGCAAAATGAGAAGAATGAACTCATTCTAACAAGAACAGTGACTGGGTGCAGAGTTTGCATTGATTACCACAAGCTTAATGAGGCAACCAGAAAAGATCACTTTCCACTTCCTTTCATTAATCAAATATTAGAGAGATTCATTGGTTACAAGTTCTATTATTTCCTTGATGGCTATTCAGGGTATAATCAAATTGTGATCCATCCTTTGGATCAGGAGAAAACAACTTTCACTTGCCCCTATAGCATCTTTGCTTATAGGAGGATGCCATTTGGACTTTGTAATGCCCCAGAAACTTTCCAAAGATGCATGATGGTTATCTTTCATGGCATGGTGGAGAAAATAGTTGAGATCTTTAAGGATGACTTTTTCAGTATATGGAGCAACCTTTCACTCTTGCCTAAGCAACCTAGAAGTTGTTTTAATGAGGTGCAAAGAGACCAATCTGGTCTTGAATTGGGAAAAATGCCACTTTATGTTTATTGAAGGTATTATTCTTGGCCATAAAATTTCAGAGAAGGGCATTGAGGTAGATCAAGCAAAGGTGGAGATCATCGAGAACCTTATTGCCCTAAAATTAGTTAAAGAAGTCAGAAGTTTTCTTGGTCATGCTTGATTTTATAGGAGATTCATCAAAGACTTCTCCAAGAGAGCTCAACCCTTGACAGCATATCTCCATAAGGATATTGAGTTTAAATTTGATGAAGCATGCTTGAAAGCATTCGATGAACTCAAGGCAAGATTAATCAAAGCACCCATTTTGGTTGCCCCTAACTGGGAAAAACCATTTGAGCTGATGCGTGATGCAAGTGATGCTTGCATTGGAGATGTTCTAGGCCAAAGGATAGACAACCATTTCAAGCCCATCTACTATGAAATCAAAACCTTCACTGAAACTCAACAAAACTACACTGTTACTAAAAAGGAGTTGCTTCCTATAGTATATGCTTTTGACAAGTTCAGATCCTACTTGGTCTTATCCAAAGTCACTGTGTTCATTGATCATGCAACCTTGAAATACTTGCTACAAAGAAAGATGCCAAACCAAGGCTGATAAGATGGTTACTCCTCCTACGAGAATTTAATTTGGAGATCCAAGATAAAAATGTTTCAAAAAATGTTGTAGCTGATCACTTATCAAGAATTCCTGAAAGCAATCATTCGGAGCAAACAAAAATCACTGAATCTTTTCCTGATGAGCATTTACTCATGGTGAGATCACTCCCTTGGTTTGCTAATTTTGCTAACTTTCTTGCATGTGGAGTTAAACCTCTTTTACCCTATGCTCAAAAGAAAAAGTTCTTTGCTAACTTAAAATACCATTTTTAGGAAGAACCATTTCTATTTAAGCTATATGCATATAAAATCATAAGATGGTGTGTTCATGAGGAGGAAGTCCCTGCAATCATAACTATGTATCATAGCAAGGAAGCAGGTGGACATTTTGGAGCAAGCAGAACAGTAGTGAAGGTGCTTGAATGTGGCTTTTATTGGCCAACCAGCTTTAAAGATTGCTAAAGGTTTGTTATGGAGTGTAATGAATGTCAAAGGACAGGTAATATCTCAGCCAAGAATGCTATGCCTTTGAATAACATTGCTGCATGTGAAATTTTTTATGTTTGGGCCATTTATATCATAGGCCCATTTCCAAACTCATATGGTAATAAATACATTCTTCTTGATGTTGATTATGTGAGTAAATGGGTAGAACCCATTGCTAGTCCCACAAATGATGCTAGGGTAGTGATCAAATCCTTGAAAAAGTTATTTACTCATTTTGGAGTACCTAAGGCAATCATTAGTGACCTAGGAACTCATTTCTTCAATAATCAGTCTGAAAGGTTACTTAACAAATATGGGGTAACTCATAGAATTGCCACTCCTTACCACCCACAAATAAGTAGGCAAGCTGAAATTTCCAATAGGGAAATCAAAAGAATCCTAGAGAAAACTGTCAATAATGCTAGAAAGGATTGGACAAATAAGCTTGACAATGCAATAGAATTGCTTATAAGACCCCTATAGGAATGTCCCCATTTAGGTTGCTCTATGGTGAAGCTTGCACTTACCTATTGAATTGGAGTTTAAAGCATTATGGGCACTAACTTTCTTAAATTTTGACAGGAATGCAGTTGGAGAGCAAAGAAGGTTGCAACTCAATAAATTGGAAGAATTTAGGTTGTTTAGTTATGAGAATGTCATGAATTACAAAGAAAAGACCAAGAAATGGCATGACCAAAGGATTCAAAATAAGGACTTTCAACTTGGGCAACAAGTACTTTTGTTCAAATCAAGATTAAAATTATTCCCGGGAAAGCTCAAGTCAAGGTGGACTAGTCCATTTGTTGTCCAAAAGGTATTCCCCCATGGTGTTGTGGAAATTATGTGCAATAAGGGGCAAACATTCAAAGTAAATGGACAAAGACTGAAACCCTATCTGTCTAATGAAGCATCAAAGATTGTTGTGGAAACACAGCAATTGCAACCACCTTGAAGCAACCATCAAAACTTGGTGTGCACTCCAAACACCAATTGGAGCAACCATTGAGCACAAGCTCAAATTATGAACTTTGTAAATATTTGTTATTTTTCCTTATTATGTATCTTTTTAATGTAATTACTTTCTATTTTGCATGACTTATTGGACTAAGTAGGAAGGCAACACCAAGCGACCATTCATCTATCTTCTTATTGGTTTTCCTACTTAAACTTTATTCTTTTTCTGGAATTCTTTTCATTTATGGTCATTTTATCTTCCAAGGATTCCAGTCATACTGCTGAATGTTTTTGAAAAATTCAGTTCTTTGAAAAATTGTTTTAAGAATGATCACCACGAGTACTTGTCTTTTGATCACCACTGCTTTTTCTCTCTCCTCTGATTTCTTCTACAGAAATAAAAGCAAGTAAAATTGGGTTTTTGCATGTAAAAGTGATGTGTCAAGCATTGAAGGAAAGTAAGTGATAAGTTGTTACCCTAAAAAGTTAACCTACTTTTTCATCGTTACTATTTCTTACATGCATGAATTCTTATTAGGTAGTTCAAATCCCTTTTTAGTTTTCAAAACCCAATTTAATTAACTCGAATTTTCTCTCTTATCAAGTTTATATGACGGTTTGAAAATGTGGATTTTTAAAAAAACCTTTCAAATTTCAAATCCATTTCTTCTCTCTCCCAACTCCTCTCATTTTCTTCTCTTCCAATTTTCATAAATCACCATGGTTTCAACCCATAAATAGCGAGTCTCTTCCAGTACTCTGGCAAAATCTTCACCGCCGACGTTAATTAATATCTCTCATGATACTTTCAGGACCAATTTTGACCTAATTTTACAAAAGATGAAGGAGTTTAAGGAAAAATACGAGCAAGGGCGCTATGAGTTCTTAAAAAATGATGAGTTCTATCCTTCGAGAGCTTTCAGTTTGGAGTGCCTAAAAGAACTCAAACTGGCTAATGAGATCTCGCCCATGTTCAAAAAGGCTAAATTGGAGGATTTTGCAAACAATGAAGAGCCTTTTACAAGGAGCTGAAAATGGAATTTCTATGTACTCTTGAGGAGAAAGAGGGGGACTTTAAGAGTGATGATTTCAACAAGTATATCGTGCGCCTATTTGGCAAAAAAAGAGGGATGTCTCTTGATGACCTCAACAAATTCCTTAGTGTTCTAGAGGAGACCCTACTAACCAACGAGTATCACAATGCTCACCGATAAATTCCAGAGGATTTTGATAGGGATAAGTTTCGGATGGAGCTCAATGGAAGGTCATATGAGAAGGAAAAGTTCTCTAAGAATTTCAGGAAATACAAGCACAAGATCATCCACAAATTCTTGGCAAGCACCTTGTTTGGCCGCTTCAATCAGTCCACCTTGAGTGGTGATGATCTTTTTGTGTTGTATTGCATGGAAAGAGGAGAAAAGATCAGTGTTGGTATTTTTTTACTAATTACATCCTTGGCCTTCCAAACAAGGGAAACCAGCACATTTTGGTGGGGTCTTATGTCACCAAAATTGCCAAGAACATGTTCACCTCTTTTCAGCCCATGGACTGACAAAGGCTGGTTACCCCGAGCCAATGGAGTTCAACAACGTGAACAAATTTTGGATCTGCAGGTTGTGGAATAAGAAATGGATGTTGTGGTATAAGGTGGATATTTTGGAAGCCAAGAAGCTGAAAAGGAACGATGTGATAGAGGAAACACCAATTCCTGCTTCTAAAAAGAGGAAGATCACTTCAGTAGAAAGCCTAGGGAAGAAGTTGGTTGATGATGAGAAGATGGAATTCTTGGACAGATGTGTTGGCATGTCTATGCAAACTCTCTTGCCTATCATCGATGAGTTAGTTAAGGAGAGAAATGCCGACCATGATTGGAAGGATGAAGTTGAGAGAAGATTAAGAAGGCTGGAGGACGAGGGATTAAGTTTTGTCCCTGAACTTGTCAGAAATACCCCAAGTGAAGAATTGCTGCTAGACTTAATCTGCCAGAAATTTTAGCTTCATCATCCAAGGAGGACCCAATTGAGAGTAAGGAACAGTAAGAGAAAGTGGTAGACCAGAATCCCCCAAAGCAATTTGAGTAAATTTCCTCTACTCTTCTGATTTCCATATTTATGTGCCATTAATGAGGTATTATCTCACACTTACTCTTTTGCCTTGCTTTTAATTGGTTTATGCTTTGAGGACAAAGCAATGAGTAAGTGTGGGGGGAGTAAGTGAGAAACTGTCCTTTGCATGTTTACTTCCTTATAACTATGCTTGATGATCACTGCCTTGGATTGCTAGATATTGCTATGTTTACTCTAGTTTAAATTGCTATTTATGATTACTCCCCTGCTTAAGACACTTATTTAACCTTGAGCATTGTTTTTTGATTTTGATGTTATGTTTTTAATCATGTTGTTTGTAAATAGCTTCCCTTCTCTTTTAAAAATTTGTTTAAATCTTCAACTTTTCTATGGTTTTGTCTTCTGTTTTGGCAATTAGCATGAGAAACTATCTTTTGCAAATTAGTAGTCTAGGTAAAATACTTAGGGTTTGATTAATGATGGTAAAACTACAATTAGCATATTAACAAGATTGATTAAGCAAGTTAGACACAATTTGAAACTGTTTTCAATAAATAAGACTAGAATAATCAACTAAATAAAACTCGTTGTTTAGTGAGGACTTGAGCCTAAATTTTTCTTGATTCATCATTCACTAAATCAATGCTTGTGTCAGTTTTCAAATGTCTAATATGTTCTTGATAAACAAAGTGCTTAATTTTGAAAATCACTCTCTACTTAATCAAAGTCTGAAATCATTTTCTCTCTTAAAGTAAAATGTTTTAAATTTTTTTATTGAGAGGGCTTACATAAGCAACTTAAGGCTAGAACTTGATTTGGGAGAATTTGGATATAGCACTTATTGAGACCACATCATTGATCACTACATAAAATGATTAAGGCACTAGGATTACACTCTTTTTAACCAAAAAGCCACCCTTACATAATATATCCCCTAGACAGCCCTCTTGAGCCTTAACTTTTTTTCTTCATACACACAACAAGTTAAACCCACAACCTTTTTCGTTTTAACTTTTCCTTTATATGTTACCTTTGATTTTACCAAGAAATTTCCAAAACAACAAACCTGAATTTCTAATGGTTGTTATCTTGTTTCTCAAAAATTATTCTCAAAGGAAACATTTTAGTGAGCTTTCTTCAAAATTCTATTCCAGCCGTGTGCTTCATTATTAAAAAAAGAGAAAGAGAAAGAAAATTGAATAAAAAGAGAAAAAAATAGAAAAAGTGAAAAAGAAGAAAAAATAAAAATTAAAGAAGTCTGATCAACAGCAAGCCAAATTTTCTTGATTCTCTCATTTGAATACTTATTATTCTTATTTACTCAATCCTTTGTGCTGAAATGATTGCCTTACGTGCTACATGATTGTTCCAATCTTCCATTGATTCCTTTGAGATTTGAACATCATTTTTCAATACAAGTGGTTACCAAACATCTTGCTGTATAGTCATCATGCTCACTTGGTAGAATCCATCTAGACACAAAAAGCCTTTCACTACCACACCCCTAACCCTGAGCCTACATTACAACCCAATTAAAGAACTTCTGATTATATTGTGATCAATATTCTTAAGTGGTGGATATGAGACCAATAATCAAGCCTATGGACTTATTGTTTGCTATGTGTAGCTGATGACTGATTTCTCAAAACTCACCCCTCAAATACTTTATGCGAATAGAGTGACATCTTGGGTGAGGAAGGTTGATTTCAAAATTAGTTGTTGACAAACTAGCTTTGAATTGTTGTCTTAACATGCTTTTGAAATTAAGTTACATGCTAAGTGTAGAGGTATTCATCATTAACCTTAAACTTTGCATTTTGAATAGATTATGGAATTTTCCTAAGATAGAATTGATTGTTAATTGCCACCTTTATTTTTGTTCTCTTCTCTTTTCTTCTCTTTTTAACTTGTTTAATTTTCTATTTTTACATCCTGGTATTTTTGCTTAAGGATAAGCAATTGTCTAAGTGTGGGGGAATTTGATAAGTGGTATTTGTACCATGTAACACTAGTCCAATAGCCCTGAAATCACTATAATTGTGATGAATTTATATGATTTATTATTGTTTTTTATGAAATTTTATATCACTATTGGATGCAGCAATGGTCACTGCTAAAGAGCTAGAAAGTGGGTAGAGTGAGCAGAGAGCTGAACAGAGTGAGCAGAAGATTGGATCGCATGAAGACAAAGACGCTTAAACCCAGCAAGAGGAGGAAAAATGACAAGAAAACCATCCTTCTAGAAGGCTTTTGCTTGAGTCAGTTGAGAAGTGCAAGTAGATGACGGTGAAGAGCATCTTTGGGCAGTGGAGCAATGACACACGCAACACCTAGCCCCTCAAGTTGCAATTTACTTAATTAACTAAACTCTTATCTTCTAGAAGCTCTTTTGTGATTGGTTGAATTATTATTTTGATTTATTTTTTAAGTGCAAGGCGGCACATCTAGATCCTTCCACCTTACACTATATATTGGACACAAGTCTCACTTTTGGGACAACAACTTCGGTCAAGCCTTTCTCATTGGCTAACTTTTCTGTAAAAATTTTATTAGTATATTATATATGCATTATGTTCATCTTCTCGAGAATTCTTTTGGGCTTTATCTCCATTTTCATGTGTAATTAAGTACTTAGCAAGCTTAGCCAGTAAAGTAAGTAGATTTCATGGTATGATCTTCCCAACTTCTTTATTTTAGCATCATTTATTGCAATTGTTTAGTGTTGACCTTAAATCCCATAAGGATGGCCTAACTTATGTTGAGTGTAACACGAGGAACTGAAAAGTGAATTGTAACACTGACTATAACACTAAACACACATCTAAAAAATCTGAGAAGTGATTAGGTGTGCTAGGGGTTTCTAAATTATTAGAATGCTTGCATAGATCTTAATGCATAAAGTGTAACTACAATGGGTATCTACGGAGTGAAGCTTTGAAGGAACTAGACAGTGAGTATCTACGGCTAGTAACTATAGATGCAAGAAACCTAGATCCTTAGGTGCTAATATGTTAAAATAAAGGAAGTGTGATAATTCATGTATTCGCATGCTTACTGGTTATGCTTGCCTAGTTATATATTTGTTGGTAGTAATCATTCATAGTGATCATTTTTACTTTCCCCTTTTTATTTTTATTGTTAAATCTTCCATTAAAATCACTTATTTAACATTGAATTCAAACTTATCGATTTACATTTAGTTTAAAGTACTTCCCTTGCTCCCTGTGAAATACGACCTTGTATTTGCCATTTACTATTGATTATGACCTAGTGCACTTGCTAGATCACTCTCATTTGGCAGACAACAGTAGGTAACTCCGGGGACTGGATGTAGGCGGGGCCAAACTAGTATGAATTCCCTGTATTTGATTTTAACTATGCATTTTACTTTATCGCATTTATTTCATATCTGCATCATCCGAAACCATCAACTCCGGACCAAAATCAAACATGCTTCATAGACTTTTTGAAAGTCTAAATAATCCACGAAAAAGGGTCATTCACCCCCCTCTGACCCTAAGTACATAGGCACAATGACCTACAAATTTCAATTGAATGAGTCGATTGAGTGTAAATTCCACGCACATTAGCCTTTTTAAATTGACCTAAAACTAGACTTCAAACCATAACAGTTAGTTTAGATATTTGAGATTGTAGGGAGTCAGTCCTTACCTCATTCACAAACTTTCTCAATTCAAATGTGCTTCCGAACTGTTGTGCATTTGCTTCCATGTTGTCATTTACTATGGTTTCAAGGTTGTACTTTCCTTCATAATGGATTGTTCCTTCACCTCCAGATTTTTCAAACCGGAAGTTGTTTGTACTAAAAGATCGAGGGATTCAACAAAATAAGATTTTAAAATTTAATAAACACTCCTCGGCAACGGCGCTAACAATTGGCGAGTGTCGAATTCGCCACGGTTAATAAACCTGCTAAAACTTTGCGTTAGTGGAAGCAGGATCGATCCCACATGGAGTGTCGTTCTATTGAATAAAAGCTGAAAAAATAAATTAAGGGGGGTTTTGAAGGTTGATGTATTTTTTAAAAATAAAATGGAAACAATATGCTCAAAAACATTGATAAAAAAATTGATGAAAAACATTCAATCAAAGGTTCGATTCATACTCCCGTTCCTACACTCGATCCTCGGTTCAAAGATTTTCTAAGTTAAAATTTGATAAACTGGTTATAGCTATCGAAAGACGCTCCTAGCAACCAATTCTCCCTTAATTTTAAATCATTCACGAGATGCTCTATGATTGATCCTAACTAAACCATAGTATTTTGGAAACGTTCCTGTATTTTGACTTGGTAATTGCTTTAAGAAATAGGAGAACCCAATTCAAACCAGCTTGTCAAGACGCTTAACTCGTTTAAGTAAGAATGTTTATTTCTTAAGGCCGAAATACCTTTATTTCACACTTTACAAACCAATAGAAAAATTACAGATCAAATATATTTGTATATCAACTTTGAATTTCTTCAATTGAAACAACGGGTACTTTTTAAAACAATTAAAAAAATCAATATAACCTTTAGAAATCGAATAAAAAATAGCAAATTGGTCAAAAAAAAAAAAAAATTTAAATCTCATAAATAAAAAAACTGAAAATTAAATAATACCTTTGATTAGAAAAGATTAGCAAGACATAATAAAAAAGAAAAAAAAAACCAGAACTGAAATTGATACTGTACGAATATATGTCTGTAGCTTAAAGTCTAAGTGAGTATAAAATAAAACAAAGGCAGATGCCTCTTAAATAGGAAACATAATAATAGCTAATGTATACACTTTCTCCATTAATCTTGAATTAATTGAGCCACTATGCACTTTCTCCACTGTGTTCCACGTCAACCACTTTTTATCTGTTTGCGTATTGTCCATTTTAATTACCCATATCCTTCAATTAACTTGTGCCATGCAGCTCCTCTAATCACATCTAACACTCCATTATTTACATTTCCTTAATCAATTTCCAACATTTTTATGGCTTGGACTTTTTCTAAATAAAATTAGAATATGCACATACAAATTAATACCTAAAAAATTAATGGATAACTTTAAGGGTATGATTTAATGGTAGGTAGTGATTCATCTTTAAATATTTATGAGGGATTAAATCCTGAAATGTGCATGAAGTAACCTTAAATCTTGAGGTCAGCCATCCTGCCCTTCGAAATATCCGTAAATTGGCGATCGAGATTAGTCTGAATGTGGACATGGCTTAAAAGTGCCGTCCACAGAAAAAAAAAAAAAAAAAGAATAATGGATCAACTACATATAAATTAAAACCAAAATAAGCATAAATATGTATTCTAATACACAAGTACATGGCGTTCCCAATATTGAGGATTATATGCCCTTGCTAGAGAGCCATCTATGACCGACAAAAGTCATCAGAGTCCACTACGGTCGAGTACTCTAAGCTACTTAATTCTTGAAAAGGAAGTTGAGCTACATCAAACTTTGACAGCTCGACATTACAGGATCCTATAAGATCACACACCTTGAGTTATGACCGAGTTATAAAAGAATTATTAAACTAGTCTAATCTAGAAAAATAATAAATAGTTGGGCCATTTTATGAGTTAGACCAATTTTACGACCGGTATACCAAAAAATAATAGGGAAATATAAATTTGGAAATTTAGCGAGGTCCGAAAGTATGGATTACTATAGTAAACATGCCCAAGTGGGACTCCACATGTACTGTTGGACAATACATGTGCATGACCTGCGCATGGGCCAAGGCAGCACTACGCAAGCAGTGCTGCACAAAGGCCACGCGCAAGCGGGTTGCACGGGTAGCCTGCAGCATGCTGTGCGGCATGCGGATGGGCATTCCCATCCCATACTGCTTGTCGCCGGCCGGAAATATCCCCATTAGACCTGTTCGTCGGGCGGGCCGGATTGAATCGGGTTTAGTCTGACTTTTAACTAAAAACATTAATTAAAGTCCATGATTTAGAACTTCGGATTTGGGCCCGGTTTACTAAGTATTTCCAAGCCCCACCCATGGCCCGTAGATATTTTTTTAATTTAATATTTTGTATATTAAATTAAAAAATTTACAAATTCTATATAGAAATGTATGCAAATACATTTTCTAGAAAAAATCTTTTATATATAGTTAAAAATTTAGAACTTCAGACTTAGGTCGGGCTTACTAAGTATTTCTAAGTCCAACTCATGACCCATGGATACTTTTTTTCTTTTAATATTTTATATATTAAATTAAAAAAATTACAGATTCTTTATAGAAATATCTAAATTTTGCATGCAAATACATTTTTTAGAAAATTTCTTTTATATATAATTAAAAATTTAGTAAGTTAAAATAATAACATATTAAATATAATATAAAAATATAAAATACATATAATTTTCATTCGTCGGGTCAGGCTTGGGTTGGGCTAGGATATTTATATAAAACCAAGCCCGACCTATGGAACTGCGGACTTTTACGGGCTCGGACTTAGGCTGAGCTTTTTAATAAAATGAGTGTCCAAACTAAACCCATTTAAGTGAGATCCAGCCAGACACGATAGGTAATCCAGCTCGCAAACAGATCTAATCTCAATAGAACTGAGGAGCTTGCTCCTCAAGCAAGCTCCCACATTTTGAGTTTATTCTTATTTAAAGTTGAAGTAATTTAACAATTTTTCCCTTGTTTGTTTGTTTCCTATTGGTTAGAGGTTGGATTAACTTGTCTTAATGATTTTTTTCTCTCACTCTAGGGATCCTCTCTTCATTATTTTTTAATTCCGTTCTCTCTTCTTTCTCTTATTTTCTCTTGAGACTCTTGAGTAATCTTTGGAAAAAAATATTTACTTTAAAGTGGGATGAAGAATTTAAGAGTTCTTCTAAAATAAATTATTAGGAAGGTCTAGCAATCTTCTAATATTTTTTTATTCTACCTTTCTAGAAGGTTTTGGTTGGTGGTGATCGCGTGGATCAATTATAGAGTACTTCTACTTTTGGAGTATGTGCATGCAGAAGCTAGAGATCACTCCGTCGACATTGGGACACGTATCAACTGGTAAGTGCATTCAATTATTGCAAGGTTATTTTATAAGTGTTTATGACCTACTAATAATTATAGACTATTCTTGTATGTCAATCATGCCATGCTTAAGAATTTCTTGGACTTAGATAAAATTTTATAGTTCCATCATATCATGCCTGTAAATTGTCTAGTTTTTCCAACATTGGAATGAAAATATGTTACATTTTTTACTCTCAAATGCCGAGCAGCAGCTGATAAAAAAATTCAGCTACCTTGGCAAGTGCAGTTTGGCAAAATATACTGGAGATTGGAGCAATCCAGCGAATTTTCGATAAAATTTTACTGCTATGCTTTATTGGATCAATCCCAATTGAATCAATTGCCTTCTAATTATATTGCACAAGCGTGGAACTCTATTTGGAATGTCAAAGTGACACCTAGAGTACAATTTTTTCTTTGGAAATTTGCCACGAATTCCCTTCCTTCACTTTGTAGACTCCGGCGAAAATATGTGGATGTGGATACTCCATGTCCGTTAAGTGGCGAAGCCACAGAGAATGATTTTCATGCTTTAATTAGTTGTGCTTTCGCTTATTCGATTTGAGATGATACTTTTGCTGAGGGTTGGCCGAGTACCATTGGTTCTATTAGTGATTAGTGGAGTTGGCGAGTGAAAAACGGTTCTTAATTGATTGCAAAGGTGTCTTGTGTTATGTGGGTGATTTGGGAACGCAGAAACAATTTCGTTTGGAATAATATATTCGGAATTGCCTCACATGTGTTGCGCCACGGGCTTGGCTTCTTGTCTGAATGGACCTCGGCTAATAGATTAGCCAATCAGACGGTATCCACAGTTGGTCAACAAGGCTGACGACGGCCTCCACTAAGTTGGATAAAATGCAATATTGGCCCAAATGTGTTTGATTCGGGGGCATCTATAGGACATGGATGTGTAATCCGAGATGCGACAGGTAGCTTCATTGCTGCAAGATCCACAATGCTCGAGGGAGGAGGTGATCCATTTTTAGTTGAAGCCATAAGCTGTAGAGAAGCTCCGAGTTGGCTCCAAGATCATCGTTTTGACCAAGTTATCTTGGAGTCAAATGCAGTTAATGTAGCTAATGCTCTGAATAATGATTTGAATTTCCTTTCGCCTATTGGTTTCATATTTTCGATTGTAAGAACATTATTAGACAATTTTCTTCTATTCATTCTGTTTTTGTGAGCAGGACTGCGAACCAAGCTATGCATTTGTTAGCTAGAGCAGCAAGTTATTTCACAGGTAGAGTGACATGATTTCATTTATGCCCACATTTGATTAGAGTTGTAATTGCTTCTCATTAATGATACCGACTTAGGCCATGTTCTCTTGGACTACAATTCATTGCAGTTCAATTCAGCCCACTTCAGTTCAGTTCAATCCACTTCAGTTCAGTTCATTCCACTTCAATTTAGTTCAGCTATGGGTAGTTATAAATTTACACTGAAATAAGTTTAGTTCAATTCATTTCAACCAACTTCAATTCAACTTTTAAAAGTTGAAAAGAACAGAGCCTTAGTCTTCAATAAAAAAAATGATTTATATAGTAATTAATATTATTTCTTACCTAAATTAAATTTGAAACCATAATATTATCTATTTAAACTACTTATATATTTTCTTATTTTCTAATTGGGTGTAGTCCAATTGATTTACCACTCAATATAGTAATAGGATATTTTAGGTTCAATATCTAGTCTCTATAAGAATTCACAATTAAAAAAATATATATTTTCTTATTTCTCAATTCAAAAAGTGCATGTTTATTAATTGCAGCCTAATATTAAGGGCAATAATTAGAAAAAATAAAGTTTTGTGTTTCCATAATTTACAATATGTTGAATACATTAAGACCTCTAAACTTATCCTTAAACACTCATTTACCTCTTGAACTTTTAAAAGTTTTAAATAACCTCTTGAACTTGTAAAAAAGTTTCAAATAACCTCATGAACTTGCAAAAAGTGAACTCATTTGCCCCCTAAATGTCACATGTCAGAGCTTGGTTGGTTTGACTTTTCAAATATGTCATTTTCTCTCTTCAATCAGAAACCGACACGTGGCATTGAAGGGGGCAAATTGGTTCATTTTTGCAAGTTAAAGGAATTATTTAGAACTTTTTTGCAAGTTTAGGGCTTATTTAAAACTCTTGAAAGTTCAGGGGACAAAGAGATGTTTAGGGACAAGGTTAAGGGGTTCTTGATGTATTAGGCCTTTACAATAAACTCGAGGAAAACTAAAATTTAATTTCTTTATAAAATTTAAAAACAAAATTACTTATTAGGACTTTATAATTTTTTTAGATTTGGAGACCAATTTAAATAGATTTAAGTTCAGGTTCCTTTTTGTAAGCCGAAAACTGTAATGATCACTGCTCTTTTCAATCTCCTCCTCCCCTTATAATGAACATCTCTCTCTAATTATCTCTAATTGACTACAGAAAGACTCCTTGATTTGATTTCAAATTAATAAAATCAAAACAAATCTTTCTTTCCTTTACTCTTTTTTTCTGTTTCTTATTTTTTTAATTGATTTTATTTTTATTTTAGATAAAAAAAAACAAATTAATTACTATCTAACAGAACAGCCGCCATTTCCTTTTTCCAATTTTATTTGAATTTTATAACTTTTTCATCATATAATATATGAGACAATACATTATATAAATTTTAATATATAAAATTAAACAAAATAATTTTATTAAATAATTATTATACAATCTAACTTTTAATAAATGACAATCGCATGACAATAAAATTTTAAACAAAACTTTAATTAATTAAAATAGATTGTAAAAGTGAAGGAGATTATGTAAACAAACCCTACCTTCATATTTCTTACTATCGTTCACAATGTTGGCTTCTTGCCGCAAATTATTTCGATTTTCAGTCATCCACCTTGAAGGATTTTGCCCTATAGTCGAAGGCAATAACCCAGAAGAATTCAAAGTTTTTCGAGAAACAATTCAAATTTTTCAACGTGAGATTTTCTCTTTGTATCTTAGGTTTATATTTGTACACTAATTTTATTATGTCTTTCAGGTCCATGACTGTTATGAAATTGATTCCGGCGAGGGCTGGGTAGATTACAGAGATAAAAACGGCCTCGGGTTCCGGAATGCTCGATATGTACATCCGCCCGAAGGCTGGGTGAGTATCTATTCAAGTAGTTGTACCAGAACAGACCCAACTGGCATGGAAATTGACAGCACAGCCTCAGCAGTAATGAGGTCAGACAAAGGTGAATTAATTAACTCTTGTGCTGCCTATCTCGGACCTGTAGATAGTTTAACCGCCGATTGTGAAGGGACCCTCTGGGGTATGAATATGTCTTTATATAAAGAAAAGGTGCAGTTGTGCACAGACTCGATTCAACAAAAAAAATTTGCTTGTATCGCGTGATCCCGCTCCAAAAGCATGCCAAGAGTTAGTCGATGAGATGAGATCTATGATTAGTGATAAACATGGACAAGGAGGTGTGGTGGATGTGAAATATGTGGATAGGATTGCCAATTATCTTTGTCACAGGTTGGCATAATTGCCCTACACACAACATTCGTGGCATAACTATGTAAATCTACCAAAATGTTTCGTTGGTCTGGAGCATTTGCCAGATCAAGAATTGATAAAAATAGCATCAGAGGAAATAGGGGAGATTTATAGGTATGCAAAAAAAAAAGAGTACAGTATGAGGGAGTAACTTTGTGGTTTGATTTTTTTGGTATAAGTAGAAACTTTGCGGATTGAGAATAAATAATTAGGAAAGTAATGGTGGAAGGGGATAATATATTGAAATGTTTTGAACTTTTGTTATATTTTATTTTGGGCTAATGCATCAGGAACCCTGAACTTGTCCTTAATCGCCCCTCGTCTCCCTAAACTTTCAAAAGTTCCTCCTTTCCCCCTAAACTTTTCTAAAGTTCCTCTTGCCCCTCTGAACTTGTGCGAAGTTTACCTCATGACCCATTTCAGCTGTCGTGACAGGTCATGTGGAAATGCTTAAAAAGTCAATGTCACTTCAGCCGAAAAGGGGTCATGGGGTGCAATTTAGACAAATTTAGGGAGGCGAGAGAAACTTTAGACAAATTTAGGGGGGCGAGGGGCGATTAGGGACAAGTTCAGGAGGCTGGTGATATATTCGGACTTTTATTTTGTGATTACTTTTGCTGTGAAGTGTTAAAAAATGTAATACAAGTATACAACTAGTTTTAGAACTCTTTCATTTTTTAATGTTTTCTTTTTGAATAAATAGGAAAATTTCACAAATCAAATAAAATATCCTACCAAAATCAGAGAAACAAGATCTCACTAAATTAGGAGATAGATAAAACTTGCCACAAGAGCAAGAGATAAAGAAAATTAAACTATAACAATTCTGCAACTTGCATTGTCTTAAGCTACACTTCATGTACTCCGAGATCCACAACCATAAGAACTCTGACTTACTCCATAGCACCAACCAGTTTTGCAATCTAGAACGATCTCGCTTAAAAGAGATAGATCTGGGTACCTAATATTAAATATCAACATGTATCTTTGACTAGATTCAGATAGAGCATAATCCAGCGGTAAAACTATCATAGTTGTGTTGTGTAGAAGTGGATCCACAATTGAAGAAGACGATCGCGTGGTGAAAGCTCAATAAAATATCAGATGTAGATTATTTCACAAAAAATAAATAAAGACGGAGATAAAAAGAACAAACCTCAAAAAAATTAGTGAGGAAGAAGAACTCTCAAATACAACAGTAGTTTTTGAGAGTTCTTCCTCCCCGAGACAAAATTTTCTGTTTTTAATGTTTAATTCTATAAAACATCTGATTTATTAACTTAATTATTGTCCTTTACAGTAGTATTTAGGATGCAAACGAGCTGAATCAGGATCAAACCTATCTAAGTTCGGCTTGGCTTGGCTCGTAGCTCGTCGAGCCTTGAATATTTTAGCTCAGCTCGAGCTCATGGACAAACTCGGCTCGAGTTCGCGAGCTTACGAGCCTTGTTTGTCCAATAAACCTCTGTCTTATTATTTCTAAATACAAACTTTTTGACAAGCTAAAATTTAAAGAGAAAGACCCTTTTTATATTACATGAATAGGAATTAAGGTTTCTCATTTTTTTTTTAAAGTGATAGAATTAGAATAAGAATATAACTTGTTTAACGATGTTTAAAATAATTAAGAATGCGATTCACAACCTTTTCTTAATCGAAATATTTAAAATTAAAACTAACCTACCATAGTTTTATGAATATATTGGAAATTAATAATATTATAAAGTAATTAAAAAGATTGTACACGAGCTTCCAAGCCGAACCTTAAAAAGTTCGGCTTGGCTCGTTAATATCTCGAGCTGATCTTGAACTCGAGTCGAGCCTTATCAAGCCGAACTTTGACCAAGCCGATCTCGAATTGCTCACGAACCGCTGAACTCGACAATCCTAAGTAGTATGCTGTTTTCATTAGTTGTAAAAAGTTAAAATTTGCCCTGGTGTGTATAATTTATTTAGTTTTAATTTATAATAGTATTTAATTAACGCATAATTAGGGTATTACTAATTGATTACAGAATACAGGTTTAGGGTATTACTAATTGATTACAGAATACAGATTAAGTTACGGTACATTGCACAGTATTGTTGATAATCAAGTGAGTAATCTTGTCTGACGGTCAGGATTGAGGAACATGAGAATACACCGTCTATGATTGTATTATAGCAAAACTTGTACACTAACACGTACCGTAGAATTTCATGGTAATTGATGTTCAGAGAGCACAAGCATGCATATTTCAAATTTGGGTATCGATTATTTCTCCAAATTCTGTTGCTAATTAGTTTTATTTCTAATTGCTTCATTCTACCCAACCTTTTTAGCACCATATTGAATAAATTTTCTCCAGCTATTATTTCTAATTGCTTCATTCTAGCCAACTTATTTTTAAGTGCTATAATATTGATTCAAAGTGTTTTTAGAAAAAAAATGTTTCGATTAAAATGAAAAACTGGAGTAATTATAAATTAATATATTAAACTAGAAATACACTTGCAACTCCTCAATTAGCAAATATGAAAACACTAAATCATGAAAAACTAAATTTTGGTTTTGTTTTTTTTTTTAATTTTCAAGTACGATTCTTGGTCTCCACATCTAAAACATCAGTACATGTGCCATATCCATTTAATTAATAAATGGTTTTAATTTATGGAGAACTTCATTAAACACAGGATTTTGAGTTTTTAATTTTGTAAGTACAAATTAAATATTTTAACTTTTAAATTTAGCTTTTACTTGAATATAAGAACCCCCAAATAACAACTCACTCTCTCCTAATTAATTTGATTTTTATAACTTAAAAACGACTATATCTAACAAACCGTTAATGTACAGTTACAGAGTGGTATGAGGTCTAAAGGGCATATACTAAGAGCAAGATATGCTTTGACCATTCAAACTTTACTTTTGCTATGATGTTTATGAATGGCTAAATTAGAGGTGACTATAGTACTTAATTGAATGGAGGGAATCAAGGTCTAAGGAAATAAAGATATAATTATTAAATGAATGGTTCAAACTAAGGTCTACATCACCAATTTGAATGGAGATGCGACGAGCAATTGTACACCTCTCGATTCCTATGCTTCCATCATACAAATTGCAAAATTTCTCTTTCTCGGATATTGATAGAGCAAGCTCGCGCAAAAGATTGTGCACCTTGCAGGCTTTTGGCCTTCCGAATTCATTTTGCCAAACGACTTGAAGCATGCTGCGGAATATCAGTCCCATCAAATAGCCCTCTGCTACTTGTTTCGGTGAAACCCTATTAACTTGTTGAACAAATCCTTCTGCTATCCACAATCGAATGAGCCTTTTTCGACGAATCATGTAATCTCCGGGAAAACGGCAGCAATATAAGAAACAATGCTTCAGAGGATAAGGCAAATAATTGAAACTGAGCAGCAAAATGCTTTTAACTGCTTCCAACATAGGATTATTGCTTAGTTCCCAGTTTAAACTGTTGTAAACATTAGTCCACTCTGTTATTGATTCTTCGAAGCCATGAGACAGCCCATGGTTACAATTGCAAGCGGTAGGCCTCTGCATTTTTCCACGAATTAGTAAGCCATTTTTTGAATATGGAGAATGTGGTTTTTCAAACCGGACGAAAATGATCCTACATCGTCTTTTCGAGTTGGGATGATAATAACTCGGCTTCCAATCTGGTTTTCTGGAAATGCTACCTTCAAAGCCTCCCACACCTTGGTATCCCTCACATCATCCAAGACAACAAAGTACCTTTTTCGGTTCAAGTAATTTATAAGGTGTTATTGACGAGCTCTTTGAAATCCATTGAGGTCACGTCCGGAGTTTGTTCCTTTCTTCCTTGGTGAAATTCTTTGATCAAGCTTCTGAATAATTCTTCCCTTGCGTATGTCTGAGAGAAAGTAACCCGTAGCAATCAAAACGACGTTTTAGTGTTTCGTCGTTTTATGTTCTTGTTACTAATGTTGTCTTCCCGGACCCTCCCACACGAACTACTGAAATAAGGGTTTGCTCCAATTCTCCTTCATCCATAAGCCATCTTTCCAGCTTTCGATTCGTCTTTTATGAAAAACAATGAAAAGCGATGAATCCCTTTGGTACAACTATATATTGTGACTGTGAGCATCAGTAGAACGTTCAAGTCGATCAATACCATATCTCTGACTTCTTTCTGGAATGGCTTTAATCCTTTTATTGATATGTTGTAGTTTGGCAGCAATCGCATGATTCATCCAAAGATGTCTTGGAATGCGAATTAGTGATAAAAAAAATGCCAAGTGAAATTACCACCCTCTCAATGTTGCCGATGAAGGTTGTACATGAACTCGTCGATTATGTCTTCAGATTGGTATGCCAAGTCCCTCACATTAGCAACCCATGTATTCTCTCCTTCTGATTTGAGTTGCTTTGTCTCGGCATTTTTAAAAACGATTTCATGCTTACTAGTTCCGTACTGAGCTCGCGAAGTTCATCATGAATGTTTTAAAAAGCGCTAGGCGCTAGTCGGGCGGCGAGAGCTTCAAAACACCTGGGCGGATTTGTATTTTTTATTTTTAAATACTTATTATATACATAATAATATAAATTCAACTAACACGTAAATTATAATGATATAAAATATCAAAAAAATATAATTTAGACCATGTTTTAAAAATCACTAAGTGACATAGAGTCTATTGTTTCTCGCTTTGAGATTCAAAATGACAATTTTATCATGAGAACACTTTAATGTAATTTAGTTTTACCAACCAAACTATTTTTTGTTGGTAAAGTATGGTTATTATAATTAATCATAAAAAATTTAAATTAGGCGCCTCCTAGTCGGAAAAAACGGACTAGGCGGTGCCTAGACGACAATAAATCGGCCGAGCGCCTGATAGTGTCTTAGGAATGAAAAGTCGGGCAGCAAGCCCCATAATAGCGCCTAGACGGGGATTTTTAAAAGAGAATTTTGAAGTTCAGACACTATCATTCCCACCAAGTGTTCTACCGCAGTTAAGGTCATACTGTTTGAGTCCCATAATCAACAACAGACTCTTACTAAACATTCTATAGCATATGAACTTCTACTAAAAGCTAAATTTTAAACTAAATTTCCCATTAAATATATGTTAAAAGGACAACTTGTCCAAAATCCATTAACTCAAAATAACAAATTAAGTTAAAGTGTACTCTAAACCTATGTTTATTTTTCTTTTACTTTTCTTTTAACTAAATTAGTTCAATTCCTCTCTTCCTAGCTGCCTCTGTTCCTCTCTTCTTTAACCAGCCAGAAAGATAACAAACAATGGAAGATCCAATATATCAGGGAAATACAAGTGTATTTCAGTCAATTAGATCGTTTAAGATCTAGTAAACTTCCACTGCACCATTAATTGTAAAATTTGAAATTATGTACATATGGAAGGCCTGGAAGCATAGTTATCGAAATCGTACGATTCACAATACGAATCGTACGATTCGGTTCGATTCACCCCTCGAATCTATGGGGTGAATCGAAATCCACCATGAATCGGTGATGAATCGTCTGAAATGGTTGCGAATCGGCTGAATAGGCCAATTCAGCCGATTCTGTTGATTCATGAAAGCAAAGGAGAAAAAAAGAAAAGAAAAAAGTTGAAATTGAAGATATGGATACTTGAACACCATACGAGCTTCAGCCCTATCTTGAACACCATATTCTTGAACACCAAACGAGCTTCAACCCTATCTAGCCCCTGGAAAGTTGGACGGCATCATTCTGTTCTTTTGAACAGAATACATTCCTATTTTTTTCCATAGAGGCTGATAAAGCTGAAGAAGAGTGAAAGACACCCTTTACCCCTACACTACTTACCTTACATTTAATGCTTTTCATTTTTTCTATTTTCAATAATGAAATGCACAGTTTTTAAAGTGCTTCATCAATAATAATACCAATGACAATAAATTGTATCTGCAAATTGAACGTTTATGTCTTTCCCGAAGTGCTTTAAGAGCTTAGTACTTAGTCTATTCCAATAATAGTCTTTTCATATAAATAAGAATAGATAATTGATCAAAAAAATTGTGCTATACTAGCTTGTCTATTTTCCTCTTTCCTACATGATGTGGCCCAATAAATGTTGGACATTATCTATTTGATCTTCTACACGTAGACCATCAAATTAATTAATATTTTAATCTTTAACATTGAAATAAGCTTGTATTTGAATATTTTTTATTATTTAATTACACAATTTTAGATGAAATAGACAATCTAGTGTAACTGTTTTTTTATAGACATTGTCTATTTTTAAAATAGTTGACATATCATCAATGTGAACTTCTATTTCATATGCCACATAATCATGGAATCCACTATCTACTAAAGATGCTCTATAAGACTTGAAAACTCAATTTCGTTCTCTTTATAAATTTATATTGTAAAATATAATATTGCAATATAAATTTGTTAGAGTTTCACACATTAATATTAATGCTATATGGTACCAAATATTTAATACTGTAACCAAATAATTAATATAATATAATAATTGATTTTTAGATTATTAAATGTGAGTTTTATAAATCTAATTTATATTGTTAAGTTTGCATATGTGAAACTTGTATTACTAATAATATATGAATTGGACGTGTTAAAATTTTATTTTTTATAATTTTACGAAGTTGAACCGAAGCTTACGATTCGATTCGATTCACGATTCGTAATTTCTAAAATTTGGATTTCGATTTTCGATTCGAGATTTAACAACTATGCCTGGAAGGGTTTTGTGACCCAGATCCAACATATAAAATAATAACAATAATGTGAAATGAAATTAGAAAAGTGCGAACACCACTAATAAAGCAATAGATCATATAGCAGTGAAAACGAAGGTAAAAAGGACATAACAAACAAGACCAAAGTTAAATGGCAGAGATGTAAGAGAAGAAAGTACCTTGAAGACTTGGAGATGTGTATTGCTGGTGGAATTTCTTGCCTGTGCTTAATAACAAGTCTTTGAAGATGAAGTCAGCTAATGACTGTTGTGTTTTAGATGTGTGGTCCTAAGCCAAAGCATTGACTTCTAAGCCTTTTCTGACATGTTCCAATCAATTCGATGTAGCTCAATTGGTACAACACTTAATATTAGTAGTGGCTCAATTGGTATACCACTCAATGTTAGTGGTGAAAGGTCATACGTTCAATACCTAGCCTCTTCAAAATTCTTAAAAAAAAATATGTAAACTTTCGAGTTTACCCCTTCATTGATTCAAGATTTCAATAAGACCATGGGAGTCCTGCAACAGTGCAGTCATTATTATGAACAAAAACCAATATTTTTTTTTGTATACCTTCCATCAGTTTAAAAAAAATAAAAACCTTGAAATGGATAAGTTGATTGGATTCTTCCCAAGTCAAATTAGCTTAATTAGGAAGATTAAAATTAATTATATTTATTTATATTTATTTTATTACCTTTTATAAAGAATTATCTTTCTCAAAATTCTTCATGGTATTAGTAGTCTTTGTTGCCTTTTAAGGTCGTGAAATTCCCTCAACAGCTTGTTCTTCGATTCATTTTACCTAGTTTGGGGTTTCAAAATTTTTCAGCCATTCAAGAGGCCGTTTACCTTTTTAACGGCGATTACTGTTCATAGTCGACACTATTCATAGCCGGAGTTACTGTTCAGTGCTGAAAACACTGTTCATCCGATCGTTGTTCACCAGAAACACTGTTCGTTAATTGTTTGTATTAATGGGAGACCCAAAAATGAACTTATATACTTCCGGAACTACTACTTATGGATAGACCTGTTCATCGGGCGGGCTGGGCCCGCCGGGCTTTTTACAAAAAAATACTAACCCAAGCCCGACCCAAGCCCATGATTTAGAACTTTAGGCTCGGGCCGGGCTTACTAACTCATTCCAAGCCCGGCCCATGGCCCATCGATAATTTTTTTATTTTTATATTTTGTAAACTAAATTGAAAAAAATTACAAATTTTATAAAAAATGCCTAAATTTTGCATACAATTACATTTTTAAGTAAAAATATTTTATATGTAGTTAAAAATTTAGTAGGGCAAAATATAAAAATCTATATAAACTATTAAATACAATATAAAAATATAAAATAAATATATTTTTTTGTTCGTCAGGCCGGGCTCGGGCGGGGCTTGGGTATTTATATAAAAACCAAGCCTGGCCCATAAAACTTCGGGCTTTTGCGGGCTCAGGCTCGGGCCAGGCTTTGTAATAAAACAAGTGTCCAAGCCCGGCCCATTTGAGCGGGCTCGGGGCAGGGCCCGATGGGTAGCCCGGCCCGGGAACAGGTCTACTTATGGGCAATCAGGTATAGCACTTAATACTAATCTTAATTCTTGGATTATTGATTCTGGTGCGAATAGACACATGACGGGATCTTCACAAAGCTTCCAAACCTATACCACTTGTCCTAAACAAAACAATGTTAGAATAGCAGATGGTTCTTTGTCTCCTATTTCCGGAACAGGTTGTGTTTTCTGTACACCTAATATTGAAATATCTTATGTTCTTCATGTACCAAACTTTCCCGTAAACCTTTTATTTATTAGTTCCATCACAAAAGCCTTAAATTGCAAAATCGAATTTTTTCCTGACCATTGTGTTTTTCAGGACCTTGAAACTGGGAAGAAGATTGGCAGTGGCAAATTGCATGATGGCTTATATTTAATAGATGACAGTTTGGAGTCGAAAAGTCGGGATTCTTTGGAGAAAATAAGATTGTTAATAACAAAATTTGCAATGGCATCGACGGTTAGGACACTCATCCTTTTTTGCTATGAGAAAGTTATATCCAGATTTATTTTCTAATACAAATTTTGAATCATTGTCATGTGATGCTTGTGAGTATATCAAGCACATAAGAAACTCTTATCCTTTAAGAAATAGTAGAAGTACTACCCCTCTCTCCATAATTCACTCTAATGTGAGGGGTCCAACCAAAACAGTTTCCTTATCTGGTAATCGTTGGTTTGTTACTTTTATTGAATGTTGCACTAGGATTACATGGGTATATTTATTAAAAGCAAAAAATGAGGTTTTTTCATATTTTCAATCTTTCCACAAAATGATTTGTACTCAATTTGACACCAAAATAAAAATCCTACGAACCAAAATATTTGAAAACTTAAAACTACCAAAAACTGGTGACCGGACATCGCCAGAAAATGACTTCACTCTCCGCCTCATTGGAGAGTGGGGTCCACTGGGATAATTCACTAGACTAGTTGTCCTTATACTAGTGCTCAAAATGGGGTAGCAGAACTAAAAAATAGGCCTTTATTGGAAGTTGCTAGATCCCTTATGTTCACTATGAACTTGTCTAAACCTTATTAGGGGGATGCCATTCTTGCTGCTGCTTACCTGATTAATAGGATGCCGCTAAAAGCTCTTGACTTTAGGAGTCTTTTAGAAATGTTAAAAGGAAAAAGAACATATATTGTTCCTCCGAGAGTGTTTGGGTGTGTGTGTTTCACTCAATCACGAAATAGTGGAAAACTTGATTCGCGTGCCCTTAAATGTGTCTTTCTTGGGTACTCTCTTACATAAGAAGGATATAAATGTTATCATCCTCCTTCATTGAGATATTTTGTTATAATGGATGTTACATTTCGAGAGATTGAATCATACTTTAAAGAATCCCCATCACATATTCAGGGGGAGACTTCAAATGAAGATGTGATGATTGATGTTCATATTGAGGAGGAGACTCCTACTAGAGAACAAGTTGAGAGGTTGAAGACTACAAATAAAGATGTGATGATTGATGCTAATATTGAGGGGGAGACTCCTGTCAGAGAGGAAATTAGGAGGTTGGATAGACCCAACTTGTTAAGATATTTGAGAAGAAATAGAACAGAAGAAGCCATTATGCAATCTGCTACTAAGCATTCTTCTCCTTCATTCTCGGGTGAGTCACCTTCTCTCCTTCATCTTCAGATGATTTACCTACCTCTTAAAATGATGTTGATTTACCTGTTGCCCGGAGAAAAGGGGTCAGGTCCTATACTAATCACCCTGTATATCTTTTGCCTAACTTTGTCTCTCATCATTCATTATCTCCTTCCTATAGAGCTTTTGTTGTGTCCATCTTGCCTATGTCTATTCCACATGATTGGAGAGAAGCCATTGCAAAAACCGAAGTGGAAGCATGCTATGCTTGAAGAAATGAAAGCATTATCCAAGAATGGGACTTGGGAACTGGTTGTTCCTCCAACAGACAAGCACTTGGTAGGTTGCAAATGGTTGTTCGCTGCCAAAGCGGATGGCTCGATTGAAAGATACAAGGCTCGGTTGGTTGTAAAAGGTTTTACTCAGACTTATGGAGTAGACTACCAAGAAACATTTGCTCCAGTTGCAAAGATGAACACCGTTAGAGTCATTATCATGTGCATCTAATCTTGATTGGGACTTACACCAATTCGGTGTCAAAATGGATTTCTTCAGACTTGGAAGAAGAAGTTTACATGAACATTCATTCTGGATTTGAGAACCACCAGAGTGAAGGGAAAGTCTGTAAATTGAAGAAAGCCTTGTACGGTCTAAAGCAGTCTCCAGAGCATGGTTTGAGAGATTCAGCAAAGCTATGATTTCTTTCGGTTACAAACAGAGCCAAGCATATCATACTCTCTTAAAACATCAAAGGGGTAAGGTCACATTACTCATCATGTATGTTGACGATATAGTAATGACAGGAGATGACAACGAGGAGATGGCTCAACTGGAAAAGTTGTTAGCTCGTGAATTTGAGATCAAAGCTCTAGGAAAGCTCCAATATTTCTTGGGAATTGAGGTTGCCAGATCAAGTAAAGGGATCTACATTTCTCAGAGAAAATACGTCCTAGACTTGTTGACAGAAACTGGGATATTGGGTTGCAAACCCATGGATTCGCCTATTGAAAGCAATCACAAGCTTCTGTCTGGGATCGGAAAGTCAGTGGACAAGGAGAGATATCAGAAGCTCGCGAGTAAGCTCATATATCTTTCACACATGAGACTAGATATAGCGTACGTACTTAGGTTGGTGAGTCAATTTATACATGACCCCTGAGATCCACATATGCAAGTTATCTTTCGTATCCTGAGGTACTTAAAGTCTGCACCTGGAAAAGGCGTTCTTTTGTCGAAACATGGTCATATTCAAGTTGAAGCCTTTTACGGACCCTGATTGGGTAGGATCTCTTGATGATAGAAGATCAACTTCCGGTTATTGTACCCTAGTAGGAGGAAATCTTGTCACTTGGTGGAGCAAGAAACAAAGTGTTGTTGCTAGATCTAGTGCAGAAGCAGAATATAGAGCCATGGCCCAAGGCATCTGCGAGGTTCTCTGGTTGAAGACACTGCTTGAAGATCTGAAATTAGCAGAGAAAGGAAAACTATCCTTGTATTGTGACAATAAAGCTGCTATCAGCATTGCTCATTACCCAGTTCAACATGACTGAGCAAATCATGTTGAAATTGATCGGCATTTCATCAAAGAAAAGATAGAGGACAACAACCTTGATCTAATTCATGTTTCTTCCAAAGAACAGTTAGCAGATGTCCTCACAAAAGGCCTCGATAAACAGACGTTTCATACACTGCTTTGGAAGTTGAGCATGTGTAACATCTTTGCACCAACTTGAGGGGGAGTGTTGATTGGATCCTTCCCCAAATCATGCTAATTAGCTCGATTAGGAAGATTACAATTAATTGCATTTATTTGTATTTATTTTATTACCTTTCATATAGGATTCATTCAAGTATAAATACCCACATTATAATATGTTTGTAAATAAAGAGAAATACAATTATCTTTCTCAAAATTCTTCAAGATAATTATAATGTGTTGGAAGATGGCCACATCCAAGGGCGGCGCTAGGGGGGGTCTTAGGTGGTCAGTTAACCCTCCAACGCCAGAAAACACCATGAGAAGAGGTGGTGGAAATGGCTTATGGAAATTAGGGTTTACAAAACATTTTGACCCCTTCAACTTTGATAATGATAAAAGCTAAATTGGACCTTTGTATTCCATTGGCCTGAAAACCTTTTTTATTTTTAGTTGGGTCATAGAATGAGGCCCATTCAATCTTTTTATTACTTCTTTACTTATAAAAAACTTTGCATATTAACTTTATAAAATTATAGTAAAAATTTAATTTATAATTTTAATAGTTAATTTATGTAATTTGCATTAACTATTTTAATTTGTATCTTATATTTTATCATTTATTTTATATATTAGTAAGTTAAAAAGTTAATTCAAATTTAAATTGTCATGATGTTTAACTAATTTATGAGTGATTGATAAGTAAATTATGTAATTTTCATATTCTTATGTAATGTTTTTGTATACATATACATTCTATAGTTGTTTTATTTTTTATAAAATAATAGTTACTTTATTGCATATTACCATTACATTAATAATATGAACTTGATCAAATAGTAAAAGTTAACAAAGTAATTTTTAATTACTTCATAAAAATAAAGTAAAATTAGTAAACCATTTGAAAAATAGGTATAATCATGTGTATATTACTCATTCGCTCCCTAAGGACGTACTCTTTTACCTTTGCAACCAGTCAAGATTGAATAACTTACTTTTGCCGGCATGTAATCGAGTCCTCAATATTAAGGGTCTTATTTTTTACCCTCCAAGAGTGGCTCCTGGCACCGTCACTGCCCACGTCCAACATTGATGCAAAACTGTCCAAGGCTTTCTTGCAAGTATTTAAAATATTCATTTCCCTACAATTGATGTGTAATGATTCATCAATGTAGTATTAGATATTTTGAGTAGATCAATATGATATCTCTATATGCCTTTCTGGGAAAGGTTTCTTTCCCTACATTTGCACTGATGGAGGACTTGGTATTTGTATCGGCTTCAATGCTGAGAAATAGTATATTTTTTCTTTTATTTTGTACATCCTGCCTCTACTTTTACCTGTCGAGGCTCGTGCTGCTTGCATCAGACAGTATTCCACGATCTTTGAATTTGTTTTGTAGTACTACAAATTACACGATCTGTTACTGCACAAGAGTTTAAGCAAAATGAAAAAAATAGGTAGACCAATGGTTGCTTTCGGGCAGTCCCAATCACATGCACAAATCAGTCTATGTCCAACAACACACTGAGATATGCGCTCGTTTTACAGCATTTATCAAAGAAAAGGTCACAAAGTAAGGAAAACCATGCCAAGCTTTTTATACCACAGGCAAGAAACAGAATAAATTCAGAGAGCCTGCCAAGTCATAGAGTAATTGGCTATATTTTGTACTAATTGATTTTCAGGCTGAGGTAAAACTTAGGATCTCTGAAAAATCTTGTAATAGTCTCAGCCTTTTCAGATGAAAGATCTGTATTCTCCACAATACACTCTTTGGACGCTTTAGCTATTGCATCAATTGAACCAATGGCTTGAGTGAGCTGAAACACGCAAGTATTCAATTGCTCTTGGTTAAAAATCCATTTGACAATACATATTGATTGCTATAAAACCAAATTCCTCTATATAGAGGGCTTCTGAAAACAGATAAGCATCTGATTTACACATCAAACCATGAGCCGGAATACTGCAGAGAATAATATAGCATAGCTACCAGTTGAAAATGCAAGAAATAACATGGCAGTGACATATCTAACTTTGTTCGTCCTATTTGGCATTCACATATCGATCTCATTAACTGTGTTTTCAATGCTACTAAGGGAAATCATATGAGAAGTTGGTTGCATTGGATAGGATTGAATTACCGCATTTGCGTCATGATTATCAATGCCTGGTATAGATGTAACAACTCTAAGGAAATTGTCCATCCCCTGAACAGCTTGTTTCTTCTTCACAATATAAAGTTCATCAAGAATCGAAACAAATAACTACATCACAGCAAATAGGATTACGAAGCAAGGCAATAAATTTCATAAGCTAACCTCAGCCTTCAACTTGGCCATAACACCCTGCTGCTTACATGCTGCAGTAACAAAAAATTAGTCCAGTCAGGTCCTCTATAATTTTTCTAAGAGAAGAATAAAATTCAGCTGTGTAACGCACCACCACGCGATAGAGCTATTTTAACAATCTTTTCAAATCCCATCTCTCTGTCTTGGACTGGCACAAAGGTTGGCTTGCCAAACTCCATTCCACACCTTCAACATATGCAATCACAAGTCAAATTCTTCAAAATCAGAACCAGACTCTTTCTTGTATATATATACATACAAAGGAATGAAACTGTCTTACTTGAAGTAAGAGCAAACAAACGAATCATTTTGCTCCTTAGTTGGAAGGCAAACTACAGCGTAAAGGTTAGCAAATTGTGGTTTAAGCTTCTGGACTCTGTATATATTAAATAGATATCAATGCTCGAAAAACAATCCAATAGCGAAATCGGAAATGAGGAATACCTGCTGAAGAATGGCATAACATTCTCAGAATCCCAGTTGGTGATAAAGATGAATGCTACTGACAAACCTCCACAATTGAAAATGAAATCCTGCTAGTTGAAAAAGCAATTTTCATCCAATTGAGAAGATAAAATTCAGATACGATAATTAAGGGTTTGGAAACAAAATTAAGTACCGGAGAAATCGGAACGATATTGAGACGAAAGGAATTAGCAGTTAGGAAGGAGGAGACGAAATTGATGAAGGATGAATATTGTTCATCTTTCCATTTGTTATTCATCATACAAACTCCAGCGCTACCTGTAAATCAATTATTGATTCAACCACGCCGATTTCAGTTCAGCATTCAAATCTAAGAAGACAGAGTAAATCGACTTGTTCAAAATGCATCAAAGATTTAAGCGTGTAATCTGTTAGATTCGACGAATCAGGATCTGATCCGATTAAGATGCAGCTTAAATTAATTGAAATTAGGTATTATTTTCATCTTTTGCTGCTCAAATTTTCTCAGATATGAAACGAGAAGGAAGAAGAGTTCAAAATTGAAGGAGCCTCCAGTCAGTTTTTCTCGATAGGTATAACAGTGATTCAGTTTGGTCTGCTTTCAATTGATTTCTCAGGTTAAAAGTGAAATCAAAGCCAAACAAAATGTAGAGAAGTAAACAAGAGAATCAGAGGAGAAAGGAACCTGAATTTGGTAAATTTGATTGGTTCTGAAGAGTCGGATATCTGTGCATAGTAGGTTTGACACTCGCCATTGTTGAGCTTCTAAAAGGAAGAAAATTGAGAAGCCAGGCGCGAAATTGGGCAATATTTAAAAACAGACGCCGTTGTATGTGAGATATTTTATCAAATACTGCATAATTATAGAATTTTCCTGCAAATTTCTAACATTGTGTCAAAAGCTATAACCAGAAAAAGTAATTAATCGCTATAATTTGATTATAATTGAATAATTCTTCGTACTTATGGTAGTAAAAAAATCTGTTCAAC
Organism: Euphorbia pulcherrima; assembly: GCA_947683365.1. Taxonomy (NCBI): domain Eukaryota; kingdom Viridiplantae; phylum Streptophyta; class Magnoliopsida; order Malpighiales; family Euphorbiaceae; genus Euphorbia; species Euphorbia pulcherrima. The sequence continues at coordinate 19,415,681 of CANTUS010000002.1, forward strand.
TTCTTAAAGTTGAACTGAATTAAATTAGAATTGGTTAAATTGAACTGAGTTGAACTGAACTTATTTTAGTGAAAATTTATAACTACCTATAGCTGAATTAAACTGAACTAAAGTGCATTGAATTGTAATCCAAGACAACATACTCTAAATTTCAGAATTACGGTGACTTTTGTTTTTGGCAAAAGCATAATTCACTTTGTCGCATATGTATCAAATTTCTTATCGTCCATCTAATGGAACAAAATTTCTTAAAAATTACCATTAAATTTCATATTACCCATAATAAATATATTGACATATTAATGATTTCGCGAATACGTCCTTCGAAAAGGGTCAAACAGTTTAAACGTTTCTTTTCCGTTTAAGTTTTAATGTTTTTGATATACACATAATTTATTGTTCTTTTCCTTAAATATGGTTACATATATTAAGCAATGTTATTATAATCTTACTTGACATTTAATCAGTAAAGCTACTTGTATTGTACATGATATGATCTATTTAACTGGGGTTTCATGAGTAGTTTTACCAGATTATTTTAGAATATGATTTAGATGTAAAAATCTATCCATATCAAAATATTTAAGGTCAGTTTGGCATTGCTTTTAAAGTTGCTGTCAAAATAAATTGCTCTTATAAATTTTTAATAGAATTACATATTTTGGCATGCTCGGTCCTGCCATTTTCGAGGCCCTAGGCAAAATAGTACGTAAAACATATACAATGAACCCTTTTAATAAAAAATGGTCCAATTATAATTTTTTGTAATAAATTGGGGGGATAATTGTTTACATAATTCCGACATAGACATGATTAAGACTCTTTTTTTTAGGAGCAAACTTTCGACCTTTGGGTTTTAACTAATCATTTTACCCCTATGATCAATACTCTTGGAATCTAATTATAAAATAAAATACATAATTGAATAACAATAATGAAAATTAATTATATCTCATTGTTTCGAGGAAAAGGAAACTAAAAACCTAAATGACTTAAAATTATAATTTATGCTATTATATCATGGTTTATCAACAATTAATTAGAATTTTTTTATTGAAAAATAATAAAAATAATTTATTTTTATTTTTAAAATACATAAAAATTAAAAAAAACTAAAAAAATTAGGCCCCTTCTGAGTATGAGCCCTAGACGGTGGCACCCGTTGCACCACCCCCAGGGTCGGCACTGCATTTTGGGTTTGAACAACACATTTTGATCTTTCATACTACTCCCTCCATCTTTTTAAACTAGGCATTCTAGTCTAAAATTGGATTACCAAAATACTTGTCATTTGCACATTCTAGATACTTTTTTCCATTATTCTTCCAACTATGTCTTTAGTATTAATTGCATTTGGGTTAAAAAATTAAGGCATTAATTTAAGATACAAGAGTAAACTAGTATTTTCATATACTTAATAAATTAGTATATTAAAAAGCGGGAAACTTATAGAAAGACAAGTAAAAAAATATGGATGGAGTAATTAATTAGGGCAAGTCCAACCATTTTCCCCATTTTACATTCCTCAAATCTCATTTTAAGGAATCTACAATGTTTTTACTCCATTGATCTTCTCCATTTTCCGTTCCCCATATTAGATTCCAAAAAAATAATGATATTTTATTATTATTTTAATATCTTTACATCATTTCAATTCTAATCACTTAATAAAATAATAAAATAAATAAAAAAGTAAAAATAATAAAATAATAAAATAATGGTTTCCGAATTTCCCATACGAGGAATGGTTATATGTTCCTCATTATAAGGAATTCCTCGTAATGGGAAACCATTGGACTTATTCTTAAGAACTGTCTAATTTATTTTTTTTAAAATCAAATCCGCAGTTTTCGAAAAAGCTCAAAAATAGAGCTTTTGAGAAAACCAGCTAAAAAATACAAAAACTCAGAAGGCAAACTGGCTTTCTAATTGAGCATTACTTGTTCTAGTTTGGATTTGGAAGTGAATCTCGCTCTTGGTTTAAGTAACTACCACAACGATCCTCTTTTTAATTTTCTTAAACCGAAAATAAACTCAAATTCAAACCAAGCCTCAATAGTATTACTTCATAGAAATTTTAATTGGAAAACAGATAACAAGTTTTAATTAACTACTTCAGTCTACTTCATAATGTTATTAAATTTGGACCGAACTGATTAGTTCAATAAAAAAACTACAATTGAATCACAATTGAACTGCAATTGAATCACGATTGAATATGATTGAACTATGATTGAACTATAGAAACTGTAAACTATTGCCTTCACCAGTTTAATGTCAAATCCGATGTCAATAACATTGATATTTCAATAAATAATTTAGCTAAAGTTCCCGAATTTGAGGATAAAATATGATTACTCCATTTTATAACAAAATGTAATGTAGATTGACATTTCACCGAATTTATCCAATTTAAACTTCATTACGAAATAACTTTTATTGAATTTAAAGGGCTAGTTTAATATTGCTTTCCCGTTTTTCAAAAACTTTCAGTTTAAGCTTTTTCAAGATGCTATTTCGAAAAAATTCTTAAATTAATAACAAACGGTTTCTAATTAATTAATTAATATTAAAAGTCTTGCTTCCGATTTCAATATGGTACGATAGATGGTTGCCCTCAACAACGAACCCATGTATCATCTCCCCCGTGGTAAATGGACTGGAAAACGCTATTGTGGACTAGCTCCTTGCTGTCGACGGTGTACACTAGGACGAGAAAAAGCCGCAGGATTTGTTTTCTCCGATGGATCAAGGTCTGATTAAGCGCGTCCCTCGGCAATGGCATGTTATGGTGGACCGAGTTTATTGGAGCCTCGAAACCATAGGTTTTTTCACCACAGGTTCTGAATCATTCTCATTTCCAGTCACTTCGCTAGAATTTTGTTGCGGACTATTGGAAAAATATTTGGACCTTGAAATTGCATGCAAAGGTCACCTCTTTCTTATGGAAGGTAGGTACAAACAATTTACCTACTACTTCTAGGTTGAGAGAAAGATATGTCGATGTTGGCATATGCCCAATCTGTAATGATTGTGTGTAGGACTCCTTTCATGCTCTACTTGGTTGTTCATTTGTGTATCCTATCTGGGATGAGCTTTTTAGTGAAGGTTGGCCCCAATCAGGCCCGTTCCTACCTTCTTCGGGGCTTATGGGCTAGATAAAAATCAGGGCCCTATTAATGAGTAAAAATTTAAAAATGAAATATATGATATTGTACTTCTATTACAACATTTAATAAGAGATCAAACAAAAATATCAAATTTCATATTATAAACTATAGAAAAAAACACTATAACCAAAAAGTTATCAAAATGATCAAATAAAATGATGTCAATGAGTATCTCTAACTACAAAATCATTAATAGTAGTATCTACATCAATATGCTCTAACATAGGTATTTAAGGGATTGAATGAGTATGATATTTAGAGATTAATAGCAACCGTAAGCAAGATTAATGATCTTGATTTTCTATTTTCAAGTTCAGAAGTTGAACATATTAAAGAAAATTTGAAGAGAAAGAAACCTTAAGAGATAATAATAGTGATAATGGAGATAAGAGAACTTAACGAGATAAGAGTTTAATTCAATAATTAATACTTATTTTTTCATTTAATAATTCAAACAAAGCCAATCAACATCTGTAACTAACTAATCACTTTAAATTTAATAGTATTTTTTTTAATGTTTTTTTACTAAAAATGATTAGATTAACTTAAACTCTAATTAAGTAAAAATAGCTCAATAGTCACTAAAAATAAGCCCTTTTTTTTGTTGGGCCCCCGACCATCACCCCTATTGCCCCGTCCCAGGGCTGGCCCTGGCCCCAACCTATCTCCAATGTTACGGGTAGGTGGGTATGGGTGAACTTGAAAGATAGGGAAGTGGTTGTGGAAGCTGCTTGTTTATGTTGGGCAATTTGGCATACGAGAAATCATATGGTTTGGAACAAAAAAATCTGTGTTGTCTCTCAAGTGTTTTGACATGGGATCGGGTTTCTTACTAAATGAATAGCTGCAAATCCAAACACGATGGTCCCTAACTTGGACAAATTAACGCATCAATGGAGATATCCCCCTCTAAACTGGTTAAAATGCAATATCTACGCTAGTCTCTTTGATAGAGGTAATACCCTTGGCCATGGGTGTGTTTTGAGGGATTTTATGGGAAGAGTGGGGGCTGCTAGATCAACTCTATTGCCGGGTGTGGGTGATGCTTTTTTGGCGGAAGTAATAAGCTGTCGGGAGTCACTAAGTTGGTCAAAGGGTAATCGTTTCGACAATGTGATCGTGGAGCTTGACGTCATCAACGATGTGTATGCTTTAAATAATAAGTCAATTTTTGTTTCGCCTATTGGTTTGATTTTTCAAGACTGTTTGAACTTGTTAGCTTCTTTTGCGCATGTTAAGATAGTTTATGTTAGTCAGTCTGCGAATTAGGAGGCCCATTTGTTAACTAGAGTAGTTGTTTCTTCGACATGTAGGGTGACTTGATTCAATTTTTGTCCACATTTGATTATGGCTGTCATTGAGCACCAATTTATTAATACGACTTCTATCTTCAGTAAAAAAATATTAAAAGCCAAAATCTTTTATCTAATTTCAAAACATGTTGGTCCATTAAAATTTTATCAATTAAACTTTTCGTGACAACAGCTTCGATAACAATCTCAAACAAAACCTAAAAGAATACATAAATGTGAAATGCATTTCCACGCCACCCTCGTAAAACCCTTGAAGCATATAAACAAAACATGGTCGCACTTTCTTAGGGGCTGGCAAGTTGTTGCTGAATTAGAAGCCACATAGTAACAAAAAATTACATTTGTTGTGATCGAACCCAAAAGCCTCTTGTTGACCACCAAATTCCTAAACCCCCAAAAGAAAAAAAAAACAAAATTTAAAATCAAAGACATAGTATAATACAAAATTAACACCTTTTTTACATGGCTTCAACACCAACAATAAATTCAGCTTAATCAGACCAAAAAACCACAGAGCCTTCAGAAAACCAATGCTCCCCAGTGGTTCTTAAATCCTAAAGGCGGTGGTAGTGGTGTTGCTGATGATGACGATAAAATTAAGGCCGATGATGGAGGCTTTGAAGGGGGAACTGCTGTTAAAGTCTGGATAGAGATCATGGAATCCTGTTTTGATATTGTTACCAGAAATTGCAATAATAGGCCGATCGCAATCATCTCTGAAAACTCTAATTCGTGAAGCTTATGATTTTCTTTTTTTCTCATTTGTCAAGTAAACTCTGAAGGATGTGAACATCAATAGTATAATTTAGTATTTTGAGTTGTTGATTTTTCTTGATCAAGTCAAATTACTGTCTCTTAGAACCTCTGGTTGATGGTGGACTTACTTTCTTAAAAGGGTAATCTAGATGTGCTAAAAAAACCATCAGTTTCATACCATTATCAACCACTAGATTTGGTCTAGTGGCCACAGCTTCCTCCCAAAGTGGTGAAAGAAGCTGGGTGTATTGGGTTCGAGTCCTAGGTTCCTCAAAAATTAAAATGTTCCTACTTCTTCAAGAAAAAGTTTCACACCATTACCGAAATAAGAAATTCAATCCACAATCTTAGTAATTCGTAATGTAGCACGTTGACCTTGGTCAAGTGGCCTTTTAAATTGTTATCTTCGTTGATGTGACACATTGATTTGTGTATGTTTGTTGACCTGGTATCGTAATTATCAAGGCGCTAGGCGCAGCCCATGCCCTGAGATATGCTAGGCACAAAAAATATGCAAAAAATATTTGATTGAAATGTGAAGTTTAATGCAATAACAGTACCAAAAAAGAAGTAATAGAATTGTTAGATGTACATAATACATATACATGCAAAATTTTCATATTGCATTATGAATATCTAGTCTTGGTTATTCTAGCCATAATAGAAATTGAAACAGGAATATCTAGCCTTAAATTATTATTAAAATTCTTAAAAATAGATGAACACATTTTAAAGTAAAATATGACCCTGAAAAAAGTGTCCCCGATGTGTACATAAAAAGGCATTCCTATACGCACAAGCCGCGTGCCTGAGGTACGCTACCTCGCTAGAGGTATGGCGAGGCGTTGGACCCCGCGCGCTGCGTAAGGCGCACCTTTAACAACTACGTGTGGCAAGACCTGTCAAACAATGTTAGATGTTGGAAATCACTTTTTTCACAATGATAAACACCACATTCCTCTACCTGCAAATGCAGGAGACTTGAATTTTTTTTTTATGCTTCTTCCTGAAAGGTAAAGAGTATTACTAGATCACGAGTAATCAAACAAGCCTTGCTTATGTTTTGACTTTATTTCAACTTGTTCGATAAAAAGTAGGTTGTTGTCTGTCAAATGAATGTGATCTAGCAAGTGCACTAGGTCGTGATCAATAGTAAGTGGCAAGTACAGGGTCGTATTCTACGGGGAGTAAGGGAAATACTTCAAATTAAAATGCAAATCGGTGAGTCTAAGTTCAATGTTAAATGAGTTGATTTTAATGGACAAGCTAAGAAGTAAAATAAAAATGGGAAAACAAAACTGATCACTATGAATGATTACTCCCAACAAATTTGTAACGAAGCAAGCATACCCAGTAAGCACGCATACACATGAATGATCACCATTCCTTTATTTTAACATATTCGTACCTAAGGATCTAGGTTTCTTGCATGTCTTATGTACTAGCCGTAGTTTCCCTTTGTCTAGTTCTTTAAAGCTTACTTGTGTGATTTCTACGTGCATGTTAAACTCTTAGCATTATAAATCATTCAAGCATTCTTTTTAAAGAAAGTTCCTACCATATTCAATTCACCTTTCAGTTCCTCTTAGACACATGTTTTGTGTTCTAGTCGGTGTTACATTTCACCTTTCAGTTCCTCTTGTTACACTCAATATAAGCTAAACCTTACTTAGTCTTAGTGTACAATTCACCTTTCAGTTCCTCTTATTACACTTTAATAGAAATTAGGCCTTACTTATAAGAATTAAGTTCAACACAAAGCAAACCACAAAAAAATAATGCTAAAATAAAAGATTTGGGAAGATCATACCATGATTTCTGCTTACTTTACTGGCTAGACTTGCTAGGGACTTAGTTACACAAAAATGGAGGAAAAACCCAAAGAAATTCTGGAGAAGATGAACATAATGCAAATATATATTATACTAATAAAGCTTTTACAGAAAAGTTGGCCAATGGAAAGGCATGATCGTCGTCGGTGTTTCGTGTGTCATTTCTCCACCGCCAAAAGATTCCATCCACCGCCCATCCACTTACACTTCACTGCTGACTCAAGCAAAAGACCTTCTCGAAGGATGATACTCAGGTCATTTTCCCTCCATTTTTTGGGTTTGGGTATCTTTGTCTTTATGCGATCCAGTCTTCTGCTCACTCTGCTCATCTTTCTACTCACTCTGCTCCATTTTCTGCTCACTCTCTAGTTCTTTGGCAGTAACCATTGCTGCATTCAGTAGTGATCTGAAAATTCATCAAAAACGACAATAAGTCACACAACTCTATCATAAATTTGGTGATTTCAAGGTTGATTGACTAGTGTTTACATGGTACAAATACCACCTATCAAATTCCCCCACACTTAAACAATTGCTTATCCTCAAGTAAAAACATCAGGATGCAAAAAACAGAAAATTATAACAAGTTAAAAAGAGAAGAAAAGAAAATAGAATAAAAACAAACGTGGCAATTAATAATCAATTCTACCTTAGGAAATTCAATAGTCTATTTAAAATACAAAGTTTAAGGTTAATGATGCATACCCCCACATTTAGCATGCAACTTAATCTTAAGAACAGGTTAAGACAACAATTCAAAGCTAGTTTGTCAACAACTAGTTTCGAAATCAACCTTCCTCACCAAAGATGTCACTCAATTCGCATAAAGTTTTTAAGGGGTGAGTTTTGAGAAATCAGTCATAAGCTATACATAGCAAACATTAAGTCCATAGGCTTGATTATCGGTCTCATCTCCACCACTTAAAATAACATTGATCACAACATAATCAAAAGGTCTTTAATTGGGTTACAATGTAGGCTCAGGGCTGCGGGTGTGTTAGTGAAAGGCTTTTTGTGTGTAAATGGATTCTACCAAGTGAGCATGATGATTATTCAACAAGATGTATGGTCACTACTTGTATTGGAAAATGATGTTCAGATCTCAAGGAAATCAATGGAAAGATTAGAGCAATCATTCCAGCACAAAGGATTAAGTAAATAAGCATGGCAACCATTCAAATGAGAGAATCAAGAAAATTTGGCTTTGCTTTTGATCAGACTTCTTTTTATTTTTCTTTTTCTTTTTTTTTATCTTTTTCTAATTTTTTTTTCTTTTTATTCAACTTCCTTTCTTTTTTTTCTTTCGTAATAATGAAGCACAGGGCTGGAATAGAATTTTTGAAGAAAGCTCATTGAAGTTTTTTCTTTGAGACTAATTTGGAAAACAAGTTAACAACCAGTAGTAGTTTGAGTTTGCTGTTTTGAAAAATTCTTGATAAAATCAAGGGTGAAATACAGAGGGAAAGTCAAAAGAAAAAAGTTGAGGGGTTTAGACTGTTGTGTATATAAAAGAAAAGGTTAAGGCTCAAAGGGGCTTACTAGGGAATATATTGTGTAAGGTGGCTTTTTCGTTAAAAAAAAGTGTAATCCTAGTGCCTTAATCATCTCATGTAGTGATCAATGATGTGGTCTCAATAATTACTATATCCAAATTCTCCCAAATCAAGTTCTAGCCTTAAGTTGCTAATGTAAGCTCTCTCATAAGAATTTCAAAACATTTTACTTTAAGAGAGAAAATGATTTCAGACTTTGATTAAGTAGAGAGTGATTTGAAAATTAAGCACTTTGTGTATCAAGAACATATTAGACATTTGAAAACAGATACAAGCATTGATTTAGTGAATGATGAATCAAGAAAAATTTAGGCTCAAGTCCTCACTAAACAATGGGTTTTATTTAGTCGATTATTCTAGTCTTATTTATTGAAAACAGTTTCAAATTATCTCTAACTCGTTTAATCAATCGTGTTAACTTGCTAATTGTAGTTTTACCATCATTAATCAAACCCTTAGTATTTTACCTAGACTACTAATTCTCAAAAGATAATTTCTCATGCTAATTGCCAAAACAGAAAACAAAATCATAGAAAAGCTAAAGATTTAAACAAATTTTTAAAAGGGCAGAGAAGCTATTTACCAACAACATGATTAAAAATAGAAAACAGCAAGAACAAAAATAGCGCTCAGAGTTAAACAAGTGTCTTAAGTAGGGGAGTAATCATAAGTGGCAATTTAAACCATAGTAAACAGAGCATCAATAAACAATATCAAGAAGTGATCATTAACTAGTTGTTATAAAGCAGTAAGCATGCAAAGGACAATTTCTAACTTACTCCTCCCCCACACTTACTCAGCTTTGTCCTCAAAGCATAAACTAATTAAAAAGCAAAGCAAAAGAGTAAGTGTAAGATAATACCTCATCGATGGTGCATAAATATGGAAAGCAAAAGAGTAGAAGCAATTTTCTCAAAAGTCCTTGGTGGAATTTTCTCTACCACTTCCTCTTAATGTTCCCTGCTCTCAATTGGATCCTCCTTTCATGTTGATGCTAAAATCATTAGCATGTTGAGTCTAGCAACAATCTCATCACTTGGGGTACTTTTGACAAACTCAGGGACAGAACTGAATTTCTTAACAAGTGATCAGCTGCAACATTCTCTGAACCCTTTTTTTATCTTGGATCTCCAAATAAAATTCTTGTAGGAGGAGTAACCATCTAATCAGCCTTGGTTTGGCATCTTTCTTTGCTAGCAAGTATTTCAAGGTTGCATGATCAGTGAACACAGTGACCTTGGATAAGACCAAGTAGGATCTGAACTTGTCAAAAGCATATACTATAGCAAGCAACTCCTTTTCGGTAATAGTGTAGTTTTGATGAGTTTCAGTCAAAGTTTTGCTTACATAGTATATGGGCTTGAAATGCTTGTCTATCCTTTAGCCTAGAATAGCTCCAATGCAAGCATCGCTTGTATCACACATCAGCTCAAATGGTTTCCCCCAGTTCGGGGCAATCAAAATGGGCACTTTGATTAATCTTGCCTTGAGTCCATTAAATGCTTTCAAGCATACTTCATAAAATTTGAACTCAATATCCTTGTGGAGAAGTGTTGTCAAGGGTTGAGCTATCTTGGAGAGTCTTAGATGAATCTCCTATAAAATCTATCATGTCCAATAAAGCTTCTGACTTCTTTGACTGATTTTGGGGCAGCAAGCTTCTCAATGATCTCTCCCTTTGCTTGATCGACCTCAATGCCCTTCTCTGAAATTTTATAGCCAAGAACAATACCTTCACTAACCATAAAGTGGCATTTCTCCCAATTCAAGACCAAATTGGTTTCTTTGCACCTCATTAATATAGCTTCTAGGTTACTTAGGCAAGAGTGAAAGGTTGCTCGATAGACTGAAAAGTCATCCATGAAGATCTCAACTATTTTCTCCACCATGTCATGAAAGATAGCCATCTTGCACCTTTGAAAAGTTGTTGGACCATTGAAAAGTCCAAATGGCATCCTCCTATAAGCAAAGACACCATAGAGGCAAGTGAAACCTGTTTTCTCCTGATCTAAAGGATGGATTACAATTTGATTATACCCTGAATAGCAATCAAGGAAACAATAGAACTTGTAACCAGCCAATCTCTCCAACATTTGATTAATGAAAGGAAGTGGAAAGTGATCTTTTCTGGTTGCCTCATTTAGCTTGCGATAATCAATGCAAACTCTCCACTCAGTCACTGTTCTTTTTAGAATGAGTTCATTCTTCTCATTTTGCACCACTATCATGCCTCCCTTCTTTGGAACCACTTGGACAGGACTTGTCCATACATTATCTAAAATGGGGTAAATGATTCATGCATCAAGAAGTTTGATCACCTCCTTCCTCACTACCTCTGTCATGTTGGGATTAAGTCTTCTCTGTGGTTTCACCACTGGTTTGTGGTTATCCCCCATCAGAATTCTGTGAACACAAATAAAGGTGATGATCCCCTTTATGTCAGCAATTGTCCATGGCAATACTTCTTTATTCTTTCTTAACATCTCAATCAATTAGAATTTTTGGTCAGGGGTAAGGTTGAAGAGATTATCACAGGTAATTTGTTAGGTGGGTCAAGGAATGCATACTCCAAGTGAGGAGGTAATGGTTTCAGCTAAAGATCAGGGGGTTCTTTAAGTGATGTTTTGGGAAACAAGTTTGGGGTATGATTTAAGGGTTCAACAGGTTGTTTTCTGTATGTGGGTTGTGGACAGTTTGGTTGCTGTGGCTATTTTGGTTGCTCCTCTGGCAGGTTTGGTTGCTGTAGTAAAATTTCCTCTGCTGTAATCATTTCTGCTTACTCCGGCAAACTTTCCTCTTCTTCCTTTTGATCAAATTTTTCAAGTTCCTGCAAATAAAAGGATTTAAGTGCAAATCTGTGGTATCAAGAAAATAACATTGATCATCAAATGAAGAAGGCTGTTTCATTGCTTCATTCATTTTAAATGTTACTTCCTCATCATGAACTTTTAAAATCAGTTTTCCATTATTCACATCAATCTAAGCTCTTCTAGTAGCAAGGAATGGTCTACCTAAAATGATAGGAACATGAAAATCTTCATCCATATCCATAATAATGAAGTTGTTGGTCCTTGTGAGAGTATTTATAAGGGCAGAGGGGGGGTGAATGGCCCTTTTTCGTAGAATTTACAGACTTAGAAAAGTCTTAGTGTAGCGTGTTTGATTATGATCTGGAGGATGGATCCGGATGATGCAAATATGACAATAATATGCATAAAGTAAAAGAGAAAGAAAATTAAACACAAGTATTTTATACTAGTTCGGCCCCGCATACATCCAGTCCCCAGAGTTTCCTTCCTTCGAGCTTATCCACTAGTGGATTCCTTTCCAACTGGCCGAAATCAAGCCGTACAGGTTTATCTCCAGATGGTAACCCCTTCCAGAAGTAGGATATACCACTAGAAGCACCAACTCCTAGCTGAGTCCTCTTGTCTTTAGTAGGATATACCACTTAGCATTCTACCTCGAATCTAAGCTGAGTCCTATAGGGAGATCCCACTCAAAGCACATACTTCAAGCTATATCCCAATCTCTCAACTCACCCAAGTTGGTTTTTGGAGTTCCTCAATTTTATAGTTTCACTTGAGTATCCTTACAAACAGATTTTGGATGTGCTTTATTCTTGGAGTGATTATATTAACTGACTGAATGTGTATTACTTTGTTGCTTGTTTTTCAAATCAACCAGTCAACCTTCTCATTTGGTGAAGAGCTCCTTTTATAGACTTTGATCATAAATGTAGCCATTGTGATTGGTGAGCTTTCATTCAATCTTCACCCTTGATCAGGTCATGATGTGGAGCTTCTGAAGCTATTGATCAATCCGTTAGACTGTATTTTGACCCATTTAAAATCTTGGGATTGAGGCTAGAAAGTTGTTAGTGATCGTTTTGCTTGTCATTTTATGATGCACCAACTTTTATACCATTTGTTTTTGGTGTGAGCTCCACGCGCGTCCTTATTGGTCTAATTGAAAAAGGTAGTTTCCTTTTGCTGTCCAGAGTCAGTCCTTTTATCCTTTCTCTAAAAATGTGATCTGTCCATTTTTTTTGTCTTCCTAGAGGGGAAAGGAACTCTGACTTGGAGACCAAAAGGATGGAGGGAAATTTATATTTTGTATCTTTCCCTATGTTTGAAATATAGGTCTTCCGGATGTCTTTTAGACCTATATTCTCCGGATCTATATTCTTTCGGAGATAGCTTCAATCAGTTCTTCCGGATGCTAGTCTTGAAGGATAGAAGTTTGTTTCCTTTCAAAACTTTCTCTGGATGATTTCCTCTAGTGCTTAGGTAATTAATTTCTTCAATAGATGACTTGTATCTTGATCTTTGTCCGGATATTTCCATTTGGATTTGGGAGTATAACATACATTGTTTTTGTTTCTTTCAAACTTGATCCCGATTTGTTTTTAGATTGTTATCCGGATGATTGTTTCCCAACAGAAGTCAATAGGAAACATAAACTTTCCAACTTTTACTAAAACATCTTCTACAATGCCTCTAGTATACCTAACAGTTCTATCAGTAAGTTGTATAGACACTTTAGTTGGTTGTGGTTCTCCTAAGCCTACTTGCTTGGAAATATAATATGGCATTAGATTTACGCTTGCTCCTAAATCATAAAGTGCATCATCAATATTTAGGTTACTAAAAGAGCAAGGAATAGAGAAACTCCCTGGATCTTTTAATTTCTTAGGCAAGGGTTGCCTACATTGGAGAATAGAGGAGCAATCTCTATTCAATTGAACCATGGCCACATTTTCCAATTTCTTCTTATTTGATAGCAAGTCCTTCAAGAATTTCACATACATGGGCATCTGTGCAAGTGCTTCTGTAAAAGGAATGTTAATCTTAAGTTTCTTAAAGACTTCTAAAAATTTATCAAATTTCTTAGCCATATCATGTTGCTTGGCTCTTTGAGGATAAGGAATCCTTGGTTGGTAAGCTAGAACTGGTTGCTTCTCAAGAATGGACTCCTTGGTGGTTATCATTGGTTGTTCCTTAACGGTGATCACAGGTTCACTTTCTTTTGGTTGCTCCGGGTCAGGTATTGGCTATGATTACTGGTGGTTGGAGGTAGGTTGTGCTTGCTCTTCAATTTCAGTTTGATCACTGCCTTCAACTTGATCTTCAGTGGCCACTTCATTCTTCTTACCTACACATTTATTGACAACAACCATAGGGTCAGTAACTTCACAATTCTTACCACTTCTCAAGGTGACAGCTTTGCACTCCTCCCTCAGATTAGGTTCTGTATTGCTTGGCATTACCCCTTTGTTTTGGGGAGTGAAAATGGTGGTAAGTTCCTGGAATTATGTCTCCAAGTTCTTCACAGAAGCTTGTGTTTGCTTCATGAATTGCATCATCATGTCCTTCATCTCCGTAACCTCAGATTTTTTTATTGCTTAGATGGGTTTGGTTGCTGTGCTGATTGGTTTGGTTGCTGTCGTGAAAAATTGTTTTGTGGTTGCTGGTAAGGAATTTGCTTGTTTTGGTTACTCCATGAAAAGTTGGGATGGTTGCGCAAGCCAGGATTGTATGTATTTGAAAATGGATTGTTCTTGGGGTTGTTTCCAATGTAATCATATTGCTCTTGGTCAAAAGGAGTATCGTAAACCATATTTCTGTGGTTGTCACCATAAAAATCACAAACAGCTTGTGTATTTAAGATTACCGAAACATTTTGCTTGTCAAGTTGCTTTAAGATCATGTCCATCTTCTCGGAGAGCTTTGTAACATATTCTGACTCCTTACTCTTACTTCTTTCTTCTTGAACTGAGTGCCATTTATAACTGGTGTTAACCAACCTTTCAATGAGCTCATAAAGATCTTTGGGGGCAAGCTCTTCAAGATCACCGTTCGCTGCGGATTTAGTTTGGATTTTGGGTTGATCATGCAATCCATTGTAGAAATTTTACATTTACATCTAGAACGGGATTTGATTATTTGGTACCCTTCTGAGTAGCTCCTTGTATCTTTCCCATGCCTCGGACAAAGATTCATCTAGTTGCTGCGAGAAAGAGTCACCTCATTTCTAAGTTGATTGCTTGCCTTGGTGGGAAGTACTTAGTAAGAAATGCTTGTGCCAACTGATCCCATGTTCTTATGGATTCGGGCTGAAGATTTTTTAGCCAATTTTTAGCCTTGTCCCTTAAAGAGAAAGGGAAAATCTTGAGTCTCATCAAATCATCTGAGATTGCTCTATTTATGCGAAAGGTATCACACATAGTCACAAATTCTTAGATGTGAGAATTAAGATCTTCTCCTGGGAAGCCTCCAAATTGAACAGCTGCCTGGAGCATTTGGATCATACAGGCTTTGATATAAAAGAGTTTGTTCCCTTCATTGGGTATGACAATGCAAGAAGAGTGTCCCTCAGTTGATGGTATACTATACTCTTTTAAGTGTTTGCCTTGGTGGGGGCAAGTTAACCTCACCTTCTCCTTCTAAGGTCCATTACCATTTGGTGGAATGGTTGCATCAGCCATCCTTTGTTGTCTACTCCTTCTTCAAGCTGCTCCACTTAATATATGACAAGTCCTTTCTATTTCAGGATCTATTGGGATTAAAGGGCGACCAGCTCTACGCATACAACAATGATTGCCATTAATACAAGATTTCCTTCATAAATGGCAATAAACAGATTAAATGCACCAATTTACAAGAAAAATTAAAATACTTCACACGTTGCTCCCCGGTAATGGAGCCAAAAACTTTTTGTCTGCCAAATGAATGTGATCTAGCAATTGCACTAGGTCGTGATCAATAGTAAGTGGCAAGTACAAGGTCGTATTCCACAGGGAGCAAGGGAATACTTCAAATTAAAATGCAAATTAGTGAGTCTAAGTTCAATGTTAAATGAGTTGATTTTAATGGACAAGCTAAGAAGTAAAATAAAAACAGGAAAGTGAAAGTGATCACTATGAATGATTACTACCAACAAATTTGTAACGAAGCAAGCATAACCAGTAAGTACGCAGACATATGAATGATTACCCTTCCTTTATTTTAACATATTTGCACCTAAGGATCGAGGTTTCTTGCATGTCTTATGTGCTAGCCGTAGTTTCCCTTTGTCTAGTTCTTTAAAGCTTACTTGTGTGATTTCTCCGTGCAAGTAAAGCTCTAAGCATTATGAATCATGCAAGCATTCTTTTTAAAGAAACTTCCTAGCATATCTAATTCACCTTTCAGTTCCTCTTAGACAAATGTTTTGTGTTCTAGTCAGTGTTACAATTCACCTTTTAGCTCCTCTTGTTACACTCAATATAAGCTAAACCTTACTTAGTATTAGTGTACAATTCACCTTTCAGTTCCTCTTATTACACTTTAATAGAAATTAGGCCTCACTTATAAGAATTAAGTTTAACGCAAAACAATCCACAAAAAAAATTGCTAAAATAAAGGAGTTGGGAAGATCATACCATGAATTCTACTTGCTTTACTGGCTAGGCTTGCTAAGAACTTAGCTACACATAAAAATGGAGGAAAAACCCAAAGAAATTCTGGAGAAGATGAACATAATGCAAATATATATTATATTAATCAAGTTTTTACAGAAAAGTTGGCCAATGGAAAGGCTTGATCGTCGTTCGTGCCTCAAAAGAGACTTTTGTCCAATATATAGTGTAAGGTGGAAGGATCTAGATGTGCCACCTTGCACTTCAAAAATAATTCAAAAATATAATCCAACCAATCACAAAATAACTTCTAAAAGATCTGAGTTCAGTTAATTAAACAAAATACAACTTGAGGGTTAGGTGTTGCGTGTGTCATTTCTCCACCGCCAAAAGATTCCATCCACCGCCCATCCACTTGCACTTCACTACTGACTCAAGCAAAAGACCTTCTAGAAGGATGATACTCAGGTCATTTTCCCTCCATTTTTTGGGTTTAGGTATCTTTGTCCTCATGCGATCCAGTCTTCTGCTCACTCTGCTCAGCTTTTTGCTCATTCTGCTCCGTTTTCTGCTCACTCTTTGGCAGTGACCATTGCTACATTCAGTAGTGATCTGAAAATTCATCAAAAACAACAATAAGTCACATAAATCTATCACAAATGTGGTGATTTCAGGGTTGATTGACTAGTGTTTACATGGTACAAATACCACTTATCATAGGTTGTCTAAAGAGGGAGAAAGGAAAGAGAGAGAAAAAAAATGATAATAAAATATATTAATTATTTTTAATAAAATAAGAAGATAATCTTACAATACACTACCGTACAAGGTAGTGTATTGTAGAATTTTTGTTAAATATAAATAAAAATTCTCACCCTACCTTAGATGTGACTCAAACTTGAGAAATCTAGAAATCAAAAATTTAAATCTAACTATTAGGCTAAGACATTCTTTACAGAATAATGATTAATTATGCACAAAGCAAAACGCTACAATTAAAAAACAAGTGAAATTTTCATGTGCTCTAATATAATATTACACATTAAAAAATGGATAAACTTAAAAAAAGTATTTTGTGGTTTCACTTATTTGTAAAACGGGGTTTGAGAAACGTTTTTTTGCAAAATGAGTTTGTGGATTTAAAAAATTGGCAAAAAAAAGGATAATTTTGTTTGTTTAGAATAGTAATGTTATAGAAAATATTTTAATTAATTTTTTAAAAAAAGAATTTGCCTCATTGGGCTTACAATAATAATAAAGAAAAACCTCATCCTACCCCGCCCGTATGTGGACTCGAACCCGCGACCTCTAGGATCACAGCTTGAAGGTTCAACCACTAGACCAAGCCTTTACCACAAATATTTTAATCAATTCAACATTCTCATAATTTAACATTATTATTTAAAAATTATATGTCACAATTTGAGTAAGTATCATAGATTTTGTTTAATGAGTTTTTAAAGTTTATCACCATATTTTAATTAAAAAAATATTCACAATATTAAAAAATTTGAAAAGTTGTCACTGATGTGTATTGCATTTTTATTAACCAATCCACCAAATTTTGGATAAAAATGAACAAGATTACCCATTATCGTAAACATAATTTAATATTGAGAATCATCTTTTTGCCAATTTTTTGTACCCTCAGACCCCATTTTACAAAAAAAATTCCTTCCTAACCCCATTTTTGGATCCTATCCTATCAACTCATACTCTGATCAGAGGTTTTATGAGTGTGTCACTTCCAACTATTGGCAAAGTTACATCTCCCTCATATTGCTATATTGGAGTGATAGATTCCTTCTTGACTATTCAGCTTACCAACAGACATTTATCAACTATACCCATAATCACCCGTATCACCCGGTCTATAGAGTGCTTAAGTATGATCTAAAATATAGCAATACCTGAACAAGGTAACTAGCATCTCAGGTCTAAGGATATTCGTATTACTATTGCAATGAGACAAAACACCAACGCATGATATAGATTACCAAATGTTGTCTTATAGGGGTCTCTAATGTATTTCCTTGAATACATTCATGTGTTAACCCAAGGCAGCACTCTTCAGCACGGGAGATATGATGCTTGAATCAGATTGAAGGAGTAAGACGACACATGCTAGTCTATCTGTGTTCATCAATGTCCAGTCTTAATGATACTATGACTAGAGATATTTAGATAAATCATAACTGCACACGAACTAGTCTCACCTTATATAGTCCTACTATGCTCATGCAATCCGTGCTATGATTTTGTCAAGGACTTTTGTAAACACACCAATGAATATATTCTTAACTAGTCATAATATATTTTCGCAGTTAGTGATATAACAAAAGAATGTCTTTATTAATATAACTTGTACAAAATAAAACTAAGATATATTGCTCTAATTGCCTTTAGGGCATACATCATATCTAATATATCTATTTGTCTGTCTATCTTATACTGCTATTATTAATACTATTGCTATCTCTGATTTGTATTATTTGATATTGTTGATATTTGCCAACTCCCAAAAGAAGTTTTTAAGCTACCGTTTGTTCAATTCACCCCCTCTTGAACCTTATTGACCATAATCAGGACCAACACATATTTTACCATTACCGCTTCCCTCTCAGGCACGAAACTATGAGTTGCCGTCATCGGAGGAGGTTTTGCAGGTTCCTCAATTGCGAAAACTTTAGCATCTGGCGGAATAGAAACTTTCCTCTTTGAACGTAACACCTCCACCGCTAAAACCTACGACGGAGCTATACCTCTCAATATGCTAGACGAATTCTCCATTCCTCTTAACTCAATCGACCGCCATATTACTCGTATACGAATTATCTCCCCTTCCAATATCACCATCGATTTTGGCTCTAAAACTTTGAATCCTCACGAATCAATCCCGAAGCTCCGTTGTGAAGTCCTCGACTCTCTCCTCTGATCCCGCACTCAATTCGCCAGCACTAATTTAATCATCGGCCTTGTCACAAATCTCGATCTACCCTCCTCACCAAACGAGCCTTACATCTACCACACATTCAAAAACACTCAACGCACCCTCGTCGTCAATGTAATCATCGGCACCGATGAAGCAAACAGTTGCGTCATGAAATCGATAAAGGCTGGAAACTACACATGTGCCATCTCATTCTAGGAGTGAATCATATTACCAGACGATAAAATGGAATACTACCAAAACCTCACCAAGATGTACGTCGGTGATTACGTGTCCCCCGGTTCCTACGCCTGGGTTTTCTAGAAATGCAACCACGTGGTAGTGGTTACCGATACAGTAACCGTAAAAAAAACAAATCAAATAATATCAGAGAGGAATAAGAGAGAGAGAGAGAGAGAGAGAGAGAGAGAGAGAGTAAAGTATAAAATCAACGGTGAGAAAGTCATCAAAGTGGAAGTGCATCCAATACCGGAGCACCTGCGTTCGGTGAGAGTCCGGGGAGGGTGGCACTAGTGGGAGACGCAGTTGGATATGTGACAAAATGCTCCGGCGAGGGGATATATTTTGTGGTGAAATTAGAAAGGATGTGTTATGTTGAAAAATAAAAAGGAAGGGTCCCACATTACATGGAAAAGCCAAGTTATATAGGTTTATAAGTTAATTGGGTCCTCTAACCCATTGGACTAATTTTTTGGGTTTAACTCTTCCAATTAACTTATAACAATTGGTATCAGAGCATCTCGGAGTAGTGGCCTGTGGGGTGGTAGCCGTGACCAACGAGGAGGTCGAAACTGAAGGGAAGGGGGGGATAAATGTTCATGGAAAAACACCAAGGGAGAATCCCACATTGCTTGGAAAAGCCAAGTGATGGGTATATAAGTTAATGGGGCTCTTACAAAAACCACCTCTCTTCCCAAAATAATTTGGACCACGAGATAAAGTTTAAAAAAAAAACACCCATCTACATAAATTAATTACAACAACTCAAACTAATTACAAAACTACTACATATTCACATAACATGTGTAGTGCATATTTAATTTTTAATTTTTTTAATTTGTTTTGCATTTATCTCTCAAATTGTTCATTTTTTCGACATGTCACTTTAGAGTTTTTTGTTTGTCTCTTTTTCATCTTCAAAACGACATCCACTGTGATATTTTTTTCTCCAAAATTTTTTTGAACTGTCACATATACAATAAATATCTAATAGTATTCCAATAGAAATTAGTAAAATGTAGAAGAAATTTGATTCAAAACATTAGATAGATTTTTAATAGGGGCTCTTACAAAAAACACCCACCTTCATAAAATAATTTGGACCAAAAGACAAAAAAAATTTTAAATTTACGTTCCCAACTGTTCATTTTTTTTAATTTCTTTACTTTCTGTTACATTTATCTTTCAAACCGTTCATTTTTTCGACATGTCGCTTTAGAGTTTTTTGTTCATCTCTTTTTTATCTTTGAAATGACACCCACTGTGACTATTTCAAACTTTTTCAACTGATAGACATGTGGTAGATGTCTAGTAGACATGCTATAGAAGTCTGATAGACATGTGGTAGAAGTCTGGTAGATGTGTGAAATCTATTTTTTTCATTAGCTTTTTTCTCTTTTGATATATGTACTGTGCTTTCTCTATATTGAATTTGTTATTGCGTTCTTTTCTTGATTTGCAAATCTTATCTTGATTCTCATCTCTTCTTGTTATTTGTTTGATTTTCGCCACTAATTTATCATTGTTTAGCTGGTGGTTTGATTTCGAGATTTGCACAAACTAACATAACGATTCCATTAAAAACTAATATCTACCATATGTCTACCAGGCTTCTATCACATGTCTATTGGACATCTACCAGATGTCTACCGGTTCAAAGAATTCGAAAATGTTACAGTGGATTTCATTTCGAAGATAAAAATAAGACGAACAAAAAACTCTAAAGCGGCATGCCGAAAAAATAAACGGTTTGAGAGATAAATGAAAAATAAGAAAAAAAATTAAATGAAAAAGGGGAGTAACAAGTGAATGACATGGTATGTAACTAGAATTGAAGAGAATGTGTATTTGTAAATAGTTTGACTTGATTGTGAATTTGTAAATAGTTTACAAAGTATGACTATTCTTGATAGTTTGTCTTTTTAATACATCAAAACTTTAAATATATACTTGTACATATGTCTAATATCAACTACAAATCAGATTTTTTCAATACAAGTCTGGTAGCTACTTGGTAGATTTATGGTAGACGTTCAATAGATATGTGGTAGATGTCCAATAGATATGTGGTAGACGTCCAATAGATGCCCAATCACCTATGGCTTGAATTGCTAAATTTCAAAATAAATATATACCGATATTGTATGATCTTCTGCAATTTGTTATCTTCAAATTATTAGGAATTAATGCATAATCTTCATCAGCAAAAGATTCAGAGCTAAACTTAGAAAACCTAATGAAGAACGACAATCAAAACTTCTCAATTTGAGCAACAAATAGAGCAATATCTCACGCCTGAAATCCAAAGCAACACTTAATCTAGTCAAAGAAACAGCAACATAAAACTACCATAACGATTCTATAAAAACACTGTTGAAACTAAGATTTACCACTTGTCTATTGGATATCTACCACTTGTCTATTGGTTAAAAAATTTCAAAAAATCACAGTGGATGTCATTCAAAAAATAAAAATAAGACGAACAAAAAACTATAAAGTGACATGTTGAAAAAATAAACGGTTTGAGAGATAAACGAAAAATAAGAAAGAAAATCAAAAGAAAAAACAGAGAAATAAGTGGATGAGATATATGTAAATAGAATTGAAGGGAATGTATATTTAAGATTAGTTTGACTTAATGGTGGATTTGTAAATAGTTTACCAAATATGACTAGTGTTGATATATAGTGTAAGTTAATTGGGTCTTCTAATCCACTGAATTAATCTTTTGAGCTTAACTCTTCCAACTAACTTATAACGGATTAAAGATTTTTTTATTATTTTTTTAAAACTATTTATAAATTTAGGGTGGTTTACAAACTATTTGTAAATTTAGGGTATTTTTTTTCTGTCCGACTTTCAAAATGTCAGAGAGGCCAATTTTTTTGGTCGGACAAACTATTCTTAATCTGTCCGACTTTATAAAAGTTGAACAAAAGCAATCCGACTTTTACAAAGTCGGATAAAAGCTATCCGACATTGTAAAAGTCAGATAGAAGGTATCCGACTTTTACAAAGTCGGATAGGTTATAAATTTGATTAAAAAAGTCCAAACATCCCCACCACATCCCCCACCATATTTTTTTAAAATATATTATAATAAAAAAAAATTTGTGATGGTGAATTATTATATGAGTGATTTGAATGGCATATATTGGTGGCTTTTAGAAGTAAAAAAATATATGTAGGTGGCTCTTTTGACTTTTTTGCAAAATTATGCTAAACTATTGATAAATGATAGGTATGATATTAGGGGAATATGAACATCTCTTGAGTTAATTTTTCACTTGTCTTGCAGCTTGTCAGCATTAAAAACTGAATTTATAAATTTATTAGTATTATACTATCAAGTTGCTATTAAATGTCCAGCTCTTAACTTCATTTTTAAAAATTGCTCAACTATTGTATTAAATATAAAGATATTCTGTCCGACTTTGTAAAAGTCAGATTGGATAATTTCTATCCGACTTTTACATTTTCGGACAAGTTAGAAATAGTTTGACTGCACTTGTACGATTTTTTAAAAGTCGGATAGACTTAAAAAATTGTTTTCTCCAATCTTTTAAAAGTCGAACGGAAAAAAAAATACCTCAAACTTATTAAAAAAAGACAAACCATCCCACTACATTTTTTAAAATATATTATAATAATAAAAAAAATTGTGATTGTGACTTGTGACTTTTTTAATCAAATTTATAACCTATCCGCCTTTGTAAAAGTCGGATACCTTCTATCCGACTTTTACGATGTCGGATAGCTTTTGTCCGACTTTGTAAAAGTCGGATTGCTTTTGTTCGACTTTTATAAAGTTAGACAGATTAAGAATAGTTTGTCCGACTTTTTAATAGTCAGATAGACTAAAAAATTGACCTCTCGGACATTTTAAAAGTCGGACAGAAAAAAAATATTTCAGATTTACAAATAATTTGTAAACCACCCTCAATTTATAAATAGTTTTTAAAAAAATAATAAAAAAATCTTTAATCCACTTATAACATAGTGAAATGATACTAGCTTCTCCTTCTGCTCAGCATTTCATTTTATATTTGTGTGTATGTTTTATACTTATAATCTTTTGTCTAGTCTATCTAGTGAACGGTAGCTGACGGTAATATTCATGTTATTGTACCATATATAAATTTGGTTTATTATAAAGTTTCTTGTTGATTGGTCTTTCTAATATCAAGAATCAAGCAGATGAAAGTAGAAAAGGCATTAATATGGCAGTTCAATAGAATTAAAATATATATTAGTAATTGTCGTATCAGCTAACTGAGCTGTGATATAATTTTGGATATAGTTGAGATTAAAGCACATCCATGGTAGTGGTACAATTATAGAAAGGTATTGTGTGGATCGATTTTGTAAATAGTTTGGCATCTTCTTAAAATTTGTCAGACGCTAGTTGATATATTGACAATATTGTACAGCTCACATGACAAAAAAAAATGTCTAATCTTAAACTAATATCGAAACGGCTTTAAGACTTCGTTGCGACGGATTCTTCAGAAATTGTGTAGTATGACAGTTGTTGTGCCTCACATCTATTGGGAAGAAAATCAAACCGCGCGCGGATGCTATTGGGAGATTTGGAGTTAATAATGATTAATAATAGTGCTCTTCACAATGGTGGACTAAATAACTTCGTAGTGAATGATTATGTTTATCACGAGAGTTACTGTTTTGTTATGTCTTAATAAAAAATGCATCCACTTTCCACACAAAAAATCTTGTGTAGTCTATTTTTTTTTTCTAATATCGGCTGGTATCATTTGTGCTATTGTTTCAATGGAGAGGTGCGTGTGAATTTTGTTTGTAAGGTCTTCAGTATCTGGCTTGTTGAATTAGCTAGATATAATGGCAGTTAAATGAAAAAGATTTATGTTAGTATTCTCTCTATTACATGAAAACCACATCCTATGTGATCTATTAACTTTTATGAATTTAGTAATTAAGTTTTTTTTAACTAGATAGGTCATTTTGTTTAATGTAGGTACTTTTTTTACTCGTACATATCAAAGTGTAATTGAGTATTAATACTTTCTCCATATTTTTTTATTTGTCTTCCTATAAATTTTACATTTTTTAATAAACTCATTTATTAATAATATGAAAATACTAATTTATCCTTGTATTTCTAATTAATGCCTTAATTTTTTAACTCAAATATAATTAATACTAAAAATATAGTTGAAAGAATAATAAAAAAAATATCTAAAAAAATAAATAATAAATACTTTAATAATTTAATTTTAAACTAAAATATCTATTTCAACAAACTGATTGGGAATGAGTTTTAATTTAGACTCGCGGTGGTGACAGACTGATTGGGAATGTTTCCCCTGCATCTTTTTCATTCACCAACTTTTATTAAAAAAATTGAGTATTAATAAAATATTTCATAATCAGAAAACGTTTCAACCGTTTGTTTTGCTGAATTAATTTTTTCAAGATTAAATCTACACTTTAATATCCTTCTTTATTTAATAAGAGATAATTAATACGCACTAAAGATATTGATTTTTTTTTCTATTGTATTTAGATTCTCTAAATTTATCTTTAATAATTATTTACCTCTTAAATTTTTAATAATATTTTTTATCCTCTAAACTTATTTAAATTGTATCTCATAATCCTTTAGAGCATATTATACCGTTTTCACTAAAAAGAGTGTAGTAGACTCTCGACAACATATTTTAATTTGAAAAGTCTAATCAATTATACTTGGACATGTGGCATGATTTTTTTAAAATAAAAAAATAAAAAACAAAACTAATAATTCCAAACCAATGTAATCGTATCAGTCAATTCGATCAATTTTACTGTAAATTGATCGATACTATGGTACGGTATACTTATAAACTGATTTTAGTAAAAAAAGTCAGAAAAAATAGAGTTGAACCAAAAAAAAACAATAAAACTGGTGTACTTGTTCAAATCGGGTTTTCTAAAATATTTCTAGCAATAAGTAAAAGCGTTGCTAAAGACACCAAAAAGCGTTGTTAAGGACCTCTGTTTTAAATATCCCCACCTAGTCCCGCTTAGGCCCCGCCTAAGCCCTATTTTAGAGCTTGCCACCCGACTTTATGTTCCCATGGCGCTTCCAGGGCCCTAACCGTTTATTGCCGCCTAGTCAGCGTCTATTCCGATTTTTTCCGCCTAGACGACGCCTGAATTCAGGTTTTTAAGATATCGATATCTATAATAATTATAGTTTGATATTTTTAACCTGCTAAAAATAGCTTAATTAGTAAAATAAAAGTACATAAAAGTGTTCTCACAATAAAGTCTAATTTCTAATTTTAAAACATGTTCTCAATTATGTTTTTTTTAATATTTTATAATTTATGTTTTAGTTGAAATTATATTTTTATGTATAAATAATAAAAAATTAAAAAAATACAAATCCGGCTAGCCCACTGCCAGGCCCCGCCTAGGCCCTTTGGAGCCCTGACCGCCCGATTAGCGCCTAGCGTTTTTTAAAACACTGCTAAAGACTTAAAAGCGTTGCTAAAGACACAAAAATATTGCTAAAAACCCAAAAGGCGTTACAATAGATACTGAAAACCCTAAGGGCCAGTTTGACATTGCTTTCCCATAGTGCTTTTCTGAAAAGCTCCATTTTCAAGCTTTTTCAAGCTGCTGTCATGAAAAGTTCTAGAAATCAATGCCAAAATATGTTGTTTTATTAAAAGTTTATAAGTGGAGCTTTTCGTGACAGCAGTTCTGACAGCAATAACAAGCAGGCTCTAAATAATATATATTTTTTTTAAAACCATTACGTAAAAGCGTTGCAATAGATTAAAAATCGTTGCAATAGCTATTGAAAACTATTAAAAATATATATATTTAAAATATAAAAATTGATAAAACGAATATGTGGCCCGGTATTGATAACATTGTTCCAAACTAAAGAATTGACGAAGAACATAAATTGAAGCTACCAATTTTACTATCTGAAATGAACTCATCACATGTTCAAATTAGTTTTATCTTAATTTAACTAATGATTCAGAAGTTAATAAAATGAAATCAGTGAGCACCGTAATCAAGGATCCATGCCACCGGCGACCACATGTTCTCTAAGCCATTCCGGGCTCAACTCTACCTAAAAATGACAATAAAGAAGAAAAATGAGGAAGAAATAATGGAAACAAGTTGAAGGAGAACAAAGGCATATGGGGATTAACAGGTTTGGGTACTTAATTCAATTGCAACCGCCCATACTTCCCTAATTTTTTAGGTCTGCGTTTCTTCTTTTAAGCACAAACCAGAAACCCAGTCCAGCACAGCCGGCACTCGCTCGGGTACAAGATTCGGAGAGCAACATTTGTTGCTTTAATTCACATAATCTTACAATGATTTAAGAAAAATTATAAAAAATCATTCTAAAAAACCCCAATTGAAAAATCTATTCCAGGATCCAAAATTAAAACTATTTTTGCATAATTTGTAAAAGAAGAAATATAAGTATGTAGCTGAACTTGCATTCCAGGAACTCGCCGGAGAAGTATCGTCGGTGATGGCAGGGGACGAAGAGATTACCGACGAAGGAGGAGCGGGATCTGTTGTTGCTGGGGAAGAGCTAAAAGGGAAGGAGTGATAAATATAAATTTTTATATTTTATTCTAATTTTTTATTCTTCAAACAAAAAAAATACTCTCCTCACTTTTCAACTATAGCTATGTCATCATCCACCTCAGCAAAAAGGGTCAAAGATACTCTTTAAACAAATTTAGGTGAGCCGCATAAACGGTTGAAAATTTAGAGGATAAAAAAATTATTAGGGGCAAATTACGAGAGGTCCAGATATATTAAGCTTTTTTTATAGTCATCAACTTATTATTGCCCAAGAACATAACATGAATAATCAAATCATACTCTTAGTTTAGCAAAACGGCATGGGCGAAGTTCGGCTATACTTGGAACATGGCTTAGTCCTAATAGAAACAAAGTGATACGAGGACTATAAATTAACACGAATCTCAAAAGGTAAAATTTTCGGTTATTTTGTTTCTATCTTTCAAGAGGATGTAATGATTGATGAAAATGAAAAATTGGTAAAATTGAGAAGTGGCACAAGAGACTTCTATTAACAATGAGATACGTTTGAAAGTGAAAGACAAACATTACAGAGTCAGTCAGTGATGTTATTTGAAATTGAATGTTGGATGACTAAAGTTCAATATATTAAAAGGATGAATGTGACATAATGTTTAGATGCTTGAATGTCTGCTTATACAAAAATGGATTGAATTAGAGATGAATTCATTCGTTAAAAGACTGGTGTCACATACGTTGAGAATAAATAGAACGAATGATAACAAATGTGGTATAGACAAATGCTACAAAAATTCATTGTTTAAAGGATGTTATTTGCCGCCCATATTTACTTTGTACTCCCTATGTATTTTACCATTTTACCCTTAAAATTAAAAACACTCAAATCATTTACGCCACAAATTACCACCCACCTAGATTTAAAAGGTGGTGGTCAATACACCATTGCTTGGTATATTAAGAATCCTATATTAATATTTTCCTATATGAGATCATGCATAATCAGTCTTAGTATCAATAATTAGGAATAATGTTGATGAGGAAGATTATTTACCATTAATTGTATTTATGTTGATTTATTTATTTTCTTTTCTCATAGGTGGTTTTGTATACTATAAATACATGTGCATATAGTTGATTATTCACAACTCAATAATAAAATTTACAATTTATCAATTCATCTTTTCTTCATATTCATTTTTAACATGGTATCCAAGCATCGTTTGTATTACTCTTAAAGATCATCGACTATCCATATCAACAGCATGGCTTATTTGACTCAACCATGTCCAACTGGTAACAATGACATATATTCTAATGCGTCAGGTTTGTTCTCTCATAGTGCAACAATTAATTCAGTTTTTGCAAAGCCATAGATTCTTGACAGTGGTGCCATTGACCACATCATTTCTGATCCCAAATATTTCACACAAAAACATACACCCTTCAGTTACCTCATTAAATTTACCCAATGGTTCTACTGCTCCTATCACATTTTCATAGACACTGTTCAATTTAATCATGATATCCGTTTAGAACATGTATTATGTGTTCCATCCTTCAGTTTAAACCTTATTTCCGCTATTAAATTGACTAAATCCCTCAATTGTCGTATTATTCTCTTACAGTACAGTTATATCTTGTAGGACTTGGTTACGGGGAGGACGATTGGTTCGGGTGAGCAACGAGGTAGTCTATATTACATGTCATCTTCCATTCTGATACTAAACTCCTTACAAACTTTTAATTCTTTCAATTTATGGCACATCCGCCTTGGACATCCATCTTTAAAATGCATAAAAATAACTTTTTCATTACTTTCATCCAATAATAAAATGTCATTTCATAATAATTGTAACATTTGTCCTATGGCTAAACAATCTAGACTTCATTTTTCATCCGGTTCAATAAAAACTAATTCTCCTTTTGATCTTATACATTGTGACATTTGGGGACCACACAAAATTTCAACCCATTCCAATGCCAGATATTTTTTAACAATTATTGACGATTTTTCTCAGTGTACATGGATTTTTCTTACGCAACATAAATCAGAAACACAACGCTTTCTCAAATCATTCATTACCTTTGTATCTACACAAATTGATAAATCTGTTAAAAAGATTCGATCTGATTATGGTCCTGAATTCATTTCCATGCGCCAATTTTTTTGAAGAAAAAGGTATCAAGTGCCAGTTTTCTTGTGTTTACACACCCCAACAAAATGGGGTTGTTGAACGGAAACATCATCATATCATTACAGTCGCTCGTTCCTTGTTATTTCAATTAGGACTACCGCTTCAGTTTTGGGGCGAAAGTGTTCTCACTATAGTACACCTCATAAATAGATTACCCACACTTCTTCTTTCTAGCAAAATTCCCTATGAACGTTTGCATATTAAGCTTCCCTCATATGACCATCTTAGAGTATTTGGGTGCCTATGTTATTCCACCGTCGTACAACCCAAACAAAAGTTTGACCTTAGAGATCGTCAATGCATTTTTGTTGGTTATCCATCTACTCATAAAGGTTATAATATGACATTGCTTCTTCCACTTTCATCATTAGTCGAGATGTTATTTTTCATGAAACTACATTTCTATATCAACATCACCATCCTACACTTACATCTCCACTTTTACCAAATTTAGATCTTTATCTTTCTCCTTCATCTGTTTTACCAAATTTGGCTCTTGATTGCCCTGAACTAAGTCGCATCCCATTGATCAATCGCATAATATCGATCAGTCATACCATATTGATCAGTTGCAATATATTGACCAATCGCATCCTGTCAACCAATTTCCTTCTCCACCTTCGATTCGACAATCTTCTCGAAATTGCCAAGCTCCAGTGTGGCATAAAGACTACTTTGTTCCTACTCAAGCCAATCAGTCCATCATTGTTCCAATGTCCTCTAAACGTACAAAATATCCTCTTTCTAATTTTTTATCATATTCAAAATTTTCACCTGCACAACGCACTTTCCTTGCTAACATCACAGTTCCAAAAGAACCCACTTCTTATGAACATGCCAACCTTGATCCTCATTGGCAAAAAGCCATGGCTGCACAATTAAATGCATTAGAAGAGAACAATATGTAGAGCATTGTGTCACTTTCTACCGGTCACAAACCTATTGGATGTCGATGGGTCTATAAAATTAAATACAATTCTGATGGGAGTATTGAGCGCTACAAGGCGCGATTGGTTGCTAAAGGATATGCACAAATTGAAGGTCTTGATTATAATCAAACATTCTCTCCCACTGCCAAACTTACCACAATACGTTGTCTCTTGAGCTTTGCTGTAGCTCGTAATTGGTTCACATACCAATTAGATGTATAAAATGCATTTTTACATGGTGATTTACATAAGGTGGTTTATATGAATCTTCCTCCTGATCTTCGCCGACAGGGGGAGAATCAAGTGTATCGGCTCAACAAATCATCATACGGCCTCAAACAAGCCTCTCGGAATTGGTTCTCTACATTTTCTAATGTGATTCAAGCAGCGGGTTACCAACAGTCCAAAGCAGACTATTCTTTATTCACAAAGCGTGAAGGGTCCTCATTCACTCTCATTTTAGTCTATGTAGATGATATCCTTTAGACTGAAAATGATCTAAAAGAAATGCAACGCCTCAAAGATTGCTTACTTCAGCATTTCCGCATTAAAGATCTTGGAGATTTGAAATATTTCTTAGAGACTGAGTTTTCTCATTCCAAAACTAGAATACACATGTCTCAAAGAAAATATGCACTTCATATTTTGCAGGATGGAGGGCTCACAGGTGCTCGTCCAGAAAAATTTCCAATGAAGCAACATTCAAAGTTAACTACAAATGATGGAGAACTATTGAAAGATCCATCCAAGTACAGATAACTTGTAGGAAGGTTAATATACCTTACAGTCACCAGACCTGACATAGTGTTTGCAGTTCGAACATTAAGTCAATTCATGCAATCTCCACGTCAACCACATTAGGCTGATGTAATTTGTATCCTTAAATACATCAAAGGATCTCTAGGACAAGGCTTGTTATTGCCATCCAAAAATGATCTCACCTTTAGGCATATTGTGATTCAGATTGGGTAGGATGTCGAACAAGTGGAAGATCAATTTCAGGTTATTGCGTCTTCCTTGGTTCTTCTCTTATTTCATGGAAGTCAAATAAACAGACTAATGTATTAAGATCATCAGCAGAAGCAGAATATCGTGCAATGGCCAATGCATGTTTGGAGCTATTATGGCTACGTTATGTATTGCAAGATTTAAAAGTCTTTTGTGATGTTCCTACACCACTATTTTGCGATAATCAGGCAGTACTACACATTACAGCAAACCCCGTGTTTCCTGAGCGTACAAAGCACATTGAGATTGATTGCCATATTGTGCGAGAGAAGCTCCAGGCAAGAATAATCAGTCCTTCATAGGTATCAACTCGTCACCAACTTGCAGAAATTTTTACAAATCCACTGGGGAAGGATCAGTTCTTAACACTAGGACACAAGTTGGGAGTTCAGAATATTCACTCATCAACTTGAGGGGTATCAAGAATCCCATATTAACATTTTCCTATATGACATCATGCCTAATTAGTCTAAATTAAGAATAATATCAAATAATTAGGAATAATGTTGATTAGGAAGACTATTTACA
Organism: Euphorbia pulcherrima; assembly: GCA_947683365.1. Lineage (NCBI taxonomy): Eukaryota > Viridiplantae > Streptophyta > Magnoliopsida > Malpighiales > Euphorbiaceae > Euphorbia > Euphorbia pulcherrima. Next base: position 19,447,096 of record CANTUS010000002.1, read on the forward strand.
ATTAATTGTATTTATGTTGATTTATTTGTTTCTTTTTCTCATATGTGGTTTTGTATACTATAAACACATGTGCATATAGTTGATTATTCACAACTCAATAATATAATTTATAATTTATCAATTCATCTTTTCTTTATATTCATTTTTAACATGGTAGTTGATAAATATTTAAATTACGGTGAGTTAGAATTTAAAAAATAAAAGAAGTTAAACTAACATCCATCATGGATGACAATATTATATGGTGGGATGTTTGATTAGTCAATAAACTCAATCTACACTCTACACCCTTCTTCCTATTAAATAATAATTAATCAGACAATTCCCTAAAGATTAACTTGTAGAAAACAAAAACTTGCCAAAGATAAAAGAGATCGTTGACTACTATAAAAATTAAGGACATGAAAAAATTAAAGCATACACAAAATAGTCTGATATCAATTAAAAGAAAAAACTATGGCCAAAGTTAAGCTTTTTGGGAATTGGCTTAGTCCTTACAGTCGTAGAGTGACATGGGGTCTAAAATTAAAGGGCATACCTTTTGAATACATAGAGCAAGACTTGGCCACCAAAAGCCCTTTGCTTTTGGAGTATAATCCAGTTCACAAGAAAGTTCCCGTGCTCTTTCATGGCGGAAATTCGATCTGCGAATCAATGATAATACTCGAGTATTTGGATGAAACATGGCCACTATTGTATCCCTTGATGCCTTCTGATCCTTATGAGAAAACACTTGCCAGGTTTTGGGTCAAATTTGTTGAAGATAAGGTACACTTTGTTTATTCCTTTGGCTAATTAGTTGTTTTTGAGTTAATTAGCTTAGTTGTTATGTTTTAATAACAAAAAGTATCAGATTTGAACCTCAAACTCCGAGTGGAGCACTTGAGAACAACTCTACGAAGACTAGTCAGCGCGCTACCAAAAATAGGGAACGAGTTCATGATACTCTGAATCAAAGCAACATATTTATGAGTATAAATTACTCATTTGTTACTTTTCTTTTTTTACTAGGAATAGTATTATCTCGTATTGTAATCTGAAAACCATATCTCACAGCAACAAATTCAGTATTTACGAAAAAATAATTGCTTTTAAAGTATTCAAATATTATCATAGGCAAAATCTGTACTGATAAAATTTAGCGGTAAAACGTAAATTGCTAATAATTACTTGGTCAAAATTTTATCTCTCAACTTTCATTATGTGAATTTAATATCTAAAATAGTCATGCTTGAATTGGCTTGAGTACTTGATTCTTTGGAGCGAGCCAAGGCTCGTACTCTTTTAAACACTCGAATTCGAGGAATTACAAGTATTTTGAACTAAATTTTAGTAAACTACACGTGGATCGAAAGTTAAATTCGATAGTATAAAGTAGTTAAATATTATTTTTCCATTGTATCAAAAGTGTAATATAAATATTTTGTGAGTATACTCACGGACCTGTGGGGATGGGCAACAAAATTGAAGAAATACGATATGAGAAAAATATTTAATGGATTATGATGAGAAGTGCATTATGAGAGTTGTGAAGAGTAGTTCCTCGCCAAGATGATAGTATGGAGAGATGGTACTCCATGTATGTAGTATTTATTATTATAATAGTTTATTAAATTTTCGGTCACTTGAAAGAGACCTGTAAAGTTCAAGAAAATGGAGAAGTTGTAGAGGCAACTAATTTGTTTTATGGAGAGAAGTGCTCCATTAGTTTAATGTTGGTGACAAGTGCATCAACAAGTTGAATGGTGAGAAAGTGCACCATTAGTGAAGGTTGGTGACATGGGCATCAATAAAGTTGATTGGTGAGAAAGTGCACCATCAAAATAAGAGAGATAGTGCTCCTGTAATTTTTTATTGAAATTATTATTTTGGAATATTTTAGGAAATGAGGAGTGTTGAATTTAATGCCTAAAATATTTCAATAATTTCATATTAGTTTTATTTTAATTAATTATTGTAAGAAGTAGTTGATTAAGTTTTTATTAAAATCATTTTTAGTACTTGAAGTAGTGGACATAATGTAATTAGTAGAATAATATAATGTGTTAATGCTATTAGTGGGTCTAGTTAGTTTATTTTGTATGCCTATATAAAGGCTTATGTTTCCATTATTTAGATGGAATTATATGATTAATAAAGTTCATAAATTCTAAGTTATCATTTCCCTTTTATTTTTGTTCATCTCCTCCAAAATTTTCAACAATACTTATGTGATTAATCAAATAGGGAAGGCCGATGTGGAAGATATACCGAACGAGTGGAGAAGAGAAAGAGAAATCGGTGAAAGCTACATCAGAAATGCTACAAACAATAGAAGAAAAAGCTATGAAACTTGTAGGAGACAAAAAAAAATATTTTGGAGGAGAAAACATTGGAAAAGTGGACTTTGCTTATGGTGTCATTGCTCATTGGCTAGGAGCGATGGAAAAGGTTGCAGGAATTCAAGTACTTGATCCTCACAAGTTTCCTAAATTGCATACTTGGACTCAGAATTTCAAGCAAGCACCTGTTGTTAGCGAAAATCTTCCAAACTCGGAGGAGATGATTGCCGTTTTCAAACGTTACATGGAAACAATACTAGCATCCGCTCCTAAAAATATGAAGATTTTGTGATATGCTTTGAATCAGACTAATACTAGAATGTTTGATGGTTGCCACATAAAAGTCTGTCTTAATTCTTTGGATTAATGACAGTCTATGTAGCAAGGAAACGGGAAAGGAAACGTTTCCGATTTCTCGAAACGCACACTGAAAACGCAAAAAATAATGCGATTTCAGGTTTCCGAGAGGGAACCGGAAACGGGAAACGTTAGTGTCTAGGAGTTTCCGTGCTTCCTAGATGACAGTGTTTCTGGATCAATGTTTATATTATAACATGTATGTTTATATTTGTTTTTTTCCTTTTTCCGTTTTCATTTTCTAACTGTTCAGCTTATATCTCCTAGATCAGTCAAGTGTTGAAATATTAGTTCGACACTTGACACAAAATGGTACACTGCTTTTGAGAACATCAAATTTTAATCCGCATAATTGTTTAAGGACTAGTTTGGAATTGCTTTCTCAAGCTGCTTTCTTGAAAAGCTCTATTTTCAAGTTTTTTCCAAACTGTTTTTCTGAAAAAGCTCTAGTTTCAAGCTTTCCAAAACTATAGCGTTCCCAATTAATTAGTTGTGAGCACGGGATTTTGCAGTCCCTCTTGCGAGACGATGATGACGTGTACCCGATTTCAATACCTCAAAATAAAAGTTCTCTTTAGAATTTTTATTACCAAAATAATATTCCTTGTGAATTTTATAATTGGTAGAATCCAGTTCGGCGTGGCCGATAACGCGTTCGGTAGGAGCTTGAACCGATGATTTACACCCAAATAATAAATACCCTTTAAAATATTGTTAAAAGTCATAAAGATGCCTTTTTTTCCACTATTAAGCCACTTTTCCCGACTTTTTAGGCTTTTTGGCCCGTTGGTTGTCGGTATGCTGGAGAATGATGTCGCCACCGACATCATTGATGCCGCCGGCGGTATCACCATACCGCCGGCGACATGATGATGTCGCCGGCGACATGGCACGAAAATGGGTCCTCCACAGACAGCCTGTCGGCCACTTTCGGCGGAATAAGTCAAAAAGGTCTCGAAAAATACCCCAATTTGCCTATAAAAGGCACCCAAAAACTGCAATTAAAAGGGGGGGGGACTGAAATTATGGAGAGAAGGAGCTAAAATTGGGCAACTAAGAAGCCGAAATCGAGAGAATAGATTTTAGTGAGATAAGAACTAGAAAAGGCGGGAAAAAGGATTCTAATCCATTTTTCCCGATTTTTCTTCTTTGAACTCTCTGATTGTGAGCTTAAATCAGTGGGTCTTTGGGTTAAATCAACTGAATAGAATTTAGAGACCTAAAACCTTTAAATTAACAATCAAATTATCATTGCAAGCTCCCAGGAGGTGTTATTGTTCAGTTCACGAAGAGTTGGATTCACTACCCCAAGGTGAAAATCCTGAGTCTCATAGCTCTTTGGCATTATTATTATTGTCTTGCACTATTTTTTGTTGATTTGTGTTCATTTTAAGTTTTCAATTATTTAGACTGCAAACCGCTGCTGCTGCAAGAAATTGAAGTCGCCGGAGACGTGTGATGTTGCCGGCTGTATCACCCATGTCGCAAGAGACATCGTTGGTGCCGCCGTTAGCATCACATTCCCCGGAGACCTCGCTTTCTCGCGGAACCCTTTCTTTACGGTATTCAGAAAGCCCTGTGCCCATCTGCATGCTGATGTCGCCCATGACATAATCGATGTCGCCGGCGGCATCATCCATACCGCCAGCGACATCACCTATGTCATCGGCGGCATCAGATGTCTGACGGCGGCATGGCTTTCCAGATAGCAGTATTATTTTCGTTTGTTTCCAAATTAATTTATTTTCTGAAGCTAGGACCTATAGTGTAACGATGGAGGTTCGAGACCTCCTGAAAACAGACCCGCCCTGCGATGAGTGGTATATTCACTTATAATCCGATTAAAGCAACGATCGAATCTGAAATTTGGATAAAAATGGAATTTCCCTGCAAACGCCATTCAAATCTCATTTTAGTCATCCAATCGGGCTTTATGATGTTATAAATAAAATATGCCATATTTGTGTCAACCATCCTCTGCAGGTAGATGTATATCGGACATTCAGGTATTTTGTTTGTTACGTAGAAAATGTACAGGACTCGAAAACCTTGTAATAATTCCACTTTTCGCACTTACTTTTCTTTTACGATTGTAAATATTTTATTTATCGCTTCAATTGCTTGATAAACGCGAAAACCACAAAATAACTGAAAATACAAATAAATAGGGTGGATTAAACTGATTAAGAAAGAATGAAGTATCCTAACTTGGCCTAATGAAAAGTAGATAACATCATTCGAACTCGGAATCTCTACTTAAGGTATGGTCCAACCATCCGGTGGGAAAATCGTACCGAAAATTTCCCGGTTGAGCTGAACCGGGTGGCGACTCTATTTTAAGTATGGGGTTTCGATCTCGTATCTTTTAAGCATTACAATATGCAAAATCATCTTCTTTTCAACCACATCACACTCATCTCCCCGACACGCCAAAAACGGGCAGGCCCGACCGGGTCCGGCCCCGCGCCGCAGCAGCGCGAACCGTCGTCCGCTCGCAGTGGCGACTCTGCTGGGGAATTTCTTTAAACTTGAACCTTCTTTCATAGTTTAAAAGATTTTGATGATGTATTGAAATCATTGGCCAAATTAAAACTTCATTCTTTTCTTATGACGTCTTGTCCTCACGCGTGTAGATAGTTCGGTAATTTTAGGTACCCTATTTCGCCCGAGAAGCTCACAAAGTATCACTCATGCCCTGCTGGAATTGAGGATGCCTAGCGGGTGGATCACTCGTTTTAACCAACACGTGAACTCCTATAACCGCGCCCATTCGGGTAGTGATTGAGTAAACGTGGAATCAAGGTAAACGGGAACCTTCTACATCAACAACCCTATACCAAAGTCGCGTTAGAAAAAAGCCTTAGCACATCATTCCCCTTAGGATTACCCAAAATGAATAAAATAATTGGGACGCGCTTCTTTCGCCATTACCGGTGAAGTAGCCAAACTCCATCCTACCAAAGAGGCGTTACGCGGGAGTCAAAAGGTTGGAACAGGGTCGACTCGCATGCTAAGTGCTCTATGATCATGCACCCCCATGCATCGGCTTTAAGAGCCAAAAATAAATCAACTTACCCTTATCACTTCCACCCGTGGAAGAGGTTTAGCAACATTTGTGGGACTTCTCTTGTACCTCCGTTGCGTCACCACATATCGCTATGTATGACATGTAGTACAAACGTCTCATATATGTTGGAGGGATAAGCCATCACATCATCTCTAACCACATCTACGTGCAGCCATGCGCACTACACGTCACTCCCAGGGCATAAAAAGACATACATACATACCATCCACACCATTTACAACCCATTCATGGTCTGATCAGCGACTCGTGATCCTAAGCAGCCCTCCTCTTGAACCAAGACTTTCACAGCCAACCATGTCTCTTCCCCATGATGACAACCGTACCTCATCCAGAGGACAAGCTAGCCTTCCCTCCACCGTAGGGGCAACAGCTCACCCGTCGTCTCTTGGATCGGAGATCACCGCTGCTATCATTCAGTTTCTGAACTCCGATCAGTTTAGAAACATCATTCAGGAGATAGTGCATGTATCCGTCAAGAAGGTCCTAGAAAGACAGGACTTCGACCAGGTCATGCGATCTCCGGGCATGACACTTGATGGCGATACACTCTAGCACTCACCGCCAACCGCTTACCCTGGACAAAGAGAAGGAGCCCAGAATCCGATTCTTCCACCATTCTCTAACACCTTACCACCGACTTTGGTCACCCCATCACAATTTAAAATCCCCGCTGCCCTGATGCTTCCTCAATATGACCAAGTCATGCAACACAACGTTGAAGACTTCTCATGTCAGTTGATGACAGCAGACTGCTATCAGGGAAGGGTCCAATCAGAGAAAGACCAGTTCTTTCGTAACACTGAATCACCCACACCCCCATCTCAAATCATGGTGGACCAAGAGACCTATCAGAAGTCAGCACCAGTTGCCATTATTCGGCCAAATGACGGTCTTAAGTATAGAAATAATTCGTGGAAACTGCCACTTAATGTAATCTTCACCGGGTTGAAGGAAGCTGGGATTCTTAAACCTCTTCATGAATTCAATCCCCCCATGAGAGAAGAAGGAAAAGGCTTTTGCAGATATCACATGTTGTCGGGTCACAACACCAACCAGTGCAAAGCTTTGGTCCGTACCATCCAACGACTGGTGGATGAAAAGAAGATTACCGACCCTGAAAGGGCATCCTACCCCTTACCAGAGTCTGGCAACTAGACACGGACAATTAATCCCGGCTTTTCCAAATAACGGAAAGCTCCTCAAGATCTCATCAGGGCCGTCTACTCAAATGGTGGGGGAAAATCGCGCTCTGACGGTGAGGACGAAGAATCCCTATTTGCAATCCTTAGAGTTTAGACCTTTTAGCTCCATAAGCTACTTCCATTTTTCTTACTTACGTTGTATCTGTATCCTTTGATCAACGTCTTCATATGAGCATACGTACGACGCTTTCAGTGTTTAAGATATTTTTATTAAATGGAATTAAATTGAGTACATTATGTGGTAATCAAATCCAATAATTTAAACCCTGTCAAACACATGAGGGATAACGAAGTGCTTAAAGACCATGATAATGCTTTTGCTCAGTGCAATAATCGGATTGTTGAAACATGGGTCCCTTCTAGAATTGACTCAAAGGCCCTACAACGGTACAACTTCAAGCCACTAAAGAAGTATCAATCGGTCCCCCGAAATAAAGAATCAAGGCTTACACCCAACGGAGCCCAGCCTCCATCAAACAAACATCATAGCCAAAATCTCATACCAACATCACCACCAAGAACACGACCAAATTTGAAGAGAAACACATCTTCACCAGGTACAAATCAACCCCATCAAACCCTTCGGCTAACAAAGGTCAGGGGGCAACCACTTCCAAGGACATCAAGTCTAAGGGCAAACACCTTCATCCCACAAGCCATAAAGACGATCGCGCAACCAATGTCGTAATCGGCTTACCAAATGAACCAACAAGGCAAACAACCACTACAAAGGCACCAAACAAAAGGTCCTTAAGCCGAACATCACTTGTTCACAACCCATCACCCCTAATACAGAATACGAGTTCAGGCCTAAACAAGAAGGGCTCTGCAGACCACGAATTGAAGGAGCAATCAAAATAGCGATCAGGACGACAATCAAACCAATCGGTGCATAGTTGTGCTTTTGCAGATTCATCAAGTTCCTTGGTGCCCGTTCGATTTTCGCCTGGATCACCCAGTTCATTCTGCCCTTCAAAGTTACGACGGGAGCTTTTGGCTGACCTTGTTGTAAGCCGTTTAGTTTGCGCACAATAACAAATCAGATATCCTATGCCCTTTCCAAGAGTCATAGACCCAGCACTGAAAAGTTTGAGACCTTCCGGTACTAAGGTTAAGTTCAGATCAGATTGAAGAGACCATCATATGATCGGAAATGGCACCAAATAAGCGAGGCTGTTAGAGTCATGAGCATAGACAAGAAGCAAGTTCATCGATCTAGTCGACCAAGACAAGCTTAAGCATTATCAGGTCTAAACAAAAGAAATAAATCAGAAAAAGCGGCACACTAAAAAAATATATATACAATAATCGCCCGCCTGTCGGTCTTCTATTGACTGGGCAAAAATTAGGGTTACACCCGACGGTCGGTACCCTGCAAACTGGCTGTACAAAAATTAGGGGATAAGTCAATAACGCCTGTTGAACTGAAAACCCGAAAAGGGCGGTTCAGACGAAAATTAGGGCACGAGAGAAAAACAATAAGATGTTAACTTGAAAACCTGTAAAGGCTGGTTAACACCAGGGGTCCCATTAATGGAAATGATTGCAACATCTTGTACTCAAATTAAATTCACTCGATAAAAGGGTCTTTCATATTGGAACATTTGTGCTTGTGATTATGTGAATGCCTGGCAATCGAAGGATGGAAACATCACAAGTAAGCTTAATCGAAGACACTACGCGCTCAAAGGTCGGAATAAATCTGTTAGGGCGAAAACCCGAAAGGATAGTCCATGCAAACCATGGGGTCAAATTGGGGCCCAAAATCTATGTTCCTCAGGCTCTGCAGAAAACCCCACAGCTTTTGGTTATGGGTTGCCATGACGGAAACGGACGGAATGGTCCAAAACAGATTGCTAGAAGATTGAAGCCGCCGGCGACGAGAGTGATACCGCCGGCGATATCATGATGCCGCCTGCGATGTAAGTGATGTCGCCAGCGATATAGGATTAATTTGGGCGACTTGGGTGATGCCGCCGGTGGCATAAAGTTAATTTCTGGGCGGCATCAGAAGCATTTCTGCCATTTCAGACCTGTACAAAAACTGTAAACAATCCTATGCTACATTTCCAAGGACTTCAAACATCAATTCATTTTTATATTCAAAATAAAAGCCCGAAGGCGCAAATTGCTCAAATTGTACCAAATCATCATGACAAAATCAAATTATTGAAACCCCAATGTATCGGAGGTACAAACAAGATCTCAAAGGCAAGACAAAAATGAAAAGTAAAACTAAGCATGTCCGCCACTACCGGCTGGACGGGATGAAACGTCATCAGGACTTGCGAGCCAATCATCAACATCCTCTTCCTCTCTTCCCTCCGTCATGGGAACACTACTAGACTCCTCAGCCGCGGTAAACGCACGTCGGCCGGCAGACTTCTTGACCCCCCTACGGCTGGTACCCCCAGGGTGCGCACGGTCCAGGTTTTGTTTACTTCTCTGTTCTTGAGCTGTGGCCGCCAGCTGACCCTCGAGATTGCTCACGCGGCGCTGTAAAGCTGTAGTTTCCTCCTCATATCGCCGCCAGGCTGCGTCAGCATCAGACAAAGAAAGGGCTAAAAAATCCTGCAAACCGGAGAAAATATCAGCCTTGCATGTCATGCATAACATCCATACATATATCCCTTAACATGTGCATAAAATACCTGAACGAGAAGCGATTGCCCAATAAGGGTATCCCGGAGAACAAAATTGTTCTCCGCGAGTTGCTCCACATGCTTCCGCGCCACCTAGCAAATCTAAAAAGCAAATCCTTAGACACCCGCATCTAAGACTTAATAAGAAAATAATTATTAGGTCTTACGTAGGTTGTATTTTCGGGCATAAAAATCGGGGCTTGTCGGCTCGAGCCAACATTCCTATGAGAGAATTCGCCTCGGGAGTTCATCAACAGGAAAGTGGTTTCCAACGGATTGACCAATCTCCCCTCCACGAAGGTCATGCCCTCTGGCGCGCCATAATGTCGGGTCCCACTTTGGTTATCCCGGCCCCTCTTTCTCGCAGGTTCCTGCAGAACGTAAAAGTCACACGTCAACAACGTCCTTAAACGACTTCAAAATCATACACACAAACACAATCATACCCCGAAAGAACGTTGCTCCCCTTGGGACATCGGCACGCTCCCGCCAGCTACACCCGCACCTACCTCATCCTCCCCCTCAGGGTCGACCGCAACATCCCCTTCCAGTGCTTCATCCTCATCATCATCCTCCTCATCAACATCCACAACGCCTTTGAGGCGCCTCTTTTTATCCTCCAATCGTTGCTCGTTGTGATACTCAATTGTATCGTTGCCGTGGATGCGAGGACACACAGGGAGTAGGCGCTGAAAAAGCTGCTCGTAGAGACCAGGAACGCTAGGGATCACTCGGCCATTCCCTTCAATATAATCAGCTTTATCGGCCTCGACAGAAATCACCAAATGAGGCCACCACAAGCCCCGCGGAGGATCGGCAGGCACTGGTCTAGCTGCAACCGGAAGGGACCTCCAACCCCGGACGCGCTCGCCCAGATACCACTGCTGGGACAGTGGGCACTCAATAACAAACTGGCGGTCATCCACCTCCCTTCGGACCCGTGCAACCTCAGCCAAATTCTCCACCCCATCGAACGGGTCCAAGACGAGCTACATCAAAACAACCAACATAAGTCCATAGACCAAATAAATAAATAAATAAATAAATTTAAAAAAAAAAAAACTTTGTGTACCGAACTCAACCGCACGCTCCTGAGGACCTCCCTATACTGCGTAGGGTACTTTGCCTTCCCACTGATACCCCCGCACCAGCGAGCAAGGAAATGAGAGCCCGGCGGCACGACCTTCTTAAACTCCACCGGTGGGAGGATCTGATGCTCAAAGGCCCAGGCCTGCACAAATGACGACCGATCGATCAATCCAAAAAACGTCATGCAATAAACGAGAACACATGCTATCAAGGAGAATATCTACAAAAAGTGATACCTGGAGTAGCAGATGGCAAAGGCGTAGGGCTTTCTCCTTCTTTCGGGCTCCCACGTCCAGCCCGTGGTACAACTGGGCCAAGATAGCCCTCGGCCAATTCTTCCTCCTGATTCTCGGCACATCTTCCACTGCCGTTATAAGCATGTAGTTGATCTTACTTCCTGAGATTGGGAAGAAAAGCACGGTGAGTAGTGAGATCACAAAGGAACGGACACAGGCCTCCCTCTCCTCCTCGGGTACCACATTCACCCGGGTCCAATGATGGTATAACTCATCATAGGACAGCCGCCCAGAGACGGGCTTCAAACCGAACAACTCCTTTACCCGCCTCACCACGGGCCTCTCAACATGGTACTTATCCATGTAGACGTCAAAATGTATAACCTCATCCGTCCAAGGAAGGCCGGTCATGGCTACCACATCAGAAGGGGTAATTGTAACTTCCCCAAGGGAGAAATGGAAGGTATGGGTGGTCTCGGACCACCTTTCAGTCAGGGCCGTTACTGAAGAATGAGGAAGCTTAGGCATTAACATGGGCATGATCCGCGCTAAATCTCCAAACCCTATCTCGTTAATTGCAAGCGCGAGCTCGGGATCATTCTCTGAGATGTGGTGCCACTACTCACCGATAGTACCCATCCCCCCTGTGTAAGTCAGTTCGTATGGCTGCAAAATCGAAAACAAAACGGATCAATTCTGTGCATTTCTATCAAAAGGCTGCTGATGTCGCCTCTGTTAAGAGCGATATTGCCGGCGGCATCAGCCCATACCGCCAGCGGCATGGCTCATGTCGTCGGCGACATCAGCTTCAACAGAAGCGATATCAGACTCCCATAAAGCCTTTGGCAAGGACTGATGTCGCCAGCAACAACATTGATGTCGCCAGCGGCATCACTCATGCCGCCAGCGGCATCACCCTGCGCGGGCAGAACCAGTTTTCTCCCTAAATCGCACCCATCCGCTAAAAATCACAATCAATCGAATAACAAGGCAAAAACCGATCCTAAAGCATTCAATATGACTGAGATATTCCATATTTCAAACCCCTATCATGGCATGTTTTCATATCTAAAGCAAAATCACATCGAATTCGAAAAGAAGTAATTCGGGTTTTTGTTGGATTACCTGGACATAACAGAGGTGTTTCTCCTTCTCCGGAGTCAGATTGGTGATAGGAGAGTTAATGCCATAGCCATACATTTTGGCCGTCTCCTTCAGGCCGTATGCAGTAGGAACGGAAAGGATTTTTAATCCCTCAACAGAAGAATCAGGGAGGCTCTCCCTAGCCTTGGATTTGCCCCTGAAAGCATTACTAATCCTCTTCATAATTTGAAAAAATAAAGATAGAAATCAAAGAGCTTTGGGAGAGAGGAGAGGGGGATACGGTTTTGTGAAAGAATGGGGAAGAAAAGAGTTCCAATCTCTTTTTAAACTGCCGCACGGAAATCGAGGAGTTTTAATTTATCTGAAACTGTTCCTCCATGCCGCCGGCGGTATCAATCCATACCGCCGGCGACATCACTCAGGCCGCCGAGGACATCGCCTCATTTAGTTCAAATTTTGAAATTATCTGACCAGTCAAAGCTGCCACGTGGCATCCATACCGCCGGCAATATCACTCAGGCCACCGGCGACATCGCCTCATTTAGTTTAAATTTTGAAATTATCTGACCAGTCAAAGCTGCCACGTGGCATCCATACCGCCGGCGACATCATTTCATGACGCCGGCGATATCCGTCATGCCGCCGGCAATGTTGCCCCTCCAAACTAGATTTTCGAAACGAGCCCAACCGAAGGGCAATCTCTTCAAACGAGCCCAACCGAAGGGCAATCTCTTCAAACGAGCCCGACCGAAGGGCGACCTCTTCAAAGTGAAAGTCCAACCAAAGGACAATCACTATGCCAAAATACAAAAGCCCAACCGAAGGGCGATCTCTTCATAATGAGCCCGACCGAAGGGCGATCTCTTCAAAACAAGCCCATCTAAAGGGCGATCTCTTCAAAACGAGCCCGACCAAAGGGCGATCTCTTCATAGTGAGCCCGACCGAAGGGCGATCTATTCAAAGTGAAAGCCCGACCAAAGGGTTAAACCTCTCGATTCAGAACGAAAGCCCAACCGAAGGGCGATCTCTTCAGAACGAAAGCCCAACCGAAGGGCGATCTCTTTAAAAGGAAAGCCCAACCGAAGGGCAATCACTTCAGAACAAGCCCAATAGAAGGGCAATCTTTTCAAAAAACAAGCCCAACAGAAGGGCAATCTCTTCAAAAAACAAGCCCAACTGAAGGGCAATCTCTACAAAGTGAAAGTCCGACCAAAGGACAATCACTATACCAAAATACAAAAGCCCAACCGAAGGGCGATCTCATCAAAATGAGCCCAACCGAAGGGCGATCTCTTCAAACGAGCCTGACCAAAGGGCGATCTCTTCAAAATGAGCCCGACCGAAGGGCGATCTCTTCAGAATGAGCCCGGCCGAAGGGCGATCTCTTCAGAACGAGCCCGACCGAAGGGCGATCTCTTCAGAATAAAAGCCCAACCGAAGGGCAATCTCTTTAAAAGGAAAGCCCAACCGAAGGGCTATCACTTCAGAACAAGCCCAACAGAAGGGCAATCTCTTCAAAAAACAAGCCCAACAGAAGGGCAATCACTTCAGGACAAGCCCAACCGAAGGGCAATCTCTGCAAAGTGAAAGTCCGACCAAAGGACAATCACTATACCAAAATACAAAAGCCCAACCGAAGGGCGATCTCATCAAATTGAGCCCAACCGAAGGGCGATCTCATCAAAATGAGCCCAACCGAAGGGCAATCTCTTCAAAACGAGCCCAGCCGAAGGGCGATCTCTTCAAAGTGAAAGTCCGACCAAAGGACAATCACTATACCAAAATACAAAAGCCCAACCGAAGGGCGATCTCATCAAAATGAGCCCAACCAAAGGGCGATCTCTTCAAAACGAGCCCAACCGAAGGGCAATCTCTTCAAAACGAGCCCAACCGAAGGGCGATCTCTTCAAAGTAAAAGTCCGACCAAAGGACAATCACTATACCAAAATACAAAAGCCCAACCGAAGGGCGATCTCATCAAAATGAGCCCAACCGAAGGGCAATCTCTTCAAAACGAGCCCAATCGAAGGGCGATCTCTTCAAAGTGAGAGTCCGACCAAAGGACAATCACTGTACCAAACAAAAGCCCAACCGAAGGGCGATCTCTTCGAAGTGAAAGTCCGACCAAAGGACAATCACTATACCAAAATACAAAAGCCCAACCGAAGGGCGATCTCATCAAAATGAGCCCAACCGAAGGGCGATCTCATCAAAACAAGCCCGACTAAAGGGCGACCCCTTCAAAGTGAAAGTCTGACCAAAGGACAATCACTGTACCAAACAAAAGCCCAACCGAAGGGCGACCTCTTCGAAGTGAAAGTCCGACCAAAGGACAATCACTATACTAAAATACAAAAGCCCAACCGAAGGGCGATCTCATCAAAATGAGCCCAACCGAAGGGCGATCTCATCAAAACAAGCCCGACTAAAGGGCGACCCCTTCAAAGTGAAAGTCCGACCAAAGGACAATCACTGTACCAAACGAGAGCCCGACCAAGGGTTAAACCTCTCAATTCAAAACGAAAGCCCAACCGAAGGGCAAACCTCTCTATTCAAAGCAAAAGCCCGACCAAGGGGCGATCTCTTGTGAAAAGTCCGACTAAAGGACAATCACTGTACCAAACGAGAGCCCGACCAAGGGGCAAACCTCTCTATTCAAAGTGAAAGTCCGACCGAAGGGCAAACCTCTATATTCAAAGTAGAAGCCCGACCAAGGGGTAAACCTCTCTATTCAAAGCAGAAGCCCGACCAAGGGGTAAACCTCTCTATTCAAAGCAGAAGCCTGACCAAGGGGCAAACCTCTCTATTCAAAGCACAAGCCCGACCAAGGGGCAAATTCTCTTCGAAGCACAAGTCCGACCAAGGGACAAATTCTCTTCGAAGCTCAAGTCCGACCAAGGGACAAATTCTCTACGAAGCACAAGTCCGACCAAGGGATAATTTACAAAGCACTAGTCCGACCAAGGGATAAATTCTCTACGAAGCACAAGTCCGACCAAGGGACAATCTACAAAGCACAAGTCCGACCAAGGGACAAATTCTCTTTGAAGCACAAGTCCGACCAAGGGACAAATTCTCTTTGAAGCACAAGTCCGACCAAGGGACAAATTCTCTTTGAAGCACAAGTCCGACCAAGGGACAAAAGCGTAAGTCCGACTAAGGGACGAACAGTCGACAAAGCGTAAGTCTGACCAAGGGACGAACAGTCGACAAAGCATAAGTCCGACCAAGGGACGAACAGTCGACAAAACGTAAGTCCGACCAAGGGACGAACAGTCGACAAAGCATAAGTCCGACCAAGGGACGAACAGTCGATAAAACGTAAGTCCGACCAAGGGACGAACAGTCGACAAAGCGTAAGTCCGACCAAGGGACGAACAGTCGACAAAGCGTAAGTCCGACCAAGGGACAATAAACGACAAAGCGTAAGTCCGACCAAGGGATAATAAACGACAGAGTGTAAGTCCGACCAAGGGACAATAAACGACAGAGCGTAAGTCCGACCAAGGGATAAACAATCGACAGAGCGTAAGTCCGACCAAGGGGCAAACAATCGACAGAGCATAAGTCCTACCAAGGGACAAACCAGTCATCCTTCAGGTATCATTCCTATCCCTTGCTCTTTCGTGTGATCATACTGACCTGTGTCAGCAATGATCCCCCGAGGGGCAGCCTGTGAGCACGGGATTTTGCAGTCCCTCTTACGAGATGATGATGACATGTACCCGATTTCAATACCTCAAAATAAAAGTTCTCTTTAGAATTTTTATTACCAAAATAATATTCCTTGTGAATTTTATAATTGGTAGAATCCAGTTCGGCGTGGCCGATAACGCGTTCGGTAGGAGCTTGAATCGATGATTTACACCCAAATAATAAATACCCTTTAAAATATTGTTAAAAGTCATAAAGATGCCTTTTTTCCACTATTAAGCCACTTTTTCCGACTTTTTAGGCTTTTTGACCCGTTGGTTGTCGGTATGCTGGAGAATGATGTCGCCACCGACATCATTCATGCCGCCGGCGGTATCACCATACCGCCGGCGACATGGCACGAAAATGGGTCCTCCACAGACAGCCTGTCGGCCACTTTCGGCCGAATAAGTCAAAAAGGTCTCGAAAAATACCCCAATTTGCCTATAAAAGGCACCCAAAAACTGCAATTAAAAGGGGGGGACTGAAATTATGGAGAGAAGGAGCTAAAATTGGGCAACTAAGAAGCCGAAATCGAGAGAATAGATTTTAGTGAGATAAGAACTAGAAAAGGCGGGAAAAAGGACTCTAATCCATTTTTCCCGATTTTTCTTCTTCGAACTCTCTGATTGTGAGCTTAAATCAGTGGGTCTTTGGGTTAAATCAACTGAATAGAATTTAGAGACCTAAAACCTTTAAATTAACAATCAAATTATCATTACAAGCTCCCCGGAGGTGTTATTGTTCAGTTCACGAAGAGTTGGATTCACTACCCCGAGGTGAAAATCCTAAGTCTCATAGCTCTTTGGCATTATTATTATTGTCTTGCACTATTTTTTGTTGATTTGTGTTCATTTTAAGTTTTCAATTATTTAGACTGCAAACCGCTGCTGCTGCAAGAAATTGAAGTCGCCGGAGACGTGTGATGTTGCCGGCTGTATCACCCATGTCGCAAGAGACATCGTTGGTACCGCCGTTAGCATCACATTCCCCGGAGACCTCGCTTTCTCGCGGAACCCTTTCTTTACGGTATTCAGAAAGCCCTGTGCCCATCTGCATGCTGATGTCGCCCATGACATAATCGATGTCGCCGGCGGCATCATCCATACCGCCAGCGACATCACCTATGTCATCGGCGGCATCAGATGTCCGACGGCGGCATGGCTTTCCGGATAGCAGTATTATTTTCGTTTGTTTCCAAATTAATTTATTTTCTGAAGCTAGGACCTATAGTGTAACGATGGAGGTTCGAGACCTCCTGAAAACAGACCCGCCCTGCGATGAGTGGTATATTCACTTGTAATCCGATTAAAGCAACGATCGAATCTGAAATTTGGATAAAAATGGAATTTCCCTGCAAACGCCATTCAAATCTCATTTTAGTCATCCAATCGGGCTTTATGATGTTATAAATAAAATATGCCATATTTGTGTCAACCATCCTCTGCAGGTAGATGTATATCGGACATTCGGGTATTTTGTTTGTTACGTAGAAAATGTACAGGACTCGAAAACCTTGTAATAATTCCACTTTTCGCACTTACTTTTCTTTTACGATTGTAAATATTTTATTTATCGCTTCAATTGCTTGATAAACGCGAAAACCACAAAATAACTGAAAATACAAATAAATAGGGTGGATTAAACCGATTAAGAAAGAATGAAGTATCCTAACTTGGCCTAATGAAAAGTAGATAACATCATCCGAACTCGGAATCTCTACTTAAGGTATGGTCCAACCATCCGGTGGGAAAATCGTACCGAAAATTTCCCGGTTGAGCTGAACCGGGTGGCGACTCTATTTTAAGTACGGGGTTTCGATCTCGTATCTATTAAGCATTACAATATGCAAAATCATTTTCTTTTCAACCACATCACACTCATCTCCCCGACACGCCAAAAACGGGCAGGCCCGACCGGGTCCGGCCCCGCGCCGCAGCAGCGCGAACCGTCGTCCGCTCACATTAGTACTAAGAGTCAAAATCTTTTGTTCAATATCAAAATATGCTCTATTAAAAGTTTGTAAGTGAAACTTTTAGTGACAGCAGCTCTGACAACAATCCAAAATAGGCCCTGTAGTCAAAAATTGTAGATTATCGGACAAAATTTCATTGAAAAACGTTTCTGTTTGCTTAATTTTTTTTTTCTAGATCAGATCAGATTTACACTTTAGACCCTTCTTTATTTAACATAGGAGTAACAAATAGCCAACCAAAGATTAATATTTTTTTTATAATGCGTAACTTATTGCCCAAGGACATAGAGGCCATAGATTAGCATATATGTTTAGGAGTTAGGACATGAAGAAATTAAATCATATAATCAATTTAGCAAAAACCATGGGTGAAGTTAAGCTACTTAGGCATTGGCTTTGTCCTTATAGCCGCAAATTGATATGGGGTCTAAAATTAAAGGGCAAGATTTGGCCAAAATTTTGCTTCCAGTTCACAAGAAAGTCCCGGTGCTTGTCCATGACGATCAATGATAATATTCGAGTATTTGGATGAAACATGCTCACAACTTTACCCATTGCTTCCTACTGATCCTTATGAGATAGCACTCGTTGGGCATTGGGTCAAATTTGTTGAAGATAAGGTATAAATATGTTATAATAGGATATGGATCCTATAAAATGGACATGTATCCACGAATTTGGATCTGATCAAATATCCATCGTCATCCCTAATTACAAACAATTAAGAAAAAGGGAATGGAAGTAATAGGAGAGATAAAAGTATTTTGGTGGAGAAAATATTGGAATAGTATTTGTTTTGGAGAAATTGGTTATGAGTGAAAGAAAAAGTTGGAGGAGTTGAAGTACTTGATCGATTAAATTCCCTAAATTACGTAAATGTATCAAAAATTTCAAGCAAGCTCCTATTATTAGGAAAATTTACCCAACTTTGAAGAGATAGCTGCCTCTCTCAAAGGTCTTGGGGAAAGGATACTTGCATCTACTTCGGTTTGTGCATGTAAATTAGTAGATTATATGCGTCAGTTTGCCAAAACGTTATGTATTAACTTTTTAATTTTTTGAGAATTCAATTTTTTTAAATTTTTCTCTTTTTAATTAAAAGGTGACATGTTTAATTTATAAATTAATAGGTACACTTTAAATAAATTAAGAGAGTTATTTAAAACAACAGAAAGTTCACCAGGCAAACAATATAAATTTAGGGCCAAATTATACGGTTTTATGTATGAGGCCATTAGGCAACTATGCTAAGATCAACGGACACGGAATAAATAAATAAATAAAAAAGTTTCTTCCCTTTATTTTGCTTAATATATTTGTAGATCAGATCTACACTTTAGACCCTTCTTTATTTAATATAATAATTAATACCCACTAGCTATTAATCTTTTTTATAATCCTCAACTTCTTGTCCAAGCACATAGGGGCCATAAATTAGTTTATATAATCAGGATATGAAAAAATTAAATCATATGCTTTTTTAGGCAAAAGCATGGGCGAAGTGAAGCTGCTTGGTAATTGGCTTAGTCCTTATAGTTGCAAAGTGATATGGGGACTAAAATTAAAGGGCATACCCTTTGAATATTTAGAGCAAGATTTGGCCAACAAAAGCCCTTTGCTTTTGCAGTCTAATCCAGTTCACGAGAAAGTCCCAGTGCTCATCCATGGCAAAAACCCGATATGTGAATCAATGATTATCCTTGAGTATCTGGACGAAACATGGCCACAACTCTACCCATTGTTGCCTACTGATCCTCATGAGAGAGCGCTCGCCCGTGTTTGGGTCAAATATATGGAAGATAAGGTACACAACATATTTTATCTCAAGTATATTGTTTAAGTGAAAGACTTTTATCTCAAGTATACTGTTTAAATGAAAGACGTAGTCTGAATCTCATTAAGAAAGATCAAAGTTTATATCATCAAACTATAGTTGAATGCTTAATACGGTATCAAAAGTGTATTTTGAACTATTTTATAATTTTTTTTTGCTACTTAAAAATAGGTTCTATCAATGTGGATGATATACCGAACGAGCGGAGAAGAGCAAGAGAAGGCGGTGAAGTCGACTTTGGAAATGCTACAAACAATAGAAGAAAAGGCCATGGGAGTAATGGAAGAGAAAAAGTATTTTGGAGGAGAAAAGATAGGAATAGTGGACATTGGATTTGGAGAAATTGCTCATTGGCTAGGAGTGATAAAAAAAGTTGGAGGAGTTCAACTACTTGATCCCCATAAATTCCCTAAATTACACACATGGACCCAAAATTTTAAGGGATCTCCTATTATTAGTGAAAATCTACCCAACTTTGATGAGATGGTTGCCTTTCTAAAAGGTCTCAGGGGAATGATACTAGCATCTCCTTCTACTTAGCATTTAATTTTATATTTGTGTGTATGCTTTCTATTTATAATCTTTCGGTCTCGTTTATCTTGCTTACCGTATGGTATCATCCGTGTTATTGTTTCGTTTGAAGGATTCATATAAATTTGGTTCATAATAAAGTTTCTTGTTGGTTGGTTCTTTATAATATTAGAAAGGAAGTAGATGAAAGTATGAAACACAAGAACATGGTAGTTCAATAGAATTGGTGTATATGTTGGTAATTTAAATAGCAACAATGGATGGTTGGAATGATGTCTCTATAATAATTTGAACAGCAATATCGATATAAGATATTTTGTGTTTGATAGTGTCAGTACTAACCTTTCTACTTTTTTTCACTTGTAAATTGTAGTTTATTTGATAACTAGGAGTTACATAGTTTCCAGGTAAATGAGATTAAAGTAAAATGTAGGTTTAATTTCAAAATCTCTAACGTGGTTTTACTTGATTTTAAAAACACCTTTATGTATCGAACGTTAGCAATTTAAGAATTTTTCAATCAAACAGAGATAGCAAAAGGCATTTTCGTAAATTTAAATTTGACCAAAAAAATGGCAGAAATTGGATGAACACTAATTTCACTCTAAATCCATTTCTTAATCCCAACAAATCCTCTTCTTCCCCCAATTCCACTTCAACTGCTAAAATCACCAACAGAACTAATTCTAACAATCCAATGCTCACTAAAACCAGATCCACCATTTCAATCTGTGCTCTTCTTCTCTTCCTCACTCTTCTCCTCTTCACTCTCCACTTTCGAGCCTCCCTCTCCCAAAATTCCTCACCCCGTTTCCTCTAATTGGAAATTCTCGTGGTTTCCCGGTAGTTACGATGGGACTAGGGATTCAGAATTTCCTCCATCTTTTGCTCTTCAAGGTATGGGCAAGCTCTACAGCCGCGGAACTAGAGCTATGAGTGATCTTGTTGTTGGCCATGTAGTTGAAGACATTACTGAATATGAATTCAAGCTTTTTTCCGGCTTCTTCTCCGATCTGGCCTCACGGCGAAAGCTGATACTGTTTTTATTTTCGATTCTTCTTCTTCTTCGGGGTTGAGATTTGAACCTTTGATTTGAAAGGAGAACAACTCATTTCATTCATGGAGATAAGAAATGGATACAGATCATCAAATTTTTGGGATTTTTCAGGTCAAATTTGTTAGAAATCGACTATATATGCAAGGATATTGAAACAATAAAGAGAGAAAGCAGAGAGAGAATTTGAGAGAAACTTTTATTTCTTATTTCTGAGATATATGAAAATGAAGAAATTGAATTCCTATTTATAGAGAAATCCAACGGTAAGAATGGTAAATAGGTAAGAAACATTTTACAGAAAATAATAATGACAGGTAGAAAAGTAGAAAACATATTACATCAAATTATTAAGGAGGTGGACCCTACATCAATAATTTAATGACAAGGGTCACATCAAATAATTTAACACTCCCCCTTTTGATGTGTCATCTGCCGCGAATGGAACACTGCCTCGTTAAAAACCTTACTAAGGAAAAACCCTGTGGGATAAAAACCTTAGCTAAGGGAAAAAGAGTACAGTGTTTACTCCCCCTGTTCGCGAGTTGACTGGAGATCCTTAAGACGTCGCATTCCAATGCTGTAAGTTAATTTCTTGAAAGTTGAGGAAGGTAAAGCCTTGGTAAACAAATCTGCTAAATTATTACAAGAGCGGATTTGTTGAATATTGATTTCACCATTCTTTTCTAGATCATGAGTGAAGAAAAATTTTGGTGAAATATGCTTTGTTCTGTCTCCTTTAATATAACCTTCCTTCAATTGAGCAATACAAGCAGCATTATCTTCATATATTGTCGTCGGACCTTCCTTGACCGTAACTTTTTCACATGCTTCTTGGATATGTTTGATTAATGATCTCAACCACACACATTCACGACTTGCCTCGTGAATAGCTATTAACTCCGCATGATTTGAGGAAGTAGCTGTAATTGTTTGTTTTGTCGATCGCCAAGATATAGCTGTTCCTCCATATGTGAATAAATAGCCCGTCTGAGATCGAGCTTTGTGTGGGTCGGATAAATAACCCGCATCCGCATATCCAACTAATTTAAGCTTAGATTCATGTGAATAAAATAAGCCTAAATCAATAGTTCCTCGAAGATAGCGCATTATATGTTTAATTCCATTCCAATGTCGTCTTGTAGGTGCAGCGCTGTATCTTGATAATAAATTAACAGAGAATGCTATATCCGGTCTTGTGTTATTAGCAAGATACATTAAAGCACCTATTGCGCTTAGATACGGTACTTCAGGACCGAGAACTTTTTCATTATTTTCTCTAGGACGAAAAATATCCTTTTTCACATCGAGTGATCGTACAACCATTGGGTTACTCAATGGATGTGCTTTGTCCATATTAAATCGTTTCAGGATCTTTTCTATGTAGTTTGATTGATGCACTAAAATTCCTTTTTCAAGGTGCTCAATTTGTAAACCAAGACACAATTTTGTTTTTCCAAGATCTTTCATCTCAAATTCTTTCTTTAAAGAATCAATTGCTTTTGGAATCTCTTCTGGAGTTCCAATAATATTCAAATCATCAACATAAATTGAGATGATAATAAAATTAGATCCTGATTTTCTTATAAAAATACATGGACAAATTGGATCATTTTTATATCCTTCTTTCAATAAATATTCACTGAGACGATTATACCACATGCGCCCAGATTGTTTTAATCCATATAAGGATCTTTGTAACTTTACCGAGTAAAGTTCTCGTTTGCCATATTTTTCTGGCAGCTTTAATCCTTCAGGGATTTTCATATAAATATCATTATCAAGCGAACCATAAAGGTAAGCTGTGACAACATCCATCAAGTGCATCTGTAAATTTTCTTGTACTGCAAAACTAATAAGATATCTAAAAGTTATTGCATCCACCACCGGAGAATATGTCTCCTCATAGTCTATCCCGGGTCTTTGAGAAAAACCTTGTGCAACTAATCTGGCTTTATATCTTATTATTTCATTTTTCTCATTTCTCTTTCTAATAAAAACCCATTTATTACCAACAGGTTTTACGTCCTGTGGTGTTCGAACTACTGGTCCGAATACTTTGCGTTTTTCAAGAGAATTCAGCTCTGCTTGAATTGCTTCTTTCCATTGTTGCCAATCATTTCTACTTTGGCATTCTACAATAGATGTTGGCTCATAATCCAAGTTTTCATTTTCAATATTGATCGCAACATTATATGAAAAAATATGATCTATAACTATTTTATTGCGACTCCATCTTCTTTCGTTAGTGATATAATTTATTTGAATTTCTTCATTTTCAATAGCTTCAGGTATTTGCACTTCAGGTGCTTGCACTTCTTCCGGAAGTGTATTTATATTTATATCCTCAATGGGAATATCATCACTATCAATAATTCTCCTCTTTTTAGAATTTTTATTCTTTGAACCAATTGGTCGTCCACGCTTCAGGCGTGATAGAGTATTATCCGTAGGTTGTTCTTCAGGAATCTCAATACGAATTGGCGCATTTACTGCTGGTATATGCGATTTTGTTACTCTTTTAGGATTAGCGAGTGCATCAGGCAATCGATTTGCTAAATGTTGAAGATGGATTATTCTCTGAACTTCTAGTTCAGAATCATTTGATTTAGGATCCATATGAGAAAGTGATGAAGCATTCCATATTATTTTCTTTTCCAAAATTTGGTTCTTATTCTCTCCCCCTAATTTTGGGAAAGTGCTTTCATCAAAATGACAATCTGCAAATCGTGCAGTAAACATATCGCCAGTTAATGGCTCAAGATATTTAATTATTGAAGGGGATTCATAGCCAACATAAATTCCTAATCTCCTTTGAGGACCCATTTTAGTCCTTTGTGGTGGAGCAATAGGCACATATACTGCGCAACCAAAAACTCTAAGATGAGAAATATTAGGCTCATGGCCAGAAGTTAATTGTAATGGAGAATAATCATGATAACTTACTGGCCTTAAACGTATAAGAGATGCTGCATGCAATATTGCATAACCCCAAACTGTAGTAGGGAGATTCGTTCGCAAAATTAGCGGTCTCGCAATTAATTGTAGACGTTTAATAAATGATTCTGCTAGACCATTTTGTGTATGAACATATGCTACAGGATGTTCAACTTTTATTCCAATCGACATACAATAATCATTAAATGATTTGGATGTGAATTCCCCAGCATTATCAAGACGGATTGATTTAATAGGATAATCGGGAAACTGTGCCCGTAACCTTATAATTTGAGCAATTAACCTTGCAAATGCCATATTTCGTGAAGATAATAAGCA
Organism: Euphorbia pulcherrima; assembly: GCA_947683365.1. Classification (NCBI taxonomy): domain Eukaryota; kingdom Viridiplantae; phylum Streptophyta; class Magnoliopsida; order Malpighiales; family Euphorbiaceae; genus Euphorbia; species Euphorbia pulcherrima. Next base: position 19,471,499 of record CANTUS010000002.1, read on the forward strand.
TACATGTGACCACCTAGTTGAGGCGTCAATTAGAACCATAAAATATCTAAATGGTCCACATGGTGGATGAATTGGTCCACAAATATCACATTGTATGCGCTCTAAAAATGCTGGTGATTCGATTGCAACCTTACTTCTGGAAGGCTTTATTATTAATTTTCCTTGCGAACAAGCAGCACAAAATAATTCATTATTTTGAAGAAACTTCTGGTCCTTCAATGGATGCCCATATGAATTTTCAATAATTTTTCTCATCATTATCGAACTAGGATGACCCAGTCGATCATGCCAAATTTTATAAGTATTTGAATCTATAAACTTCTGGTTTATAGTTAAATTGGTCTCAATCATATTAATATATGTATAGTATAAGCCACATGAAAGAGTATAAAATTTTTCAAGTATACATTTCTTACTTGAAATTATTTTTGTAACATAAAGACATTCTTTATTGTCTTCGCTCACAGTTTCAATATGATATCCATTTCTGCGAATATCTTTAAAACTTAATAAATTTCTGTGAGAATTCGGGGAAAATAATGCATTATTTATAATAAGTTTTGTTCCCCTTTGTAATATAATACTAGCTCTTCCGGAGCCTTCAATCATTTTTGTTTGTCCCGATATTGTGGTAACAACAGTTTCACCCTTTTTAAGAATATTAAAATATCTTGCCTCTTTGAGAATAGTATGGGTGGTGGCACTATCTACAATACATAAATTTCCTTCATTTTCCTTCAAGTCATATAATACCGGGAAAGAATTCATTTTCTTCATTGAACAAATGAAAGATGCATTATTATTTATTTATAAATAAACATTGCACAAAAAATACATTAAGCAGCAATAACAAAAGTAAACCAATAATAACATAAAAATTACAATATATTAATTAAGCAAAATATATGGACTAATTATTCAAATTTTTCTTTGTCACTGGTGCTGGGTAACAGAAAATCATCCATCTCCATATTGGGGACATCAATAGGCTCATTATTTGGGGTATTATCATCCAATATGAAATTGGTTTCTGGTTCCGCATATTTCTTGAGAGAGGCTTGGTATAAGTTTACCAAATGTTTAGCGGTTCTACAAGTTCTTGACCAATGACCAGTCATACCGCATCTATGGCATTTATTTTCATCATTTTGACTGTTTTTTCTTTTATCAAATCTTTCAATTTGATTATTCCACTTCTGGTGGTTATTTGTATTTTTCCACTTCGGGTGGAAATTATTGCTATTATTATTATTTATATATTTCCACTTCTGGTGGAAATTGTTATTATTATATCCTCTACCACGCCCATTTCCACGACCTCTACCTTGACCACGACCACGACCATTTCTGCGGCCGCGTCCATTAAAATTATTATGAATTATCGCATTCGCTTCAGGGAATGGATTTGTTCCAGTAGGTCGTAGTTCATGGTTTTTTAACAGGAGTTGATTCCTCTGTTCTGCTAGGAGAAGAGCAGTAATTAGTTCACTATATTTCTTATAGTCTTTTGCTCTGTATTGTTCCTGTAATACCATATTATTCAAATGAAAAGTAGAATATGTCTTTTCCAGTAAATCCTCATCAGTTATTTCCTTTCCACATAATCTTAATGTGGATGTAATTTGAAAAAGTTTAGAATTATATGCACTGACAGATTCAAAATCTTGTAGCCTTAAGTTTATCCATTCATATTGGGCATTTGGTAGAGATATTTTCTTTAGGTGTTCATACCTCTCCTTTAATTGTTTCCAAAGATCTGCAGGATCTTTGACAGTCAAATATTCTGATTGAAGTGATTCATCAAGATGCCGGCGGAGAAAAACTAGAGCTGTTGCCTTATACTGAGATCCAATATTATTATTTTGAATAATAGTATTCTTAAGACCCATCGATTCTAGATGTATTTCTGCATCCAGCACCCAAGTAAGATAATTTTTCCCAGATACATCAAGAGGAGTAAATTCTAAACTTTTGATATTAGACATATTAAGAATTATATATATTTATAGAAAATAAAATAATTATGCCTTACTTTAGATTTATTTGGTGATATCCTCAGTTGATTAGAGCAAGCTCGTGCTGATAACGTGTTAGAAATCGACTATATATGCAAGGATATTGAAACAATAAAGAGAGAAAGCAGAGAGAGAATTTGAGAGAAACTTTTATTTCTTATTTCTGAGATATATGAAAATGAAGAAATTGAATTCCTATTTATAGAGAAATCCAACGGTAAGAATGGTAAATAGGTAAGAAACATTTTACAGAAAATAATAATGACAGGTAGAAAAGTAGAAAACATATTACATCAAATTATTAAGGAGGTGGACCCTACATCAATAATTTAATGACAAGGGTCACATCAAATAATTTAACAAAATTTAAATTTATGAAAATGTTCTTTGCCATATTATTTTTATTCACGACGTGATTGAAAAATTCTTAAACTGTTAACTTGTGATATTACAAGAAATTTTTTTAGAAAAAAAATATAATAGTATTTTTAAAAATAAGTAAAACTATATTGGAGTTTTTTAAGTTAACTCTAAAATGTATTATTTGAATCCATTTTGTTAATTCTAAAGTCTAATTTAAACCTAATACTATCAAAATATAATTATAGTTAACCATTGTAATCATTATGAGAATTGATTTATGTACTAAAAGTTCACAATGAATTATGTACAAAAAAAAATGACCAAAAGACTGTGGTAGGACATCTTCAAAATGCTTTTTTTTTCCATAAAAAAGTACCTAACTTAATGTATGCTATTTTAAAGCCCAAATAAAATGAATATCTTTGAACTAAATTAAGGTTATATTATTTTCAACTATTAAAAGTTGAACGAAATTGAAATGAGTTAAATTAAACTTATTTTAGTATAAATTTATAATTACATATAATTAAATTAAATTAAATTAATCTGAACTGAATTACAATCTAAGAAAATATGAGCTAACTAGTGTAAGCTCAAATTAAAAAAAAAAAGCCTTACTCATATGTATGCAAGATTATGAAACAATACATGCATCTTCCATCTTTCAACAGCTCAATCTCTAACAATGGCGATTTTTACAGAGACCTCGGCACATAAAAAAATCTATTTAACTTGTCCTTAAACACTTATTTACCTCTTAAATTTTTAAAAATTTTAAATTTCTTCTGAATTTATAAAAAGTTTTAAATAACCCCTTGATCTTACAAAAAAGTGAACCAATTTGCCCCCTCAATGCCACGTGTCGGCTTCTGATTGAAGAGAAGTCAAGCCAACCAAAATCTGACATGTGGCATTATGGGGGCAATGGATTCACTTATTGCAAGTTTAGGAGGTTATTTGAAACCTTTTTACAAGTTTAAGAGATTATTTAAAATTTTTAAAAATTCAGAGGATAAATAAGTATTTATGAATAAATTCAGAGAATTTTAATGTATTTAGCTGTTATACAAATAATGAAAACATCATACTCCAAAATACAATAATTAAGTTAAAAATAACCAGCAGTTTCACATAATTAAACATGAACACAAATGAACTAGTACTTTTACAACTTGTTATATTATATTGCTTGTCTTGTTCTCCAAATCCAACCAAAAGAATCAATCCCCCTTTTTAACAGTGCAAAATACATCTCACCAAATAAAAGCAATCTTAAAATAAAATATAACTAAAGTTAAAAAGCAAAATCACTAACATCAAGATTTCAATATTATATCCAAAACTCTGAAATGTAAGTCTTTGTTTCACTATTATAATCTCTTTAAGACATTGTTTAATGTTGTAAATGCAGTTGTTGAAAAAAAAATTATGTGAATTTGAACAACTGCAAATTTGAATTTCCCAAAACCCTAAACCCCAAAATCATCAGCAAATTCTCATGGCCACCCAGCAAATCCATCTCCTTCCTTCTACCTTTCAACCTTCTCTCAAATCTACAAAATCCCCAAAATGCACAATCCCAAAGCCTCCCAATTTCACCATCACTGCTTCCCTCTCAGGGAGGAAGCTACGAGCCGCCGTCATCGGAGGAGGTCCGGCAGGTTCCTCCGCCGCCGAAGCTCTAGCATCCGGCGGAATCGAAACTTTCCTCTTCGAACGCAACACCTCCACCGCCAAACCCTGCGGCGGAGCTATCCCTCTCTGCATGCTCGACGAATTCGCCATTCCTCTCAACCTAATCGACCGCCATGTTACTCGTATGAGGATCATCTCCCCTTCCAATATCACAGTCGATTTCGGCTCCAAAACTCTGAAGCCTCACGAATCAATCCCGATGCTCCGCCGCGAAGTCCTCGACTCATTCCTCCGATGCCGCGCCCAATCCGCCGGCGCTAATTTGATCGCCGGCCTCGTCACAAATCTCGATCTACCTCCCTCGCCAAACGCGCCTTACATCATCCACCACATGGTCAACAACACTCGCCGCACTCTCGCCGTCGACGTGATCATCGGCGCCGACGGCGCAAACAGCCGCGTGGCGAAATCGATCAGTGCCGGGAACTACACCTGCGCCATCGCGTTCCAGGAGCGAATCCGATTGCCCGACGAGAAAATGGAGTACTACCAAAACCTCGCCGAGATGTACGTCGGGGATGACGTGTCACCCGACTTCTACGCCTGGGTGTTCCCGAAGTGCGACCACGTGGCAGTGGGGACCGGTACAGTGACCGCCAAAAAACAAATCAAATCATATCAGAGAGGAATACGCGAGAGAGTAAGGAACAAGATCAATGGCGGGGAAGTGATTAGAGTGGAAGCTCATCCGATACCGGAGCACCCGCGGGCTGTAAGGGTCCGGGGGAGGGTGGCGCTGGTGGGGGACGCGGCTGGATACGTGACAAAATGCTCTGGCGAGGGGATATATTTTGCGGCGAAATCGGGGAGGATGTGTGGGGAGGCGGTGGTGAAGGCGTCGGAGAGAGGGGAGAAGATGATCGGAGAGGAGGATTTGAAGAGGGAGTATTTGAGGGTGTGGGATGGGGAATTTGTGAGTACTTTCAGGTTTTTGGACTTGTTGCAGAGGGTTTTTTACGGGAGTAATGCGGGGAGGGAGGCGTTGGTGGAGCTTTGCGGGGATGAGTATGTGCAGAGAATGACGTTTGACAGCTATTTGTACAAGAAATTGGCAAAGGGAGATCGATGGCAGGATTTGAAAATGGCGATGAGTAGTGTTGGGTCTTTGATTCGGTGTAATATTGTTGGCACAGAAATGGCCCGACTTTTTTGAGGTTTGCGTTGATTTTGGGAACGGTTTTGCCATTTTGTTGTCTCAATCTCTCAATTCAGCATTCAGAATCTGAATTTCACTTTCATTTAAATAAGAGAACGGCAGCTGATTTGAATGGAAAATCCCGGACACTAACGTTTCTGATTTCTATTTCCATCTCGAAAATTTGAAAACACGTTTCCTTCCCGTTTTCGTGCTACATAGCTATTCAAGGTAGATCTCGCGAATAATTAGATTTTTTATTTTTTAGCCTCTTAGACTTTTAAACTTGATTACATACTATTTATTACACGAATAGGTTAAAGAATATAATTGCATGTCAAGTTTCCGCGTATTTGTATAAAATATGCCACTGTAGTTTTATTTAGTCTACTGAAGATTTAAAAGCAAAACTATTTATGGCTCAGGCTTGAGAATAATTTCGTAAATTCGAATTGAGCATAGTCTAAATCCGAAGTTGTAACGTGTGGATCATACCGAGCTTGAGTTGATATTTTTAATAAAAAGGCAGATGAGACCGCTCTAGTCCAATTTTCCTAATAAACAAGTCTACTTAGCACCGTCCTAGTAAAAAGACTAAATTGCCCTTAGTTGAAAAATAACAAACATTTTTTTTTTTTTGGACATTTACCTTTTTCGTTCAAGCTAATGGGCTTAAAATGTCAAAATTTTTGGTGCTAACTATGCTTTGTTTATACAAATTATATGTTACTTTGTTCCTTATCACCATTGAATCAATCATCTCACCACTCATCCAATGATAATAAAGATAAAGTAATAGTTACTCAAAGTAACCATAAAATTTGCCTAAAATTTTATAGTTTATTTTTAAGAAATTATAAGCCTTTCGGATTTAACCAAGTAAAATATAATTTCATTTAACTTTATACACTTAAAAGTTTCTCTCTACATATGCTTTCTACTTTCTAATATTTCATAGTTCCTACAACTCATATGTTCCTTATAAGTTATCTTTAAGGGGTGTTTCTCCCAACTTCTTTTTAACTTAAAAGCTCCTTATAAGGAGAGACGTAAAAAGTAACTCATCCTTATAAGGAGCTTTTAAGTTAAAAAAGGAATAAGAAACACTTTATTGTCTGACTTTTAAGTTAAAATCTCCTTAAAAGTATCTTTTAAGTCTTAAGACATAAGTCACAAGTTTGAAAAAACACCCCCTGAGAAACATTTCAGCTCTTTATTCTTAAGAGCCTCACAAGTTAAAAGATGCATATAAAGAATAGGCTAAAAAGCATATACAATAAGAAACACCCCTCAGATTTTATTCTCAAGGACATATATGTCTTCCACAAGCAGTAAGTGAATATTTTGGACTATAAATATCATCACCCAGTAACTATCATCAAATCTAGGACATAAGGTCTCTTTTCTCCATATATTTTGTTAGCCATCTTAACATTTCCGCTCTCAGTTACAAGAAACAAGTTAAAATTACCAGCACTGAGAAACACCCTTTACGAAATTATAATAAGCTTCATTAATCTCTCCTCCTAAATGAAGAACTCGGTTCAAAGGGAATACAGAATTTACAGATTGTTCTTACACAAACAGAAAAAAGATTATGTGAGGAACAAAATTAATCATCTAGGCACCCGTGTTACAATATAGTGCCCTTTTTGAAGATCATATATTGTTTTTAGCTGTGGTTTTCGCCATTGCAATACGAATATTACAGCAAGTAAAGCTATTAAAACAAAAGCAATCAATGAAAAGTATGTTACCGACTCGTTTCCAACTATATCATCCAGGCTATCCACTTCTGTATCTCTTGACTCGACCATCGATTGTAAAAGGAAAGCTCCAAGAGTCCAGTCGAGCAGCGAGGTTTCTGTATCTTTTGCCAAACCAATTCTGCATAAGACCATTTACAATGATTAAGTGATTGTAACAAAAACAAGCACGGAGCATCCACTTTGTTATGTTTTGGAGATGGATAGCAAAACTAGAAAACTGAAAACCGGAACACTGAGTATAAAGTATATGATTAATGAGCAAGAACAGGGGCAATAATTTGACCCATGTTCCTGGCACAACTTATGACTTAGCATTGTTTCATCAATTTTGAAACACTTGGTCCTTGTAGTTAAACTTGTCATTAACTTTGGCCCATAACGAAAAATTGTGATCTTTGGCATATAGTTTCATTTGCAATGGACTCGACTCAAATACATATTTGGTGCTCTACTATTACTCAAAAGTCATTTCGGTGCTTTACCTATCCAATTTGTTCCTACTAAGTTCATGACCTATCCTAATTTAGTACATTAAGTTTCCATCAACAACACAAAAACGTGAAACACCAATACCTTCATTTAGAGCACGAACATATCTTGTTGATCATGCATGGACAAGTCAACCCACAAATGGTCTGTTAAACTTTTGTAATTAAAAGGATAAGCCAAACACCAAATAGGCGAAAATTGAATGAGTTCAACACCAAATAAGCAATTTCAATTGGTCAGACACCAAAAGAGCATTTGGGTTACAAAACAAGACCCAAAAAGGTATTCAAGTTGTTTGCAATGTATTAAATCTGGGCAGAGATAAAATGAGCCAAAAACAAAGTATTAAAGTGAAGACTCATGCCGAGTATAATAGCGACATTTAAGCTTTTCCCAGCATGAATGTCTTAAACCATTAAGAAAATGAAAAGCTTTCATCAAAGAATCAATGAAATAGTTTGAATAATTGACTAATCAATCTGACCATGGCCCCATGCGTCACTTTGCCGAATGGACATCTAGCTAGTCACATCCTTTCCAACTGAATGATCTTTCCCTATATATGTCAATTATATAATGATGTTCGATACGATCTTATCTACAGGATATCGAGAGAGCGAAAAAGACTACTAAATTCCTCAGTTGCAAGTTGTGGAAGGGGAGGAGAAACAGTACCTTTTGTCATTCATTGGAATTCCAAGGCCATCATGCAATAGAGCTACCATATATGCAGAAGAAAAACAGTATCTCGACAAATCCAAATCATCGATATCGTGATGTTTGCTTTTTAGTTTGTCCCAGTCAGATCCACAGTATTGCTGACCAGCTGCCTCCATTTCAAATAAAGTGCTCTTAGGAAGTAGGCCAAAGAGCTGAAGAAAGTTCAAAATTTAGAGAGAATTGCAGAAAACAGGTTGACGGAAAAGTAAAATTAGAACATCTACAAACTAATACCACAAGACATTAACACTTTTTCAAGAATGCTTCGGACTATAGACGAATCATTGTTTTATTTCCACCCATGGCATAAAAGCCTCTGAAAAATTGGTTCAATTTGGCCAAGTTCAGGGGGCATAGGGGCCTTTTAAAAAAATTTAGGGGGTCATTAGCTATTAGTGTTAAGTTTAGGGGTAATGATACATTAGGCCCTCAATCATATATGATCAGAAAAAGAAAATATCTTTTCGATTCAACTCTTATATATTTTATTGTCTCATAAAGACAGTAACATATAACAGCAGTAATATCGAAATAGATCAAGTTCCAATCGGTATAACATTCAGCAACCATAAGTTTGAAATTCTCTACCAGTAAATGTCAACAAAAAGCTCTAAGATTAAAAACTAAATCATAAGGGTCAAAGTAGCTCAGTTTCGAGGTTAAAAACAGAAATATAATAAGTTCTTTAGTTTCAAATCAACATTGCATCAACTTAAGCAACTGTTATTTAATCATGCTGCCCAGTAAAAGTTCTGACTACCCAATACAAGTTGGCAGCATAACATGCATCCAGCGGGGGAATGAAACCCTTCATGACAAGCACATAACACAGATCCGTGAATCATATTTTGAACAGCTTAAAAACTCAATTTTATATTGCTATATACAAACCTCAGAAGTAAAAAACAAGCTTTGTTGAGAAGCAGGCTTGCCTTGTAGCTCCAAGAGGAAAGATGGAACAATCTTACAAGGTGGATTTATGCATTCATCTGCACCAAAAGAATGAACAAAACAATAAAGCATCACCACAAGAATTTTCTTCCTTATTCAAACTCAATAATAACACAGAGCCATTACAATGAATAACTTTTCGGTGGATATAAGTAAATGAAGACACAGGGAAGAGGAAATCAACAAAAAATAGATGTAATGAAGCAATAGATCGATGGTGAGTGTGCCAGAGTTTTACTTTGGTATAAATTAAGAGTGAAGGAAGATAGATTATGAGGAATGCTTTTGTTTCCAACTCATTTGCACAGGCCAGGAAACATTTTCAATGTAAATGGCATATAAATAATGACACTTCATCACCTGCCAACCATTGCATATAGAAATTCAAGGCAGTGAAGCAGATTGGGGTAATATATAAAAAAATATAAACGAGAAATGGATAAAAGGAGATCCAGCTAACTAATATATGAATTGAAACATCCATTACAATTCTAAGTCTCAAAAACTACCATTTCTTCCTCCCAGGAAGTTTATTGTTTTGCCCTACTACTAAAGGATTTGGGTTATTTGACATTTAGATATTGTTGAATGATATGATCCAAAGATAGAGCAGGAGGCAGTGACAACTCCTATTACAACACCACCCAAAAATGAAAAAGTAATGACAGTAAGACAATGAAATTAAAAGGAAGATGCTATATACCCCAAAGTATTGCATCATGTGTGCCTACTAGTATATGGTTTTACTCATGTACAAAGAAGGAATATGGTAAGAAAAGAAACAAAAACATATTGCACAAAAGGTAAAGTTAAAATGGGTTATTGAGTTGATATATATTTTGTATGCCTTAAATTATGGCTAAAAAGGGAAGGATTTATAAGCCCTAGAACTAATTCTTTTAATCTATTCCTTATTACATGTATTACCCGTCAATGTCTCACTAAAGGATGTGGCAATAGTGGCGGCAACTTAGATATATTTATCACTTCCTCATCCAAAAACTTCATCCAAGATGAAAGCGTCAAAGGGTCTGCCACTTTCGGCAAATGAACGTCGGGCTTTAGTATCTTATTACTGTGTTGATCATTATTTGTTGAGTCAGCGGCTTTCATAGTAGTTAATGCGCTAGGCACACCCAAGGCGACAGGGGGTCCTGTTGCCTAGGCGCAAGGCAAAGGCGAAGGCGCACAAAAAGGCACATGCTAGGCGCATGAACTTAAAGAAATAAAAAATAAAAAGTTTTTCACTTCACTTAAAGGAAATTCAAGAATTCAAAGTTTAGAACCATAAAACTAATTCCTATCAATCCAAAACATAAGTAAAGGAAATTTAAGAATTCAAAGTTGACTCATAAAACTAATTCCTATCAATCTAAAATATAAATTATCAATCATCAGAATCATCAAGATCAACGAATTCCCCATCTTCATCAGAATCATCACTCTCAAATTTGTCATCAACATATTCCTCCTCCTCCACATGATCTTGTTCAGCTTCATCTTCATCATCATCATTAATGAAAATGCTTGTTCTTTTTTGAGTTTGTGATGCTTTTCTTTTTTGTCCAACCTTTGTTCTCTCCGAATCAATGACAATACTTTTGCCTTTCGAACTAGAAGGATTGGTGATTGATCGGCCAGATTTTCAAAGGCAAAATAAAATAGAGAAGAGAGAAGAGAAAAGATATTATATGGACGATTATATGGACAATTAGTATTCTGATTAATTAGGAATAAGTTAATTATAAATGAGAGTTTTAATAGGTTTTGAATTACTAATAGGAAAACTAAAAGTAGTTGACACTTGGCAGGCTTTAGAGTTTTACTAGGTATCAATCACTATTAATCTAATTTTAAAAAAAAAACCCTAAAAAATTAATTATGTGCGCCTTTTGAGCTTCGCATTGCGCCTTGCACACCTAGGCGCGCGCCTTTGCCATATAAACCGCCTATGAAGCTTTTAGGCACCAGGCTAATCGCCTAGAGCGCCTAGCGCTTTAAGCGCGCTTTTGACTACAATGGCGGCTTCAACATTTGAGGATTTATCAATTGAATTTGAAATATTTTCAGATTCATTGTTTCCAATTGGACGGGAAAAATTTAAGAATGTCAAGCATCTTCGAAACATAATCACAGTACGATCATATGTTATGGCAGCTTCCATGGTTGTGTTCCTAAACAGAGGCGAGGACCTTTTGTGAATATCCGCTGCATATTTCTCAGAGGGCCTACGGCAACTCCTATGTAATGTTTTTCACCATAATTTGGCGCCCTTTGCAGCTTGAGAGGGAGGGGCACAACACCGCCACAAAAGGTCGTGGCCGACGTGAGAGAAATAGTAAGTATACTCATAAAATGATGTTTTCTCTAGCTAAGAGTGATACCGAGAGGAGACTTAGGTGAAGTCTTAACGGCGCTATGCGGCAGAACCGAGTAAGCGGGATCATTAAGAAAATATTACACTTTCTCTATTTCACCGCAAAACATAGACTTCCCCAAATGTCCTCTTGGTACCACTCTTAGCCAGAAAAAACCTTCTATGAGTAAACTTACTATTCCTCCCCCAACGACCTTTAGCGGCGGTTCATCCCCCTCGCGCTCCAGCCGAAAAGTGCGCCTAATAATGATGGCAAACATTACATAGGAGCTTGCCATAGGTCCTCTGGAAAGTACACAACAGAGATTTGCAATAAAGGTCCTCGCCTCTGGTTAGGAACCTTCAACACAACCATGGAAGTTGCCGTACCATATGATCGTGTTGCAACTAGGTTTCAGGGAAGCTTAACGGTCTTAAGTTTTACTTCTCCAACTAAAAACAATAAATCTGAATATATTTCAATTTGATATTTGATTGATAAATCCTCTATGGTTGAAGTCATTGACTCAATAAACAATGATCAATACAATAATAAGCAACGTTATCAGTACCATACCGTACGGACCGGTTCGACCGGTTTTACCGCAAACCGGCCATGGCTAAGGTACGGTACACTTAAAAACCGGTTTTAGTAAAAAATGGAGAAAACCGGGTTGAACCGGAAAAAAGGGTAAACCGGCGTACCGGTTCAAACCAGGTTTTCCAAAAATCCTTTTGAAAACAAGCAAAATTGTTGCTAAAGATACAGAAAAGAGTTGCTAAAGACTCAAAAGCGTTGCTAAAGACCCAGAAAAGCGTTGCAATAGCCACTAGAAACCCTAAATAATATATATTTCTTTCCAAAATCCCTTTGGCAACACGCAGAAGCGCTGCAAAAGACCTAGAAAGCGTTGCAATAGCCACTGGAAACCATAAATAATATATATTCTTTAAAAAATAAAAAAATGGGTAAAACCACCAATAATATCGGTAATACTGGTTACGCATACCATTGGCCTCGTCGGTATGAGGCCTGGTCCGGTATTGATAACATTGATAATAAGATATTAAAGTCAGAAGTTCCTTCACCAAAAGTAGCAGACTCTCTGACGCCTTAAGTTGGATGGAGTTTAGGGATAGGAAAGCGATGGATATATTTAAGTTGTCGCGGCTATCGCCGCATCCTTCGATCAGATTTTGGCCGGTAATTCATGTAATGAGAAGTAGACTAGAAGAATTAATTCTAGGATTTTTTTTGTAAATCAATACTTTGAGCCTTAATTTAAAGCATAAAAACAATCTATTAACTCAATACCCTCATGACTGAGGTCTTAACCTAGTGATCAAGCCTGAAGCCGTGACCTCTAGAGGTCCCAGGGTCGAGTCATATCCGGGGCGGGTTTGCGGATTTTTCTTTCCATTTAATGTAAGCTCGATGAGGCAATTTTTTAAAAAAAAAAACTCAATACCCTCATTTTAACTTTACCATTTGTACTGTATATTCTTGTTTCTTTTCTTACCATCTTCCTTCTTTCTACTTGAGTAAAACCATAAACTAGTAACGCACACAGGAAGCAATACTTTGGGGCATATAGCAATCACATAATTTTCAAGCTCTGAGAAAAGTGAAGGAAAACAGAAACAAATAGAAGAGATCAAGGTCAATGGAAAGTAAAGAGAAAGGGTCGATCACTGCAAGCCTTGTATATTATGACGGTTTTAAGTTGTTTACGCATACTCTGTTAACTGCAAATGGTCTTTATACTTGATGAGGGTTAGGAAAGTAGCCACTAAAGGATTGAATTCCACCAATGCACAAAAATTCCTAAAATAGTAAGGCCAAGAGGGAACAATGTACCACATTACAGCAAATTAGGATATGATAAACATCAACTCAAAAACTTAACAACTCCGTAGTCAAAAGATGGTACCTTGTCTACTCTTCAACAATGCCATCGCTTCAAGTTTACAGGCACTGAAGTTTCCAACAGAACGGGATATAAGTTTTGAATCCCCTACACTGGATGGCAGCTCATATCCTTTAGGAATGCAGGGGTTACCAATTGAGCTCTCTCTACTATTACGCACTGCATTATCATTTAACAGTACTAATGACAATTAGAAAAGGTTCAATGACACACAACAACATCAATGCCAAAAGATCAAGAGTGCATTCATGAAACTAATACAACAGAAACTAGGCCACTATAAATATAAATAAACATGAAATGCACAAATCAAAACTAAGGTACATACTGTATCTTTCAGACATCATCCATATACCAACTATTGGACATACACCCTAGCAAAGCATAGACATGAACTTCTGTATTTAATTTTTTTTCTAATTGAAATGGTTCGTAACAAATTAATGAGCCATTTATGGCATAACTTCTGTAGAGAATAAACTTTAATGATTTTGGAAATGAATGACTGTAACAAAAGCAGGAGAGCATATATATATATATATCTTATATGAAAATGTGATAGTAGCTTTCTCTAACAAGTTACATTTGATACCTTTAGCTTTTCCATATCACTAGTGTACTGGTTTTGAGTACAAAGATCAAAATAGTGAATAATTTTTCTGTTTAATGGAATCGGACTCCAATTTGTGAGCTCTTAAGTAAAACTTGTGATTACACTACTTCCAAAATATGATACTGAACATAAACGTTAGCTAATTACTTATTTCAATCACAGTATGACTGCTATAAATTATTCTAAGGTCATATTAAGTTCCTGAAAAAAGTGGATTGTGGCATTCAGTTCTAATGATAATTACAGAATGATTTGACATCTAATGGAGTTACTGCTCTAGTTTTTTTCGTGAAAAATAAAACAAACTTCAAAGTTTAAACTTAGATTCTAATATATTAAGTACCTCATACTGCAAAGTAGGATGCAAAATTTCTGAAAAAATTAATTTGTGTTCATGGTTTTCGGCATACTGCTGACATATCATTCATAAAATAATATTGTTTAGGTTGATTTGAAACCCAAGTGTTAGCTGCCAAAAACAAGTATCTAAGCATAAAAAATTCAATCACAGGACCTAACCAGCAAAAAAAGCATATCGCAAGTGAATGTTGTATATTTCACTTTAATTAAACCATATTGGTGAAATTGAATATAAATCCTTTGCGTCCTACTACACATAAATCGAGCATTTTACAACATATAACAATTTAGAACAAAAAAATTTCAAGTAGATAATATTTATTCCATCCAAAATCCAACAGTCCTGTATAGTAACTTTTGAAGTGAGTTCTATTTTGGTCATGCATATCTTGATAGAACAAATCTTGATAGTGATAGGATCAATAATTTAAGAGACTGGAAATCTGTAAGTGTCTGCTTTTAGATACTACAATATTGCTTACTAATGACCCAAAATTTGTGCACAAGGTCTATTCCCACTATAATAGACCAAATTTTAGAGTCGTATGGAGAGAGCATATAGTGAAGCTTAGGAAAACCTTTGCAAAAGACATAACCCCATTTTTACAGAAAATGCAGTATTTGTCAGGGTGAATGGATGATGCAAAGAAACTTAGATGCTAAAACAAAAAAGAAAATATACAGAACTTACAGGCTCTAGAATTGTGCAGCTCATGTAGAGACTCCCAAACTGCATCCTACAAGACAACAACAGTCATCTCTCAGTTAAGGACTTCAAGAGCATTACCAACACATTTAAGTAGCAAGAAAATAACAGAAAGTTGTTGGATTGGTCACTATAGCAGCATACAACTAGAATAATTTGAATCATAAATTTATCTTACTTGATAAAAAAAACATAAAGAACATAATGATTCTACCAGTGCATTTTAATGCTTGTGTATAGCATATGAATTTCACTAAAATAGAAGTCATCAAGAAAAAATTAAATTCTACAGCATCATAGCAAAAGGCTCATAATACAAGCAAAAAAATGCATGCATCCAAGTGACCAGAGTTCAGTGGAAAAGTTGTCCACTAGTGTGTCAACATCCTCCCAACACTAGTTTAAAACAGCCACAGTTAAATTTAAGAAGTGAAAAGAGGATACACGCCCTTCCAAAAGTCAATTGAGGTAGTAAGAAGAAAATCACACAATAAAAGGGGCAATTCCTCGCTTTTATTTGAGGTGCACGGTGCACCTCACGTATGTAATTTGCCTGTTCTCCTATCACTGACTGCTTACAAGTTACAACTGTTTTTCGGTCTCATATCCATGCATGAAATTAGACTTATCCATTGCTTTAACTTGCCTAAGTTTGAGAAATGAAGGATACGGAAGGAAATGGAAGGAAGAGTTCGGGGCAATAAAGTCAAAATACTTCCTCTTGTTTGGAGAACAAGTTAGGTTCTCACAAAACTAAATAAAAAATATGTTTTGTTCGTAATAGGTAAGAATATCCTGATCCCAAAAAAATAGATACAGGCATTCTTACCGCACTTTCCTCTCAAACTTGGAAGAAAAAAGTTAGTAGGCCCATTGAGGATTCTCCTCAAAATTTTGTTTCCACTGTTCCCAAACATAGGATGAACACTCACAAGTTGGTGTTATATGCACATTCTTACAACCAGAAAAAATATTGTTCCACTGAACTCTATTTCAACCACACAATAGTAGATGCAGTAAAATTGACTTCTTGCTAAAGCAGGAGAACAAGAATTACTTGGTTGTCATATGTAGCATAAATGTGACTCGGTATCTACAGCAGAGTTTCAAGCATTCATTACAAAGAATTTCTTAAAAAGAAGACAATCTAACATGATGAAAATTAAGTAGAAAGGGAATATACATGGGAAACACCTGGCCAAGTCCTGGTAACTTCTGAGAATGAAGATTGTAAGTTACTCCAACAAATCTGATTGATCGGGAAAAATGGCTTTTTGATAGTGATCTTGAAGCAGACGTAGCCTGCATATGTTGCTCACTTGGTTTAAATTTTCAATAACAATATCAAAGTTAGGTCTTACACTTTCACTAAGCATTCAATATTCAATTTGATCTTTCTTATAAGATCTTAGAAGATACAAATACGAGGATAAAAATACAAGCACAAATGAAACCGACAAATAAATCCAAATATAATGCTTATGCTGTATATTAATTGTGGACAACCATATAGGTCATAAAGGCTTAAAAGAACACAATTTTAAAAAATCAGATTTTTATCAGTTGAACGTCGGTTGTAGGTCAAATGGTACATGTTCATGAAGTGAAGGTGGGTGGTGTTGGGTTCAATTCAAAATTGAGTCTCTTAAAAATCCCACAAGTCTCCAAACAAAAATAAGGTTTTTTTTTATCACATTATAACAAGAGTACAATTTTAAATTTCAATATCCATATAGGCCGACTCAATGGGGAAGTGAGGGCAGAGAAAAAGATGTTAATGGTGTTTAAGAATAAGTTATCAAGTACATTTAACAATACATATTGAAGAATAGAAATATGGATATGAGAAACAATGTTTTATAATTGCATGGAATGAATGTAACACCACATTCATCAAATTCAATAACTTATGGTGAAAAAGAACCTTCAAAGAAGTGCCTCCAAGTTCAACTACCCCAGTGGTTTCATGAGGATCACCTCCCAAAGTCCCAAGAGCATAATTGACTGCCATCCAAGCATAGGCACCTTTTTCTTCATCTGCAATTGTAACCAAACATATAGTGAAACTAGTAGTTATTTATACAATAGAAGCAACAAAATCAAACAACATACAACTTCTACCTAGTTCAATCAATATTTTCAATCGATTGTTATGGCGCGAAATATCAAACCATGAGATCTAAACTGTAGTAAATCTCAAACTCAAAGTAAATATCTGATTCTACAAATGTAGTTATCAACAAATTCAAGCCCATGTAGCTTCATTTTAGTGAATCAACTCCAGAAATTGAAACCAAGAACTTCCCGTATAAAAAAAAAAAAACCAACAGACCTGCAGTTATATGTGCCCACTCGTCCTTAAAAGCAAATCCAGAACGTCTCAGTACTTTTCTACAAGACTCCATGATCATTTCCTTCACCTTCATCTCCAATCCATTCACTTCCTCACCAGTAGCCATCAATTTCACATTTGTATTCCCCCATTCCTTTTTAGGCACTCGCCCCTTAGCAAACTCAACCAACTCACCAACCAAACCACCTGCATTACCCGGATCCTCCAAAAACCCAGCCAATCCACGCCCAATCTTCATGTACCCAGCAATCAACGGCATTTGACCATCAGTAAAAGGCATGACTCCCTCCGCCAACAGCTCGTATACACGAACACGAGAACTCGAGGAGCCCGAATCTATTAACACGGCGAACAATTGCGATCTGGGTTCAGAGAATTTGGTAGAATGGTGGATCTTCTGAGCAGTGAAAAAGAGGTAAAAAAGAAAGGGGACTGTTAGGAAAAACACGAAGAATATTAGGTATTTGTGAGATTGGGATTTGTTGGAGTTTTGAGGAGGTGGGTTAGGGGGAGGAAAAGAGTTCAAATGCATTCGAGGATGAAGTTGAGTACGGTGAGGTGGGAAGTAGGAATTGGAAGTTCTGGACTGAAGAGTGAAGGAATCCATTGTTGGGATTGATTTCTTGGACCATAGAGAAGGGGATTAAGGATTCAGATTGTTCCAATTCCAAATTTTGGGGCTTTTTGTGTTGGATCAAATTAAGAAGAAAATGAAGGTTTGAATTGAACCGAGCAGCGTCCCCCAGATTCAAATACAGAGTACAGGTTTACTGCCAAAGTTCAAAAGATCCCAAGTACCGTTTTTCTTTTTGACTTTTTTTATTTGATACTACCATTTATTATTAAGTTAAAATACAATAAACACATCTTTGCCCCGTATGAACTTGGCTACAGTGACTTGTTTTAAGATATATTCGTGGGCCGGGTAGCCCAGCCTGAGCCCGGTCCATAGACCATACTTGGATACATATTCGGTCCATAGACCATAATTGGATACATATTTTGTTATTAAGTTTGAGCCCAATCCTACTAAAATTCAAAGTTTTAAGGGTCAAATTTAATTTTTATATAAATATCTAAATTCGATCCGACGAATAATAATTTAATTATATATATATAAAAAAATTAAATAATTATTTTTAAATTTTATATTATACTAATAAATTTTAAATTAAAAAAATATATTAAAAACTTTAAATAAAGAATAAAATTTTATCAATTTATATTTTAAAATTCATAAAAAAATTATTAAAAAATTATCCACGTATTATGGGTTGGGCTTGGGAATGACCTTGAAAGTCCGACCCGAGCGCAGTTCAAGTCTAAGTTCTAAAGTATGGGACTGACGGGGCTTGGGTCGACACTTTTAGTCAAGCACGGTCCGTCTGATGAACATGTCTATTTATTGCTCCTAGGATATTTCTTAGTCTATGAATTTGACAAAAGCGAAGCAGTTTGTTATTAGAATGTCACGTGCCAATTTATTGTTGGTTTGACTTTCCAAACATATTATTTTTCTGATTTTTTCTATCCAATTAATAGTTGTCAAGTAGTGTTCAGATGACAAATTGATATACTATTCCTGCATTTAGAGGACCAAGGGAAACTTTAAAAACTTCATGGAAGTAGGCCATTTGAATCAAATTAAATGAGATAATAATATGTTTAGACTTAAAAATGACCATTTTTTACTACATACTAATATATAATATAAGAATAAAATTCAATTCGTGATCCTCATGTATATAAAACTTTGAGCGTATATTAAGCTTTATAGTGACCTTAACATTTTTAAACTTTCTGGACACTGCTAGCACTTGAATTCCACCTCTTTGACCGTGACATTTGTCAACTCCCTCAAAACGTAAGTGTAACCACTATTCTCTCCTGATGGATTGGTTATTGTACTTTGTTTTGCCCAGGAGCAATATACACAAAAAAAAAATCATAAGGGAAAAAGAAAGTAAATGACAACAAAGTGATGAGTAGTATTTGACGGAGATATGAAAGAATTGATGTTTGTGAGGAAGAGATAAAGATTATAAATTGAAGCAATTATGGTTTAATAAAAAACAGTGACGAATAAATTGAAATACATTATTAAAATTGGAAATTTCAGAAATGATGAAAATTGAATGGATTTGAAGGGCTTTCTAATTCCTTCTCAATCTTGCTGCTTCCTTGTACCAAGGACGAGAAACACTTTTCCACCCATTCCAATTCCATCAAAATTGTGAGCTCTTGTTGGTGGTGTAAGTAAAAACGAAATATTGAGAGTCATTCGTCCGAATGGAATTTGAGGTCTTGGATTGTTCAACTCAAGGCTTACGCTCATTGACATAATATGTGTTATGCCCAATAATAGCAGTAGAATAAAAAAAATACGCAGATTTTTACGTGGAAACCCTAAATGAATTAGGAAAAAATCACGGGACCAACTCCGAATAATTCTCCACTATAAAAATAATAGTAGGTACACCAAGTGATTACAAAATAGTGGCACTCAAGTGTTTCCCAAAACCTCACTATTTTCTCTCTTACCAAACTCTTAAGAACTCTTTTCCTAAGTTTCTCTACACAGATAATATTTTTATCTGTGTTTTCTTCCTCTCCTGCTCTCATTTGAGGCAGAAGTCTCTCTATTTATAGGAAATACAAACGCGTATGGTCGAATTGTGCACAGTAATTTTACTTTGCACTTTTTGAAAAAACGTTCTGCCGACCTGCCTCTTTTTTTTTTAATTAATCAGTGGGTTCCACAATAAGAGGGACACCACTTTGCAAATCTCCCCCTCCCGACTACATTGTGGGACTCTCCATCCCGGTTGCTTCAATGCACTGGTCGAGCTTTTCTTTTGGTACAACCTTTGTCAGCATATCAGCAGCATTATTGTTTGTATGAATCTTTTGCAACTTGAACTCTTTTTCTTCAATGGCAAGTCTGAGTCAATGATATCTTACATCAATATGTTTCGTCCGTGCATGATACATAGTATTTTTGCTCAAGTCTAGTGCACTTTGACTATCACAATAAACTATGTAGTCTTCTTGTTGCACACCCAATTCTTCAAAGAATCGCTTTAACCAAAGCATTTCCTTTCCTGCTTCTGTTGCTGCAACGTACTCTGCTTCAGTTGTTGATAATGAAACACACTTTTGTAACCGTGACTGCCATGAAATAGCTCCCCCTGAGAATGTAAATAAGCAACCTGATGTAGATTTTCTTTCATCAAGGTCACCAGCCATATCTGCATCTGTGTAACCAACAAGTGCTGGCTTTCCACCTCCAAATGTTAAACATAACTTTGAAGTTCCTCTCAGGTATCTAAAGATCCATTTAACTGCTTCCCAATGTGTCTTCTGGGGATTTGACAGAAATCGACTCACAACTCCAACTGCATGAGCGATGTCTAGTCTCGTACACACCATTGCATACATCAAACTTCCGACCGCTGAAGAATATGGAATATTTAACATATCTTCTCTATTTTTCTCTGTTGAAGGGTAGGATTTCTTACTCAACTTGAAATGAGCGGCAAGTGGAGTGCTAACTGGTTTAGCATTCTTCATATTGAACCTTTCTAGTACCCGTTCAATATGTTTTTCGTGCGATAACCACACCCTGTTGGACCTTCGATCTCGGGTAATCTCCATTCCAAGAATTTGCCTTGCCGGTCCTAAATCTTTCATGTCAAACGCCTTAGATAAATCATACTTCAACTTACTAATCATTTTGGCATCTGGCCCAACGACTAGCATATCATCAACATATAAGAGAAGAATGATAAATTTTCCATCAGGGAATTTCTGAACATATACACATGGATCAGCTTCTGTCCTCTTGTATCTTTGATTCACCATGAAGGAATCAAACTTTTTATACCATTGCCGCGGGGCTTGTTTTAGCCCATACAAACTTTTCTTCAGGCGACACACCATATCGTCCTTTCCCTTGACCTTGAAACCTTCTGGTTGTTCCATATAAATTTCTTCTTCTAAATACCCATGCAAGAACACAGTCTTTACATCAAGCTGTTCTAACTCAAGGTTCAAGCTGGCTACAAGACCTAGCACAACTCGAATGGAACTCATTTTAACAACTGGTGAAAAATCTCGTCAAAGTTGATACCTTTCTTTTGAGTAAAACCTTTGACAACCAATCGAGCTTTGAATCTCACTAGGTTTCCATCATCTTTCTTCAGCTCCCATTTGTTCTTGAGTGTTCTCTTCCCTTTAGGAAGTTTTACCAGCTCGTACGTGTCATTCTTCTTCAAAGAATTCATCTCTTCCTGCATGGCCTTCATCCAACAATCTTTATCTTTACAAGATTGCACATCTTGGAAGCTTTCAGGCTCCCCCTCATCAGTGATTAAAGTATAATCGGAACTAGAGTATTTTGTAGATGGTTGGCGTTCTCTGATTGACCTCCTTAATTGAGGTTCTTCGTCTGGTAGAATGGGGTTCTCTGGCTCCCCCTGCTCAACACCCTCTTCATTCGTATCTTCATCTACATCGCATCTTGATCCCTCACAACTGGCTCTTCTTCTCCATTTTATTCTGATTGATGCATTCTTCTTTCTGTGGCATCATCTGATAGAATGCTCTTTGGTGTTATATCGATAACACCATCACTTTTAGATCTTTCACCGATGATATCATTCTCGTGAAATACAACATCTCAGCTCCGTACAATTTTCTTTTTCACTGGATCCCATAATCTGTAGCTGAACTCTTCATCTCTATAACCGACAAAAGTGCAAGGAACTGATTTATCATCAAGCTTTAGCCTTTGCTCTTTAGGAACATGCATAAATGCCTTGCAGCCAAATACCCTCAAGTGAGAGTATGAGATATTTCTACCTGTCCAGACCCTCTCTGGGATATCAAAATCCAAAGGTACTGAAGGTAGTCGGTTGATAAGATAGACAGCAGTATTGACAGCTTCTCCCCAAAATGACTTAGGTAAGGTAGTCATTTTGAGCATGGATCTAACTCTTTCGACAATGGTGCGATTCATTCGTTCAACAACACCATTGTGTTGAGGTGTACCAGGAACTGTCTTTTCATGCCTGATACCATGTTGACTACAGTAATCCTTGAACTCCTTGGAGATATACTCACCACCATTATCTGTGTGTAAACACTTTAATGGCACTCCGGTCTCCCTTTCCACCATTGCATGGAATTGCTGAAAGTGCTTGAATACTTCATCCTTTGTGCGCAGCAAATAAATCCATGTCTTCCTTGAAAAATCATCAATGAAGGTAAGAAAGTATCTTCTTTCTCCAATGGATTTTGTATCCATGGGACCACAAACGTCAGAGTGTACCAGCTCTAACTTATTATTTCTCCTTCTAGAGCTTTTCTGAAATGAAACTCGATGTTGCTTCCCAAATAAACAGTGATCACACGGGTTAATTTTTCCTTTGGCTAATGGGATGAGGGACTTCTTAGCCAGTATATTCAACCCTTTCTCACTAACATGCGCTAGTCGCCTATGCCACAAATTTGGTGAAGCATCATCTCCAACTGTATTCAGTTGACTCGCACATATTGTTGCGTGCGTTTTGTATAGCGAGCAACACAATCTTCCTTTCGCCACCACCAACGATCCTTTGGTGAGTTTCCAATGTCCATTGCCTGTATGATTGTGATAACCTTCCTTGTCTAATACACTAACAGACAACAGGTTCAACCGAAGATCTGGAATGTGTCGCACATTTTTAAGTGTTAATATGCATCCGACACTTGTCTTCACCCAGATATCACCGATTCCCACCATTTGTGAGACACTATTATTTCCCATTTTAATAGTACCATAATCGTCTGCTTTATATGTTGAGAAGTATTCCCTTTTTGGAACACAGTGGTATGAGGCACCAGAATCTACAATCCACTCGGTATCTGCATCTTCAACATGACAACAATCTGCATCATGAGATACTAAAGCCACCTCTCCATCTTCTTTTGTGACTGTACCAGATGTATTTTTGTCATTATCATGACTTCAATTTGCATTCTCTTGTTTAAAGAAACGGCAGTTCCTTTTGAGATGGTCCTGCTTTCCACAGTGGTAGCATGACCTCTTCTCTCGGGACTTGGATCTATCTTTCGATTTTCCATTCCCACGACCTCTACTCTTGCTTCGACCCCTATTTTCCGTGATAAGGGCTTGTGAACTGGTACTGGCAACGTCTCTTCTACGAAGTTCTTCATTAAGTAGGCTATTCTTTACCATAGACATTGTTACCACACCATTTGGAGCTGAGTTACTCAGTGATACAACAAGAGTATCCCAGCTATCTGGTAGAGTTCCCATCAAAAGACATGCTTACATCTCATCATCCAAGGACATACCGGTGACTGCTAACTCACTTATGAATCCTTCAAAGTCGTTCAGGTGTTGTATGATTGATCGTCCCTCTGTCAGTTTCAAGTTCATGACTTTGCGAATCATGAACACTTTTCCTTGAGCATTTTTAGCCTCGTACATATCCTCTAGCTTCTTCTAAAGAACTTTGGGATCTGTTTCGTTCCTCACGTGGTTGTACAGGCTAGCATCTATCCATTGACGTACTGTACCCAATGTCTGCTTCTTCAACTTTATCCACTGCTGATCTTTCATATCCTTCGGCTTTGCGTCTTCGTCACCCTCAATTGGATCATACAAATCTTTGCAATTGAGGTAGTCCTCCATTCTGGATTTCCACATTGAATAATTTGTGTCCGTCAATTTGATCATTACACCGTCATTCGCCATGTCGAAAAATTTAAGAATGGCAAAATTTTACTATTCACGAATTTCACTATTCATATAAATAGTGACTGTATATGTGAATAGTACCATATACCCAAATAATACTTGTATTTTAGAATAGTAATAGTATGCCTCCCGTATACTTAAATACTATTCATAAAAGATGGCAGAATATAAATAGTATTATATATGAATACTATTCCTCAAATTACTATTTTACTATTCATTCAAATTGCGTATCTGCGACGGTTTTTCGAACGGATTGCGCCACCGGATTTATCGTAATTTTCTCGTCGTCGTGGTATATTTATTTTTGAAAAATATATCCACGGATTTTATTGATAAAACAACCTTCGGCTCTGGTACCACTTGTTAGGCCCAATAATAGATTACGAGAAAAATAATAGCAGCAGAATAAAAAAAATACGCAGATTTTTACGTGGAAACCCCAAATAAATTAGGAAAAAACCACGGGACCAACTCCGAATAATTCTCCACTATAAAAATAATAGTAGGTACACCAAGAGATTACAAAATAGTGGCACTCAAGTGTTTCCCAAAACCTCACTATTTTCTCTTTTACCCAACTCTTAAGAACCCTTTTCCTAAGTTTCTCTACACAGATAATATTTTTATCTGTGTTTTCTTCCTCTCCTGCTCTCATTTGAGGCAGAAGTCTCTCTATTTATAGGAAATACAAACGCGTATGGCCGAATTGTGCACAGTAATTTTACTGTACACTTTTTGAAAAAACGTTCTACTGACCTGCCTTTTTTGATTTTTTTTAATTAATCAGTGGGTCCCACAATAAGAGGGACACCACTCAGCAATATGAATGTAATGTCACTCTCTTAAAGGATCTAAAGAGAGGGGGTAATGGTAGTTACCTAGAACAGGGGCAAAGACACTCAATTAGAAATCGAGGAACTGCTCATCAAACTAGTAAAGCAACTTTGTTTTCCCTCGTTCTTAACAATAAAACTGCTCCACTCTCGATCGAGTAACTTTTTGTATAATTAAGGATTTTTTAAAAGGTTAAGTATTGAACCTATGACATCCGACCACTACTTTAAGTGATGTACTAATTGAGTGTTGGTATTTTAGTGTAATTGGATCAACTAGTTGACCAATGCAGTCGTAATATTTCATCGAACAAGTTAGGAGAGTGCGGAGTGCACGTTTGTTCGAGTTCTATTACGATACTTAGCTTACGAGGGTTCGGGAGCTACCTTTCGCAACACTTCTATTATGAACTGTTGCAGCTGCTCGAATGGACATGTCTTTTTGCAATACTTCTGTTCTGAAGAGTTTCAACTATTCGTATCAGGTCTGTAAAACATGGCAATGTCAACACTTATAAAAAGAGTTTTTTGCAACGATTTCTGCAATTTTTGGTTCACTTTTCTTCACAACAAAAATTTATTCTAAGTTCTTGCCGTTTCTGATTTTATCCGATTGATCTATTTAGTAGAACCGCCAAATAAGATTCAATCTGAAAGTGTTCGTCACGACTTCAGAATTATCCATGCATCATTTTATTAGATTTCTTCAACAAAGATTGAAAGACGTTTTTTACAGACATTCAAGGCTTCATTCTATTAGATTCCCCAACATAGATTGAATCTGATTTTGTAGCTTGAAGCCTGAGTTTTTCACCGAAAAGGTACGAATTCGATCCGTTCTCTTGCGATGATTGTTTGTGTCTCTAATTTCGATTTCTCGATGTTTTGAAAAACTTCCAGATTTTGCCCCTATTTTATTTTGATGTTTTCTCTCATTATATAAATTCGATTTGAATGATTCTTAACTCTATTGATATCTACAGAATCTAAGGAATATATGTTTAGAAGAAACCTTATTTAATTTCGTTCGTTTTCAATGTGAAATTTTCATTTGAAGTTGAGTCATGAAATCTGTTTTCGGAAAATCTTAGCTTTATACACTGTTTAGTGTTTTGATCATAACTTTGGTTATACAATTTGGATTTCTGTGATTCTGGTAGATTTGGAAAGCTGAGACATGTGGATAATTATGTCTAGAAGAAAAGTATTCGATTTGACGATGTTTTAATGGAGAAAAATGCAGGGGAAGTCAGGTAATGAAATCTGGAAAATTCTGAAAAATATGAATGTTGATTTTATTGTGTTTTAATAAAAGTTCAAGGCTTTAAAATTTAGGATTTAAATTTCTTAATTATTGATGTTATGTTGAATTATGTTTGATGGCCATTTGTGTTTTTGGTTGTTCATGGCAGATAAACGTTCTTTTTCTCAGAAAAAATCTTGATTCTCAAGTAGTTTTGTGTAAACGACGTGTTTAGGTTAATTTTTTTGTAAAAAGAACAGCGCCATTGGATTCGGGACGTTGAAAAACCTTAGGAGGGGTTTTGTCGGTGGTCGAAATCGATTTTGAAATGATTTAAAGTCTGAATTCGCTTTTCTGCAATTTGCAAGGGATTCTGAATCCGTTGCAAAATTCGTTGCAGAATGAAAAGTTGCGACAACTATTTTTCGCGGCAGTTCATGGTTCATTGTGACGGTTTGCGAGGGATTCTGATCCCCTTCGGATATTCCGTCATAAAAGGAAAAGTTAATGGATGGTTTATTTTGACGGTTTCTGAATGCGACGGTTAGGTTGTTTGGGAGGGATTCTGTGTCCGTCAGAAATTCCGTCACAAATTGAAAAGTCAGGACGGTCAGTTTTTGTGACAACCATTTGTGACGGTTCATGATCTATGGTGATGCTTCGTGTGGCAGTTTTGGCAACGCTTTTGTGATCTATTGCGACGCTTTTATAAGTGTTGCCAGAAACAAGGCTACTGATTGATATGGTAACGATTTTCAGAGCGTTGCCAGAATTTTTTTTGTGTCGCAAGAAAGAATGTAAGTGGAGCAGTTTTGGCAACACTTTAGTGAAATTAAGCGTCACCAGAAACTTATCCTTGTCAACTTTAACCGTTATCTAATGTGGCATTGGTTTAACTTTTGGGGTTGACATGTCAATAGTTGACTGACACGTGTCAGTCAAAAGTCCAAGTTGACCGGTCAACATAATGCCACATGACACGTTTCTAATGGCTTCCTTCGGTTTTGGAAGGTTAGTCGGATACAAGTTATTTTTCTTATGAGGAGTATAGTTCTTCCGCAAGTGGATGAGTGTTTCTTCTTGGGGGAGGTGCTACTTCTTGGGTGTCTAAGAAACAAACTTGTGTGAGTGATTCGACAATGGAATCTGAGTTTGTAAAAACAGAGCATAATTTATCCGATCATATAACCAAAGGGTTATGGAAAGATCTTGTCCAAAAGTCGGCTATGGGGATGAAATTAAAGTCCCCGTCTAAAATCTCTCATGTTAAGATACCCAATTCCCACCTAATATGACGTAAGGTGCTGAATTCAATGAGGAAAGCTTAACATCTAGAGATTGGAACACACTGATTAAAACATCCTAAGGTGTGTGTTCAGACCTGTAAGTAAAGGAGGTTGAAGTTTAACTTCTTAATAGCCTTTTTGAAAAATTGCATACGCAGGTGCAAGAGTAAAAGGGCTACCTTGATAAGCATGAAGTTTAGCCGCTTCAAGAAGCTTGGACTTGACTTTGATATGCTTATGAAGGATAGGGACACAAGGCTAGTAAAAGGTAGTGTCAAGTAAGAACATGTTAGAATGTTAACTTATGTGTATATTATCTTCGAGTATTCAAGATGGATAACCAAGGTTCAATCCATAGTGACACCTTTAGTTATTCGAATACTTGGAATGTGTAATATACTAAGATGAAATTCAATCGTCACGATATTTCATTTATGCATAAGTTTGTTATTTGTTGTGATTTTATTTAGTTAATCATGGATTACACTAAAATGGGGGAGGATTGTTGGTATTTTAGTGTAATTGGATCAACTAGTTGACCAATGCAGTCGTAATATTTCATCGAACAAGTTAGGAGAGTGTGAAGTGCACGTTTGTTCGAGTTCTATTACGATACTTAGCTTACGAGGGTCCGGGAGCTACCTTTCACAACACGTCTATTATGAACTGTTGCAGTTGCTCGAATGGACATGTCTTTTCGCAACACTTCTGTTCTGAAGAGTTGCAACTGTTCGTATTAGGTCTATAAAACATGGCATTGTCAACACTTATAAAAAGAGTTTTTTGCAACGATTTCTACAATTTTTGGTTCACTTTTTCTTCACAACAAAAATTCATTCTAAGTTCTTGTCGTTTCTGATTTTATCCAATTGATCTATTTGGTAGAACCGCCAAATAAGATTTAATCTGAAAGTGTTCGTCACGACTTCAGAATTATCCATACATCATTTTATTAGATTTCTTCAACAAAGATTGAAAGACATTTTTTTACAAACATTTAAAATTTCATTCTATCAAAATTTCTCAACATTAAGTCTACGCTCAATTGATAATGTAACTTAAAGTCACTTCTACCTTGGGAAAGAAAGCTGTAACTCGTTTAAAAACCATAACTTTATATATTAATTCAATTAAGTATTAGTAATGTTTTATTTTTCCAAGGCTAGTATAATCCGAGTGAATTCTACATTCCATATTTTGAGGGTGGTAGCCACCAACCACACTAGCATGACATGTTTACATTGTTTCCTACACTCAAAAACTATTATCCATCCTCTTTCCACAAAATATGTTCTAGTATACTTTTTAGAAAGCAGCGGGACACTTACTCTTGAATTCGCCCTCAATATAATATCCATGTTAGTTTTATCGACAACTATATAATTGAGATATTTGAAAGTTTAGGGATACATAGGTATTTAAGAATAAATTCAAGGAGTCCTGATATATTAAGCCAAAAGTAAATGATCAAACTTATAACCTTTAAGGTATATGTGCATTAAATAAACAAATAAACAGCTCTACTGAAAAAAACTTCTAATCAAAAAATTATAACTGATGGATTGTGATTACTAGAGTTCCAAAAATTCATCGGGAACTCGGAAATGAACCTTAACTCCGAAATGAACTTTAGGGGGTGTTTGGTTCACATCAAGAAAGGGAAATGTAAGGAAAAGAATGCAATTCCCTTTGATTGGCTTGTGTGTTTGGTATGGTCAAAAAAAGGAATGAAATTACTCCTGATTTCATTTACTATTTTTTAAATTAAAAAACAATTATTTAATTATTATATAATAACAATAATTATATATAATCATAATTAATTAATTATAATAAATAAATGTAAAATTTATTACTTATCATTCATATTATATTTATAATAATTATAAAAATAATATTAATATTAATAATATGTATTATTAAAATAATAATATTTATTATTTTTTAATATATTATTAAATAAATAGTAATATAACTAAATAAATATTGCTTGAAATTTTTTTAATAATAAATAATATTATTAGTATTAATAATATTTAATAATATTAATAATATGTATTATTAAAATAATAATATTTATTATTTTTTAATATATTATTAAATAAATAGTAATATAACTATATAAATATTGCTTGAAATTTTTTTTAATAATAAATAATATTATTAGTATTAATAATATTTAATAATATTGTTTATTATTATTATTAATTATAATATATAATAATAATAATAATTTACTTTTAAGATAATAGCATTAGAGAAAGATAAAGAAAGGGAATGCTAGTACCTAATGGAGTCGGGGAAATGGAAAGACCTTGAAAGGGGTAATCCCATTACCCCAAGTGGGTAATGAATTTGATTCCTTTGTTCAAACAAACAACAACAAAAGGAATAAAATATTTTAATTTCCTTTCCCTTTCTTAAAACCCCCCAACCAAACGCCCCTTAACTAATTAAACAATCTTAATTCTAGTTCTTGTTACTTAGCCATTATTTCAACGTAATTGCGGAAAAACAATAATTTTATAAGAAGTGATCTAAACTCAAATTTTATATATTTTAAACCAAAAATTATAAATATCGTTCTTAGAAATTAACGAAATCAGTAGTAAAATGTGTAAAATTTAGGGTAAATTTAAAAAATATGCCATATGGTTTGACGGTTTTGTAAAAAGATTATTGTGAAATTTTTTCTTTCAAATGGGTGTATATGATTTCAGAAGTTAGCAAAAACATGTTTCTCAAAATTTTGAAACCACATTTGGAGGGGTAATCTTGTCCATTTTGAAGTGAAATTTTGGAGCTTTGTATAAAAAATACAATACACATTAGTGATAAATTTTAGAATTTTTTAAAAATATAAATATTTATATTAATTAAAAATTGATGATACCTTTAAAAAAGCATAACAAAATGAAAAATTTTCCAAACTTACTCAAATTTTGATAAATAATTCACAAATAATATAGTTGAGATACAAACATGTTAAATTTATTAAAATAACTGGTATAGCATTAACAAGAAAACTAATTTAAAAGAATAATCCTATAATTAATATATTTTTACTAACTTTTAAAACCATAAATATCCATTTAAAATAAAAAAAACAAACTTTACCCTGAAATTTAACGTTTAATAAAAAAAGGAAAGCTCATGGACTAAATACATAATTATCCGTTTTGCCATGCCCTAACACAGAACAAGAAGCATAAACCCTACCGCACTCAAGTAAAACCCAAACCCTCCTAAAACATTTCATTTTTTTCTGTAGAACAAAATTGAAGCGCAAAGCAACTAGAAAGAACCACAAGCGCAAAATCTCTGCTCTCTACTCTTCTCACTTCCAGTTCTTCGTATTCAAATCTCCAAATCTTCAACAATGTCGGCCATGCTGGTAAGTAATCCTCTCTATCTCTGTATCTTACATTTTGTCGATCTTACTTTACTGAATTTGCCAATCGAATTTGTTTTGAATCGGCGGGAATGGTGAGCAGCAACCGCAGATCATACTGTTGAAGGAAGGTACCGATACTTCGCAAGGGAAGGCGCAACTCATTAGCAACATCAACGCGTGTACGGCGGTAGCCGATGTTGTTAGGACTACGCTCGGACCTAGGGGGATGGACAAGCTTATCCACGACGATAAGGGGAATGTCACGATTTCTAACGACGGTGCTACTATTATGAAGTTGCTCGATATTGTACACCCTGCCGCTAAGATCCTTGTTGACATTGCTAGGTCTCAGGACTCTGAGGTAACGTTTACATTATCATTTGGTCTTGTATTATTTTTCTGAAGTAAATGTGCTGTTGAGAAGGAACGAGTTGTCGTCATTCTTCTTTGATGTATGCGGGATCATCTATTTGTTGAATGTTGATTCAAAGTTGCGCTCCTTAAACTTTATGATGGCTTACTCTACTGCGAATTGATTATCAGTAGATATAACTAGAATATTCGTTAAGCATCTGTTAATTTAAAATGGAATTGTCTAATGTGGTGATAGTGTCAGTCTAGTGGTTAACACTAGAGGCCACAAGTCCGAGCCACATCCGGGGTGGGGGGATTTTTCTTTCTATTTAATGTAAACGCAGTTGCACAAATTTTAGCAAAAAACAGAAAAAAGGAATTGTCTAACCCAGTCATTGCTGTTTGTCTGATGTTTCTTTGTTGGTGACCTGTTCTAACGTGGAGTAAATGTATTTCTCTGGATTATGAGAATTTACATGTTTCTTTTGTGCTACAGGTTGGTGATGGAACCACTACAGTAGTTCTCCTTGCAGCAGAGTTTCTGAAGCAGGCTAAATCTTTTATAGAGGATGGGGTCCACCCGCAAAATTTAATACGGAGCTACAGAACTGCATGCAATATGGTATGAAATTTATTAAATTTCTTTGTTTTTTTGTATTTCCTCATCTTAATTCTTACATGTCATACACAATTCTGTAGGCTATCGACAGAATCAGAGAACTAGCTGTTAGTATAGAAGGGAAAAGTCTGGAAGAAAAGAAAAGCTTACTTGCTAAATGTGCTGCTACAACTCTTTCTTCAAAGCTTATTGGTGGAGAGAAGGATTTCTTTGCACAAATGGTTGTGGATGCTGTCATTGCTATTGGGGATGATGATAGGCTAAATATGATTGGAATAAAAAAGGTATATACATTTTGTTAATGATGCTTTCTGCAACGTGTATCTAAGGGTATTTATGATGGCCGTGTTTTAATTTTTGAACTTAAGGTGTCATTGTAAGAAGCATTCAAATCAATTCATTCTCTTATATTGTTTAGAGAACGCAAAAGAGAAATTGCTTGGATTTTTTTGGTAATTGCTTTTACTCCCATTCTTCTGTTGAAGCTAAAATAGAGAAGATACAAATGGGAAGGAAGATTGCTATGAACCATTGAATTTAAGTAGAGATTTATAAGGGTATTGTTGGGCAGAGAGGATGGAAACAAAGCAGGGAGGAGTGGAGGAAGTGCTTGAACAAGAGAGAATATGCTAGTTAGTGGAATTTTTCTGTACAGGTTAAATAAGTTACTGTCAGAATTAAGATGAAATTTTTATTGGCATTTGGAAAAATTCTAATGGACGTTTGTATCACACACTACTAAATTTACGGCCCTAAGATTTACCTTCTTGGAAGGCTTAGATTTTTTAAATATTAAATATCAGTATTATCTGATTTTGAATGGAACTGTAAGTCTGTAATAACATAATTGTGAATTGTGCAGTTCTTTCAATTAGCCATCGCTAGTTTACTCTTTCTTTCCTCGTAATTTTTTTTGTAGATTTGGATTTTTGTTATTGTATTTTTGAATCATATTCAAAGGCTTCTATTCATCATATATGTGTTTTCTGCAGGTGCCCGGAGGCAATATGCGAGACTCCTTTTTGGTAAATGGAGTTGCCTTTAAGAAGACGTTCTCATATGCTGGGTTTGAACAGCAACCTAAGAAATTTTTAAATCCCAAACTACTCTTACTCAACATTGAACTGGAGTTGAAATCGGAGAAAGAAAATGCAGAAATAAGGTAATTTTTTCTGATTTTTTTGTCCCTTTTATTTTGTTTTTCTTGTTATGAACTTATATCACATTTTCAAGGGTGTCTCTCAACTCCTTGCTGCTGTTTTTACAACCACAGGCTGTCAGACCCATCAGAATATCAGTCAATTGTTGATGCGGAATGGAATATCATTTATGACAAGTTAGATAAATGTATACAAAGTGGGGCCAAGGTTGTTCTTTCACGTTTGGCTATTGGAGATCTCGCAACACAGGTAGGCATTCCTGGTCCGGTGACCCATTAAGTCAATAATACAGGAATTTCAGTAATGATAACTTATTAATAGCTTTGGAATGATTTGTTAATATGCAGGAACTTCATGCACTATCAGTTTTTTTGTTGAATTATTTTAACTTTTTTGTGATTGGGTAACTGGGTTACTTAGCCAAAGTGATTTTTTGGGACCATTGCGTTATTACTTGTGTTCACACACTGAATATTCTGTTCACCTTAAATTTATCTTAATATTGCTAGTGAGGGAATCTTAATCAAAATTTCTATTTCTGACAGTATTTTGCTGACCGAGATGTTTTCTGTGCTGGTCGTGTTGCTGAAGAAGATTTGCGAAGGGTTGCTGCTGCAACTGGGGGAACTGTGCAGACAACTGTTCACAACATAATTGATGAGGTTAAACATAATTTTTGTTCAGAGATTCAGTAGCATGTGTGAACATTTTGTTAGTATTAGTTTTGAATGAGAACATCTATGCAACTGTTATTTGTTCTATGGTTTGAAAGTAACGTGTTTTTTGATCTTAAGGTTCTTGGGACATGTGAGATGTTTGAGGAAAGGCAAGTTGGAAACGAGAGATTTAATATATTCAGTGGATGCCCTTCTGGACTGACAGCGACCATAGTTCTTCGTGGTGGAGCTGATCAAGTATATCAGTTCATTGGATTTACAGTTGATATTTATTAAAGTAATTTCAAGTTCATCTTGGAATTTTATTTTGTGTCTTATGTGATACTCATCAGTTCATTGAAGAAGCTGAAAGGAGTTTACATGATGCTATCATGATAGTTAGAAGAGCTTTGAAGAACTCAACTGTTGTTGCTGGCGGTGGAGCGATAGATGTATGTGTTTAACTTAATTGTTTGCATGTGTGTGTGTGTGCGTGCATGAGGACAACTTTAGGCGTTGTCTGAGTTGATGTTGTTTTGTAACAGATGGAAATTAATGCATATTTGAAGCAGCATGCTCGAACAATACCTGGGAAGTCTATGCTGTTCATTAATGCATATGCAAAAGCCTTTGAGGTAAGCTGGTTATGTTTGGATGCTGATACTGTGACATGAAATGATCACTTTTGGTGTTCAAGATTAGTAGTTACTAAAATGTGTAACCTGAACCTGTTGCCCTAACAAGTAATGAGACTTTGCTTGTCATCTTGAAATCAGTATTTACAGTTTAGTGTTGGTTTTATCTGGGATCTCCATTAGTTTCCTGAGTAAATTACTAGTATATGATGCTTTTCTAATTGCATAGGTTTGTAATCCTTTTGCTACCAAAATTATTGTCATTCATTCTATAATGAGCCTGAGAGATCTTTCTGCGTCTTTTTACTTTTTATTTGTTTACAAAGGTTAATGAGGTTGCTATTGCAAAGTAGTCTTCAAAGTGTGAGGTTTCTTGTTGTGTTGTACCCCATATGTTTATTTCTTTTATTGGTGGAAGTGTAGAATTTGGCTTTGGTGTGACGCGTTTTTTATTCACTAAGAAAGACACATACAAAACTAGATTCTACATCTAGGATGAATTTGCCAACTATACTGTTCGTATTATAATTGATAAGTTTCAGCTGACCACTACTACTGCACATAGTCACAAGTATTCTCTGTCTATCAAACAGAACTTGTCGAAAATATTTGGGTTCCTTGCATGTCAACCCCAATAAACTGTTGCAGCAGCCATCATTCTTCATAAATTAGCAATAAAATATTTCTCTTTAGCTGTACTTTTCATATAGCTGATTATACGCCACCAATTGTGGGCTGCGCAGTAAGCTATAATAATCCACCAAATATCTTTAAGCCTCCAATTGTGGGCTCGTAATTCTCACAGCAATCCATAGCAGCCCACCAAATTTCTTTAAGCACCATTTGAAGAATAAAATCTGTACTGTTTCTTTAACTTGCTGACTGAGAATACATTTTTGATAGGCCTCCAACTTGTACTTGACAAAGACTCCTGATAGCCAATATGAGGAGATTCTGACTGATTTTTTTAATGAGAAAATGTAGTTTTACAAAACTCCATTGAGAAAAGTTTGCTTAAGGAATTTAATTTTCATATTTCATGCGTTCTTAATCACGAGTTAAAGTGTCATGGGACCAATTGTTATTTTCGAATAGATCATCACACATCTCGGAACTTAGTAGAGCATGCTGCCAGACTTTTCTACTTGCATGAATCTATAAAAAACATTAGTTGTTGTTAGTTGTAGGACTTTCTTAAATACAGATAATTTCTTATTTTCGTGACAGATAAAAGAGCAATCAATTTTTTTTCTGATGTTGATCTGTTTATCTTGCAGATTATCCCACGACAATTATGCGATAATGCAGGGTTTGATGCAACTGATGTGCTGAGCAAATTAAGAACAAAGCATATTAGCCCATCTGGTAGGTCTTGATAGCCATGTTTGAATGTTCTATTTTCATTCATGGTTGATAAGTTGGCACTTGACGTTCATGATATTTGGCTTATCGAAAATTCAATCTTATTTAACATGTGAAGGTGCGTCCTTTGGAGTGGATATCAATGCTGGTGATGTTGCAGATTCATTTGAAAAATTTGTTTGGGAACCAGCAGTTGTTAAGGTGTTTATCTTTAGATTTTCAATTACATTTGCTCATGCTGGAATGTGAATGTGCTATTATCTTTTTTTCCTTTCTGTACTCTGACCCTTTGTGTTGCGTGCAATACTTGATGCAGCTCAATGCTATAAATGCAGCAACTGAGGCTGCTTGTCTTGTACTGAGTGTGGATGAGACTGTCAAGAACCCCAAGGTAAAATGAATAGAGTGTTTTGAGCATGTTTTACTGTTAACCTTATCTAAGTTCAATTGCAAAGATATATTATTAAGGGTACAAGTAAGCTAAGATGCATTCATTGGAAAACTTTCCATGTCTTATACAACTAATTTAGTGTATGTCTAGTAGCCTCCTGATCCTGAGAATATATATGTAGACCATATATGACTTTTATATGCGTTAATGTTCGACTAAAATAGTCCTATGGTAGTTTTTTTTTTCTGAATGCCACATGAGAAAAGATTTGTATAAATGCATTTCTACTATTTTGTTGTGTCGAGTTCTGATCCTGACTGTGGCAAAGGCTTGGTCTAGTGGTTGAGCCTTGAAGCTGTGATCCTAGA
The DNA here is from genome assembly GCA_947683365.1 of Euphorbia pulcherrima. Taxonomy (NCBI): domain Eukaryota; kingdom Viridiplantae; phylum Streptophyta; class Magnoliopsida; order Malpighiales; family Euphorbiaceae; genus Euphorbia; species Euphorbia pulcherrima. The sequence goes on from CANTUS010000002.1 coordinate 19,508,019, forward strand.
GGTCGCAGGTTCGAGTCCACACTCGGGCGGGGTGGGATAAGGTTTTCCTTTGTTATTATTGTAAGCCCATATGAGGCAATTTTTTTTTAAAAGAAGTTCTGATCCTGACTAAGTTGAAGAGACTGGTAAGTGATGGAAAAGCTGAACAAACAGTCTGAAATGTATTATAGTAGAAATGGAAAAGTAAATACAATAGAAGAGCACTCCAATGAACACTCCTTTCCTGGGGATCACTCCCTCTCTCAGTTTTACCCAAAGAGCCAAAAACAGAAAATACTCCTTTTTCCTCCCCTATACGCACACGTCTCTCCCACTTATATAAAGTAATAACTACCGCATCCCACTACAGCCCCTAAACTACCCCACTACTAGCACCTCTCCATCATTACCTCCTTTTTATCAGTCTTGTCCTAACAATTGGGATTGACATTGGATGGCACAGTTCTTCCTCACCTTCGATTCTCATAATTGTGCGGTCGTTAGAAAGAACTTCATCTTCAGCTAGCAACAAGACCCGAAGCTTTCCCTCTGGACATTTGTGAGTCGGTCCATAAGCTTGGCCACAACGATAGCAAAGCCCCTTGCGCTGCCTCTCTTCCCATTCAGTTCGTGAAAGAGATCGTATCCCTCGATTTCGGTAAGAATAGCCGTCGATTGAATCATGTTTGATGTCAGGAGATTTGTTTGCCTCAATTTGACGCAGAGAATTGTGTTGGAAATCAGAAACACCTAATTTAAAATTGGGCCGCTGATTGTTACCCATGGTGCGATTGGGCTGGGTGTAGGTGGAATCCATTTGACCGATTAAAAGTGTCTCCTTCCCCATACCGCTCACTGCATAAACGCCGGGATGAAAATTGGTAATCTGTGGGAGAAAGCATTTCCTCATCTTTAGCAAGATACATTGCTGCCAAATGAGTCGCCGGTCGGTGAGGGCGAACTTTCCTCCTTATCTCATCGCGAAGACCACCCAAAAAATACCCCAAAGCTTGAGATTCAGTCTGCCCGAGGTACCAACGAGAGAAGGTATTCGAAATCTTCAATGTATTCTTGAACCGAACCGAGTTGTTGAGGAGTAGCGAGCTGCTCAAATGGGTTTTGTATCTCTAACCCGCTAAAACGCTGCAATAATTCTTTCTTCAGTTGATTCCAAGTCAGAGAATCGTAAATCTCTTCTACGATAGAGAACCGATGTTGCGCAACCCCATTCATACTGAGCCTAGCCAAACGAATTTGAACTTCAGATGGTGTTCCATGAATTTTGAAGTAAGTTTCAGCCTTCAAAATCCATCCCCTAGGATCGTACCCATGAAACTCAGGTAACTTGACTTTTTTGGCAGCCAAGTGGTAATCATCAGAAGAAAAATGGGATTGTCGGAAATGTTTACCTCCACCGGCGCTGTCCTCTCCTCCACCTGAATTCGTGAACACTTCTGAAGTAAATCCTTTTGCCCTGTTCTTTGATGAACTCTTGCACAATAGCCCGGAATGCATCCTGTTTAATCTTTTCTGATTCCAGATTTTGCTTAACTTCCTTCAGGTCATTCTGTAACTCTCGAATCTCCTCTTCGTGAGAATCCAGACGTGCCCGAACCCTTGTTTCAATATTCTGAGTATCTGTCTTCCCCATTTCGAATCCGGCAGGTCGGACCAATGATGGAAAAGCTGAACAAACAGTCTGAAATGTATTATAGTAGAAATGGAAAAGTAAATACAATAGAAGAGCACTCCAATGAACACGCCCCTCCCAGGGATCACTCCCTCTCTCTCGGTTTTACCCAAAGAGCCAAAAACAGAAAATACTCCTTTTTCCTCCCCTATACGCACACCTCTCTCCCACTTATATAAAGTAAAAACTACCGCATCCCACTACAGCCCCTTAACTACCCCACTACAGCCCCTAAACTACCCCACTACTAGCACTTCTCCATCAGTAAGCCTCTCGAACATTCTTTTGTCAGGTATCGGATAAGGAATTCAGGAATAATGATGTTTATGTTATTTGTTAATTCAGCATTATTGCAGTGAGGTTAATGTAGTATTAATTAGGTCATTTAGTCTTTATTAACCTGAAGGCTGATTTGGCCATTGACGGCATTATTTACAGCTGCCGTTACCCATGTGTATATAGAGACTGGGGTGTTTGTACTTATATTCGCTATCAATGAAATATAATCAAAACTTATCTCTCTCAAAAAAGATCTAGAAATGTCTGAAATAGTTGTTACGGGCACGCCTCAGGCGCAAGGTGCTCAGGGCTCAAGGGCCAGCGCCTCACAGAGGGTCAGGCGAGGCGAGGATCATTAGGCGCGCCTCGGGCTTGCCTCAATGCAAAAAGGAAGGTTTTTTTTGGGGTTTTTGGCATTGTGTCACATATATGACATCGATCATATTAATATAATAATATATTAGCAAAAATAGAAAGAAAAATAAGACTGAAGAACTAATATCTATTTCATTATATACGATATCATCAATCACAATTTCATCATTTCTTATGTTGTTAGAGGAGTACGGGGGAATGATAAAGTAGTATCATCTGTTGTTGAAATGTTGCTTCCATAGTAGTTAATGCGCTAGGCGCACCCAAAGGCGACAGGGGGTCCTGTCGCCTAGGCGCAAGGCGAAGGCGCGCAAAAAGGCGCACGCTAGGCGCATGAACTTAAAAAAATAAAAAATAAAAAATTTTTCACCTCACTTAAAGGAAATTCAAGAATTCAAAGTTTAGAACCATAAAACTAATTCTTATCAATCTAAAACATAAGTAAAGGAAATTCAAGAATTCAAAGTTGACTCATAAAACTAATTCCTACCAATCTAAAATATAAATTATCAATCATCAGAATCATCCAGATCAACGAATTCCCCATCTTCATCAGAATGATCACTCTGAAATTTGTCATCAACATATTCCTCCGCCTCCTCCACGGATTTAAATTTGCTGTCCCCGTTTTTGTGTCCCCGTTTTTGTGTCCCCTTGGGTGTCCCCCACTTAATGTTTGACACATAGGCCATGTATAGGTGAGAGAAAGAAAAACAGGAAAAATAAAAATACATGTAGGAAAAAGATGTCAAGTGTCGGATACTGAGCGAAGGGACACCCAAGGGGACACAAAAACGGGGACAACAGATTTTTCCCCTCATGACCTTGTTCAACGTCATCTTCATCATCATCATTAATGAAAATAATTGTTCTTTTTTGAGTTCGTGATACTTTTCTTTTTTGTCCAACCTTTGTTCTCTCCAAATCAATGACAATACTTTTGTCTTTCGAACTAGAAGGATTGGTGATTGATCGGCCAAATTTTCAGAGGCAAATAAAATAGAGAAGAGAGAAGAGAACATATATTATATGGACGATTAGTATTCTGTTTAATTAGGAACAAGTTAATTAGGAATAAATAAATTATAAATGAGAGTTTTAATAGGTTTTGAATTACTAAATAGCTAAATAGGAAAACTAAAAGTAGTTGACACTTGGCAGACTTTAGAGTTTTCCTAGGTATCAATCACTATTAATCTAATTTTAAAAAATAAACCCTAAAAATTAATTCTGTGCGCCTTTTGCGCTTTGCATTGCGCCTTGCGCCTTGCACACCTAGACGCGCGCCTTTGCCATATAAACCGCCTATGAAGCTTTTAGGCGCCAGGCTAAGCGCCTAGCGCTTTAAGCGCGCTTTTGACTACAATTGCTTCGTTCTCTCTAAATGTTAATGAAGCAGAGGATGACTTTTAGGAGGATTAGTATAAAGATACCGAGAATGAAATTTTGGATATAAAATATGCGTTGATAGTGATTAGCAATTAGAATTAAGCTCAAGTATATGTTTTAGTTTATTTATGGAGTCTATTGTACTTATTATCTAGATTTTGCATTTATAAGGTTTAATTATGGGTAGATATATTGAGTATGATTATGGTTACTCAGATTGAATGTAATTTAGTGTGTTTTTTTTACTACTTATTGCATTTTAGTTTTGTTTATGGTAGTAATTAATAGTTAACTGCACTTTTTTATGTATGCGCCTCAAGTCCCTTGGGCGCGCCGCTCGCCTTGCGCCTCGCGCCTTGGCGCGCCTGACCCCCTGGCGCTTCAGTGCGCCTTGCGCCGTTAAAAACTATGGTCTGAAATTTGCCAATAAGTTTGTCTGCTGTCTGGGATCATGGACCAATTGCTAGTTTGCTACTAATCCTTTAGTATAGTGTATCTCATTGTGCAAATTTTAGTTAGTCCGTTTAAAAAAGATGTTCATCTATCTGATAGTTGTACCCTTTGTAGTCTGAAAGTGCTCAAGGGGAAGCTGCTGCGAGTGCTATGGGTGGTAGAGGTCGTGGAGGAGCTGCCTTCCGTGGCGGCCGTGGTCGTGGAATGCGGAGATGATGAGCTGGCATTTAATTTGCTCAAAACTTGAGTATTTTCTGAAAACTCTCTTGCTTTTTGTTGGTGAAAATATTGTATTATCCTTTGGATATATTGTTCAGTCTAATTTAATGCTTTCAGTAGTGTGTCAAGTGTGGACTTCTAATGCTATATAGTTCATGCTGATTGTTGGGTTTCTGGGATTGCTTAATTTTGTTGCTAGTTGAATCTACGTATTGCAAGTGAGGTATACATCAATTATAACTCAATTATACTTCATTTATATTTTTTTATACCTCGTAACATTTGATGCATTGCTGTAGTGTAGTAGTATTATAGATTAGTGTCAAAATCTGATGCATTTATATTTATTCACTTGTACCTTTCGGGACCTGGAAGCATACGAATTTAGTATTAACGTCACACATGAACATGAGCATAAAAAATGTATCATTTGTTAGCATGCTATTCTTTGATTTACAATATCCTAACTAGCCCAAATGTTCTATTTTGATTCTTTATAAGCACATCTTGACTTACTACTGTCCAGGGTGATGGATGTATTTAGTGATTACAACGGCATTGTGTTACTCTTTGCCACAAGGTCGCTAGTTTCGCAGTATCGAGCTGAAACGATCTCTTGAACCAAAATACATAAATAGAAGAACAACAGCAATTATAAGCAGCCGTGTAAGAAAGTCAAGAATGGCAGCTAGTGGTCCGAAAACTGGAACTGCATTTCTTTAGTGTACCCAAGAGAATCTAAGTGAGCAGCCATTGCCTTCATGACTTTTACAACAAATATACCTGATTGAGAACATAGTAGACGTTGAAGCAGTCAGCAAAACAGGTTGCAAAATTGTCAAGTTCTTCCTGCAAAAATAAAACCAGAACAGCGTCGTATGATAAATACAATCCAAAATTTGGGGTTTCAGATGTATTTGTGGGTGTCTAACCCATTTCAAATCCTGGATTTATAATCCAGTTGTTGATGCATTTAGATGTCCATCATTTATTGATCTTTGGTCCAACTGCTTAGCAACTCTCATTAACACGCCTTCCAAATAATTCAACACAACTACTTATTTTAATGTTGTACATTTCATTTTTGGCATCCAACGCATTTGTAATAAATTGAAAATTTTGGGACATAAATTGAAAGAAAGAAAAATGAAAAAGCTAACTCTTGTAAAAAAGTGAATGAAGAACATAGAGGAAATATTAACTTGACAATAATGAATTTTGTTACCATTTTGCTAGAATAATGTATTTCTATCTTCATTTTTCTTTCGTATCAACCACAATTGTATACCTTTTGTCACTCATTTTACATCATAATCTTGTACGACTATAATTTGTTTCCGACCCGATTTTCTTTTTGGGACAAGGTTTTGAATTTGGAAGTTTTTTGTATATTTTATTAGTGTGGATATGAACACTTTATAACGTGTCACATATAAAATGTAACATATTTATTTAACTAGTGAGGGTAGGAATTTCATTTTTGTTTTTATGCAATTAAAAGCTAAATTAGATTATTTTGTTGGGATGAAAGAAATATAACAACAGCAACAACAATAACAATTCTTATGCTTTGCTTATCAGTTTATATTCTTGAAAAATTCAGTAATTGACATAATATTAAGGTATTTTGATCGAGGTGACAAAAGCTTGATCTAGTAGTTGAACCTTGAAACTGTGATCCTAGAGGTCGCATGTTAGAGTTAACACTCAGGCGGGGTGGGATAAGGTTTTCTTTTGTTATTATTGTAAGCCCGTGTGAGGCAAAAAAAAAGGTATTTTGATATAGAGTTTGAATCATTATGATCAAAATCGATTATATTATGAAGAGAACTTATATGTATTGTCTACAATTGTGCATGATGGTAATTTCACAATAAAATTGCAAACATTATCCTCTTCAATTATTAGTTATATTGACAACAGTTAATTTCGGAATTTGATTCTCTAATCCTTCGACACTTTGTATTCTCCATTCTATTGTTCCATAAGAAAACTCTGATGGAATATATATTTCTTATTACCTCATAAAGATATCCACCTAAATGTCTAGATGTTGTAAGAGACTAAGAGTTCGAGTATTGTAAACAAAAATGGATGTCTTAGTCATCTTTTTGAATTAGTTCAAGTCAACCATGTACTTTTGATGCAAATTGAATGGTAGGATGCAATATGCATGTGTGGATTTAAGTATATATATAATTCCTGAAATAGACAGGGCAACAAGTCTAACATATAATGGATGGCAAAGAATATATGCCTTGTATCATGATCTCTATTGTAATTTGGAAGGGCTATAAATACAGCCACATCGGAGGTAGCATACATTATAATCAAGATTATTAGTAAATTATAAGATGTAGGAATAGAGGCCTAACATGAGGAGAGAGTCTGGTTTGGAGCCAAGAGTGATTTGCCTGTTCATCTTTAATTGGTACAAGTTTTATAATCTTTTTTAATGAAAACCCATAAAAGATTCATTAGCTATTCTGGCAGGGGTGATTACAAGTAGTGAATTTAATAATGTAAAGATGAAAGGGCATCTCGTCTTGGCTCCTTCCCGGCCTCTTTCATAGCATGCAAGGCTCCATCTGCTTCTATTCCTGATTCATTTCCTCCTTTCTTACTTACGTCTACTTTGATATGATAGTGTTTTGTTTGCTCATCTTCCTTGTGGTTAGGAACCGAGCTTCTCCTTAGCGGCTCGGTTTAATAAAAATTTGATTCGGCTGGACTTGTTTTATAAATGAGTCATGCATATGATATCAAGACTCGATTTGTAAATATGCCGAGATTGAGTCAAAATTCTTGGCTCTAAACCTTGATTAGATTTGTGACTAAACATGATCAATATATGCCCCTGAACTAGCTCGAGTATATGTCTTTATATACTATGCCACCCTGAACTATTGAGAAATTATACGATGGACCGGGTTCATTAGTCTCTTTTCCCTGCATGAATGACATTGACAAGTGCCCAAAAAATAGGTAAAATAATACAAAAGTAATAGCATAAAGTTATTTTTTGGGACACTTGTGATTCATGCAGGGTGAAGGGACCAATGGACCGGGTCGATTGTATAATTTCCCAACGAACTTAGGAAAAGTGCACCGGTTTGCCCCCTTAATACCACATGTCAGCTTTTGGTTTTGGTTTCTCAAACCAAAAGCTGACATGTGACAATGAAAGGACAAATTGGTGCACTTCTACCAAATTTGAGGGGCTAGTTGGAACTTTTGAAATTTTAAAGTAACATTCATCTTTTCTTGTCAAATTGGAGGGGCTAATGATGTATTTTGCGTTGTTTTAATTCATCTATTTATTTATGATTTATTTGGTAATATTTACAAGTTCCTCGTTGAGATAATTCCGGTTCATCTATTTATGATTTGAATGTACGATTGATTCAACTATCATTATCTTCTAAGGATGAATGACCAGCTAAGGATTAAGATTAAAGAGACTTGTATTTTGCCCCCTGAAACTCAAATACAAAAGCTGGTTTATAACAATATGATTAAACTATGTTTTTAACAAAATAAAATTCACTTTGATTATTGGAAAAAAATAATTAGAAATATCCAAGAACTTTATCCCCTCTAAAACTTCATATTATTGTTCTTTGTACTAACAATAAAGAAGGTCATTCATGTTTGGTTCTTCTTAGGCTTGGATTTGTCAAATTGAATTTTGTTTGGAATTCGAACCTCATCGATAACTTTGCCGCAAAACGAACAGCATCTGCACAATCAAAATAATGGAAAAAAAAATTCCTTAGGTCATATAATTAAATCTGTATATATGTTTCGAAAAAAAAAGCATTGAAAAAACATACATGAAAGTGTCAGCAACGACGGCCTTGCGTAAATGGTTGCAGTGAGTGCAGTGACAGAAGATCTTAGAATCACTCTCTTCTATTTTCTTCTGTGTTGAATACATTGTTTGTTCGTTTATTTTCCTGTAAGCTGAAATTCCTTTATTATATAAAGAAATTATATTATTATCATAATAATTCTAGCCCGTTTTGACTCGGGGATTTTGGAAACCGTCCTTTTTTTCCTATTTTGTAACCATAATTATTGCATAATAATAACAGAATTTTTTTAAGACTTTCTATTTGGAAGAGAATAGGAATTTACAGCAAAAAGGAAACATTAAAAACTTTTTAGTTTGTTTTCGGTACATTCATTATTCGGTGTGAAAATTAGGGATGTTAACGAGTCGAACCGAGATCGAACCTGTTTGGGCTCGGCTCGGCTCGAAAGGAAAAATGGTCGGGTTCGACTCATAGCTAGTCGAACTTAAAATATTCAAACTTAGCTCGAGCTCGCGAATTTACAATCCTAGACGAGCCTCCTATAATTGGATTAAATTCTTGACTATTATTCTCTAAATACAACATTTTTGACAAATTAAAATACAATCCCAAAAACATGAAATTGGAAGCATGATATCTTTTGGAGCGTCTCTATCATCAACGCTCCGCAAGTAACCAAAAATAACATTAAAATCGTGATTTTACAAACAAATATTGTACATAAACAGATTATACTCACCAAACATAATTTGTTTTTCATTGATTTAATCAAGTAAAAAAATATCCAACCATTAAATCAATTTAATAAATATACAAGTATGAACTTATATATTAATATAGCAACATAAGAAATTACTTATAATATATAATATATAAAAATTATATAAGCATGTTCGCGGGCTTTAAAGTCGAACCTTAGGAGGCTTAGCTTGGCTTGTGAATATCTCGAGCCGAACTATGTCAAGCTGAGCTTTGACCGAGCCGATCTTGATCTGTTTGCGAGCCTCTAAGCTTGTTAACATCCCTAGTTGAAATTACTTGGAAAATGTTTTAATTTCATAGGCTAAGACTTTTATGATAATTGGAGAGCTCATAAGTTCGACTTAGGATGAAGTTTTTCTTTATTTTTATTTTTTTGAAGAAAAGAAAACACTAAAGGTTAAACTAAAACATATCTAGGAGTAGAAACACCAACAAGGTCGTGTAATGAAAGAGAGCATTGTTGGAGCTGGGTTTTCTTAAACATGTAAATCCAACGTCAAAGAGTCCGCTAGCCACGCCATGCGATCAACTACACAATTTCTTTTCCGATAAACATGTTGCACCTCAGCCATCCAATCACGTTCCAATAGCCTCTTAATCTCCACCACTAACTTGTAATAATCATTCACTACTACCTCACCTCTCCGCAAAACATCAAACTTGCTATCCATTTCGACTATCACTACTATCACCTTCCTATCCCGACCCTAAGCTTTCAGGGCCGTCTCGAAATATTTAGGGGCCCTAAGCAATACTGATATATGGGCCCTTACGAAATGAAAATTTGTTCAAATTTTTCAATGATAAATTTAATATTTTTTTATAAATTATAAAAGCACATTACTCCATTTTGATAAATTCACAAACAGGAAGCTGTAAATGAAATTAAAATATTTGTTTTGATGTTTAAGAAACGTTATTAAAAATTAGAATTGATAATTTCTTTGTTAGTAAAATTATAATATACTGCTCTCATTTCGGATTTATTATAGTTTATTGTGGGATTTAGATTCTTTAAAGTTTAAATTTTTTAAAGTTGTATATTTCAGTTAATTTCAATCATTTATTGAGTTTTAATGGTTCAGATTTTATTGCACTATGAACCCCACAAATCACTAAAATTGAATCTGGACCATTAAAATTCAATGGATGGTTGAGATTAACTGTACAACTTTGAAGAGTTTAAATTTTAGAGAATCCAAATTCCTTATTATCATAGATTAGGATTCTCTAAAGTTGGAGTCAAACTTTAGAGTAAAGTTTGCTCAATCTAAACCATCCATTTCAAAATAAAATGTGTGAATTAAATATGTTTATTTTACTCTCTCTCCTATAATTAAGTAATATATAAAATAACTTTATTCTAAAATTTAACTCAAACTTTAAAGAATCCTTTTCCATCTATCTTCTATTTAAAAGTTAACGCACCATAATTTTTTAATGTAGAAACTGAAAACATGTACATGAAGAAATGGAAAAAATGAAATTGAAAATAAAATTGAAATAGATCACTAAGCACATAAAAGATGGTATTAAAATGGGAATACAAGACCATCTTGTAATCCTTGTTTATTTAAAAAAGATTTCAACAAATTACCTTCATATTACCTTTAAATTTAAATATAATCAGGTGTTTGATACTACTATTAGTTAGATATTGGACTATTGGTTAACCGGTGTTTATTAAAAAATTAAAAAATAATATATTTAGTGGGCCACCTACTAATTAATGAGTTGTACTGGTTTTAAGATTTTTTATATTAGTGCGCCTTTTGAGGCATTTAATAGAAAGAGAAAGAAAGTAGAAGAAAGAGAAAATATGGTTTACAATGTTCCAGTACGTGAAAACTTCTTCTTCTTCTACATTGTGAACGAAAACACAGTTGATCGCCGATAAAACCGCCGCTCACCGGAAAATTTTGGGGCCCTTAAAAAATTAGAGGCGATGAGCCATCGCTCCACTCACTCTTGCCTATAGCTGGCCCTGCAAGCTTTATTAGTCATGCAATAAGAGCAATTTGTTTTTAAAAAGATCAGATTTGTAAGATTTTTGAATATATTTGTTTATAGCTAATATTGTAGGGATTTTTATATTTTGAAATTTTCATTGTTATCTAATCCTCCGACACTAAAAGGCTCGTGAGAAGAGTGCTAAAAAAATGTAATTGCTTTGTATTATTAATTTTAGGGCTTCTCACGCCCATAAAATTAAAATAATTTAAATACGTCATTAACTATTTATAAATTAATAAAAATTATAAAAAATAATTATAAAAATATTATCTGATAAATATCTGATAATTATTTAATAGTTATCTAATAAAAATTTAGTAGATCGGTATTAGATATATAGTAGATATTTAGTTTACATTTACTAAATATTTAGTTTACATATAGTAGATCAGTATTAGATATGTAGAAGATATCTAGTAGATCGATTACTAGATATTTACCATATAACTACTACATGATATTTATGTAATTATTTTCTCCTGTTTTATTAATTTGTAAATTATTTATGTTTTTTTTATATATATAATTAGTTTGACTTAATGGTGAATTTTATAAATATTTTACTGAAACATGTATTTTTTTTATAATTTCTCTTAATTGGGGTTGTTACAAAAATCCCAGAAAAAATTAAAATAATTTGGTAGTTTACAAAAACAGGGGAAAATATTTACATAAATACTGTGTAGTATTTATCTAATAAATATCTGATAATTGTCTAGTAATCGTCTAGTAGTTATTTAGTAAATCGTATCTTCAAAAAAATTTCTAAAACGTACATAACATGACATCTATCTGTAATCTAGTAGATCACTGTTAGATATCTAGTTATTATCTAATATGTCTTAATTTTGATAATTTTTTATGGATCTAATGACACCTAACATATATATAATATATGACAATTTCATAACAATATTTACATAAAATATGATATCTGATATTTATCTAGTAGATCACTGTTAGATATCTAGTTATTCGTCTAGTATGTCTTAATTTTGACAGTTTTTTTATGAATATAATGACAGCTAATATATATAATGTATGACAATTTCATAATAATATTTATTATATAACTACTAGACAATTACTAACCGAATACTAGATATTTACCGGATAAATACCAGACCGTATTCATGTAAATATTTTCTCCTGTTTTTGTTAATTCGTAAACTGTTTATATTTTTTTCGTATATATGTAATTAATTTGACTTAATGGTGAATTTTGTAAATATTTTAGTGAGACATGTATATTTTTGATAATTTCCTTTGATAATGTAGTTAATTAAGTCTTTCAAGTTCCAAGTGGCCCTCCGAGTTTTTTCAATGAAAAACACAATAAGTTCAGTCTCGGTTCGGCCTGTTAACATCTCTAGATGACTCAATAATAATCCAATTGCTTTGGGTTTATAAGGAATAAAGTAGTGCCTGAAAACTGTGATCCTAAGAGGTCACAGGTTCGAATTCACATTCGGGCGGGGTGTGATGAGTTTTTTCTTTATTATTAGGGAATTTGTCATAATAGAGCACTTTTTCTAAATTAATTATAGATTTGTGAAAATATCTATAAGATTATCATGCTTGTTAAATATATCTTAACTTCCTTTTTTTTTTCATCTATTTACATAATTGCCATGTTATTTATTTTTTTTTATTTTTTTCCTTATTTTTCATTTATCTCTCAGACCATTTATTTTTTCGACGTATCACTTTAGAATTATTTGTTCCTCTTATTTTTATCTTTGAAATGACATCCACTATGACTTTTCGTCATTTTTTTATCCAATAGATTTCCTATAGATCATCTATAGATATACAATAGATCACTAGAAATTTCGTTGTATCCATCATTAAGCGGTAACTTTATAAACTGCTACCATTGAGACCATTGCTAATATTTTACAGGTATAATTTAGGAGTCGAGTCCTCTACCTTTGAAAATCGGACATTCATGTATTATTTAAAGGTCTTCTAGTTTTACTGATTTCTATTGGACTTCTATTAGATATTCATTGGATATCTGACAGTTAAAAAAAACTCGATAAAAGTATATCATCATGTATCTACTTTCGAAGATAAAAAAGAGACGAACAAAAAACTCTAAAGCAGCATGTCAAAAAAATGAACGGTTTGAGAGATAAATGCAAAATAAATAAAAAAAATTAAAAATAAAGTGCAACGATGTACTTGTATAGAGGGTGACGGGAGGTATTTTGTAATTATTTTGCAAGGATGATATACTTGGAATTATTTTGCCTTTTTTTATGACATTTTATCCAAATTATTTTATCCTTTTTGCCTAGGGCTTCTTACAAAAAGGCCAACAAAACCCAAACTAATTAAGCCCATATAATTAATAATCTACAGTTAAACCAAAACAAGGGAAATTATTTACAGTCTTAACTCAAAGGAATTTCAACCATCTCTCAACTAACAATCAAGCGGTTTTCATCACGAAAATCAAATTCAAAAACGTTCAAACCGTCAAAATCATAGCCACGATCATAGAAATCGCTTTCATCAACTACAAAACCGACAGGAATTCTACAGATTCTGAAGTTCATTGGCGAAAACCATACACCTTACAATTTCTGTTTCAAAATCATAAAAATCTACAAAGAAGGAAGAAATCTCAAAGGTAAGAAATGAAAAACCGTAATATAGTAACATTGTTCTGAAATCTTCAAATTAAAGTAGCTAGCCAGTGAAATAAATGTAAAAAACAGTTTACAGTGCCTCCAAAAGGAAGAAATACAAGAAGCAAAACAGCATTAGCGGCAAAGAAGGAGAAAGAGAAAGAAGTAGAAATTGCAGAAACCCAGGTATTTCATACAAACTCAAAAACAGAATAATGTAGTATTATAAAGTACTATATCTTGCATTTTTAACACTAAAAATAAGAAATAGAAAACAAAATGATTCAAAAAACCAGAAATTAGAGCAAACCTATTAAATCTGTAAAAGAAACAAGCAAAAACGAAACTCTACGGGACAAATACTAGATAACCATGACATAAATAACAGGTTCATACTAGATTTCTACTACACAAACATTAGATAACCTACAAAGAAGAATATTGTATGGAAATTGCTGCATATCATATGTATTGGTAGTGATATACTAGATATACTAGATATTTATAAAGTAATAAATAGATATTAGATTTGATAAATAAATATGTTTATCAGCCTAATGAATGGTTTAAATATTCACATGCAAAATAGTGGCTGCTACGATAGTATACATATAACAAAGAGTCCTGAGATAAATCAAATGAATATTGTAAGAATACCGGATGTCCACTAAATAAATACCAGAATTATACAGGGTGAATACTAGATAACAATCGAATGTCAAACAGATGCGATTTTATTAGATGTCCTACATAACTTGGTTAAAAAACTGGATAACTGATTTATTTGATCTATGATTTTGTACTAAAAAATGTCATGAAATTAAAATACCTTGTACAAATTCACACCTTACAACTTGTGCAGGTGCCTAGCCGTCAAGAACTACAAAAGTACCAACTGATATACCCTGAAAACACTAAATGGGTTCCAGTGGTGAAAACATCAGCAGATGACAAAGTAATATCATTCCTAAAAGAAAATCTACCAACTGAATTGATGAACTAGTTGAAGCAGTCAATATTTGGAAATTTCTTTAAGGGACCGAGTTTGAAAGCTCAGAACGCACTGCTCCACAACCTCTTGACCAGAGAAATAAAAACATCGATGAAGAGTTCCATCTGCATTCTTCTTGACAATAGACCTCTATACTTCGGGATTAAGTACTTCCGACTGATATCTGGGCTGCCAACATGACCATCAAAATTCAATCTAAAAGAAATAGGTCATTCCAAGGAATTTCAAAAGAAATACTTCAAGGATGATTCAGACAAAATCAGTCAGAGATATATAAAGAAGTTGCTAGAATCAGATGGTAAAGAAGAGTCAATAGTAGTGACAGAAGACGATTGTTTAAAGCTTGTTCTGGTGTATTTCATCGCCTACTACCTAGTAGGTGTAGATCCTAATAGTGTGATCCCACTTGAGTACATTGACTATGCCAACAATGGTGATTATGAAATTGCACCCTAGGGAGATATCTCATTTGAATTGATAATGGCGGGCTTAAAAAAATGGAAAGAAAGCAAATAAACCAAGTAATTACAGATTGAAAGGATGCCCACTAGTATTCCTAGTGTGGTTCTACGAAGTGTATGGAGCATGCAATGGATACATATGCAATATAGTAGAACAAGCAGATTTCATGCCCCAAATTTTCAAGTGGGAAACATTCACAAAGGACTATAAGACAACAGAACTGGATGAGCTCATAATCAATAAAGGGACCAAAAGTGTAAGCTATCCATGAACAAAACCTATTCTATTTTAAAAAAATAACAAGCAATTATGTATGAGATGATCTATTCATATGTAGTAGACATCTAGTAAAGACATGATTGATATCTGGTAGTCATCTAGTAAAATGCTAATATGAGAAAAAGTTTCATCACTTGTATCACAAACAAAAAAACTAACTAATTGGAACATGATAATTGACTCGATAATTTCATTTCTTGCAGCTGTAACTTCAAAAAATAGAAGCAACATAGGATGAGATAACGACATTAAAGCTAGAAGACATCATGCCAATTCCCTTTGTAGAGCCGGTGGAGTTTGAACATTTTTTTATACAAATAACTCAGTCACAAACACAAGAGAGCCGTCAGCCAGACTTCTTGAAAGAATTGGAGAAGTTTTCAACAAAGATGGAGAATGGATTCAACAAAATGATGCAAAGGCTGAATGGATTGGAAAAGAAATTAAACACTTTGATAGATCGGGTGGACAAGATCGAGGAGTGTTTGACAGATGTCACAAAGTCAGAAGATTTTATGGATGAGAATAAGCAGGTTATAAATGTAGCAGATGATGAGAGTGGACCTGATGACAAGATAAATAAAAGGAAAAGAAGTGATGAAAGCGAGGAAGAAGAGGATGATGATGAATTTGAAAGTGAAAGTGATGATGATAAAGGTGAAAATCAAGACAACAGGAAAGAGAAAAGTGATTCTAACACTGATAATAAGGATGGAAGTGAGATTGACAAGAGCGAAACAGATGAGGACGATGACAATGATAAAGGTGACAACAAAGACAACAAGAAAGACAAGAGTGGTTCTAATGAGGATGGAAATGATGGAGTTGGTACTGACATGAATGGAAGTGGGACTGAAGAAAACAAATCAGGTGATGATGGAAGCAACAAAAATGACCCTGAATCAAAAGAAAAGAAAGACAACGACAACAAAGATGAGAAAGAACAAAAAAAGAACCAAGAAAAAAACACTAGAGGTAATATATATGCAAATGCAAACTAAAAAAATATTAAATTTCAACCTACATGCCACAATATAACAAAATAAAAACTTAACTGACACTTTGAAAATGATATCATGCAGCAGGAAGAGAGAGAAGACACAATGGCGATTGATAACAATGAAGATGAGGAAGGAGGCACAATACCTATTAGCACAAGTACACCTAACACAACAATAATAACTCCAGAAAAGGGAATTGCAGAAACAGGAGGAACAATGACAATTGAAGGAAGCACGACTGGGATGGAGGTACTATCTGATGAAACAGGAGGAACTATAAACATCAGTGTAAGTAAAAAAATCTACATTTCAAGTAGAAAGAAAAAATCAAACAAACGAATACATGGATGCATAAAAAGATATACAGACTAAAAGACTTTTTCTTTGTTGTGTTAACAAAAAAACAAAAAAAATAAAATAGGAAGCAATGCAAGAAGGAGAAGGAACGGGGACAGAGGAAATGGAGATAGACACAAAAGAGGGTGGCAAAGGAGAAATAGAAGAAGATGAACATCCAATGGCAGACATGAACTTAACAGAGGCAAAAAAACAAAATGCTTGTATAGTACAAACATATTAAACATCCAGTAGATCAACATATATTTGTTAAATATCTTTAAAAGACAAAATGTATAATACATGTATGCATGTAGTAAACGTTTGGTAAATTTCAAATAGACATCTAGTAAATTTCTAATAGATGTCTGTTAGCCGTCAACTATTTATCCAATAGACATCTAGTAGATATCTAGTAAATGTCGGGTAGATTTCATCTAAATTTATGATAAAGACCTAGTATTTGTCTAGCATGGACATCCATTCAATGTAATTATATATACAGGACATAATTGAAGGCGAAAAAGCAAAAAATGATGACAAAATGGAAAAAACAGACCAGGAAGATCAGAAAGAGGATAAAGAAAGAAGAAAAAAACAAAAACATGAAGAACAAACACAACAGACGGGAATAGGAAAACAACTGGTTGTTTTCAATTTTGGATGGGACTTGATCACTGCAATAGGAGACGAAGTAGTATCAAATCTAGGTCAATTGGAACAAGAAGACGATAAGGAACCAGAGGAAATAGAAGACAAGGAGAAGAAAGCAGATAAGAACAAACGAGGAACTGCAATCAGAAGGGGGAAGGACAAAGAAAAGGTAAACTTCGAAAACAAAATTGTTAACAAATTTAAAACTTTGAAAATACACTGATTAAATTTATTGAAATGAAAAAAATAATTAGCAGGCTGGATCTCTTTGTTTCTTAGACACTCTTGATCCAACAGAACTCGATAAGTTAGAGGCCGATAGTATTCGAAAGTATGCCATTATTAAAAAAATAAAAAAAGTGCGTATGTAATTCATAAAAAGACATGATTATATACAAACAAAATTAGTAGAACAACAAGAATACTAAAAAAACATGTTTTACTAATGTCATATTCAGGAGCTTGAGGATGATGTGCAAGAGATCGAAATTCAAAATTACGTGTGCCCAAAAAGGAGAGAGACCAAAGCAGTGAAAAGAACAACTGGAAAGATGAGGATACAAAGAGAATATGGGCTTGACACATATGGCTTGATAGAAAATGAAATCGAAGACACCGAGCTTGTTGAAGAATTCGATAAGTTCATGAGACAAAATATCAGAGATTCAAGAGGGTAAAAAACAAATGTTAATAATTTATCATTTATACTATTTAATTGCACTAACTAATATAAAAACATCAATGATAGGGACAATAAGTGGTACAGTGCTCAAAATGACATTATAACAACAATGCGGCTCAAAATCATGGGGTGACAAGCAAGACATTCTTTGCAGATCTCCACTTAGAAGGACAAGAGATAACAAATGAGGTAAGCAGTATTACACATTGCAAATTTTCTAAAACATAAAAATTGTGAAAATTAAGTTACTTGGAAAAACAACCTATACAATGAGTAATTAGTATACATAAACAACTATTAGAAAGCTAGTAGAAAACTATTAGAAAATTGGTAGAAAACTCGTATATTCAGATTTCATTGACAAATTTTTTGTACTTGTGTGTCTTGAACGGGAAATAGATGTTGTGTTGTATTATATGAGAAAGAAGAGTAAATACTGCACACAAATAAACTACAACTTCACCACAACAGACACGATGTTCGACCAATGAATCAAGGCGATAGACAGCACATTGAGGAAGCGAGGAGGGCAGGATAAAGTGAAGGAACAAGCAAGCATACAAGATACCATTGCATATCAAATGATGGGAAGAGGAATCTGGTGTGGCAAGAATCAGAATGAGGATGAGCAAGTGCTATTTCCTATCTTGGCTGGAGAAAACTGTTGGATTACTGGCAGATTTAATATCTACAATAGGAAGATATACATATATGAATTAGCCATCGGAAGAACATCACACAGATTTACAAAGGTTACAACAAATGAATACTGCACAATCTTGCCGTATTATATCCAAGAGGAAAATTTTTTTTATGCAAATAGTCGAATAGCATAATCAAGAGCCTATAAGAAAAAGAAACCACTACCCAAGATCGAATATGAAATAGTCCAAGGACTGCCCTAACAAGTGCACTGGTATAATAACACTCCCTCTTACTCGTTCTATCTCATAATAAAAAATATTCAAACTGAAAATATGATTTAACATACTGATATTATATTTGCAACAAAAATTGCAGTGACTGTGGAATATTCATGATGAGCTTCATGGAATATATCATTGAACAGCGACAAATACCACAAAACTTTGATGTCAAATTGCACAGGACTAGGATAGCTCTCAGCCTCTACAAGCATGGAACTGAATATGCAGAAAACAATCTTAAGAGTGACGAGGAGTTTGTTAGGACATTCATTGATCCAGAAGAGTAGTTAGACCAAACTTGTGTTTGATATGTTGAATTACATTTCTGGTTTGAACTTAAGTAGATAGGGATATAAGTAGTTTATTTACATTTATGGTTTGAACATTTTAAATTTCACAAG
Organism: Euphorbia pulcherrima; assembly: GCA_947683365.1. Classification (NCBI taxonomy): domain Eukaryota; kingdom Viridiplantae; phylum Streptophyta; class Magnoliopsida; order Malpighiales; family Euphorbiaceae; genus Euphorbia; species Euphorbia pulcherrima. The sequence goes on from CANTUS010000002.1 coordinate 19,527,379, forward strand.
TTATGATATTGGGTTTGCAAGATATGTGTTTGATAGCAGAAATCTTTAATGCTCAGAAGAGAAAGTATATTGAAAAAATTAAACAAAACAACTGAGTATATAAAAATAAAACAAAACATATGCAGTAAGCATCTGGTAGACACTTGATATAAATGTAGTAAACATATAGTATACACCTGGTAAGTATCTAGTAAACATCAAGTAAAAATACAGTATATATATAGTATTCACCTAGTAAGTATCTAGCAAACATCTAGTAGTCAGCCGATACAAAAAAAGTGTGATTATTAGGTGAAAATATGAAAGAACAGTAACTAAAACTGAATCACAAATGAAAATTTTTTGAACAAAAAAAGGAAAAGTGCAACAAATGGAATAACTTCCATAAGGAATTTTGTTTGAATCAAATATAGAAAACAAAAAAACTGAACATCAAACGTTTGGTAAACATCTATTAGAAATCAAGTATTTAATGGTATGCAACTAGTATGAATCCAGTAGAAATTCCCCACCAAAGAATTTGTTTAAATGTTTGAATCGTAATAACAGATAAAAAAAACCTTATTTCCTACCCTTACAAGAATGCCTATTATGCCCAACATTCCCACAAGAACTGCATTTCATAGTGGATGTACTCCCTTTCTCCCGTATTGAGCGATATCGTTCTTTTCTCAGCCTGCCTATTTTTGCGGAAGAACTACTTTCTCCTTAATATCGTTAGGTATCACCCAAGAACCTATTAAAGGAAGAGGGAATATAGTTCCTTCATATGCTGCTAACATTTTATCTTTTGTAAAATACTTCGAACAGTAACTATAAGTAGACAAATGAAATTTCTTTATGTGAGCAAGAGCATGAGCACACGGAAGATCATCCATCTGAAAAGCATTACACATGCAAGTCCTCTTATCCAAATCAACTGAGAACTCTTGACCGTCACTAGTAACAGAAACCAAACGACCGGAGGATGGATTTACCTAAAACAATTGAAACAAAAACAAAATCAACTACTAGAAACCTAATAAATACCAAGTATATAGCTAGTTAGTATCCAGTAAATAAGTGATAAACAGATGATAGAGTAGTAGAAAATGATGTGAAAACACCAACAAAAAGAAAAATCAGGACACAAAATCAACTACAAAAAGAGGATTAAGAAAACTAACCCTCATCCTTGAAGCTAAAACAAAATGATCTTGAAGTTATTTTTCATATCTTTGAGTAAAGTTGAAAAGGTGTTCAAACTAATGTTCCAATTCTTATAAAACAATCCTTGCATCGTACATCTCAAAAAATCAACAAACGATGCGATACGATAAGATTTGACATCCTTTATCATAAAATTGATAGATTCTGCAGCATTAGAAGTCAAAGAAAAATATCTCTTTCGAGGAGCATAAAACCTGCTCCACTTCTCATAACTGACCTTCTTTAAATAAATCGGAATGCCATCCCTAATTTCAGCTAAAAATAATATATTCTCATCAAAATCTTTCATCGTGTAAGATTTGGAGGCTCCCATAAAAGACTTAGACATTTCACCTGTGAGCGGGCGAATGTTTTCGGGCCTGGTTGTGCACGCGGAGTGCGGTGCATGAGGCGTGTTTTGGTTTAAGAAAATCCGGTTTGCTTAAATGCAGTGACTTTATATAAGCCAAAAATGTGATTATATTAAGAAATATATTTACACATTTTATATAGAAAATATATTTTTGAAATAAAGCATTTTTATTTTATTTAAAAATAAAAGAGAGTCGCCACCCGGTTCAGCTCCACCGGGAATTGTGGTATATTGATCCAAAATGGAATTTTTATCTCAAAAAGAAAATGAGATTCTAAGTTCGGATATAATAGTTACTCATATTGTTCAAATTATTTGGATTAATTTTAAAATTTTTGGAATGTGTGGTAATTTCTGCATTACAACGGCTTTATTTAAGAAATAAATTCAAAAAATAAAACAGGCATTATAACGGCATAATAGATTGATATTTTCTATCAAAATTTTGACAGAGTAACGGTAGCTCTTGGGTTTTGGCCCGGAAACTCGGATAGAGTTTCCTCTCGTTCTGGATGTTTCATCCGTACCTGCGAGCTCATTTACACATATTATAGTTTAAGTGGCTCTAGCGGCTCACTTGACTAGAGAAATGAAAATGCAATGTGCAATAATAGAATAATGAAAATGAATTTTAATGGATTTTAAAGTTGGGCTTAGAGCCAGTTACCCTCAGATTACCTTTTTGTATGTCTAGGATGACTTGAGTGCCGGTGCGGGACCGAAATTGTCAGAGGTTATGATTTGTTGGAAAATAGGTTTAACCCAAGTTATGGCTATAATCTTGGATTATTCCTAAAGGAAATATAGGGTTAGTTTAAGTCATTTTTAGACCAAAGATCACCGTGAGATCTTGATCTAAAAAAAGGAAATTGAGTTTATACCGAGTGTCGGTGATAAAGCTCGGATTTGGAAGTATTTCGACAGAGTTTCGAGGCTATTGGGACTCTCGGAACTGAAAAGGACACAATGGGGATTTTGGAATTTCTATAAAATTTCCCGTCTCTCTCAAAATGAGGGGTCGAGTCCCCTATTTATAATGGGGAGTTAATTAGCTGGCGGGCTAATTACATAGGTAATTAGTCGACGGGCTAATTACCTATCTGACAAGATTTTACATCGAATCCCATAAAATCTTGCCAGATCTTCGTAAGATTTGATTTTTTTTACTGTAGATAGGTAAATAGCCGGTGGGTTAATTACCTATGTTTGACCAAATTTTGACTTTTTGATTTTTCAGTAGAAAATGCTAAATCGGGGATTCCCTGGAATGTGGATTTTTGAATTTTGAATTTTGGATGACAATTCGATCCTTTTTGGCTCTTTTGTCTGATCACTGAACAAAATAGGCGTTATCCCTCATCGGGCGGGAACGGACCTGTGTTAACAGTTTGCCCCTCGTACATAAATTTCATGCTAGAAATTTTATCGTATGCGAAACAAACAAAACAGTGTGGTGGGTTGCAATGAGTTAAAATATTTTTAATGGAAAAATTTTGAAACAAAATATATTTTTCCCCTTCGATTAAAAATTTATTAATAGATTAAAATCGACCGGGGGTTGAAATAAATATTTTTGGGTGCTTAATGTGTGAGTGACTGTGTAAAAATAGCTCTTAGGTCCACTCGTTTTATAAACAATGCAGAAAATGGATGAAACATGCAAAATTTCAAAAATTTTCAAAATATACGTAATTAGCTGGCGGGCTAATTACCTATGTAACGGTAACTTTTATAGCCGTTACGCGTAAACGCATGTGACACGTAAACGCGTGACAACTAGATAGGTAATTAGTCGGCGGGCTAATTACATATGTAATTAGCCGACGGGCTAAACATGCGGTCTATAAAAGCAGCAGCTTGGCTCCCATTTTCAACACACAAAAAATTCTCTCTTCTTTCCTTTGCGTTTTCGGCTCTTCTTTTCGAAAATTTTTGCTTCCAAGCTATTTTCAACAATGATTTGTTTTATCTTCTTCCCTTTTCTGCCCCTTCTTTTTCGATTTTGTAGAGTTTTTATGTGATTCAAGCTTTATAATATCTACTTGGATCTGCCAGCCGTTCAAGTGACTACTCAGAACGTGCTTATTGATGGTCAGCAAGTGGAATTATCTGAGGTTCCTGCCGATGCTTTATACAGGCACCCATCAAATTGGATGTATCACGGGATTTGTCCTGGGGATTTTATTCCACCAGCCTTGAAGCCTTCCGATCATCTTTCTCGGATTCTGGTAAGCCTTATCGCTGCTCTTATATTATGCAACGATTTATTTATTTTGTCGCTTATTTATTTTATGCAATGACTTATTTAATGTAATGATTTTTCAATAATCGTATGATTTACAAGAACTGGTATGTGATATGTATGTATACATTGTTTCAGGTAACTAAGTATGAGGGCGCTAGCATTACCCATTTTCATAAGTGGTATAAGGTGCTATCTCCTATCACCAAGGCCATTATTGACGGGACATCCTTGGGGAGGATGGTGAGGAATTGTAGGTACTCGAGATCTCGCATGTATCTATATATCCTAGCCGGCACTTCTACCCACATCCTGAGTAGGTGGTTTAACACTACTCATACTTTCCACTTCCGTTGTGGGGAATATACCATCACTCCATTGGATTACAGCGCCATCACAGGTCTTCCTTTTCACAGTAATGTGATCCACTTCAACGCTTACCATTACTTCAATGTAGAGACCATTGAGGCTTTGATTGGCTATTTCGGAGATAAGCTGGGGCGAGTTTCTTGCGAGAAACTCATGACCTTCTGGACTATTGGGGATATGAGGCACTTGACTTCTGCATATGAGGCTAGGGCTTTCATGGCCGCTACTTTGTCATGGTTATGCTTTCCTATTGGGGGTTCGATTATGAATCTCCATATCCTGCCGATGGTCACGCCGCGTTGGGCCATCTGTATTGGGCCCTCAATCAGTGTGTGAGGAATTGGATTGGCAAGTTAAAATCTTGCCTTCAGATTGTCTATGTAACGACTTAACTCCCTTTCTTCTTTATGAGCATTTTTGTTTGTCTTTTTGGCATTCTGATTTCTTTTGACTTTTTAAAAATCTGGCTTTTTGAGATGGGGATTCTGCCAGGGACTAAGCTTGTGCGAGATGGTAGCTATCAGTTTTGCCCTCAACTGTCGTATTACTGGTGCGGTTGGGAGATGGAGTCTCATTTTGTGCTTTCCGATCATCTCCGTAATCTGTCTTTAAAAAAGGTATACTCTACAGCTCCCTTGATTTACTTTAATTGCTACATCTGCTACAATCGTCGTATCATTGTTTGGTCTTTTCTTTCTTTTAGATTAAGATGCAGCCCTGGGGGTATGCTCTTCACCGACTGGAGGTCATAAGGTTAGCTGGGGAGTTTGTGAACACCTGATTGATTTTAGAGACTCCCTTCTCTTTGGAGCGGTATCTGGGAGAGCGCATTCAGGGTTGGCATCTTCCTCCTAGGTCGAGTTCCATCCCTCTTGAGGTGCCCCAGTGGATTTTCTAGCCTTATAGCTCGCCTGACTTCATGAAATTGGCCTCTGGTGGTTTACCCAGCGCCTTTCCGGAGCAGGTTGGGGTGTATGAGGAGTTTTGCCGTTCACAGCTGCTTGGATGGCCGGAGATGAGCCTGAGCCAGACATTCACAACCCTTCTGAGGGTGACATCCCTTTGACTTCTATCTCTAGCTGCCAGGCTAGATCAGGATCGCCTAGGACTGTCCGGACGATGGTACCTTCTCTTCTATCTGCTTGAATGTCTTCCTTGTTTTTTTATTGTCGCGCTGATTTTGCTTTGTCATCTTTGTAGGATCACTAGGGTAGGAAGAGACTTGCGACTACTTCTGCTCATGTGGATAGCTCTTTGGTGTCATCTATCCCGCCTTAGGGTTTGGCAATGGTAGAGGGACATCGGGGGTTTCAGTACTAGCCGCCCATGTCTCTAATGTAGCATCCCAATATGAGTACTTATACACCGGTGATTCCACCTTATTTGGACCCTGAGCATCCAGTGGACTTCCATCCGGCCGATACCACTCATGTGAGTTTCCTCTGCCTTTTCTTCTTTCTTTTCCTTAGATTGTGATGGCTCTAACTTGCTCCTGATCTTTCGCTCTTGCAGGTGCCCATTGCTAATAGTATCTTTGGTTGGGGATATATTCAAGGGCAGCAGCTATTCATGATGCACCAAAACTCTGATATGGTGGTATGTTTATTATTTTAATGATGATGTATGGCATGTTATGAAATACATATGAATGATCTGTGTGAAAATGTTGCAGCTAGAGATCTGACGGCTCTGAGGTCTATTGGAGATGCTCCAAGTGGATGACCCGTAGCAACAGCCGCAGAGTGATACCTCTGAATCCTTTTCGCAGGGCGGTTATCCTCCTTTCGATCCTAGCCACCCGAGCTCCAGCGGGCAATAGATAGGCTTTTTTATTTTATTTTATTGTTTTCTTTACTTTAGACCTTTTGTAGTGCCTTTTCCTTGTATGAACGCATTCTTACATATATAAAAGAATTTTTCATTGTTCCTACACTTTGCCTTTTCTTTCGTTACTGATCGAGTTTATCGGGGTAATCTACCAGATATTGGCGGATTGCCCCATAAACTACATATAACGAACTGCTACTCTTTGAGATTTTGCCATGGAGAACTACATCTGTTTTCATACAGATTTGAATGTTTATCTGAAGAACTCCGATGGTTGGGATCACCTCGGTGTTTGCGATTTAGCGCATATGAAGGAACACTGTCGCATTTTTGTCAAGGATAACGTGATTTAAGCCGCTGTCAGGTTTTGGGACCCTGTCGATAATGTGTTCTGGATTCTTGTTAGGGGTCTTCCTTTGCGAGTTTTCCACTATGGTTTGTAGTTTTATCTTCCTGACAATCGTTGATCAGATGTTAGAGGGTAAATCTCCTATTACGGTGAGTTTAGCTGAGACACTGATCTTTGTGCGCTCTTCCCGGAATGAAATTGAAGCTACTACCAGGGGTAGTAGACTTCTCCTTTAGGTGAGTTCTATTTGAGCCTTTCTTTTTTATGCATGAACCACCTTTTTAGATTTTCAATTCATCAGGCTTGCCTTAATTTTTGCATGGATTGCCGTTTCAGGTTTTCAATCCAGCAGGCTATTTTTTCTTCTTTTTTCTCTTTTTTTTGTCTTTTTTCTTTTCTCATTTTTATGCTTTTTGTGTTGCTTTTGTGTTGCCCTTGTAGCTTTGGCTTTGTGACAAGATTTATGTGTTGTCTATTCCCATGAGCATGGATTATCATCCGAAGGCCTACTGGGTGCGGGGCTCTATGGTTCTCATCAGCAATCGTCCTCATAGGGATTTTACCGTTGAGGAGTGGGTCGAGTTTATGGGTAGTTGAGCTGTCGAGGATATTTATTGGGTCTACCCTTTGTGGGGTATCATGCATGTGACTACCGACATCGCTAGAGGTGGCATGGTCCTTATCGGTCTTTCCGAGATCATCACCTACTCTCCCGGTCGCTTGTGCAGGCAATATGGCCGTTCTCAAGGGTTCCCTACATCCCTATGTACCCTGTTTGGCTTAGAGCTTTCTTACACTCAGGATTATTGTCATGACGTTAGGTGGGTCAACCGTTCTTAGGTGGAGATGAACTATTCCATACCTTTTGATATCCATCCTTCTGAGGCTTATCGCATTTAGGTTGCGAGTACTCGCGGGCTTCCTACCCTAGGAGAGAGGCTCATCGAGATGCAGAGACTCCACAAATTCTTCGAGGGTCCTTGAGCTTGTGTATCCTTCATCTTCATGGAAAATAAAGGCTTCAGGCCTTGTTGTTTGCCTTTTTCATTTCCATTTCTTGTTTGTGATGTATTTTATGTGTAATGAAGATGAAATGATGTTATTTATATGCGTTTTTTATTGAACAATTCATAGTTTCCATTTAATGCACTCATTTAGTATATTTAACATGAATATGTTACTACAGAAGATATCATTTAAATAGGAAGGACGAGTGGTATTTATTTCCAAGAAATGCTCATCGTCGCCTAAGGTTCCGAACGGATTTCACCTAAGGCTTCACTCTTTTATTTTAGGTCTTTGTTTTTGCTCAAGAGCCCTCACTAGCCCTTGATAGACCTTTATATTTTTCTTCTTTTTTTTTTCTTTTTTACACGATATAGAGCTTCAGCTTATCGCGGTTTACTGGATTCATGAATTCATTACCATCCAGATCTGAGATTTTTACTGCCCCTTTACTGAGAGTCTTTCTTACCATGTATGACCCTTCCCAGTTTGGCTGGAACTTCCCTCGAGCGTCTATGTGCATTTTATGAGATTGCTTTAAGACCAGATTGCCCATTCTTAGAGGTTGGTCTTGCCCCTTGACTATGCGGTTGTAAGCTCTGGCCATGCGTGTTGGTACAACTGTAGATTTTCCAGTGCAGTTAATCATTTTTCATCGATCAGAGTCAGTTCCTCGTGTCTTGCTTTTGCCCATTCATCTACGGGAAGCCTAGCTTTCAGAGCTATGCGTAAAGATTTAATCTCTATTTTGATGGGCAATTTCGCTCCATCCCATAGACGAGAGAAAAAGGAGTTTGACCTGTAGGGATTTTGACACTAGTTCTATATCCCCATAAGGCATAGTGCAAATGATCAGCCTAATCTCGATAGTTAGAGATCATCTTAAAGAGGATTTTCTTAATTGCCTTATTAGCTGCTTGTGAGCGTATAACCTTTTTCTCGCCTGCGAGGACCTCGTGAGATGCGTATCATGGGGGGCAAAAAAAAAACAGGGTGCTGTGAAGCGTACTAAGAGATTGACCCTTATTTTAGCGTGATGGAAACATTGAAGTTGATGTTGAATTTAAGTCCAATTTAGGTGTTAAAGGATACGAGATCAAAATCCCGTACTTAAAATAGAGTCGCCACCCGGTTCAGCTAAACCGGGAAATTTTGGTACGATTTTCACACCAGGTGGTAGACCATACCTTAAGTAGAGATTCCAAGTTCGGATGATGTTATCTATTTTACATTAGGCCAAGTTAAAGGGTTTCATTCTTTCTTAATCGATTTTAATCTGCCCTATTTATTATGTTTTCGATTTATATGTTGTTTTCGCGTTTATCAAGCAATCAAAGTGATAAATGAATTATCACAGTCAACCAAAAATAAATGCAAAAATTAAAATTATTACAAGGCTTTCAAATCCTATACATTTTCTATGCAATAAATAAAATACCCGAAGGCCTAACATTCATCTAACCTAAATCTACCTACAGAAAATGGTTAGCATAAATACGGCACATTGCACGAGGTGTATCACTTAGCATGCATAGTTAGTGGATAAAACAAGACTCGCGTTAGCGTGAACATGGCATATTCATTTATTATGTTATGAGGCCCAGTTGGATGGCAAAAAAAAAGAGATTCGAATGGCGTTTGCAGGAAAATTTCTTTTTATCCAAATTTTAGACTCAATTGTTGTTTTAACCGGATTATTAGTGTAAATGCTAAATGGTATGGGGTGAGGTCTATTTTCAGAAGGTTATGGACCTTCATCCTTGCACTGCACACCCTAGCTTTGGGAATTTAACCAGGTCAGAAATAAACGAAATAAAGCAGTTGTCTAGAAGGTCATGTTTCTGATGGCATGGTTGATACCGCCGGTGGCAACAGTGATATCCCTAGCAGTATCAGTCACATAGGTAGGCTACATGACTTTTTAGATACCATAAAGAAAGGGTCCTACAAGAAAATGAGGCCTCTGGGGGCAAGTGATGTCGCTGGTGGTATCAACGATGCCGTTGGCAGCGTGGTTGATACCGCCAGCGGCTTTGCTTGCCTTTGGCGGCTTTAGCCTCTTATAGCAGCAGCAGGTAACGGTAAAAAATGACCGAAAACCCAAAAACAATCACATAACAGCACACAATGGCACAAATAAGTAAGAATGAAGCTAAAGAGCTATGAGACTCAGAATTTTACCTCGGAGCCGTGAATCCACCTCTTCATGATCCAAGGAACACCTTTGGGGAGCTTGCAAAGATGATTTGGGTGGTAAATTTAAGGATTTATGTCTCTAAATTCCTACTAAATTGATTTTAACCTAAAGTCTACTGATTTTAAGCTTTAACTAAGAGAATTCAAAGAAGAAAAACCAAGAAAAATGGATTGGAATGCCTTTTCCTACCTTATCTACTTCTTATGTCACTAAAATTTATTTTCTCACTCTAAAACTCTCAAGTAAAATTTAGATGTGTTGTTGTTATTGTTTTGGAACCCTAATGTATGTTTATATAGGCAAAAATGGGGGTCTTCGAGACCTTTTGGCCAGTTTCACCGAAATGGGAAAAAAGAGCTGGTCAAAGGAATAAGAAGAAGCTGTCTATGCGGAAGCCCGTTTCGGGCCATGCCGCTGGTGACATGGTGATACTGCCGGTGGCATGGGCGATGCCGCCAGCTGCATCAACTTCCTGCAGGCTGACAACCAGCGGGCCCATTAGCCCAAAAAGCTGCCAAAAGGGGTCAAAAGCGGGTCAAAGGGCATCTCTTTAATGATATTTTAATAGGTATTTAGAGATTAATTTTATTTTGGGTGCAAATCATCGGTTCAAGCTCCTACCGAACGCGTTATCAAACACGTCGAACTGAATTCTTACGAGAAATAAAATTCGCAGGGAATTTTATATCGGTAATAAAAACTCCAAAGAATTTTTATTATAAGGAATAAAATCAGGAATACGTCATCATCATCTCGCGAGAGGGACCGTAAAATCCCGTGCTCACAGGCTGCCCCTCGGGGGATCACTGCTGCCACATGTTAGTATGATCATATGAAAAAGCAAGGGATAGGAATGATACCTTATGGATGACTGGTTTGCCCCTTGGTCGGACTTGAGCTTTTCGGATTGGTGCTCCTTGGTCGGACTTGTGCTTTATGGATTGTTGCCCCTTGGTCGGACTTATACTTTGTGGATTGGTTGCCCCTTAGTCGAGCTTGAGCTTTGCGGAGAGATTGCCCCTTGGTCGGACTTGTGCTTTGTGGATTGGTTGCCCCTTGGTTGAACTTATGCTTTGGGGATTGGTTGACCCTTGGTCGGACTTGAGCTTTGTGGATTTGGTGAAGTGTAGTTTCTACAACAAGTGACAAGTAAAAGATCAAACTGATTCTTAAATGATGTTTTTACTACTTGATCGATTTTGTGAAGCAAAAATATTTTTGCCCCTTTGATCAACAGTAAAAACGTAATAATAAAAAGTATAGGGGTCTTAGATGATGGGATGACGATTGAAACCGAATGCGGCATGTACAGGGTCACGCTGCGATCTCGGAGGGGTGAACCCAAAGGCGACATGCACGGGGTCCTGTCAGGACCTTTAGTTGGCATTCCAGGGGTGAAATTAAAGATCAGAACATACAGGGTCATTTCGTAATCTCTAATGATGTTTCAGGGGATGGATCCGGAGATCGGTATGTACGGGGTCATGCCTTAATCTCCAATGATGTTCCAGGGGATAGATCCTGAGATCGGTATGTATAGGGTCATGCCATAATCCCTGGTTGGCGTATTAAATGAGTATATTGGGTATGTGGCTGTGGTTATACCTATAAGGAGTAGAATGAGAGCAAGATTAGACAGATTTTTAAACGATGTTTTTATTACTTGATCGATTTTGTGAAATAAAAATATTTTTGCCCCTTCGATCAGTAGTAAAAATGTAATAATAATAAGTACAAGGGTTTTGGAAGTCCTGGGATATCGGGGCTGGAGCCGGGATTCCACTAGATTTGCTGAGGGATGCCTTTATGTCGCTGGTGGCTTGGTTGATGCCGCCGGCGATATAAATCGATACCGCTGGTAGTATGTATGCCATGTAGCATCTTTGACCGGTCAAAAGAAATCAAAATTCAAACTGGGAAAGGTGATGTCACCGGTGGCATGACTGATGTCACTGGCGGTATGAATTAATGCCGCTGGCGGCATGAATGAACAGTTTCAGATAAATTAAAACTCCTCGAATTCCACACGGGGTTTTTAAAAGAGTAAAGCTCTTCCTCTTTTGCATAACAAAACCGAAACTGCCCCCTCTTTCTCTCTACTTTCTCTCTAGCAAGCCAAATCTTTCACCCTTTCTTCAATCTCAACCATGAAGAGGATTTCAAGGGCTCTCAAGGGAAAATCGGCCGTTAGGGAAGGCTTGCCTGACTCTTCCATTGAGGGGCTAAACTTTGCTCTATTCCCGCCGGGTATGGCTTAAAGGCGAAGGATAAGATGTATGGTTATAGAATCGATTCTCTTATCACCGACTTATCCCCGGATAAGGAAAAACATCTCTGCTACGTCCAGGTAAACCTACAAAATCGGATTTCTTTGTTTAGGTTAAGTTTTGATTTCGGCCTTAGGCTTAAAATTTTTCCATGATAGGGGTTATAAACATGAAATTGATTAATTTAGAACTGATATTGCATGCTTTAGGCTTGATTTTTACTGTTTTTAGGCTTTGGGTTTGATTAATTGAGATTTTTGTGGTTTTGGTGATGAGTTCAATTTTTGGGGCAAAACTGAGTTCTGCCCGAGGGTATGATGTTGTCGGCTATATGAGTGATGCTGCCAATGACATCAGGCGTTGCAAATAGGCCTAGGAAGATGTGATGTCATTTTTGCTTATGGTGATACCACCATCGCTTCTAGCAGAAGTGGCATCAGCAGCCTTCCAGCAGATAACAGCAAAGAGAAAATAAACCGGGACTTATCTGTTTTGCTTTTGATTTTTGCAGCTGCATGGACTGACCTATACCGGGGGCATGGGTATAATCGGCGAGTGGTGGTACCACATTTTGGAGGAGGATCCGGAGCTTGCGTTGGCCATTAACGAGATGAGTTTCGGCGATCCAGCCCATATTATGCACCTTCTGATGCCGAAGCTCTCCCATTCGGCGGTGATGGCTTTAACGGAAAAGTGGTCTAAAACCACTCACACCTTTCGCTTCTTATTTAGGGAGGTGACCATCACACCTTCTGATGTGGTGGTTATGATTAGGCTCCCACAGAAGAATGAGGTCATCCATTTCGATGTGTATATGGACAAGTACCACACTGAGAAGCCTATGGTGAGGCGAGTGAAGCATTTATTCGGCTTAAAGCCTATCTCGGTGATTATCATATGGAAAGCTGCACAAGCATTAGGTAAGAGTTAGTGTGGTTCTCGAGGAGGATCGGGCTGCTTGTGTCTGTTCTTTTGTGATTTCTTTGCTCACTATGCTATTCTTCCTAGTCTCGGGCAGCAAAATTAATTATGGGATGATATCAGTTGTCGAGGATGTGGACAGCATCAACAAGAAGAACTGGCCCAGGGCCATCTTGGCACAGCTTTACCGTGGACTGGACGCGGGGGCCAGGAAGAAAGGGAAAGCCCTCTGGCTCAGCCATTTGCTCCTATAGGCACACCCTTTTCAAAAATATTTAACTGATTCTTTGCTTGATTCGCATGCTTTTCCTTATTTTGGATGTTTTGGACTGATTAATTATTCACTTTTGCAGGCCTGGGCTTTTGAACATCAAATCCTTTTGCCAGTCGAGTTCAAAGTCACTATACCGCCGGGTTCTCACTTCCTTGCCCGGTGGTGTGGAGGCATCGGGGGGAAAAGCAAGTACCCCATGAGCTATCGGGAGTCTTTGAGGAGTGTGCGATTGAGCTCGGTAGGCGAACTTTTGACCTTGATTCCTATTTCACACTTAAATAAAATATTAGTAGACAAAATGCATTTATGAATTTACATTATACTTACATTAATTGTTTACTTGGTTTTTTGTTTAGATTAACCGCGACCCTTTTGATGGGGTGGAGAACCTGGTGGAGGTGGCTAGAGTCCGCAAGGAGGTGGACGATTGCCGGTTTATGATGGAATGTCCCCTATCCTTAGAGTGGTACCTGGGGGAGTGCGTTTGGGATTGGAGGTTCGTTGCTACCTCTGTGAGACCAGTGCCTATGAATCCTCCTACGGGCTTATAGTGGCCTCACTTAGTGATCACTTCTGCGGGGAATAAGGGCGACTACCTGGAGGGGAACGATCGCGTCATTCCAAGCCTTTCAGGTTTGTACTAGCTGCACCAGCAACGCCTACTTCCCGTGTACCCATGTATCAAGAAAGATGACATGATAGAGTATTATAATGAGAAGCTGAGGGAAGAGGAGAGTAGGCGGCTCAAGGGCATAGTGGGCAATGTTGAGGAGGAAGAGGAGGAAGAAGAGGAGGGTGAACCCGAGGGAGAGGGTGAGGTAGGTGAAGGAGCGACCGGTGGGAGCGTATCGATGTCTCACAGGGAGTACCACTCCTTTGAGGTATGATTGTGTTTTTGTACATGTATGGCAATTGTATGAGTTGAAAATGGTTGGTTATATTTGCTTTTTATGCTTTTCAGGAACCCCCTAGGAAGAGAGGCCGCAATGACAATAGCGGGACACGGTACTATGGCATGCCTAAGGGCGTTGAGTTCATGGAGGGGTGCCTGTCGACCCCTCTAGAGACCCAATTCTTGCTGATGAATTCAAGGGGTGATTTTTAGCCCAGATATGTTGGCTCGAGCCACCACCTGCTGAACTTCATACCAAAGAACACTACCTATCTAAGCTCTACCCAATTCTGAACATATTCCTGCGATAACCCTTTTGTGGAGTTCTTCTGATTGCCCCTTTAGATTTTTCAAATTGCTCGGAGTGAGGCAGAGTGGTTGGCCGAGAATGCCTTCGCTCTTAGGGACACTCTCATTGGTCAATCCTTGCTTGTTCAGGTATATTCCCTGTTGTGACATGTTAAAATAAGATAAGATGCATGTATGGATGCTATGAATGATATGCATTATTGTTGTTTTCCTTGTTTGTAGGATTTCCTAGCCCTTTCCATATCAGATGCCGATGCAGCCCGGCGGAGGTACGAGGAAGAGAATACATTACTTCGGCGCCGCGTGAGAAATCTAGAGAACCAATTAGACGCTACTGTTTATGATAGGAGGAGTAAGCAAAATATAGACCGTGCACACCCCAGTGATACAAGCTGAAGGGGAGTGAAGATGGCAGCCGACCGACATCCACCTGCCGCGCCGACGGAGTCAAGCAGCGTTCCGATGATGGAGGATAAGGAAGAAGATGAAGATGTGGCTAACCGTTGGCTCGTGGATGACCTAGACGTCTCCTCTCACCCTTCTGGTGGTGGCGGAATGCTTTAGATAGCTTTTTTTTTTTTACCTTTTTATGAATCTTTGCTTTGGTTTGTACGCCCTCGATACATTGGGTTTGAATAATTTGGGATTTCGGATGTGATTTTGGTTTTTCCTTAGGCTTAGCATTTGGAAAATTTGGATGGTTGCGCCTTCGGGCTTTTATTTTGAAAAAAATGCGGATTTGTGATCAAACGGGTTTTAGGAACAGATTATGGGGCTTGTTTACAGGTTTTTGCATAGGTCAAACTAGTGAAAATGGTTCTGATGCCACCGGGAAATAATCCGATACCGCCGGCGACATCAGTGATATCGCCTCACTTCACCCTGTTAAATGATATAGACAAAGTCACCCACAATCCATTCACCGGTGGCATCAAGTGATATCGCCCTACTTTAGCCCATATCGCCGGCGGCATCAACAACATCGCATGCGACATCACTTGCCCAGAAATCCAATTTTAGCCATCTTCCCAAATTCTGTCATAGCAAGCCACAACCAGGAACTACGCGATTTTCTGCAAAGCCTGGGAAATGCGGACTGGAAGAAGGTGGAAAAATTCGGCCTTTGGGGGTTTTGGTATGTCGTGGCGTGGCCTGTACGCCCTGAGTTCCTTCGCACGACATTATCATTTTGGGATCAGACGGACCATGTTTTTTGATTCTCATTATTCGAGCTATGCTCCTTGCTCAAAGAATTCCATGCTATATTGGGGGTACCATGTCCTAAGCGTATGCCCTTGGCACTCCCAGAGTTCCATTTCGGCAAGGAGGGCATTCCCCAAGGACTATGGAATTTGGATTTCATAGATCCGTTCCTGTCCTGTCTACCTGACAAACCCGGCTTTTAGCTTAGCGCAGTTCTGGAGTGGTGCCTAGGGGCGCCAAGATCCCATCTTGCTTGGCCATCCATGATGGCACTACTACTTATGGCAGAGTTCATGTGCGGAGTGAGCCCAGTTGCTCCGCTCAGGCTGATCTCACTTATTAGGCCCATGTTAATAGGGGCTTCTCCAATAGCTATGGGACTAGCCGAAGTCTTGCTAAACACGAGTGCTGCTTCTACCGATCTGACCCTTATCGGTGACCACCTTATACTATTACAGGTATTCATTTTCCCATAGGTCTGCACCTTATACATTTCTTTCTGCCCTCATCTAAAATTGGTTTACAGGTATGGCTGATGGAGAAGTTGAAGCTAAGAGAGGCACCATGAGGGAACCAGAAGAAGTACTTACCCGTCCATCTGAGAGAGAGGGGGCTTATGCGAGCTGATTTCGACCAGCTGACATTTGACAACTGGATGCCCATTCTGAGGGGATACACAGATGCGCAGATTTAGTGGGTTAGCCTATGGTAGAGGATCCGTGATATGGTTGTGGAGTTCTGAGGATCCTACGTTCAGCTGATAGGTTTGGAGAGATCTTTATTCTATACCCCCTATCGGTTGCGCCTTCAGTACGACAAATGACAAAGAGTTCCGATCAAGCTACCTCATAACCAAATCATAGTCTATAAGGCTAGATGGGTGAACCATATCCGGGAGAAGTGGGTCAGGGAGGCCATATTCGAGACTCTGGACTATGACCACGTGGAGACCCTTGAGACAGATATACACTACAGAGGATGGCTCATCGAGATTAGGAGCGTGACAACTCGATTTGAGCAATCATGGGCCCACTTTGAGGGAGAGCAAGCGGAGCAGGGGCATGAGCCCTCTTCCACTACCACCTTAAGGAGGATTTCTCAATATTATGATGGTGATGCGGGGAGTTTGGCTTGAGATGCACTTTCCTTTAGTTCTATCTTTTGTATAGGCTAGTCAGGGTGACGGACCTATCGAACTTTATTTTATTTTATATCTTTTATTTGGTTCTATCTTTTGCATAGATTGCCTCGTGGGGTTTTCAATCTATCGAACCTTGTCTTATTTTTGCCTGGACCACCCTTTTTGGCCTTTTAATCCAGCAGACTTATTTCTGACTTTTGCATAGACCTCGCTCTTTTCAGTCTATCAGAATTATTTTTATTTATTGCGCATTTGATTTGGAATAACATGAACTCTGCATTAGGCTTGCTTGAGTTGTCTTGACCATATGGATACAAAATTCACATAAGCATAAGCATTTAGTATTCAGCAAGAGAGATATTTTCATTAATTGAAGTAAACAAAGTACATGATGTTTGGTTAACATTCTCATTGATTTAACTCCCGGTGCCAACCAGCCTAGATCAGTTTTCTAGAAGGCACACTCTCATTACTCATATACCCTAATTTTTGCCTAGATCGCCCTTTTTGGGTTTTTGATCTAGCGGTTTGACTTATCCCCTAATTTTTGCACGGCTAGTTTGCAGAATACTGACCGTCGGGTGTCACCCTAATTTTTGCCCGATCAGCAAAAGACCGAAAGGCGGGTGATTTACTTTATCTATTTTGCATGCTGCTTTTCTTGATTTATTTCTTTTGAATTAGATATGATAACGCTTAAGCCTGTCTTGGTTTATGGGGTTCACATACTCATTCCCATCCGTGTCCATAAGCTTAACCGACCCTTTACTAAGCATCTTCTTTATTTTATAGGGTCCTTCCCAGTTTGGCCTGAATTTGCCCCTCGCATCAGTGGTAGAAGGTTTTAGCTGTTTGAGGACCAGATCACCAGCCTTCGGGGGGAACTTCTGGTGTCTTACCTGACTATTATATGCTCGAGCCATACGCTGCTGGTACATCTGGAGATTATCAAGAGCCCTTAACCTCTATTCATCCATCATGTTCAGCTGTTCAAATCTCGCTTGAGTCCATTCAGATTCTTTTAACTTAGCCTCCAGGGCAACTCTTAGAGAGGTCACCTGAGTTTCAACTGGCAAGACTGCTTCCATTTTATAGACCAAGAAAAACGGAGTTTGGCCAGTCGGGGTACAAATGCTGGTGCGATATCCCCAAGTAGCAAAAGGTAGCTTATCCACCCAGTCCCTATAACTGAATCTTCTTTACCGATTTGTTAGCTGCCTCAACAGCTCCATTAGCTTGTGGTCTATATGGGGAAGATCTATGGTGTTTAATCCTATATTTCTCGATTAGATCGGTGGTTGCTCCTTGAAACTGTGCCCCATTGTCTGAAACTATATGGTGCGGAAGTCCATACCGAGCAAAAATATGCTTCTCTATAAACTTGGCCATCTGCTTGGCGGTGACATTGGTGTAGGATTTGGCCTCCACCCATTTTGAGAAGTAATCTACTGCTACCACAATGAATCTATGCCCATTTGTTGAAGAAGGATGAATTTCACCAATTATGTCTATCCCCCACGCCAAGAATGGCCAAGGAGTAGATAAATGATGGAGTTTGGTGGGCGGTAGATGTTGGATATCACCGTAAACCTGGCATTCGTGGAACCTTTTGACTTGGACGATGCAATCGGCCATGAGAGTGAGCCAAAAAGATCATAACTACTCAATTTTCTTTACAAGAGCAAGACCGTTCATATGAGTCCCACACTCACCGGTATGGACTTAGTCCATTACTTTCTGAGCCTCAGGTTCATTTAAGCAACGGAGGAGCAGATCGTCATTGGTTCGCTTGAACAGATTATTATCTATAATACAAAACTAGACAGCGAGCTGCCTAAGGGTGGCACGGTCCGAGTTGGAAGAATTCACAGGATATTGGCCAGTTTGGAGGAATAGGACAATGTCAGAATACTAACAAGGTTCGGATGAGATGGCGAGGATCAGATGAACCGATTGAGCGTGGTAGGGGCTCTTGGTGGACAACGGAACTAAAGGAAGGATAGGCTATTGCTGAGGCCATTCCCATAAGGATGCGAGAGTGGCGAGAGCGTCAGCTATTTGGTTCTCGTCCCAACGGACATGGCGGTATAAGCACAAGGTGAAATTCTCAGATAATTCCCAGACAGCCTCGATATAAGGACGGAGAGATTCTTCTTTAATTCTCCAATCTCCGATAACCTAAAGGACGATAAGAGCTGAATCCCTAATGACAGATACATGATGGGCCCCAAACTGGAGAAGAGCCTCAAGACCAAATAGACAAGCTTCATACTCAGCGCCGTTGTTGGTGACAGTGAATTACAAGTATTTGGACAACGGGATTATTTCGTTATCTAGTGTGTCTATGATGACTCCAAGGCTTACTCCCCATTGGTTCACAGCACTGTTGAAGTGCATAGTCCAGACATGCTCGAGGATTATAACGGAGGTGAGCTGCTCATCAGGAAACTCCAAGTTTTCTACATAGTCAGAGTCGAGGGGTTGATTAGCCAGGAATTCAGCTACTGCCCGCCCTTTGATGACCTTTCAGGTCATATACTCAATGTGGAACTCATATAAGAGAAGTAACCATCGGGATAATTTACCGGTTAGAGTGAGGGATTGACAAAGATACTTCATTGGGTCAATCTTGGCCACGGCTGGGACTCGATAAGATTGGAAATAATGTGCAATTTCTTAGTGAGCCAAACCATGTTGGTGAAGGTCTTTTATACAATCGAATACCTGGTTTTGTAATCCAATAACTTCTTACTCAAGTAGTAGATAGCGTGTTACCATTTTTCATCATGCTCCTAGACAAGCATAACCCTGACAGAAGATTCTTTGATAGCCAGGTAAAGGATAAGCGGTTTTCCTGGGATGGGAGGTTTCAAAATGGTAGGTCAATAAGATATGCCTTGATTTTGTCAAATGCCCCTTGGCACTAATCATTCCATACTACGGGTTGTTGCTTTCTTAACAGCTTAAAGATGGGTTCACACATGGGAGTGAGGTGGGAAATGAACCGACTAACATACTGCAAGGACCCCAGAAATGATCAAACTTCTTTCTCTGTCTCGGGTGGAGGCATGTCCCTGATGGCTTTGGCTTTGTCTGGATCCATTTTGATTCCTTTCTGACTAACCATATGTCCTAACAATTTTCCTAAAGTAACCCTAAACACACACTTCTTTAGATTCAGGCGGAGGTTATACTTTTCAATACGAGTCAAAAACCTGTCGAGAATAGCAGGGTGCTCTTCTCGTGCAGCAGACTTCACAATCATATCGTCCACATGTACCTCCACTTCTTTATGGATCATGTCATGTAAGAGGGCAGTTACGGCGCACCGATAAGTGGCTCCGACATTTTTTAACCTGAATGGCATTACCTTATAGTAATACACCCTTATTCAGTAATGAACGCCGTTTTGACTTTGTCGATAATGTTGACCAGAATCTGATTATAACCCGAGAATCCATCCATGAATGAATACATGGCTGCCCTGGTGGCACTATCAATTAGGACATCAATGTGTGGGAGCGGGAAATCGTCCTTCGGTGAAGCTTTATTGAGATCTCGGAAATCTATACAGACCGGAACCCTACCATCTTTCTTTGGAACCGGGACTATATTGGACAACCAAGTCAGATATTCCATGACTTTGATGAATCAAGCTTCAATCAACCTTGAAACCTCTGCCTTAACCTAATCTGGCCATTCTGGTCTCAATTGGCGGAGCTTCTGCTTGACATGGCTGAATTTAGGATCGATTGGGATTCTGTGTTCAGTAATTTGTTGATCAACCCCAGGCATGTCTTCGTATGAGGAGCCAAAAGCACTAACATGATTTTTAAGCACTTTTATGATCTCACATTTTTCCTCAAGAGTTAAATTTTTGGAAATGGTTACAATTTTAGGATTATCATCTGTACTTAGGTTTATTTTACTTAAAGATGTATCGCTAATGCCAAAAACGTTATGTGTATTGTTATGTGAATGCATGGATCCATCAGGAAAGACATCAAACAAGTAAGCAAAACGAGAGTCATTCATTACATTAAAAGCCTTGTAGGTAACATTGTTCGCATCAAATACATTAAAAATGTTAAAAATTACATCATCCATATCCTCCTCCACAGGCGGAGGGGCTTCAGCAGCAACAACAATAGGAGGAGCATCCTCTATAGTGTCTGTCAGAATGGCATCCAAGTCGTGCTCCAGAACGGCTTTCTGGGCAGCGGCGAGCGATGGTCCCCCAAACAGGTTGGCTTTCTTGGCGAGGGCCTTGGCGTGCTTCCTTACTATCTTTGTCGTAGCATCTTCTTCCCCGGTTCTCTCACCCTTCCAGCCTTTCTTCATCAGCAATGTCATAGTTTCGGTAGTGGTTGCCACAATATTTTCAATCTCTAGATCGATAGAGTCCTCATTACTTCCCTCAGACTTATCTTTAGGATACATTTTACCCTTTCCCTTAGCCTTATCAAAGACAACATTGACAGGTATAACAGGCTCAGTGGGTTCGGGTTCAGCGGAAACCATCATGAAGCAGGCCTCAAAGTCATAGACATCCTTAAAGACCTCAAAGCCAGGACCCATTTTTCCATTATGCTCGATTGGCTTAGGTTCTCCCTTGTAGGGCCTCTTGCCTTGGATTTCTCAAACAGTGACCATGCGGCAGTACCAAGAGGGAACACGACGATAGGCTTTTCTAGGCTTATACCCTAATCCGGCTCGGTGGGCCAACATTTTTGGCTCTAAGGCTTCAACAATTCCCTGCTCATACATTCTGCCTCCTCTGCCAGGCTTGTAGCCAGATTTTTTCATTAATTTGCCCATACCGATGCGGAGATAACTGTACCAAAGGGGAGGAAATTTTTGAGCCTTACTAACCACGGCAATCTGAAGGCCTCCTTCCAAACTAGCTTCGGCTTCTATAATAGCCACAACGGAAGTAGGGTCGGCCTCGATAGTCACCATTTTGTCTTCATAAATAAGCTTGATTTTCTAGTGTAGAGTGGAGGGAACTGCGCCCAAGGCATGGAGCCATGGTCGGCCGAGCAACAGAGAATAAGTAACAGGAATGTCAAGCATAGTGAAGCGTATATTGCTTGTAACACCTTCTACAGTGACTTCTGCCTCAAAGGTGTTGGGAACTGATAGTCAGATTGAACATGCATATCAGGCATGGCGGAAATTCAAAATTTTGTCCCTGTCCCCAGGAACTCCTGGTAGTTGCATATAAATTAAGTAAAGCCTTAACTAAATAATTCTCTACCTAGGTTAGCATGCAAGGGCTAGGCATACCATAATTCTAAATTATATCCTAGCAATAATATTTATATTAAATATATTACAACTTTAAGTTATAATTTAAATATAAATAAATTAAGCATGCGTTATAACCTAAGCATAATTATTAAGTCTAAAAACACTAAAAGAAAAAGACTCAACAATTAAAAGAAAAATTAGAAGACTTACCAGTTGAAGCGTGCTTTAGCAGAACTTCGTTATACAAGCCTCCAAGGTAGGATAGCCTCTAAGAGTATCCACACGAACCCTACCAACCGAAACCTCCCAATGAGGAAGAATCGAAGAACCTTGAGCAATTGCTAGATAGCTCCAAAATTCCCACTCGAAAATATATATTCTAAAGATTCAAGATCCACTTGAATTTGGTGCAAATTGGAATGGAGAAGGGAGCCCTCTTTTATAGGTGGAGCAAAGGCTCTACCTAGTTAATGCGGGATGGGTAAATACCCATCCTGCCCCTTGGGAACATGCAGATCCTAGTGGATCCGCGTGCTGCCCAAGTTAACCCGGCTTGCATAGCAAGCCGGGTCAGCTTGCGACACAAGGCAGGCTCATATGAGCCTACCTTGTCCCGTAAGCTGGGCCTCACGGGCTTTCCCGCGAGCCTAGCTTGCGGAGGCCCTCTTGGGCTGCGCAAGAACTGCTTGTGCAGCACTTGCTCAGCCCAAGCCATGTGCCCACGCAAGCTGGGCTTGTATGGCATGCGGTCCACTAGTGCACTATGCACTCGTGTGGCCCTTTTTGTTATAGTCCCCACGAGTCCTTTCAGGTTCGTGGGGTCTATGTGCGCAGGGTCCAACCCTCGCCTTAGCAATCCGATTTTGGCTCTCCTTAAAATAATATTTTATTTAATGACCGTAATAAATTAGTTACTAGTCAATAAATAAAACTCTTATTCCAATCAAATATTTATTTTATGACTATAATAAATTAGTTGCCGGTCAAAAATAAGTTCCTTGGTCTATCCAAAATGATCTAATCATTTTTAACCAATTAAATAATAATCCAATTATTAATATGTTATATTTTCGTAATAAAGTGAATCTATTAATTCTTTACTCAGTCCGATGAAGGTCCAATGTGTGTGATCTTATAGGATCTCGAAGTATTGAGCTGTTAAGACTTAACCAACCCTTGTTCTAATAGAACCATTGGCTCGATGTTCTAGACTGTGAATAGAACTCGATTACCTTAAATGACTGTAGTACGCCTCTATCATGGGTTTACCATCCCCCATTACTCAGAGCGTCATTTGCTTATGACTTAATCTCGATTAATGCAATAGTTATCCAATTCGATGAACTCCTTCCATTCTTTAATATTAGTACCATCTGGTTTATAGGGTTCGGTTGAAGTATTAACCCACTAATAGCAAGGTTGCTCCAACCTATCCTAGTTATTTACTTGTTCCCGAAGTATATTGCCTTTTACCATAGTGTGTTTGACTAGAAACTATTTCTATCAAACACATACTCTGATAAGAGGTTTATGGCAATCATCACTTCAACAAGCGCCCAGGTACGACTCCTTAATATATTCGGAGCGATGGATTCTTTCCGACTACTCAGCCTACCAATGTGCTGTCATCACTATACCCACAATCACCCGGACACTCTAAATTAATGAGTGTATAGAAATGACCCAAAGTATAGAAATAGTACCACACAAGGTAACTAGCATCTCAAGTATGAGGATATTCGCAAAGCTTATTGCATGAAGATAAACACTAACACATTGATATATTTACCAAGTGTTTATCTTACTGCGGTCTCCAACATATTCAATCCTTCAAAGAATTGACTGCTTAGACGCTTTTCAAGAAAT
Source organism: Euphorbia pulcherrima (assembly GCA_947683365.1). Taxonomy (NCBI): domain Eukaryota; kingdom Viridiplantae; phylum Streptophyta; class Magnoliopsida; order Malpighiales; family Euphorbiaceae; genus Euphorbia; species Euphorbia pulcherrima. Next base: position 19,551,052 of record CANTUS010000002.1, read on the forward strand.
TTGACCACATGCTAGTCTTTCCGATTCATCAATATCCCTTTTTGACGAAACTATGACTAGGGATAGTTTAGACATAATCATAATTGTACACGAACCAGGTTCCACCAAATATAGTCCAACTATAATTTCTCTGACTTCATGCTATGATACGTCAAGGACTTTTGCATACATACATCAATGAATATATTTTAACCAGCTATAATATATATATACAAACACATTGATATAAATAAAAGATTAAATGCCTTTATTGATTAAACAAAAATATTCGTACTATTACATAATTAAGATATATCGCCCTAATTGCCTTAAGGGCATGCATCATATTCAACAAGTCCTAATTACACTGCACTTCGAATCATCATAAGCTCTAATAACAGTGCTAGATTTTTCAAGCATTTCCTCCAATAGTCCCAGATAAGGAAGGACAATCAGAGGGCACAGATTAAGAGCGGAGCCATCGTCCACCATGACACAGGGGATAACTTTATCGAGGATCTGGATTCGGATGAACAAGGCCCTATTGTGATCCTTACCTTCTAGTGGAAGATCAAAATGGTCAAACACAATCTGAGGTCCCTTCCTTGGGGGAATGCCTTCTCTGACCATAGCACACATCTTAACAACCGAAATGGTCGAATTAGCTTCCAAATTGAGCAGTCGCTTAATCAACCTCTTACGATGCCCTTCAGAGTCAATTACCAGCTGCTAGATACTGTATCAGGCTTGGGTGTTTTTCAACTGAGTAATGAGAGGGTCAACCTCGAGATTGGCCAGAGCAGCTGGAGGTGGAGAAGGGGGTCTCGCGGTAGTTCTAACCCTGTTAGAAACCGAGTCTTTGTTCAAGCAGAGATATTAGTCATCAGGCTGATACACATGACCACTCTGAGTAATGTTAAGAACATTATCGAGCAAGACACTCCTTGTGGCTCATGTTTCAAACAAATACTATTGTTCCTCAAAGTCTGAATATGGGTTCTGCAACTCATACCCATCTACGCTAAAAAGTTCATTCTGATCAACCTTGAAAAATCCACTTGGTTTCTCATTGGTAGGTGAATCAACCCTGAATAACTCGGTGCTCTCGGCCTTGGCCTTTTTGGCTACTCCTTCATTATCATCGGAGTAGTCATCCTTCGAAAGAAAGGAATCTATGCTGAACAACGGCTTTTTCTCAACTTTCATTCCTTTTTCCATGAATGGCTGAGATCTAAGGCTTTCTTGCTTTAGCAAATTTGGATCAACTTCCATCCCCTAGACTAAGTTGACCCCTGGGTTGGCTTGATTGATTAGATAAAAAATCGAGTTAGATGGGAGACTCGAACTGATGATCAGAATAGAGTTACTATCTTTCGGCCCTCGAGCAAGGAGAATAAAGATTGTGGCTTTAGATAAGCCCGACTAGATCATGCCCAACTCTTATCGAAATTCAGCAAAGGATTACTCATAGTGCTTGAAATTTTATCAGGTGCAGCAATCTTTGCTTTACTAACCAGATGCTAAATTATCGAGAGCAAGGCTTTGCAATTGTTGGTTTGGTGTCCTACCTGAACATGGTAGCTACAGAAGTTGTTCTTATCCTCGGGTCTAGGCAATTTGTATTCCTGAAGGGACTGGATGAAACCTGCTTCCCTCAAAAGCTTAAAGATGACCCGTAGAGGCAACTTGTAAGGATTAGCCAAAATAAAAGGGGGGAGATGAGGTTGGATATCTAGAATGATTGCTAGGGGTGTAGCAGGGGCTTAAGAAATGGCTTGAATTGCGGCTGGGGCTTTAGGCTTAGCCGGTGCCGGAGACAAGGGTTGAGCTTTATTTTTCTTTCTGAACCATGACTTTCCCGCTTTTTTGGCCTTTTCGCACTCTGCCTCATGCTCGATTTTCTTGGCTTTCTTGAATACAGCCTTGTATGACAGAAAAGAATCAGTAGCCATTTCTTTATAGAGCAGAGGAAGAGACCCTTCGAAGAGTTTGACAATCATCTCCTCAAGGCTTAGCTTGGATTTCATCAAGACCTAGGTCGATATACACCGGTTAAAGTACTGCTTGAAGGTTTCATTTGGCATTTGGAGGACTCCCTCAAGATGCTGGAGGGTTGTTGTTGGTCCCTGTAAGGGTGTTTATAAGGTTAGAGAGGGGGTGAATGACCCTTTTTTGCAGAATATAAAGACTTTAAAAAGTCTTAGTGTAGCGTGTTTGATTATGAACCGGATGATGGATCCAAATGATGCAGTTACGATAATATAATGCAAAAGATAAAAGTTAGAGAAATGAAACACAGAAGATTTTTATCCTAGTTCGGCCCCGCCTACTCCAGTCCCCAGAGTTTCCTTCCTCTGAGCTTTTCCACTAGTGGATTCCTTTCCAACTAGCAAGAATCAAGCCTTACAAATTATCTCCAGATGGTAACCCCTTCTCGATGTAGGATATACCACTAGAAGCACCAACTCCTAGCTGAGTCCTTTAGTCTTTAGTAGGATATACCACTTAGACTTCTACCCCGAATCTAAGCTGAGTCCTATAGGGAGTTCTTACTTAAACCACCAACTTTAAGTTGTATCCCGATCTCTCAACTCACCCAAGTTGGAGATTGTCACACTCTTGTTTTTCACAAAGGTTTTGGTTTTTAAATTTCCTTAAGTTTATAGTTCACTTAGGAATCCTTACAATAGATGTGGAATTTAATTGATTCTTAGAGGGATTATATCAACTGATTGAATGAGTATGCTTTGTTACTCGTTTTTATAAATCAACCAGTTACCTTCTCAAATGGTGAAGAGCTCCTTTTATAGGCTTCGATAATAAATGTGGTCATTGTGGGTTGTTGAACTTGAAATAAATCTTCATCCTTGATCAGGTTATGGGTGGCGCTTTCGGAGCCGTTGATCAATCCGTTAGAATGTAATTTGACCGGTTCAAAGTCTTAGGATTGAAGCTAAAAAGTTGTCAGTGATCGTTTTCATTGGCATTTTGTGATGCACCAACTTTTATACCAGTTGCTTTTTGAGGTAAGCTTCACGCACGTCCTTATTGGTCTAGGAGAAAAAGGTAGTTAGCTTTCTCTGTCCGGTGTCAGTCCTTTTGTCCTTTTTCTAAAATATGCAAGCTGTCTTTTGTCTTTGTTTTAGGGAAAGGATCTTTGACTTCATAGACCAAAAAGGTGGAGGGAAAGATATATTTGAAAATTTTCTTTTTGTCTAATATAGGAGTCTTCCAGATATCTTCAGACTCTATATCTCCGGATCTGCCTTCTTCCGGATGCTAGTCTTGACAGTTAATAGTTTGTTTCCTTTCCAAACTTTAACTGGATCTTTCTTTCATGCTTAGGTACTTGTCTTGACTTGAGTGCCTTGTATAGGACTTGGTAATTGTCTTAATATTTCGGATGATATAGCTTCAGTTTTTTGGATTATCCGGATAAGTCTTATACTTAGGTTTTTTTTTACTTCAAACCTAATCTGGATATTAGTGTTCCCGATCATTATTTCCAACAATCTCCCCCATTTGATGGAAACAAAAACCTGAGTCAACTAAGCATAAAGAAGAGAGGGTTTTATGATCTAAGTATTATTCTTGATACTTAGTCATTTACAATGCTCCCCCATAATTCTAGCATCCTAACTCCCCCATAATTTTATGATTCTAGCTTCTAAGTTTGTTTTAGTACAATTACAGATTGTACTTTAGAAGCGTTTGTTTTGATAGTTAAATACTTCACTTCATATATACTTCTGTTGTTAATAATGGTTAACATCATGAATTTCAGAATTACAAATTACAAAAATACATATAAAGTTAGCTATTATATAAGTATTACAATATCATCTAGCTAGCTTAACTACCTCTCCGGAAGGTCCGGTCTTCCTAACTTGTATCGTTTTGCCTTTGCCATTCGTAATTCCGTCCCTTTAATGACTCGAATCTTCCTCCCTCTTTTTGCTTCCATAAAGGGCATCAATAACCATGTAGGTTTGCTTATCCCAAGACTGCTGCCAACCAGAGGAGTGGATAGAGTAATCCTTATTGCCTTTTGCCCGCTCATCAATGATGTGATCAACTATGGGTGGAGTCAAATAATAACGGTGAAGAGATCTCCGGAGTTGATCATAGGATTGTGAGATTTAGGGAAGAATTTGCAGAATATGGTCTTGGCCTTTGCGATCAAAATAGGGGAACATGGCCTTGATAAGAGTAGTCATACCTTTCTGACTCATGAATCTGGAGTCCCCTATGCCTTGGATAAGATTGTGTAGTACCGAAATGAGCTGGCTTTCTGGAATAGCCGGAAGGGAAGAGGGTCCGAAAATAGACAAATTGTTCATCCTAGTTTGGAGTAAGCTTATTTCCTCTGAGATCCCCTTTCGAATATTATGGAGTGACTTCGTCTGGTCCTTTGTTTCCTTAGAAACGGACTTCTTCCAGTCATTTATCAATTGTTCGATACTAAAGTTTTTGGACTGCATCTCATCACCCATATCATCCAGTATCTTCTCTTTGAGTTTAGGGACGTTTTTATCAATGAAGTGAGCAAGCATGTCTTGGGTTACTTGTTGATCAGTTTCCAGGTTGAAAAGAGTAGGTTTCAAGTCTCTCTCTTCCTTGAATTTTGTCAAGCTTTCAAACTTGTTATCAATATAATCCTTTATTTCGGTGGATAGATCAGTGGCAGATGAGGGCATTCTTTCAAGAACAGTTGCACAATTATCAGAGGCTAAGGTATTGGGTTGACTAACAGTCCTATTTGCTGTAGTGGCGCTCTCTTTAAGTTCATTCAAAATTGGTTGGACTTGGGATAGAGAAGCTTCCGCCAGAGCTCTGAAAGTTGGAAAATCCATAACTTGTTGCTCAATTCTGGGGAGGCATTTCAAACTCTCCTTGATCTCACCCAAGTTCTTTTGTACTACTATATCAGATCGTTGCCTTAGTAATTCCTTCTCAACTCCTCAAAGATGAGCGCATACAGTTTGGAGACTTTATTTCACATATCCCTCTTTGCTTTCCTCCTTAGCAACCTCTTTCAATAACTGAAACGCAGTTATAACTTTGGTTTTGATAGTGTTATTCACAGTCACTCTCATAACTGGAATCTTGGGATGGAATTCCTCATCAGAGGAGCTGGATGAGGTGTCTTCTGCCCTATCTTCTTCCTTCTCATCATTTTTCTCATGTCCTTCTTCTTCCTCCTCATAATCACTTTCTTCTTCATCCTTATCCTTCTCCATCTGTTCCTTCGGATGAGCCTTGCCTATAGGGTCCACTTCAGAAGTGTGCCCTTTGGAACTCAAACTTGCTCCCTCCTCCGGAGTTATATCATTCGGGTTTGGCACTATATCCTTAGCGACATTGTAAGAGTCTGTAGCTAAGTTGTGCTCATTTTCCACAACATCATCCTGAATAGCATTAAGATCAAAATCAAGATAAAGTAGAGCAGGGGTTACCTTATTGGTTTATAGCATCTGATTTTGATCATCTTCAACTTCCTGCTTTTCTTCTTCCAGCCTAGCCTCCGAATGGTTGGAACTATTCTAAACCACTCCTACAAGTGCCTTTATAGCACTTACAGTTCACTCTTCAAGCATGTTGGAAGTTTCATCAACGGTTACTATAGATGCCTTTTCAGGACTTATCTTTTCTCCCTCAGGCATGTTGGTATTTTCCTCAACACCCTTCTCTAATGCCTTTTCAGGAATTTCAAGATTTATTATTGGAGCACCGGATCCAAGCAGATTATCTCATTGATCTTCTTTGTAGGAGGCAAAAATAGATGAATCAGCTTCAGGGATTTTAGACAATGTGTCCATCTCATCAGGAGTCACTAAAATTAGAGGTACCAGGGCTGGATTTACTTCAGATGAAGCACCTGGACCTTCTATTCTTTCTCAGTTTATTTTCGTGTTCTCCCTGATGGCAGCTTGTATTATTGCATATTGTTCATCATCTTCCCCTACTATCTCTGTTGCCCCTAGAACATTTTTCCCTTTGATTAGTTTTGCTTTCTCCAAAGCGGACTCGTCTCTATACTGCCGTGCTTCCTCATTTAATACTATGCCAGCCGACCTTTTTCCTTCACTTACCATCTTTTCTTGTGCAGCCATGGCTTCTTCAAATGTTAGACCCCTTATTTTAAGTTTCTTTTGAGCAAGAGCCTCATCCTCTGCCTCCTCATCATCCTCAGTTGCTTCCATTTCAGCCAATGTTCTCTTGGCTTTCCTCCTTCCGGCCTCAACTGCTTTGGCAACAACAGTAGACATATCTATATCAATCACATTCCAATCCATCTTGGCAGCGGCCTTGATGAGCTTACCTCTGACTTTGGGTTTCTCAGGGCTGGGTTTTATGATCTGGCTGATTGGTAGGGTGTCTTCATCAACTGCTTTATCGGAACTGCCTCCGGCTTCTTTTATGCCTTGCTTTTAATGGTTCTAGCCTTCTTGGGGATAGGTGCCTGCTCTTCCAGATTCACCATCTTCTAGGACTTGCTTCTTTTCTCTTCCCTTTTCTGTTTGGCTTTTTATTCATCCCACTCCTCATCATATCAAAGATTGAGGAAATTCTTCTTAAGAATAGGCTTGCCATAGATGCCTTCAAGCCCAGTTAGATCTACTTCTGCTTCTTGCAGGATTCTAGTGATTAGGGCGCCATAGAAGTTCACATGCATCTTGATATAGTGAATGATTAAGACTGGCCAGTTTACTTCCACACTTCCAACCCAATGCTGCAAGATACAGTGCTAGAGGGCAGAAAATTTAGTCAGTGATCCCTTCCTTATCAGGATGAGTTTTTCCAAAACGTGCTGCAAGAAGCTTGGCGTTCTTGGGAAGTATGTTGAGAATTTGTCTCTAAAATAATTTTGGTGTAGCTAGAGCTTTGAAGTCTATTCAACATCGTTCTCATCTCCATCCTCTCTCAGTAACACTCTGGAGTTTTTCATATTTAGATGCTTCTCGAAAAATTTAGGAGTAATTATTACCACCTTCCCTTGGACTTCAGTGCGCAGTGCATCAAAATGGCTATAAGCGTAGAGATTTTTATAAAATTCTCGCACAAGATCTGGGTATGTGGGGCTGTTTATCTTTAAGAAATCACCCAGACTCTGATCATCTATGACAGTGAAGAAAGGAGGGGTCTTGAATAGATAATCATCACTAAGGTGTGGAGAGGTTCAAAATCAGAATCTTTCAAGTCGGATATTTGAAAGAAAATTTTGCTAGGTAAGATCTCGAGGGTGTTTGAAGTGTTTGTGGCAGCCATTTGAGAGAGATTTTGAAAGCTAGGGTTTTGGGTTTGAATTTTTGCAGTGTAATAGTAGAGTAGTTGCTCACGTGATGAAGAAGATGAGTTCTAGGGGTATTTATAGATTTTCGGAAGTGAGGGTATTTTGGTAATCTGGATTTTGGCGGTTTTGAATGGATTAATGACATAGCAGTCGGATTTTTAGGAGAGAGAGGTAAAGTCAGTTTAACCGGAGAATAGGAATAGTTTATTTTTGAAATAACTACTGTATTTACAGCGTGTATAACATCCAATGGACCTTTGAAATTCAAAAAGAAACTGTTACCTTTATGAGCTTTTACTGCCACATGTCATTCTTGTCGGCTGACATGGCAATCTTCTGGAATAGATCTTCTCCCAATACTCCTTGTCTTCCGAAATGAGTTTTCAGCTTAGGATCCGACTTAGTTTAAAACTGTCTTCCGGATTTTCCCTAAATTGGATTTGACATTCCAATTGACTCTCTCAGCTTCCCAAATTGATCTTTACTTAAAGGCTTAGTAAAGATATCTGCTCTTTTGTCCGACATATGATGGCTTTTCAAACTGTCAATGACCAGGTCACATATTCTCCGGGCGCGACACCCGAAGCCCTAGCTATTCCTCATAAGCCGGTCAGCGACTAGGTCACGCAGCCTCTGGGCGTGACACCCGAGATCCAAGCTTACATTAACTACCTCATTGTCGCTAAAGAACCTAAAAGAGACAAAAACTGGGTCCCCGATAATTTCACTATACCAAATATGGCTCATTATGATGGTTCTGGAGCACCTGCCTCTCACATTATAATGTATGAAAGAATTATGCGCGTGAAGAAAATAAGTGATAAGGTGCTTGCTGAAATGTTTCCTTGCTCCATTTGGGGCCCTGCCCTTGAATGGTATCACACCTTGCCACAGTATATTGTCGCTGACTGGAATCTTTTATCTGAGGCATTGAAAGTGCATTATAGTTTTAATACTATGATTGAAACAACCCTCTAACATTTTGAGAGAGTTTGTCAAAAGGCCAATGAAACCTTCAAGCAATACTTTAATCGGTGGATGTCAACCCAGGTCTGATGAAATCCAAGCTAAGTCTCGAGGAAATGATCGTCAAACTCCTCTAGGGGTCTCTTCCTCTGTTTTGTAAAGAAATGGCTACTGATTCTTTCATATCCTACAAGGCTGTGTTTGAGAAAGCCGAGAAGATCGAGCGTGAGGCAGAGTCTGAAAAGGCTAAAAAAGCGGGAAAATCTTGGTTCAGAAAAAATAATGAAGCTCAACCCTCAGCCCCGGCACCAGCTAAGCCTAAAGCACCGGTTGCAGTTCAAGCCGTTTCTCAAACCCCTGTTGTGCCCCTCACAATCACTCTGGCTCCATCGATGGTTGCCGCAATCCAGCCTCCTCGCCCCCCTTTATTTTGGCTAACCCTTATATGTTGCCTCTGCGGGTCATCTTTCAATGTTTAAGGGAAGCAGGTTTCATCCAGTCCCTTTAGGAATACAAACTGCTTAGACCCGAAGATAAGAACAACTTCTGTAACTATCATGTTCAGGTAGGACACCAAACCAATAATTGCAAAGCCTTGCTCTCAGTAATTCAACATTTTGTTTGTAAAGCAAAGATTGCTGAACCTGATAGAATTCCGAGCACTATGAGTAATCCTTTGCCAAATTTTGAGAACAAGGTGGGCATGGTCCAGTCTGGTTTATCTGAAGCCACAATCTTTGATCTCCTTGCTTGAAGGTTGGACAATAGTAACTCTATCCTGGTCATCAGTTCGGGTCTCCCATCTTACTCGGTTTTTGATCTAATCAATCAAGCTAACCCAGGGGTCAACTCTGTCTAGGGGATGGAAGTTGATCCAAACCCGCCGAAGCAAGAAAGCCGCAGGTCTTAGCCATTTGTGGCAAAAAGAATGAAAGTTGAGAAAAAATCATTGTTCAGCATAAATTCCTTTGTTTCAAAGGAGGACTACTCCGAGGATGATGAGGGAGTAGCTCAAGAGACCAGGGCCGTGAGCACCGAATTATACAAGTTTGATTCCCCTACCAAGGAGAAACCAAGGGAATTATTCATGGTTGATCAAAATGAGCTTTTTAGCATAGATAGGTATGAGTTGTAAAACCCAGATTCGGACTCTGAGGAGCAATAGTATCTATTTGAAACACGAGCCACTAAGAGCATCTTGCTCGATGATGTTCTTAACATTACTCGGAGTGGCCGCGTATATCAACCTAAAGACTGATATCTCTGCTTAAGCAAAGACCCTAGCAGGGTTGGAACTACTGTGAGACCCTCTTCTCCACCTCTGCCTGCCCCGGCCAGTCTCGAGGTTAACCCTTTCATTACACAGCTAAAAAACACCTAAGCTCGATATAGTATCTAGCAGCTGGTAATCTACTCTGAAGGGCATCGCAAGGGCTTGATTAAGCATCTCCTCAATTTAGAAGCTAATCCGACCACCTCGGTCGTTGAGATGTGCACCACGGTTGGAGAAGGTATTCCCTCGAGAAAAGGGTCTCAGATTGTGTTAAACCGTTTTGATCTTCCGCTCAAGGGTAAGGATCACAACAAGGCCTTATTCATCCGAATCCAAGTCCTCGATAAGGTTATCCCGTGTGTCATGGTGGACGATGGCTCCACTCTAAATTTGTGCTCTCTAAAAATCCTTCCTCATCTGGGGCTGTCAGGGACATGCTTGAAAAATCTAGCACTGTTATTAGAGCTTATGATGATTTAAATCGCAGTGTAATTGGGACCTTTGAGGCAGAAGTCACTGTAGAAGGTGTGACGAGTAATGTACGCTTCACTGTACTTGACATTCCTATTACCTATTCTCTATCGCTCGGCCGATTGTGGCTTCACGCCTTGGGCACCATTCCCTCCACTCTACACCAGAAAATCAAGCTTATTCATGAAGATAAACTGGTGACTATAGAGGCTGATCCCGCTTCTGTTATGGCTGTATGGAAGCCTAAGCTAGTTTAGAAGGAGGCCTTCAGATTTCCATGATTAGCAAAGCTCAAAAATCTCCTCCCCTTTGGCATAGCTACCTTCATGCTAGTATGAGTAAACAGATGAAAAAGTCTGGTTACAAGCCTAGCAGAGGCGGTGGAATGTATGAGCAGGGAATTATTGAAGCTTTGGAGCCGAAAATCCTTACCCATCGAGCTGGATTAGGATATAAGCCTAGAAAAGCCTATCACCGCGTCCCCTCTTGCTACTGCCGCATGGTCACTGTTTGTAAAATCCAGGGCAAGAGGCCTTACAAGGGAGAGCCTGAGCCTATTGAGTATGACGGAAAAATATGGCCCGGCTTTGAGATCTTTAAGGATGTTTACGACTTTAAGATCGGTTGCATGATAGTTTTGGCTAAACCCAAGCATGTTGAGCCTCTCGTACCTGTCAATGTTGTTTCTAATAAGGCTAAGGGAAAGGGTAAGATGTGTCCTGAAGATGAGCCTAGGGGAAGTAATGAGGAGTCTATCGATCCAGAAATTAAAAATGCTGTTGCAAAAATGACTGAAGCTATGGCGCTGCTGATGAAGAAGGGCTGGAAGGGTGAGAGAACCAGGAAGAAGATGATATGATAGTGATAGTAAGGAAGCTCGCCACGGCCCTCACCGAGAAAGCCAACCTGTCCGAGGGACCATCACTCACCATTGCCCAAAACGCCGCTCTGGAGCATGACATGTGTGCCATTCTGATAGACAATACGGAGGATGCTTCTCCTATTGATGTTGCTACTGAAGCCCTTCTCCCTGTGGAGGAGGATAAGGATGATGTAATTTTTAACATTTCTGATGTGTTTGATGTGAACAATGCTACCTACGAGGCTTTTAATGCAGTGAATAACTCTCGTTTTGCTTACTTGTTTGATGTCTTTCATGATGGATCCATGCATTCGCATAATAATACGCATAACATTTTTGGCATTATTGATACATCATTAAGTGAAATAAACCTAAGTATAGATGACAATCCTAAAATGGTGACCATTTCTAAAGATTTAACTCCCGAGGAAAAACATGAGATCAGAAGAGTGCTTAAAGATCATGTTAATGCTTTTGCCTGGTCATACGAAGACAGTCCTGGGGTTGATCGACAAATTACCGAACACAAAATCCCAACCGATCCTAAATTTTAGCCTGTCAATCAAAAGCTCCGCCGGTTGAGACCAGAATAGGCAGATCAGGTTAAGACAGAGGTTTCAAGGGTGATTGAAGCTCGATTCATCGAAATTATAGAATACCTAACTTGGTTGTCCAATATAGTCCCAGTTTTGAAGAAAGATGGTAGGGTCCGGGTCTATATAGATTTTCGAGATCTCAATAAAGCCTCGCCGAAGGACGACTTCCCACTCCCGCACATCGATGTCCTGATTGATAGTTCCACTAGGGCAGCTATGTATTCGTTCATGGATGGATTCTCGGGGTATAATCAGATTCTGGTTAATATTGTCGAAAAAGTCAAAACAAAATTCATCACTGAATGAGGGGTGTATTGCTACAGGGTAATGCCGTTCGGGTTAAAAAATGCTGGGGCCACTTATCAGCGCGTCATAACTACCCTCTTGTATGACATGATCCATAAACAAGTGGAAGTGTATGTGGACGGCATAATTGTAAAGTCCGCTGCTCGGGAAGAGCACTCTGCTATTCTTGACAGGTTTATGACTCATATTGAAAAGTATAACCTCCGCCTAAATCCAAAGAAGCATGTATTTGGGGTTACTTCAGGCAAATTGTTGGGGCATGTGGTTAGCCAAAAAGGAATCAAAATGGGCCCAGACAAGGCCAAAGCCTTCAGGGACATGCCTCCACCTAAGACAGAGAAGGAAGTCCGATCATTTTTAGGGTCCTTGCAGTATGTTAGTCGGTTCATTGCCCGCCTCACTACTATTTACGAACCCATCTTTAAGCTATTAAGAAAATAGCAACCCGCAGTATGGAACGATCACTGCTAAGTAGCGTTTGAAAAAATCAAGGTGTATCTTATTGATCCACCCGTTTTGACACCCCCCATCCTAAGAAAACAGCTCATCCTTTACCTGGCTATCAAGGAATCTTCCGTTGGGGCTATGCTTGTCCAGGAACATGCGGATAAGTGTGAAGATGCCATCTACTACTTGAGTAAGAAGTTATTAGATTATGAAACTCGGTATTTGATTGTGGAAAAGACCTGCACTGCCATGGTTTAGCTTACCAAGAAGTTACGACATTATTTTCAATCTTATCGTGTCCAAGCCGTGGCCAAGATTGATCCAATAAAGTTTCTTTATAAATCCCCCACTCTAGCCGGTAAATTATCCCGATGGTTACTTCTCCTGTCTGAGTTCGACATTGAGTATGCGACCTGAAAGGTCATTAAGAGGCGGGCTGTAGCTGAATTCCTGGCTAATCAACCCCTCAGCTCTGACTATGAGGAAAATTTAGAGTTTCTTGATGAGCAACTCGTCTCTGTTACAATCCTTGACCATATCTGGACAATGTACGTAGACGATAATGTGAACCGCCGGGGAGCAGGCCTCGGGGTCATCATCGTCACGCCAGATAACGAGATGATCCCATTGTCCAAATGCTTAGAATTCACTGTCACCAACATCGGCACTGAGTATAAAGCTTATCTGTTCAGCCTTGAAGCTCTTCTTTAGGTTCGGGCCCGCCGCGTATCTATCATCGGGGATTCAGCTCTGGTTGTCCGTCAGGTTATCGGGGATTGGGAAATTAAAGAGGAATCTCTCCGTCCTTACATCGAGGCTATCCATGAATTGTCTGAGAAATTCACCTCGTGCTTATACCGCCATGTCCCTCAGGACGAGAATCAAATGGTTGACGCTCTCGCCACTCTCCCGTCCATATGGGAAGGGGCTCAACAGCAGCCTATTTGCCCTTTAGTTATGTTGTCCACGAAGACCCCCTACCACGTTCAATCTACTCCTCCAATCCTTGCCATCTCATCTGAACCTTGTTGGTATTCTGACATTATCTTGTTCCTCCAGACCGGCCAATATCCTATAGGTTCTTCTAACTTGGACCGTACCACCCTATGGCGACTCGCTATCTAGTTCTGTATTGTGGATAATGATCTATTCAAGTGTACCAGCGACGACTTGCTTCTCCGTTGCTTCACTGAATCCGAGGCCCAGAACATTATGGCCCAAGTCCATGCCAGTGACTGTAGCCCCCATATGAACGATCTTGCTCTCACAAAGAAAATTTAGCGGTTAGGATAGTTTTGGCTTACTCTTACAGCCGATTGCATTGCCCAGGTCAAACGGTGCCACCAATGCCAGGTTTACGGGGATATGCAGCATTTATTGCCCACCGAACTCCATCATTTATATACCCCTTGGCCATTCTCGGTGTGGGGGATAGACGTAATTGGTGAAATTCATCATTCTTCAACAAATGGTCATAGATTCATTATGGTAGCAATAGATTACTTCTTGAAATGGTGGAGGCCAAATCCTTCACCAATGTCACCGCCAAGCAGATGGCCAAGTTCATAGAGAAGCACATCTTTACTCGGTATGGACTTCCACACCATATAGTCTCGGACAATGGGGTATAATTTCAAGGAGCAACTGCTTTTCTAATCGAGAAACACGGTATCAAACACCATAGATCTTCCCCATACAGACCGTAAGCTAATAGAGCTGTTGAGGCAGCTAACAAATTGGTAAAGACAATTCTTTCTAAGATGATAGCCAGTTACAAGGATTGGGCAGATAAGCTACATTTGCTATTTAGGAATATCATACCAGCATTCGCACCCCGACAGGCCAAACTCTGTTCTCCCTGGTCTACAGGATGGAAGCGGTCTTGCTAGTTAAAACTCAGGTGACCTCCCTAAGAGTGGCCTTGGAGGCTAAGTTAAAAGAATCTGAATGGACCCAGGCAAGATTTAAAAAGTTGAACATGATGGATAATTAAAGGTTAAGGGCCCTCAACAACCTCCAGATGTACCAGCAACGTATGGCTCGAGCATATAATAGTCGGGTATGACACCAGAAATTCCCCCTAAAGGCTGGTGATCTGGTCCTTAAATAACTAAAACCTTCTACCACTGATGCGAGGGGAAAATTCAGACCAAATTAGGAAGGACCATATGTGATAAAGAAAATGCTTAGCAAAGGGGCAGTTAAGCTTATGGACATGGATGGGAACGAGTTTGTGAACCCCGTGAACCAAGACAGGCTTAAGTGTTATCATATCTGATTCAAAAGAAATAAATTGGAAAAGCGGCACACCAAAAAATATATATGATTATCACCTGCCTTTCGGTCTCTTACTGATCGGACAAAAATTAGGGTGACACCCAACGATCGGTATCCTGCAAATCAGCCGTGCAACAATTAGGGGATGAGTCAAACCCACTAGATTGAAAGCCTAAAAAGGGAAATCTAGGCAAAAGTTAGGGTATGTGAGCAAAAAGCGAGTGCCTTCTAGAAAACCAATCTAGGCTAGTTGGCGTCGGGAGTTAAATCAATGGGAATGTCAACCAAACATCGCGTACTTTATTTTATCTCAATTAATGAAAGTATCCCTTTTGTTGAATTCTAAATGCTTATGCTTATGTGAATCCTGTATCCATAAGGTTAAGACAGCTCCAGTAAGCTTAGGACAGAGTCCATTTTATTCCATTTTGAATGCGCAACATATAAAAATAATTCTGACAGGCCAAAAAAAGGGCATGTGGAAAAGATAGAACTAACAAAAGCGCATCTCAAACCGAGCTTCCTGTGTCATAATCGTAGTGCTTAGAGATTCGCCTCAATGTGGTAGTAAAAAAGGGCTCCTCCCCTTGCTCCGTACGCTCCCCCTTAAAGCGGGCCCACGACTTCTCCCGATGGGTCGTCAAGTGTCTTATCTCAGTAAGGCATCCTCTGTAATGTGTGTCAGTCTCGATGGTCTCCATATGGTAATAATCTAGAATCTCGTATACAGCTTCCCTGGACCATTTCTCCCGGATATGGTTGACCCACCTAGCTTTGTAGATTCCGATCTGATTGTGGGGCAACTAGATTGGGATCCTTTGCCTCTTGCCATACCTGATGGCACAACCGGTAAGGGGTCTAGAACGAAGATCTCTCCAGACCTATCAACTGAACATAAGCTCCCCAGGATTCCACAACCGCATCCTGGATCCTCCACCATGGACTAACCCACTAAGCCTGTGCATCAGTGTACCCCCTTAAAATAGGCACCCAATTATCATATGCCAGCTGGTCAAAATCAGCCCGTATAAGCCCCCTCTCCCTCAGATGAACTGGTAGGTACTTCTTCGGATTCCCTCGTAGTGCTCCCTCAACCTCAGTTTCTCCATCAGCCATACCTATAATTTGAATTCAGGTAAGGATTGGGAAAAGAAATGTGCGAAATTGGGAAGAACAAAGGATACTTATAGTAATATGAGCTGATCTCCGATAAGCGCCGGGTCAATGGAAGCAGCATCCATGTTCAGCAGAACCTCGGCCAACCCTACAGCTATAGAAAAAGCCCCTATCGATATAAGGCTGATGAGTGAAATCAGCCTGAGTAGAGCTATTGGGCTCACTCCGCACATGAACTCCGCCATGAGCAGTAATGCCACCATAGATGGCCAAGCAAGGTGAGATCAGGGCACCCCGTGGCACCACTCTAAAACTACTCCGAGCTAAAACCCAGGTTTATCAGACAACAGGGACAAAAATAGGTCCACAGAATCCAAATTCCATAACCCTTGAGGAATTCCATCCGCACCAAAATGAAATTCTGGAAGTGCTCAAGGCATGTGTTTAGGACATGGTACCCCCTATATAGCGTAAAACTCTTCGAGCAAGGGACATAGCTCGAACGATAAAAATTGAAAGACGTGGTCCATTGGATTGAGTTTGGGCAATATGAATCATGCCGCCAGCAGCATGGAATTAATTTTCCTAACGGCATCAGAAGACATTTAATCATTTCCGACCTATACAAAACCTGTAAACGGCCCTGTAATACATTTTTGAAAGCTGGTGCGAGTGCCAATCAATTTTATTCAATGAAAGCCCGAGGGCGTAAACCATTCAAATATTCTGGACATCTAGCCTACCGAACCATAACCGAACAACAAAAACCCAATGTATCGAGGGTACAAACTAAAATCCGAAATGAAAAGCAAAATGAAAGTATAAATCTAGGCATGCCCGCCACTACCGGCTGGGCGAGACGAAACATCCTCAAGGCCCACTAGCCAATCATCAACCTCATCCTCCTCTCTTCACTCAGTCATCGGGACACTGGTAGTCTCCTCAACTACATCAAATAGGAGTCGACTGACAGACATCTTCACTCCTCTGTGACTAGTGCTACTGGGGTGCATGCGATCCAAGTTTTGCTTGCTCCTCCGCTCCTGAACAGTAGCCTCCAACTGACCCTCCAGGTTGTTCACACAATGTCAGAGTACTATAGTCTCCTCCTCGTATCCCCGCTGGGCCACATCGGCATCTGATAGGGAAAGGGCCAAGAAATCCTATAAACCAAGGAGAACGTCAATAATGCACTTCATTCATAGCATCCATATATGCATCTTATCTTATTTTGGCATGTCATAATAGGGGATGTACCTGAATAACTAGCGATTGCTCAATAAGCATGTCTCGGAGAGCAAAATTGTTCTCTGCCAGTTGCTCCATATGACTCCGCGCCACCTGAAAAATCCAAAAGGCAAATCAATAAGCACCCGCATCTAAGGGTAAGTAAGAAAGCCATTACCATGTTATCAAGCCTTACATAAGTGGTGCTCTCTGGCATAAAGACTGGAGCATGTCGGCTCAGGCCCATGTTCTTGGGTTGGAACTCACCTTGAGAGTTCATCAACAGGAACCGGGTCTCCATCGGGTTGACTAGCCGCCCTTCTACAAAATTTATCCCCTCCGGTACACCATAGTACTGCGTCCCGCTCTAGTTGTCCCGACCTCTCTTCCTTGCAGGTTCCTGAAAAGCACGAAAAACATACATAAGTGACATTCCTAAACCCGAACAATTGCAAATCATGCACATAAACACAATCATACCTCAAAAGAGCGGTGCCCCCCTGGGACATCGGCACACTCCCACCATCTACATCCGCACCTATCTCATCCTCCCCCTCAGGCTCAATCCCAACATTGTCTTCAACCTCCATCTCAGCCTCCTCTTCCTCCTCTTCTTCCTCCTCCTCGACATCCACAATACCTTTGAGCCGCCTCTTCTCCTCCTCCAGCCTTTGCTCATTATGGTACTCAATTATATCATTCCAATGGATGCGGGGGCAGAGGGGGAGTAGGCGCTGCAGGTGCTGCTCGTAGGAGCCAGGAATGCTCGAAATGACCCAACCATTCCCCTCGATATATTTGCTTGGTTAGTCGCAGATGTAATCACCAGATGGGGCCACCATAAGCCCTTAGGAGGATCCGCAGGCACCGGTCTATCGACGATAGGGACAAACCTCTAGCCCCGGACGCGCTCCCCCAAGTACCACTACTGAGACAAGGGGCACTCTACGATAAACTGACGGTCATCCACCTCCCTCCTGACCCTCGCGACTTCCAGTAGGTTCTCCACCCCATTAAAAGGGTCTACTTCAAGCTGCACCAATAATCAACCAAAATAACCGATGTAAGTATAATGTAAATTCATAAACGCTTTTTGTTTACTAATGTTTTGTTCTAAGTGTGAAACAAGGACTAAATCAAAAGATCGTATACCGAGCTCAATCACACACTCCTCAAGACCTCCATGTACTTCGTGGGGGTACTTGGCCTTCCCACCAATACCACCACACCAATGGGTAAGGAAATGGGAACCCGACTGCATGGTCTTCTTGAACTCGATCGGCGGGAGGACCTGGTGCTCGAAAGCCCTAGCCTATACAAGTAACAATTGGTCAGCTAAAAAACATCCACAGTAAATGAGAAGTGCACAATCAAGTAAAATGCTTCCAAGAAAGGTATACCTGAAGTAGCAGATGGCAGAGACGGAGGGCCTTCCCCTTCTTCCGATCGCCCGTATCTAACCCGCGGTACATCTGCACTAGGATGGCCCTCAACCAATTCTTCTTCTTGATGTCCGCCATATCCTCCATGGCAGATATCAGCCCATAGTTGATCTTGCTCCCCGAAACCGAAAAAAATAGCATGGTGAGCAAGGAAATCATGAAGGAGCGAAAACAAGCGTCTCTCTCATCCTCGGGCACAACATCTGCTCTAGTCTAGTGTTGGTGCAGCTCACCATAGGATAGTCGCCCTGCGACAGGCTTCAAGCCAAATAGCTATTTCACTTGCCTCACTATGGGCTTCTCAGTGTGATACTTGTCCATGTAGGCATGAAAATGGATGACCTCGTCCGTCCATGGGAGCCCGGTCATGGCCATAACATCAGAAGGCCTGATTTTCGCCTCCCCAAATGAGAAGTGAAAGGTATGGGTGGTTTTGGACCACCTCTCCATAAGAGCCGTCGCAGCCGAATGGGAAACCTTCGGCATTAACATGGGCATAATTTGAGCCAAGTCCCCAAAGCCCATCTCGTCGATGGCTAACACAAGTATGGGGTCTTTCTATGCCATATGGTGCCACCACTCGCCTATCATACCCATACCTCTAGTATAGGTCAGTCCGTACAGCTGCAAAAATCAGAGGTAAAATAAATAAGCCATGTTTATTCAATCATCGGTGATACCTGCTGGGAGGCTGCTGATGTTGCTTCTGCTAGAAGCGATGTCGCCGGCAATATCATCCATACTGCTGGCGATATGGATGATATTGCTGGCGGCATCACCTTAAGCAGAAATAGCATCACATCTCTCCAGGCCTTTTTGCGAGGCCTGATGCGGCCGACGACATCGGTCATGTTGCCGGTGACATCGCAACCTGTGGGAAGAACCCAATTTTGCCCAAAAAATCCCACCCATCGCACCGAAACCATAAAAATCACAATTAATCAAATCCTAAGCCTAAGAACAATAAAAATTGAACCTAGAACATACAATATCAGCTCATAATCAGTCTATTTCATGCTTATAACTCCTATCATGGAACGATTTTGAGCCTAAGTTTGAATCAAAACTCAACCCAAAAAGAAGAATTTCGAGTTTTGCAGGGTTACCTGGATGTAGCAAAGGTGCTTTTCCTTCTCCGAGGTCAGGTTGGTGATGGGCGAATTGATCCCATACCTATACATCTTGGCTGTCTCCTTCAAACTGTAAGCAATAGGAATCGAGACAAGTTTTAGCCCCTCGATGGAGGGATCAGGCAGGCTCTCCCTAGCCTTAGCAGATTTTCCCTTGAAAGCCTTAGCAATTCTCTTCATGATTGGAATAACGGAGAAAATGAAAGGTTTGGAGAAGAAGAGCAAAAAGGGGGGTCCGGCTTCTGAAGAATGAGGAAGGAAGAGTGTTTTACTTCCTTTTAAACTGCTGCAAGGAATTCGAGGAGTTTTAATTTATCTGAAACTGCCCAATTCATGCTGTCGACGACATCATACCATACCGCCTGTGACATCAGTCATGCCGCCGGCAACATCACCTCCTTCAAATTGAATTTTGAATTTGTTTGACCAGTCAAAGCTGCCATGTGGCACTCATACCGCAGGTGACATCATCCCATACCGCCAATGACATCATTCATGTCGCCGATAATATCAGCTCTTTCCATGATTTTTTTAGCCATCCTCTGCGAAATCTCGGCTCTAGCCCCGACATCCCAGGACTTCTAAACCCTCATACTTTTTATTACGTTTTTACTGTTAATTGAAGGGACAAAAATATTTTTGTTTCACAAAATCGATCAAGCAGTAAAAAAGTCATCTGTCTAATCTTGTTCTCATTCTACTCTTCGCAGGTACAAACCACTCCGCAAAGCAGAAGTCCGACCAAGGGGCAATCTCTCGACAAAGCATAAGTCCGACCAAGGGAAAATCTCTCCACAAAGCACAAGTCCGACTAAGGGACAATCTATCCACAAAGCACAAGTCCGACCAAGGGACAACTACTCCACAAAGCATAAGTTCGACCAAGGGACAACTACTCCACAAAGCATAAGTTCGACCAAGGGACAACCACTCCATAAAGCACAAGTCCGACCAAGGGACAATCTCTCCATAAAGTACAAGTCCGACCAAGGGGCAATCTCTCCACAAAGCACAAGTCCAACCAAGGGGTAATCTCTCCACAACGCATAAGTCCGACTAAGGGATAATCTCTCCATAGAGCACAAGTCCGACCAAGAGACAATCTCTCTGCAAAGCACAAGTCCGACCAAGGGGCAACCAATCCACAAAGCACAAGTCCGACCAAGGGACAATCTATCCATAAAGCACAAGTCCGACCAATAGATAATCTCTCCACAAAACTCAAGTCCGACCAAGGGACAACCACTCTACAAAGCACAAGTCTGACCAAGGGGAAATCTCTTCACAAAGCTCAAGTCCGACCAAGGGACAATCCCTCCGCAAAGCACAAGTCCGACCAAGGGGTAAAAAAGTCATCAATCAGGTATCATTCCTATCCCTTGCTCTTTCGTGCGATCATACTAACATGTGGCAGTAGTGATCCCCTGAGGGGCAGCCTGTGAGCATGGGATTTTGTAGTCCCTCTCGCGAGACGATGATGATGTATCCCTGATTTTAATGCCTCATAATAAAAGTTCTCTTTAGAATTTTTATTACCAATATAATCTTCCTTGCGAATTTTATACTTGGTATAATCCAGTTTAGCGTGGCCGATAACGCGTCCGGTAGGAGCTTGAACTGATTATTTGCACCTAAATTAAAATAATCCCTAAATATCCATTAAAATATCATTAAAATTCAAAAAGATGTCTTTTGATCCGCTTTTGACCCCTTTTGGCAACTTTTTAGGCTTATAGGCCCGCTGACTGTCGGCTTGCAGGAAGATGATGCCGCTGGCGGCATCACCCAAATCGCCGGTGGTATCACCATATCATCGGCGGCTTCACCCATACTGCCATCAGTATCACCATGTCGCCGGTGGCATGGCCCAAACCGGGCTTCTGCACAGACAGCTTCTTTTTCTTCCTTTGACCAGCCTTTTTGCCACTTTTGGTGGAACTAGTCAAAAGGGTATCGAAGACCATTTTGCCTATAAAAACACACCCTAGGCTTGAGAGAAGGGGGGAGAACCATCTAAGATTGGAAACTTAATTTTAGAATGAGAAAATAGATTTTAGTGAGATAAGAATTAAAGAAGGTAGGAAAAAGGATTCTGATCCATTTTTCCTGGTTTTTCTTCTTTGAACTCTCTGATCGTTAGCTTAAAATCAGTAGGTCTTGTAGTTAAAATAAACTTAGTTAGATTTAGAGACCTAAAACTCCTAAATTTACTACTAAATCCTCATTACAAGCTCCCAGGAGGTGTTTCTTTGGCATTAATATTGCTGGTTTGTGTTGGTTTTTGTTGATTTGTGTTTATTTTCAGGTTTTCGGTCATTTTTTACTGTTGCCTGCTACTGCTGTAAGAAATTAAAGTTGTTGGAGACATGTGATGTCGCCAGCAGTATCACTCATGTCGCTAGAGACATGACTGATGCCGCTAGCGACATTACATTCCCAAGGGAACTCACTTTCTTGTAGGACCCTTTCTTTATGGTACTCAGAAAGCCATGTAACCCACCTACAAAACTGATGCCTCTAGCGACATCATTGATGTCACCGGCGGCATGAACTTCTGGACAGCCGTTTTATTTCGTTCATTTCCGACCTAGTTTATTCTCCGAATCTAGGATACACAGTGCGATGATGGAGGTCCAAAACCTCCTGAAAAAAGACCCCACCCCATAACATGTGGCATTTTCACTAATAATCTGATTAAAACACTGATCGAGTCTAAAGTTTGGTTAAAAACGGAATTTTTCTCAAACACCGTTCAAATCTCATTTTAGCCACCCAACTGAGCTTCATAACAATATAAATATTTATGCCATGATAATGATAACTCGGGTCTTGTTTGGTTTGCTAACTATACATGATTCATGATATATCTCGCACAACGTGTCGTATTTGTGCTAACCATTTTGTGCAGATAGATTTATGTTAGATGCATGTCTAGGCCTCTGGGTATTTCTTTTATTGCATAGAAAAATGTATAAGATTTGGAAGCCTTGTAATAATTTTATTTTCCGCATTTATTTTTGGATGATTGTAACAATTTATTCATCGTTTCAATTGATTGATAAATGCAAAAATAACATAATAACCGAAAACATAAATAAATAGGATGGATTAAACCGATTAAGAAAGAATGAAATATTTTAACTTGGCCTAATGAAAAATAGGTAATATCATCTGAACTCAGAATCTCTACTTAAGGTACCAAAATTTTCCGATTGAGCTGAATCGGGTGGCAACTCTATTTTAATTATGGGATTTCGATCTCGTATCTTTTGAGCATTAAAATATGCGAACACATTTTCCAATCACATCAATCACCCCCATTATTTTAAAAGGTCGGTCCACCGGCCCGGCCTCATAGCCACTGCGTAAAACATCGTCCGCTCACAACCTCTCTAAGAACAATTCTTGGGTTAGAAGATTACCAATGAGTTCATCATAACTGTAAAAGTTTAAGTCATGAACTTCCTCAATAGCAGTCTGTTTATTGTCCCATTCCTTGGTGAGACTCCGGAGCACTTTCTTGACCATTTCTACTTCTGGAATCTCCTTTCCCAGTCTCTTCATCTCATTCACTAGATTGGTGTATCTAGTGTTCATGCTGCTGATTGATTCTTTAGGCTCCATCTTGAAGGATTCAAACTTTTATTAGAGTAGATCAAGCTTAGCTTCTCTTACTTTGGTGGTTCCTTCATAGGTTACTTCCAACTTCTCCCATATCTCTTTTACAGTCTCGCATCCGGATATCCTGTTGAATTCAGCTGCACTAAGAGTACAATGAAGCAAGTTAATAGCATTTGCATTTTCACACAACTTTTTAATGGCTTTCGGGTAGTCATACCCTCTACTTCATAAGTAGGCTCATGGACCATCTTTGATAACTAAACATGCTTGCATACTTTGTGACTGGATGATGTTCTTCATCCGATTTTTTCAGAACGTGTAGTGTTCACCAATAAAGAGTGGAGGATGGGTAACAGAATACCCTCGGGGAGGATTTATGAGTTTTGGAAACTCATATTGATATGTGAATCAAAATATATAGACCTTTAGCTCGAGATTGTTAGATCTCTAGTTTGAGCACTAGCTCTGATACCACTTGTTGGTCCTTGTAAGGGTTTTTATAAGGTTAGAGGGGGGTGAATGACCCTATTTTGTGGAATATGAAGGCTTTAAAAAGTCTTAGTGTAAGTGTGTTTGATTTTGAACCGAATGATGGATCTAGATGATGCAGTTATGACCATATAATACAAAAGATAAAAGCTAGAGAAATCAAACACAGAAGATTTTTATCCTAGTTCGGCCCTGCCTACTCCAGTCCCCAGAGTTTCCTTCCTCTGAGCTTTTCCACTAGTGGATTCCTTTCCAACTGGCAGGAATCAAGCCTTACAAATTATCTCTAGATGGCAACCCCTTCCGGATGTAGTATATACCACTAGAAGCACCAACTCCTAGGTGAGTCCTTTAGTCTTTAGTAGGATATACCACTTAGACATCTACCCCGAATCTAAGCTAAGTCCTACAGGGAGTTCTTACTTAAAGCACCAGCTTTAAATTGTATCCCGATCTCTCAACTCACCCAAGTTGGAGATTGTTACACTCTTATTTTTCACAAAGGTTTTGGTTTTTGGCTTTCCTTAAGTTTATAGTTCACTTAGGAATCCTTACAATAGATGTGGAATTTAATTGATTCTTGGAGGGATTATATCAACTAATTGAACGAGTATGATTTGTTACTTGCTTTTGTAAATCAACCAGTTACCTTCTCAAATGGTGAAGAGCTCCTTTTATAGGCTTCGATCATAAATGTAGCCATTGTGGGTTATTAAACTTGAAATAAATCTTCACCCTCGATCAGGTTATGGGTGGCGCTTTAGGAGCTGTTGATCAATCCGTTAGATTGTAATTTGACCCGTTCGAAGTCTTGGGATTGTGGCTGAAAAGTTGTCAGTGATCATTTTCATTGGCACTTTGTGATGCACCAAATTTTATACCAGTTGCTTTTTTATGTAAGCTCCACGCGCCTCCTTATTGGTCTAGGAGAAAAAGGAAGTTAGCTTTCTCTGTCCAGTGTCAGTCCTTTTGTCCTTTCTTTGAAATATGCTAGCTGTCATTTTATCTTTGTCTTGGGGAAAGGATCTTTGACTTCATAGACTAAAAAGGTGGAGGGAAAGATATATTTGAAACTTTTCTTTTTATCTGATATAGGAGTCTTCCGGATATCTTCAGACTCTATATCTCCGGATCTGCCTTCTTTCGGTGTAGCTTCAATCAGTTCTTCCGAATGCTAGTCTTAATAGTTAATAGTTTATTTCCTTTCCAAACTTTAACTGAATCTTTCTTTTATGCTTAGGTACTTATCTTGACTTGAGTGCCTTGTTTAGGACTTGGTAATTGTCTTAATATTCCAGATGATATAGCTTCAGTTTTTTGGATTATCCGGATAAGTCTAATAATTAGGTTTTGTTTACTTCAAACCTGATCCAGATATTAGTGTTTCGGATCATTATTTCCAACAGTTATCTCCATCACAGTATTAAAACCATAATGTACTTTCAGCGCCTCAGAGGGCAGTTTCCAATCAGTGACAATATGCTACATCAAAGTGTGATACCATTCAAGAGCAGGGCCCCAAAGGGAGCAAGGAAATATTTCAGCGAGCACTTTATAACTTAATTTCTTTACACGCGTAATTCTTTCATACATTATAATGTGAGTGGCAGGTGCTCTAAAACTATAATGATGAGCCATATTTGGCATGGTGAAATTGTTGGGGACCCAGTCTTCATCTCTTTTAGGTTCTTTAGCGGCGATGAGGCGGTAGATGTAGGCTTGGATCTCGGGTGTCATGCCTAGAGGCTACATGACCTGGTCATTGATCGACTTGTGAGAAAGAGCTAGGGCTTCAAGTGTTGTGCCCGAAGAATGCATGACTTGGTCGTTGATAGTCTGAGAAGCCATATTTTATCAGAAAAAAGTGGCTACTATGGGTGTCACGCCCGGTGGTTACGTGACTTGGTCGTTGGCTGGCGGAGATGGCGGAGGATGAAAGGTCAGCTGGCTAGTAAAAGGATTTTGGGGGTAGGTGGTGGCCTTAGGAGTTATAATGAACTACGAAGGAGCAAAAGATGGCAGTGGCTGAGAAGCTGGGCACTAATCAGTAAATACCGGATGAACCGAGCTTTGAGCAAAAGGTCTCGGATTGAAAGGCACAGTCGACGGAGTAGTTGAAGTTGATAGAAAAGCAGAAGTTTGCCCAAACTGGAACAGGCTTGCCATAGGCTGGGTTGACTAAAAGACAGGCGCAACGGGTCTTGTCCCTACCGGATAGGCCAACATCTGTTCTAAATCGTTCTGGGCTTGCATATTGGACTCTGATACTCAATCAAAATTTATATCCTTGAGAGCTTGCTTAACGGCTACCTAAATAGTGGTCTGGATAGAAGCCTGAAAAGCGTCCGAGTTCAGGAATTATGCTATAGCACTGGCAAAGTCAAATCCGGGAGGTGGCTGAGATCCTGCCCCTGAGGTGGGAGTAGGGCCGACTATTTCCTCAAGAGGAGGGGTCCCTTCATTGCTTGGAAAAGACATGGCTGGCTGAGAGGAATTCTGACCCAATTAAACTTGTTCTGAATCTGACTCCCCACTGGAATTGGTATACGGAATCCCCTCGACTTCTGTGGTGACAACCGGGGTGAGAGAACGATGAATCAGATGGTGCTCTGGCCTTTTCTAAATCGGGTTATGATGATAATTTTGCCTCCTCCTAGCAAAAATGGTAGGCAGCAGATTAGACCATGCATGGGTAGTGTGATGCCATGGATGGGTAAATGGTATTATGCAATAACCGATGCGTGGCGTGTATGGCTGCACGTAAATGTGGTTAACGATAATGTTATGGCTTTTCCCTCCAACATACGTGGGACATTTGTGCCTCGCACCGTACATAGCGATATGTTGTGACGCAATGGAAGCGCAAGAGAAGTCCTACGCATATTGTTAAACTTCTTCCATGAGTTGAAGTAGTAAGGGTAAGTTGGTTCATTTTGGCTCTTGAAGCCGATGCATTGGTAATGTATGAGCACATAGCATGTAGCACAAAAAACGTCCCTCTTCCAACCTTATGACTCCTACGTAACGCCTCTTTGGAAGGATGGAGTTTGGCTTCTTCACTGGTAGTGGCGAAAGAAGTACGTCCCAAATGTTTTATTTATTCTGGTAGCACTAAAGGAATGTGCTAAGGCTTTTTCTACCGCGGCTTTGGTATAGGGTTGTTGATGTAGAAGGTTCTCGTTTACCTTGATTCCACGTCACTCAACCACTCCCCAAATAGGTGCGATTGCAGGAGTTTACGTGTTGGTTAAAATGAGTGATCCACCTACTAGGTGTCCTTAATTCCAAACAGGGCATGAGTGATACTTTCACAAGCTTCTCGGGTAAAAATAGGGCACCTAAAAATTATCAAACTATCTATACGCGTGTTTGAGGACAAAATGTTATAAAAAAAAATAATGAAGTTTTAATTTGGCCAATGATTTCAATACATCATCAAAATCCTTTAAACTTATTGACAATTTTAAGTTTAAGTATAAGGATAAATCCCCAGCAGAGTCGCCACTGTGAGCGGATGACCTTTTTCCAGCCTGCAAGGACCGCGTGAGATGCATATCACGGGGGGGCGGAAAAATAACAGGATGCTGTGAAGCGTGCTGAGGGATTGACCCTTATTTTAGCGTGATGAAAACATTGAAGTTGATATCGAATTTAAGTCCAATTTAGGTGTTAAAGGATACGAGATCGAAATCCCGTACTTAAAATAAAGTCGCCACCCAGTTCATCTCAATCGAGAAATTTTAGCACGATTTTCCCACCAGATGGTAGACCATACCTTAAGTAGAGATTCCAAGTTCGAATAATGTTAACTATTTTACATTAGGACAAGTTAAAAGGTTTCACTCTTTCTTAATTGGTTTTAATCCGCCCTATTTATTGTGTTTTCGGTTTATATATTGTTTTGGCATTTATCAAGCAATCAAAGCGCTAAATGAATTATCACAGTCATCCAAAAATAAATGCAGAAATTAAAATTATTACAAGGCTTTCAAATCCTATACATTTTCTTTGCGATAAATAAAATACTCGAAGGCCTAACATTCATCTAACCTAAATCTACCTGTAGAAAATGGTTAGCACAGATACGGCACATTGCACGAGGTGTATCACTTAGCATACATAGTTAGTGGACAAAATAAGACTCGAGTTAGCGTGAACATGGCATATTCATTTATTATGCTATGAGGCCCGGTTGGATGGCGAAAAAAAAGAGATTCGAACTGCATTTGCGGGAAAATTCCGTTTTGTTCTGGACCTTCATCAATGCACTGCACACCCTAGCTTCCAGAATTTAACTAGCTTAGAAATAAACGAAATAAAATAACTATCCAGAAGGTCATGTCACCGGCGGTATGGTTGATACCGCCGGCGGCATATGTGATGTCGCTAGTGGTATTAGTCACATAGGCAGGCTATATGACTTTTTAGATACCATAAAGAAAGGTTCCTACAAGAAAATGAGGCCTTTGGGGGTAAGTGATGTCACTGGCAGTATCAACGATGCCGCCGGTGGTATGGTTGATACCGCCGGCGGCTTCAGCCTCTTACAGCAGCAGCAGGTAACGGTAAAAAATGACCGAAAACTTGAAAACAAGCACAAAATAGAACACAATGGCACAAACAAATAAGAATGAAGCCAAAGAGCTATGAGACTCAGAATTTTACCTCGGGGCCGTGAATCCACCTCTTCGTGATCCAAGGTACACCTTCGGGGAGCCTGAAAAAATGATTTGGGTAGTAAATTTAAGGGTTTATGTCTCTAAATTCCTATTAAATTGATTTTAACCTAAAGTCTACTGATTTTAAGCTTTAACTAAGAGAATTTAAAGAAGAAAAACCAAGAAAATTGGATTGCAATCCCTTTTCTTACCTTTTCTACTTCTTATCTCACTAAAATTGATGTTCTCATTCTAAAACTCTCAAGTAAAATTCAGATGTGTTGTTGTTATTGTTTTGGAAGCCTAATGTATGTTTATATAGACAAAAATTGGGGGTCTTCGAGACCTTTTAGCCAGTTTCACCGAAATGACAAAAAAGAGCTGGTCAAAGGAAGAAGAAGAAGCTGTCTGTGCAGAAGCCCATTTCGGGCCATACCGCCGGCGACATGGTGATACCACCGGCGGTACGGGTGATGCTGCCAGCGGTATCAGCTTCTTGCAGGCTAACAGCCAGCGGGCCCACAAGCCCATAAAGCTGCCAAAAGGGGTCAAAAGCGGGTCAAAGGGCATCTTTTTAAATTTTAATGATATTTTAATGTGTATTTAGAGATTAATTTTATTTTGGGTGCAAATCATCGATTCAAGCTCCTATCGAACGCGTTATCGGACACGCAGAACTGAATTCTTACGAGAAATAAAATTCGCGGGGAATTTTATATTGGTAATAAAAATTCTAAAGAATTTTTATCATGATGAATAAAATCAGGAATA
Organism: Euphorbia pulcherrima; assembly: GCA_947683365.1. Classification (NCBI taxonomy): domain Eukaryota; kingdom Viridiplantae; phylum Streptophyta; class Magnoliopsida; order Malpighiales; family Euphorbiaceae; genus Euphorbia; species Euphorbia pulcherrima. The sequence continues at coordinate 19,579,977 of CANTUS010000002.1, forward strand.
CATCATCATCGTCTCGTGAGAGGAACTACAAAATCCCGTGCTCACACTGCTTCTACAGCCCCATTGGCTTGAGGGTGATAGGGTTAAGAGCGATGATGCTCAATCCCGTGCTTCTCAATAAGGTTGGTTGTTTCCCCTTGGAACTGTACACCATTGTCACTCACTATATGATGAGGAATGTCGTATCTAGTAAAGATATGTCACTGAATAAATCGGGCCATCTTCTTGGATGTGATGCTCGTGTATGATTCTGCTTCAACCCATTTTGAAAAGTAATCGACATTTACTATAATGAAGCGATGGCCGTTGGTCGAAGATGGTCTTATCTCACCGATGATATCGATACCCCATGCTAAGAATGGCCAAGGCGTCAATAAGCTTTGCAATGTTGTCGGGGGCAAATGGCTCACATCTCCGTATATCTGGCAAGCATGGCTAATCTTTACTTCTTGAATACAGTCAGCTAGCATGGTTAACCAAAAATATCCCATTCTTTAGATCTTCTTTGTCATCATGATGCAGTTCATGTGTGGACCGCAGTCTCCTGAATATACCTCTTTCATCACCCTTTTAGCTTCTTGCTGGGTTAGGCATTTTAACAATAGGCCATCAGAGGACCTTTCAAACAGATCTCCTTTAATCAGGTAGAATTGCACAGTAAGCCTCCTCAGCGTATTTCTATCAGAACCCGTAGCCTCAACTGAAAATTCACCATTTTTGAGGAATTTGACAATGTCAGAATACTAGGGTTTTCCATCTTCCACGGTATCTTTTATTGTATGGATGTAGTATGGAGATCGGGTTTTTTCCATAATAAGGGGTTTGATTGGCTGCTTTTGGGGGTCCTTTCCATATGGAGGACAGAGTGGCCAATGCATCCACCATATAGTTCTCCTCGTGGGGCATGTGACGAAATTTGCATTCGTTGAACACTGCGGCTTTTCTCCATATAGCCTCTAAGTAGGCTCTGAGGGATTCCTCCTTTAATTCTCAGTCACCTGTGACGTGCTTGATGACCAGAGCTGAATCACCAATAATCTTTACATTGTCCGCTCTGAGAGTGATTAGGGTAGACATTCTAAATAAATAGGCTTCATACTCTACCCTGTTATTTGTGGTGAGAAATTCTAATTGCTTTGACAGAGGTATGAGAGGCCCATTTGGCATTATGATGATAACCCCCAACCCAGCTCTTTGCTTATTAACAGCACCATCAAAGAACATGGTCCATCTTCCAGCATTCTCCGTAGTGGTTGCGAAACATTTGTCACGAAATTCTAGGTTTTCCTGCTCTCCTTCCTCGAGTGACTGATTTGCTAGGAATTCTGCCACTGCCCTTCCTTTGATGGTCTTCTTAGTTATATACTCGATATTAAATTCTGATAGTAACAAGAGCCACCAGGCCAATTTTCCAGTTAGCGATGGAGCCTAGCAAAAATACTTCATTGGATCCACCTTTGCGACTACTTGGATTCTGTATGATTGGAAGTAATGCCTGAGCTTCTTGGTGAGCCAGACCATGGCGGAACAAGTTTTCTCCACAATGGTTTATCGAGTTTCGTATTCTAGCAACTTCTTATTGAGGTAATAAACCGTGTGGTCCTTCTTATCTTCGTGTTCTTGAACCAACATAGCCCCCATAAATGTTTCTTCTATAGCTAAATAGAGAATGAGTGGCTTTCAAAGAATTGGCGGCTTCAGTACCGGAAGGTTCATTAGGTAAGCTTTAATTCTATCGAAGGCTTCCTGACATTGGTCATACCATTCTATTGGTTGCTGCTTCCTTAAGAGATTGAAGATAGGTTCACATGTGGTGGTCAACCACGCTATAAAGCCACTGACGTATTGTATGGACCCCAAGAAACTCCTCACTTATTTATCAGTCTTTGACACAGGCATTTCTTTGATAGCATTAGCTTTGTCGAGATCCATCTCTATGCCTCTCTTGGTAACCACTTGCCCCGGTAACTTACCTGACGTGATGCCGAATATACACTTCTTTGGGTTGAGATGGAGATTGTATTTCTTTATTCTCATGAGGAATCGCTCTAACACTGCCGGGTGCTCTTCTAGTGTGGCAGATTTTACAAGCATGTCATCTACGTAGACTTTGACTTCTTTGTGGATCAAGTCGTGTACCAATGTTGTGACTGGTCGTTGGTAGGTTGCCCCTGCATTTTTTAGTCTGAAAGGCATCACCCTGAAACAATAGGTTCCCCACTCTGAGATGAATGCGGTTTTGAATTTGTCTATTACATTTATGAGGATCTGGTGATACCCCAAGAACTCGTCCATAAAGGAATACATGGCTGCTCTTGCCGCGCTGTCTACTAGAACATCAATGTGTGGTAGCGGGAAATCATCCTTAGGGATAGCCTTATTCAAGTCCCTGAAGTCGACATAAACTCGGACGTCACCATTCTTCTTAGGTATAGGAACTACATTGGATAGCCAAGTGGGATACTCGATGACCTTGACGAAATCAGCCTTGATCTGTTTGGCCACTTTCGCTTTTACCTTTTCAGCCCATTCGGGATACATTCTTCTCATCAATCGCTTTATTGGTCGAATTTTTGGGTCTGTCGGGATCTTGTGTTCGGCGATGTACCGATCAAGTCCTAGCATGTCTTCGTGAGACCAAGTGAAGGCTAAAACATGATTTTTTAGTACTTTTACCAACTCTCTCTTGTTCGATGGGCAATTGATTGGAAATGTATACCATTTTTGAGTCATCTTCCATATTTAAGTTAATTTCTTTTGTAATATCATTATTTATGTTAAAGATGCTAGATAAATGCTGGAATGGATGCATGGAATCATAATCAGAAACACAATCCAAATAAGCAAAGTTCTTCAACTTATTATCATCATTCCACTGTAAGCGGGTGGATGTTTTCGGGCTTGGTTGTGCACGCGGAATGCGGTGCGCATTTTGGTTTAAGAAAATCTAATTTGCTTAAATGCAATGACTTTATATAAGCCAAATGTGATTATATTGAGAAATATATTTTTTATTTAGGAAAAGAAATTTTTAAAATAAAGCATTTTTACTTTATTGAAAAATAAAATAGAGTCGCCACCCGGTTCAGCTCCACCGGGAATTGTGGTATACTGATCCAAAGTGGGATTTTTATACCGAAAAGAAAATGAGATTCTCAGTTTGGACATAATAGGTACTCATATTGTTCAAATTATTTGGATTAATTTTGAAATTTTAGAATTTGTGGTAATTTCTGCATTATAACGGCTTTATTTAAGAAATAAATTCAAGGGAATGCTACGCATTAGGGACATCAAAGGAGACAAGTTCATGAGTCCCTCGAACTAAAACAGGCTCAGGCAATACCACATAAACTAACAAAAATGTGTCTGCTAAAAGCTAGTGAGGGCTTTTTGGCAAAAATAAAGACAAAAGAAAGAGAGAAATCAATCGGTAAAACCTAAAAAGGACCATTGATAACAGGAGAAAGTTCTTGGGAATAGATACCAAACTTTTGTGCCTAAAAATATTTCTTTGACTGATGTGTCATTGCTGAATTGTTAAATGTCTGCACTTAATGAATACACATAATTGTTGAAAAAAACATTCATGTAAACACTCTTGTTTATACAGTGCATGCATAAAAAAAATTTCAAAAAGAAGAAAAAGAGCCTGTTGGATTGAAAACCTAAAAGGGTGGTCCAGACAAAAGTTAAGGCAACCCGATAAATCGAAAACCTAAAAAGGCGGTTTATGCAAAAGTTAGGATTAAAAAAATAATAAAAAGAGAAAGAAAAATAAAAAAACCCGTTGAGCTTCGGTTCAGGCAAAAATTAGGGCATAACCTCTGCATGCAAGCACAATCAAAGTCACTCATCGCGATGACTCACCAAATGACATCAAGCATAGTCACTCAATCCAAAGCCTTCACAAAGGAGCAATATTATTCACCAACACGAGCATACGAATCTCCCACATCTCCAAAATGTGAGAAGACAATCTTCTTGCCCTCAGCTACATAGAGATTCTGGGAACTACTGATGCATGCCATACTATCTACACAATTGGTCAAAAGAATAAAAGCTAATCTTCGTTAGTCCAAGCAACTGGAGTTTACCTACTCAGGCTCATGCTATATGCCACCAGGGGTAAAACTTTTGCAACTCAGGAATTCATTGGGGCTGAGAAGGACCCAAAAGCTTGCCTTGTTCAAATAGTCAAGTGCATGGCCAACCCAACAACTAGAGTGAAATGGATTCCAAGCGCACACAACTACAATGAAAACAACAAGGTCATCCCTTGAAGCTTTAAAGCCTACATCTAGGACTCTAACCCAAAATTAAATTTTCATCATCACTAAGAATGACAGAAACCAAGAAGCCAGTGGTACAATAGAATACTGTTGATAACCAAGCATGCCTCATCTTACAGCTGCATGATTCCATCCTATAACGATAAAATGCATTGCATAAATATCACATATCATGCATTATGCAAAACATTTGTATTTTATGAGTGTCAAGGTTGCAAGTCGCCATACAGACATTGTTAGCCACCAATAAAAGCAACATAATGCAAAATCATCTCAGAAGCTTTCTAAGATCAAGAGGCATTTGAGAAAATTCTTCAACAATCAAAACACAGTATTACTAGACTCCAAAGTCACCAAAATATTGGCTACCCAATGACATAGACAACAAATCAATCATTTAAGACAAATCTGATAGTTCTTAGAAGAGAGAATTGATTACCAAATTGGGCATTTCTCCTCCCAATAGAGAGAATCGATCACCAAATTCAACAGTTTTCCTACCAATAGAGAGAACTGATCGCCAAATTCGACAGTATTCTCCCAAAAGAGAGAACTGATCACCAAATTTGACAGTTCTCCTCCTAGTAGAGAGAACCGATCACTAAATTCAACAGTCCTCCTCCCAATAGAGAAAACTGTTCACCCAATTCGATGGTTCTTCTTCTAGTAGAAAGAACTTATCACCACATTCAACATTTCCTTAGCAGGGAAAAGCTACTGAGTGAAGCATCCTCCCAATTTGACTAGGGGCAAATGCCAACTTAATGCATCATGCACTTGCACAACTCATCATACATCAATAAATGTACCACATCAGATGCATCATTAAACAAGAATGCATAAAACTATTCCAAAAGACTAAGCTTCATCATCTTGATCCAAAATTAAACTACAGGCACATCATAGTCAAACCTTAAATCCAGCGAGATCTTTACCCCGACACATCATAGTCAAACCTTAGAGCCAATGACATCTTCACCTCGGCACATCATAGCCAAACTTTAGATCCAGTGAGATCTTTACCTCAGCATATCATAGTCGAACCTTAGATCCAGTGAGATCTTCACAATTTACATCATAGCTAGACCTTAGATCTAGTGAGATCTTCATAGTTTACGTTGATAATATTCATTATCATGTCAATTTATTTCAATAACATGCAGCGCCATGTCGAGTCAAGTAGTATTAAGTTTTATAGCGTCATGTATTCTGCTTGCGACATACAGTGCCATGTCAACTTGTATTTTGCAGGAAATCTCAATAACAAAATCTGCGGTGGCAGACAATGCCCAACTCCTTGATTAGAAAAACTAGTCAATGGTGGCAGACAGTGCCCAACTCGATGGTGAGACAAATAGCTCAACTGTGGCAGACAGTGCCCAACTCGATGGTGAGATAAACTGCTCAACGATGGCAGACAGTGCCAAACTCGATGGTGAGACAAACTGCTCAAAGGTGGCAGATAGTGTCCAACTCGATGGTGAGACAAACTGCTCAACGGTGGCAGATAGTGCCCTACTCGATGGTGAGACAAATTGCTCAACGGTGGCAGACAGTGCCCAACTCCTTGATGAGACAAACTGCTCAATGGCGGCAGATAATGCCCACCTCCCTATAAGATAAACTATTCAATAATGGCTGACAGTGCCACACTCCCCGATGAGAAAACTGCTCAGTAGTGGCTGACAGTGCCACACTCCCTGACGAGAAAACTGCTCGATGATAGCCGATAATACTTCTCCCAAATGAGAGATTGATCACCAAATCTGACAATACTTCCTCCATATGAGAAGGCTGATCACCATATTTGACATTTCCCTAGGAGAGTAGCCACTATGAGCGGGCGGACGTTTTCGGGCCTGGTTGTGCACGCGTAGTGCGGTGCGTGAGACGTGTTTTGGTTTAAGAAAATTTGGTTTGCTTAAATGCAGTGACTTTATATAAGCCAAAAATACGATTATATTGAGAAATATATTTGAACATTTTATTTAGAAAAGATATTTTTGAAATAAAGCATTTTTACTCTATTTAAAAATAAAAGAGAGTCGCCACCCCGGTTCAGCTCCACCGGGCATTATGGTATACTGATCTAAAATGGGATTTTTATACCGAAAAGAAAATGAGATTCTGAGTTCGGACATAATAGTTACTCATATTGGTCAAATTGTTTGGATTAATTTTGGAATTTTTAGAATGTGTGGTAATTTCTGCATTACAATGGCTTTATTTAAGTAATAAATTCAAGAAATAAAAACGGGCATTATAACGGCATAATAAATTGATATTTTCTACCAAAATTTTGGCAAAGTAACGACAGTGCTTGGGTTTTGGCCCGGAAACTCGGATAGAGTTTCCTCTCGTTCTGGATGTTTCATCCGTACCTGCGAGCTCATTTACACATATTATAGTTTAAGTGGCTCCAATAGCTCACTTTACCAGAGAAATGAAAATGCAATGTGCAATAATAGAATAATGAAAATGAATTTTGATGGATTTTAAAGTTGGGCTTAGAGCCAGTTTCCCTCAGTTTACCTTTTTGTTTATCTAGGATGACTTGAGAGCTAGTGCAAGACCGAAATTGTCAGAGGTTGTGATTTATTGGAAAATAGGTTTAACCCTAGTAATGGCTATAATATTGGATTATTCCTAAAGGAAACATAGGGTTTAACCCGAAATCACTGTAAGATCTTGATTTAAAAAAGACAGGAAACTGAGTTTATACCGAGTGTCGGTGATAAAGCTGGGATTTAGAAGTGTTTTGACAGAGTTTTGGGGCTTTTGGAACTCCCGGAACTAAAAAGGACATAATGGGGATTTTGGAATTTTTATAAATTTTCCTGTCTCTCCCAAAATGAGGGGGCGAGTCCCCTATTTATAATGGGAAGGCAATTAATCGGCGGGCTAATTACCTATGTGACAAGATTTTACATCAGATCCCATAAAATCTTGCCAGATCTCGGTAAGACTTGATTTTTTTACTATAGATAGGTAAATAGCCAGTGGGCTAATTACCTATGTTTGACCAAATTTTAACTTTTTTTATTTTTCGGTAGAAAATGCTAAATCGGGTTGACCAAATTTTAACTTTTTTTATTTTTCGGTAGAAAATGCTAAATCGGGGCTTCCCTAAAATGTGGATTTTTGAATTTCGGATTTTGGATGACAATTCGGTCTTTTTTGGCTCTTTTGTCTGATCACTGAACGAAATAGGCATTATTCCTCATCGGGCCGGAAAGGACCTGTGTTAACATCACCTGTCCTAGTTTTGAATTTAACGTTCATATTCTGAAGAAGGTGGAACACGCGTATGCAATGCGTAACATCAGGGAAAACTCTTAGGCAGGTCTTTTCTATGCTCTTATGACGATCGGAAACAAAAACCATCTCAGGTCTCTCACCATAGGCAACTTTCAGCTGACTAAAAAACCACTGCCACACAGCATCATTCTCCCCATCAACAATAGTAAAAGCAAGTGGGAAGATCATTTCTGCAATTATAACAACAACAAAACAATAAAACAAACATGCAATAAATAGAAACATGACTTTGAACAGAAAAAACAAGGAAAAAAATATTACTAGATAAATAACAAATATCTATCAGATGAAAATCAGATATATGCCAGATAAATAACAGATATCTACCAGATAAAAACAAGATATATACCAGATCAACAACAGATAACCATTAGAAACATCATTCATATTTGAAAAGACGGAAAAAAGACCTGCAACATCATGCGCCGAAGTAGATAACAAAGCATCGTCGTAACGGGAAGTCAGAAATGTAGCATCGACAGTGATTACTGGCTTGCAATGTTTCCACCCTTCAATAGAAGCAGAAAAGGCAATAAAGAAATATTTAAACCTTAAGCCATCCATCGCAACATCAATTACTGAGCCGAGATTAGTTTGCCTAATCATGTACAACAAACTTGGCAACGAAGAGTATGAATCAGATGGTGACCATCTAATCATCTTCAACGCATCCTCTTTTGCATGCCACGCCTTTTGATAGTTTATATCGACTACCAATTGATCTTTCAAATCATCAATAATATCCCCTAGTCTGTACACCCTCTTCAGATTGATGAATGAATTTTTTACAAACTTAGAAACAAGTTCAGTAGTAGCTTGCCTCTTCTCGTCGTTCCTTGTGTCAATATCACATGTATGAAATTCAAAATACTTTCTAACAACAAAAGCAAAACCATGTTGTCTCTTTGAAGCTTTAAAACCCAAGAACATCTTGAAGCAACACAAGTTAGGCAATACTCGTGCCAAAGGCTTGATCTAGTGGTTGGGCCTTGAAGTTGTGATCCTAGAGGTCGCAGGTTCGAGTCCACACTCGGCGAGGTGGGATACGATTTTCCTTTATTATTATTGTAATCCTATATGAGGCAAATTTTAAAAAAAAGTTAACCAATACTCTTTTGGGTATGATTTATAAACCTTGAATTGGAACTCATTTCTTAACGCATATAAACTAACAGCCTCTTTAAGAACAGGCTTATCCTTAAACACTTGACCAGCTTTTAAAAAATGACATTGGGAACAGAAATTATAGGATCGCCAAAACAGTCTACTGAAGAATCACTACAGCCAAACCATACAGATCATCTAATGCCATCTGAGACTTATTCCTTATATAAGTGGAATAATCATCAAGTAATTTCTTCAACATCAGATACAGAGGGATCATAAATAGTTTGTTGTTCAAAAATAGGGACAATACTATTATCAATTTCCTCAACTATAGAACCTGACAAGGGACTAACAAAAATGTAAGAATAAAAACAAAACCAAGACAAAAAGAAAGAATACCACAAACAAGAACTACTTAGATACGAAAACAACCAGAAAATTATAAAATATATGTTAAAAAACTGTTAGATGTCTGGCAGACATCTGATAAACAACTAGTAAACAAAGTAACAAGATTACAAGACATCATGTAAAATGCTAGTAAACATATGGTAGACATCTAGTGAAAATCAAGTAAACAACTAGTAAAAAGGTATCAGAAACACCAAAAGCAAAACAATTAGCTAATATACATATATTATATATCAGATAAAAATATGGTAACAACTCAGATAAAAAATCCAAAAACTACTAAAGCAAATGATAAGAATCAAAAGATATGAAACAAGGATTACCTTGAGCATCAGACGAAATAGAAGAAATTGATGTAACACACAGAGGATAGTCTGTGATCAACATATTTTGGGACTTCAATTGAATATAAAACCGAACAGAGAGATCATTCTTGATCTCAACAGCAGGATATCCATCTGAAACTTGATACTCGTTCTAAATATCATAATTCTGCTCATCTAACTCCAAACTCTCAATTACAGAACGTTTAAAAACAGATTAGCTAGCTGACCTAGGAATCAAACCACCAACCGTACTAAAGGAGACAAACTTAGCATCACAAGTCCATGTTCCATTATGTTGAATTAAAACAGCAATATCGTCCATTTAAAAACAAAAATATGAACTAGAATCTCAAAATTGATAGAATGAGTAAAGAACAAAATCAAACGAAATCGCAATAGAAAGCCAAAATCGAAATTAGGAAAAGGAAAAAGAGAAAGGAACGGAATACCAAAACCAGAGTAGCAAGCGAGCAACAACGGCCAATGTAGGATGGCGAGATCAGCTAAAAAACAAAGCAAGCAAAAATATGTGAAGAAGATGAACTCCGAAGATAAAATCGAAGAACTATAGCATCGGAGAAAATGGCGGCAACAAGATCGGAGAAAGGTAGGTCAGATCGGCAAGAGAAAACGCAAAAAATCAGTTCAGAGAGAAAAAAGAAAGAGAAAGAGTTGGAGAGAAAACGGTTAACTAACTAAACAAGGGAGTTTATATAGGTGGTAAACTTGTAAATATTTTAGCAAAATAATGAAAGATGTAAAATATTAAAGGAGCTTTGTGAATTTGTAGATATTTTGGTGAGGGGTTGAGATTCTTGACAATTTCTCTTTTGCCTATTTGTGTAATAGCTCATTATTATTACTGTAAGCCCAATGAGACACTTTTTCAAAAAAAAAGTTCTCTTATTGTAGATAAAGTAAAATTCTATATTAGGGCAATGTTATATTAACACTCAAGTATTGACACTCCATGACACCCGATCAATTTCTATCATTCATCTAATTAGATGAAAAGGAAATGAAGGGTGGAGATGATCTGGGTGTTAATGAACGTCAAAAACGACTTCTTGAACTTTCATGCATTTCAAATTTAGTCCCTAATCAGTTATATTTATCATATTGAATACACATTTTCTTTGTTTTAATTGTATTAGACCCATTACATTTTTTTTCTCATGTGGAATATATTATATGTTAACTGGTGTGTAACATAAATTTTATAGGTATATTATATATGATTAAATTAAAGTATGTTACACAATTGTTGCTATTTTGTCTACAAAACAAGTACGAGATTAAGATCACTTCAAAGATTTCTAAGTGTTTAACCTTTTACAAAATTTGTGTCATGCGCCAAACTACAAGGTATAACTTTACTGACAAAGCAGATTTAATACGTGGGAGAAGATTTGGATTCAACTCTCATTGTATATATTTGTGGAAAGAGATAAGGAGCTTCGATTAAAATCAAATCTCTAAAAAAATTATATCAATGAAGATATTTGTAATTAATTATATATATAAAAAGATTACTTGTTTATATGAAGGGCATGTGTTGAAATTATTATCTGAGTTGATAAAAATTTTATTTATAAATTTTTAATAGAACAATATATATTGATATTGGATAAAAAAATTTAACTTTTAATACTAATTAACTAAGAACTGTTTGTTATTGATTTTTAAAACTTTTCAGGACAACATCTTATAGAAGCTTAAAAATGAAGCTTTTAAAAAATACAGTCTATGAATAATCTCAAACTGACCCTAAATATATACGCATTTAAACGTCTTTTTAAGTTATCCGAGAAAAAACCTCGTTAATGTGGAAACCCACAATTTAAATGTGTTTTTTTTCAACGAATCATATTTAAAAAACTTTGAACCCTGTTTTTTTTATTCTTGGCATAGAAAGCACTAATTTGTTCTTTTCATATTTGATTTAGTATTCGTGTTTTTTAATTAACATACTCCTTCTAGTTATATTTAGGGCTTGTTGATATAGCTATTGTTGTTTGCTGTTGCATTTAACAGTTTGTTATTGTTATTAGCTATTCAAAAAATTAAGTTCAAAATATAGTTTTTGATAAACCTATTATATATTATTGTTGCTGAAATGTTAATGGACACATATAGACATAATTTAAATTTATTATAATTCATTCTCATCGTGACATTTTATAGCGGTGAAGGTGTTTTCTTGAGAGATAATGTTATTTTTTTGATAAATATAAGGTGGCGTTTAGTTTGCGGAAATCCTATTCCATGAAATAGAAATAGAAATGAATGGAAAGATGTTAATGTATTTTAAAAAATTATATGGAGATAAAGCATAGCAATTAGATTAAGCAAAAGTTTCAAAACATCGAAACAAAATAATGAAAATTACCTCACAAAAATAATGAAAAAGCTCAGTTTTGTTGTTAATCGTCCAACATTTTCCCTTTTGTTATTTTCTTTAATGTCAAGCCCTTTTGTTTTCTTATTAATACCTTTGTTTCTCACTTAACGTGTAAAAGGGTATTATAGCCCTTTTGTGTTCTTACCAAACAACATTTTTAGAGTTGTTTCATTTGTATCTGCTGGCTGCAGTAGATAGATAAGAAAAAAAAATCCTTTCCACTTCTCTTTTTAATTGTCAATGTATTTTTCACAACTCTTTTCAGTTTTCTCCAATTTGCCGATAAAATTATAAGTTGTTAATTAAAGAGAAATAAATTTTACTGTTGATAAATAAGTCAATTTAATATTATAATAAATCTACTTTCATTTAAGTTTCAGGTATTAGTGGAAGATACCGTGAAGACTAGTGCATATTGACCTAATTGGGCACAAACAAGAAATAAAAAAACTTATTCAACTCCCTATAAATGGAAATCAATTGAAAAAAAAAATACAGAGGAAGATATCGTGAACCTGGAATTTACTAAAGACAAAATCTAATGACTCATTCCTCTAGGAAATCTAATAAAATATGTTGTTTCTCCCTCTAGGAAATTAAACATTGTTTTTCCATATAAATTGGACCCTCTAGGCAATAACATAACATAGCTTGGTGCCCAAAATTAAGCAAACAAATGGGAAATAAACTAATCATAGCCAATCTCTATTTGATGATTCTATTTCTTTTTAGCTTCCACTTCACAACTTCACAAAAAACTAACTTCACAGATTTTACTGCTTTGCTTGCCTTCAAATCCCAATTATTACTTCAACCCAATGATCCAATATCACAAAATTGGACCTCGAATCCATCTTTCTGTAACTGGATAGGCGTTTCGTGCGCCTTTCGCCATAATCGCGTAACTGCCTTGAATCTTTCTTACATGAATCTTCAAGGTACCATATCACCTTATATAGGCAACTTGTCATTTCTGGCATCATTGAACATTAAAAACAATAGTTTCCACGGGCAGCTGCCCGAAACCATCGGCAAATCAAGGCGACTACGAGTTGTCAATGTCCGGTCTAACCAACTTGGAGCCAACATACCTACAAGTCTGGCACAGTGTAAAAAGCTCAAACGCATTGTTTTAGACTTCAACAATTTTCAGGGTACTATCCCAAGTGAAATTGGAGATCTTCCTAATTTGGAGATACTAAAACTTCGCCATAATTCTTTCACAGGTTCTTTTCCTTTTGCTGTGTCAAATTTGTCCAGTCTTTGGGGTCTTGATATAATAGGCAATCGTATTGTTGGTCATATTCCAACTGACATTTGTAATAGACTTCCAAAAGCTCGATATCTTTATCTTCGAGAAAATACTTTAGGTGGCCAAATTCCTGACAGCCTGTGCCATTGCCAAGATCTTCTAGAAATTGACCTTCCAGAAACCGGACTTATCGGTAGTATACCAAAGGATTTTGGTTGTTTTCCGAAACTTGAATATCTGAATTTGGCTAGAAACCAATTGACAGGCACAGTTCCTCGTTCTCTGGGTAATTTATCAAGGTTGTTACTTCTTGAACTGATTGATAACAACCTATCGGGTGAAATTCCTGAAGAGTTGACCCGGCTTTCACGAATAAATTTCCTGACAATTGGTTTTAATAATCTTTCTGGTAGATTACCAGAATGGATTTTCAACCTTTCTTCTGCTGAAACTATTTCCTTCATGAAAAACAATCTTACCTGAAATATTCCGGTATTCAAATCTCTTCAAAGTTCAAAACTCAAAAGCCTCAATCTTTTCGACAATAGCTTAGACGGTAGAATACCATATTCCATCTCAAATGCTACACAGCTTACTCAATTAGAATTGTCCGGTAACTATTTTAGTGGACAAGTACCCACTTCTCTTGGTGATTTATACCTCCTGAAAACAATCAATCTACAGAGAAATCGACTCAGCACTGATCCTTCATAAAGAATCCTTCATTTCTTGACTTCTTTGACAGGCTGCAGGCAGTTGGTAAATCTAGTCATAGGATTGAATCCTCTTAATGGAGAATTGCCGAATTCTATTGGCAATTTATCGAGATACCTCCTACTCTTCAGTGCAGATCGAGATCAAATCAAGGGGAGCCTTCCATTAACAGTTGGAAACTTGAGCAATTTGATTACATTTGAAGTGGCTAGCAACAATCTAGATGGAAATATACCGTCTTCTCTTGGAAACTTGGGCAAACTTCAGAGACTTCATCTCGTTGCAAATAATATACACGGAAGAATCCCAAATGAGCTATGTACATTACCGTTCCTTGGAGAATTCCTAACCAATGGAAATCGTTTAACAGGGCCTATTCCTGATTATATTGGGAATCTCAGTAGAATGCTAGAGCTATTGTTGTCTTCTAATGCTTTGGAGTCCATCCCTGCGAGCTTGTGGAGCCTCGGAAATATGTGGTATTTAAATTTGTCTACTAATTCTTTACATGGACATATTCCTCCTGATATTGAAAAGCTAACTAAACTAGAAGCCTTTGACCTGTCAAATAACCGACTATCAGGAAATATTCCAGCCTTAATATCAAATTTAGAGATGTTAAGGCAACTGAACTTGTCCAATAATTCATTTGAAGGTAACATTCCTGAAGCCATTAACAAGTTGGGTAGCTTAGAGTCACTGCAACTCTCTTTTAATAACTTTTCAGGAGTAATACCCACGTCTTTGGTTTAGCTAACCCGTCTCAGGTACATGAATCTGTCATATAACGAGTTAACTGGCGAGATTCCTAGCGAAGGTATCTTCAAGAACCTTACTAGTCAACCCTTCTTGGGAAATGACAGGCTGTGTAGCTTTTCAATCCCAGGACTTCGTGTCTGCCGAGATTCTACCAAACCAAGATGGAAGAAACCGTCTTTTTGGCTCAAATAAATAGTTCCACCCGTTGCTGTAGTGACCACACTTCTTATTTTGGTGATTCTTTACGTGAACCATTCCGTTAGGAGAAAAGAAAAACCATCTTCCGTTGAAATTTCAAGCGTAGTATGCCACAAGTTTATTTCTTACAACGAGCTTGTTCATATCACTGGCACCTTCAATGAAGAAAACCTGTTGGGAGTCGGGAGTTTTGGTTCTGTATACAAGGGAACTATGTCAAACGGTGAGCTGATAGCAGTGAAAGTTTTCAACATGGAAACATATGATGGATTCAAATCATTTGATAAAGAATGTGATGTGTTGAGGAATGTTAGGCATAGAAATATTTTGAAGATCATAAGCTCTTGTTCGAATCTTGATTTTAGAGCATTAGTCTTCCCGTTCATGCCTAATGGAAACCTTGAAAATATACTACACTCTGAACAGCAGTTGGAATTCCTTCCTCGACTAAACATCATGATTGGTGTGGCATTGGGGATTGAGTATCTTCACCATGGATATTCACAGCCAGTGGTACACTGTGATCTAAAGCCGAGTAATGTTCTTTTGGATAAAGACATGATTGCTCTTGTAGGAGATTTCGGTATTGCAAAAATATTGGTAGATTACAAGTCTATGACACTATCAGGACACCTTGGCACTATTGGTTACATCGCACCAGGTTTGTTGCTCTATAATCTTCCCAATCCCGCTTTGCTTTATATCTCTAGCTATCACGAAATTAATTTCATCGGCTTAATGCTTCTTCGGGTACCTAAACTTTTCCCAAAACACCTACTGCCTACTAAACTTTCAAAGTGACCCCATAGCTCCCTCGACTTTCGAGAAGTGCATCACTTTGCTCCTTGAAGCTCGCTTTAAGCTCTAGGCGCTTGAGGCAACTTACCTGGCGCCTCCAAGCTTCTTAGGCGGTGTATGTGGCAAAGGCGTGAGCCTAGGTGTGTAAGGCGAAAGGCGCAAGGCGAAGCGCAAAAGGCCAAACCAGACAGAAGCTGACACGTGGCGTTCAGGGCAAAGTGGTGCACTTTTCAAAAGTTGACGGGTCAACGGCATAGGTTTTGTGGGACAAGTTCACGTACCTGGAGATGCGTTAAGCCTAATATCATCCTATAATGTGCTCCTTCTACTTACATGGTCTCTTTTATGTATGAATGACCAATCAGAGTATGGATTGGGAGCAAAAGCTTCAACAAAGGGCGATGTGTATAGCTACGGTATTAGGTTGATGGAAACTTTTACTAGGAAAAAGCCTACAGATGCAATGTTCGGTAGAGGACTAAGCTTGAGGCAATGGGTGATGGATTGTTTTCCACAACAAGTGATGAAAATCGTTGATGCTCGTCTTTTCACAGACGAAAATAGAAATGGTGAGAAATCAGAAAAATACCTAAAGCTGCAGAATGGCTTGTCATCCATCATGGAATTAGCGTTGTTGTGTTCAAGCGACTCACAAGAGGAAAGACCTAATATGCAGAATGTGGCAGCTGGACTCAACAAGATCAAACAACAATACATAGCCTGATTAGCGGGTTCCAAATCCAGTGTTGTTTTTCTTCGTCTTTCCGTGTTATCTCAAATAAGGATACAGTGAACTCATGGCATAATCAACCACAGAAGCAGAATTCATAGCAGCATAACAACAATTTATATGAATTTAATCAATGATTAGCAAGTAATGATAGAAAAATCATACCCTCTGAGATGTAGGAATTGGAATTGTGTATAGCCCTAATTACTAGAGACTCCAAGCCAACCATTTCCATTTTCCAACCCGTAACTATGTAAATATCGCTATCCATAGATCCGCCGATTCGAATAGAATACAGAAGAAAAATGGGGATTACAAAATTACACATGGAGTCATTTAATCTCAATCTTAGTTTAGTGGTAGAAAGTTTAACCGTATCAAACAACAGAATAATGAACATACATCAGTTGAAGAATACTCTACGTTTTATAGTTATTATGTAAAAGGTGCTCATGAATTCATTTCTAAATTCAAATTTTCTTACTTGAATCAACAAATATTGGATTTGTAATTCTAAAAATTTTATTTCAAGAATTTATTTTAAATTTTATTAAATTAGGTGGAGTTCGCAAATCTATATTTTGTAAGGCTATAATCCAAGAATTAATTCAATTGTATATTTTTTGATTCGTTACACCAAAAAATATTTGTGGGTAAAAAATATATTTTTTTATTATGTGACAAGTAAAATAAAAGACTACATTGATAATATGGTAAAATAGGCAACACATTTTATAAAGTAGCTATAATAGATTGTCTATTTGATCTTTTATTATAATTTTTAAAATAAAATAATAAAAATTTAAATAATTTATTAAATAGTCTCTCTCATTAATAAAATAATATTAAATTAATTATTGAAGCTTCTTTTTAATTATCTACACGTAGAAAATCAAATAGACATTGTGCAAAATTTATTGTGTCATGTCATATTAGAAATAGAAAATAGAAAATATAATATAGAGTCATTTTATAGTTTATTGTCTAAGAGCAACTTTAGTAGATAATTCATTCTATCAATTTTCTAGACACACAGGCAAAAATAGACGATCAACAAAAAAATGACTCTACACTAGATCTTCTGTTTACTCTTTTTAATATAACATGGCATAATAAAAGTCGCACATTGTCTATTTGATCTTCTACATGTCGACTATCAAATAAAAGTTTTAATAATTAATTTAATATTATTTTATTGATGAAAAAGATTATTTAACAAATAATTTAATTTTTTTTACCATTTTATTTTAAAAAATTATAATAGATGATCAAATAAATAATTTACTATAGCTACTTTTAAAAATATTTTATCTATTTTAGCATATCATCAATGTGATCATTTATTATTTTACATACTACATAATCCTAGAACCCATAATTTACTAAAAATGCTCCAATTTAATTAAATTAGGAAATAGTTAAGTTTTAGTTAATTGTATTAATTGATTATTCAAGCTTCTATTCAGTTCATTGTATTAATTGAATCCCTAAAATCATATTTTTAATAGCAGTTTTCAATTTACAAAGTTTTTTATTTTAGGAATAAAAGACGAACATGAATACTAACAAAATAGGAGTACAAAAATAAATAGAAAAACTTATTCCTTAATAAAAAAGGACTCCTCCACACCTGATGTGACCCACTAAATGGCTTATTGTAAACCATTGAATGGTCTTAATTTAATTTCTAAAATCATCTTTTAATATATACTATTAACGAATTATTGGCAGTAAAATCGCAATTTGGGATTAATTAGGAAGGTTTTCTATATGTGAAAGGAAATTAATCAACAACATAAAATAACGCTTTCGAAGTTATCTATTTTAATAAAATAGCTTTAATATGATTTAGTGAATTTATTAGACGAGTGTTAGTAATTAGACTAGTATTATAAAAAAAGGTGGAAATATTAAACAAAATAAGGAATTTGATTCCCTGCTATAGAGTCTGTCCATTGTTCTTTAGACTAGACAATGATGGAGGGAAAACATGACGGTGAAGACGATTGAATAAGTAATTTATCAGACTGTTTAATTCAGCACATCCTTTCCTTTCTGCCATAAACAGAAGAATCTGCGAGGACGAGTGTGTTGTCTAAACGATTGAAGAATCAATGGACTTATGTCCCAGTTCTGATACTCTGTAACATCCGTACACCAGTTGACCGTTACAGTGGATTGATTGACAATGCCCTGATTCGTCATAACTGCTCAGCGGTCGCTAAGTTCCACTTGGATTTAAACCACCATCTGCCTCAAAACTGGTTTAATGCAAGACTCCGCTTTGCAACAAGGAAATTTGCTGTGAAAGAGCTAATTCTGAATCAGCAAACTGACGTTAATGTAAAGTACACAATACCCGAATTCCTCTTGGACGATGCTTCTCTGGTGAAACTGACGATATGCAGTTGTGATTTTAAGAGCAAGGTAAACTGGAGCTCGCTCAAGACATTGGAGATACAACAGACAAGCTTATCTAAGCAAACCATCGAAGATGTTTTGTCAGGCTGCCCTTCACTTGAATCACTGACACTATTGGACTTTTCTGGTTGCGGTTGTTATGATGGCGGGTTTTTTGTTATTGGTTCAAAATCTTTGAAAAGGTTGAGCTTACAAGATATTTTGCCCTCCACAAATTTTGAAATAATGTGTCCTAACCTTGAAGAATTGATTCTTTGCTATTTATCCGGAGAAATTGAACCAATGGATGTGCCATCTTTGGTTCGTGCTTCTCTGCGAGGACTACAATATAACTTCATAGCTCGTGCTCTTGTGCAATTTGAGCATGTGAAGGACCTAAATCTAAGGTCTGATATCATCAAGGTAACATTTTATTAATTGAATGAAAGCCTAGGATTGTAATATATATTTGCCACTAACTTTCAAGATTTCCAGCTAGCCCCTTAAACTTGGCTCGTCGCCACGCGTCAGCTTTTGATTAGAGAAAGAAAAATCAGAAAAATGACATATTTGAAAAGTCAGACCAACCAATAGCTGACACGTGGCATTGAGCGGGGGCAAACTGGTGCCCTTTTGCCAAGTTCAAGGGGCTACTTGGAAAGAATGAAAGTTCGGGGTGACATCCGACTCTTTGTGCCAAATTTAAGGGGGTCTCGTGCCTTATGATTTAATTGAATCTGTTATATATAAGCCGGTTTGAAGGATCACTTAGCTTCAGAGTCAAAAGATCAACTATTCAACCTCAAATGTTCATCCCCGACTATAGACAATACTCATTTTGTTCATCACCTTCCTTCAATTGCATTTGTGCTCGGATGTTCGCAGTTGCTTGAGAGACTAGTCCTGAATTTACAATGGCGCCACCCAACTGCAGATTATCCCATTTGGGAAATTTTCTTTTTTCTCTATATTTGTGAAAATGTATACAAGTTATGCCATCCAATTGACCGGTGTGATTTCATTCCAGGATTATGATTTCAGCAAGAGCTATTGGGATTTAAACAAGTATGTCTTCAATTGCTTGTCGTTGAATCTGAAGACCGTCGAGATCAGTGATGTTTGGATATATGCTCAAGACTTCCCCGGGGTGCTCCAATTTATAGAGTTTCTTATGAAAATCGCAAGAGTCTTGCAAAAGATGGTCATCATATTGGAGGACGAGACGCCATTTCTTGTGCCTAAATTTCATCTCAAGTTGTTGACTTTGGCAAGAGCTTCTCCACATGCTAGGTTTGAGATATATTTGAGGGAGGAGGCACATTAATCTTTTATATATGCTGAATGTGAGGTCAAGGATATGTGCCTTGGTTATTTTCATATAGACTCGCAACTGCCTTGGCCGGTGACTGGTTCCGTTACAAGTATACAATTGACAGATTACTTGTAGCAACATAAGCATTACAAATTACTAGTAACTGTTTTGTCAGCTTAGATTCCTGTAAGTATATAATCAGAAGTTCAACGTCCTAACAGTTAAACTAAATTAACATAAATTGAAGTTAGACTAACAAACCTCAAGAGTTTTGTTTTAATAGCCAATCGACACCCTTTATCCATGAGTTTTTTTTTATCAGAGGTTCCTTCTACAATATATCAGAGATAAATAAAAAAAACTAAAAGTACGATGGTTTCAAAAATTGAGGTCAAAATTATGAGTGGATAGCATAGTTAGGCCAAGAGCTAGCTTGGGATTGCATTCCCAAGGCCAAAAGTTATAGTCCCAGTAAAAGCTTGTGAGATGAGCTTTTCCGAACAATAGTTTTTAGGGGCTTGGAAAGCAAAACTAGCCCTGAGATAACAAACCAACCAATTCCACCGCAAGACAAAATAAAAGGCACATACTTTTTCGAATTTATGGTCATATTTCCATTTTTAGTTGGGCAATCTTTCACTTTTTGGTTTAGTTAGCTTACATTGAGATCAACTTGATCGGTCCAATTTTCCCCCTATTATTCAAACGGAAAAAATCAAACTTAATGCAGGAATCATGGTACAGCCTCATGTGATAGTTCAAACACTCATGATGCTAGCCAGGTTAGCTGTTAGCAAATTTCTATGTACAACTACACAAGTAGTCTCTTGCATGCATGCACATACATCAGATATGAGTGTAAGGAGGCAAAGAGAGAGAGAGAGAGATTACACATTCGATATGCAAGCACAAGTTTGAATCTTGGTGCTAGACTCGTAAAACGGTAGGTTCCTTACCTTTAATTCCCGACTCCCGTCTTTCTTCCAGAAAGAATTTAATCCTAAATCCTCCATGTCCACATCAGCCACGAAACTCTTGTATACATCAGCAATGGGTCGATATCCAGTACAGCCCGAAACGGCCTTTTCAGCTTCAAGAATCGTAATTGGAGAGCAGCACGAGACAAGCTCCATAACCACCTAAAAAACCAGTTCATAGTTTCGATTTGTTCAAGTAATACGACCAGTAAATCCTACTCGGGTAAAATAAGGAAAATAAAAGAATATAAACAGAACCAAACAACACTAATAGCAACTAGAACACTAAATGCTTTTAATGCTACGCAGAAAACTAGTCAATCCAATTCCAAAATCAATTGGCTCAACAGCATAAAGAAAAAAAATGGGATCCCAATGAAACTGAAATCTGCCAATAAAATAATCCAATTCAGCATTCAAATTTCAAAACACCAAAGAAGAACTCAATTGAATCAGTCACCACCAATATCAATATGCAAACACAAAAATGAAAAAGCTCATTAACCCATTCAATTAAAATTTTTCCCCAAATTGAATCCAATCAAAGATAGAGCAGAAAGTACCTTCACCACAACTCTGGAATGGAGTCTGTGAGGGCAAAAATTCAATCGAAGTGGTACGGATAAATCTGTAGTCGCGACGAATACTTCCAGATTGAAACTTATTCGGCGGTACTACCAAATAATTCAATCGGATAAATTCAGAAATCAACAAGAACTTTAGAATGAATGTTGTTGTGATGTTATGTACCAAAAAAAGTCTTTGAAAAACGTGTATCACCCTTTCTTGCCAATGCCCGGTCATCTCCATATATAGAGAACTGAATTAACCGTCCAAAACAACTATTTTTGATGTTATTTTTGTTCTGATCACAGCGTGTCGCGACCACGACTGTGGCTTGCAATCTCAAAACTTTATGTTTATCAAATGACAGCGTGTCGCGACCGTGACACATTTTATCGTGATCGTGACATAAAAAACCCAAACAAACTGTTTCTTAGTTGATTACTTATCGCAACCGTGACTTCATCAAACCAAACTTATTGTTTCTCACTTGAACACAGTCCTTGTTGCTAACATGACAAGGGTAAAATATCGCGATAGAACCCGAACAAAGCTTGCACTCCGCACTCTTCCAACTTGTTCGACGAAATACCACGATCTCATTGGCTAACTGGTCAATCCAATTACACTAAAATACCAACAATCCTTCCCCATTTTAGTGTAATTCATAATTAACTAAACAAAATCACAATAAATAATAGACTTATGCATAAATGAAATGTCGAGACGATTGAATTTCATCTTAGTATATTACACATTCCAAATATTTGAATAATAAGGTGTCGCTATCGATTGATACTTAGATTATTCATTTTGAATACATAAAGATAATATACACATAAGTCAACATCCTAACATGTTCTTACTTGACACTATTTCTTACTAGCCTTGTGTCCCTATCCTTCACAAGCATATCAAAGTCAAGTCCAAAAACTTCTTGAAGCGGCTAAACTTCATGCTCATATAGGTAGCTTTTTTACTCTTTCACCTGCGTATGCAATTTTACAAAATAACTATTAAGAAGGTAAACTTCAGCCTCCTTTATCTTGCAGGTCTGAACACACACCTTGGGATGTTTTAATCATGTGTTCCAATCTATAGATGTTAAGCTTTCTTCATTGAATTCAGCACCTAACGTCATATTAGGTGGGAATTGGGTATCTCAACATGAGAGATTTTAGATGGACTTTAATCATATCCCCATAGCCGACTTGTGCAAAAGATCTCTTCTTAACCATTTGGTTAAATAGTCGGCTAAATTATGCTCAGTTTTTACAAACTCTAACGAAATAACACCTTGCATGATGCACTGCCGAATCATGCTATGTCTCACACCTAAATGTCTGCACCTGCCTTTGTACACTTATCTATAAGCATTTGCCAAGGCAGCTCCACTATCACACTTGATAGATATAGGTGAAATTGGTTTAGGCCACAGTGGAATTTCATAAATCAGATCTCTCAGCCATTCGGCTTCTTTACTAGTAGCTGCTAATGCTACAAACTGAGATTTCATTATCGAATCAGTGATACAAGTCTATTTCTTTAACGCCCAAGAAATAACACCTCCCTTAAGATGAAATACACATCCACTTGTGGAAGAACTACCCTACTCATTAGAAATATAACTTGCATCTAAATACCCTTCAAAAACCGAAGGAAAACCTGTATGAGTCAAACCATAATCCTTGGTTCCTTTTAAGTACTTGAGTACTTAGCCCAAAGCTTTCCAATGATACATACTAGGATTACTAGTATAGCTACTGAGCTTTCCAACAGCATAAGTTATATCTGGCCTAGTGCAAATCATGGCATACATGAACTACCAATAGCTCTCGAGTATTCAAGTTGACATATTGCAAAATCTTTATCACGTAGAAGCTTAAGACATGAATCCATTGGAGTATTAACTGGAGAACAATCCTTGAAGTTAAATTTATTCAAAATCTTCTCAATATAATGTGATTGACAAATTAACATTGTTATTCCGTTTGATTCTTATACTAAGAATCACTTTAGCCTCCCCCATATCTTTCATCTCAAAACTAGATGACAAAAATTTATTGGTTTTATCTGCTTGACTTTGGTCAGTACCAAAAATAATATGTCATCCACATATAAGCAAATCATAACTCCTTTACCAGAAGTATCAAACTTGCTATATACACATTTGTCCACTTGGTTGATAACAAAACCACTAGACAAGACCACATCATCGAATTTTTATGCCAAGCTTTTAGTGCTTGTAGTCCATATAATGATTTCTTCAGTTTGCATACCTTGTTTTCACAACCTAGCATAACAAATCCCTCTGATTGCTTCATATAAATTTCCTCATCTAGTAAACCATTCATGAATGCAGTTTTTACATCCATTTGATGAATTACAAGGTTGTGTATAGCCGCAAGTACTATCAACAAACTAATGGTAGAGGTTCTTGCAACCGGAGCAGAAGTATCAAAGAAGTCAATTCCTTCTTTTTGCATAAAGCCTTGGATAACTAATCTGGCTTTTATATTTCTCTATGGTACCACCCAATTTTATTTTTGAAAATCCATCTATTTCCTAGCGTTTTACAACCGGGTGGTAGATCAGTCAATCCCCATGTATTATCGTGCATGATATGTTAGATATGATGTATGCCCTTAAGGCAATTAGGGGCCTCCCCCATATCTTTCATCTCAAAACTAGATGACAAAAATTTATTGGTTTTATCTGCTTGACTTTGGTCAGTACCAAAAATAATATGTCATCCACATATAAGCAAATCATAACTCCTTTACCAGAAGTATCAAACTTGCTATATACACATTTGTCCACTTGGTTGATAGCAAAACCACTAGACAAGACCACATCATCGAATTTTTATGCCAAGCTTTTAGTGCTTGTTTCAGTCCATATAATGATTTCTTCAGTTTGCATACCTTGTTTTCACAACCTAGCATAACAAATCCCTCTGATTGCTTCATATAAATTTCCTCATCTAGTTCACCATTCATGAATGCATTTTTTACATCCATTTGATGAATTACAAGGTTGTGTATAGCCGCAAGTACTATCAACAACCTAATGGTAGAGGTTCTTGCAACCGGAGCATAAGTATCAAAGAAGTCAATTCCTTCTTTTTGCATAAAGCCTTGGATAACTAATCTGGCTTTTATATTTCTCTATGGTACCATCCAATTTTATTTTTGAAAATCCATCTATTTCCTAGCGTTTTACAACCGGGTGGTAGATCAGTCAATTCCCATGTATTATCGTGCATGATATGTTAGATATGATGTATGCCCTTAAGGCAATTAGGGTGATATATCTTAATTATGTATTTGTATGAATAATTTGTTTAATTAATAAAGACATCTAATCTGTTATTTATATCAATGTGTTTATATATATATATATATTATGACTGGTTAAAATATATTTATTGATATATGTGTACAAAAGTCCTTGGCATATCATAGCATGAAGTGAGAGAGATTATAGTTGGACTATACTTAGTAAGACCTACTTCATGTTTAACTATGATTATGTCTAAACTATCCCTAGTCACAGTTTCATCAAGAAAGGATATTGATGAGACAGTACGACTAGCATGTGGTCAACTTTCTTGGAATGGGTCCAAGCAGTCAAACTCCAAAGAATGAAGGTGGTGCTGTGAGTGGAAGACCTTTTCCCCGCCCGTGGGGGCCGCGTGAGATGCGTCGCACGGGGGGTGAAAATAACATGCGCTGTAAAGCATGCCGAGGGTTTGATCCTTATTTTAAACGTGATGAAAGCACTAATGTTGAAGTTGGATTTAAGTCCAATTTAGGTGTTTAAAGAATACGAGATCGAAATCCTGTACTTAAAATAGAGTCGCCACCCGGATCAGCTCAATCGGGAAATTTTGGTACGATTTTCCCCCCGGGTGGTAGACCATACCTTAAGAAGAGATTCCGAGTTCGGATGATGTTATCTATTTTTCAATTAGGCCAAGTTAAGATATTTCATTCTTTCTTAATCAATTTAATCCATCCTATTTATTGTGTTTTCGGTTTATATGTTGTTTTCGAGTTTACCAAGCAATCAAAGCGAGAAAAACTATTACAGTCATCCAAAATAAGTGCAGAAGATAAAATTATTACAAGGCTTCCAAATCCTATACATTTTTCTATGCGATAAATGAAATACCCGAAGGCCTAACATACATCTACCTGCAGAAGATGGTTAGCACAGATACGACACGTCATACGAGATATATCACAAACTAATGTATAGTTAGCAAACCAAATAAGACCCGAGTTAGTGTGAATATGGCATGTTTCATTTATAATATTATGAAGCCCGGTTGGATGGCTAAAATGAGATTTGAACGGCGTTTGTCAAAAAATTCCATTTTAATCAAATTTTGGACTCGGTTGTTGTTTTAACCGGTTTATTAGTGAAAATGCCACATGGTATGGGGTAGGGTCTGTTTTCAGGAGGTTTTGGACCTCCATCGTTGCACTGTGTTTTCTAGCTTCAAAAAATAGACTAGGTCGAAAATGAACGAAATAACACAGCTGTTCAGAAGGTCATGCCGCCGGCGACATCAATGATGTCGCTAGAGGTATCAATTTTGTAGGCAGGTTACATGGCTTTCTAAGTATCATAAAGAAAGGGTCCCACAAGAAAGTGAGGCCTCTGGGGAATGTGAGTAGCTGGCGGTATCAGCGATGTCTCTGGCGACATGAGTAATACTGCCGGCGACATTACATGTCTCCGATGACTCAATCTCTTGCAGCAGCAGTAGGTAACGGTCGAAAACTGACCGAAAGCCCAAAAATGAACACAAATCACCAAGAATCAGCATAAACTAGCAATATTAATGCCAAAGAGCTTTAAGACTCAGAATTTTTACCTCAGGGTCATGAATCCACCTCTTCGTGAACCAAGGAACACCTCCGGGGAGCTTGTAATGGTGATTTGGCAGTAAATTGGGTACTTAAGTCTCTAAGTTCCTTGATTTTAATGTAAAGGTGTACTGATTTTAAGCTTAATATCAGAGAGTTCAAAGAAGAAAAACCTGGAAAAATGGATCAGAATCCTTTTTTCTACCTTTTCTAATTCTTATCTCACTAAAATCTATTTTCTCACTCTAGAATTAAGTTTCGGATTGTTCTTGTGGTCTCTTCTTTTTTTTTGTTTTTCTCCCCCATTTTGAAAGCCTAAGGTGTGTTTTTATAGGCAAATTGGGGTGGTCTTCGAGACCTTTCAGCCATTTTTACCAAAATGGCAAAAAAGAGACTGTCCCAAGGAGGAAGAAGAAAGCTGTCTGCAGAGCCCGATTTGGCCATGTCGCCGGCGACATGGATAATACCGCCGGTGGCATGGGGCGATACCGCTGGCAGCATCAGCTTTTAAAAAGCTGACTGCCAGCGGGCCCACAAGCATGAAAAGCTGCCAAACACGGGTCAAAGGGGTCAAAGCGGGATTTTTTTAATTTTAATGATATTTTAATGGGTATTTAGAGATTTATTTAATCTGGGTGTAAATCATCGGTTCAAGCTCGTGCCATATGCGCTATCGACCATGCCGAACTGGATTCTATTAAGTATAAAATTCGCAAGGAATATTATATTGGTAATAAAAATTCTAAAGAGAACTTTTATTATGAGGCATTAAAATCGGGGACACATCATCATTGTCTCGCAAGAGGGACTGTAAAATCCCAAGCTCACAGGCTGCCCCTCAGGGGATCACTGCATTCACATGTCAGTATGATCGCACGAAAAAGTAAGGGATAGGAATGATACCTGATAAATGACTGGTTTGCCCCTTGGTCGGACTTGTGCTTTGCGGAGAGATTGTCCCTTGGGCGAACTTGTGCTTTGTAGAAAGGATGCCCTTGGTTGGACTTATGCTTTATGGATTAGCGGAGTGCAGTTCTAAAAGCAGCATGTACGGGGTCACGCTACGATCTTAGAGGGGTGAACCCAAAAGGCGACATATATGGGGTCATGCCAGGACTTTCAGTTGGCGTTCTAGGGATGAACCTAAAGGGTGATACGTACAGAGACTGTATAAGGGACCTTCAATTGGCGTTCTAGGGGTAAACCCAAAGGGTGATATGTATAGAGCCTGTATCAGGGATCTTTAGTTGGCATTCTAAGGGTAAACCCAAAGGGTGATACATACAGAGCTGGTATTAGGGACCTACAGTTGGCGTTCTAGGGGTGAACCCAAAGGGTGATACGTATAAAGATGGTATCAAGGACCTTCAGTTGGCATTCTAGGGGTGGACCCTACGGGTGATACGTACAAAGCTCGTATCAGGGACCTTCAATTGACATTTTAGAGGTGAACCCCATAGGGTGATACGTATAGAGACAGTATCAGGGACCTTCAGTTGGCATTCTAAGGGTGAACCCAAAGGGTGATACGTACAGTGCCTGTATCAAGGAACTTTAGTCGGCGTTCCAAGGGTGAACCCAAAAGGGTGATACATATAGAGATGATATCAGGGACCTTCAGTTGGCATTCTAGGGGTGAACCTAAAGGGTGATATATATAGAGATAGTATCAGGGACCTTCAATTGGCGTTCTAAGGGTGAACCCAAAGGGTGATACGTACAGAGACGGTATTAAGGACCTTCAGTTGGCATTCTAGGGGTGAACCCACAGGGTGATACATACAGAGCCTATATCAGGGACCTTCAATTGGCATTCTAGGGGTGAACCCAAAGGGTGATACGTACAAAGCCGATATTAGGGACCTTCAGTTAGCATTCCAGAGGTGAACCCAAAGGGTGATACGTATAGAGACAATATTAAGGACCTTCAGTTGGCATTATAGGGGTGAACCCAATGGGTGATACATATAGAGACGGTATCAGGGCCCTTCAGTTGGCATTCCAATGGTGAACCCAAAGGGTGATACATACAGAGATAGTAATAGGGACCTTCAGTTGGCATTCTGGGGTAAACGTAAAGGGTGATATGTATAAAGCCTGTATCAGGGACCTTCAGTTGGTGTTCTAGGGGTGAACCCAAAGGGTGATACGTGAAGAGAGGTATCAGGGACCTTCAGTTGGTGTTCTAGGGGTGAACCCAAAGGGTGATTCGTACAAAGCCTATATCAGGGACCTTCAGTTGGCGTTCTAAGGGTGAACCAAAAGGGTGATATATATAGAGCCAGTATCAGGGACCTTCAGTTGGCATTTCAGAGGTGAACCCAAAGGGTGATACATATAGAGATGGTATTAGGGACCTTCAATTGGCATTCTAAGGGTGAACCCAAAGGGTGATACGTACAAAGCATGTATCAGGGACCTTCAGTTGGCGTTCTAGGGGTGAACCCAAAGATTGACAAGTACCAGGTCATGCCGTAATCTTTTGGGTAGTGTACGAAATGAGCATATTGGGTTTGCGGTTGTGGCTTTATGCCAGTGAAGAGTGAAATAAGAACAAGATTAGACAGATTTTAGATGACATTTTTACTGGTTGATCGATTTTGTGAAACAAAAATATTTTTGCCCCTTCGATCAACAGTAAAAAAACGTAATAAAAAGCACGAGGGTTTAGAAGCCCTAGGATGTTGGGACTAGAGCCAGGATTTCGCTGAGGATGGCTAAAAAAGGCATGGAGAGAGCTGATATTACCAGCGATATGGATGATGTCGCTGGCGGTATGGAAAGATGTCGCCAGCGATGTAAGTACTAAGTGGCAGCTTTAATAGGTCAAACAAATTCAAAATTCAAATCGGTGGAGGTGATGTCACCGGCGGTATGACTTATGTCACTGGCAATATAGGATGATGCCATCGGCAGCATGAATCAGGTAGTTTCAGATAAATTAAAACTTGTTGAATTCCGTGCGGGGGTTTAAAAAGAAGCAAAACTCCTTCTCTTCCTCATTCCGCAGAAATCGTACCCCCTTTTTGCTCCATTCTTCTCCAAACCTTTCATTTTCTCTGTTATTTTAATCATGAAGAGAATTTCCAAGGCTTTCAAAGGGAAATCTGCCAAGGCTAGGGAGAGCCTGCCTAATTCCTTCATCGAGGGACTGAAACTTCTCTCAGTTCCTGTTGCTTACGGCTTGAAGGAGACGGCCAAGATGTATGGGTACGGGATTAATTCCTCTATCACCAACCTGACCCCGGACAAGGAGAAGCACCTTTGCTATGTCCAGGTAATCCTGCAAAACTCGAAGTTCTTCTTTTTGGGTTGAGCTTTGATTCAACCTTAGGCTCAAAATTGTGCCATGATAGGAGTTATAAGCATGAAATAGACTGATTATGAACTGATATTGTATGTTGTAGGTTCAATTTTTACTGTTCTTAGGCTTAGGATTCGATTAATTGTGGTTTTTATGGTTATGGTGCAATGGGTGCAATTTTTGGGGCAAAACTAGGTTCTGCCTGCAGGTTGTGATGTCGCCGGTGACATGAGCGATGTAGCCAGCGGTATTAGGCCTTTCAAAAAGGCCTAGGGAGATGTGATGTCATTTCTACTTAAGGTGATACCGCCAGTGATATCATGCACACCGCCAGCAGTATGGATGATGTCACTGGCGACATCGCTTCTAGCAGAAGCGACATTAGCAACCTCCCAGCAGGTATCAGCGATGAGAAAATAAATAGAGACTTATCTATTTTGCTTCTAATTTTTGCAGCTGTACAGACTGACCTACACTAGAGGTATAGGTACGATAGGCGAGTGGTGGCACCATGTGGCAGAGAAAGACCCCGAACTTGCGCTGGCCATCAATGAGACGGGCTTTGAGGACTTGGCCCGAATTATGCCCATGTTAATGCCAAACCTTTCCTATTCGGCTGTGAGGGCTCTTATGGAGAGGTGGCCTAAAACCACCCATACCTTTCACTTCTCATTTGGGGAGGCGATAATCATGCCTTCTGACATTGTGGCTATGACTGGGCTCCCATGGATGGACAAGGTCATTCATTTTGACGCCTACATGGATAAGTACCACACCGAGAAGCCCGTAGTGAGGCGAGTGAAATAACTATTTAGCTTAAAGCCCGTCGCAGGGTGGCTATCCTATAGTGAGTTGCACCAACACTAGACTAGAGTAGATGTGGTACCCCGAGGATGATAGAGATAATTATGTCTGCTCCTTCGTGATTTCCTTGCTCACCATGCTATTTTTTCCGATTTTAGGGAGCAAGATCAACTATGGGCTGAAATCCACCTTGGAGGATGTGGCGGACATCAAGAAGAAGAATTGGCCGAGGGCCATCCTGGCACAGATGTACCACGAGTTAGATGCGAGCGCTCGGAAGAAGGGGAAGGCCCTTCGTCTCAGCCATCTGCTACTTCAGGTATACCTTTCTTGGAAGCATTTTACTTGATTGTGCACGTCTCATTTATTATGGATGTTTTTTAGCTGATCAATTGTTACTTTCGCAAGCCTAGGCTTTTGAGCACCAGATCCTTCCGCCGATTGAGTTTAAGAAGACCGTACAACTGGGTTCCTATTTTCTCGTCCGTTGGTGCGATGGTATTGGCGGGAAGGCCAAGTACCCCATGAAGTATAGGGAGGTCTTGAGAAGTGTGTGATTGAGCTCGGTATGCGATCTTTTGATTTAGTCCCTGTTTCACACTTAGAACAAAACATTAATAAATAAAAAGCATTTACGAATTTAAATTATACTTATATCGGTTGTTTTGGTTGATTGTCGGTATAGCTTATCCTGGACCCGTTTGACGGGGTGGAGAACCTAATGAAAGCTGTAAGGGTCAGGAAGAAGGTGGATGACCATCGATTTATCGTGAGTGCCCCTTGTTCTAGCAGTGGTACTTAGGGTAGCGCGTCCGGAGCTGGAGGTTTGTCCCTATCGCTGCCAGGCCGGTGCCCGCTGATCCTTCTAGGGGCTTATGGTGGCCCTATTTGGTGATTACATCCATGGCTGACCAAGCTAGTTATATTGAGGGAAACGGCCGGGTCATTCTGAGCGTTTTGGGCTCTTACAAGCGGCACCAGTAGTGCCTACTCCCCCTGTATCCTTGCATCCAAAGGAATGATACAGTCGAGTACCACAATAAGCAAAGGCTGGAGGAGGAGAAGAGGTGACTCAAAGGGATAGTGGATGTTGAGGAGGAGGCAGAAGAAGAGGAAGAGGTGGCTAAGATAGGTTGAAGACAACATTGAGATCAAGCCTGAGGGAGAGGATGAGATAGGTGCGGATGTAGCTGGCGGGAGTGTGCCGATGTCCTAGGAGGGCACCATTCTTTTGAGGTATGATTGTGTTTATGTGCATGATTTGTAATTGTTTGGGTTAGGAATGTCGCTTATGTGTGTTTTTCATGCTTTTCAGGAACCTACGAGGAAAAGAGGTTGGGACAACCAGAGTGGGATGCAATACTATAGTGTACCGAAGGGGATAAACTTTGTGGAAAGGCACTTGGTCAACCCGATGGGGACTCAGTTCCTGCTGATGAACTCCCGAGGTGAGTTCTAACCCAAGAACATAGGCCTGAGCCGGCATGCTCCGATCTTTATGCTAGAGAGCACTACTTGTGTAAGGCTCGATAACATGATAATTGCTTTCTTCCTTACCCTTGGATGTGGGTGCTTATTGATTTGCCTTTTAGATTTTTCAGGTTGCGCGGAGCCATGTAGAGCAACCGGCAGAGAATAATTTTGCTCTTCGGGACACACTTATTGGGCAATTGTTGCTTGTTCAGGTACATTCCCCATTATGACATGCCAAAATAAGATAAGATGCATGTATGGATGCTATGAATGAAGTGCATTGTTGATGTTTTCCCTGGTTTTTAGGATTTCTTGGCCCTTTCCCTATCGGATGCTGAGGTGGCCCGGCGGAGATATGAGGAGGAGACTGCAGAACTCCAACATCGTATGACCGACCTTGAGGGTCAGTTGGAGGCTACTGTTTAGGAGCGAAGGAGCAAGCAAAACTTGGATCACGCACCCCGGTAGCACCAGTCGCAGAGGAGTGAAGATGTCCGCCGATCGATGCCTGTTTGTTGTGGTTGAGGAGTCTAGCAGTGTCCCTATGACTGAGGGAAGAGAGGAGGATGAGGTTTTTGATTGGCTAGTGAGCCCTGAGGATGTTTCATCTCGTCGAGCTGGCAGTGGCAGGCATGCCTAGATTTATACTTTCATTTTGCTTTTTTATTTCAGATTTTGGTTTGTACCCTCGATACATTGGGGTTTGAATAATTTGGATCGTTATTTGGTTTTGCTTTGGTAGGCTAGGTATTCAAAATATTTAAATGGTATGGCCCCTCGGGCTTTTATTGAATAAAATGGATTGGCACTCGCACCAGATTTTAAAAATGGATTATAGGGCTGTTTACAGGTTTTGTATAGGTCTGAAATGATGAAATTGCTTCTGATGTCGCCAGGAAAATTAATTCTATGCCACTGGCGACATCATCCATATCGTCGGGTGCATCACCTCAAAATCGCCCATACCCATGCGGCTAGTGGCATCAACTGATATCGCCCAAATAATCCATACCGCTGACGGCATAGCCTATATTGCCGGCGGCATCAATTTCCCAAAAACACAGATTCAGCCATTTCTTCAAATTTTGCTATGGCAAGCCATACTCAACAGCTACGAGGCTTCCTGCAAAGCCTGTGGAACGTAGATTGGAGGGAACTGGAGAAATTTGGCCTTTTCTTCTTTTTTTATGACTCTAACTTTTGCATAGACTGCCCGAAAAGGTTTTCAATCTATCAAGCCTTGTCTTAATTTTTACCTAGACCGCCCTTTCGGGTTTTCAACCCAGCAGACTTATTCCGTCTTTTACATAGACCTAGATCTTTTCGGTCTATTCAGATTTTTTTAAAAAGAAACACTGATGAGCTCGGAGCATCTTCGTTTAAGCTTACTTGCGATGTTTCCTTCACTTGGTCACCAGACATTCATACAATCATAAGCATAGAGGTTTCAGTACGAAAGACACTTTTATTGAGTGAATTTAATTCGAGTATAAGATGTTGGCAATCATTTCCATTAATCAAACTCCTGGTGTTAACCAGCCTTTACAGATTTTCAAGTTAACATCTCACTGTTTTTCTCTCGTGCCCTAATTTTATCTAAACCGGCCTTTTCAGGTTTTCAGTTCAGCGGGCGAAATTGACTTATCCCCTAATTTTTTCACTGCCAATTTATAGGATACCGACCGTCGGGTGTCACCCTAATTTTTGTCCGATCAGTAAAAGACTGAAAGGCGAGTGATTATCATATATATTTTTTGGTGTGCCGCTTTTCTATTTTAATTCTTTTGTTTAGACCTGATAACGCTTAAGCTTGTCCAGATTGACTAGGTAGATGAACTCGCTCTTGTCTGTGCTCATGACTTTGATAGCCCTACTCATTCGGTATCATCTTTGGCCACATGATAGCCTTCTCACTTTGATCTAAACTTTTTATTAACGTCGGTGTCGGAGGGTTCCAGATGCTTTCATGCCAGGCCTATGACTCTTGGTGAGGGTATTGGGCATCTGACTTGCTGTTGTGTGCTCGGTTGTGCCTTTGCAGTTTATCCAAGCTTCTTAGTGTCTATTCAGTTTTTACCTGGATCACCCGATTCATTCTGACCTTCAAAGTTACATTTGGTAACCTTGCTTTGATTCTGATTGGCCACATTACAAGGAGTTTTATTTGTAGGAGTTTTGGCGCTCAAACAGAGCCTTCTTGGTTAGTTCGATTACAGTTCTGATTGCTATTCTGATTGTTCCTTCAGTCTCTAGTTTATACAGCCCTTCCCGGTTAGGCCTTAATTTGCCCCTTGTACCGGTGGTGGAGGGCTTTGAGCAAGTGACATTTAGTTCGGGGGCCTTTTACTTGGTGCCTTTGATAGGTGAAATGGTAGCTTATTTTGCTGGTTTACTTGGCAAGCTGATCGCGACTTTAGTTGTTTGCTTATCTTTATGGTTTGTGGGGGTAAAGGCGCTTGCTCTCATGCTTTATGCTCTTGGCGGTGGTTGCCCCCTGATCTTTGTTGGTCGAGGGGTTCGATACGGGTTAGTTTGTGCTAGATAAAGATGTGTTTCTCTGCGAGTTTGGTCATTTCCTTTGTGGTGACATCGGTGTAAGATTTGGCTACGGTGTTTATTTGATAGAGGTTGGGTTTCATCAATTGCTTATGCCTCCATGCCAAGGATGGCTAAGGAGCGGAGAAGTGTTGGAGAAGGTTTGAAAATGGGAAAAGGGTGGGTGGCCGAAAATGCCGTGATTTTCCATTTCAGGGAACCAGTTGATATTTCTTTGGTATCTTGAAGGCGTACCACTGCGGGGTTGCTGAGTTAATTTTGGAAGAGACCCATGGTGTTTAACAATCTGACTATTGATCTGGGGACCAAGCAAAAGCATTATCTCGGTCTTTAAGCACTTTATTATCTCTCATGTGTTTGACAGGAGTTAAATTATTGGATTTGATTACCACATAAGAGCCTTCATTTGCACTCAAATTAATTTCATGCAGTAAAGTATCCTGAATATTGGAAGCATCATGCGTATGCTCATATGAATGCATGGATCAAATGGTATAAACATGACATAAGTAAGAAAAATATAAGTTGCACATGGAGCTCAAAGTTTGGTACATGAAAAGTTCAAACTGAAAGAAATCTAAGGATTACATATTAAAAATCATCAACCTCCACAGGCGGAGGGCCTTGTAAGATCATGCCTTCGGGCGGGAATTGGTCGAGAGTGAAGTGTTAGGGGCCCTATCTAGGGCAAAAGGAGGGCAGTTAGACTGGATTGCAGCCACTGTTAGAAAAGCTTGGGTGGCTGTTGCCTGGACATCATCGTCTTTTCTAAGCTATACATTTTCCATCCTCCCAGTTCGCTTAAATCGTGCCCTCCTAGCCTCATTTTGAAGGTACATTTTCCTCTTTCCATCGGCCTTATCCTTGGAACTGACAACCCAAGTGAGCTTATGTGGCCCATTCACTTGTTTAGGCATACCAGATACGGTCATACTTGCCTGGTCGATGAGCTTTATGACCCCAGTTATTCTATCTGGCTCGGCCATCTTTCCTTCCTTCATCAGACAATGTATAGCTCGGGCCAAGGTTTGGCACTCATTCGTGCGATGTCCCCACTGGACATGATACCCACAAAAGTTTGCCTTCTCATCTTCCGTTGGGTTTTTATACTCACGAAGGGGTTCGATGGGACCATCTCTTATTAATCTAGTGAAAATCACATTGAGGGGGTAAAACCCAAGGATTTACAATGTCAGCTAGGATAGGTTCCTGAGAGGCTTTTCGGCTCCCCTTGACCTGAGATGGCAATACTCCTGACCTATTATAGCCTTCTGCCTGGTGTATATGAGAACCCTTAGAGACTCGACCGCTATTTCCTTGGGTTCCCTTGCCCTTTGACATATCAGTACTAGTTAGTGCAAGAAAGCTTCCACCTCATGTGTCATGCCCCGAGGCTGTATTAGCTGGCCGTTGGCTAGTTGATGCATGACTTCAGGTGTCACACCCGTAGATCGCTTGACCTGGTCATGGCTTCTGAACAGACGGTAGGGATAAGGAGTTGGTTGATCAAGTCGAGGACCAACCATCAGATCATTGCCAAAAAGGTTTGCTGGTAGGTCATCCCCCGAGGTGTCGTGTCAAAAGGTGGTGGCGCCATTGTTGGTCGGGTCGATCCTCTAGGGAGAGCTTAGATTTGCTGGGTGAGCTCATTAGGGAATGGAAGGAGGACTGAGTTTTGGGCCATATGCCTTGGACTTAGAGGTAAGAAAGAGTAAGCTGGCTAAGTCACGAAAGTCTGGTCGAGTTGGAATAGACTGGGCTGGGGCCGAGTCTGAACTGACTGGATAGGAAGCTGAGTAAACCACACTGGCTGTGCTCCTATTGGACAAAATAGAACATAATCTGAACCATTTTGAATAAATTCATTCTGATACTGGGGCTAACAGTCAGATTCTGAAATCCAACCGGTGTTTTCACTTGCTAGGGCTTGCTTGACAAACAACTGCACTATTATCTGGATTTGCTCCTAAATAGTGTTATGAAAGAGATCTGAACAGATAAATTGGGTCATAGTGGCAGCAATTTTCATGCTGAGAGATGGCGAAAGAACTGGTCCCACGGTAGGGGTGGAACTTGCTTAGTCTTCCATTAGGGCAATATCGTCATCATATGGGAGAGCCATGGTTTGTTGCAAGGGTCTTGGGAGGAAGACTGTTTAGGATCATGAACCGTGGGCCTGACCGTGAATGGGTTGTAAATGGTATGGATGGTATGCATGCTTTTTGTTTTTGGAAGTGGTGAATGATATGTATGGCTGCACATAGATGTGGTTAGAGATGGTGCAATGGCTTATCCCTCCAATATACGTGGGATATTTGTATATCACACCACATATAGTGATATGTGGTGATGCAATGGAGGCACAAAAGAAGTCCTACGTATGTTGCTAAACTCCTTCCACAGGCGGAATTAGTAAGAGTAAGTTGATTCATTTTCGGCTCTTGAAGCCCATGCATAGGGTTGCATGATTATGGATTCCCTAGCATACAAATCGTCCCTCTTCCAACCTTATGACTCCCGCGTAATCCCTCTTTGGAAGGATGGAGTTTGGCTTCTTCACCGGTAATGGCAAAAGAAGTGCATCCCAATTATTTTATTTGTTCTGGTAGCCCTAAAGGAATGAAGTGCTAAGGCTTTTTCTAGCGCAGCTTTGGTATAGGGTTGTTGATGTAGAAGGTTCTAGTTTACCTTGATTCCGCGTGACTCAACCACTCCCCAAATAGGTGCGATCGCAAGAGTTTACATGTTGGTTAAAATGAGTGATCCACCCACTAGGCATCCTCAATTCCAACAGGGCATGAGTGATACTTTGGTGATATTCTCGGGTAAAATGGGGCACCTAAAAATTGTCAAACTATCTACACGTGTGTTTAAGGATAAACCGTTATAAAAAAGAATGAAGTTTTAATTTTGCCAATGATTTCAATACATCATCAAAATCCTTTAAACTTATAAAAAGATAATTTTCAAGTTTAAAGAGATCAGTCCCCAGCAGAGTCGCCACTGTGAGCGGACCTTTTCCCCACCCGCGGGGGTTGAGTGAGATGCGCCGCACGGGGGGTGGAAACAACATGCGCTGTGAAGCATGCTGAGGGTTTTATCCTTATTTTAAGAGTGATGAATGCATTGATGTTGAAGTTGGATTTAAGTCCAATTTAGGTGTTTAAAGAATACGAGATCGAATTTCTGTTCTTAAAATAGAGTCGCCATCCGGTTCAGCTCAACCGGGAAATTTCGGTATGATTTTCCCACCAGGTGGTAGACCATACCTTAAGTAGAGATTCCGAGTTCAGATGATGTTATCTATTTTTCATTAGGCCAAGTTAAGATATTTCATTCTTTCTAAATCAATTTAATCCATCCTATTTATTGTGTTTTCGGTTTATATGTTGTTTTTATGTTTACCAAGCAATCAAAGCGATAAAAACTATTACAGTCATTCAAACATAAGTGCAGAAAACAAAATTATTACAAGGCTTCCAAATCCTATACATTTTTCTATGCGATAAATGAAATACCCGAAGGCCTAAGATACATCTACCTGCAGAAGATGGATAGCACGGATATGACATATCATACGAGATATATCATGACTCATGTATAGTTATCAAACCAAATAAGACCCTAGTTAGTGTGAACATGGCATGTTTCATTTACAATATTATGAAGCCCGGTTAGATGGCTAAAATGAGATTTGAATGGCGTTTGCCGGAAAATTCCATTTTAATCAAATTTTGGACTCGGTTGTTGTTTTAACCGGTTTATTAGTGAAAATGCCACATGGTATAGCGTAGGGGCTATTTTCAGGAGGTTTTGGACCTCCATCGTTGCACTGTGTTTTCTAGCTTCAGAAAATAGACTAGGTCGGAAATGAACGAAATAACACAGCTATTCATAACGTCATACCACTGGCGGCATGGATGATGCCGCCGGCGACATCAATGATGTCGCTAGAGGCATCAGTTTTGTAAGCAGGTTACATGGCTTTCTGAGTATCATAAAGAAAGCATCCCACAAGAAAGTGAGGCCTCTGGGGAATGTGATGTAGCTGGCGGTATCAGCGATGTCTCTGGCGATATAAGTGATATCGTCGACGACATCACATGTCTCCGGGGACTTCAATTTCTTGCAGCAGCAGTAGGTAACGGTTGAAAAACGATCGAAAGCCCAAAAATGAACACAAATTACCAAGAATCAGCACAAACTAGCAATATTAATGCCAAAGAGCTTTGAGACTCAGAATTTTTACCTTGAGGTCGTGAATCCACCTCTTCGTGAACCAAGGAACACCTCCGGGGAGCTTGTAATGGTGATTTGGTAGTAAATTGGGTACTTATGTCTCTAAGTTCCTATTAAGTTGATTTTAACTTAAAGGTGTACTGATTTTAAGCTTAATATCAGAGAGTTCAAAGAAGAAAAACCAGGAAAAATGGATCAGAATCCTTTTTCCTACCTTTTCTAATTCTTATCTCACTAAAATCTATTTTCTCAATATAGAATTAAGTTTCAGATTGTTCTTGTGTTCTCTTCTTTTTTTTTGTTTTTCTCCCCCTTTTTGAAAGTCTAAGGTGTGTTTTTATAGGCAAATTGGGGTGGTCTACGAGACCTTTCAGCCATTTTCACCGAAATGGCAAAAAAGAGACTGTCCCAAGGAGGAAGAAGAAAGCTGTATGCAGAGCCAGATTTGGCCATGCCGTCGACGGCATGGATGATACCGCCGACGGTATGGGGTGATACCGCTTGCGGCATCAGCTTTCAAAAAGCTGACTGCCAGCGGGCCCACAAGCCTGAAAAGCTGTCAAACACGGGTTAAAGGGGTTAAAGCGGGATTTTTTGAATTTTAATGATATTTTAATGGATATTTAGAGATTTATTTAATATGAATGTAAATCATCGGTTCAAACTCCTACCGGACGCGCTATCGGCCACGCCGAACTAGATTCTACCAAGTATAAAATTCGCAAGGAACATTATATTGGTAATAAAAATTCTAAAGAGAACTTTTATTATGAGGCATTAAAATCGGGGACACGTCATCATCATCTTGAAAGAGGAACTACAAAATTCCGTGCTCATAAGTGCCTAAAGTTTGACACATGGATATATCTACAAGATATATTGGAGAACGCAATAAGATAAATACTTGGTAAATATATCTTAGTGTTAGTATTTATCTTTATGCAGTAGC
The DNA here is from genome assembly GCA_947683365.1 of Euphorbia pulcherrima. NCBI lineage: Eukaryota > Viridiplantae > Streptophyta > Magnoliopsida > Malpighiales > Euphorbiaceae > Euphorbia > Euphorbia pulcherrima. Next base: position 19,619,735 of record CANTUS010000002.1, read on the forward strand.
TTTGCGAATATTCTCATACTTGAGATACTAGTTACCTTGTGTGGTATTATCACTAGGTTTTGGGTCATACCTATACACTCATTAATTTAGGGTGCCACGGATGATTACATATGTATAGTGATGACAACGCGTTTATAAGCTATGTAGTCGGAATGAATCCATCGCTCTAGATATATTAAGGAGTTGTATCTAGCCACTTGTTGAAGTGATAATCATTATAAACCTCTTATCAGAGTATGTTTTTGATAGAAATAATTTCTAGTCAAACACATTTTGGTAAAAGGCAATATACTTTAGTAACAAGTAAATAACTGGGATAGCTTGGAGCAACCTCGCTATTAGTGGGTTAACACTTTGACCAAACACAATAAACCAGATGGTACTAATATTAAAGAATGGAAGGAGTTCATCGCATTGGGCAACTATTGCGGTAACCGGGATTAAGTCATAAGCATAAATGACATTCCGAGTAATGGGGGATGGTGGACCCTTGCTATAGGCATACTAGAGTCATTTAAGGTAATCGAGTTCTATTCACAGTCTAGTTACACGAGGCAATGGTTCCCATAGAACAAGTATTAGTCAAACCTTAACAGCTCAATACTACGGGATCTTATAAGGTCACACACATTGAACTTTCATCGGACTAAGTAAAGAATTAATAGACTTGATCTATTATGAGAATATTAAATAAGGGATGGTTGAACTATTACCTGGTTACACCAAGAATTTTAATAATTGACTAGTAACTAATTTATTAGGGTAGTAAATAAATAAATACCTAATGAAGAGGAACTAAAATTTACCAGACTGAATTGTGAGGGTGGGACCCTGCGACTGCCTAAGCCACGGAAGCCATTGGGCTCGAGGGCTATAGGCTACATACGCTGCATGTGTGCATGCCTATGAGGCCAGCCTAAACAAGCGCTGGCCAAAGGCAATGCTTGTGGCCCAACGCCACCCGCGAGCTGGGCTTACGGGAGAGCCCGCGAGGCCTAGCCCGCGGGATAAGGCAGGCTCTGCAAACGGATCCCTTGTGATCCGTGTGTTTGTCCAAGGCGGGATGTGAATTTTCTCATCCCGCATTGAATTCGAGGAGCCTCTACTCCCCTTATATAAACCAAGCTCGTCTTCTTCATTTCTTGCACCACATCTTCCTATGAGCTCTGACTTGAGATTCTAATGTGTTTTCTAAAGTCAACTTAGAAGATAAAAATTAGGGAGTCCCTTTAGTTAATATTTCGGGTGGGGTTTGGAGTTGTCTAGTAGCTACTCAAAACTCTGCGGTTCTTCCTCATTGGGAGGTTTTGATTGGTGGGGTTCGTGTGGATACTAATAGAGGCTATCCTACACTTGGAGGCTTGTGCAAGGAGGTTTTGCTAAATCACGCTTCAACTGGTAAGTTTTATTTTTCTCTTTTAATTATTAGGTCTTTTTATTTAAGCGTTTTAGACACTGTATTTATTATGCTTAGGTTTTTTTTGCATGCGTATTTTATTTTATGTTTAGACTATAACTTAGAGTTATAACATGTTTAGTATAAAATATATTTATGCTAGGATATAATTTAGAATTATGGTACGCCTAGCCTTTACATGCTAACTTAAGTAGAGAATTAATTTAGTTAATACTTTAATTAATTTATATGCAACTGATAGGAGTTCATAGGGACAAGGGACAAAATTTTAAATTTTCGTCATGCCTGTCATGCATGTTCAAAGTGTCTGTCAGTTCCCAACAGTGGTATCAAAGCCAACCTATTTAGTGCATAATTAAGTTAAAAACAAACTGAATTTTGTTTTCTATATGAAATTATTTATAGTTTATTAAATTATTTGGAACAATAGATGAACTTAAGCTTTCATTTCAAGGCTAGAAAATGGATATGGATAATTTCGAATAAGCCTGCTCAACTTACTCAAAAATTATCAAAGACTCAATAAATTATATAAATTACAAGAGTTATAAATGCTTTCAATATACATGAATTGTAAGAAAGAAATTTATTAGTTCAAGAGGATCCATGGGCTTCAAGTTTGTTCCTGTGTTTGTTCTGGCAAGGATTGGACATGGTGTTTACTTTTCCTAGGGTACCCCTCCTACTTGGGAACCTATATCGGTGCAACTTGAATTGACCAAGGGAGGGGGGATTAAATATGGACTAATTTATTTCTAGTATATAAGATGGTGCTTATATATGTTTCTATAACAAAGTAAAAAAATTAAATTATTGAATAAAAGCTTAAAGGAAATGTAATATATATATATATATATATATATATATATATATATATATATATATATATATAACAAATAAAGAATGTTAATAATTTTGTATATAATCTAGGTTGATGGAATAATTATAATAAAGAGTTTCATCCTACAAAAGGTTAGACCTTTTAATTAATTCTAAAAGTCTCTGAATTCATATAAATTATTATAAATATGTCTATCTAATAAATCCTAGATTAGGTGAGGCGTTTAACACCAATAAAAATTCCAAAGTAAATATTTTAAGGCAAGTTATAGTCTTCCTTACTCAAATCTATAATACAATCTTGTTCGGCCATAAAAGAGTTGCGTAAAGCGTTCCTGTTAGTCTACATCAATTGGTTGTAAATGTTGAGATAAGGTCTACCCTAACAGAACTGAGGTAGTCCACCATAAAATTGGAGGCTAGCCGCAGGACTGAGACATATTCAAGGAGATGCTAATATAAGAGCACACGTCCCTTGGAATTAGGGAACTTGAATAATTAGCAATTGCATACAATTCAAATGGAATGGGATTCTAACTACAACTTACTAATATGGGTTGACTCATAAAATTGGGGGTCATATTAGACTAGTTGTAGATGCTACCTACTTAGAAATTTAGCCAGGCTAGACTTCCCGAATTCAATAGAATGGGCTATTGTAAATTTTGAAAAATGGTAGGATGAATGTATTTAATTAAAAGTCCTTATATAAAATACATGTAATATATACTAAAGTCTAAATAATTTTTCTTTTCTTAAATCTTAGGTTGAAAATGACTTCCCACATTAATCTTCGTCCATTACTTGACACTAAACTGAATGGCTTGAACTTTTCTGATTACTTCTGAGCTGTGAGAATAGTTCTCGAATCCGAGGGAATTATCTATGTTCTAGATGGGATATTCCCCGTAGAACCTGATGTTTGGGGATCAAGTGGAACGTGATGCCTGGTTGAAGCACAAGAAAGATCGTGAGGCTGCAACATTCATAATGTTGGGGTCCATGAAACCTGAGCTTCAGAAACGACATGAGAACATGGATTTAGAGAACATGGTTCTCCATCTTGAGGAGCTCTTTGCTGAGTGAGAAAGGACAGAGAGGTATGAGACCTTGAGACTCCATTTTGGAACCAAGATGTAGGCTGGCACCTCTGCCTCTAAACATGTAATAAAACTCTTAGGATACCTTAAGAAGCTGAATCGATTGGGATTTGAAATGAATCATGAGTTAAGAATCAACCTTGTGTTGATATCCTTAACAAATAATTACTCCAATTTTGTGACTAACTATTACATTAACAAAATTGATTCTACAATTCTAGAATTAATCAACATGTTGAAGACAATAGAACCTCAGATGTAGGAAGATCAGAAGACACTACTGTTGCTCGAGAAGGGAAAAAATTCTATTGAGGGCCAAGAAAAGAATTAATAAGAAGAAGAAAGAAAAGAAAACATCTAAATATATCTACTTCCAGTGTGAGAAACCAAGACAAAATTGATTCTACGATTCCCGAATTAATCAACATGCCGAAGACAGTAGAACCTCAGATGAAGAAAGATCAGAAGACACTACTGTTGCTTGAGAAGGGAAAAACTTCTATTCAGGGCCAAGAAAAGAATTAATAAGAAGAAGAAAGAAAAGAAAACATCTAAATATGTCTGCTTCTAGTGTGGGAAATCAAGACACTAGAAGAGGGATTGTAAAGCTCCCACTTCTGAACATTTAAAGAAGAAGCCTGTAGAGGCATCTACTTCAGGTAAGTTTGTAATTGAAAACTATGCTACTTTTCCTTATGAATCAACTTGGGTATTGGATACTGATTGTGATTCTCACATCTGCACTGCTGTGTAATGACTAAGGAATTGTAGGAGGCTTACGAAAGGGGAGATGGACCTGCGTGTGGGAAATGGAGCCCGAGTTGCTGCATTAGCCGTAGGAAGCTATAATCTTATTTCACCGAGTAGCCTCATTTTAGTTTTGAATAATTATTACTATATTCTGAATTTTACTGAGAATATTATCTCTGTTGCGCATTTAACAGTAGAGGGATTTGAAATTTTATTTTCGAATAATAATTGTCAGATTCGTTTGAATAATGTTCTTTATGGTTTTGGGATGTTGAATGGTGGCATTCATATTCTTGGTACTAAAACATAAGTTTTTAATATGAACAATGTAAAGAAAGTTAAATTAGATAATGAGAAATCTTTCTACTTATGACATTGTCATTTAGGCCATATAAACAAAGATCGCTTAACCAAATTGCACATGCGTGGAGACTTGGGCTCAATAGACGTGGAGTCCTATAGTGATTGCGAACCTTGTTTAAAAGGAAAAATGATGAAGTTACCCTTTAAAGGAAAGGGTGAATGAGCCATGAGTACATTGGAGATTATACATACTGATGTGTGTGGTCCAATGAGTGTTTAGACACTAGGAGGATACTCCTACTTAATAACCTTTATCAATGATTACTCACGATATAGTTATCTGTACTTAATGAAGCACAAGTCTGAAAGTTTTGATAAATTCAAGATATTCAGAAATAAAGTAGAGAAACAACTTGAGAAAAGTATTAAAGCACTCTAATCTGATCAAGGTGGAGAATACTTGAGTCAGGAGTTTTAGGATTATCTAAAAGAAAATGGGATAGTTCCTCAATGGACCCCTCCTTATACAACCCAACATAATGAAGTTTCTGAAAGGAGGAATCAGACTATATTAGATAAGGTTTGGTCCATAATGCGCCAAGAAAATCTCAGTAAATCCTTTTGGGGATATGCATTAGAGAGCGCGGTTTATGTATTAAATAGAGTGCCCTCTAAATCAGTTGATTTTACACCTTACGAAAGATGGTGTAATAAAAGGCCATCTCTAAATCACCTAAGAGTCCTGTGATGGTAAAGAGGATAACATCAGATAAGCTAAGCGCTAAATCTAACAAGTGTGTGTTCATTGGATATCCAAAAGAAATTATTGGATATTTATTTTACAAACCCGAGGCACAAAAGGTATTTGTATCTCAGAGTGCTCACTTTCTTGAAAAAGAACACTTACTTGCAAAAGTCAGTGGAAGCAACTTTAAAATCATTGCAAAGATCAAATCATGTTCATAAGGGTCCCGAAAGATATGGTTTTATCATCACTGATGATAGGGAACTATATCTCATGGAGGATGATGAACCAAGAACCTATGATGAAGCAATGAAAAGCTCAAATTCTGATAAATGGCTTACGGCCATGAAATTAGAATTGGATTCCATGTATGAAAACCAAGTTTGGAATTTGGTCGAGGCACCAGAAGAGGTTAGACCTATCAGATATAAATGGGTCTTCAAGAAAAAGACTGACATGGATGGTAATGTAATTACCTATAAGGCAAGGTTGGTTGCGAAAGGTTATAGTCAACGTGAAGGTATTGACTATGATGAAACTTTCTCACCGGCAGCCATGCTTATATCTGTACAGATACTCCTCGCCATTTTTGCTCATTATGATTATGAGATCTGGCAGATGGATGTTAAAACAACATCCCTTAATGGGGATTTGGACCGGGATGTGTATATGACACAGCTTGAGGGTTTTACATCTCAGAATGGCTCAAAGGTATGCAAACTGCAAAAGTCCATTTATGGACTTAACCAAGCATCCAAGAGTTGGAATATTAGGTTTGATCAGACAATCCATGAACTGGATTTCTATCCAAACATTAATGAGCCTTGTGTTTACAAGAAGGTTAGTGGGAGTGCAGTCGTTTTCTTAGTATTATATGTTGATGATATTCTGCTAATAGGAAACAACATTTCTCTTCTTCAAAGTATTAAAATATGGTTGTCAAGAAAGTTCTCCATGAAAGACCTCAGTGAAGCAGCATTTATACTAGGTATAAAGATCTTGAGAGATAGATCCAAGAGGTTGTTAGGTCTTTCTCAAAGTACATATATAGAGAAGGCACTGAATAGGTTCAACCTTGAGCATTCGAAGAAAGGTTATCTCCCGATGACAAAGGGGATTAATCTATCTGAGGCTAAGTATCCGAAGACAACTCAAGTAGGAATGTGCATGAAGGATATACCCTATGCATCCATGATAGGATCCATCATGTATGCTATGATATGTACTAGGCCAGATGTCTCTTAAGCTTTAAGCTTTACGAGTAGATATTAATCGAATCTAGGTGAAAAGCACTAGATGGTCATCAAGGCAATTATCAAGTACTTAAGAAGGACTAAAGATGATTTCTTAATATATGGAGATGGTGAGCTTGTTGGGAAACAATGACCCAGATCACAAATTAAACTAACTATCTAGATCATGTTTGAAAGAAACAAAAACTTAAATTATGTAATCCAAATGGAAACATCCAGACAAAGATCTAGCTACAAGGTTATCCATTGAAGACGTCAAGTACCTAAGCATATGGAATCATCAAAATAAAGCTTAGAAAGGAAACAAGGTTTAATCCCTCAAGAACAGCATCCAAAAGAACTGATTGCCCTAACTCCGAAAGCATAGAGATCGGAAACAATGAGTCTGAAGACATCCGGAAGACTCATTCTTGAAGACAATAGGAAAAGTTTCAAAGATAGCTTTTCCCTCCACCTTTTGTTCTACATAGTCAAAGATCTTTTCCCCATGAACAAGATAAAGTGACAGCTTGCACTTTTCAGTAAAAGGATAAATGGACTGGCACCAGATTGAAAAAGCTAATAAACATTTTCACTTAGACCAATAAGGAGGTGCGTGGAGCTCATACTAAAAAGCTAATGGTGTAAAAGTTGGTGCATCTTAAAAAGACAAGTAAAACAATCACTGACAACTTTTCAGCATTAATTCCTAGGATTCAAATGGGTCAAAATTATAGTCTAACGGATTGATCAAATGCTCCGAAAGTGACACATATAACCTGATCAAGGTTGAAGATTTATTACAAGCTCAAGAACACAAAACGGCTACATTTATGATAGAAGCCTATAAAAGGTAAGCTTCACCAATTGGGAAGGTTGGCTGTTTGATTGAAAAAAATAAGTAACAAAGAACAAGCATTCAATCAGTTTACAAATCCCTCTAAGAATAAATCAATTGAAAATCTGTTGTAAGGATTCCTAAGTGAGTTTTTAACTTAAGAAAATCCAAAACCAAAACCTTTATGAAAACAAGAGTGTAAGGATCTCCAACTTGGGTGAGTTGTGAGATTGGGATACAACTTAAAGTTGGTGCTTTGAGTGAGAACTCTCTGTAGGACTTAGCTTAGATTCGGGGTAGAAGTCTAAGTGGTATATCCTATCAAAGACTGAAGGACTCAGCTAGGAGTTGGTGCTTCTAGTGGTATACCTACATGCGGAAGGGGTTACCATCCAAAGACAAATTGTAAGGCTTGATTCCTGCCAGTTGGAAAGGAATCCACTAGTGGAAAAGCTCGAAAGAAGGAAACTCTAGGGACTGGAGTAGGCGGGGCCGAACCAGGATAAAATTTTTTGTGTTTGATTTCTTTAACTCTTTATTTATTGCATTATGTTGTCGTAACTATATCATCCAGATCATAATCAAACACTCCATGCTAAGACTTTTTAAAGTCTGTATATTCCACGAAAAAGGGTCATTCACCCCCCCTTAACCTTATAAAGACCCTCACAGGGACCAATAAGTGGTATCAGAGGAAGTGCTCAAAACTAAAGATCTAACAATTTAGAGCTAAAGGTCCAATATTTTGATTCACATATCAAAATGAGTTTCCAAAACCCATAACTCCTTCCCGAGGGTATGTCCATTGCCCGTCCTCCACTCTTCACTGGTGAACACTACATATTCTGGAAAATTGGATGAAGAACTTCATCCAGTCACAAAGCATGGTTATTTATTAAAGATGGTCCTTATGAGCCTACTTATGAAGTAGAGGGTATGACTACCCGAAATCCATCAAGTATGTGGGATGAGAATGATTTTAAAAAGTTGCGTGAAATGCAAATGCTATTAACATGCTTCGATATGCTCTTAGTGCAGCTAAATTTAACAGAATATCTGGATTTGAGACTGCAAAGGAAATTTGGGAGAAGCTAGAGGCAACCTATGAAGGAACTACCAAAGTAAGAGAAGCCAAACTTGATTTACTCCAGCAAAAGCTTGAATCCTTCAAAATGGAACCTAAAGAATCAATCAGTACCATGAAAACTAGATACACCAATCAACTGAATGAAATTAAAAGGCTGGGAAAAGAAATCTCTGAAGTAGAGATCGTAAAGAAGGTGCTCCGGAGTCTCACCAAGGAATGGGACAACAAAAAGACTGCCATTGAGGAAGCTCATGACTTTAACTTTTACAGTTATGATGAACTCATTGGTAATCTTCTAACCCAAGAGTTATCCTTGGAGAGATATAGCCAACAAGAAAAGAAGCCTAAAGAGAAAAAGAAAGCCACTGCACTTAAGTCAGAATCCACTGGATCAGCTTCATTCGGAGAAGAAGAGCAAATCACTGAATCACTGAGCACCAAAGATCAACTTGCTTTGTTGACCATAAAACTCAATAGATTCATACAAAAGGAAGACAGAAGGAAACCAAGAAAGTATGAATCCAGAAATCAAAAGAAGGCACATCCAGATAGGACAAACCTAGAAAGAATCCGAAAGAAAAGAAGGATCCTGAAAAAGAAGCTGCCTATTTTGAATGTGGAGAAAAAGGACATTTTAGAACAAAATGTCCCAAGCTTAAGAGAACCAAGAAGTTCAAAAAGAAGGAAATGGTGGCTATCTGGAGTAATAGTGAAGAAAGTAGCAGCTCATCTTCAACAGTAGAAGAGGAGACTGCCAATTGTTCATTTATGGCTCTAACTAATCCAAAAGCAGACCAATCCGAAAGAAATGCCTCTAAGCAAGATACAATGCAAATCGAAGAATCAGAATCAGAAATAACAAACACTGAGGTAAATTCTTGTTCTAATTCTGCTTCTAATTTTGACCTTGCTAGAGCTTCGTCTATTGTAATCAAGAGTGTAAAGAAGAATGCAAAAGCAATCAAGTCCCTCAAGAGAGCGGTGATGGAGTTGGCAGAAGATGCTGAAGCAATGGCATAAGATAACAATTTGGTTGGAGCAACCGAACATATTGATATTGTGGAAGAGAACTTCCTGAGGAATCAAGTCTAGATTCTAAATGCAAATGTAATGGGACTGGATAGAGAAATCAATCTATTAAAGGAGGTATCCAGGAGAAGGCCAGAGACAAAAGCTCCAAGAAGAGATAATCATCCTCCTGCTCAGAACAGATTCTAAAAGACCCTTAATCAAAGGGTGAAAGAAGTTAGCAGGCAACCATGAGCCCAAAGATATACTATTGCTTAAAAGGGAAAGGCTAAGGTGGCTTACAACCAACAGCCTATCAAACAGAGAAGAAATTCTAGAACAGAAGTTGCACCTCCAATCAACTTTCGGATTCACACCGGACCATCTACCAGTGTACAAGAGGCTGGATGTAGAGGGAACTATGGGTAGGAAGATCTTGAAAAGATAAAAAAGAAGCAGGAACAGAACAGATCCATTACAGGGTGCAGGTTTTATGGGAAGAACAATCACATTACTAAATTATATAGATTAAAAAACGGATATTATAATGTTTACCCTTGGCCTGAGATGGTTATTAACCTGAGAGGACCCAAATTCGATTGGGCACCCTAACCCACTTGTTCTATTTTGTAGGTATGCCTTAGATCCATAGTAGATCAACACACTTGTTATTTTGATAGTGGATGCTCAAGGCACATGACAAGTGATGAGAAGGCCTTTATCACATTGACCCAAAAGAAGGGAGGCAAAGTAAGCTTTAGAGATAATCAAAAGGGACAGATCATTGGTCATGGAACCATTAGATTTGAATTAAAGATAGAAGATGTCTCACTGGTTGATGGACTGAAATTCAACTTGCTAAGTGTGCCCCAACTTTGTGACAAAGGAAGAAAAGTCACATTTGATTCCAGAGGCTGCTCAATCTATGATAGTAAGTCCAACCAACTCATTCTTTATGCACCTAGAGTAAATAATGTCTATTCTGTAAAAATTAAAAATTATAAAAAGATTATCTGCTTGGTGTCTAAAGAAGAAGAATCATGGCTATGGCATCGAAGGTTAGGACATGTCAGCATGAACCTCCTATCTAAACTAGTCAAAAAGGAATTAGTAGTGGGTTTGTCTAAGGTTGCTTTTGATAAGGATCATCAATGCACTTCATGTCAATTAGGTAAACAACATAAGAAAAGTTTCCCTTCCATCTTATACATTCCTTCCAAAAGAGTACTTGAGCACTTGCATATTGATCTCTTTGGTCCAATCAAACCATTGAGTTTAGGTAGAAGAGAATATAACATGGTCATTGTGGATGATTATTCTCGATATACCTGGGTGCTCTTGCTACCAAGCAAAGATGAGGCCTTTGACCAATTTTCAAAAACATTCATCCGGATAGAAGTAGATTAGGGCATAAGCATTCCACGAATCCGGAGTGATAATGGTGGAAAATTAAAAAATAAGCATTTTGATAATTTTGTTACTCCAAGGGCATTAAACATGACTTCTTTGCCCCTCACACTCCTCAACAGAATGGAGTTGTTGAGAGAAAGAACAGGACCATAGTTGAGATGGCTAGAACAATGCTCAGTGAAAATTGTTTGCCAAAATACTTTTAGGGAGAGGCCATGAATACAGCATGTTATATACTAAATAGAGCTCTCATTAGAAAAACCATAGAAAAGACCCCATATGAAATCTGGAAGGGAAGAAAACCCAAAATTGGGTATATCAAAGCATTTGGATGTAAATGCTACATCCTTAATGATACAGAGCAACTTGGAAAATTTGATCCTAAATCTGATGAAGCAATTTTCCTTGGCTACTCAACACATAGTAAGGCTTACAGAGTCTTCAATAAATAAACCCAAACTGTGGTAGAGTCAATACATGTAGATTTCGATGAGACTAACCCTGCAGGTAAGAAAAGTTACACTTCGAAAGATCCAGTTCTGAAAATTAAAAAACCTGCAGAAAAGAAAGAGGCAGACGTTCTTGATTCATTCTATATCAAGAAGTACAAAGAGGAAGATGAAGGAATATCTTTTGAACCAGAAATAAAATGAGTTAATCTCAACCAATAAGAGATTGACTTTAGTAAAAGCTAAGAAGGAGAAGTTGAAGCTGAAATGGAGCAAGTCCCAGTTCAACATGAGGCCTACAAAGGGAGATCCGGACATAAAGAGATCATTCTATTAAAAATATTTTGGATGATGTTTAGAATCCAGTAAGAACCAGAGGTCAACTCAATAGGATGATGAGCCATGCTACTTTTGTCTCTCTCATTGAGGCAAAGAAATTTCAAGATGCTAAAGGAGATGAAAGTTAGATGATGGCAATGTAGGAAGAGCTAGATCAATTCACCAAGAATGATGTATGGGATCTAGTAGCACCTCCAAAGGGAAAGTTAATCATTGGCACCAAATGGGTTTTCCGAAATAAGCTAGATGAATTCGGAGTAGTGGTGAGAAACAAAGCAAGATTGTTTGCCCAAGGCTATAATCAACAAGAAGGGATTGACTATGAAGAAACCTTTGCACCTGTAGCAAGGCTAGAAGCAATCCGGATTCTATGTGCTTTTGCATCATTCATGGGGTTTACACTATACCAAATGGATGTCAAAAGTGCATTTCTTAATGGTGTTATCCAAGAAGAAATCTATGTTAAGCAACCACCCGGACTTGAAGATCCAAAGCATCTAGATCATGTGTACAAGCTAAAGAAGGATCTCTATGGATTAAAGCTGGCACCTAGAGCTTGGTATGAGAGATTAACTTCATTTCTTATATCCAAGAATTATATTAGAGGCAAGGCAGACACCACACTGTTCATCAAAAAGAAAAAAAAATGATATCATTCTAGTCCAAATTTATGTGGATGATATCATATTTAGAACAACTAATGAAAGGATGTGTGAAGAATTCAGCTCTCAAATGCATAAGGAATTTGAGATGTCCATGATGGGAGAACTCAATTTCTTCCTTGGTCTACAAATCAAATAAAGTCCGGATGGGATTTTCATTAACCAGTCAAAGTACACCAAGGAAATCTTAAAGAAGTTCGAAATGGATAAAAGCAAGCCTATGTCCACTCCAATAGGATCAAATACAGTCGTATCCAAGGATTGTGAAGGAGAAGATGTTGATCAAAAGCTCTAAAGAGGGATGATTGGCTCACTTCTATACTTGACAGCTAGCAGACCTGACATAAACTATGCAGTTTGCTACTGTGCAAGGTGTTAAGCCAACCCTAAGGATTCTCATCTCAAGGCAGTAAAGAGGATTCTAAGATACCTCCTAGGAACCACTGAAGTTGGGTTATGGTATCCTAGAAATGGAGATTTCACACTCTAAGGGTTCACTGATGCAGATTATGGTAGAGATACTCTTGAGATAAAGAGTACATCCGAAGGTTGCCATTTCCTTGGATATTGCTTAGTATCATGGTAAAGTAAGAAGTAAACTTCAGTTGCCTTGTCTACTACAGAAGCTGAATATATGGCAGCTAGAAGTTGTGTAGCTCAACTCCTTTGGATCAAGCAATAACTTGAAGATTATGGAGTTCAATCCGGATGTATGGATGTCATATGTGACAACAAAAGTGCTATTGATGTGTCAAAGAATCTAGTACTCCATAGCAGGATGAAACATGTCAACATAAGGCATCATTTCATCAGGGTTCATATGATGAAGAAGGATTTTGCATTGGTATACATTCCAACTAATAAGCAAAGAGCAGATATCTTTACTAAGCCACTGAGTAAGGATCAATTTAGGAAGCTAAGGGAGTCAATTGGAATGTCCAATCCAATTTAGGGTTAATCCGAAAGATAGCTTGAAATCAAGCCGGATCCTTTGCAAGATACATTTGGAAGATATGAAGCTTTAATCCCGGAAGAGAATCTGCCACATCAGCAGACAAGAATGACAAATGGCAAAAAAAAAAGCGCAAAAAGGTAACAGTTACTTTTTGAATTTAAAAATCGATTGGTTGTTACACGCGCGGTAAATATCTCAGTTATCATTCAAAATAACCCGTTCTTATTCTTTGGTTAAACTAAATTTACCTCTCTCTTAAAAATCCAGTTGCCATGTCATCGATCCAGCCAAATTACTGATGTCCGGATTACCAAACTACCCTCACTTTGAAAATTCTATATAACCCCTCAAAACCACCTTTCTTCCTCATGCGAGCAACTACTCTACTGTTACTCTACAAAAATTGAAACCTAAACCCTAATTTCTTCAATTTCTTTCTCTAAAATGGCTGCAATTATTACTAAACTTCCAACCCAGAACATCTTTGAAGAGTCTGGTCTTCAAGATAAAGACTTCATTCCCATCAATTTCAAACCCTCCGACTCCGTTATCCCTACAGATTATTTAGGTGATAACTTTTTATTCAAAATGGACCCTTTTTCTAGACTCATAGAAGATTAAAATCTCATGAATTTCCTCAAGATCAACTGCCCTACATATCCAGACCTTGTCAAAGAATTCTATGAAAATCTCTATGAAAACGCCAAATTTGACGCTCTGAGAACCAAGGTTCAGGGCAAAGTTATTACAATTACCCCAGATTTCTTTGAGCAGCATCTGGGCATGAAAAATGAAGGGGTTCAACTATGAACTGATGGTGATGAATAGAAAGATAAGTATAAAGCCAAACAGTGGTTGCATCCAAACTACTTTGGAGACAAATTCAGCACATATTTTCCTCAAATTCCTACATACCTCCAGTATGTCATGGCAAAATTGGTGCTCATGAGGAAAGGATCTCTTACCATAGTGTCTTAATTCCAACACTGTGTGCTCCAACAATGGGTAGAGAGTAGGGTAATCAATATGCCTGTACTAATCATCCACTTCCTCAGGCGGCATGTAAACTCTTACGGCGCTTTAATCACCAGGATCCTCCTTGCAAACAAAATCAACCTCATCGGATTTAAATCTATCACTGGTAAGGAAATCTTGGAGAATAACTTCAAGAAATTGAATTATGGAGAGAAGTGGGATGAAGAAAAGGCCAAGATGCAAAGAGATGAGAAGAAAAGCAGACCTACAAAAGCTGTTGATCCAACAGAGGCTCTGGTTCCAAAGAAGGCTCGGACTGTAAAATCCAAGATAGCTAAAAAGTAAGTTGTAATTCCCGATGAAGATACCCAGACAATCACCTGGTTGCTTAACAAATCTCCGGAAAAGCCAAAACTAAGGGGAAGGTTGATCAAGATAGCTAATTTGTTGAAGAGACCGGTTTGTGATCCAAAAGCAAGAGAATCAATTACAGTAGCTGCTGCTATGATAAGAAAGGGCTATTAGAAAGGGCGAAAGTGGAAAATATCAGATTTACTGATAGAGAAAAATGGGTCTGATGAGGAGGAAATAGAAGATAAAATGCAGTGCCAAAGAAGCAGTTCACCCGGAAGGGGTGCTCTTTTGATTAAGCAGTCAAGGCATAGAAACATTAAAAGAAGACAGCTAAGAGGTCAACTACCATTGTAATTAATGAAGAGGCTACTAAGAGGGTTGTATTGGAAGAGTTGGCTAAGGCCAAAAATTCAAAAGGCAAAAATGTGCCTGGAGCTAATGAGGAAATCCTTCGGGAAGATCCACAGTATGAGGAGATGATGGCATCTATAGCAGACAATTATAGAACAAATAGCTAGGCCATAGAGGGACCCGGAGGATCCTCTACTACACCAATCCTCATAGATCAAGCTACCTTAGCTGAGATGTCAAAGATTCTAAAATCTGGCTCATTCAACTTCTTACCCATCACAGAGACACCAATAAGTCTTGTAAAGGCAATTGTAGAAGGTGTTGAGGACAATTTCAACATGCTTGGGGGTAGTACTAAAAGTCCTAAAAAGGCACTTGAAGGGGTGACAGAGGACATTTCCTGTCATCCGTTGGTTGAGGTGGAATGAAGTGAAGTAAGAATAGAAGACTCAGGCATTTAAATTCCATTGCTAATGAATAAGGTACCCGTTGACATTGCTCCTTTAAATGTTTGTACTGATCTTGCTATTGATATTACAGCAACTACCAATAAGGACAACTTAGGCACTACAACTTAAATTATTTCTAAAGAACAAGCGCCTAACCCGGATAATATCATTCTGAAGGAGGGATAGGGTCTGAGATCCGAAGAGAACGCTTCTAAAGTGGACTCTAAGGGCGAGGCTAGACCTAGGGAAAGTTCGGATGAGAGGAGAGAAGAACAAAATCAGTCTCATTTAGAGGAGAGTAATAATGAAGCAGATAATGAACCATCCGGAAGCAGCTCTAGTTCCGGAGATGACTCCTCCTGCTCCTCTCAAGAAAGGATCCCTCCAAAAGTTAGTCCTACGAGAGTTTTGGCTAATAATTTAATAATGGCCAAGGTTTCGGTCGCGATTCACTTACTAAAAGAGGCTGCTCAAGAGAAAAATGAAGAAGGGTATGTCAAGTAGAGCCTCTGGACTATCTGCATTCACCTAAGAGGAGTTAAAAAGGAATTACTTAGATAAGCTTCTGGTTTGGATGTGAAGAAGGAGTTGGGTGAAATCAAACAATCAGTGAAGAACATAGAAGAAAAATCTTGGATTTCCCCACTCTATAAGCTATTGCTGAAGCTTCTCTCTCCTTGATCACACCAACCTTAAAAGAACTTAAAGAAAATTTTTCCACAGCTAACTGGACTGCTGATCAAGCCAACACCCTAGCTTCAAACAATTGTGGAACAATACTTGACAAAATCACTTCCTCCTCTTCCGAGCTCTCAGAAGAAATTAAAGCCTATCTGAATACCAAGTTTGAAAACTTGTCAAAATTCATGGCTGAGAGGGACCTCAAACCTGTCATCAATGATCTGAGAGTAGACCAGCAAGTTCTTCAAGAAATGCTGGTACACTTTATTGAAAAGACTGTTCCCAAAATCCAACATAAAATACTAGATGACATGGGCGATGAAATGAAAAGCCATCTGGCCGGATTAGAGAAGATAATAAATGATTGGAAGGCATCCATCACCAAAGAAATCTCTTTTTAAATGGAATCCATTCATAATATCCGGAAAGGAATTAGTGAAGAAATAACCCTGCTCCAAATCGAAATCAATAACGTCTCAATATCAGGATGCTCTTCCTCTACTACCATTCCAGAAAGCCAGCTCCTTCCAGTCTTCCATAACCTTATTCAAGCAATTGGAGATTCCGGCTTCTTTGGTCAGAAGGAAATGACAACTCTCCTAAAGTGCTCTTCCCTTACTTTGACAAAAAGGATCAAGAGTTTACCTTGTACATTCATCCATCCATTAAACAATCTTATGATCAGTTAAAGAAGACTATCTGGCCTTACTATCTTAGTCCCCCTACTATTGACCACATCATTGCTGAAAGAACCAAAGGTAATCCTGATTACTCAATCTACTCAAAAGCTTAGCAAGAGGCCTGGGATAACAAGACCTACATGGTGATTGATCCCCAAGCTGGCAACAAAAAGGGGGAGATAAGTCTATAAGGGGAAGGAGCAAGTAAAGGGAAAGAAAAGGAAGGAGGAGGACCATCCGGAGAAAATTAGACTAGCTATAATTTTGTAAACTTTTATAATAGCTAGATTCACTACTATATATTTCTATAATTTGTAATCTGAACTTCATTGATGTTAACTATTGTTAACAGCAGAAGTATATACAATGAAACAATCTAATTCTCAAAATATTGCTTCTAAAGTACAATCTGCAATTGTACGAAAACAAACTTAGAAGCTAGAATTGAAAATATTGGGGTAGTTAGGATGCTTGAATTATGGGGGAGTAAAACCTGTAAATGTCTAAGTATCAAGAATCATACTTAGTTCATATACACTCCATTCCCTTGTACTTAGTTTTTGTTTCCATCAAATGGGGGAGATTGTTGGGAAACAATGACCCAGATCATAAATTAAACTAAACTATCCAGATCTGGTTTGAAAGAAATAAAAACTTAAATTATGTAATCCTCTTAACTCCAAATGGAAACATCCGGAAAAAGATCCAGCTACAAGGTTATCCATTAAAGACATCAAGTACCTAAGCACATGGAATCATCAAAGTAAAGCTTGGAAAGGAAATAAGCTTTAATCCCTCAAGAACAGCATCCGAAAGAACTGATTGTCCTAACTCCAGAAGCACAGAGATCTGGAAACAATGAGTCTGAAGACATCCGGAAGACTCATGCTTGAAGATAATAGGAAAAGTTTCAAAGATAACTTTTCCCTCCACCTTTTGGTCTACTTAGTCAAAGATCCTTTCCTCATGAACAAGACAAAGCGACAACTTGCACTTTTTTAGTAAAAGGACAAATGGACTGACACCGGACTGAAAAAGCTAACAAACTTTTTCACCTAGACCAATAAGGAGGCACATGGAGCTCACACTAAAAAGCTAATGGTGTAAAAGTTGGTGCATCACAAAAAGACAAGTAAAACAATCACTGACAACTTTTCAGCATCAAACCCTAGGATTCAAATAGGTCAAAATTACAGTCTAACGGATTGATCAACGGCTCCGAAAGTGATACATATAACCTGATCAAGGGTGAAGATTTATTACAAGCTCAACAACCCATAATAGCTACATTTATGATAGAAGCCTATAAAAGGGAAGCTTCACCAATTGAGATGGTTGGCTGTTTGATTGACAAAAACAAGTAACAAAGAACAAGCATTCAATCAGTTTACAAATCCTTCCAAGAATTTATCAATTGAAAATTTGTTGTAAGGATTCCTAAGTGAGTTATAAACTTAAAGAAATCCAAAACTAAAACCTTTGTGAAAACAAGAGTATAAGGATCTCCAACTTGGGGTGAGTTCTGAGATTAGGATACAACTTAAAGTTGGTGCTTTAAGTGAGAACTCCCTGTAGGACTCAGCTTAGATTCAGGGTAGAAGCCTAAGTGGTATATCCTACTAAAGACTAAAGGACTTGGCTAGGAGTTGGTGCTTTTAGTGGTATATCCTACATCTGGAATGGGTTACCATCCGGAGACAAATTGTAAGGCTTGATTTCTGCCAGTTGGAAAGGAATCCACTAGTGGAAAAGCTTGGAGGGAGGAAACTTTAGGGACTGGAGTAGGTAGGGCCGAACCAGGATAAAATCCTTTGAGTTTGATTTCTTTAACTCTTTATTTATTGCATTATATTGTCATAACTGCATCATCTGGATCGATCATCCAGATCATAATCAAACACTCCACACTAAAACTTTTTAAAGTCTGTATATTCTATAAAAAAAGGGTCATTCACCCCCCCCTCTGACCTTATAAAGACCCTCATAGGGACCAACAGACCTCATAATTAGAGGTTACACTGATGTCAGTTTTTAATCTGACAAGGATGACTTTAAGTCTCAGTCGGATTTTATGTATATATTAAATGGAGGGGCAGTATGCTGGAAAAGTTCCAACCAAGAACCTACCTCTAATTCAACCATAAAATCTGAATACATTGTTGCCTGTGAAGCAGCAAAGGAAGTTGATTCATTGGTGATCTCAGTGTGGTGCCTGAGATTGTTAATCCAATTACTTTGTATTGCGATAACAATGGTGCTATAGCTCAGGCAAAAGAACCATGGTCTCACCAGAAAAATAGACATGTATCCATAAAGTATCATATAATTAGGGAGATTGTTAATGCTAAGGTGATAAGACTACAATATGTTCCCACTTATCAGAACCTCACGGATGGTCTGACGAAGCCATTGACTCAAGACAAACATGACCAACATGTTAAAGCATATAGATTAAGATATATGACTAATTGGCCATAGTGCAATTGGGAATTTGTTAGATATTATGTATGCCCTTAAGGCAATTAGGGTGATATATCTTAATTATGTATTAGGATGAATAATTTGTTTAATTAATAAAGGCATCTAATCTTTTGTTAATCAACGTGTTATATATATATATATATATATATATATATATATATATATATATATATATATATATATATATATATATATATATATATATATATATGTATGTACAAAAATCCTTCACATATCATAGCATGAAGTGAGAGAAATTATAGTTGGACTGTACTTAGCGAGACCTACTTCATGTGTAATTATGATTATGTCTAAACTATCCTTGGTTATAGTATCATCAAGAAAGGATATTGATGAGACAGTAAGACTAGCATATTGTCAACTTTCTTGGAATGGGTCCAAGCAGTCAAACTCCTAAGACTGAAGGTGGTGCCTTAAGTTTAACACATGGATATATCTAGAAGATATAATGGAGGCCGTAATAAGATAAATACTTGGTACATATATCATAGTGTTAGTATTTATCTTTATGCAGTAGCTTTGCGAATATCCTCTTACTTGAGATACTAGTTACCTTATGTGGTACTATCACTATGTTTTGGGTCATACCTATACACTCATTAATTTAGGGTGCCACGGATGATTACGAATATAGTGATGACAACACGTTGGCAAGCTATGTAGTCGGAAAGAATCCATCGCTCCAGGTATATTAAGGAGTTGTATCTGGCCACTTGTTGAAGTGATAATTGCTATAAACCTCTGATTAGAGTATGTGTTTGATAGAAATAGTTTCTAGTCAAACACATTATGGTAA
Source organism: Euphorbia pulcherrima (assembly GCA_947683365.1). Lineage (NCBI taxonomy): Eukaryota > Viridiplantae > Streptophyta > Magnoliopsida > Malpighiales > Euphorbiaceae > Euphorbia > Euphorbia pulcherrima. The sequence continues at coordinate 19,639,658 of CANTUS010000002.1, forward strand.
AGGGAAATATACTTCAGTAACAAGTAAATAACTGGGATAGCTTGTAGCAATCTGGCTATTAGTGGTTTAACACTTTGACCGAACCCAATAAACCAGATGGTACTAATATTAAAGAATGGAAGGAGTTCATCGTATTGGGCAACTATTGTGTTAACCAGGATTAAGTTATAAGCATAAATGACATTCCGAGTAATGGGGGATGGTTGACCCTTGCTAGAGGTGTACTACCATCGTTTAAGGTAATTGAGTTCTATTGGTGGTCTAGAACCATGAGCCAATGGTTCCCATTGAATGAGGATTGGCCAAACCTTAACAGCTTAATACTACGGGATCCTATAAGGTCACACACATTGAACTTTCATTGGACTGAGTAAAGAACTAATAGATTTGATCTATTACAAGAATATTAAATAAGGGATGGTTGAACTAGTACCTAGTTAGACTAGGAATTTGTTGGGAAAAAACGATCTGGAAGAAACAAATTCGAGAACAATCCGAATTAAGTTTGAAGCAAACAAAAACATATCTGAAGAAAACCAAGAGCAAGTATTCAATTAAAGAAAACAAAAACAATTGAAGACTTCAGATATCTAAGCATATAAGGAAAGCATCCGGTTAAAGTTTGGAAAGGACAAACTTTTAATCTCAACAGAAGCATCCTAAAGAAGACTGACTTAAAGAGCATCCGGATACAATTAAATTTGAAGACATCCGGAAGATTCAACTGTCCGAGATAAAGGGAATGTTTTGGAAGTTACATAGTCAAAGATCCTTTTCCCTTTAAGAAAGACAAAACAACAGCTAGCACAGTTTTCAGAAAAGGACTAAAGGACTGACACAAGAAAGAGAAAAGGTAACAACCTTTTTAACCTAGACCAATAAGAAAGGCTCGTGGAGCTCACACACTAAACTACTGACATAAAAGTCGGTGAATCACTAAAATAAAAGGAAAACGATCACTGATAACTTTTCAGCCTCAATGCCAAGGATTCAAACGGGACAATTATTGAGTCTAACGGACTGATCAATGGCTTCGAAAGCGCCACTTCTTACCTGATCAATGGCAAAGGTTCAAGATCATGCCAACGATATTCAATAGCTACATTTATGATACAAAGCCTATAAAAGGGAAGCTTCACACATAGAGAAAGTGCTGGTCGATTTACAAAAGCAAGTAACAAAGAACTTAACAATTCAATCAGTAATCAAATCCCTCCAAGAACCAAACAATTCCAATCTGTTTGTAAGAACCTTCAAAGTAAAATTATAAGCTTAAAGTGTTCAAAAACCAAAACCTTTGATATAAATAAAGTGTAAAATCTTATACTTAGGTGAGTATTGAGATCAGGACTCAACTTAGAGCTGGTGCTTTAAGTGGTACATCCCTGTAGGACTCAACTTAGGATTGGGTAGATTCTAAGTGGTATATCCTTCTAAATAAAAAGGACTCAACCAGAAGTTAGTGCTTTTGGTAGTATATCCTACATTTGAAAGAAGGGTCACCATCCAAAGACAAACTCAAAAGGACTCAGCTAGGAGTTGGTGCTTCTAGTGGTATATCCTACATCCGGGAGAAGAATAAAACTCTAGAGACAAATTGTAAGGCTTGATTTCTACCTATTGGAAAGAAATCTCACAAGTGGAAAAAGCTCAGAGGAAGGAAATTATGGGGATTGGAGTAGGCCGGGCAGAACCAGGATAAATCGTTGTGTTTAATTTCTTTATCTTATTTACTTAATTGCATAATTTTTTATATTTTTCTATCATCCGGATCTAATTAATTCAGAACATATCAAATACGCTACACAAGACTTTTAAAGTTTGTAAATTTTGCGAAAATGGTCATTCACCCCCCTCTGACCTTATAAACATAAGCACAGGGACAAACAGAATTTTATTTATTGACCGGTAACTAATTTATTGGGATCATAAATAAATAAATACTGAATGAAGAGGAACTGAAATTTGTTGGACTGGATTGTGATGGTGGGACCCTGTACATTTGGGCTACGTAGGCATTAGATGCCTACGTGGGCTGCCTAAGCCACGTGAGCCAATGGGCTCGCGGACTATAGGCTGTGTACGCTGCATGTGCAGCGTGCGAAGGTCTATTAGGCCAGCCCAAACAAGCACTGCCCAAAGGCAGTGCTTGCTGCCCAACACCTTCCGCAAGTTGGGCTCGCGGGAGAGCCTATGAGGCCTAGCCCGTGGGATAAGTCAGGCTCACAAGAGCCTGCCATATATGGCGGTAACCTGGCTCTCTCTGCAAGTCTGGTTGGCTTAGGCAGCACACAGATCCCTTGGGATCCGTGTGTTTGTCCAAGGGCGGGATGGGAATTTTCTCATTCCACATTAAATTCGGAGAGCCTTTGCTCCCCCTATATAAACAAAGCTCCTCTTCTTCATTTTTTGTACCACATCTTCCTATGAGCTCTAACTTGAGATTTTAACGCGTTTTCTTAAGTCAACTTAGAATATAAAAATTAAGGAGTCCCTTTAGTTAATATTTTAGGTGGGTTTTGGAGTGGTCTAGCAGCTACTCAAAACTCTGTGGTTCTTCCTCATTAGGAGGTTTCGGCTGGTGGGGTTTGTGTGGATACTCATAGAGGCTATCCTACACTTAGAGGCTTGTGCAAAGAGATTCTGCTAAAGCACGCTTCAACTGGTAAGTTTTATTTTTCTCTTTTAATTATTAGGTATTTTTATTTAAGCGTTTTAGACTTAATAATTATTATGCTTAAGTTGTTTTGCATTCGTATTTTATTTTATGCTTAGACTATAACTTAAAGTTATAACATGCTTAGTCTAAAATATATTTATGCTAGGATATAGAATTATTGTACGCCTAGCCTTTGCATGCTAACCTAAGTAGAGACTTAATTTAGTTAAGGCTTTAATTAATTTATATACAACTGATAGGAGTTCCTAGGGACAAGGGACAGAATTTTGAATTTCTGTTGTTCCTGTTATGCATGTTCAAAGTTTCTGTTAGTTCCTAACATGATGGAATCCATCTCATCCTGGATAGCTTCTTTCTAGAATGCAACATCTCTTGAAGTCATAGCTTCACCAAAATTTCTTGGATCCTCTTCAACACTAAAACAATACTGATACTAATATTCGATCTCATCCCTTGTCCCTTTAACTAAATAAAGTATAAAGTCATCTCTAAAAGATTTGGCTTTTCTAGCACTTGTACTTTTCCTAGGTGTAGACGGTCTAGGTAAGGAAATATTTCCACCAAATACATCTTCAGATTGAATTGAGTACCTATTGAGTGAATTCTGAATCATGTCTCTTGGTCTAGGTATAGATGTAAATCTATCTTCATCAAAATCACCATCTCTTGACTCTATAATCAAGTTCACAGACACAGTCATTAGATTCTATTACATAGAACATATATGCCTGTGAACGCATTGCACTCCCAATGAAGATACAATATATGCTTTTTTCACCCAAATTTCTCCTTTTTGGTTTAATTAGTCTTACAACTGCTCTACAACCCCAGACTCTTAGAAGACTCAATTTTGGAGGTTTTTTGTACCAAAGTTCGTAGGGGGTGATATTATTCCTTTTATTAGGAATTCTATTCAATAAATAACAATTCGTTAATATAGCCTTACCCCAGAATCCTTCACTCAAGCCTGAATAGGACAACATGTAGTTAACCATTTCTTTCAAAGTTCTATTCTTCCTTTCTGCAACACCATTTTGTTGTGGTGTATAAGGAGAAATAGTTTCATGTATTATTCCAGTAGATTGAAAATATACAGGATTATAATACTCACCGCCTCTATCAGTACATAAACTTTTGATTAAACCACTTTGATGTAACTCCACTTCTTGTTTATAAATTTTAAATTTATCAAGAGCTTCATCCTTAGCATGCAACATATAAACATAGCGATATCTAGTTGCATCATCAATACAAGTAATAACGTACTTTTTATGTCCTATTAAAGGCGTAGAGTGAAAATCATACAAAGCACTATGTATTAGTTCCAATACATTAGTCACCTTTCAATATTCTTGAAAGGTTTTCTTGTAATCTTTGTTAACATGCAAGTTTTGTATTTCTCATGATTTATATCAAAAACATGAATAAGACTCATTCTAGACATATCCATCAATCTTTTATAATGAACATGACCTAGTCTAGCATGCCATAATTCTGATTTATTCTAATTATTACTAGTACTAGTAGAAACTATAAAAGAAGATGGATCATCAAAATAGACATTAATATTTAACATAAAAGGCCATTATATAAATAACCAAATCCAGAACCATGTTTGGACAAGATATACTTGCCACTTTCATACACTTGTTTGCATCCGCCATTATTCAACACAACACTAGACGAAAGATTCTTTCGAATCCTAGGAACATATAACACTTTATTTAAATAAATACATTTTCCAGAAGTAAGAACAAGATTAACATTTCCTAGTCCTTTAATTGGTTCAGTTGCACCATTTCCCATCTTTAACATTGATCCATCTTCAATTAGTTGAAAGTCTTTGAACCAACAAAGATCTATACAAACATGACTTATTGCTCCTGAATCAATCTACTATGCAACACTATCATTCTTGTTGCTTTTCAGGATCCTTAGATCCACTTAGACTGACATTGTTCTTGCCTTTACTAACTCGACAATCCCTCTTAAAATGACTGGGTTTTGCCACACTTCTAACATGCCAATTTAGATTTCTTATTGTCATTTCCTTTATACATGCATTTGTTGCCTTTGTCTCGGTTCATATTTTTAGAGAAACCACCCTCTTCCACTATATTCACAGAAACATTACCAACTTGGGTTTTGCCTTTAGGATCATTCTCAATCTCTTGAGCCCTTAAAGCTTCTTCAATCCAAAAATGACTTCCAAATTGAACCATAGTCATCTCTTCTTTATTATGTTTTAGAGTATGTTTAAAATATCTCCATGATAGAGGCAGTTTGTCTATAATACTAGAAACTGAAATGGATTCATACATCTTCATGTCATGTTGAACAAATCGTCCTAGAATCCTTAATAAATCATTATATTTTTCCATAATAGGTCTAGAATCAACCATTTTGTAATTAATAAAATTACTAATCTGAAACTTCTTACTAGAAGCATCTTTTATCATGTACTTTGATTCTAGAGAATCCCATAGCTCTTTTGCAAACTCAAAATTTTGATATATATCAAATAGGGTATCAGACATATCGTTCAAGATGTTACCGGTACAGATGTAGTCATCGTTCTCCCATTTGTAGCATTGCCTAGTTTGTTCCAGCGTTTCATCTTCAACAATTTCAGGCATTAGAGTACTCAGAACATACACAACTTTCATAGTAGTTAGCATAAAGTGCATCTTCTTCTACCATCTTCGAAAATCCTGGCCCTCAAACTTGCCCAATTTTGTAAACTTGTTTATCATCTCCCTTGCAGATTCTCTGTTTGTCATTTTCAGTGATAAGTCTCAAACTTTAAAACTTATGAACGACGAAAATGCATGCTTTAAAATGAAATAAGTTTCAATCTTTGTTGGGGAAAACCGGTAGAATGAAGCATGGATAAATTTGAAATCACGACGAGCACTTTCAGATTGAAACTTATTCGGCGGTACTACTAAATAATTTAATCAGATAAAATCAGAAATCAACAAGAACTTTAGAATGAATGTTGTTCTGATGTAATGTACTAAAAAAGGACTGTAAAAAATGTGTATCTCCCTTTCTTACTAATCCTCGATCATCTCTATATATAAAGAACTGAAATAATCGTCCAAAATATTTATTTTTGCAGTTATTTTCGTCATGATCACAGCGTGTCGTGACCATGACTCAAAAGTCGCGACTATGGCTTGCAGTCTCAAAACCTTATGTTTCTCAAATGACAACTATCGCAACTGCGACACATTTTTTCGCGACCGTGACATAAAAAAAATTTTAAAATTTTTTTTTCTCAATTGATTTTTGTGACCGTGACTCATTAGTCGTGACTGTGACTTCATCAAACCAAACTTATTATTTCTCACTTGAACACAAACATTAGCGCCAACCTTGTAGCTAATAGGACATGGGTAAAATATCGCGATAAATCCCGAACAAAGCGTGCACTCTGCACTCTCCCAACTTGTTCAATGAAATACCATAATCTCATTGGTCAACAAGTCAATCCAATTACACTAATATACCAACAAGTTACATGTAACATAATAAATACAATAACTTAAACTTTCACAAACTAGAACTATAAATCCTATCACTAAAACACATTTTGCAACCACAAAATAGAAAACTCCTACGTTCCTTAAACTTAATTAACTCTTACTTTATTTCTTCCGTTCAACATCTTCTCTATGTTATTTTTTATTTTTCTTTAATTAAGTTAAGTTTATTATTCAACACTCCCCCTTAAACCTAATTTTCTGTAACACCCAACAATGCTCTTAACTTGTTAAACACATCACCTTTGAGTGGTTTCGTAAAAATGTCTATAACTTGATCTTTGGTCTTTACAAACTTCAATGTCACTACCTTTTGTACGATGCACTCCGTAATAAAATGATATCCTATATCAATGTGCTTACTTCCTTAATGGAAACTGGATTTTTTATGAGCGCCAAACAAAAATATCAGTCAGACCATATTTTGTCATTTGAAGTCCCTTCAACAGTCTTAGTAGCCATATAGCATGACACACACATGAGGTTGCAGCAACATATTCAACTTCATTGGTTGACAACATCATGATAGGTTGCTTTTTCAAACTCTATGTAAATGACGTGTCACTAAGAAAAAATACAAATCCACTAGTGCTCTTTCGATCATTCTTATCACCAGCCCAATCACCATCACTATATCCAACTGATTTGAACATGTTAGATTTTGAGTAGCACAGTCCAAAATTAGTTGTACCTTTCACATAACAGAGTATTCTTTTTGCTGCATTCCAATGAGACTCCTTGGGTGCTTCTATGTATCTACTCATTAGCCCAACTGCATATAGAATATTGGGCCTAGTGCATGTCAAGTAACTTAGACTTCCAATAAGACTTCAAAATATGGTTGGGTTCACTCTTTTTCCATCTTCATCTTTCGTCAATTTCAAGTTGCATTCAACGGGAGTGTTAACAGGGTTGCAATTCTCCATCTTGAACTTCTTCAAGATCTCCTTAGTAAAGCCACTCTAAGAAATAATAATTCAATCATCATTCTACTTCACTTCAATGCCAAGATAGTATGACATTAACCCAATGCCAGTCTTCTCAGATTCATGAGCCATTGTCTTCTTGAAATTGTCAAACATATGAGGATTGTTTTCGTTGAAAATAAGATAATCCACATAACAAGCAAACAAGCAGAATGTCTTGGAAAAATGAGAATTTTATGTTACTTTCAAAAGAATATTTTGTGATATTTTTTTAATGAGAAAAATATCTTGCAGTCAAAATTGTTTATGGTGGAAGTTACAAACTTTATTTGCTTCATAAAAGTGAGTTTTAAGTGCGTTTAATTCTCCAACGGTTATATTTGATTAAATTTTTGTGACTCCCATCGGTTATGGTTATTTAGACACCATACTTATTGTTTTATAACAACTATTTTATTACCTATAAAAAGGTTGGTGGGTTTTTTCATTTGTGAACAGAATCAAATTTTATACTTTTCCTTCTCTCAAAATTTCTGGATATGATAAGCATTTCTGATTCATGTACCCAAACTCAAATCGAGTTTGAAGGAGCTGTTTAATCTTGGGAGGAGCTACGAAGTATCCTTTAAGGACAGAGTGTCCTACTCGACTTAACTCATCCTAACACTTAAAAGTTTGTTCTTGTTGTTTCAGTGATGTTACAAGTAATTAAGATCATTATTTACAGCTTTTGAAGGTCATTTCCAGTTTTAGCAAAAAGTGTTACCTCATCTGAGTAAATCATTGCCTAAATTGTGCATCCGGATCTACTGCAATAGATTCTGAACAATAAAGCGTTGCCTTTGGTCGAGTTTCAAAGCTACTGCAACTGTTTCTAAAAAGAGTCGCCTCTCATCCAATTTCAGTCCGGATCAGTTTGTCTATGGAACAGTCCAGACCAGTCCGGATTAGTTTGCCTCTTAAAGTGTTGTCTCCAGAAGCGTTGCCTTAGATCCAGTTGCTGAGTTTCTACAATAGTTTCTTATCAGAAAAGCATTGCCTATAAACCTACGACCCCGGAAGCAACTTTATAACTATGTTTTAAAGAACAAATTTTACAATAATCTTAAAGGATAGTTCCGTAATGGAAAATTATGCTACTCCATGGGGATCCAATTCCTTCGAGAAAATGAAAGCAGTTGTTCTTCCACTATAAGCTAAGTTGTTTATTTACAAAAATTAAATTTGGCGCTATTTTTTGAAAGTTGAAGCTAATGAGATTTGGGAATATTTGATTTCCAAATACAATTATGAAGGTGCTCGTAAGCAAAAGTTGCATTGACCTAAATAAAGTCAATTGGAAGGAGATCAGAATAACTAAAGAGAAGGAGATACTCTCAAAGGCAAACACCATGGAGACCAATACTCGCTAAGGAAAAAGGTTAATTTATAAAGCTCAAAAGTAATAAAACCTTCGATAATATAAAAAGGGAAATTTTATACATGTGACCACCATGCTCCTAAATGGAGGAAGAGAGTTGTGAAATGTGACAATCCTACTCAACTTATAGTTAAGTAGATGATATTATTTTGTAGTCATTTCACAAGTGAACATGGTGATTAATGTGAATGAGTGGGTTATTGACTATGGAGTAACGAGGCACATTTGTGAGAATAAATAAGAATTCTCCACAGTCATATACACCCAAGTTGAAAGTGGAGAATAAAGGTTCTCCTCAATCTCACGTCTTTAGCACATAAAGAGGTGCTACTTGTTTCCAATTTTAAACCGACTCAGTTTTAGTGAGCCTTTTTAGGCGAAAATGGAGTGAAGGTAACTTTTGAGTCCGATAAGGTTATAATGACCAAGTATATTGTGTTGTCGGAATTAGCTATATGAACCATAGAATAATTTTTGAGATTATTAATTTATATGTTTGCTCTTATTTTGCCTATTTGGTTGATTTGTGAGGTTTGCATTGTGGTTTATGAATTTGAGTATTTTTATTTCATAAGCTCAAAACTTTCAAGTTTTGAAAAAGGTGAAAATTGTGTTGGATCAAAACATTTATTTGTTGAGAAATTAATGATTTTTTGATATGTTTTATGTGGATCAACATGTTTTGAATTAAGTTGTTTTGAGACATTTTGATTTCAAGTTTATTGGAGTTGGTTGATAGCCTATTTGTGATAAAACCTTTATTTTATATTTGCTGAAAATTTCAGCTTTGAATACCCTTGGTTGTTTTTGAGTTTTATTGAGATTTACATATCCGTTTTGAGTGATTCTTATTTCTATGGTTTCATGAGACATAGATTACGATATGTTTAGAAGGAATGTTTTTCAAATTCGTTCATTTAGTGGTTTAAAAATTTTTATTGAAGTTGAGATAAGAATCTCGTTTTTCTGGAATTTCAGCTTTGAGCGCAGCTGATTGTTTGTGGCATAACTAGAGATATATAAATCAGTTTTTAAGTGTTTTCAATGGCGTTGGAAGTTTAAGACATATATATTTTTATTAGTAGAAGAAAGTTTTGTCAAATAACTTCGTTCACATATTCAAAATTTGAGTTGAATTGGACTCACGAAATCTGGAACTGAGCAGATTTCAGGTTTGCAAAATTGTTAGTAACCATGTGTGGTTATATGAGTATAATTTTGGTGTATTTACCTTGAAGTTTGATGGTTTATAATTTTTAGTAAACTTGAGGCACATGAGAATATATTGTGAGTTATTATTAAGTATATATATGAGTTTCATATTTAATATGTTAGATATATACTCAAGATATTTGCTGGCGAAACTATTTGTTAAGTATACTATATAAATAGAATTTCACATGAGAAACTGATAAGACACCATATGAGAAATGAGAGGATTATCATCTTAATTTGAAATATTCAAAAGTGTGGCATATTAAGGCTATTATTCTTGAACCTATATAAAGAGAAATAGGTACAATATGCTATGTTTGTATGTTCATAGATTTTGTTGAACACAGTGATGTACTTGGAAATAATATCTTTGAGACAAAGAACACAAATTTTTTGTAAATGTTTTCAATAAAGACTAGAGAGATTTCCATGTTTAAGTATTGTTCCGAATATTGACCCGGTTGCACCTATTTTTCAAATTGAGTTTGAAAATAATAATTTGAGGAAAACTTTAAAAAGAAAGTTTTTGTGAAAATTTCTATTTGTGTTTGATTGAAGATGAACTTTTATTATTGGCAAAACTATTTCATCTTTTGAATCAAAGGTTTTGAATGAAGCTTCTTATTATTCGAGTTTGTTTCTATTTTTTGGAATATAGAACTTATGTTTTAGATTATGGTTCTTCTATATTTTTTTGCTATAGCTTCTTTTTACAATTGAGTTTACCGCATAGGTGTTAAAATTCCCTTTTATAAATAAAGTTTTTATATATGGTGCAACTTGAGGGGTATGTAGAGCCTGGACATGGATGGAAAGTTGATATAAGTCTTTATATGTTTTAGTGACAAGCACCTAAATAATGAGTTGAGAAGTTTTGATCTCTTAAGGTGGATATATGTGTAATACTAAAGTGATTAATGGTATATGTGTGTTTATCTTTATTCCGAGTGTTGATGTTGTCAATAGAATAAAGATAATTTTATTATCAATATTTGTCATGAAAGACATAAGAGAAGCCAATGTGATATTGGGTATGTGAATCATAAGGATGAATGAGAGTGTCTTGTTAACACAAGAACACCATGTTGAGAAACTTCTTGAGAAGTTTGAATTTTATGATTTAAATCACACTATGCCATAGATGGCCTGCTGCAACCCCAGCAAAGGGTTTGCTTAAAGGAGTAAAAAAGTTGCCTCAGCTGAAAGGGCAACCCTTTTGCTAAAAAAAAGCGTAGGTTTCTTCGCCCTTGCCGAAAGTCGTTTAGGCAACCATTTTTCAAATCTCTAGCAACCCGGGAAAAGGGTAACCTAATTCTCCTATAGCAACTCTTTTACACTCATAGGCAACTCATTTTAGGGGTCGCTATAAATATCGCACGGTTACGGTTAACAAAGTTTGATTTTTCATAGGCAACCCTTTTTTTACTTAATAGCAACTCTTTTTGTGTAACACTTTGGCTTGTATATGCAACCTTTTTGGACACATTTGTGACTGTTTTTTACGGTTATATTTTCAATTGCTACCCATTTCATAACTAGTGCAACCCATTTTCAGAAAGTTGCATAATACGGTTTTAGTTTATAGCAACCTTTATTTAGTGCACAAACAAAGCTTGTTATTATAAATTTTCTCCAAGAAATATAAATGAAACAAATATTAAACTAATCATATAATATATTAATAATCAATATTTAAACAATTGTTTTTCATAATCTTTTACATAAAATAGACAATTCAAAATGTAAAGTAGTTCTAAAGTATATAACTAAGTTGAAACACATCTTTCTCACTTCAAACTATTTCATTGAGTCTCTAAAAGACACATCTTCACTATCACTTGAAACTTCACTTTAAGCTTCATGAGGATCGCCTGCATTATTAGAAATTCAATTCACTTATTAGAAACTATACGAAGTATAAATATTCTACATGTTAAAGTCAAATGATAGGAAGCTACTGGTGTTGAAAACTATGCCAAGTAATAGCTACAGACATTCTTTCATGCTCCTAACAACGCCATAGAAAAAACCTAACTAATATATGAAAAACAAAGTAGGCAAGCTAGATGCAAATTGAAAACTTTTACACCAATGGCAGTTCTTTCAACCTCAAATTTGGAGGAAAAAATAGCAAAAATTGATTTGCCTTCGTATAACAATGGGTCTTAGATTCAAGCCATGAAATCAACAATTAACACATGTCAGAGTAGGCTGCTTGCAATCCAAGTTGTTACGGGCATGCCACAGGCTCCGGGCACTCGAGGCTCAAGGTTCAGTGCCTCACAGAGGGGCGAACGAGGTGCGGTTCATGAGGCACCCGCCTTTTGTGCCTAGGCACGCCACTCGCCTCGTCTTAGTGCATAAAGAAGGCTTTTTTACTATTTTTTAGCATTGTGTCACATATATGATATTGACCATTACAGTAAAATAATATATTAGTTAAAAAAGAAACATAAGACTAAAGAAGCAAATTTCTATTCCGTTAGATATGATATCATCTATTAGACTTTTCTTAACGAAATGGAAAGAAATGAACTCATTGAAATCAAAATTTCATCATTTCTTATAGTGCTAAAGGAGTAAGGGAAAATGATAAAATAGTTTTAGCCATTAGTGGAAAATGGAGTCAAGGCCAGAAGCTAAACATTTGTACAAAAGTATAATTTTATACAAATTTCAGTTGCTTTCGAATTAACATGTCTAAGATCGTACATAGGAAGACACATTACAACATCTCCGCAATATTTCATAGAGTTTCCAAAAATTTAAAATCATGCAGCAAAAATAAAGTCATAAACATGTTTTTGATTCAGGGGAAAACAAAATTTTCGGAATCTATTTATGTGAATTATAGGCCAATTTTACAGCAACTATGTTTAAGTCACGTTTTGCAATCTTATAGTTACTTGCTGGCATTGCAAATAGTTCAGATAACCAGTACAAGGACTAAGAAGATTGTAGAGACACATTTTCTTTCTATCTTCAGCTTAATGGGCTATAATCACGAGTGAAGCCTTAGCATTTTCAAGCAAAAAAATGAAGAATGAGAAAAGAAAATGATTACAGAAACTACACTACTTCAAGCTACTGATTTTGATCTTTTGTGAAACACAAATTAAGCAGCGATCATAACAAAACATGCCTATATCTTCAACCTGAATGAAGTAACAGAGAATTGAACATTTACAAGTTTATGCAATTCCAAGTTGAATCTAAACAAACTAAAAGCTGGTTAGAAAAATTATTAAATTATACCATAGGAAATACATCAATGGTAACCAGCAGGATTTTTGTTATGAAGCTAGACAATGTATAGAGACTACTAAGATATATTGGCAGCTAAGACTCTAAAAAAACGAAACAAAGAAAAGAAGCAGAGATCAAATCTTATTACTTTGCAAATCTTATTAGGAATATTGATCCATCAAAAATTAAATCATAAAACCTAAACATATAAAATTGAAGAAATTCATCACATAAGCTTTACCTATCTCAACACATCAAATTGATAGTAAAGTACCTTTCTGTCAGCAAAAACGAGAAGATTATCCGAAACTTCCTTATATTTATTGCAAACAGGAGATACAACAGCAGTCACATTTCTCCACAGCTTTGACAGTAGATCTCAAAGATCTGGAATTCTCCTTGGCGTATCTATAGAGTTTCCGGATAAGAATTAGCAGCTTAATAACTGTAAACAAGCAAAGCATAAGTGCTTCAATTCAGGATTCTTCTTCTCAATCTCCATCTTCTGCATTTGAGTATCAACCTCCATCACTGATAATTAAATAAAAATAACTATCAATTAGCTAATCAGTAGCTTAGCTACAAATCAAACATGAAATTGAAAGTACTTATGAAGAACAGAGACAGAATTACAAACCTTTCAATTAGTAAAAATTAGAAAGCAAAGATGAAATTATTCTGCGTACCTTTCCGGATTTTTTTAACAGCTTATAACTGATATTTAAAGGAATTGGTTGCAGAGAGCTATGATTTTTAGCAGAGGAGTTTCGAAGATGAAGATTCGAAAAACTTCATAAAGGATCTAAGGATCTAAACCGTTCGAATGATCCAACGGTGGATATTAGATCTCTGTGAATTGAAACTAAATTAGTAGCAGCGTGAGGGTTTGTACAGAGTGGGCTCGGCTGTAATGTAACATGGGGAATGATAGATGTAAGAAATTTGATTATTCAGAGTGTGGTTTTGACAATGTTTACAAATGATAGGCTTATGGAGAAAATTGAGGAAATGAATGCAAAACTGAATATGATTGCCCGTTTACCTGAAGCTCAGAGAAATTACTTGCTGGAGCAGGAGACCTTGATCAAAACTCAAAGGATATAGCGTGGCAGATCCTGACTTACAAAGTATTAGGCAATGAATCCGCATTTTAATCCTGAAAGATAAATACCAATACTTAGGATTAAAACCATCACCTAAAACAAACACTTAAAATTATAATTATAATTTATATGCTAAAAGGCATAGAGCACTAACTACTTTAGAATACAAGGAGATAAGCGACCTTACATCTACACCAGCATTATCGAGAAATTCATTTGGTACCTTTAAACAGAAATAGTTCTTTTTACTCGATATAAGTTTAACAAAAGGTACGCCCAAATTACTTTCTAAGCTAATAAACAAACTATTACTACCATCCAATTCAGATAAAACTAATTTAGTTGAACTTATATTTTGTATTAGAGCTAAAGAAATCTACAGCTTAAATTAGATCTCTAAAGAATAATAAAGATTCAAAAAGAAATTATGAATCTTTTTTCATCAGGCTAAACTTCTTTGCAGAAGCAAGAATAAAAAACTGCTCAAATTAATTCACACTTGAAATTAAACAAAAAAAAATACAGTGAGAAATTCTCTCAAACATAGAATTGAAGTCCAACAAGAGATGAATTTAAAATTAGTATTGCCTTGAATTGAAGTCCAACCTTCAAATCCAATCCATTCTTGTTCTTCAATTTCAATTGACTTGAAGAAACATCATTAAGGTACTGCTATTGATTACAACTCTATTAAGCGTCGATGCACCTAAACTAAATTCCTAACCAAACATGAGAATAATCTATGAGAACCAATGACCTTGTATTCCTACAAATTGAGTTGCAAACATATATAATAGATGATAACACAAATTTATGAAAACTTTATCACAATTTAAAAATTCATAAACTGAACCAAATTCACAAATTGGATCCCAATTTAAAAATTTATCGCAAACACAAGAAATGTAATGGAATCAATAATTCATAAATGAAATGAAAACTAAACCAAATTCATAAACTTGATCACAATTTAAAAATGAAAAGGAATCACAAATTCTTAAAATAAACACAAAAAAATCTAACTACAAACTGAAAGTTGGAATAAGAAAGAGGAAGGCAATTTTTTTCTCTTGTTCTAGGATTTTCAAGTGTGTCCTAAAAATTTGAAATTTCAATTTGGGAGATAGAGGAAACCGATACTCTTCATCAACTACAAGCCGATTGGGTGAATCCTTGCGCTCCAAAATTGAAGCACTAAAATCCCCTTTCCACTATGAAATTAAAGTTCCCATAAGTAGATTCAAGGGTAAAACGAACTTAAAAGCCTAAATTTATAGACTTTAATTGTCGCAAACATAGAAAGAGATTAAAATTGAGGAGTGGGTAGAGTAAAATCAAATGAATGTGGATCTAGAGAAAGAGGTTCACAATGAAAGAAGGAAAGACGGAAAGATCACCTGAACCAAGAAAATTGAAGGCGGCAGAGGTCAACGGTGATGGCACCGGGGGTGAAATTAAGCAGCGGCGTTTAGGTTAGACAGAGAGAGGGAGAAGCAAAAGTGAGAGAGAGTGTGGGTAACGTGTAAATGCATTAGGTCTTGTTTAATTTTTATATTTTATATTTATTATTTTGGTAAATTGAAAGAGCGGGATCGCATCCCGCTATATTTTTTACTATTCATTACCCAATTAGGCTACGCTTTACTAAACGGTTTCCTAAACTTGCATTTTTTTAAGGATTTGATATAAAAGGTTACCCTTTTTATTAAATTAGATAAAGGGTAGCAATAAGTCCAATTTTTTATCACAAGTGTAACTCTTTCAAGTAACCCTTTTCTAATTTCTTTTTAGTAGGCCATCTATGGCGTAGTGTCATGTGAGTGTCCCTTATGATAATACTCAAGGGAAGATAATCGTGATCTAGTGGCTAAATCCAAGTATGCATTTGTACTTGATGAGTTTCACACATTGAGACATAGCATATGCTACGTGAGCAAGTATACACATAATCTAATCATTGATTTTAGAGAAGCCATATTGAGGCTTAAGATGTATTTGAGAGAAACCATTAAATATGGTATTCTATATAATGAATTTTCATTTGTTCTTGAGAGGAACAATGATGTTGAGTGAATCTTTGATTCATATGAGAAAAAATTCATTAGTGAATTTCCCATTGTTCTTGAGGAGAACAATGACATCGAGTGAATTTTTAATTCATATGGGAATAATTTCATTAGTGGTTATGTTCTCACATTTGGTGGTAGAACAATAACATGAAAACCAACTAAGCAAGCTATGTTAAGAGTTAGTTGCTTGAGAGTTGGAATGAAATGAGACTAAGTGGTCGAAAAAACCTTCTTAGTATGTGTTACTTTATAGAGTCAACACATTTAATGTATATATATTATTATTATTGCAAAGTGGCAATATATATTGATATATGAGACCTATAATGCAAAAATAAAATGTATACATTTGAGAAATATAATTGAGATGAAATTATATCCATTTAAGTCTAGAGTGATTCTGATCAAATCATCTGACTAATATTTGAGAAATAAATTATTGAAAAAGAAATTTATTTTTGATACATCAGAGAGGATGGGACTTAAACCAATTAGAAATTAATGAAGGGTGGGAACCCAACCTACATGAGTGGGCATCTAACGGAATAGGTTCATATGGGTACTAACAAGCCTTCCGTTAGTTTTGCTAGCACTATAAATATTGTCCCAATTCGTAGATGTGTGAAAAGTGCTATGTTGCATATCTTGAGAGGTTGAGTCAAAAGGACTCTTAATGAGATTTTATAGCTCTTATGAGTGGTGTATAAAGTGCAATATACACATGATATCACCTATGTAAGCGTGAAGTGGGGTCGCTTCGATGAGATATAATATTGGCAATATCTCTAGAGCACTCATCAAAGACCAGGCATATTTGCGCAAAACCGCGATGAACATAAATGTACTTGGTACAATGTGATATGATAAAATATCTATCTTACAATAGCACTTATTTGGTTCATAGAAACTATATGTTTCACCAAATATTCTGTAAGTTTAATTTTATCTTACAAGTTCTCGTTCATAGTCCACAAGACACCAGTTCCATGCATTATATGTCAAACTCGAGATATCCAGAAAATTCTTTTTTTTAAAACTTCTTTTGAAAGTTGCGAGGGATTGTTGAAAATATGAGAATTTTATTTTACTTTCAAAAGAATATTTTGTGATATTTTTCTAATGAGAAAAATGTCTTGTGGTCAAAATTGTTTATGGTGGAAGTTACAAACTTTATTTCCTTCATAAAAGCCAATTTTAAGTGAGTTTAATTCTCCATCGGTTATATTTGATTAAATTTTTGTAACTCCTGTCGGTTATGGTTTTTTAGACACCATACTTGTTGTTTTATAACAACTATTTTATTACCAATAAAAAGGTTGGTAGGTTTTTCCATTTGTGAACAGAACCAAATTTTATACTTTTCTTTCTCCCAAAATTTCTGGATATGATAAGCATTTCTGATTCTTGTACCCAAACTCAAATTGAGTTTGAAGGAGTTGTTTAATCCTGGAAGGAACTACAAAGTATCCTTTAAGGACAGAGTCACCTGCTCGACTCAACTCGTCCTTACACTTAAAAGTTTGTTCTTGTTGTTTCAGTGATGTTTCAAGTAATTAAGATCATTATTTATAGCTTTTGAAGGTCATTTTCGATTTCAGCAGAAAGTGTTGCCTCATCTGAGTAAACCATTGCCTAAGTTGTGCATCCAGATCTACTGCAACAGATTCTGAACAATAAAGATTTCCCTTTCGTCCAGTTTCAAATCTACTGCAACGGTTTCTTAAAAGGGTTGCCTCTTATCTAGTTTGCCTCCGGATCGGTCTGGATCAGTTTGTCTCCAGACCAGTCCGAATTAGTTTGCCTCCGAAAGTGTTACCTCCGGAAGTGTTGCCTTAGATCCAGTTTCTGAGTTTCTGCAACAGTTTCTTATCAAAAAAAGCGTTGCCTATTAACCTGTAACTCCGGAAGCAACTCCATAACTATGTTTTAAAGAGCAAATTTTACAACACGTCTTCACCTTTCACCTTCACATATAAAGCATATTCATGGGGGCATTTGAGAAATCCATCCTTTTGAAAATATTTGTCAATGTGACTGTTCCAGGCTCTTGGTGCTTGCTTAAGTCCGTACAATGCATTCTTCAACTTCAGTACTTTCTCTTCATGCCCTTTGACAATGTAACCGGGTAGTTATTGTACATAGATTTCTTCCTCATTATATCCATTCAGAAATGCTGACTTGACATCCATTTGATGGATCTTCCATCCATTTTGAGCAGCAATGGATATTACCATTCTAATAGTCTCCATTCTCACGACTGGTGCAAAAACTTCATCATAGTCAATACCGCACTTTTGACTATATCCCTTCACTACTAGTCTCACCTTGTGTCATATTATATCGCTGCTTGCATCTTTCTTTGCCTTGTACACCCACTTAACACCAATGGGCTTTTTATCTACTGGAAGTTTAGTAACCTCCCACGTCTTATTCTTCTCAATTTCCTCGATCTCCTCCTCCATGGCTTTTCTCCATCTCTCACCTTTCATTGCTTCTTTAGCATCAATGGGTTCACTATCAATAAGATGACGGTAAAGAGTTAATTCTTCACTAAGATCTCTTGTGACATCATAAAGTTCTTCAACACTATGGAACTTTCTTGGCCTTTCTCTAGAACTTTCACTAGAGCTTTCTCCTTGTTCAAGAGATGGGGGTGAAATCATCTTATTCATCATCCATGTTGTAATTGTTTTCATCAATTGTGAAAGGATAAAAACTATAAGTTTTCTCTTTGTGATTGCTCCAATCCCATATTGCTTCTTCATCAATAGTCACATCTCTAATGATGATTGTCTTTCCTGTATTAGGATCAAACATCCTATAACCCTTAGAGAATTCAGAATATCCCACGAAAAAGTATTTTTTGCTTTTATCATCAAGTTTTATCCTTTCCACATCAGCTACATGTACATGCGCCACACTCCCAAAAACACGAAATTGAGAGATATTGGGCTTTCTCCCACTCTATGCTTCTTGGGGTATCACATCAGAAACACTTGTTATCGGGGACCAGTTCAAGATGTATATAGCGCACTCAACTGCTTCTGCCCATAGCTCTTTGGGCAAGTTCTTGCTCTTCAACACTCTTTTGACCATGTCCATCACCATTCTATTCTTTCTTTCCACAATTCCATTTTGCTGAGGTGATCTCGGAACTGACAAGAAATGGTGGTTTTGTGCTCTTCACAAAATCTATTGAATTCATTGGATGTGAATTCTCCCCCTCTATTAGATCTTAAGGCTTTAATGTAATAGTCACTTTCTTTCTTCACGAACACTTTAAATTTCTTAAATGCTCTAAATACTTCTGATTTCTCCTTCAAGAAATAAACCCACGTCTTTCTGCTATAATCATCGATGAATAGCAAGAAATATCTGTTGCCTCCCAATGAAACTAAAGTCATCAGTCCGCAAACATCAGCATGAATGAGCTCAAGTGGTCTTTTTGCACATGACATAGACTCTTTTGGAAAACTAGTTCTCGATTGTTTTCCAATAAGACATCCTTCACGAATTTGGTGGGGTTTATCAATAGAGGGAAGACCATGCACCATTTTCTTTTGACTCATCAACTTATATCCTCTAAAGTTTAGATGTCCGAACCTCAAATGCCACAACCAATCAGCATCCTTCACACATGCCTTCAAACACTTGGCCACGTTTGTCTTAATGTTCAGTGTAAACATCTGATTCTTTGACATTGGGACACTGGCCAACATCTCATTCTTATCATTCAGCAACTGTCCCAAACTCAAAATGTTGCTTTTCATGTTTGGAGCATAATAAGCATTGTTGATGAATTAGTGTTCCCCAATCTTAAAATGAATAAGAATAGTTCATTTTCCTTTGATGGGAACTATCGATGAATCCCCAAATATAACATTCCCTTTGAAAGACTGGTCCAGCTCAATGAACAACTTCTTGTCTCTACACATATGATTGCTTGCACTATTGTCAAGATACTATATGTTATTATCTAGACAATGTTCACCTTCACGGTTTAGTAATATCATATCGATGACATCCTCTTCTTATATGTTATTAGCAGCTTCCCCCACTTGCATAGGAGGAATCCTACATTCTGATGCATAGTGGTCATAGTTTAAGTAATTGTAACATTGCACATTAGACTTGTCTCATCCATCATTTTGTCTCCAGCTGCCTCTTCCTCATCCTTGTCCATGTCCACGGCCACTACCTCTTATGGACTGATTATTTCCATCATTATTGTAAGCTCTTGGGAATTTCTGACTTCTACCAAGTCCTCTTCCTCTACCATTTCCTCCATGACCTCTACCCCTCCTCTTCTAGATTGATTAGAATCTTGGCTATTTCATTCTCTCACAACGAAGCCTTTGCCGCCAAGACTTGTTCAATAGACTCTTTTGTCTATTTAATCTCTCCTCACGTGCTTGCAACGATCCCAATAACTTTATCAATGGCCATCGCACTTATATCTCTTGACGCTTCGATAGTGATAGTAGAATCTTCCTGACAATTCCAGACTATTCAATTTTTTCTTCATCGTCCCGCATTTGATAAACGACAAATTTTACTTGTGAGGAATAATCAACGATTGTTTCTGTCCCCTTCATTTTCATCATCTTGAACTCACCCCGCAACATCTGCAATCACACCTTCTGTAGTTTCTCTTCTTCTTAAGGAGAAGCTCGTAAAATTTCCTAAGCTTGCTTGGAGGTAATTGCTTCTATTACCTTCTCAAATATCATATCATCCAAACCTTGATGGATTAAACTAAGTGCCATCTGGTCACTCCTACGATTTTTATGCAAACTATCTCTTTCCACCTGAGATAATTGTGCATTTTCAGCAGGGACAGGGACCACGTAGTCGTTTTCAACAGTGTCCCAAACATCTTGGGCTCCTAGAATGGCTTTCATTTTGATGCACCAATTTTTATAATTGGTTTTGGTGAGCTGAGAAAAATTGAAGGGAAAATTGTTGGTATTCATTTTTTCTTCTTTGGTAGGGTCTCTCAAACACTCAAGAATTCGTAACTTGGCTCTGATACTACTTTATTTGAGTAAAGGGAGAAATTTGGCTTTACTTTAAGTAATATAAACTACAAAAGTAATATACTACTAAAAAAATAGAACTCATAAAACTCTTTTGCTTAAAGGTTTTACTCTTTATTCTTTTTCTTTCTTATCTCTGATGAATACAAATGGTGAAATGAACTCCTTATATAGAGTTTCCAATCACAAGTTACTTGTAACATAATAAATACAATAACTTAAATTTTCACAAACTGAAACTATAAATCCTATCACTAAAACACATTTTGCAACCACAAAATAAAAAACTCATACGTTCCTTAAACTTAATTAACTCTTACTTTATTTCTTTCTTTCAACTTCTTCTCTATGTTATTTTCTATTTTTCTTTAATTAAGTTTATTAATTCAACAATATCTACCTAATTGTAAGCTTACTCCAAAAATTTTATATTTTTGCATATAGGATTGGAATTAGTGTGATTTGATGTGGACATGTGTTGTAGAAGCTACAATACCATGTTATGATTGCCTAGGCTAGGCTACTGCTAGCTGGAGAACGAGATTAAAATTTATGATAAGTAAATTAATGGAAGCATTTGGCTTATAATATAATTAAGGATTAAAAATAAAATACTTTATGTGTTGTGTTCTGTGCGATTAGAAGTATGTACAATTAATGAATGTTCTAGAGAGAGTCTGCGCAGAGTGGGGAAACAAACAACATGTTCCTTCTTCTTCTTCTTCTTCTTCTTCTTCTTCTTACTTGAACACATATTCTTTGCAATTTCCTTTATTCCTCAGCTTTCCTTTCGTTTGTTATTCTTCAGCTTTCCTTTCTTTCACCTCACCTCTAGTTTCTATATTTCCATGGAAATTGAAATTCATTTTGAACCTCCTTCAAGTGACTATAATTCCACATTAACCAAATTATTTGATCTGGCCAAATCAATTGGAGATTCTGATGCTTATGGTGAGCCTCTCTGCAGAGATATCAACCGTTGGGTTGTTGACCAGCGAAACCCATTCTACACTAAGAGAGTGGCTAACTGCTTCTGTGAAGCTTTATTTGCAAACCCAAACCCAAACAAAAAACCCCCATTCAAAAATTTATAAATTGGCTCTGATACTACTTTATTGGAGGAAATGGAGGAATTTGGCTTTACTTTAAGTAATACAAACTACAAAAGCAATATGCTACTAAAAAAATAAAACTCATAAAACTCTTTTTCTTAAAGGCTTTTCTCTCTATTCTTTTTATTTCTTTTTTATGATGAATACAAATGGTGAAATGAACTCATTATATAGAGTTTCCAATCACACGTTGCATGTAACATAGTAAGTACAATAACTTAAATTTTCACAAACTGAAACTAGAAATCCAATCAGTAAAACACATTTTGCAACCACAAAATAGAAAGCTCATACGTTCCTTACACTTAATTAACTCCCACTTTATTTCTTCCGTTCAACTTCTTATCTATGATAATTTTTTATTTTTCTTTTATTAAGTTAAGTTTATTAATTCAACAATTTCTACCTAAGTGTAAGCTTAGTCAAAAAAAATTATATTTTTGCATTTGAGATTGGAATTAATGAGATTTGATGTGGAGACATGTTGCAAAAGCCACAATACCATGTTATGATTGCCTTGGCTAGCCTACTGTAAGCTGGAGAAGGAGATTAAAATTTGTGATAAGTAAATTAATGGAAGCATATAGCTCATAATATAATTAAGAATTAAAAATAAAATGCTTTATCCGTTGTGTTGTGTTGTGTTGTGTTGTGTTGTGTGCGATTGTAAGTAAGTGCAATTAATGAATGTGCTAGAGAGAATCTGCGCGTAATGGGGAAACAAACAACATGGTCCTTCTTCCTCTTCTTCTTCTTCTTCTTCTTCTTTTGACTTGAATACATATTCTCTGCAATTTCTTTTATTCTTCAGTTTTCCTTTCTTTAAACTCACCTCTGGTTTCTGTGTTTTCATGGAAATGAAATTCATTTTGAACCTCCTTTAAGTGATTATAATTCCATGTTAACCAAATTAATCGATATGGCCAAATATATTAGAGATTCTGATGCTTATTGTGAGCCTCTCTACAGAGATATCAACCGTTGGATTGTTGACCAGCGAAACCCATTCTACACTATGAGAGTGGCTAACTGGTTCTGTGAAGCTTTATTTGTAAACCTAAACAAAAAAACACACACTCATGAATTCATAACTTAGCTCTAATACCACTTTGTTGCAGGAAATGGAGGAATTTGGTTTACTTTAAGTAATATAAACTACAAAAGTAATATACTACTAAAAAATAGAATTCATAAAACTCTTTTGCTTAAAGGCTTTTCTCTTTATTCTTTTTATTTCTTTTATTTGATGAATACAAATAGTGAAATGAACTCCTTATATAGAGTTTCCGATCAAAAGTTACATGTCACATAATAAGTACAATAACTTAAATTTTCACAAACTGAAACTATAAATCCTATCAGTAAAATAGATTTTATAACCACAATATAGAAAACTCATACGTTCCTTAAACTTAATTAACTCTCACTTTATTTCCTCCATTCAACTTCTTATCTATGTTATTTTTTATTTTCCTTTAATTAAGTAAAGTTTATTAATTCACAATTTCTACCTATTTGTAACCTTAGTCCAAAAATTTTATATTTTTGCATTTTGGATTGGAATTAATGAGATTTGATGTGGAGACGTATTGTAGAAGCCACAATACCATGTTAGGATTGCCTAAGCTAGCCTACTACAAGCTAGAGAAGGAGATTAAAATTTGTGATAAGTAAATTAATGGAAGCATTTAGCTCATAATATAATTAAGAATTAAAAATAAAATGTTTTATATATTGTGTTGTGTTGTGTGCAATTAGAAGTATGTGCAATTAATGAATGTGCTAAAGAGAGTCTACACATAGGGGGAAAATAAACAACATGTCCCTTCATCTTCTTCTTCTTCTTCTTCTTCTTCTTCTTCTTCTTCTTCTTCTTATTCTTCTGACTTGAACACACATTCTCTGCAATTTCCTTTATTCCTCAGCTTTCCTTTCCTTGTTTTTCTTCAGCTTTCCTTTCTTTCTCCTCATCTATGGTTTTCCATGTTTACATGGAAATGGAAATTCATTTTGAGCCTCCCTTAAGTGATTATAATTCCATGTTAACCAAGTTAATCGATCTGACCAAATCAATCGGAGATTCTAATGCTTATTGTTAGCCTCTCTACAGAGATATCATCCTTTGGGTTGTTGACCAGCGAAACCCATTCTACACTAAGAGAGTGGCTAACTGGTTCTGGGAAGCTTTATTTGCAAATCCAAACCAAAACCCAAACCAAAAAATACACACACTCAAGAATTCATAACTTGGCTCTGAGACTACTTTGTTGGAGGAAAGGCGGGAATTTGGATTTACTTTAAGTAATGTAAACTACAAAAGTAATATACTACTTAAAAGAAAGAACTCATAAAACTCTTTTGCTTGAAGGCTTTTCTATTTATTCTTTTCATTTCTTTTGTCTGATGAACACAAATGGTGAAATGAACTCCTTATATAGAGCTTCCAATCACAAGTTAATGTAACACAATAAGTACAATAACTTAAATTTTTACAAATTGAAACTATAAATCCTATCAGTAAAACACATTTTGCAACCACAAAATAGAAAACTCCTACGTTCCTTAAACTTAATTAACTCTCACTTTATTTCTTCCGTTCAACTTCTTATCTATGTCATTTTTTATTTTTCTTTAATTAAGTTAAGTTTATTAATTCAAAAATATCTACCTAATTGTAAGCTTCTTACTCCAAAAATTTTATATTTTTGCATTTGGGATTGGAATTAGTGTGATTTGATGTGGAGACGTGTTGCAGAAGCCACAATAACATGTTATCATTGCCTAGGCTAGGCTAGGCTAATGCAAGCTGGAGAAGGAGATTAAATTTTGTGATAAGTAAATTAATGGAAGCATTTAGCTCATAATATAATTAAGGATTAAAAATAAAATGTTTTATGTGTTGTATTGTGTGCGATTAGAAGTTTGTGCAAATAATGAATGTGCTAGAGAGTGTCTGCGCGTAGGGGGGAAACAAACAACATGATCCTTCTTCTTCTTCTTCTTTTGACTTGAACATACATTCTTTGCAATTTCCTTCATTCAGCTTTCCTTTTCTTTGTTATTCTTCAGCTTTCCTTTCTTTTACCTCACCTCTGGTTTCTGTTTTTCCATGGAAATGGATATTCATTTTGAACCTTCTTTAAGTTATTATAATTTCATGTTAACCAAATTAATCGATCTAGCCAAATCAATTGGAGATTATTATGCTTATTGTGAGCCTCTCTACAGAGATATCAACCGTTGGGTTGTTGACCAGCGAAACTCATTCTACACTAGGATTCTATGAAGCTTTATTTACAAACCCAAACCAGAACCCAAACCAAAAAAACACACTCAAGAATTCATAACTTAGCTCTGATACCACTTTATTGAAGAAAAGAGAGTAATTTGGCTTTAGTTTAAGTAATATAAACTATAAAAGTAATATACTGCTCAAAAAATAGAAATCATATAAATCTTTTGCTTAAAGGCTTTTCTCTTTATTCTTTTTATTTCTTTTGTACGATGAATACAAATGGTGAAATGAACTCCTTATATAAAGTTTTCAATCACAAATTACATGTAACATAATAAGTACAATAACTTAAATTTTCACAAATTGAAACTATAAATCCTATCAGTAATACACAGTTTGTAATCACAAAATAAAAACTCTTACGTTCCTTAAACTTAATTAACTCTCACTTTATTTCTTCTGTTCAACTTCTTATCTATGTTATTTTTTATTTTTCTTTTATTAAGTTAAGTTTATTAATTCAACAATTTCTACCTAATTGTAAGGTTAGTCCAAAAATTTTATATTTTTGCATTTGGGATTGGAATTAATGAGATTTGATGTGGAGACGTGTTGCGGAAGCCACAATACCATGTTATGATTGCCTAGACTAGCCTACTGCAAGCTGGAGAAGGAGATTAAAATTTGTGATAAGTAAATTAATGGAAGCGTTTAGCTCATAATATAATTAAGAATTAAAAATAAAATGCTTTATATGTTATGTTGTGTGCGATTAAAAGTATGTGCAATTAATGAATGTGCTAGAGAGAGTCTGTGCGTAGGGGGGAAACAAACATGTTCCTTCTTCTTCTTCTTCTTCTTCTTCTTCTGATTCTGACTTGATCACACATTCTCTACAATTTCCTTTCTTCCTCAGCTTTCCTTTTCCTTGTTATCCTTCAGCTTTCCTTTCTTTCACCTCACCTCTGGTTTATGTGTTTCCATGAAAATGGAAATTCATTTTGAACCTCCTTTAAGTGATAATAATTCCATGTTACTGGAAATTCATTTTGAACCTCCTTTAAGTGATAATAATTTCATGTTAACCAAATTAATCGATCTAGCCAAATCAATCGGAGATTCTGATTCTTATTGTGAGCCTTTCTACAGAACCCAAACCCAATCCAAAAAACGCACCCGCTTCACCTTAGCGCTTCACCCTTACAATATTCTGATGGACCCAATAGCAATGCTATTTTTGAGCACTGGATTTTAATAGTCCTTCTCACAAAACGATGATGAGAGTTATATGATGAATCCTTTTATAGGTGTTGTCTACTCAGAGTAGTTTTCAATGTTGTTCAGTCAAGCTTTTTAAAACCTAAACCTCAGAATACTAGTGTTGATGCCCTAGAAAGTCAATCTTGGTTAATTTTAGTCAAAACTGGTCAAATCTGGTCGTTTCTAGTCAATGCTTGGCATTTTCGGTCAAAATTAGTCGGACCGATCTGCACGGGTAGACTAGGTCTAATCCGTACGGGTCCCCTTGACTCGTACGGGTCCAACCGGCCTATATCAATCCCAAATGGCCCAAAATACCCTTTACCAGTCCTACCGGGACCTGTACGGGTCCTCCCGGTGCCCAAACAGTCAGTTTAAATGTATAAAATCGGCCATTAATACATAAAATTAGTAATAAATAGCATATAAAGTGTTCACACACGATTTTCACCTATAAAAGGGGCATTTTACTTCACTCGAAGAGGAGAAAAGTATTAGAAAGAAATATCATATAGGAAAATCATTTTCAACAAGTTTTTGAGGTTATAATAAGGGTATAGTTGAGGTATAGAAGGGAGAAAATAGGGAGAAAATCTTTCTACAAGGATTTTGTCCATATTTTATTTCTCTCTAGCTTCATTTTAGGATTGAGGGGAGGTTCTGTCAATATAAACACTCACCTGAAACAAATCTAAATCCTTCATTCATCCTTCTACTTTGATAAAGCTTCCATTCGGTATTGGGATCACTTCAAAGTGGATTCACTGCGTAAAGGTAATGCTCTTGAGTTTCAAAGAGACTCACATTCAATTTACTTCATTGCTATTTTCATTTATTGGGCTTGATTTATCTTTTATTTCATTTTGGGTCTGGTCCTAACCCACACGGGGTCTTGTTGGCACCTACACACCGTAAGGGTGATGAACGGATGTGCCATACCCATGTGGAAGGAAATCCCATTGTATTTAGTTCTTCCTCTTTAGTCTCTTCTTCTTTTATTTTCGGGTTAAGGTTCTGTCTGGGTCCAGACAGGACCCTGTACCGGTCCCCCACACTCGTACGGGTATTCGCCCCCAAGTAGAATCCTATTTTCCCTTTAACTTGGAAATATGTAAAATGAACCTAACATCAACATTTTCCTTGCGATCATTTTCACTAATAATCTGATAAATCAACCCACGAAAAGTTAAAATGTGTTTTCATAACAAGATACGTTAAGGAACCATTATTTCTTTTCAATCGTAAATCCGCTACGCTAACATAAATGCATTTTTTCCTAATAAAATGTTGACTTATGATGTGCCATAAATTGTGCTAATCTTTGAGGATGCAGGCGAATTTATTTATTTTATCTTATAACTTAGAATAAATAATTAGGTTCCCTTACAATTCCCCCATTTCCCCTCGTTGTAATTTTTTCCCCATTTATAGTTTATACCTTATTGTAAATTGTAAATGCATGAATTGAGTGTGAAAGAGTGTAGAAAAATAGGGCTTCCTTAATAATTCCCTAAATGATGAAAAGAAAATGGTTTTACGTGATGAATGTAATTTTGAATCAACTAAATGAGAAATAAGTGACTCATTGTTGGAAAAACAATGATCCGGATAATAAAAACTAATATCAATCTGGATCAAGTTTGAAAGAAACAAAAACAAGTGTAAGAAACTCTCTTGAAATCCAAATGGAAGCATCCGGACAAAGCTAAGATCGACTATTGAACAAAATCAGAAACCTAAGCAACGGAGGAAAATCATCTGGGCAAAGTCTGAATAGAAAACAATCTTCCGTCTCAAGACTTGCATTCGAAAGAACAGATTGAAGCCATCTCCGAAAGGAAGATCCGGAACATATAGGTCCAAAAGGCATCCGGAAGACACATCTGAAAGACCTATATTAAATAACTAAGGAAAGAATAAAACACAGCTTTCCTTGTACCGCCTTGGTCTACAATAGTCAAAGAACCTTTTGTAAATAGAAGACAGCAGGCAAAAGTTTAAAAGGAGTAGACAAAGGACAGTGAAAGTCTAAAACTACTCTTAGACTAGACCAATAAAGGTGCGCATGGAGCTCACACCGTATGACAATTGGTATAAAAGTTAGTGTATCACAAAATGACAAGAAAAATGATCATTGACAACTGTCAGCACCAATTCTAAGAATATGGTCTAACGGACTAATCAACGGATCCAAAAGCTTCACCTCACAACCTAATCAAGGGTGAAGATTAAATGAAAGCTCACCAACCACAAAGGGCTACATTTATGTTCAAAGCCTATAAAAGGAACTCTTCACCAAATGAGAAGGTAACTGATTGACTTACAAAAGCAAGTAAAAAAGAAATACATTCAATTAGTTGAGAAAATCCCTCCAAGAAACTCCTAATTCAAAATCTATTTGTAAGGATTCCCAAGTGAAACTATAAAGGAACTCCAAAACCAACCATTTGTTGCAAACCAAAAGTGTAAAAATCTCCAACTTAGGTGAGTTGGGGGATTGGGATAGAACTTGAAGTAGGTGCTTTGAGTAAGATCTCCCTGTAGGACTCAACTTAGATTTGAGGTAGAAGGTTAAGTGGTATATCCTACTAAAGACGAGAGGACTCAGCTAGAAGTTGGTGCTTCTAGTGGTATATCCTACTTCTGGAAGAAGTCATCATTCGGAGACAAATCTATAAGGCTTGATTCCTACCCGTTGAAAAGGAATCCACTAGTGGATAAGCTCAAAAGAAGGAAATTCCGGGGACTAGACGTAGGCAGGGCCAAACTAGTATAAATTACTTGTGTTTGATATTTGTTTATTTTTACTATTCTGAATTCATATCGCATCATCCGGTTACATCTTTCGGATCACATTTATCATCCGGATTCATCTTCCGGATCATAATCAAACATGCTACACATAGACTTCTTCAAGTTTATAAAATCCACAAAAAAGGGTCATTCACCCCCCTCTGCCCTTATAAATACTCTAATAGGGACCAACAAGTGGTATCAGAGCAAGTGCTCAAGCTAGAGATCTAATAATCTCGAGCTAAAGGTCCACATATTTTGATTCACAAATCAAAATGAGTTTTCATAACTCACAACTTCTTCCCGAGGGTATGTCTGTTACCCGCCCTCCACTCTTCACCGGTGAACACAACACGTTCTGGAAAAACCGGATGAAGAACTTCATCCAGTCACAAAGTATGCAAGCATGGTTAGTTATTAAAGATGGTCCATATGAACCTACTTATGAAGTAGGAGGTATGACTACCCGAAAGCCATCAAGTATACGGGATGATAATGATTTTAAAAAATTGCACAAAAATGCAAATGCTATTAACATGCTTTATTGTGCTCTTAGTGCAACAGAATTCAACAGGATATCCGGATGTGAAACTGCTAAAGAGATATGGGAAAAACTGGAAGTAACCTATAAGGGAACTACCAAAGTAAGAGAAGCTAAACTTGATCTACTACAACAAAGGTTTGAATCTTTCAAGATGGAGCCTAAAGAATCAATCAGCAGCATAAACACTAGATACACAAATATAGTAAATGAAATGAAGAGGCTTAGGAAGGAGATTCCAGAAGTAGATATGGTCAAGAAAGTACTCCGGAGTCTCACTAAGGAATGGGACAATAAAAAGACTGCCATTGAGGAAGCTCATGACTTAAATTTCTACAGTTATGATGAACTCATTGGTAATCTTCTAACTCAAGAACTGTCCTTGGAAAGATATAGTCAACAAGAAAAGAGACCTGAGGAGCATAAGAAGGCCATTGCTCTTAAAGCAGAATCCACCAGATCAGGCTCATTCGGAGAGGAAGAGCAAATTGATGAGTCAATGATAACTAAAGATCAATTCACTCTATTGACCAAAAGGCTAAATTGATTCATACAAAAGAAGGATAGAAGAAGATCAAAAAGGTATGAATCTCAAAGACCAAGAGAAGGCACCTCCGGAAGAAGTAAGCATAGAAGAAATCAGGAAGAAAGGAAAGATCCGGAGAAAGACGATGCTTGTTTAGAGTGTGGCGAAAAAGGCCACTTCAGGACAAAATGCCCCAAGCTCAAGAGAGCTAAGAAACTTAAAAAAGAAGGCAATGATTACTACTTAGAGCAACAGTGAAGAAAGCAGTAGCTCATCCTCAACAGAAGAAGAGGAAATCGCTAACTGTGCATTCATGGCCCTAACAGAGCCGGAAGCAGAGCAATCTAGAAGGAACACCTCCAGACAAGAAACTGTGCAAATTAAAGAATCTAAATAAAATTCATCAAACACTGAGGTAAACTCTTACTCTAACTCTACCTCTAACTTTGATCTTGCAAAAGCTCTTTCTATTGTTATCAAGGGAGTAAAAAAGAATGCAAAGGCAATTAAATCCCTGAAAAGAGCGATACTGGAATTAGCTGAAGATGCTGAAGTATTGGCATAAGACATCAATCTGGTTAGAGCAACCAAACATATTGATGTAGTAGAAGAAAACTTCCTGAGAAATCAAGTCCAAATTCTGAACGTAAATGTTGTGGGACTGGAAAGAGAAGTTAGTCTATTGAAGAAAGTATCTGGAAGGAAACCTGAAAATCCAAGAAGAGATGATCCTCCTCCTTCTCAGAATCGGATTCAAAGGAATCCAAATCAAAAGACAAATGAAGTTAGCAGACAACCACAAGCTCAAAGATATACTGCAGCTCAGAAGGGAAAAGATAAAATAGCTTACAACCAACTACCTATCAAACAGAGAAGAAATCATAATGCTAAAGTTGCACCTCCAACTAGCCTCAGAAATTATACCGGACAATCCACTAGTGTACAAGAAGCTGGATATAAAGGCAACTACAGAAGAAATGATCTAAAGAAGATCATGGAAAAAATAATCATATGACTAAA
This sequence comes from Euphorbia pulcherrima, assembly GCA_947683365.1. Classification (NCBI taxonomy): domain Eukaryota; kingdom Viridiplantae; phylum Streptophyta; class Magnoliopsida; order Malpighiales; family Euphorbiaceae; genus Euphorbia; species Euphorbia pulcherrima. Next base: position 19,671,385 of record CANTUS010000002.1, read on the forward strand.
TCATGTAGATTAAAAAATGGCTATTATGATGATTATCCTTGGCCTGAGATGGTTATTAACTCAAGAGGACCCAAATCTGATTAGGTACCCAAACCCACTTGATCTGTTTTACAGGTATGCCTTAGATCCACAGTAGATCAACACACTTGGTATATTGATAGTGGATGCTTAAGGCACATGACAGGTGATGAGAAGGCCTTCATCACATTAACCCGAAAGAAGGGAGGCAAAGTAAGCTTTGGAGACAATCAAAAGGGACAGATCATTGGTCATGGAATCATTGATCTGGGTTAAAAATTGAAGATGTCTCACTAGTTGATGGACTACGATTCAATCTACTGAGTCTAGCTTGATTATATGACAAAGGAAGAAAAGTCACATTTGACTCAGGAGGCTGCTCAATTCATGATAGTAAGTCAAATCAACTTATTCTTTATGCACCTAGAGTAGATAATGTCTACTCTGTAAACATTAAAAATGATAAAAAGAATATATGCCTGGTGTCTAAAGAAGAAGAACCATGGCTAGGGCACCGGAGATTGGGACATGTAAGCATGAATCTCCTGTCCAAATTAGCCAAAAAGGAATTAGTTGAGGATTTACCTAAAGTTGCTTACAATAAGGATCATCTATGCACCACATGTCAATTAGGTAAACATCATAAGAAAAGTTTCCCTTCCATATCATACATTCCTTCTAAAAAAGTACTTGAGCTCTCACACATCGATCTTTTTAGTCCAATTAAGCTACTGAGCTTAGGTAAAAGAGAATACACCAGGGTCATTGTAGATGACTATTCTCGATATACCTGGGTTCTCCTACTAACAAGCAAGGATGAAGCATTTGACTAATTCTCCAAAATATTCATCCGGATAGAAGTAGAACAGGGCATACACATTGCACGCATCCGGAGCGATAATAGTGGAGAGTTCAAAAATAAGCATTTTGCTAACTTTTGCGACTCCAAGGGCATTGAACAGAACTTCTCTGCCCCCCACACTCCTCAATAAAATGGAGTAATAGAAAGAAAAAATAGGACCATAGTAGAAATGGCAAGAACAATGCTAAGTGAAAATAGTTTGCCAAAATATTTCTGGGGTGAGGCCGTAAACACAGCATGCTACATCTTAAATAGAGCTCTCATCAGAAAAACTATAGAAAAGACCCCATATGAAATCTGTAAGGGAAGAAAATCGAAAATCGGATACTTCAAAGCATTTGGATGTAAATGCTACATCCTTAATGACAGAGAGCAATTAGGAAAATTTGATCCTAAATCAGATGAAGCAATTTTCCTAGGCTACTTAACACATAGTAAGGCTTACAGAGTCTTCAATAAACGAACCCAATCTATAGTAGAATCTATATATGTAGATTTTGATGAAACTAACACTGTAGGAAAGAAGAACTTCGCTCCGGAAGATCAAGCTCCGGAAGCTGAAAAATCTGAAGAAAAGAAGAAAAAAGATATCCCTGATTCATTTCAAATCAAGAAATACATAGAGGAAGATGAGGGAAAATCCTATAATCTAGAGGAATATCAAGTCAATCACAATTCACAGGAAATTGACTTTAATAAAGAAACGGTTGAAGCTGAAGAAGAGCAAATCCAAATTCAACATGAAGGTCTGGAAAGAGAAATCTTGACACATAGATATCATTCCATTGAGAATATTCTAGATGATATACAGAATCCAGTTAGAACCAGAGGACAGCTCAACTGGATGATGAGTCATGCTGCTTTTGTCTCTCTCATAGAGCCAAAGAAATTTCAAGATGCTGAAGGAGATGAAAGCTGGATGATGGCGATGCAGGAAGAGCTAGATCAATTCACCAGGAATGATGTATGGGATCTTGTTCCCTCTCCCAAAGGAAAGTCAATTATAGGCACTAAATGGGTGTTCCAAAATAAACTTGATGAATCCAGAGTAGTAATAAGAAATAAGGCAAGACTAGCTGCTTAAGGCTACAATTAACGAGAAGGAATTGATTTCGAAGAAACATTCGCTCATATAGCAAGACTAGAAGCAATTCGGATCCTATGTGCTTTTGCATCATTCATGGGGTTCACACTATACTAAATGGATGTCAAAAGTGCATTTCTAAATGGCGTTATTCAAGAAAAAGTATATGTCAAGCAACCACTCGGATTTGAAGATCCAAAGCATTCGGATCATGTCTACAAACTAAAGAAAGCCCTCTATGGATTAAAGAAGGCACCAAGAACCTGGTATGAAAGACTGACCTCATTCCTTATATCCAAGGAATATACTAGAGGCAGAGCATATACCACACTCTTCACCAAGAAGAAGAAGAATGATATTATTCTAGTCCAAATCTATGTGGATGATATCATTTTTGGTGCCACTGATGAAAAGATGTGCAAAGAATTTAGCTCCCAAATGCAGAAGGAATTTGAGATGTCCATGATGGGAGAACTAAACTTCTTTCTTGGCCTACAAATCAAACAAAGTCCAGACGGGATCTTCATCAATCAATCAAAAGACACCAAGGAGATTCTAAAAAAATTTAAAATGGATAGCAGCAAACCAATGTCTACTCCCATGAGTTCAGATACAGTCTTATCCAAGGACTGTGAAGGAAAAGATGTTGATCAAAAGCTATATAGAGGAATGATTGGCTCACTCCTATACTTAACAGCCAACAGACCTGACATTCACTATGCATTATGCTACTGTGTAGGATATCAAGCCAATCCAAAGGATTCTCATATCAAGGCTATCAAGAGGATACTGAGATATCTCCTAGGAAACACTGAAGTTGGGTTATGGTATCCTAGTAATGGAGATTTTACTCTCCAGGGATTTACAGATGCAGATTATGGCAGAGATACTCTTGAAAGAAAAAGTACATCCGGAGGATGTCATTTTCTTGGGGACTACTTAGTCTCATGGTATAGCAAGAAGTAAACTTCAGTTGCCTTATCCACCACGAAAGCTGAATATATGGCAACTGAAAGTTGTGTTGCTCAACTCCTATGGATCAAACAATAACTTGAAGATTATGGAGTATAATCCGGATGTGTGGATGTATTATGTGACAACAAAAGTGCTATTGATGTGTCAAAGAATCTAGTGCTTCATAGCCAGATGAAACATGTCAACATAAGGCATCACTTCATCCGGGATCATGTGATGAAAAAGGATGTTGCATTGGTATATGTCCCAACCAATGAACAAAGAGTTGATATCTTTACTAAACCACTAAGTAAGGATCAGTTTGGGAAATTAAGAGAATCAATTGGAATGTCAAATCCAATCTAGAAAAACTCCGGAAGAAAGCCTCAAATCTAGCCAGATGTTGAGATAAAATCCTCACTCCGGAAGAAAAAGAAAAGTGGAAAAGTAGATTCCTGAAGACTGCCACGTCAGCCGACAGTAATGACATATGGCAGTAAAAACCCATCAAGGTAACTGTTACTTTTTGAATTTCAAAAGTCCAATTGCTGTTACACGCATCGTAAATACAGCAGTAAATTTAAAAATAAACTGTTCCCATTCTCCGGGTAAACTGAATTAACCTCTCTCCAAAAATTCCGACTGCCATGTCATCAATCCAGTCAAAATCACCGGAGTCCAGATTACAATTATACCCTCACCTTAAAAATTCTATATAAACCCCCTAAAAATCCCTTCTCTTCTCCAAGTGAGCAACAATCTCACTGTTACTCTGCAAAAATTCAAACCTAAATCACTATTTCTCTAAAACTCAAAAATGGCAGCCAAAAACACCTCAAACACCCTCAAAATCCTACCAAGCAAAAACCTCTTTAGAGTATCTGACTTGAAAGAAGCAGATTTTGAACCTTTAAATCTCAAAACCTCATATTTCATCATCCCTACTGATCATCTAGGAGATGACCACCTATTCAAAACTCCACCCTTCTTCACCCTAATTGAAGATCAGAATTCGGGTGATCTTCTTAAAATAAACTTCCCAACCTATCCAAAACTGGTGAAAGAATTTTACTCAAATCTTAGTGCGCACAATCACTTTGATGCTCTCCGCACTGAAGTACAAGGAAAGATTATCCTTCTAATACTAGAATTCTTTGAGAAGAATCTAAAGATGAAAAAAAATTCTGGAGTTTTGTTGCGAAAAGATGGGTATGAGACCAAAGTTGAGTATGACTCTAAGTTATGGCTCCACCAGAATTATTACAGCGACAAATTCTCAACATACTTCCCCAGAATGCCTAGATTCCTACAGCATGCTCTTGTAAAGCTTATTCTGATAAGGAAGGGATCATTGACTATAATTTCTTCCCTCCAGAACTGCATTCTGCAGCACTGGGTTGGTAGCATGGAAGTAAACTGGCCAGTCTTAATCATCCATTATCTTAAGACCCATGTCAACTTACATGGTGCCTTGATCACGAGGATCCTTCAAGCAGAAGGAGTGGATCCCAATGGATTTGAAGGAATTTATGGAAAGCCAATCCTCGAGAAGAATTTCTTGAATCTCCGCTTCAATGAAGAATGGGGTTAAGAAAAAGCGAAGTTAAGAAGGGATGAGCGAAAAGTTAAATCCAGAAAGGTAGCTGATCCGGAAGCAGAAGCTCCAGTTCCCAAGAGGCCTAGAATAATAAAAGCCAAAGCCAAAAGACAAACAAAACTGGTTTCGGAAAAAGTTGATGAGGATACTCTGCCTCTCACTCAAGTCCTAGGCTCTGAACAACCAAGACCCAGAGGCAGATTGATTAAAGCAGCAGCCAAGAAGGGACTCCATGGGCTTACTACTGGGCTACCTAAAATCGCAACAAAGGCAATTGAAGCTAGAAGAAAGAAAGCTAAGAGAACTTTGGCAGAGATGGAGGAAGAAGCTAATGATGAGGAAACAGAGGATGAGGCTCCTCCTCAAAAATAACTCCAAAGAAAAAGGCTAACATTTAATGAAGCTCTTGCTGCCCAACAAAAGAGAGCTAATGAGGGCAAAAGGTGTGTTGGGATAGTGTTAAATGAAGAGGCCAAGTAGTATAGAGAGTAGGCTGTGTTGGAAAAGGCTAAATCCAGCATAGGGAAAAATGTTCCCAGCTCAACAAAATTAGTACAACAAGATGATGAGCAATACGCTGAGATTTAGGCAGCTATAAAGGAAAACAATGCAATAAACCAAAGGAAAACAACTGAAGGTCCGGGTGAGTCATCTCAAGCTCCCCTAACACTGGTACACCCAGAAGACATGGAGACTCTATCTAAAATTCCGGAAGTATATAAATTCCCATTTACTGAAAGAGCAGAATCACTTCCGAAAAATCTGCTTGGACTAAGCTATGAGATCATAAACCTTGAAAGTCCTAAAAAAGCATCACAGAAGGCTGTTGAGGACAGTGCCAACATGCCGAGGGAAGAAAGTCCTGAAAAGGCATCTAAAATGGCTGAGGACAATTCCAGCCATCCAAAGGAAGGGACGAAACTAGAAAGAAGGGATGAGAGTCAGACACAACAAATCAATAAGGTAATTCCAAATCTTCTTCATCCCTCTTCTGATATTGAAAATCATAGCTTAGCTACAATCTCTCAGAATGTAGATAAGGCCATAGTGCCAATCCCAGATGCAATAGCTCCTAAGGAGGGAGAAGGTCTGAGTTCCAAGGGACACACTTCTAAAGTAGATCCTGCGGGCGAGGCAAATTCGGAGGAAAGGGAAATAAGAAAAAGAGAAGTATGAGTAGTTGGAGGCTCACAATCGCCACATAATAGCCCCTCCGGAAGTAGCTCAAGCTCCGAAAGTGAATCAAGCTCATTCGGTAGTGAATCATCCGGACCCTCCAACAAATAATTCCCTCCTCACACTAAGTCAGTAACCCTTCCTGACAAAAACTCCAAAGAATCCAAAGTAAGTGCAGCTCTCAAACTTCTTCAGGAGGCAACCCTTGAACACCATAAAGAAGGGTTTATCAAAAAGAGACACCTGACAATCTGCACCCATCTCAAGGCTGTGGAAAAGGAACTACTGAGGTAAATGTCGAATAAAGAGGTCAGCAAAGATTTGAATGAAATTAAAGAAAGGTTGAACTGCTTGCCCAGAATTGACCAATAAGTCATGAACTTCCCAACACCTGGAGTTCTGGCGGCAGCTTCCCTCTCTGAGATTAAGCCCCTCCTGAATGAAATAAAGGAAAGCACCTCTAAATCCAATCGCAATGCCAGTCAAGTAAATAACTTAGCCTCTGATAACTGCGCAATAGTGCTAGAAAATGTGTCATCCTCAGCCATAGACCTATCCACGGAACTCAAAGACTACATTGATAGCAAGTTTGGAAACTTATCGAAATTCATGGAGGATAGGGATCTGAAACCAACTCTTCTCAGTATGGAGATTGATCAGCAAGTCACTCAAGAGATGCTTGCAAACTTTATAGACAAAATCCTTCCCCAACTGAAAGAAAAAATTCTTGATGATATGGGCGATGAAATACAAGCAAGAAACTCCAGCATAGAACAATCAATAAATGAGTGGAAGAAAACCGTCTTGAAAGAGATTAAAGATCAGACGGAATCTATCCACAATATCCGGAAGGGACTTAGTGATGAAATCACTCTTCTTCAAGCCAAAATTAATAAATTGTCTATCTCCGAACCCTCCTCTTCTCTGGATACTCTAGAGTGCCAGCTTATTCCAATCCTACACGATCTGTTTCAGTCTATAGGGGATTCAGGGTTCATGAGCCAAAAAGGCTTAACTATCCTCACCAAGGCCATGTTCCCTTACTTTGATCCGAAGGACCAAGAACAGATTTTATGCATCCTCCCTCAAGTCTCACAGTCATATGATCAGCTCCGGAGGGCCCTTCATCCTTATTACCTAACTCCGCCTATTGTAAACTAAATTATTGATGAGCGAGCCAAAGGTAATAAAAACTACTCTATCTACTCCTTTGCATGGCAAAAGTCTTGGGATAAACGCACCTATATGGTCATTGACCCCCTTGGTGAAAGTAAAAAGGGGGAGGAAGAAGATAGTCAAGGAGATGGAAGGGGGAAAGGAAAAACTGTGCAAGTCCGGAAGAGTGGTCCATCTTGAGAGATAGTTAAGCTAGCTAGATAAAAATTGTAATAGCTAGATTCTCTTTATATCTATTTCTGTATTTTGTAACCCTGAACTTCATGATGTTAACTATTGTTAACAGCAGAAGTATCTATAAAGAGAGAAATCTTAACTATCAAAACAAATTGCTTCTAAAGTACAATCTGTAATTGTACTACAACAAACTTAGAAGCATAAGTCATAAAAATTATGGGGGAGCCTGGATACTAAAATCATGGGGGAGTAAAAATTAAGTATCTTAAAGTTTTTGTTTCCATCAAATGGGGGAGATTGTTGGAAAAACAATGATCCGGATAATAAAAACTAATATCAATCCGGATCAAGTTTGAAAGAAACAAAAACAAGTGTAAGAAACTCTCTTAAAATCCAAATGGAAGCATCCAGACAAAGCTAAGATTAACTATTAAACAAAATTAGAAACCTAAGCAATGGAGGAAAATCATCTGGGCAAAGTCTGAATAGAAAACAATCTTCTGTCCTCAAGACTTGCAACCGAAAGAACTGATTGAAGCCATCTCCGGAAGGAAGATCCGGAACATATAGGTACAAAAGGCATCCGAAAGACACATCCAGAAGACCTATATCAAATAACTAAGGAAAGAATAAAACACAGCTTTCCTTGTACCGCCTTGGTCTACAATAGTCAAAGAACCTTTTATAAATAGAAGACAGCTGGTAAAAGTTTAAAAGGAGCAGACAAAGGACAGCGAAAGTCAAAAACTACTTTTAGACACACCGTATGAAAATTGGTATAAAAGTTAGTGTATCACAAAATGACAAGAAAAATGATCATTGACAACTATCAGCACCAATTCTAAGAATATGGTCTAACGGACTAATCAATAGCTCCAAAAGCTCCACCTCACAACCTGATCAAGGGTGAAGATTAAATGAAAGGTCACCATCCACAAACGGCTACATTTATGTTTAAATCCTATAAAAGGAACTCTTCATCAAACGAGAAGGTAACTGATTGACTTACAAAAGCAAGTAAAAAAGAAATATATTCAATTAGTTGAGAAAATGCCTCCAAGAAACTCCTAATTCAAAATCTATTTGTAAGGATTCCCAAGTGAAACTATAAACTTGAGGAACTCCAAAACCAACCATTTGTTGCAAACCAAAAGTGTAAAAATCTCCAACTTGGGTGAGTTGGGAGATTGGGATAGAACTTAAAGTAGGTGCTTTAAGTGAGATCTCCCTGTAGGACTCAGCTTAGATTCGAGGTAGAAGGCTAAGTGGTATATCCTACTAAAGACGAGAGGACTCAGCTAGAAGTTGGTGCTTCTAGTGGTATATCCTACTTTCGGAAGAAGTCATCATCCGGAGACAAATCTGCAAGGCTTGATTCCTGCCCGTTGAAAAGGAATCCACTAGTGGATAAGCTCGGAAGAAGGAAATTTCGGGGACTAGATGTAGGCAGGGCCGAACTAGTATAAATTACTTGTGTTTGATATTTATTTATTTTTACTATTCTGCATTCATATTGCATCATCCGGATACATCTTCCGGATCACATTTATCATCCGAATTCATCTTCCGGATCATAATCAAACACGCTACACAGACTTTTTCAAGTTTATAAAATTTGCGAAAAAGGGCTATTCACCCCCATCTGCCCTTATAAATACTCTAATAGGGACTAACACTCATCTGATACCCGAATCTCTGATCCAAAAGGTATGAGTCTCCCGCCCAATGGGAACTGTACCAAAACTTTTTCTCAAGTAGACAACTTGGGTGGTGACTCTATCATTGTATCGAGATTTATGTCTCGATTCTTTTATTCATTAAAATTGGTTAATTGTGCAAATTTGAACTAAATTGGTTCCATCACGCTTAAATGAATAAACCCCCACTGGACCCTACCGGAAGCCGCCAAGGGAAATCCATATATTTTCGACCACGACAGTTCACACTATTATTAAACGTAGCATTATTGTTTTTTTATCAAAACCTCACCATCTCATTTTCATTAAACCTTCCCTTGTGTTAAAGTTCAAGCAAATGCTCTTGGGTTTTAATAAAGATAAGCTCACCCTGATCTCCCCTCACAAGCTAAATGCCAAGGATCTAGACTACCAGGTTGAGGAGTTGGTTGCTAAATCTGGCCACAATATTCTGAAGAAAATAAAAAACATTCTTCAAACCAGAGATGATGAATCCATTATTATTATGTGGCTCCACTTGTTCCACTCTCTATTACACGATCCTGCACTATTTGGGGAGGGAATGTCAACAGTTAAGAAGTTGAAACCTAATGTAATGGTAGTGCTTTAGGCCGATTTCAACCATAACTGCGATAACTTCTCTAAACGCCTTGCTCAAAATTTTGATTTTCATGACAGTTTCTTGCGGTTTCAAGGGCTGTCTGAATCCATGAGTGTCTAGATTCCACTGTAGATTCAAGTTGCCCTTGCTAATGACCAAACTCTCTACAGACATGAGCCCCTAGCTAAGTGGAAAATCTGCTTGCAGTATGCCAGTTTTTATCAGCTTCCTCTCTCGGATGACGGTCTTTACCTTTCTGTTGATTTAGACGAATACAATAATGCCTTGATCAACTATCATTCTAAGGTCGTGGGCTCGGCTTTGAAACCCCGAGATGATTTCCATCGTGGAAGTTCTCTTCTGGGTTAGCTCTATTTCCGTATTTTAAGTTTATTAATCTGTATTTTAAGCCTTATTGATCTATATTTTAAGTCTAATTTGATATTCATTCTATGATTATTGATCTCAGATTTTGGCAATGCACCTCATGTAACCTTCAAACTAGAGAGATGGTCCAGACAGGTTGGTTAGCTATTTATTTTACGTACTCTATTTGAGACCTCGATTTGTTAGTAGTGAATGATTGTTTCTGTTTCATTGGTGCAATACTATCTGTATAATAATAATAATAATAATAATAATAATAATAATAATAATAATAATAATAATAATAATAATAATAATTAGTTTGTTTCTATTGTTTTGCCTCGAGCATACTAGCTTTTTAGTTTGTAACTTAAGATTTGCAATGCACAATGTTGAAAATACATGTACTCTTAGTGTGACCTGCTGAAATTGTTCCCGTAATCTTTTCATCATAGTAAACCAGTTATTGGTTTACCCTTTGGCATATTCCTCGGTTCACTTGTATAAACCTAATTCCAAATATGTTTGTCTGCATGAGAGTAGATGGGACTTTTCTTCATGCGTTGTTGCTTTTCAGTTATTTAGTATTTTCTCGTGCTATTTTTCTTTGTTGGTTGACCTTGTTATCATGCCCTCAAGATTTTTTTAATTTTTTTTCATGCGTACATTTACCATTTGCTAATAATTTCAACAGTATTCCAGGAGGTGGAGAACTACTTGACCTCGGACATTGATGGTATGGATTTCTTGTCAGCTTTCCAATAATGGAAATCCAGGCATTCCAATGAATTTTTTAGAATCATGATTCCAATGAAATTATATGTATATGATGTAGTAATAATACTAGCCTTTACCTCTTACAGTAATACCGATGCTCAGTTGCTTAACTCCATAGAAAATCTAGTTCAACATTGACCTATCACTCCATCTCAGGAAGTCGTCCAGTACTACATTGATGACTTGGTATTCATCTTTGCATGCTGTTACATTTCATGAATACCATATGATGCTGAGTATGTTTTTAATTTGTAGGTTATGAATCAATTTTTTGATATATTGAAGAGTACGTCTGATGCGAATCCTTATATGTATATCAAGCACTTTTTCTTTTTGAGGTATATAGGCGTAAGTCTTCAATTCATTATATGAATTTGTTTTGGACAAACTTCCGTACGCAACATAATATAAATTTGTTGAAATACTTATAGAGCCTTCTACTCAATGAAAATTGGGATGATGCGTACATGAATGAGGCCAAAATTATGTGCATCTAAGATGCATCAAAGGTACTTTAATTTATTTTGGCTAGTTAATAGCTTGTAATGTTTGCTGTATTGGGAAACAATGATCCAGATAACAATCTAAAAATAAATCTAGATCAAGTTTGAATGAAACAAAACAATGTATGTAAAACTCCCAAATCCAAATAGAAATATCCGGACAAAGATCAAAATACAAGTCATCCATTGAACAAATTCAATACCTAAACACTAGAGGGAATCATCCGGATAAAGTTTGGAAAGGAAACAAACTTCTATCCTTGAAGACTAGCATCCGGAAGAACTGATTGAAAGCTATCTCCAGAAGAAGATAAGATCCGGAGAATATAGGTCTAAAAGACATCCGGAAGACCTATATTTCAAACATAGGGAAAAGTTTCAAATATAACTTTCCTTTCACCTTTTTGCTCTATGAAAGTCAAAGATCCTTTCCCCAAGACAAAGACAAAATGACAGCTTGCATATTTTAGAGAAAGGACAAAAGGTCTGACACCGGATAGAGAAAAGCTAACTACCTTTTTCTCCTAGACCAATAAGGGCGCGAGTGGAGCTCACATCATAAAGCAATTGGTATAAAAGTTGGTGCAACACAAAATGACAAGCAAAACGATCACTGACAACTTTCTCACCTCAATCCCAAGATTCCAAACGGGTTAAAATACAGTCTAATGGATTGATCAATGGATCCGGAAGCTCCACATCATCGACCTAATCAAGAGTGAAGACTGAATGAAAGCTCACCAACCACAAATGGCCACATTTATGATCAAAGCCTATAAAAGGAGCTCTTCACCAAATGAGAAGGTCAACTGGTTGATTTATAAAAGCAAGCAACAAAGCAATACTTACTCAATCAGTTGATACAATCCCTCCAAGAACCTTTGATTTAAAATCTTTTTGTAAGGATTCCCAAGTGAAACTATAAACTTGAGGAACTCCAAAAACCAACCCTTTCTTAAAAACTAAAGTGTAAGAATCTCCAACTTAGGTAAGTTGGGAGATTGGGATATAGCTTAAAGTAGGTGCTTTGAGTGAGATCTCCATGTAGGACTTAACTTAGATTCGAGGTGGAAGGCTAAGTGGTATATCCTACTAAAGATAAGAGGACTCAGCTAGGAGTTGGTGCTTCTAGTGGTATATCCTACTTCCGGAAGGGGTTACCATCCGGAGCTAATTCTGTAAGGCTTGATTCCTGCCAATTAGAAAGGAATCCAATAGTGGATAAGCTCGGAGGAAGGAAACTCTGGGAACTGGACGTAGGCAAGGCCGAACCAATATAAAATACTTGTGTTTGATTTTCTTTCTCTTTTACTTTATTGCACATATTTGCATCATCCGAATCCATCTTCTGGATCATAATCAAACATGCTACACTAAGACTTTTCTAAGTCTGTAAATTCCACGAAAAAGGGCCATTCACCCCCTCTGCCTTATAAATACTCTCACAGGGACCAACAAGTGGTATCAGAGCGCAGTGCTCAAACTAAAGATCTAACAATATTGAGCAAAAGGTCCATATATTTTGATTCACATATCAAAATGAGTTTCCAAAACTCACAACTCCTTCCCAAGGGTATGTCTGTTACCCGTCCTCCACTCTTCACCGGTGAACACTACACATTCTAGAAAAATTAGATGAAGAACTTCATCCAGTCATAAAATATGCCGGCATGGTTAATTATTAAAGATGGCCCATATGAGCCTACTTATGAAATAGAGGGTATGACTACCCGAAAGCCATCAAGTATGTAGGATGAGAATGACTTTAAAAAGTTGCGTGAAAATGTAAATGCTATTAACATTCTTCATTGTGCTCTTAATGCACCTGAATTCAATAGGCTATCCGGATGCAAGACTATAAAAGAGATATGGGAGAAGTTAGAAGTAACCTATGAAGGAACCACCAAAGTAAGAGAGGCTAAGCTTGATCTACTCCAACAAAAGTTTGAATCCTTTAAAATGGAGCCTAAAGAATCAATCAGCAGCATGAACACTAGATACACAAATCTAGTGAATGAAATGAAAAGGCTAGGAAAGGAGATTCCAGAAGTAGAAATGGTCAAGAAAGTACTCCAGAGTCTCACCAAGGAATGGGACAGTAAAAAGACTGCCAATGAGGAAGCTCATGACTTAAACTTTTACAGTTATGATGAACTCATTGGTAATCTTTTAACCCAAGAATTGTCCTTAGAGAGGCACAGCCAACAAGAAAAGAAGCCTGAGGAGAAAAAGAAGGTCATTGCTCTTAAAGCAGAATCCACTAGATTTGCTTCATCCGGAGAGGAAAAGCAAATCAATGAATCAATAAGCACTAAGGATCAACTTACTCTACTAACCAGAAGGCTGAATCGATTCATATAAAAGAAAGACAAAAGGAAATCAAAGAGGTATGAATCCCAAAGACCAAGAGAAGGCACCTCCAGAATAGACAAGCCCAGAAGGAATCCGAAAGAAAAGAAAGTTCCGGAGAAAGAAGCTGCTTGTTTCAAAAAGGCCACTTTAGAATAAAATGCCCCAAGCTCAAAAGAACAAAGAATTTCAAAAAGAAGGCAATGGTTGCTACCTGGAGCAACAGTGAAGAAAGTAGCAGCTTATCTTCAACAGAAGAATAGGAGACTGTAAATTGTGCGTTCATGGCTCTGACTGACCCGGAAGCAGAGCAATCCGGAAGGAATGCCTCCAAGCAAGAAACAGTGCAAATCAAAGAATCAGAATCAAATACAGCAAACACTAAGGTAAATTCTTGCTCTAATTCTGCCTTTAACCTTGATCTTGCAAAAGCTCTTTCTATTGTTATTAAGGGGGTAAAGAAGAATGCAAAAGCCATCAAGTCTCTAAAAGAGCAGTACTAGAATTGGTAGAAGATGCTAAAGTAATGGCATAAGACATCAATCTGGTTAGAGCAACCAAGCATATTGATGTAGTAGAAGAAAACTTTCAGAGGAATCAAGTCCGGATCCTAAATACAAATGTAATGGGACTGGATAGAGAAGTCAATCTATTAAAGGAATCATCCAGGAAGAAACCTAAAACAAAAGATCCAAGAAGAGATAATCCTCCTCCTCCTCAGAACAGAGTTCAAAGGAACCCCAATCAAAAGACAAATGGAGTTAGCAGGCAGCCACAAGCTCAAAGATATACCGCTACTCAGAAAGGAGAGGCTAAGGTAGCTTACAGCCAGCAGCCTATCAAACAAAGAAGAAATTATAGAGCTGAAGTTGCACCTCCAACCAACTTTTGGATTTATACCAGACCATCCACTAGTGTACAAGAAGCTGGGTATAAAGGCAACTATAGAAGGAAGGATCGGGAGAAGATCAGCGAGAAGCAAAAGCAAAACATACCCATTTCAGGGTGCAGGTTTTATGGAAAAAATAATCATATTACTAAATCATATAGATTAAAGAATGGTTATTATGATGTTTATCCTTGGCTTGAGATAGTTATTAACCCAGAGGACCCAAATCTTATTGGGTACCTAAACCCACTTGATCTATTTTGCAGTTATGCCGTAGATCCATAGTTGATCAACACACTTGGTATATTGATAGTGGATGCTCAAGGCATATGATAGTTGATGAGAAGGCCTTCATCACATTAACCCGGAGGAAGAGTGGCAAAGTAATCTTTAGAGACAATCAAAAGGGACAGATCATTGGTCATGGAACCATTGGATCTGAATTTAAGATTGAAGATGTCTCACTGGTTGATGGACTGAAGTTCAACCTGCTAAGTGTGTCCCAATTATGTGACAAAGGAAGGATCTCACATTTGACTCCGGAGGCTGCTCAATCTATGATAGTAAGTCCAATCTACTTATTCTTTACGCACCTAGAGTAAATAATGTCTATTCTGTAAAAATTAAAAATGATAAGAAGAATATATGTTTGGTGTCTAAAGAAGAAGAATCATGGCTATGGCGCTGGAGGTTGGGACATGTAAGCATGAACCTCCTATCTAAATTAGCCAAAAAAGAATTGGTTGTGGGTTTTCCTAAGGTTGCTTTTGATAAGGATCATCTATGCACTACATGCCAACTAGGTAAACAACATAAGAAAAGTTTCCCTTCCATCTCAGACATTCCTTTCAAAAGAGTACTTGAGCTCTTACATATTGATCTCTTTAGTCCAATCAAGCCACTGAGTTTAGGTAGAAGAGAATACACCATGGTCATTGTAGATGACTATTCTCGATATACCTAGGTTCTCCTGCTAACAAGCAAGGACGAAGCCTTTGGCCAATTCTCTAAAACATTCATCCGGATAGAAGTAAGCATTGCATGCATTCGGAGTGATAATGGTGGAGAATTCAAAAATAAGCATTTTGCTGATTTTTGTGACTCCACACAACTTCTCTGCCCCTTATACTTTGCAACAGAATGGAGTTGTTGAGAGAAAGAACAGGACCATAATAGAGATGACTAGAATAATGCTTAGTGAAAATTGTTTGCCAAAATATTTTTGGGATGAGGCCGTAAACACAACATGCTACATCTTAAATAGAGTTCTCATTAGAAAGACCATAGAAAAGACCCCATATGAAATCTGAAAGGGAAGAAAACCCAAAATTGGGTATTTGAAAGTATTCGGGGTGTAAATGCTACATCCTTAATGATAGAGAGAAACTAGAAAAATTTGATCCTAAATCTGATAAAGCAGTTTTACTTGGCTACTCAATACATAGTAAGGCTTATAGAGTCTTCAATAAATGAACTCAAACTATGGTAGAGTCTGTACATGCAGATTTTGATGAGACTAACACTACAGGAAAGAAAAGATACACTTCAGAAGATCAAGTTCCGGAAGCTAAAAAATCTGGAGAAAAGGAGGAAGCAGGAATTCCTAATTCATTTCAAATCAAGAAGCACAAAGAGGAAGATGAAGGAATATCCTTTGATCTACAGGTACAACAAGTTAATCTCAACCCACAGGGGATTGACTTTCATGAAGGCCAAGAAGGAATGTCTGAAACGGAAATAGAGCAAGTCCAAGTTCAACATGAAGGCCTGCAAAGGGAGATCCAGACCTATAGAGATCATTCCATTGAAAATATTCTGGATAATGTTCAGAATCCAGTTAGAACCAGAGGTCAGCTCAATTGGATGATGAGCCATGCTGCCTTTGTCTCTCTCATAGAGCCAAAGAAATTTCAAGATGCTGAAGGCGATGAAAGCTAGATGATGGCGATGCAGGAAGAATTAGATCAATTCACCAGGAATGATGAATGGGATCTTGTGCCCTCTCATAAATCATTAGCACTAAATGGGTGTTCCGAAACAAACTTGATGAATCTAGAGTAATGGTGAGGAAAAGGTAAGACTAGTTGCCCAAGGCTACAACCAGCAAGAAGGAATTGATTTTGAAGAAACTTTCACCCCTGTAGCAAGGCTGGAAGCAATCCGGATCCTATGTGCTTTTGCATAATTCATGGGGTTCACATTATATCAAATGGATGTCAAAAGTGCATTTCTAAATGGTGTCATTCAAGAACAAGTTTATGTCAAGCAACCACCCAAAGTTGAAGATCTAAAGCATCTGGATCATGTCTACAGGCTGAAGAAAGCTCTCTATGGATCAAAGCAAGCACCAAGAGCCTCGTATGAAAGATTAACCTCATTCCTTATATCCAAGGGATATACTAGAGGCAAGGCAGATATCACACTTTTCATCAAGAAAAAGAAGAATGATATTATTCTAGTCCAGATCTATGTGGATGATATCATTTTTGGAGCCATTGATGAAAAGATGTGCAAAGAATTCAGCTCTCAAATGCAGAAGGAATTTGAGATGTCCATGATAGGAGAGATCAACTTCTTCCTTGGTCTACAGATCAAGCAAAGTCCGGATAGGGTTTTCATTAATCAATCAAAGTACACCAAGGAGATCCTGAAGAAGTTTGAAATGGTCAAAAGCAAACCTATGTCCACTCTAGTGGGTTCAGACACAATCTTATCTAGGGACTGTGAAGGAGAAGATGTAGATTAGAAACTCTATAGAGAAATGATTGGCTCACTCCTATATTTGACATCTAGTAGACCTAACATACACTATACAGTTTGCTACTATACAAGGCATCAAGCCACTCCCAAGGATTCTCATCTCAAGGCAGTCAAAAGGATCCTTAGATACCTCCTAGGAACCACTGAAGTTGGGTTATGGTATCCTAGTAATGGAGATTTCACACTCCAAGGGTTCACAGATGCAGATTATGGTAGAGATACTCTTGAGAGAAAGAGTACATCCGGAGGCTACCATTTTCTTGGAGATTGCTTAGTCTCATGGTATAGCAAGAAGCAAACTTCAGTCACCTTATCCACTACAGAAGTAGAGTATATGGTAGCTGGAAGTTGTGTTGCTCAACTCCTATGGATCAAACAACAACTTAAAGATTATAGAGTGCAATCCGAATGTGTGGATGTTATGTGTGACAACAAAAGTGCTATTGATGTGTCAAAGAATTTGGTGCTCCATAGCTGGGTGAAGCATGTCAACATAAGGCATCACTTCATCCAGGATCATGTGATGAAGAAGGATGTTGCATTGGTATATGTCCCAACCAATGAACAGAGAGCTGATATCTTTACTAAGCCATTAAGTAAAGATCAATTTAGGAAACTGAGAGAATCAATTGGAATGTCAAATCCAATCTAGGAAGACTTCGGAAGACAGTTTTTAAACCAAGCCGGATCCTTAGATAAAAACTCACTCCAGAAGACAAGGAGTATTGGGAAGATATATTCCGGAAGATTGCCACGTCAGCCGACAAAAATGACATATGGTAGTAAAAGCCCATAAAGGTAACCATTACTTTTTGAATTTTAAAAGTCCATTGGTTGTTACAAGCGTGGTAAATATAGCAGTTATTTCAAAAATAAACCGTTCCTATTCTCCGGTTAAACTTATTTCACCTCTCTCCTAAAAATTTGACTGCCATATCATCAATCCAGTCAAAAAAGCCAGAGTTTGGATTACCAAAATACCCTCACTTCAAAAATTCTATATAAACCCCTCAAAATCCCCTCTCTTCCTCACACGAGCAACTACTCTACTGTTACTCTGTAAAAATTGAAACCCATAACCCTAGCTTTCAAAATCTCTCTAAAATGGCAGCCATAAACACCTCAAACACCCTCAAGATCTTACTAAGCAAAAATTTCTTTCAAGTATCTGACTTGAAGGATAATGATTTTAAACCCCTACATTTCAAAACCTCTGAATTAGTCATTCCCACTAATCACTTAGGTGATGATTACTTATTCAGAAGCCCTCCTTTCTTCACCTTGATCGAAGATCAAAATCTGGGTGACCTTTTGAAGATAAATTGCCCTACCTACCCAAAGCTTGTGAAAGAATTCTTTGCAAATCTCAGTGCTCGTAACCATCTCAATGCCTTACACACTGAAGTATAGGGAAAGGTCATAACTATCACTCCAGAGTTCTTTGAGAAGAATCTGAACATGAAGAACTCTGGTATATTAATAAGAAAAGATGGGGATAAGACTAGAGTTGCATACGACTCTAAACTATGGCTTCACAAGAATTACTTCGGAGATAAATTCTCTACATACTTCCCCAGAATGCCCAGATTCTTGCAGCATGCTCTTGCTAAATTCATCTTGATAAGGAAAGGATGTAGTTTCTTCCCTCCTGCACTGCATCCTGTAGCACTGGGTTGGAAGTATGGAAGTCAACTGGCTAGTTTTGATCATTCACTATCTCAAGATGCATGTGAACTCCTATAGCGCCTTAATCACAAGAATTCTACAAGCAGCAGAAGTAGATCTGACCGGATTTTAAGGCGTCTATGGAAAGCCTACTCTTGAGAAGAATTTTCTAAATCTTCGATATGTTAAGGAATGGGATGAAGAAAAAGCCAAATAGAAAAAGGGATGAAAAAAGAATTAAGTCCCAGAAGATGGTGGATCCGGAAGAGCAGGCGCTTGTGCCTAAGAAACCCAGAACCACCAAAGCTAAAGCTCAAAAGTAAGTAGAAGTGGTTCCGGAGGAGGTTGATGAGGACTCTCTACCCCTCACTCAGATCCTAAGTTCAGAGAAGCCTAGGCCCAGGGGGAGATTGATTAAGACCGCACTTAAAAAGGGTAGGAATGTGGTTGAAGAAATTGCTACCAAAGTAGTTAAGGCTGGAAGAAGGAAAGCTACGAGAAGCTTAGTTGAAATGGAAGAGGAGGAATATGATGAGGAGATGGAGGATAAGGCTCCTCTTTAAAAGAAACTCAGAAGGAAGGGGCTAACTTATGATGAAGCCATTACTGCTCAAGAGAAGAAGGCTACTGAAGGGAGGAGGCAAGCTAGAATAGTGCTGAATGAAGAAGCAAAGTAGTATAGGGAGAAAGCTACTTTGGAAAAAGCAAAATCTAGCAAAGGGAAAAATGTGCCCGGAGCAACAGAGATTGTGGGGAGAGATGATGCACAATATGACATCATTCAAGCAGTGATAAAGGATAACATTTAAATAAACCGGAAGAGAACTGAAGGAGCCGGAGACTCATCTTAAGTTCCCTCAATTCTTGTAGACCCACAAGATATGGATATGCTGTCAAAGTTTTTGGAAGCTGATAAATTCATCTTTATTGATAGACCATGAGCTCTTCCGAAAAATCTGCTTGGATCCGGCACTCCAATCATTAATCTTGAAAGTCCTGAAAAGGCATTAGAGAAGGGTGTTGAGGAAAATGTCAACATGCCTAGGGAAGAAAAGACAAGTCCTATAAAGGCAATTGTAGGGGTGGTTGAGGACAGTTCCAACCATCCGGAGGCTAGGCTGGAAGAAGAGAAGCAGGATGTTGAAGTCGATCAGAATCAAACGCTATAAACCAATGAGGTAACCCCTATCTCCTTTGTCTTAATTTTGATCTTACTGAGCATAACTTAGCTACAGTCTGTCATAATGTAGCTAAGGACATAGTGCTAAACCAGGATGAAATAACTCCGGATGAGGGAGAAAGTCTGAGTTCTAAAGGACACACTTCTGAAGTGGATCCTAAGGGCAAGGCTCATCCAGAGGAACAGATGGAGGAGAAGGATGAAGAGGCAAGTAATGATGAGCAGGAAGTGGAAGGAGATAGGAAGGAAGATAGTGAGGAAGATACATCATCCAGCTCCTCTGATGAGCAGTACCTCCAAAGGTTCCAGCTGTGAGGGTACCTACAAATAACACCATAAAATCTAAAGTTACAACTGCACTTCAATTATTAAAAGAGGTTGCTAAGGAGGAGAATGAAGAGGGATATGTGAAGCAGAGTCTCAGAACCATATGCGCTCATCTTTGAGGAGTTGAGAAGGAATTGCTAAGGCAAAAATCTGATAAAGCAGTCCAAAAGGATTTAGGTGAGATCAAAGAAAGTTTGAAATGCCTCCCCAAAATTAAGCAATAAGTCATGAGCTTTCCAACTCCTGGAGCTCTAGCAGCAGCTTCCCTATCTGAAGTCCAGCCACTTCTGAATGAGCTCAAAGAAAGCGCCTCTCTAGCAAACTAGAATGCCAGTCAAGCAAATATCTTGGCCTCTGATAACTGTGAAACTGTTCTTGAAAGAATGTCCTCATCCGCCACTGATCTATCCACTGAAATCAAGGACTACATTGACTCCAAGTTTGAAAACTTGATAAAATTCATGGAAGACAGAGACCTAAAACCTGTTCTTCTTAACCTGGAAACTGATTAGCAAGTAACCTAGGATATGCTTGCTCATTTCATAGATAAAACCATCCCCAAACTCAAAGAGAAGATACTAGATGATATGGCGCTGAGATGTAGGCTAGAAACTCCGGTATTGAACAATCAATAAATGAATGGAAGAAGTTAGTCTTCAAAGAAATAAAGGATCATACGGAGTCAATCCACAACATCCGAAAGGGCCTTAGTGATGAGATCACTTTAATCCAAGCCGGAATTAATAAATTATCTATCTCCGGACCCTCTTCTTCTTCGGCTATTCTAGAAAGTTAGCTCATTTCGGTACTGTATAACCTTATTCAAGCCATAGGGGACTCAAGGTTACGACTACTCTTATCAAGGCCATGTTTCCTTATTTTGATCCCAAGGACCAAGAGCACATTCTACGAATTCTTCCTCAAGTCTTACAATCTTATTATCAACTCTAGAGGTCTCTTCGCCCTTATTATCTGACTCCGCCCATAATAGACCATATTATTGATGAGCGGGCTAAAGGCAATAAAGACTACTCTATCTACTCCTCTACTTGGTAGCAGTCTTGGGACAAGCGAACCTATATGGTTATTGATCCCCTTGATGAAAGCAAAAAGGGGGAGGAAGATCCGAGTCATCAAGGAGAAGGAAGTGGCAAGGGAAAAACGCTGCAAGTCCGGAAGAGTGGTCCTTCCGGAGAGATAGTTAAGCTAGCTAGATAATTTTGTAATACTTCTATAATAGCTAGATTCACTTTATATGTATTTCTGTTATTCATAATTCTGAACTTCATAATGTTAACCATTATTAACAGCAGAAGTATATATGAAGTGAAAATTCTTAACTATCAAAACTATCGCTTCTAAAGTACAATTTGCAATTGTACTGAAACAAACTTAGAAGCAAGAATCATAAAATTATGGGGGAGTTAGAATGTTAAAATTATGGGGGAGCGTTGTAAAAGACTAAGTATCAAAAATCATACTTAGTTCATATACCCATGTCCTATGCTTAGATGACTTAGGTTTTTCTTTTCATCAAATGGGGGAGATTGTGGGAAACAATGATCCGAATAACAATCTAAAAATAAATTCGGATCAAGTTTGAATGAAATAAAAATAATATATGTAAAACTCCCAAATCCAAACAGAAATATCCGGACAAAGATCAAGATACAAGTCATCCATTGAACAAATTAAATACCTAAACACTAGAGGGAATCATCCGGACAAAGTTTGGAAAGGAAACAAACTTTTGTCCTTCAAGACTAGCATCCGGAAGAACTAATTGAAAGCTATCTCCGAAAGAAGATAAGATATGGAGAATATAGGTCTAAAAGACATCCGGAAGACATTGGTCTAAAAGACATCCGGAAGACCTATATTTCAAACATAGGGAAAAGTTTCAAATATAACTTTCCTTTCACCTTTTTGGTCTATGAAAGTCAAAGATCCTTTCCCCAAGACAAAGATAAAATGACAGCTTGCATATTTCAGAGAAAGGACAAAAGGTCTGACACCAGACAGAGAAAAGTTAACTACTTTTTTCTCCTAGACCGATAAGGGCGAGCGTGGAGCTCACATCATAAAGTAATTGGTATGAAAGTTGGTGCATTATAAAATGACAAGCAAAATGATCACTAGCAACTTTCTAACCTCAATCCCAAGATTCCAAACGGGTCAAAATACAGTCTAACGGATTGATCAACGGATCCGGAAGCTCCACAGCATCGACCTGATCAAGGGTGAAGATTGAATGAAAGCTCACCAACCACAAATGGCTACATTTATGATCAAAGCCTATAAAAGGAGCTCTTCACCAAATAAGAAGGTCAACTGGTTGATTTACAAAACCAAGTAACAAAGCAATACTTATTCAATCAGTTGATACAATCCCTCCAAGAACCTTTGATTCAACATCTGTTTGTAAGGATTCCCAAGTAAAACTATAAACTTGAGGAACTCTAAAAACCAACCCTTTGTTAAAAACCAAAGTGTAAGAATCTACAACTTAGGTAAGTTGGGAGATTAGGATATAGCTTAAAGTAGGTGCTTTGAGTGAGATCTCCCTATAGGACTCAGCTTAGATTCGAGGTAGAAGGTTAAGTGGTATATCCTACTAAAGATAAGAGGACTCAGCTAGGAGTTGGTACTTCTAGTGGTATATCCTACTTCCGGAAGGGGTTACCATCCGGAGACAAATTTGTAAGACTTGATTCCTGCCAGTTGGAAAGAAATCCACTAGTGGATAAGCTCGGAGGAAGGAAACTCCAGGGACTAGACGTAGGCGGGGCCGAACCAGTATAAAATACTTGTGTTTGATTTTTTTTCTCTTTTACTTTATTGAACATATTTGTATCATCCGGATCCATCTTTCGAAACATAATCAAAAATGCTACACTAACACTTTTCTAATTCTGAGGGCCATTCACCACCCTTTGCCCTTATAAATACTCTCACAGGGACCAACATGCTCAAATATAAATTTAATAATAAATATAAAATGCAACTGATTAGGTTTTTATGCCTCTCTGTGTGCATTCGCATTAGTTTCTAATCTGTATTGACTTGGAGTTAAAGTCGTTAATGTGCCTCAACTCTTCATCTCCCAAAATAGCATCTCAATCTCCTCGTGGAGAAGTTTTAGAATGACTAAAAAATTGCATCAACCGCTGGGTGCTTCTGAGGATTGGTTGTCCAAATAGTAACTGGTCACTTCACTACGTCATAAATATTCCGCAATAAACCAAGTAGTTCCATCCATCCTTTGTTTTGCCAAACCTAGGTTTCTTTCAATTATTTAATACTCGATGTATTTACGAATAGCATGGTGGATCGTGATGAAATATGCTGAATGTTTATGTCTTGGCCAACACTTCCCCTTTGGTCAACAATATATGAATCTGTTTAGAAGAGGCATTGTTTCTAACATCTATAGAAATAGATTGCGAGCAAGCAACTTAGTCAAAGCCACCGCCTCACACAACCCTCTACTAATGGTAAGTATGAACTTTCAAACTTCAACGTTGAGTGAATGAAAAACACTGATTATATTTTTATTTTTTAAATGATAGGAGCACACTTTGAATCACTGTGCAGAAGCAAGCAAAATCATAGACATCCTAGACGATCTATACTATAGAGAGTGGTGCATGGCTCTTGCATGGTTTTGGTACGGGGATCAATAAAATTCAGACCAAAGGCGCGAGCTACACCTTCTTGATACAATATTCCATGTTCTTAAGAGTATGCACGATTCTGCAATAAGGATTATTTTTGATTGGGCTAGACGCTCTATTGAAGAAGGGAAAGGAATGGCCGGAAGAGCTCTTCAGGCACCAAACTACTACTATGTATTTGATTTTGTAGAGGATGACCATCCCATTCATGGATTTGATCCCAAAGCTTGCTGCTATCTTCCTAGCCACTCTTACAGTCAAGTTGAAGAGTGAATCCCTCATGAACATTTGCTATGCGATAGAATTGTTCCTCTCCAAAATAGCAAGCAACCGGGATTTCCGAGAATCCAGTATAATCAAATACTTACGTGACATCAGCAAGGAGTGGAGGTTTGTCTCTCTATGTGAAGCAGAATGTTCTGAAGAGGTATGTAAGTGTTTATATGAAAAGGATTAAGAAGGAGATGAACAAAATTGAAATTGCATTATGAAATGCTAGGAATATGAAGTTGCAGAATAAGATAATGTGAGAATCTGATATTTTTATATTTGATAATTAAGCCTCATTATATAATAATGAGTGACAAACTAAAGAGCTATTTCATAGGAGAATAATATCTCAATCAAAACTAAATGAAATCATTGACTAAATAAAACAAGGAATTATTCAAAGCTAATTAAAAACTAAAATTCAAATCAGTAATCTTGAGACATAATTCAACACTCCTCCTTGGATCAAGAATTGTTGATTCCTAGTCTTTGCCAATTCAATTGAAACTATTGGACCCCTTCTCTCCAATTTGAATGATGCCCTTCTCACCATACAACAATGTTGATGCCCTTCTCATCAACCTTTGATTATTGGAGCCCTTCTCTCCAATTTAAATGATGCCCTTCTCATCATTCAACAATGTTGATGCACTTCTCATCAACAAGAAAAGATAGTCTTCTCCCTTTTTGACTGTTTCGGCTTGATTTGTTGTTGCTGGATTTTCTTGTGTTCTACAAGTCTTTCACAAATGACCGAATCTTTTGCACTTGGGACAAAAAGGTTTCCCTTTATGCCAACAATCACTTTCTTCATGATTATGCCTTCCGCATTGACTACATTTGAGATTCTTCCTCTTTCTTTTTGAAATTTGTGTGAACAAAGCTCCTTCAACTCTTCCTTCTTCTCTTATAAGTCTTCTTTGCTCTTGGACTCGAAGGGAATGCACTAGTTCTGACAAAGTCATTGTTGATAGATCATTTGAATTCTCAAGGACTACCATACATGCTTCGTACCTTTCAGGAATTGTGACTAGAATCTTTTCTACCAGTCGAGTGTCAGAGAAATCAGTCCCGAGTAATCTGATTTTGTTTGCTATTTTTGAGCAATTTATCAAAGTACTCCTTGATGGTTTCAGATTCCTTCATTTTCTGCAATTCGAATTCTCGAATGAGATTGAGCACTTGCATTTTCTTGGTCCTTTCGTTTCCTGAGTATTCCTTCTTTAAATATTCCCAAATAGCATTTGCCGATTTGAGACTCATTATATGGGTGAAAATTGAAGCGGAAACTGTTGCAAATAAAGACGCCTTTGCCATGGATTTCCTAATCTTTCTCTCCTTGTAGGATTTTATCTCTGCTACAGTAGGATTTTTAGGCAAACCACCCTACTCATGGTCATCTTCTACTGCTTCCCAGAGATCTAGAACATCCAAGTAAGCCCACATCTTTACAGGCCATATTCGATAATTATCACCATCAAAAATTGGTGGTACAAGATGTGGAGTGCTTGATTCTCCTTCCATCGGGTCCTGTAAGAACAATTACGGCTCTCGATACCAATTGTAAGTGTTTATATGAAAAGGATTAAGAAGGAGATGAACAAAATTGAAATTGCATTATAAAATGCTAGGAATATGAAAATAATGTGAGAATCTGATATTTTTATATTTGATAATTAAGGCTCATTATATAATAATAATGACTGATAAACTAAAGAGCTATTTCATAGGAGATTAATATCTCAATCAAAACTAAATAAAAAAAATCATTGACTAAGTAAAACAAGGAATTATTCAAAGCTAATTAAAAAACTAAAATTCAAATAGCAATCTTGAGATATAATTCAACAAGGTATATGCTTTTTTTTTAAGAATAACAAGGTAGATGCTTAAATTTAGTTTTTAACTGGTTCTATGCTCTTTTAAATATTTGGTTCTATTAAAAGTCACATGTAACGTACATGATACATACTCGTTCAAATTCCAAATTTTGCCATTTGCTGAAAATTGGCTCTATGCTGACAAGTTAATGAGAGTTTAAAGAAAAGAAGGCAACTGTGTAATAAAAGCTTTCTCAAATGTTCCAAAAAGGGGGAAGGAGATCGCGGTCATTTAAGTAATTCACCATCACTTAAAGAGTGGAATCAAGGTGTCCAAGAAAGAGTTGCAGTGCTTATCCGATTGATTCGAGACCTGTAAATGCAACTGGACCTAGTGGCTCCTTTGATCTACAAGCTGCTGGCCGGGACGTTGAAAAAAATGATTCTCAAGCATGGATTTTCACTGAAAATGGCTCAGCAGCACTACTTCCAATTATTTATGAAATCATTGCAGCCACTATTTGATATCAGTGGTAGTAATGTGAAGGATCGTGTTCATGGAGTTTACAAATATGAGAGGAAAAGACTTAGCGAGCACCTCTGTAGCTTGTCTTCCCGCTTCTATTTAAGCATTGACCTGCAGACCTATGGTGAAAGAAGGGCGGTATATTCCTGCGTTATGAGGTACGTTTAAACAAGTTTAAGGGGGTAAGTGAGACACTTGAAAGTTCAGGGGGTAAATAGGCGTTTTGGGACAAATTCAGGGGGGTTTTGATGTATTAAGCCTTCAATGGATAGATTGTAACTCTTGTATGCTGTGTGTGTGTGTGTATTCTCATGCTCCAACTTTTAATGCCTTTGTTAGATATTTAACTTTGATGTTGTTAATAAAAGTTAGGATTTTTATGTTAGGATTTCATATCAAATATTATAGGATTTGTTTAATTTTGAATTTGAATTGAATAATCTTATCATGTAAACTCTATAAATAGTGTGTTTGTCATCAATAAAAGTATATCAGTTTTTTCCTTTCATTTTCTTTTATACTCTTATGCTCTGTATTTTACAACATCATTGACATATGTTCTGTTGGGTGGACTTTGTGTTTGTTTATGCTAAATCAATAATCTTGATTTGCATTACAAGTTTACTCTAGAAATGTTGATTCAGTCATCCCATTGCTTTGGTCCTTTGAACTATTATGAACAAACTATGGTGGTAGTAGTTTACTCTGGCGGTTATAATTAAGAGCTGTAACCCAGTAAAAAATGGTACAAATTGAATTCCTAAAATCATATTGATAATAGTAGTAGTTTTCAATGAATTCTTAATTACTTTGAAAGTTTTCCTATATAGGAAAGGATATAATAAACTTCAAAAGAGTTTTCTATTTTGGGAATAGAAGACAAATATGAACACCAACAAAATAGTAGAGAAATAAATAGGAAAGCTTATTCCTTAACAAACAAGGACTCCTTTTCATATACTAATTAGGGATTAATTAGGAAGTTTTTTCTAGAAATTAATCAATTAACAACATATAATAACATTTCCAAAGTAATATGTTTATGATTTAGTGAATTTACTATAACGGAATATTAGACAAGCATTGGTAATTAGGCTAAAAAAGGTGGAATTAAGTACTAAACAAAATAAGGAATATTCATGTATTCATTCAAAAAAAAAGGAATATTCATGTACCTTTACAACTAACTTGAAGTTGTTTCACTGGTATAAAAAGGATCAGAGTCCGTCCATTGTTCTTTAGACTAGACAATGATGAAGAAGGCAAAACACGGAGAATTGCAAGGCGAAGAAGACCGAATAAGCAATTTACCAGACAGTTTGATTCAACACATCCTTTCCTTTTTACCATCAATAGAAGAATCTGCGAGGACGAGTGTGTTGTCTAAACGGTGGAAGAATCAATGGACTCATGTCCCAGTTCTGATATTCCGTAGTATCGGAATATCAGATGACCGTCATAGTAGATTGATTGACAATACCCTAATTCGTCATAACTGCTCAACGGTCACTAAATTGCACTTGGATTTAAACCACCATCTGCCTCAAAACTAGTTTACTGCAAGACTTTGTTTTGCAGTAAGGAAATTTGTTGTGATAGATCTAATTTTGAATCATCAAACTGGTGCACTTTTGCCAAGTTCAAGGGGCTAGTTGGAACTTCTGAAAGTCCGGGGTGACAACCGTCTCTCTGTGCAAAATTTAAGGGGGTCTCGATGCGTTATGATTAATTTGTTCATATTCTACAACTCAATTTATTTTTTGCTAACTCTCTCGATATGACCAACTTCTCCACATTGTCTGCATTTGATATCCAGTCTCCACCAACACTTGTATTGTGGATGGTTTGTCATCTTGCAATGTGGGCAAGCCTTGTGATTTTCAGCAGCTAATTTTGCACGAAAAGCACCTTCAATTGTGCCTTCTTCCTTCATATGTCTTCTTTGTTCCTGAGCCTGCAATGCACTATTTAATTCTGCCAAAGTAATTTTTGACAAATCTTTGCTACTCATCTTTGCTACTCTCCAAGGAGGATATAGTAGCATCAAATCTTTCAGGAACAGTTACAAGTATTTATTGAGCAATTCCAGAATCGAAAAATTCAGAACCAAGCAACCTTATTTTGGATTCCTTTAGAGTTAAGGAGGAGAAGTGTTGAAATTAACTCTAAAGCTGATTGTGCATTTGATTTAGTCAAATAAAAAGTTGTTTAGTGGTGTCTTAGTCTTTAGGAGATTTATAGTTGTTGTTGATTTTTTGGTAGTTAATTCCTATATTTTTGTTTTTTAAATTTTCATATCAGTGTATTTAAATGCTACTCCTGCAATCAATAATATATGAATTGCAGATTCAACTCTTCTTTTTTTTATCTCTTTTATATTTAATGCTAATAAACACAACATAATTGAATCTGTTATACATATGCCGGTTTGAAGAATCACTTAGCTTCAGAGTGAAAAGGTCAATTGTTCGACCTCAAGTGTTCATCCCTGACTATAGACAATCGTCATTTTGTTCATCACCTTCCTTCAATTGCATTTGTGCTTGGATGTTCACCGTTGCTTGAGAGACTAGTCCTGAATTTACGTTGGAGACACCCAACTGCAGATTATCCCATTTGGTTAATTTTCTTTTTTCTCTATATCCGTGAAAATGTATATAGTTATGCCATCCAATTGACCGGTGCGATTTTATTCCAGGATTATGATTTCAGCACGAGCTATTGGGATTCAAACAAGTATGTCTTCAAATGCTTGTCGTCGCATCTGAAGACCGTCGAGATCAGTTGTGTTTGGATGTACGCTCGAGACTTTCCCGGGGTGCTCCAATTTATAGAGTTTCTTGTGAAAAATGCAAGAGTCTTGCAAAAGATGGTTGTCATATTGGAGGACGAGACGCCGTTTTTCGTGCCTAAATTTCATCGCAAATTGTTGACATTGCCAAGAGCTTCTCCAATGCTAGGTTTGAGATATATTATAGGAAGGAGGCACATTAATTAAGATGCTTAATCTTTTATATATGCTGAATGTGAGGTCAAGGTGCAGTGATATTGAATTCATATATGTGCCTTAGTTATTTTCGTACAGACTCGCAATTGCCTCGGCCAGTGACTGGTTCAGTTACAAAATAATAATTACAAGTATAAAAGGAAGAAGCCATCCTCTATCAAAGACATATTCACATTGAAGGGAGCGCATAAGTTTCTGTAAGCAACGAAAAATTCAACATAAACATTACAAATTGGTCCATGCCATCCTCAAATGACAGATCACTTGGGGCACTTCTAATATGGCATTCAATGAATCAAATATATCAGAAAAAGCTCAATTTAAAGCAATTCATCAATTCATCAAGTCGTGCGCCTCGCCATACCTCAAGCAAGGTAGCGTATCTCGGGCGCGCGCCTTTTGGTGTGCACCTTGGTGTGGCTTGGAACACTTTTTTTCATGGTGCTATTTTACTTTGAAATGCGTTGTTCGACAATTTTTAAGAGTTTTAATAATAAGTTAAGGCTAGATATCTTGATTCAATTCCTATTTTGGCTAGATTAAATCAAGACTAAATAATCCTAGTGCAATATGAAAATTTTACATGTATGTGTATATCTAACAATTCCCTTAGTTTTTGTCTGAACCTATTATTGCATTTAACTTCACTTTTCAAGCAAGTATTTTTTGCAAATTTTTGTGCCCAGGGTATTTTAGGCGCGTGCCTGGCCCCCTTGGCGCCTGGACTGCGCCTAGCGCCTTGACAACTATGCTAGGCGCACCTTAAGGACACTTTTTTCTCGAGTTTTAACTTACTCTAATGTGTGTTATTCATCTATTTTTAAGAGATTTAGTAGTAATTCAAGGCTATATATTCCTAAATCAATTCCTATTATGACAAGATGGCATTAATTCAAGGCTAGATATTCCTAATGCAATATGTAAATTTTACATATATATGTACATCTAACAACTCTCTTAGTTCTTTTTCTGATACTGTTGTTGCATTTAACTTCAATTTTCGAGCAAATATTTTTTGCAAATTTTTTGCACTAAGCGTACCAAAGGCGCGCCTAGGCTGCACCTAGCACCTTGACAACTATGCCTTCTACTGAAATGGTTCTTTTTCCATGTGTATGTGTTATGTGTATGAATGAATTGTAGGAAACTAATTAATAATGTAAAGATGAAAGGGCATCTCATCTCTTGGCTCCTTCGGTCTCTTTCATAGCATGCAAGGCTTCATCTTCTTCTATTGCTAATTCATTTCCTCCTTTTATGTACAATTTGATATTTTTTTATAATATTTACAAGTATTTTTATTGTGATAACCTTGCTCGGGCTATAGTCACAATTAAGGCTTCTCACCCCACCTAACAAATGTATTTAGTTGGATTCGAACTTTGTTCACCTTCCCCTTGTTCTTTCTGCATTGCCAACTGAGCTACACCATGTTGGATTGTCTAATCTGATATAATAGTGTTTTGTTTGCTCATCTTGTGGTAGGATCCGAGCTTCTCGTTAGCGGCTCAGTGTACGGTTTGATAAAAACTCGATTCATCTAGACTTGTTTTGTAAATGGGTCATGCATATAATATCTAGGCTCGATTTGTATATAAGCCAAGATTGAGCAGAAATGCTCAGCTTTAAAGCTCGTGAGGAAGCTCGATTACAAGTTTGTGACTAAATATGATCGATGTACTCTCTTGAACTAGCTTGATTATTTGTTTTTTATTCTAAAACTAAAATTCTAATAATGACAATGATATTTTTGATATGTAAACTTTAAATATTTGTTGTTTTAATTCATCTACCTATTTATGAGTGACCGAGGCATTGGCCTAGTGGTTAACACTGAAGCTGTGTCCTCTAGAGGTCTCAGGTTTGAGTCACTTCCGGGGCGAGTTTGGGGATTTTTCTTCCAATCACTACTACATACGTGCACAAATGCAACATCATTTTATTGTTGCATTAAGTGTCTTTTTTGTTGCAGTAGGCCATTTAACTGTTGCATTAGCAAAAATCCAATCGTTACCAATATTGTTGTTGCTTTAGGCCTAATGCAACGATTATCCATGTCTAATGCAGTGGTTCAACACAAACAAAAAAGCAGTTGCAAAACACCTGTTGCAACGGTTATATTCGGCTATTGCAATGACTAGATAATTTACGTATTTATAACCGTTGCAGTAGATATACCTATTACAACGGTTGTTTATTATAACAACCATTTCAATGTTATTCCTTTTAGGGACCTAATGTAACTGTTGCATTAGAAACCCCTGATGCAACGGTTTTATATACAAATGTTGCATTAGGAGGTATCTAATGCAATGGTTCCCTATGTGATCGTAACATTAGGTGGGACCAAAAGCAATGGTTATACAGACAACCATTGCATTAGACCGTGTATTTATTTTCAATTTGGATCGAAGGGAACTCAAATTTATCGAATTAGTTCATATAATATACAACTTCAAGTTAACAAGCAATCCACTGCTAAGAATCAAGCAAACAAAGATGCTCACTCAGCATTTGCAGCATAAAAGAGAAGCAAAACTCTATAGTCACACATACCTCATGATCACACTCTCCATTTACAAGAAGTGCTGCTGTGAGTGTCTCTAGACATCTTTAAAGAACAATTATGTAGGAGAAATTAGCTAGGCAATTAATTAATAATGACATAGGTAAAATAACATACTATTAAAACAGAAAGTCATTTGCTCAATCCTCCAGTATAATAAAACCAATGTTATTGACTATATAAATGAAAATTGAAAACAATAAAGTCCCCACTTACCATGAATTTGCTTCTTTAGATCCAACGAATAGAGCACTTGCCAATCATCAAACATATTTAGATACTCATCGCCATTGGGATAAGCCTAAGACTCTGTAGCCTTACGGTTAACCTGTAAAATAACATCAATACACAGTATAAAATAATAAGAAATTACCTCTCTGACACTATAATGAACTATACGGTATACATATTTTAAAAAAACTTATTATAAACATAGTAATTTTTAAAACAAGTTCCTTAGCAGGGAAAATTCTTTACTAAACATTTCATGATTCATAATGAAAAGAGACATAGAATTACTAAAATGAAGAAACTATGATAGGTCGATAGATGAAAATAACCAACATATTTTCATAGTCATCCAAAAGCATAATAATTCCAAAAACTCCAAGCACGCTGGTATATATTAGATGAAACACTTAATATAATTCAACTAATATTACTTCAACTAAATCAGAATATGATCGTAATTATAGCCTTAAATAGAAATTTCCCACCAGCTTTAAACAACAATATCCCCTATTTCAATGTAGCTATAGATTTGACTTTTGTAAATTAGATACAGCATATGTGAACCTCCGTACCAGCCTTAAACATCAATAACCCATTAAGCCTTATATGGGTACTACTCAACTTCTAAACTCACACAAATAACAGAAGGAAACACAAAATGGATGAATTAACAAGATTCAAAAGTCTTGCCATTCAATAATTACAAGTCTTCCAAGTCATTTTCAAAATCAATTTGGAAACCTAATATGTTATTTGGGCATTTCAATAGCAGTTTATATTCTCCATACAAAAAAAGTCGAGCCATTTTTTAATTAGTGGTCTTCCAAGTAGTATCAGAGTATCAATAGAAGAGCTCTATCATTTGGGCATTTCAATCCCCTAATCTGAAGTCCATAGTTTTGATATTGCTTCACCATTCACAAACTACAAGAAACTAATAGATAAGTATCACAAAACCAGCTAAATTGAAATAATCAGAATCATATTATAGATAGATAATTTTGCAGAATAAATGACAGAATGGCAAAGGCATAGAGTGGACATTAGAAATATTAAGCCGCAGAAGTCATAGAATGCGCAGTACCAACCGTATAAACATAATTAGAAAAATAGAGTATTAAGCACTTGTATATCAAAGAAATAGAATAAGACTCGCATGTTATTGATTTGGCATTGTAAGTTCCAACACCACTGAATATTTATCAGCAAATTCCCAAATTCTACACCAAAACCTTCTGAAAATTGAAAAAATCCCCAGTTAACAAATCTCCACACAATACCTATTTTACAAAACCCTGAATTTCAAATTCCCAATAATTGTAGATGAATAAAAAATACCTAAACGATGGTGCTGAACGGAGAAGCAAGGCTCAAGATTAGGTAGGAGGCTAAACAGAGGTTCAATCGTTGAACTGATGTCGAATTAGCGATGAAGCGATGTTGGTTGAGCTGAATGAATCCAGGGAAGCAATGTCGAACGAATCCAGAGAAAAAATGTTGAAACGATGTTTAATCGATGGAATGAAATTTAGGGTTTGTTCTTGTTTTTGATGATCGATCGAGGAAAAAAGTGAATGAGAGGGGAATTGTGAGGAGGGAAATAGGGATTTTTGGTTAATAGAATTGGCAGTGGATACAAAGACAGACTTTTTTCTGAGACAAATCTTTCCAAACAGAGAGGGATAAATATAAGGTTATATAATTTGGAATTTACGATTATTGAAATAGCAAAACTAAATCGTTCCAAACTTTCAATTAATACTCAGGATTTAATCATTGCATTAGCCCATATACTTACGGAAACCCGTTACGATGGACGAAATTTATAATCATTACAGTATACTATTCTTCCGTTACAATACAGAACTGATGTTGCTATCAAGCATTGCATTAGGCTGAGTTGTTGCAATTATGCATTGCATTTGTCTCAACCGTTGCAATTATACATTGCTTTATCTATACCCGTTGCATTAAGTGTCACATTAGCCTCAACCGTTGCATTTGAGTGGTACATCTGGCCAAACCATTGCAATTTAGTGTTACTGTTGTGCACTTATGCAGTAGCCAGGGTCGTCTCGGAAAAATATGAGGCTCTGAGCGAAAAACGTTACTGACCCTTTTTTCACTACTATAGAATATAGATTAGTATTGCAATAAAATTATTATTATAAAATCTATTGGTAACCTATATATATATATATATCAATGAAAACTAAACGATGAAATAATACCGAATTGCAGTAAAAAAATTTTGTTGACGAAAAAAATTTAAAAGATTTTGGAGCATCTAAATATTTAAAGCTTTAAGTGGCCACTTATGAGATACTCTAATATTTATCTATGATATTACACTTTAGTAAAAAAAAACTATGATATTAGAGCATCTTTAGTAGTTTATATATTTCAACAATAGTCTTGACACATAAGCAAAAATAGACAATTAACTATTTTCTCTTTCTTATATGATGTGGCACCATAAATGTTGAACAATGTCTATTTGATCTTCTACATGTAGACAAGCAAATAGAAAGCCAAGTCATCAATTTTATTAATATTTTAATGCTTAATTTGAAATTCAAATATTGGTTAGTATGATAGAGATAATTTAGTAAATAATTAATTCTTTTTCTAATGAAATCCACTATGAAATAGACAATCTATTGTAGCTAGTTTCTTAAAGTATATTGTCTAATTTTTAAAATTATTGACATGTCATTAGTGTGGATGTCTATTCCACATGCCACATACTCCTAGAATCCACTATCTACTAAAGATGCTCTTACACTAAGGGCTAATATTATCTTTAAGCTACCAATTATTATGCAAGACTAAATTTTACTTTGTTAAATTTAACGTTCTTAAATACTTAGTTAAATAATTTTTAACTAATTCCATGTCTCATAAAATATGTTAGAGAATTATAAGATTTTTATCTCTTTAATTTTAATTTTTTAAATTTTAATTTGATAATGGTTACTAATAAAAAATTAATAACTAAATAAAAATAATTAAAATTGTTAGTGTATGTTAAAAAAAAGCAATTACTACAAAAAGAATGTTTGAAAAAAGTAAACAAAAATATGAAAAGTATAAATTAAAAAAAAAAAAGATGGAAGTGAAAAAAGAAGAGGAAAGAGGCCCATGACTAAGCTTCATCAAGTGACTCATACCGTTAGACTAAAAGCCATTCGTGTAATGGTATATATAATATTTTATTTATTATTTTTGTGCAAACCTAAACATTTTCGATTTAGGGGCATGAGCGATTGATCCACTCGTTCCTGTAATAAGTCGGTCCTGGTAGTATTGAATTTAATGTAAGTTTAAATAAGACAATTTTTTTTTTAATTTATCTATTTATGATTTTTTTATAATATTTATAAATATATTTATTAAGATAATCTTTTGCGGGACGATGATTTTAATTTCCAGTTGGTTTGTTGATTTGGTGACTTTTTGAAGCATTATAATATAATGAATAAAGAATCTCAGTATTTTGGCCCCTGAAACTCAAATACAAAGTCTGGATTGGAATTGTAATTCCAACAGCAATATGATTAAACTATGTTTTTAACAAAATAAAATTCACTTCGATTATTGGAAAAAAATAATTAGAAATATCCAAGAACTTTATCCTCTCTAAAACTTCGTATTATTGTTCTTTGTATTAAGAACAATAAAAGGTCATTCATGTTTGATTCTTCTTAGGCTTGGATTTGTCGACTTGAGTTTTGTTTCGAATCTGAACCTCATCGATAACTTTGCCGCAAAACGAACAGCATCTGCACAATCAAAATAATAGTAGAAAAAAATTCAGTAAGCATATTATTAAAATTTAGAATTGTATATATGTTTCTCTAAAAAAAACATTGAAAAAACATACATGAAAGTGTCAAAAAAGACAGCCTTGCGTAACTGGTTGCAGTGAGTGCAGTGACAGAAGATCTTAGAAACAGTCTCTTCACTTTTCTTTTGTGTTGAATACATTATATGTTTGTTTATTTTCCTGTAAACTGAAATTCCTTTAACGATTTATATTGTTATATAATAATAATTCTATTTGGGATTTTGGAAACTGTCCCTTTGTTTCCTATTTAGTAACCATAATTATTGCACAATAATAACAGAATTTTTTTAAGACTTTGTATTTCGAAGAGAAAAGGAATTTACAGCAAAAAGAAAACATTAAAAACCTTTTAGTTTTTTTTTTGTATTTCTTTTATTTTACATTTATTATTTGGTGTCCAAATCAATTGGAATATGCTTTTAATTTTATAGGTTAAGACCTATTTGATAATTGGAGAGAGCTCATGAGTTCGAGTTTGGGTGGAATTTTTCTTTATTATTCATGCAATTACACAATTTTATTTAAAAATACCTGGTTTGTAAAGATTTATGAATATTTTTTTGGGGTGGTGAATATTTTTAGGGACTTTTCTATTTTGAAAGTTTCATTGTTATCTAATCCTCCACTGTATTAGGTAGGAAAATAAAAACGATGAGTAATTTATAAATCTTACGAAAGAAATTAACAAAAATTATATCGTACATGGCAAGCACCGTAATGTATCGAAATTTTATCTTAAAAACATTGAATAGGCAATTTATTTCCATACTCCCTAATTCAATATTATTTCTTACCTAAAATAAATTTAATACCATAATATTATCTATTTAATTTATATTCTCTTATTTCCTAATTTAATATATTGCATTTATGTTGTGTATTAATGGAGTCCAATATTAAGGAAAAATGAAAATTCGTTTATTCTTTATTTTCCTAATCACAGCAAATCTTTGGAAAATTGAATTTATTTTTTAAAGAAATTTAAAAAAACACAATTACTAATTATAATTATTTAGATATGTATGATTTTTATTTGAGGTTAAAGACTCGCGTTTAAAACTAAAAAAACAAAAAAATTGTATTATGATAATTTACACAATGAATTTAATTATTTTTTTTATATATGATTATCATTTATATTGTTATTTGTGCAGTGTCGGTTTGCATAATTCGGTAATATGAAAGAATATGAAAAAAACGAATATTATATTCCGGAGACATACAAGCTATATTTATTATTTCTATCACTAGATGAACAAAGAATTTGTGTTAATGTTTTTACTCATGAAGACATATTTATTGAAATTTACGACACATATTTATGTGTAATGACGTGTCAAAAGCTCAATCTTAAATTTCACCACTATATATTTTTTTATTCAATTTGTTAACTTTTTTGAATATGCAGTATATTTAAAGATATTATATGTCTATGTACTAAAAAAATATTATATGTCTATGTATATATTATAATATCTATAATATTATACATAACTATGTTATGATTTTTAGATATTGGTATTTGAAATCATAACAATAAGCTAAAAAAGTAAAAAATATGCGTCATATTAGGGTAAATGGTTTAAGGTTGGGAGTTTGTGTAGCATATCAAGATAAATTTTGTAAAAAAAATTCCATTAATAATAAATTTACGAAAAAAGAAAATATATTATATTATTAAAAATTTAAGATTTTTGTGGACTATAAAGATATAATATTTGAGTTTTGGAATAATTAATTTTATAAAGGTCTAGGGTCTATGTATTAAATTAAAATAAATATTGTATAACATGAAATAATAAAATTTGGAAAGAAAAAATTAAATATGTAAAATTAAATTTGAAAAAGTAATTGTGGCAAAAGCTTGGTCTAGTGGTTGAGTCTTGGAGTTCTGATTCTAGAGGTCGTAGGTTCGAGTCCACACTCGGGCGAGGTGGGATAAAGTTTTTCTTTGTTATTATTGTAAGCCTATGTGAGGCAAATTCTTTAAAAAAAATTGAAAAAATAAATTAGGAAGAATATACGGAGAAAAAATGCATTTAAGGTATGAATATAAAAATTAGTGAGGAAAGATAAGAAAAAGATTATATTTCCTTTACTTTATTAATATTAAATATAACTAATGAGTCCATTAAATGATTTTAGATAGAATTACGGTACATGACGGTACTTGCCATGTACCGTGTGAATTACTTCCTCCGATTCAGAAAATTAGCCGCTTTAGAGAAATTCACAAATTTTAAGAAGCAATATCCTTAAATTAGCATTAATTGAGTAATATATATGTTGAAATTGAGCTACAATTAATAAGAGTATAATAGGAAGAAAGGAGTAAAAATTTATAATAAAAATTAAGATTGACAAATAAAAGCAGAGGAAAAATATGTAGAAGAACTAATTTTTCATCTAAAATTTTCGGTTCAGGCCCCTCAAGCCACCGTCAAATAGGTTGAAATTTCTTTTAATCTAAAATTAACTCCACGGAGGAAAATTCCAGATAACTGAGCCAGGTATCTTCAAAATCCTTAATTTATTAAAAAATGTTTACTGCAAAAACAAAACAGAAGATAGTCTCCTTTCTTCCCAAGTTAATCAAACGAAAATCTGTATAGTTTGTTCCTAGCAAAGAGGGAGAAATAATAAAAGAAAATAAGCTATTTTCTCTGCATTTCAAAAAAGAAAATACCAAATTTTGTTAGCAGCAACATTACAATGGACCCAAAAAACAAGCCAAAAAAGTAGTCAAAAGAGCTCATGACATCTAATCACAGACAATCACAACCTATAACTACCTAACTGAGCTGCTCTCAAGTCAATCTTCCAGGAAAATTAAAAAAAAAAAAAAAAAAAAAGCAGCAGTTCCTGCCTTTTCAAAAACTATTTGATCCTATTTTCCTTTTTTTTTAGTGGCATTTACAAAAAAAATGAAATAAAAATGTTAAGTAGTTCTCTGTCTGACCCTCCTGGCGTTAGTATGAGAGAGTCGAGCCCAGACACTCTGTGACTTTGCAGTGCCGCTGCTGCTGCAATCCTCCTCACTACCAGCCACTCTCTTCAGTAGCTCCGATTCAAGGGCCGGGTACTTCTCTTTCAGCTTCTCAAAACCTTCAGATCGCATTACACCTGCAATAATAAGATTAATTTAGTCTTTGAATGAATTTTTTATTTTGTAAAACCTGTTTGCTCCAAAGAAATGCAAGAATATATTCAAGATTAATTTCCATCCAACATCCAAGTCATAGAACTGAAAGCGGTACCCAAAGCAGAAAAAAGGACTACTTTACATAAACAATCGTAGTAGACACCTTTTTAGGCCATGTGGTATCATCAGTTTGCCCCTTTGGTTTAGGCTATTCAATATGTTACCTTTTTTGTCCCTTTAATTACGGATTACTAGAATATCACTAATAAAGTCTCCACATTACAGGGTCCAAAAGATAATAAATTGCATAGCCCAAGGACCAAATGGGTGATGATTGAATAGCACAAGGATCAAAAAGGTAATATATTGCATAGGATGGGGACTAAATTGGTAACGTGTATACCACACGGACCAAATGGGCAAAATATTTACAGCTCAAGGACCAAAAAGATCTTTTTGCCGTAGTAGACATCATCAACAACAATCCATACAAACGCAGTGAACATAAGAAAGTTACAGAAAGTAGTTACAAGAGTAGGGGTCGGCATGATGAGTCAGCATTTACATGGCCAGCTACTGCAACTGGGCGGTATGGTGTCAGGAATTGGTTAGTTAATTACAATTATTTACAGCTTTATGAAGTATTCTAAAATAGGATGAAATGAATCTTTATTCCATAAGGCTAGGCGGCCAATTAGTTAGCTAAAGGAATCAATTAGTTTTGCTATTTTGTCATCTTATGGACTCAGTGTTATTAAAAGGCGTCCAGGCAAGGCGAGTCGACGCCGGAGCGCCTCTCTGAGGTCTGGGCGCCGTACCTTCCCATAGGCGCTGCTTAAGCGAGCGCCTGACACCACTACCGAGGCGCCACGCCTCGGCACCTCATGTAACCCTAGAGTGAATTTTGAAATTAAACAAGAAATAACATGTTGACATGGAAGGTTAACGTCAAAGTGGTAATTAAAATGTCATTTACATCAAGTTTTTATTACAAGAATAAAGTAAAAATAGAAAAAAGATAAATTAGGTATAAACAATAAACTAGAGTCCTAATTAGAATAGGAAAGGTGAATTAAAAAAATGTTAATCAAATTAGAATCCTAATCAATATATGAAATGTCACCTCAATTAATTATTACTATTTAAGAGTAATATGAAAGAATAAATAAATTAGAATCCTAATTAGAGAAATTAGGTATATTAAATAAATCAGAATCCTAATTAGAATAGGAAATGTGAATTAAAAAAGGTTAATGAAATTAGAATCCTAATCAGTATATGAAATGTTACCTACTATTTAAGACTAATATGACATAATAAATAAATTAGAATCCTAATTAGAGAAATTAGGTATAACCAATAAATTAGAATCCTAATTAGAATAGGAAAGGTGAATTAAAAAAGCTTAATTAAATTAGAATCCTAATCAGTATATGAAATGTTATACCAATTAATTATTACTATTTAAGACTAATATGACAAAATAAATAAATTAGAATCCTATATAATAAATTAGAGTCCTAATTAGAATGGAAAATGTGAATTAAAAAATGTTAATTAAATTAGAATCCTAATCAGAATATAAAAAGTTAACCCAATTAACTATTACTATTTAGGACTAATACGACAAAATAAATACATTAGAATCCTAATTAGAGAAATTAGGTATATTCAATAAATTAGAATCCTAATTAGAATAGGAAAGTTGAATTAAAAAAGGTTAATTAAATTAAAACTTAATCAACTATTACTATTTAAGACTAATATGAAAGAATAAATAAATTAGAATCCTAATAAGAGAAATTAGGTATATTAAATAAATTAGAATCCTAATTAGAAGAGGAAATGTGCATTAAAAAAGATTAATTAAATTAGAATCCTAATCAGTACATGAAATGTTACGGCAATTAACTATATTTAAGACTAATATGACATAGTAAATAAATTAGAATCCTAATTAGAGAAATTAGGTATATGAAATAAATTAGAATCCTAAAAAGAATAGGAAAGGTGAACTAAAAAGGTTTAATATGTTAATGAACTTTTACTTAGATTTCTCTACTGCTTTGGTGAAACGTTTTTTTCTACTATTCTGACCTTTATAATGAGTTAAAGTTCGTTTTACTGTTGTCTTCTATCATCCTTATCGTTTATTTTCTATATAATTTTTTTTTACCAAGTGGCGCTTCTCTTCCCTCGGGCGAGCGCCTATGGTGGCGCCTAGCGCCTCGGGCATTTGGGGTATGTAGCGCCTTGATGGCGCCTAGCGCTTTTAATAACACTGTATGGACTGCTGTCCATAAACAGATAGAACATAATAATTACTTCTATAAAGATTGGTTATTACTGCAATGTAAGCATTATGAGAGAATTAATCAAAATCAGAATATATCTCCCTATGATTGATTGTTCTTTACTGTCCTCTCTAATAAATCTAATTCTGCCTATCCTTCTCTCTGATTCTTCTACACCTGTCTATTTCTCATCTAGGGGGTGTTCAAAAACCGAACCTTACTGAAATAACCGACTGAACCGATGTAATTCCAGTTTGTTCGGTTTGATTTTCGGTCTAAAAAGTTCGGTTTCAGTTCTAAATTTTCCAAAATCGGTTCAGTAACTCAATATTCTATCAAGTCAGATTCATAACCTGACATATAGGGTACAAAATGCTATTTTAACATCCCTATCATCGGCAACATAATATAATCTTGAAAATGTTGCAACGAAAGTCACAATCCTAATGCAAAAACAAATCAATGTTTAATCTCAAAAAAAAAAAAAGCCAAATCTAGACATTATTATGGACAGATGAAATAGATTGAAAGATTGAGCATTACCTGCCAGATTTTCAGCAGCAAATCTTAAGCAAACAGCCTTTAACTCGACCGCATGATGACTGTCAGCCAAGGCCAAAATGCTAGCCACAGAGTTCACAGATATATCCTTGCAGAGATGTGACTCACACATTAATCTAAGCCGGGTCAGACCATACCTGTCTGCTGCTGCTAACAGCTTTGCAGTTAATGTTTCAGATATTGACACACAAGAAGAGCTAGGATTCTCTTTGTCCACATCTTCAGTGAGAGCATCCCAGTACATATAATG
The DNA here is from genome assembly GCA_947683365.1 of Euphorbia pulcherrima. Classification (NCBI taxonomy): domain Eukaryota; kingdom Viridiplantae; phylum Streptophyta; class Magnoliopsida; order Malpighiales; family Euphorbiaceae; genus Euphorbia; species Euphorbia pulcherrima. The sequence continues at coordinate 19,713,731 of CANTUS010000002.1, forward strand.
CAACATGGCCTATATAACAAAATAATCCAATATAAATTACGAAATATTAAATATCAAGACAAACAAGCATTATAAGTCATCCCATAAAAGGCCAACTGGCATAGGAAAAAGAAGCCAGTTACCTTAAAAACCTTGGGCTGAAGATCAGTAATATGAATCTCTGGTTTGTCTTCGTTTTTGTATTCAAAAAGTTTGGATCGAAAAAAAGGCAATCGTGCAGCCAAAACCAACTTGTGAGCATGAATCTTTTCCCCTGCCACATCAAAAGTAACATCTGAACGCTCCATATTTTCAAGCAGCATGCCAAAATGTGCTCCTATATCAGACTCTGGAACCTGAATTTCGTGTAATCGTGGACAATCTATTGCTGACACCACCACTCCAACTGTACAATTGATTTTCAAGCAATCATTCTTAAGGAAATCTGATGTTTCAAGCATAGCTCGTCTAAAAAATTTCTTGTAACCCCTGAACAAAAGAAAGAACAAAAAAATTATTCAGATTAGAGGACAATAGGCACTATACAAAATTATCATGACTTGGAAGTAACTCATAAAATTGCCTGAAAGTATACAAATTTATTTGGAAAACAAGAGAACACAACCCCACACCAAAAGTTACACCGACCCCCAACATCTTCACTTTTTTTACAAACATACAAAAGCTAATCGACTTTTTAAATCATATATAAATAATATAAGGCAAATTATGAAACTATGGAAAAAAGCGTAACAGCAAATTCATTAGAACGCAACTCAGGTAAACGAAATATACCCAGTCTTTGAGTAGAGAAAGTCGGTGTTCAACTTTGAAGTTCAATCCTAGAATAGAACAACTTCATTCCTACCAATCCAATTATTTCTCTTTTACTACAATTTCCATGTAACAAAGACACATTGGAATGGGATCCCAAAGACAAATATTCTCTCACTACAAAATGTCCCATGCCTAAGGCCAAAATATGTTACAACTATTATAGCCAATCATAAGATGTTTAGTTCCATCGACTCCTGACTCCCACAAGGAAAAATAACAATAATTAACCCAAGAAAGCCCCAAAATGTTTTTAATTTATTAATTCTTCTAATACTTATCGATTTGGAGAAAAACCTTTTCAAGTTTAGTTATCATTAATTAAAAATGTCCCAATAAATCTTGCATAACCACCTTAACATGGAAATGACATTACTTGTATTGAATGCTAACAAAAAAACATAGTCCTTTATTCAAATATTTTATAACAAAATCAATGCTTCTTTTTTATCTCTTCAGTTCATAAACATATATATCTGTTCATAACTTGAGGAAAAAAGAAATTCAAAAGTTAAGTCTTCTAACATTCAATTGATAACCACCTCAGTAGGAAAAGGACAATACGTACGACTTTCAAATTTTTTAATTCAAACAATATCCTTTTATTTCTTTTTTAAAATGTTATAACAAACTTCCAAAGGAAAAGTTGTCCTTCATACAAGCAAAGGGTGCTCCAATAAAATAAACACTTCAAACATACATTTTTTTCCTTTTATCTCAACGTCCTCAATGAGAAAGCTTTCAGAACCCAATGTTAGGATTTGGACTTTGCACTTATTTATCTTTTAACCCTCACTCACATCTCTGAAAACTATTCCTAAGAAATAGGAGAAAAAACTTTGAACAAAGAATCAGATGAAATCCCTGGAAAATTCAATTGAATTGAAAATATCTTCATTTCAAAATTCTATATCTATATTGGATTTGAGTGAAGTAATCTATTCTATGAATAATATATGAATAATAGAATAATATATGAATAATACCCTTTCTAATTTAATCAAAAAAATATTTCAATGATTCTGGGGTTCCTATTTGTAAAGTAAAAGGAATACAAATGATAGGAAATTCATTCCAACCAAATTTTTCCTAAATTCTCTATTTCGATAAAAAGATCACTAACAATCTTACATGCAAGCAAGAAAGGAAGCAACTCACTCACTGCAAAGCTCAACCCCATGCAGAATTTGATTAATCATGTTAATCAATTGGTTCAAATTTACTGCCAAATGGATTTGGTCAGCCCCTTCAACATACAAACATTGAGCTCCACTTTTCCACATCATCACTCAAAAGAAGTTGTGATGTTTGGAAAGGACAGGTAATACTTCAGGGATAAAAGAGATATCAAAGCACACAATTTCTATATGAGAGATATCACAATCTCCCATAAAAAATGTTTGTTCTATAGCACAAAACATTCCCAAGCCAACCTAGACCACGAAAACAATGTATTATGATGAAACAGGGCAGTTCTCACAAAACAAATGCCAAAATAATTTGTTCACAACCAAAAAATATGTAAAAATGCACATATGTGAAGCAAAAACTACTATACAAATGAAACCAATTATTTCAATCGTTTATTTCGAACTGTTAGTTATGTTTGAATCTGTAGCATAAGACTTTTTTGCTCAGATACTTGGCAAATCTCACTAGCTTGTACTCCTACTAGATTTTTTAATGTGGTCTCTACCATGACGCTTGTTTAAAGGAATTTGAGATACACACACGCATTTGCCCGTTATAGCTATCACCAGGTGGTAAGCTGGTAATAAAACCTTTTTTCAAAAATAGTTTCTTTAGAAGATCCACTCATTCACAATGACACTGGCCACAACCAGCAATTTGCTATTTTTAAGTGCTATTGTGCATAGCTAACTCAATAAGTCCACAACCTATTATCCACAATCTACCCATTAACCTGACTCTTTCACGTCAATGTGAATTACAATAAGTATGTTAATTTTGTTGGAAATACCAACAGACACAATTCCCAACTAGAACAAAACAATCAATTCTTAATGCTTAATTATCAAACAAAAGTGACTTATTGGTCACACAGAGACAAATCTATCGTTGCTCCAAGGCTCCACTTCAGCAACAAAAGAATAATGATCATAAAAATTTCACAACGCAAGTAAATCCGTAATATGCATAAATGTAAGCTATGTTCATGTACAACTCCAAAGGCATTGGAAAAAGTCAAGTATAACAGATTGTAAAGTCATCAAGATTCAGTAGTACTAAATTACTAATGGTTGTTCATGCAAACTAAATAGTTATAACAGCTATGAATTCGAGATATACAAAGAGTACCCTAAAACATTACTAATATGTCAATAACTGTGACTATATACATCTATTCCCTTAGCCAAACAGAATCACATATAATTGCGTTAAGATTAGACGATATATACCATACTATACTGGGCACACGAGAAAAAGATTCACGCACTCAACATTATGTCATGCAGAGAACTAAGACAACAAATGATAATTGACAAACTCCCATCTACTCTTTCTAACAATACCATTACTACTTATAATTCACCAGAATGATAATCACGAATTTTATTAATAATCTATTTTTAACATTGAAATATCAGTGACCAGTTATATGAACTCATTAATTCATTCATTTATTCCATGGTTGAATCCATCGTGCTTGACATCAACAATTGGGATTTGGGATGCTATGATTTAAGTGATATTGTGCACAGCTATTCCCACAGCTACTTATCAACAATCTACCCATTTACCTGACTCTTGCATGTCATTGTGAATCCATAAAGAAAAGATTTGGATTCTCTAAAGTTTTGGGTTTGTAAAGATGTACATTTCAGTCAATCTCAACCATTCGTTGAGTTTTAATGGTCCATAATCCAGTTATGCCTGCAGACAAAGTCCCCTACCAGAAAATTCCAATTCATATTCAATTATCAACACGAGTTTCCAAGCGAGGGTTCAATTATCTTTCTACAACGTAAAAGACAATGACCGATCACGCATTAAACAAGAAAAAAAAGTAAAGAAAACCATATATACGAATATAAACTTCCACTATGGAATCGAGAAGAAAATTACCACATGCTTCCACGATACTTAAGCGTGTAAGGTCCACTCTCGAGCGAGCGATCAAAATGGCTATGAACCTTATGCATCCCATTCCCACTCTGATCAACAAGGGTGAGCTCAAACAACGCCCTAACATCAGTGCCCTCGCTAGCAAGAGCAATAAAAACCGAAACATAAGCCGAATTATCCTCCGGATTCTTGCCGTCCGGATAGAAATATATCGCCCACTGATACCCTCCCACCGTGAAATTATCGCTGGCAATGTGCTTGCCAACGCCCATTCCCTTAGCAAGAGAATAGCCCTGGATCACAAACCGATGGGAGCCATTCACCGTTTCGATGACGCAGCGGGAGGACGTCGGCGCGGCGAGAGTGCCGCCGGGCTCGGATTTTGGTACGACAGTGTTGGTCATTGTAAGGGGGTTTTCAAAATTGGGGAAATCTTCATGGAATTGAAAGCGAATTATGGAAGAATTTGATGAATTAGTAACGGAATTTGGAGATTGCGTTATGAATTTGAGTAACGTATGTAGGAGGCGGATAGGTTTCTTTAGTAGTATCTGTTTTGCGCTATATTGAAAATGCAAAATAATGATCGGAATTGCAGAGAGTAGCCGTAAAGTCTGGATGGTTCTTTTGTTCCGTGATAACTTCTAAAAGAAATTAACAAACTGTGTGGTAATTTTCATGTGTTTTAATTAAATATATTAATTACTTTCTATGTTTTGAAAGATAATTCATATATTTTGTTATTTTCATACTTCTTTTTTTTGTTTTTATTCTATTCAATTTAATAGGCATTTCGTACGTATTTTTATTATATCCATCAGAAATATGTATTGTACGTATGTGTATGTATTAAACTATAAATATTTGGATCAATCCCCATTTTAAATTAAAAATAAAAAATTTAATACATCTGAATCCCTATAATTATTTCTAAAAGTTAATGTTATTAAAATCGGATTTGACTGATTGATTGAACTGAAAAAATTACGGTTGAACCACTAAAATCGTGAATTATTGCCTTCATCGATTCGATATTCCGATTCGGTTCCGACAACATTGCTAAAAACCCATCGACCTCCTAAACTTGCAAAAGATTCCCTCAACTTGTACAAAGTGCACTCATAACTCCCTCAATAATAGTAAAAGACCAGTCACTTTAAGGAGAGTGAATTACACTCCCCATCACATGTCACGTTTGAAAGGTCAAACCAATAAAAAATGTAACGCGTGACATACATAAGAAATAGGCATTTCCTCAACGGTTATATTATATCCATAAGAAATATGTATGTATGTATTTATGTATGTATTAAATTATAAATGCTTAATGCATATTTAGCTACCTGAATTTGTCCAAAAAAAATCTACTGCCTCTTTAAACTTTCAGAGTAATCTCGTAGCTCCCTAACTTTCAAGAAGTGTATCACTTTACTCTCTAAATGACACGTGTCAGCTTCTGGTAGGTTTGACTTTTCAAAGACGTCATTTTTCTGATTTTTTTCTCTCAATCAGAATATGACGCTTGGCATTCAGAGCAAAGTGGAGCACTTTTTATCAGTTGAGGGAGCTACGGGGTCACTTTAAAAGTTTAGGGGGCAGTAAATTTTTTAGGACAAGTACAACTAGCTAGATATGCATTAGGCTAATTATAAATATTTGAATCAATCCATTTTAAATTAAAAATAAAATACATTAATACATTTGACCCCTATAATTGATTTTAAAAATTCATCACCTTCTGAATTTACAAAAGATTCTTTTAACCCCCTCAACTTATATAAAGTGCACCTCATAATTCGCTCAATAGTAAGTAACCAGTAACTCTAAGGAGAGTGAATCACACTCTCCACCACATGTCACTCTTGAAAAGTTAAACGAATAAAAATGTAACGGCGGCTGACGTACATAAAGTAAAAAATAAAAAAGCCTCTAATTAGAGTGACACGTGGTCATCTTCAATTCCCCCCAAACAAAAAAAACGCCACTTTTCTAAAGTTCATCTTCAATAGACAATATTTGGGTAAAAGTTTGATCCTCTTCAAATTTGGAGATGGCTTCATCGCCATTATTTAAACCTCGTAACGCATGTTCAGTCGCAAACTCCAACCGACAAGTTGTGCACTCGTGGCTCTTCCATAGCTCCCTTTGATTTTGCAAAAACTTTCAACCACCACATTCTTGATTTTACTGTCTGTACAAAAAGTGTACACATCATTCAATATCTAATTAAACAAAGAAAAGAAAGATTCCAAAGATATATTACAAAAATATTTGTAATTGGATTTATAAACTCAAAAATTTAACTTGATGAAGAATTGGTAATTCTGATTTTTTTTATCCCGACGAATAAGAATTTAGATCAAAGACAAAACAAAAACATGGATCTAACATCGATGTTGTTGATTCTTGAATGGCATTACCGGATAATGAATCGTCGTTGGCGAATGGTGTACCTCAGCCGGTTATTAATCTCGAGTAAAATTGAAACGATGAAAGGGTGGGGGAGAGAAAAGTGAGGTGGCGGAAGATAGTGTCACATGTATTTTTTTAATTTTATTTATTCTTCAAAACACTCACGACTTTTTTCAACATCAGTCATGTCATCTGCCACGTAGGAGTGAAGTGATTATGAGGTGCACCTTATGTAAGTTGAGGGGGTTAAGAAGAACTTTTATAAGTTCAGGAGTCTGAGAGGTTTTTAAAAACAACTATAAGAGGATTCAGATGTATTAAACCAAAATAAAGTGAAAACTCTAATTATAATTAATAAAAGAGCTAAATATTCAACCATTATTACTACACATCCATAATAAAATCACACTAACTTTTTATTATAATTTTTACAAAAATTGAGAAATAAAACTAATCTCATGTAAAAATATAAACGAAATAAAAGTTGAATGAGGAACAACATTGAGGAAGACATTGGTTAACATCGTTCTATATGTATCAATTTGCTAGCTTTCATCAATTTTTATACTCATAGAATGGTATGAGGCGCTTTGAGGATTTATTGTCTCCTAGATAACATTTAGTCCATTTTTTCAAGATATCATTTTTATAATAATTGTTTAAACCGTTTTTAACCCATGAATGCTAGTTAAGTTGGTAAGCACAGTGCCCTCATGTAGCTTTGTTTCCATTTATCTCATATACGTGTAAACGGTAAACCTCATTTTTCTTATACATTCTATTCAAATCGGCGAGCGACAGTTACATGGTTACAGAGGGAGACAAACTTCCACTCCTTGTTGCTCTCGCTAATTCTTCGTATATGTTAGATTCTTGGAAATCCCGGTCGCTTATCGCTGTTTTGGAGAGGAACAGTTCAATCACATAGCAAACATTTATAAGGGGTTTGCTCTTCAGTTTGATTACAAAAGCAGAGCCAGGAAGATAGCAACAAGCTTGGGGACTAAAGCCACATAGCAAACGCGTATTTGGTCTTGTATTCATAATGTATGCAACAATTTCAACAACAAAACTATTACATAACTTATATATGTCACGTTTTACATTATGTAAGTCAAAATACAAATGAATCCTTTTACATCTATTTATAGATAATGAAAAGGTGTGAATGAAAGGTTACACCTTTTGGTGAAAAGGTGCCTTGAATCCTATTGGTTGCGGTGGATAAGGATTGCCAATTCACTTAATTCCTATTGGATGCTTATAGGAAGGTAATTAAATGGAAGTTACGGAAGTTGGATTTGTGCTTGCTTGACATGCAAACATTCATGGCCAGAAAACTCTGTGTGGCGATTGTGATATTGTGTCTCGATCGTGGCTTGCAAAGAATAAGCTAATCCTCTCTTCCATCTTTAATGAGTCACGATCGTGACATTGTGTTGCGATCGTGGCCTTAGCTTGCAAAACATTCTGCTTCTTGGAAAATGTAGCATTCACGAGCGCGTATTTGGGTTACGATCGCGAGGCCCTTCTTCGGTAGAATCCTTTGTACTTAGCCATTTCCTTAGCCTTTTTGATCCATTTTGAGTCATTTTCATCCATTTGTGTATTTTTATGCTCCATTTACATAATTTCTTGAAATTGCACCAAAACCACTACATACCACGTGAAATATTTTAAATGAAAAGCATAAATACATTAAATAGATTATTAATTGATGAAAATATATGGTAAATAAGTATTGGTTTAGCATTTATCACCCAGTCGGAAATAATCCTCACAGCAGATCCGTGCATACTCATAGGTTGGTCTGAATCCATTGATCCCCACAACAAAACCATGCAAGAGCCATGCACTAATCACTGTGGCATCAATTGTCAAAGATGTCTATGATTTCGCTTGCTTCCGCAAAACGATTCAGAGTGTAGCCCTATCATATAAAAAAGAAGAATATAATTAATATAGCTATATTGCATTTACTGAGGATTGAAGTTTGAAAGTTCGTACCACCAAATACTTACCATGAATATATGGTTCCGTGCTATGATGGCTTTGTCTAATTAGCATGACTGCAATTTGTTTCGACAGATGTCATAAACAACGACAATTTTGAACTGATTCATGTTATGTTGACTAGAGGGAAAATGAAGGCCAAGACAAAGACATTCGACATACCTGATGACAAAGATGCCACAATCCACTATGTTGCTAGTAAATACCTCAACTATTAAGATATTGGAAAGAAACCTTAATAGCAAACAAACAGAGTTGAGGTGTGGAAAAATAAAAGATGGATGAAACTTCTTACTTAGTTTGTTATGGAATGTTGACAACATGGTGAAGTGGCCAGTCAGTCACTTTTTAGATGACCAACCCTGGGAAGTATCTAATGGTTGATGCCTCTGTGAAGTTGATGTTTTGCTTTGGTAAGAGACTATGATGGCCCTTTGGAGCTTAACGAGTCGAGACACGGAATGAGCTTCAACTCCAAGTCAATATAAAATAGAATCTAGTGTGTATGCAAACACACTGGGCATCAAAACCTAATTAAGTGCATTTCATATTTATATTAATTTATACTGAGAAAACATTACAGCCTATTAACTAGCCAAAATAAATGAATATACCTTTGATGCGTCTTGGATGCTCTTAATTTCGTTCTCATTCACGAACACATCATCCCAATTTTCAGGGAGTAGAGCTCAGGAAGTATTTCAAAAAATTTAGTGGTATGAAAAATTGTCCAAACAAATAATGAAATGAATTCTTACCCCTATATAACTTTCAAAGGAAAAGTTCCTGATATATAAATTAGGATTCTCATGCGATGTTCTCTTCAGCAATTCAAAAAATTGATTGATAACCTACAAATTGAAAGCTTTTCTATGGAGTTAAGCAACTGAACATCAATATTACTGCAAGAGGTAAAGCCTATTGTCATTACTACATGATATGAGTATCATTTTATTGGATTCATAATTCAGAAAATGAATACCTGGATTTCCATTATTGGAATGCTGACAAGAAATCCATATCATCAATGAGTAAGGTCAAGTAGTTCTCCACTTCCCGCAATACCATTGAAGTGATTAGCAAATAGGTAACTCCACACATAAAAAATATAAAAAAAATCTTGAGGACACAATAACAAAGTCAGCCAACAAGGAAAAATATCATAACAAAATACTAAATAACTGAAAAGCATCAACTCATAAAGAAAAGTCTCATATACTCTCACGAGGAGAAACATATTTGAAATCAGATTTATACAAGTGAATCGAGGAATATGCCAAAGGGTAAACCAATAACTGGTTTACTCAGGGGCGGACCCAGAATTAAATCTTAGGGGGCCAAAATAATTTTAAAAGCTTTAAATTGTGCATTTTTTTAGATTTAATATAATTTTATTTTTCAATTAGTTAGAAAGTTTCAATAGTTTTACTTTAAAAACTAAATAAAGAAATTTTTTTGAATTTTCTACGTAAAATTAGTCGTTTTTAGCTATAAAAAAATAAAAACTCTTGCTATTGCATGCTGCAATAATCAAAACCTGGCCACCTTATCCCCATTATCACATTATTAACCACCCGAACTACTCCTTCATTTTGTGCATTATTCCATCATATTAAACTAAGAACAAAAAGTTTAAGGGGGCTCAGACCACCTTCTATCTCCATCTGGTTCCGCCCCCCGGGTTTATTATGACGAAAAAGATTACAAGAATAATTTCAGCGAGTCACACTAAAGGAACATGTATTTTCAACATTGTGCATCACAAATCTCAGGTTACGAACTAAGAAGCCATTATACTCAAGGAAAAATAATAGAAAAAAGAAAGGCAGGGGTGGATCCAGGATTGAATTCGAGGGGGGCAAAAATTAATGGACATAATATAATAAAAAGCTCGATAGAGTAACAACACATTATGTACAAGTGAAAGTCTTGCATTTATTATACATCATTATGTACAAATATATATTTTTTCAAAAGTGAGGGGGCAGTGGTCCCCCTTCCCTTATAGGTGGATCCGCCCCTGTAGAGAGGCCAACAAGTAAGTAAAATAAACAACTAACCTGTTGTCAAGTATTAACAGTAGCCATTAGTCTGTTATTAATTAAAATTATTTTTCTATTCTAGAAGATATTATATTAGGGTATGTGGCAGGTTGTTAGTCTATTTTTTTCTTCTTATGGACAACTGTCCAATATTATTTTGGCCACCTAGTTTAAATACCTAATCAGTGTATTGAACAAAGATCGATCAATCAATGAATCAAATTACTATATTACTTTATTCTTTCTACTATTCTTCTCCAATATCTTTTTCTTAACCCAAAATGTTTTCTCCTTAACCTCCCTTTTCCTCTATATCATGGTTACCAAATCAAGTCAAATTTCTATCCCTAACACCTATCTGAACCATCTCTTGGGATTGAAGGTTACATCGGGTGGGTTGCCAAAATCTAAGATCAATAATCATCGAATGAATATTAAATAAAACTTAAAATGCATATCAATAAAACTGAAAATACAAAAACAGAACTAACCCAGAAGAGAGCTTCCATAATCTAAATCATTTCAGGGTTTCTAAGCCGAGCACACGACCATAGAATGATAGTCGATCAAGTTATTGTTGTATTCATCTAAATCAATAGAAGGGTCAATACCATCATCCGAGAGAGGAAGCTGATAAAAACTGGGAGATTACAAGCAAATTTTCCACTTGGTAAGGCACTCATACTTGTAGAGAGCTTAGTCAGCAGCAAGGGCATTTTGAATCTATCGTGGAATATGGACATTCCTAGACTTAGACAGCCTTTGAAACCGCAAGAAATTGATGCGAAAACTGAAATTTTAAGCAAGGCATTCAGAGAAGTTGTCACAGTTACGGTTGACATCGGCCTTAAACACTACCATTGCATCTAGTTTTAACAACTTGATTGTTGACATTACAGCCTCAAATAGTGCAAGATCGTGTAATAGAGAGTTGAGTGAGTGGATCCATATAACAATAATGGATTCTTGATCTCTAGTTTGATGCATTTTTTTCATCTGCTTGACAATATCATGTCCAGTTTTAGCAACCAACTCCTTAACCTGATAGTGTAGATCCTTGGCATTTAGCTTGCCATGCTTGTGAGGAGTGATAGAATTGAGCTTCTCTATGTTAAAACCCACATCTAACAGGAGCATTTTCTTGAAATTTAACACAAGGGAAAACTTAATGAAATCGAGATGGTTAGGTTTAGATAAATCAGCAATGCTACGTTCAACAATATCTATGATGTTAGGTCCATCACAATATGATAATGGTAAAGCGTGAAGGGCAAGCGGGTGTAATTTTTGGTTTAGGTTTGGGTTTGCGCTTGCAAATAAAGCTTCACAGACCCAGTTAACCACTCTCCTAGTGTAGAATGGGTTTCACATGTCAACAACCCAACGATTGATATCTCTGTAGGCAAATTTACACTAAGCATCAAAATCTCTGAATAATTTAGCTAGATCGATTAATTTGGTTAATATGGAATAATAATCACTTGAAGGAGGTTCAAAATGAATTTCCATTTCAATGGTACATAGAAACGAGAGGTGAGGTGACAGAAAGGAAGAAGAATAAAAAGAAAGGAAAATGCAGAGCTAAAAGAAAGGAAGAAGAATAATAAGGAAAATGTAAAGCTGAAGAATAACAAGGTAAGGAAAAGGCGGAGTTGAAAAAGTGGAAGAAGAATAAGAAGGAAAGGAAAATGCAGAGCTGAAAGAAAAGAAGAAGAATAACAAGGAAAGGAAAATGCAAAGCTGAAGAGTAATAAGGAAAGGAAAAGGCAGACCTGAAAAAGAGGAAGAAGAATAATAAGGAAAAGAAAATGCAGAGAAAGTGTTTTCAACTCAGAAGAAGAAGGAACAATTCCATTCCCCTGCAGGTTGTGCCTCTATTTTTGTAATCATTTTGTTTGTCCATACACATCTGCACACACTCTCTCTAATACATTCATCGATTACACACACTATTTATAATACATTGTCTAATTGCACTAAACACAACACACATGTAACATAAAGAATTTTATTTTTATTGTAATATATTTCTCACTCAACGCTACTACATTTACTTTCTCTTTCCCCTTAATTTTCATAGTTGCATACTACTAATTCTTTCATTTCATGTATAATTAAGTAATTGCAACACTTGCATATTTTTAAAGTATGAGATTGGATATTTGTTTGTTGATTATATATATATATATATATATATATATATATATATATATATATATATATACCGTTTATATGTGTACGCAGGGGCGAACCCACGTACAGTGGAGTGGGGGTCCTAGCCCCCAGACTTTTTCAAATTTAGTATAATATATAAACGTCGAAGGCACCTCTTCCTTTAATAATGAGATCTCAATCGAAAGGAAGAAGTGCCTTCGACGTTTATTTGCATGTGATGATGATTACAAGAAAATACTTGAAGAGTATGGCCTATTTTTTCTTAATGTTTGCACTCTTGATGACTCATCGAATAAAATGAGAAACTCATGGGACATTAGAATTTGGTGGTTCAACAATGGTTCATCGTTTCCTTTACTAGTCAAGTTGGCCCTAAAATTGCTTGGGCAACCCGCCTCATCTTCATATGTCGAACGAAATTGGAGTACTTATGCCTTTACTAACTCGGTGAAAAGGAATAGGTTACTACCAAAACGTGCGGATGATCTTGTTTATGTCCATAAAAATTTTAGATTATTATCTAGGAGTTCCTCTTGATATCAAAAAGGGAAATCTAAATATTGGGATGTTGGTGGAGATTCTTTTGGAAGTTTAGAAGAAGTTAAATGTGCTTAAATTTACCGAACTATCTCTTGATGAGCCCGAGTTAGAGAAAGTCATATTTTTAAATGAACATATGGATAATTAAAGGTTACCTCATTAGTTATTTTAATTTTTTTTTTTGTAATTTATCAATTTGTTATGGATTATATGAATTTGATTATGTGTGAATATTTATCTTTGAAAAAAAATTTAGTCGTCATATTCCAATCGTGTCCAAAAGCGTATTTTTACAAAATTGTCATGTCTTTGTGTCCGTGTCGTGTCAGATACTTGAGGCGTGTCCATGCAACCTAAAGTAAATGCCTATATCAATATTCTACTTCAAGATCAGCTATTTACTTTTTTTTGTTGCCCATCTGGTTCACTGAAGCTTTGCTCCGACTACATCCAGATCCGACCCGGGTCGCGCACTTGGTTGTGGTTGGTGAGTCTCCCAATAAGGATTTTTTGCATTCACTAGGACTCGAACTCTAGACCTTGCTTAAGCGATACTAATAATCAGATCAACTATTTACTTTTACTTTTACTAATTCCTAATATGTCTCTCTCTCCCTCTTTTTATTGAATCAACTTGTCAAAAATTCCTCTAACTAATTGAAATTTGGAAATTTTATTGGAGTCTCATGTAAAGCTAAGCAACTTAAGGTATCTCTAACTTTCTTAATAAGGTTAAAAATCAATTTCTATATCAATGAAAGAAAGGAACTAAAATTGTAAAATTTGGTTGTGCAACTGTGCACTTCTACACAAGTTAATTTACTTTTCTCTTTAACTTTCTTTTTATTTTAATTTTCCTCTAATCCTTTTTTTTCTTTTTTTATTAAATCCAGCTCGTAATTATCTCTGCACATGTCTACTAAAGCAATCCCCACCCTTCGCTCTCCCCCACAACGAAACGCAGACACCCCTATCCTACACAATTGTTTGCAACTCTGAAGAAAAAGCATGTTTCTTCATTTAGGTAAACAAATGTTGTACAAGTAAAAAACAAAGATTTATAATTACAAATGTAAATAATACATAATAAGGTGTTATTAAGCGTTGCCCATTTTTACTTCTATTGGTCCATGTGCTTATGTCAATAAGGTCAGGGGGTTAATGACCTTTTTCGCGGAAATAATAGACTTTAAAAAGTCTTGTGTAGCGTGTTTGAATGTTCCAAATATTTTGGATCTGGATGATGCAAACAATATAAATTGTAATAAATTAAAGACAGAGTAAAGAAAATTCAAACACAAGAGATTTATACTAGTTTGGCCCCGCCTACGTCCAGTCCCCAAAGGTTCCTCCATTTGAGTTTTTCCACTAGTGTGATTTCTTTCCAACTGACAAAAATCAAGCCTTACAGTTTATTTTCGGATGGTACCCCCTCCCAGATGTAGGATATACCACTAGACGCACCAACTCCTAGCTGAGTCCTCTTGTCTTTAGCAAGATATACCACTTAGATTTCTACCCAAACCTAAGCTGAGTCCTACAGGGAGATCCCACTCAAAGCACCTACTTTAAGCTGTATCCCAATCTCACAATCTCACCCATGTTGGAGATTTTTACACTTTGTTTTCTCAAAGGTTTTGGTTTTGGACTTCCTCAAGTTTATAATTTCACTTAGGAATCCTTACAACGGATTTGGAAATAATTGATTCTTGGAGGAATGTGTTTTCTGATTACTTTTAGCGAATTCTCTTATTAATTGCTTTCTCAAGTCAACCAGCACCTTCTAAACATGTGAAGCTTCCCTTTTATAGGCTTTGATCATAAATGTAGCCATTGTGGGTTGGTGAACTGTAACTAAATCATCACCCATTGATCAGGTAAGATGTGGAGCTTCCGGAGCCGTTGATCATTCCGTTAGACAGAGATTTTGACCCGTTTGAATCCTTGGGATTCGGGCTGAAAAGTTGTCAGTGATCGTTTTCCTTGTATTTTAGTGATACACCAACTTTTATACCGGTAGCTTTTTGGTGTGAGCTCCACGAGCCTTTTTATTGGTCTAGGTTAAAAAGGTTGTTACCTTTTTTCTGTTCGGTGTCAGTCCTTTGTCCTTTTTTTGAAAAATGCTAGCTGTCCTTTTTGTCTTGCTTTGGGGAAAAGGATCTTTGACTTGGAGACCAAAAGAATGGAGGGAATGGAATTTTTGAATCATTCCCTTTGTCTGAAATATTAAGTCTTCCGAATGTCTTCAGACTTAATATATCCGGACGTGTCGTCTTCCGGATGTTTCTGCAATCAGATTTTCCGGATGCTGTTATGGACGGTTCAAAGTTTGTTTCCTTTTCAAACTTTAACCAAATGCTTTCATTTATGCTTAGGTAATTGTCTTGGATTTGTCTTGGACTTTGGATGCTTTGGATATGAGTCCGGATTAGTGACTTAGGTCTTTTCATACTTAGATCTTTTGTTTACTTCAAACTTGATCCGGATTATTTGTGATCCGAATCCTTATTTCCCAACAACTTCGCATCGCCCCTACAAAGAGACAAAATCACCCCTCACTTATAACTAATGGTAATAATTTTATCTTTTTATATTAACTAATAGTAATAAATTCTTAATTGATATTATTTCCTGATTTGAAATTCTAATTAATTCCTGTTTAATCTAATTAACAACTAATAGTGTTTTAAAAATTGAGTTAGGTATGATTTTTCATAACACTACCATGATTTTAGGTAGTCGGACGGTCTAAGTGGTTGATCGATTTAGATGAGGTTAGGTGGGGTTTTTTGTTTTAAAAATCGGTCTAAGCGGGATTTTTCAGAACACTATTTTTAAAACATGATCTAATTATGTTTTTTTTATATTTCGTAATATTATAATTTATTTTTTAGTTGATTTTATATTTTTATATATCAATAAACATTTAAAAAATAAAAAACACAAATTCGCCTAGATCCCGCCTAGATTTTACTTAAACCCCATTAAAGTGTTTTGAAGGCCCAGTCGTCTGACTAGCACCTAACGCTTTTTAAAACATTAAAAATTAAATAGGAATTCCTAATTTTTTTCCCACTTTTTTCCATATAGGATGCCCACCATTTTGTCCTAATTCCTAATCAATTCCTAACTATTCTAATTAATGGTAATCACTTCCTAATTAATCTAACAAATGTAATTTCTAAAATTCCTAATTAATGTAATTTCTAAACTAATGGTAATTAATTTAATTAAAGTAATTTCTAAAGTTTTCGCATGGATAGCTGAAGTACAGGAGACATCCCCGAAGGACGCATGTTATTTAAATTATTTGAATAACAAGTGTCCCCTGCTATTTTACGGCGAACATCCGTCGTGAAATTACAGGCATCCCAGGAGGACGCCTATATTATTTTCAGAAAAAAAATTCAAAATTGGAAATTGCTTACCCAAATCCAGGGGCGGACTTAGGACTAGTTATTGGGGTGGCCAAAAAAGAGTTTTTCCACTGACTGGAAGTCATATATTAATGTAATATGAGAGAAAAAACATTAATTAAAATAAGCCTTTGTGGCTAGAGGGAGACAAACTTAGGCTCTTCAAGTACAAGAACCAAACTCCCAACCAGCTGATCTATTCAATTTTATGGACACATTACATACTATATTATACTTGTACAAAGTCCTGGGTGGCCCAGACCACCTTTGTACCCTTATTGGGTCCACTCCTACCCAAATCGATCCTAGGCCACGTTGTTCATCCATTAAGCTTGAACAAGTCGGAAAGTGGAATTGAAGAGATGTTAATAGTGAGAATTTGAATATAAAAGTTGAATTTTTGAGTTAATGAGGTGTTCGGGGGGTTTTGGTGTAAAGTGTAAAAAGGTCAAATTTTGGGGCGACACAAAGTAGAAACAGGCGACGCTTAACAATTCAGTACATTATATTGTCATGTCGTTGCATGTTATGAACTAATCTCTTTAAACCTTTAATTTCCACTTCACTACATGTTGGAAAAAGAAAAATTCTTGGTGAACAAATAGTATTGGAACCATCACTTTCACTAGAATTCAATTCATTTGAATTCTTTTTAGCTAATTGCCTGGTTTGGAAAGAATATAGGTTGGAAGAATTCAAATCACAAGAAATTTGTTCTAGTTGAAATGAGTTATTTTGAAATCAGACCAAAATTGGGCTGATTATTAAAGAATTCAGGTTGGACTTGAGCCTTAAATACGGATTTCACATTGCTTCCCTTATTAATTTTAACCTAGTTGCCTTCTCCTTTCCTTTCATTATACTGATCTCCATGATCATGTCCTTTGCTTATCATCATTGACTAGTTCTTCCTCACTACCTGAAAGGCTCCTCTTGGCTTGTTTACTACCCCTAAATTGTCATTCGTCCCTTTGATGTGATGCAATCTTGACTTGTAATTTCCTTTTTCTTGTTCTTGTTCAAGAGCTCTAGATGAACAATAAATTTACCAACCCAGAAAACAGAAACATGAAAATTTTCTTATCTTTGTTGAATTGAAAGAAAAATGAGAAAAAACAAACCTGAAATTTGATTTATACGTTGAGAGGATGATGAATGGTTTTCATTTCAAAGGTTAGTATGGTTAAAAATGTCCTGGAGCAACTTTGAAACTTTATTCATTAAAATTATTAGTATGTAATTGAATTCTTTTATATGTTTGTAGTTTTCAAACACATGAATTAAAGGAATTCAATTGAATTCCATCAATAATTTTAATTCAAGTCTCTTATTTTCCTTCAAAGAATTGGTTCCACAACAAGGCCTAAAACAAATTGAAAGCTCATTAGTAGATCACAAAATTTCGCAAAATTTCAGTGCAATTCTTTTGCTCCATGTAGTAATTTTCTATGTGCATGATTCCTTTCTATCCCAAGAAAACATTATTGTGACAATGTGACTTGGTCCATATAAATTTTTGTTGTTGCATCAGGGCCGGCCCTAGGTATAGGCCAGACGTGCGGCGACCTAGGCTCTAAGGGGCTCATAATTTTTTATTTCAAATATACGTATATATAAAAACTATAAGAAAATTTAGATGATTAAATTTATTAAGTTAAAAGAAAACTTATTAGAATATATTTCAATTTTACATGAAAATTTTATAATAAAAGGGCCCCATATTTTTAATTTTGCTTAGGGCCCTCGAAATGTCAGGATGGTGCTACACTATGTTGAATCAACACCAAATTGACGAAATAAAAAGATTACATTTTTTATAACTTTTTATAATCTTTCAATATACAAATAAAGGAAACATCATGGGTATAGTTATTTTTATAGACAAATGCGGTGTTGTGTGATTGGTAATAGTTTGAACTCTTTCAAAGTCCCTTTACAAAAACGTAGAACACTTTTTAATAATTAAAACACCTATGACTAGTAAATTCTTAGATTGGTGGTTAGGGCTGAACTTGTGATTTTTAGAGATTTCAAATTCGAAAGGGTAGGTGGGAACTTTCATTTCATTTAATGTAAGCGCAAATGGGCACATTTTTAAAAAAAATAAAACACATATGAAATTAGCATTGCAAAATTAAATTCAATATTAAAATACAAACACTGTCCAGAGTGTGTGTATTTATCAGCATTTCAATTTCATAAAAAGAACAAACACATTTTAGCACATATTGGTTATTACCATTTCAAACAAAAATATTAGTATATAAGAATTTAGATTTGAATTTTCTTTGATACAAAACATAAGGAACCAACGAAAACATCTGATAACTCAAATTTTAATTTCAATGTTCCAAAGTATCACAGCTACATTAGAAAAAAATACTTAAAAGACCATAATACAGGTAGGAAATTAAAAAAAAAAAACTTAGCAACTAAGGAGCCTCTTACACAAATGCCTGTAAAAACCAAAATAATTTGGACACGCCATAAACTATTTACAAATTAACAAAAACAGCAGAAAATAATAACAAAAATATCATGTAGTAGTTATCCAGTAAATATATAGTAATCGTCTAGTAGTTATCTAGTAAACATCTAGTAGATCGGTATTAGATATGTAATAGATATATAGTAAACATCTAGTAAATATCTAATAAACATCTAGTAGATCAGCATTTGATATTAAGTAGATATCTAGTAGATCGATGACTAGCTATTAATCATTTAACTACCGTATGATATTTATATAATTATTCTCATATTTTTATTAATTTATAACTTATTTATATTTTTTATATATGTAATTAATTTGATTGAATGATAAATTTTATAAATATTTTAATCGAAACATACATATTTTTTATAATGTCCCAAATTACAAGAAGACCGAGGCCCAAAGGAACTGCACAATGAAATACATCCATAAATAGTACATTTGGGTATCTCAAAAGTAAAAGTAATGAGAACAAAAGCCTATTAAGACACAAATACATATATTAATAGACACAACACATCCAATAGTACACTTTTGTAACCGGACCAGTCACTAGCCTAGGCCCATGAAGCACAGAAACTCCTAGACACTAGTGTTTTCCGTTTCTGTTTCTATGTCGGAAACCTGAAATAACGTTATTTTTTACGTTTTCAGTGTGCGTTTCAAATCTTCGGAAACGTTTCATTTCTCCTTTCCGTGCTACCTAGGCCTAGGTAGTTGCAAGTCTATACGAAAATAAGGCACATATGAATTCAATATTTCACATTCAGCATATTATATGAGTATATATAAAAGATTAAGCATTTTCACGTGCCTCCTTCCTGTAATATATTTCAAACCTAGCATGTGGAGAAGCTCTTGGCAAATTCAACAACTTTGCGATGAAATTTAGGCACCAAAACCAGCGTTTGATCGTCCAATATGACAACCATCTTTTGCAACACTCTTGCGTTTTTCAGAAGGAACTCTATAAATTGGAGGACCAGGAGAAGTCACGAGCGAATATCCAAACACCCGTAAACTCAACGGTCTTCAAGCAATTGAAGACATGCTTGTTCGAATCCCAATAGCTCTTGCTGAAATCATAGTTCTAGAATAAAAAAGCACTAGGCATTTGGATGGCATAACTATTTATATACATTTTCATGGATAAAGAGAAAAAGAAAATTACCCAAATGGAATGATAATGTATAACTGGCTGGCGCCAACGTAAATTCATGACTAGTCTCTCAAGCAACGGTGAACATCCAAGCGCAAATGCAATTGAAGGAAGGTGACGAACAAAATGAGGATTGTCTATAGTCAGGGACGAACATTTGAGGTTGAACATTTGATCTTTTGACTCTAAAGCTAAGTGATTCTTCAAACATGCACATATATAATAGATTCAATTAATCAATATATATATATATATATATATATATATATATATATATATACATACATATACATATATTACGATCCTCGGCTTTCATTCAATCATAGTTATCGAAAACGTACGACTCGTGATTCAATTCACCCCTAAATAGATTCGAATCTATGGGGTGAATCGAAATACACCATGAATCGGAGTGAATCGGCCGATTCATAACACAACTAGAGGAAAAAAAAGAAAAAGAAGACATTGGAGACAAGTCATTTGTTCTTAAAGATGATATGAGCTTCAGACCTATATAGCCACCAGAATTTTCTGTTGGACCACACCTTTTTTGTTCTTTTGAACAGAAAACATGAATGCTTAAAAGGAGAGCAAATAAGAAGTTGCATAGACAAGTGCTTCTTTGACAGGGAAACCATGAAAGACTTCTTTGTCATTTGAACAGGCAGTTCAAATAAACTATATCAGGTAACAAACATTAAACAAGATAGACTGACAATAGACAAAGCACAGTCCGTGTTGGTATAATATAATAATTGATTTGTTGATTATAAAACGTGAGTTCTATAAATTTTATTTCATTAGTTTAGTTTGTATATTTTTTATTACTAGAAAGTAAATATATTATATGAAATTTAACACCTCAAATTTTTTTATTTTTTATAATTTTATGAAGTTCAAAAAATCTTATGATTTTACGATTCACGATTCACAAAATCTAGATTTCGATTTCCGATTCGACAACTATGCATTCAATTAATAAAATGTTACCTTGATGATATCAGCCCTTAGATTTAACTCCTCCACATGCTCGCTCAAGTTGCCGAAGAACACGCGTTACGCAGTTATGGTGTAGTCCTCGTAGAGAAGCACGAACTAAATATGGCAAATCCATTGATCCAGATTCTCCAGACCAACAACAAAGAATCAATTCTTCAACAGTATTTCACAATTTGTACAGGGGTAAATACTTCCCAAGTCTAACCTTTTCAAAGATTTCGAACCAATGACCAAAAACCTGCCATCAGAGTAACCACAACCAAAAAAGTCTTGTAGTGTCAATTATTCAAGTGAAGGGCAGCCTAACAAAACATCTTCCATCGTTTGCTTAGATAAGCTTGTCTGTTGTATCTCCAGCTCCACTTAACCTTGCTCTTAAAATCTCAACCACATATCGTCAGTTTCACCAGAGAAGCATTGTCCAAGAGGAATTCTGGTATTGTGGACTTTAAATTAACATCAGTTTGATGATTCAAAATTAGCTCTTTCACAGCAAATTTCCTTAGTACAAAACGGAATCTTGCAGTAAACCAGTTTTGAGGCAGATGGTGGTTTAAATTCAAGTGGAATTTAGTGACCGTTGAGCAGTTATGACGAATTGGGGCATTGTCAATCAATCTACTGTAACGGTCATCTGACATTCCGATGTTATGGAATATTGTAACGGTCATCTGACATTCCGATGTTATGGAATATCAGAACTGGGACATGAGTCCATTGATTCTTCCGTCGTTTAGACAACACACTCGACCTCAAGGATTCTTCTGTTGATGGCAAAAAGGAAAGGATGTATTGAATCAAATTGTCTGGTAAATTGCTAATTCAGTCTTCTTCGCCCTGCAATTCGCTATGTTTTGCCTTCATCATCATTGTCTAGTCTAAAGAACAATGGACGTACTCTTTTCCTTTTTATAGCAGTGAAACAACTTCAAGTTAGTTGTAGAGGTGCAGGAATATTCCTTATATTGTTTAGTATTTCCACTTTTTTTAATACTAGTGTAATTACTAACACTCATCTTATAAATTTCACTAAATTATATGATATCTATTTTATTCAAACAGATAACTTTGGAAACGTTATTATATATTGTTGATTGATTAATTTCCTTTAACATACAGAAAAAACTTCCTAATTAATCCCCAATTACGATTTTACTGTACCTACCAGTCAATGATTGGTTAAAAGGTAGTCTCTTCGGTTCCAAATAAATGATCTTTCGGCTTTTTTATTTTGGTTCCAAATAAATGACCATTTAGATTATCAATGCAACGTTTATCATTCTTTCTCTAATTTACCATTAAATTAATTAGGAAATAGTAAAGTATTGTTGAAATTATAAATTAATAATTATGAAGAAAGAGAATTTTATAAAGATAATTTAATTTTTTTAATTACTTAATTAATATCTTATTAATTTTAATGAAAAGTCTAAAAGGTTAGAGCGGATAATATATTAAAAGATGATTTTAGATATTAATTAAGATCATCCAATGGTTTGCAATAAGTCGTTTTAGAGTACTTGATTTCTTTTTTCTTATTTTATGACTTTTTCTTTTTCTTTTTCTAATATTCCCATATTTCCGCTTTACTAAAAAAATAAAAAAAAATTCTCATAAATGCATTTTATTTTGGTATCAGAGTCGAAGGTTGTTTTATCAGTAGAATCCATGGATATATTTTTCAAAAATAAATATACCACGGCGAGGAGAAAATTACGGGGAATCCGGTGGCGCAATCAGTTCGAAAAACCGTCGCAGAAATACAATTTAAGTGAATAGTAAAAAAGTAATTTAAATAATACTATTCATATTTGGTCCATTTTATGAATAGTATTTCTATAGTTATTATTTAAACTGTTTCTATTACTATTTGAGTATACGACACTTTTCACGTATACAGATACTATTCATGTGAATAGTAAAATTTTGTCATTTTTAAAGTTTCGACATGGCGAACGACGGTGTAATGATCAAATTGACGGATACGAATTATTCAATGTGGAAATCTAGAATGGAGGACTACCTCAATTGCAAAGATTTGTATGATCCGATTGAGGGTGATGACACAAAGCCGAAGGATATGAAAGAACAGCAGTGGATAAAGTTGAAGAAGCAGACATTGGGTACAATACGCCAATGGATAGATGCTAGCCTGTACAACCACGTGAGGAACGAAATAGATCCTAAAGTTCTCTGGAAGAAGCTAGAGGATATGTACGAGGCTAAAAATGCTCATGGAAAAGTGTTCATGATTCACAAAGTCATGAACTTGATACTGACAGAGGGACGATCAATCACACAACACCTGAACGACTTTAAAGGATTCATAAGTGAGTTAGCAGTCACCGGTATATCCTTGGATGATGAGATGCAAGCATGTCTTTTGATGGGAACTCTACCAGATAGCTGGGATACTCTTGTCGTATCATTGTGTAACTCAGCTTCAAATGGTGTAGTAACAATGTTTATGGTAAAGGATAGTCTACTTAATGAAGAGCTTCGTAGAAGGGACGTTGCTAGTACCAGTTCACAAGCCCTTATCACAGAGAATATGGGCCGAAGCAAGAGTAGAGGTCGTAGAGATGGAAAATCGAAAGGTAGATCTAAGTCCCAAGAGAAGAGGTCATGCTACCACTGTGGAAAGCAGGGTCATCTCAAAAGGAACTGCCGTTTCTTTAAACAAGAGAATGCAAACCGAAGTCATGATAATGGCAAAAATACATCTGCTATAGTCACGATAGAAGATGGAGAGGTGGCTTTAGTATCTCATGATGCAGATTGTTGTCATGTTGGAGATGCAGATACCGAGTAGATTGTAGATTCTGGTGCCTCATACCACTGTGTTCTAAAAAGGGAATACTTCTCAACCTATAAAGCGGGCGATTATGGTACTATTAAAATGGGAAATAATAGTGTCTCGTAAATGGTGGGAATCGGCGATATCTGTGTAAAGACAAGTTTCAGATGCACATTAACACTTAAAAATGTGTGATACATTCTAGATCTTTAGTTGAACCTATTGTCTGTTAGTGTATTGGACAAGGAAGGTTATCACAATCATACAGGCGATGGAAATTGGAAACTCACCAAAGGATCGTTGGTGGTGGCGAAAGGAAGATTGTGTTGCTCGCTATACAAAACGCACGCAACAATATGTGCGGGTCAACTGAATACAGTTGGAGATGATGCTTCACCAAATTTGTGGCATAGGCGACTAGCGCATGTTAGTGAGAAAGGGTTAAATATATAGGCTAAGAAGTCCCTCATCCCATTAGCCAAAGGAAAAATTAACCCGTGTGATCACTGTTTATTTGGAAAGCAACATCGAGCTTCATTTCAGAAAAGCTCTAGAAGGAGAAATAATAAGTTAGAGTTGGTACACTCTGATGTTTGTGATCCCATGGATATAGAATCCATTAGAGGAAGAAGATACTTTCTTACCTTCATTGATGATTTCTCAAGGAAGACATGGATTTATTTGCTACACATAAAGGATTAAGTATTCAAGCACTTTCAATAATTCCATGCAATGGTGGAAAGGGAGACTGTAGTGCCATTGAAGTGTTTACGTACAGATAATGGTGGTGAGTATATCTCCAAGGAGTTCAAGGATTACTGTAGTCAACATGGTATCAAGCATGAAAAGACAGTTCCTGGTACACCTCAACACAATGGCGTTGTTGAATGAATGAATCGCACCATTGTCGAAAGAGTTAGATCCATGCTCAAAATGGCTAACTTACCTAAGTCATTTTGCGGAGAAGCTGTCAATACTGCTGTCTATCTTATCAACCAATTACCTTCAGCACCTTTTGATTTGATATTCCAGAGAGGCTCTAGATAGGCAGAAATATCTCATACTCTCATTTGAGGGTATTTGGCTGCAAGGCATTTATGCATGTTCCTAAAGAGCAAAGGCTAAAGCTCGATGATAAATCAGTTCCTTGCACTTTTGTTGGTTATGGAGATGAAGAGTTTGGCTACAGATTATGAGATCCGGTGAAAAAGAAAATTGTACAGAGCCGAGATGTTGTATTTCATGAGAATGACATCATTGGTGAAAGATCTACAAGTGACGGTGTTATCGATATTACACCATAGAGCATTCTATTAGATGATGCCACAGAAAGAAGAATGCATCAATCAGAACAAGATGGAGAAGAAGAGCCAGTTGTGAGGGATCAAAATACGATTGTAGATGAAGATACGAATGAAGAGGGCATTGAGCAGGGGGAGCCTGGGAACCCCATTCTACTAGAAGAAGAACCTCAATTGAGGAGGTCAATCAGATAACGCCAACCATCTACAAAATACTCCAGTTCTAATTATATTTTAATCACTGATGAGGGGGAACCTGAAAGCTTCCAAGATGTGCAATCTTGTAAAGATAAAGATTGTTGGATAAAGGCCATGCAGGAGGAGATGAATTCTTTGAAGAAGAATGACACGTACGAGCTCGTGAAACTTTCTAAATGGAAGAGAACACTCAAGAACAAATGGGTGTACAAGCTGAAGAAAGATGATGGAAACCTAGTGAGATACAAAGCTCGATTGGTCATCAAAGGATTTACTCAAAAGAAAGGTATCGACTTTGATGAAATTTTTTTTAACAGTTGTGAAATTGAGTTCCATTCGAGTTGTGCTAGGTCTTGTAGCCAGTTTGAATCTTGAGTTAGAACAGCTTGATGTAAAGACGGCGTTCTTGCATGAGGATTAAGAAGAAGAAATTTATATGGAACAACCAGAAGGCTTCAAGGTAAAGGGAAAGGAGGACATGGTTTGTCGCTTGAATAAAAGTTTGTATGGGTTGAAACAAGCCCCGCGACAATAGTATAAAAAGTTTGATTCCTTCATGATGAATTAATGATACAAGAGGACAGAAGCTGATCCATGTGTATATGTCCAGAAATTCCCTGATGGAAAATTTATCATTCTTCTCTTATATGTTGATGATATGCTAATCGTTGGACCAAATGCCAAAATGATTAATAAGTTGAAGTGTGATTTGTCTAAGGCGTTTGACATGAAGGATTTGGGACCGGCAAGGCAAATTCTTGGAATGGAGATTACCCAAGATCGAAGGTCCAACAGGCTGTGGTTGTCACAAGAAAAATATATTGAACGAGTACTAGAAATAAATATGAAGAATGCTAAACCAGTTAGCACTCTACTTGTCACTCATTTCAAGTTGAGTAAGAAATCCTACCCTTCAACAGAGAAAAATAAAGAACATATGTCAAATATTCCATATTCTTTAGCAGTCGGCAGTTTAATGTATGCAATGCTGTGTACGAGACCAGACATCGCTCATGCAGTTGGAGTTGTGAGTAGATTCCTGTCAAATCTCCAGAAGACACATTGGGAAGCAGTAAAATGGATCTTCAGATACCTGAGAGGAACTTTAAAGTTATGTTTGACTTTTGGAGTTGAAAAATCTGCACTTGTTGGTTACACGGATGCAGATATGACTGGTGACCTTGATGAAAGAAAATCTACATCTGGTTATTTATTTACATTCTCAGAGGGAGCTATTTTATGGCAGTCACGGTTAAAAAAATGTGTTTCGTTATCAACAACCGAAGCAGAGTACGTTGCAGCAGCGGAAGCAGGAAAGGAAATGCTTTGTCTATAGCGATTCTTTACCGAATTGTGTGTGCAACAAGAAGAATACGTAGTTTATTGTGATAGTCAAAGTGCATTAGACTTGAGCAAGAATACTATGTACCATGTACGGACGAAACATATTGATGTAAGGTATCATTGGCTCAGACTTGCTATTGAAGAAAAAGAGTTCAAGTTGCAGAAGATTCATACCAACAACAATGCTGCTGATATGCTAACGAAGGTCGTACCAAAAGAAAAGTTCGACCAGTGCATTGAAGCAACCGGGATGGAGAGTCTCATAATGTAGTCGGAAAGGGGAGATTTATTGAGTGGTGTCCCTCCTTATTGTGGGACCCACTGAATCAATTAAAAAAAAAAGTAATTCAAACAAAGAGGCTGGAGGCATGTCGGCAGAGGATTTTTTCAAAAAGTGTACAGTAAAATTACTGTGCATAATTCGGCCATACGCGTTTTAAATATCCTATGCCCATTTTAAGAGCAGATCAAGAGAGAAGAAACACAGATAAATATGTAATCTGTGCAGAGAGACTTAGGAAAAGGGTTCCTAAGAGTTGGGTAAGAGAGAAAAATAGTGAGGTTGTGGGAAACACTTGAGTGCCACTATTTTGTAATCTCTTGGTGTACCTATTATTATTTTCATAGTGGAAGAATTATTCGGGGTTTGTCCCGTAGTTTTTCCCTAATTCATTTGAGGTTTCCACATAAAAATCTGTATATCTTTT
Organism: Euphorbia pulcherrima; assembly: GCA_947683365.1. Taxonomy (NCBI): domain Eukaryota; kingdom Viridiplantae; phylum Streptophyta; class Magnoliopsida; order Malpighiales; family Euphorbiaceae; genus Euphorbia; species Euphorbia pulcherrima. Next base: position 19,741,228 of record CANTUS010000002.1, read on the forward strand.
ATCCTACTGTTATTATTTTACTCGTAATTTATTACTGGACCTAACAATATACAATTGAATTAATTCATGAATTATATAGTCTTGTAAAATATGAATTTACGAATTCCACCTAATATAATAAAATTTAAAATGAATTCTTGATATAGAATTTTCCAATATTTGCCCATTCAATTGAGAAAATTTGAATTTAGAAATGAATTTCATGAGCACTTTTTACATAATAACATATAAAACGTATTCTTCAACTAATGTAAGTTCATTATTCTGTTGTTTGAAAATAATAGTACTATTGTTAACCTTTACCATTAAAAGGTTTTTTTTTAAGTAAAGGTTGAGTTTGGCAAAAAAATCAGCTTTATTTATTAAAAAAGAAAAGAAAAAGTAACAATAAAAAAAAACATCCGTAGGATGTAATAAAACTAATTGCAACCTAATGCAATAATAATGAACCAAAGATCTCAATCACAATATAGTGTGATCTAATGATCTAAAGATCCATAGCAGAAAGGAACGATGGGAAGAAGATTCTCGTCATGCACCATAATCAATCCCGCGAAGGCTGAGATGATTAGCCCTAACGGTAGTGATGATGAATAACATCGCCTAGTAATCACTACTGCCCGAAAAGGCACCGCCTGTGCAACGCCGTAGGCAACGATGAATGCTAAATGACAGAAAAACCTGATACCCTTGTTGAAAAGAGCCGGCAAACCGCAGGTGAAAGCAAGCAAACGGGGTGGAGCGCTTGGACCCTCCAAGGACTGCCGGAACGACGCCGATAGAAGAAATCCGAGAAACAAACCGTCGACCCCGAGTCGAAATGCCAGCCAAACCGAACCATAGCCGCCAATCACCCTCATGCCAAATGCCGGTGGAAGCAGCCTAATCGCCCTACTATCGAGAGGAGAAGCCTTGTCAAAAACGCCGGCCAAAAGCTGGTGGAGAAAAACTTGACGGCTAGGATTCAGGAGAACCCTAGCCGCCTAATCACTAGAGCTCTTAAAGAAAAAACGCCGGTGGAAGCCTTTTAATCGCCCCTCTTATTGAACGGTAGAAAGATCCAAACAAGCTTGTCAAAGACGCCAGCCAAATGCTAGTGAAAAAAATCTGAACGGCTAGAATTTAAAAGAGAACCAAAGCGGCCTAATCTGTATCTATAAGATTGAGGTTAAATGACTTCAAGAAAAAACATAATAATGAACAATTTTCATATAAATATTAGAGAAGCAGTAGGAACAATCACATTGAAAAACGAATCCCACGCCCATGAATGCATCACAAGTGTACTCTATGTTAATATATTTCGACAATCATTTTATTGAATAAGAAAATTGTAAGCAGGTTGTATTATGGGTGTGTTTGGAAAGCTATTTTTTAGGAAATTTAATTTAATTGAATTTATTTGATCGAATTTTCTTATTTGGAACAAAAAATATTGATAGAATTCAAATCATGCAAGTTTTGAATTCTTCGGAATGTATGGAATAGAATTATTGCCAAAAGTTATATAATTTTTATGGAATTCATTTGAGCTAAACTTTTGAATATTATTTTTACCATATTACATGAGTAAACATGTGGCATAAACTATTAAAATTTCTAAAAAACTTTGACAAAACTTCTTTTAAGTCTCTGTAATTTTAATTCAACCAAAAACACCATCTTCTACAATAGATTTAAAAAAAAACCTTGACAAAATTCATTTAAGTCCCTGTAATTTTTATTATATATAAAAAATAAATTTGGTGTAAGAAACTTTTAGAAATGTTTATGGAATGGCCTAAAAAAGTGAAAATACGTTTCGGGGCCGATTTTGTAAAGAATCAAAAAATTCCAATAAATTATGAAATATCTGAAAAATAAAGAAAATAAATTTGGTACAAGATTTTTGAGAAAATGTTTATGGAAGGGCCCGAAAATGTGAAAATATGTTTCGGGGCCCCGTTTCATAAAAAATTGAAAAATCTCAAAAATTATGAAATATATGAAAAATAAAGAAAATAAATTGAGTGCAAGAATTTTTCAAAAAATATTTCTCGAATGCCTCAAAAATGTGAAAATACGTTTTGAGGCCCAGTTACGTAAAAAAATTAAAAAATCTCAAAAAATTATGAAATATCCAGAAAATAAAGAAAATAAATTCGGTGCAAGAATTTTTCAGAAAAAGTTTCTGGACTGGCCTGAAAATGTGAAAATACGTTTTGGAGCTCGGTTTCGTAAAAAATCAAAAAATCCAAAGAAATTATGAAATGTCCGAAAAATAAAGAAAATAAATTTAGCACAAGAATATTTCAGAAAATGTTTCTGGAAGGGCCCGAAAATGTAAAAATACGTTTTGAGGCCCGATTTCGCAAAAAATTGAAAAATTCCAAAAAATTATGAAATATTCGAAAAATAAAGAAAATGAATTTGGTGTAAGAAGTTTTCAGAAAATGTTGTCGGAGGAGCCCGAAAATGTGAAAATACATTTCAGGGCCTGATTTTGTAAAAAATCGAAAAATCCCAAAAAATTATTAAATGTCCGAAAAATAAAGAAAATAAATTCGGTGCAAGAATTCTTCAAAAAATATTTCTGGAAGGGTCCGAAATGTATCTTCACATTTTCCGGATATTCCATAATTTTTTGGGAGCTTTCGATTTTTTACGAATCTTGATCCCGAAACATTTTTTCACATTTCCAGCCCTTTCAGAAATATTTTCTGAAAATTTCTTGCACCAAATTTATTTTATTTATTTTTTGGATATTCCATAATTTATTGGGAGTTTCCAATTTTTTACGAAATCGGGCCTTCGAAACATTTTCACATTTCCAGCCCCTTAAAGAAACATTTTCTCAAAATTTCGTACACCAAATTTATTTTTTTTATTTTCCGAATCTTCCAAAATTTTTTGGGAGTTTTCAATTTTTTACAAAACAGGCCCATATTTTCACATTTCTGGGCCCTTTAGAAATATTTTCTGAAAATTTCTTGCACAAAATTTGTTTTCTTTACTTTCCAGATTTTCCATAATTTTTTTAAAGTTCTCGATTTTTTGCAAAACCGGGCCCTGAAACGTAATTTCACATTAATGGGCCCTTCTAGAGATATTTTTTTAAAATTTGTTGCACCAAATTTATTTTTTTTATTTTTCGAAATCTTCCATAATTTATTTAAAAATTTCTCGATTTTTATGAAACCGGGTCTCAGATTTTATTTTCACGTTTCCGGACCCGTACAACCCATTTGGGCAGTCAAATGACTATTTTTTTAATTAAACATTTAATAACACTTGTTATAGAAGAAGGACAATTCTAGAAACAACTTAAAACAAATTCTTTGAAAATCAATTGTATTCCCCTGGAAGTTTCCAAACAAAGAATTTAAAGTGAGAAAATGAATTCAATTGAATTCTGTCAAGGAATTCAATTCATTTCTTTTCATTTCCCTCAAGAAATTGATTCCAAACACACCCTATACACTTAGCCTTTGTTTAGTATTAAAGTATGATATGGTATGGTAAGGTATAATAGGTATATTTTTTTTAAGTACATTGTTTTCTAAACAATCCCAATTTCAATGGCTACATCTCATAGGGTATGGTTTTTCTATCATTACTTGCTAATCATTCATTGAATTCATATAAATTGTCGTTATGCTACTACGAATTCTGCTTCTGTGATTGATTATGCCATGAATTCACTGTATCCATAGACTTCATCACGAATCCTTATTTGAAATAACACGCAAAGACGAAGACAAACAACATTGGATTTGGAACCCGCTAATTAGGCTATGTATTGTTGTTTGATCCTGTTGAGTCCAGCTACCACATTCTGCATATTAGGTCTTTCCTCGTGTGAGTCACTTGAACTCAATAACCCTAATTCCATGATGGATGACAAGCCATTCTGCAGCTTTAGGTACTTTTCTGATTTCTCACCATTTCGTTTTTCGTCTGTGAAAAGATGAGAATCAACGATTTCCATCACTTGCTGTGGAAAACAATTCATCACCCACTGCCTCAAGCTTAGTCCTCTACCGAACATTGCATCTGTAGGCTTTTTCCTAGTAAAAGTTTCCATCAACATAATACCGTAGCCGTACACATCGCCCTTTGTTGAAGCTTTTGCTCCCAATCCATACTCTGATTGGTCATTCATACACATACACATGGAAAAAGAACCATTTCAGTAGCAGAAGCACATTAGAGGATAAAATCAGTGTTGTTACCACGCAAGGCTAATGGTCCTGTGCCTCGCCACACCTCAGGCGAGGGCCCGTGCCTTGGTGCTGAGGACACTTTTTTTTTTTCAGGGTTTTAACTTACTTTAAAAAGTGGGGTTCATCTATTTTTAAGAGTTATACTAATAATTTATTTCAATTTCTATTATGGCTAATTTAAGGCTAGATATTCCTAATGCAATCTACACACTAGAGATATAAAGGCTAGATATTCCTAATACAATCTAGGCGCTCCTCACATTAGAGGTACTGTTGTTGCATTTAATTTCGTATTAGTTCAAAGTGGAATTAGGAAAATTATAGAGCAACAAACCTGGTGCAATGTAACCAATAGTTCCAAGGTGTCCTGTTAGTGTCACAGACTTGTACTCTACCAATATTTTTGCAATACCAAAATCTCCTACATGGGCAACCATGTCTTCATCGAGAAGAACATTACTCGGCTTTAGATCACAGTGTACCACTGGCTGCGAATATCCATGGTGAAGATACTCAATCCCCAATGCAACATCAATCATGATGTTTAATCGAGGAAGAAATCCCAGCAGCTGGTCAGAGTGTAGTACATTTTCGAGGTTTCCGTTAGGCATGAACGGGAAGACTAATGCTCGAAATTCAAGATTTGAACAAGAGCTTATGATCTTCAAAAGATTTCTATGCCTAACATTCCTCAACACACCACATTCTTTATCAAATGATTTGAATCCATCATCTGTTTCCATGTTGAAAACTTTCACTGCTATCACCTCGCCATTTGACATAGTTCCCTTGTATACAGAACCGAAACTCCCGACTCCCAACAGGTTTTCTTCATTGAAGCTTCCAGTTGCATGAACAAGCTCATTATAAGAAATAAACTTGTGGCATACCAAGCTCGAAATTTCAACTGATGACGGTTTTTCTTTTCTCTTTACGAAACGGTTCACGTAAAGAATCGCCAAAATAACTGTGGTCACTACAACAATGGGTGGAACTACATATTTGAGCCAGAAAGACAGTTTCTTCCATCTTGGTTTACTAGAGTATCGGCAAACACGAAGTTTCGGGATTGAAAAACTACACAGTCTATCATTTCCTAAGAAGGAATAAATAGTAAGATTCTTGAAGATTCCTTCGCTAGGAACCTCGCCGGTTAACTCGTTATATGACAGATTCAAGTACCTGAGACGGGTTAACTCAACCAAAGACTTGGGTATTACTCCTGAAAAGTTATTAGAAAAGAGTTGTAGTGACTCTAAGCTACCCAACTTGCTAATGGCTTCAGGAATGCTACCTTCAAATGAATTATTGGACAAGTTCAGTTGCCTTAACATCTCTAAATTTGATATCAAGACTGGAATATTTCCTGATAGTCGGTTATTTGACAGATCAAAGCCTTCTAGTTTAGTTAGCTTTTCAATATCAGGAGGAATATTTCCATGTAAAGAATTAGTCGATAAATTTAAATACCACATATTCTCGAGGCTCCACAAGCTCACCGGGACGGACTCCAAAGCATTAGAAGACAACGATAGCTCTAGCATTCCACTGAGATTCCCGATACAATCAGGAATAGGCCCTGTTAAATGGTTTCCATCCGATAGGAATTCTCCAAGGAACGGTAATCTACACAGCTCATTTGGGATTCTTCCATGTAAATTATTTGCAAAGAGACGAAGTCTTTGAAGGTTGCCCAAGTTTCCAAGAGAAGACGGTATATTTCCATCTAGATTGTTGCCAGCCACTTCCAGTGTAATCAAATTGCTCAAGTTTCCAACTGATAATGGAAGGCTTCCCTTGATTTGAGATCGATCTGCGCTAAAGAGTTGGAGGTATCTTGATAGATTTCCAATAGAATTCGGCAATTCTCCATTGAGAGGATTCGCTCCAATCACTAGATTCACCAACTGCCTGCAGCCTGTCAAAGAAGTCAAGAAATGAAGGATCTTTTGCGAAGGCTCAATGCTGAGTCGATTTCTCTGTAGATTGAGTGTTTTCAAGAGGTGTAAATCGCCAAGAGAAGTGGGTACTTGTCCACTAAAATAGTTACCGGACAATTCTAATTGAGTAAGCTGTGTAGCATTTGAGATGGAATATGGTATTCTACCGTCTAAGCTATTGTCGAAAAGATTGAGGCTTTTGAGTTTTGAACTTTGAAGAGATTTGAATTCTGGAATATTTCCGGTAAGATTGTTTTTCATGAAGGAAATAGTTTCAGCAGAAGAAAGGTTGAAAATCCATTCTGGTAATCTACCAGAAAGATTATTAAAACCAATTGTCAGGAAATTTATTCGTGAAAGCCGGGTCAACTCTTCAGGAATTTCACCCGATAGGTTGTTATCAATCAGTTCAAGAAGTAACAACCTTGATAAATTACCCAGAGACCGAGGAACTGTGCCTGTCAATTGGTTTCTAGCCAAATTCAGATATTCAAGTTTCGGAAAACAACCAAAATCCTTTGGTATACTACCGATAAGTCCGGTTTCTGGAAGGTCAATTTCTAGAAGATCTTGGCAATGGCACAGGCTGTCAGGAATTTGGCCACCTAAAGTATTTTCTCGAAGATAAAGATATCGAACTTTTGGAAGTCTATTACAAATGTCAGTTGGAATATGACCAACAATACGATTGCCTGTTATATCAAGACCCCAAAGACTGGACAAATTTGACACAGCAAAAGGAAAAGAACCTGTGAAAGAATTATGGCGAAGTTTTAGTATCTCCAAATTAGGAAGATCTCCAATTTCACTAGGGATAGTACCCTGAAAATTGTTGAAGTCTAAAACAATGCGTTCGAGCTTTTTACACTGTGCCAGACTTGTAGGTATGTTGCCTCCAAGTTGGTTAGACCGGACATTGACAACTCGTAGTCGCCTCAATTTGCCAATTGTTCCGGGCAGCTGCCCGTGGAAACTGTTGTTTTGAATTTCCAATGACGTCAGAAATGACAAGTTGCCTATATAAGGTGATATGGTACCTTGAAGATTCATGTAAGAAAGATACAAGGCAGTTACGCGATTATGGCGAAAGGCGCACGAAACGCCTATCCAGTTACAGAAAGATGGATTCGAGGTCCAATTTTGTGATATTGGATCATTGGGTTGAAGTAATAATTGGGATTTGAAGGCAAGCAAAGCAGTAAAATCTGTGAAGTTAGTCTTTTGTGAAGTTGTGAAGTGGAAGCTAAAAAGAAATAGAATCATCAAATAGAGATTGGCTATGATTAGTTTATTTCCCATTTGTTTGCTTAATTTTGGGCACCAAGCTATGTTATGTTATTGATTAGAGGGACACGTGCTTATATGGGCAAAAATAATGGTTCTTTTCTTCATTAGATTTTTCTTGATTGGATGAGTCATTAATTAGATGTTGCAAATTCCAGGTAATGGGGGTCAATATGCACCGGTCTTCACGATATATTGCACTGTATTTTTTTTTCAATTGATTTCATTTATTAGGGAGTTAAATAGGTTCTAATGTAAGTCGGGATGGCAATGGACCGGTTTGGATATATCCGGCCTAAATCCATTCCTATATTGAAGATCCAAATCCGCTCCATATCCATTGGATATATTCAAATCCAAATCCAAAGGATCGGGTTCCAAAACGGACTTAAAACGGATTGCAATTCCAAACATCCACCACCATATGTTAAAACCTGCAATTGCTTTATAAAACCAGAACATAGAAAAATCAGGTTTTCAACTCTGAATAAATGTTAGTTGCTTTCAAATCGTCATCCCTAAATGTAAGCATTAAAATTTGTTGTCCCAATTCGTTGTCCCCTCCTAAGTCTATAATCAGATTTTGACATGTGTTATATTCATAGGAGAGAAACTTAATTAATATAGAGACAAAAAAAAAGTGTCATGTGTTAGACAGTGAATGAGACATATGGAATAGGATACCAAAGTATGAACAATAAAGTTTAATCCTTAACGTAAATCAGGAAGATTTTAAAGTTGTTTTCTCATGCTTTCTGCATGCTTTTTTAAAAAGTTTATGAGGGCAAATTTTTTCAAAAAGCAAATGAAACCAATTTTAATCTCACGGCGTATTATATTTTAGGCAATTGTTAATCAAAGTTTAGTGATCACCGTTAGATGTGCTACAAATTTTGATCTAATGTTACGGTTGTTATGTTTCACTTAATTTATTTGTCATAGTTATTGGTAAATGGAAAACCACACCAGAACCTCATATACCTCTTAAAGTCTAAATTGTACTACATATAGTTTTTTTCGATAAGAAACTTAAAGAGATTTTCTTCTTCTATACATGAATTTGTAAAAAATAATATCATTGATTAAAAAACACAGATTTTGAGTCAAATGTGAAACTAGCCAAACTGAACTACTGCTTTCTATGTCAAACATAGAATAATAGTCCGTTTGAGATTGTTATCAGAGCTGCTGTCCCGAAAATGTCCACTTGCAAACTTTTAATAGAATAACATAGTAGGAATAGTTTACTATTGATTTCAAGAACTTTTCGGGAGAAAAGTTTAAAAGTGGAGCCTAAGGAAAGTAATCTCAAACTAACCCTATCCAAATTAGCTTTTTAAATATGATTTGTGGAAAAAAAACACCAATATAAAAAAAAAAAAATCTGACAATTGTTTTGCTTGAATGAAATATATCTTTATTTGTCTTAAAAAAAAACCCTATAGAACCAAACCAAAATAAACGAATTAAAAATTGTTTAATTTCTTCATTAGATCTTTTCTTGAGTGAATGAGTCACTAATTAGGTGTTGCAAATTCCAGGTAATGGAGGTCAGTCAATATGCACCAGTCTTCACGACATATTCCGCTGCATTTTTTTCAATTGATTTCATTTATTAGGGAAGTGTAGAGGGTTTTTTTTGCAAGGATTTGAATTGTTTTCTTTCGGCATCTAAGTTTATCATTCAGATTTTAACACGTATTATATGAGAGAAAAATTAAAAAACTTTGAGAGAAACATAAAAAGTGTCACGTGGTAGACATCAGATGTGACACATGGAATATCATACTGAATAAATTTTTATCCTACATGTAATTAAGGAAGATTTTAGGGTTGTTTTCTACATGTTTTCTCAAAAAAAATATGTGAGATCTTGCTATGTATTCTTGTTGAGGCAATTGTGTTGATCAAACTTTGCTCTATAAAATTTGATTTAAAGTTACGTTTCACTTAATTTATTTGTCATAATAGAAAATGGAAAACCATACTAGTACCTTATATACCTCTTCACGTCTAAATTGTACTACAAGTAACCATATCACTTTCACTCGAAGTTTCAAGGAATATTCATCTACTTCAATTTTCTAGCTTTTTTCACAATTAAATTATAAGTAATGCATGTATATACTGGAAACAAGATATTAACGTATTTGACTGATTATATTGCTAATTACTATTGGATGAACTTCTTTTTTTTATATAATTTTGGTTATTATTTTCTGAAAAAGATAGCTACACGCAACTTTTTTTTTTATAAGAGATTTTCTTTTTCTATACATGAACTTACGAAATTAATATCATTGGTTAACAAATACGAATCTTGAATCAAATTTGAAAACAACAAAACTAGTGCTCCAAAGCTTTTTAAATATGATTTGTTTAAAACAAACACCAATATAAAAAAAAAAATCTGAGAATTGTTTTACTTGAATGAAATATCTCCTTTTGTCTTAAAAAAACCCTTAACAATAATACAACTAAGGGCATGTTCTTTTCAACTTATAACTAGTAATACTGAACTAAACTGCACAGATAGGTACTTATTTCAGTGTAAATTTATATATATACAATATTAATAAGTATTGACCAGTACTGAACTGATTGTAAGTCGAAAAGGATAGGGTCTTGAACCAAACCAAAGTTATTCAAAAACTAGTTATTAAGAATTGATGTGTGATTCGGTTACAAGTATAACAAAAATAAATTTGTTGGCATGAAAAGTGCTCATAATTATACGTTCTTCCAAGAAATCGTTCTGTCATATTCATTTTTTTTCTGGTAATGTTGACGTTAAGATAAAAAAAAATTCATTTAATTAGTGCGTATTCTTAATCAGGTCCGAAGAAATGAAGCTACTATTATTAAAGAAATAAAGCTGCTATTGATTAATCATCTTTGTCGAGTCTAGTTTAATTTAGTTCAATACTATTTAATATTACATATATATAGATTTATATTGAAATAAGTACTTATCAATTCAGCTCAATACTACTACTTATAAATTAAAAAGAACATAATATGAAACTTATAACAACATGTAACTATAGTTTTCAGCTAGTCATAATCATAGCAAAAGGAACCTTTAAAATTGCAAACTAAAGAGGGTGGCCATATCGATGGAACTATTTCCTCTTCTTCTCTCCAGGCTTGCGTTCCACAGCTTCCCAAAATTAGTTCTCACTTTCCTCACAATCTCTCTGTTGTTTTCGTTGCGATTGGTGCTTTCGCCCGTTCTTTCTTGCTGCTAATTCTCCTCATACTTGATTGATGTCTAATTAATTAGGTCAGTTTTTCAAAAATTCTAAATTGGTACTATAATTAGGGTTTATAGAGTATTGTTTGCATGCTTTACAAATATTAATTTTTGATAATTTAAGGACTATTGTTAGGGAAAAACAGATTACTAATTATTTGGGATTAGGGTATTAATAAGGATTTGGGAAACATGGATTGTCACTATTGTCTATTTAGCAAAAAAAAGGGTGATTATTACGATTGGGGAAATTGTGATTTCCGTCGGATTAGGGAATTAAGGATTACAATTATAGGCTATGATGTTTGATATTGTCCTTATAGCATAGTAGGATTAGCATAGGCTCTCTTCTTTTCAATTTATAATTCATTCAGTTCAGTATTTATAGTATTTATTAGTATTATATATATATATAAAATTACACTAAAATCAGTACTTATCAGTTCAGTCCAGTATTTATCAATTTAGATTGGATGGAAGTACCTAATTCTGGTGATGGGCAACGTTGAAACTTGACAATTTTCATTTTGAATACTTGGAGCATGTTTTTTTTTCCCAAACCAACCTTATATGACAATAACTTGTTTTAGCTCCATCACTCTATGCAAGTTGCATGCTAGTGAAGTTCAAATTTTATGGGATTTTGTTGCCAGTTTGGACGATGGCTAATAATAAATTTGTCGATTGAAACATTGTATTGTTTTAAAAAATCTAATAATTATTATAACGAAACTCTTAGATTGATTTTATTTAGTTTAGTATTAACTCTAAAAACATAACGCCAAATTTTTTCTTTGTCTTCCTCATTTTTAATTCAAGAAAACAGCAGAACAAAAAGATGATTAAATTCAGTAAAAGCAAAAAGACGAACAGATAATCAAGAACTCAGAAGAAAAAGCCAATGATAGATTAAATTGCACGAGAACAAGAATAGAGTCCTAAAGCAATTTCTAATTAAATTGAACAAGAAGAACCCAGGAGAATAAGCCTTTTTTTTTTATGGCCAGATCAACAAGAAAAAGAAGAAAGTTTATGACATGGTTATCTGTTTTGTCTGTTTTTGTTCAATACCACCTCCAATAATCAGATTGAGATCCCCACAACCCTAATTTTAAAATCCCCAAATTTCTTGAACCTTTCCCTTTGAAATCGTGGTTGCCGGAACAAAATCTTCAGATCTGCGAACTTAAATTAGTAACATAAATGATGTATTCGAAGGAGTAATAGAGATTTTGAGAAATCCAATCGCGTATCCTCGAGCTCTTAAGAAGATGAAATAACAAGGTGTGAAATCGGGAAAAAATGGTTTTGAGGAACTTGTGTTTCAACTAGATTTTCAAGTGGTTCAAGCTTGGGTTCAGCTTTTGGGATAAGAAGGACGGAGGGAGTGGATATGTTGCTGGTTTCGTTGGAGGCGGCGGACGGCGGAGCCGGTGGTGGGCTGGTATTAAGGTCTTGGAATGGGTCCGTCAATTGAAGTAAAAATTTGAAATTTAAAAGGGAAAATGGAGGTAGGAGGGGGATTTCAAATGGAGGGATGCCAAGCCTGAGGAGCTCGTAGATGTGTCATTTCCATGGGTTTTCTCCTCCATTTTTGTTTAAGATATTCAAATAGAAAGAAGATGAATAAATATGGATTTCCAAATTTCCGCTTGGCACATCAGTAATTTTAACTTCGTTCTTAATGGTTTAAAACTTTAGGTTCCTTTTAAAAAAGTTTCGCAGAACCTATTTTAAAAATAAGTGAAATTACGGGTCATGAGTTAAACCTGTTGTTTATGTGGTTGGATAAAATTTTAGAAGCAATTCTGCCTCCCCAACCTCAGAGTCCTGCCACCTCCACTAGTTAACTTGCTTTATGTAAGTATTTTTTAAATATTTACAATCAATGGCCTGAAACTGTTACCACTCTCCGGTGATTGCGGCCGCACTCCAGTTTCTGCAAATTATGGCCTGAAACTAGTCGTCTTCTTCAGATCTCTTTCTCTGTTCATTTTCTTTTGCCCTAATTTTTCCGACGATGTCGTTCCCAAATTTTTTTTGAAAGAGGTTAAGTTGCGTGTAAGCGATTTAAATTTCAATCGACAAACTGCTTTAGGGTACTCAAAACAATAGCCTCTGCTGCTTCTCACAGGCCACGTCTCCGACGCCGGCCCGGCTCCTCTGCAAATTTTCACCGCCGGAAGTTGGCAACTAAGCTTCAGACGTTGGCAGTCGCTTTTGTTTAAAGACCAAAGTGATTTCAAGCCTCAACAGAGAACAACATTTTGCCGTTTTCTTCCCACAAATTAAAGTTGGTATTTTCTCCCCTATTTATCTGGTACTGTTACTTGATTGAATTTTGAATTTTGATAACTTCAGCTTCTAGAAATTTTGTGCCTTCTCTATATTTGTTTAACTGTTTTAGTTTTATAGTATTGATCGTTGTTGGAGTGATGTTTCATTCAGGTGAAATAAATTACTAAAAACGTTTATTCAAATTAGCAAAGAACAAAATGTTAAATTGTTAACGAGCAATTCTTTATAGTTACTTGATACCTTTTATTTTCCACTTCTGTTTGTTTTGTAACACCCTTGCATCTTAAATTCCTATTCTTGTATTTGTTTTTCGTTCTTCGTCTTTCTTACTTGTATTGATAAATATTGATTGAAATCTTCTTGGCCGGAAAACTTTTTGTACGAAAGTCCGCCTTCCCTCATATAGAGTTCTTGCTCTGCCACTGCTCAAGAAGACATCAAAGAACAAAATGCCTGAAGGGGAAGATGAAGAATTTGGACAGGATGATTTCAAAATCAGGGTTTCACCTTTTGATTTTTCTGTGGAGAATCACCTTAATGCTATGGAAACAATTTCTAAGCTCTGCGGGGAGATGAAAACAGATTCTTATGACGTTTCTGAAATTCAGCGCCTATATTCCTCAGTTACTTTCTTCAGGTCAGTCTGTATAACTTGCTTTAAGTAATGAATTCTTTGACGGTTACATCATCATTCTCTTTTATGTGTTGGCTTTGGTTGATATTCTATTCTATGATTTTATATTTCAATTTTTTGCAATTGATATTAAAGCTTTGTTAACTCAGGGAATGGAGGGATTTTAATTATGAGCAAAAGACTGTTAGGTTTGCGAGTGAGGTAGAAAGTTCTCAACAGGCAAGTTTTCTTGGCGATATAAATTTACCCCAATTTTCATCGGCGGCTGTTCCAAAGGTACTTCATGAAACCACTTGTTTTGTTTAACTTTTATTCTGTATGTTTAATTCACTTTCCAAACTAGGCAAATAATACATATAGTACTTGCGTTTTTGTGGTTTTGGTGCTATTGCTGAAGGAAGGTGCAAATTGGGGCATTGCGTCTCCAGAATCCAGGTACAGGTTTAGACTCTAGGTGCTGTTTTCTTTTTCTTTTTCCTTTCTTGTTCTGTTCTTTTTGCTAATATTAAGATGTGATTGGCCCTATATGAATTTACATCGCATACGACACCAATATGAAATATTTAATTGGCGTATGATTTACTCAGAAGATTGGTTTATGGTATTGTTAAATAAAAACATACAATATTAAACTTGCAGCTTGATACACTCATTTACACTTTGGCATGCATGTACCATTTTCTCAAACTTTTTTATTTTATTGCAGCAAAGACTTTGTGATGCATGTTGGAGGATCTGTTTGGGCACTGGATTGGTGCCCTAGGCCTCATGAAATGCCTGAAGGTCGTATTAAATGCGAGGTATAGATTTTGCTCTTTCTGCTCCCTTGTTGTTTTGTGGAAATAGTTCTTATTATTTTGAACTGCTAAATTGTTTGTTTTTGTGCATGCGAAATAAATTTTCCAAAAGCATTTTATTCAAATGTATGTCAATTCTTGAGCATAAAATTTTGCTTCGCAATCACAAATCCGGTCACTGTGCTAAACAAGGGAATTGCATATCTCTCTTTCTTTTATTTTTGTGAAGCTTGTTTTATGACTTTCATGTGAAAAAAATTCAGAGTCAACTGCAACATATGAGATGGATTAACCACTATCCAATCTTATTATATGTGTTTATGGCTTACTTCAACTTTTGGTTTTCTAGTTTCTTGCTGTTGCTGCCCATCCTCCTAACTCATATTATCACAAGATCGGTGCTTTATTAACCGGCAGAGGTGTTGTTCAAATATGGAACATTCTAAATGATTGCAAGGTTGAAGAGGCTGCACCTCCCGTGAATAAGTCAAACAAGAAAATTCAATGCGGTGATGCAAAAGATTACAAATTAGCTCTAATATTGAAGCCTAAAGGAAGACCTAAAAGGAAGCATATAGAAGAATCTTGTACCGGTGAAACTGAAAAGGGCACAACTGAATTGAAAAGGCCTAGAGGTCGGCCTAGGAAACAGAAAGAAGAAAGTGTGAATGACGAAGCCCTCCAACATAAGAAACCAAGAGGACGACCTCGTAAGAAGACAGCAAATGAAACAATTGATAGTTTAGAGTGCCACCACGATCATCCTCAAGCCCTTTCAGTTGAATATCCTGAAGACCCAACACAAATTCTTGCTATAGAAGGGGCTTTGACCAATGCCCCAACAGAGACCATACAGAAAAAGACGGCCAAGAAACAAAGAACTCCTAAGAAAGCACTGCCCACCTCTACTTCAGCTGCTGAAACTACTGGCCAGCATAAAAGATTGAGAAGTAAGTCCAAGGTTGTTGGTAAATGTACTGCCATTACATCGTCTTTACCGGCCCAAAATGGAGATCAATCTTCCATTATAAACTACCAACTAGATAAAAACTTTTTTGAGGAACCTGAGGTGCTTAACTGTGGTTTAGAAAATGTTTCTTGTGCTACCAACTCTGATTCTTGTGCTTTTCCGGAGAATATTGTTTTACCTAGGCTTGTGTATTGCCTGGCTCATGATGGGAAAGCCGTGTGGGATGTGAAATGGCGGCCTTGTCATGTGTCTGATCCCAAAATCCTGTATCAGATGGGATATCTTGCTGTCTTGCTAGGAAATGGATCACTGGAAGTGTAAGTCATATATGCAAATTATATTATATTTAGTACTGTCATGTGTTCGGTAACTAGGTAAATACAACTCATCTTCTATGTTTCTGCAATGTGTTTTTCATACATACTCGAACTGTTTTTAGATAGGGAAAAACTGACTTCTACAATCGCTAAAGTGGTTGGCATAGCTTCTAATTTTTCACGACGACTACACCTTACAAATTTCCGATTTTTATTATTAACTCTCTCTCAATTGAGCATGGGGACATTCATCGGGCATGACTTGCACTTTTAATACATATAATGAATTTTAACTTGGGTTTCTTTATAAGTTGACATCTATACGAACCTTTTTGTGGAAGATATTACATAACTACAGTCTACATTTTTATTTCCTACGTAGGGAATGATATAAATAAAAATTATGTTCATGAAAGTGTGTGAAGGGAATATCTGGCCTAGCAAGCATAAAACAATGAATCAAAATGTCAGATGATGTCCAACTGTTTTTGGCCGTTATTATTTATGTACGTGCTTTGGATTGTATGTATGACAATTTTCAGTTGGTTTCCACTTGATGCACTAAAAGCGGCATATTATGTGATATTGACTCATGTTGTCCAATACGAATGCAGATGGGATGTTCCCCTTCCTAATATAACAAATGTTATTTATACATCATCTGATAGAGAAGGTGCTGATCCACGGTTTGTGAAGTTGAAACCAGTATTCAAGTGTTCAATAGCTAAGACTGGGGAAGTAGAGAGGTGACTTTTTTTGTCTATTATCTACCTTCTTGACACTTAAAAATTAATAATTTGAATTGATGAAAAGATTTTATTTGATCCCAAAAGTGCAATAGAATTTTGTGGTTGTAAGTGTGAGAACTTAAGGATATATATATGTAAATGTAATAGGAGAGGTGGACCTAAGATTACTTGGAGGGAAACTATTTTTTTTTTACTTTGACATTGATGAACACATGACATTGGATAGAGATTCGTGGCATGACCTCGCCTAGCATGAGAATTAAGGCTTCGTTGTTGTCGAATGTGCCTTTTACTTTGTACTTTGTACGACAGTAAACATTTGAAAAGTTTGAACTGATAATACCTGCCACCACAATTATTCCCCCTCATTGCAATAAGTATAAAAGGAGGATTGAATCTAATTTATGGGATACGACAGAATGAATTAGCATATCGACAGAACTTGTATTCAATATCTCACCCCTGCCCATGATTGCTAGTTTGGACCATTTTCTACCTGACACATTTGTGTGGTTGCATATTGATTCAATGGAGGTTTTTACTATATTGAAATATCAATTTATCTTGCTGCAGAATCTTTTAATATCCTATACATAATTTCTCATGCAGCATTCCTTTGACAGTGGAATGGTCAGCTTTATGCCCCCATGATTACTTGCTTGCTGGATGCCATGATGGGAAGGTAATATGTCTGTTGTGTTCTATTTTATGCTGGTGTTTTATCATGCTTTCATTACACATGGCTGTTCACTAGTTTTACGTATGGCCTTTGAACTTATGAATTATGATCAGCCTTTTGATTTTGACACTCTCGTTCAACTTGTATCAATGACATCATTTGAAATATGCTTCTTTGTTCATAAAATTGTTATTACCAAAATTTTACAAAATTTAGCCAAACATATTAGTATGTTACTGAGAAAGCCTTGTGACCTAATTATGGATTCAAACAATATCAACGTTTTGTTGAGTTATTATTTTCAAAATTCTATTAGAATCAGGATAATACTTCCACTGATGGAGAAAAAAAATAAATTTGGATTTAGTAGTCTTTTCTATTTCACTAACCAAGTGTATCCATAAGTTTAAGATATAGTTGAGCATTGGTGAATTCAGCATAGCAACACTTATTATTAATTTAAATACTTGTGAAAGTATGTATTTGTAGACCACAATGGTAATGGTAGCATGTATGTTTAATCGTCCTTAATTGCTTTTCCTTCCGCAAATCGTGTACATTGTATGAATAATTGTATGTTTGCTTGTGTGGTCTGTGGCTCTCTGCTGGTCAGTCAGTTCTATATGCTATTCTTTGTCAAAAAATCTCATTATTGCATATGTCATCTAATTTTCGCTATTAAGTTCTCAAATGATACACGATGACTTTGATATAGTTCAGGATTGAAATGGGGATACGAATGAACTGTGAATCATAGAGGTTTGCTTAAGAGGCTGCGGGGTTCAGTTTTTTTTATGTGCAAATGAAGTGGATTCGTTGACATTATAATATTTATGAGAATTTACAGAAGGCGATCATATTTTCCTGTCTTTTGAGTTTGTTTTCTCTGTTTTCCAGAAGTTTATAAATGAGCCTTTTCAAAATACGAAATCATAATTACAAAAAAGACTTTTTTTTGTCTCAAACACAAATTAACCTATTTTTACTTTTGGAAGAAAATTTTTTAATCACAATTTTAGTAGAGACTCAAATGACCTGTTTGTTATTCGCAATAACAGTCTGGCTCCACTTTATTATCAAATATGACATCTCTACCTCTTAGCTTTAAGTTTAGGAGGGGAAATCCTTATTTCTTTAACCCCATGATTTGCTGTATTTCAGGTTGCCTTATGGAAGTTCTCTGCAGATGCTGCATCTGGAGGTAATGACATAAGTTTTTCTTCTTTGCTTCCTGTCTTATTTTAAGTTTATTGGTTTTGTTCTGAATTTTAAGCTCATGTAAATTTGTATTGTTGTACCATTTCTCTGCAGATACAAGGCCATTGCTATGTTTTAGTGCAGACACAGCCCCTATAAGAGCTCTTGCATGGGCCCCATCAGAGAGGTCACTGATTTCAGTTCTCTTGTAATTATTCATTTATCTCTCTAACTGGTGATTATAGATTATATTGTGCATCTCTTCTGCAAGGTCATGGGACCTGTTATCTCTACAAGAGATTTGTCTTGTTTATGGTCATTCACAACTTTTTGTGCATAGTTTTTCAACAGGATAGCTTGTAGAGTCTGAATTCTTCTTTGTATCCCTTGGTTGAAATCAATTGTCTATATGGAGTTGGGAGGTATATTGCTATGTTGTGGATGAGAAGCTTGGATACTTTTATCTTATTGCTTATCACTAAGCATTTTCCCATCTTTGAAATCAAGTTTGAAATGATAATTTGCATTACATTCATTAATTAATTGAAAACTATTTTAAATGGTATTTTTGTTGTTTTCCTTACAGAGTATCATATGCCATAATATTTTTTTTGTAGAAAAAATTTTGACAACCACATTGTCTCGTCTTTCTTTGTATTTTCTGTAATCCCCCCTTGTGGGATTTTTTGTGTTACATATGGAGGTTAAGAACATGTGGCTTTTGTTTAAATTAATAGTTATGATGTGTCACTCTTTCTTATATTGAGAAGTAGAATGTGATATTTTCAGTGATCGAGAGAGTTCAAATGTTGTACTTACCGCTGGACACAGAGGCCTGAAGTTTTGGGACATACGGTAAATATCACAACTTTTGGCTTGTTTTATTTTGATTCATAATTTGTATTATTCTTATGATTTGATCAGTTTTAGAATATGTATAACGCTCATAGGATGGATGACTTGTGAAAATTGAAAAGTCATTATTGTTACCTTGAATGAATTTAGATTGATACACAATTTTCTTTGTCAGATGAACTAAATTTGGAATCATTAGAATATATTACATTGAATTAACAAGAAAGAGATCAAGAGAATAGAGCTAGAACTATATAAGCTATTCAATTTTTTGTCCCAGTTTTCCTTTTGTAAATACGACTCCTCTTTGTTCCTAGGTAGCACGGAAACGGAAACGGAAACTGGGAAACGCCATTCTAAAATTTATAGGTTCAAAAACCGTGGGGAAACGTGTAAATAATAAAAAATATAAAAAATATAAAATTTCCATGAATGTAATTCCATTCTTTTATAAAATCTCTACATTTGAAATATATTTATTAGTTATGAAACAATTATACCGTAAATATTCATAAATAGACACCTATCAAATCATATTCACCTCATTAAAGTCACCTAGCATTTTAAAAATTCTAATTCAGATTTATATATATATTTAAGACTAACACAATAAATGCATTGGAAGTTTAGTTTTGGATTGAGTCATAAGGTTGAAGAAATTTCTAGGAAACAGTTTCCGGAATTTGTAGAAACGAGTTTCCAACTTTCTTTAATTGCGGAAACTGCCCTGTCTCGTAGGGGTTTCCGAGAGTTTCCGTGCTTCATAGCTTTGTTCTTTTTAAACATTTTTCTCTCGTCAATACCCAGAAAAGTTGCATTGCTTAATTTTTTAGAGCTACAAACAGTAAAGTAAAAGTCATGCATCTTCTTAGATATTATTTTGGTTTCTGGATGAAAACATTTTTTTGTATGCCATGATTTGTTTCTTTATATTCATGTGAGTAGGAGTTTGCTTTATCTATGTAATTTGAACGTATAATATAATTGAATTCCTGATTTTAGTAATGATGAATATCCTTTTCTATTAGATGATTTAAATTTATATAAATTGCAACAATTTGTTCTCTTTTTTGTTTCTTAGACTAGCCATTGGTTGTTTTGATTAATGACTTATTCATCTCACACATGTTTGTGCCTATTTATTTTTTAGACAATGATTATGAAGTTGTGAGCTTTCTGTTTGTTTACAGTGATCCGTTCCGACCTTTATGGGAAATTCACCCAGTACCGAAGTTCATTTATAGTCTGGATTGGCTACCAGATCCAAGGTGATTCACCATTCTTTCTTGTTTAATTGATTGTGGAAATGGAACTTTTGCTTGATAATTATTTGCACAAATAATCCATCAACTTTTCGTGTTTCAGATGTGTTGTCTTATCATTTGATGATGGAACAATGAGATTCCTTAGCTTGAGCAAGGCTGCATATGATGTTCATGTTAATGGAAAACCAACTGTGGGGCCTAAACAACTAGGAATGCATCTTCTTACTAATCCATCCTATGCTATCTGGAGCGTTCAAGTGTCAAGAAAAACAGGTTTCTATTTTATTTTTGTAATTGTATTTTATGGTAATAGAGGGGTTGATTGTATAAAATGTTTATTCACAAAAAATGGAAATGGTGCAAGAGAGGCACTCTTTCTGCTCCTTTGTATTTATATGCACAGTGATGAGAACAATTTCTTAGGCTCGAAAAAGTACTTGGGAGATTATCCATTTGTATTAATTTGTGTTTATCATGTTTTTGTTCTAACTAAAAATCCTTTTGGAGTTGTTTTCATATTTAAGATTGTTGGTGAACTGTTTCCGGCAGTTTTTTGTAAGTTTTTCCTTAGATAAGTTTCTTGATCATTATTTAGCTTGATTCCCATTCATCTTTTTATTCCAACATATGCAAATGACCTTTGTAAATATATTTTAAGCAGGTCCTGTGTTACATAATTATAGGCCTAGTTCTATAGCACAAATTTTGAAGAAAGTGTTCTTCTTCTTCCTTGAATAGTTTTTGTTTTATGTTATTGGTGTTTATTGCTGCTTTCCCCCTTATTTGTGCTTTTACATTAATGGATAGCTAACTTATTTTATGGGAAATTTAAAGGAATTAAGGCCTATATTTTGTATCTTTTTATTTATTGGTTTCCTGCCGACAGTGAATGCGTTGTCGCAAAATACTTGAAAATGTATTTTGATTTTCCTCGGAGAGTTATTTGTCGATCTTTGAGTTCCCTCTTCATCTCGAATATTTGTAGTTAAAGCATTCACTCTTTCCCTTTTGACATTTTATCTGACAAACCTATTTATGAATTTTAATAGGCATGGGTGCATATTGCAGTGCAGATGGTACTGTTTGCCGCTTCCAGGTTAGTTTACTTTTGGCTGTATACTCTTACACCATTTATAATTTTCACTTGATTTCGTTTGATTTCCCCCTTGTTTGGAACCCTTAAAAGCGAAGGAGTTCAATTGAATTTATGTCATTTTGTAAATTTTCTATAGAAAATGAAATGAATTTATAAATTCCTCCATTTTTTTTTGTTCCAAACACAACCTTCATGCCATCAAGGGACCTAAGCCTTTAGCAGATTGATAATGACTCACATTAGGTACTACTGCATGTTTCAATTCCAAAATTAGGGTGAACATTACATTGCTCAATGGACCCTTATCTTTAACAGTTTCGATTACTAAAGCGATTCGTTTACCTTGTAAAAGCGCTTATAATTGATAGTGTAAAATACTACTTGTAGACTAGTCCAAAATATAAATCCGATTTCCCAAGTTAATTGCTTTCATCTATGATCAGCTCACTACTAATGCGGTTGAGAAGGACCCAGGGAGAAATCGTACGCCGCATATTAAGATTTGGTCCCTAAGTAAGGATGCATCTGCTATTACAATTACCACTTCATTACCGGATACTATGTCTTTGAAGAAGCCGCTTAATAATGTCGGCGACAGCTCAAGAACCATGAAGAGCTTATACGAGTCAAGTCAGATTAAAACAGCTAACAAGTCTAAAGCAACAGCTTCGGATAACCAATCTCTAGGTAACATTTGACAGTTCCATATGTGCCTGTATGTTGTACATAGCCTTTTTTTTTGGCTAAATGCATCACCAACTCACTCAACTTGTCCCATTTCGACAACTGCCTCCATGAACTTTAAAAAGATTCCCGTAGCTCCCTTAGCTTTCAAAAAGTGCATTAGTTTGCCTCTTGAAGGTCACGTGCCAGCTTCTAGCTGGCTTGACTTTTCAAAGATTTCATTCTCCTAATTTTTCTCTCTTTAGCCACAAGCTGACATGTGGCGTTCAGGAGAGCAAAATGTTGCACTTTTTGAAAGTTTAGGGGCTACGGGAACACTTTCAAAGTTCAGGGGGCAGTTGGTAGAATGAGACAAGTTGAGGGAGTTGGTGATGCATTTTGCTTTTTTTTTTTGGATTATATGAACTTATCAATTTTTGCCAAGTCCGTCCATTATTTCGATGAGGCAAAGATTCACCATTCTTTGGCCTTAGATTATAATGGACTAAAGCAAAATGACCCATTAAACTGTCTAAGCTTCTTTTATTGTGAAGGCACAGATAGCTGTTGCAACTCCACTTCAGGGTCATTTGGAAACAACCTCTCTGTAATTACAGAAGTATGGCTGTGTACACCCGACCACCCCTCACCCCGCTTGTGCGGGAGCCTTGTTAGTATTGGGGTAATGTTGTTGTTGTTGTTATCAACTTTTGCCAAGTGCCGTCTTGAACTTTCACGTGTTCCTAATAGCCCTCAATTTGGCAAAAGTGTACTTGCGAGTCCCCCTCAATGCCACGCGTTAGCTTCCGGTTGGAGAGACAAATCACGTAAAACTGCATGTTGGAGAAGTCAAATCAACCAGGACACGTGATATTGAGGGGCTCACGAGTACCAAGTTGAGGGGGCTAGTAGGAACATGTGTGATTTGAGGGTGGAAACATGTATTATACATGCCTTTCTTCTTGTTAGAAAATAAAAGTCTGTTGGAACTTTTGGCAGACATATGTAGTGGCAATGTTCCAAGCACACCTGGATCGGATGAAACATTGGCCAAGCATGCTAAGAATAAGAAAACGGCGGGGCAGGATCTAGCATTGGTTAGTGTAGACGAAGAGCAAACTCGCAAAGAAAGTGCAAATGAAATAGAAGTTATTCCTCCCAAGATTGTTGCAATGCATAGAGTTAGATGGAATGTGAACCCGGGTAGCGAGAGATGGTTGTGTTCTGGAGGATCGGCTGGTATTGTACGATGTCAAGAGATTTTGTTCTCTGATCTCGATAGGAAATTGGCTCGGAAACGGTAGCTGGTATGGAAATTTGGCGTTCCAATTTGATGACTCGGTTTGTAGATTATTAGTGTTTGAGAGCATCATTTCAGTTATTGTAGTGAGCAAAAGAAACAATCCGTAGTGTCGTGTATTTTAGTTTTCTTATCTGAAGTAGACAATAACTCGTATACTTTATAACGTTATTCATTATGTTCAAAATGTAATCTTTCTTAAAAAAAAAAGTCTATAAAAATCTAATTATACGCCATAAATTATTTATAAATTAATAAAAATAGTAAAAAAAATTATAAAAATATCATGTAGTAGTTATTTGATAAATATCTAGTAATTGTCTAGTAGTTATCTAGTAAACATCTAGTAGATCGGTATTAGATATGTAGTAGATAATCAAGTACTAGATATTTACCATATAATTATTACATGATATTTATGTAATTATTTTTTCTTGTTTTAGTTAATTTGTAAATTGTTTATGTTTTTTTTCTATATATGTAATTAGTTTGACTTAATGATGAATTTTATAAATATTTCAGTGAGAAGTGTATATATTTGAAAATTTCCCTTGTTTCATGGTCGATGGAATGTTAAACAATATCAACGAAAAATGGTTAGAATTAATTGATTTACATGTGTTTGAATCGTTTTATTATTCTGGACTTGAGATCAATTTTTTTTGTTTCCTTTTCTGTTAAAATACATTTTAGATTGACCCCAGTGCTTTATTAGCTCATTCAAAATGTGCACGTAATTTTATTAACTTTTAAAATGTGCTATTAATTTGCCATTTATAGCTTTTCATTGGTTTCGCTTTTTATATATGTCATATTTTTTATTTTTCACTTTTAAATCATGAGCTGACATATACATTCATAGGACAAAAGAGTGCAGTTTTGGAGAACTTATACAATGGATCGGATTCTTTGGATCCTATAGACCACATGAATGATATGTGTCTCAGAAAAAAATTTTATCTGGGACACGTATTATTATACAGTTTATAGGTTGAAAAAACTGTATAATCTCCCTCATTTTTTAGAAACTAAGGCTCTGCTTAGGAGCAAGTTTTCGGTGAATTTTAAAGGAAGAAAATGTAAAGAAAAGGGGAGTGAGGTGAATTTTAAAAGAATAAAATATTTTTAAAATTATTGTATTTAGGAGGAAGAGATGAATTCTTACCCTCAATATATTAGAAGGTTATGTATGTGATAGAATTGTAAAAAAGAGTATAAAAAAAGTTCAAAATTGAAAAGGAGTATGCATCCATCCATCCGTGGCGGAGTTACAAACTAAGCTTTTTAAGGGAGTCAAAAAAAATTAACTCCCCATTAAATAATACCTTATATCAATTTCCCACATTCCTAAACTTAGAAATTGAAATCCTTCACTTTACCTTCCTAATAGAAACTTGCTTCCAATCAAGCCCCAAGGAAGTTACAATGCCCTTTTCAAAGTTTAAAGGCCAGCATATAAGTTGTAGTAGCACCTTACGAATTTAACATAGGTTACATTCCTAAGCCCTATTATATTTTCCTATTTTTAATTTTTTATTTATCAATATATATTTTAAAAAATTCTTTTTTCATATTTTTTTATTTATCTTTTTATAAAATTCACGCTAGGAAAACTTATTTGTTGTCAACGTGTGCCAAGTGCTAGTAGAAATTGTCTGCACGCTTGTACTTCCATCCGTTTCTAATCCGTAGGCATCACAAACCACCCAATACTACTCTCAAATCACCGATGATATCGGCGGACGAAGCGCTAAACACCGTTCTCCGGGTGGCTCAGCGGCTGCCACCAGTTACGGTGCCCATCCACGACGCTCTAGGCAAGATACTAGCTGAGGACATTCACGCACCTGATCCTTTACCTCCTTATCCAGCCTCCGTCAAGGTAATGAACATTACCTCCGATTAGCCTATTGGAAATGTGCGTTTGAGTCTCGATTAAATGAATTTGTAAATTATTTTGATCGCCGTTTGTAGGATGGTTATGCTGTCGTTGCTTCAGATGGACTTGGTGAGTATCCGGTTATTACAGAATCACGAGCTGGAAATGACGGTCTCGGCGTTACTGTAACTCCTGGAACTGTTGCTTATGTTACCACTGGAGGTTAATCACCGCTTCATTTTTATATCTGTGAGATTTTTTTTTTGATAGATGCAATTTCTGTTGGTATTGAGATGGCTTCTCTGCCGCATCATTTGGTGTCTTGTTCATCTGCATTGGAATTAGTCATGAGATGCGGTATGGTTATGATAGAAGAATATTTTTGTGTCTAGGTCTTTATGGGGAAGTTATTAATGTTGGCTTGGGAGTTAGTTGGGAAAACTTACGTTTTTTTTATTCCTTTTTCAATGAACATTTTTTTGCTCTCAATCTCTCATTCTATATATTTACTTTTTTTCACCAGGGCCCATTCCCGATGGTGCTGATGCAGTTGTTCAGGTTGAAGATACTGAAAAGGTTGATGATGGTGAATCAAAACGTGTACGCATATTGGTGCAAACTAGCAAAGGTGTTGATATTCGTCCTGTGGTATGGTTTCATATTCCATCTCTTTTACTTTTTTTTGTTGTTTCTGTAGATTGTTAATCATTTAAGAAATAAACAACCTTTGTTTGGTAAGAAACAGGAAAGGGAGAAATAAACTACCCTTGAAATGGTTGTACCATGATATTTTAGTTTCTATTATGTAACTAAAGTTGCATCATGTATTTAAAGAAACTACAAATATATTTGGTTAATGGAATTCAAACTTGTGGATACTCATCTAAGGACAGTAGTTCCTGTGTTTCATGCATAGGTGGTACAATCAGTTGCTTGTTTTAACTTGGTTGAAAATGGTAGCATTGGTTGAAAACGGTATTATCTGTACCTTATCTACCAACTTGAGAAAAGAGATAGGAAACTTTATTTGCATTTCTTTACGTAGGACTTGCGGCCAAGAATAGCTAGAAGAACTGGAAAAGTCTTGCCAATAGGAGTAGGAAATATATGCCCTTTATGAACATACTTTTATTATAAGAGTCTTACTTTTATCTATATATATGGTAGACCTAAAATATTTGTGATACTGTTCCAAAACAATGGTAGAGATGCGCTAGGAACTATCTGAAGGAACGTAGATCATCTGAACTGTATGATACACGACTTAGGTTTTAGGTGTAAGAAGTTATCTAATAGGGTTTTTCAACCTCTAGCACTAGTATGTTCCTAACTGAATGCTTATTGAAGGAGCATTCATTACAGGATTTTTTTTCGTGTAGTCAAGTCACAAAGGAAAGCTTTATTTGTAAAGAAAGTTGAGTACGTGGCTCTCAAAATTGCTCAAAGAGCAAACTACAGTCTCTGAGATATTTTCTTGTTTGCATATGTTTCTATCAATGAATTCTTTATGTGCTTATATGGTGAAGCAGGGTTGTTTTGTCGGCTTCTGCTTGAGGCGTTATGTATTTATTGGCCATGTTCTCATGTGAAGGAAATGTAAATAATGTAATGACTAGTATATAGAGATGCAGGGTCACGTATGCTGACACAATCCATTCACAAATTGTTAACTTGGGGCTTTACTCTACATTGATGACAATTTACTGTATTGCTGTGTTTGATTAAGATATGTTTACTTAAATTTCTCATTTAAAGCTCCATGTGTGTCTGTTCACAGGGATGTGACATTGAGAAGGAAGCTGTTGTATTGAAATCTGGAGAACGTCTTGGTGTTTCAGAAATTGGCTTACTTGCTACAGTAGGTGTTCTGATGGTGAAGGTATGACTCGATATCTCTTTTGGATTTCATGAATTCATGATTTTTCTGAGTACAACAATTTCCTTCAGGTATACCCTACACCTACAATTGCTTTGCTTTCCACAGGGGATGAACTTGTGGAGCCAACAACAACTAGTCTAGGTCGTGGACAGGTACTTAATCTTGAAAATCTTCAACTTCCTCTAAACAAAAAGAACAAGTATTATATTTACTGATTTCATTTGTAAATTCATTGTTGGAGGGCTATGGGGTAGCAAACTCTTTGTATCTTTGATTTTTGGACTATCAGTCTTGCCAATGGCATACCCTGGTGGAAAATAGTTACCCTGCTATGTTCTTAAAATTACACCTGACCATTATTCTTAGTTGGAAATTTTCAATAGTAGCAAATCGAAAGGAACTCCAAATTTCCTGGCTCAAGTATAAATAGAATGTAGATGACATCAACCTTAGCTTCTATTTTGCTTAAAGTTCTTGTCATGTTTGAAACATATCAAGAGAGGAAACATAGGGAAGGAAACATATATTAGTTGTAGTTGAATACTGGACCTTCTAAATTTCATAACATAATAAATGCATCCATGGGTTTCATAATTTTTTTAATGGAGTTCTAGGTAGCACGGAAACGGGAAAGAAACGTTTTCGGAAATGGGAAACGCATACCGGAAACGCCAAAAATAACGTGTTTCAATTTTTCCGAGAAGGAAACGGAAACAAGAAACGTTAGTGTCTAGGAGTTTTCGTGCTTCATTGATTTAGTTTAATGTTACTTCTCTGAATCGTATATGACATTAACTTTTGTTTTGTTAGAAGCTATGCAGCTAAATATTGATTTATCTGCACGAAACATAGCATGTTAGACGGACATGTTTCATTTGATCGAGTAGAGTAGTTACTAATTTCAGTTGGAATATCTTCATCTTTTTCTTTAAAGTTATATCTCATATGGTACTTGTTGATTTCGTCATGAATGTATTTTTTTTTTCTTTTTGGATATTTCCCTGGATTTTCTTTGAGAAGATTTTTGTATGGTTTACACTATCACAACTTGAGGCTTTAGATATTCAGATATTATGCAGATTAGGGATTCCAACCGTGCAATGTTACTTGCTGCCGCAATACAGCAGCAGTGCAAGGTCATCGATCTTGGAATTGCGAGAGATGATGAGGACGAGCTTGAGACAATATTCGATGAAGCCCCTTCTGCTGGGATTGATATTCTTCTAACATCAGGAGGCGTTTCTATGGGAGACAAGGATTTTGTCAAGCCACTCCTTGAAAGGAGAGGGACAATACATTTCAGTAAGGTAAACTGCTGTCCATGTAAATGTCAAAGTTGTCCCCTCAGAAACTGACGAGGTGCATTATTGCCTAAAGTATAAAAAAGGAATTGTAATTTAGAGTCAACAGCCAAATAATTGATAGAGAAATGCAAGAATTATTTCTAAATGAAAGTCACAGTTATTTGTTTTTTCACATTTTCCTCGAAATTTCAATTTTCAACACCAGGAAAACAATTTAAAATCGAAAGTGAGGAAACGATGGAACATTCGAAATATCTGTGCAAAGAATCCGCTTTTTTGCAAATGGATGTTTACCCAGATCATCGGATTTCCTTAATTGAGATTTTGTAAGTCAGACCCAGGAGACCACTTTACATAGTGAAGCAAAGTATCACCATAGCCTCTTGTCATCTTTAAGTTCATCAATGCTCTAGCTGTTATAACACACTTTTCGCGGCACCACCTTATCCGAATACTAAACATTCAAAAAAAATATTTTTTTTTGGGGATGATTGTATAAGCCAGATTGAAGTTGTAGATGGATGAGATTTTGGTTTCATAAAGCTTTATAGAAGTCAAATAAGATGGTAGTCTTGTTTGGCTCCCGAGGGTGGAACAGAATGATATGAAGCTAAGACCATCCATTTTGGTGAACCTTATATGGTTTGCTTCCTCTCTCTGTATCTCTTCACAACTCTCAAAATGTTTAGACTTTCCTAAAATTCTTATGGTTGAAGAAAAGATAATAAGTTTACTGTTGTTCACCATCAGTATATCGACCGACAATAAAATTTGCGCTAATTTTGATGAATAGAAGTTCTAGGCTTAGTTGTTGCAGCCTACAGTTAAGTGGTGAATCCAGTCTCCATTGCTGAATACCTCACCGGAGTTTTATTTCACGTATTTTATGGTTGTACGAGATTAATAGACAAATATAACGATTTTTTGCTGATCATTTCTTCAGGTTCTCATGAAACCAGGGAAACCTTCGACATTTGCAGAGATAAATTCGAAACAACCAGAATCGCAAAAAGTTCTTGCATTTGGATTGCCTGGAAATCCAGTAGGCTGTCTAGTTGCATTCCATCTCTTTGTAGTTCCTGCAATCCGCTATCTTGCTGGATGGGAAAATCCTCGTCTTCTGAGGTTACCGACCCTTGTAAAATGTTGTTCTTTCTTTCTTTCGCATAGCTGCTTCTTTTATAACAAGAACTGAAACTTGTGTTTTTTTTAAATGTACATCCTTTATACAGATTGCAGGCCCGTCTTCGTCAGCCCATAAGGACAGATCCAGTGCGGCCAGAATTTCATCGTGCCATAATTAGATGGAAGGGCAATGATGGATCAGGCAACCCTGGGTAAGCTATTTAGGATACTGTCTTTGAGTACTTGTGGATTACGTTTTATATTCTGATAGAACCTGCTTCTTTCATCTATTCCTTGCTTAGTTTCTTTCTTCTCTCCCTGTCTTTGCTTTTCTTCTTTCATGCTTACCAGAAAACCCTCATAATTGCCTAAAAGAATGTTTTTTTATGTCAATATCAGTTTTATTGCAGAGAGCACTGGTAAGCAGATGAGCAGCCGGCTTTTAAGTATGAAAACAGCAAATGTTTTGTTGGAGTTGCCAGCAAAGGACGGTGTACTTCCTGCTGGATCCTATGTCTCAGCAATCTTAATATCTGATTTAAATACTGATTCTGTTCTGGAGACTGACATATCCTTGGATTCAGATTCAGTTTCCGCAGAACAAAGCAATATATCTGGACAAATAACTAATCATGATTCCGAGGTCAAGGTAGCTGTGCTGACTGTCAGTGATACTGTTGCTGCAGGGGCTGGGCCTGACCGAAGGTATGTCAATTCACCTTTATTATCATAGTTCACGAAGGGCGCCAAGGAGCCTCGCCATATAACAGGCAAGATCGTGTCCCTGAGATGTGCTCCTCAGGCGTGCGCCTTGGTGACACTCTTTTTTTCAGGGTTTTAACTTACTTTAAATGTGTTGTCCACCTATTTTTAAGAGTTTTATTAATAATTCAAGGTTAGGTTTTCCCAATTCAGTTCCTATTAAGGCTAGATTAATTCAAAGCTAGATATTACTAATGCATTATGTAAATTCTAACAATTTTCTAAGTTTTATTCCGGTACTGTTATTGCAGTTAACTTCACTTTTCAAGCAAATTTTTTGTGCCTAGCGTACTTCAGGCGCTCGCCTCGCCTCGCCTTGCTCCTCGCCTTTGGGCGCACCTGGCTCCCTTGCGCCTCTAACTACTATGTTTATTATTCATTTGTCTGGCTGAGCTTTTGCTTCATTCTAGGCTTCTAGTTAGGGTTGGCCAAATGAACTGGTCTTAGGATTCACAACGTTAAGATATATATATTGTTTGACATTTGATTTGATGTTATTTCCAATGCTTATGATCACTGACCATCTGATTCAAAAGTTCATATTTTCATAATATAATTTCGATTTGAAGTATTTATATCAAAGAAGTTGAGTATCTGTTTTCATAAGCAGAAACATCTTTAATTTTTTATTTTTGCTGAGAAGAGTTGTATAAAGTATAAACATATTTTAGTGGGCTGAATTAAATATTTATGTTTGTTGGTATCTCTCTATTTAGGTGATT
The DNA here is from genome assembly GCA_947683365.1 of Euphorbia pulcherrima. NCBI lineage: Eukaryota > Viridiplantae > Streptophyta > Magnoliopsida > Malpighiales > Euphorbiaceae > Euphorbia > Euphorbia pulcherrima. The sequence goes on from CANTUS010000002.1 coordinate 19,772,398, forward strand.
CTTTTGTTGTCTTCTATCTTGGAACAGCTTGAGAGATTTATAATTTTGAATTTTTGAGCACATAATTGTTGGGATGGATTTCAATCCCTTGCTGTGAAGAAGTTTTGAAGAAATAAAAATCATGCCTACATTATATCGCTAAAATCTGGAAGTGAATTCGCAGAAATTGTATTAGCTGAAATTGAATGAAGCATTACAAAATTATGAAACCTCAACAAAAGACTTATTCAATTCGTTTTTTAATGAAAGATGAAACGATTTTTATAGCTAAAAGTAATACTTATTCAATTCATTATGAACATTTTTAGCCACCCGTTGTAGATATGATGGGACAAGAAGCTTTTTTGCCGGTGAGCATGCTTGATCATGCTTTGCTAACCCTTGAACCGTCAATATGTAATGTCTGGGGAAAACCCTTTCGTGAGAAGGCAGATTAAGGCAATTTTATGTTATAAAAAATACAATTTTATACTTAGATATAGGTCATTGAAAATAATAGAAGTTCTATGTATCATTATATTGCATTTTTATGCACTATTAACATTGATGCACGAGTCTTGGATGGACTTTATTTGGACTAGATAAGCTATGTCTGGAATCTATATTTGTTGCTTTCCAGCTCCAGAAATAACTTCTAATTGACAGTAAATCTAGAACCTCATTGTTTTTCCAGTCATGAATGGTAGTTGAAACTGCCAAAGAATTCATTCCCCTCAACTAACGGTCCTATTCATTAACTAAAAGCTCATAAAAGAACAGCTGATTTATTTGCCTAAATTTCATCCATTGCAACCGTTTTCTTAGAACCGACCATCTTTTCCAAAGAACGAAACTCATTAAGACAGAAAATGTTCACATCATCTTGATCTATGATTTAATATGTTTATTAAATGAGATTGTCGCATGTAAAAATGTTGAAATTGTACATCGATGTATATATGTGTTAGAATATGAAGCGGAAAGAGAAAAGTAGTAGATTAGATAAGTTTGATAGAAACAGAAATGAAGTAGGTTAAGTATAAATACTTATTGAGTATGAGAAATCAAAATATTCGTTACAACAGTCAACTTCTTTTTCTTTTCCTTTCTCTCACAATGTAGTCTCTAATGTTTAATCAGAGCTGCCTCATTATGAGGTTGTGTTTGAGTTACTTTTTTAAGTATTTTTTTAACATGGTATCGGAGTCCAATAGTTCATGGGTTTCTTTTACATTTATTATTTCTTCTATTGAAGAGTTGTCCAGTGTTGTTAAAGGCGCACCTGAGGTGTGCCTTACGCATGGTGCGGGGTCCTGCACTCCGCCATACCTCAAGCGAGGTAGCGTACCTCGGGCGCGCGCCTCAGGCGCGCCTCGGGGACACTTTTTTCAGGTTACTATTTTACTATAAAAATGTGTTCATCTATTTTTAAGAGTTTTAATAATAATTCAAGGTTAGATATTCCTAATTTAGTTCCTATTATGGCTAGATTAATTCAAGACTAGATATTCCTAATGTAATATGAAAATTTTACATATACATGTACATCTAGCAATTCTGTTAGTTCTTTTTTTTAACTGTTATTGCATTTAAACTTTTCAAACAGATACTTTTTGCAATTTCTTGGGCCTAGCGTACCTCAGGCGCGCGCCTCACCTTGCCCCTCGCCCTCGGGTGCGTCTGGGCAGCGCCTAGCGCCTTGAGAACTATGGAGTTGTCTTTGTTATTCTTCTCTATTTTGTTTCTAAATTTCTGATTTCTCCTTTTATTGGTTCTTTCTCTTTCCCTAGGTTGAGGTTTCAGGGTGTTTTCTTTTCTGCCATTGAAGTCCAATGTCTTCCCTCCTTGGTCTGCTTTGCCATTAAATGTGTAATGTTATTTGGTTTACTGCTCTGGTGTGTAGTGTTTCCGGGCCATTTTGTTTAAACTTGCCTTGTCTGAGGAGAGGTTTCTTCCTCCAATGGTTTCTCCATTTGCTAGAATAGTGGTTTCTCCTTCTAGTCATGGTCTGCCAAGTAGAGCAGCCACAAGGGTCTTTGTGTCGTGGATTGAATTTCCTTATGAAGTAACAGGGTCTTCCAAGAATGCAGCCTTTGAGGTTCACATGTTTTGGACCAGAGTCATATCTTCTCCGCTCTATCCTCAGTGTTACGTGTTACTTTTGATGAACTTTAGTTTGCTTATTTTTGTATTTGTATTTTTGTATGCATATATCAAGCTTGAGGGGAGTATTACGTATTTATGTATGCTCGTGCTTGAGGAGAGTATTAGAATATAAAGTAGAAAGAGAAAAGTAGTAGATTAGAAAAGTAGGTTGGATAAGTTTGATAGGAAGAGAAATAAAGTAGACTAGGTAAGTCTTGTTTTGTGTATTAATACTTGTTTACTTTGACTAACCAAAATAACCATTTCAACAATCCTTTTCTTTTCCCGTTCCTTTCTCTTACAAAATATGGGCGCTCGGAGTTGGAGTTTATGTTTTTGTTTTAACAATCTCTGAATCATACTTTTTTATGTTGGATAGAAGTGCTAGTGTAATGCATCTGGATACACCTCCTCGAATCATCATTTCTGAGAGGTCACATAAATGATGCAAAATAAAAAGCAGAGTTGATATTGTTCCTTGCCAAAGTGAAACTTGTGAAACATCAAATACTTTGCAACAAAATTACTTGATAGCTGAGCACATTTTGTTAAGTATACTCTTATGTGGTCTTTAAAGTCTTGATAAAATATATAGTGACAACATATGCCCATAACAAAATCGAACTCATTGTACTTAATTGACACCCCTTACTGTTGGCGTGCTTCCCTTCCCGACACATATTTAGTTAGACAATGACGGCAATATATTGGTACTGCTTTAACTCATTCTCAAGGCTTGTATCAAAGAGGCATTCCTAGCAATTAATTTTGTTTTGCAATTAAATTTTAAAGATGAAGCTATGAATTTAAACAGGCTATTTTGTTGACCTATATTTAGGAGCTTGGAATCCCTACTTTTGCTGTATTTATTTATTAATTTAAGCTTGGTGACGTAATAATCTAATAAATCGTGCAGTGGACCTAGAGCTGTTTCAGTTGTAAATTCATCGTCAGAAAAGTTAGGCGGAGCAACAGTAGTTTCAACAGCTGTTGTTCCAGATGATGTTAACAAGATTAAGGACGTTCTGCACAGGTGGAGTGACGTTGATAAAATGGATCTCATCATTACTTTGGGTTAGCTATTTGCACCATGTAATTTGTATATTTCTTAGTTCTTCAAATTACCTATTTCCTCAAATTTATATTTCATGATAAAGGTGGAACTGGCTTTACTCCAAGAGATGTGACTCCTGAGGCAACCAAGGAGTTGATTGAGAAGGAAACACCTGGTCTTTTGTACGTCATGATGCAAGAGAGTCTAAAGGTAGCAGAAATGTCATGTAACTTGATTGTTTTGTGCGTACTATGCATTTTTTCCATTCTTGGTGTATCTGCAACTTGTCAAGTTATTAGTAGACTTTTGGAAATTGCCATGCCATTTATATCACTGTAACATTAGAAGGTTCCCTCGTCAATTTTGTGCCAATCTTTATGTGCAATCGAATGGAAAATGGTGACACAGATGCTAGAAACTTCGTGGTCCTAGGTTAGGTCAGGTGTCTATATTCCCTTATGTATCCTAATATTGTCATTGTCGAATTCTTTTGTACTAGGATATGCTAATAATGGTATTTTCTTAGTAGCAGAATGCCTTTTTTAAGGGGGTAATTCTCTGTTTTTGGACTTGTAGAGGTCAATTGTTTGGGGTTATTACGAACTTAATTGTGCATTGATATTTATTACTACTATATGAAATAGTTTGTTCTTCTGTGCTGCGCCAAATGTGGCAAAATGAACTTTTGCCGGTTTCTTGTTTTACACTGAAAACAAAATCTTTTGTTTATTGTAGCTTACTATCAAGAATTTGTTATGTGTTCTGTAAAACAGGTGACACCATTTGCTATGCTCTCACGTGCTGCAGCAGGAATAAGGGGTTCGACTTTGGTAAGAAATGCCAGCTCTTATTAAGTCTAGCTGCCATCACAAAGAAACTATCAAGCAATCTTTCTCTTTATCTCACATGCTTATAAAAATGTAGAGTTTTCTGAGCCAGCGAGTCTCTCACACTGAGAGAAGAATAAGCTTTTAACACGGAATAGTTTGAATATGCTCAAGGTAGTTGATATCATTTCATTCACGGAGGACATAGAAAAAGGGTGGCAATTCGGGCTGTGTCGTAAGCCTGTTGTGTTTTATATGATATAAATGCATCAAATATAATATTCATCTCGAATGCTGTGTCTTTGTTTCTGAAAATTGCGGCATCTTGTCAAGAATTGCAATCCTTAAAGAATATTATAACCGTTTGTTATCCAGAGAATTGTTCTGCTTTGTTGTCCCATGCATGGAGAAAATGCATAATGCATCCGAAGTTGTCCCTAAATGCTCGATGCCAACCTAAGCTTTCAGAAGTTTCAAATAACCCCTGAACTTGCAAATTGCAAAAAAAATCATCAGTTTGTCCTCTCAATGCCACATGTCAGCTTTTGGTTAGGAGAGAAAAAATCAGAAAAATGACTTCTTTTAAAAGTCAAATCAACCAGAAGCTGATGTGTGGTGTTCAAGGGACAAATCAATGCAAGTTTCCAAGTTCAAGGGTGTAACTGAAACTTCCAAAAGTTGAGGGTGACATCAGAGATTTAGGACCGACTTCAGGGCATCCCCCGCTAAGCCTAGAGAGAACGATAAAGGTAGACTGTGATTGCCTAAGTATGATAATGGTAAACCTTTTTGCGTGGTTGTCCAAAGTCAATTATGTACTACTATCTTGATATTATTTCCTCGTAAATTTCAGATCATCAATATGCCCGGGAATCCTAACGCAGTTGCCGAATGCATGGAGGCTTTATTGCCAGCCCTAAAGCACGCACTGAAGCAAATAAAAGGTGATAAGAGAGAGAAGCATCCTCGGCATACTCCTCATGCACAAGCCGAACCTGTAGATACATGGGAACAAAGCTACAAGTCAGCATCTACCACTGATGTTGCTGAACCTGCTTGTTCGTGTTCTCATTGATGTGCGTACTGCCATAGCAGGTACAACTTTTAATTTCTGTACCATAAGAGTTCACTTTGAGCATTCAAGTTTTCTTTACTTGTTTCTTCTGCTTTTGCTTTTGGTCTCAATTTAGTTTCTCAGCACATGAATTCGGTTTTATCTTTATATGATGTATAGTTTTCTCAAGTTATCTTATTTTTTAAACAACATAATCTGGATTTTTGGAACAACATAAATGGTGACAATTTCAGTAAGTAGGCATAATCAGTCTGTTAGGATCGATGTTGTTCGATTGTTTTTATTTCCTTTTTATGCGATTCTAAATACGAAGTTTCTAGTTCAAGGGAATCTTATTGTTTACAATGCTGTTAATAATGAGGACTCGTTTCAATGTTTCTGGTAATGATGGTAAAATTCATGGTGCAAATACAGTATTTGCATGTGGCTCGATAAAAGTTTGATTTGAATGAATTATTCCTCGTAAAGACAGATTGCGTGCTCATTTTGTAAACAAGCCGAGAATGAGTAAGCTGGAGCTTAATTTTGCATATTAATCTAATAATGACTCTATGATATTCGGGTTATCTAAACTTGTAATATATATATATATATATATATATATATATGGCTAAGTATATTCAAGTAATATCATTTTTTTACACCGGGCTTGACAACCATATATAAAATGATAAACTAGATTTTACAAACAAATCAATGAATTATTTGTGAGGGGCTCGTGAATAAAGAAACTGTTAGACAAGTAAGATTTGAATATGAATTTTAAGCTCGTATTGAGATCAAAGTTTGAACTTGTTAAAACTTTGGCAAATCAAGCTTGAACACTATGTAGATTGGCTTTCAGGTAACCCAAATTGGCTGGGATCCTGTATTATAACTGTTTTAAAATCCCTGCCTAGGGGCGATTTTGGGGCTTACCGCTCGACTTTTCATTTATAGGCTCGGCCGGATTTATTGCCGCTTAGGCACCGTCTAGTCTGATTTTTTTCGGGCGGCCCTTAATTTAGATTTTTTTATGATATCATTATTTATAATAATTATAGTTTACTAACAAAAGTAATTTAGTTAGTAAAACTAAAGTACATTAAAGTGTTCTCGTAATGAAATTGTCATCTTGAGTCTTAAAGCAAGAAATAATATACTCTATGCTATTTAATGATTTTTAAAACATTATTTAAATTATATTTTTTTATATTTTATATTATTATAATTTACTTTTTAGTTGACCTTATATTTTAGATTTAAGACCCAAAAAATGCAAGGGATAGAAAAATATGTTTAAGGCACATAGTTAAATAATATAAGCCAATAAGGCATAATTTTAATCAGAAATGTCTTTATCTGTGTCAGAAAGTTGGCCTAGTAAATCTGTTTTTGAAAAAAAAATGTTTAAAAATGGGCTTATTAAATTAGTTTTTAGACAAAGTTGCCCGTTTTCAGATAGGTGCGATAGAGTCAGCCTCGACTACCATACCATGAGTGGGATTCCCACGGTTAAAGGTGAGACCAGTTACCACCTTTGAATGACCCACATTCATTTAATTTTTTACCCATTACCCAACCCATTTTTCCCTACAATATTTATCACTCACCCGATATCATTTCACTCATTTTTATTTGACTCATCAATTTTCTCTCAATTCTCATACATTTTTCTTCCTTCCCATTAAACAATATTTACTCTATTCTTTTATGATCTACCAAATTTGATCTTCCACAAGTTAATTTTAAGGTAAAAATAATTGTTAATTTTTATATTTTTTGTTCAATTAATATTGTTATAAATGACAATGTAGAACTTATAATTAGTTTTTTTTAATTTTTTTCAAGAATTTAACAACCATAACTAGATATGTAATCCAATCCTTTAAATTAACATGTTATCCCGACTCGCTGAGAGTGAAAGAGCCGACCTTTCTATAAAAAATCTATAGAAGAACCTTGAGCTTTGAAGCAAGTGGTCTATGCTAGCTCGTTTTTGAGAGGGCTTTTCGTTTCATACTATGGTATCGGAATGCCTCCCATTAAGGGAAGTTGGATCAGAAACTTATTACATGCCAGCACTACTGCTGTAGTGGGAGGTGAGGTCAACGGTAAGTGGACGAGAACCGGTACCTAATTCCACAACATCCATATTAGGAATGGAAAGACCTGGGCAGCTAGTGAGTAGTGCAATGGGGCAAGTTCTTCTATACTTTATTAAAAAATAATACCTGAGCCTGGAAACTTTAGGTACTTGGTCAATCTATACTTTATTAGTCAATAATACCTGATGCTTTCATAAGAAAGATAGCAAGCATTGAAGTACCTATCATTACGGCTATCAGTCTAGCACCTCTCCTGTAAAAATCGAAGTTATTAAGATTTAAATTCAATAGAATAGCTCCGGAATCGTCTTTTGCATTGTAGGTCCCTTTCTAAAGTAAAGGACGAGATTGTGTTCTTGCTCAACGTAACTCCTAACTATACCGACTCCTAGGGGATCGTAATTTCGAGGAAGACTAGGGTCGGTTACCAGGGCGACGGCTAGATCGAAGGAAGGAAAGACCAATCTAAGCAGTCAACGGTTAAGGTATAGCCAAGTCAAAGCGGAAGCAAGCCTAAAAGTAATAGAAGTCTCAGCACAGCGACATCAAAGAAAGTAAAACTTCCCTTGCAATTTGATCAAGGGGAACTGGTACAGGGGATTCTCTTAGCAATGTAACTCCCCCTCAATGTTAACACTGAAATTGGCTCCACAGGAGGAGTAGAAAGCTAAATAAGAAAAAAGCTAAGCGACTCTGTTTCTCGCCTTACCGATGGTCGACTCAATTGCATCGAGCCTTTCAGTCGAGTTACGTTACTTCGTTCCTCATATACGAAATTAGAATTACCGCTGTCCATTGAATTGCAATGGAACAAAGAGCTTCATTTCATTTTTAGAAATCCCGTACATACGAAAAATGCTAAATAGTAAGAAAGTTTTTCTCATTTTCCCGCGTAAAATTCCATTTTTCTATTACTAGCCGCTCGAGAACACAGTTGCCCCTTCGCCCTGCTAGTCTAATTACATTAGATAGCATATTTTTTCACATTATAGAAAAGAGGCTCTTAGGTTTTTGAACATAAGCTAAAGAAAATAAAAAAACTAATTATAAGCTATTTGGAGTTGTAGCAAATTAATTAAACTGTTTTGAGGTATGAATCAAATCCTTTAAATAAACTAATTATAAGCTATTTGGATGTATGTAATCTAATCCTTTAAATAAGTTATTTTAAGTTGTAGCAAATTAAAAATCTAATAGCTTATAATTAACAATACCTTGAAATTAACAATTAGTTTTTTTAAAGGATTGGATTACATACCTCCAAATAGCTTATAATTAGTTTAGCATATTATAAGCTATTTCATTAATTATAAGCAATTAGCTGTAAATTAACAATTTCTTTAATTAACATTAATTAGTGAATGAAAAAAATCAATTATAAGTTCAACATTGCCATTTACAACAATAAATTAATTGAATAAAAAATATAAAAATTATAATTATTTTTACTTGAAAATTAACTTGTGCAAGATCAAATTTGGTAGATTATAAAAAAATAGAGTGAATATTGTTTAATGGAAAGGAAGAAAATGTATGAGAATTGAGAGAAAATTGATGAGTGAAATAAAAATGAGAGTGAAATGACATTGGGTGAGTGATGAATATTGTAGGGGAAAATGGGTTGGGCAGCTGGTAAAAAATTAAATGAATATGGGTGAAATCAAAACTGGTCTCACCTTGGCGCTTGGGAATCTCTCCTTCCCACCCATGGTACGGTAGTTGAGGGTGGCTCGATTGTATGAAAATGGACTGATTAAGCTTATTTTTAGATGGTTAAAAATTGGCTTAGTAAGCTCGTTTTCAGACAATTTTTTTAATAACGGGCTTATTAAGTCAGTTTTCTGACATAAATAAAGACATTTCTAGTTAAAGTTGTGCCTTATTGGCATATATTATTTAACTATCTATCTTAAACGTATTTCTTTTTGTCTCTTGCATTTTTTTTGTCTTAAATCTATTATATTTTTATATATATAATAAATATTTAAAAATACAAATTCGCTTAAGTCCTACCTAATTTTTGCTTAAGCTCTGACTAACGCCTAGTGCTTTTTAAAACATTACTTATAGTCCATGCGTGTTTTGATGAGTTAAACTTAGACATTATTAGTCAGCCAAATGAAAAAGAATGAAGTGAGGTTTCTTTATCTTGTTTGAATGGTAACGTAGGCATGGATTAATCGTATTTATATTTTTTTATTTTTTAATATATTACATTATAAATTTAATTAAAATGTGTATTGTGGTATAAAAAATAATAATAAATATTTAGGATTAAAAAAACTGAAAAAATAAGATTTTAGGTAATTTTTAGCTAATATAAAAATTCATTACAAATATAAAATGTTTATAAGTACTTTATTTGTATTGGAACTATCTTCTTATTTCCTGTGGTATTGTACATATTGTTACTTAATTTAAGATTTAAAATGAGATTTATGGTGAGAATACTTTGATATACATTAGTTTTAGCAATTCAGCTACTTTCTGTGGGTTTGAAAACATTGAACTACCGGACTAGACGAAAAAAACCGGGTTTGGCGAAGTCTAGGAGGAAAAAATTCGGATTAAGTGGTGCATAGGCTGCAATAAATCAGCTAAAAGCTTGATAATGCTGTGGGAGTATAAAGTCAAACGGTAACTAGCATAATGGGACATAAGTGGACTTAATCGGTAATTTTTAAACAGAGAATGGGACTCGAGCACCATCCCACCCCTCTACCACCGCTAGTGATTCTAGGCGTCTCTTCGTAAAATTTTAGAAGATTTCCAAGCTTATAATTCTCGAAATATAATAAGTAATGTAAAATTTCTCGTCGATAAAGAAAAACATTAAAGAATAAAACAATGATCTAAACTCAATAATTCCTCTATTCTCTCCTATTAGACGTATGGAAGAATTGATTTGAGTATATGCTCTGATACCAAGGTTATGGGATGCTAAATTTTTTTGTTGATAATTAATAATATCTTAAAAATATTATGAAAGTTGTGAACAAATTAAAAATATAGTGACTTTCATAAAAATTCTAAATATATAAAATTATAATATGAATAATAATGCTAACTTTTATCCTATATAACTTATGGTACATCAAATGAATAGTATTTATAATGATTCTTGCATATTTATAAAGTTTAGGTCTTCTTATTTTTATGTCTTGTTTTCTTGTTTTTATGTCTAAGGTATATATATTATATAACTTTAGTAAATGTTAAAAATGAATAAGTTTGCATGAAATAGTATATTAATTTGTTCACAGTTAATAAAAGGTATGTTATTTCATTCTTATGGAAAATTAAATAGGATCATATACATGAATTCAATAAATTAAAATTTACCTGATTGGTTCTGAATTATAGAGAGTGACCTCTTAAGTATTGCATGATGACAACGTTTTTTCAAAAATCTTCTATTAGATTTTAAAATACACTCAAGGGAATTTTCATAAGCTAACCTCTCCAGAGTTTTTCACTTAAAGGTTTTAAATAAACAAAAGTTTATTCATTGAAAAGTTGTATTGAGAACAAGGGTTTCAACTCCCTTTTATATACAATAAAGCTACATATTAAACAAGCAAAAAAAAATATACTGGCAAGTGCCAGTTAACAAACTCAATAATTTATATAAGGACAAAAATAAAAAGATAAAAGTAAGTATCTTTATCTTCGGTCAGTGAAGTTATGAATTTTTGCTACAAGTGTCTACATTTTATTGTTTAGTCTACTATTGTAATAAGTGATGTTACCTCATCTGCTTTGCTATGATTAGATACTGCTTCACCGAGTAGACCGCATGCTTCAAATGAATGTCCTAGATAATTCTGGCTTTTTTGACAAAGGAATAATTTGGACGTTTGATAAAGATTGGGAATTCTTAATTCAAGGAACTTCTTTTCAAATTCATAAAATATTGCTTCCATTGGTGACTTCATGGGTACTTTTTTAGAATGTGTTGCTACCAAGCAATAATCAGATTTATAATTAATTCTTGCGGCGCCTTGTACACTTGCTAATTGTCTGATTATTATAGAGAAAAGTGTTTGATTTCATAATACTCTTTCCTCATTAGTGATTGGAATTTTTTATGCTTCAAATTCTGGATAATGCCCGTTTGATATTCACATTAAGATGTATACAAAAGAAGGTGTTAACTTCTCTCCTTCTTCCAAGAAAATAGGGATGCTACTGAAATATCTTAAAAAGATCGTTCTTCCTTTTACATAATCCTTGAAATATAATGAAACAGATCTTCTGAATTTTTCTTGAAATTTCAGGACATCTTATTTGTTCAAATAGATGGTGTCTATTTATCCATGTAGTGCTAATTCATATGCTTCCATAGTGTTTGCTTCTGGTAATACAACTATTTTTTGTCTTCATCTGGTCTTTGGTTGTTGGATAAATATTTCTGCTTCGATCATTGTCATTATAGTTTTGGATTATTTGGGACCATTTTATGTATTTGTTAAGAAATGTTCTCATCATGTCTTTGATTTCTGATACTGTTTTGATTTGGGCAATTATAGGGATTTAACCCAAAATAGTTTTTGTTTCTAGAACTTTGTTGGATAATATTTTTTCTTTATATGTTCCATAAATAGTACTGGTTTCTTCTAAAACCTTTTTTGCTAATTCTAAAGATGAATATTTTTTTATGAATAATATCAGGTTGTCCTCAGATAAATATTGCAGTTTAGCCCATTCGTAAAAAATGCCTCTTTACGGCCCATTATAGATTACATAATATGCTTTATTGGGCTGTTTGAGTAACTGTGGTAATCCTGCAATTATATCGGCTGGAGTGATTAATACAGTTTTTCCTTTATCATTATTCGACTCTGGCTGAGTAATACTAGTGGAAGTTAATACAGCTTTGCCCTTATCATTGTTAGATTCATGCTGTGTAATATTGGTGGAAGTAGATGCTTATTGTTTATTATGTTTTTCTAATGATTCACTTTCATCTGCCCAAGACAATTTTTTTATCTGTAGTTAGACTGGCTAATACCGAGTTGGTATTTGTTGGAGTATTTCCAGTGTCAAACCCCGATAATCCTTTGATTAATGTAAGAGTGGTTTCGAGTTGTGCTATGTCTGCTTTAATTTTTTTCTATATTTGATAATACTTGCTCCAATTGATCACTTTTCTGCTTCAATTGATTGACAATGGCTGCTATGGTTGACTCCATTCTCTTGTCAAAGTGTTTTCTCCGTATTTTTCTTCTGACTTTATTAATATTACCTGAAATTCATAATAAGATAATTCTAGTTGCCAACGAATTAATCTTCCTTGATTATAATGAGTATTGATTTTATTTCAAATAAATGTAGTGACATATTTACTATCTGTTTTAACAATAAAAAGTTTTAGAAGTAATTCTATTTTCCATTTTCTTATAGTATTTAATAATGCAAGTGTTTCTCTCTCATGGGTAGTGTATCTTTTTTGGGTATCCGTAAAGGTTCCTGAAATATATTTAGCCATTCTTTCTAAAGAAACAAACTATTTGGTTTTAAATAATGCTGTAAGAGTAGAAAGTGTTTCTTCCATTAATTCTTTTCCTTTTTCTTGTTTATAAGTTTCTAATAATTCATATGGTAGGGATGTCATTACTGCTGCCCAATATTCACCACTAGCATCAGTAGAGATGATTGATAATTTTTTTTCTGTGGTATTATATAGAGCTAGTAGGTTTTGACAACTCTTTTTTAATACAACTACGTTTTCGGTATCTTTTGTTGACCATGACCATTTGACTTTTTCTACTAATTTCCTTTGTAACTCTTTTCTTAATTGAGCTAGATTTTTTAGAAAACCTTGATCACTAATATAATTAAGATTTCCTAAAAATCTTTGTAATTATTTTTTATCTGTTAATTGATTTAGTTTTTCTACTATAAGGGATTGCAATTTTAATTCTCCATTTGAAATAGTTAATCCTAAAAAAGCTATTTCCTTTTTTGTTATTATAATCTTTGATCTGGATAGAATTATTCCTTTTTCTCTAAATCTATCTATTATTTTTATAACTGCTATTAAATGATCTTTTTTTAATCCAGCTATGAATATTATAATGTCATCAATGTATACTGAGCAAAGATTTTCTAATCCTTTTAGTTGCCTAGACATGAATTCTTGAAATATACCTGGAACTTGTTTTAATCCTAATGGTAAACTATTATCTTCATAATGATTAATAGGCAGAAAAGTGAAAGCTGTTAAAGGTTTTGCATCTAATGTTGAGAACCAATGTTTTCCTTGTATTCTATTCATAATTTAGTCTTTTCTTGGTAATCTTTTAAGTGTTCCTATAGTTGCTCCATTCATCTTTTTACAGTTAATAACTATTCTTCTTTTACCTCTTTTTTTTCGACATAATTTTCTACATAAAAAGCTGGTGCACTATGAGGACTATTGCTAGGCCTAATTACTCATTTTTAATCAATTCTTCCATATCTTTTTCAAGCTCTACATCTCTTTTAGTGTAAGATATATTATTAGGACATTTTATTTCTGTTGTAGGATTTTTTAATTTAATTTCAATTAAGGCATCATTTGTATTTTTTATTCCTAATAGGTCACTAGTAAATCTTTCTTCTAATTTTTTATTTATTTCATCTTCTAATTCTTTCTCCAATTCTTCTTCTAGTTTATAAATTATTATTTTTTACTTTTATTTTATGTTTTCTAACTTAATTTTTTCTATAGGTACCTTTACTACTTGTTTGTCTTGATCTTTTAATTTGGGACAAGTTAATTCTATATGGAATAAATATTAACAAAATGGATGATACAATCTCAAAAAATTATTACCTAGAATTATGGGAACTCCTGACTCTAAATGGTATAAAGTTGGTATAATAAATTTTTTTCCCACTATGAGAATAGTGAGTTCTTCAAGTAGCTCTTTTAATTCTAATAGAGTTTGATATGCTATTTTAACTTTTATTGGTTTAGAAGCTTTTTTCCAAAAGGTTTTTGGTACAAAATTTCTTGATGCTATACATAAAGATGCTCATGTATCTATGTATGCTAGTATTGGTTTATTTCCTATTATTATTTTGATATAAGTGCTATTCGGATTCATATGGATCACTAAATAATTCTGATTCTCTATCAGTGGATTCTAAATAATATAATTCATCACTATTGTCAATGTCTGATTCAATAGATTCCAAATTTATTTCTTCTATCCAATTTAGTAATTTAATTTTTTCTTTCTTTTTCTTTTCAGGACAATACCTTTATTTTTTAGTATATCTTTTCCTTTTAAAATATCTTCTATTTTTCGGATCAAAACGTCTTATAAAGACTAGTTTATAGCTTTTTTGTTTATATTTACATGGTTTAAATTTTTTATTAGTTTGATATTTTCGTTTATAATGTTTAGATCTTCACCTCCTAGAGAGGTTTGAACATCCAAACTTTTGTGATACTTCCGCAAAATTATTATTACAATTAATCCTAAATTTATTTTCTAATAATTTATCTTTTTTTGATTTAGTACATTTTTCCATTATATATTCTTTAGTTACATTAATTATGAATCCTAGTGTTTCTGAGATTGTGATATTTACTTAATTTTTATCTTTTGTTTATTTCTTCATTTATTGGACAAAATAGTTTATTAACAAATAATTCTAAAAATAATTTTCTTTCTATTAAATCTAATTTATTATAATTTTTTCTATATTCACGTGTAAAATCATTAAATTCATAATATATATTTTTTTATATATTAGTCATGTTCCGTACTGATTGATATATTACTGTATTTTTCAAAGCATTCCATATTAATTTCACTGATTGTATAGATCTCCACGTATGAAATAGTAAATAATAATGTGCACCTGGTTTCTCTCTCGCTCATGGCCAAAAGAGGGTGTCCCAAATGAAAGTCGATCGCGCCGAAGCAGGTGACCGGAGGTTCGAAACAGTCAGGTAATTCACCCACTGAGAAATCTTCTAATGATTCTGATTTACTTCAATCTTCTAGTTCGCTTCAATGGTTGAATCAAACCCTATTGAGGGGGAGAAACAACAATTGAACCACGATCTAGCTCCTAACGAGCCTTTAGATTTTTCTGAGAAAGCTAAGAAGGTTTGGGAAGGATTTCGAGAAAAGAGATCGGAATTTTTGGGGGATAAACTGTCCTTCATTCCACCGGTGATAAAAGATGGAAAAAAATTGTGCGTTCTTAATCCTGCTGATATAGAATTTGAGGCTGACACTTGGAGTGCTTCTGTTATTTGTGGTGTTTTGGGTTCCAAACCCTCTTTGGTAGTCTTTGAGGGACTTATTGGTCGTATTTGGGGGAATTTGGGTATTGAAAAGGTTATTAGGCTCGAGAATAGTCATTTTGTGGTCAAATTATCTGATATTTGTGTTAGGGATGGTGTTGTTGAACATGGAGTATGGTTTTTTGATCGAAAGCCCCTTGTTGTTCGACCTTGGGAGGGTGATTTGGATGCTCTAAAAGAGATAATATCTGTTCCCGTTTGGGTGAAGTTTCCAAGTTTATCTGTGAGGTATTGGAATGAGAAATCCCTTAGCGCAATTTGCAATTTGGTTGGAACACCGTTGATGACCGATAAGATCACAAAGGACCGAACCTGGCTGAATTTCGCTAGGGTTCTAATTGAGGTTGAGATTAGTGATGAAATTGTTTCTGAAATTCAGTTTGTAAATGAGTATGGGTAGCTGGTTGATCAACCAATTGAGTTCGATTGGCGCCCAATTAAATGCAAGAAATGCCATGGGTTAGGCCATTCAACTGATGAGTGTAAGGAGGAGAAAAAAGCGTGGAAGGCCAAGATCATACCTACTGTTGAAGTGGATCCAAAATATCCTACTGTTGATTTGAAACAAAAACAACCTATTGTTGATGAAGTGGTGATTAGCCAATCAAGCTCTCAGGAGGAGAAGGGGAAACCTTGGATTACTCCAAAGAAAAAAGGTGCAGCCCAATCTCATCTCAAGACTGACAGTACTAAGGCTAAAAATGTGGCAAGTTTGAAATCCATTAATTTACAAAAGACTATCTCGGACGGGTTGTTTGTTGATATGGAACTTACGGGGGCTGAACAAACCAGCAAAGCAAAGAGCTGTTAAGGAGCTTTGCTCCATTAATAAGGTAGAGTTTTTTGCTCTACTTGAGACTAAGCTGAATAAGGAATCAGTTGATATGTTTATTAAAAAGTTTTTTAATGGCTAGATGGTTTTTACTAATCTAAATGTCCATGATGGTGGGAGAATTTTGTTGATGTGGAAGCAAGACCTATTTTCTGTTAAGTTCTTAGTAATTCGGCTCAGTTTGTGCACACTGAGGTTAAAGCCGTGGGATGCAACATTCCCTTTCTTTTTACTATAGTGTACGGCCTAAACAGAGTTAGTGAAAGAAGTGAGCTTTGGGACTGTCTTTCCCTTGGTTCCTCGAGCCCATGGCTGATAGGGGGCGACTTTAATACGGTTTTCTCAATGGAAGACAAACTCGGAGGGAGTCCTCTTTGCTTCAAAGACTTCGAAGAAGCAGTTGAATGGAAACAAAAAAAACTATCTCGAAGAGATGAAACACAGGGGTCCGCGGTATTCTTGGAATAACAGGCAGCTTAGTCTTGATAGAATTTACTCGAAGCTTGACCGGGTCTTTGTTAATGAAGAGTGGAATGACGCTTTTGATTTTTGTAGCAATGTCTATCAGGTGAATCCGAATTCTGATCATTGTTGTATGTTTGTTAAATGTTTTTGTCCTGATGAGAGAGGTGTGAGACCTTTCGGTTTCATAATATGTGGGTGGAGCATCCTGATTACAAAAATGTCATTGTCAACTCATGGCAATAATTAGATGGACATTCTGCATTACGACGGTTGGCTTTGAGACTTAGTAAATTGCGGACTGCCCTTCACAAATTCAACAAGGAGATTTATGGTGATGTCGAAATGAATTACAGAATGGCAGCCCAAGAAGTTGAGGATGCTCAAACTATGTTGCATGAGAGGACTCTTGATCTTGGTCTAATCTCTAGGGAGAATGCGGCTATTATCAAGTACCATAACGCAAGTGTGGCTTATGAGAATTTTTTACCACAAAAAAGCAAGGTTACTTGGCTTAGACTTGGGGACGATAGCACAGGGTTTTTTCATGCCTCTATCAAAAGCAGGAATGTGGTAATAGAATCGTATCCTTTGTTGAAAATGATGAACGTATTGAGGACTTTGATTGTGTCAAAAGTCATTTTCTCAACCATTTTCGGTCGTTTATGGGGACTCCGAGCACTACTACCAAGAGGGTGGATCAGAATTTTATTGCCCAAGGTAAAATTCTGAACTTAGACCAACAGTTGGGGCTTGTTAAGCCATTTACCAAAAGTGAAATAAAAAATGCTATGTTTAGTATTAATAGCGCTAAAAGCCTTGGGATTGACGGATTCGGTGCGGGTTTCTTTAAATCATCATGGGATATAGTTGGAGAGGAGGTTGTGGAGGCCGTTAATGAATTTTTCACAACTCGCAAACTGCTTAGGGCTTTCTCTGCCGCTACCCTTGTCTTGATTCCAAAAGTGGACAGCCCAACGAATGCCCGTGAATATCGTCCCATAGCTTGTTGTAGCATTATTAACAAGTGTATTTCCAAGTTATTATGCAAACGTCTGAGTGATATTCTTCCCTTCATCGTTAATGAGAATCAAGGGGCTTTCATCAAAGGTAGACTATTGGCGCATAATGTGCTTTTACTTCAAGATGTACTTAGATACTACGGAAGATTGAATATGCCCCTAGATGTCTACTTAAGGTGGACTTAAGTAAGGCCTATGATACGGTTTCCAGGAGATTTGTTGAGGATTTGTTGAATGCCATAGACTTCCCTTCTAAATTCATCAAGTGGATCATGGCTTGCTTATGTAGTGCGCATTATGTATTGCTTCTTAATGGAAGAATTCAGGGAGAGTTTTCAGGCAAAAAAGGGTTGCGTCAAGGAGACCCAATGTCTCCTCTACTATTTGTGTTGGTCATGGACTATCTCACCAGGATTCTCAAATGGTTTACAATTAATTCAGCTCTTCAATTCCATCCAGGCTGCAAGAATGTGGGATTGAATCGCTGATGATTTGATTTTGCTTTGTAAAGCCTAGGTTTTTCTTTGTTCTCGAACACTACTGGACTTTCCATTAATAAATGCAAATCCAATCTTTACACTTGCGGTGTTTCTGAATCAACTCAGACCAAGCTATTAGCTACGGCGGGTGTGGAGAAGGGAGTTTTTCCTTTGAAATACCTTGGTGTTCCATTGAAGCCTACTACGCGGACCCGGTTCGACTGTGCCTGTGTAGTTGAGAAAATTCGGAAGATAGTTAGTTGTTGGGGCACCAGACATTGGTCTTTCGCAGGGAGAGTACAACTTGCCACTTCGGTTATCTTTGGTATTCGTTCGTATTGGACGAACATATTTTGTCTCACCCAATCAGTCACTAAAGAAACCGATAGTATTTGTAGAAATTTCTTGTGGGGTGATAAAGATGGTAAAAAGAGGACTCATGCCATAGCCTGGGGGACTGTTTGTCTGAAGAAGAAGCATGGAGGTCTTGGCTTTAGGGAAGGCTCTAAATGGAATAAAGCATCTCTAAGCAAGTATCTCTGGGCCATTAATTTCAAACAGGACTCCTTGTGGCTGAAGTGGATTCATTGCACTTATATAAAAACAAGAAACTTTTGGAATGAATCTTTAAAAGGGGACTGCAGTTGGTCTTGGAGAAAAATTCTGAAAATGAGAGATATTTTGCAACCTAGGACTCTTGGCCTATACACTGTCAGGGGAAAATTCAGCTTGGCCAAATGTTACGTACTGTTCAGGTTAGTGTCTCTCCTATATACAAGCAAATTTGGTGTCCAATGGCTTTGCCTCCCACCGTTTTATTTTTTGGACGGCTGTTCAACAAAGGCTCTTAACTAAAGATCGATTATGTCGCTGGGTTCAAGGGGCTGATGATCTTTGCCCTGTCTGTGAAAATGCAAACGAGGATCATGGCCACCAATTCTTTGTTTGCCCTTTTTCAAAGCTCTTGTTTGATGAAGTCTGTGGCTGGTTGGGGATTGGACAGATTCTTGTGGATAGTTGGCTCACTGATCTGCCGAGCTATAATACTTCTTCTTTTGTCCAAATGGTTCGGATTGTGGGTCTCCAAGCCATGGTTTATACGATTTGGATGAATAGGAACTTGTGTGTCTTCTCAAAGTCCAGTCATACTGCTGTTTTTTGGTTTAGAAAAATTCAATTGATCATCAGTTGCCGTGCTTTACTGTATAGAAAAAGAGTTAAAACAGACAATGATAGGGAGATGTTTGATACGATTCATGTATAGTTAGTTGATGTTCTTTATTGGGCCACTGGCCCGTGTATAGTTTTCCTCAGCAATATAAAAGTCCACTTTACATAAAAAAAAAAATAATGTGTTACATTCATGTTTTCTAATGCTTATAGAGATCCAATTTTATAACAATTATATGTTTAATTTTTGATTTATATGCATCTTTGAATTTGTTATTGTAGTATGTATACCTTTGTTTTTTACCTGTTCTCATCATTGTTCCTGTGGATGGAATATATTGATTTTCGAATTGATATCCATGACTTGGCTCAGCTTCTTCTTGTTTAATAGGTTTTGTTTAAAGATCACTTTTTTCGCCTAATTCTTCAAAAATAATTTCGTTTGTTTCATCATCTTTTTCTATTTTAAAATTTTCATTTTAAAATTTTTATGTATATTCAAATTGGATAATAAATTTTTTAATTCTTCAATTTGTTTGTTCATTTCGGTCTCTTCCATTCAGATTTATATCAAAAAGATGTATGTTCTATTTTTTGAATTGAAATCCATATTTATAATTAAAACCTATTTCTAATTTTTTTCTTTTTAGAATTTAGGTTATCTAGAAATACTTTATTATTATTTGGCTCAACTTTTTCTTTTAACTCATCTTCCACCTTTTCTTGTGCGATTCATTTTCCATTATTCATTATTGAATTTAATTTTTCTAATATTAATTTGAATGTTGGTATTTAAGAGGTATTTCATTGATTTGTTATTTTTTGGTTTACTATTTGTTGTATGTGATTTTGGTTTTCTTATAAACTTTCTTGTATTTCGGTTAATAATTTTACTATAGTTGTAATTGTTCTTTAACTATTATTCCATTCCATATGTTATCTATTTTCTTTTCATTATTCATTCTTATATATTCTTTTTACCCAACCATCATCATATTTTATCAGGTGTTTCTGTTAAACTTTTTAGATGTTTTATTTCATTTTCTAAATTTTCTTGCACTTCTTTTATTTGTAAATATTTTATTTGAGACTCAATCATTGTTGTGTTTAGAAAAGTTTTAATAGCTTCTAGTTCTTTTTCTTTACTTTCAATTTCATATTCTATTTATAAATCTTACTTTTCCTTGATTTTTTATTGTTATTCTAGTATGGTGAATTTCATAATCTATTTTTTCTAAAAAATCATGTCCTAATACTAAATCACAATTATTACTATTATATTCTGTAACTCCAATTATTGTATCTGTTGAACCAAACACGAGTTTGGACTGACTCAGTGGATCACTCAGTAGTGCTTAAGTTTTGATCATAACAATTAAGTTAAGAATGGGATAATTAAATCAATAATGATGTTAAAATGAATAGTCTCTGGTTGTAAGGGAGTTAGTAAATTCAAGAGTAGAATTTCAAGTCTTCGCTGACCTAGCTATTTAGTTTAACTCCGAGCTATTTCTGGGCTGAGTATCCACTTAGTCGCTGACTTAATAATATTCAGTCAACGCTTGATATTTAGATTTTGTTTCAGCTATGTGCTTTACGCTTTATCATTTCCGCTGAGTTATTTTAAGTCTGTCAAAGCTGCTGACCTTACCTTTTAAGGTAAAAAGGTATCTTTGCTTTTAGTGTTGTTTTTTTGCAGGAACATTAATGAGATAAAGATAAAAAGAATTAATGCTTTGACAAGACTCAATGTAACGAATCGAAATTTCCAAAATTTGCTTATAATAAATTACTATGGTATTAAAATATCATGGAAATTATTTTTATTGTTATTATTATTATTGGTTATGAGACATGAGGAAATAAGAGCTAATTAAGTAAGAGGGATGAATTGGGCATTTAATTATTTGTCCAAGGGCAATATTGAAAATTGAAAAAAAAAAGAAAAATCCTAAATCTATACGTAACCTCTCTTCTCTCTCCCTTTCATCTTCTTCATTTGCCTCTTACTGATTCCTTCCTTCTTCCTAAATCCTTTATCAAATTTTTCCTAATCCAAAAACTTCCGATTTCTTCGATTCAACTTCGAATTCTTGTTAGAAATCGATCCTTAAGCCCTCTATCATCATCAATTTCAGTCAATCAAGACTAGAAGAGGAGGATTTCAGATTTTAAGGTTCGGATGAATAGTAATCGGAGTTTGAGGTGAGTGATTTTTGGTGAAATTAAATGTGAAATTTGTAGAATTCATAGTAGATTAAGCATATTTATGGTATTAGAAAGTTTATTTATACAATATCTTGATAGAATTATATATAGATGTTGTAGAGGAAGCTAGTGCAAGTAAATCAAAGGCAAAAGAGGTAGAAGAGAACTAGAAAGAGCATAGAAAAAGGTTTGTGTCTCGAATTTCGATTTCTCGGTTTTTCGGAATATTTTCCAGATTTGTATACCTGTTTTGTTTCAATGTTTTCTCTCATTATATAAATCCGATTTGAACGATTCTTCATTTTATTGATATCTATAGAAAGTAAGGAATATATGTTCAGAAGAAACGTTATTGAATTTCGTTCGTTTTCAATGTGAAATTTTCGTTTGAAGTTGAGTCACGAAATCTGTTTTCGGAAAATCTCAGCTTGGTACACTGTTTAGTATTTTGATCATAAATTTGGTTATAAAATTTGGATTTCTGTGATTCTGGTGGTTTTGGAAAGTTGAGACATGTGGGTAATTATGTTTAGAAGAAAGTTATTCTAATGGGTGATGTTTTCATAGTGAAAAATGCAGGGGAAGTCATGTTACGAAACCTGGAAAAATTCTGGAAAGTATGAATATTGATTTTATTGAGTTTTAATTGAAGTTTGATGCTTAAAAATTTGGGATTTTGATTTCTTAATTACTGAATTTATGTTGAATTATGATTGATGGTTTATACTGGAATTTTTAAGATATTACTTTGATTTATTGCCCTTATTAAACGAGTAGAATACGGAAAGGGTAGACTGGCGCCAATAAAGGGGGGTACAGTACTGTACAAACAATTGAAGCTTTGGCTTCGGGCTTTGGCCGATATTATGATATATATGTATTGATATTGAAGCTTCGGCTTCGGGCTTGACCGATATGTTGATTTTGAAGCTTCGGCTTCGGGCTTGACCGATATATATTGATTTTGAAGCTTCGGCTTCGGGCTTGGCCGACATATTGATTTTGAAGCTTCGGCTTTGGGCTTGTTCGCTGCCGTATCCATTTTACCGTTATTCAGGACTTGTTTACTTTGGGCAATACGTGGTTAAAGTGTTTGGAAAAATTGGATACAAATTTGATTGTACTTTGAAAGGATTACTATATAAGTTTTGTGATTTGGTTCCATAAAGTTGGTTAATTTGTTTTTGACTAATGAACAATCTTGGTTTCTATTTTAAAGTGTTGAAAATGTTCAAAGTTATTGTATTTCTTTTATGGACACCACTAAGCAAATTGCTTAGCGTGTAGTTTTTTTTCTACACGTAGGTGGAGAACTTGTAGATAGCTTGGATCAAAGTGGAATAAGTGGATCGGCTTGAAGAGCAAATAAGGAAAGACTCGAGGTGGATATGTATTTTAATGTAATATTATGGTTTGTAGAATAATGACATGTACTAGATAGTGTGAGAAATATAAAGTGGTATTGAGGAATATTTGGAGAATAAAGTGGCATTGAGAAATATTTGGAGTTGGAAACATTATATTTGTATTTGCACATATTAAATCTACAAGTATTGAATTTCAAATAATGGAGTAGAGTTATTTATTGAGTGTTTATAGTTACCATGGCACTCCCTATAGGGGGTGTTACACTTGTTGCTATCAGAGCTGAGGTTTAGACGATTCTAGGAGTAGTATGTATATGCCATTTAGGATATAAATATGTTATGTTAGTTGTTTGATCCACTTTGGTCCAATTTTCAGGAATAAATTATGGCTAGTAGTAGTCACAACCAGAGTGAGGAAGAGGATGCTGAGAGTACGGTTCGTATTAGATAAGGGGATGAACAAAGACGTGAACCTCCACCAGTTCATGGCTTTCCTGAACAACCTACTCCAGCACAAGCTGCTTTACTTCAGCATATGACTACTGAAGTAATCACACAAGTACTACGAAACATACAAATCCCTCAAGTTCCTGTTGTACCTCACATCGAAAGAAGAGAGGAGAGAACTCCTCTTGAAAGAATCAAGAAGCTTCTGGCTGATGACTTCAAAGGGGACACAGTGAATCCTGCAATTGCAGAAGATTGGCTTGATCATTCTAAATGGTGTATGACTAGGCTTCATTTTACAGTTGAAGAGAGATTAGACTGTGTGCAAGGTCTACTCAAAGAACAAGCTAGGAGGTGATGGGATAACATTGTAAGAGAAAGGCACCCGGAGAAATCAGTTGGGGTCTTTTCTTAGAACAATTTGACAAAAAGTACGTTAGTGAATGATTTAAAGATGAGCAGAGGAAATTGTTCTTGTCTTTAAGACAGGGATGAATAACTGTATCAGAATATGAAATTCAATTCCTTAAACTTGAGAGGTATGCACGTGATATCGTTGACAGTGAAGTAAAGCGATGTAAGAGATTCGAAGATGGGCTAAATGATGAAATTAGAGTGCATTTACTTGCACAAAGGATTAGGGTGTTCAATGACTTGGTTGATGCTGCTACGAGTATTGAGAAGATCAATTCAGATAGACAACAAAGAATGGCAAAAAGGTCTAGATTTCAAAAGGGATCGCAGGGTCCAGCTAGTTTAGAATCTCAAAGTAAGAAACAGAAGGGAACATCAGAATAAACACAATCTCATTTCAGAGGGTTTTCACCGAGACAAACCATAAGTACGGGGTCAACGGCTAGTGTACCTTCAGATCGAGGCAGAGGAAATATTCCACAATGTTCTAATTGTGGAAGGATGCATACAGGGGAATGTTGGGGAAAAGGTAGAGTCTGCTTTAAATGTGGCTCAAGGGAACATTTGATTGCAAATTGTCCTCAAAGATAGATAAGTACATCCGCACCTACAGTAGTTCCTACTCCTACAATGCAAGGTGGAAGAGGAAGGGGAAGAGGAAATGCTAGTGAGACAAGTGGACATAATGTGGCTCAACAAGCACCGCGGAGTGGTAGACCGGGAGGAATAGCGCGAAGTTATGCAATCCGAGGGCGTGAGACTCGAGAATCTACTAATGTTATAGTCGATAAATTTTCATTCTTTAATCACGATGTTTATGCTTTGATAGATCCAGGTTCATCTCATTCATATATATGTACTACATTAGCACAAGAGAAAGGGTTACATGTAGAAGAATTAGGAGAAAATATTGAAGTGACTAATCCTTTAGGACACAGTGTAATAGTAAGCAAAGTGTATATGAATTGCCCTATTATAATTCAACATCAACTTTTCCATGCAAATTTAATTGAGTTACCTTTTCGAGATTTTGATGTTATCTTGGGAATGGATTGGTTATCGGAACATCGACCTATGGTGGATTGCAAAAATAAAAGAATGTCACTTTAAGTTTCTGATGGAGAAGAAATAGTTATCGTGGGGGAAAGATCAGATTATCTCTGTAACATAATTTCTTTTATGAAGACTAAAAGGCTGGTTAGGAAGGGATATCAGGCCTACCTAATCTTCACTCTAGAATCAAAGAAAGGTGAGTTAGAATTGCAGAATATTCCTAAGGTATGTGATTTTCTTGATGTATTTTCAGAAGAACTACCGGGGTTACCACCAAAAAGAAAGGTAGAATTCACAATTGATGTATTGCCTGGTACCGCACCAGTATCCAAAGCACCATACAGAATGGCGCCTGCTGAACTGAAAGAGTTGAAGATTCAGTTGCAAGAATTGTTAGACAAAGGATTCATACGCCCGAGTATATCCCCGTGGGGTGCACCAGTGTTGTTTGTTAAGAAGAAAGATGGGTCACTCCGATTATGTATTGATTACCGGGAGTTGAATAAATTGACAGTGAAGAACAAGTATCCATTGCTAAGGATTGAAGACTTATTTGATCAACTCAAGGGTGCCAAATACTTCTCCAAGATTGATTTGAGATCGGGTTACTATTAGATGAGAGTGAAAGATGATGATATTACAAAGACGGCTTTCCGAACTAGATATGAGCACTATGAATTTTGGGTGATGCCATTTGGTCTAACTAATGCACCAGCAACATTTATGGACCTTATGAACCGTGTCTTTTACTTGTATTTAGACAGGTTTGTAGTGGTTTTCATTGATGATATTTTGGTGTATTCTAAGTCATGAGAAGAGCATGATCAACATTTACGGATAGTCTTCCAAACTTTGAGGGAAAATAAATTGTATGCCAAACTTAGCAAATGTGAGTTTTGGCTTGAAGAAGTTTCTTTCTTAGGCCATGTTATTTCTGCAGAAGGAATTAAAGTGGATCCTAAAAAGATAGAAGCAGTTGTAGAATGGAAACCACCAAAGAACCCTACGAAAGTCAGAAGTTTCCTTGGTTTAGCAGGGTATTATAGAAGATTTGTGAAGGGATTTTCAGTCATTGCTGCCCCACTGACGAAACTACTTCAAAAGAATGCAAAATTTGAGTGGAATGACAAGTGCCAAGAAAGTTTTGAGAAATTGAAGGCGATGTTAACAGAAGCACCCATCCTTACCCAACCAGAGCCTGGAAAAGATTTTATAATCTATAGTGATGCTTCACATAGTGGTCTTGGGTGTGTTTTGATGCAAGAAGGGAAAGTGATTGCCTATGCTTCCAGGCAATTGAAGAATCATGAAAGGAATTATCCTACTCATGATTTGGAAATGGCTGCAATAGTCTTTGCCTTGAAGATTTGGCGACACTATCTTTATGAAGAAAAATGTTATATTTACACATATCATAAAAGCTTGGAATATTTACCAACACAGAAGGAGTTGAATTTAAGGCAGAGAAGGTGGATGGAATTCATTAAAGATTACGATTGTCTTATTCATTACCATCCAGGAAAGGCTAATGTAGTGGCAGATGCTCTCAGTAGAAAGACAATGATGGCACTTAGTGCTATGAATACGGGGTTAGCTCTTACCAGTAGTGGAGCCTTAATTGCAGAATTGAAGATTCAACCTGTACTACTACAATAGGTTAAGCAAGCATAAAATGAAGATGGTGACTTCAAGGTCATTCGAGCAAGGACACAAGTGGGTATCGTAGACAACTATATGGTTCGAGAAGATGGGTATCTATATTTTAAAGATATACTATGTGTGCCAAACAATGAAGAATTAAAGAAGAATATCTTACGAGAGGTGCATAGTAGTCCTTATGCGATGCATCCAGGAGCAAACAAGATGTACCAAAATTTAAAGAGCCATTATTGGTGGAATGGAATGAAGAAAAACATTACTAATTATGTTGCTCAATGTCTAACTTGTCAGCAGGTGAAAGCAGAACATCAAGTTCCTTCTGGATTGTTGCAACCTATAACAATTCCAGAATGGAAATGGGAAAGAATCACAATGGACTTCGTGACATCTTTACCACTTTCACAGAAGAAACATGATGCAGTGTGGGTTGTTTTAGATAGATTGACAAACTCTGCCCACTTTCTTCTAGTTAGGATGGATTATTCACTTGATAGGTTGGCTCAGTTATATGTAGATGAGACAGTAAGGCTACATGGAGTGCCTATTTCAACCATTTCTGACCGAGATCCAAGATTTACTTCGAGATTTTGGAAGAAGTTGCAAGAAGCCTTAGGTAGTAAACTTCATTTCAGTACTTCATTTCATCCTCAAACAGATGGTCAATCTGAAAGAGTAATTTAAGTGTTAGAAGACATCATGAGAAGCTGTATCATTGAATTTGAGGGAAGTTGGGATAATATTTGTCCCTCATGGAGTTTGCCTATAATAACAGCTATCAGTCAAGCATACAAATGGCGCCATATGAAGCATTGTATGGAAGAAAATGTCGAACTCCATTATATTGGACCGAGCTTAGTGAAAACAAGATTGTGGGAGTGGATTTAATTCAGGAGACAAAGGAGAAGGTAAAACTTATTCAAGAGAGATTGAAGGCTGCATCGGATAGACAAAAGTCTTATGCTGATCTAAAAAGAAAAGACAAGCATTGTATGGAAGAAAATTTCGAACTCCATTATATTGGACCGAGCTTAGTGAAAACAAGATTGTGGGAGTGGATTTAATTCAGGAGACAAAGGAGAAGGTAAAACTTATTCAAGAGAGATTAAAGGCTGCATCAGATAGACAAAAGTCTTATGCTGATCTAAAAAGAAAAGACATTACTTATGAAGTTGGGGGATAAAGTATTTCTCAAAGTATCTCCTTGGAAGAAAGTCCTGCGATTTGGCAAGAAAGGCAAGCTCAGTCCGAGATTCAATGGCCCATATGAGGTTATAGAAAAGGTTGGATCGGTAGCTTATCGGTTGGCACTACCCCGATGCTCGACAAAATTCATAATGTGTTCCATGTGTCAACGTTTAGGAGATACAGATCAGATCTATCGCATATCTTATCTCCTGATGTCGTAGAAATCGAACCCGACCTGACGTATGAAGAGGAACCGGTACAAATCTTGGCGAGAGAGGTTAAACAATTGAGAAACAAGTTTATTCCTTCGGTAAAAGTACTTTGGAGGAATCATAAGGTTGAAGAAGCAACTTGGGAACCGGAGAATACAATGAAAACTCAATATCCGCAACTGTTTTCAGAGAATTTTTGGGACGAAAATTCATAAGAGGGGGAGGATTGTAACGAACTAAAATTTCTAAAATTTGCTTATAATAAATTACTATAGTATTAAAATATCATGGAAATTATTTTTATTGTTATTATTGTTATTGGTTATAAGACATGAGGAAATAAGAGCTAATTAAGTAAGAGGGATGAATTGGGCATTTAATTATTTGTCCAAGGGCAATATTGGAAATTGAAAAAAAAAAGAAAAATCCTAAATCTATGCGTAACCTCTCTTCTCTCTCCCTTTCATTTTCTTCATTTGCCTCTTATTCATTCCTTCCTTCTTCCTTAATCCTTTATCAAAGTTTCCTTAATCCAAAAACTTCCGATTTCTTCGATTCAACTTCGAATTCTTGTTAGAAATCGATCCTTAAGCCCTTTATCATCATCAATTTTAGTCAATCAAGACTAGAAGATGAGGATTTCAGATTTTAAGGTTCAGATGAATAGTAACCCGAGTTTGACGTGAGTGATTTTTGGTGAAATTAAATGTGAAATTTGTAGAATTCATGGTAGATTAAGCATATTTATGGTATTATAAAGTTTATTTATACAATATCTTGATAGAATTATATATGGATGTTGTAGAGGAAGCTAGTGCAAGTAAACCAAAGGCAAAAGAGGTAGAAGAGAACTAGAAAGAGCATAGAAAAAGGTTTGTGTCTCGAATTTCGATTTCTCGGTTTTTCGGAATATTTTCCAGATTTGTATACCTGTTTTGTTTCAATGTTTTCTCTGGTTATATAAATCCGATTTAAATGATTCTTGATTTTATTGATATCTAAAAAAAGTAAGGAATATATGTTCAGAAGAAACCTTATTGAATTTCGTTCGTTTTCAATGTGAAATTTTCGTTTGAAGTTGAGTCTCGAAATCTGTTTTCGGAAAATCTCAGCTTGGTACACTGTTTAGTATTTTGATCATAACTTTGGTTATAAAATTTGGATTTCTATGATTCTGGTGGTTTTGGAAAACTGAGACATGTGGCTAATTATGTTTAGAAGAAAGTTCTTCGATTGTGTGATGTTTTCATAGTGAAAAATGCAGGGGAAGTCAGGTTATGAAACTTGGAAAAATTCTGGAAAGTATGAATATTGATTTTATTAAGTTTTAATTGAAGTTTGATGCTTAAAAATTTGGGATTTTGATTTCTTAATTACTGAAGTTATGTTGAATTATGATTGATGGTTTATACTGGAATTTTTAAGATGTTACTTTGATTTATTGCCCTTATTAAACGAGTAGAATACGGGTCAGGGTAGATTGGCGCCAATAAAGGGGGGTACAGTACTGTACAAACAATTGAAGCTTTGGCTTCGGGCTTTGGCCGATATTATGATATATATGTATTGATATTGAAGCTTCGGCTTCGGGCTTGACCGATATGTTGATTTTGAAGCTTCGGCTTCGGGCTTGACCGATATATATTGATTTTGAAGCTTCGGCTTCGGGCTTGACCGATATATTGATTTTGAAGCTTCGGCTTCGGGCTTGTCCGCTCCCTTATCCATTTTACCGTTATTCAGGACTTGTTTACTTTGGGCAATATGTGATTAAAGTGTTTGAAAAAATTGGATACAAATTTGATTGTACTTTGAAAGGATTACTATATAAGTTTTGTGATTTGGTTCCATAAAGTTGATTAATTTATTTTTGACTAATGAACAATCTTGGTTTCTATTTTAAAGTGTTAAAAATGTTCAAAGTTATTGTATTTCTTTTATGGACACCACTAAGCAAATTGCTTAGCGTGTAGTTTTTTTTTCTACACGTAGGTAGAGAACTTGTATGTAACGAACCGAAATTTCCTAAAAAAAATTGCTTATAATAAATTACTATGGTATTAAAATATCATGGAAATTATTTAGTAATTGTTGTTATTGTTATTGGATATAAGACATGAGGAAATAAGAGCTAATTAAGTAAGATGGATGAATTGGACATTTAATTATTTGTCCAAGGGCAATATTGGAAATTGAAAAAAAATAAAAAAAATATACATACATAATATCAGCATCTCTCTTCTCATTCTTCATCTTTATTTCTTATCTATTCTTCCCTTCTCCCTTATCAAATTTTCCATTATCCAAAAACTTCTGATTTCTTCAATTCAACTTCGAATTCTTGTTAGAAATCGATCCTTAAGCCCTCTATCATCATCAATTTCAGTCAATCAAGACTAGAAGAGGAGGATTTCAGATATTAAGATTCGGATGAATAGTAACCCGAGTTTGAGGTGAGTGATTTTTTGTGAAATTAAAGCTTAATTAGTAGAATTCATGGTAGATTAAGTATATTTATGGTATTAGGAAGTTTATTTATGCAAAATTTTGATAGAATTTTATATGGCTATTGTAGAGGAAGCTATTGCAAGTAAATCAAAGGTAAAAGAGGTAGAAGAGAGCTAGAAAGAGCATAGAAAAAGGTTTGTGTCTCGAATTTCGATTTCTCGATTTTTTCGAAAAATTTTCCAGATTGTATACCTGTTTTGTTTTAATGTTTTCTCTCGCTATATAAATCCGATTTGAATGATTCTTGATTCTATTGACATCTACAGAAAGTGAGAAATATATGTTCAGAAGAAACCTTGTTGAATTTCGTTCGTTTTCAATGTGAAATTTTCGTTTGAAGTTGAGTCATGAAATCTGTTTTCGGAAAATCTCAGCTTTGTACACTGTTTAGTATTTTGATCATAACGTTGGTTATAAAATTTGGATTTCTGTGATTCTGGTGGCTTTGGAAAGCTGAGACATGTGTCTAATTATGTTTAGAAGAAAGTTCTTCGATTGGATGATGTTTTGATAACGAAAAATGCAGGGGAAGTCAGGTTACGAAACCTGGAAAAATTCTGGAAAGTATGAATATTGATTTTATTGAGTTTTAATTGAAGTTTGATTCTTAAAAATTTGGGATTTGGATTTCTTAATTACTGAAGTTATGTTGAATTATGATTGATGGTTTATACTGGAATTTTTAAGATGTTACTTTGATTTATTGCCCTTATTAAACGAGTAGAATACGGGTCAGGGTAGATTGGAGGCAATAAAGGGGGTACAGTACTGTACAAACAATTTAAGCTTTGGCTTCGGGCTTTGCCCGATATTATGATATATATATATATATATATATATATTGATATTGAAGCTTCGGCTTCGGGCTTGACCGATATGTTGATTTTGAAGCTTCGGCTTCGGGCTTGACCGATATATATTGATTTTGAAGCTTCGGCTTCGGGCTTGACCGATATATTGATTTTGAAGCTTCGGCTTCGGGCTTGTCCGCTCCCGTATCCATTTTACCGTTATTCAGGACTTGTTTACTTTGGGCAATATATGGTTAAAGTGTTTGGAAAAATTGGATATAAATTTGATTGTACTTTGAAAGGATTACTATATAAGTTTTGTGATTTGGTTCCATAAAGTTGGTTAATTTGTTTTTGACTTATAAATATACTTTGTTTCTATTTTAAAAATATTCAAAGTTGTTATATTTTTTTTATGGACACCACTAAGCAAATTGCTTAGCGTGTAGTTGATTTTCTACACGTAGGTGGAGAACTTGTAGATAGCTTGGACCAAAGTGGTACAGGTGGATCAGCTTAAAGAGCAAATAATGAAAGATTCGAGGTGGATTTATATTTTAATGTAATATTATGGTTTGTAGAATAATGGCATGTACTAGAGAGTGAGAAATGTAAAGTGGCATTGAGAAATATTTGGAGAATAATTTAGAGTTTAAAACATTATATTGGTATTTGTACGTATTAAATCTATAAGTATTGAACTCTATATAGTGGAGTAGAGTTGTTTATTGGGTGTTTATAGTTACCGTGGCGCTCCCTATAGGGGGGCGTTACATTGTAGATAGATTGGACCAAAGTGGAATAAGTGGATCAGCTTGAAGAGCAAATAAGGAAAGACTCGAGGTGGATATGTATTTTAATGTAATATCATGGTTTGTAGAATAATGGCATGTACTAGATAGTGTGAGAAATAAAAGTGGTATTGAGGAATATTTGGAGTTGGAAACATTATATTTATATTTGCACATATTAAATCTATAAGTATTGAATTTCAAATAATGGAGTAGAGTTATTTATTGGGTGTTTATAGTTACCGTGGCACTCCCTATAGGGGGGTGTTACACTCAAAATTATGAAGAAAATGACAAAGTCTTCTAATGCAAAGCTGCAACAAGTCTTTTGCCAATTTGGGCAATTCTACAGATCTAACAATCTTGTATCGCGTACTCTGCAATATTTTAGAATACCAGAAGGAATGGGATGAAGACACGTGGCAAGTCAGCGAGAGTTCTCTCTAACGGAAGACTAGCATCAAACGACAAAGAAATCAAATTGAAGCTCGAATTTCAATCTAATGGATTGAAATGTATTTCACAACGGTGCAATTCTATCTCTTAACGGATCGATTTGAAGATGCAACAAGTGAACTACTGAGCTGTCAACTTCAGAAGATGCCAAGATAAGTTCAACGACAAATTTCTTAATACAACTATAAAAGGAGCAAAAAGGCAAGCGTTAGAACTTGGCGATTACACCTGAATTTCTCAAGAAGCTAAACTCTGTCAAAATCCAAGCTTTAAAGAAGTTCAAGCAAGAAAGCACAACTCAGCTAGAATCTACTTTAGGAAAAGAGAGAATAGATTAGATCAATCAATTGTAATATTAGATCATTTGTAACTGGATCAATGTTTTTATAAGTTGAGTTCAGCTCTTGTTTAGACTCTTTGTGAGTTGCTGACAGAAGAGGGTATTCTAGTCAGGGGGTGAGCGATTACAGTTTGGAGGGTACTTACTGTAGTTGGAGAATTTGTGAAAGGCTTCTCCGCCTAGGGTAACGGAGTTGAGATTAGCCGAGACACTCTCTCAGGACTGTATGTAAGCACAGGTTGCCGAACCAGTATAAAAATCTCAATGTTCTTTACTTTACCGCTTTTTCCAGTTTTCATTTAGCGAGCTAACCTCACTCAGCGGAGCAAGCTATTATTGCGAAAAAAGTTTCATTAGTTCTTGAGTGAGTCATTCACCCCCTTCTGACTCAGTGAGTGTACGTATAGGGACAACAGTATCGTATTCTAAGTCTTGGATTTCAAACCTTAATTTGGGTACTTGAGTTATAATAAATTCTCAAGTACTAATAGGATAAGTGAATGTTTGTTGCTCTATTATTTCGCAATTATTTCTATTTACCTTATTTATGTCTATTAAACTTTTTGCTTCTTTATTTATTTCAGCTATGCCTTCACTAGCTAATATTCCTATAAATAATATAACTTTTATTCTAAATTTATTTGCGTATATATTTATAAGATCTAGTGTTCTTGGAGGGTCTATTATTTCTTTTTTAAAACTTAATCTTGTATAATCACGGAACTAATTTTTGAATAGGTGGATTTTGTCTATTAGCAATATCCATACATATCTCTTACGGTATTGTTATTTGAGAATAATCTTTGTGTTCTAGGGGTTCTAATATCTCTTAATATAATTTAGGTACTAGTATATCTCTTTCATATTATTTTCTTATATGGTGGTTTCCAGTTAATGCATATATCATTTTTGTTCATATACTTATTACTTTGCTTCCTTGTGGCATATTTATTCCATCTAATTTATAATATAGAGTTAGAGTTAAGTCTTTATGTTTATCTTGTAAAGAGATACTAAAGTCTGGTTGAATAGTAAATTATGGTTTTTCATAAATCAAGTTTCCTCTTAGTATCGATATCAATGCATCTTGTAAATTATTTAATATTCTATCATCTAATATATAAATTTGTATATGAGTATGCATATTTTTCTGAAAATATGCCTTTATTGTGAATTTATTTCCTCCGAAATATATATTCTTATATTTCTTAGATTCTTTATTAGACAACTTGGCTAATTCTCTTTTTATTACTTCATCGGATATCAAATTAATTCTTGCTTTTCCATTTATTGTAGTTATATCTATTATATTTTTATGTTTCTGGACTACATATCTTATTTTTTTATTTCTTTCAAACTACTTAGTTTTAAAAATTTTATTTATGGACAGTTCTTTTTTTTCTTCTTATATTTTATAATAGGTCCCGGGGTTTAAAACTTAGAGTTTGAGTACTACCTTCTTCATAGGTGTCCATTTAATATTTTTTATTCTCTTCTATTACTTATTAATTAATTTATAATTTTATGATATTCTAATATTACTTTTTCTTATGCTATTTTATTATCATTTAATAATTTTATTTATTTATCTAATATTACAATTTTTTCTAATAATTTTTTTTATTAACATCTCTTGAATTTACTATTTTACAAACTTTTCATATTGACTATGTTTAAAGTTTACGATTGTTATAGCATTTTTACAACTTATAATATGATGGTTAATATATTGGTTGTATATTAATGGTTTTTGAGCTATAGTTTTAATACCTTCTAATAATTTATCTATAGTAATTTTAGGTTCTATTAATCTTGTTCTTCACTTATCAATTTTATTAAGGCTTTATTATTTCTAATACCCTTATTTTATTGCTTATCTCTTCTAAAATTATTTGAAATCTTTCATGTGACTTCTATTATCGTAGGTATTTCTTCTTTTTGAATAAATGCTAATTGATCATTGATCTATTGAATAATAAGATTTATGCTTAAGAGAAATTTATGTGATGTATAGTCTATTTGACATAAATAATAAGTAATTTTTTTCTAAATCTCTATTCATTATTGGAGTATTTAAGATAATCTTTTGTACTCATTTATTTTATACTTCAGATATTCTATTTTAAAATTTTTACTTTAATATTTTTATTCTTTAATATTGTTATTAATAAATTCTTAAATCTGCTGAACTGTATAATCTTGCGCCTATTTCTACTATAAATTTTTTTATATTTATGTTTAATATTTCTAACTCTGGATATTAAACCTCTTAACCTTCTTATGTACACATTTTTTTCACAGAAAATCATAAAAAAATATTTTAATTAATGTGACAATTCTTTGTCAAAGCTCTATGACCCCATCATTTTGGACCAGATTAATTATTCAAGAGGTGGTTTTATTTCTTTTATAAATTTTGTTCTTTGATCGAGGTTATTTACCAAAATGAATCTTATATTGTTTTTAATATCCTATTAAATTCCTTTCAATATTACGTTCTTAGTATTTTTTTAAAAAATTCAACGAGAAACCATGTATCTATACTTAACGACCCTCTCGTATGAGATTTAACGAGAAACCAATTGAGGAGTTCTAGATTTTGTTCTTCGGTCCAAATACATAAATAATTCTCTGAACTTGGCATGAAAAGTCTATTGTCCCCTTCAACTTTTAAAAGATTCTCTTAGTCCCTAAACTTAGCAAAAATGCATCGCTTGGCCCCTAAAGGAAACAAAACGACTCTCACTTTAAAGAGTGTATTACACTCTGGCCACGTATCAAATTTTTGAAAAGTCAAATCAATAAGTAATACACATGTAACACAAGTTATAAAATTTTTGAAAAAACTGTCGAGAATATCATTAAAATCCTTAAAAACTATTTTTCTTTCAATAAAAAAAATCATATTCAATTAATGCATCCAAAATAACAATTAACATAACAAATAATTTGTACAGATCTAACGTCAAATTTCGCCAAAAGTTCTCGAAATACAACGAATTCATTATATAAGATTATTGAATTAAAAACCTTAATCATTATTAGTGGCCTTCATTGTTGTTTGTCATTCTTGAATAAAGAATTGATTATTTCATTCTGGAGTGAAGGATGAATTGAGATTGATTTATTCATTATCTAAATTTAGTAATAACCTGTCCTCTTCAATTGGAACTAGAAACTATAGCAATAACCCATCTTCTACAGCCTGTTTTCTGCCATTTTTAATTACAGAGACTTGCCACGAACACCTTTCTCTTCATCCAACCCCTTCCGGAATTGATTTGTCTCGGTAGGCTTGGTCGAGTAGCAAAACAAAATCAAATGTCGGGAAGTGATTGTGGATAAGTAAATAATGATGAAGGATTTTTCCAGAGATTTGCAGCTGAAATATTTTTCTAATTATTTGGAACAGTCATAGGAGAAGACAAAAACAGAATTTTATTTCTGTAAATTTTTTCTTTTAAGATCGTTTAATATTAATTATATTCTCTCCGTATAGATTCATTCTCTTCATTTTTCTCTCACCTTGTTCGTAAATACATATTTATTAAGTTTAAGAATTGAAAGAACCTTTTCAAAATTATAGGGATAGTAGACTTTTATGTTAAGTTTATGGGGTTATATATGTATTTCACCTTTTGTTTTTGCATTAAATTTATTTATTTTAGAAAATTATGTTTACATATTATTTGTTAGACTTGTTCTGTGTACTTTCAATTTTTACTATATGTCTAATTTTAGACCTGTTCATTTGGCCGATTGGCCGGGCCTAATCAGGTTTTGACCTAAAAATATTAATTTAAGTTCGGTTAAGCTTAGCTCATACTTTAAAATTTCGGGTTGGGTTCGAGCCGAGCTTTAGAGATCATTCCCAAGCCAGGTCTAAAGGCTATGAATATATTTCTTTTAATTTTTTTGGTATACTAAAAAAGTAAAAAAGATAAAATTTTATACAAATATGTTTAAATCTTATATACAATTACATTCTCTGCTTGAATAATTTAATAAATAGATAACATTATTATAAAAATTTCAATGATTAAAATATTAAAATCCAAAACAATTATTAAATATACTATATAAATATTTAATAAATATAATAATTATTATTCAGACCGAGCTCGGCCCAGGTTTGGATATTTACATAAGAATCAAGCTCGATCCATAAAATATTGGGTTTTAGCGCACTCGGGCCGGGTTTTATAGAAAAATAAGAGCCCAAGCCTAATTTATTTAAACGAACTTAAACCAAATCGACGAATACCCGGGCCTGTAAACAGGTGTAATGTCTATGTAATTTCAAATGCTATTTAACTGAAAAGCTAAAATTATATATGGTGCGGAAAGAAAAGGTCATATAACAAAATTGGAATTAAAATATAGGCATTTTCCACTTCTTGAATAGCCTATTATAAATTTGAATATTGTAGTTAAAAACTACTTATACTCAACAAGAGGAGCTTGTCGATACTTGACGACTTTTTTGTATTTATTTTCCTTCTCTTAAAGAAATTTCATATTTTAAGAATATTTTAATTGAACTAATTAATTAAAATGTGTGGCTGATATCTTAACTTTATGGTTAAAGTTTAATTTATAATTCTAAAGATTACGTATTCGGACTACATTAAATTTTCCTTTCTATTAAATTATATAAGTGAATTTGCGAAAACTAAAAAAATACTAATTAGATGTTAACTAAAGTTAGTATTAGTAAATATCATTTGAGGAAAATGGATTTAATTTTTTAGAGTTATGTAGGAGATTAATAGAGAGATAAAAAATTTAATAATAGACAAATATTGAGTTATTTTTATCTTTCATGCTACATTAAATTATAATATATAAAAATAAATTTCTATAATTTTTAATTGTTCTATTAGATTCAAAAATTGAACACTAGAAACTAAAATTTTAGTGGTTCAATTAATTTTCTATATATTATATGTAATTATAAATACTTTTTTGAGTAGAAAATTATAATGTTATAATGGATAGAAAAGTAGTACAAAAAAAAAGTGAAGTAATATTACAGACTTCATATAACTTTATTTAAATTTTAATTTCTCTGTTCAATGAAAAATCATGCTAATAAATTAATTATGAATGTCAATTATTCAATTTAATTAATTTCATTTGTATTAAAAATTTATCGTATTTTGTCTAATAATCCATATGTTTAATTACATTATTAATGAGTTAATCACTAATTATTTCCAATAAACAAAACGAATTTTTCAAGCTTATTAACATTAATTATAAAAGCATATATTGGTGGGTGGGGTGGAGTTTTTCTTTATTATCACTGTAAGTTCAATGAGGTAAATTTTAAAAATAAAATTGTAAATCATTTTAAAAAATAATTATAAAAATTATTTTACTGTTAAATCGCGGAGGCAATGGATTTCTATATTTTATTTTTCAGAAATATTGGTGATGAAACGAAACAACAACGTCTAAAATAACACAACAAAACTAGAAATATATATTAGGGTAAACTTAAAAAATATGCTTTGTGGTTGACCGTTTTGTAAAAAGGTTATTTGAAATTTTTTTTTCATAAGGGTGCATGTAGTTTCAATTTTCAAAAGTTAGCAAAAATATGCTTCTCAAAATTTTGAAGCCACATTTGGAATCGTAATCTTGTCCATTTTGAAGTGAAATTTTGCAGCTTTATTTATAAAAATACAATACACATTAGAGATAAATTTTAGAATTTTTTGAGAAGTACAAATAATTAAAAATTGACGATAACTTTAAAAAATCATAACAAAATGAAAATTTTCTGAAACTTACTTAAATCTTGATAAATAATTCTAAATAATATAATTTAAATATCTGAATGTTGAATTTATTGAAATAGCTGAGATTATCATTCCAAATGTGATTTCAAAATTTTGAGAAGCATGTTTTTGTTAACTTTTGAAATCACATGTACCCTTTTGAAAAAAAAATCCACAAAAACCTTTTGCCAAAACGGCCAAACCACAAGAAATGTTTTTGAAGTTTACCCTGCATATTACTTCATCCGGCTCCAAATAAAAGACCTTTTAAACTTTTCATCAAAACCAATAAGACATTAATTAAGCAACTAAAAAGACTAATTTATCCTTCATAAAATTTTCTTTCTTCATAATTACCAACTTATAATTTCAACAATTCTTAAATTCCTTCTGATTAATGCAAGGCTAATTTAGAGAATAAATGATAAATATTGCATTGATAATCTAAATGGTCACTTATTTGGAACTAAAATAAAAAAAGCCAAAAGATCATTTATTTACGAGCGGAGGATCATAAATAGTGAAAAAGAGAGTTTATGCTATCTTGACCGTGTGATTACATGTAATCCAACGGTTTAGAACATTTTAGAAATCCGCATTAACAGAGGATACTCATCCCTCCACTTTCTATAAATACAACAAATTAGCATCACAATCTCTCCATCTACGGCAACGGCTATTTCGTTTGGCTGTAAGTTTTTCCCTACGCAATCAGACCTACTTCCCTCTAATTTGATTCCTACCTTTGATTGCTTCTCCTACATCCCTGATCGGCTTCCTTTCGGCA
Source organism: Euphorbia pulcherrima (assembly GCA_947683365.1). Lineage (NCBI taxonomy): Eukaryota > Viridiplantae > Streptophyta > Magnoliopsida > Malpighiales > Euphorbiaceae > Euphorbia > Euphorbia pulcherrima. The sequence continues at coordinate 19,811,836 of CANTUS010000002.1, forward strand.
AGTGCGATTGTGTTTTCTAATGTTGATTTTGAATTTTGGGATTTGTTATATTGCTCTGTTTATGACGCTGAGCTTTGATTTTAAGGATTCGAAATTGAATGAACGGTATTTTTTTACCAGAGAGATAGATGCTCAAATCAGTGAATACTGAGGATGGATTTTATCAGTTTTCAAGTATGAAAACGATATATGAAGGGGATTGTAACATCGGCTATGTTAAGAGATTTTGTTTTTTCTATGATAATCGGAGAGTCATTCAATCCGACTGGATACTTGACCAGTTTACGATTCATCCTAATCTTCTTCCAAGCGACTCAACACTTGTGAGTTCAATTAAAATTATTCTTTCTTTCTTGTTTATTTGTAGTTATGGAATATATTGACAATTTTTAATTTTTGGCTTTTCAGCATTCAAGTATGGTCGTATGCAAACTCAGGAGGAGCAAGAATTAAGTAGGAAAGTTGTTATTGTTATCCATAGTATTAATTAGTTAATTTAGTTTGATAGTTGGCCAAACGGTGATGTTGAGTTTAAATTTATATATTGAATATCAAATTTTGCGAGTGTAGTTTTTTACATTCTATTATTTTTATAATACTTTTGATAAGGATGAAAGAACAAGTAGAGAACAAAATCTCTGTTTTTTCACTTAGTAGATAACAAAGTCGATTATTTTATTATTAAAACATTTTCTTGAATCTTAGAATATTTTAAAATCTGTTTCGATACTTATTATAATTTCCTTTAAAAAAACTAAATAACATTGGTAGTATTACATCATACCACTAATTTACCTTATTTGGTTTATTACAGAAAGAAAATACTTTAATGTATGAGTATGAGTAAGCTGTACTAGAGTCTAAAATATTTTTTTGTTAGGTTATAATTGCCAAATTTATTGATTGTGAGATTTTTTATTTAATTAATTAGGTAAGGTTAAAACACCACAATTGTTTATGAGGGGTGATCGTTCAAGACTCTGAGTAGAAATGAGCTTAAAATAAAATTAATTTTTTAATTTATAGTTTAAAATATAAACATTAATAAAATTTATAATGATATATCTCTCATAAATTTTAGTTAAATATTATAAGTTCAATTCATAATTTAATTAAAATATTAATATTTTATTATAATATTTAAAATTTAAGAATTTTTCACTACTTTTCATATATATTTGCTTAGTCTTCTAAAATTTTAATACCAAAACTCCTTATAAAAAAGGCTCAATTTATCATATCAATTATAGGCACTCTATAAATTAGTAACGAGCATGTAAAACACATTGCCACGTGCGGTAGACTTTTTAAAATTCCTCGCCTAATTCTGCCTAGGTTCTGCTTAGGCGCTATTTTGAAATTTACTGTTCGACTTTTCATTCTTCAGACGCTATTAAGGGCTAGACCGACATATTGCCGCCCAGGCACCGCCTAGTCCGATTTTTTCCGCCTGGGCACCGCCTAGTCCGATATTTTCCCCAATTTTTAAGATATTGATACCTATAATAATTATAGTTCAATTTTTTCAGTTCAAAAAAGGTAGCACGGTTGGTAAAACTAATGTATAACAAAATATTCTCAACATATAATTTTTATTTTGAATATCAAACCGAGAAATAATACGCTATAAACCACAAAAAATTAGTGAGAAAATTTATTTTTAAGAAATTGATTTTAATGTTGATGCGTTTTTATATAAAAATTAACTAAGACCTATGTTTTCATATGCTAAACTATATTTTTTTGTAAATATTTATATTATAATTTATTTTTTAGTTAAATTTATACTTTTATCTATTGATAATTATAAAAAATTAAAAATTTACAAATCCGCCTAGGCGCCGCCTATGCCCCGCCCAGACACCGCCTAGGCGTTTGAACCTCGACCACCCGACTAACGCCTAGTACTTTTTAAAACCTTGCTAAATAATGATATAACTCTCGTTACAAGAAAAATTTCTTCAATTATAATTAGTAATACTAATTTGTTTAGAATTATCCACATGCTATTAAATGCCACAAAGCATAAATCTTACATGTTTTTCTTTCTTTACCTCGTGGTACACACAACTTGGAGTTGAAATGAATATACTTTAATTCATGTCTTCAAGTAAGAAAAGAAAACAAGGTTTTAATTTTGCACAACAATGGTTGATCTTCCCCAACAATTGATAGAAGAAATACTTGTAATTCAAATCTGTCTCCAAAAGTGGTACTCTTTGGGATACAAATTGTATTTGGGATACAAATTTAAACCTTTTTCTGGTTATCCATCTGATTTTTTTGTTTATTCATTTGATTCATAAGAGCACTACATACAAATCTAATGAGTGTCCGAGTGAAAACTTTTTACATTCACAAAGATCAAATCTGAGACCAACACCAAGTCGCTTATTACTTAAACCAACCCTCGTTAATTGATACAACTCTATCCTAACAATAAGATAAATATTAAACCAAGAAATATAATCCTTCTCCAATTATAGATCCAAATTTATTTAAAACTATTTAGAGCCTGTGTAAAAACCTCAATGTACACAAGTTTTAACTTGAGCTTCAGTTCTTATATATATGCCTTTTACTCTATATTCCTATTTTTAGGTTTAGTAGTCCTCTATCTCTTTGTTTTTTAGATTATCTCTAGCAAGGTGAAGGATCCAAATTTGAAAAACGAAGCATAAAACCAATATTTTTCTGCAATCTTCCACACATATACCAAAGCCTTATCTTCTTTTCTCTAGAATAGTATAGAATATTCTAGATTTCTTCCGCATCTGTATCATTGTATGTTTAGAGGAGATAGACAAGCTTGGTTTCACTAGGTACAGAGTTGCAGTGCTATATTCAATTCCACCTCAAATTTCAAGAAATTCGATATATTTGCACCTCAAGGATTTGCCAATTACAGTTTGAACAGCAGAAATGAGTTTGGAACAGCTTTATAATCAATCAATATCCTAATCTAGCATCTTATATACCAACATAATAATATACTGTTCCAATATAACGAACAAACTTCTCTGCAACTCAAGCCGATAAAATCTCAATTAGGCCTGATTCAAAATTTGACAACCCAAATTGAACTCTGAGCTCAATTGGTAAGAGAAATGTGAATTCACTTTATGATAACACTAACACCAGATTGTTTAAAATCATTACGAGCATCCTACAATTGAAAAGCAAATCATGTAAAACCATCTGAACTGGGAATTCAAACAAGAAATTCAACAAATGTAACTTGATTCAGATTAGGCAATGGTACTACACTATAAAGAAAACAAAATACTGAATTGCAACTAATAAAACCCTAATTCAATTCCAGCATTTACATCAAATCAAGAGAAATTAAGAGCTAGTGAACTTTGTAACGGCCTTAGTACCTTCAGAGACAGCATGCTTAGCCAGTTCACCAGGAAGAACAAGCCTCACAGCAGTCTGGATCTCCCGAGACGTAATCGTGGGCTTCTTGTTATACCTAGCCAATCGAGACGATTCCTGAGCCAATTTCTCGAATATATCGTTGATAAAGCTGTTCATGATCCCCATAGCCTTGCTGGAGATTCCGATATCAGGATGAACTTGTTTCAGCACCTTGAAGATGTAGATTTTGTAGGTCTCGACGCTCTTCTTGGTCCGCTTCTTCTTCTTATCGCCGCTCTCCTTCGGTAATTTCTTCTCGGCTCTTGGCTTCTTCTCTGCCGGAGCTTTCTCCGCCGGTTTCTTCTCGGCCTGCTTCTTCTCTGCTGCCTTGGGAGCCATCGGAAATCTGAAAGAGAATTGGAAGAGATGAAATTGAGAGAGGAAATGAAAGGAACACGTCGTTAGGGGTTTGAACAATTTAGGGATATATATAAAAAGAGGGACTACAGGTGATTGGTTGGGTGGTGAAGACACGGATTGATGACGTGGATTGAGTTGTGGCCGTGGGATAAGAAAGGACAATTTTTGGCGTGTAGGATCGTTTACATTGCATGGGGCTTTTGAAACCTGAATTATTCGGCTTTGCTTTTTGGCGGCCTCATCATCTAATACTAAATTTATCTAATGGGCGGTCTGGGTTGAATTTGGGGTGGATTTGATCGGCCCACGCAAGAAAATATTTTGTTAAACTTCAATCTAATCCATAAAAAAAGTATTCGGGTTGAGTTCAGTTTGGTTTGCGCACTAAATAAATATTTTGTTTACAATTTTTAAGCAAGTATTAAGATAAAATTCAAATTATAGCGGATCGATATACCGATAATAGATACTCTTATCTCTGTACGTATTTTAATGAACAAAAAGTAACAACATTGAATTATTATATGTGATACAACATTAAACTATAAAAAATACAATATAATACATTATTGAATATTATAATTATAAAGTACGACTTAAACACATTATCTAAAACACTATTATTTAATATTAATAGATTGTTATATTCTCATAATGTATAATATAAATTTTTATTTAGGTGGGCAAGCCGGGCCAAGCACTCTTGTGTTTTGAGATAACATTCAAGCCAATACATTATGTGTTTGGGCTTACTGGATTTGGGTCGGGTGAGGCCTTTATTGCAATATATGTGTAGAAGCTTAACAAGTAAAAGGTGGATTTAGACGGGGCAGGTGAACCACGAGCCACATGGACATGTCTATCTAATAGGTAAAGCTGTAAAGCCATAATTAGCAATATTATCAGGTCCGGTCCTAATAATTTGGGGGCTCTAGGCAAATTAATATAAAAAGTAATAATATGAGACCTCAACAAAAAAAATGAAATAAAACATACTTTTTTGTAAAAACAAAGAATTGAACCATTGCACTCTCACAACTTCAGTAAACACCTTATCAATTCCACTAACATTAATTTATATCTACTTTTATCTTTTAAATAATAATAACTATATCTTTAAGCAAAAAAATATTTTTTGGCCCCTTCCGGCTATGGGCCCTAGGCGGTAGCACCCGTTGCCCACCCCCTATGGCCGGGCCTGAATATTATCAATATCGGATCAGGTATTATACTGGTAAAGGTAATGATATGCAGTATTACTAGTATAATCGGTATAATTAGTGGTTTATCAGTTTTTTATTTTTAGAAGAATATATATTTTTTAGGGTTTCTAGTGGCTATTGCAGCTGTGTCCTTAGCGACGCTTCTGCGTGCTGCCAGAAGGGTTTTGGAACGCTTCTGCGTGTTTCCAGTATCTATTGCACCGCTTTTTGGTCTTTTGCAACGCTTTCTAGGTCCTTTGCGACACTTTCTTTGTCTATAGCAACACTTTCTAGGTATCGCCATAGCCTTTCTAAAAAAAACCATTTTTAAGTTGAATCGTACCGTAGCCATAGCCGGTTCGAGGTAAAACTGGTCAAACCGATACGATTTTCGTAACACTGATAATTAGTACTTTCACTTGTTAACTAATTATCTGAACTTGGCAAGATTAAACTATACTCCATCCGGTTTCGAAAACTAGTCGCTTTAGAGAAATCCATAAATTTTAAGAAGTAATTAATGGAAGGTATAAAATTACTAGTTTACCCTTAAATTAGCATTAATTGAGTAATATGCGTATTGGGATTGAGCCATAATTAATAAGAATATAATAGGGAGAAATGAGTAAAAGCTTACATTGAAAATAGAGAATGACAAGTAAAAGGAGCAAAAGAAAAATATGTAGAGTGACTAATTTTTGGAACCGAAGGAAGTATTATTTAAATATTGAGGATGGATTTTATCAAATTTCAAGTATGAAAACAATATATGAATGGGATTATAACGTTGGCTATGTTAAAAGATTTTGTTTTTCTATGATAATCACATAGTCGTTCAGTCTGACTAGATATTTAACCAGTTTACGATTCATCCTGATCTTCTTCCAAATGACTCAACACTTCTGAGTTCAGTTAAAATTGTTTATTTATTTATTTGTAGTTATGGAATATATTGACAATTTTTATTTTTTGTTATAAATTTAATATAAATTATATTAGTTGGATGACTATTATTACATATTACTTCAACCTTTAAAATGTGTAACTTGTGACTCTACAAGTTTTTGTATTAGTCTATAAATAAAGTCTCATTTTCATGGAATGTATACAATGAAAGATAAAACATATTACATATTTTCACATATTTTCTCTTCATCTCTCATATGCTCTACTTTTGTATTGTTTATATTCATATATATTCATATTATTTACGACACGTTATCAGCACGAATTGCTCTTTTGATCAATACCAACAAGATTATCATTTAGTTGATGTGATGAAAAACATGTGTGGAGATGGGTAGCACGAAGAATCCGAAGCATAAACTGGATGTTTTTCTACAACCTATTATTGAAGAGCTAAAACTACTATGGGAGGAAGGTGTGAAGACTTATGATGTGTCATTGAAGCAAAATTTTCAATTAAAAGCTGCTTTAATGTCGACAATTAGTGATTTTCTAGCTTATTCCATGCTATCTGGTTGGAGTACAGCTGGGAAGACAACGAGCCCTTATTGTATGGAACATTCGCAAGTTTTCAGCCTTCCTAATGGCAGAAAAGTTTTGTGGTTTGACAATCATAGGAAGTTCCTACCATCTGATCATGAATATCGATGCAATCACAACAAGTTAAAAAAAATCATTCAGAGTCAAGACCTTCCCCACCTATCAAGAGTGGAATAGACATTTTGCAACACATTGAGGAGTTGGGATTGAAGAAAGTTACTGATATTGACTCTAAACAAGCTAATCGGGTTATTTGCAAAACTTGTGGTTGGAGGAAGCGAAGCATCTTTTGGGATTTACCATATTGGAAGACAAATTTGATAAGACATAATCTTGATGTGATGCACATTGAGAAGAATGTGTTTGAAAATCTATTTAACACTATAATGAATATTGAGGGAAAAACGAAGGATAATGCTAATGCAAGGGAGGATATGAAGCTGTTTTACAATCGCAAGGAGTTAGAAAAAAATTCCGCAGCAAGAAAATATCCAAAGGCATGTTACTCATTGGATAAATCACAAAAGCAAGTGCTTTGTGAATGGTCAAAGACTGTCAAGTTTCCCGATGGATATGCTTCAAATCTGAGTAGATGTATAGATATCACCAAATGTAGGATGTATGGGATGAAAAGTCATGATTGCCATGTTTTTATGCAACGACTAATGCCCATAGCATTTCGTGAATTCTTACCTACAAAAGTTTAGGAAGTGATAACTGAGTTGAGCCTATTCTTCAAAAGTCTAACAGCCAATACAATCAAAGTTGAAGACATGAAAAAACTGGAATCTGAAATCCCAGTTATTCTTTGCAAATTAGAGAGTATATTTTTTCCTGGATTCTTTGGCTCAATGGAGCATTTGCCTTATGAAGCTAAGATTGGTGGTCCTGTTCAATTTTGATGGATGTATCCATTTGAAAGGTAAACTTTCATATTCAAGCTTTTCCTTTAGTCAATTGAAATTTAAAGTTTGTTGACTAAATATATGTATTGCTGAATCTGAATTTGTATTTTATATTTCAACATAGGTCACTTCATGACATAAAATTTGACATAAGCAATAAGGCTCTAGTGGAAGGTTTTATAAGCAATGCATACTTAGTTCGTGAAGCATCTGTGTTTTGTTCGAATTATTTTGAGGCACTTGTGTACACATGGGAAAGAAAAGTCCCACGAAATGATGATGGTGGTGGAGAGGAAGAAGATATTGATGGTAATTTGGCTATTTTTACATATCCTGGTCATTCATATGGAAAACCCAAGAAAAGAAGACTAGCAGATGATGAATATGAGGCTGCTCACTCATATATGTTGTTGAATTGTGATGAGGTGCAACCATATGTCAAGTAAGTTAGTTTGAAGTTATTCAATTAAGTAATAAAGGAAGAATACATGTATATTGTAGTTTTACTCTTTCCTTGACATATTTCTATAGGTTATATGAGGACTGGTTGAAGGAATTAAGTCCTGATATAAGTGATTTAGAAATCGCTGATCATCTCGGGAAGCATTTTGGATCATGGTTTGAGATATGTGTAAGTCTTTCATCTAGTATATGTTCCCTTTCTCTTTGGTCTGTTTAAGTTAAGTAATTTTTTATTTTATTATTAGATTTTCTTATTAAGTTTGATTCTCGTCATATCTTGTATTTCCTTTAGGTTCGAGATAATCAGATTGAGAACAGTTTGGTGCGCGATCTCTCTAAAGGGTCATTACGATGTGTTAAGTCTTATCCAATGTATTTTGTGAATGGTTTAAATTTTATACGGAAGAGTATGGGTCAAATAAGACAATAATGAACAGTGATGTATGTATATCCAGTACATATGGTGATTATTTTGGGAAAGTTGTAGAAATTTTAGAGTTAGAGTATCCTGCCTTGCTAATAAAATGAACTGTGTTATTCAAATGTGATTGGTTTGATCCAACACCAAACTTGGGGATGAGAGTTCATGTAAACTATAATTTGGTTGACATAAATCAAAGGCGACGGTATAAAAAATTTGAGCCTTTTGTGTTGGCAATGCAAGCTACACAAGTATGTTTCATTTAGTATCCTAGCTGCTGAAAGGACAAGTCTGATTGGCTAGCTATATGCAAAGTGAAGCCTCGAGGTTGGAGAGATATAATGTTAAAGGATTCTGCTTTTCAATTAGAAGAAGTTGAATCTGTCAACATTGGTGCCACTAGTGGTATAGGTGAAATTCGTCTAAGTGATGATCATAATGTTTTGAATGACACACCTGAAGAAGTAGATGTGTAGATGATGACGATGATGAAGAAGAGGAAGAAGTTGAAGACGAAGACGAAGAGCCTGAACTAGAATCTGATATATTTACCAACGAAGATGAAGATGATTACGTAGATGATTCAGACTAAGATATGATATTATATTTAGTATTTGTTGTTTTGTTGTGTTATTTTTGTAGTGTGTGAACTATATGATTGTGCTGTGTGTGAGAGTTATTAATTGTATTACATATGAACTCAAAAAGTATTTGCTATCTGTTAATTTTTTTTTGTGTTTGTTGCATATAACAATATTTATAATGCTTATTATCTTACTGATTTTACCACAGTCTCAATATCTCAGGGCTCCACAACAAATTAGGAAGAGAGTACTTATAACAGGAGAGTAGAGACGCGTACCAAAAGCTCGCATAGGAGGTCAGAGGGCCAAATTAACACTGTCTCCTGCACATACTATTGATACTACATAAGGTAATAACCTATTTCTCCTTATGGTAGGTAATATGTGCCACTAACACCTGATCAAAATCCATAAAACTTCTATGGAAAATATATTAAAGAATTGAATATTAAAAGTTAAAAAAAATTGAATCTGATCATCAGTTGGTGTTCTTATACCTTTACTATACATGTTTTCAAGTATGTTTATTTGCTCATTTCTTCATATTAGACATATTGGACATGCTAACATTAACTATAGCATTTGCTTAGGGGCAGTCTTTGCTTTAATGCTTTATGGTCCTTATGCTTATACAAACTTGCACTGCTTCCCCCTCTTATTGCCATACCTGCCACACTATATATAAGAAAAAGTAATATTTATACACATCTATTTCAGTATTTATTGGATGCTACTAATTTACGAAATCTTATATACAATTGTTAATAGAACTCTGACGTGGTCATCTTTTGGTATGGAAAGTGGAATGTTTCAGAGTTGGTTCAATATGTGCTTATTGAATTGTTTTTTAAAATTTTAATGATAGATTTATGTTACACCATATCTTTCATTAAAATATTTGGTGCGTGAGAATATTTAGTCTGGCTCTGTAGATTACTATGCGCTTTTATATATTCTTTTTGGCATTGGCATAATAGCACTAACCCAGCTGAAACAATAGAACTGAAAGTCCATTTTTACGGCTTACTAGTGTTATAAGTTTATTTCTAATTATACTATATCAATTAAACTCAGAGATGTCACCGCCGCCACATAATACAGATGTCAATGAGAATAGTGAAGAGCAAACTAACTCAGAGCCACCGCCACCGCCGCTGCCACCACAACCACTCAAGCTACCATCGAAGGTGCCTCCACTTGGACCTAACGGTTGATATCGACTTACTGTGATGCTTGGAAACATGTAAGTGAAACTATGTTGTATAAAATTGGTAATTATTATTGGTAAAACATTATTATAATTATAGAGAAATGTTTCTTTACAGTATTGATTACTCCGAAGCTGTGTCCAAAAGAATGCATCGTATTTTCAAGGAAAGATCAGATCTCTTTGGTTTTGAATGGAAGGCGTTGACTGCTAAAACAAAAATATTTTATTTTGAAGAGTTTAAGGTTTAATTATTCATCAATAATCATTTACATTATTGTACATCTTGTTTGTGATAGTGTTCTTATTATGTTCTAAATTGTTTTTCTTTTCTAAACTAGACTTATGTATTAGCTATGTTTTTTTTAGAAATCTTCGAATGGGATGCCGCAATCAATCCCATTATGGAAAGGGCATGGGAACAAGTGACTAGATCAAGGTACAGTGAGTACTTGTCCCGGATGAGGACATCAAGGGAGAAGGAACCATGGGTTCCTGAAGATGTGTGGACTAAATGGTGTGAAAAATGGGATACTCAATGGGCCAAAGCAAAATATGAAAGAGCGCGTCTCAACAGAAGACAGGGATCCAATGGACCAGCGAAGCCTACTCACACCGGTGGATCTGTATCATCTAGGACAAGTGCAAAGCAACTGGTAATATTTAATTTTCCAAATTGCCTTCTTGAAAATAATGTAATTTAGAACAATATAAAACTTTCTTGAGCTTCTGAGATAGTCAAATTATATTTAGATTAACAAGGGAATAAACTTCTGAGATCATTCAATAAAATGTAGACATGTAAGAACAAATGTGTTTCTCTTATTCCTCAAAAATATCTTTACTTTACCACTCCAAAAATACTAGTTAAATGCTACAGGTTATTTTATTTGTCTAACTACAGATAATTGAGTAGTAACAAAATCTGTTCAATCTTTGCTTTACCATTCCAAATTTCAATTCATTTTGGTTAGAAATTGAAAATGATATTATCTTGTATTTATTGACTTTCGGATTAATTGTTAGTCTAAGATCTATTAAGATGTGTGTGAAAGTTGCAGGTTAAGATATATAGCAATTTTGAAGGTAAAAGAGGAAATAAACTTCTAATCCATAAATGAATTAGTTTAATGTTACTCTTAATAACTGCATAAACTTTAAAACATGTTTTTGTTTGATATGATCTGAATTCTGTGAAAGTTATTTTGCCTTTTGTATATTTCAAAAAGTTCATCCGATTGACCAATTTGCATCTGCTTGATATGAGGGTAAAAGCTATGTATGTCTATATCATGGCATATATATTGATAATTTCTAAAATGAAATATGTTATTAGGCTCTGAACTTTGGCCTATTAGCCCTGATATTGGATAGTTTACTTCGGGTTGCAATTCTTCATGAGGTGGTTTCCCTATGACTTAGAACTTGTTTGTGTTCAATTAATACTTTGTTTTGGCTATCTCTTCTCTTTAAATTGAACATGGAAAAAAGTCTGTTACTATGGTTGGATGAAAAAAGTATAGCTTCCTATTGTTACTATGGTTGGATTCTAAAAATATCACACATGTAGGAAATGCGTTTGGGACGCCCTCCAACATTAACTGTTGTTCCCGATGGAGTGACTGATGCTTCTATTTAGAAATTTATTGATGACTGGAAATTTTCTGATTTTCTTTGTAGAAACCACATTTTAAATGGTTTAGTATCCAATTTATATGAGGTGTACACAATAAAACGTACTACAAAAGAATTATGGGAATCCTTAGACAAGAAATATCGAACTGAGGATGCTGGCGCTAAGAAATACTTAGTAGGCCAATTTCTTGATTTTAAAATGATTGATTCCAAGCCTGTTGTAAGTCAAGTGCAGGAACTCCAACTACTAATCCATGGGATGGAAGCTGAAAATATGCATACCAGTGAGTCATTCCAAGTGGCTGCAATTATTGAAAAATTACCACCGAGTTGGAATGATTTTAAACATTATTTAAAGCATAAACGAAAAGAAATGCCTGTTGAGGATCTTATTGGCCGACTTCGTATTGAAGAGGACAATAGAAGATATGAAAAGATATTTTTTGTTGCTAATCAAGCTATGGCAAAAGCCAACACGGTGGAGGTCCTTAAAGACTCCAAGAAGGCAAGCATTATGCTAAACCCAAGTCCAAAATGGGACCAAAAGGAGGCATTTCCAAGAAACCTAAGTTCAATGGAAAATGCTTCAACTGCAATAAGATGGGGCATAAGTCCTCTGAATGCAGGCTGCCAAAAAGGGCAAACAAGAATGAGGCAAATGTTGTTGCTGAAATTACTAAAGATGTGACTGACATCGACTTATGTGTGGTAATTTCTGAGGTCAACCCGGTTGACTCAAACCCAAAAGAGTGGTGGCTTGATACTAGTGCTACCCGTCTTTTACTGGACTGACTCTTATAAATGATGGGGAGAAGCTCTACATGGGTAATTCTGCTACTTCCAAAGTCAAAGGACATGGAACGGTGATTCTAACAATGACTTCAGGCAAAGAAGTAAAACTGCAAAATGTCTTATATGTACCTGACATAAGGAAGAATCTGGTTACTGGGAGCCTTTTGAGTGCACACGGCTTCAAAATGGTATTTGAATCCCAGAAATTTATTTTGTCTAAAGGAGATATGTATGTGGGAAAGGGATATGAATGTAACGGAATGTATAAATTCAATTGTATCTCTTGTAAGCACGGTTCTATTAATATGAATAAGAACAACGTTTATGCTTATATGGTTGAGTCTTCTAATTTATGGCATAGTAGACTTGGACATGTTAATTTTGATACGTTACGATGTTTGATTAACTTGAATCATATTCCCACATTTCATATTGATAAAACACATAAATGTGAAATTTGTGTTGAGACAAAATTGACAAGATCTTCATTTCAATCCGTCGAAAGAAATTCACAACCACTTGATTTAATACATACAGATATTTGTGACTTGAAATTTGTTCAATCAAGGGGAGGAAATAAATATTTTATTACCTTCATTGATGATACCACAAAATACTGTTATGTATATTTGCTTAAAAGCAAAGATGAAGCTTAAGAGAAATTTGTACTCTATAAGCAAGAAGCAGAAAACCAACTTAATCAGAAAATCAAGAAGGTAAGAAGTGATCGTGGTGGTGAATACGTTGCACCATTTGGTGAGTTTTGCTCTCAACATGGAATTATTCATGAAGTAACACCACCATATTCTCCCCAATCAAACGGAGTAGCTGAACGCAAAAATCATACTCTAAAAGAGATGCTGAATACAATGTTAACCAGTTCTGGTTTACCACAAAACATGTGTGGTGATGCTGTTTTGTCAGCAAATTATCTTTTGAATAAAATACCACATAAGAAACAAGACAAAACCCCTTATGAATTATGGAAGGGTAGAAAACCTTCATATAATTACTTGAAAGTGTGGGGGTGTCTTGCAAAGGTAATGGCTCCATTACCTAAACGAATGAAAATAGATCCAAAAACAGTGGATTGTAATTTCATTGGATATGCTGAGAATAGTAATGCATATCGGTTTCTTGTGCATGATTCTAAAGACCCAGAAATACAAAAGAATACTATGATAGACTCAAAGGACGCTTCATTTTTTAAAGATGTGTTTCCTTGTAAGGAAATAAATGAAGGGTCGAGATCTAAAAGATCTCGTGAACTTATTGAAAGTGAAGGTCAAGTTGATCAACAAGATGTTGATAATAATGAAAATCTTCAATCAATGATTGAAGATTAGTATTTTCAAAAAGAGAATAATATGGATCATGAGGTGGAACCTAGAAGAAGTAAACGGACAAGGGTTGAAAAATCCTATGGTCCAGATTTCTTAACGTATATGGTTGAAGTGGAACCTCAATCATATAAAGAAGCTATAAGCTCTACTGAAAGTCCTTTATGGAAAAAGCCATAAGGAGTGAAATTGATTCCATTTTGCAAAATCATACGTGGGAATTAGTGGACCTTCCTCCCGGAACTAAGCCACTAAGTTCTAAATGGATTTTTAAATGAAAGCTAAAAGCTGATGGATCAATTGATAAGTATAAGGCGCATTTGGTCATAAAAGGTTATAGACAAAAAGAAGGCCGTGATTACTATGATACATATTCTCCAGTATCTAGAATAACCTCCGTTAGGAAGATACTTGTAATTGCCGCTTTGCGGAATCTTGAAGTACATCAAATGGATGTGAAAACTGCCTTTCTAAATGGAGATCTTGAAGAAGAAATCTACATGGAGCAACCTGAAGGTTGTGTAGCTCCCGGTCAAGAAAGGAAAATTTGTAAATTGGTGAAGTCTTTATATGGGTTAAAGCAAGCGCCAAAATAATGGCATAAGAAATTTGATGATGTCATGATGGTTAGTGGCTATCACATAAACGAATGTGACAAATATGTTTATGTCAAAACTACAACTGAAGGATATGTCATTTTGTGCTTATACGTTGATGACATACTCATTGTAGGAAGTAATGAAAAGATGGCAAAAAATACCAAAGATATGTTGAATTCAAGATTTGACATGAAAGATATGGGACTAGTGGATGTAATTTTGGGCATCCAAGTTAAACGTTTACCTCAAGGTCTCATATTAACTCAGTCACACTATGTAGACAAAATACTTAACAAGTTACATACGGATGATTCTGGCATAGCCAAGACGCCATTAGAAATCAGTAAACACTTGTCTAAGAACAAAGGTGAATGCATAAACCAAGTGGAATATGCAAGGGTTATAGGCAGTCTAATGTACCTTACAAGTTGTACAAGGCCTGATATTGCTTATACTGTAAGTAGTTTAAGCAGAATTATGAGTAACCCAGGTAAAAGTCATTGACAAGCAATCGTGAGAATACTACGGTATTTGCGATATACTCGTAATTATGGACTGCACTATACGAGAGAGCCCGCTGTACTAAAGGCATATTTTGATGCCAGTTGGATAGCTGACATCAAGAATTCTAAAGGTACAAGTAGGTATGTGCTCACTCTAGGAGGGGGAACAGTGTCATGGAAATCCTCAAGGCAAACACTTATAACTCGTTCCACGATGGAAGCTGAGTTTGTAGACTTCGATAAAATGGGAGAAGAAGCTGAATGACTATAAAACTTCTTAGAGGATATTCCTGAATGGCCTAAGTCAGTGCCCACAATTTGTATACATCGTGATAATCATGCAGTGATTAAAAGAGCACAAAACTTTATGTATAATGGTAAGTCGAGACGCATGGGTCGTCGACATAATACCGTTAGACAACTGATCTCAACTGGAGTTATCTCTATTGATTTTGTAGGATCAAAAGATAACTTAGTGGATTCGCTAACCAAAGGGTTGAACCGAGATCAAGTTGAAAAGACATCTAAAGGAATGGGACTAAAGCCGATGAATATTTAAGGCTCTATGTGAAGGAAAACCCAACCATGTTTGACTGGAGATCCCAAGATCTTGATTCAGTGGGACAACCTAATTGCATAGACCTTGTGAGGTCACTGTGGGGGTAACCCCGTATCCATTCCTATGATGTAAACAGTGACCAAACGTGTTAAGGTTAAGCAATTAATGCTTTTAATGATTCTTTGTGCATCAAAAGTTTAAGCAAAAGAGATCACCTATGTGAGAGTGAAGTGGGATCGCTTCAAAGGAAACTAATGGGGCTTAGTTGTCCGAAACTCTTGCAGAACCAGGAGATATTCACGACCATAATGAACATAACCATGAGAACCAAAAATCGAGTTAGATTAATAGTTGTGTGAGGTATATCATCGTTTACACAAACGACAGAATAGTTCAAGGAAATAGTATCCACTAGTTAGCCAGTAAAGTAAATACACTCTCACAAGAAAAGGTTCAAAGATTGTAGTCAGCTATCTTATACAAATATTAATGTAGAATATTATCATTAAATTAAATTTGTCATTTTTTTTTTTTTGAGGGTTTGTTAAAAATTTAAATAATAATAATAATAATATTGGTAAAGAAATATATGAAAAGAAAGGAAGCATAAAGTTGGGCGGCCATTTAGAGGTTTTGTCTCCAATTATTTCAATTACCTTTGAAATATTGGATTACCAATTAAAGTATTACTGCTCCTTGTCCCCTCCCTTTCTTTTATATATATATATATATATATATATATATATATATATATATATATATATATATATATATATATATATATATATATATATATGCAGTGCTTCCATTTGCTTCCATTTGAAATGGCAAACCGAGAGAAAGAACTCCTTATTTAGCTATTTCAGTTCTCTGCTCCATATTCTTACAGCTTCTTCCTTAGGTTTTTTGTTATCCGTTCTTTGGTGATAATATTGTACACTTAATTAAATTCGCCTAACATCTGTCGTTATATTTTATGAGAGAGTTTATCATATACGGAATAAAATCTATCTTAAAGAAACCGATTCGGATTCTAAGAGAACATTCTTTACTGATAAAAGGTTATTTCGATATTTTTTTTTTTAAATATTTTTATTATCATATTTTCGTAATTCAAATTTCTTAACATCTTATTGTATTTTGTCACTTAAAAGAATTAGTTTATTAATCTCCCGTTTCTAATAATTCCTTTCAATATTACTATGTTCTTTGTATTTTTACAGAAAAATTCAACAAGAAACCATGTATCGATACTTAACGACCCTCTCGTATAGGGATGGCGACGGGCCAGATCCCGATTGGGTTAGTTTGGACCCGGTCGGGATCCGTTTGCACATAATAGACCTGGATCCGCCCCGGTATCGGGTCTGAAATTTTGATGCCCAGTCTGACAGGGTTTTAAGGATCCGGATCTAAAACGAATCTAAAACGGATCGACGAATTAACAAATAAAATCCTGCAATTAGTGATTATTTAATTAACAAAACATGAATAAAGATATAGAAAACACAATTCTTTATCTAAAAAATAGTCTTTAATTACAAATTAAATCCGTAAACAAACAGAACACGAAAATCATTGAATCTACGTAGTTTATCCTTCCATATCATAGTTATATAGAAAAAATGGTTCCGCTAAAGCAAGAGGAACACAAATAAAAAAAAGTCAGTATTACAATATTAAAAATTGAAAATGGGGACAAGAGAAGAGTAATAAACTTGATTTTGTTCCTGCGCAAAGACCAAGCCATGCCACTGAAGAATGAAGAGACCTTATTAAAATCAATCAAAATAGAGTCTTGCTGACAGCCATCAAGATCGACAGAAGAAGGTGGCGAAAAGAAGAGGTGGGAGAAGGCGGTGAAAATCTATGGGAGAGGACGGTGAATGCGAGATCTACTGATAGGTTAGAGGAGAACGAAATAATTACCTGAATGACGAGAAGTGGAGAACGAATGGAACGAGTATGGAGGAGAAGACAACGACTGATTAGGGATTTAAGGTGAGATGTAGAGATGGAGGCGTAAAGTAAGACGGCTTAGGGATTTTAGATGAAAGGTACAGATGGAGGCGGAAGGTGGGATGGCTCTAAAGTGATGGATAGGTAGGTTTTTTATATATGTAAATATATATATATGGGTCCGGGTTCGGATCTGGGTTATACTGTATTTGGATCCGTATTTTAGGATCCGGATCCGAACCATATCTGATGGATATATAAAAATAGGATTTATATCTATATATAAAAACGGATCCAAATCTATGAATCTAGACCGGGTTCAAAATCAATTACCATCTTTACTCTCGTATCAGATTTAACGAGAAATCAATCGAGCAGTTCTAGATTTTGTTCTTCTATAGATTTTGTTTTTGCATAAAATTTATTTATTTTAGAAAATTAGGTTTATATATTATTTATTAGACTTGTTATGTGTACTTTTAATTTTTACTATATGTCTAATTTTATATCTGTCCATCAAACGGGCTGGATTAGATTCGAGCCGAATGTAATCGAATTTTTATCTAAAAACATTAACTCAAGCTCAGTTCGATTTATACTTTAAAATTTCAGACTAGGTTTGGGTCGGACTTTAGAGGTCATTTCCAAACCTGACCCAAAACCCATGAATATATTTATTTTAATTTTTTCGTATACTGAAAGAGTAAAAAAGACAAAATTTTATACAAATCTATCCCTTACATATAATTAGATTCTCTACATGAATAATTTAATAAATAGATAGCATTATTGTAAAAATTTTAATAGATTAAAATATTAAAATTTAAAATAATTATTAAATATACTATGTAAATATTTAATAAATATAATAATTATTTATCGAATCGGGCTCAGGTCGGGCTTGGGTATTTACATAAAAATCAAATTCGACCCTTAAAATATCGAATTTTAACGGGCTCGAATCAAATTTTATAAAAAAATGAGAATCCAAGTCCGATCCATTTAAGCGGGCTCGGACCGAGTCGAGCCGGGCCGGCGGGTAACGGGGTCCTTGAACAGGCATTGTCTATGTAATTTCATATGCTATTTAACTGAAAAGCTAAAATTACATGAGAAAAGGTCATATAACAAAATTGGAATTAAAATATAGGCATTTTCCACTTCTTGAATAGCCTATTATAAATTTGAATATTGTAGTTAAAAACTACTTATACTCAACAAGAGGAGCTTGTCGATACTTGACGACTTTTTTGTATTTATTTTCCTTCTCTTAAAGAAATTTCATATTTTAAGAATATTTTAATTGAACTAATTAATTAAAATGTGTGGTTGATATCTTAACTTTATGGTTAAAGTTCAATTTATAATTCTAAAGATTACGTATTCGGACTATATTAAATTTTCCTTTCTATTAAATTATATAAGTGAATTTGCGAAAACTAAAAAAATACTAATTAGATGTTAACTAAAGTTAGTATTAGTAAATATCATTTGAGGAAAATGGATTTAATTTTTTAGAGTTATGTAGGAGATTAATAGAGAGATAAAAAATTTAATAATAGACAAATATTGAGTTATTTTTATCTTACATGCTACATTAAAATTAGAATATATAAAAATAAATTATATAATTTTTAATTGTTCTATTAGATTCAAAAATTGAACGCTAGAAACTAAAATTTTAGTGGTTCAATTAATTTTCTATATACTTGAATTATATGTAATTTCAAATACTTTTTGAATAGAAAATTATAATGTTGTAATCAAGAAAAAAGTAGTACACAAAAAAAAGTGAAATAATACTACGAACGTGTGTTTAGATTTCATATAACTTTGCTTAAATTTTAAATAATTCTAATCAATGAAAAATTATGCCAATAAATTAATTATAAATGTCAATTAAAGTAAGTCTAACGGGTACGCCCACTCTTTTTTACCTTTAAAATTTTATAGCTATCGAAAGTTTATATTTTAAGCATATATTTACAACTACTTAATAGTGGATACTACTTAAAACAAGAAATCATATTTTATTTCTATTTAATAAATCCTAGTTTTTTTATATATTTTGATTCTTAACTGAAAATGTTTATTAAAATTACAAAATTTTCTGTAACTTTTAATATTTTTAAACTCTAGTTCTTGAAAAGTTTTCTATTCCTATAAATTGTTACATACTTTTTATTTTTGTTTTGAATAAATGTACATGTTTATTTAATTAATATATTTGCAACTGGAACAGATTCATAGTTTCAAAATCCGTTTCAAATTTTTTAGTAAAAATTTTCTACCATAATTTTTGCATTTGCAACGGAAACTAAAAACTCTTGCAATTTCTCCTGCAACAGTATTCGTTATTTTAATTTTTGTGATTTTGCAAGGGATAGACATTTCCGTTGCAAAAACCGTTGGAACCTTGTAAATTTTCTTGTAGTGTAATGAACTCTCACTTGTTAACTAATTATTTGAGCATGGCAAGGGTAAACCGGTTTACCCACTGAACATAACTGTATCAATCACACTTCGGAGGGTGTATAACACGTGACGTCACATGTCAAATTAGAAATATTCAAACATACAAAAAAAAATTGACACTTAGACTTAGTACATATTGCTAACATTTTAAAAAATTCATTAAAAATATTTCGTTAAAGTCCCTAACTTTGTATTGTGTCAAAAAATATCATTTTCTTCGTACAACTTACGAAAAGTATAAATTCATACTCTCTTTAAAATCCTCCTCCTCCTTCTTCTATATGTTCCAAATCAATGTAATGAATTATTGTGTTATTTATGTTCATTCAAAAAAACCCTTAGAACCACCTCCTTTTTATTCCTTTCATATTCAAAATAAACTAAAATTCCCAATCCTTCATCTATAAAAAAAGAAGTACAAATCTATCCAAAAAAACCCAGTACTTCAATCCAAACAAATCCATGTTCAAAACAAGGTAATCTCTCTCACTTAATTTTGAATTTGTATGATAATTGTTGAATTGAGAAATTGGAGCAAAAAAACTTAACAAGGCAGAATATGCAACCCATTCTACTCTTGTTCCACATGACATGATTCTCTAGTGATGAAAAAGTTTAATCAAACAAAGTTTGAATTTCCATCAATAATTGAGTTTTGGGTTTAATTTCAGTTTAAAATTTAAAAATAGGACGAAAAAATGAGTTGATTCGGATTGTTTTGACACATGTAAATATTTGAATGGGATACACAACATTCCGGTTGGGGACATCAAAATTTTTCCTTAAGTAATTTGAAAAAAAAGTAACAATAAAAGCACTATAGCCAACGGTTGAGAAAAGCACCACTTTAAAAAAAAAAATTAAGGGGGCGTTTGGTTCACATAAGGAAAAGGAAAGGGAATCAACAAAAGGAAAGTTACGGAAATGAATGTAATTCCTTTTGATTGACTTATGTGTTTGGTATACTCAAGAAAGGAAATGAGATTACTCTTCATTTCATTTATTATTATTTGGATTAAAGAAAATTATTTTTTTTATTATAATATAATATAATATAATAACAATAACTATATATAATATTAATTAATTAATTATAATAAATAAAATTATAATTTATCAATTATTATTACTAATTAATATTAATATTATATTTATAATAATTATAAAAATAATAATTTTATTAATAATATATTATTATAATATTAATATATATTATTATTTAATATATAAAATTAATTGTTTTTCTAAAGAACTTGATAGGTGAATGAGAATGCAAAATAACTAGATTTGTAGGAGAATACTCTTGTTTAATTTCTACAAAGTACAAGCCTACAACTAACTAGATCTATTCATGGGCAATGTATTTATTCGACCTGATTCAAGCACACTCTTATGGATTAAACTTGAACATCTTATTTTTAGGGTATCTTATATAATTGCTCATAATTCTCAAATTAATTGGCTAAGTTGAAAACAATTTATCAGAGAATACAAGAAATTGAAAACAATTTATAAAAATATCTTCTATAATAAAACAATTATCCCAATGGTTATACACATGAGATGGAGCATGTATTTTTTTCAAATTTTTTTGCCTTATTTTTCATTTATATCTTAAATCATTAATTTTTTAACATAATGCTGTAGAGTTTTTTGTTCTTCTATATTTTTTTATCTTCGAAACGACATCCACTATGATATTTTTTTCTAATTTTTTTTAACTGTCAGATATATAGTAGAAGTCTTATAGAATTCAGTACAACTAGAATAACTGGATTTTCTAGTAGATTTCAAGTAGATCTCTTATATTTATCTAGTAGATCATAATTTCAAATAAATTTCTAACATATATTTATATCAGATATTTAATAGAATTTACTATATTTCGTAAAGTACAAAATAATACGATACACATGTTTAGATATATATTAAATTTCCTATAGATTTTTTACAAAAAAAATTTTCCAATAAATTCCTATTAGATGTCTCAAAGATTTTTGTTCAGTGTCTTGTAACAAAAGATAATGAAAGGATACAAATCTACTAAATATCTACTAGATATCTATTAAATATTATATTTTATAAGATAATCATCGTAAAAACGATATTGATCTATCTCTAATAATGAACCATCATATACACATCCATTATATATCTATTAAATATATGATCGATGTCATTAGTTTCCTTATAAATTGTCAAAATTAAGATCTACTATATTTCTATCAGATGTTTGTAAGATATTTGTAAAATGTCTACTGGTTTTAAAAGTTTGAAAATGTAATAGTGAATATCATTTCGAAGAGAAAAATAAGACGAAGAATAAATTCTAAAGCGTTATGTTAAAAAAATAAACAGTTGAGAGATAAATAAAAAATAAGAAAAAAAAATAAAAAAAAATGAAGAAAAAGTGGAAAGTATAAGTGTAAATAGCAAAAAAAAAAGGAAATGTAGATTTAAAATAAGTTTACCTTGGTTGTAAATACTTTACCAACTTTAATCATTCTTCGTAATCTCCCTTCTTTTTACTCGGTCCAATCCGAGATTGCTAAAACTAGAAATTTCATAGTTTAGGTTTCATTTTTGTGAATAATAATAATAATAATAATAATAATAATAATAATAATAATAATAATAATATTTTTTTAGTTGCATTTTACATATTAATACATCAATTAATTTTAAATTCGATGATGACAATTATTCAATTTAATTAATTTTATTTGTTTTATTCAATCCATTTATTAAAATCATATCGTATTTTGTCTAATAATTCATATATTTAATTACATTATTAATTAGTTGATCATTAATTATTTCCAATAAACAAAATGAAATTTTCAAGCTTATTAATATCAATTATAAAGTATATTCGGGTGCGGAGTTATTCTTTGTTATTATTATAAGTTCAATAAGATAATTTAAAAAAAGTTATAAATCATTTTAAAAAATTAACTAAAAAATTTATCTTACGGATGATGGAATTCTATATTTTATTTTTCAGAAATATTGGCGATGAAACGAAACAATATCGTCTAAAATCACAGAACAAAACTGGAAATATATATTGTATCGTAAATAGAAAAAAGAACATAGTCAAAAAGAGAGTTTATGCTATCTTCCCCATTTCTTTTAAAAATCCATGCCTAGCTCCGCTTAATCGTTATTTTTGGGCTTGTCTTGACTTTTCATTCTTTAGGCGCTATCAAATGTTGAACTGATATATTGTCACCTAGGTACCACTTAATCCGATTTTGTCCGCAATTTTTAATATACCAATACTTATAATAATTATGGTTCAAAATATTCTCACCGTATAATTCTCGTTTTGACTCTCAAACCGAGAAATAGTACGCTATAAATCACAAAAATTTTGTAAGAAAATGCGCTTTTAAGGAATTGATTTTAGTATTGATAGAATCGATTAAGATTTATGTTTTCATATGTTAAACTATGTTTTGTAATATATTATTACATTATAAATTATTTTTTAGTTAAATTTATACTTTTATCAAATAATAAATATTAAAAATTAAAAAATCACATATCCGCATAAACACCGCTCAAGTGTTGGAAGCCCTGTACATCTGACTAAAATTAGCACTTTTTAAAACATTGATAGTGTCTATGTCAAAGGTGGTAAGGCTCTAAAGAGGCTATCTTTCCAAAATGGTAATTCACTAACCGCTTCAGTTTAGCCAAATTCCCAAATATAAAATTGATTTCTAAATCAAAGAAAATTGAAATTAAGATAAAAATTCTTATTTAGGAATCCGGATTAATAGCGGATCCTCATCCCTCCCTTGTCTATAAATACAACAAATTAGCATCACAATCTCTCCATCTTCAATTCCGTTCTACATCCTACGGCAATGGTTATTCCGTTTGGCTGTAAGTTTTGCCCTACACAATCTGACCTACGCAACCAAATTTTGGGTCAACGACTTCCGTCTAATGTGATTTCTACCTTTGATTGCTTCTCCTACAACCCTGATCGACTTCCTTTCGGTAAGTGCCATTGTGTTTTTCAATTTTGATTTTGAGTTTTGGGATTTGTTATATGACATTGTTGTTTGAAATTTGTGGAGAGTTTTGATTTTAAGGATTCGAAATCGGATGAATGGTATTTCTTTACCAGAGAGATAGATGCTCATATCATGAATACCGAGGATGGATTTTATCAATTTTCAAGTATGAAAACAATATATGAAGGGGATTGTAACATCCGCTATGTTAAGAGATTTTGTTTTTTCTATGACAATCCTAGAATCATTCAGTCCGACTGGATATTTACGATTCATCCTGATCTTCTGAGGAGGAGCAATAATTAATTAGGAATGTTGTTATTGTTATCCACAGTATTAATTAGTTAATTTACTTTGACAGTTGGCCAAACGGTGATGTTGTTGAGTTTAAATTTATAAATTGAATATCAAATTTTGCGAGTGTAGTTTCTTACGTTCTGTGTTTCTTATAGTACTTTTGACAAGGATGAAAGAACAAGTAGAGAACAAAATCTCTGTTTTTCCACCCAGTAGATAATAAAGTCGATTGTTTTTCAACTTCATACTTTCCCATGTATTATTAAAACATTTTCTTGAATCTTAGAATATTTTAAAATCTGTTTCAATACTTATTATAATTTCCTTAAAAAAAACTAAATAACATTGGTAGTATTACATCATACGACTAATTTACCTTATTTGGTTTATTACAGAAAGAAAATACTTTAATGTAAGCTCTACTAGAGGCTAAAATATTTTTTGGGTTAGGTTATAATTGCCAAATTGTTGATTGTGTGTTGATTGTGGGATTTTTTATTTAATTAATTGGGTAAGGTTAAAACACCACGGCCGTTCATGAGGGGCGAGCAATAGGGGCATTCGTCCAAGGCTCATAATAGAAATGAGCCTAAAATAAAATTATTCTTTTTAATTTGTAGTTTGAAATGTAAACATTAATAGAATTTATAATGATATATCTCTTACAAATTTTGATTAAATGTTATAAATTCGATTCATAATTTACTCAAAATATTAATATTTTATTATAATGTTCAAAATTTAAAATTTTTTTTAATACTTTTCATATTTATTTACTTAATGTTCTAAAATTTTAAAATCAGACCTCTTTATAAAAAAGGCGCTAATTTATCACTCTACAAGTTAGTAACGAGCATGTAAAACACATTGCCATGTGGGGTAGACTTTTCTAATTCAACTAGCTAAATAATGATATAACTCTCATAACAAAAAAAATTCTTCAATTATAATTAGTAATACTAATTTGTTTAGAATTATCCAAATGGTATTAAATGCCACAAAGCTTATAATCTTACATGTTTTTCTTTCTTTACCTCGTGGTACACACAACTTGGAGTTGAAATAAATATACTTTAATTCATGTCTTCAAGTAAGAAAAGAAAACAAGGTTTTAATTTTGCAGTCTGTCTTCAAAAAGTGGTACTCTTTAATCTCCTGAGATGATGAATTTGTAATATTTCACTACAAAAAATCATCGACGCTCAATAGTAAAATTTTCTTTCAAAATCATGAAGACAAAGCTATTTATGATTCTTTAGATATCGGGGCGTCACAAAAAATATCTTTTTCGGATAATTATTCTGACACCGTGTTGTGTCGTAGGATCAGCGAATGGATTGATTTGTGTTGCGGCTATGTCTAAAAGATGTTGCTATATACGGAATCCATGCTCTAATAGGCGCAAGCAGATATCTTTACTACCATCACGTGGTTGTCACCTTTATGGCTTCGTTATGATTCGTATTCTGATGATTATAAAATAGTTGGTTCAAACTCGCGACATAATATTCAAGTTATTTCTTTGAGAAAAAATTTGTGGAATATACTCGAAAATAGAGGAGTACGTTTACGTGTGGAACTTGGTTCATTTACGGCGAAGGCTTTCCTGGACCAATGGATAAAAATATCACTGCTCTCGATTTAGCGACAGATAAATTTTTCACTATAAAAAAGCCGCAAGGTTCTGATGTTGGTTTATGCTGCTATTATTGGTCATGGGTTCCCTTATTCAACTACCAAGGTTTATTGTGTAGTTCTTATGAAATTCGATTTGAGGGTGATGAAGGAATATGGCGCAGGGGAATCCTGGACTAATACAATTTTTATGACAGATATTGAGAAACCCGTTGGTATTTCTAGGGTTGGCAAAATAATAACTGACAAAAATATAACATGCAATGTAGGAGTTATAGCTTCTCATATGAAAACGACAAAGCACGTGTATTTCTATACATAGAGTCTCTAATTCCACCTAATTGTTTCGATGGTCCCAGACCACTTTAAAATGACTATTGGTTATGACCTACTAACTATCTTCTGTTTTGTTCATCGCCATTTTTTGTTGTTGTTTGCTGTAGGTAAAAGCTTTTGCTTTTTCATTGTTTCTATTTATTAGCTGAATGAATATTTTAGTCTTTCTAACTTTTTGTTGCAGTATCCAATTGCTTCGAAGTACTTGTAATAAAAAGTATGTTTTCTCTTCATTTTGAACAGATTAATATGCTATTGGAACATATTGTAATGTATATGTGATTTCATATAATGATATAAATGCTACAAAAATGATAAAAATTACTTTGCGATACTGTATATTACATGGCTCACATGGCTCAGATGTTACTAATGCTGAAAACCAAATATTGGATGTGAAGTGACAAATTTTATAAAAAGACGAAAACTAGAATTAAAAGATCATTTCTTTAGTTATAGTTAGAGGTGAATGTTAGCACAAAAAATTGACTTCCCATATAACTTCAAAAATAGTACTTTCCAAATTAGGGAATATCATAAATTCCTTCGCTAGTTCATTCAAGTAATAAGTGGCTTGATATCGATTAAGTAAGGTCTCGAGTTTGAATCCTAGCGAATACATAAAATTCTTATTTGGAGACTCACCTACCTAGTCAGGTGGGTGACCCGGATCGGATATGAATGAAATGGAAGCAAAGCTCCTGTGAACCATATGGAAAAAAAATTCCTCTACAATAAGCTAGGTTGCATGGACACGCCTCGAGTGTTCGACAGGGACACGGACACGCTGACACGGCAATTTTGAAAAAATACGCATTTAGACACGGTTGGGACACGATTATTAAAAAAATACCAAACATAAATATTTATATATAACTGGATAAAATGCCAAACCAATTATGAAATTACTAGTTCATATGTTTATGAGTTCAACTAGGATTACAAGATTTTTATTTTTTAAATATATTTTATTGGCAATTCTATATTTTTTTGACTGAAGCAATTCTATATTATTAAACATGGATTATTACAATAAGATATACTCATTTTATTTGGGCCAACATTTTAATTGGTTAAAATATATCCCATATATAACCCTAGCATTAAATACTCTAATGATACCCTTGATTCCTTTTCTTCCCTTCATCTTACTTACGCCGACCCACTCTCTTCTGCTACTTTTTTCTTCTTTCATATTCGGTTGTCTAATTTTATTCTTACCTTCTGTTCTATTCCTTAATCTAGTGATAAATGATTGAATCTTTGGAAAACTGAGCTTATTAACGAAGGAGAGGGCGGATATGGGCAAGCACCAGTTGTATGGTGGTGGGTTGCTGGCGGGAGAAGATGGCAAACATTAGCATATGTTCAAACCTATTTTTGTTAATTAACGGGTGTGAAGTGCAATAAACGGCGCAGCTTAGGTGGCATGTCCGAGAGTGTTCAAGAAGTGTCCATACCGCACCAAGCCTAGGTGGCGTGCTCATTTTAAAAATGCAGTGTCCGACATGTGTCCAACGCGTGTCAGTGTCGAACACGTGTCCGACACGGGGACACTATTTTGGACCCTCCGTGCATTATAGACAATAAGAGATGAAATTGTATTTGGGATAGAAATTTAATCGTTTTTCTGGCTATCCATCTAGTTTTTCTGGTTATCCATTTGATTCATAATAGCACTACATACAGATCTGACCGGATCGCACACCTGGCTATAGTAGATGAGTCTCCCAATGAGGATTTTTTACATTCATAAGAATCGAATTTGAGACCTTACTTAAGTGATATCAAGCTGCTTACCACTTGAACCAACCCTCATTAATTGATACAACTCTATCCTAACAATAAGATAAATATTAAACCAAGAAATATAATCCGTCGCCCTAATTCTTATTTTATTAAAACTATTTAGAGCCTGTGTAAAAACCTCAATGTACACAAGTTTTAACTTGAGCTTCAATTCTAATATATGTGCCTTTTACTCTATATTCCTATTTTTAGGTTTAGTAGTCCTCTATCCCTTTGCTTTTTAGATTATCTCTAGCAAGGTGAAGGATCCAAATTTGAAAAATGAAGCAATAAACCAATATTTTTCTCCAATCTTTCACACATATACCAAAGCCTTATCTTCTTTTCTATACATCTTCTTTTCTATAGAATAGTATAGAATATTCCAGGTTTCTTCCGCATCTATATCATTGTATGTTTAGAGGAGATAGACAAGCTTGGTTTCACTAGGTACAGAGTTGCAGTGCTATATTCAATTCCACCTCAAAATATTTGTACCTCAAGGATTAAACCAAGAAATACAATCATTCTCCGATTACAGTTCCTAATCCTTATTAATTTAAGACTATTTAGAGCCCACATAAAGACCTCAATGTACACAAGTTTTTAACCTTTTTTTTTATAAAAACACAAGTTTTAACTTGAGCTTCAGTTCTTTTATATGCTTTTTACTCTATTCCTATTTATAGATTTAGGTATCAAAGAGTCACCTCGGGACCTAGTCTTGTCCCTTTGTTTTGTAGATTTTCTCTAACAATGAGAAGTGTCACGGGCCGAGAGTCTGGCGCAGCATTTCACCCGTGCGGCGCCCCGAGGCCAGCCTTGATCCTCGCAGACATGCACTGATTTCGCCCTGCCGAGGGCTCATCAGGATAGCGGCAACAGCTATCAATCAGTTGTGCCATGTATGGACGCATAAGCCCCCTTTATAGTTAAGTCCAAGACTAACAACAAGCTCCCCAAACCTAATTGGGTCGGCATGCCTGAACTCGGACAGGCATATGCGCATACAGGCAGAACACCCCTAGCGCTGATGCCACCACCCATCAGTTTACCAACGGCAGGATTCTTCTTAAGTGCATGCCCTCTTCTAATAGCGCCGTCACGCAACAATGGTGGATAAACTTTGGTGCATGACATTCTCCCCCACCGAAGGTCTAGCACGCCCTCGTGCTAGGGGAAGAAGGACTCCGCTCGCCCAAGGATCGCACCGCTGTCGTACCTCTGCCACTGCAACCTTTCACTACTCCAGACTAGGTGTCGCCCTCCAATCCCATTCCGGACGGGATCCCTTCACAACTGGAATCGAGAGGAGTTCACCGCTCACTTTACTTTCCTCGAGTGGAGTCTTCACCTTGACCTAATCCGGCTTGTCAACTGAAACCATTACTTTCTCCCCAAAGGACGTGCAGCACTCCCATCTCACACGAGCGTCCCCCTGGACTTCAAGCTCGCTTGCGAGTCGCCCGACTTTCCCTGCGGACTTCCACCTCGCATGGGGCCATTACTCTCTTCACATTAGGGTGTGCAGCGTTCCAGATACTTTAACTTGCAGCTTCGAGCATACTATCACGATCCGGCTCTGATACCGTCTGTCATGGGCTGAGAGTCTGGCGCAGCATTTCGCCCGTGCGGCGCCCCGAGGTCCTCCCGCACAACCCCGAGGCCAGCCTTGATCCTCGCAGACATGCACTGGTTTCGCCCTGCCGAGGGCTCATCAGGATAGCGGCAACAACTATCGACCAGTTGTGCCATGTATGGACGCATAAGCCCCCTTCATAGTAAGTCCAAGACTAGCGACAAGCTCCCCAAACCTAATTAGGTCAGCATGCCTGAACTAGGACAGACATATGCGCATACAGGCAGAACACCCCTAGCGCTGATGCCACCACCCTTCAGTTTAACAACGGCAAGATTCTTCTTAAGTGCATGCCCTCTTCTAATAGCGCCGTCACGCAACAATGGTGAATAAACTTTGGTGCGTGACAGAAGGATCCAAATTTGAAAAATGAAGCATAGGACCCATATTTTTCTCCAATCTTTCACACATATACTCAAGCCTATGCTTCATTTCTCTTGATTAGTATAGAATATTCTAGGTTTCTTCCACATCTGTATCATTGTATGTTTAGAGGAGATTGACAAGCTTGGTTTCACTAGGTACAGAGCTGCGGTGCTATATCCAATTCCACCTCAAATTTCAAGAAATTCAATATATTTGCACCTCAAGGATTTGCCAAATACAGTTTGAACAGCAGAAATGAGTTTGGAACAGCTTTATAATCAATACATTCCAATATAGTGAACAAATTTTCTGTAACTCAAGCCAATAAAATCTCAATTAACACAACAATAAAAGGCCCAATTCAAAATTTGACAACCAAAATTGAACTCTAAGCTCAATGGATAAGAGAAATGTGAATTCACTTTATGATAACACTTAACACCAGATTGTTTAAAATCATTATGAGCATCCTACAATTAAAAAGCAAATTATTTAAAAATATCTGAACTGGAAATTCAAACAAGAAATTCAACAAATGTAACTTGATTCAGATTAGGCAATGGTACTACACTATAAAGAAAACAAAATACTGAATTGCAACTAATAAAACCCTAATTCAATTCCAGCATTTACATCAAATCAAGAGAAATTAAGAGCTAGTGAACTTTGTAACAGCCTTAGTACCTTCAGAGACAGCATGCTTAGCCAATTCACCAGGAAGACCAAGCCTCACAGCAGTCTGGATCTCCCGAGACGTAATCGTGGGCTTCTTGTTATACCTAGCCAATCGAGACGATTCCTGAGCCAATTTCTCGAATATATCGTTGATAAAGCTGTTCATAATCCCCATAGCCTTGCTGGAGATTCCGATATCAGCATGAACCTGTTTCAACACCTTGAAGATGTAGATCTTATAGGTCTCGACGCTCTTCTTCGTCCGCTTCTTCTTCTTATTGCCGCTCTCCTTCGGCAATTTCTTCTCGGCTCTTGGCTTCTTCTCTGCCGGAGCTTTCTCCGCCGTTTTCTTCTCGGCCGGCTTCTTCTCTGCAGCCTTGGGAGCCATCGGAAATTTCAAAGTGAATTAGAAGAGATGAAACTGTGAGAGGAAACGAAAGGAAGATGTTAGGGATTTGAACAATTTAGGGATATATATAAAAAAAAGAGGGGCGAGATGTGATTGGTTGGGTAGTGAAGACACGGATAGATGACGTGGATTAAGTTGTGGTCGTGGGATATGTAAGGACAGTATTTGACGTGTAGGATCGTTTACATTGCATGGGGCTTTTAAAACCTGAATTATTCGCCTTTGCTTTTTGGCGGCCTCATCATCTAAGTAAATTTATCCACTAGGCGGTCTGAGTTGAGCTCGGGGTGGATTTGGTCGGCCCTCGAAAGAAAATATTTTGACCAAGTTCAACCAAATCCAAAAAAAAGTATTCGGGGCTGAGTTCGGTCTAGTTTTCGTACTAAATAAATACTTATGTTTACAATTTTTAAGGAAGTATTAAGATAAAAATCAAATTATAGCTAAACGATGTATTAATAACCGATACTCTTATCTCTCTCTGTATTTTAATGAACAAAAAGTAACAAAAATGAATTATTTTATGTGATACAACATTAAACTATAAAAATACAATATAATACATTATTGAATATTATAATTATAAAGTATGACTCAAACACATGACTTAAAATATTATCATTTAATGTTAATAGATTGTTATATTCTCATAATGTATGATATATTTTATTTAGGTGGGCAAGCCGAGCCGAACATTCTTGTGTTTTGAGATAACACTCAAGCCCAACATGTTATGTTTTCGAGCTTACTGGGGTTGGGTCGGGCAGGGCCTTTATTGAAATATATGTGTAGAAGCTTAACATTTAAAAGGTAGACTTGGACGGGGCAGGTGGACCACGAGCCACATGGACATGTCTGTCTAATAGGGAAAGCTATAAAGTCATAATTAGCAATATTATCAATACCGAATCGGGTATTATACTGGTAAAGTTAATGATATGCAGTATTACTAGTATAATTGGTATAATTAGTGGTTTATTGGTTTTTTATTTTTAAAAAAATATATATTTTTTAGGCTTTTCAGTGGCTATTGAAAACTGTGTCCTTAGCGACGCTTCTGCGTGCTACCAGAAGGGTTTTGGAACGCTTCTGCGAGTTTTCAGTGTCTATTGCACCGCTTTTTGGTCTTTTGCAACGCTTTCTAGGCCCTTTGCGACACTTTCGTATCGTCTTAACCTTTTTTAAAAAAACCATTTTAAGTTAAATCGTACCGTAGCCATAGCTGGTTCTAGGTAAAACCGGTACGGTTTTCATAACACTGATAATTAGTACTTTCACTTGTTAACTAATTATATGAACTTGGCAAGAATAAACTATACTCCATCCAGTTCCGAAAACTAGTCGCTTTAGAGAAATTCACTAATTTTAAGAAGTAATTAATGGAGGGTATTAAATTACTTGTTTATCCTTAAATTAGCATTAATTGAGTAGTATGTGTATTGGGGTTGAGCTATAATTAATAAGGGTATAATAGGAAGAAATGAGTAAAAGCTTACATTAAAAATAGAGAATGATATATAAAGGAGCAAAGAAAAAGTATGTAGAGTTACTAGTTTTTGAAACCGAAGGGAGTATTATGTGAATACAGAGGATGGAGTTTATCAATTTTCAAGTATGAAAAACAATATATGAATGGGATTGTAACATTGGCTATGTTAAAAGATTTTGTTTTTCTATGATAATCTTAGAGTCGTTGATGGGATGTTATTTTTAAGTGATTATAAGTGTTATTTTGTGTGTTTTAGGAGTCAATACTACTAATTTTGAACCTAATTGATTATGTTAGGTAATTTGGGTGCTAAAGTGGACTTTATTCACAAAATGCTGTTTTTTGTGCGTTTTTGGAACATTCTGGATAGCTGTTCATATTTTGGCCACAACTTCTTCATACGATGTCGGATTGGGATGATTCAGGATGCGTTCGAAACCTTAAAGAACAATATAAATTTTCTTTTCTAATAGTCAACTCCAAATTCGGACATATTCTAGGCGAAAATTAAGGTCAAAGTTACGGGCCTGTGAAGACTTGTGCTCGAGATTGGATTCTTTCACTTTTGGATTTTTCCTATTAAAGAGTTTCAAAACAACCGAATAAGTAGTATCATATTAGGATTTGTCTTTTAAGGATATTGTTTTCTAGACATATTTTACTTATTTAGTTAGGATTTTATTCCTATTTTATCTGATAAGGACTTTAGTATAGTATTTATATTTTCAGTTAGCTACTTTTTAGAGAGGAGAATGTGTTCCATAGCTGAGTTTGGGAGCTGAATTTTAGATGTTTAATTTTTCTTAGGCTTTCAATGAAACTTTCGACTATGTTTTCTTCAATTATAAGCGGCTAATTTCACTATCTTTTAGTTAAGGAGTAATCTTAAAGCTAGTTGTTAATTGTCAGGCTCGATTCTAACTTACTTTCGAATTTTAATTTTTGACTAAACTGGTAATATCTTTATCAATATCTTTTCAATTCATTCAATCTAACCAATTGTCGTTCTTGGATTTATAATGAATCGTTATTTTCATTAGATTTATGTTGTTCATAGTTTAATGAAAAATTGTAACAAATGATTCCTTTTACAGGTCTTTGTGGTTTATTCGATTTAAATCAATCTTTTGTTTTGTTCATAACTTGTTGGATTAAAGTTGGTTCTTCAAACTTAATGCTTTTTGAAGATTAAATCTTGTCTTCTTCTTGGAAGTGCGTCTGATAATCGATGGTTTTTTGGTTTAGCTTATCTAAAATCAATCTCATCTTTAGAAAAAGAATTTAACTATGTTGTTCATGGTTATAACCAACTAATTGATAAATCGAGAATCTGTCTTCATGCCTGTGATCAATTGCAACTAAGCTGAAAGCATCCTTGACCGGAAGAATTTTAATCATATATTTTTAACCCTTCTAAATTTCAGTTTTTATAATTTATTACTTGCATAATCAAAACAACATTCAAAATCCCCCTTTATTTATTTTTATTGCATTTCTTGGTCATTGATTTAAGTTAAATTGATTACTTAGTCCCTGTGGAGATGATCCCGCTTGCCACTACTACAGATTAATTTTTTGGTGTTAAACGGTTTTATATTTATTTTTCGCGATTTCGACGCTCGCCAAATTTTGGCGCCGTTGCCGGGGACTAATACTAATTGGTGTTATTTGTTTTGATGACCATGTTTGATCGTGAGAGCAATGCTGCCATGACACTTGAAGGTATATTAGCAGCATTAGGAAGAACGCCACTTATGGTTTCTTGTCAATTTTGTGGTGTTAGTGGACATATCCTCGATACATGTCCATTACTTTTTAGCGAGGAGTATCAACCGAAAGCATTTTTCAATCAAGGCAAGTTGGAGAGCCAAGGTAAGATCCCATCTTAAACTGAATTTGAACCAAAAGAAAATGTTTCTGCAATAACGCTTCAAAGTGAAAAAGAACTTATCAATGATAAATCTGAAAACGTCACTGTAAACCTAGAGTTCAGGGTAAATAGTTTTGAAAATGTAGATTTAAATTTAAAGACCAATTCAAAAAAGGAAATAAGTTCTAATGTTAAAAATGAATCAAATCTGAAAATTACAAAGTTAATAGTCCATCAACTCCCTTTTCCGAAAAGGTTGTCAAAAACAAAGATAGAAAAGCAAGATGGTGAACTAAACATTATTGAGATTAACGATCAATTCCTTGATTTTTTATGTGGATAATATTACAAAGGATTCATTGTTTATGCTTTTGGAGATAATTTTGGTTGATGACATTAATTTCTCTTATCTTTTGTTTGCTATTGAGCTAAAAGAAACAATTAAAGGATTGGGCATAGAAGTGTTTGGCTCGGAGAAACCACCATAGGATACCGGTTGAACGAAAATTACGTCGAGCTAAACGACATTAAACAATGACGCTTTTTGGGAGGCAACCCAATTTTATTTTGTTCTAAGTTTTTTTTCTTTTCTTTAAATTATTAAAAAAATCTAAAAAATAAAAAATTTTGAAAATGGCGTTTTAAGGTTGTCCAAACTGCTGCGCAGTAGCTCCCACTCGGCGTGTAGGTTATTCCAACTCACCGAGTGGGGCCTAAATAAAAAACAGTTTTTTCTTTTTTAAAATACTAATTTATTTATTTGTTTTTTCTTTCTTTTTTAGTTTACACAGTTATCAACTCCTAATTTTCAACCACTACTTGCACTTCTTCTTACCGTCGACTACCAACATTATTCGAATTTAACTAAGCCGGTCGGCTCCTCCTTCACCATCAGGTTGTACCCATCTTTTCTCTTCTTTTCCATTTAATTTTTGCCTCGGGTACATAAATAAGGGCGTTTATGGTTTAAGTGTGGAGGAGGGAAATATTGTTTTGCAAGTGATTGTGCTAAATGGAAAAACTTGACCATTTTTTTTTGAAATTTTGCTTGTGTCTTGAAATGTGAGCCTCTTAATATATGTTTTTAAACTTTGTTGACTATCTTGCTAAGTTAGTGGACATGAGAAATTGGATAACTTGGAATCTTTTAGTTAATCACAAAGATGCAAAATGCAATGTTAGGTTTCGTGAGAAATTTAAAAAAGCTTGATTGTTTATAAACTGTTAAGCATGTAAAGTTTGTAAATTTTTAATTTTTACTTCAAATAAGTAGCGAGGATCAGTAGCACAACCCTTTCTTGGTAAGAATTTGAGCATTTTTTATATTATTCAATTGAATTTTTTCTTGCTGAGTGGATAAAGCCCTGCTGTTTTGGCTAGAACTTGTCATGGGAAATACATGAAAAGCTTGTATATGTTTTTGTGTTAGTCTTGTCAAGACCACGGTTGAAATCTTGTATTGGATGATTAAGGCACTTAGGTTTTCACTCTTCTAGCTAAAAGCCTACCCTTTACATTATTCCTTAGATAACTCCTTTTGAGCCTTGAGCCATTTCTTTCATTACACACATTATAAGCCTATTCTCTTCACTTTGATTTCCTTAAAAAACCCTAAGATCTTTAAGTAGATGTCCTCATTATTTCAAGCAGCTAGAACAACAATGGAAAAAGATTAGCATCGTCAAAGAAG
Organism: Euphorbia pulcherrima; assembly: GCA_947683365.1. Lineage (NCBI taxonomy): Eukaryota > Viridiplantae > Streptophyta > Magnoliopsida > Malpighiales > Euphorbiaceae > Euphorbia > Euphorbia pulcherrima. The sequence goes on from CANTUS010000002.1 coordinate 19,847,984, forward strand.
AACAATAAAGAGAGGAACAAGGGTTACAAAGGCAGAAGCCGACTCAAGAGTGCAATCTTCAAAATGTCAATGAAATATACGTATAGTTTGTAATTTTCATTTTCTTATTTTATTTATCTTTGTAGAAAAAAGTAAAAAAAATAGAAAAAGAATAAAGAATAAAAAAAGAAAAGAAAAATAAATACAATAGAATTCAGTTTTACTTTCGTTTTTAGTAGTGTTTAGAAGGTAGCAAGATTTTGTTAGGTTGTCATGATCAAATCAAGTCAAGAAGAGCTTCTGAAATTTTCATGAACAAGGTATCCTCAAGTGCAACAATAGAAGAAAAGTTCTCCATCAAGATCTTCTCAACTCAAAAGGATCTGCTGCAATTATCACTTCTACTCATTGTCAAAAGATCTTCTTACATACAAAAATCCCTTTTCTATCCATACCTTAACCTTTAGCCAAGTTACAACCCTTAAAGACCTTAGGACAAGACATGTATTTTCAACCATTTTGTGGTGAAGACTTGACCGAGTGGCAAGCATATGGTCTATTACAGTTAGGTTTTACTGAGGACTGATTTCTCGTTCAAGAACCTAAACACCGAGAGGGAGTGAATCTTATGAGGCTTTCTGATCTTCTGGATACTTAGTTGAAGTAAGAAGTTTAAGTTTTCTTAAGTTGAATGCTTTACATTGGTAATTTAGAATCGCTCTTTTGACAGTCTCCTCACCCTAATAGTGTTTTCTGAACTTGTTCTTAAATGAAGGAGTTTTCAGTTTATTCATATTTGTTTGTTTACTTCTTTGCATTGACTTGTCTCTTAGTTTTTATATGGATTGCTTGAGGACAAACAAAAGGCAAGTGTGGGGAAATTTGATGGGATGTTATTTTTACGTGATTATAAATGGTATTTTGTGTGTTTTAGGTGTCGATACTACTAATTGTGAACCTAATTGATTGTGTTAGGTAATTCGGGTGCTAAAGTGGACTTTATTCGCAAAATGCCGATTTTGGTGAGATTTGGAACCTTCTGGACAGTTGTTAGTATTTTGGCCATAACTTCTTCATACGACGTCGGATTGGGGCGATTTAGGATGTGTTGGAAACCTAAAGAACAATCTAAATTTTTGTGTCTAATAGTCAACTCCAAATTCGGACGTATTCTAGGCGAAAATCAAGGTCAAAGTTACTGGCCACTGAAGACTTGTGCTCGAGATTGGATTCTTTCAGTTTTTGGTTTTTCCTATTCAAGAGTTTCAAAGCAACCGAATAAGTAGTATCATATTAGGATTTGTCTTTTAAGGATATTATTTTCTAGACATATTTTACTTATTTAGTTAGGATTTTATTCCTATTTTCTAGTATTTATATTTTCAGTTAGCTACTTTTTAGAGAGGAGAAAGTGTTCCATAGATGAGTTTGGGAATTTTTCTTAGGCTTTCAATGAAACTTTCGACTATGTTTTCTTCAATTATGAGCGGGTAATTTCATTATCTTTCGGTTAAGGAGTAATCTTGAAGCTAGTTGTTAATTGTGAGGCTTGATTCTAACTTACTTTCGAATTTCAATTTTCGACTAAACCGGTAATATCTTTATCATTATCTTTTCAATTCATTCAATCTGGCCAATTGTCATTTTTGGATTTATAATGAATTGTTATTTTCATTAGATTTATGTTGTTCATAGTTTAATGGAAAATTGTAACAAACGATTTCTTTTACAAGTCTTCGTGGTTTATTTGATTTAAATCAACCTTTTGTGTTGTTCATAACTTGTTGGTTTAAAGTTGGTTCTTTAAAACTTAATGCTTTTTAACGATTAAATCTTGTCTGCTTCTTGCAAGTGCGTCTGATAATCGAGAGTTTTTTTTGTTTAGCTTATCTAAAATTAATCTCATCTTTAGAAAAAGAATTTAACTATATTGTTCATGGTTATAACCAACTAATTGATAAATCGAGAATCTATCTTTATGCCTGTGATCAATTGCAACTAAGCTGAAAGCTTCCTTGACCGGAAGAATTTTAATCATATATTTTTGACCCTTCTAAATTTCAGTTTTTATAATTTATTACTTGCATAATCAAAACAACCTTCAAAACCCCCCCATTTATTTACTTTACTTTTATTGCATTTTCTTGGTCATTGATTTAAGTTAAATTGATTACTTAGTCCATGTGGAGACGATCCCGCTTGCCACTACTATAGATTTATTTGTTTGGTGTTAAACGGTTTTATATTTATTTTTGGCGATTTCTACGCTCGCCAGTCATTCGGTTTGACTGGATATTTGTCCAGTTTACGATTCGTCCTGATTTTCTTCCAAACGACACAACACTTGTGAGTTCAGTTAAAATTGTTTTTATTTTTTGTTTATTTGTAGTTATGGAATATATTGACAACTTTTAATTTTTAATTTTCCAGAATTCAAGTATGGTATTATGCAAACTTCCCTACACAGGAGGAAAGAGGAGTAGCAAGAATTAATTAGGAATGTTGTTATTGTTATCAATAGTATTAGTTAGTTAATTTGGTTTGACAGATGGCCAAAAGGTGATGTTATTGAGTTTAAATTTATATATTGAATATCAAAATTTGCGAGTGTAGATTTTTACTTATTTTTACGTTCTATGTTTTTTATAATACTTTTGATAAGGATGAAATAACAAGTAGAGACAAAATCCCAATATTTTTAGGGCTAATTTGGCTAATTTTTTTTCAGCATTTTTTTAAAAGTTTTATTTTAAGTTTTTTTTATAAATACCAGATTTGATTTTGGAAAAAATAAATTAATTTTTAAATAATTAGTATGAATGATCAAAATGTGTTGTTCAAAGTTAAAATATGTAATGATATTCAAAATTTCTGAAAGTAACTTATTTTAATAATAACTTAAAAAATAATATCAAACTGATCCATAGTAGATAAGAAACTCAATTATTTTTTTACTTCATACTTTCCCATGTATGATTAAAATATTTTCTTGAATCTTAGAAATATTTTAAAATTTGTTTCAATACTTATTATAATTTATTTCAAAATAATATTTAAATAACATTGGTGGTAATAATAAGGGTTGGTTTAAGTGGTAAGCGACTTATTATTACTTAAGTAAGGTATCAAGTTTGAGTTCTAGTGAATGCAAAAATCCTTATTGGGAGACTCACCCATCACAATCAGGTGCACGATCCAAGTCAAATTTAAATGTAGTCGGAATAAAATACTGGCGAATCAGATCCACAACAAAAAAAAAATAACATTGGTAGTATTACATCATGCTACTAATTTACCTGTGTAATTCGTTATTGATAGAAATACTGGCAAGTTCTTAGATTAGAGATTGAGTTATGAAATTGTAATTCTAGAAATTGTAGGTTCGAGTCTATATTCAAGTGGGGTGGAATAAAATTTTTCTTTATTATTATTATAAGTCTATATAAGACAATTTTATTATTATAGACAGAAATAAACTTTAATGTATCAGCATGTGAGAAATATGTTTTGAGCTCTACTAGAGTCTAAAATATTTTTATGCCGGCTAGGTATAATTGCTAAATTTGTTGATTTTAGAATTTGAACCACAATCCATACTGATTGACCGCAGGATTTTTTATTTAATTAAATGGGTATGGTTAAAACACCAGTGTCGTTTATAAGGGGTAGGGGTGGGCAATTAGGACAATAGGACAACTGCTTAGGGCTGAGAGTAGAAGGGGCCTAAAATAATTAGTTTCTTAATTTATAGTTTAAAACATAAACATTAATTGAATTTATATTAAATAATATATATCTTACAAAATTTATTTAAATGTTATAAGTTTAATTTATAATTTTCTTAAAATATTAATATTTTATTATAATGTTCAAATTTAAGGTCTTTTTACTACTTTTCATATTTATTTACTCAATGCTATAAAATGTTAAGCATGAATCTCCTTATAAAAAGGGTTTCAATTTTTTTATACCTGCCATATGCCCCAAACAAGTTAGGAGCGAACTTATAAAACACATTACCATGTGAGATAGAATTTTTCTAGTTCAACTAGTTAAACAATTCTGTCCTAATTAAGATATAATTTTCGGAAAAAAAACTTCTTCAATTATAATTAGTAATTCTAATTTGTTTAGAATTTTCGAATGCTATTAAAATGCCACAGACCTTATAATCTTACATGTTTTTCTTTCTTTACCTGCGGTACATGCATTAAAATAAATATACTTTAATTCATGTCTTTAAGTAAGAAAAGAAAACAAGGTTTTGATTTTACAGCCAGTACAATAATGGCTAATCTTCCTCCCTAACAACGGATAGAACAAATACTTGTAATTCAAATCCTTCTCTAAAATGTGGTACTCTTTATTATCTTGAGATGATGAATTTGCAAAATTTCACTGCAAAAAATCATCCGCACTCGATAGTAAAATTTTCTTTCAAAATCATAAAGACAAAAGCTATTTACAATTCCTTAAATATCGATACTAGGGCATCGCGAAAAATATCTTTATTACCATCATGTGGTCGTCACCTTTGTGGTTTCGGTTACAATTCGTATTCTGATGATTATAGAGTAGGTGGTTCAGACTCAGGATATAACATTCAAGTTTTTTCTTTGAGAAAAAGTTTGTGGAATATACTCGAAAATAGCGGAGTACGTTTACGTGTGGAACTTGGTTCATTTACAGCGAAGGCTTTCCTTTCACATGGAGCTCCCCATTGATGTGCCGAACCAAAGGATAAAAATATCATTACTTTCGATTTAGCAACAGATAAATTTTCCGCTAATATTGGTTATGAGTTCCCTTGTTCAACTACCAAGGTTCATGGCAGGAGTTGCCTTGTTCTACTACCAGGGGTTGGCCTACAAATATAACATGCAATGTAGGAGTTATGGTTGCTCATATGTAAACGACAAAGCACGTGTATTTCAGTACACAGAGTCTCTAATGTCACCTAATAGTTTCGATGGCACGAGACAACTTTAAAAAAACTACTGGTTATATGACCTACCAGCTATCTTCTATTTTATTCATCGCCATTTTTGTCGTTATTTGCTATTTGCAATTGCTTTTGCTTTTTCATCATTTCTATTGATTAGCTAGATGAATAAATTAGTCTTTCGAAATTTTTGTTGCGGTATCCAACTGCTTAGAAGTACTTCATTTCAAATAGATTATTATGCTATTGGAATATATCTTATTGTATGGAATTTATAGAAATCTTTGTACCCTTCTTTCATTCAATGGTTGAGAATTGATGAGACATAATTTAATTAATACGAGAGAATATTTAATTAAGCTCTCATCAATTCTCAACCATTGGATAAGAGAAGGGTACAAAAAGGCACGGGCTTTCCATAAAATCCCCTTAATGTATATGTGATTTTATATAATGATATAAATGCTACGAAAATGATAAAAATTACTTTACCATTATGTTGGATATGATGTATGCCCCTAAGGCGGTTAGGGCGATATATCTTAATTATGTAATAGTACGAATATTTTGTTTAATCAATAAAGGCATTTTATCTTTTGTTTATATCAATGTGTTTATAAATATATTATAGTTGGTTAAAATATATTCATTGATATATATATTTAAAAGTCTTTGACATATCATAGCATGAAGTCAGAAAAATTATAGTTGGACTATATTTAGTGAGACCTGCTTCATTTGCAATTATGATTATGTCTAAACCATCCGTAGTCATAGTTTCATCAAGAAAGGATATTGATGAAGCGGAAAGACTAGCATGTGGTCAACTTTCTTGGAAAGGGTCCAAGCAGTCAATCTCTTAAGGACTGAAGGTGGTGCCTTAAGTTTAACACATTGATATATCTGGGAGATATATTGGAGACCGTAGTAAGATAAACACTTGGTGTATATGTCAATGTGTTAGTGTTTATCTTCATGCAATAAGCTTTGCGAATATCCTCATACTTGAGATACTAGTTACCTTGTGTGGTACTATTGCTATACTTTGAGTCATTTCTATACACTCATTAATTTAGGGTATTATGGGTGATTACAGTTATAGTGATGACAACACATTGGTAAGCTGAGTAGTCGGAAAGAATCTATCACTCCGGATATATTAAGGAGTTGTACCTGGCCACTTGTTGAAGTGATGATTGCCATAAACCTCTGATCAGTGTATGTGTTTGATAGAAATGGTTTCTAGTCAAACACATTATGGTAAAAGGCAATATACTTTGGTAACAAGTTAACAACTAGGATAGCTTGGAGCAATCTTGCTATTAGTGGGATAACACTTTAACTGAACCCTATAAACTAGATGGTACTAATATTAAAGAATGGAAGGAGCTCACCGCATTGGACAACTATTGCATTAACCGGGATTAAGTCATAAGCATAAATGGCGTACCGAGTAATGGGGGATGGTAGACCCTTGCTAGAGGAGTACTACAGTCGTTTAAGGTAATCGAGTTCTATTCACGGTCTAGAACCTTGAGCCAATGAATCCATTAGAACAAGGGTTGGTTAAGCCTTAATGTCTCAATACTTCGAGGTCCTATAAGGTCACACACATTAACCTTCTTCAGACTGAGTAAAGAACTAATAGATTTATTCTATTACGAAAATATAACATGATAATAATTAGATTATTATTTGGTTGGGCCAAGGATTTATTTTTGGCAGGTGACTAATTAATTAGGGTCATAAATAAATTGGCTAAATTGATTATATCAATTTTATAAGCCAAGGAATTTATCTTTGACCGATAACTAATTTATTAGGGTCGAAAAATAAATATTTATTTGAAAATGATTAAAAGGGGAATTTTGTCAGGGCAAGTTAAATTAAACTGAGAGTACAAAAGTATTTTTGTACAGGCTCGAGTGTGCAGGAGTGCACCGAAAGGTGCACGAGCAATGCTAGGCATTGCTCGCGGCAGCTCATGAAAATGGGCTGCACATTCGCAGCCCATAAGGGTGCTCCGCGAGCTGGGCTCGCGGCATGGGCCGCGAGGCCTAGCTCTCGTGCAATGCAAGCCCGCCTTGCAGAACACGCAGCTTGCTATGCATGCTGTGTGGGGCGGGCTGTGCCCGCGGGGTATAACCTGCCATCGGAAGTGGGGGAGCAATTTTGCTCCCCCAAGCCTATAAATAGGCTCCTATGCTCCACCTTCCAAATACACCAAGTTCAAAAGTAATTCCTACGATAAAGGTTATTTGAACAAATTATATTTTGAGGAGCTTGATTTTATTCGAGCACCTCTAGTTTATATTTTCGGGTGAGGCTTCTAAAGTGGTCTAGCAACTACTCGAGGCTTCTTAGTTCTTCCTCTCGGGGAGGTTTTAGTTGGTGGGGTTCGTGTGGATACTCATAGAAGCTATCCTACCCTTGGAGGCTTGTGCAAGGAGGTTCTGCTAAAACACGCTTCAACTGGTAAGTTTTCTTTCTTTCTCTTCTAACTATTAGGTCTTTTTCTTTAAGCATTTTTAAACTTAATAATTATGCTTAGGTTGTTTTGCACGCTTAGTTTATTTTATGCTTAGGTTATAGCTTAGAGTTATAACATGCTTAGGTTATCGCTTAGAGCTATAACACGCTTAGCATAAAATATATGTGCTAGGATATAATTTAGAATTATGGTATGCCTAGCCCTTTTGCATGCTAACCTGGGTAGAGAATTATTTAGTTAAGGCTTTTACTTGATTTATATGCATCTATTAAGAGTTCCTGGGGACAGAGATAAAATTTTGAATTTTCATCATGCCTGTTATGCATGTTCAATTTGACTGCCAGTTCCCAATAATGGTATCAGAGCTAGCCTATTTAGTGCATAATTAAGTTAGAAGCAAACTGAATATAATTTTCTATTTGAAATTAATATTATTTATTTAATTGTTTGGAACAATGTATATGAACTTGTGCCTTTCATTTCAAGGTTAGAAAATGGTTATGAATAATTTTGAATAAGCCTGCTTAACTTACTCAAATTATACAAGTTTTAATAATTTATTTAAATTACATGAGTTATAGATGCTTCCAATTTAAACGAATTGGTAGAGCAAAATTTATTAGTTCAAGAGAATTCATTGGTCTTCAAGTTTGTGCCCGTATTTGTTCTGGCTATGGATTAGACTTGGTGTCTACTCACTTCAAGGACACCTCTCCTACCTGGAAACCTATATCGGTGCAGCTTGAATTGACCAACCAGAGGATTAAATATGGACTAATTTATTTCTAGTATATGAGATGGTACTTATATATGTTTCTATAACAAAGTAAAAATTAAATTTATCGAATAAAAGCTTAAAGGAAATGCAATATAAACATAACAAATAAAAGTGTTAATTATTTTGCATATAATCTAGGCTGATGGAATAATTATAATAAAGAGTTGAACCCACCTAAGGTTAGACCTTATAAAAATTAATTCTAAAATTCCCTGAATTAATATAAATTATTATAAATATGTTCATATGATAAAACCCTAGATTGGGTGATTATCTTAACACCAATAAAATCCCAAAGTAAATATATTAAGGCAAGTTATAGTCTTCCTTACACAAATTTATAATACAGTCTCTTTGGGCTATCAAAGTATTGCGCAAAGCGTTCCTACTAGTCCATATTGATTGGTTGTAAAGTTTGGGATGGGTCTACCTTAACGGAACTGGGGTAGTCCACCATAAAATTGGGGGCTAGGCCTAAATCTGAGACATATTCAAGGAGATGCTAATATAAGAGCACACGTCCCTTGGGATTAGGGAACTTGAATGTTTTAGCAATTGCGTGTGATGTAAATGGAATGGTGTTCCAACTATGACTTACTATTATGACTTGACTCATAAAATCGGGGGTTGTAATAGACTAGTTATAGATGCTACCTACTAGGAAATTTACCTGGGCCAAAATTCCTGAATTTAATAGAATGGGCTATTGTAAATTTTGAAAAAATAGTAGGACAAATGTATTTAATTAAAATTCCTTATATTAAATGCATGTACTTAAACTAATATCTAAACTCTTTTTCTTTTCTTATATCTTAGGTTGAAAATGACTTCCAATGTTAATCTCCGTATGTTACTTGACACAAAATTGAATGGCTCAAACTTTTCTAATTGGTTTTGAGCTGTGAGAACAGTTCTTAGATCCGAGGGAATTGCCTATGTTCTAAGTGAAATTTTCCCTATTGAACCTGATGTTGCGGATCATATGGAACATGATGCATGGTTGCAGTACAGGAAAGATCATAAGACTGCCATGTGTATCATGTTGGGGTCCATGAATCCTGAGCTTCAAAAGCAACATGAGAACATATGCTTGGAGGACATGGTTCTCAATCTTGAAGAGCTCTTTTCGGAGCGGGAAAGGACAGAGAGGTATGAGACCTCCAAGCTCCTTTTTGGAACCAAGATGCAGGCTGGCACCTCTGCCTCTTAGCATGTACTGAAACTCTTGGGATACCTTGAGAAGTTGAATCGATTGGGATTCGAGATGAATTGTGACTTGAGCATTGACCTCGTGTTGATGTCCTTGACGAATAGTTACTCAAGCTTCGTGACTAACTATTACATGAACAAGATTAATTCTACTATTCCTGAATTAATCAAAATGTTGAACATAGTAGAACCTCAGATCAAGAAAGATCAAACCTCTACTGTTGGTTAAGAAAGGCAAGGCTTCTAAGAAGAAGAAGCAGGCAATGGGTGCCAAGAAAAGAATCAGTAAGAAGAAGATAGAAAAAGAAGACATCTAAGTATGTCTGCTTTCAGTTTGGAAAACCAGGACATTGGAAGAGGGATTGCAAAGCTCCTACTTCTGAACATTTGAAGAAGAAGCCTTCAAAGGCATCTACTTCAGGTATGTTTGTAATTGAAAACTTTGATACTTTTCCTCGAGAATCCACTTGGGTATTAGATACTGGTTATGGTTCTCATATATGTACTTCTGTACAGGGACTAAGGAAGAGTAGAAGACTTGCAAAAGGGGAGATGGACCTACATGTGAGAAATGGAGCCAGAGTTACTGCATTAGCCGTAGGAAGCTTTAATCTTATTTTGCCAAGTGGACTTGTTTTAGCTTCGAATAATTGTTACTACATTCTAAGTGTTACTAAGAATGTTATGTCTATTATGTGTTTAGCAGTAGAAGGATTTGAGATTTTTTTTTGAATAATAATTATCAGATTCGTTTGAATAATGTTCTTTATGGTTATGGGATGTTTAATGGTGGCATTTATGTTCTTGATATTAAAATAGAAGTTTTTAATATAAACAATGTGAAGAGAGTTAAATTAGATAATGAGAATTCCTTCTACTTATGGAATTGTCATTTAGGCCACATAAACAAGGATCGCTTAACCAAGTTGCATAACCATGGAGACTTGGGCCCAATAGACTTGGAGTCTTATGGTGATTTTGAACCTTGTTTAAGAGGTAAAATAACAAAGTTACCCTTTCAAGGAAAGGGTGAACGTGCCACGAGTACATTGGAACTTATACATACAGATGTGTGTGGTCCAATGAGTGTTCAGACACTGGGAGGATACTCCTACTTCATAACCTTTATTGATGATTATTCACGATACGGTTGTTTGTACTTAATGAAGCACAAGTCTGAAAGTTTTGAAAAGTTCAAACTATTCAGAGCTGAAGTAGAGAAATAGCTTGAGAAAAGTATTAAAACACTTCGATCAGATCAAGGTGGAGAATACTTAAGTCAGGAGTTTCAGGATTATCTAAAGGAAAATGGGATAGTTCCCTAGTGGACCCTTCCATATACACCCCAACACAATAGAGTGTCAGAAAGGAGGAATCGGGCTTTATTAGATATGGTCCAATCCATGATGAGCCATGCAGATCTTAGTAAATCCTTTTAGGGATATGCACCGAAGAGCGCAGTTTATGTATTAAATAGAGTGCCCTCTAAATCAATTAATTTTACACCTTACGAAAGATGGTGTAATAAGAAGCCATCTCTAAGTCATTTAAGAGTGTGGGGCTATCCTGCTATGGTAAAGAGGATAGCGTTAGATAAGCTAAACGCTAAATTTGATAAGTATTTGTTCATTGGATATCCAAATGAAACTTTTAGATATTTGTTTTACCAACCCGAAGTACAAAAGATATTTGTGTCTCGGAATGCTAACTTTATGGAAAGGGAACACTTACTTGCAAAAGTCAGTAGGAGCAATATTAAACTGGAGGTTCAAAAGGAAGAAACAGGTAATCAACTGATTAACCCTGTTCTAGATATACAAGAAATTGTGATTTAAGAACAGCTTGTTGAAACACAAACATTGCGAAGATCAAGTCGTGTTCAGAAAGATCTCGATAGATATGGTTTTATCATCACTGATGATAAGGAATTATATCTCATAGAGGATGATGAACCAAGGACATATGATGAGGCAATGAAAAGCTCAGATTCTGATAAATGGCTAAAAGCCATGAAATAAAAAATGGATTCCATGTATGAGAACCAAGTTTAGAATTTGGTTGATGCACCACCAGAGTTTAGATCAATTGGGTGCAAATGGGTCTTCAAGAAAAAGACTGACATGGACGGTAATGTAATTACCTATAAAGCAAGGTTGGTTGCGAAAGGTTATAGTTAGCGTGAAGGTATCGACTATGATGAAACTTTCTCACCGGTAGCCATGATTAAATCCATTAGGATACTCCTCATCATTGCTGCTCATTATGATTATGAGACCTGGCAAATGGATGTTAAAACAACATTTCTGAATGGGGATTTAGACCGAGATGTGTATATGACACGACCTGAGGGTTTTACATCTCAGAATGGCTCAAAGGTACGCAAGCTGCAAATATCCATTTATGGACTTAACCAGGCATCCAGGAGTCGGGATATAAGGTTTGACCAGACAATCCGTGAACTCAATTTCTGTCCAAACGTTAATGAGCCTTGTGTTTACAAAAAGGTTAGTGGGAGTGCAGTAGTTTTCTTAGTATTGTATGTCGTAGACATTCTACTAATGTGAAACGATATTTCTCTTCTTCAAAATGTCAAAGTATGGTTGTCAAGAAAATTCTTCATGAAAGACCTTAGTGAACCATCATTTATGCTAAGTATAAAGATCTATAGAGACAGATAAAAGAGATTGTTAGGTCTTTCTCAAAGTACATATATAGACAATGTATTGAATAGGTTTAACCTTGAGCATTCGAAGAAAGGTTATCTCCCGATGATAAAGGGGATTAACCTATCTAAGACTGAGTGTCAGAAGACAGCTCAGGAGAGAATGCGCATGAAGGATATACCCCATACATCTTCGATAGGATCCATCATGTATGCTATGATATGTACTAGGCCAGATGTCTCTCAGCCTTTGAGCTTTTCGAGTATATATCAATCAGATTTAGGTGAAAAGCACTGGATGACCGTCAAGGCAATTCTTAAGTACTTGAGAAGGACTAAGGATGAGTTCTTGATATATAGAGAAGGTGACCTCACAATTAGAGGTTACACTGACATGAGTTTTTCAATCCGACTAGGATGACTTTAAGTCTCGGTTGGGTTTTATGTATGTGTTAAATGGAGGGGCAGTATGCTGGAAGAGTTCCAAGCAAGAAACTACTGCTGATTCAACTACAAAATCTGAATACATTGCTGCATGCAAAGCTGCAAAAGAAGTTGTCTAGTTAAAGGGATTTATTGGTGATCTCGATGTGGTGCCTGAGCCTGTTGATCTAATTACTTTGTATTATGATAATAATGGTGCTATAGCTCAGGCAAAGGAACCACGGTCTCATCAAAGAAACGGATATGTATCCAAAAAGTATCATATAATCAGGGAGATTATTGATGCTAAGATAATAAGACTAGAATATGTACCCACTAATCAGAACCTAGCGGATGGTCTGATGAAGCCATTGACTCAAATTAAACATGACCAGCATGTTAAATCATATGGATTAAGACATATGGCTAATTGGACTTAGTGCAAGTTGGAATTTGTTGGATATGATGTATGCCCTTAAGGCAATTAGGGCGATATATCTTAATTATGTAATAGTACGAATAATTTGTTTAATCAATAAAGGCATTTTATCTTTTGTTTATATCAATGTGTTTATAAATATATCATAGCTGGTTAAAATATATTCATTGATGTATGTATGCAAAAGTCCTTGGCGTATCATAGCATGAAGTCAGAGAAATTATAGTTGGACTATATTTAGTGAGACCTACTTCATGTGCAATTATGATTATGTCTAAACTACCCCTAGTCATATTTTCATTAAGAAAGGATATTGAAGAAGCAGAAAGACTAGCATGTGGTCAACTTTCTTGGAAAGGGTCCAAGCAGTCAATCTCCTAAGGACTGAACGTGGTGCCTTAAGTTTGACATATGGATATATCTGGGAGATATATTGGAGACCGCAGTAAGATAAACACTTGGTGTATATATCAATGTGTTAGTGTTTATCTTCATGCAATAAGCTTTGCGAATATCCTCATACTTGAGATACTAGTTACCTTGTGTGGTACTATTGCTATACTTAGGGTCATTTCTACACACTCATTAATTTAGGGTGTTATGGGTGATTACGGGTATAGTGATGACAACACGTTGGTAAGCTGAGTAGTTAGAAAGAATCTATCGCTCCGGATATATTAAGGAGTTGTACCTGGCCACTTGTTAAAATGATGATTGCCATAAACCTCTGATCTAAGTATGTGTTTGATAGAAATGGTTTCTAGTCAAACACACTATAGTAAAAGGTACATACTTTGGTAATAAGTTAACAACTTGGATAGCTTGGAGCAACCTTGCTATTAGTGGGTTAACACTTTAACCGAACCCTATAAACTAGATGGTACTAATATTAAAGAATGGAAGGAGTTCATCGCATTAGACAACTATTGCATCAACCGGGATTAAGTCATAAGCATAAATGACGTACCGAGTAATGGAGGATGGTAGACCCTTGCTAGAGGCGTACTACAGTCGTTTAAGGTAATCGAGTTCTATTCACGGTCTAGAACCTCGAGCCAATGGTTCCATTAGAACAAGGGTTGGTTAAGCTTTAACAGCTCAATACTTCAAGATCTTGTAAGGTCACACACATTGGACCTTCATCGGACTAAGTAAAGAACTAATATATTTATTCTATTACGAAAATATAACATGATAATAATTAGATTATAATTTGGTTGGACCAAGGATTTATTTTTGACAGATGACAAATTAATTAGGGTCATAAATAAATTTGCTACATTGATTATATAAATTTTATAAGCCAAGGAATTTATCTTTGACCGGTAACTAATTTATTAGGGTCGAAAAATAAATATTTATTTGAAAATGATTAAAAGGGAAATTTTGTCAGGGCGAGTTAAACTGGACCGAGAGTACAAAAGTGTTTTTGTACAGGCTCGGGTGCACAGGAGTGCACTAAAACGTGATCGACGAATGCTGGGCATTGCTCGCGGTAGCCCATGAAAATGGGCTTCACATGCGCAGCCCATAAGGGTGCGCCGCGAGGCCCAGCTAGCTTGTCGAACACATAGCATACTATGCACGCAATGTGGTTGGGTTGTGCCCGCGGGTAATGGTGACCCACGGGCATAACTTGCATGGGATGTGCATACATCAGAAGTGTTGGTCCCTATGAGAGCATTTATAAGGGCAGAGGGGGGTTAATGGGCCTTTTTTCTAAATTTACAGACTTAGAAAAGTCTTAGTGTCGCGTATTTGATTATGATCCGGAAGATGGATCCGGATGATGCAAATATGTGCAATAAATTAAAAGAGAAAGAAAATCAAACACAAGTATTTTATACTGGTTCGGCCCCGCCTACATCCAGTTCTCGGAATTTCCTTCCTCCGAGCTTATCCACTGGTGGATTCCTTTCCAACTGGTAGGAATCATGCCTTACAGATTTGCCTCCGGATAGGGGTCCCTTTCGGAAGTAGGATATATCACTAGAAGTACCAACCCCTAGCTGAGTCCTCTTATCTTTAGTAGAATATACCACTTAGCCTTCTACCTCGAATCTAAGCTGAGTCCTACAGGGAGATCTCACTCATAGCACCTACTTCAAGCTATATCCAAATCTCCCAACTTACCCAAGTTAGAGATTCTTACACTTTGGTTTTTAACAAAGGGTTGGTTTTTGGAGTTTCTCAAATTTATAGTTTCACTTGGGAATCCTTACAAATAGATTTTGAATCAAAGGTTCTTAGAGGGATTGTATCAACTGATTGAACAAGTATTGCTTTGTTACTTGCTTTTATAAATTAATCAGTTAACCTTCTCATATGGTGAAGAGCTCCTTTTATACGCTTTGATCATAAATGTAGCCAATTTGGTTGGTGAGTTTTCATTCAATCTTCACCCTTGGTCAGGTCGATGATGTGGAGCTTCCGGATCCGTTAATCAATCCGTTAGACTGTATTTTGACCTGTTTTAAATCTTAGGATTGAGGTTAGAAAGTTGTCAATGATCGTTTTGCTTGTCATTTTGTGATGCACCGGCTTTCATACCAATTGCTTTATAATGTGAGCTCCACGCGCGCCCTTATTGGTCTAGTAGAAAAAGGTAGTTAGCTTTTCTCTGTCCGATGTCAGACCTTTTATCTTTTCTCTGAAATATACAAGCTGTCATTTTGTCTTTGTCTTGGGGAAAGGTTCTTTGACTTTTATAGTCCAAAAGGTAAAAGGAAAGTTACATTTAAAACTTTTCCTATGTTTGAAATATAGGTCTTCCGGATATCTTTTAGACCTATATACTCCGGATCTATCTTCCGGAGATGGCTTCAATCAGTTCTTCCGGATGCTGGTCTTGAAGGATAGAAGTTTGTTTCCTTTCCAAGCTTTGTCCGGATGATTTCCTCTAGTGCTTAGGTTTTTAATTTGTTCAATGGATGATTTGTATCTTGATCTTTGTCCGGATATTTCCATTTGCATTTGGGAGAATTACATTGTTTTTGTTTCTTTCAAACTTGATCCGGATTTGTTTTTAGATTGTTATTCGAATCATTGTTTCCCAACAATCTCCCCCATTTGATGGAAACAAAAACCTAAGTCATCTAAGCATAGGATAGGTGTAAATGAACTAAGTATGATTTTTGATACTTAGTCTTTTACAATGCTCCTCCATAATTTTAGCATCCTAACTCCCCTATAATTTTGTGATTCTTGCTTCTAAGTTTGTTTTAGTACAATTACAGATTGTACTTTAGAAGCGATTATTTTGATTAGTTAAGAATTTTCACTTTATATAAACTTCTGCTGTTAACAATGGTTAACATCATGAAGTTTAGAATTACAAATTATAGAAATACATATAAAGTGAATCTAGCTATAATAGAAGTATTACAAAATTATCTAGCTAGCTTAACTATCTCTCCGGATGGACCACTCTTCCGGACTTGCAGCGTTTTTCCCTTGCCACTTCCTTCTCCTTGATGACTCGGATCTTCCTCCCCCTTTTTGCTTCCATCAAGGGGATCAATAACCATGTAGGTTCTTTTATCCTAAGACTGCTACCAAGTAGAGGAGTAGATAGAGTAGTCTTTGTTGCCTTTAGCCCGCTCATCAATAATATGATCTACTATGGGCAAAGTCAAATAATAAGGGCGAAGAGACCTCCGGAGTTGATCATAAGATTGTGAGACTTGAGGAAGAATTCGCAGAATGTGCTCTTGGTCCTTGGGATTAAAATAAGGAAACATGGCCTTGATAAGAGTAGTCGTACCTTTTTGGCTCATGAACTCTGAGTCCCCTATGGCTTGAATAAGGTTGTGCAGTACCAGAATGAGCTGACTTTCTGAAATAGCTGGAGAAGAAGATGGTCCGGAGATAGATAATTTATTAATTTCTGCTTGAAGGAAAGTGATCTCGTCGCTACGGCCCTTCTGGATGTTATAGATTGACTCCGTTTGATCCTTTATTTCTTTGGAGACACACTTCTACCATTCATTTATTGATTATTCAATACCATAGTTTCTAGCCTGCATCTCATCACCCATATCATCTAGTATCTTCTCTTTGAGTTTATGGATGGTTTTATCTATGAAATGAGCAAGCATATCTTGGGTTATCTGCTAATCCGTTTCCATGTTGAGAAGAGCAGGTTTCAGGTCTTTTTCATCCATGAATTCTATCAAGCTTGCAAACTTAGAATCAATTTAGTCCTTTATCTCGGTGGATAGATCAACGACGGATGAGGACATTCTCTCAAGAACAGTTGCACAGTTATCAGAGGCCAAAGTATTGGCTTGACTGGCATTTCGATTTGTTGTAAAAATGCTTTCTTTTAGCTCATTCAGAAGTGGCTAGAATTCAGATAGGGAAGCTGCTGCTAGAGCTCCGGGAGTTGGAAAGTTCATGACTTGTTGCTCAATTTTGGGGAGACATTTCAAACTCTCTTTGATCTCACCCAAATCCTTTTGGATTGCTTTATCAGATTTTCGGCTTAGCAATTCCTTCTCAACCCCTCGAAGATGAGCGCTTGTGGTTCTGAGACACTACTTTACATATCCCTTTTCACTCCTCCTTAGCAACCTCTTTTAATAATTGAAGTGCAGTTGTAACTTTGGATTTTACGGTGTTATTCGCAGATACCCTCATAGCTGGAACCTTTGGAGGAAATTCCTCATCAGAAGAGTTGGATGAGTTATCTTCCTCACTGTCTTCTTTCTCATCTCCTTCATCTTCCTGCTTCTCATTACTTGCTTTTTCGTTCTTCTCTTCCTCCATCCATTCCTCTGGATGAGCCTCGCCCATAGGGTGCACTTCAGAAATGTGCCCTTTAGAACTCAGACTCTCTCCCTCCTCCGGAGTTATTTCATCCGAGTTTGGCACTATGTCCTTAGCTACATTATGGGAGACTGTAGCCAAGTTGTGCTCATCAAGATCAGAATTAAGACGAAGGAGATCAGGGGTTACCTCATTGGTTTATAGCGTCTGATTCTGATCGATTTTGACATCCTGCTTCTCTTCTTCCAGCCTAGCCTCTGGATGGTTGGAATTGTCCTCAACCATTCCTACAACTGCCTTTACAGGACTTGTCTTTTCTCCCCCAGGAGTGTTGGCATTTTCCTTAACACCCTTCTTCAGTGCCTTTTCAGGACTTTCAAGATTGATGATTGGAGTGCAGGATCTAAGCAGATTTTCCGGAAGAGCTCCTGGTCTACCAATAAAGATGAATTTATCAGCTTCCAAAAACTGTGACAGCGTATCCATATCTTGTAGGTCTACAAGAATTGAGGGAACTTGAGATGAGTCTTCGGGTCCTTCCATTCTCTCCTTGTTTATTTTAATGTTGTCTTTTATCGCTGCTTGAATGATGTCATATTGTGCATCATCTCTCTCGATAATTTCTGTTGCTTCGAGAACATTTTTCCCTTTGCTAGATTTTGGTTTTTCCAAAGCAGCTTTCTCCCTATACTGCTTGGCTTCCTCATTCAGCACTATCCCAGCGAGCCTCCTCCCTTCACTGGCTTTCTTTTCTTGGGCAGCAATGGCTTCATCATAAGTTAGCCCCTTTCTCTTGAGTTTCTTTTGAGAAGGAGCTACATCCTTTATCTCCTCATCGTCTTCCTCCTCTTCCATTTCAGCCAATGTCCTTTTGGCTTTCCTCCTTTTGGCCTTAACTGCTTTTTTAGCAAATGGAGGCAAATCTATATCAAGCGTATGCTGACCCTTCTTAGCTGTGGCCTTAATCAATCTCCCCCGGGCCTAGGCTTCTCTGAACTTAGGATCTGAGTGAGGGGCAGAGATTCCTCATCAATCTCATCCGGAACCACTTCTACTTGCTTTTGAGATTTGGCTTTGGTGGTTCTGGGTTTCTTAGGAATAGGCGCCTGCTCTTCCGGATCTACTATCTTCCGGGACTTAATTCTTTTCTGATCCCTTTTCAGTTTCACCTTTTCTTCATCCCATTCCTCATCATAGTCGAGATTGAGGAAATTTTTCTCAAGAATAGCCTTTCAACAGATGCCTTCAAACCCGGTCAGATCTACTTCTGCTGCTTGTAGAATTCTTGTAATTAAGGCACTATGGGAGTTTACATGCGTCATGAGATAGTGAATGATCAAGACTGGCCAGTTTACTTCTACACTTCTAACCTAGTGTTGCAAGATGTAGTACTGGAGGGAAGAAACTGTAGTCAATGATCCTTTCCTTATCAGGATGAGCTTAGCCAAAACGTGCTGCAAGAATCTGGGCGTCCTGGGGAAGTATGATGAAAATTTATCTCCGAAGTAGTTCTTATGGTGCCATAGTTTTGAATCATATACAACTCTAGTCTCATCCCCATCTTTTCTCATTAATATACCAGAGTTCTTCATGTTAAGATTCTTCTCAAAGAACTCTGGAGTGATAGTTATGACCTTCCCTTGTACTTCAGTACGTAAGACATCGAAATGGTTGTGAGCACTGAGATTTGCAAAAAAATCTTTCACAAGCTTTGCGTAGGTAGGGCAATTTATCTTCATGAGATCACCCAGACTTTGATCTTCGGTCAAGGTGAAGAAAGGAGGGGTTCTGAATAAGTAATCATCACCTAAGTGATCAGTGGGAATGACTAATTCGAAGGTTTTAAAATTTAGGGGTACAAAATCGTTATCCTTCAAGTCAGATACGTGAAAGAAATTTTTGCTTGGTAAGATCTAAAGGGTGTTGGAGGTGTTTGTGACTACCATTTTAGAGAGATTTTGAAAAGTTGGGTTATGGGTTTGAATTTTTGCAGAGTAATAGTAGAGTAGTTGCTCGCGTGAAGAAGAGAGGGGATTTTGAGGGGTTTATATAGAATTTTTTGAAGTGAGGGTATATTGGTAATCCGAACTCCGGCTGTTTTGACTGGATGGATGACATGGCAATCGAATTTTTAGGAGAGAGATAAAATCAGTTTAATCGGAGAATGGGAACTGTTTATTTTTAAAATAACTGCTATATTTACCGCATGTGTAACAGCTAATAGACTTTTGAAATTCAAAAAGTAATAGTTACCTTTATGGGCTTTTACTGCCATATGTCATTTTTGTCGGCTGACGTGGCAATCTTCCAGAATAGATCTTCCCAATACTCCTTGTCTTTCGGAGTGAGTTTTTATCTTAGGATCCGGCTTACTTTAAAAACTTTCTTCTAGAGTCTTCTTAAATTGGATTTGACATTCCACTTGATTCTCTGAGTTCCCCAAATTGATCTTTACTTAATGGCTTAGTAAAGATATCAGCTCTTTGTTCATTGGTTAGGACATATACCAATGCCACATCCTTCTTCATCATATGATCCCGAATTAAGTGATGCCTTATGTTTACATGCTTCATTCTACTATGGTGCACCGGATTCTTTGTCACATCAATAGCACTTTTGTTGTCACACATTACATCCACACATCCGGATTGCACTCCATAATCTTCAAGTTGTTGTTTGATTCATAGGAGTTGAGCAACATAACGTCCAGCTACCATATAATCTGCTTCTGTAGTGGATAAGGCGACTGAAGTTTGCTTCTTACTATACCATGAGACTAAGCAATCTCCAAGAAAATGACAGCCTCCGGATGTACTCTTTCTCTCAAGAGTATCTCTACCATAATCTGCATTTGTGAACCCTTGGAGAGTGAAATCTCCATTACTAGGATACCATAACCCAACTTCAGTGGTTCCTAGGAGGTATCTAAGGATCCTTTTGACTTCCTTGAGATGAGAATCCATGGGATTGACTTGATACCTTAAATAGTAGTAAACTATATAGTGTATGTCAGGTCTGCTAGCTGTCAAGTATAAGAGTGAGCCAATTATTCCTCTATAGAGTTTCTGATCTATAACTTCTCCTTCACAGTCCCTGGATAAGATTGTGTCTAAACCCATTGGAGTGGACATAGGTTTGCTTTTATCCATTTCAAACTTCTTCAGGATCTCCTTAGTGTACTTTGATTGATTAATAAAAATCCCATCCGGACTTTGCTTGATCTGTAGACTAAGGAAGAAGTTGAGCTCTCCCATCATGGACATCTAAAATTCCTTTTGCATTTGAGAGCTGAATTTCTTGCACATCTTTTGATCAGTGGCTCCAAAAATGATATCATCCATATAGATATGGACTATAATAATATCATTCTTCTTTTTCTTGATGAATAGTGCGGTGTCTGCCTTGCCTCTGGTGTATCCCTTGGATATAAGGAATGAGGTTAATCTTTCATACCAGGCTCTTAGTGCTTGCTTTAATCCATAAAGAGCTTTCTTTAGCCTGTAGACATGATCCGGATGCTTTGGATCTTCAAATCCGGGTGGTTGCTTGATATAGACTTCTTCTTGAATGACACCATTTAGAAATGCACTTTTGACATCCATTTGGTATAATATGACCCCATGAATGATGCAAAAGCGCATAGGATTCGGATTGCTTCCAGCCTTGCTACAGGGGCGAAAGTTTCTTCGAAATCAATTCCTTCCTGCTGGTTGTAGCCTTAGGCAACTAGCCTTGCCTTATTTCTCACCACTACTCTGGATTTATCAAGTTTGTTCCAGAACACCCATTTAGTGCCAATGATTTATTTTCTTTTATGAGAGGGCACAAGATCCCATACATCATTCCTCGTGAATTGATCTAGCTCTTCCTGCATCACCATCATCCAGCTTTCATTACCTTCAGCATCTTGAAATTTCTTTAGCTCTATGAGAGAGAAAAAAGCAACATGGCTCATCATCCGGTTGAGCTGACCTCTAGTTCTAACTGGATTCTAAACATTATCCAAAATATTTTTGATGGAATGATCCCTGTCAGTCCGGATCTTCCTTTACAGGCCTTCATGTTGAACTTGGACTTGCTCCACTTTAGTTTCAACTACTCCTTCTTAGCCTTCATAAAAGTCAATCCGCTGTGGATTGAGATTAACTTGTTGTATCTTTGGATCAAAGGATATTCCTTCATCTTCCTCTTTGTACTTCTTGATATAAATGTATCAGGAATTCCTGCTTCCTCCTTTTCTCCTGATTTTTCAGCTTCCGGAGCTTGATCTTTCGGAGTGTAGCTATTCTTTCCTCCAATGTTAGTCTCATTAAAATCTACATGTATAGATTCTACCACAGATTGGGTTCGTTTATTGAAGACTCTGTAAGCCTTGCTATGTGTTGAGTAGCCAAGGAAAATTGCTTCATCAGATTTAGGATCAAATTTTCCTAGTTGCTCTCTATCATTAAGGATGTAGCATTTACACCCGAATGCTTTGAAATACCCAATTTGGGGTTTTCTTCCCTAACAGATTTCATATGGGGTCTTTTCTACGGTCTTTCTAATGAGACCTCTATTTAAGATGTAGCATGTTGTGTTTATGGCCTCACCCCAAAGATATTTTAGCAAACAATTTTCACTAATCATTGTTCTAGCCATTTCTACTATGGTCATGTTCTTTCTCTCAATAACTCCATTCTGTTGAGGAGTCTGAGAGGCAGAGAAGTTGTGTTCAATGCCCTTAGAGTCACAAAAATCAGCAAAATGTTTATTTTTGAATTCTCCACCATTATCACTCCGGATACGTGCAATGCTTATGCCCTGTTCTACTTCTATCTGGATGAATGTTTTAGAGAATTCAAAGGCTTCATCCTTGCTTGTTAGCAGGAGAACCCAAGTATATCGAGAATAGTCATCTACAATGACCATGGTGTATTCTCTTCTACCTAAACTCAGTGGCTTGATTGGACCAAAGAGATCAATATGTAAGAGCTCAAGTACTCTTTTGGAAGGAATGTATGAGATAGAAGGGAAACTTTTCTTATATTGTTTATCTAGTTGGTGTGCAGTGCATAGATGATCCATATCAAAAGCAACCTTAGGCAAACCCACGGCTAATTCCTTTTTGGCTATTTGGACAGCAGGTTCATGCTTACATGTCCCAACCTCTGGTGCCACAACCATGATTCTTCTTCTTTAGACACCAAGCATATATTCTTCTTATCGTTTTTAATGTTTACAGGATAGACATTATTTACTCTAGGTGCGTAAAGAATAAGTTGATTGGACTTACTATCAAAGATTGAGTAGCCTCCGGAGTCAAATGTGACTTTCCTTCCTTTGTCACATAATTGGGCCATACTTAGCAGGTTGAACTTCAATCCATCAACCACTGAGATATCTTCAATCTTAAATTCAGATCCAATGGTTCCATGACCAATGATCTGTCCCTTTTGATTGTCCCCAAAGTTTACTTTTCCTCCCTTCTTCCGGGTTAATGTGATGAAGGCCTTCTCATCACCTGTCACGTGCCTTGAGCATCCACTATCAATATACCAAGTGTGTTGATCTACTATGGATCTAAGGCATACCTGCAAAACTGATCAAGTGGGTTTGGGTACCCATTCAGATTTGGGTCTCTCGGGTTATAGACATCATAATAACCATTCTTTAATCTACATAATTTAGTAATATGATTAGTTTCTCCATAAAACATGCACCCTGAAATGGGAATGTTTTGCTTTTGCTTCTCGCTAATCTTCTCCCGTTCCTTCCTTCCATAGTTGTCTTTATACCCAGCTTCTTGTACACTGATGGATGGTCCGGTATAAATCCGAAAGTTGGTTGAAGGTGCAACTTCAGCTCTATAATTTCTTCTTTGTTTGATAAGCTGTTGGTTGTAAGCTACCTTAGCCTTTCCTTTCTGAGGCACAGTATATCTTTGAGTTTGTGGCTGCCTGCTAACTCCATTTGTCTTCTGATTGGGGTTCCTTTGAACTCTGTCCTGAGGAGGAGGAGGATTATCTCTTCTTGGATCATTTGTTTCAGGTTTCTTCCTGGATGCTTCCTTTAATAGATTGACTTCTCTATCCAGTCCCATTACATTTACATTTAGGATCCGGACTTGATTCCTCAAAAAATTTTCTTCTCCTACATCAATATGCTTGGTTGCTCTAACCAGATTGATGTCTTGTGTCATTGCTTCAGCATCTTCTGCCAATTCTAGTACTGCTTTTTTAAGAGACTTGATGGCTTTTGCATTCTTCTTTACCCCCTTGATAACAATAGAAAGAGTTTTTGCAAGATCAAAGTTAGAGGTAGAATTAGAGCAAGAATTTACCTCAGTGTTTGCTGTGTTTGATTCTGATTCTTCGATTTACAATGTTTCTTGCTTGGAGGCATTCCTTCCGGATTGCTCTGCTTCTGGGTCAGTCAGAGCCATGAATGCACATTTCACAGTCTCCTCTTCTTCCGCTAAAGATGAGCTGCTACTTTCTTCACTGTTGCTCCAGGTAGCAACCATTGCCTTCTTTTTGAACTTCTTGGTTCTTTTGAGCTTGGGGCACTTTGTTATGAAGTGGTCTTTCTCACCACATTCGAAACATGCAGCTTCTTTCTCTGGATCTTTCTTTTCTTCCGGATTCCTTCTGGGCTTGTCTTTTCTGGAGGTGCCTGCCCTTGGTCTCCGGGATTCATACCTCTTTGATTTCCTTCTATCTCTCTTTTGTATGAATTGATTTAGCCTTATGGTTAGTAGAGCAAGTTGATCTTTGGTGCTCACTGATTCATTAATTTGCTCTTCCTCTCCGGATGAAGCAGATCCGGTGGATTCTGCCTTAAGAGCAATGGCCTTCTTTTTATCCTCAGGCTTCTTTTCTTGTTGGTTGTACCTCTCCAAGAATAATTCTTGGGTTGGAAGATTACCAATGAGTTTATCATAACTGTAAAAATTTAAGTCATGAGCTTCCTCAATGGCACTCTTTTTATTGTCCCATTCTTTGGTGAGACTCCGGAGAACTTTCTTGACCATTTCTATTTCTGGAATCTCCTTCCCCAGCCTTTTCATTTCATTTATTAGATTTGTGTATCTAGTGTTCATGCTACTGATTGATTCTTTAGGCTCCATCTTAAAGGATTTAAACTTTTATTAGAGTAGATCAAGCTTCGCCTCTCCTACTTTGGTGGTTCCTTCATAGGTTACTTCCAACTTCTCCCATATCTCTTTTATAGTCTCGTATCCGGATATCCTGTTAAATTCAGCTGCACTAAGAGCTCAATGAAGCATGTTAATAGCATTTGCATTTTCACACAATTTTTTAAAGTCATTCTCATCTCACATGCTTGATGGCTTTCGGGTAGTCATACCATCTACTTCATAAGTAGGCTCATACATGTCATCTTTAATAACTAACCATGCTTGCATACTTTGTGACTGGATGAAGTCCTTCATCCATTTTTTCCAGAACGTATAGTATTCACTAGTGAAGAGTAGAGGATAGGTAACAGACATACCCTCGGGAAGGAGTTGTGAGTTTTGGAAACTCATTTTGATATATGAATCAAAATATATGGACCTTTAGCTTGAGATTGTTAAATCTCTTATTTGAGCACTTACTCTGATACCACTTATTAGTCCCTGTGAGAGTATTTATACGAGCAAAGGGGGGGTGAATGGCCGTGTTTCCGGAATTTACAGACTTAGAAAAGTCTTAGTGTAGCATGTTTGATTATGATTCGAAAGATCGATCCGGATGATGCAAATATGTACAATAAAGTAAAAGAGAAAGAAAATCAAACACAAGTATTTTAAACTGGTTCGGCCCCGCCTACGTCCAATTCCCGGAGTTTCCTTCTTCTAAGCTTATCCACTAGTGGATTCCTTTCCAACTGGCAGGAATCAAGCCTTACAGATTTGTCTCCGGATGGTAACCCCTTTCGGAAGTAGGATATACCACTAGAAGCACCAACTCCTAGCTGAGTCCTCTTATCTTTAGTAGGATATACCACTTAGCCTTCTACCCTGAATCTAAGCTGAGTCCTACAGGGATATCTCACTCAAAGCACCTACTTCAAGCTATATCCCAATCTCCCAACTTACCCAAGTTGGAGATTCTTACACTTTGGTTTTTAACAAAGGGTTGGTTTTTGGAGTTCCTCAAGTTTATAGTTTCACTTGGAATCGTTACAAACAGATTTTGAATTAAAGGTTCTTGAAGGGATTGTATCAACTGATTGAATAAGTATTGCTTGGTCACTTGCTTTTGTAAATCAATCAGTTAACCTTCTCATTTGTTGAAGAGCTCCTTTTATAGGCTTTGATCATAAATGTAGCCGTTGTGGTTGGTGAGCTTTCATTCAATCTTCACCCTTGGTCAAGTCGATGATGTGGAGCTTTCGGATCCGTTGATCAATTCGTTAGACTGTATTTTGACCCCTTTGGAATCTTGGGATTGAGATTAGAAAGGTGTCAGTGATTATTTTGCTTGTCATTTTGTGATGCGCCAACTTTCATACCAATTGCTTTATGATGTGAGCTCCACGCGCGCCCTTATTGGTCTAGAAAAAAAAGGTAGTTAGCTTTTCTCTGTCCGGTGTCAAACCTTTTGTCCTTTCTCTGAAATATGCAAGCTGTCATTTTGTCTTTGTCTTGGGGAAACGATCTTTGACTTTCATAGTCCAAAAGGTAAAAGGAAAGTTACATTTAAAACTTTTCCTATGTTTGAAATATAGGTCTTCCGGATGTCTTTTAGACCTATATACTCCGGATCTATCTTCTGGAGATGGCTTCAATCAATTCTTCCGGATGCTGGTCTTGAAAGACAGAAGTTTATTTCCTTTCCAAACTTTGTCCGAATGATTTCCTCTAGTGCTTAGGTTTTTAATTTGTTCAATGGATGATTTGTATCTTGATCTTTGTCCAAATATTTCTATTTGGATTCGGGAGAATTACATTGTTTTTGTTTCTTTCAAACTTAATCTGAATTTGCTTTTAGATTGTTATCCGGACCATTATTTCCCAACAGGAAGTGGGGGAGCAATTTTGCTCCCCCAAGCCTATAAATAGGCTCCTATACTACCCCTTTCAAATACACCAAGTTCAAAAGTAATTCCTACGATAAAGGTTATTTGAACAAATTATATTTTGAGGAGCTTATTTTATTCAAGCATATATAGTTTATATTTTCAGGTGAGGCTTCTGGAGTGGTCTAGCAACTACTTGAGGCTTCTTAGTTCTTCCTCTCAGGGAGGTTTTGGTTGGTGGGGTTCGTGTGGATACTCATACAGGCTATCATACGTTTGGAGGCTTGTGTAAGAAGGTTCTGCTAAAGCACGCTTCAACTGGTAAGTTTTCTTTCTTTCTCTTTTAATTATTAGGTCTTTTTCTTTAAGCTTTTTTAGACTTAATAATTATGCTTAGATTGTTTTGCATGCTTAGTTTATTTTATGCTTAGGTTATAGCTTAGAGTTATAACATGCTTAGTACAAAATATATGTGCTATGATATAATTTAAAATTATAATATGCCTAGTCCTTTTGCATGCTAACCAAGGTAGAGAATTATTTAGTTAATGCTTTATTTAATTTATATGCATCTATTAGGAGTTCCTGACGACATGTACAAAATTTTAAATTTCTACTATACCTGTTATACATGTTTAATTTATCTGTCAATTCCTAACACATTCTGAATGGTACATGGCTCAGATGTTAATGGTGCTAAAAACCAAAAATTGGATGTGAAGTGACAAATTTTATAGAAGACGAAAACTGGAATTAAAAGATCGTATCATATCTTCAGTGATAGTCAGAGGTGAATATTAGAACAAAAAATTGACTTTGCATATAACGAGAATAAATGAAATTTTATTTAGAATACAATTCTATCCTTTTTTTTATTTTACATTTAGTTCAGACACGATCAGGTCATACATCTAATTATAGTAGATGAGTCTACTAATAAGAATTTATTACATTCATAATGATCAAATTTAAAACCTTACTTAAATAATATCAAACCACTTATCAATTAAACCAATCCTCGTTAATTAATACAACTCTATCCTAACAATGAGATAAATATCAAACCAAAAAATATAATCCATCTCCATTGGCCAATGCACATTGGTGCAAGTAGGGTGAACCCCACTTAATTTTATAAATGGTTAGATATTTATATAAATAAAATTTTACTGCAATATTGTAAGAATTGTGAAAATCATGAACAATTTAATTTTAGTATAAGAATAATAATTAATAGGTTTTAATATAAATAAAATTTGACACTAATAATCAAGTTTTTAATAAAAAAATATGTGAACTCTCGTACAATTTGAATGAATTATATGGTTACTTTATTTTTTTATAAAATAATTATTACTTTATCTTTCATAACCATTGATCAAAATTCAAACAATTCATCTATTGTATATAAAGGAAAAAGTATGGTTACTTTGTAAAGAAATAAAGAAACCATTGAAAAACCCTAATATTTAAACACTTATGTTTTGCAATCATATTTTTTTTAATGAATTGAACATTCGTATATTTACAAGATTTATGAGTTAAACTTAATTTTTATATAAATATTTAAACTCGGCTCAAGTGTAATCCAACAAAATATTGTTCAATATCTATTTATATATGATATCTATTAATTTTTTAAAATTTTAAAATTTTATCATATTTGACTTTAAACTCGAATAAAATACAGCATACATATAAGAGTTCATGAAATTAATATAATTTTGTATGAAAATTATACATATAAAATTTGTCTTTTGTTTTTATTTAATCAAACCAATTTTTTTGTAAAAATTTATGGGTTGCCAATTTTTTTTGTAAAAATTTATGGGCTGCAAAGGCCAAGTTTAAAAAGACCTCATAAGCTCGGCCAAATTTAAAGTTCTAAAATATGGCCTAAACCACACTTTTATTGAAGTTTTTGGTTAAACTCCAATGAAACTCAACTCAATCCATTCAACAGCTCTACTTGGACCCATAGCAAACAAATTCTGGATTCATCACTATCCATCTCCAATTATAGTTCCTTATCACTATCTAGCGCCTGTATAAAGACCTCAATGTACACAAGTTTTAACTGGAGCTTCAATTGTTATATGCTTTTTACTCTATATTCCTATTTATAGATTTAGACATTAGAGAGTACCCTCGAGGCCTAGTCCTATCCCCTTGTTCTGAACATTCCAAATTTGAAAAACGAAGCATAAAACCCATATTTTTCTCCAATCTTTCACACATACCAAAGCCTTTGCTTCTTTTCTCTTGAATAATATAGTATATTCTAGGTTTCTTCCACATCTGTATAATTGTATGTTTTGAGGAGATAGACAAGCTTGGTTTCACTGGGTACAGAGTTGCATTGCTATATTCATTTCAAACTCAAATTTTAATATTTCCACCTCAAGGATTTGCCAAATATAATTTCAACAGCTGAAATGAGTTTGGAACAGCATTGTAACCAATATCCTAATCGATCATCTTATACACCAACATAATAATATACTGTTCCAATATAATGAACAAACTTCTCTGTAACTCAAGCCAATAAAAACTCAATTAACACAACAAAACAACAAAACAACGCCTAAATCAAAATTTGGCAACCCAAATTGAACTTTGGGCTCAATTGATAAGAGAAATGTGAATTCACTTTATGATAACACTAACACCAGATTGTTTGAAATCATTATGAGCATCGAACAATTGAAAAGCAAATCATGTAAAACTATCTGAACTGGAAATTCAAACAAGAAATTCAACAAATATAACTTGATTCAGATTACGCCATGGTACTACCCTATAAAGAAAACAAAATACTGAATTGCAACTAACAAAACCCTAATTCAATTCCAGCATTTACATCAAATCAAGAGAAACTAAGAGCTAGTGAACTTTGTAACAGCCTTAGTACCTTCAGAGACAGCATGCTTAGCCAATTCACCAGGAAGAACAAGCCTCACAGCAGTCTGAATCTCCCGAGACGTAATCGTGGGCTTCTTGTTATACCTAGCCAATCGAGACGATTCCTGAGCCAATTTCTCGAAGATGTCGTTGATAAAGCTGTTCATGATCCCCATAGCCTTGCTGGAGATTCCGATATCAGGATGAACTTGTTTCAGCACCTTGAAGATGTAGATCTTGTAGGTCTCGACGCTCTTCTTGGTCCGCTTCTTCTTCTTATCGCCGCTCTCCTTCGGTAATTTCTTCTCGGCTCTTGGCTTCTTCTCCGCCGGAGCTTTCTCCGCCGGTTTCTTCTCGGCCGGCTTCTTCTCTGCAGCCTTGGGAGCCATCGGAAATCTGAAAGAGAATTGGAAGAGATGAAATTGAGAGAGGAAACGAAAAGAAGATGTTGTTAGGGGTTTGAACAATTTAGGGATATATATGAAAAAGAGGGACGAGAGGTGATTGGTTGGGTGTTGAAGACACGGATTCATGACGTGGATTGAGTTGTGGCCGTGGGATACGTAAGGACAATATTTGACGTGTAGGATCGTTTACATTGCAGGGGGCTTTTGAAATCCTGAATTATTCGCCTTTGCTGGTTCGCGGGCTCAATATTTCTACTGGAATTTCGAATTTCGATTGTTATTTTATTGTTTTTACAAATTAATGTTACTTTGATCCCCGTCTGCCAATACCAAAGTTAATCTAATAGTAAATAATTTCATTTAATGGGCCGGCTGAGACAGGTTTGATAGGCCCTTACAAGAACATGTTCTCTTCAAGCCCAATCCGACCCATAAAAATACTATTCGGATTTGAGCTAAGTCGGATTTCGAGCTTCATTCCTGAGTTCGGTCTGGTTTACCCACCAAACTATAGCTAGACATTATATCAATAATCGATAATCTTATCTGTCTAGATATTTTAAAGAAAAAAAGTTATAACATTCAACTAGTATAGTACCCATGCGATTTACGGATAGATCATTTACAATAAGTATATTAATGATAAGTAAGACCAAACTTCAAAAAATATGTCTTGTAGTGCATATTTCATTTCGTTAAAGTAGACACTGACTGTATTATTCAACATGTCAAGTAGCGATATTATACATCTATTCCTATAAAATCAAAATAATGCACAAAAACTCAAAATCAACGTATATTTAAATTAAAAGTATAATTATATTTTATAATTTTTGTGTTGATTCGTTTCAACTTCCAAGTATGTAAAATAGATACTTTATATTCAATTTAAAAAAGACTAACCTATATGAATCCGTAAGGACAAATATTAAAGTATAAACTTTTATCTCGATAGCTTCTGTGCTTATTAAACTCGTGTAGTATTTCATTTTTACTATATGTGCTTTTGATACAAATGTTTATATTGATTATGAAAATTGGTCACAATTTATAAGTGTCTAACAATAACTACAATTCACCCAAATTAATTAATTCCTTATAAAAAGTAGTTATTGTTGTTAATCATTATCATTTTTCTAAATCAAACCTATTCAAGAAATATATTAAAATCAATTTCCTAAAATTCTGATTGAAGAAGTACTGATTTAATATTAATTTAAATTTATGAAAAAATATCCAATTTAATAATTATTGTAGATGGCAATAAAATCTGCTCATATATAGTGTAAAATTAATTAAAGTACAGAAAGCTCTCATATGTCAATAAATAATTAGAAAAGTTAGCAATAACATATCAAATATTCACATTGGTAAAAAAAATAAGAATCAACTTGTAAAAAAATTTTAAATAATAGGACAATATGAACAATAAATTAAAACTCTATTGATTATAATCCTATTTAAGAATTAATGTGACTCTTTTTTTATCAAATATTTTATTATTATTATTTTTATTATTATTATTATTATTATTATTTTAATTTTATTTTAATTTTATATTTTGGTATTGTTATGATTATTATGAATATAACTGAATATAATTTTTATTATTTTTATATATAGATTTGTTATTTTAATTTTATACATTAAAAAATAAATAATAATTTATTTGTTATTAATAATATTTGTAGTTAGTTTCATCATTTATTATTTATGGTAAGTAACATTAATTAGTAATCTATATATGTAAAATGTATAAGGATAAAAATTTTTTAAAATGTATAAGGGTAAAGGAGTCTTTTAGGACTTCAGTTTCATCATTTATTATTCATGATAAGTAACATTAATTAGTAATCTATATATGTAAAAGGTATAAGGATACTTTTTTTAAAAATGTATTAGAATAAAAGAGTATTTTAGATCTTCATTGCTTTTATTTATATATAGATATAGATGTAGATTAGATACAACATTAAACTAAAAAAATACAATGTAATACATTGCTAGATATTATAATTATAAAGTATGACTTAAACACATGATCTAAAATACTAATCCCTCCATATTTTTTTAATTATCTTCCTACAACGTTCATACAACTTAATAAAACTATAAATTCATACTCTCTGTAAAATCATCCTCCTCCTCCAAATCAACTTAATGAATTTTCAATAAACATCAAATGTGTTTTTTATGTTCATTCAAAAAAATAATCCTTAGAACCACCTCCTTTTTATTCCTTTCATATTCAAACTAAACTAAAATTCCCAATCCTCCATCTATAAAAAAAATTATAAATCAACAAGTTGTAGCTCAGTTGGCAACGCAGGTCGAGCAAGTTAGAGGAGAACAGGGTTCGAATCCAGGACCGTGCCGGGAAATTTTGAGGCCTTGAGCAGAAATTAAATATAGGCCCTTATAAATAAAAGTATGTACAAAAAATTCAATAATAAATCTAATAAATCATAAGAAATATTAATATGTGACAAATATATTTTATCTGATTAATAAAATTATCACATGAAAAAATTCGTATCCGAACATTTTTTTTATGTTTTTTTCCATCAAGTTCATAAAGAATTTAAAGAGTAAAAAGAATATCATCAGGTTTTGAGCTTTCCAGAATGAAATAATCAACCAAACATAATGAAATTGAAAAAAAATTACAACATAACAAATACTAATTAGAACATTTTAAATTTATGTTTACCTTTTTCAAATTTAAACCAGTTATAAGTTTTTCATTTTATAATTTAAAAGTTATTTTCAAATAATAAATCAAATAACCATAAAGTTTACATGGAAACAAATGTAATTAAAATCAAAATTAAATGTGGTAAAGATTTGGTTTAGTGGTTGAGCCTGAAAGGTGTGATTCTAAAGGTGGCAGGTTCGAATCCACACTTAAACGGAGTGAGATAAGATTTTACTTTATTATTATTGTAAGCCCGCATAAGATAATTTAAAAAAAAATCAAAATTAAAAAGTCAAATTAGATCCACCAATAAATCTAATATAGCAAATTTAACTATGTAATTTCACACAACTATAAAGGAAACGTAATAAAATGCATGATCACATATATTAACAAGGTAAATAAATTGGTATTGCCTTTCTTAAATTGCTTGCTAATTAGAATTACATATATAAATTGTAAGAAAAAAATATTTAAACCATATCCTGAGTATAAAATTAAGTTCCAAGGTTTTAGGAGGGTGTATTTTTAATAAATTTACAGAAACTGATAAATAAAATTAATGAAAATTAAAAAAATAATGGACTAAATTGATAAAGATTAAAAAAATGGAGAAGATATAAATAAAATAACAAATTATGGAGAAAGAAATTGAGAAATAAATAAGAATGAAATTTAGAATCCCATAGAGAAGTTAAAACTCCACAAAAGAGTAATTTCCTAATCCAAGAATTACACCGTTTGAGATTCTTGAGAAGCCTCGAAACAGTAAAAAAGGATTGTTTTACTTGGCTAAAAAAAATTTACTCCTGAGAGCAGTAACTTTGGTACACAGTAATGTAGAAAATAAACTGTAAATTTTTAGAAGGGCCCATTTTAATCAAGTAAACCCATAAACACACCTATGTGGCCCTTATTCTTCTTCCTCTTTCTCTTTCACACAAAATAAAAACTCTTTCACACAAAATAAAAAGATCAGTAGTTTCAGATCTAGTTTTTCAGCACGTCATCTTTGCCGGAAATTTTGGGGCCCCTTAAAATTTAAGGGTCCTAAGCGGTCGCTCACCCTGCTCCTGCCAAGAGCCGGCCCTATTCAGATCCCACTAAATGTATTTACTGAAAGGGGTGAGGAACCTTAACTGTGACTAAGCCTGAATAAGATTATCTCAACAAAGATACTTATAAATACGTAAAAAAAAAAAAAGTATAAATCTATAAAAATTCCCCCTACTTCAATCCAAACAAATTTATGTTCAAAAACAAGGTAATCTCCCTCACTTAATTTTGAATATGTACGATGGATGATTGTTGAATATGCAACCCTTCCTCCGTCATACTGCTAGTACTCATGTTCCACATGATTCTCCAGTGAGAAAAATTTTAAGCAAACAAAGTAAGAATTTCCATCAATAATTGATTTTGGGGTTTAATTTCAGTTTAAAATTGTAATATAGGACCAAAACTGAGTTGATTCGGATTGTTTTTGAATGGAATACACAGTTGGCTACATCAAAATTTTTCCTCTTATTTGAAAAAAAAAAGTAACAATAAAAGCACTTAATAAAATTAATTGTTTTTTAAAAAACTTTGATAGGTGAATGAGAATGATTTGTGGGAGAATACTCTTGCTTAATTTCGGATATTTATGGAGATTAGTCAAAATATCTATATAATTGTTACGTCTGCTATAATATTTTTTTATTTATTTATTTTAAAATTATATTTACATAATTATGATGTTATTTATTTTTTTAATTTTTTTCTTTATTTTTTATTTATCTCTTAAACTGTTTATTTTTTAACGTGTCGTTTTAGGATTTTTTGTTCGTCTTATTTTTATCTTTGAAATGATATCCACTGTGACTTTTACGATATTTTTTTATCTAATATATATCTAATAAATCATTGATAGATATCCAATAGATCAATGAATATTTCGTTGTATCCATCGTTATGTTATAATTATATAAACTGCTATTCGTTGATACCATTGTTAATTTTTTACAGGTATAATTTAGGAGTCCTCTAACATGGGGCATTCATATGTTATTTAACTTACGCCAAACGCATTAATTGCCCCCAAACTTTGCACGTTTTGTCACATGTCACCCCTAACTTTCAAGTGCTTCACTTTACCCCTAAAGTTGGCAAAACTGATATAGTTTGCCCTCTCAGTGCCACGTGTCAATTTCTGGTTGGTTTGACTTTTCACAGATGTCATTTTTTTATATTTTCTCTATCGAATCAGAAGTTGACTCGTGGCACTAAGAGGGTGAACTGTACCAGTTTTACCAATTTTAAGGGGTAAAGTAGAGCACTTATAAATTGCGGGTGGCATATAATAAAATGTATCAAATTTAAGGAATAATGGATGCATTAAGCCTTTAACTCATTTCAATTTAACCGTGGAATTTGGACAAATTAATCATATAAAAGGTATAAAAGGTAACGTGAATCGCACATTGAATGCATACTT
Organism: Euphorbia pulcherrima; assembly: GCA_947683365.1. NCBI lineage: Eukaryota > Viridiplantae > Streptophyta > Magnoliopsida > Malpighiales > Euphorbiaceae > Euphorbia > Euphorbia pulcherrima. The sequence continues at coordinate 19,883,156 of CANTUS010000002.1, forward strand.
TTCTCAACCGCAAAAATTTAAAGAAATTCGTGAAAGTAAAGAATAACAAGATTTTTTCATATTCGCAATTTTGATGTGATGGCATTCTTCTTTTATTTTATACTCGACATTCTAAACACAGAAAACCAATAAAAAGAAACTCAGTACTTGTAGGATCAAGTGTAAAAAGGATAATCGAAGTTAATATCAATTTTAATGGTTACTTGAAGGATTCAAATCAGCTGTAGTTAAATTGGTGTTCACTTTTATATCATTTCATTTATCATTTGATATGTGTTATATTTATAGGAGAGATAAATTTAAAAAAATAAAATAACAATGAATACTGATACATGTCAATATTTAAATGAGGGACATGGAATGGGACACTAATTTAGGGACAGCAGATTTGAATCCTTCATTGCATATCTTTTAAAGGCATATTCTATAGTTATTTTGTTTAACTATTATTTTACATTTTCCATCATTAGATTAAAATTAACTACCACTCATCCTATGCAGGGCCTCTCAGATATTTCTGGGACCATGAGCAAAAGAAAAAATATTGGTGCTTGAAATTTTTGAGTTTGATATTGTCATTTGAAAGTTCGTAACATACAAACATTTTTTTAAGCATATTTCAATCATATTTTCATAACAAATTTTATTCAAATTATTGATATTTTATTTTAAGATATAAGAATACAATATCTTTTAAATTTGTTTGATAAAATAGCTTTAGTGAATATAAGGTATTAAAATACCTATATATATATATATATATATATATATATATATATATATATGGTAATAATGTGTGTATATATATAAATATTGAAAATATGATACTAATATTTATTTCTTTTTTAAAATAAAAGTGTTTATTAAATTTATATTTAATATATGATTCTTTCTTTTATATTTAATATTATAAATAAAAAAAATTAAATATCAAAATTATTTACTTGTGATATAAAAAGTTACATAACATAATACGAAATTGAAATAAAACTTAATTAAAAGGCATATATTACATTATTACTTACAAGCAGTAAAATATTACATATTTAAAATTTTTGTTAATTATTTTTACTTTAAAATACTTGAGAGATAAAAATTTTAAAATATAAAATATTTCTATTAAGAAATACTCCAATTACATTAACCATAATAATCAACTTATAAAGTTAATTGTTTAGTTTCAACTATTGTTTGATATCAACCTTTCTTTAAACAAATATTTTACACAAATGAATAAATTTTTAAATGTTAATCTCATTTTAATATAAATAAATATAATTAAAATATAATTTTTATTATTAAAAATAGATAAACTTAATTTTTAAATACAAAAGAGTTGAGTGATAAAAAAAAGTGCCAAGGGATGTAAATAATTATAATTGAAATACAAATTTTTATTATTAAAAATAAAGTTATAAAGAAAAAAAAAGAGTTGAGTTGAAAAAAATGTGCCAGGAGGGTTGGACTACACCTCCTGCTGTGAATCCCGTGCCTCTACCACCTTGCGACAGTCAAGTTACTGATAAAAATAAATAAGAACAGTGATGGTGAATAGAATGCTATAGTTTTTATTACATAATTAATCATATCGAATGTTATTTATAGCGTATAAATATATGTGAGAAATGGAAATAAATAAATCTATATAAATACAATTAATTGTAAATATTCTTCCTAATTAACTTTGTTCATAATTACTCATATTATTTCAAATTTATACTAATTAAGATTACTCTAATATAGAAAAATATCAATACCAGTATAAGAATATTCTCAACACTCCCCCTCAAGTTGGTGAGTGAATATCATGAATTCTCAACTTGTGTCTCAATGTTAAGAATTGATCATTCCAGAATAACTTTGTAAAAATGTCTGCATGTTGGTGACACACTGGTATGTATGAAGGATTGAAATTTTGAATTTCTGAATCTGCTATGGCAGGTATGATTGGAGAAGTATGATTTGGCATGTCAATAGCCATAGTTGGTAAGGTTGTTTGTGAATCAAACTGAGATGTGAAAGAAGAATTGATTGAGGCATAAGGAGTTAATAAACCGTTGCGTTTGTAAAAACATTATTGTGAGTATGGCTGAGTTAAATACGTCATAATGTTGATATAAACCATCGGCGATCTTTATGAACATGGCTGAGTCAAAAAGCCATGAAGTTGCTATAGACAATCGACGATTTTCAAGAGCAAGATCATAGTTGAGTCAAATAAGCCATGATGTTAAAATAGACAATTGGTGATAGGAGTACGTACATGGCCAAGTTAAATAAGTCATGATGTTGATATGTATTATAACCTTGATATCAAGACAAAAGCATTTATGGGATGAAAAAATATGAGCAAAAGACTGAAATTTTAAGTCATCAGGAACGATGCTTTGATACTATGATAAAAATGAATAAGAACAGCTATGGTGAATGAAACGATATAGTTCTTATTACATAATCAATTAGATCGAAGATTATTTATAGTGTACAAATATATGTGAGAAATGAAAACAAATAAATCTATATAAATATAATTAATTATAAATACTCTTCCTAATCAACTTTATTCCTAGCTACTGATATTATTCCAAATTTATACTAATTAATAATACTCTAATATAGAAAAATATCAATACCAATATAAGAATATTCTCAACAGTTACGCTTGTTTACTATACATTAGAATATATATATAATTAATTTCATCTTATGTAGTAAAATCTCTATAAATTAATAACATCAATAAAATCAATAAAATTAATAATTTGTTCAATCCTAAGTTGGGACCAGTATAAAATTGGACCCCAATCGAAAATAATAAGATAATAAATTTTTTGAAATCCCAGTGTATATTAGTCCCAACGAAACTGTAAATTAATAATTACTAAAAGATTCTAATTTCTAAGATTGTCTAGTAAAAGATGAATCTATAGTCACTTATTTTTTTGTTGAACTTCAAATCTATATTGAGTTCATCTTTAAATCTCCTCATTACACTTAATAATTGGGGCATTGTCTTCTCGTATTGCAACAAAAAGTTCGATATTGTTCATTGACTAACTTTCAAATCGAAAGTTTTATCAACCCACTTCATCAAATCTTATTGAGTGCATCCTTGGTGGTCTCTCTTATACTCGCATAACAGTTTTCGTTGTTGATTGGTCATGGTTGATTTTTGAACACCTTTTAGTTCAGGAACTATAGTTAATGTGATTTCAAAAATTTTCAATGAACATTTTATACTGATCAATTTCTAACCATGTTTAATGTATATGGAGAAGAAATGTGCCTTGAAACTTATTTTTGTAATTTATTTTTTGGTACCATGAACTAATTTTTTACTTATACAAAAATAATGAACTTGACAAATTCAATTAATTTATGAATGTACATTGGACTTTAAAATTTAAAGGTCATACGTAAAACCTCTTTAAATTAATAAATTATTAATTTATTAATATAATAATATCTCGCTAAATTAAAAAAATATCTCGGTCCCAATATTATTAATTTATAGAGGTTTTACCGTACTCATACTATACCGAACTAAAATTTGAGGCCTTCCAAAATTTAGGGCGTTGGGCGATCGCTCCACTCGCTCCTCTTAACGGCCGGCCCTAATCCTATGATGGAAAAGTGTAAAGTAATGAATATTTTATTAAAAACAAAGTACTTTATAATGTTGATCAAAATAGTTATAATTAATCCTATTATCGTGCTACAAATGCTCTATCAAACAAAAAAATAATACTACTTTTCTTTTCAGTAGATTTGTAAATCATATTTTTCATCAAAATATTGATTTTCTAATATACAACTTTTCTATTTTTTTGGATAATAATAATACACAACTTTTCATCAAACCCTAAATGGATAGCACATATATGAGAAAGCATATAATAAATACCCGTACGCGCGCGTCTATAAAATGCACAATTGAGAAGAAGATCAAAGGATTGGTGCTACAAAGCCTAAAACGTAAAATTGGGGTTCTTATACATCATTTTGAATGTTCAAATACCGTTATAATTACAAGTTAAGGTTTATAATAGGCTTAAATTTTCATTCCAAACTATAAAAAAGGTAATGCGAGTCGTACACTGAATGCATAACTTTTCTTAATCATAAAAGTTTAAAAAAATTCGTCAAACTAAAAAATAACAAGATTTTTTAGTATTCACAATTTTAGTGTGACAACTTTCTTTTTTTATTTGACACTCAACATTCTAAATATAGAAAACCAATAAATTATAAGAAAAATTCCGTTTATATTAATTCATTGTACTTCAAAATATGGGTTTGGAGTGAAAATGCTCTCCAACTCCACTTTAAAACTTGAAGTGGTGAATAGTATTACTTTAATTGCAGTACACTATTCATCAGTTCAATTTTTTGTTTTACTTTTTTAAAAATCCTTTTACTTCTAATATTTTGTTTTTAGATTATGACATTCTTTCTTTAAATAATAAATTTTTAAAATGTTATTTTTTATGAATTATAATGATATTCATATAATTATAATTTTAAAATTTGAAGTAAATTTAAGAGTGAATTTGAATTGGGATTAGAGAATTTGACATTGTATCAACTTTAAATTATGAAGTAAAATAGAATTTGAAATGGAAAATAACGTAGAGGACTGAAAATACTCTTATAGAACCACATGCAAAAAGGGATCACTACAGTATTTATTGGGGTTAAAGTTGTAATGGTTCATTGCATATCTTATAACCAATATCTCTCCAACCAAACCAGCTTTACTTAAAATATCATTGGTTTTGTAGAGAACAATGGAGAGAAGATCGATCCGGCAAATTAGGTGGATAACTTGTACTTTCGATCTGGTCAGAATATTGTTTCATTAAATTTTTAAGTTAAAACTTCCGGTGTGTACGATTGTCGTGAGCGTAATTCCTCGTCTCATATGTTCAATTTTTAAAGATAAATGTAACATTCTGTATTCACTATTTATGATGCTAAAAATGTGGTGTCAGTGATGAATTGATGTTTAGAGGTTGCTTATTTAGTTTGGGTTTCTGTATCTTTCAACATCTGTACAACTGTATTGTCTGCAGTGTTTTAAAATGCCCTCCTAGCTCCGTCTAGGCGCTATTTTGGGGCTTGCCGCCCGACTTTTCATTCCTATGGCTCTCTCAAGCGCTGGATCGATATATCGCCGCCTAGGCACCGCCTAGTCCGACTTTTTCCGCCTAGGCACCACGTAATCTATTTTTTTCGCAATTTTTAAGATACCAATCCAACCAACTAACCAACTAAGCCTTAAATCCCACGCTAGGTGGGGTCGGCTATATGGATCTTCCGACGCCATGAAGCTCTATCAAAAGCCAAATTTTCATCCATACCGAGTAAACGCATATCCTTAGAAATAGTTTCCCACCAAGCAATCTTAAGTTTACCTCTCCCTCTACCCTTACTCTCTGTCCATAAGTTCTCACATTTTCTAACTGGAGTATCTATTGGTCTACGTAGCACATGTCCATACCACCTTAGTCGTCGTTCTCTCAGTTTATCCTCAATATATGCCACACCGGTCTTTTGGCGGATGCACTCATTTCTAATTCGATCCATCCTTGTATGCCCACTCATCCACCTAAGCATCCTCATTTCCACCATATTCATCATTTGAATATGTTGCTTCTTAAAAGCCCAACATTCACTCCCATATGTCATGGCTGGCCTAACCACCGTTCTGTAGAATTTATCTTTCACTTTCAAAGGTATCTTTTTATCACATAAGACTCCGGTAGCACTTCTCCATTTCATCCATCATACATTAATTCTATGAGTTACATCATCATCAATCATCCCCTCCTCGTGAAAGATAGAGCTCAAATACCTAAATCGTTTGCATTTTGGTACGATTGTATCTCCTAGTTTTACTTCTCCTTCGTCTCCTTTCCTTAAGCTGAACTTGGTGTGCAAATACTCCGTCTTACTTCTACTTAACTTAAAACCTTTACTCTCTAACGCATTTCTCCACACCTCTAGCTTCTTGTTAACCCCTTCCCTTGATTCATCAACCAATACGATGTCATCCGCAAACAACATACACCATGGGATGTCGTCTTGTATTTTGGTGGTCAACTCATCCATAACTAGGGCAAATAAAAATGGGCTTAGAGATTATCCTTGATGCAATCCAATCGTGATGGGAAACTCCTCAGTCACTTCTTGTCCAATTTTAACACTTGTTACCGCCCCTTCATACATGTCCTTTATTAAGTTTATGTACTTTACATGAATACCTTTTTTCTCCAGTGCCCACCAAAGTACTTTCCTCGGCACTCTATCATATGCTTTCTCTAAGTCAATGAAAACCATATGAATGTCCTTCTTCTTCTCCCTATATATCTCCATTAGATTTCTCAGAAGAAAAATAGCTTCAGTCGTGGACCTACCAGGCATGAAACCAAATTGGTTCACGGAAACCTTAGCGATCATCCTAAGACGGTGTTCAATCACTCTCTCCCAAAGTTTCATTGTATGACTCATCAGTTTAATACCTCGATAATTAGAGCAGTCTTGTATATCTCCTTTGTTCTTAAATATAGGTATAAGGGTGCTTCTTTTCCACTCGTCCGACATTTTCCTCTCCCTATATATAGAGTTAAATAGTTTAGTTAACCCAACTATTCCCTCATCTCCAAAGCATTTCCATGCCTCAATCGGTATGTTATCTGACCCACATGCTTTCCCTACCTTCATCCTTTTCAGAGCTTCCTTCACTTCATTATGCGTAATTCTTCTTGTGTAATTTAGGTTTTTCTCAACTCCGCTTACCTCCAATCCTGCAATGTCATCTTCCTTTCCATCATTGAATAACTGATCAAAGTAGTTTCTCCTTCTCTCTTTGATCTCTCTATCTCCTAACAAAACTCTTTGTGTTTCATCTTTAATGCATTTGACTCCATTCAAATCCTTTGTCTTCTTATCCCTCAATCGAGCTAGCTTGTAAATATAGGTATAAGGGTGCTTCTTTTCCACTCGTCCGACATTTTCCTCTCCCTATATATAGAGTTAAATAGTTTAGTTAACCCAACTATTCCCTCATCTCCAAAGCATTTCCATGCCTCAATCGGTATGTTATCTGACCCACATGCTTTCCCTACCTTCATCCTTTTCAGAGCTTCCTTCACTTCATTATGCGTAATTCTTCTTGTGTAATTTAGGTTTTTCTCAACTCCGCTTACCTCCAATCCTGCAATGTCATCTTCCTTTCCATCATTGAATAACTGATCAAAGTAGTTTCTCCTTCTCTCTTTGATCTCTCTATCTCCTAACAAAACTCTTTGTGTTTCATCTTTAATGCATTTGACTCCATTCAAATCCTTTGTCTTCTTATCCCTCAATCGAGCTAGCTTGTAAATATAGGTATAAGGGTGCTTCTTTTCCACTCGTCCGACATTTTCCTCTCCCTATATATAGAGTTAAATAGTTTAGTTAACCCAACTATTCCCTCATCTCCAAAGCATTTCCATGCCTCAATCGGTATGTTATCTGACCCACATGCTTTCCCTACCTTCATCCTTTTCAGAGCTTCCTTCACTTCATTATGCGTAATTCTTCTTGTGTAATTTAGGTTTTTCTCAACTCCGCTTACCTCCAATCCTGCAATGTCATCTTCCTTTCCATCATTGAATAACTGATCAAAGTAGTTTCTCCTTCTCTCTTTGATCTCTCTATCTCCTAACAAAACTCTTTGTGTTTCATCTTTAATGCATTTGACTCCATTCAAATCCTTTGTCTTCTTATCCCTCAATCGAGCTAGCTTGTATATGTCTCTCCCTCCTTCACGTGTTCCTAGCTTTTAGTACAAGCCTTCAAAGTATTTACCTCGTGCTTGACTAACAGCCTTCTTAGCTTCTTTTTTAGCCCTCTTGTATTTCTCAAAAGCCTCACCATCAGTTGCTTTTGGTAACATCTTATACCAATACCTCTTCTTCTTTATAACATTTTGAACCTCCTCATTCCACCACCATGCATCCTGAGGGCGAGGTCCTTGTCCCTTAGAAATCCCTAACACTTCACCTGCTACTTTCCTTACACGTTCTCCCATTACTTTCCATATTGAGTTTGTGTCGATTTTCATATCTCCAAATCCTCCATCTAATATCTTTTTCTTAAACTCCAACATCTTGATACCCTTAAGGGGCCACCATCTAATCTTGTGTTCCCTATATTCTTTTCTCTTTCTCCAAATATCCATTTTCTTGATGTCCAAGACTAATAGCCTATGTTGAGATGTTAGCGCTTCTCCTGGAATAACCTTACAGTCTTTGCACAAAGCCTTATTTCTACTTCTAGTAAGCAGAAAATCTATTTGGCTTTAGTTACCCCCACTCTTGTAGGTTATCAAGTGAGAATCTCGCTTTTTGAACCAAGTGTTGGCTATAACCAAATCATGAGCTAGTGTAAAATCCAAAATTGTATTGCCTTCCTCGTTCCTAGTGCCGTACCCAAAGCCTCCATGCACTCACTCATAGTCTTCCCTATTATTCCCCACATGTCCATTTAAATCTCCACTAATGACAAGCTCGTGTTCATTTGGTACATGTTGAGTCACTACATCCATGTCCTCCAAAAACTTGTCCTTTATACTTCTATCTAATCCAACTTGGGGGGCATACACACTAACTACATTCAAGGTAGCTTTTCCAAGTACGAATCTTAACATAATAATCCTATCTCCAAATCTCTTAACTTTCACCACATTATCCTTTATACTTGGTGCTACCATTATTCCAACTCCGCTCAAACCTTTATTTCCTCCAGAATACCATAGTTTATAACCAGTATTACCTATTTCTCTCGCCTTATCTCCCGTCCATCTAGTTTCCTGCAAACAAACTATCTCCACCTTTCCTCTCTTCATAGTATCTACTAACTCCATAGTCTTTCCTATAAGGGACCCAATATTTCAACTTCCTATCCTGATCTTCTCATGATGGACTAGCTTCTTTACTCGCACCCGTCCATGATGCGAGAACCCTTTCCTATCTAACACCACATCCGGGCGTCGATTTGGAGGGACTGACTTCTTTACCCACACCCCATCCATGATGTGGGAACCCTTGCTCATACTCCATCTTATCCAGGCGGCGATAAGATGGAACCCCTTGCTCACTTTTCACTACACCCGGGTGCCGATGTAATGCGTGCCTAGGTGGGCACGTCCCAACGTTATACTTTAATTGTCGAAGATCCATAATGAAAGAATGACATGACTATAAACAAGTTATAGCCATTTTACGCGTTGGCTGTCGATCTACCACGCAACCTTCCTCCTATGCCTTGGCTTAGGACCGGCAATGCGCAAAAACGCACAGGCGGAGTTATAGTTCAAAATATTTTCACCGTATCATTCTCATTTTGAATCTCATACCGAGAAATAGTAAGCTATAAAGCACAAAAAACTTGTGAGGAGATGCATTTTAAGGAATTGATTTTAGTGTTATATGTTTTTATGTAATAATCGATTAGAAATTATGTTGTCATATGTTTGGCGACTGTCGAATTCGCCAAGTTTAAATTAACATGCTTAGATTTGTGATAGTAGAAGCATGGCCGGTCTCAGAGGAAGTGAATAAACTTTGAAAAACCTTTTTGTAGAATAAAAATTGAAATAAAATAAATTAGGGGGTTTGAAGGTTTTGGTGAAATTGATATAAAACTAAAAACTAATGAAAAACAATAATAGAAAGGCATCCAATCAAACATATAATCCAATGTCGTTCCTTCATTCGATTCTCGGTTCAAAAATAGTACTAAATCAAATTTTGCTAAACCGGTTATAGTTACTAAAAGACGCTCATAGCAACCAATTCTCCCTTAATTTTAAATCAACCATGAGACGCTCTATGATTAATCCTAACTAAACCATAATACTTTGGAAATTTTTTTCGGTTTTAACTTGGTAATTGCATTAAGGAATAGGAGAACCCGATTCAAACAATTTGTCAAGACGCTTGGCTCGTTTAAGTGAGACTGTTTATTCCTTGAGATAGAAAAATCTTAATTTAATACTATACAAATATTATGGATCAAAATCAACTTGTATATCAACATTGAATTCATCCAATTGGAATAAATGACCCTTTTTTAAACAAGTAAATGAACCAAAATAACCTTTAGGAACCGAAATAAATAAATAGCAAATTGATAAAAAAAATGAAGTAAATTTAGACCTTATAAATAAAAAGAACCAAAAATTAAATTAATAAAAACTAAAAAGCTAATTACAGAGTTCCAGTACTTATCTACCTAAAAATGTCTAATACAAAAAATGAAAATAATGCCTTTTTATAGGCACAAAAGAAACCTAATTAAAAAAGAAACAATTGTCTTCATAACTAATTAATCTGTCCATAATGGCCACGTCAACATAGTGACTTGTTCATGTAGAATTGTTCATCCCACTCAATTAAGTACTTGGTAGAATGCCCCCTAATTAACTGATTCAACTCTAACAACTTTCTCCATTATCTTCATTTCCTTATATTTTCCAAACATTTCTATCACTCTGACTTCTTCCTAATTTAAATAAAATACGATGAACCAAGATCTAAAAAGAATAATGGATCAACTAAATATAAATTAAAGCCAGGATAAGCATAAAAATGCATTTGGTTTTATAATATATTATTACATTATAAGTTATTTTTTAATTGAATATATACCATCATCTATTGATAAATATTAAAAACTAAAAAGAAAAAATCACATATCCGCCTAGTCACCGCCTAGACCCCGAAAGCCCTGACCGCCCGACTAGCGCCTAACGCTTTTTAAAACATTGTCTGTATGCTTATTTTCATGGTTGGTTGATGTTTGCTGCACAAAATATTTTTGGGGAAAAGGATTTGGCTTATGTAACAACAAAGTATATGACGAGTCCTGTGTAGTTGATGGATAATATGCTATGAGAGTCAATTTAGTTGATAAAATTTACTTGAATTTTGGATGCATACGTTTATATCAAGTAGCGGGATTGGGTGGACTGCTATTTTAGTTATACGTTTAACGGTACCCATTTCGATTGACAGACACTTGTCTGGGATGGCAACAGCAGAATCAGGTGCAGGGTCCCTTGGGCCTGGCTATGCACCTGAGGATCCAACTCTTCCTAAACCTTGGTTGGGACTGATTGATGGAACCCTGAAACTAATGTAACACAGTAGGAAAAGCCTGTCTCCATTTCCCACATGGTCCACCTCCTAAGCTGGCTCAAATACCAGTGCCACAACCAAATGGCATGGTGGCTCAGACCACACCAGATGGGTCAATTGTGCCTCAACCTGCTCCCTCAAGCTACACAGCAGCAGCATGGAACTCCGATACCACAACAACAGGGACAAATTCCAAATCAGCAGGTTGTTCAACAAGGATCCTCACAGTTGCAGAACAATCAGGGCAGCGGAGGCCAGAAATTATGCTGCAGCATCCAGCTCAGCAGCAAAATTTACAGATGTCACAACCACAAGGACAGCAGTATCCATACCCGAATTATGACTTACCAACAAAACATGCTTCCACAGAATCAGCAAAGCTGATTTTCAACAGGACAATCAAACCAGTATGTCTCCATCTCCTGTGGGAGGATATCCAGCTTCAACACTTCCTGCTGGAGGCAATTCAATTTCACCCAGGTGCTCATGCTGGGAAACTTCAGCACTTCACTCAGCTCCCACAAACCAGGACTGACTTGGTTCATCAACAGCAGGGTCCCAGGTTTCACCAATGATGCATCATCAACAGCCTATTGTTCCTAATTTACACGGTCTGACAAACAATGATTACTACTTCAATACTCCCTCCGCTTCCAAAAACTCGTCGCTTTTCGACTTTTCATCAAACCCAATAAAAATTCAATACTCCACCAAAATGACTATTGTATCCTTAATGAAATTCTCTTTCTTCTTAATTACCATTTTATAATTTCATCAATACTTGTACTCTTTCCAAATTAATACAAGGTTAAATTAGAGAAAAATTTGTAAAAGTTGCATTAATATTCTAAAATGACAAGTAAAAGGAACTAAGGTAAAATCCCTAAAGCGACTAGTTTTTGGAACCGGAGGGAGTACTAATTTAATGGAAGGACCTGTAGTGGGTCCAGGTCAACCTAACCCTGCACCAGGTATATGAAGCTTCTTTTCACATTAGTATTATCCAGTCTCTTAATATTGGAAATTTGCATTTTTTTTTTCACAATATTCACTAAATACTTCCTGAATATTTCTTATAAAATATATTCATTTGGTAGAAAGAGTATTCGTGTACAGACAAAATCGTGTAGGATAGATAATACATCACACTTTAATCAGTTCTAGCTGATATTGAATGTTCAATAACTGCAATTATAATCCCTAAAATAGGTCAAATAGAAAGATTGCAAGAATTAAATTCATAATAAGGACTTGGATACATATTTTTTTTTAAACTACTCAACACGCATCAGACAATATGTATGTACCATCGTAATTATTGACAAATCCATAATTGCAACACTATATATACAAGTAGTACTAATAATAACGGTAAACTACAAAAACTCTATACTTAACCCTTTTTACAAATAATACAAGGTGTGAAACTTTTACAAAATAATACCAATATTTTTTTTTCTAATATTTAAAAAAGGGAAAAATCATGGGTAAAATTGTTGAAGCATGGACTTTTTTTCAAGCCTAATCTATCTAGCCTTTGCCTTTACAAATATTAATTCGAGCCTAAACCGAATAAAGAACATTAATCTAATCCAAGCAACAGTAAAAATCATTGCTAGCTGCTGTTCTAATAAATCTCGATTTGGTCAATACAGCTACTTTTTTCACATCTCAAATGAACTTTAGTGCATAACAATATTCAGAGGGCAAAAAGCAGAGCAAAAAGTTAAGAAGATAGCACCAGAAATAACCGTCTAAAGAACATTTGAAACCGAACAGATTCATACTGAGGGCCTGAATTCTAGATCACTATATAATACCACACAGACAGATACTTGAGCAGTAAATCCATAAGTGTTCAAATTATCAAATACTTGAAACAAAAACCCTGTGAAAACAGCTTCCACCTTTCTATGAAACCTTAAAAAAGGGTTACCTTTCTCAGTCTGGAAGTATCTGTTCACCATCAGCATCAGCTTCAGTTTCAATGGTTGGCTTAGATGGAGCTGCTCCGGGAGCCTGCTTCTTCTTGATACCACTTACTATGTCATCGATCCTCAGAAGCATTGCAGCTGCTTCTATAGCTGTCTTGAAGGTTTGAGATTTCACGTTATACGCATCCCATATCTGTTCATCAATCATTTTGTTTTCAGCACATTAGTCCAGTTGAGTATCTAAACAGTAACGGAATACCTTTTTCTCTTTCATATCACTGATTTCACCGGTGTTCCCGTCTATGCCGATCCATGCATTATTCCTATTTGCATGCTGTGACAAGCACATAATAGATTTATAAATCCATTTTTTTTGTCAAAGCACGAAATAAAGGATCTTACTTTTCCTTGGAGGGCAGTCATTGTCCGTATCACATTAACACCGCAATTCTGAGCCAAAGTTCGCGGTATAGCCTCAAAAGCTATAGCAGCAGCTTCATATGGCCACTGTATCAAATCATCACACTTAAATAATGATATAAAAAAAGCTAATAGTTTACAGTGTACAAAGTTGGCGCTACAGCCTCATAAGGCCAATGTTTTAAATTATGCAGGAAAATAAATCATCACAATGAAATAATGAGATGAAGATCCAAAGAAGTTCACTTTTTTGTGATGTTTTGTAATGAGTAAAGAGAAGTTAATAATAATTTACGGTGTACAGAGACCACAAACCTTTTCTATTCCTTCAATGGATGAACTCTTTTGTTTCAGAGTGGCTGAAACGGTTAACTCGGTTGCACCACCACCGGGAACAAGTTTTGGGTTCTTGTCTTGAGTATATTTCTCGCCTCAGACATGGCATCCTGTGTTGGAACAGGAATACAGGGCGGTTTAGCTCAATATAAACCAACAGCCTTGAAAATTTTAGAAGGAGAATTCCATACCTGCAGATTTCTTTCCACTTCGTTCAAGAGATCCTTAGTAGCACCTCTCGGGAGAACTGTACACGCTTTCGGCTCTTTGCAATCAACAATGAAGGAGAAGAACTCATCCCCGATTTAGTTAACCTCAAACAACCCAGCTCCAGTTCCAACATCAGACTCTTGCAGTTCATCTGGTCGATTCACAATTACAGCCCCACATGCCTTGGCGATCCTATTATTGTCGGTCTTCCTCAGCCTCCTGGTTGCAGTTACACCGGCCTTGCTCAGATAATGGCATGCCAAATCGCTAAGTCCCTTCTCGGTAATGACTAGATCTGGTTTAAATTTCAGCATCTGCATGCAAAGGTTTTGGATGTAGTCCTCTTCCATTTCAATAGTACTGCCCAGTCTTCTTCTTTGACCAACTCGGCATTTGTCTGGTTCTCACCTTTCTTGTATTCAAGGGGAGAATCAAGAAGAACAACACGTGGATCCACAATCATCCTCCTCATTTTTCCAGGGGCAACCACATCCTTGTTAAACATGACTCCTTTGAGAACTGTAGAATCTTCTAACTGGCCACCAGGTACCTTCTCAACCTTAATGTACTTCTTGATATCCACTTCTCGCAATCCTTGCCCAAGATCAACCCCGACTGTGATAGTGGCATCGATTGCTAGATCCTGATAGTCAATAAATATCAGCAACATTAAAAGCCGAAGATCGAACAATGTCTGAACTAGTGCTTGAAAACAAAGCTCAAAGTTTGACAGACGCTCTAAAGGACAAACAAAATGCTTACAGCAATTAGGTCCCCAAATTGACTGGTGAACTTCGTGCCTATGAAGCTTTTAACCAAACCCAACATCATTGACCCTGCCAACAATATACATCCGTGTTATCAAAAGCGCTAGGCGCCCTTGAGGCGCTCGAGCTTCAAATTGCCCGAGGTGTGAGGCGCCACCAAAGGCGCTCGCCCGAGCGAAAGGTGCTATGCAATTAAAAAATAATACAAATTAGTATATTAGACTTCAATTAATTGATTCTTAATGATTTATATATAATAAGATATAAATTGGTTAAGTAATAAAACTAACTCAACCATACATTATTTTTTTTCCCAATAATAATATACATATTACGTAATAGAATATGATGAAATAAATAATACTGTAAATTAATTTAAAAAATAACTAATAAAAATTATAAAACTAAATATTTTAAGAAAAAAATTATTAAATTTCGTCACAAAAACTAATTTATATAAAATTGATTCACTATCTAATATTTAATAATCTAAAGAGTTACTAGTAGGCTTAGTAATTAATAAGACAATTTGAACATTTAATGAAAACATTTCCCTAGTGAAATTAAAGGACTAGCAGCCGTCCTAAATAAATGCTTTGCTGTTGAATTACTAGCAGAATATTTACAATTACAGCATGTAATAAAACCATTTCTCTAGTAATATAAAAAGAACATTGCCGCCGTCCTATCTATATGCAACTGTTAGAATAAAACCAAATCATTTCTATTTAGAAAAATTGAAGAAAGGGAAGTTGAGAGGTCTTCTTCAACCTATCAAGTTCTGTCATTCTTCTACTTCTTCTTCATCTCTACAACTTTCTCCCCTCTAACTAACTTTGCCTAGTCTTCACCACTCTAATTAACTGAGGCGCCAACTTTGGCGCCCCAATCTTGGTCCAAGGCGCTCGCCTAAGCGGCGCCTCTTTAAGGGAGTGGCGAGGCGCTTCGGCTTCGACTCGCCTGAGCGCCTTAGCGCCTTTTAAAAACACTGATATATATGTCATCAACACAATCAAAATACTAAAGATCTCTAAATATTATGGAGATTTGTGCCCAGGGGAATGCACTCAATCACTCAAAAACCAGTTAGAAGAATTAAAAGAACATATGGGAGTTTGAAGACATCCCTATTCCAAAAATGCACTTTCTTAGATGTTGAGAATTTATATGCTCCTATGCGATACACAATGGAACTGATGTTTATATCAAAAAATATCAAGACAGGAATTCAGCAAAAAGAACAACAGAGCGCAAAATTCACTTGTGAAACTTACTATCATTGACATCAATAGACATAGCAATTTTGTCAAGTACAGCAATAGCATCTTGCAGAGCCCTGTTGTAGGCTGCAAAAATCAAAGAAATTCTTCATCAAAACCAACATTATGATACATAATCACAAACAAAGAAAAATCAGAACGCACTAGAAATATTGCCTCGGCAAATCACTGTTGGATGATAGCTCTTGTCAATGAAGGCTTCTGCAACATGGAGCATCTCTGCAGCTGAAAGTGCAATTGAAGTAATTAAAAATTGAGATATCCCTACAACTTTTAATTTAAAATATAAGTTCAACTTATTTTATCACTTTACACTCCCACAGGAAACTACATCGCAAAAGATGAGAGGCTTAAACCAATCATGTCGACCGACTTCTAGCTAATTCCACTCCATAAGAATGATTCACTGACACAAAGAATACAGAAGTTCAAAACATACCAAGAACGATGACCGAGGTTGTTCCATCTCCTACTTCTTCATCTTGTGTACGACTCAATTCAATCATAGATTGTCACCGGAAACATGTCAAGACTAGACAAATAAAAAATGCAGACAAAGAATTCAAATTGAAGAGAAAGCCCAAACCTGAATCGGAAGAATTCATAAGGAAAACATTTTATTTGAGACCAATCCAAGAGTCTTGAGGAATAAAATCGACTGATCATTTGGTCTACTTTAGCAATCATAATCAAAGTTGTGTTTCCATCCAAACATGTACATTTGCAGTGAACAATAAAGATAGTCTACTTCAGCAATCATAATCAAAGTTGTGTTTTCACCCAAACATGTACATTTGCAGTGAACAATAAAGATAGTTGAATCAAAGAGTAGAGTCAGCTTTCGTAATTAACCCTAAGAACATCATGAGATAATGGACATTTGGATCTTGTTAATAATGATCAATCATTCCTTAAATCAAAGACAACAGAACTCCTTTTCCATAGCTTCTTGTCCGATTATGGACAAATTAGAGAAGGCATACCTTTGCTGCAGTATGTGCAACATCTAGTTCACGAAGGATAGCGTTCCCATCATTAGTGACCACAATTCCTGCCAGCACGCCCGTAAAACAAATTTTAGAATCTTCATATGCAAATGTTCATGAATACTTGTCACTAAGTTTCAAACAAACTTTATATCTTTTAATAGTTAATCAGCAGGTTCAATAATAATAACAAAGTTAACCCCTTGAGAAAACTATTTCATAGGAAAAACAAACAGGAGACATCCTTTTTTAATTCAAAATACTAGTTAAGTGTAATGCATGTTACTTGGTTCTATATAAAACGAACATGCATACAATTCCATCTTTGTCTATTCTAAAACCCATAAAAAACTCAAGAATAATTCAATACCATTTCAGAAGTGCATGATTTACTACTTCTATGATGTGAAACAGTTGCATTGAAAACGAAGTACAAGGCATTATCATGAAAACTACGATTAATACAGTTGTTGGACCATGCTCTTGTTTATATGCGAGTAAATTGGAAAAAAATCCTACCTCCACTAGCATCAAGTAGCATCTTCAGCATGCTTCGTGGGCCCAAGGTTGTGCGAATAATATCAGCAACAACCTAAGAGAATGAAGACCAGATATTCAATAACTATGCTAGGACATACAAATCTCCATAGGAAAAAGTGAGACAGTTGAGGTAGGAATCACAAACAATCATTGTAAGTTAGCACATTATCAACAGCTTAAAAAAGATAATAACAAGGAGGAATTTTAACACCAATTTGCACAAGTGTTGTACCCAGCAAACAAACTATTTCCAGAGGCAACAAAAGACTACTCTTTAGTAATTGAGAAATGGAACATGCTCAAAATATTTTTTTTAGTATTTATACTCATAAAGCTACGCCATGGTGGGTTGAGGTTTTACCTTGGAAGCCTAGATGTTGGCATGGTGCACTTTGGTTCCAGACTCACGTTTCAAAGAATCCTCTGAACACATGAAGAAGCCATTCATTAGACAAATGACTAGTGAACATCACAGAAAACAAAAATGAAATATTGTAGCTTGAAAGAGTAGACTTAGAATCTAGATTTTCATATGGATGTTTCCATCTCCATATTCATTTCAAATAACTGTCAATACGAACAAAACCTTAAATTAGTTATTAAAGAGTAAGCAAACTGAAGCAAGGGTTTAAAAAGAGAGAAGATAACTGAGTACAACAACTGGAGCGTGCATTTTTCAGTTACTCGGACTTTTGGATTTCGCCGGCTCACCGGTGTCTGATACGGGTCCGTGTCTGGTACGCCTGAATGCAGAGAATATCCTCAATGGAGAAAAAAAAACAAATGGCTAACCGGGGAAGAGGAAGAAACAATTATTTGTTGGATTAGCTAGGGCTTTGTTTCGGCCTTTTTACATTGCAGAATTGCGAGTTTGGAGTTGAGTTACACCGTGAAACCCAAAAATAGTACTAACTTTAAGGCTTTGATTGGGAGCAAGTTGTCGAAGAATTTCAATAGAAAGGAACGCTGAGGAAAAGAAAGTGTAGAATAGAATTTGAGTAGAATGATTTAATTTAAAAAAATGATATTGGAGAGTAAGGGATAAAATCATAAAATAAAATATATGTAAAATTACATAAATAGCCTGTACAAAGGATACATATGCAAATTAATTAAATATGAAAAGTCAAAATAGTAAAATAGAAGCATCATCCTTTTAAATCCCACCATTTCGGTGTCCATTCCCTTCCAATCAAAAACTTGCTCCCAAGCATAGCCTAAGGGGCTTTTAAAAAAAAATTCTTAATTAATAAAGGGAAATTGTCACTTATGCCTCGTTTAGATAAAATAATTTCAGTCAAGTTTAGCTCAGTTACCTAAAGGTCCTGACATATTTTTTCAATATCCTTATACGCCCTCCATAACTTTCATACGTTGTTCATAACTTTTTTACGCTCCAGATTGTATTGGGTTTGTAATAGGTTTGTAACAGATATATAACAACTTTGTAACAGACTTGTAACAGACATGTCTTAAACTTATATGAGATTTATAACAGATATATAATAGACTTGTAACATATTAATGACTGATAAATAATGTCAAACACGTCAATCCAATGTAAATCAAAACTAATGAAAATTTACTATTCTATTCATCAAACACCAGTAACAGATATATAACAGCCTTGTAACAGACTTTGTAACAGGTCTGTAGTAGATATGTAACAAAATCAAGGAAATACTTCATTCATATTTCTATCTGATACAATACCGATACAAGTCTGTTACATCCTCAGTAAACACTTGTATCAGACTTGTAGCAGATATATAACACATATGTAACAGATATGTATTAGGTCTGTATTACATGTATAACAGGTAGAAAAAACATGCAAATCAATTTGTCAAATAGAAAATGGCAGGAGGATTACATTGCATATAATCATGAACAACATGAATTGCTGTTTATCACAAAGAAAATTCAGTAATCATCAGATCAGGAGCTTTCAGTTGCATGAAAAAACTCAGAGTCATGTCATTCTTTATCTCCATAGCAGAACTCTTTATCTCCATAGCAGAACTCTTTGAAATTCGAAAAATCAAATCGAAATCTGGATTGCAATAGAGAGAACAAAACACAACAATGATTGAATAAGAATTCTTTGATTTAAAATAGAAAGAAATTGATAACGAAGAACGCAGATTGCTTGATGAAATCGAAAAGAACAAGAGAATCGAGATCGAACAACAAATTGCAGAAAAATCATAAGAGAGTTTAAACTAGCACCAATTTCAGATGCAAAATCAGCAATCGAGTAAAGAAAACAAAGAAATAGATCTACCAATTCAATTCGCATCAAATTTTATAAATAGTAAAGCTGATGTGAAAATCAAATACCTAAATCAATGAGAGTGAGATTCTGAAGACGAAGGAGCATAAAGCTTGCTGTAGACTTGTTCCTCGACGAGGTAAATGCATAAGGCGGTAACGCCGGTGCTAAGGCCAATGAAAAGAAATCGGAATAAAGGGAACAGATCTGCATATAAGGGGAGTGTATTTTGGTTAGCAGAAATTCAAAAAAAGTTGTATCAGTTACAAGCATTTTTTTAAGGCAATTATGTAATTAATTTGCAGATGTTGAACATACAGGTGATTTACCCATTAATAAAATTATTTGAGCCAAATGCCATAAAAAGGGTAAAATAATTTCAAATATGTCATTCTTTTAAAATAATTACAAATGCCTCCTCCGTCACCCCACCCCCACCTCGCGCTTGTTTCATATTTTTTTTATTTTTTTTGCTTATATTTTTCAAACCGTTAATTTTTTCAACATGCCGTTTTAGAGTTTTTGTTCGTCTCTTTTTTATCTTAAAAACTAGATCCATAATGATATACTTTTATCGAGTTTTTTTAACTGTCAGATATCAAATAGATATCTAGTAGAAGTCCAATAGGAATCAGTAAAACTAGAAGACCTTGGATTCAAAACACTAGATAGATTTTAATAGATCATTACTTTAAAACAAACTTTTGCAGATGTCTAAATATCAACTTTGTTGAACCCAGCACAAGTTTGGACTGACTTAGTGGATGACTCAGTAGTACTTAAGTTTTGATCATAACAATTAAGTTAACTATGAGTTAATTAAATCAATAATAAGGGTAAAATAAATAATCTATGGATGTGAGTTATTGAATTCGAGGGTTAAATGTCAATTCTTCGTTGACCTAGATATTTAATTTTAACTCTGAGTTATTTTTGAGTTGAGCTGTTTACTTAGTTGCTGACTAGTAATTATTCACTCAACGCTTGATATTTAGATTTTGTTTCAGCTGAGTTATTCCTCTATCTTTCGCTGAGTTACTTTATCTTAGTCAATGGCACTGACTTCTCCATTTAAGGAAAAATGGAATCTTTGCTTTTAGTGTTGCTTATTGTAGAACATTAATGAGATAAAGACAAAAAGAATTAATGCCTTGACAAGACTCCGATTTATGAAGAAAAAGATAAAGTCTTCCAGAATCAAGCTGCAAAAAGTCATTTGCCATATTGGGAAATTCTGCAGATCAACAACATAGTATCATGCACTCTGCAAACTATCAGAGTACCAAAAGGTATGGGAAGATGACACGTAGCAAGTCAGCGCGAGTTCTCTCTAACGGAAGATTGGCATCAAACAACACAGAATTCAAATTGAAACTCGAATCTCAATCTGTCTCTAACAGATTATTTTCTATCTCACAACGGTGTGATTCTATCTCCTAACGGATTGATTTGAAGAAGCAACGAGTGAGTAGATGAGCTGTTAACTTTTAAAGATGCCAAAGCAAGTTCAACGGCTACATTCTTGATTTCAAGTATAAAAGGAGCAACAAGGCAAGCGTTAGAACTTGGTGATTACACCTGAATTTCTAAGAAGCAAAATTCTACCAATTTACAAGCTTGAAAGAAGTTCAAATCGAGAAAGCAACTACTTAGCAAGAATCAACTTTACAGCAAGAGAGAATAGAATAGATCAATAGCATTGTAATATCTGGTCATTTATAACTGGATCAATGTTTTTATAAGTTGATTCTAACTCTTGTTTAGACTTAGTTGAGTTGCTAGTAGAAAAGGGTATCCTACTCAGCGGGTGAGCGATTAAAAATTGGAGGGTACTTTCTGTAATTGGGAAAATTTGAGAAAGGCTTCTCCGCCTAGGGTAAAGGAGTTGAGATTAGTGAATTAAAGCCAAGACACTCTCTTGGGACTGGATGTAAGCACAGGTTACCAAACTAGTATAAAATCTCTGTGTTCTTTACTTTGAAGTTTTTCCAGATTTCTACTCAGCCAGCTGACCTACTCAGCGGAGTTCATCTTATCGTGAAAAAGTTTCTGTTTTATCAGAGCGAGTCATTCACCCCCCCTCTGACTCATTGAGTGTATGCATAGGGACCAATAAGTGGTATCAAAGCAAGTTCTCATTATAAAGATTTCATAATATTAAGCTAAAGACCATGGCATACAAAGGAGGAGAATCCAGTGGAAGGGCCCAAGCTTACATTCTGACAAAAGGCATATCTATCACCAGGCCTCCCATGTTTAATGGTGAGCATTATACTTATTTGAAGAATAAGATGAAGAATTTCATCCAGTCTCATAGTATGCATGCTTGGATGGTTATGGTTGAAGGGCCACATGTCCCTACAATTGTGAAGAATGGGGTGCGATTTAATAAGTACTCTGATGAGTGGGACAATCAGGACTTAACCAGATTGAAGGAAAATGCAGCTGCTAGCAACTATCTCTATTGTGCTCTTGATGTAATTGAGTTTAACTACATTTTAGGCTGTGAAACTGCTCGAGAGATATGGAAGAATTTAAAAGTAACTTATAAAGGTACTGACAAGGTTAAAGAGTCTAAGATCAACATTCTCATGAGGGATTATGAATGGTTTCATATGCAACCCATGGAAGATATTTCCAACATGAACATCAGGTTTATGAATATTGTTAATGAATTAAAAAGACTTGGCAAGAACTTCACAGAAGAAGAGACTGTCAAGAAGATTTTGAGAAGTTTGGCACAAGAGTGGGATGTATAAAAGAGTGCTATAGAAGAAGCTCATGATTTGAAGACCTATAAGTTTGATGAGCTAATCGGAACCTTGCTGACTCATGAGATGTCTTTGAAAGTAATATGAAGATGAGTACAACAAGTTCACGCATAAGGAAAGAGAAAGCTCTTGCAGAGTTGTTGTTCTTAAGGCTGATGAAGAAGAATCCTCTAAAGAAGAATATCCAGAGGACATAAAGGAAGAGATAACACTGATGACCAAAAAGTTCAACAGGTTCTTAAAGAAAGATAAGAACTTTCAAAGATTCAGAAGGCCCAACAAGTACAAGAAAGGAGCAGATGATAAACCACGAAAGGAATTCAACAAAGAGCATAATAAAGATATCAAATGCTTTAAATATGGTGAGAAAGGGCATATCCAGTCTAGCTGTCTTAAAGCTAAGAAGGACAAATTCAAGAAGAAAAGGGATAAGAAGGCTCTTACTGCTACCTAGAGTGACTTTGAACAAGAGTCATCATCCTCAGATGAAGAGGCACAAGATTCTACAAATGTGTGTCTCATGGCAAAGGATGATCAACCTAACTTAGAGTCAGTTGACCAACCATCTACTTTCGCTGCCAATCAATCAGCTTACCAGAGTAAAGACAAAGGAAAGTGAACTGAGGTAAATTCTGAACCCCCTTTGTCTTTTAAATGAACTTGCTGCAATACTTAATGATGTTATTAATATGACTAAGAAGTCAGCCAAATACATCAAAGTATTCCAGAGGAGGTGTGATGATCTAGAAGATGTCAATTCTTCTACCTCACTTGACATCTTATACCTTATGGAAAAAGCTAAGTACCATGATGGATATAACAACAAGCTCACTAAGAAAATGGATGAGTTAGCTATTGAATTGATAGCTTTGAAAAAGGTGTGAGTCCCTCCTCAACCTAGTAGGAATACTTAGAGTAACCGTACTCACCACTCTGAAAAGGTTTCTCAAAGGAGTAAAGTGAGCAGCCCAATCCTAAGGTCGTATGTAATTTTTTTGGAAAGTCAGGACATGCTATAGTCATGTGTAGACACAAAAATGGTTACTATGATGAGTATGACTGGTCAAGGATGACCACCACTAATAAGGGAGGACCCAGCCAAAAAAAGGCATGGGCATCTAAGAAAACTTGATTATTTTGTAGGTGAGCCTGAGATCCACTGATGACAGAAGAATGTGGTATTTTGGATAGTGATGCTTGAGGCATATGACAGGTGATGAAAAGCAATTTATCACATTGTAGCGAAAAAGGAATGGAAGTGTCAGTTTTGGAGACAACCAAAAGGGAAAGATTGTTGGCAATGGCACTGTGGGACTCAAGCCTTCAATTGAAAATGTGTCTCTTATGAAAGGCTTGAAGTTCAATTTGCTAAGCGTTGCTTAGCTGTGTGAAAAAGGAAGGAAGTGATCTTCGACTCAGCGGGCTACTCAGTCATTGATGGTAACTTTGACCAAACTATTCTTTATGCTCCTAGAATTAATAATGTTTATATAATTGATTTATCCCCTAGCTCCAATGATATATTCTTTGTTTCTAAGGAGGAAAACTCATGGCTATGGCACAAAAGGTTAGGACATATCAATATGACCAATCTGTCCAAATTAGCCAGAAATGAACTTGTTAAGGGTTTA
This sequence comes from Euphorbia pulcherrima, assembly GCA_947683365.1. Classification (NCBI taxonomy): domain Eukaryota; kingdom Viridiplantae; phylum Streptophyta; class Magnoliopsida; order Malpighiales; family Euphorbiaceae; genus Euphorbia; species Euphorbia pulcherrima. Next base: position 19,907,486 of record CANTUS010000002.1, read on the forward strand.
CCCAATCTAGTCTTTGAAAAAGATAGTCTCTGCTCCGCATGCCAACTTGGGAAATAATTTAGGAAGACCTTTAAATCCTTAGATGATATATCTTCTTCTCGTCCCCTTGATCTTCTACACATGGATTTGTTTGGGCCAGTGTTGCCAATAAGTCTAGGTGGAATTAAATACACTCTTATGGTTGTAGATGATCTGACCATGTTCACTTAGATTGTCTTGCTTGCAAGCAAAGATGAAACATTTGAATCATTCTCTAGGTTGGCTACCAGGATCATGAATGAGGAGGACCTTAAAATTAATGGGATCCGCAGTGACCATGGAAGAGAATTCGAAAAAAGGCAGTTTGAGGAATTTTGTTTCAAGTATGGTCACTAGAAGAAAATTAGCAATCTGCAACGGAATGCTTGTAAGGGAAAAAAAATTCGTTGCAGATTTAGTAACTTGCAACGGATTCTGCAATGGAATACATATCCCTTGCAGAAACAAAAAACAAAAATATTGAATATAATTGCAAGGAACTTGCAACGGTTTATTTTTATCCCTTGCAAAAATTTGGTGGCAAATTCTAGAAGAAAATACTGCAACGGAATCTGCAATATTTAAAACTCCGTTGCAAAATATAATTATAAAATAAAATAAGAACTTACTTCAAATTATAAAACATACTCTCACTCTCATCGATATAAAAATTAAAAAATATTTAAATAAATTGACGCCCTTTTCTCTCATTCTCATACTTTCACCCATCGATTCTCCTCTAGGTTATCCGCTGCCCAACACCAACCATCTATTCTCCAGTTCTCCGCCACCTTTCACGGAATTCTGCTTTCCCTTTTCACTGTCTCTCACCGACCACCCTTCTCTCAAAGTAGCTTATTTTCATAGTAGATGAAAGCAAAACCTTAGATTGTACAAACATATATGTTTTGATATGAAGTTTAAATCTTTGAAGTTATTGGAGTAATTTTTTGTGATTGTGTGATGGGTGAAAGAGTTATAGCTGGGGGTTTCTTCCAGTTTCCTCCTTCGCCTCTCCTCACAGGGCCGAGCCCAAATTTACTTTTTTATGTTATCTTGGCTTAATTATTTGCGTTTCTAGTTTAATTGATTGCTTAGTTGCATACTTTGATGTGATTTTGGTTTATATGACTTTATTGTAGCAAATTAATCTGTTATATGCTCATCATATATGAGTTTATTTAAGTAAGAGATAAAATATTGCCCAATGCCCAATATTTTTATTCTAATATGAGTTGGTTGATTTTATTTACAACCTTCAGCTCTCCTTTTTTATTTTTGTATTTGCAACCTACTAGTATTGTATTTGAGCTGCTATTTTTTTATTCTACTTCTGCTGCTACTTTATGTTATTATACTCTTGGTTTTTTTGCGTATTTGGTTTCAATTCCATTGTTGTATTGCCAATTTTGTTTATTCCACGGATTAAATGGTTTTGTCAACTTTAGTGTTGTATTCACTTCATTAATCATTAATGCCTATTTAGGCCCCGTTCTTTTCAACTTCTAAAAGTTGAACTGAACTGAACTGAATTGAAGTAGGTTGAACTAGACTGAAGTAGGCTGAACTAAACTGAAATGAACTTATTTCAGTGTAAATTTATAAGTATGCCTAGCTAAACTGAACTGAAGTAGACTGAACTAATTGAACTGAACTAAAGTGGTCTGAACTGAACTGAATTGCAGTCCAAGAGAATAGGGCCTTAGTTTATCCAAAAAATCTGCTTCATACAAAATCAAATGATGGTCTTTCCACATTGCTTTTCTATATTTGCCAATGTTTCACATGTTGTTGGTGTATCCATATAGAGTTTACTCTTTTATGTAAAGTCACTATGGATATCTTCTAACTTTTTTAGTGTTAAGATTATTACTTTTTGAATATAGGACTCAAGATTTGAAAAGCAATTACAAGACTTCTATTGAAAAGGTTTGTTTATTGGTATTGGCAATGTTAATAAGACATGTATGCTTGTATTCCATTTACCTTGCAGTAGTTGCTAATGCTTATGATCTATTTCTTACATTTGAAATTTATTGATTCAAATGCTTCATTATATGAGTTAGAAGCAGTAGTGAAATTCAATCAATGTAAACATTAGATTGCATTGGTCATCGTTGAACTAGTAGTAGTGCTGAAATTTGAATCCTAATCAATGCGTTGCTTTTTTTTATTAGTTTTCTTCTGTATTTATCCCTCTTTTCATATAATTTGCATAGAAACAACTATAGTTTTCACTTCAACACTTTAAGGTTTAAGGCTATATTCTTTTCAACTTCTGAAAGCTAAACTGAACAGAAGTTGGCTGAACTGAACTAAACTTATTTCAGTGTAAATTTATAACTGCGCATAGCTGGACTGAACCGAACTAAACTGAACTAAACTGAACTAGACTGAACTAAACTGGACTACATTGAATTGTAGTCCAAGAGAACGTGGCCTAAGTCTTTGATTTAAATTGGATTTGAAATGTGACTATGAAATTAAGCTTAACAGGCAAATGTAACCCAAAGTTGTTATGAGCATTGAGTTAATGTGTCGTGTTAGTGCATTAAGACAATGATTTCATATATAAAATTCAGTCATTATTTAGATAGATGCTTATTTACTAGGTTCATTGTTGTTGGTCTAGTTCATGTACAGACTCATTTGACTCAAGTAGTTACATCCTTTTATTTGTCGGATGATCTCATCTACTTTAATTTTCAACTACCAACAAATGTTACAACAACATGTTGCTTCCTTGTTCTTGATTGATTAAAGGTTCATTATAAATAATTCATTTAGAAACAAACAAAATATCCCAATACCACATTATGGTAATTAGAATCCGCCACTGGTCATTTATCTTAAATTGAATATATATGACTTTAGAGACATAATTGTACTTTGAATACCTTAACCTTGACCATTTATCTTAAATTGAATATATATGAAGTTATAGACCAACATATAGGGAAAAACTGTAAAATTAGGTTATATCTTACTTAACTTATACTATTTATGATTATAAAAATGGCTCAGTGTTTGGATCAAGCTGATTTTCATTGATATTTTCTATCTCATATTTTACTCAAGTTTTAAAGTCTTTGCTATATATGTGTGTTATTTGGTGTACAACATGGTATCTGAGATCCTTTGAATTGTTGACTTAGGTACAAAGACAAGCCACTAGAGTCCAAGAATAAGGTCAGGAATATCATCACTTTCTAGTCCTGGCATACACTATAATTGTTCTTATAGCTGTGTATGTGTTGTTAGTATAGTTAGCACCCTCAACATAAAAATACGTGGAAGAAAAATTCCAAGACCTTAGTAGATTCAAATTATTGAGATTTTTAATTTAACTTACATTTCAGAAAAACAATTTGATTTGTTTCCTGCAAATTCTAATTGAAAAAACATTGAAAAAACATCTTATATTAAGTTTCTTCTTAATACTTATTCACTTTACTAAGCCTTCAATTTTAGTCTTAATTTCCAATTATATGGTTGTTAGCCATAAATTAAAGTTAGTCTATCACTTAAGAGAAATGAAATTTCATTTTCAACTTTTAATAAGTGTATAGTGTGTATTTGTCTATTAGTGAAGTTACAAGATCATTTATGGATGTTGTTTTAAAATGCTACATGTTGTGGTACTATGCATGCTATAAATTATTGGAGAAATTATTGATTAATGTTGGACCTTATATGTTGAATGAATCTTATATGCTTCTATTTTCAGGTTATAAATGGTTTACTTAGTAGAGATAACCAAAAACAAGGAATTTTCCCAAGTCAGAATTCTACATGCTGGTGATGTGCTGACATTAAGAGATCATGTTTGTGTCGCTATGTTTCTTCTAAAGGTACTCGAAAAATTCTTCTAATCATACACCAAGGCACCAATTTAAAGTGTGATTTTCATAAATTGCATTGTTATAATCGATACTATCCAGCTAAGGGTCTTTTTCCTTTTAATACATAGCTTAATTTGCATAACATGATATGCATTCAATCTTAACTTGGATTAGTGTTGATTGGTTGAGATTTATCCATTTTATAGTTATTATTTCACTTTGGATGTTTGTGAATAAAACTTCTTGGCTTCCTTCTATTTGAACTGATGGAATATTAAGTTGTCAACTACTTATGAAGTTGTCTTAACATATCATTAGTGATCCTTTTGCTGACTCCGATAAACTCATATAGGAAATTCTATTTATGAGTAATCTTCCAATATTTCTATCTTGTAATGTGTATCGTCATTTTCATTGTATACTTCTTTGGATATAAAAATATATATCTTTTTTTTTTAACTTTTGTCTATGGATCTTGTATATTGGGAAAATGAATATTATAGCTTAGATAAGTGAATATGTGATATGAAAGATTTTGCATTTTTTGTGTAAGTTATAGTACCTTCCTTCAATCCAAATAATAGATTATGTATTTTTTTTATTTTTTGAATTACATATTCTGTAAGGGATTTGTACTCGCAAATCTACAAGAAGCTATTTTGCAACTGATATTGTACTTGCAAATCTGCAAGTGAAATGTACTTGCAGATCTGCAACGGAAATTTGCAATGGAAATATCTTCCATTGCAAATTTGCGACGGAATGTAGATCACTTGCAAATGCATCTGCAAGTGTGTATATTGCAATAGAATCAATACCGTTGCAAATCCGTTGTAAAAGAGCTTCTGTAACCGAAATTTCGCTGCAGATTCCTTTGCAGATCACTGATTTTCTTATAGTGGGTATTGACCACAATTTTTCTATTTTTTATACACCTCAATAGAATGGGGTTGTTGAGAGAAAGAATCGCTCTATTACTGAGATGGGTCGTTCTATGTTGAGTAATAACAACCTACCAAAGTTTTTTTAGGGAGAGGCTGTTAACACAGCTTGTTACGTTCTAAACAGGGTTTAAATTTGCCCAGTTTTGAATAAAAATCCTTATGAACTTTGGAAGGGGTGCAAGCCCAAGGTTGGTCATCTCAAGGCCTTTGGTTATAAATGCTTCATATTAAACACCAAAGACCAATTGGCTAAATTTGACCGCAAGGCTGATGAAGGAATCTTTCTGGGTTACTCAACACACCGCAGGTCATACAGAGTGTATATCAAGAGGACTGGCACATTAGATGAGTCAATGCATGTAGATTTCGATGAAACTAACAATGCAGGTAGAAAATCCAGTGATGATGAAAAGGAATAGGAACAAGTCAACGGATCAGTCAGTCAACCCATTGTGATTCCTAATCTAATTCCAGAAAAAGAAGATTATGAAGTTGACTTGGACCAATCCATCAACTTTGGTGATGACAATGATGCTTAACCCATGACAGTAGCTCAGTGAGCTGATCTTGATCTACCAAAAGAAGTCAGAGCAAGAAGAGATCACCCCATTGAGAAGATCCTTGATAGTGTGTAAAATCTAGTGCCGACCAGAGGCCAGCTGAATAGAATGATGAGTTATTTAGCATTTGTGTCATTGATTAAACCCAAGAAGTTTGAAGATGCTGAGTTTGATGACAACTAGATGATTGCAATGCAAGAGGAGCTAGACCGATTCAAAAGAAATGAAGTTTGGGATTTGGTGGAGAAACCCAAAGGCAAGTCAATCATTGGCACCAAATGGGTTTTCAAGAACAAGCTAGATGAAGCTGGTAATGTTGTTAGAAATAAGGCTAGACTAGTTGCTCAAGGCTACAATTAACAAGAAGGCATTGACTATGGAGAAACCTTTGCACTAGTAGCAAGACTTGAAGCCATAATAATTCTCTATGCTTTTGCATCTCATTTGAACTTCAAGTTATTTCAAATGGATGTTAAGAGTGCATTTCTTAATGGTTATATTCAAGAGGAAGTCTATGTCAGATTGCCCCCAGACTTTGAAGACCCCAAGTTTCCAGATCATGTCTTCAAGTTGAAGAAGGCTATATGGATTGAAGCAAGCTCCAAGAGCTTGGTATGAGAGAATGACTAACTTTTTACTCGGTAAAGGTTATGCCAGAGGAAAAGCAGATACAACTCTATTCATCAAAAGGAAGCATCAAGATGTGTTGCTTGTCCAAATCTATGTTGATGATATCATTTTTGGAGCAACTGATGAGAAGCTATGCAAAGAGTTCAGCCAATAGATGAAGAAAGAATTTAAAATGTCAATGATGGGAGAGCTAAATTTCTTTCTTAGTTTGCAAATCAAGCAAGGTGATGATGGGATTTTCATTAGCCAAGCTAACTATGCCAAGGAAGTACTCAAGAAGTTTGACATGAATAAAGCTAAGCCAATGTCAACACCCATGGCCACTGATACAATTCTGAGTAAAGATGAGGAAGGTGAACCTATAGAGAGTAAGCTCTACATAGGTATTATTGGTTTTCTACTTTACTTAACTGCTAGTAGGCTTGACATTTAATATGCTGTATGTTATTATGCAAGATATCAAGCTGACCGCAGAGAATCTCACTTAGCTGTTGTTAAGAGAACTCTCAGGTATTTGTGAGGCTTTATTGATGCAGGCTTATGGTAACCAAGTAATGCAGATTTCACTCTAAGAGGATACATAGATGCTGACTATGAAAGAGGTAAATTAGAAAGGAAAAGCACCACTGGAGGATTTCATTTCCTTGGTGATTGTCTAGTCACATGGTACAATAAAAAGCAAATTTTTATAGCTTTAAGTACTACTAAGGTCGAGTACATGGCTGCAGGAAGTTGTGTAGCACAACTGCTATGGATCAAGCAGCAATTAAAGGATTATGGTATAAAGTCTAAATGCCTTGAAGTCATGTGTGATAATAAGAGTGCAATTGACCTATCCAAGAATCCAATTCAACATAGCAGGATGAAGCATGACAACATTAGACATCACTTTATAAGGGATCATGTGCTAAAAGGAGAAGTCAAGCTCATATACATTCCCACTGAAGAACAACAAGCTGACATCTTCACAAAGCCTATTGGAAAGGATCAATTCAACATCTTGAGAGAACTAATCGGAATGTCTAATCCAATTTGAAGAAATATTTTCCCCGCTGACCTATTCTAGAGCTGACCTATCTTTCACTCTAAGCTTCTACAAATTAGGTTAAGTATTTCTTCTTCGCAATTGAATTTTGGACATGTCATTAAAACTATCATTGGTTTCTTTTCAAATTCAAAGCTGTTAGAAACGGTAGCAAGTTTAAAAATGATCTACTTTCAGATGCTTTAACTCTATGTATTTTATTATCATTAATCTCTCGGTAACCCTTGATCAATCTCATTGTTGAATTATGACCATGGATTGTGAGTTATACATGTAAGCTTTGCATGCTTAGGTTAAGGGTCTTTGGCTATTTAAGGAGAGGTATAGAAGAAGGAAAGGTTACTTTACCAAATTCCTTTTCTGTAATCTTATTCCTAAATCCCTAAATTCTCTAATTCCTCTCAAAGTAATTATAATCGCGAGTTCTTTAGGAAGATAATTCGGACCTAGTTCTATAAAATCTCCTTTTGTAAGAAATGAAGATGATTCATGTTGGGTTACTACCGCTGATCATTTAGCGCAAGTAGCGGTGGGACTTAGCAAAAGGAATGATCTATTCATTCCTATAGGAACTAAGTACATACCCACTGAGTGGTGTTCCCGAGAAGGAGCTAAAGTAGAATACCCCGTCACTGATGATATGCTCAGTTTTTCAAGCGATGAGTGCTTTGGGAAGTGGAAGTGCCAACAACGTGTAAGAGGGCTCTTTGAGATTCCCAGTGGCTGCTGTGAGCAGATCGTAAAGATTTTCTTCCATGGCATCCACATGGTTGAAGGATTCAAGGATATGTTTATCACTATGATGATGGGGAGGAAGGTATATGTGACTCCTAAACTGATTGCTAATCTATTGGGAATGAGAGAAAGATGGCTGAGAATGCGAGTAGTGAAGGATGAAGAACATGTGGACATCCCAGTAAACTATGAAGTTCCCGTTGACTACAAGGTTAGTGAACTCATAGCCTCAATGTTCTCGAAGAAGGGGAAGCAAGCTCATGAGCTGGTAACAAAGGTGTTGTTGCCCAAAACTGCATCTAGTTGTAACTACTCTAAATTTTAAAGAGTGTTTGTCTACGCTCTCACTAAAGGTATGAGTATCAACTGGTCGGTGGCCATTCTGCACAGATTTATAAAGGTGTCTAAATATATAGCTTATGGGCATCTCGTGATGGAGATATGAAGGACCTATGAGCTAGACCTAAAAGGATGCTCAGAGAAGTGGGATTTCTCTCAAGGTTATTGAGTCAAGAATACTCAGTAATGCTCATTTTCATGCCTTAAGATGTGAAGAAAAGCCCAAGAACACCAATTACATCAAGCTAAAGAAAGGAGATGCCAGAGTGAAGGACCTAAAAGCTATAATGACTATGAAGCCAATTAGGCCGAAAGATGAAGACCAAACTCTTGATGCCTTTGTGACTCAAGAGCTTGAGATGATAACCAAGTTAAGAGCTAAGAAAGAAGAAGAGAATGATGATAAGAAGGAGGTCAGGAGAGACTCCAAGAAGGTTATGAAGAAGGCAAGCTCAGCTAGCTCAAATTCAGTGGTTGCCCCTATTCCCAGGAAGTCTAGATTTTCCAAGGAAACCAAGAATGAAAACCATAGAGAGCTGACTGCCAAAGAGAAAGAAGAAGAGAAGAGGGCTGAGGAAGAGCTGAGAGAGGAGATGCCTCTGAAAAGATCAAAAAAGAGGAAGAGTGAAAATGCTCAGCTTGATAGTGAAAAGGCTGTAGGATAGGAAGCTACACCAATTTATGTACCTTAAGTAGGTCAGCCAAAGAAGAAGCTGATGGTGAAAAAGCTAAATGGCGTAGTCCAGATGTTGAGGAAGTTGAGAAGATAAAGGCAGATGAAGCTTCGAGACTAAAGAAGAAGCATAAGGATCTGGAGGAAGAGATAAGGAGAAGGGCAGAAGAGTTAGCTGCTCTAAATAAAGCTGAAGTAGAGAAACTTATGAGAAGGCATCTATGAGCCTTGCTGAGAAGTCAATGCCTGAGGCTGTTAATGAAATGATAGGTGCTTTGGAAGGGATTGAGAGTGAAGAAGATCAGGATGACGATGAAGGAGTTGAGTAAGTTAACTCAGTGGAGTTTGATGTGAATGATGAAGAAGAAGGCTAATAAATTATTGTTGTGTCTGTTGAGGAGGCTAAGGAGGAGAAAAGAGAAAGGAAGAGAAGGATCTTTAAGAAGATGAAGGTTGCATTTAATGAAGATGAAGGAGACTTGGAGGATAAGGAGGAAGGAGAGATTGTTGTTAAGAAGGAGAAGGATGAAGTGAACCAAGAAGAAATATCCCTATTCCCTAACCTATCAACCGAAACACCCTTTTCACCCACACCAATCTTTATGCAACCTTTACCTAAAAACCAAACACCATCCACTTCCACCTCTGACCAAATAGCCATAATCCCAATGCTTTCACATGTTGGATCGCCAACTCACGAACCATTAATGATAGAAGGACCAATTATCATAGGTCCTCCTACTTTTGAGGAGATTCCAAATGACCAACAACCACCATAACCACAACCTTAACCTTAATTCAACCCCCAAGTCGCTCTTTTAGGAGATATAAGGAGGTTTACAAGAGAAAGATATCCATGACTGAGGATACATGAGCAGATTGATGCTAAAATTGCTAAGTCATTATTATTTGAGGAAGTTCTGAGGAGAATTGCAAAGGCTGTTGAGCCAGTGCAAGGTTTTATCGTAGCTGTTGAGGAGATGAATGCCCATTTCAAGTCTATCCCTACTGCATTCTTGCTGACCAAGGCAATAGTTTCCTATACTTTTCCTAATATAAATAGTGCAGGTAGGAAAGCTGACTATTTGAAGATTGAGGTGTCTGACCTAAAGAAGAGAATGGAGCAGATTTATGAAAGCAATTGCAGAGTAATTAATAAGGAAAGGGATTTTAGAAACTCCTTGATTGACAAGTTCAATCCAGTTTTACAGGGGATGCAAGTTATGCTCAGTGGATGCAGTATTTTGAGCAAGGAGAATGACACCAACACAACCAAGCTTGATGATATGATTGATGCTATTAATGTACTGATCACTATTGTTAATAGAAATCAAGCCAACTCCAATGAGCTAAAGCAGATAAAGGAAGATATTTTGAAGGGATTAATGGCCTCAGAGGAAGAAGTCTTGAAGGGCTTGAAGAGATTGAATATGTCTGACACCCTGAGTAGTGACATCGTTATGTCAAAGGCTGAATAAGAACCATCTCTTCACCAGAAGCTTGGTCAGATTCGTGATCAAATCAAGTATGTTCATGCTGAAATCTTTAATGATGGTCAAGCCATTGATCAGATTCATAAGCACGTGTCCTCACACATTAGAAGCACTCCTATTTTAGAGCGGATCTTAAGAGAGAATAATTAAGCCAAGGCTCTGACCGGTCTCACCCAGATTTCCAAGGAAGGGTTGAGTGCTCAGTAGCGGGTCAATCAGTCTCAATATCGCACCATGGTGGCACTCCTTTGCTTTCTTAAGGAGCAGGACTTTCTTTCCCAAGTGATCTATGAGTCACTAGTGCAGAATTTTTCTTCTACCATTTATGGCGATCTTAAGAATTTTGAGGCCTATCTGAGCTTGTTTGATCATCAAGCTCAAGCCATTTTGGATTCAATAGAAATAGGGGAGAAGGATCGCAAGAAGCATGAGCAAGAGAAGAAAGAGAGATCAAAGGGTAGCAAAGTTCTCGTATGAACTGTCCAAGGATCTAGAGCGCATTGAAAAGTAATATACTAAGAATCGTAAGAGGAAAGGATAGGAGATTGCACTTACAAAAGAGAAGAAGTCAAGGTGGGATCAACAAGCGTTTGAGGAAAGAAGAGCTAATCTCGGAGGACCACCTATGCCAAAATAGAATAGAATTTCTTATAATCTGTAGTGCTTAATGTAAACTTAATATAGGTTAACTTTCTGTTGATCTGTTCTCAATTATGAATATATAAAAGATTACTTATTCTGTTCTAAGTTAAGATCTTCTTAACTTCCTATATTTTCTGCTACATATATGTTGCTAATCTTGCAGAAATATATGAGAAGTGTTGAGGAATACAGACCTAAGAGGAATCAAGAATTATAGGGGTGTTCAAATTCACTATGAGAGAATAGAAGATGCTAAACAAGGATATATCAAGCATTCAATTAATGTAATTTTGATCTAAATATCTTATTGATTTAATTTCTTGCTTAATTAATTGCCATTGATCAAAATGGGGGAGATTGTTGAACCCATCACAAGTTTGGACTGACTTAGTGGATGACTCAGTAGTGCTTAAGTTTTGATCATAACAATTAAGTTAAGTTTGAGTTAATTAAATATATAATAAGGGTAAAATAAATAATCTATGGTTGCATGTGAGTTATTGAATTTGAGGGTAGAATGTCAATTCTCCGCTGACCTATTTATTTAATTTTAACTCTGAGTTGTTTGTGAGTTGAGTTGTTTACTTAGTCGCTGACTAGTAACTGTTCACTCACCGCTTGATATTTAGATTTTGTTTTAGCTGAGTATATTTCTCTATCTTTCGCTGAGTTACTTTATCTTAGTCAATGGCACTGACTTTTCCATTTGAGGAAAAATGGAATCTTTGCTTTTAGTGTTGCTTTTTGCAGAACATTAATGAGACAAACACAAAAAGAATTAATGCCATGACAAGACTCCGATTTATAAAGAAAAAGATAAGGTCTTCCAGAATCAAGCTACAAAGTCATTTGCCAAATTGGGAAATTCTACAGATCAACAACATAGTATCATATGCTCTACAAACTGTCAAAGTACTAGAAGGTCTGGTAAGATGACACGCAGCAAGTCAGCGCGAGTTCTCTCTAATGGAAGATTGGCATCAAACGACAAAGAATTCAAATTGAAGCTCGAATCTCAATCTGTCTCTAGAGGATTATTTTCTATCGCACAATGGTGTGATTCTATCTCCTAACGGATTGAGTTAAAGAAGCAACGGGTGAATAGATAAGCTGTCAACTTCAGAAGATGCCAAAGCAAGTTCAATGGCTAGATTCTTGATTTCAAGTATAAAAGGAGCAACAAGGCAAGTGTTAGAACTTGGTGATTACACCTGAATTTCTAAGAAGTAAAATTCTGCCAATTTACAAGCTTTAAAGAAGTTCAAATCGAGAAAGCAACCACTCAATGAGAATCAACTTTACAGCAAGAGAGAATAGAATAGATCAATAGCATTGTAATATCTGATCATTTGTAACTGGATCAATGTTTCTATAAGTTGATTCCAGCTCTTGTTTAGACTTAGTTGATTTGTTAGTAGAAGAGGGTATTCTACTCAGCGGGTGAGAGATTATAGTTTGGAGGGTACCTTCTGTAATTGGGAAAATTTGTGAAAGGCTTCTCTGCCTAGGGTAAAGGAGTTGAGATTAGTGAATTAAAGCCAAGACACACTCTTGGGACTAGATGTAAGCACAGGTTGCCGAACTACTATAAAATCTCTGTGTTCTTTAATTTGAAGTTTTTACAGATTTCTACTCAGTTAGCTGACCTACACAGCAAAGTTCATCTTATCGCGAAAAAGTTTCTATTTTATTAGAGCGAGTCAGTGACCCCCCGTCTGACTCATTGAGTGTACGCATATGGAGCAACAAACTTCAAACTAGATTTTCTAATTAAAATATATTAGATGTCCAATAGATTTTTGATAGATGTCCAAAAGATGTCTTGTGTGTTGGTCCCTATGTAAGTATTAACTAGGGTCCGAGGGGGTAAATGACCCTTTTCGCGGAATTTTGATTTTCAAAAAGTTTAAGTGTAGCGTGCAAGAGATGAACTTGAAGCTAACTTGTAATTAGATCCGGATGATGCAAATATTAGATAAAATGCATTAAATAAAGTAGATTAAAGTTAAAGAGATTTGAACACAATCGTTTATACTAGTTTAGCCTCCTGCCTACTCCAGTCCCCAGACTCTTGCCGAGCTTTAATCCACTAGTGAGGGTGATTTCTTTCACAGGGAAGAAATCAAGCCTTTACAAGTTGTCTCCAGAAAATCCTTATCTTCCGGATGTAGGACATACCAACACAGCTAACCCCTAGCTTGGCTAAGTCCTTTACACTTAGGGATATACCACTCAAACTCTACCTAGTTCAAGCTAAGTCCCCAATCTCAATACTCACTCAAGTAGGAGATATTTTATAACATTTGTCTTTATAAAGGTTGGTTTTTGAATTCTTCAAGTCATCAACTTGACTTGAGAATTGTTGAAAAATTTGCTTTAATTTGCTCGTTAAAACTTAGTTCTGAAGTTGCTTCCGGACAGAGGCGACACTTTTCTAAAAACAGTTGCAGAAACTCTGACACTGGATCTGAGGCAACACTTCATTGTTCCAAATCTGTTGCAATAGAGCCGGAGGCAACACTTCCTGAGTTGACACTTCCGGATAAAAACTGATCCGGACTGATCCGGATTAATGCGGAGGCAAACTGATCCAGATTGATCCGGAGGCAAATTGGATTAAAGGCAACTATTTTTAAAAAATGTTGCAGTAGCTTTAAAATTGGACTAAACGCAACGCTTTATTGTTAGAATCTGTTGCAGTAGATCCGGATGCACAACTTGGGCAACGCTATACTCAAAATAGGCAACACTTTCTGCTGAAACTGAAAAATGATCTTCAAAAGCTGTAAATAATGATCTTAACCGCTTTGAACACCACTGAAACATCAAGAACAAACTTTTAAGTGTTAGGATGAGTTGAGTCATGTAGGAGACACTGTCCTTAAAGGATACTTCGTACTTCATTCCAGGATTAAACAACTCCTTCAAACTCGATTTGAGTTTGGGTACAGGAATCAGAAATGCTTATCATATCCAGAAATTTTGGGAGATAGAAAAGTATAAAATTTGGTTCTGTCCTTCATGGAAAAAACCCACCAATCTTTTTATAGGTAGTAAAATAGTGTTATAAAATAATAAATGAAAAGCTATTAAAACTGTAACCGACGACAGTTACAAAACATTAAACAAATGTAACCGTTGGAGAATTAAACTCACTTAAACTCGCTTTTATGGAGGAAATAAAGATTGTAATTTCTACCATTAAAATTTTGACCATAAGATATTTTTCTCAACAAAAATATCACAAAATATTCTTTTGAAAGTAACATAATATTCTCATTTTTCCAACAATCCCCTACAACTTTCAAAAGAAGTTTAAATAAAAAGAATTTTCTGGATATCTCGAGTTTGACATATAATGCATGGAACTGGTGTCTTGTGGACTATGAACCAGAACTTGATAGATAAAATTTAACTTACGGAATATTCGGTGAAACATATAGTTTCTATGAACCAAATAAGCGCTGTTGTAAGATAGGGATTTTGCCATATCGCATTATACCAAGTACATTTATGTTCATCGCGGTTTTGCGCAAATAGACTATGCATGCGCCTGGTCTTTGATGAGTGCTCTAGAGATATTGCCAATATTATATCTCATATCAGCGGCCCCACTTCACACTCACATAGGTGATATCATCAAGTGTATATTGCACTTTATACACCACTCATAAGAGCTATGAAATCTCATTAAGAGTCCTTTCGACTCAACCTCTCAAGATATGCAACATAGCACTTTTCTCACGTCTTGGATTGGAGAAAATCTTTATAGTGCTAGCAGAACTAATGGAAGGCTTGTTAGTACCCATATGAACCTACTCCGTAGGATCTCCACTCATGTAGGTTGGGTTCCCACCCTTCATTAATTTCAAATTGGCTTAAGTCTCATCCTCTCTGATGTATCAACGATAAATTTCTTTTTTAAAATTTATTTCTCAAATGTTAGTCAGATGATTTGATCAGAATCACTCTAGACTCAAATGGATAAAATTCCATCTCAATAATATGTCTCAAATGTATACGTATACTTTTGCCATTATAGGTCTTATTTCTCAAAATATATATTGCATCTTGGCATTCTCAATATATTTTGCAATCTCAATACACTGCATGTGTTATAACACTTACTAAGAAAGTTTTTCCAACTACTTAGTCTCATTATATATTCCAACTCTCAAGCAACTAACTCTTACCATAGATTGCTTAAAGTTGGTTTTCATATTATTGTTCTACCACCAAATGTGAGAACATAACCACTAATGAAATTATTCCCATATGAATTAAAAATTCACTTGATGTCATTGTTCCCCTCAAGAACAATGGAGAATTCATTATATAGAATACCATATTTAATGGTTCATCTCAAATATTTCTCAAGCCTCATTATGTCTTCTCTATAATCAATTATTAGATTATGTGTATACTTGCTCACATAGCATATGTTATGTCTCAATGTGTGAAACTCATCAAGTACAAATGCATACTTGGATTTAGCCACGATTATCTTCTCTTGAGTATTGGAATCATAAGGGATACTCACATGATTTACATCATAAAATTCAAACTTCTTAAGAAGTTTCTCAACATAGTGTTCTTGTGTTAACAAGACACTCTCATTCATCCTTATGATTCACATACCCAATATCACATTGGCTTCTCTTATGTCTTTCATGACAAATATTGATAATATGATTATCTTTATTCTATTAACAACATCAATACTCGGAATAAAGATATCCGCATATAATCACACATATACCATTAATCATTTTAGTATAAACACATATATCTGCCTCAAATAATCAAACTTTTCAATTCATTATTTAGGTGCTTGTTACTAAACCATATAAAGACTTTCTCAACTTTTCATCCATGTCTAGGCTCTACATACCCCTCAAGTTGCACTATATATAAAAAAAAAACTTTATTTTGAAAGGCAATTTTAACACCCAAGTGGTGAACTCAATGTTGGTAAAGTATGCTGAATTTCAGAGATAATGGATCCGAAAGCAAAATTAATCCTGGTTGATCCGGATGGAAGCAAGACATATCCGGAAGCAAACTTGATCCGGAAGAGAACTGGGTCCGGAAGAAAACTGAGTCCGGAAGCAAACAGGGTCCCGAAGCTAACTAAGTCCGAAAGCAAATCCGGATGAAATGATAAGGCAACGCTTTTATGAAACTTTCTTTTCAAAGTTCCCTAATTTGAAAAGTAGGTGCAATCGGGTCAACATCCGGAACAATACTTAAAAATGGAAGCCTCTTTAGTCTTTATTGAAAACATTCACAAAGAATTTGTATTCTTTTTCTCAAAGATATTATTTTCAAGCACATCACTATGTTCAACATAACTTATGAACATACAAACATAAAATTTTGTTCCTATTTCTCTTTGTATAGGTTAATGAATAATAACCTTAATAAGACACCCCCACACTTTTGAACATTTCAAATTAGGATGATAATCCTCTCATTTCTCATATGGTGTCTTGTCGGTTTCTCATGTGGAATTCTATTTGTATAGAAAACTTAACAAATAGCTTCACCAATAAATATCTCAAGTATATATCTAACATATCAAATATGAAACTCATATACATATATACTTAATAATAACTCACAACATGTTCTCATGTGCCTCAAGTTTACTAGAAATTATAAACCATCAAATTTCAAGGTAAACGCACAAAAAATTATACTCATATAATCACACATGGTTACCAGCAATTTTGCAAACCAGAAATCTGCTCAGTTCCAGATTTTGTGAGTCCATTTCAACTCAAATTTTGAACATGTAAACGAAGTTACTTGATAAAACTTTCTTCTACACATAAACACATATATGTCTTAAGTTTCTAATTCCATAGAAAACACATAAAACTGATTTATATATCTCAAGTTATGCCACAAACAAATAGCTGCGCTCAAATCTGAAATTTCCAGAAAACCGAGATTCTTATCTCAACTTCAATAAATATTTCAACCTACTAAACGAAAGAATTTGAAAAACATTCCTTATAAACATATCTTTATATATGTCTCATGAAATCATATAAACAAGAATCACTCAAAACGGAGTTGTATAACTCAAGAAAACTCATAAACAAGCAAGAGTGTTCAAAGCTGAAATTTTCAGCAAAAACATAAAACAAAAGTTGGATATCAACAAACTTCAATAAACATGAAATCAAGATGTCTCAAAACAACTTAATTCAAAACATATTGATCCACATAAAATATAGCAAAACCTTATTTATTTCTCAACAAATAAAAATAATGATTCAACACAAATAGGCAAAGAATAGCAAACACATAAATTGATAATCCCAAAAACATCAAAGAAAATTTTATGGTTCATATAGCTCATTTCGACAACACACTATCTTTGGTTATTAAAACCTTGTCGGGCTCAAAAGTTACTTTCACTCCATTTTTGCCTAAAAAGCTCATTAAAACCGATTCGGTTTAGTCATTGGGAATAAGTAGCACCTCATTATATTCTAAAGATGTGAGCTTGAGGAGAACCTTAATTCTCCACTTTCAACTTGGGTGTATATGACTATGGAGAATTTTTATTTACTCTCGCAATTGTGCCTCATCACTCCATAGTCAATAACCCACTTATTCACATCAATCACCATGTTTATTTGTGAAATGACTATAAAATAATATCATCTACTTAACTATAAGTTGAGTAGATTTATCACATTTTACAACTCTTTTCCTCCATTTACGAGCATGGTGATCACATGTATAAAATTTCCCCTTTTCATATTATTGAAGGTTTTATTACTTTTAAGCTTTATAAATTAACCATAGAGAAATCCGTACCTTATTCCTTAGTAAGGATTGCACTCCACAATGTTTGCCTTTAAGATTATTTCCTTCCCTTTGGTTATTCCGATCTCCTTCCAATCGACATCTTCTAGCCCAATGACAAACTTTTGCTCACCAATATCCATATTATTAAATTTGAAAATCAAAGATTCAAAAATCTCTTTAGCTTCACTGTGTGAAATTCCCACCATTGAATATCTCAATTTTTCCAAGAAAAGATTTAGCTTACAATGGAATAGCTAGTGGAGGAATAACTATTCTCATAGTTTCGAAAGAATTGGATCCCCATGGAGTAGCATAATTTTCCATTAGGGAATACCCTATAAGATTGTTGAAAATTTTGCTTTAATTTGCTCTTTAAAACTTAGTTCCGAAGTTGCTTCCGGATAGAGGCGACACTTTTCTGAAAATAGTTGTAGAAACTTTGACACTGGATCTGAGGCAACACTTCATTGTTCTAAATCTGTTGCAATAGATCCGGAGACAATACTTACGGAGGCGACACTTCCGGATAAAAACTAATCCGGACTGATTCAGATTGATGCGGAGGCAAACTGATCCGGATTGATCCGGAGGCAAATTGGATTAAAGGCAACTATTTTTAAAAAATGTTGCAGTATCTTTGAAACTGGACTAAACGCACGCTTTATTGTTCAAAATCTATTGCAGTAGATCCGGATGCACAACTTAGGCAACGCTTTACTTAAAATAGGCAACACTTTCTGCTGAAACTGAAAAATGATCTTCAAAAGCTGTAAATAATGATCTTAACCACTTGGAACACCACTAAAACATCAAGAACAAACTTTTAAGTGTTAGGATGAGTTGAGTCACGCAGGAGACGCTGTCCTTAAAGGATACTTCGTAGTTCATTCCAGGATTAAATAACTCCTTCAAACTCGATTTGAGTTTGGGTACAGGAATCAGAAATGCTTATCATATCCAGAAATTTTGGGAGATAGAAAAGTATAAAATTCGGTTCCGTCCTTCATGGAAAAAACCCACCAATCTTTTTATAGGTAGTAAAATAGTGTTATAAAACAATAAATAAAAAGCTATTAAAACCGTAACCGACGACAGTTACAAACATTAAACAAATGTAACCGTTGGAGAATTAAACTCACTTAAACTCGCTTTTATGGAGGAAATAAAGATTGTAACTTCTACCATTAAAATTTTGACCACAAGATATTTTTCTCAACAAAAATATCACAAAATATTCTTTTGAAAGTAACATAATATTCTCATTTTTCCAATAAGAATTCTTACAAAATAGATTTTAAGGATTTAGTTTTGGAGGGATTTTGATTACTGATCGAAGAGAAGATTTCACAAGGTAGTAGCTTTCTCAAATCAATCAGCATCGTCTCATTTAGTGAAGCTTCCTTTTTATAGGCTTGGATCATAAATGTAGCCGCTGAGTAGATTTGAATCTCTACCATTGATCAGATATGTGTTGGTGCAACCGAAGCCTTTGATCTTTTCATTAGACTCAATAAATATCCCATTGACATTTGTCGGGATTAGTGCACCAAAGATGTCAGATGTCGTTTCTTTGGGTTTTTTGCGCTTTGCAAACTTCGGTGCAAAGTTTGTCTCTCTTTGAGCTCCATGCACCTTGCTATTGGTCTAGGTTAAAAAGGTAGTAGCCTTTTTCTCTCTCCGTGTCAGTCCGTTTATGTCTTTTGCTGAAATTGTGTAAGTTGCAACTTTTTACTTTTTCCAAGGAAAAAAAGGTGTGTTTGACTTCAAACAACTTTGGAGGAACAATTAATATCTGACATTTCCTTTTGTCTTATCTCTACCTTCTGAGTTGTGCTTTTACTTCCAACTGATTGCAATTCTCTTCCTTAGGCTTTAGGCTTTAACTTTGTCGTACCTTCTTTCCGGATGCAGTCTTTTTGGACTTAGGAGTTTATTTTCTTCAAAACTGTATCCGAATGCATGTATTGAGTTTCTTCTGAATTATTGTTTTCCAACAATCTCCCCCATTTTTATGAAAAAAACTAAGGACAGAAGCATCTATAGTTGGAAAGATAAACTAAGTATGATTTTTTATACTTAGTTAATTACATATGTTCTCCCCCATAAACTTAGCATTCCAACTCCCCTAAGACTTATGCATATAAGCTTCTAAGTTTTTATTGCAGTTGGCGATTGTACTTAGGACTGCGGCTGCTGTCTTAGTTCTTGCCATTTTAGTGTTTAGAAGAATTTTAGGGTCGCTGTGAGTATTTTTGCAGAGTAACAGTAGAGAGTCGCTCGCGTGAAGAAGACAGTGGATTTGAGGAGTTTTTATAGAGTGAAGGAGGTGAGAGTATTTTGATAATCCGAAGGCAGTTAGTTTTAATGAGATTGATGAGCTGTCCGTTAAATTTGGAGTGAGAAGTTAATGGCGTGCAAAATGGAGAATGTGGAGAGTTTTATTCCATTTGTAACAATTTTGATTTACCGCCCATTTTTTGTAAGACAAATGTTTGAAATTTTGTATTACATTTTTTTGTTAAAGAAATTTTATATTTTAAAAATGCTTCGATTCAACTAATTGATTTAATTGTGTGGTTTATGTCTTAACTTGTGGTTAAGAATGATATGCGACTCTAGAGATTACATATTCAAACTATATTCAGAATAAGTTGAGGGTTTTTTATATTAAATTATACGAGTGAATTTGAGAAAATTAAAAAAAATACTAATTAGATGTTAGCTAAAGTTAGTATGAGTGAATATCATTAGAGAAAAATGGATTTAATATTTTAGAATTATGTAGGAGATTAAGTGAGAGATATAAAAATTTAATAGTAGACAAATATTGAGTTACTTTTATCTTCCATGCCACATCAAAGTTACAATACATAAAAATAAATTCAACTAATTGATTTAATTATGTGGTTTATGTCTTAACTTGTGGTTAAGAATGATATGCGACTCTAGAGATTACATATTCAAACCATATTCAGAATAAATTGAGTGTTTTTTTTATATTAAATTATTCGAGTGAATTTGAGAAAATTAAAAAAAATACTAATTAGATGTTAGCTAAAGTTAGTATGAGTGAATATCATTAGAGAAAAATGGATTTAATATTTTAGAATTATGTAGGAGATTAAGTGAGAGATAAAAAAATTTAATAGTAAACAAATATTGAGTTACTTTTATCTTCCATGCCACATCAAAGTTACAATACATAAAAATAAATTTCTGTAATTTTTAATTGGTCTATTAAATTCAAGAATTGAATGATAGAAACTAAATTTTAAGTAGTTAAATTAATTTTATATATACTTAAATTATATGTATTTTCAAATATTTTTTGAATAGAAAATTATAATGTTGTAACGGATAAAAAAAAAGTAGCACACCAAAAAGTGAAATAATATTGTAAACATGTTTTATCAAAAAAAAATATTGCAAACATTTGTTCGACTTTGCATAAATTTTAAATTTTTCTCATCAATGAAAAATCATGCCAGTAAATTAATTATAAATGTTAGTCAAAGTAAGTCCAGCAAGAGTTCAACGGGCACTTTTTTCTACACTTAAAATTTTGTAGCTATGAAAAATTTATATTTTAAACATATATTTTCAATTATTTAATAGTGAATACTAATTAAAGTAAGTCTAACAATAAATCATATTTATTTCTATTTCAGTAACCCCAGTTTTTTTATATATTTTTTTTATCTTTAGCTAAAAATGTTTATTAAAATTATAAAAATTCTATAACTTTTAATATTCTTAAACTCTAGTTTTTGACTTAATTTTTTGTTCCTATAAACGGTTACATATTTTATATTTTCATTTTATATTAAACCTAATTCTAAATATTTTTAAGTATCAATCGAACTTGGTACAATTGACAGATTTACAAAGTGTGGATCGAGATAATCAAGAATTAATTTCTGACTCTTACAAAAACTCTTATTATTTAAAAAAAAATTTAATTAAAAAACTACAATATTTGACATTAAAAAGTATACAGGGAAAATTGGAATAAAAAATATGGAAAATTTTTAAAGTTCAGAATTTTCAAAGGACAATAAATAATGAAAGTAAGTCCAGCGAAGTTCGCATGTCAAACTAACGCATTTAAATCTATTATTTTTAAATTAGTGTCCTTTTTCATGTTCATCATTTGACATGTGTTATATTTATAGGAAAGATAAATTGAAAAAGAATTAATTAATAATAAAAACAGACATATGTCAATATTTAAATGGAGGACATAAAAGAAGACACTAATTTAGGGATAACAGATTTAAAAATCTCATACTAATGATCATTTTTTACATTTAAATATTTTTACTTAATGAAATTTATATTTAACAAATATTTTTTGAGCTATTAATGATAAATGATAAATATTCGGCTGCCATACTAACAGTCATTTTTCACATTTAAATATTTTTAGTTTAGAAAATTTATATTTAACAAATATTTTTGAGCTATTAATGATAAATGTTCGCTTGTCATACTAACGATCATTTTTCACATTTAAATATTTCTAGTTAAAGAAATTTATATTTAACAAATATTTTTGAGCTATTAATAATAAATGTTCGTCTGTCATACTAACGGTCGTTTTTCACATTTAAATATTTCTAATTAAGGAAATTTATATTTAATAAATATTTTTTAAACTATTAATAATAAATGATTAAAGTTCGCCTGCCATCCTAACGGTCATTTTTCACATTTAAATATTTCTAGTTAAGTAAATTTATATTTAACCAATATTCTCTCAGCAATGATAAATGTTAGTTAAAGTAAGTCCAATAATGAAACCATTCAACCTAGATAAATAATAATTGAGAAAAAATGCTATTTTTTTTAGAAATAAGGTGGCTTTTTTGGCCATTCTTCTTTAAGAAAGAATGCTATTTGCACAAAGATTTTGTTCTTTTATATATTTTTATTTCTCACATGAAATTATTAGCATGAATTTCAATTAATTTGTAATTAGTCTATAACTTTCTTTTTCATAAATTTTATCTTTTAACATAATTTTCTATAAACTATTGGGCATGCCTTATGTAGTTATTATTTATATTTTACATGTAAGTATTTTCATTTTTCTAATTGAAAAAATACAATATTCTGAATAGAAAAGGTTAGAAAAAAAAAAAAAACATATACATATCTTTTTTTAAAATTTAAATAACCACGGTTTTTATATATAAATATTAATTAAAAGAATTGTAGCTTGACTTATTATAAATATCCATTTTCTATGTAGACGAGTAAAAACTAATTAATAGGTATAAAAACTCATATTTGATTTTTATGTATTTTTCTCGCATGAAAGCTATTTAATAAACGATATGTATAATATTTTTTAGAAAATTCTTTTGAATTGGAAATATCTAATTCAGTTTTTTTTTCAAATTCAAATTATTTTTATAAGGGATGTTATTATAATTTTTTATCTGTTCTGTATATCTTTAAACAAAAATTTTAATATTGTAATTGGATAGACCAACAATTAAAAACTAAATAGAAAATATGGGTTATATTTTTCAATTTCTCATGTTCCCTTGTATAAGTTTTAATTTTTTTTAAGAATATTATGCTTTTAAATATTTTATTTAATTAGTTAGAAGAAGTCAAATGAGAAATCTCTATTATTGAACAAAATAAAATAGTTGAGAAGAGTTGTCATTAAATGCCTTTTCATTTTCTATTAGATAACTTTATTAGATTTAGACCATGTTTTAACTATTATTCAATCGATTTAGTTTATTTCACTTTAATTTAATTTAATTTAATCATACGTAGTTATGAATTTGCGATGAAATAAGTTTGATTCTGTTCAACTCATTTCAGTTTAATTTAATCTAATTTAACTAAATTTAATTTAATTTAACTTTTAGAAGTTGAAAATAAGATTACTTAATATAACTCTATTTTTGTTATTTTACTTAAGATTACAATTTATTTTTGTTATTTTACTTAAGATTACAATTTATTTTTATTTAAGTATAAAAATTAATTTGTATGATTTTACCATTTAAATTTATTTAATTGGAAAAGTGACGTTGAAAAGTGAAAATACAACTCAGGACCCAAATATTTTAGGGTCCCACAGTGTGATGTATTCCATTTTCATCTATAAATAATGAGCCTCTAATCCTCATCGTAAGCTACGAGTGATATACAGAGTGGTCTGGTATTCCGATCGTACGGTCAGCAAAATTCAACCCTTTTAGCCGTTGATCCTCCGCTACGGTGGCGCGTGTAGTACCCGTATTTAACAGAAATCCGTGATTTCCGTTGATCATATTAAGCTCGGCGCCGACTTCTTCCGCCGTCCTCTGTTTCATAGGGTTACAGTGCCGCCTTTTTGCTGTTCTCGTTCTGTACTTGTATTTCCTTCATCAATTACAGTCAATTCTTCCGGTATGTATCATTTGCTGTTATTTTATTCATTTTTTTTGCTCAATTTGAATATTTGATCGTCAGATCTATTTTGGATATGTTCATACCTGTTCTAGATATGTTGTAATTGATCTCGTATTTTCAGTCGCTGCTTTGAAATTTTAACTTGTTTTAATTGGATTACATATTTTTACTGGATCAGTTGCGGATATTTTTATGCTGAAGTAGAAAAAAAGACTATTGTATTCATTTGGTTGACGTTTGCTTAATACTCTAATTTGAATTGAGCCATATAGATAGGGCAGTTGCTTTTCTGAAAAGTTAATTTTGGAAAAAACATACCAGAGACCAAAATGTGTTGTTCAAAGCCAAAATACATGGTTCTATTTAAAGTTTGTGGGAGCAACTTATTGGGACATCAACTTAAAAAGCAATACCAAACGGGCCATTGTTAACTTCGCATTTTGTAGGAACTGGTTGATTGCTGAATATGAGTATTGAATAATATAGATACAGATTTCTGTGTTTCTTTTCTTCAACTTAACCACAGAAGTTTTAGTATAATGGTTTGTTCTGTTTGTTAGAAATAGAGAAAGAAGTGAATTTTATATATCTTTGATATATTTTTTCTTTTGATTAAATTAACAAGTAATTACTGAAAATCTCATAGAAACGCAGAATGATATAGATTGAGCAGAAATTTTAGCAATATAAAATCGAGTCAGCAATGGGAAGTGGGGTGAGAGGGTTTATAATTTTATATATTAAAAGGGTTTTATAGATAGGTAATTTCCATTCTGTGTAAACTGATTGATTTTATAATGCGTTCATGTGTTAGTTGGATTTTTGTTGAATGAATTATGATACAATTATGTATGAATATAGATGATTGTTTCTCGTCTTCATTTTACCAGATAACTTAAGTGGAAAAGTTCTTTGTATGATGGTTTTTTCTGTATGAAGAAATGAATATATGTATCTTTAATATACTGTTTAAATTCTTATGTATTGACTGAAAACTTGAAAGAATCATAGGGCGAAAATTGTAGTGGTTCTTTTTTAACATAATAAGATTTAATTAGCCATGGGAAGTGGACAAGGAAGGGTTTTATAGTGTTATCTATTGTTAGGTTCAGTTGCAGAGTTGTCTTTTCTGTGGACACCAGAAGGTGTTGAGATTAATGAATTTTAATATTTTATATTTGTTACTTACAGGTATACTATGGCAATGGAGATTACCCAAGTTCTTTTGAATGCACAATCAATAGATGGAAATGTCCGCAAGCATGCAGAAGAAAGCTTGAAACAGTTTCAGGAGCAAAATCTACCTGGTTTACTGTTATCATTGTCTGGCGAATTAGCTAATGATGATAAACCTGTTGATAGCCGTAAACTAGCTGGTTTGGTTTTAAAGAACGCGTTGGATGCCAAAGAACAACATCGCAAATTTGAGCTTAATCAGAGATGGTTGTCACTGGAGGCTGCTGTGAAGAGCCAGATAAAGGCATTTTTACTAAAGACTCTATCTTCTCCAGCATCTGAAGCTTGGTCAACTGCATCTCAAGTTATTGCCAAGATTGCTGGAATTGAGCTTCCTCAAAAACAATGGCCCGAGTTGATTGGATCACTTTTGTCTAATATTCACCAGCTACCAGCTCATGTGAAACAAGCAACCTTGGAGACACTCGGGTATCTGTGCGAGGAAGTCTCCCCTGATGTTGTGGATCAAGATAATGTGAATAGAATTCTAACTGCCGTAGTTCAAGGCATGAATGCATCTGAATTTAGTATCGATGTCAGGCTTGCTGCTACCCGAGCACTTTACAATGCTCTAGGCTTTGCTCAAGCAAATTTTAGCAATGATGCAGAGCGTGATTATATTATGAGAGTTGTATGTGAGGCAGCATTGTGTCCGGAAGTGAAGATGAGGCAAGCAGCTTTCGAATGTCTGGTGTCAATTTCATCAATGTACTATGAAAAATTGGCTCCATACATCCAAGACATTTTTACTATTATAGCAAAGGCTGTAAAAGAAGATGAAGAAGCTGTAGCTCTTCAGGCAATTGAATTTTGGAGTTCAATTTGTGATGAAGAGATTGATATATTGGAAGAATATGGGGGTGATTTTACTGGGGATTCTGACATTCCTTGCTTTTATTTCATCAAGCAGGCACTTCCTGCCCTCGTCCCAATGTTGTTGGAGACACTCCTTAAGCAAGAGGAGGATCAAGATCAGGATGAAGGGGCTTGGAATATTGCAATGGCTGGGGGAACGTGCCTAGGCTTGGTTGCACGAACCGTGGGAGATGATATTGTGCCACGTGTTATGCCTTTTATTGAAGAGAATATAACAAAGCCGGATTGGAGACAAAGGGAGGCAGCTACATATGCTTTTGGGTCAATCTTGGAAGGTCCTAGCCCAGACAAGTTGACACCTATTGTAAATGTTGCTTTGAATTTCATGCTTACTGCTTTGACAAAAGATCCCAACAACCATGTTAAAGACACAACTGCCTGGACTTTGGGGAGAATCTTTGAGTTCCTTCATGGTTCAACAGTTGATACTCCCATAATTACTCCAGCAAATTGCCAACAAATAGTTGTGGTTTTACTCCAGAGCATGAAGGATGCTCCAAATGTAGCTGAGAAAGCATGCGGTGCCCTGTATTTCCTTGCCCAAGGTTATGAAGACGCTGGCCCTACATCTCTTACACCTTTTTTTCAGGAAATTGTGCAGGCTCTTCTGACTGTTACTCATAGAGAAGATGCTGG
Source organism: Euphorbia pulcherrima (assembly GCA_947683365.1). Taxonomy (NCBI): domain Eukaryota; kingdom Viridiplantae; phylum Streptophyta; class Magnoliopsida; order Malpighiales; family Euphorbiaceae; genus Euphorbia; species Euphorbia pulcherrima. The sequence continues at coordinate 19,934,391 of CANTUS010000002.1, forward strand.
GGAATCTCGGTTGAGGACAGCTGCATATGAGACGCTAAATGAAGTGGTGAGGTGCTCATCTGATGAAACAGCATCAATGGTGTTACAGCTGGTACCTGTAATTATGCAAGAGCTTCACTACACTCTAGAAGTCCAGAAGCTTGCATCTGATGAGAGAGAGAAACAGAGCGAATTGCAAGGCCTTCTTTGTGGCTGTTTACAAGTCATCATTCAAAAGCTGAGTTCATTAGAGCCCACAAAGGCTCTATTCATGCAGTATGCAGACCAGATAATGGGGCTTTTTCTGAGAGTGTTTGCTTGTCGAAGTGCAACTGTTCATGAGGAGGCAATGCTTTCAATTGGAGCCCTTGCTTATGCCGCGGGCCCCGATTTTGCAAAATACATGCCAGAATTGTACAAATATTTGGAAATGGGTCTTCAGAATTACGACGAGTACCAAGTTTGTGCTGTTACAGTTGGTGTTGTGGGGGATATCTGCAGGGCTTTAGAGGATAAAATTTTGCCTTATTGTGATGGAATCATGACACAACTTCTCAAGGATTTATCTAGTAATCAGTTGCATCGATCTGTAAAGCCTCCAATATTCTCGTGTTTTGGGGACATAGTCTTGGCAATAGGAGAGAATTTTGAAAAGTACTTGATGTATGCGATGCCTATGCTCCAAGGTGCTGCAGAATTGTCTACTCGGACAGTTGTTGCTGACGATGAAATGATTGAATATGCAAACTCATTGAGAAACGGCATTTTGGAGGCTTATTCAGGAATCCTTCAGGGGTTTAAAAGCTCGCCTGAAATACAACTCTTGTTACCTTATGCACCTCACATCCTTCAGTTTTTGGAGACCATATACATGGAGAAAGACATGTGAGTTTGCTACATTTTGATTTGCCATTAGTTTTTGGATATTTTTTTCTTGCTTTTCTTTTTGACATTTTGGATTTAAAATGCATGCTCATATCACTAGTGCTACTACGCCAAATTGCCAATGAAGAAAAACTGTTGTTGGCAGGGGCGATTCCAAATAAATATATAAAGTTAACGTGGACCCCATCAAAATTAACAATTGGAACTCAATATATATTGAAACTACCAATTATTTCTGGATAAATAGAATTTATGAAAGAAATTTATAATATGTATCTTAATAAGTCTACTATCTACATGTGTTGTTGATTGAACCATTATCAAATTAAAGTATCATAGATATCGTACAGTATACAGTTTATTATTTGCTCTGGTATTTTCATTACAATTTATTGAATTTACTGGACTCTTTTTTGAATTTACAATTTAATTTATATGGACACCACGCTATAAATATTTGTATTGGATTTGGGATTGGTTCTTGATACTTGTTGTCCATGTCTTTCCAGGGATGATGCAGTGGTGAAAACTGCCATAGGTGTCCTTGGCGATTTAGCTGATACACTGGGAAGTAATGCCGGTTCTTTACTTCAGCAATCTATTTCTGTGGTAGAATTTTTAAATGAATGTTTGTCATCTGAAGATCATATGATTAAGGAATCTGCTGAATGGGCCAAGTTGGCCATCACCCGTGCCATTTCTGTTTGAAGTTCCTTTGCAAGTCCCTCCATCCATTTGGGTCAATCGAGTCAGGGGTTCGGGTTGCATTTGTGTCAGGTCATCTCCCATTTCGAGATGACAAAAGTATTCAGTCTTTCGGACCGTCTCTAAGATCATCATCATCATCATCATCATCATCATCACATCTTGCATCTGTCAGAGGCATTGGGTCATGATCGGGTCACTAACATTGTCAAGATTTTGAAGAAAAATATTGCTGGCTGTAAAAAACTACCGAATTGGTAAAAGGGACAAGTAACATGGCAGCATATCATCAATTGCCTGTTGATTATTTGATGGTCGAAACCTCTCTTACCAGAGTCGAATTGAAGTTTTGTGACACTTGAGGACTACCCCGATTTGCTGCAATTAAGAAAACAACAGTTCACTTGCGATTTTTTCGCACTCATTCATTTTATCTCACTCCCTCATACTAGTATTGCATATTATTGAGGCTATATCATCCTCCCTTGCATTAAGCATTTTATTTCGATTGTTTATACAGATAAAAAAATCGGTTTACTTTGCATTCATTAAATCTTAGGCTGCTTTTTCTTTTTCTGTTTTACTCTCATATACAGGCGTATTCTTTTTTATTCTTTCCAGAATGTGTAATAGTTTGGTCCAATGCATATTTATTTCAAAATGTCATGATATTAATGGGAAGAAATTTCGAGTCTCACATGGACTGTTGTAGCATTTTATTTTCATGCATCATCTTTGGAGACATTGAATATTTTACTTTGGTCCCCAACATTATGCTAAGTTTATATCATCCTCCCTTGCATTAAGCATTTTACGATGTAAAGCGGTTTTAGTATCCGCCTAAATTTCTTCAAGCTGCTTAGCATTATCATCGTCATCAATGCCATGATTTTAGTGAAAGGTTGGGGATAGGGGATTATTAAGGAACTTAGGCGAGTATAGAAGATGAAGAGGCTTTTGCTGTGTTTCGGTTTTTATGGGATTGGGGAAGTCAATTTTCGGTTTTGTTTCATCCATGCTTCATACCGAGCAGCAGATACAGTTGACTCGTAAATATGAGCTAAAGCAGATTGCTGAGAAGTGAGAAGTATGCTTTCTCTTGTATTTTGGGTAGTTGTAGGATGAGAATGGGCTAGCAATTTTCCAAACCAACTGAACTTTCAAATAGAGTTTTATGTAATTTCACTTTCGAAAATACTACTTTATGATATTTTATCATTCAAGTAAGAAAATCAGCCTATGTTGATCGCATGGATGCAAACATAAAAAACAGAAAAAAAAAAAAGCACAACGAAACCTGAGGAATATGAAAAGAGATTATAGGAATAAAGAAAACAAAAGAATCACACAAGCATAAAAAAATGTAGCGACAGTGATAAAATTTAGTGTGGTATAATTATAACCTCTTTTGACTTTTGACCTAATTGGTTCCATGTATTTTACAAAATAATTTATATTTCCCTTGTTCCTACATTTTGCTTTTTTGTTTAACTATGTTCTCTATGCATATTATATTATGTGTTTTTTTTATTAAAATTGTTTTTGTATCATATATTTGGTGGTATATATAGTCTTATTATGTTAGTTTTATGGAGTTTATAATACATAAAATTGTTTTTTTACAGATTATAAGACATTTTTATAGCTTTCAATGAATGATGTCACTTGAAAAAATAACAATAAAGAACTGTTTTAAAGCAATTTCAATTCATAACATAATTAGATATGATATATATGACTAATTTTTATCCATAAACATTTATTATGTTAAAAAATTTAATAAAAAAATAATAAAAAACACAAGGAGCTCATAGGATGATGAAAGCAACACTCATGAGGCTATAAATTATATTTATAAAATACAAGAGATACTAATTTATTTGTTCAAAACTCAGAAAGATTATAATTGTATATAAAAAGAAAATTGGGCTTGACTATCGGCAAACCAAATAAACTTGTTAATACAAAATGGGAGAAAAACATTTTTATACACTACTATAAATGTATAGATATAAACATATTTTCACATCTAAAATACTTTCAGAAAATTATTGATACGGTAAAACCACTTATTACATCTAGTTCAATTAATCTTATCATATACCATTAGCTTCACTAGTTCAATATCTGATACGATTATAATAGTCAAGAGCCTTCAATTCATTTTGACAAGTTAAATGGTAGTATAAATCAAAGTTCATTTTCTATTTATTAAGCATCTTGACTCTTCTCAGTGGTATGAGAAAATTTTAACTTATTCAAATCTACTGTCCTCAAGTTGGTGTTTTCTTTTATGTCCATCGTTTAAATATTGACACGTGTCTATTTTTATTACTATTTTTTTTCTTTCTCAATTTATCTCTCCTATAAATATAACACTTGTCAAATGATGAATGGAAGGACAAGGAAGGGGATACCAATTTGAGAACAGCAGATTTGAATCCTTCTTCCGTCTCTTACCTCTTATTGTAGATTTCTTGATATTATTTAAATATTCTTCTTAAAGTTGTGTTTTGGTAAAAAAAAAAAAAGTTATGTATTTATTGTAGGTTCAAAATCATTTGTCCTTAATATGTTAGAGAATTTTTGGAGTTGTAGAAAGATATTTTCATCCCCATATATGAAATTCTAGATTTAAAAAAAAAATTAACATCTACACCCCCATGAAAATTCTCAGTTTACATTAATCCTACATTGCCTCATTATTTCAGCTCCAATTTACAATCACCAATGCAATGTATAGGTGAGGGAATAATGTTGACCTACAAAAATTAAAACCAAATTATGTTGCTTTATGCCAAATTACAGGGTAAGGAAAATTTTGTTCTTGAATTTTTTACATTTATTTTTCACTCATGCCAAGAATATAATTACAACTTATTTTTCTAATCAATTATAATTATTAATTATTACAATAGAAAAACACGTATATATTATATTTTTGTTTACAAGAATGCATATTTCATTGAAAGCATTATAAAGACCTAAACTACATGGAATTGGAAATAAACCAAAACTACAAAATGCAAACACCACGACGTCGTTGCTTCCTTTCCATTCCTTTCACAATTTCACTCCACCAGCGACAGCCAACATCGGCTACCGCTGTTCCATCTTATCGAACATCATAACTGAAAACGAAAATTACATCATGAAAAGTTGTAACGCGACATCGTATGTTGAACTCTGATACAATTCTCTGTCCCCTTACCGCGATATACAACAAAGTCTTGAAAGACTTATTCGTGTAACAATCATTGTTTGTCATGCTAGATTTAGGCCCCGTTCTTTTCAACTTATTTTCTGTTTAGTTCAGTTCAGTACCATTCAGTTCATTTTAGTATCATTCAGTTCAGTTCAGTTTCAGTATTCAATATTCAGTATTCACCATTCAACATTCAACATTCAATATTAAGTTTCAGTTTATGCATTATATCAATTTTTTTAATTTATATTATTATTCATAAATAATAAAAAGCAATGAATATTAATGATAATATCATTTCAATTTCAATTTAAGTTCATTTTTATTTTTAGATTATATAAATATTATTAACTAATATTAGTAATCACAAATAACAATAAATAAAAAGTAACCAATAATAATATTTTTAAAATTATTAATTATTATTTTTATAATGAATAATTTTATAGGACAAATAAATAAATAAAAGTAATAATATTTTATAAATATTGATAACAATTAAAATAATAAGATAATATTCATAAAAATAATTGTAATAAAATATAATATATAATAATAATAATTTATAATGGTATATTTAATTATTATTATTATTATATATAAAAATTAATAAATTTTATTAGAATATATAGTATTATTTAAAGTGTTATTAATTATCATGTTAATAAATTTTAATATTTTAGAAGTATTATTTATATTATTAATTATAATTCAGTTTCAGTTTCAATACCATTCAGTTCAGTTTCAGTAAGTTCAGTTCAATTAAGTACTAATCAATTCAGTTCAGTACATCTACTTATCAGTTGAAAAGAACAGTCTTATTCCAATTTTGGGGTACATCTCCAACCTCACTCGTCTCGTCGATCCTCATGATCATCCCTTACTCGAACATCTTAAGCAATGCTCTCAAGCCGTAGGCGACTCCTTATACGGTTTGGTTCAAGCATTGGATGCAATGCGTAACTTTAAATGTGGAGATGATGCTTCAGATATACGTTATATAATAAGTGCAATGTTAGGCGATCCGGACTCTTGTATTGACATTTTTGATGAATTTGTTGTAGATAGCCCTGAGAAATCGGGCATGGTTAATAGGGGTTGAAAGTGGGACAGAGATTTCCTGAATCAGATGGGGATCCGCTCTGATGGGTACGGGGAATCCTCGATGAGAATTCCCATGAGGTGCAGATATGGTTTTCTTGATCCCTGAATCCTTAATGGGGATGAGAATATCACTCTCCAACCCAAAAAATCCCCGTACTCCGATAAGAAAATTAGTTATTAATTTTGAATAAGTGTTAACTTTTAACTTTACCAAAATTCTTGAATATGTATAAACAATTTATTGTATAATGTAATAGCATAATCCTTATTTTCGTTAATTTCTATATATTAGTATCAAAAAGTAATACTATACTTAAAAAATAATGTCAAACACCAGTTAATTTTTTATTAACAATCAAATAGATTTTACAATTGAATTGATGTTAACCATATTATTTTTTTACCAACAGGTGTAGCTCAGTTGACTAAGTAGGCTGAGCAAGTTGGAGGAGAATAAGGTTTAAATCCCATTAAGTACACTTGTTGGGAGGGGTGAGGAGCCTTAATTATTACTAAGCTCCGAACCAGATTATCTCAATGAAGATACTTATAAATATTAAAAAAAACTATATTGTTTTGTTTTTAGTTTATATAAATATTCACTAATTTGTATATCTTGTATTAATTTTTTTATGTGTTAACATGAAATAATTTTAGTTATATGTTACTTTGACAAAAAAATTGCCTAATTTTTTGTTTAGTAGAAAATTAGAAATCTCCGATGGGAAATAAAGATTCCCCAATAGAATGGGAAATTTTTTTCCCCAAATTCGTAATGGGGATGGGAAAGATTGTTTCTCCAAAACTTTAATGAAGATAGGGAATTCAATCCTCACCCCAATAAACCCTACTTTCATCCATAGTGGGTTAATCAGATGAATGGGGTATTCAAGTAATTAGAAAATTTGATGAGTTTTGTAGCAACCCTTTCTGTAATTGATTAGCTATGGAGTTATGTTTCATTTGAATCATATATATGTAATTTACAACTAAGAAAATATGGTACTTTAAATAATTACTTTGTTTTTTTTATCAGTAATAAATCATTGCTTGAAAAATCACTATATAGAGCCAAACTGCCACAACACATATCAAATCGGAAAGAAACCAAAACTGCAAAATGCAAACAAACGATGTCGTTTCTTCCTTTCCCTCCTTTTGACAATTTCACTCTTCAATCTCGAGTAGAGATGGCAACGGATCCTGGACTCGGTCTGGATCCATTTTTACGGATATGGATTCTATGTTTATGTATACGTCGGATCCGGGTCCCAGAAAACGGATTCGGATACAGTATCGGTTCTTGTCATAGAACCCGGACCCGTATATATACACATATAAATAAAAAAACCCTAGTCTATCCATCACTTTAGAACCCTCCCTCACTTCGCTGCCTCCATCTGTACCTTAAATCCCTAACTTGTCGTTCTCTCCTCTTCTCCAAACTCGCCGTTTAAATCCTTCTCTCCTCTTCTCCATGCGCTCTTCGCAATCCTCTTCTCCACACTCGTTCAGTTCGTTCATACCATTCATTGATCTTCTCTGGTGCTGCAATGAGAGGTAATCCTATTTCTATTGTTTAATTCATTTATTTTTAAATCTCTGTTTTACGCCTCCCACCTTCTATTTTTTAATTATTTTTTGAATTGATTTAGGTTCTAGGGATTTTGGTTTGCTTTTAGAGGTGTGATTCTGTTTGAGTACTTTTGATGTGGACTGTTATTATCGATTAGGGATTTTGTGATTATTGTGGAGGAGGTTGAAGAAGCTAGCAAGGCAGCTATGGAGGGCTGCCACAAGATCAGGTTCAGTTTAGGGATTTCCATTGGCAGAAACTAGAGACTATGTGTTTAAGTTCAAATGAGTAATTTATGAAGAAATTAGGAATCTAAAGAAATTACTAACCCCTGTATCACCAAGCATCCATTTATTATATATATATCATAAGAAATTCCCCTTTTCAAATCTTACTGATACTACAATAATAAAAAAAATATGTTAATTAATTAGTGTTTTGATACTTAAATTAGATGTTAAGCAGAATTACATGGACCCGTTTTGGATCCGTTTTTGGACCCGTATTCGTGGGATCCGTCGGATCTGGATACGGATCTTTAAATTTTAGACCCGGCGGATTCGGGGCGGCTACAGATCCAATATATAGAAACGGATCCGGAACGGGTCCAAGCCGGATCCGGCCCGGATCCGCCCCATTGCCATCCCTAATCTCGAGCCAACGTCGGACACTATTGTTCCATCCCACCAGACATTACAATTGAGTCACTAAGAATACATGAAATTTGGGAAATTATACAATTGACAGGGTCCAAAGGATCATTCTCTCCGCATGAATGACATATGTCTCAGAAATTACTTTATGTTATTACTTTATATTATTTTATTCATTTCCAAACAGATGTAATTCATGCAGGGTGAAGTGTCCTTTAGACCCGGTCCGTTTTATAATTTCCTCATGACATTATGTAAAATGACATTTTAAGTATACGTTGAACTTTGCTACAGTTCTTTCGCCCTTTTATGCCCGAACATACAACAAAGTCTTGTAACCGATTCTTTTCTCTTTAAATTTATTTAAATAATTTATTGACTCAATTCGGATAAACTAAATCTCATAACAAATTGTTGAGCACAAGGCCCATTAAGTCGCAGTTGCAGAATGCGGAATAGCAACAACGACAAGAATCGACTAAAGTTGACTAGAGTCAACAAGAGTCGACAAGAATTAGCTAAATATGCAAAGAAAATTAACAAGCCACACAACACCAAAGTTTTTATGTGGAAACCTCTCCGATGTGAACAGTAAAACAACGGGATCGATAACGGAGTCCACCCCTACTGATTTTATTGATAAGTTGAGGAAAAAGAACTCAACAAAGTCGTATAAGAGTTTACTTCCACCAACGTCTATCACTCAATGAGAACAAGAAGGGAACAAGTGAGAAAACACCGAAATGAGCAAAACAGACAATCTATCCACGAACAGAATAATCTCAGAAATTCTTATTAAGAAACCCAACGGTCAGTCTTTAGAAAAGAATGTCAAGAACACTTTGACCACATTTCACGGTAATCCAACGGCTATAACTCCAGCGATTGTCCGATGAGTAAGCTGTGCGCAACTCCCCTTTAATTTCACTTTTCACTCTCTTACTTCTTTTCTCTCCCCAATGAATTGGTTGTTTTTGAATGTTTCGAATGCCTTAAACATCAGCCACAAAAGAGGCTTTAAATAGACCTCCAAATCTTGGCGAATAAGCCAAGACTCCTCGAATTCCATGCAAAGACTCTTTGTCTTCTACACAAGACTCTTAGTCTTCTACAAGTGCATGCATCCTTAATTATGATAAATGCATGAACCATTAAGTACATGAATTTGGGCTAGAACCCCAATAATATCCCCCTCGAGCCCAAATTAGGGAAGACAAGGTAACAATAATATCATCAAAATGATATCCCCGAGAGCTTACAACAAAGCTCCAACTTGCTTCCGGGGACAAACTTCGTCAACATGTTTGCTCCATTCTTATCTATGTGGACTTTCCTCAATACCAATTCTTTATCCTCAATAACATCTCGCAACCAATGATATCTCACATCAATGTGCTTCATATGAGAACGATACATGGTATTCTTACTCAGATCCATAGCACTCTGACTATCACAGAATACTACATACTCGCTTTGCTTCAAACCCAGTTCCTGAAGGAATCTCTTTAGCTAAATCAGCTCTTTACAAGCTTCCACAGCTGCTACATACTCTGCCTCTGTAGTAGATAATGCTACACACTTTTGAAGTTTAGATTGCCAGGAAATAGCTCCCCCTGCAAAAGTAAACACAAAACCTGAGGTAGACTTTCTTCGATCCAAATCACCAGCCATGTCCACATCTGTATACCATTCAAGAATTGGTTTTCGACCTCCAAAACATAAACTCAGCTTTGAAGTACCACGCAAGTATCTGAATATCCACTTCACTGCTTCCCAATGAGCTTTACCCGGATTGGGCAAAAATCGAGTTACCAATCCAATAGCTTAAGCAATATCTGGCCTAGTGCAAACTATAGCATACATCAAAGAACCAACAACAGAGGAATAAGGAACAAACAACATACTTTCTTTCTTCTCCTGCGTTTTAGGACAAGTTCTTTTGCTCAACCTGAAATGAGCCGCTAATGGTTGACTAACTGGCTTGGCATCTTTCATATTGAACCTTTCTAGCACCCGTTCAATATACTTCTCTTGTGAAAGCCACAATTTGCCAGCCTTTCTATCACGAACTATCTTCATGCCCAAAATTTGCTTCGCTGGACCCAAGTCCTTCGTTGCAAATGATTCTGACAAACTCTTCTTCAACTCAAAAATCATATATGCATCTTGTCCAACAATCAGCATATCATCTACATATAATAGAAGGATGATAAATTTACCATTTAGGAATTGTCTGAAGTATACACAAGGATCAAACAACATCCTCTTATAACCATTGGAAGTCATAAAGGAATCAAACTTCCTATACCACTACCTTGGTGCCTGCTTTAGCCCATAAAGACTCTTCTTCAATTTGCACACAAACTTTTCTTTCCCCTTTTCCTCAAATCCTTCTGGTTGTTCCATGTAGATATTCTCTTGCAAATCACCATGCAAGAAAGCAGTTTTTACATCAAGCTGCTCTAAATCCAAATCAAAACTAGCAGTTAAACCCAAAACGGTTCTGATAGAAGTCATCTTCACAACAGGAGAGAAAATCTCATCAAAATCAACCCCCCTTTTCTGATTCCATCCCTTGACCACCAATCTAGCTTTCCGCTTTACACTCTGATCGGCATTCTTCTTATTCTTGAAAATCCACCTATTTTTTAAGACTTTATTTTCTATCGGACGCTTCACCAACTCATAAGTCTCATTGTTCCTCAAAGAATACATCTCTTCTTTCATAGCATTCAACCAAGACCCTTTGTCTGCACTAGACAATGCTTCCTGAAAGCTTTCTGGTTCTCCATCTTCTATGACAAGAATGAATTCTGAGCTTGGATATCTCGTAGATGACCTTCTTTCTCTAGTTGATTTTTAAACTTGTGGTTGTTCAGCCTGTGGGCCTGACGGCTCCCCCCGCTCATAAATCTCTTCATCTTGAGCATCATAAAACTGAACATTCTTATCATCATGCATATCACCATCAATAAGTTCTGGTGTATCATCAACACCAATTTGTTGTTCCTCAACATTATTAGGTCTTGCTTCAACATTCACACCTATTGGCTGTTCAACACAAGAAAGACTGGACACAAGAGGAACATTAGTAGTATCAGAAGAAGATTCTGTGGTAGAATCATACCTTTTACTCAGAAACTCAACACCTCACTCGTGCTCAAAGAATACTACATCCCTGCTTCTCACTACCTCCTTCTTCTCAAGATCATAGACTCTATAGCTATACTTTTCATTACCATAGCCAACAAAAATGCATGGTTTAGTTTTGGAATCAAGCTTTGATCACTCCACTTTCGGCACATGCATAAATGCCTTACATCTAAAGACACTCAAATGTGCATAAGTAGGATTGCTACCCCTCTATGTTCTTTCTGGAATGTTAAAACCAAGAGGAACCGACGAAGAGCGATTAATCAAATAAGTCACCGTGTTTACTGCTTTAGCCCAGAATGTATTAGGAAGATTAGACATTCTCAGCAAACACCTCACTCTCTCCATAATGGTTCTATTCATCCTTTCAGCTACACCGTTATATTGTGGAGTACCCGAAACTGTCTTCACATACATTTCAACTTTCCACCAGTCTCCCTTTCTACCATGGCATGAAACTTCTGAAAAATCTCAAACACTTGACTTTTTCGCTTCATCAAGTAGACCCAAGTCTTCCGAGTCGCATCATCAATAAATGTGACAAAATACCTATTGCCACTAATAGACTCCACATCTAACAAACCACAAACATCGGAGTGAACCAACTCTAACTTTCCTTCCTTCCTTATAGACTTTCCTGCAAATGAAGCCCTATATTGCTTTCCTACCAACCAATGCTCACAAGGGTTAATGGAAACTGATTTATCAATAGGAATGAGGGATTTTCCTGCCAAATGCTTTATCCCTTTATCCTTCATATGTCCCAATCTTTGATGCCATAAATTGGGAGAATTCTTCTCTTTAGTTGCAAATATATCACCATAACATACTTTGAAGTATGTCTTATATAATGAGCAATACAACTTACCCCGAGCAACTGTCATTGTACCCTTAGACAACTTCCATTTGCTATCACCGAAGGTATGACTGAAACCTTCATGATCAAGAACACTTGCGGCTGTCCGTAATATGGCACACATTCTTCAATGTCATCGTGGATCCAATATTAGTCTTCATACGAATATCGCCCATACCAATAATGCTTGCTGAGCTCTCATTTCCCATTCTAACACTACCAAAGTCTCCAGCTTTATAGTTCAAGAAATATTCCTTTCGAGGAACATAATAATAAGAAGCTCCAGTATCAACAAGCAATTCCGAAGCTGAATCATCAACCTGCACAAAGCAAACTGGTATCCTCAATAGTCTTCACCACAATTGCTGCAGTACCACTATCATCCCCCCTGATTGGGAATCTAGTTTCTTCTTCTGTTCACACTTCCATTTAAAACAATTCTTCTTGATATGGCCAGACTTGTCACAATAATGGCATACACGGGTCTCCTTTCCCTCTCTGGACTTAGACCTGCCCCTTGATTTACTATGCCCCCTTGGACTTCTACTCTTATCTCTTCCTCTGTTCTCAATAACAAAGGCTTGTGAACTATTAACTCCCATCTCCTTTCTTCCTAACTCTTTATTGAACATACTTTCTTTGATCACATTCAATGAAAGAACACCATTCGAAGCTGAGTTACTAATAGTCACTACAAGAGTTTCCCAACTATTGTGCAAAGAACTCAATAAGAATAAAGCCTGCAACTCATCATCAAGAATGATCTTTATAGTGGTCAATTTATTGATAACATCCTGAAAGTCACTCAAATGCTCTTCCACTAACTTTCCATTTTTCAGCTTCAAATTAACAAGCTTCCGAATGAGCGAAGCCTTAATGTGAGCGATCTTCCTCTCATAAAAACCTTCTAGCTTCTTCCACAGCTCAAATGGGTCAGACTCTTTAAAAACGTGATTGTAGATGCTAATATCAATCCACTGTCTAATAGTCTCCAAAGTCTTCCTTTTCAACTTCTCCCATTCTTTATCTTCCATCTTCTCGGGTTTGATAGGTTTAAAACTTCCAACCTCGATCGTATCATAATCTATCAGATCAAATAGATCTTTACAAAATAGTATATACTCCATCATAGGTCGCCATATGGAATAATTGGTTCATATCAGCTTGACCATGGAACTGTTACTGCTAGACTCCATGATAATTCTAGAACTGATCTTTAACAGCTCTGATATAACTTGTTGAGCACAAGGCCCCTTAAGTTGCAGTTGCAGAATGCAGAATAGTAACAACGATAGGAATCAACAAGAATCGACTAAAGTCGACTAGAGTCAACTAGAGTCGACTAGAATCAACCAAATATGTAAAGAAAATAGATAAGCCACACAACACCAAAGTTTTTACGTGGAAACCTCTCCGATGTGAAGAGTAAAACCACGGGACCGATAATAGAGTCCGCCCCTACTGATTTTATTAATAAGTTGAGGAAAAAGAACTCAACAAAGTCTTACAAGAGTTTACTTCCACCAACGTCTATCACTCAATGAGAACAAGAAGAGAACAAGTGAGAAAATACCGAAATAAGCAAAACAGACAATCTGCCCACAAACAAAATAATCTCGAAAACACTCATTAAGAAACCCAACGGTCAGTCTTTAGACAAGGATGTTAAGAACACCGACCAAATTTCAAGGTAATCAAACGGATAGAACTCCGAAGATCGTTTGATGAGTAAGCTATGTGTAACTCCCCTTTAACCTCACTTTTCACTCTCTTACTTTTTTTTCTCTCCCCAATGAATTGGTTGTTTCTGAATGTTTCAAATGCCTCAAAAATTAGACAAAAAAGAGGCTTTAAATAGACCTTCAAATCTTGGCGAATAAGCCAAGACTCCTCGAATTGTATGCCAAGATTCTTCAGTCTTCTACACAAGACTCTTAGTCTTCTATAAGTGCATGCATCCTTAATTATGATAAATGCATGAACCATTAAGCGCATGAATTTGGGCTAGAACCCCAACACAAATTTCATCTTACATGACATAATAAATACTATTCGACAGGTCAGTTTTCCTGAGTTAATTGTTGAACTTTTTCTAAGCATAATGATATCAAAATATTTTGAAAGTTCGTCATTAAACTATCACTGTTAAGTTTAAAAAAATTATGCCTTTTATTTTTGTAATCAATTAAATACTGTGAGAGCATTCTAATGATTGCTTTTGTTTTTTCATGCAAAGTAACTATCAAATTTTCCCACATGATAGTCAATGAATCAAATTTTATTTCATTCCTTTAATAGTGATTATGCATAAAGTAATATTACTAGTAATTATAAGGAAAAACATTATTTATGTTGTAAAATAATAAGAATAATAAGAATATAAACTATAGAAATAGAGTATAACAAAGATGGAGAGAAAGATAAGAAATCATATTTATCTTATTCATGTGAATAATGCACATCAAGCCTATATTTATAGGCAAAGAGCTTGAACTTGTAAGGACACAAGTTACAAGTCTATGAATACAAATAAAGAGAGGATGTTACAAATTAATAATAGTCACCCAATTAATAATATATAATTATATATTTATAACACTTCCCCTTTGGATGACTATGCAATATGAATATGCCTCGTTAAAATCTCGTTAAGGAAAACCCAGTGGGATAAAACCTTAGAGAAGGAAAAAGAGTACACTATTCATATGCAATATTACTTCCCCTCAAATGTACAATTGTCAAGATTGTTGGTCCCTGTGCTTATGTTAATAAGGTCAGAAGTGGGGGGCGGGGGGGGGGGGGGGGGGGGGGGATGGAATGACCTTTTCACGGAAATATTAGACTTTTAATAAGTCTTGGGTAGCGTGTTTGAATGTTCCGGATGTTTTGGGTCCGGATGATGCAAATAATATAAATTGCGGTGAATTAAAGGCTGAGTCAAGAAAATTCAAACACAAGAGATTTATACTGGTTCGGCCCTACCTACGTCCAGTCCCCAAAGGTTCCTTCCTTTGAGCTTTTCCATTAGTGTGATTTCTTTCTAGCTAGCGGAAATCAAGCCTTACAGTTGTCTCCGGATGGTACCCCCTTCCAGATGTAGGATATACCAATAGAAGCACCAACTCCTAGCTGAGTCCTTTTGTATTTAGCAAGATATACCACTTAGATTTCTACCCAAATCGTAAGCCGAGTCCTACAGGGAGATCCTACTCAAAGCACCTACTTTAAGCTGTATCCCAATCTCACAACTCATCCAAGTTAGAGATTTTTACACTTTGTTTTCCCAAAGGTTTTGGTTTTGGACTTATTCAATTTTATAATTTTACTTGGGAATCCTTACAACTAATTTGGAAATAATTAATTATTGGAGGGATGCGTTTTCTGATTGCTTTATGTGAATTCTCTTGTTAATTGCTTTCTCAAGTCAACCAGCACCTTCTCAACATGTGAAGCTTCCCTCGTATAGGCTTTGATCATAAATGTAGCCATTATAGGTTGGTGAGCTGTCATTAAATCTTCACCATTGATCAGGTAAGATGTGGAGCTTCCGGAGCTATTGATCAATCCGTTAGATAGAGATTTTGATCCGTTTGAAACCTTGGGATTGAGGCTGAAAAGTTGTCAGTGATCATTTTCCTTGTAATTTAGTGATACACTAACTTTTCTACCAGTAGCTTTTTGGTGTGAGCTCCACGCGCCTTCTTATTGGTCTAGGTGCAAAAGGTTGTTACCTTTTTTTATGTCCGATGTCAGTCATTTGTCCTTTTTCTTAAAAGTGCTAGCTGTCACTTTTTTCTTGCTTTAGGGAAAAGGATCTTTGACTTGGAGACCAAACGAATGGAGGGAATGGAATTTTTGAATCATTCCCTTTGTCTAAAATATTAAGTCTTTCATATGGCTTCAGACTTAAATCTCCTGATTTTCCTTCTTCCAGATGCTTCTACAATCAATTCTTCTGGATGATGTATTGGGCGGTTTAAAGTTTATTTCCTTTCAAACTTTAACCGGATGCTTCCATTTATGCTTAGTTAGTTATCTTCACTTTTCTTGGACTTTGAATGTTTGGATATGAGTCCGGATTGGTGACTTAGGTCTTTTCATACTTAGGTTTTTTGTTTACTTCAAACTTGATCCGGATTATTTGTGTTTCGGATCCTTGTTTCCCAACAATCTCCTCCATTTGATGGAAATAAAAACCTAAGCACAATTAAGCAGAAAGGGAATATGATCTAAGTATGATTTTTGATACTTAGTCATTTACAACATTGACTCCCCCATAATCTAAGCATCCTAACTCCCCCAATATTTTTGCATTTTTTGCTTCTATATTTTTTAAGTATAATTACAGATTGTGCTTAGAAACATTTTTATGTAAATGTGATTCAATATATATATACTTCTACTGTTAACTATGGTTAATATCATTGAAGTGATGGATTACAGATATAGAGTACATATAAGTGAAAATTTTCAAAGCTGGCTATTACAAGATGTTACATGATATCAATAGCTAACTACACATTTACCTATCTATTTCTATATCCTCGCCACCTTTGCTGGTTGTGCTCTTCTCCCCTGTATTGTTTTCATCTGATAGGGTGCCAATCACCATATATGAGCACTTGTCCCAGCTTTTCTGCCACACCTCTGTGTAGATAGAATAGTCTACATTCCCTTGTGAGCGCTTCTCAAAAATTGTTTCAACAGTGGCCGAAAGAAGTTGATAGGGCTTTAGAAACTCCTAGAGCTCTTTATAGGATTTTGTTATGTCCGAAATCATCCTTAGTGCATAGGCTTGGTCATCTTTATCAAAATATAGAAACATGCACTTAAAGAGGGTTAACATACACTTGTACCCAAAAAATCCAGTGTCGCCTATGTGTTTGACAAGATCATTGACAACTAGTAGGGCAAGACTGTCTTGGGTTGAGGAGGAAGATCCAGATGAGGAGAGTGATAGATTAGCCATGCCTGACTTTAAGGCTTTAATATCATTACAGATATCTCTCCAGACATTATGGATACTATTGTTGAGAGTAGTGAGATCCTTATGGAAAGCCTCCTGAAGAGCTTTAATCAAGTCATTTGTTCCGGATGAATGGCTTCCACTATCACCACTTATTTCATCCACCTGCTTCTTTAATAGATCCAAAAGAGCCTCATCAAGGAATTTGGTGAGTATTTCTTATGCAGCTTGATGCTCTTCATTTTGCAGTTCATGTGCTGAAGCAATATCCTTTTCTCCTTTTGTAACAGTTTCCAGAATGAATTTTTCAAAGGTTTCAAACTTTTTATCAATGTACTCCTTAAGCTCTGTGGACAGATCTATGGAAGAGGAAGTGATCTTGTCCAAGACTATGGCACAGTTATTTATGGCTACTGTATTAGCCTGATCTGTAGATCTGTAAGCTCCGGCGATGCTTTTGTTTATTTCCTTAAGGATTGGCTTTACCTTGGCAAGAGAAACTTCCACTACCAGATCAACAGTGGGAAAGTCTTCCACTTTCTCTTCAATTTTCTTAACTCTGCCCTTAATCTCCCCAAGTTCTCCCTTCAAATCTAGAGGCGAGAGTTCTTCAAGAAGTACCTTTTCCACAGCTTTCAAGTGTTTGAATATGTTCCAGCGGCTTTTTTTAATGTAGTTCTCCTCATGTTCCTCATGAGTAGCTTCTTGAAGAATCTTGAGTGCTGTAGAAATCTTTTTAGATCTGGTTGGGTTGACACTCAAAGATGGTATTCTTATTGGTCTTGTAAGTGGGGTTTTAGATTTAGAGCTGCTTCCGGTCTCATCAGATCCGGATGTTTCTGCCTCAATTGATTTTTCTTCTTCTTCTTCTTGTTTCTCTTCTTCCAACCGTTCCTCCGGACTAGCCTCGCCTTTTGAGTCAACTCTAGGAGGGTTCTCATTGGATCTTAGACTGTGTCCCTCCTCCAGAACTTTATGTTCTGGGATAGACTCCTATTCCTTAGATACATTTAGAGAAAGTGCATCTAAGTTGTCTCTATTTTCAACTGTTGTTTCAATACTAGCAGTGATGTCAGCGTTAATATTAAATGACACAGATTCAGGTATTACCTCATGGATTTATGCTTGAACCTGATCCATTGCATCCTCACTTCTTTCTTCATTAATAACCACCTCAACCCCTTGATTATTGGTAATGTCCTCAGTCACCCCTACTAATGCCTTTTCAGGACTTTACAGCTCCACCACTTCCGGATTAATATTCAGCAAGTTATCAGGAAGAGGTCCATACCTAACTTGGAAGTTTATTAGGTCCTCATCCTGGTACTTAGCTTCTTTAAGAAGCCCCAGATCCTTTGAGGATAGAAGGATTGGTGGGCTACATGATTGTGCTGCACCGGATGAGCCTCCGGGTCCTTCTTTGGTTAAAAGATTGATCTCTTGATTGTTTGGTACAATAGACATCATTTTAGCAAATTGAGGATCTTCAGGAAATTTATTGTCTTTGGGTGTTGGTCTTTGGATGAATAGAACCATTTCCTTTCCTTTCCCTAATTCAACTGGAGTGGTGATTTTGGGGGTAGGTTCCTTGATGGTTATACCAGTAGTAGGTTTCCTGATTGGGAGTTTGACTCTTGCTTTCTCTGCTTTCAAGGCTTCTGTGAATGTTAATACCCTCTTTCGGAGTTGCCTTTTAGGGGTAGGTTCCCCATCTCTTGTCTCTTCACTATTAGACGTATGCTCCTCTGTTAGCATATCTTTTGTGTTTGTTTTCTGCCCCTTCTTATACCCTTCTTTAATTGCAGTAGTAGCCACTACAATAGTTTCTCTTGCTTCCAGCTCACATACTGGTTTCTTCAGCTTATCAGAGGCTTTAATCAGTCTTCCTTGTGGCTTAGGCTTCTCAGGGCACTTCTTTAATAGCTGAGTGAGGGTTTGGATATCCTCATCAACTTCCTCAGCCGAAAGCAAGGCAAGTTCCTTTTGTGCCTTTGGTTTGGTGGTTCTTGCTTTCTTAGGAACCAGAGCCCCTTCCACCGGATCCACAGCCTTTCTAGCCCTTGCCTTCTTTTCATCCCTCAGCTTTTTGGCTTTCTGCTCGTTCTAGGTCTCCCCAAAGCTCAACTTTCTGAAGTTCTTCTCTAGGATTTCCTTTCTATTGACAGATTTAAGTCCGGTTAAATTGACTCCATTTTCAAGTAGTATCCGGGTGATCAGGGCACCATGAGAGTTCCTGTGCTACTTTAGGTAGTGGATGATCAGTATCGACATGTTAACAACTCTACTCGTCACCTAGTGCTGTAATACACAGTGCTGAAAGGATGACACTGTGGTGAGAGAGCCCTTTCGGATAAGCACCAATTTGGCAAGTGCATGCTAGAGGAATCTTGGCACTTTCAGATAGTATATTGAGCATTTTTCCCTAAAATAGTTAAGATGCAGCCACATCTTAGGTTCGTATTCCACTTGCTGCTCATCTCCATCAATTCACAGTTGGACCCCATCATTCTTCATGTTTAAGAATTTTTCAAAGAACTCTGGAGTTATAGTAATTACTTTCCTTGAACTTGAGTTCTCAAAGCATCATAGTTGGAGTGGGCTTTGAGATTATCATAGAATTCTTTCACTAAGTCCAGGTAGGTTAGGCATTTGATCTTGAGGAAATCAATCAGGTGTTGATCCTCAATTAATTTGGAATAGGGGTCAGTTTCAAATAGAAAGTTATCTTCTAAAAAGTTGGTGGGGATAACAGAATCATTGGTTTTGAGTTTGAGGGGTTTAAAATCTTTATCTTTCAGATCGGACCCTGTAAAGATATTTTGGGTAGGAAGCATTTTAGGTCCTTTGCTTGTCATGATGGCTGCTATATTTTGAGAGAGTTTAATGAAATTTAGGGTTTGGAGTTTGGATTTTTGCGGAGTAACAGTAGGCAATTTGTTCGCGTAAGAAAGAAGGGGAAATTTGGAGTGCTTTTATAGATTTTCCAAAGTGAGGGTATTTTGGTAATCCAGATGTCGTTAATGTGGCTGGATTGATGACATGGCAGGTGAGTTTTTAGGAGAGAGGTAAATTTCCATTAAACTGGAGAATGGGAATGGTTTATTTTAAATTCCAGCTATTGAATCTATCGGGCGTGTAACTTCCAATAGGCGCTTGAAATTTAAAAAGGAACAGTTACTTTTCAGCGCTTTTAATGCCATGTTTCCTGCCTGTCTACTGATGTGGCGATATTTTCTCCGGAGTAGACTTTTCTTCAATTCTTCTTCTCTTCCGGATTCATTATCTAGCCAAGGATCCAAATTAATTTTGGACTGTCTTCTAGATTATCTTCAAATCGGATTAGACATACCAATTGACACCCTTAGCTTGCCAAATTGATCTTTATTCAATGGCTTAGTAAGGATGTCTGCCCTTTTCTCATTGGTTAGAATGTATACCAAAGCAACATTGTTCTTTATCATATGATCCCGGATTAAATGATGTCTTATTTTGACATGTTTCATTCTGCTGTGAAGTACTGGATTTTTTGATACATCAATGGCACTTTTGCTGTCATACATTACATCCATGCATTTGGATTGAACTCTACAATCCTTTAGTTATTGCTTGATCCAAAGGAGTTGAGCTACATAACTTCCAGCTGCCATGTATTCTGCTTCTGTGGTTGATAAAGCAACTGAAGTTTTCTTTTTACTGTACCATAATACCAAGCAATCTCCAAGGAAATGGCAGCCTTTGGATGTACTCTTTCTCTCAAGAGTATCTCTGCCATAGTCTGCATTAGTGAAACCTTGGAGTGTGAAATTTCCATTACTAGGATACCACAGTCTAACTTCAGTGGTTCCTAAGAGGTATCGAAGGATCCTCTTAACTGCCTTGAGATGAGAGTCCTTAGGATTAGATTGATATCTTGCACAGTAGCAGACTGTATAGTGTATGTCAGGCCTGCTAGTAGTCAAGTATAGAAGTGATCCAATCATTCCTCTATATAACTTATGATCAACATCTTCCCCTTCATAATCCTTGGATAGGACTGTATCTGATCCCATTATAGTAGACATTGGCATGCTCTTGTCCATTTCAAACTTCTTCAAGATATCCTTGGTATACTTGGATTAAATAATGAAAATACCATCCGAACTTTGCTTGATTTGTAAACCAAGGATGAAATGATGTCTTATGTTGACATGTTTCATTCTGTTGTGAAGTACTGGATTCTTTGACACATCAATGACACTTTTGCTGTCATATATTACATCCACGCATTCGGATTGAACTCTACAATCCTTTAGTTATTGCTTGATCCAAAGGAGTTGAGCTACACAACTTCCAGCTGCCATATATTCTGCTTCTATAGTTGATAAAGCAACTGAAGTTTTCTTCTTGCTGTACTATGATACCAAGCAATCTCCAAGGAAATGGCAGCCTTCGGATGTACTCTTTCTCTCAAGGGTATCTCTGCCATAGTCTGCTTTAGTGAAACCTTGGAGTGTGAAATTTCCATTACTAGGATACCACAATCTAACTTCAGTGGTTCCTATGAGGTATCGAAGGATCCTCTTAACTGCCTTAAGATGAGAGTCCTTAGGATTAGATTGATATCTTGCACAGTAGCAGACTACATAGTGTATGTCAGGCCTGCTAGCAGTCAAGTATAGAAGTGATCCAATCATTCCTCTATATAACTTATGATCAACATCTTCCCCTTCACAATCCTCGGATAGGACTGTATCTGATCCCATTACAGTAGACATTGGCATGCTCTTATCCATTTCAAACTTCTTCAAGATCTCCTTAGTATACTTGGATTGAATAATGAAAATACCATTTGAACTTTGCTTGATTTGTAAACCAAGGAAGAAATTTATTTCTCCCATCATGGACATCTCAAATTCCTTCTGCATTTGAAAGCTGAATTCTTCACACATCTTTTCATCTATTGCTCCAAATATGATATCATCCACATAGATTTGGATTAGGATCATATCATCCTTCTTTTTCTTGATGAAAAGAGTTGTATCTGCTTTACCCCAGATATATCCCTTGGATATGAGAAAAGTAGTGAGTCTCTCATACCAAGCTCTTGGTGGTTGCTTCAATCTATAGAGGGCTTTCTTCAGTTTGTAGACATGATCTAGATGCTTTGAATCTTCAAATCCTAGTGGCTGCTTCACATAGACTTCTTCCTAGATAACTCCATTGAGAAATGTACTTTTGACATCCATTTAGAACAATGTGAATCCCATGAATGATGCAAAAGCACATAAAATCCGAATTGCCTCTAGTCTTGCTACAGGGGTAAATATTTCTTCAAAGTCAATCCATTCCTGTTGATTGTAGCCTCGGGCAACCAATCTTGTCTTGTTTCTCACTACTATTTCGGATTCATCTAGCTTATTCCGGAATACCCATTTGGTGCTAATAATTGACTTTCCCTTTAGAGGGGCCACTAGATCCAACACATCATTCCTGGTGAATTGATCTAGTTCTTCTTGCATTGCTATCATACACCTTTCATCTCCTTCAGCATCTTGGAACTTCTTTGGCTCAATAAGAGAGACAAAAACAACATGGCTTATCATTCTATTGAGTTATCCTCTAGTTCTGACTGGATTTTGGATATTATCCAAAATGGCTTCAACTGGATGATCTTTGTGAGTCCGGACTTCCCTTGGTAGATCTTCATGTTAGATTGGAGCTTGTTCCACTTTTGCTTCAACTCCTCCTTCTTGATTTTCATCGAAGTATATCTCATGTGGGTTGAGATCAACTTGTTACACTTCTGGATCAAAAGATATTTCTTCATCTTCTTCTTTGTACTTCTTGATTTGGAAGGACTCAGGAACTTTGGCTTCATTCTTTTCTCCAGAATTTTTAGCTTCTA
Source organism: Euphorbia pulcherrima (assembly GCA_947683365.1). Classification (NCBI taxonomy): domain Eukaryota; kingdom Viridiplantae; phylum Streptophyta; class Magnoliopsida; order Malpighiales; family Euphorbiaceae; genus Euphorbia; species Euphorbia pulcherrima. Next base: position 19,957,357 of record CANTUS010000002.1, read on the forward strand.
GAATTGGATCTTCCGGAGTGGAACTTCTTTTACCTGCATGGTTAGTCTCATCGAAATCTATATGTATTGACTCTATCATCAGTTTGGGTTCGTTTATTAAAGACTCTGTAAGCCTGGCTATGTGTTGAGTAGCCTAGGAAAATTGCTTCATCAGATTTGGAGTCAAATTTTCCTAATTGCTCTCTATAGTTCAAAATGTAGCATTTACATCCAAATGCCTTAAAGTACCCAATTTTGGGTTTTCTTCCTTTTAAGATTTCATAGGGGGTCTTTTCTATGGTTTATCTAATGAGAGCTCTATTTAAAATATAACATGCTGTATTTACGGCCTCACCCCAAAAATATTTTGGCAAACAATTCTCATTTAGCATTGTTCTAGCCATTTCAACCATGGTCCTATTTTTTCTCTCAAATACCCCATTCTATTGAGGAGTATGAGGGGCAGAGAAGTTATGTTCAATCCCCTTGGAGTCACAAAATTCAGCAAAATGCTTATTTTTGAACTCACCACCATTATCACTCCAGATGCGCGCAATGCTTATGCCCTGTTCTACTTCTATTCGGATGAATGTTTTTAAGAATTGGTAAAAGCCTTCATCTTTGCTTGCTAGCAAAAGAACCTAGGTATAGCGAGAATAACTATCCACAATCACCATAGTATATTCTCTTCTACCTAAACTCAATGGTTTGATTGGACTAAAGAGATCAATATGCAAGAGCTCAAGTACTCCTTTCGAAGGAATGTAAGAGATGGAAGGGAAACTTTTCTTATACTGTTTACCTAGTTAACATGCAGTGCATAGATGATCTTTATCAAAAGCAACCTTAGGAAAACCCACTATCAATTCCTTTTTGGCTAATTTGGACAGGAGGTTCATGCTAACATGTCCCAAGCTCCGGTGCCATAGCCATGATTCTTTTTCTTTAGACGCCAAGAAGATATTCTTTTTCTCATTTTTAATGTTGATAGAATAGACATTATTTACTCTAGGTGCATAAAGAATGAGTTGATTAGACTTACTATCATAGATTGAGCAACCTCCGAAGTCAAAGGTGACTTTTCTTCCTTTGTCTCAAAGTTAGGCTACACTTAGCAAATTGAATTCTATTTTTAATTCAAATCCAATGGTTCCATGTCTTTTGATTATCTCCAAAGCTTACTTTGCCTCCCTTCTTCCGGGTTAATGTGATGAAGGCCTTCTCATCACATGTCATGTTCCTTGAGATTCCACTATCAATTTACCAAGTGTGTTGATCTACTGTGGATCTAAGGCATACCTGCAAAATAGATCAATTGGGTTTGGGTACCCAATCAGATTTGGGTCCTCTCGGGTTAACAACCATTTCAGGCCAAGGATTAACATCATAATAACCATTTTTTAATCTACATAATTTAGTAATATGATTTTTTTCCCATAAAACCTGTACCCTGAGATTGGTTTGTTCCACTTTTGCTTCCCATAGTTCCCTCTATATCCAGCTTCTTGCACACTTATAGATGGTCCGGTATGTATTCGAAAGCTGGTTGGAGGTGCAACTTCTACTGCATAATTCCTTCTTTGTTTGGCAGGTTGCTGAGTGTACACTTCTTTAGCCTTTCCTTTTTGTTCAATAGTGTATCTTTGAGCTTGAGGCTGTCTTCTAACCTCCATCTCTTTCTGGTTGGCAGGCTTTGGAGTTTTCTTGGTAGCTTGCTTTGTATTTCCTCTTGGTTGAGAGGAATCGGATCTCCATTCGGATCCTTCCTTCATCAGAGTTAGCTCCCTATCTAACCCTATCAAGTTAGCACTCAGAATCTGAACTTGAATTTTTCGAAAGTTTTCCTCCACCACATCCATGTGCTTTGTGGTTCTCATCAGGTTGATGTCTTGTGACATAGCTTCAGGATCTTCAGCAAATTCCAGAATTTGTCTTTGTATGGATTTTATTGCTTTGGTGTTCTTTCTCACATTATGGATCACCACCTTTAAAGCTCTAACAAGATCAATGTTAGAAACATAGTTGGTATGAGAGGTTACCTTAGTGTCTGCTGATTCTAATTCTGAATTCTCAATTTGCTCAGTATCTTACTTGGATGATTTTCTTCTAGATTGCTATGCTTCCGGATCAGTCAGTGCCATGAATGCACAGTGAGCAGCCTCTTCTTCTTCTATTGAAGATGAATTGCTGCTTTCTTCACTATTGTTCTATGTGGCCACCATAGCTTTCTTCTTATACTTCTTTTCCTTCCTTAGTCTCTTCAATTCATTTACTAGATTGGTGTATCTAGTATTCATGCTGCTAATGGATTCTTTGGGCTCCATCTTGAAAGATTCAAGCTTTTGTTATAGTGGATCGATTTTGGCTTCTTTGACCTTGTTTGTTCCTTCATAGATCACTTCCATCTTCTTCCATATCTCTTGTGCAGTTTCACATCCGGATATCCTGTTAAATTCAGCTGCACTAAGATCACACCTGTTTATAGCATTTGCGTTTTAACACAATCTCTTATAATCATTCTCATCCCATAAGCTCGAGGTCTTATGGGTGGTTAAACCATCTAACTCATGAGCAGGGGCGGTGACAGGGAGGGGTGGAGTGGGGCTGAAGCCCCACCCCAGTAGCCGGAATCCTCCCTTGCCACCGCTATCAGCCCACCCTGAACTTTGAGTTTTTAGATTGCAGTCGTGGAAAAATAGACAAAGGAGATGAAGATGATGAAGGGTGTGAGTGTTGGGTTAGGGCATTTCTTATTATACGGGCTTTAGTTGCTTTTAAAATGGCCCAACTTTTATTCCATATCTAATATCTTTTTACCCATTTATCTTTCATTTTTTGCAATCATTGAGCTTTTACTGCATTTTTTTACTGAAATACTCATTATGTTTTTTTTTTGGTTATTTAAACAACTTCTAGGATTTTTGTCAACTGAAATAAATTAATTATTTTAAAAAATTAATTAAATTGAAATGAATTTGGTTTTAATATAATATAATTTATTTTCATTTAATTTAATTGATGTTGTTAATATATTTTATATTTTTGTTGAGTTTTTTTGTTATCATATTAAATTTAAAACTTGTCCGCTCAGCCTCACCCCAGCTCAGACTCTAGCACCGCCACTGCTCATGAGTAGGCTCATATGGACCATCTTTAATGGCCATCCATGCCATCATGCTTTGAGCCTAAATGAAATTCTTCATCCGATTTTTCCAGAACGTGTAGTGTTCACCGGTGAAGAGTGGAGGTCGGGTAATAGACATACCCTCCAGAAGGAGCAGTGAGTTTTGGAAACTCATTTTAATTTTTGAATCAAAATATATGGACCTTTAACTCGAGATTGTTAGATCTCTAGTTTGAAAACTTGCTCTGATACCACTTGTTGGTCCCTGTGCTTATGTTAATAAGGTCAGAGGGGGGAGGATGAATGAACTTTTCACGGAAATATTAGACTTTTAATAAGTCTTGTGTAGCGTGTTTGAATATTCCGGGTGTTTTGGGTCCGAATGTTGCAAATAATATAAATTACGAAAAATTAAAGGCAGAGTAAATAAAATTCAAACACAAGAGATTAATACTGGTTCGGCCCCGCCTGTGTCCAGTCCCTAAAGGTTCCTTCCTTTGAGCTTTTTCACTAGTGTCATTTCTTTCCAACTGGCAGAAATCAAGCCTTACAGTTGTGTCCGGATGGTATCCTCTTTCGGATGTAGGATATACCATTAGAAGGACCAACACCTAGCTGAGTCCTTTTGTGTAGGCTATACCACTTAGATTTTTGCCCAAATCCTAAGCTGAGTCCTGCAAGGAGATCCCACTTAAAGCACTCACTTTAACCTGTATCCCAATCTCACAACTCACCCAAGTTGGAGATTTTTACATTTTATTTTCTCAAAGGTTTTGGTTTTGGACTTCCTCAAGTTTATAATTTTACTTGGGAATCCTTACAACTGATTTGGAAATAATTGATTCTTGGAGGGATGTGTTTTCTGATTGCTTTTTGCCAATTCTCTTGTTGATTGCTTTCTCAAGTCAACCAGCACCTTCTCAACATGTGAAGCTTCCCTTTTATAGGCTTTTATCATAAATATAGCCATTGTGGGTTAGTGATCTGTCATTAAATCTTCACCGTTGATCAAGTAAGATGTGGAGCTTTCGGAGCGGTTGATCAATCCATTAGATAGAGATTTTGACCGGTTTGAAAACTTGGGATTGAGGCTGAAAATTTGTCAATAATTATTTTCCTTATATTTTAGTGATACACCAACTTTTATACCAGTAGCTTTTTGGCGTGAGCTCCACGCGCCTTCTTATTGGTCTAGATGAAAAATGTTGTTACCTTTTTTTGTGTCCGGTGTCAGTCCTTTGTCCTTTTTCTGAAAAGTGCTACCTGTCACTTTTGTCTTGCTTTAGGTAAAAGGATCTTTGGCTTGGAGACCAAAAGAATGGAGGGAATGGAACTTTTGAATCATTCCCTTTGTCTAAAATATTAAGTCTTCCGGATGTCTTCAAACTTAATATCTCCGGATTTGCCTTCTTCCGGATGCTTCTGCAATCAATTCTTCCGGATGCTGTATTGGGCAGTTTAAAGTTTGTTTTCTTTCCAACTTTAACCGGATGCTTCCATTTATGCTTAGGTAGTTATCTTCACTTGTCTTGGACTTTGAATGTTTGGATGTGAGTCAGGATTGGTTACTTAGGTCTTTTCATACTTAGGTTTTTTGTTTACTTCAAACCTAATCCTGATTGTTTGAGTTCCGGATCCTTGTTTCCCAATAAAGACAAATCTTTGAGCTATCGCATTCTAATATAATGCACTTGCATTTTGAGAGTAGATGTAGGTGGTGACTTAGTGAAAAGTTTGGCTAAATTGTCACTTGATCTAACTTTGTATATCTTATTTGACCGATCTTCACGAGATCATGATTACGTTTGGTTTTATCTTCTTTAATATAACATCTTCAATTAAGTAATACGAGCGATATTATCTTCATAATTATCATTGGACCTTCTTTGGATATTGAATCACCACACGATGCCAAATTGTCGTAATCCTTACATTGATCTTTCAGCTGTATTAAATAATGTTCTTATTTGACATACATTTCCTGCAATTTTAAACTTTCAAAGATTTTCATGTAAATATCATTATCATAATATATGTTAGCTTAACAACATCCGTCAAGTGTCTATAAATTTCTTACACTAAAAATTGATAAGATATACAAAAGTCATACCTTACCACATAAGAACATTTCCACATAATATAAATATAAAAATAAATGAATATAATTATAAGAAAAAGATATTAAAAAAATAGGCAGTATGAAATTTTCTTCTTCTTAAATTGTATCTTAATTTCCAATTTGTCAATCACTTTTGACATTTCTCGAACATTTTATAGTCCACGATCCATAGTCACATTCTCAATATTTGTTGCCACATATATATAGGTAAAATATGGTATACAACTATTTTATCGGTATTCCATCTTTTACTTGTACTAATATAATTTATTTCAATTTTCTCATTTTTAACAACTTCGGGGTGTTTGCACTTCAGGTGCTAATACATCTACAAGAAGTGTATTTATATTAGTACACTTATCCTTAATGAGATTATATTTATTGTCGACAATTTTTCTTTTTCTAGGATTTTTATCATTTAAACCAATTGGTCATCTACGCTTCAAGCGTATTATAGCGCTATTTTAATTTATTCTTCAATACGAATTGACGTAGGATCCATAAAAATTAAAGATGAAGCATTCCATAAATTTTTCTTTTTCAAAATTGTCTTTCTACATTCTTCAATACGAATTGACTTAGGATCCATAAAAACTAAAGATGAAGCATTCCATAAATTTTTCTTTTTCAAAATTATCTTTTTACATTCTTCCCCTAATTTTGAAAAAATGCTTTCATCAAAATTACAATATACAAATCTTGCGGTAGTCATATTGTTTTTAAAGGCTTGATATACTTAATTATTGATAGAGATTCACATCCAATAAAATTTCATAATATCCTTTAAGGACCCATTTTGGTCTGTTTAGTGAAGCCATAGGCACATAAACTGCATAACCATAAAACTCTTAGATGAGAAATATTGGGCTTATGACCAAAGCTAATTGTAGGGGAAATTAAATAATCAAAATAGTTTCTTGGTCTTAAAAATATACAAGTTGCTATATCCACTATTACATACCCTTATACAAATGCACACAAATTTGTTCGCATAATCAATGGTCAAGCTATTAACTGCAGATGTTTGACAAATGATTCTATAGGACCATTTTGAGTATGAATATATGCTACAAGATATTAAACCTTTTATCTCAATTGACATATAAAAACATACATGTGATAATCTAGTCAAAGCATTAACTTCAGGTTCTTGTACTTCTTGAGGAAGTGACTGCATTAAAAAATAAATGGTTTAATCATGGACGAATTGGTCCATATATATCACAATGTATGCGTTTAAATGTTAGAGACTCAATTCTGACCTTACTTTTAGAAGGTTTTATTATTAATTTTCCTTGCGAACAAGCAACACAAATTACATTGAACTTCTGGTTCTTTTAATAGACGTTCATATACATTTTTACAAATTTTCTCATCATTATCAAATAATGATTGTGCCAGAGTTTATAAGTATCTCAATATATATACTTTAGGTTTATCATTAAATTAGCCTGTAAATATGTTTGCACCATCCGGATATTCTAATGTCCTCACTAACAATTTTAATACAATATTTAATTCGCCAATATTTTTAACTTTTAATAATCTTTTGTGAGGATTAGAGAGAAATAAGGTATTATTTATAATTATCTTTGTCCCATTTGAAATACTCGTATTGGCTCTTCTAGGCCATTCAACTTTTTCCTGTAATACATTACCAATACTTACTCTTTTTGGAACATTCTATAATTTTTCTCTCTTGGTACATTATGTTGGCTATTCTAGAGCATTTAAAATTTATTACCCCTTATTACATTAATATTGGCTCTTCCGGAGCATTCAACAATTTTTGTGTCTACCCAGTATCATGGCAACATTTTCATTCATTTTCATATATAAATTTATTTCATTCTATAAACTTCAATTTTATAGTTAAACTGGCCAGAAAATATATATAACATGAAGAAATTTTTTTTATTACTTTATTACACATTTTCAATAATATTCATTTCTGTGAATATTTTAAAACTCAACAAACATATGTGAGAATTTGGGGAATATAATGCATTATTCATAATAATCATCCCATTAGTAGACTAACATTCGGTCTTCCGGACCACTCAATAACTTATTTGTCCCCTTAACATATAATATTAGCTTTTGAGAGCATTCAACAATTCTTTTTATTTCTCAAGTACCTTAATACTAGCTCTTCTAGAGCATTGAACTAATTTTTATTCCATTGGTACACTAATTCTGGCTCTTCTGGAGCATTTACCAAATGTATTTCACTTAACACAATATTGGGTAACATTTTGTTTTATTCATCATCAAAGTATTATATATCGACTCTTCTAGAGCCTTTTACAATTGCTTCACTAGCCTTGATATCAATCAATATTGAAAAGAATTCATTTCCTTTTATCAAATATTTCAATTTAATTTTTCACTTTTGGTGGTTATTGGTAGACATGGCCACGGCTCCGGAATCGCCGGTTCCGATTCCTAAACCGCCAGTTCCGGTATGTAGTTTTCACGAACCTTAAGCTAAACCTTATATAGGGTGGAACCACTGGTTTCGATTTTGATTCGAAACCACCAGTTTCGATTCCGATTTAGACAAGGTTTTGACCCGATTGAAGTACGGTTCCGGTTCCGGTTCCGGTTATGTGTTAGATATTTAATTTTATACATTTAAGTTTTAATTAATTTTAATTTCAGACATTTGGATTTAATTTATGGTAACATTAGTTTTTGTTACAAAAGAATATATTTTCTCAAATATGTTAAAAAACATATATTTCTTATTTTAATTAATATAAGATTTAATTAAATTTGAATCTCCGGTTCGAATCGCCGGTTCACCCCTGTTCTCCGATTTACAATTCTATAAACCTAAACCTTATCTACCTTTGAACCGCCACTTTCGGTCTGGTTCCGGTTTGGTCCGGTTTTGACCATGGTTTGACCCATTTCGGTTCTATCCGATTCAGCCGGTTCCGGTTTGATTTGGCCATGTCTAGTTATTGGGCCTCAATTTTACTTTTTCACTTCTGGTGAAAATTATACATCACTTTTACTTTCCCACTTCGTGGAAAAATTATTCATCAATTTTAATTTCACTTCGGATGAAATTTCTTATCAATTTTAATTTTCACTTCGGGTGAAATTGTTCATCGATTTTACAATACCACTTTGTGTGGAGATTATTTATCAAATTTATTCTTCCACTTCGGGTGGAAATTATTCATAATTTTATTTTTCCACTTCTAGCGAAAACTATTCATAATTTAATTTCTCCACTTCATGTGGAATATCTTCATTAATTTAATTTTTTTCACTTCGACTGAAAATAATTTATCAATTTGATTTTTCTCACTTTGGGTGAAAAATTCATCAATCTTATTCCACTTCGGGTGGAAAATGCTAGCATGTTCATATGCATTCCAAATTGTAAAATATATTTTCTTTAAAACTTTTACAAAAGATCTGCAGGATCTTCAATAATCGATTATTTGATCATAATAACTTTTATTTTATAACTTAAATATAATCATATAAACAATAAAAATAAAAAAAAATAAACTAATTAAACACCACCTATATATTGCCTTATGAATAAATAAGAAAAATTTAATCATGTAAATAATAAAAATAAATAAATAAACTCTAATCACCTTGTAGGGTAGTTCTACTATCCACTAAACACACGTCTTCAGTATTCAAATTGTTCCTTCAGGGAATTCCAAAGAACTAATGGATTTTTCAAAGTGAGATACTCGATTTTTCAACTCTTCATGTAAATGATGCCAAAGAAAAATCTTTGCTTTTGAGCGATCATTTAGGGATGCTTCATTTCATTCTTTAATAGAATCTCCAAGATTCATGAAATTCAAATGAATTTCAGCATCAAGTACCCATGATAAATAATTTTTTCAGAAATATCAAAGTCTACAAATTCTAGGTTATAGCCTTTAGGAATATAATTACATATATATTCTTCTAGAATATTAAAATTGAAAGTATTTGTTATCTCTTTCAAGGACATAAATACATAAATATTCTTCAAGAATATACAAATTAAAATATTCTTATATCCTTTAGAGATATAATTTCATAAATATTCTTTAGGAATACAAAAATTAAAATTATTTATATATTCATTACGAATAAAATTACATATATTTTCTTCAGGAATATGAGTATATAAAATTGTTTTATATCTCCTTCAGGAAAAAATTACATATATATTCTTCAGGAATATAAAAAATTAAAATTATTCACTATATCCTTCAGGGATAAAATTACATATATATATTCTTCATGAATATAAATATTTAAATTATTTCATATATCCTTGAGGGATATAATTACATATATATTCTTCAAGAATATAAAATTTATCACGATGAAAAAAATAACATAATATAAAAGAAAAGAAAAACAAATGATAGAACTAAAAAAATAAATTATACTCATCACCAAAATATTTTTAATTATTTAATGAAGCCGACTAGGTAGATTGCAAACTGTCGTTGAATGAATCACTATTCGTCTTGTGCATAAAATCTATCAACAAAAGAATTCAAAAGAATTAGTAAAATTATGATGAATAAATAATAATAGTAAAATCAACAATAATAATAAAATTTCAAACAAAGTAAAACTTCCCCGATCAAATTTTTGTCGTCTTCGTGCTACCCATCACCATACATGTTTTTCATCACATCAACTAAATGATAATCTTATTGGTATTGATCAAAAGAGCAATTCGTGCTGATAACGTGTTGTAAAATAATAAGAATAATAAGAATATAAACCATAGAAATAGAGTATAACAAAGATAGAGAGAAAGATGTAAAATCATATTTATCTTATTCATGTGAACAATACACATCAAGCTGATATTTATAGGCTAAGAGCTTGAACTTGTAAGGACGTAAGTTATAAGTGCATGAATATATAATTATATATTTATAACAATTTATGAATTTGAAACGCAGTAAAGTTGTACATTTTAATTAATTTCCATCATTTATTGGATTTTAATGGTTGAAATTTAACTGTATTGTGAACTCATAAACCACTAACCATTAAAACTCAATAGATAACAGAGATTAGGATTATCTAAAGTTCAAAATCAACTTTAGAGTAAAGTTAAGCTCATCCTAACCTTACATTTAATTTTAAAGAGCTATAATCTAATACACACTTTCCTAAAAAATTTTCTCTCACTGTTTCACACCCTATATCTCTTATAATTGTCTAAAGTTACTTTAGAACATTCTAATCCACAGTAATGTATTTTTCCATGTACGGCGCCCATTTTATTTATATGAAAGCATACTGTAATTAGACCCAAACTGCAACTGCACAGAAAGAAAAAGAATCATGCAAATGCAAAGCGAACGGCGTCGTATTCTCCTCATCCTCCTTCTCACCATCCATCTCCGGCCAACTCCGGCCACCGCAGGGCCGCCGCAGACTTTCCTACTAAAAAACAAAGACTACATAGCCAAAACCTGCAACACCACATCGTATGCCAAACTCTGCTACACCGTATTCTCCCCTTACGCCGATAACATACAGCAAAATCCGGCGAGGCTCGTTAACACATCAATCGCGGTCTGCTATACCAGGATTCAGCCGTCGCCGGCGTTCATCTCCGACCTCGCTCGCAGCGCCGATCCACATGGTTCCGACTTAATCGAAGCGCTCGGCCAGTGCTCCGACGTCTAGAACGACGCCGTAGAGGAATTGGATGAATCGGTGGAGCAGATGCGGAAGTTTAAATCGAGAGGCGATGTAGAGAATGTAGAGACGTGGATGAGCGCCGTGATGGCCGATACGCAGACTTGTATTGACGGTTTTAACGAGGGTGTTACTGTTTCGGATCGGCCCGAGAAATCGGAGGTGATTAATCGGATGAATGAGGTTTCTCCTTACGTTAGCATTTCGTTGGCTTTTCTAGCAATTCTTCGCGCTGGGATGAATTAATTTAATCATTAGCTATTTAATTTCGTTTAGCTATTACCTCATGTCTGATGTTATTATTTGTTGTTCCAAGTACATATATAATTTCTGAATTTGATAAAAATTGCACTTCTTAGCCCCTGAATTTAGCAAAACAACTCTCACTTTAAAGAGTGCACTATTGAAAGTTAGGGGACTAAGAAATGTATTTTTTTTTAAGTTCAAAAGGCTAACAGGTGCATTTTTGTCAAGTTCAGAGGGTTAGTGTGAACCATTGAAAGTTAAAAGGATACTGGGCTTTATGTATCAAATTTAGAGGGCTATCTATGTATTTGAGCTTGTTGTTGTTACTTATAATTTTATATTATTACTAATTTTTTATAGTCTTCGAATTACAAGTTGTTTAATACTACTAATCAAAGATGCTAAGAAACAAACGAATTTATTAAGAATCTTCTATACAGTCACTTAATGTTGGATAATTTACAATTATTGAATTAATTTGTTATAACAGCATAACAATGTAATTTCACGAAGTAGCTTACTTTGCAGTTTTTTTACTATTTAATCAAATTTTATATTTTTCATTGAATGGTAGAGGTTATTTTGTGAAAAATAAAGAAGAATCAGCTTCTTTATTGGGTAAAAATTATTTTGATTAACCTTATATTTATGGTTTTCAAACTATGTCTAGTTTGTATATATGTAGATTTCATTTCTCCTCAAATTGTAAGACCATGTTTTCCATTTTATTTAAGCTTAGTTTGATTAAATCCATAAGAACAACACTTAATTTATCATAACATTGGAATGAATACGTTGGGCTAACAAATATCCCACATTGCTAATAAAAGTTGGAGAGTGAATGGTTTATAAGTGTGGACCATATCTCCATTAGTATGATGCCTTTTGGGGTAAACCCAAGAGCAAGTCCATGAGGGCTTATGCCCAAAGTGGACAATATCATGCCATGTGTGGGGATGGTGAGGTGTCCACGAGCTTCCGCGAGCCGCTACAATTGGTATCAGAGCCATGCTCCGACGTTGGCCGTGTGGATGGATCCTCGGAGAATCGAACAAAAGTGGGGACCCCCAGTTTGATAACTAATGTCCGTGAATCCGGTAGTGCTCTATGTAAGGCTTGTCCTCCATCGCATTAGAGATGAAAAATATTGGTTTGTCGAGAATGTCCGGATGGTTGATCGGTTGAGGGGAGGCTCGATGGATATTTGTTCGAGGGGAGGAATATTGGGCTAACAAATATCCCACATCGCTAATTAAAGTTGGAGAGTGAATGGTTTATAATAAGCGTGGACCATATTTCCATTGGCATGAGGTCTTTTGGGGTAAAGCCCAAGAGCAAATCCATGAGGGCTTATGCTCAAAGTGGACAATATCATACCATGTGTGGGGATATAAGGTGTCCACGAGCTCCCGAGAGCCGCTACAATTGGTATCAGAGCCGGTGTGGCTTGTTTGAGCGGTGTTGTGCTCAAGGGGAGCCCCGGTTTTAGCTTGGATATGGTGATAAACTCACACTTGAGGGGGAGATTGTTGGGGTAACTGTGAGTTGTATATCCTATATGGAAAGTTAATAAGATAATTGAATGATATATAATTGGGAATGACCCATTAATCCATCACCTTAGGGTTTTGGGTTAGATATTGTGTCAAGCCCATGAAATATATCATTCACCTGCGTGCTCATTATTCCCCCAGATCGAAGGCTCCCGGATCCTGATAAATGGTGGCAGAGCTGGTTTTTCGGTAACAATCTTTGATTTTATGTTCATTATTTGTAGATGTATGAGATTTTGTTTTACTGCATGTTTTAAATCTTTATAGATTTAATTTTATTTTTTTAGATCGAGTCGGTTTCATGGATCTTGTATTTGTTTCTGTGAAAATTATTTCTTCGGTCTATTCTTGCATGCTAGTTTTCTCTTACGATCTACGGTTTCTATGTAATCTTTTGTTGTTATTCGATTTCCAATTTTTCGATCTACACGTTTCTCTAAATCTCTGGCTGTTATACTTATGAAGTTTCCGTGAAAGCTTTGGGTCAAAATCCGTTTTTAGAGTCGCAAACCCTTGTCAAAATTATTTTTGTAATTATGATTCCTTTTGATTTTGAAGAGATTTTTGGGTGATATTATATTTACATTCTCTTTTGTATTACTATCTTGAGTGTTTGGATTTGTTGTTTCTTTAAAATCTTGGTTTTAGTTTAAGTAATTGCTTTCTGAATTTGCATTACTTTTAAAATTACAGAGTTTTGTTTGTATTTTTTTGGGTCAAAACCTTGTTCTTATTTCTTTCAAAGGAACTCTTATAAATCACACGTGGGCAGTATTTGATTTGTGCATATTGTATTGTCTCTATTTCTAATTTTTAGTTAATTGCTACTGCCTATTTTTTGTTCGTTTAATTAATCCTATTCAATTTTTTGTGTGAGGTAAATTTCTGGTTGGATAATGAATTGACTTTTTGGTTGGTCTTCTGCTCTAAATTTTGCCAAATACAAGTAAGTGAATCTCCAACTGCTCTTTTCTTTATGGCAGTATTGTTTCTGCAATTTATGACTCTTGATCTTTAGACAATTTTTTGCCTTTATAAACTTAGGATTTGTAAGTATAGCATGTCTCTTCTAATCTTATCTTCAGGTTTCTGATTTAGTTGAACATTGTTTGAAGATTTTATCAATGTTCTGTGACAATTGTATGTCAGTTGATCTTTGATAAGTTTTTTCTTTTGCATGCTTATTAGTATATTTTCTTGAAAATTGCTAGTTTAGTCTAAATAAAATCTTTAGACCCTTTTTAGTAATTCATTTGACATTTAATGGCATGCATGAGATGTTGTATTAGGAATTCTGTTTTCTTAAATTGAGCTTGTTTACTCCTAATGTCCATCAATAGAAGTTAGTAATGAGTTGAAATATCATGTATCATTATTATTGAAATCATGAGCTTGCTAATTAAGTATGATCTAGAATCACTTGTATGTTTGACATTGTTTGTTTCAGTCTTTTTGAGTTTAATCTATTGATGTGTGTCGGACTGTGTGTTGGTTAGTTGGCATGACTAGGTCAATTGTGTGCTAATTGATAGTATGTTTTTTGTTTTGCCATTCCTTTAACCTGTTAAAATTCAATGATTCAGATTATCTGTTTTGCATGCTTGTTATTTTTTCTAATGATTTCAAGGCTATTATTTGTTCTGATATTGTGTGTCTGGCTATTTCTATAGCTTTTATGTTTCTGTTTTTGTGTCTGGCTATTTCTATAGCTTTTATGTTTCTGTTTTTCCCTTTCTAATCATAATCAGATTGTCTGTATGCTTGGTCAATGGGCTATATATGTTACTGAAAATTTATGCTGTTTGTTTTGGCAAAGTTTTTTTTAAATCAATTATATTGTTTTTATTCAGTTATTGCCATATTTTTTTTTGTGATAAAGCATAAGGTTGTTTCAGCTATTTGAGTGATATCATAATGATATATTTTTTTTATTGATGGATTTTTTGGGTTATATATGCTTGTGCATATTTCGTTTTGATAGTTCCTTGTTTCTTTGGAAATATTTTTCTTCTCTATAGTCCTGTTTAGGCTGTTTGGGGTGTTTCTTGGCATATATATCATGTGTTGCTGAATTTTTGTGATATATGCATGTGTACATATTTCAACTATGTTTAGCATTGTTGTGTAGTGAGATTTTTAATATGGCTTGTTCTGTTTCTAATTTTCTTCATTTTCTACTGGTTTAAAAGAAAATTATCAAGCAATGTTTTTCGTTTAAGAAACTGAGTTATCTTGTGATCTCACTTATTTAGAAATGAGCTATTCGTTTTACAATAAATTTAAAATTTGTTTCATCCATTTGAGTTAAGCTTTTAATTGTTGAAATCAGTTTTAGTGATATTGCTTGTCTTGGGTTTAAGAGACGTATTAGACTTGTTTCCTTGTAATAGGATTTTGTTTGAGTAACATTTTCTTGTCAAGAAACTTAGTTTCTTGTGCTTTCTCTTTCTTGAAATGGATAGTGTTTAAATTTGTTGATATAGCTCTCTTTTGACTTGTTTCAATGCTAGTGGTGTAGTTAAAGTTGACATGTATTAGTGACTATCACTAGAACTAATTTTGTGTTATCTATCATATTTTTGTATCCTGTTTTTGGTTATTTTGATTACGGTTTTGGATAATTTCTGTAAGATAGATTATATAGTTCAAAATGATAAGTTTTGTTTAAGAGATATGGTTTTTTTTTTGGGGTCATCTTGTTGTTCAGAGATATGTTTTTAGCTCAAGGTGGAATTTCTAATTTTGAGATGTTAAATTATTGTGTTCTGGCTTGAGCTATTTTGTTTCAGGTCTTTATTTTTGTAAGATGATTCTTGCCTTTTATTAGGCAGTTAGTTGTAATTGTAAGGCTTTTGTATTGCATTTGTTTCTTGGAGCAAAATTTGGTCATTAGTGTTTCTTAGCATGTTGCTAATTTGATCTATTTCTTTTTGCTCAATTAAGCTGAAAAGCTTATTTATGTGAAATGCATCTTGTGTAATGCCTTGTGTGTTCCCTTAATTGATTAAGGTGGAGGCTGTTGTGCTTGTTGTTGTTGAGTTTCTATGTAAGGCGTGTGCCCTCCGTCGCATTAGAGTGGAAAAAAGATGTGTTGTAGACGGATGGTTGATCGGTCGAGAGGAGGCTCGATGAATCTTTGTTTGAGGGGAGACTGTTGGGTCAAACAAATATCTCACATTGGCTAGAAGGGATGGGTATCTATGGCTTGTAAGTGTGGACCATATCCCCATTGGTATGAGGCCTTTTGGGGTAAAGCCCAAGAGTAAAACCAAGAGGGTATAGTCCCAAAGTGGACAATATCATACCATGTGTGGGGATATGGGTGTACGGCACTTCCGCAAGTCGCAATAATTGGTATCAGAGCCATGCTCCGACGTTGGCCGTGTGGATGGATCCTCCGAGAATCGAACAAAAGTGGGGACGCTCAGTTTGATCACCAATGTCCGTGAATCCTGTAGTGCTCTATGTAAGGCGTGTCCTCCATTGCATTAGAGATGAAAAATATCTGTTTGTCGAGAATGTCCGGATGTCGAGGGGAGACTCGATGGATATTTATTCGAGGGGATGAATGTTGGGCTAACAAATATCCTACATTGCTAATAAAAGTTGGAGAGTGAATGGTTTATAAGTGTAGACCATATCCCCATTGGTATGAAACCTTTTGGAGTAAAGACCAAAAGTAAATCCATAGGACTTATGCCCAAAATAGATAATATCATATCATATATGGGGATATGAGGTATCCACAAGCTTCCACGAGCCTCTACATAATATTTGTGCTCAAAAATAAAATTCTCAAAGTACAAGATTTTATCATAAAATTGGAATGAACACCTGTGATATATCTTGGTATATTACAAGCATTAAAGAGAAATATATATAAACGCACAATTTGTTTAATTTACTGTAACTATATTATACAAGAGTGCAGTAAAATCAATTACTATTTAGTATAATAAAACAACGAAACTAACCTTTTGAAGTATAAAGTAACCTTGTTTTTAAATTATATTCAATTTAGTTTAATATTATTTAATATTTATTAATATTGTATATTTATAAATTTATATTAAAATAAGTTAAGTTCAGCTCAATATTATTTAGTATTTACTAGTATTGCATACATATAAATTTATACTGAAATAAGTTCAGTTCAGTTCAATACTACTATTTATAAGTTAAAAATAACAGGCCTAAATGTTGTTGAACGACAAATTCCAAGTCTCTTGACTATATTGACAGTAGCATGAAAATAAATGGCCTAATATATTCGGACCTCCCTGAACTTGTCCCTAATCGCCCATCGCCTCCCTGAACTTTCATATTTTCCTCTGGTACCCCTACGTTTATCTGAACCGCATCTCAGGACCCCTTAGAACTCACTCAACCAATCTTAACATGAAGTGTGTAGTACACTCGCTAGGTGTTACAATTTTAATAGTCAAGCCAATTATAGCTTGCCACATGGCATTATTTTTCTACAAATGAAAACAAATGAAAAGTTGACATTTATTGAATAATTGATGTATCGGCCGTCAGTTACTATACAGACGGTTATATAATTGATACGGGGTCTACATCATTAATATTTAATATAATATGTTTTCTATTTTTTTATCTGTCATTAATGTTTGATGTAATATGTTTCTTACTTATTTACCATTTTTACCTTTAAATTTTTCTATAAATAGGAATTCACTTTCTTCATTTGATATATACCTCAGAAATAAGAAATAAAAATTTCTCTCAAATTCTCACTCTGCCTTCTTTATTATTGTTATAATTTCCTGGCATATATAGTCAATTTCCAACACGTTATCAGCACGAGCTTGCTCTATCGATCAAGGATATCACCAAATAAATTCAAATTAAGGCATAATTATTTTATTTTTTACAAATATATATTATACCTATAATTCTCAATGTGTCTAATATCAAAAGTTTGGACTTTACTCATCTTGATGTATCGGGAAAAAATTATCTTACATGGGTGCTGGATGGAGAAATGCATCTAGAATCAATGAGTCTTAAAAATACTATTATTGAAAATAATAATATTACACCTCAGTACAAGGCAATAGCTCTAGTTTTTCTTCGTCGTCATCTTGATGAAGCACTTCAATCAGAATATTTGACTGTCAAAGATCCTACAGATCTTTGGAAATAATTAAAGGAGAGGTTTGAACACCTTAAGAAAATATCTCTACCAAATGCCTAGTATGAATGTATAAACTTAAGGCTTCAAGATTTTGAATCTGTTAGTGCATACAATTCTAAACTTTTTCAAATTACATCCACATTAAGCTTATGTGGAAAGGAAATAAGTGATGAGTATTTATTGGAAAAGACATATTCTACTTTTCATTTGAATAATATGGTATTACAAGAGCAGTATAGAGCAAAAGATTATAAGAAATATAGTGAACTAATTACTGCTCTTCTCCAAGCAGAACAGAGAAATCAACTCCTGTTAAAAAACCATGAATGACGACCTACCGGAACAAATCCATTCCCTGAAGCAAATGCGATAATTCATATCAATTTTAATGGACGCGGCCGTAGAAACGGTCGTGGTCGTGGTTGAGGTAGAGGTCGTGGTAATGGGTGTGGTAGTGGATATAATAATAACAATTTCCACCAGAAGTGGAAACATGTTAATAATAATAATAACAATAATTTTCACCCGAAGTGAAAAAATACAAATAACCATCCGAAGTGGAACAATCAAATTGAAAGATTTGATAAAAGAAATAATAGTCAAGATGATGAAAATAAATGCCATAGATGCGGTATGACTGGTCATTGGTCAAGAACTTGTAGAACCGCTAAACATTTTGTAAACTTATACCAAGCATCCCTCAAGAAATGTGTGGAACCAGAAACCAATTTTATATTGGATGATAATAACCCCACTAATGACCTATTGATATCCCCAATATGGAGATGGATGATTTTCTGTTACCCAACACCAGTGGCAAGGAAAAATTTGAATAATTACTTCATATATTTTGCTTAATTAATATATTATAATTTTTATGTCATTATTGATTTGCTTTTGTTATTGCTGTTTAATGTACTTTTTATGTAATATTTATTTATAAATAAATAATAATGCATCTTTCGTTTCTTCAACGAAGAAAATGAATTCTTTTCGGTATTATATGACTTCAAGGAAAATGAAGCAAATTTATGTATTGTAGATAATGCCACCACTCATACTATTCTCAAATAGGCAAGATATTTTAATACTCTTAAAAGGGGTGAAACTATTGTTATCACAATATCGGGACAAACAAAAATGGTTGAAGGCTCCGAAAGAGCTAGTATTATATTACAAAGGGGAACAAAACTTATTATAAATAATGCATTATTTTCCCCAAATTCTCACAAAAATTTATTAAGTTTTAAAGATATTCGCAGAAATGGATATTATATTGAAACTGTGAGCGAAGATAATAAAAAATGTCCTTATGTTACAAAAATAATTTCAAAACTTGAAAAATTTTATACTCTTTCATGTGGCTTATAGTACACATATATTAATATGATTGAAGCCAATTTAACTATAAACCAGAAGTTTATAGATTCAGATACTTATAAAATTTGGCATGATCGACTGGGTCATCCTGATTCGATAATGATGAGAAAAATTATTGAAAATTCACATGAGTATCCATTGAAGAACGAGAAGTTTCTTTAAAATAATGAATTATTTTGTACTGTTTGTTCGCAAGGAAAATTAATAATAAAACCTTCCAGAAGTAAGGTTAGAATAGAATCGCCAGCATTTTTAGAGCGCATACAATGTGATACATGTGGATCAATTCATCCACCATGTGGACCATTTAGATATTTTATGGTCACATGTATGCTTATTATCTTCACGAAATATGACATTTGCAAGGTTACTTGCTCAAATTATAAGATTACGAGAACAGTTTATCAATTATCCTATTAAATCAATTCGTCTTAATAATGCTGGAGAATTCACATCCAAAATATTTAATGATTATTGTATGTCGATTGGAATAAAAGTTGAACATCCTGTATCATATGTTCATACATAAAATGGTCTAGCATATCATTTATTAAACGTGTGCAATTAATTGCACGACCACTAATTTTGCGAACAAATCTCCCTACTACAGTTTAGGGTTATACAATATTACATGCAACATCTCTTATACGTTTAAGACCAGTAAATTATCATGATTATTCTTCATTACAATTAGCTTCTGGCTATGAGCCTAGTATTTCTCATCTTAGAGTTTTTGCTTGCGTGGTATATGTGCCTATTGCTCAACCACAAAGGACTAAAATGGGTCCTCAAAGGAGATTAGGAATTTATGTTGGCTATGAATTCCCTTCAATAATTAAATATCTTGAGCCATTAATTAGCGATGTTTACTGCACGATTAGCAGATTGTCATTTTGATGAGAGCACTTTTCCAAAATTAGGGGGAGAGAATAAGAGCTCAATTTTGTAAAATAAAATAATATGGAATGCTTCATCACTTTCTCATATGGATCCTAAATCAAATGATTCTAAACTAGAAGTTCAGAGAATATTCCATCTTCAACATTTAGCAAATCGATTGCTTGATGCACTCGCTAATCCTAAAAGAGTAACGAAATCACATATATCAACAGTAAATGCGCTAATTCGTATTGAGATTCCTGAAGAACAACCTACGGATAATACTCTAACACGCCTAAAGCGTGGACGACCTATTCGTTCAAAGAATAAAAATTCAGAAAGGAGGAGATTTATTGATAATGAAGATATTCCCATTGAGGATATAAATGTAAATACACTTCCGAAAGAAGTGCAAGCACCTGAAGTGCAAATACCTGAAGCTATTGAAAATGAAGAAATTCAAATAAATTACATCAATACTGAAAGAAGATGTAATCGCAATAAAATAGTTATAGACCAAATTTTTTCCATATAATGTTGCGATCAATATTGAAAATGAAAATGTGGATCATGAGCCAACATCTATTGAAGAATGCCAAAGTAGAAATGTTTGGCAATACTGGAAAGAAGCAATTCAAGCAGAGCTGAATTCTCTTGAAAAACGCAAAGTATTCGGACTAGTAGTTCAAACACCATAGGACGTAAAACCTGTCGGTAATAAATAGGTTTTTATTAGAAAGAGAAATGAGAAAAATGAAATAATAAGATATAAAGCCAGATTAGTTGTACAAGGTTTTTCCCAAAGACTTGGGATAGACTATGAGGAGACATATTCTCCGGTGGTGAATGCAATAACTTTTAGATATCTTATTAGTTTTGCAGTGCAAAAAAATTTACAAATGCACTTGATGGATGTTGTCACAACTTACCTTTATGGCTTGCTTGATAATGATATTATATGAAAATCCCGGAAGGATTAAAGCTGCCAGAAAAATATGGTAAACGAGAACTATACTCGATAAAGTTACAAAGATCCTTATATGGATTAAAACAATCTAGGCGCATGTGGTGTAACCGTCTCAGTGAATATTTATTGAAAGAAGGATATAAAAATGAACCAATTTGTCCATGTGTTTTTATAAGAAAATTAGGATATAATTTTATTATCATCTCAATTTATGTTGATGATTTGAATATTATTGGAATCCCAGAAGAGATTTCAAAAGCAGTTGATTCTTTAAAGAAAGAATTTGAGATGAAAGATCTTGGAAAGACAAAATTGTGTCTTGGTTTGCAAATTGAGCACCTTGAAAAAGGAATTTTAGTGCATCAATCAAATTACATAGAAAAGATCCTAAAACGATTTGATATGGACAAAGCACATCCATTGAGTAACTCAATGGTTGTACGATCACTCGATGTGAAAAAGGATGTTTTTCGTCCTAGAGAAAATAATGAAAAAGTTCTCGGTCCTGAAGTACCATATCTAAGCGCAATAGGTGCTTTGATGTATCTTGCTAATAACACAAGACCGGACATTGCATTCTCTGTTGATTTATTATTAAGATACAGTGCTGCACCTACAAGACGACATTGAAATGGAATTAAACATATAATGTGCTACCTTTGAGGAACTACTGGTTTAGGCTTATTTTATTCATATGAGTCTAAGCTTAAATTAGTTGGATATGCGGATGCGGGTTATTTATTCGACCCACATAAAGCTCGATCTCAGACGGGTTATTTATTCAAATATGGAGGAACAACTATATCTTGGAGATCGACAAAACAAATAATTACAGCTACTTCCTCATATCATGCAGAGTTAATAGCGATTCACGAGGCAAGTCATGAATGTGTGTGGTTGAGATCATTAATCAAACATATCCAAGAAGTATATGGAAAAGTTACGGTCAAGGAAGATCCGACTACAATATATGAAGATAATGCTGCTTGTATTACTCAATTGAAGGAAGGCTATATTAAAGGAGACAGAACAAAGCATATTTCACAAAAAATTTTCTTCACTCATGATCTAGAAAAGAATGGTGAAATCAGTATTCAACAAATCCGCTCTTGTAACAGTTTAGCATATTTGTTTACAAAGGCTTTACCTTCTTAACTTTCAAGAAATTGATTTACAGCATTGGAATACGTCGTCTTAAGGATCTCCAGTTAACTCGCTAACAGGGGGAGTAAACACTGTACTCTTTTTCCCTTAACTAAGGTTTTTATCCCACATGATTTTTCCATAGTAAGGTTTTTAACGAGGTAGTGTCCCATTCGTGGAAGATGATACATCAAAGGGGGAGTGTTGAATAATTGATGTATCAGCCGCGTGTTACTATGCAGGCGGTTATATAATTGATGCAGGGTCCACATTATTAATATTTGATATAATATGTTTTCTACTTTTCTACCTGTTATTAATGTTTGATGTAATATGTTTCTTACTTATTTACCGTTTTAACCGTTGGATTTCTCTATAAATAGGAATTCAATTTCTTCATTTGATATATACCTCAGAAATAAGAAATAAAAGTTTCTCACAAATTCTCTCTCTGCCTTCTTTATTATTGTTATAATTTCCTTACATATATAGTCAATTTCCAACAACCTTTAACTAATGAAGAACAACCAGATGAACAATATATAAAATTGACATTTAACTGAAATCTGAAAGTTAAAACTACAAATTGAACATTTCAATCGATAATTGTTGTTCGGAATTAGATTCTAGGTCTTCCAATTCATGCTCTGTAAATCATTTTTTTCCACAACAAAAATGTCAATCAATTGGGTTCGGAACCATAACCACAAATCCATTTGCTTTTAATATCACCGGCGGCGGTGGCTCGCTCATCGTAGAAGAAGACCGACAAGAAAAAAGGCAATTAAATGTAGTCCCCAAACTCCTCAAAGTTTCATAAGGCTCTGTTTGGCTCATGGTTCATTAAAGTATGGTATGATATGGTACCGTATGGTATGGTATAGTATAGTATAGTTTCTTGAAAGTTTTTGTTTGGATAGATGGTATGGTATTGTATGGTTTTCTAATGTCTTTAGTTTAATTTGAAGGAGAACCATGGTGAACCACCAAATTGGTGGTTCTATTTTCATGATTATTTGAACCATGAAATAACCATGGAGAACCATACTTATAAAAAGAACCATGCAACCAAACAAGGAATTTTTAATTAGAACCATACCATACCATAATGAACCATGAAAAAACCATGAGCCAAACAGGGTCTAAGAGATCAAAATTCAACTCCAATTTAAAGCCACAAAATCAAACAACACCTAGCAAATCATTCAATCTAATTGTAATCAACTGAAATAATACACATAACCTAAAATCGAAATTAAGAATAAAAAAAAGGGGAAAGATCAATGTAAAGGCCATATGAGAACCACTCACCAACAAATTAAAAAAAATTCCCATTCTCACCAAACCCAAGACCAAAGAGACACTCAATCTTCAAAAATCGAATCGGGAAAGAAAAATTGGAAGCATACAAAAGAGGAAGAAGGGGAAAAAGTCAATTACCTGAAAATAGTGGAGAGGGAGGCGGCGTTGTTGAAACGTGACCTGTGAAAGAGCTGGATGGAGGTGGGGCCTAGTGGTCGGAGAAGATGAGAGGGACGTGTTGACGATGGATAGTGGAGCAAAAGAAAACAGGTTGGAAAAGTTATAATTTTTATATATTTTTTAATTATTTATATTTTATATATTTTTAAAATCCAAGACCACTCTCTTGACCTTTCAAACTTTATCACTTCACCTGTCGCGTCAGCTTTAGAGGGGTAAGAGATACACTTTTTACAAGTTTAAGGGGGTGAGAGAAAAACATGAAAGTTCAGGGGGGTAAGAGGCGATTAGTAAATTCAGGGGGTCCGAATGCATTAAGTAAAAAAAAATTAAAAACTATTATCCTTATTTTCTTTTATTTTATTGTAAAGTTTTGTGCTTAGTAATTTTTTGAAGTGACGTTTGAATTTATTGTAAATTTAAAATCGTTTGTGCTTATCGGATTAAATTTTTCGAGTATGAGAAGGTTATTTCAGTTTTGCATCAAGGATTCTAGATTAAAAATTATCATTTTCACCTCATTGAAATTCTTACAAGCATTCAAGCAATTTATTGTTTTCCTGTAGAATTTGGAAAATTCATCATCATTTCAATTCCAACATCCTCCCATACTTATGGTTGTAAATGAGCGGAGTTGGTCGTGAGTGATTAGGTGTTCGGCTTGATAAAAGCTTGGTTCAGCTCGAATTGATTTGTAAATGAATTGTTACTGAACATGACTTCTAGAGTTGTTTTGTAAATTAGCCAAGTTTGAATAGACCAATGTTCAGCTTGAAAGCTCGTGAGCAAGCTCGATAAATTAGAAGTTTGTGAACAAATTTACGAACTAGATCGATAAAAGCTTGTGAAGTATAGATCAACTATTTATTTTATATGTTTAAAACAAAATTATAATTATGACTAAATGATTTTTTTTTGTACATAAGCATTAAATATTTATCATTTTTTTTCTTATTGGGCTTACAATAATAACAAAGAAAAGTCACATCTCTCCTCAGCCGTATGTGGACTCGAACCTGTGACCTCTAGGATTACAGCTCCAAGGCTCAACCACTATGCTAAACCTTTGCTATATTAAATATTTATCATTTTAACTCATTTAATTTATAAATTAATTCACCATTTATTGATTTGGAGACGTTCTAATCCGTAACGATTAAAGAATATTATATTATGAAAGATTGGTCAAAGAAAGGGTTTCTTGAGCTAACCTTCATAGAAAAGAAAAGGATCTGACTTCGCCGGAGATGGTGGCTCCAAGACAGAAAAGAGCGTCAAAGTGACTAGCCGTGTGAACGGCGTAGCCTCTCTGATGCCTAAGTAAGCGACGTTGATAAAGAGGAGGCAAGTAAGTAAATGAGTTTTAAGGTTTAGAATGTGATACCTGAGTATAGGAGTAACCCCATATTTATAGTGAACGGTATCCTTATTTCATTATGAGTGTATTTCTTATTGGCGGTGAGAAGTCCTTATTAGTTAAGGATCCTATTTAGGCGTGATTTCCTCCATAAGAGTTTTCTTCTGTTTTATCCGTTAATGAAAGGATATTCTTTCTATTTATCTATTTAGGAAGAGGAGTTATAATGAGACTACATCTCCTAATCAGACCGACGTGACTAAGACCCTTCACGCAGCTGGCCGGATGGTGATCCTACTTAGGGCCCGACTGGTGATGTGGCACCTTGTTGGTCTTCCACCCGGTATTTGTAAAATATCGAGTCAATAGAAGTCCCCAAGTGTTTTGTCAAGTTCTTTAGGATTTATTCCGACCGTGTGAGCATTCGGCCAGGCTCTTCATCTTCTGCTTTGGATCCACATGCCGAGTGAGCACTCAACCCCAACTCTTTGTCTTTGCCTCTGGTCAGTTTGTGACAGCTAATTCATTATTAACTTCTTCTCGAGAAACATGCAAATTATGGATGAAGTGACACGTGGATGTAATCAACAGCTGAATTTGGAGAGTTGTCTTTTCGAAACTACCTTCAATAGTGCATTTTCGCTTATCTCACACTTTATGCACTTCATCTTCTTCCTCTAGCTTTCTGGTTTCTCATTTGCTCAGGGGCTTAAGGATTTCCAGTGGTATTTTGAAGCAAGCCTTTCTCGCCGCCGCTTTCTCTTTAACTCCGGTGAGTGTTCAATTTTCTTCTTTTTTCCTTTTAGTTTTGAAATGTGCTTTATATTTTGCAAAATGTGGTTTGATTTTTCCCCTAATTTCTGGAATTTTGCTTGCTACGTGTTTGTTTCGATTTGCTTCATATGCTTAGAATCTCCGGAGTGTTCTTGTGCTTTTGATTTCATCTCTACGATGTACGCTACTTTCAAACTTTGTACTTTGTTCCTCGCTTGATTCTCGTTTTTGATTTGCACATGCCCTTGCCGCTGTATTTTCCTAGAAATTGCATGCTTGTTCATCATCATTCTTTGATTTAGCGCCTTTAGATCTTTAACTTTACTGGAAATGAGGGAATGGTCTGATAAATCTTCATCGGTAGTAGTTATGATAGTTGTTGGATATGATGTATGCCCAATTAGGGCGATATATCTTAATTATGTAATAGTACGAATATTATTGTTTAATCAATAAAGGCTTTTAATCTTTTGTTTATTTCAATGTGTTTGTATATATATTATAGCTGGTTAAAATATATTCATTGATGGATGTATACAAAAGTCCTTGACGTATCATAGCATGAAGTCAGAGAAGTTATAATTGAACTATATTTGGTGGAACCTGCTTCATGTGAAATTATGATTATGTCTAAACTATCCCTAGTCATAGTTTCATCAAGAAACGATATTGATGAAGCGAAAAGACTAGCATGTGGTCAACTTTCTTGGAAAAGGGTCAAAGCAGTCAATCTCCTAAGGATTGAAGGTGGTGCCTTAAGTTTGACACATGGATATATCGAGGAGATATATTGGAGACCACAGCAAGATAAACACTTAGTATATATATCAATGTGTTAATGTTTATTTTCATGCAATAAGCTTTGCAAATATCCTCGTACTTGAGATACTAGTTACCTTGTGTGGTACTATTGCTATACTTTAGGTCATTCCTACACACTCATTAATTTAGGGTGTTACGGGTGATTACGGGTATAGTGATGACAGTACGTTGGTAAGCTGAGTAGTCAGAAAGAATCCATCGCTCCAGATATATTAAGGAGTTGTGCCTGGCCACTTGTTGAAGTGATGATTGCCATAAACCTTTGATCAGAGTATGTGTTTGATAGAAATAATTTCTAGTCAAACACACTATGGTAAAAGGCAATATACTTCGGTAACAAGTTAATAACTAGGATAGCTTGGAGCAACCTTGCTATTAGTGGGTTAACACTTTAACCGAATCCTATAAACCAGATGGTACTAATATTAAAGAATGGAAGGAGTACATCGCATTGGACTACTATTGCATTAACCGGGATTAAGCCATAAGCATAAATGACGTTCCGAGTAATGGGGGATGGTGGACCCTTGCTAGAGGCGTACTACAGTTGTTTAAGGTAATCGAGTTCTATTCACGGTCTATAATCTAAAGCCAATGGCTCCATTAAAACAAGGGTTGGTTAAGCCTTAACAGCTCAATATTTAGGGATCCTATTAGGTCACACACTTTGAACCTTCATCGGGCTAAGTAAAGAACTAATAGATTTATTCTATTATGAAAATATAATATAAATAATAATTGAATTATTATTTAATTGGTTAGAAATGATTAGATCATTTTTTGGATAAACCAAGGAATTTATTTTTGACCAGTAACTAATTAATTAGGGTCGTAAAATAAATTAATTTTGTAAGAGGGATTAAAAGGAAATTTTCCAAACCGTACAAAGGGTTGGACCCTACGGAAATAGGGCACATTTTTCGGAGGCCCCATATAATGGCTGAAGGGCTTTGGGCTCGACACTTGACCGAGCCCACATGGTGGGTCACACCAGCGCTGCTGGACAACGCTAGGTGTGCCTAGCGTGGCCTTGCACCTAAAAGCTGGGCTTGTGGGGGAAAAAGCCCATAGGCCCAGCTTGTGGGTGCAAGGCATGCCATAACGGCCTGCCTTGCAAGGCAGCTAGCGTACAGCGCGCTATGCACGTTGCATGCGGATCAACCCGCAGACCCATGGGGGTCCGCATGTCGACCCACATGGTGATTGGGCAATTTTGCCCAATCCCACATTGGAAATCGGGGAGCATTATTTTGCTCCCGAAGCCTATAAATAGGCTTTCCCTCACCCCTTTCAAAGTGCACCAAGTTCAAGAATAATTCCTACGATAAAGGTTACTTGAACACGTTATTTTTTAGGAGCTTGATTTTATTCGAGAACCTCTAGTTTATATTTTTTGTGGGGCTTCTGAAGTGGTCCAGCAACTACTCGAGGCTCCTTAGTTCTTCCTCTCGGGGAGCTTTTGGTTGGTGGGGTTCGTGTGGATACTCATAGAGGCTATCCTATGCTTGAAGGCTTATGCAAGGAGGTTCTGCTAAAGCACGCTTCAACTGGTAAGTTTTCTTTCTCTTTTAATTATTAGGTCTTTTTCTTTAAGCATTTTTAGACTTAATAATTATGCTTAGGTTATTTTGCATGCTTAGTTATTTTATGCTTAGGTTATAGCTTAGAGTTATAACATGCTTAGTATAAAATATATGTGCTGGATATAATTTAGAATTATGGTATGCCTAGCCCTTTGCATGCTAACCTAGGTAGAGAATTATTTAGTTAAGACTTTATTTAATTTATATGCATCAAATAGGAGTTCCTGGGGACAGGGACAAAATTTTGAGTTTCCGCCATGCCTATTATGCATGTTCAGTTTGACTGTAGTTCCCAACAGTGGTATCAGAGCCTGACAACTTAGTGCATAATTAAGTTAGAAGCGAACTGAATATTATTTTCTATATGAAATGATTATTGTTTATTTAATTATTTGGACCAATGTATATGAACTTGTGCTTTTCATTTCAAAGTTAGAAAATGTTTGTGAATAATTTTGAATAAGCCTGCTCAACTTACTCAAATTATACAAGTTTCAATAATTTATTTAAATTACATGGGTTATAGTTGCTTTCAATTTAGATGAATTGAAAGAACGAAATTTATTAGTCCAAGAGAATCCATTGGTCTTCGAGTTTGTGCCCGTATTTGATCTGGCTAAGGATTGGACTTGGTGTCTACTCCTCATAGGCCACCTCTCCTACCTGGGAACCTATATCGGTGCAACTTTACCTGACCAACATGGGGATTAAATAAGAGCTAATTTATTTCTAGTATATAAGATTGTGCTTATATATGTTTCTATAACAAAGTAAAAAATTAAATTTATTGAATAAAAGCTTGAAAGAAATGCAATATAAATTTAACAAATAAAAGTGCTAATTTTTTTTGCATATAATCTAGGTTGGTGAAATAATTATAATAAAGAGCTTGAATCCACCTAAGGTTGGACCTTACAAATTAATTCTAAAATTCTCTACATTAATATAAGTTATTATAAATGTGTCCATCTGATAAAATCCTATATTGGGTGAGACGTTAACACCAATAAAATCTCAAAGTAAATATATTAATGCAAGTTACAGTCTTCCTTAAATTTATAATACGATCTCTTTGGGCTATTTAAGTGCTACGCAAAGCGTTCCTTCTAGTCCACGTTGATTGGTTGTAAAGTTTGGGATATGGTCTGCCTTTAAGGAACTAGGGCGGTCCACTATAAAATTGGGGGCTAGGCCCAGATCTAAGACATATTCAAGGAGATGCTAATATAAGAGCACACGTCCTTTGGGATTAGGGAACTTAAATGAATTAGCAATTGCATACAATGCAAATGGAATGGGATTCCAACTATAACTTACTATTGTGACTTGACTTATAAAATTAGGAGTTATAATAGACTAGTTATAGATGCTACCTACTAGAAAATTTAGCTGGGCTAAAATTCCCGAATTCAATAGAATGGGCTATTGTAAATTTTGAAGAAAATAGTAGGACAAATGTATTTAATTAAAAGTCCTTATATTAAATGTATGTACTTAAACTAATATCTAAACTCTTTTTCTTTTCTTATATCTTAGGTTGAAAATGACTTCCAATGTTAATCTCCGTATGTTACTTGACACCAAACTGAATGGCTCAAACTTTTCTGATTAGTTCCGAGCTATGAGAATAATTCTCAAATCCGAGGGAATTGCCTATGTTCTAAGTAAAATTTTCCTTGTTGAACCTGATGTTGAGGATCATGTAGAACATGATGCCTGGTTGAAGCATGGGAAAGATCGTGAGACTACCATGTGTATCATGTTGGGGTCCATGAATCCTGAGCTCCAGAAATGACATGAGAACATACCCTTGGAGGATATGGTTCTCCATCTTAAAGAGCTCTTTTTAGAGCGGGAAAGGACAGAACCTCCAACCTCTGCCTCTCAGCATGTACTGAAACTCTTGGGATACCTTGAGAATCTAAATCGATTGGGATTCAAGATGAATAATGACTTAAGCATTGACCTTGTTTTGATGTCCTTGACGGATAGTTACTCAGGCTTTATGACTAACTATTACATGAACAAGATTAATTCTACTATCCCTGAATTAATCAATATGCTAAAAATAGTATAACCTCAGATCAAGAAAGATCAGAAACCTCTACTATTGGTTGAGAAAGGCAAGACTTCTAAGAAAAAGAAGCAGGTATTGGTGCCAAGAAAAGAATCAGTAAGAACAAGAAAGAAAAGAAGACTTCTAAGTATGCCTGCTGCCAATATGGGAAACCAGGTCATTGGAAGAGGGATTGCAAAGATCCTACTTCTAAACATTTGAAGAAGAAGCCTGCAGAGGCATCTACTTCGGGTATGTTTGTAGTTGAAAACTATGCTACTTTTCCTGTTGGTCCATGTGAGGGTCTTTATAAGGTTAGAGGGGGGGGGGGGTAAATGTCCCTTTTTTGCAGAATAAATAAACTTTTAAAAGTCTTAGTGTAGCGTGTTTGATTATGATCTAGATGATGCAGTTATGACAATATAATACAATAAATAAAGAGTTAAAGAAATCAAACACAAAGGATTTTATCCTGGTTTAGCCCCGCCTACTCCAGTCCTCGGAGTTTTCTTCCTCCGAGCTTTTCCATTAGTGGATTCCTTTCCAACTGCCAGGAATCAAGCCTTACAACTTGTCTCTAGATGGTAACCCTTCCGGATATAGGATATACCACTAGAAGCACCAACTCCTAGCTGAGTCCTTTAGTATTCAGTAGGATATACCACTTATACTTCTACCCTGAATCTAAGTTGAGTCCTACAGGGAGATCCCACTAAAAGCACCAACTTTAAGTTATATCCCAATCTCATAATTCACCCAAGTTGGAGATCCTTACACTCTTGTTTTCTTAAAGGTTTTGGTTTTGGATTCCCTTAAGTTTATAACTCACTTAGGAATCCTTATAACAGATTTGGAATTGTTTGATTCTTGGATAGGTTTTGATTACTGATTGCTTGAGCGAATGTTCTTGTTAATAACTTTTGCAAATCAACCAGCCAGCCTTCTCAATGTGTGAAGCTTCCCTTTTATAGGCTTCTATCATAAATGTAGCTATTGAGGGTAGTTGAATCTTGAATTTAATCTTGACCCTTGATTAGGTTGTATATGGCGCTTTCGATGCTATTGATCAATCCGTTAGACAAAAATTTGACCCGTTTGAATTCTTGGGACTGAGGCTGAAAAGATGTCAGTGATCGTTTTCCTTGTATTTTAGTGTCATACCAACTTTTGAACCATTAGCTTTTTGATGTGAGCTCCACGCTCCTCCTTATTGGTCTAGGACAGAAAGGTTATTAGCTTTTTCTATCCGGTGTCAGTTTTTTTGTCCTTTTTCTGATAAGTGCAAGCTGTCACTTTTATCTTATTCATGGGAAAATGATCTTTGACTTTATAGACCAAAAGGTAGGGGATAAAGTTATCTTTGAAACTTTTCAAATTGTCTTCAAGTATGAGTCTTCTGGATGACTTCAGACTCATCATCTCTAGATCTATCTTCTTCTAGAGCTAGTACAATTAGTTATTCCAGATGTTAATATTGAAGGATTAAAGTTTATTTCCTTTCCAAACTTTATCCTGATAGTTCCAGTATATGCTTAGGTACTTGATGTCTTCAATGGATGACCTTATGATCGGATCTTGTCTGGCAGTTTCCATTTAGATTCAAGAGTTTAAGTTTTTGTTTCTTTTAACCCTAATCTGGATAATTTAGTTCAATTTTCGATCCAGATCATTGTTTCCCAACAATCTCCCCCATTTGATGGAAACAAAAACTAAGCATATGGAAAGAGAGTTTATATGAGCTAAGTATGATTCTTGATACTTAGTCATTTACAGATTTTACTCCCCCATAATTCTAGCATCCTAACTCCCCCAATATTTTTGAATTCTAGCTTTTAATGTTTTTATAGTACAACTATAGATTATACTTTGGAAGCAATTTTTCAGAAATTAGATATTCACTATATACTTCTGCTGTTAATAATAGTTAACATTAATGAAGTGCAGGATTACAAATACAGAGATATATAAGTCTAGCTATTAAAAAATTTTACATTGAATGATTAGCTAGTCTAATTTCCTCCGGATGTCCCTTCCCCTTGCTTACTTTTCTCCCCCTTTTTGTTTTCAGCTTGAGGATCGATCACCATACAGGTTTTGTTATCCCAGGCTTCTTGCCAAGCTTTAGAGTATATAGAGTATTCCATATTTCCTTTAGAGCCCTCATCGAAGATAGTCTCAACAGTGGCCGGAAAGAGCAGATAAGGATACAAAAATGCCCGTAGTTCTTTATAGGACCCTGTCATGTCCGGAATCATTTTGAGTTCATGGGCTTGGTCAGCTTTGTCAAAATAGGGAAACATGCACTTGAAAAGAGTTAATCTGCATTTATACCCGAAGAATCCAGTGTCCCCTATGTGTTTTACCAAATCATTGACTACTGGGACCATAAGGCTGTCGCTTGTGGAGGAGGAGGATCCGGATAATGATAAGTTATTAATTTTGGTTTGAAGGAGAGTTATTTCTTCACTTATTCCTCTCCGAATGTTATGGATGGATTCTGTTTGGAGTGAGATCTCCTTAGTTATGGCGGCTTTCCAGTCATTTATTATCTGTTCAAGTCCCCGTAGGCGACTACCCATCTCATCCAACATTTTCTCTTGGATTTTAGGGAGAGATTCATCCAAAAAGTTCTAAAGCATTTCTTGGACTACTTGTTGGTCTACTCCCAGGTTCGTGATTACTGGCTTGAGATCCCTTTCAGCAATGAATTTTGACAAGTTTTCAAACTTGGAATCCAGGTATGCCTTGATTTAATTTGATAGTTTGAATGAGGAAGAGGCAATTTTATCTAGCATGGTTCCATAGTTATTTGAAGCTAATATATTGGCTTGATCAGCAGTCCGGTTGGCTATTGTAATACCATCCTTAAGCTCAGAGATTATTAGGTTTATTTGAGATAAGGAGGCTTCAGCAATTGTATCAGGAGAGGGAAAATCTAGAACTTTTTCTTCCTTCTTCTTCACTGAGTACTTTATTTCTCCCAACTCCTACTTTAGATCCGGACCAGAAGATTGTTTGACTATTTCCTTCTCAACGAATTTGAGATATGTACAGATGGTTCGGAGACTTTGCTTAATGTACCCTTCTCATTCTCCTCTTGAGTAGCTTCCTTTAGCAATTTAAGCATCGCTGAAACTTTGGCTTGTTTAGTGTTCACAGCTGGGATTCTGATGGGATTAGCAGCTGGAGGGAATCTGTCTCCAGAAGAACTGGAAGAGTTATCTTCGGATGAGCTGGAAGAATCACTGCTTTCTTCTTCTTCTTTCTCTATTTCACTTAACAACTCATCCTTCTTCTTTTCCACCGGACTAGCCTCGCCCGTAGGGTCCATTTAAGAAGTGTTCCCTTTAGAACCCAAAATTTATCCCTCTTCCAGAATGAGGTTATTAGGCACTGGTTCCTTAGACACATTTTGATTTTCAATGTCTAAGTTATCCTTGATCTTAACTGCTATTTCAGCATCAGCAGTTATGTCAGGATTAATATCAAAAGATACTGAGTTAAAAATTACCTCAGTAGATGATGATTTATTTAGATCAGCTGCTTCTTTACTCCCTTCCTCAACCTCCAGATGGCTGGTAATGTCCTCAGCCACCCCTGCTAATGCCCCGTAAGGGACTTGCTACTATCATCATCTCTTATTCTAGAATGGTGGAATTGTCCTCACCATTCCCTTCAATTGCCTTTTCAGGACTTTCCAGCACTACTACTTCCAGATTTATGATTAGCAGGTTTTTAGGAAGAGGGTCAGAGCCAACTTTAAAGTTCAGTAGGTCCTCATCTGGATATTTAGCCTCTTTAAGAAGTCCCAATTCCTTTTAGGTTATTAGAGTTGGAGGACTGTTGGAGTTGGTTATATCGGATGATCCTCCGGGTCCTTGTTTTATCAAGAGATTAATCTTTTGATTGTCTTTGACTGCTGACATCATTTCATCAGATTGAGGATCTTTTGGGAAGATATCGTCCTCTAGTTCCTTTATAGTTATCCCAAAAGCAGATTTCGAGATTTGAAGTTTGGCTCTAGCTTTCTGTGCTTTTAAGGCTTCTGTAAATATCAATCCTCACTTCTGGAGTTGCTTCTTGGGAGCAGGTTTCCCATCCGTAGTTTCCTTACTATTAGACTCATGCTCTTCTGCGAGCATATCTTTTACTTCCTTTTTCTGCCCCTTTTGGTATCCTTCTCTAATGGCAGCTATAGCTACTGTAGTGGTCTCTCTTGCCTCTAACTCACATACCGGTCTCTTTAGCTTGTCCACAGTTTTGATTAACCTTCCTCTTGGCTTAGGCTCTTGTGGAAGTTTGTTTACCAGTTGGGTTACAGTCTGCTTATCTTCATTTTCTTCAATCGAAACTAGAGCTAGCTGCTTTGTTACCTTTAGTTTAGCAGTCCGGGCCTTCTTTGGAATTGAAGCCTCTGCCAAATTTACTGCTTTTCAGGTCTTGTTCTTCTTTTATTCCTTTTGTTTTTGGGCCTTTGCCTTATCCCAGGTTTCACTAAAGTTTAGCTTGAGAAAATTCTTCTTGAGGATAACTTTGCCATTGACACCATTAAAATCGGTGAAGTCGATCTCATTCGCTTGTAGAATCCGGGTGATTAAGGCGCCATGAGAATTTCGATGATGCTTTAAGTAATGGATAATCAGCACTGGCATGTTGACTTCTCTGCACTCTACCCAGTGCTGTAACATACAGTGCTGGAAGGTAGACACTGTGGTTAATGAACCCTTTCGGATCAGCACTAATTTTGCAAGCACATGCTGAAGGCATCGCTGTGCTTGGGTCTAGTATGTTGAGAATTTATCCCCAAAATATCTTTCCGGAAGCCACATCTCAGGATCATACTTTACCTTAGCCTCATCTCCATCTACTCTCATCACGACTCCACTATTCTTCATATTGAGTGAATTCTCAAAGAAATCTAGAGTGATCGAAATCTCTTTTCCTTGAACCTTAGTTCATAGGGCGTCAAATTTCTTGTTGGCTCTCAGATTGTCATACTCCTAGACCAAATCTGGGTACGTTGGGTAGTTGATCTTGAGGAAATCCTTCAAGTGCTGATCCTCAATAAGTCGAGACTAGGGATTAGTTTCAAATAGGAAGTTATCGCCCAGAAAATCCGTGGGGATAACAGAGTCGGAGGGTTTGCAGTCTATAGGGATGAAATCATTATCTTTCAGATCGGATTCTGAGAAGATATTTTAGGTAGGAAGTATTTTAGGTCCTTCGTTAGTCATAATAGCAGCCATTTGAAAAAGGTTGAAGGAATTAGGGTTCTGGGTTTTGAAAATTGCAGAGTAACTGTACTTAGTTGCTCGTGTGAAGAAGAAGGGTAATTTTGAGGGTTTTATATAGATTTTTCAAGGCGAGGGTGTTTTGGTAATCCGGATGCAGTTAAAGTTAACTGGATTAGTGACATGGTAGTTAGTTTTGGAGGAGAGAGGTAAATGGCGTTAAAATCGGAGAATGGCAATGGTTTATTTTTGAATTGGCTGGATTTTCATTCACTCGTGTGATAGCCAATAATCATTTAAAATTCAAAAAGTAACAGTTACATTTAAGCGCTTTTACTTCTATTTGTCATTCTTATTTGCTGACGTGGCACTTTCATTTCTGGAATAGATTTCTCTTCAATGCTTCTTCTCTTTCGGGTTTAATGTTTTGCTAGTGATTCAAAACTAGTCTAGGACTATCTTCTGGATACCCTTCAAATTAGATTTGATATACCAATTAACTCCCTTAGCTTCCTAAATTGATCTTTACTTAGTGGCTTAGTAAAGATATATGCTCTTTGCTCATTGGTTGGAATGCATATTAATGTAATGATGCCCTATGTTGACATGATTCATCCTGCTATGGTGTACTAGATTCTTTGACACATCAATGGCACTTTTGTTATCGCACATAACATCCACACATTCAGATTGAACTCCATAATCTTCTAGTTGTTATTTAATCCAAAGGAGTTGAGCCACATAACTTCCAGCTGCTATATATTCTGCTTCTGTAGTAGATAACGCAACTGTAGTTTGCTTCTTGCTATACCATGATACTAAGCAATCTCTAAGAAAATGGCAACCTCCGGATGTACTCTTTCTCTCAAGAGTATCTCTGCCATAATCTGCATCAGTGAACCCTTGGAGTGTGAAATCTCCATTACTAGGATACCATAACCCAACTTCAGTACTTCCTAGTAGGTATCTAAGGATCCTTTTTAGTGCTTTGAGATGCGAATCCTTAGGATTGGCTTGATATCTTGCACAATAACAGACTGTATAATGCATGTCAGGCCTGCTAGCTGTCAAGTATAGAAGTGAACCAACCATCCCTCTATAGAGCTTCTGATTAACATCTTCACCTTTACAATCCTTCGATAGGATTGTATCTGATCCCATTGGAGTGGACATAGGCTTGCTCTTGTCCATTTTAGACTTCTTCAATATCTCCTTGGTATACTTTGACTAGTTAAAGGAAATCCCATTCAGACTGTGCTTGATTTGTAAACCAAGGAAGAAATTGAGTTCTCCCATCATGGACATCTCAAATTCCTTTTGCATTTGAGAGCTAAATTCTTCATACATCTTTTCATTAGTGGCTCCAAATTTGATATCATCTACATAAATTTGGACTAGAATAATATCATTTCTCCTTTTCTTGATGAAAAATGTTGTATCTGCTTTCCCCGGACATATCCTTTGGAATGTGAGGAATGTAGTGAGTCTCTCATACTAAGCTCTTGGTGCTTGCTTTAGTCTATAGAGAGCTTTCTACAGTTTGTAGGCATGATCCGGATGCTTAGGATCTTCAAATCCAGGTGGTTGCTTCACATATACTTCCTCCTGGATAACCCAATTGAGAAATGCACTCTTGATATCCATTTGAAACAGTGTCAATCCCATGAATGATGCAAAAGCACATAGAATCTGGATTGCTTCCAGTCTTGCTATAAGGGCAAAGGTTTCTTCAAAGTCAATCCATTCTTGTTGATTATAGCCTTGGGCAACCAATCTTGCTTTGTTTCTTACCACTATTCTGGACTCATCTATCTTGTTTCGAAATACCCATTTGGTGCCAATTATTGACTTTCCCCTTGGTGGTGCCACTAGATCCCATACATCATTTCTAGTGAATTGATATTGTTCTTCCTGCATTGCCATCATTAAGCTTTTATCTCCTTCGACATCATAGAATTTCTTTGGCTCTATTAATGAAACAAAGGCAGTATGACTCATCATCCTATTGAGTTGGCCTCTGGTTCTTACTAGATTCTGAACATCATCCAGAATATTATCTATTAAATGATCTCTGTGAGTCCGAATTTCCCTTTATAATCCTTCATGTTGGATTGGAGCTTGTTCCACTTCTACCTCAGCTTCTTCTTCTTGACCTTCATTGAAATTAATCTCTTGTGGGTTGAGATTAACTTGTTGTACTTTCAGATCAAGGGATATTTCTTCATCTTCTTCTTTATACTTCTTGATTTGGAATGAATCAGGAATTTTTGTCTCCTTCTTTTCTCCAGATTCTTCAGCTTCCGAAATGGGATCTTTCGGAGTTGAACTTCTTTTACCTGCATGGTTAGTCTTATTGAAATCTATATGTATAGACTCTACCATATTTTGGGTTCGTTTATTGAAGACTCTGTACGCCTTACTATGTATTGAGTAACCAAGGAAAATTGGTTCATCAGATTTAGGATCAAATTTTCCTAGTTGCTCTCTATCACTTAGGATGTAGCATTTACATCCAAAAGCCTTAAAGTACCCAATTTTAGGTTTTCTTCCCTTCCAGATTTCATATGGTGTCTTTTCTATGGTCTTTCTAATGAGAGCTCTATTCAAAATATAACATGCTGTGTTCACGGCCTCACCCTAGAAATATTTTGGCAAACAATTCTCACTAAGCATTATTCTAGCCATCTCAACTATGGTCCTACTTTTTCTTTCAACAACTCCATTCTGTTGAGGAGTGTGAGGGGAAGAGAAGTTATGTTCAATGCCCTTAGAGTCAAAAAAAATAGCAAAATGCTTATTTTTATACTCACCACCATTATCACTCCGGATGCGTGCAATGCTTATGCCCTGTTCTACCTCTATCCAGATGACTATTTTTTAGAATTGGTCAAAGGCTTCATCTTTGCTTGATAGCAAAAGAACCCAGGTATATCGAGAATAATCATCCACAATGATCATGGTGTATTCTCTTCTACCTAAACTTAATGGTTTGATTGGACCAAAGAGATCAATATGCAAGAGCTCAAGTACTCTTTTGGAAGGAATGTAGGAGATGGAAGGAAAAATTTTCTTATGCTATTTACCTAATTGACATGCTATGCATAGATGATCCTTATCAAAAGCAACCTTAGGCAAACCCACTACCAATTCCTTTTTGGCTAACTTGGACAGAAGGTTCATGCTAACATGTCCCAACCTCTGGTGCCATAGCCATGATTCTTCTTCTTTTGACACCAAGCATATATTATTTTTCTCATTTTTAATGTTTATAGAATAGACATTAATTACTCTAGGTGCATAAAGAATGAGTTGGTTGGACTTACTATCATAGATTGAGCAGCCTCCAGAATCAAATGTGACTTTTCTTCCTTTATCACAGAGTTGGGCTACACTTAGCAAGTTGAATTTCAGTCCATCAACTAGTGAGACATCTTCAATCTTTAATTCAGATCCAATGGTTCCATAACCAATGATCTATCCCTTTTGATTATCTCTAAAGCTTACTTTGCCTCCCTTCTTCCGGGTCAGTGTGATGAAGGCCTTCTCATCACCTGTCATGTACCTTGAGCATCCACTATCAATGTATCAAGTGTGTTGATCTACTGTGGATCTAAGGCATACCTATAAAATAGATCAAGTGGGTTTGGGTACCTAATCAGATTTGGGTCCTCTCGGGTTAATAACCATCTCGTGCCAGGGATTAACATTATAATAACCATTTTTCAATCTACATAATTTAGTAATATGATTGTTTTTCCCTCAAAACCTGCACCCTACAATGGATCTATTCTTTTCCTGCTTCTTTTTTTATCTTTTCAAGATCTTCCTTCCTAAGTTTCCTCTATATCCAGCTTCTTGTACACTGGCAGATGATTCGATGTGTATCTAGAAGCTGGTTAGAGGTACAACTTTTGCAGTATAATTTCTTCTTTATTTTAGATGTTGTTGATTTTAAACCACCTTAGCCTTTCCCTTTTGAGCAGCAGTATATCTTTGGGCTTGTGGTTGCCTGCTAACCTCCTTCACCTTTTGATTAAAGGGCTTAGGATTTTCTTTGGCAGCTTGCCTAGGGTTTTTCCTTCTTTGTGGAGGATTAGGTCTCCATTCAGATGCCTCCTTCATCAGGGCTATTTCTCTATCCAGCCTAAGCAGATTAGCGCTTAGCATTTGCATTTGATCCTTTAGATAGTTCTCCTCAACTTCATCAATGTGCTTTGCTGTTCTGATCAAGTTGACATCTTGTGCCAAAGGTTCATTATCTTCAGCAATATCTAACACTTGTTTTCTTAAGGACTTGATTGCTTTTGCATTCTTCTTTACACTCTTGATCACAATAGATAAAGCTCTAGCAAGATCAAAGTTAGAAGTAGAATGAGAATAAGAGTTTACCTCAGTGTTTGCTATTTCTGATTCTGATTCTTCAATTTGCATTGTATCTTACTTTGAGATATTCTTTCCAGATTGATCTGCTTCTGGATCAGTCAGTGCCATGAATGCACAGTTTGTGGTCTCTTCTTCTTCTGTTGAAGATGAGCTGCTGCTTTCTTCATTGTTGCTCCAGGTAGCCACCATTGCCTTCTTCTTATACTTCTTGGTTCTTTTAAGCTTTGGGCATTTTATCTTGAAGTGGCCTTTTTCCCCACATTCAAAATAGACACCTTCTTTTTCTGGATCTTTCTTTTCTTCCGGATTCTTTCTAGGCCTGTCTCTTTTGGATGTCCCTTCCCTTGGTCTTTGGGATTAGTATTTTCTGGACTTTCTCCTTTCTTTCTTTTGTAGGAACCTATTAAGGCTTCTAGTTAATAGAGCTAGTTGCTCCTTAGTACTTTGAGGTTCAGTGATTTGTTCTTCTTCTCCGGATGAAGCTGATCCGGTGGATTCTACCTTAAGTACAATAGCTTTCCTCTTCTCTTCAGGCTTCTACTCTTGTTTGCTGTATCTCTCCAAGGATAGTTCTTGAGTTAAGAGATTACCAATGAGCTTATCATAAGTATAGAAATTCAAGTCATGAGCTTCTTCAATGGCAGTCTTCTTATTATCCCACTCCTTGGTGAGACTTCGGAGCACCTTTTGCACCATCTCTACTTAAGAGATTTCCTTTCCAAACCTTTTAATCTCATTCACTAGATTGGTGTATCTAATGTTCATGCTACTGATGGATTCTTTTGGCTCCATCTTGAAGGATTCGAGTTTTTGCTGGAGTAGATCAATCTTTGCTTCTTTCACTTTACTTATTCCTTCATAGGTTACCTCCAGTTTTTCCTAGATCTCCTTTGCAGTCTCACATCCGGATATCCTCTTTAATTCTGTTGCACTAAGAGTATAGTGAAGCATGTTAATAGCATTTGCGTTTTCACGCAACTTTTTAAAATCATTCTCATCCCACAAACGTGATGGCTTTCGGGTGATTATACCCTCTACTTCATGAGTAGGCTCATACTGGCCATCTTTAATGACTAACCATGCTTGCATGCTTTGTCCTTGAATGAAGTTCTTCATCTGGTTTTTTCAAAACGTGTAGTGTTCACCAGTGAAGAGTGGAGGATGGGTAATGGACATACCCTCGGGAAGGAGTTGTGAGTTTTGGAAACCCATTTTGATGTCTGAATCAAAAATTTGGACCTTTAGCTCGAGATTGTCAGATCCCTAGTTTTAAGCACTTGCTTTGATACTACTTGTTGGTCCCTGTGAGGGTCTTTATAAGGCCAGAGGGGGTGAATGACACTTTTTCGCGAAATAAACAGACTTTAAAAAGTCTTAGTGTAGCGTGTTTGATTATGATCCAGATGATGTATCCAGATGATGCAGTTATGATAATATAATGCAATAAATAAAAAGTTAAAGAAATCAAACACAAAGGATTTTATCCTAGTTCGGCCCCGCTGTGAGATTACGACCCGAATCCCCCGCCCGCAAGGTAAGCTTTAATGTCTTTGGCGTGGGGCGGAGAAATAACGAGCGCTGTGAAGCGTGCTAAGGGATAGTCCTTATTTTAGCCTGATGAAAATGGATAATGAAAGCGATGTTGAAGTTAGAATTTAGTCCGATTTAAGGTGTTAAGGGATACGAGACTTAGAATCCCGTATTTTAAGATAGAGTCGCCACCCGGTTAAGCTCCACCAAGAATTTGGGTACGATATTTCCATCGGGTGGTTGGATCGTACCTTAAAACAGAGATTCTAAGTCCGGATAATGTTGCTTACTTTTCAATTTTTAAATCAAGCTGATTACATTTTAATAAACGTGACCTTAGTTCTTATGCAATTTAATCCGATTATTGTTTGGTGTTTTCGGTTTATATACCATCCATCATATGAAAAACGATAAATAAAGCAAATAAAAGAAAATAAAATTATTACAAGGCTTTACAAATACCTATATATTTTTCTAATGCGAGAAAATAAATAAAGCAATAAATAAACGGGCGAAACCGGGTTTTAACCGAGCTTACCGACTCACACCCGGTTCCAAACGAGGCAATAGATTATACGGGAATAATCATAAATAAAGTATGAATAAATAAATGTGGAAAATAAACTCATAGCATGAAAGAAACATATTTTTGGATTTTTCGGGGCAAAAACGTAATTTTCGGGCATTAATTAATTATCTAACAACCTAAAAAGGGTGAAATAAATTAACTAGACATCCTAAAATCAGATTTAGTATTTCCAGAATATTTTTGGGATTTTTAGTTGGTGGAAAACAATTTATTTAGTTAAAAACACCATTTTTAAGCCTTTAAATAGTCATTTAACTCGTTAAGCAATAGATAAAATAATTTCCAGCATCTATAAAAATTTATTTAATTAATTTCAGATTATTTGTGATTTTTAGAGATTTTTCGGGTAAAAATCGAGACTAAAAATGCATTAAAATGACAAAAATCGGGTCAAAAACGGCAGAAATGGGGCCAAAAACAACATAATAAAGCAAACGGGGACCATTTGGACATTTTTACCAGTAGGCCGACTCAATGGTGTGGTAGGCCAACACAGTGACATGGTAGGCTGACTCAACGAGGTGGCCTAGATGACACTCAGTCGGCCTTCGTCCCACTGAAGTGCCCTGCCGGAAAAAGTGTCAAAACAAGCCGGAATCGACTTTTTTGTGCCTGAAAACCTAAGATTATTAAAAATTCAAGCCATTTCCTACATTGTTACAGTAGACTCAGGCTTAACATGTTTGAATAACTTTTTCAGTTTGGGGAAAAAAGAACCCAGAAAATCCGATAAAACAACGATTGGCCGCTTGGGCGACCCATAGGCCGACTGAACGAAGCGGTAGGCCGACTTAGTGAGGTGGTCTAGGTGACTTTCAGTCGGCCTGACGTTTGCCAGAACGGTCAGCCAATGTTTTGGCAGAAAATCACAAAAAGGACGAAGAAAATGGCCAAACGCCCGGAAAAATAATAAAAAATAGAGCAACAGAAATAGATTGGAACTCAGAAAGTTACCTAAAGGCCGTGAATGCACTCTCGAGACTCGAATCGGATGCTTGGCAAACTTTGTGACGGATTTGAGACGAAAACCCGACGAAACAACCGATTTAGCAAGGGATTTTGTGATTTTGTGAGGAAAAAGTCTCTAAATCCTATTTAACCAATTTTTACCTAAGATATCTAATAGATTTTAGTGATTTAACCTAGGAGATTAAGCCTAATAAGATTTAGAAATCAAGAACCTAGTGTGTTGATTTAGATTTTACCATA
Organism: Euphorbia pulcherrima; assembly: GCA_947683365.1. NCBI lineage: Eukaryota > Viridiplantae > Streptophyta > Magnoliopsida > Malpighiales > Euphorbiaceae > Euphorbia > Euphorbia pulcherrima. The sequence goes on from CANTUS010000002.1 coordinate 20,000,612, forward strand.
TTATTAAGCTCTTTCTCCCTAAAACTTTCAAAATTCTAAGAGTTTTAATTTTGTTGAAAACCAGCCAAAAGTCCTTTAATCAGAATTTTAATGGGTTTTTATAGACTTCCCAACTGTAAAATCTCAGAATTAATCCCCTAAATGTCAAAAATTGACAAAAAAAATCCCAAAACCCGGCTTGGTGGCCAAAAAAACCCGAAAAAACTCTAACTGAAGAAACCTCGCTCGAAGGCAGCATCAGTGATGCGGCCGGGCCATGGCCGCGTCACGTGACGCGGCCCAGGCTAGGTCGCATCACATGATGCGGCCAAATCTAGGCTGTGTCAAGTGATGCGGCCTGCCACGTGGTCCACGCGGCCCCACATTCTAGCGGTAGAGCCGGCCGCCGCCGCTGAATTGGGGGCACCAGGGGGGAAAAGCCAAGGGGCCCAGCGAGGGCCGGGCTTGAAATGCGAAAAACCTATACTATGGGCATTCGAATGGGGTGATTCTTGACATTCCGAAAAGCTCGGAGAGCAAAGAATCTAATAATGCAAACAAGACTCTTAAAATGTCCTAATTTTAAGGAAAAAATTGCAAAATAAACTATTGCGCGCGAGGGGAAAGGAAGCGGTTAACATTTTAAATGCAATTCAATTATTTTTAATCGGGGTCAAAGATCTCAAAATCGTTAACAAAGAACTTGCCAAATGTGATTCGATTCTAAAATAATGGAACAACTAGACCATAAAAGGTTAGATAAAAAAAAGTCATCATCGTTCCGAGGATCACCGAAAAGAATTCTCACACCCGCCTACTCCAGTCCCCGGAGTTTTCTTCCTCCGAGCTTTTTCAATTATGGATTCCTTTCCAACTGGCAGGAATCAAGCCTTACAACTTGTTTTTGGATGGTAGCCCCTTTTGGATGTAGGATATACCACTAGAAGCACCAACTCCTACCTGAGTCCTTTAGTCTTTAGTAGGATATACCACTTAGACTTCTACCCCGAATCTAAGCTGAGTCCTACAAGGAGATCCCACTAAAAGCACTAACTTTAAGTTATATCCCAATCTCACAACTCACCCAAGTTGGAGATCCTTACACTCTTGTTTTCACAAAGGTTTTGGTTTTGGATTTCCTTAAGTTTATAACTAACTTAGGAATCCTTATAACAGATTTGGAATTGTTTGATTCTTGGAGAGGTTTTGATTACTAATTGCTTGAGCGAATGTTCTTGTTAATAACTTTTGCAAATCAACCAGCTAGCCTTCTTAATGTGTGAAGCTTCCCTATTATAGGCTTCTGTCATAAATGTAGCCATTGAGGGTAGTTGAATCTTGAATTTAATCTTCACCCTTGATTAGGTTGTATATGGCGCTTTCGGAGCCGTTGATCAATCCGTTAGATAGAAATTTGACCCGTTTGAATTCTTGGGAATTGAGGCTGAAAAGATGTCAGTGATCATTTTCCTTGTATTTTAGTGTCATACTAACTTTTTCACCATTAGCTTTTTTATGTGAGCTCCACGCGCCTGCTTATTGGTCTAGGACAGAAAGGTTGTTAGCTTTTTCTGTCCGGTGTCAATCCTTTTATCCTTTTTCTGAAAAGTGCAACCTGTCACTTTTATCTTGTTCATGGGAAAAAGATCTTTGACTTTGTAGGCCAAAAGGTAGGGGATAAAGTTATCTTTGAAACTTTTCCCATTGTCTTCAAGTATGAGTCTTCCGGATGACTTCAGACTGATTATCTCTGGATCTGTCTTCTTTTAGAGCTAGTGCAATTAGTTCTTCTGGATGCTGATCTTGAAGCACTAAAGTTTGTCTCCTTTCCAAACTTTATCCTGATAGTTCTAGTATATGCTTAGGTACTTGATGTCTTCAATGGATGACCTTGTGGTTGGATCTTGGCTAGCTGTTTCCATTTAGATTTAGGAGTTTAAGTTTTTGTTTCTTTCAAACTTGATCGAGATAATTTAGTTTAATTTTTTATCCGGATCATTGTTTCCCAACATTTCCTCATGAATCCACTTGGGTATTAGATACTAGTTATGGTTCTCATATCTATACTTCTATATAGGGACTAAGGAACAGTAGAAGACTTATAAAAGGGGAAATGGACTTGCATGTAGGAATGGAGCCAGAGTTGCTGCATTAGCCGTAGGAAGCTTTAATCTTATTTTTCCAAGTGGACTTGTTTTAGTTTTGAATAATTGTCACTACATTCCAAGTGTTACTAAGAATATTGTATCTGTTGCATGTTTAGCAATGGAAGGATTTGAAATTTTGTTTTCGAATAATAATTTTCAGATTTGTTTAAATAATGTTCTTTATGGTTATGGGATGTTGAATGGTGGAATTTATATTCTTGATACTAAAACAGAAGTTTTTGATATAAACAATATGAAGAAATTTAAATTAGATAATGAGAATTCCTTCTACTTATAGCATTATCTTGTAGGCCACATAAATAAAGATCGCTTAACCAAGTTGCATAAGCGTGGAGACTTGGGCCCAATAGACTTGGAGTCTTATAGTGATTGCGAACCTTGTTTAAAAGGAAAAATGACAAAGTTACCCTTTCAAGGAAAGAGTGAATGGGCCATGAGTACATTGAAACTTATACATACTGATGTATGTGGTCCAATGAGTGTTCAGGCACTAGGAAGATACTCCTACTTCATAACCTTTATTGATGATTATTCACGATACGGTTATTTGTACTTAATGAAGTATAAGTCTGAAAGTTTTGAAAAGTTCAAACTATTCAGAGCTGAAGTAGAGAAATAACTTGAGAAAAGTATTGAGACACTACAATCATATCGAGGTGGAGAATACTTAAGTCAAGAGTTTCGGGATTATCTAAAGGAAAATAGAATAGTTCCCCAGTGGACCCCTCCTTATACTCCGCAACATAATAGAGTGTCAGAAAGGAGGAATTGGACTTTATTAGATATGGTTTGGTCTATGATGAGCCATGCAGATCTCAGTAAATCCTTTTGGGGATATGCACTAGAGAGCGTAGTTTATGTATTAGACAGAGTGCCCTCTAAATTAGTTGATCTTACACCTTATGAAAGATGGTGTAATAAAAAATCATCTCTAAGTCACTTAAGAGTATGGGGTTGTCTTGCTATGGAAAAGAGGATAGCGTCAGATAAGCTGAATGCCAAATCTGATAAGTGTCTGTTCATTGGATATCCAAAGGAAACTATTGGACATTTGTTTTACCAACCCAAAGCACAGAAGGTATTTGTGTCTCGAAATTCTCACTTTTTGGAAAAGGAACACTTACTTGTAAAAGTTAGTGGGAGCAATATTGAACTGGAAGTTTAAGAGGAAGAAACTGATAATCAGCTGATTGACCCTGTTCTAGATACACAAGAAAGTGTGATCGAAGAACAACCTGTCTAAACACAATCATTACGAAGATCAGGTCATGTTCATAAAGGTCTCGATAGATATGGTTTTATCATCACTGATGATAAGGAACTATATCTCATAGAGGATGATGAACCAAGGACATATAATAAGGTAATGAAAAGCTCAGATTCTGATAAATGGCTAAAAGCCATGAAATCAAAAATGGATTCCATGTATGAGAACCAAGTTTGGAATTTGGTTGATGCACTATAAGAGGTTAGACCGATTGGGTGCAAGTGGGTTTTTAAGAAGAAGACTGACATGGACGGTAATGTAATTACATATAAAGTAAGGTTAGTTATGAAAGGTTATAGTCAATGTGAAGGTATCGACTCTAATGAAACTTTCTCACCGGCAGCCATGCTTAAATCCATAAGGATACTCCTAGCCATTGCTGCTCATTATGATTATGAGATCTGGCAGATGGATGTTAAAACAGCATTCCTGAATGGGGATTTAGACCTAGATGTGTATATGAAACAACCTGAGGGTTTTACATCTCAGAATGGCTCAAAGGTATGCAAGCTACAAAGATCCATTTATGGACTTAAGCAGGCATCCAGGAGTTAGAATATAAGGTTTGATCAGACAATCCGTGAACTAGATTTCTATCCAAACATTAATGAGCCTTGTGTTTACAAGAAGGTTAGTGAGAGTGCAGTCATTTTCTTATTATTGTATGTCGATGACATTCTACTAATAGGAAATGATATTTCTCTTCTTTAAAATGTTAAAGTATGGTTGTCAATAAAATTCTCCACGAAAGACCTTGGTGAAGCAACATTTATGCTGGGTTTAAAGATCTATAGGGATAGATCCAAGAGGCTATTAGGTCTTTCTCAAAGTAAATATATAGGCAAGGTATTAAATAGATTCAACCTTGAGCATTCGAAGAAAGGTTATCTCCCGATGATAAAGGGGATAAACCTATCTAAGGCTGAGTGTCCGAAGACAGCTCTGGAGAGAATGCGCATGAAGGATATACCCTATGCATCTGCGATAGGATCCATCATGTATGCTATGATATGTACTAGGCCAAATGTCTCTCAGGCCTTGAGCTTTACGAGCAGATATCAGTCAGATCCAGGTGAAAAGCACTGGATGGCCGTGAAGGCAATTCTTAAGTACTTGAGAAGGACTAAGGATGAGTTCTTGATTTATGGAGAAGGTGGCCCCACAATTAGAGGTTACACTGACGCGAGTTTTCAATCTGACAAGGATGAATCTAAGTCTCAGTCAGGTTTTATGTATGTGTTAAATGGAGGGGCGGTATGCTGGAAGAGTTCCAAGCAAGAAACTATTGCTGATTCAAACACGAAATCAGAATACATTGCTCCATGTGAAGCAAAAGAAGCTTTCTAGTTAAAGGGATTTATTGGTGATCTCGGTGTGGTGCCTGAGTCTGTTGATCCAATTACTTTGTATTATGATAACAATGGTGCTATAGCTCAGGCAAAGGAACCACGGTCTCATAAAAAAAAGACTTGTATCCAGAAAGCATCATATAATCAGGGAGATTGTTGATGCTAAGATAATAAGACTAGAATATGTACCCACTGATCAGAACCTCGCGGATGGTTTGACGAAGCCATTGACTCATGTCAAACATGACTAGCATGTTAAAGCGTATGGATTAAGACATATGGCTAATTTTCCTTAGTGCAAGTGGGAGTTTGTTGGATATGATGTATGCCCCTTAAGGCAATTAGGGCGATATATCTTAATTATGTAATAGTACGAATAATATTGTTTAATCAATAAAGGCTTTTAATCTTTTATTTATATCAATGTGTTTGTATATATATTATAGCTGGTTAATATATATTCATTGATGGATACTCATAGAGGCTATCTTACACTTGGAGGTTTGTGCAAGGAGGTTCTACTAAAGCACGCTTCAACTGGTAAGTTTTCTTTCTCTTTTAATTCTTAGGTATTTTTCTTTAAGCGTTTTTAGACTTAATAATTATGCTTAGGTTGTTTTGCATGCTTAGTTTATTTTATGCTTAGGTTATAGCTTAGAGTTATAACATGCTTAGGTTGTAGCTTAGAGTTATAACATGCTTAGGTTGTAGCTTAGAGTTATAACATGCTTAGTCTAAAATATATATGCTAGGATATAATTTAGAATTATGGTATGCCTAGCCCTTTGCATGCTAACCTAGGTAAAGAATTATTTAGTTAAGGCTTTATTTAATTTATATGCATCTAATAGGAGTTCCTGGGGACAAGGACAAAATTTTGAATTTCCGTCATGCCTGTTATGCATGTTCAATTTGACTGTCAGTTCCCAACAATAGTGAGGAATCCCCGTAAATTACATTATGAAATGGCCAAACTATTGTCTAAGTTGTGCCCCCCTTTGTAAATTGATAAGTCTAATTACCGTCCTACCCCTAAGGTTAAACGTAACGCTAGGAGGAAGATGAGTAACTCAAATGCATCCAGTCGGGTCTGTTTGGCGGATGATGTAAGCATAGAGTACATGAGTGATGTGAGCCTCAAAGCGGATTCCTCTAAGGTGATGGAGGATGTGGAGAATTATAGGGGTGAGGAGGGTGCTCACCCGGTTGAGGAAGTGGGAACGAGTGGCCGAGAGGAGGCCAGCGAAGGGAAGGGTGTTAGAGAGGAGAGGAATATGACTCCTCGAGTGGATGACATAATCTCGTGCATCCATGAGGAACATATAGAAAAGGAGGCCTTAATGTTTTCGTGGCTTAAGGATTGTCACGTCTTGTTACCGAGTGTCGACCAATGGGTGAATGCTCCTCCCGTTGGCTATTTTAGCATGTATCTTAATGTTATTAGTGCCAGCTTCAGGTATCCACTTCCAGCCTCTGTTGTTGATCTTTTCGAAGTCTAGGTTTATGCCCGGCTGAGCTTCAACCGAATGTGTGGGTGGTAATGATGAGCCACCACCAGCTGTGTCTGGACTTAAGGTTAACTTTTGATGCAACCTTCTTTCGCAATATTTTCTCTATTAAATGGAATAAAGACGATGATCACTACCAGTTCATACGGAAGAATGGTATGTACAGCTTCACCAATCGGCGTTCCTTTGCGCACCATTACAAGGAGTGACAAGTACCCCTCTTTCCTGACAACCTGGTCAATCTTGACTCATCCCAAGAGGAAAGTTAAAGCTAATGATCCCGATCTGAGGCTGCAAGTGTTTTGCTCCTTGGAGTAGGGGAAGTGGAGCTTTAATTTAGCCGCCTGGGCATCTATCTTTGGTTATCACTTGTTAGCGCGGGGGCTGAATGGAATAATATATCTTCCTGGACCAGTTCCTGCTACTGGTATACTTTCTTTCTTACTTTTACCTTCTTTTTTGTATTTTCTAGTAGTCATATCTAACATATAATCTGCTAATGCTCTTCTAATGGTGAAGAAATCGCAGAGAAAGAATAACCGCTCTCATGTGGTAGCTGTAAGCGGGGGCAAGAGGAAGTCCAACTAGCTTCAGGGTTCTAGCAAGAGGCCAACTGTGACTCTACTAGACATGTCCTCTACGCCAGATACGCCTACTCTCCTTCCTGAGGTATGTTTGAATTTTATTTGAGTTCTTTTTAATCTATCTAGTTCTGATGATTTCCTATTTTACGTAGGCTTTTGAGCTTGTCTCGAGGACGGATGACGGGTCCATTTCTCCTCACCCTCTTCCTCAGTCAGCGTTGGCTGAGTTCCTTGATTAGTCCTTTCCCAACCTTCCTTGCACGGATGTGACCATGCAGGGCACTTTAAAGGGGGCTTTTCATCTCCGTACCGATGCGGAGGGCTATAAGGAGGAGCCTACTACCTTGCTTTCCTCTCTCTTTTTCCAAAATCTTACTTGGGTATTCTTCTGTCTTTCTGCATTTCTTTGATTTTATGAATTTTGGTTCTAAGTATTTCTATTCATTCTCAGGCCATGTCCCAAGGATCGAAGCCCATCCGGAGGGCCTGGGATAAGAGCGAAACAAAGTTAAAGCTGAAGGAAATAGAGCTTACCGACACCAAGAGGACTCTAACATTGGCTCAGAAAAGCGTCTTCAGACCAAAGGGTGAAAGGGATAACGCAAGGAAGCTCCAAGCAGAGAGCGACCGAGTCAATGGTGAGGTGGAGGCCAAGGTGGTTACTTTGGAGAAGGAGTTAGCAGCCGTTTGAGAGAAGACGTCTAGAACTAAAGGGATGGTTGCCATTAAAATCGACTAACTAGTAGATTGCGGCTTCCTCTACGACGAGCTAATCTTCCAGGCGTGCCAGTGCATTCACTCGGACCTTTCTTGGTTAGACATTGATGATGTTGATTTACCCTCATATGATGATTTGGCTGTGCACAAGGCTGGCCAAGCGGAGGCAGAGAAAGAGGATGAGGAGATTATAGACTAAGGGGCCCCGGGTGATAATCAGGCCAAAGAGGTTGGGTTAGCGGAAGATGTTGATAAGACTTTTAAAGAGAATCTTAAAGCTGGTTTGAAGGATGTTACCCCACCATCTGAGTGACGTTTGTTTTATTTTTTCAGGCCTCTGGGCCCTTTTTTGCAACATTAGTACAATCACCCTTTGTGGCATTTATTTATACATGCTTTTAATTTTCTCTTTCTCCTTATGCTTGCCAAATTGTTATACTAGCGTTTTTCTTTGAATATTTCCGCTATGGTTATTTTGCCTCCCCGAACCGTTAGGACGAATGAATGTTTACATTCAGTCATAAGGATGGTTGTTATAGGTTATTCTTTTAGCGTTTGATGAAGCTTTACTCGGTCGTAGAGATGAATGCTTTGATGTTTTATTCATTCTTTGCAATGAATGCTTTTGGCTTAGGCTTTTCTTAAGTATACTGCATTCGGTCTTGGTGATGAATGACATGTCATATATTTTTGTATTATCGTAAGCCTTATCGCTTGCTTAGATTTTTTAGGGGCATGAGGGCTTATGGATTGCCTAGGTCTTTGAACATGCCTAAGAGCTCAAGTGTGGTTTAGGACTTTTGTCATGAATGCGGTCTTAAGTGGCCCAGGACTTTTTACAGAGCTGGGTGTGCATAGCCTGTCTGACGCCGACTCTATGGTCGGGTAAAGTGCTAAGAGAGTTTGATCAGAACTTCTAAGGTGCACAAGTATGTAAGAAAAATTGAATCTTTATTTATTAGAAAAATAGAAAGATTACAATGTCCGGGCTTATAGTGTGTTGCCGGATGAAAGTCCGCTTCGGGAGTGTTGCCTCGTTAAAAACCTTGCCATAGAAAAAACCCAGTGGGAAAAAGTCTACGGCATGGAAAAAAAAGTGCAGACACTTGGCCCCTAAGGGTTTGTTGCTACATAATACTTCTTAAGGCTAGCTATGTTCCAGGTCCTAGGGAGTTCTTTTCCATCCATTTTGCTTAGTTAGTAGGTTGTGGGTCCTATGACCCAAGTGACTTTGTAAGGTCCTTCCCAGTTGGCTCCTAGCTTGCCTTTGCCTTCTTTGCTTTGTGATGTTGCCGCGTCCTTAAGCACTAGATCGCCTTCTTAGAGTCTCACTTCTTTAACCTTCTTGTCGTGGTATTTGGTAACTCTAGATTTGTAGGCGACCATCAGGATGTAAGCTCTATCCCAACGCTCTTCCAAACTGTCCAAGTGATGCCTCAGGTTGATGTCATTTTCTACTTTCGCATAATAGACCACTCAGTCTGAGCGAGCACCAATCTCTACAGGTACAACTGCTTCCAATCTATAGACCAAGGAAAACGGAGTTTCTCTAGTTGGTCGGTAAGGAGTCGTTCTATACGACCAAAGGACATAGTTTAACTCTTCTAGCCATGCACCCTTCTTTTCTTCTAGCCGCTTCCTTAGTCCTTCTCCAAGCATCTTGTTGGTTCTTTTTGTCTGTCCATTCGTCTGTGGGTACGCTACGGATGTAAATCAATTTTGAATCTTCAGTCCTTCACAAAATTTATGAAATTTTTTAGAGATGAACTGAGACACGTTGTCTGAGACAATCTCGTTTGGCATGCCAAAACGGATGATAATATGATCCCAAACAAAATCAATCACTTTTTCAGGAGTGATGGTACTAACAGCTATTGCTTCTAACCATTTTGAGAAGTGGTCAATTTCCATGATGATGAATTTCTTTTATCTGATGGCTTCAGGCATTGGCCCAGAAACATCAATTCCCCAAGTGGCAAATGGCCATCCGGCTAGTAGAGGCCCTTGCATTGCATGTGGGATATATGACTTTTCTATATGGATTTGGCATTGGTGACAAGACTGTATGTAATCAGTTGAGTATGCTTCCATAGTTGGCCAGTAGTATCCCAGGAGCTTGGCTCTTCGGGTAATGGTAGAGGCCACTTGGTTGGAGCTGTAATTCCCTTCGTGTATCTCCTGGATCACATACTTTCCTTCTTCTAGAGTAATGCGTTTTAGCAAAGGGTCCGAGTAGGAACATTTGTACAGTGTCCTGTTAATGACCAAGTACCTTGATGACTTTTTTACTATTCTAAACGCCTCAACCTTATCCTCTAGAAGGATGTCTTTGTCCAAGTAGTCAATCAACGATTGCATCCATTCGGTTTTCTTTTCCTCTATCAACATCAGGTTATGTTCCTCTATCATTAGGGCATGCATAACCTCAAATGGGCAGCTAAACTTCCTCCATCTGTCTATACTCACTGCATCTTTAGCCAGCTCATTTGTTTTCTCATTTTCCTCCTGGGGATGTGTTCAAGTGCCCATACGGTGCCTTTTGACTCGAGTTCCTTCAGTAGTGTTTCTACTTTGGCTAAGTACTTCACCATCCCTTCCTCCTTTGCTATATAATTCTTGTTGATTTGGTTGAAGACCAACTTCAAATTGCTTTTGATGCTTACTTTGTCTAGAGCAATTTCTTTGGCTAGTTCCAAGCCTTTGATCATTGCTTCATATTCGACGGCATTATTGGTAACTAGGAAAGCTAGTTTTGCTGCGTAGCTCATCCATATCTTTTCTGGTCCTTCTATCAAAACTCCGACTCCGACTCCTTCATGGGAAGATGCCCCATCAACCTATATATGCCATAACTCAATCTTAAGATCGGGTGAAGGGTCAAGCTCCGTAAACTCAGTAATAAATTCTACCAAGACTTGTGCTATTAGTGCCTTTCTTCCTTCAAATAATATATCAAACTCTCCTAGTCGTATGGCCCATCCGGCTAGCCTTCCGGAGGTCTCTGGCCTCTGTAGTACTTTCTTCAAAGAGAAATTGGTTCTGACGATGACCATGTAGGCTTGGAAGTAGGGTCGAAGCCTTTCTATTGTTGAGACTAAGGCTAAAGCCAACTTCTCAATCTTTGGAAATCTGAGCTTGGCGTTCTTCAGTACTTTGCTTGTATAGTAGACTGGGTGCTGGTTCCCTTCTGCTTCTCTAATTAACATTGATCCTACTGCTTCATCTATATCCGCTAGATACATGATTAGCTCTTCATCCTTTTCTGGTCGACTTAAGAGAGGTGGTGAACTTAAGAACTCTTTGATGTTCTCAAAGGCTTCCTGGAAGTGTTTGTCCTAACTAAATGCTTTGTCTTTCTTGATAAACCTGTAAAATGGGAGACATCTCTTAGCCAAAAATGATATAAAGCGGCTAAGTGCGTTCACCCTTCCATTCAACTTTTGAACTTCATTCAGCGTCTTAGGTGACTCCATCTTCATGATAGCCTCTATCTTCTCTGGGTTAGCCTCGATTCCCCTTTGGGAAATTAGGAAACTAAGGAATTTACCACCACTCACTCTAAAAGTGCACTTTTCTGGATTTAGTTTGAGCTGATATTGCTGCAGGGTTTTAAACACGGCTCTAATGTCTTTCGGATATTCCTTCAGGCTTCTGCTCTTGATGATCATATTGTCAATGTAGACTTACACTATTTCTCCTATTTAGCCTTTGAACATTTCATTCACCAGGCATTGGTAGGTAGCTCCATCGTTCTTCAGGCTAAATGGCATAACCATGTAGCAGTACGTTCCTTCATGCATTATGAAGGATGTCTTTTCTTCATCAGTCGGGTCCATAGGAATCTGGTGATACCCTATTTTTGCATCTAGTAATGAGTATATGGCGTAACTGGTTGTCGAGTCTACCAGCTGGTCAACGCTTGGGAGCAGATAACTATCCTTTGGTGTTTCTTTATTGAGATCTGTGAAGTCTACACACATTCGCCAAGCTCCGCTTGCCTTCTTCACCAAAACCACATTTGCAAGCCACTTGGGGTAGTGCACCACTCGGATGTGATTGGCTTTCGGGAGCTTCAGGATTTCAGCTTCCATTGCCTTTTGCCTGTCTGGTGTATGACTGCATTTCTTTTATTTCACCGAAGATGCCTCTGGGCCGAGGTTCTAGCTGTGTTGAATTACTTCGGGTGGTACCCCAGTCATATCTTCATTTATCCAGGAGAAGGTGTATTGTTCTTCTATCAACACTTAGCTGATGTCTGCTTTTACAAGTTCTAGAAGGTCAGCGGCTATGCGTAACTGCCGATTAGGCCCTACCATTAGTGTTTCTATGAGATCAACTGGCTTAGAGTTATCCGTCTCTTCTGGTTCTATGACTGCTTCATCCATCTTTAGTGATGCTAAGTAGGTTTCTAGTGCCACTAGAGGATTACCTGCAACTATCGTGACTCCCTTTATGGTAGGAATCTGTATAACCAGATGTTTGATTGAGATCAGTGCATCTAAATTGGCTAGGAATGGTCTGCCCAGGATGATGTTGTAGCTGATTGGTACATCAACAATTATGAAGTCCATCTTTGCTTCCATTTGGTCTTGTGATCACCAAGCTCAACTTTCAGGGTGGTCTGGCCGAGTGCTTGAATCGAATGGCCACTAAGGCCGACGAGTGGTGAATGGGCTGGCAGCATCTGGCTATTGAACTTCTAGCTTGTCAACCACTCTTTTCTAATCAGATTGATGGAGCTTTAGCTGTCAACGATGATCCGTCTGACGGTGTACCCTTTTATCAAAGCCACTAGCATGAAGGGGTCTGCAGGTGGGTTCTTCACTAAGCTTTGTTTTTGGAAAGGTCTGTTGAGTTCTAAGTTATCTTCCGTATTTGATCTTTTATGCTCGGAACTCTTCCCCTGTGAGGTGAATCCTTCAAAGCCTGGTCCGCCTGTGATTACCATCACAAGCCCCTTTGACTTCTGTGACGACTTGTCTTTGTTATCCTTCTTTGATCCGGATCTACTTTCTTTAGTGATTACCTTTACAAATTGTGAAAGCTTCCCTTGCTCGATTAGGGCATGGATCTCATCTTCTAGGACGTGGCATTCATCCGTGTCATGGCCTCTAGACTTGTGGAATTCATAGTACTTGTTCGTGTCTTTCCCAATGAATTGTTCAAGCGTTACCCTTGGATATTTGATGGACTTCCTTTTATCGCTTCTCTGCACAGCCATCAAGATGTCGCACAAAGGAGCGTTCAATTCTGGTCTATATCTACTTTGGGTGGAGGACTGATCGCGGTAGTTCCTCCCTTCTTCTTGGCCTTACGGTCTTCAAGCTGAGTCCTTTCAAACATTTTATATGGTCTATCAACTTCATCCACTTCAATCAGGTTCTTCGCAATGGTGATAATCTAATCCAGCTTTTTAGGTTGCCTTTGAATGAGCTATGCGCGGAGTCTTTCGTTCCCCGTGCCTCTAATCATAGCTTCCCTGGCAGTGCTATAATCCAAGTCTCATATTTGGAGGCAGGCTTTGTTGAATCGCTCAATGTAAGAGCAGAGTGATTCATTCGTCCTCTGAGTAATCTCGTTGAGGGTATGCGTGGTAGTTCCTGTTGAGATAGAGCTGATAAATTACGACAGAACTTCTGCCTTAGGTCATCCCACGAATCTATGGACTCGGCTGGCAACGGGTCAAATAGTAGGCTACCAGACCGATTAATGTATTGGGGAAGTTCCTGTAGGCATGGGCCTCCGAGGCGTATACTAAATCCATCTTGTTCTTGTAAGTCCGGACATGGGTCTGAGGGTCTGTGTCTCCGCTATAGTTGTTAGTGAATGGTAGCTTGACTTAGGGGTTAAGCTGTTCTACAAGGATCTCCGCACTGAATGGGGAGTCAGAAATTTCCAACAGGGTTTCTTGCAGAGAAACATCATAGCCATTGAGAACTTCCTTAAACATCTTCTGGAACTCTATGTCATCCCAATACCTGAACTTCTTAGGCTTTGACTGTGAACCCAGCGGCGATGGCGGAGGAAGACGAGTGGAGTGCGTTGGTCCTTAATACGGACCACCCGGATGGAAGAAGCCTGATGGAGTAGGTCCTCGCGGGTAGTGCGCGCCGTAAGCAGGTTCATTCACCGCGACACATTCTGCTTGTCGTGGTTTTGACATGCCAATCAGATCCCTCCACGAGGGGACTTCCATGCTTCTGTCCATAAAGGACGCATCAAGGTTGGCGTTGTGCTGAGCGGTTGGGAGCCGCTTCCCGTAACGTTAGGACTTGGGAGAGCGTTGTGTGGCCCCACTGAGTGAGTATTGAGAGATCCATACTTTCGGGCATTGTGTGGCCCTTCGGGGAGAGCATTTTGTGGCTCACCCTGATTGGTGTTGAAGGATCCTTCTGGTTGAGCGTTGTAAGTCCCGACCCAGTGAGTGGCAGGATAGATGAGAGCGTCCGCGTGGTGTAGCGGTCTTCTTGTTATATGCCCAACCATTCCCTCCTTCATCACTCTAAATAGATTTCTTCACAGTTGATTTTTGTCTTCGGGGGAAACCTGATAGCGCTGAGCGAAACTTTCGAATTTGCCAGTGGCGTTACGACGAAATCCATGGCTGGGATTGTTGAGGAGAGGGGCGCCGCTGCAGTTGATTGGGAGTTGATCGCCGTCCCTGAGTTGTCGGCGTTGTCATTGGGTGCTTGATCATGATTTTGGCTGTCGTCCATCAGATTGGATTTTTGTGATCGATGGAAGACAAAATTCTCGCTAGAGCAAGTAAGTTTGTCCACCTCACCGCACCACTGAAAGATTGGTCAAAGAAAGGGTTCCTTGAGTTAACCTTCACAGAAAGGAAAAGGATCTGCCTTCGCTGGATATGGTGGCTGCAAGACAGAAAAGAGCGTCAAAGTGACTAGCCGTGTGAACGGCGTAGCCTCTCCAATGCCTAAGTAAGCGACGGTGATAAAGAGGAGGCAAGTAAGTAAATGAGTTATAGGGTTTAGAATGTGATACCTGAGTATGGGGTGACGCCATATTTATAGTGAATGGTGTCCTTATTTCATTAGGAGTGTATTTCCTATATTGGCGGTGAGAAGTCCTTATTAGTTAAGGATGCTATTTAGGCGTGATTTCCTCCATAAGAGGTTCTATCTCTTTTATCCGTTCAGGAATGATATTCTTCCTATTTATCTATTTAGGAAGAGGAGTTATAATAAGACTAAATCTCCTAATCAGGCCGGCGTGACCAAGACCTTTCACACAGCTGGCCGAATGGTGATCCTGCTTAGGGTCCGATTGACAACGTGACATCCTGTTGATCTTCCATCCGATATCTATAAAATATCGAGCCAACATATTATAAGTTTGTAAAATTAATATTATCTGATACAAGATAAATCTTGGTTTATATTATATACCAAATATATTATTTTTTTCATGATCAAGTATAAAAAAATTATCCTATTGAAAAAAAAGAGCTGTGTGAAAAGAGCTGCTAAATTATTAGAAAAAAAAGAGCTGCTAAATGAGCCAAGGCAAGTTATGTATATAATTTTAAGTTGCTCGTTAAGAATTTAGGAAAAAAGATTTTCTGTTTTAAATCGGAGATTCTCGAGGATTTCACTAATTCCTTCTTCTTTAAAATAATATCTAACTAAAATTAATTTTTTTTTAAAAATGGACTTACAATAATAATAAAGAAAAATCACATCCCTCCCACCCATATGTGGACTCGAATCTGTGACCTCAAAGATCACAACTTTAAAACCCAACTACTAGACTAAACATTTGTCACACTAAAATTAATTTCATATATATAATAAGCTAAAATAATTCAATAAAATAAAAACCATACAATAAATTAATATCAATTCTTTTTTAAAACCTATTGGATAATAAATAAATGATTACACAATGTCGAATATCATCTTTAAAAAATATTGTTGCTTTTCAATACTAATATATAGAATTTAACAATTATAACTATTGTCTTATTACAATTTACAATAAATAGTTTATGCTCTTACTCAAGAATTGTTGTAAAGTTAAATGCTCACTTATTATATAAATCAACAATTGATTTTTCTTATCAAAGATATTTCGGGTTAGGGAATGATATTTTCATCTTATTCGCATTAAGAATTTAAGGATTAAAAGATCTCCACACCCAACCCCGTGAGAAATTTTATTGAAATTCCTCGTCTGCATCGAGGCGAATCTCCATCAGATTTAAAGGATCGCTGGCTCACTGTCGACCTTGAAAATTAGCTTAACCTTGCTAAATTTTTTAAAAACCTTCACAAGGTTGCGTAACATCGTTAAAGTACAGGTGAGGAGCACGTTGCTCTTGAAGAACAGAAACCATATAATAACATTTATTATCAGTAGTTCAGTACTCATGCCAAAAATATGATTACATTTTGTTTTGCTAACGAATAATAAATTAATATTTCTGTTAGAAAAACTATATGTATAATATTTTTTATCTACAAATTAAATTGCATAATAAGCATTATAACAACCCAATTAACTGCCACAGCACACATCATATTGGAAATAAACCAAAACAAAAAAATGCATACCAAACGTTGTCGTTTTGTTCTCTTGCTCCTTTTCACTATTTCACTGTTCCAACTCCGGCCAATTCTGGCCACCGTTGATCCATCCAACCGGACATTACAACTGAGTAACAAAGATTAAATCATGCAAAGTTGCAAGATGACAAAATATGTTCAACTCTGCTACAATTCTCTCTCCCCTTACGCCCGCGGCATACAAAACAATTTTGAGAGGCTTATTAGGGTATCATTCGTTGTTTGCCATACTAAGTTTATTCCACTTTCGAGGTACATCTCTGACCTTAGGCGTCACGCCGATCCTCATGATAAAAGATTACGCGACGCTCTCGACCAATGCTCGACGCTCTCGACCAATGCTCTGAAGTCTTAGGTGATGCCTTAGTCGATTTGGTTGAAGCATTGGAAGTGATGCGGCACTTTAAATCAAGAGGTGATGCTGGGCGTATACATACTAAATTAAGTGCAATGTTTGACGATCCGGATTTTTGTGTTGACGGTTTTAAAGAAGCTGTTCGGGATGGACCCGAGAAAACGGATGTGATTAATCGGATGAATGAAGTGAGCAAGTACGCAAAAATTTCGCTGAGCTTCGCGGCAGCCCTTGATAAGCCGACTTGAAATAAATAGCAATGGAGTTATGTCTCGTTTAATTCACAGTTATGCAATTTATTATATAACAACTATCTTTTAATATTTAGTACTATTACGGAATAAAACGAAAAAGGGAATATCATAAGCTACAAGTTTATCCACCTTTAATTAGAGTTATATTTGCTTCGAGTTCATTTTAATCACTGTTACAAGATTAGTAAAAAAATCCTGGATTGTATTTTATGTAATAACTTAAAGGCATTGAAGAATTAAACGTTCAACACGCTATATTATTATTATTATTATTATTATTATTATTATTATTATTATTATTGGTGTTGTTATTGTTAGTATGGTGACTTTATTTTTCGTAAAATAAAAGTTATTTTGACATCATCCCCATTAAATTAGTGATGTGAAATTTGATTTAATAGTGATCATGACAAAATAGGAAAAAAACAAAAACTATAAAATTTACCTATTATTATTACTAGTGTAGTATCCATACGATACACAAATATATCTAAATCGACACATTTAATACTCTCTATATAACAAAAATGAAATAATAATAATAATAATAATATTATTATTATTATTATAACTAAATAACACATCTAATTCATTTAATGCTTTTACGCCAGACTGTGGAAGACAGTTTGTTGTTAAAAAATTTCTCTCATTTATTAATCATGGAAATGGAAAATGATCTCTAAAATAGTTTTAAAATAAAGTTAGAGAGATATAAACAAAAGAAGTGGAAGAAAAATTTTATTAAAAATAGTGAAATTAATTTTAACTATTCAGAATATAATGAATAATTAAATATTACTCAACTATTCTAAAATTACTTTTCAACCTCAGACAATCTTAACTAATCCATGCAAATCATATCATTACATATTCCGCAATCAATTAGTTATTACTTACTATTGTAGAAGTAATGCATTTTGAATGTTACAATCATTACTAACAAAATTAATTAGCCTATTTAAGCAAGATTGCACATGGAGTTATTGTGAATTAATTTCATTTATACTACATTAATTATTTTTTATATCTTAATTTTATACATAAATTTACTTTTTCTCATTATCATAATAAATATTATTAACCACAAGTATATATGTTTTAATTAGAGCTGATTACTGTTAAATTGTTAACTAATTAACAAAGTGTATAGTTAAATATAAAGCAACACGATGTTATTTTTAACTTCTTACAACTAAATTGAGTGAATTTAAATTAAATTTATTAAATTAATAACAAGAAAAAATTGAGACATCAATATTTTTTAATAAATTTAATAATAATAACAATAATTAATATTATAAAAACATTTATCATAATCAGTAAGAGTGATTATTTAAAATAATAAATAATAATAAATAATAAATATAATAATAAATACAAATTATTAAATAATAACTGCAATAGTTTTGTATTTAACTTAATTATAATATTTATATTATATTTTATGTTTTTTCATTTTTTAATAGTAATTATTAATGAACACGTTACTATTCATTATTTTTTTAAAAACTTGTCTTAACAAACACATTACTAATTAAAATTTAACATTATTATTTAATTGTAGTTCAATATTGAACACATTACACATTACTATTTTTTTATTTTTTTCCTTTTTAGTAATAGTTAGTTATTATTTTTTCTTCTTATTAGTGATTATTAAATTTATATTTGTTTATTATATTGAGTATTATTTAAAAATTTAATTTTGAATTGAACTGAATTATTGGATCTAAATAAACTTAATTGACTTGAAATGAATGAATTTTTTGGGACTGAAATAAGGTGAGAAAGAACTTTTAATCTATACAAAATTCAATTGCTATAATATTGTGAATATTATTGAAAGTCAACTGTTTAAATATTTGCTATTATGTTCAACAATTGTTTCACTAAAAGAAAAAAAAAGTACTATTGAAAATGAAAAATCAATGTCCCTAAGATTTGTAAAATATTTTAAATCAATTTTTTACTATTTAATTTATATTTGGTCATGAAGAAAATAAAAAAATTATGATATAAATTTCTTATAAGGTCAAAATCATATTTTTAATATAGTTGGACCCCACATTTTAAGTTGATTATGGTCAAAACGCTGACATGTCACAATAAACCTTCAATATCAAGTTATATGTACTATAATAGAAGGTCAAATACAAGTTTATGTATGATAATGAGAAAAAGTAAAGTTCATGTATGAAATTGAGATAATAAGGATAGTTGATGTAGTATGGATAAAATTAACCCGAGTTATTATAGTTGTAGATTTTCAATAACGTGAGGTGAAACTTAATAAAATGGTAAATGATTAGGGCATCTCCAACCCAGCCCCTCAATTTTTCCCCTAAAACTCTATAATTTGAAGCAGCTATAGTGTTTATTCTCCAATTTTATCCTTTAAATTTTTACTTCAAAAAATAAATATTAATATTTTATTCCTCTCTACCTAACAAATAAATATTAACTCAACTAAATAAAATATAAAAGAAAAATCAAAATCAAAAGTAAAAAAAAATAATATTTGTTTTGAAGAATTTTGAAGAGGCTAGGTATTGAACCTAGGACCTCCCACCACTAATATTGAGTGGTGTACCAATTAAAAAAAAATAATATAAAAAGGTGTTGCTCCCCTTATTTTTGAGGGAAAAAATGGAGCTCCGTTAGAGCTTCATTTTGCATCTCCAGCCCTAAAATAGGGCTAGGTTGGAAATGCCCTTATAACCTCCATCCCTCCCCGAGGTTTGTACTACTACACAATTGCCTCCCTAAGTGTTTCCATTACAATCAAAACCTCCTTATATTTTTTTTCTATCCAACTACAACCTACTTAGTTAAGTCTAATTAATTTTTCATCCAATTAGCTCTTTTTCGTGACATATTTACCCTTCTCTTTTTACTTGTTAATTTACGTTACATGTCTCATAAACGTTTGTTCGTCTTATTTTCTCTTCTCTCTGCCATACTTTTTTCCCTGATTTTGATTAGTCTCACCCTTAAGTGTTGCGATAATAATTATTCTGCAACTATCTTGTTGATTGAAGACAAAGAACAAAGTTTCAAGGTATCACTAGTAAGTATTAAGATTAGAGTTTAAGGTTAGGGTTTAATTGTTTAGCAGTCGCACTCAAATAAAAAATATTAGAATGAAAAGATTTTTTTTAATTTGCGTATCATGATTTTGTAAAATATAAATGAAGGTTGGGAAGCATTGTCAATTGGGAAGCATTGTGTCTGCTAATACTGTTAATTTGTTGTGTAAGCGTAAGATTAATACTCTATTATTTTGTTGTGTTAGATTCTTAGATTTTAAGGCCATTAGGTGATGATAATTCTTTCTCCTTGGTAATTAAGTCTTGATTTTAATCTTGATAATTCACGTTAGTTACTTTTGAAAATTAGAGATGTGCAAATTGCAATTTTATACTGATAATGACAAATAAATCAACCGAAGTAACCAGACAAAATAATGTGCATATAATGTAAATTAATAAATAAAGAAGAGAAGAGCAATTTTGCCATTGAAAATATGCCGGTTAATTGGATGGAAAACTTATAAAACTTAATAGAAGGATGTTATAGTTGGATGGAAATAAAACACATAGAAGTTTTAATTATAACGATAAAACTAAAGATGGTATTAGTGTATTAGTGTAAATATCAGGGAGGTTATAATTATTTATCCCTTAATAAAATTTAAGTTGCATAGTTGTGGCAAAGGCTTGGTCTAGTGGTTGAGCCTTGAAGCTGTGATCCTAGAGGTCGCAGGTTTGAGTCCACACTCGGATCAGGTGGGATAAAATTTTCCTTTATTATTATTGTAAGCCCATATAAGACAAAAAAAATTTTTAAAAATATAAGTTGCAGAGTTATTGTCTTTTATTGCATTTCAGGCTTGTTGGTGTAGGCCATTCACTGTTTGTCAATATTATACAACAAAGCCTTTGACGACATACATTTTCTTGGGTTTATTGGTGTTGTTATGTCCATCTTTAGCCTAATGTATTTATATTTCTAGCTAAAGTGTTGTATTTTATAAAAGTCTGTTGTGTTGAGGCCCATTGACCAAGCTCGGTTTATTGGCCTGCTCATTAACAAAACGGTGTGTTTTTGTTGGTTGAGAGCGAGCCTTATAAGCTTTGCTTTCTTCAGGGTCTGCTTCATTCCGAAAACCCTTTCATTTCTGTTGTTGCGTTTTCTCTCTCCTTTTTGCTCTCTGTGCCGCTTGATGCTTCTGGATCCTTTGATGGCGATTATCAATGGTTGTGATGTTGCATGTTGATTTGAGGCGGTTATTCTCTCCGAGTTCTAAAGGTTATATAAACTCAATTCTTCTAGGGTTTTCGGTGTGTGTGGCTTTTGTATTTCGTTTTTGCGGTGAGTTTTCTGTAGCTTTGAGTTCTTTGTTTTGGCTAGTTTCTTAGGGTTTTTGTTCATATTCTTTAAAAACTCTATTGTATTTTTCTCCGGCCATTTTTTAGCAATCAATAAAGCAACTCCTTCAGATCCGTAGACGCACCCTGATGTTTTGGTCTGAATTGTAAATCCAAACGGGGGGAACTACGTAAAAAATCTTTGTGTTCTTGTATATAATTTACTTTTCGTTACATCTGGTATCAGAGGTCTAGATCTTTTGCTTCCATGACTGATCTGATCTTGCATGTTAATATCTTGTTAAGATTTCAAGTTTTCTATTCATGCATGTGTTTTTAGTTTTTCTTGGATTTGTGAAATCTCTCTGAAAAACTAGTTATGATCTTTTATTTTGCGATTTCTGAAAACTTAGGGTTTTGCTCTTAAATTGCAGTTTTGTCTTACAAAGATTTAGTATCTCATGAATTTTTATGAAATCTATATGCAAGTTTCTTGATCTGGGTTTGTCTATCAATTTCGTTTTCTTATACAAAAGCCGTACCATCTGATTACTGTGCTACTAATATTTCTTTTCTATTGTTTGTGTTTCTTGGTGTTTGAAATTATACCGTATCTCATTGTGCTAGTTCTAAAGACTTCAAAGGTATAATCTCTTAAACCCCCCCCCCCCTTTTATACACAGTGTTAAAGGAAGACTTACTTTGTAACTATTTCTTTCTTTAATCTTCTTTTAATATTTTGTGTTCTTGAGAAATGGAAAGGGAAATATAAGGCACTGTAAGTTGACTCTTCGTCTACTTCTCAAGATTTTCTTTTATGAATATATTGTGATTGTATAGCTTTGCATGCTTGGTTATCGGTGCTGTGATTCTTCCTGTAATTTGAAGCCTTGTATGCCTATATTCATTTTTCTTGCAAAATCGTATGATCTGCTGCATGAATTGATAGTTGAATTTAAAGATAATCCTTCTTTGTATGCTGTTAAGACTGTTCATGATAGCCTATTGACTATTTCTAATTTCTTGGTTGAGAGTGCTAGTTTTATAGTTGATATTTTTCCTGAGGATAGCCTTCTTAATAGTTTTCTTAATTCTGTTACCTTAGACATTAAGATTTTAGTTTTTTTTTAAGTTAGCTATTCTCCTCTACCAAGTCTTTAAGATTTTTGCTATTAGAGTTCTCTCTCATTTAAGGTGTTCCTTTAGAAATATCACTAAGGATATTTGCTTTGTGATTGGTGTCTTAAATGTTGTGTTTAAAATGTCTGTTACTAGAATTAATCTTGAGAAATTTGATGGTAAAGGTGATTTTACTTTATGGAAAAGTAAAATGAAAGCTGTACTAGTTCATCAAAAGTGTCATAGGGCTCTTAGTGGTATAGATACTCTCCCTCCTGACCTTACCCCTGTAGAGAAACATGACATGATGGAATTGGCATATTCTACCATTGTCTTGAATCTCTCTGACTCGGTCCTTAGAAGAGTTAGGGACTGTGATGATGCACCCAAGCTTTGGTTAAAGCTTGAGTCTCTGTTTATGACCAAAGATATGGCTAGAGTCTCTTACTTAAAAGAAAAACTGTTTAGCCTTAGAATGAATCCTTCTAAAAGTATTGATGAAAACCTTGATGAATTTAAAAAACTAATTGTTGATCTTGAATGTGTTGATGAGAAGTTGTCTAATGAAAATCAAACTGTTTTACTTCTAAATTCTCTTCCTGAACTTTATAAAGATGTTAAAAATGCTTTAAAATATGGTAAGGAGTCTTTAGATGTAGATGATATAACAAATGCTTTAAGATTAAGAGAACTTGAAATCAAAGGTGAGTCTAAGGGTAAGAGTCAGTCTAGTGAGGTCTTAAATATTAAAGGTAAGTCAGGACATAAAAAGGGCAAAAAGGGTAAACATACCAATGATAAGAAACCTATCACTGAAAGTTGTAACCAAGCTGAGTCTAGTAAACCTAAAACATATAAAGATTTAACTTGTTTTTATTGTCATAAAAAGGGTCATACTAGAAAATTCTGTAGGCAAAGGTTAAATAATCAGAATAACCAGCAAGGTAACTCAAACCCTTGTGTTATCAATAACACTGCTAAAGCTGGTGATATTGAGGCACTTACTGTTAGCCATTTTAGGGATTTAGATTTTTTTGGATTCTAGATTCATGGTGCACTTTCCATATGACTCCTAGGAGAGAGTGGTTCATTGAATATGAGCAATTTAGTAGAGGTAAGGTTCTTATAGGGAATGACTCTCACTGTGATATCGTAGGCATAGGGAAAGTGCAATTTATATATGAAAATGGTAAAATAGTAATCTTAAGTGAGGTTAGGCACATTCCTAAGTTGAAAAGGAATTTAATCCCACTTAACCATCTTGATAAAAAGGGTTTGACTTACACTGCTCAAGGTGAAGTTCTAAACGTAACTAGGAATAATCAATGCATCTTTAGTGTTACCTTATCTAATGGTTTGTATTATTTCCTTGTACTGTGTTGGTTGGTTCTGTGAGTAATGTTGCTAATAAATACAAGTCCCTTCTATGGCATAGAAGACTTGGCCATATTGGTCTCAAAGGATTGGAAAGTCTGCAGAAGCAAAATTGCTTAGACTTACCAAAGCCTGTTGTTTTGGACACTTGTGAAACCTGTATAATGGGAAAGTCCCATAAGCAGGGTTTCAATTCTGCCCAAAATAATTCTAGAATATGTCTTGAATATGTTCATAGTGACTTGTGGGGTTCTTCCTATGTTCCCATGTCTATGTCTGGTAATCAATACTTTGTGACTTTTATAGATAATTTTTCTAAGAAAATTTGGATATATTTCTTAAAAAATAAATCTGATGTTTTTGACAAATTTATTGAATGGAAAACCATGGTTGAAAATCAAAAGAATTTGAAAGTTAAAGTCTTAAAAACTAATAATGGTTTGGAGTTTGTCAATGACATGTTTAATGAGTATTGTTCTAAAAATGGAATTACTAGACATAGGACGTGTGTATACCCTACAGTAGAATGGCATAGCTGAGAGGTATAATAGAACTATTTTGAATAAAGTAAGATGTATGCTATATGAATCAGGTTTAGATGCATCTTTCTGGGCTGAAGCAGCTTCTACAGCTTGCTATCTCATTAATAGAACACCTAGCTCTTCTATTAATTTTAAGTGTCCAAATGAGTTATGGCATGATAGAAAGTCTAGTTATAATTATCTTAAAATCTTTGGTTGCACTGCATATGTTCATTGTTTGGAGTCTAAGTTAGATCCAAGGGCTAAAAAATGTGTTTTTATTGGTTATCCAATGGGTGTCAAAGGTTTTAAGTGCATATCATTAACTGATAAGAAAGTTTTTATATCAAAAGATGTTGTTTTCAATGAGAATGAATTTCCCATGCTTGTTCAATGTGAGTCTAGTAGTAAGCAAGATAAGGTTTTGTTTGAGGTGGAGTTAGATAAGTTAGAACCTAATCCTGTTAACCAACCTCAACACACTCAACCTGAAGTTAATGATCAGCTCAATGAAAATGTTGTAGATGACTTTAATGAAAATAATGAATTAAATGAACATACAACTTTAAATGAAAATACTGTCCAAAATACTAATGTAATTAATGAAAGACCTAGAAGGAATGTTAGGTTACCAACTAAGTTCAATGATTATATCATGTATGACTATAATTACATATCTTTCATTGAGCAATCTGTTCTAGCTGCTATTAATTTAGATTCTATTGAACCTCAATTCTTCTCTGAAGCTAGGATGAGTAGTGTCTAGTCTAAATGGCAGGACGCCATGAATGAGGAAATTGATTCTCTTGAGAAGAATAAGACTTGGATCTTAGTCCCAAAACCTATAGGCAAGAAAGTCATAGGTTGTAAGTGGGTCTACAAAAGGAAACCCTCTATACCTGGTGTTGAAAAGGAGAGATCCAAAGCCAGGGATGTTGCTAAGGGTTTTGCCCAAGTTAAGGGTGTTGACTATCATGAGATTTTCTCTCCAGTAGTCAAGCTTGTTTCTATAAGGTTAATTTTGTCCCTAACTGCTATGTTTAACCTAGAACTTGAGCAACTTGATGTTAAAACTGCCTTTTTACATGGAAATCTTGAGGATAAGATTTACATGGCTCAACCTGATGGTTTTGCTGTTCAAGGTAAAGAAGATCTTGTGCGCAAACTTATAAAGTCTTTGTATGGTCTTAAGCAGTCACCTAGACAGTGGTACTTAAGATTTTATCAGTTTATGATTAGTCTTAATTTTGTTAGAAGTAAATTCGATCCCTGTGTTTATTTCTGCAAATTAAATTCTACTGATTACATCGACTTGTTGTTGTATGTTGATGATATGCCAATTACCTGTAAGAATAAGTCTGAGATTGAGAAACTAAAGCATAAATTGAATTCTAAGTTTGACATGAAAGATCTTGGTGTTGCTAGGAGAATTCTGGGTATAGACATTTATAGGGATAGAAATAAGGGGTACCTAAGGCTAACTGAAAAGGAGTATACAGAAAAGGTTCTTAGAAATTTTAAGTTAGACTGCAATAAGGCTGTTAGCACCCCTATAGGAGCTCACTTTAAACTTTCTGCTAGTACAACTTTAGATAGAGAGGAATCTGAATTTATGTCCAGGGTTCCTTATCAGAATGTTGTGGGCTCTTTCATGTATTGTATGGTATGCACTAGGCCTGATATTGCATATGTTGTAAGCTTAATTAGTAGATACATGAGTAATCCTAATAAAAATCATTGGCCTGGTGTCAAATGGCTTGCTAGATACCTCCAAGGTAGTTCCTCCTTGAGTCTAACATATAAATCCCTTAATTGTAATTCTTTATCTGTTGATGGGTATTATGACTCTGATTATGACCTTGATAGGAGAAGGTCAACTTCTAGATACTGTTTCACAGTAGGTAATAATTTAATTAGTTGGAAATCATGCCTGCAGCATGTGGTTGCTTTGTCAACTACTGAAGCTGAGTATATTGCCTTGACAGAGGCAATTAAGGAATCTTTATGGTTAAAAGGCATTATTTCTGAACTTGGAGTGAAACTTGGTTTGGTAAATGTTCATTGTGATTCACAGTCTGCTATAAATTTATCCAAGAATGATGTCTTTCATGAAAGGACTAAGCACATTGATATTAAGATGCACTTTGTTAGAGATATTGTTAGTGCTGGTTCTGTTCATGTTGAAAAGATACATACTAGCATAAACCCTGCTGATATTTTTACTAAACTAGTTTCTGTTGATAAATTTCAGGCTGCACTAAAGAAGATTGGTGTTGTATCATTTGATCATTGATCAAATGGTGTCATCAAGTCTTAAGTTGCTATTTATCCAATGTTTATTTACTGATCAGAAGTGAGAAGGCTTTATTTGGAGCCTCGATGGCCAAGGTGGAGAATGTTAGGTTTATTGGTGTTCTTATGTCCATCTTTGGCCTAATGTATTTATATTCCTAGCCAAAGTGTTGTATTTTGTAAAAGCCTGTTGTGTTGAGGCCCATTGACTCAAGCCTGGTTTATTGGCCTGCTCATTAACAAACCGGTGTGTTTTTGTTGGTTGAGAGCAAGCCTTATAAGCTTCGCTTGCTTCAGGGTCTGCTTCATTCTGAAAACCCTTTCTTTTCTGTTGCTGCGTTTTCTCTCTCCTTTTTGCTCTCTGTACTGCTTGATGCTTCCGGATTCTTTGATGGCTATTATCAATGGTTGTGATGTTGCATGTTGATTTGAGGCGGTTATTCCCTCTAAGTTCTAAAGGTTATATAAACTCAGTTCTTCCAGGGTTTTCGGTGTGTGTGGCTTTTATATTTCGTTTTTGCGATTGAGTTTTCTGTAGCTTTAAGTTCTTTGTTTTGGCTAGTTTCTTAGGGTTTTTGTTCATCTTCTTTAAAAACTCTACTGTATTTTTCTCCGATCATTTTTGAGCAATCAATAAAGCAACTCCTTCAGATCCGTAGACGTACCCTGATGTTTGGTCTGGAATGTAAATCCAAATGGGGGGAACTACGTAAAAAATCTATGTGTTCTTGTGTATGATTTACTTTTCGTTATTCGTAGCTCTCATAATCTTAGCTTAATCAAGCAATGCTCCAAAACCCTAAAGATCACCTTACATACGGTTGCGTATAAGTGACGCATTAGAGTATATACAAAAGATTGTTTTGGTGGTTTTAATATATTTCAAATGGCCCTGAAAAATCGAAGGTAGTGAATTTCACTAACATTGTATTGGCTTTCACAACAAAATAATTTCATATGCACATGAAAAGGATGTAAGTTTTGCTTAACTATGGAGTTGTCAGATATAAACTAAGAGGGCGTTTGGTTCAATACAGGGTAACGGAATGGAATCAGGAAAGGGAAAGAAAGGAATGCTTTAAATTTATAATTGTGTTAGGTTAAAGTTGGGAAAGAGAATGCTTTTGTCTTAGTTCTTTTTGTTAAGGTTTGTTTATACAGTGAATCAAAACATAGAATCTAAAATTGGAATACAAATAACAAATCAGTATCAGCACAAACCTTTTTGTCAATTCATGTAGTAAATCAACAGGGTTTTATTTTGAAAGAACAAAAAAACTTAAAAAAATCAGCCTTCTTCAACCCAATGAAACGATTATAGATGCAAGCTTAAAACCAAAGTAAAGTGACCCATAGGCAGAGAAAATAAAAAACATAACCACATGTCGGAAACAATTTTTGAGATTTCAAGGCCAAATTAACTAACTCAAAAAAGAACCATTGAAGGAAAAAAATCTAAAACCACCATGATTGACGGTGGTGAAGAGAGAAATCAATAACAGAAATTGTAGTAATTGCAGGGAAGAAGACAGAAGGAGCAGTGATGGTAGAGAATTAACGGCATTGATAAAGAAGATAAAATAGTAGCTTCGAATGGAGAAAGACGTTGAAGACAAATAAAAGAAAGAGAATACAAAACCTGAGTTGGTTAGGGGTAATGGGATAGAGACATTTGGGGTTTTACACACTTTAAAATGGTAATAAATTTCATTATTTTGTTCAAACAAATAACAATCAAGGAAATTAAAATATTTTATTCTGATTTCCTTTCTTGAAGAGCCTCAGACAAACTCCCCCTAAAAGAATTGTATAATATACTTAGATATCCAACCAACTGAAAAAGACGAAACATATATTTTAAGAAAAGTAATTCTATTAAGAATAAAGAATGCAAGTTTCACCATAAAGTGGTTGTCACAGAGGAAACCAGTTTATTATTTTTGGTATCAAGTAAGTATCTTAACTTTTTATCAAAAGAAAAAGTATCTTAAGTTAGGTAACCGTGTTTAATGTTTATTTATCGTCAAGGCTTTTTACTCTTCTCTATAAATGTATTTAATGAGAGTCAGAATTTGAATCTCTTTCCATATAGTTAGTTTGTGTTGTCAACTAAGCTACTCTTTATGAAAAGAAAGGGGTTTAATTTATTAGTTGGATGAAATATTTTGAGTTGATATATTGATTTCTATTTGTTGTTAGTTAATTGAAGGTCATCCATTTTTTTTAATTAATAAAATTTGTTTTTATAATTGATTCAATCTTATAAGGAGGTAGATTTTAAATTTAAGCTGAGTTTATGAGAAACTTTACTCTCTTAATTATTCTACTGATTAGTTATCAAATATACATGTTTTAATAGATCTAAATTAATTTTCATATAAATAAGCCAACTATCGGAGACATTTCTTTTTTAAATTAAGCTAGCAAGAAACAACCTAATTAATTTACGATAAAATAAGTACTGTGGGACTTTTTATTATCTTTTAGTATCAAAAAAATATATATCATATATTTTTAAATAAAATTTGCAAAATTAAAAAAACAGTTCGAGTTGAATTATAAAACATTAGCACTTATGATACATATTTATATTAATTAATAAAACTTCTACCGTTGATCTTTTATATCTGTTCAATTGAAACAATTATTATTATTATTATTATTATTATTATTATTATTATTATTATTATTATCAAATTCTTAGATACGATATGATTTATGCATTTACACCGAATTTGTTGAGAAGGATAGTTTATTTATATATAGTTTGAACTTATATATTGTTCAGGGCAAGAATGTGATTACGTTTTCTTGCCATTAATTATATCATAATACTAATTTTTTTTCACTTTTATTAAAAATTCAAATATCATAGTGCTTGCCGTAATTGATTAGTCTATTTAAGCATATGAAGATGCAGATTACTTACCACAGCACAAAAATCAGATTCAAAAGTTAGTCAAAATGCAAATTCAACGACATCGTTTCATCCTTTCCTTCCTGTTCACATTCTCTCTCTTCCATCTATGGTCTACTTGGGTGACCGCTATTTCATCCTCGGCCGTTCAACTCAATAACGAAAACTTCGTAAGTACAAACTGCAACATGACATTGTATCCCGAAATATGCTACTCTTCTCTTTCCCGATATGCCCATAATGTACAACAAAATACAGAGAGGCTAGCACGTGTGGCTATCTCCGTTTGCCATTCCACGACTAGGCCTTTGACAACCCATATCTATGGCCTCATTCGTCGTGGTGGCTCTCTCGATACACACCTAATTGGAGCTCTCAACCAATGTTGGATAGCTTTTAACGCGGCATTGGTTGAATTGGAGGAATCACTGGAATTGATGCGGAAGTTGACCAAATCAGGGGCCGATTATGCCCATGTACAGTTGCGGGTAAGCTCTGCATTAGCCGATACAGAGCATTGTGTTAACGGTTTTGAGGATGTTCCAGATGGGCGTGAAAAATCTAACGTGATGGATCAAACTATACAATTAATGAAATTCGCTAACATCGTAATGACTTTCTTAACAAAGCTCCGCGTTGAGAATTAAGATGACTTTGGCTTTTGATTAATTATCGAGATCCTTGTCATTTATTATATAACTCAAAATATTTTTAGCAATACTATTCATGGTATGGTAGATACCATAATAAAAAAGAATACAGACTATACTGTTTCACTAGTAGATGAATGTGATTTTCTCTTGCAAAGGAACTAAATTATAGTATTATTAAGAAAGAAACATGAGCTGTAGAATAATACTTTACTAAAGCAACAATTAATTTGGACTCGTTTTATCTTTTCCTCTACTAAATCATGGGTCAACCAACTCATGGTTTTGTACAATATTAACATTGACAACTATTTAGTTGTTTGGTAACAATTATTTCCAAGACAAAGTTACAGATAAAGAAACTATCATCAACAACAAATAACAACTGCAAAAGCAAACAGTAAGGTCCTGAAATTAAAAGAATCATGATCCATAAAACATTATCCAAATATCTTATACTACATGGGTGACCTTTCTTTACCATTATGCTAGCAGTAAGAAGTTGAACAACTAGCACTTCATAGAGAAAAACATATAGTAAGATAAACAAGACAGTCCAAAGATTGATCATAACTAGCATTGTTGGCTACTAATGGTGAGCTTTTCATATTATTTTTTTTTGTAAGCTTTATATCTCTCCTTGATGTTAGTGTGTGTGTGTGTGTGTGTATATATATATATAACAGCGGAAGAGAAAGGACATATCATAGATTATCAGGACTTATGAAAGAAAATAAGAAAAAAATAAACAAGGGCCAAAAGACAGCTTTTACCTTCTATACTGATACAGAAACTAGCATCTGACAACATACTAGTCCATAACCTGTCTTGCATTTTCTATTAAATTCAAATGAAAACCACTGCTAAATAACAAGGACGATTATGATTACTTTTACTGGTGGAAACTAGCAAGCAGGTTAGAATCATGAGCAAAACCATACATGAAAAAAACTCACTTTGGTCAACACTGAAATTGCAGCCCAAGTTATTAAGTGAAAGGGTAGAAGTTTGAAAATAGCAAACTGCCAAGAAGGATGTATGCTATAGAATATGTCCAAATCAAGTATTTCCATCTGTTAGCAACACCACAAGACATTGTTGTTTAAGCTGCGAACCAATAAAGAGGAGGACTGGAAGACAAGAACCATGTTGCAACCTGTAAATTGTTGAACACCATACATGAGGAAAATAATTAAATGAAACTGAAAAGCCAACAAAAGACCTAATTGCAGGATTATAACACACAATATCAACCAAGCCTTAGTTCAAAGTTCAAACAAGTCAGGGATACTAAACTTAATTAACATACTTGGATTAAAGTAGCATACTGCAAACACATTCCACATATATGGAAATACAAACTCAAAAATGTGTTGACAGTAGCATCATTCATGATGGATTGTACAAAAATATTGTTATATCATTATATGGCCAGGCGGAATTAACTTTTAGTGGTCAAACTTCAAGTTATTTTTGAATTTTAAGGGAAAAACGAACATTAAAAAATACCAAACTTCTAGAACTTCTTAAGCAGGAGAGGACAGTTGGAGGTTTGCTAGCAACTATTGCTCAAAGAATCAGATAAGCATAGCAAAAATAGTGCTGGTATTGAACCAACGATGACTTTATTTCCACACCATCCTTTGATAGTGGTGCATATGAAGTTGTTAACAAAGTAAAGCATCATTTATGTTCCTCTATTTCTAGTGCTCATTAGTACTGAACATGTCAACTTACCCGAACTTAAGTTACGTTTTTCAGTCACAGTTTCTATGCGTTGTGAACTCTCTATGCCAAAACACAACCGCAATTCGTATAGCAGATGATTTTTACAACTAATGAAAAAGTTTGCTACTTTGCCTTCCACAAATTTAACCAAACATCCAACAAAAAATTCATATATTTGCCAATGATCATTTTTTAGAGAAGTCAATTCCATATTGCAGATAATGTTGAAAATTTTCATTTGAAGAGGATGAGTCTAACCTGCACATGCATAATGAAGAATGTTATGGTTGCCATGAAGCCCAAATGCAAAGTGCAGGGAATGATGAAGGTATGAAAGGATCCTGGCTTCTGGAAAGAATCGAGTCTTCGAGGCGTGTAAGATAATTATCCACTTTCACTGTTAGTTTCCTTCCTCTAAGATTATCATACCACAATAATTACCTATAAGAAGTAAATTGAAATATATTATACATATATACCAAATCCAGCAAAATTGATGGCTTGGCTCAAAAATGGACTTATTGGATTCTTGTTCTTAACAAATTTCAGTGCATTTTAAACTCCTACCTTGTGATTTAGTGATGGATTTATCCTTTGATGAAGAAACATTTGGTCCTGGAACAGTATCTGAAGAAAAGTTTGAAGCTATGGAACTCGTTTTCCCATCATTAGCTCCAAAACCTAGTGTAAAAAAATGTGTGGTTGTAACCTTATGTGATAAACGATAGTGCAAACTGCCAAAGACAGCACTGGTGATGCAAGCAGAAAGTTTGGCAACTGTTTGAATTGAAAATATCTCAAGAAACCTACTCCCCTGCAGCCAAAAGAGCACATGAATACAAGAAACCAAATTAATTATCCAGATATGTTATTAAAACGCGTGAACCAACCACATTATACCATGAGAAAAATTGAACATTCAAAAAAAGTGAAGAAATCAAGGTAAAATTGTTAAAACAACTAAATCCTAACGACAGGAATCCAAACAAAGACACGATTCTTAGGAGTGAGAAACCAATTGTCAAAGGTAACCCAATATTCAGTCAAATTGGTTTTGGGCTTTTGGCAGACTGCAGAGATTACTTTTAAAAAGCTAGAAAAAATTGAGAAGAGACCAGAGGATTCCAAGTTCAAGAGTTGGCATATCTACTCTGAATGTAGTTCTATAGCATAGGTATTTTGTATTTGCACCAAGGTCTTATTTCATCCAATGAACGTCCTTTACAAATATTGTGGTAGGCATATGCTTGAAAAGCAATGAATGGAAGTAAAGTGCTCATACAACGTAGTGTTCCAATGAGTATAGTCTGCATTGCCAACTGGTATAGAAATAAAAATTCTTTAAGGGTGCCATCTTAATTATGCATAAGAGATATTCACACAAAAATTACATTTGCACTCAGCAATTTTGGAAAAAAATTATATAATTTCAAAATATCAGTACAAATGGTCCATAAAATATGTGATTCTAGCAACTTAGTTATATATATGCAAAATATCCCAGAAGAAAGTTAATCAATAAAAACATTAAAAAACATGATGAACATCAAAGGTAAGTACAGAAACTCACAGTAACAAGTTTTCTCAAGAAAACATCATTATAGACTTGGTGCATCATCTGAAAACCGAGATAACCAGCATTTAGCACACCATTAGACCTTGCACAACCAGAAAGCGCAAACCAAAGACATCAATATTATTTGCACCTTTTAATAAGTGGTACAACCCTCCACGAAAGAACAATGCATACAAACTTTCTGAGTATCTGCATCGACAGAAAAAGAGATTTCAAATTTTGGTTAGCCGAACTTTTGAAGTGAATCAAAGAGACTTACATGGATGAATAAAATATTGAAGCTGGATTGAAGTAGAACAATATTGAAGCCTACAATGTTGCAGGAGTGTCCTTCAAAATAAGAACTGAAAGCCTGTTGTACAACCAAGGTAACAACAATAATTAGCTAATCTGTGATGAAAGAACCGTGATTGTAAAGATCATATACACCAGAGAATATCCAAACAAAATTTACTAAATGAATCGTCAGTAGCAGTCTAAATAAGTATAGCTCAGGAAAATAGTTGCTAAAATTTGCATTTGTAAGTGCATGAAAATTTATTGAAATCATTATGATTAACCGAAGCATACATAATATAAGTCTTCGCAATGCTAATTTGTAATACTTAAAACTGCTGAAAATTGCAACATTAGGTAACATCTCACACAATCTATCTCATAGCACTAAGTCATTGAAACAAATTTACAAAATTATAACCAGCATGTAACTGTGCACCTGTAAAAGCAAAGTGCAGCAAGCACGAACGCAGCATTGTTAACATACCCTGCCAATGCCTGTACAGCTCTGAGCCCAATAAGTGGAACCAAAGGTGCAAGAGCTATAAAAACAAATTCCAAATTTAACCAACTAAAATGAAGTTCAGATAATACAACTCATATAAACCGAAGGAGAAAAATGGGAACCTGTCCGAGACAAAAGTGAAATACAAACGGGAAGCAGAGGCAAGAAGGCATAGGATTGTACATACTAATAGCCGCATTCAGCAATTCGCACAAAGTAGACACTATCCCACACTATACTGTTCTCAAAAGCAGAGGCAATTTGAGGGAAGACAAATCTTTGATGTTGATGAGAGGAGGATTTTGAGGATAGGCATTTAGGGTTTTTGGGAGATGAAGTGTCATAACGAGAAAGTACAGTGCGCCATAGAATGATCAGGGCTATAAGAATTAGTCTAGAAGTGGTTGCAAATTTGAGAATAAGGGTTTCACGAGTGTTGGATGGAACAATTACTTTCATGATTTTCGTTATCTGAGTACTAAAAGAAAAGATGAAAATATTGATTTCAGTCTCAAAATTGAGAAATATTGAAGCAGATAATTCTTCTTCACATAAGCTAAAAAAAACCTTGTGTGTGTGTTATCAATCAATCCAAAATTTCAAATTATCAACACAATTAATCTAATAACCCAAAATCATCAAATTTATGAATCAATACATAATAACATTCTGACGTTGAAACAAACCTGACTTAGTCATGCAATTTCTTCTATTAAATTGCCTCAACTATAACAAGGCAGCAAAAGATTCACAAAAACATGTAATCACAAAACATTCATCTCGTCACTATAACTGTTTCAAATGAAATTGATATGTTTTTTTATTTATGAATACAAATGCCAAACTTGATCAGCGGCAAGGAAATTCGACAAAGAGAAATGAATAGACGGTAGGATTAAAATCCATTTCAGCAAATTAATCTACTAATCTGGAATCATCAAAATCCCGGATGCCTTATTACAATTCATAACTACAGCTAAGTAAAAAAAAATATACAGTTATAGTTCAAATCTCAGTTCAATATTCCAAGGTAATATCTCAAATTCTCAAATGAAATTAGGGATTCCAAGGTAATATCTCTATGACTTCTTATTTTCTTGTTTGATTTATCAGATTAGGAATTTGAAAATACTAACCTTAATATCATGCGAGATAGTTGCAGCGGGGAGGACCAACGATAGCGAAGATCCCGGTTAATAATGGTGGAGTCGGCGAGAATGAACGGCGGGCCAGCGAGAGGGTGAAGTTGAGTTACCGAGTTTTATCATTTTTTATGTACTGGGACAGAACGGTGTCGTTTTGACCTACGATAAAATAAATAATTAAAACAGACATGGGCAAAACCATAACCTCCTGTGGGTGAGGCTCTTCGGCTGCCGTTGACCCGTGATAATTATTACGGCTAACGAACTAATTAAGAGCATTTTTTAGCCGAAGCTTATATTCAATAATTTTAGAAATAGGTAATATTTATAAAAAAAAATTACACTAAATTATCTATTTTATTTAAAATTATATAATTAAATAATAAAAAATATTTAATTATAAATTTATTTTAATGTTAAATATTAAAATATTAATTAATTTAATAAGGTGGTAATTCATTTAATTGTTTATATGTGAAAGATTAAATAAACAATATCGAACATTTATTATGCCACATCATATAAAAAGAGAAAAAGCACAAACTAATATAAAATAATTTTTAAATTAATTATCTATTTTTACATATGTGATAAGACTGACGTTGAAATCAACCATTCACTGAAATGGTCTAATAATTGAAAATGTCATATAGCTTGTTATTAAAGGTCAGTTTTGTTAGACCTCACTAGAGGTAATTGAGTTGCTTTAAAAATTAAATATTTCTTATTAACTCATTATTTGCTAATGGATATAAACGGTTGAATCATTAACTCGTGATATGAGACAAGTTTATGAGTCAAAGAGTCAAGCAAATTTTAGTGTTTAAAAATAGAAATACAAAAAATTGATTTCCCAATGTTTTTGACAAAATATTTATCCAACTCATTGTTCTAATACATGACAACTTACAAAGCTACAAAATGAATTTCGCGATAATTGCTCGACGGTTATTGTCAAAACAGTGCTTATGCTAAGGATAAACGATTTAGGGCCAAAATTGTTATATGAGATCATGTGTTTTCTTTTCAAAGTTAAACATCACCTCAATATATCCTAGCTTCTTCATGTACTATTTTCATTCAACAAACAACAATATAGATAACATTAGTACATGGACTAAATCAAGGATACATAACAACCTAAATGGTAGATAAATTCACACAGAGAAAAAAGAAATACCACATAAGGCAAAAGAAATTGGCCGAAAGGCAACATAACAAAAAAAACAAAATCGCCATAGATCTTAAATAGAAACCAAGAACAAACAAACCATTTTTAAAAATCTACACAAACTAAATAATATACTTTCTTCAAAACCTTCCCAACTGTTGGGCGGAATTAATGTCTTTACAGCTTGAAGGTCGTTTATATTATGAGCCCATATTTGACCCATTATTTTGTGAAGCACATTTTGTTTTAATTAGCCCATATCTCTACCCGACCTTATAACCCTATCTATTTAAGTGCTCTCATCTCTATCAGCCGCTCATTACTTAATTTTTCTCTCCTTTGAGCTCTTTTTCCTTTCTCTGTAAATTCCTATTGAGATCCTTTGTGAGGCCGGCGTCTTTGATGGTCTACGTGGCAACTTGGCCTGGTTTCAAGTGAATTCTGTTACAAGTTTGTTGAAGGAGCCTTGACGGTTATTTTCTGAGATCTATTTAAATGAGCTTAAGCTGTTGAGATGAGTACTCGGTGATTTCTTTTCTATGTTTGCTTTGGGTTGTTCTTTTGGTTGCGTTTTCTGTGCAATCAGAGAGTTTAGTGTTCTTGATAGTTAGGGATTTAGTTCTTGTGCATGCAATGGTGTTCTAGGTGATTGTTATGCGTAAATCTCTGTTTATATCAATAGCATGTAAACTCTATAACCTTTCTTTTGCTTTTCCCATTATCAATAAAGGCTCTAATCTTTGCTCCGGGAGATGTACCCTGATTATCGGTCCTTCAGGTAAACGTACCAATAGGAGGGAACTCATTAAATCTTTGTGTGTTCTTTATTTTTTCTATAATTTATGCTTTTATATGCATGTTAAGAATCTGGAAATTCGGGATTAAAACCCCTACATCTCTGTCAAGATCCAGCAGCCTCCGGTACAGGGGAACAATGAGCACCCAAGTGAATGATATACTTCATGGGTTTGACACCATATCTAACCCAAAATCCTAAGGTGATGGGTTAATGGACCCTTTGTTGGTCCATGTGAGGGTCTAAATAAGGTTAGAGGGGGGTGAATGACCCTTTTTCGTGGAATAAACAGACTTTGAAAGTCTTTGTGTAGCGTGTTTGAATATGATCCGGGGGATGGATCCGGATGATGCAGCTATAACAATAGTAATGCAAATAAATAAAGAGTTAGAAATTCAAACACAAGTATTTTATCATGGTTCGGCCCACTTACTCTAGTCCCCGAAGTTTCCTTCCTCCGAGCTTTTCCACTTATGGATTCCTTTCCAACTAGCAGGAATCAAGCCTTACAACTTGTCTCCAGATGGTACCCCCTTCCGGATGTAGGATATACCACTAGAAATCCCAATTCCTAGCTGAGTCCTTTTGTCTTTAGTAGGATATACCACTTAGATTTCTACCCAAACCTAAGCTGAGTCCTACAGGGAGATCCCACTCAAAGCACATACTCCAAGCTATATCCCAATCTCACTACTTACCCAAGTAGGAGATCTTTTACACTTTGATTTTCTCAAACATTTTGGCTTTTCGACTTCCTCAAGTTTATAACTTCACTTGGGAATCCTTACAAATAGATTTTTAAATGGTTTGATTCTTGGAGGGATTTATAAACTGGTTGCTTTCTAATGAATTCTCTTGTATATTGCTTTCTTGAAATCAACCAGCACCTTCTCAACTTGTGAAGCTTCCCTTTTATAGGCTTCCATCATAAATGTAGCCATTGTGGGTTGTTGAGCTGTAATCAAATCTTCACCATTCATCAGGTAATATGTGGCTCTTCCAAAACCATTGATCAATCTGTTAGACAGAGATTTTGACCCATTTGAATCCTTGGGATTGAGGCTGAAAAGTTGTCAGTGATCATTTTCCTTGTATTTTAGTGACTCATTAACTTTTATGTCAGTACCTTTTTGGTGAGAGTTCCACGCGCCTTCTAATTGGTCTAGGTGAAAGATGTTGTTACCTTTTTCTCTTTCCCGTGTTAGTCCTTTGTCCTTTCTCTAAAAAGCGTGCAAGCTGTCTTTTATCTTATGTATGGGGAAAGGATCTTTGACTTGTAGACCAAAAGAATGGAGGGAATTAAATATTTTGAATTATTCCATTTGTCTTGATATTTAAGTCTTTCGATATGTCTTAAGACTTAATATGTCCATATCTGTCTTCTTCCGGATGCTAGTGCAATCAGTTCTTCCGGATGTTATTTTGGTTCAAAGTTTGTTTCCTTTTCAAACTTCAATCGGATGCTTCCGTAATTGTCTTCACTTGTCTTGGACTTTGGATGTCTTGGTTTTATGTCAGGATGCAATGACTTAGGTCTTTTCGTACTTAGGTATTTTGTTTACTTCAAACCTGATCAGGATTATTTATTATTCCAAATCATTATTTCCA
Organism: Euphorbia pulcherrima; assembly: GCA_947683365.1. Lineage (NCBI taxonomy): Eukaryota > Viridiplantae > Streptophyta > Magnoliopsida > Malpighiales > Euphorbiaceae > Euphorbia > Euphorbia pulcherrima. The sequence continues at coordinate 20,039,420 of CANTUS010000002.1, forward strand.
ACAATCTCCCCCATTTGATGGAAACAAAAACCTAAGACATCTAAGCATAAGGAAAGGGGTTCTTATGCTTTAAGTATGATTCTTGATACTTAGTCATTTACAATATATACTCCCCCATAATTTTAGCATCCCTAACCGCCCCAATATTTTTCAATTCTAGCTTCTAATGTTTTTGTAGTGCAATTACAGATTGTACTTTGGAAGCAATTTTTTGTAATAGATTTTCACTAAATATACTTCTGCTGTGAACAATAGTTAACATCAATGAAGTTCAGCATTACATGATACAGAAATACATAAGTGAAAATGAAACTAGCTATTGCTGATTTTACATTGGAAAATAATAGCTAATCTGGTACAAAAATTATTTCTTCCCGGAAGCTTTTCCCTTCTTCTCCTTTCCTTTGCTCTTCTTCCCCTTATCAGTTTAGCTTCCCCATCTTTATTGTCCCCTTTTTTGTTTACATCTTGAGGGTCAATTACCATATAGGTTTTACCATCCCAGTGTTGCTGCCAAGCTATGGAGCAGACATAATAGTCTATATTTACTTTCCTTCTTCTATCAATAATGGTATCCACACTGGCTGAGGCCAAATATAAGGGCTGGAAGACCTTCCGGAGCTAGGTATATGATTTTAGTGATGTAAGGATGCATTTGGAGTACAAACTCAAGATATTTTTCATCAAAATAAGGGAAGAGAGCCTTAAGGAGGGTAGCTATTCCTTTGATGTACAAGATCTTGGAAAGGAGTTGGCTCTCAGGAATAGAAGCTGAGAAGGAAGATCCAGATATGGATAGATTTGACATATTTGAGAGGACTTTCTCAATCTCCTTCCCCATATCCCTCTGGCAGTTGTGGACGTTGTCATTAACAAGCATGATATATTTATAAAGCTCTTTCTTGACATTATTAAGGATTGTATCTTGTTCATTCATCTGTCCGGTAAATTCTTGGGCAACGTCTTCTAGTTGTTTAGCAAGAAGTTTGGGCAGATTTACTTCTATGAATTTCGTCAGCTTATTCAATATTGCTTGCTGAGTTTTATTGAGGCTAGGGAGAGCAACTTTTTCTTCTTTGTCAGAGATGAATTTTGATAAGTTTTCAAAATTGGAATCCAGGTACTCCTTTATTTCTGTGGATAGCTCAGAGGAGGAGGAGGTGATCTTATCTATTATTGGGGCACAATTATTGGTAGTCCCTGTATTGGCTTGATTTGTAGTGCAATTTGCTATTATAAGGCTTGTCTTTAGCTCATTTAGTACCTGGGTGATCTTGTCCAGTGACACTTCAGCCACCAAATCGACAGTGGGGAAGTCCTCCACTTTCTGGTTAATCTTCTTGACACTCCCTTTCAGCTCCCCTATTTTAGTCTTTAAATCCAGAGGTGAGAATTGTTGAATTAATACTTTCTCCACGGACTTGAGATGCTTACATATATTCTAGAGACTCTATTTGATATAGCTCTTCTCATGTTCCTCATGGGTAGCCTCTTATAAGATTTCCAGGGTTGTTGTGATCTTTTTAGCTTTGGTTTGATTTATGCTAAAAGTTGGTATTCTAATTAGACTAGCATATGGGGTTTCAGATCCAGAACTGCTTTCGGTCTCATCGGATCTGGATAAGTCTTCTTCATTGGATTCCTCTTCTTCTTCTTCTTCTTCTCCTTTCTTCTCTTCCAACTGTTCCCCTAGACTAGCCTCTCCTCTTGAGTCCACTCTAGGAGTGTGCCCTTGGGAACCCAGACCAAGTCCCTCTTTCGAAATGATGTGTTCCTAGTCAGACTCTTATTCCTTGGATGCACTTGAAGTTTGTGTATCTAAGTTGTCCTCTTTATCATCTGTTGTTTCAACAGCAGTATCAAAAGTGTCAACATTAACATTAAATGACACTGAGTCAGGAATTACCTCATTGATTGGTGATTGATCTTGATCAGCTGCTTCTTGTCTTCTTTCTTCCACTTTTACAACCCCTGGATGACTGGAAATGTCCTCAGTCATCCCTTCACGTGCCTTTTTAGGACTTTTATATACTTCCCCAGGCGTGTTGGTAATGTCCTCAACACCCTCTCTATTTGCCTTTTCAGGTCTTACTTCATCGGTGGTCTCAGGTTTGACATTTAGCAAATTTTTATAAAGTGGTCCGATTCTTGGCTAGAAGAAGGATAAGTCTGCTTCCAAAATACGAATGATAGCTTCCAGGTCAGTACGAGCTATAAGGATTGGCTGAGTACTGGAAGAGCCTCTATGAGGTGTTGATGATGTGTGAGTCTCCCTTGACGCCTGTGTGAGAGGTAGGGCCCACTGGGGGTTTGTTTGGATTTAGGCGGTGTAAAACATTTTTAGTTAAAGTTTGTGTAATAAGCTAATTTTAATGAATAAAATAATCGAGACCCAAATCTCGATACAATTGATAGAGTCACCACCCAAGCTGTCTACTTAGGAAAGAGTTTTGGTACGGTTCCCTCTGGGTGGGAGACTCATACCTATTGGATTAGAGATTTGGGTATCGGATAAGTCACTTATTTCTCATTTAGTTGATTCAAAATTACATTCACTGCGTAAAACCTTTTTAGTTTTCATCATTTAGGGAATTATCAAAGAAATCATATTTCTACACTCTTTCACACTCATTACATGCGATTACATATTACAATAAAACACAAGCAATAAATGAGAGAATAAAAATTACAACCAGGTAAAAATGGGGGAAATTGCAAAGAAAACCTATACATTTGTTCTAAGTTATAAAACTAAATGAATATAAATTCCCCTACATCCACAAAGATTAGCATAGTTTATAGCACATCATAAGTTAGCATTTCATTAGGAAAAATGTGATTATGTTAGCGTGGCGGTTTTATGATTGATAGCACCCTGGCAGTTTCTAGGATCGGAGAGAAATAACAAGTCTCCAATGTATTTTGTTATGAAAACACATTTTAACTTTTGTGGTTGATTTACCAGATTATTAGTGAAAATGATCGCATGGCATGTGGTGAGTTGGATTGATTTTTACCCGATTAAAAGTGAATTCTGGGTTTTGTCTGGGGGCTGGTACCCGTATAGATAAGGGGTACCTGTACGGGTACTAGGGAGGATTGGTACTGGTCTAAGGGGACCCGTACGGGTCCTGTCTTGTCCTAGGAAGAAACTCAGTTTAGTTCAGTTTGCAGATTAATAAAATAATGGCAAGAAAATAAAATAAAAGGGATTTCCCTCCGTATGAGTATGGCATACCGATTTGATATCTTTGGGAATATATGGTGCTAACAAGTCTCATACAGGTTAGGACCAGACCCAAAATAGGAAATGAAATGAACAGATATAATAGAAGAAACAGAGAATAATAATAATGAAATAATTGAGATGTGAGTCTCTTGGAAACTCAGGAGCGTTACCTTTGCGGCGTGAATCCACTTTGAGATGATCCTTTTACTATTGAGAGAGTCCGACCAAAGTAGATGATTAAATAGGACTATCTAGGCGAGTATTTGTGTGGACAGAACCTTCTAAATCCTAATAAACGAAGTTAGGAATTAATAAAATGTGGACAAAACCTCAAAGAATGGGATTTCTCCCTATTTTATACCTCCTATACCCCCACTATACCTTTTCTCTACCAATAGAAATTGCTAGATTTTTAGTATATTTTTCATATAAGATGTGTATCCTTTTGAAATGAGGGGAAAAGGCCCTATTTATAGGGTGAGAGGCAGGTCTTGAATGCGGTGCAATAAACCACATTCAAGACCTGCCTTTTCCCAAAAATGGTATGAGATAGCTTTTGAAATAGGCTGATTAGGAAATCAAGGGACCCGTATGGGTCCCTTCCACGTGTATGGAAGGAATCTGCCCATATGGGTATGCCAGTGGATCCGTACCACCAGACAGAACCCGTACGGGTACTGAAGGGTAGACTAGGTCTCTGGACTTTAGCCAAACTCAAATCTGTAGTAGTAGGAACACCTCTAATGGACAACACCTGAAAGACATTGCATCATATAGCTCTCATCATAGTTTCGTGAGAAGGATTGTTAAAATCCAATGCTTACAGACTACCCCTCATGGGATCACTGCAGATACAGATCTGTATGATCTCACGATGTGAGCGAGGGTTTAGAAATTATACTTGTGGTGATGATATGGGTTAGTTCCTTTCTTGAGGCAAACTTCTTTCCTTTGCTGATGTGTACCCCTTATAACTCTATTAGGGAATGTGTATCTCTTTACTAAGGCGAATCAACTTTCTTGACTGGCGTATCCCTTTTCTGAGGCAGATTACTTTCCTTTTGCTACCATGCATATCCCTTTCTTAAGGCGGATGACTTTCCTTTTGCGTGTGTATCCCTAGTGACTCAAATAGGAAGGGTGTGTGTATCTCTTTCTTAAGGCAGATCGACTCTCCTGAATGGCGTATCCCTTTCCTAAGATGGATGACTTTCCTTTTACGACCGTGCATATCCCTTTCCTGAGGTGGATGACTGTCCTTTTGCTATCGTGCATATCCCTAGTGACTCAACTAGGGAGGGTGTGTGCATCTCTTTCTTAAGATGGATCGACTCTTCCGAATAACGTATCCCTTTCCTGAGGCAGATGACTTTCCTAACTGATGATATATCCCTTTTCTAAGGCGGATGACTTCTCCTCGTATCCCTTTCTTAAGGCAGATCGACTCTCCTGACTAGCGTATCCCTTTCCTGAGGCGGATGACTTTCCCGACTGATGATATATCCCTTTCTTAAGGCGGATGACTTCTCCTAGTATCCCTTTCTTAAGGCGGATTGACTTCTCCTCGTATCCCTTTCTTAAGGTGGATCAACTCTCCTAACTAGTATATCCCTTTCCTAAGGCGGATGACTTTCCTGACTGAAGAATTTTGAATAACCTAGAAAGAGATAGCAACCAAACACTGAGTTAGTCATCGCTTAAGCAGACTCCTCTTTATTCTTAATTGACTTTTATGAAAACAAAAATATTTTTGCCCCTTCAATTAAGAATAAAGATGTGTGGATAAGATAGACTATAAAGTATGTGTGAGGAATGTGGGGTTTGGCCCAATCGATGCTTATTTTGCCACTGGGGAATGCTCATAGGGTGGGTGCCCCTAGGGTCTAACAACTCTGTTACTAGGAAATAGGGGGATGACCCCTGGTCTATGGGGGGATGCCCTTGGGACTTGATGATTGTGCTATTGGGAAGTAGGGGGATGCCCCTGGATCTGATTCTGCTATTGGAAAGTGGGGGCATGCCCCTTAGACCTAATGATTTCATTACTAGGAAGTGAGGGGATGCCCCTGGACTTGATTCTGCTACTGGGAAGTAGGGGGATGCCCCTAGATCTGATTCTTCTACTGGGAAGTGGAGGGATGCCCTCGGATTAACTGATTCCGCTGTTGGGGAATGACCATAGGGTGAGATACCCCTAGGATTCCTGATAATGGGGGTATGCCCCTTGAGTGATTCCACGGCTGTGGACGGAAGTGATATCCTTTAGGTAAATCCTCTTCTGCTGGGGAGGCCCTATCTTGTAAAATTTATTTGTTAGGGAAGAAATCCTGTGTTAGGATGGACCTGTACGCAAAATTTCCCGGTCAGTGATCAACTCAAAAATGGCTTACCTTGATTCTTGATTGACTTTTGTGAAAACAAAAATATTTTTACCCCTTCAATCAAGGATCAAGGTGAGCGTACGGACTTGTCCTGAATATAACAAAAATGTAAGGTTAAGAGGGAGTGGGGTTGGCCCTGAACTTGGACTGGATGAATTTCTGGTGCTTGCTAAAACACTGATGCAAAAATCTATCCTTGGATGGCAAGATAGGGCCCGTACGGGTGGGCCAGACCCGTACGAGTAAGGTTCTTGAAAGTGGGGACTCGTACGGGTGGGGTAGGACCTAAATGGGTCCCCGAAGGGGGTTTTAAAAGGCAAATGAGCCGTCTCCTACCAAAACTTCTCATTTTTATAATTCAGGTGATTTTCTTCCTATAACCAACCAAACATGTACAAAAAAAATCAAAAAGACCGGCTGTTTCTCCTTTAGACTCAAGGACTTGCCCCCGGTGGGTGATTCAGGGCTTTGGAGTGCCCGATTTCTGTCACGTATGCATTTTATGGAGGAGACTCATTCCTGGGGCCTACTCCTATCTCTGAAGTGCCACTGATCCCTTCTCCGGAGACCCACGCCTCAAAATTTCAGGTAATTTCGCTTCATTCTCCATTTTCCAATTTTAAACCTTTGGTAATTTCTCAAATTTTGGCATGAATTAGGGTGTTTTAGATCTTGAAATAGAGCCTGATGTATGTAACTTTAGCCTAGGATGCTTTTAGGATAGTTTTGGATGAACTTTGGTTGAGATTGAATAATTTTGGATTTTTGGGAGATTTTTTGCAGACAAACTACTTACAGGGAACCCGTACGGGTCCCGTTTTTTATTCGGGTGCTCCTCTAGGAAACGGGTGGAGCTTACCTGTACGGGGTCCTGTCCTCAGGGATAAAATGTTGGCTACTCTACTTTCTGCAATCCTTTTTTGATTTCTGACTTTTTTGCTATGTTCTAACCTTGTTGATCTGTAATTCTATCTTACAATTTCAATATAAGAATGTGAAAGCCTTGAGCTTCTGCAGAAATTGGTACGAGGAGATTCGCGCTATTGGGGATACGGAGTTATTGACCCTCATCGATTCCTTTGGGTTCAGCGACATTATTAGGGCCATCCCTAAGGCTCCTGAGACACTGGCCGCAGGTGCTGTTTCAGCTCTGACGGAGAGGTGATCGGAGATGACCCATGCTTTCTACTTTCCCATTGGGGAGGTCACTATCACTCCCTCAGATATGTGCGCCACTACGGCCTGGAGTGGAACGAGGATGTGGTCCACTTTGATGTTTACACCGACCGGTGGCATTCTCGGCCTGAGGTGAAGGCCTACATTCCTAGATTACTTGGGCTTTATCTGGGCGGGACAAACAAGCTCAAGTACAGGGACCTGCATGATCACTGGATCGCACAACCTAGTCCTATTATGGCTGATAGGAGGGACACGTATGCTTGATCCTTCCTACTGACGTTCCTTACCACCATCTTCTTCAATGTCTACTCGAGCAACCTCAACTATGGTTTGCTTTCTACTGTGGAAGATCTTGCAGTTGTGCCCTACAAGAACTAGTGCTAGGCCATTTTGGCACAACTATACTATGGACTGGGCGTTGGGGTTTTGGGGTGAGCAATTTGAGCTTAAGATCTGCCATCTGACACCACTGGTAAATCCTAAACTGATCTCTTGTGCTTTAATCTTTTGTCTGAACTTGTGTTACAACTAATCCCTACTTTGTCTTACAGATTTAGGCCTTCTAGCACCGGTTGATTCCTAGACCAAGTTTGCCCTTATAGCCTTAGACGCCGCACATCATATCTAGATGGATAGGGCTTTGGCAGAATCAGCCTCTAACCACAGTGCAGTTCTGAGAGTTCTTACGCCAGCTGCTCTCAGATCGGGTAAACCTGCATTTTACACTTCAAAAACTATTAGTAGAAACTGTATTTACTAGGTCGTGATACTCACAGTGCATTTATTTTATACAGGTTATTCGAGACTCCATGGGAGAGATTGGTCACTTATGGAGCCATCGAGCGAATGGGGTTTAGCGTGGATGACCACCGCTTTGTTCTGGATTCACCACTCTCCTATGAGTGGTATTTTGGTGAGCGGGTCCGGGGGTGGAGGACCAATGCTATAGTGGAGAGACAGATTCCTCCCTTGATCTCGACGGGCATCTTCTGGCCTCATCTCATGCCTAGGACCGATCAGGGGCTGTACTTAGTGGGAGAGGGAGCTCGCGTGCTGTCTGTAGAGGGCCCTTATGCTAAGTTGGTTGATTCCTCCCTTCGTCCACCTTTTAAGAGGATTCATCACGAGGATAGGCCTCTGGAGTTTCACTAGAGTGATAGTGAGGATGACGATGATGATGAGGAGGAGGAGGGTGGACCGAGGAGCGATCGCGAGGGTCCATCTATAGTCCGGGGTACTGCAGACTCGGCCAGGTCTGCTACCCCTTCTTCTCAGGTATGCTTCTAACTTGGCCTTTGTCAATGTCTTACTGCTTTCTAAAATTGACTGTGATCTCGAGTCTAATTTTTTTATTGCTATAGCCTCCAGCTTCCACGGGGAAGAGATCTGCTGCTGTTGCCCCTAAGTCATCGGCAAAGCAGTCTCGAGCTTCTGGATCTATGAGGGAGGGCATCCTTCGAGCTGAGCTAGTTACTTTCTTCTGACTCCTCGACCATTAGGGGAAGCGAGCTGTCAAAGAGCTCGAGGAGTCGATTCAGCCTATCTAATTTACTCATTCCAACTCTACTCATGTAAGGAATTATTTAACTTTGACTTTGTCTCTTACTGTAATTATTAAGGATGTCTTATCCTGATATGACCCTTTCCTTTCAGGTGACCATTTTTGAGGCTAAGAGTATAGCCCGGGGTTATTTTTCTATCCAGGATCTGCTGTTGGCCCAAGAAGACTAGCTTCAGTAAGTTTCGTTTACCTGCAAAATTTCAACAAACTATGCATGATGTATGCTATGACATTTATATATGTGTACTGATCTTATGATTTTAATTATAGACTTTGCTAGCCATGGAGTGCAGCCGGTCTGCCCAGGATTTAGACGCTTCTGAGGAGAGAGCTAGATTTTTAGAGGAGCAGCTGCGGGCAGACACTGTTGAGGTTGATCAGGCTAGGGCCGAGACGACACGGGCTAGGGCTGAGATTGAGATGCTGAGGGGTCAGCTAGCAAGGATGACTGAGTATAGGCAGACGTCGGTTCCTTTTGATGATGAGTCTGAGGATGATCTTTCTACATATCGAGGGACTCAGGGCGTAGATCAGCGCGCTGAGGGAGTTGATGCTGTAGGGACTTCAGAGATTAGGGACCCCATCCAGCCAGCTACTGGTACTGCCGATGCTAACGACCATATGACCATGGACGTAGATTATTTGTTGGCGGATACTCAGGGTCAGACTTAGGAGGGTCACCAGGGACAGGATCCCCCTGTAGCTTAGGTTATGATTATCTTTCTAAACTGCTTGATACTTTTGGGCCCTATGTGCCTTGTTTTTGATTATAAACTTTGGATTGGTACTTTTGATACTTCTTTTATGCTTATGGATTTTTCTTGAACTGAGATTGTTGAGTATTGTTGCCTTGTGAACTCATACCCAGCGATTTTGTAGCGAGGGGACTAAGTGATGTTCTAAGTTTTGCATAGGCCACCCGATGTGAGGTGACCTATCAAACCTTTGTTTTTCTTTCTTTTTGTCCTAATTTTTGCCTGAGCAGTCCTTGCCGGCTTAGCTCAACAGACGTTTTTCTTTTTACCTTTAACTTTTGCCTAGACTGCCCTTTCAGGTTTTCAGCCTAGCAAGGTTTTTCTTTTTCTTTTTATTCTGTCTTAATTTTTGCCTGGACCGCCCTTTTAGGTTTTCAATCCAGCAGATTGTCTTAATTTTTGCCTGAATTGTCCTTGACGGCTCAATCCAGTAGACTTTTCTTTTTGTCTTAACTTTTACCTAGACCGCCCTTTCAGGTTTTCAATCCAGCAGGCTTTTCTGAGTATTGCAAATGTATGGTAAAGATGAATACAATGACGCATAACACGTAGAGAAAAATTGATGTTCACATACCAGCTATTATTTCACCTAAAGAGATGCATGCATTCATAAGACCAAGATTCTTAGCAAAATCATAACATGTTCAATGATGAGATTAATTTGAGTACATAGGCAATTGCAATAATTTCCAATGATTAACTCCTATTGCCCACTGGTCTTTTACAGATTTTCCAGAAAGCAACTGACATTTTTCTCTTGATACCCTAACTTTTGCCTAAGCCGCCCCTTTCGGGTTTTCAGCTTAGTGGGTTTTATTTGCGTTAGTGTGCCCTAATTTTTTCCTGACCGGTCTGCAGGATACTGATCAGCGGGTTATACCCTAATTTTTTCCCGCGCAGTAGAGGACCACTCGCTGGGTGTTTTATTCTTTATTTCTTTTATTCTTTTTTATTGCCTTTTTATAATTTAGTTCTTTTGACCTAGACATGATGACGCTTGAGCCTATCTTGATTCACTGGGTTCACGAACTCATTTCCATCCATATCCATAAGCTTGATTCCTCCTTTACTAATGACTTTCTTCACGACGAATGGTCCTTCCCAATTAGGCCTGAACTTGCCCCTAGCATAGTATTGACCTGGCGTAGCTGCTTGAGGACCAGATCACTTGCTTTGAGAGGTTATTTTAGGTATCTAATTCTATTGTTATAAGCTCGAGCCATGCGCTATTGGTATATCTGGAGATGGTCAAGTGCCTTGAGCCACTTTTCATCTATCGCATTCAACTGTTCATACCTGGCTCTTGCCCAATCTGATTCTTTAAACTGCAATTCAAGTGCTATTCTTAGAGATCTTACTTTTATTTCAACCGGTAACACAGCTTCCATTCCATATACCAAGGAGAAAGGTGTTTGATCGGTGGAATTTCTTACACTGGTTCTATGCCCCCAAATTGTGAATGGAAGCTTATCGGCCCAATCTCTGTAGGTGGCCACTGTCTTTGATAGAATCTTTTTGATTGACTTATTGGCAGCCTCAACTGCCCAGTTAGCTTGTGGCCTATATGGAGAAGATCTATGATGCCCAATGTTGAATTTCTCAAATAATTCAGCCGTGGCCCCTTGAAATTGAATTCCATTGTCAGGAACTACATGGTGCGGAATTCCATATCTTGTAAAAATATGCCTCTCTATGAAATTGGCCATTTTCTTGGCGGTAATGTTGGTGTAAGATTCGGCCTCTACCCATTTTAAAAAATAATTAATTGCGACTATAATGAATCGATGACTGTTGGTTGATGATGGCCGAATTTCATCGATTATATCTATCCCTTATGCTGAGAAAGGCCAAGGAGTTGACAAATTGTGAAGTTCGGATGAAGGGAGATGTTGTATGTCCCCGTGAATCTGACATTCATGACATTTCCTGACCTTGTCGATGCAGTTGGCGTTCATTGTGGTCCAGTAGTACCCCATTCTCTAAATCTATCTAGCTAAAGCCATCCCATTTATATGCGGAACTTAATCCCCTGAATGTACCTGAGTCGTTACCCTTTCTGCTTCTTCTGTCAAACACCTCAACAATAAACCCTCAGCTTTCCTTTTAAAGAGATCTTTGCCGACTACTCTGAATTGGGTTGCCAATCTTTTAAGAGTTAGACGGTCTGAACCTGATGACCCTTCGGGGCACTTTCCTCCTTTCATAATCCTTTTAATGTCACTATACCAATAGACCTTTTGCTCCTCTACAACCATAACCTAAACCTTCTCATGAAATGGAGAACGAGCCATTTCTACTATAAGCAGACGGATGGGTTGAGCCTCTTATCCCTCCTACATCAAATCTAGGGTAGCCAAGGAATCAGCCATCTGGTTCTCATCCCTCGATATATACTAGAAGAGGTATTGGCTGAATCACGCTGATAAATCCAAACTACTTCCATATATGGCAGGAGTGACTCTTCCCTGATTTCCTACTCTCCTATGATATGCTTTATCACTAACGCGGAATCCCCTATCACCTTGACTTCCCTTGCTCCTATCTTTAAGAGAGCATCAAGACCAAAGAGACAAGTTTCATACTCGGCCCCGTTATTGGTGACCGAAAACTCCAACCGTTTGCTTAGTGGAATAACCTCACCTTGTGGTGTAATGATGATTACTCCAAGACCCGCGCCCTTTTGATTTATAGCCCCATCAAAATACATGGTCCATTCAGCCTTTTCAGCCTTCACTTCTGCTAACTGCTCATCAAGGAAATCCAGATTTTCAACATAGTCAGACTCTAGAGGTTGACTTGCCAAAAACTCAGCCACTGTTCTCCCCTTAATGACCTTCTTCGTGACATACTCGATATCGAATTCTAACAATAACAGCAGCCAACAAGAGAGTTTCCCTACCAATGCGGGGGATTGACAAAGATACTTCATCGGATCAACCTTTACAACTGCTTGAATCTTGTAGGACTGGAAGTAGTGCCTCAACTTCTTAGTCAACCATACCATCGTTGTACAGGTCTTTTCTACTACCGCGTATTTCATCTCTTATTCCAACAATTTCTTACTTAAATGGTAGATGGCATGCTCGCTCTTATCCTCTAGCTCTTGAACCAACATTGCCCCTACAGATGACTCTTCCATGGCCAAATATAGAATCAGTGGCTTGTCGGGGCATCAGAGGCTTCAAAACTGGGGGGGCTCATAAGATAAGCCTTTATCTTGTCAAATGCTATCTGGCATTGCTCATTCCACTCTATCGGCTGCTTCCTTCTCAATAACTTAAAGATTGGCTCACATACGGTCGTTAGCTTGGTAACAAAATGACTTACGTACTGAAGTGATCCAAGGAATGACCTGACTTCCCTTTCAGTTCTAGGAATAGGCATTTCTTGAATAACTTTAACCTTATCAGCTTCAACCTCGATTCCTCTCCGACTGACGATGTGGCCTAAGAGATTTCCTGATGTGACTCCAAACATACACTTCTTTGGATTCAAGCATATATTGTACTTCTTAATTCTAGTCAAGAACCTTTCCAAAATCTCAGGGTGCTCTTTCCTCATAATAGACTTTACTAGCATGTCATCTACATAAACCTCAACCTCTTTATAGATCATGTCATGTAGTAAAGCTATCACAACTCTTTGATAAGTCGCCCCTGCATTCTTCAACTCGAAAGGCATTACCTTACAATAATACACTCCTTATTCTGTGATGAAGGCTGTCTTGACCTTAACGACAATGTCCATTAGAATCTGATTATACCTAGAGAACCCATCTAAGAATGAGTACATTGTAGCCTTGGCGACGCTGTCTACTAACACGTCGATAAGTGGTAATGGGAAGTCATCTTTGGAGATGCCTTATTCAGATCGCAAAAGTTTACACACATTTTATCCCTGCCATACTTCTTAGGAACCGGTACAACATTCGCTAACCATATCGCATACTCAATTACTTTAATGAATTTGGCTTCCAATTATCTAGTAACTTCAGCTTTGATCTTATCGGCCCATTCTGGATGTAACCTTCCTAAATATTTGTTTGATCGGTTTGAACCTAGGATCAGTTGGGATGCGATGCTCGGCAGTTTGGCGATCTACCTCGAGAATGTCTTCGTAGGACCAAGCAAAGGCGTTAACATGTTTTCTAAGCACTTTTATTATCTCTCTTTTTTCGATAGGGGTCAAACCATTGGAAATAGTTACCATTTTTGGATTTTCCTTAGTACCCAAGTTAATGTCATGCAATGAAGTGTCATGAATGCTAAAAATGTTATGCGTATGGTTAGATAAATGCATGGTGCCATTAGGCGAACATCAAACAAGTAAGCAAAATCACTATTATTATCATTAGGATGCCCGAAGGCTACATCATTTTCATTACATATAATTGTATTATCATCCTCCATAGGCGGAGGGCCTTCTTGGTCACTCATCAGAATGTGAGTCAGGTCACGATCTAGGTCTTGCAATTGTTTCTCGGCCAATACATCGTCCACAGCTTCCCTCGTGGCTTGGGATAGGTTTCTCAAGGCTTTCTAAATCGGTGTCTTCTTCTTATGGTGTATATTGAGGTGGTAAGGGTAGCAATGGCTTTGTCTACTTCAATCTTCAATGGATCACTATCTTTCATTTGTTTAGAACATTTTTCTGCTTCTATAGCTACTTCGTAGCTCTCAAGGATAGTTTGGTATGCAATCATAAATGCTGTCTTGCGAAGGTGAGGAGATAACTTGAAGATGAACTGGTCAGCTAGTTCCTTATCCTGAGGTTTCCTTTTAAGGGATACCTCAATCGCTAGGTTCCCCACACCACTGTCTGATAGCTATAATGTCAAATATGGATGGGTCTTCTCTTGCTTTCTTGGTCTCCATGATGCATTTCCATACCTTACTTTCTTCTAATCCCGAGTTGATCATGGCTACTTTATCCCCTCTCCTTTAGGGCTCACAGACTTTTCCTTTATCAATTAATATTGTGATGGCTTTGAGGAGATCCTCACATTTCCTAGTTGGATGATCAGGACTGACATGATATATGTAGAAGTTGCCCCTCTCCTCAGGTTTTGGCGGAACATACGGTCGGAGATGATCAATCAACTGGTATTTCTTTAGCTTATTAAAAAGGCTCAACAAAGGAGTACCTTAAGGTGAGATATCATCAAAAGCCATAGGATGAACCACTTAGTCGTGGGTCATACTATAGGGTAAACCCATGAAATGAGGAAGGATTGTCCCCTTTGGCATAACCACGAAGTCCGGAAGCCGATTTAAATCCTTACTACGGCGAAACTGTAAAATGGCCTCTTGATGAAATGAATGAGTCCCACTGCTAACTGTACGGAGCATTGGGTTCACTGGTTGAATTGAATGACCAAGCTGAGCCATGATAATGACTGAGATAAGTGTTGGATGGGGTTGCCGATTTTTGTCTTGAACTTAGGCGATAACCAAGATATTAGTACATGCATGGGATGTGAAATGCTTGTATAAATTACAAAAATGCATGGTGGGGTTAATCACAAGGGTATGTAACATAATATATGTGAAGTGATCGATTCCGTTCTTATTTCTCCCGCCAAGTCTGAGGGTATGCTTCCTTAGTCTAATCTCACACAGAAATCAGGGTACCTAAAGGGTAAAATTCTACGACTTTTGATAATAAGGGTGTAGGGATATATTGAAAGTTTAATGTAGAAGGTTCCCATCGCATCAAGCCTCTTTTGGAGGGAGATGACAATGAGTGCTCCACCCACTAGAGTGTCCCCAATTCCTAACAGGGCATGAGCGACACTTTCGTGAGTTTTGCGAAAAAATGGGGGCACCTAGCGCTAGAAGAAGAGTTCATCTAATCAAAGAGAGAAGGGGGTGAGAAGATAGAGTGTGATAATTTTCCCAAATGATGAAAAATAAAATGGGTTGAAACAAGTAAATGATTTTTGGTGCTCATCTTAATCTTTTAAGCTTTTAAAACAAACCAAAATTTTGCAAGTTTAAAGATTATATCCCCAGCAGAGTCGCCACTGTGAGGTGTCGATATCATATGGGTCTCACTTGGCGCCTGTGTGAGAGCTGGGGCCCATTGGGGGTTTGGTTGGATTTAGGCGTGGCAAAATTTTTTTAGTTAAAGTTTGCACAATAAGCCAATTTTAATGAATAAAAGAATCGAAACCCTAATCTCGATACAATTGATAGAGTTGCCACCCAAGTTGTCTACTTGGGAAAGAGTTTTGGTACGGTTCGCTCTAGGCGGGAGACTCATACCTATTGGATCAGAGATTCGGGGTATCGAATGAGTCACTTATTTCTCATTTAGTTGATTCAAAATTACATTCACCACGTAAAATCGTTTTAGTTTCATCATTTAGGGAATTATCATAAAAATCCTATTTCTACACTCTTTCACACTCGTTACATGCGTTTATATATTACAATAAAGCACAAGTAATAAATGGGAGAATAAAAATTACAGCTGGGGAAAAATGGGGAAAATTGTAAAGAGAACCTATACATTTGTTCTAAGTTATAAAACCAAATGAATATAAATTCCCATGCATCCACAAAGATTAGCACAGTTTATAGCACATCATAAGTCAGCATTTCATTAGGAAAAATGTGATTATGTTAGCGTAGCAGTTTTACGATCGATAGTACCCGGGCGGTTTCTAGGATCAGAGAGAAATAACAAGTCTTCAACGTATTTTGTTATGAAAACACATTTTAACTTTTGTGGGTTCATTTACCAGATTATTAGTGAAAATGATCACATGGCATGTGGTGAGTTGGGTTGATTTTTAGCCGATTAAAAGTGAATTCTGTGTTCTGTCTGGGGGCTGGTACCCATACGGGTACTAGGGAGGACCGGTACGGGGTGTAAGGGTACCCGTATGGGTCCTGTCTAGTCCTAAGCAAAAACTCAGTTCAGTTTAGTTTACAGATTAACAAATTAATGGCATGAAAATAAGATAAAAGGGATTTCCCTTCATATGAGTATGGCTCACCAATTTGATATCTTTGGGGATATATGGTGCCGGCAAGGCTCATACGGGTTAGGACCAGACCCAAAACAGGAAATGAAAGGAATCGATTTAATAGAAGAAATAGAGAATAATAATAATGAAATAATTAAGATGTGAGTCTCTTTGAAACTCAGGAGCGTTACCTTTGCGGCGTGAATCCACTTTGAGATGATCCCTTCACCCTAGAGAGTCCGACCAAAGTAGATGATGAAATAGGACTATTTAGGCGAGTATTTGTATGGACAGAACCTCCCCTAAATCCTAATAAACGAAGTTAGGAATGAATAAAATGTGGACAAAACCTCAAAGAATGGGTTTTCTCCCTATTTTATACCTCATATACCCCCACTATACCTTTTCTATACTTATAGAAATTGCTATAGTTTTAGTATAATTTTCATATAAGATGTGTGTCCTTTTGGAATGAGGGGAAAAGGCCCTATTTATAGGGTGAGAGTCAGGTCTAAATGCAATAAACCGCATTCAAGACCTGCCTTTTCACAAAAATGGTAAGAGATAGCTTCTGAAAGAGGCTGATTAGGAAATCAGAGGACCCGTACAGGTACTAGGGGACCCGTATGGGTCCTCTCGATGTGTATGGAAGGAATCTGCCATGCGGGTCTGCCAGTGGATCCATACCACTAGACAGAACTTGTACGGGTACCTAAGGGCAGACTAGGTCTCCGAACTTTGGCCAAACTTAACTCTGCAGTAGTAGGAACACCTCTAATGGACAAGACCTGAAAGACATTGCATCATATATCTCTCATCATAGTTTCATGAGAAGGATCGTTAAAATCCAGTGCTCACAACCACTGAGTCCTTCTGTTGTTTGTTTGTTTATCTGGTCATTATCCTTCATTACCTCCTTGATAGTTTTATGTTGAGGATCATCTGGATGGATTTCTTCAATTGATCCGGGCACATACTTGCCCTTTGTTTGTTTGGCCTTGGCCAATTCAGCTTTCTTAGCCCTTTTAGCCACTTTCTCATCAATCACAATGCCCATAGGCTTCTTAGCTTTACTCTTTTAGGCTGGCACAGCCTCATCAAATATGCATCCCTTCTTTGTGAATTGCCTCCTCTTAGGCACCGGATCCTCTTCCTTTATCTCCTTATCCTCTATCACAACATTTGGGATTTTTGCAGATTTCCTCTTCTTATCTACAGCTTTTATCAATCTCCCCCTTGACTTAGGCTTCTCCGGCTCTTCCTCAATAATTGAGTGAGGGTTTGAGTATCCTCATTAACTTCTTCCACCGGAACTGAAGCTTGTTACTTTTGTGCTTTTGGTTTGGTGGTTCTGGCCTTTTTAGGAACCGAAGCCTCTTCAACCGGATCCACTGCCTTCCTAGCCCGTGTCTTCTTTTCACCCCTTAACTTCTTGGCTTTTTCTTCATTCCAGGTCTCACTGAAGGATAGCTTCTTAAAAATCTTTTCAAAAATTTCCTTTCCATTGACAGCTTAGAATCTAAAGACATTTACTTCATTTGCTGCAAGGAATCTAGTGATTAGGGAGCCATGAGAATTTATGTGCTGCCTGAGTTAATGGATGATCAGCACGGGCATATTTATCACCCATCTCTCCACCCAATACTATAGTACACAGTGTTGAAAGGATAAGATGGTGGTCAGAGAGCCCTTCCAGATCAAGATTAGCTTTGCTAGAGCCTGCTAGAGGAATTTGGGTACTTCTCAAAAATAAGTAGAGAATTTGTCACCAAAATAGTTAGGATGCAGCTACATATTGGAGTCATACTACACTTGTATTTCATCCCTATCGATTCTAAGTTTGACGCTGTCATTCTTCATATTTAGGAATTTTTCAAAAAATTTTGGAGTAATGATGATTATCTTTCCCTGAATCTGGGTTCTGAGAGCATCATGATAGGAATAAACCCTCAGATTGTCGTAAAATTCAAGCACCAACTCCGGATAAGTAGGGCAGTTGATCTTGAGGAAATCACTCAGATGTTGATCTTCAATGACTTTTGAGTATGGGTTAGTTTCAAACAGGAAGTTATTTCCCAAGTAGTCTGTAACGACCCGGTCCTAAGAGGGGTGGCACCGGGGTAGAAGACCTGAGCAAAGAGCGGCCATGAAGGATGTCGATGGGGACAGGAATGAACCGAATCCACACCCAAAAGAGAGAGTTTTGAGATTGTGCTGGTATGGGACAGCAGAATTGAGAACGGTTAAGGATTTCGAGATTGTAATGGTATGGGACATTACAATTGAGAGAGACTTAAGAGATTTGATTGGTACTACCTATACTAACAAGGTGCACCTTCTTTTTAGGAGCTTATCCGGGAGAACTCCAAAGTTGAGCATGCTTGACTTGGAGTAATTTCAAGATTGGTGACCTCCTGGGAAGTAATTTCCAGGAAGTGAGAGAGTGAGGACAAAGCTCACTGGAAAGACTCGTGTTGGTTTGTGGGGGCAGTCGGTCAAACCCGGGGTGTTACATAGTCAGTGGGAACTACTGAGTTTGAGAGTTTTAGGTTTATGGGGGTGAAGTCCTCATCTTTGAGAGCAGATTCTTCAAAGATGTTCTTTTGAGAAAGCATGTGAATTTTGTTGTTCAACATGATGGCTGCCATTTGAGATTTTTGAGAGAAGTTAGGGAATTTAGGGTTTTGAGTTTGGATTTTTGCAGAGTAACAGTAGTAAGTTACTCGCGTGAGGAAGAAGAGGAAATTTGGGGGGTTTATATAGAATTTTCAAAGCGAGGGTATAATGGTAATCCGGACACCGTTAACTTTGGCTGGATTGATGACATGGCAGGTTAAATTTTAGGAGAGAGGTAGATGTCGTTTAACCGGAGAATGGGAAAGGTTTTTCTTTAAATCTAACATTTGATTTTACGCTCGTGTAACAGCCAGTAGACATTTGAAATTCAAAATGTGTATAGTTACTTTTTAGCACTGCCATGCGTCCTTTCTGTCTGCTGAGCTGGCGGTCTTTGATCTGGATCTAGAGTTAACATAATTTCTTCTTCTCTTCCGGATTCCTTATCTTGCCAAAATTCCAAGATAACTTTATACTGTCTTCCGAATTTTTCTTCAAATTGGATAAGACATTCCAATTGACCCCCTTAGCTTGTTGAATTAATCTTTACTCAGTGGCTTAGTAAAGATGTCTGCTCTTTGTTCATTGGTTGGGATGTATACCAGTGCAACATCCTTCTTCATCACATGATCCCGAATGAAATGATGCCTGATGTTAACATGTTTCATCCTACTATGGAGTACTAGATTTTTTTACACATCAATGGCACTTTTGTTATCACACATCACATCCACACATCTAGATTGGACTCCATAATCTTCTAGTTATCACTTGATCTATAGGAGTTGAGCTACACAACTTCCTGTTGTCATGTATTCTACTTCTGTGGTTGATAGGGTGATTGAAGTTTGCTTCTTGCTATACCATGATACTAAGCAATCTCTAAGGAAATGATAACCTCCAGATGTACTCTTCCTCTCAAGAGTATCTCTGCCATAATCTGCATCAGTGAAGCCTTGGAGTGTGAATTCTCCATTACTAGGATGCCATAATCCAACTTCAGTGGTTCCTAGGAGGTATCTAAGGATCCTCTTTACTACCTTTAGATGTGAATCCTTAGGATTGGCTTGATATCTTGCACAGTAATAAATTGTATAGTATATGTCAGGTCTGCTAGCTATCAAGTATAGAAGTATCCAATCATTCCTCTATATAGCTTCTAATCAACCTCTTCTCCTTTACAATCCTTGGATAGGACTGTATCTGAACCCATTGGAATTGGCATAACCTTGGTTTTGTCCATTTTAAACTTCTTTAAAATCTCCTTGGTATACTTGGATTGGTTTATGAAAATCCCATCCGGACTCTGCTTGATTTGCAAACTAACGAAGAAATTAAGTTCTCCCATCATGGACATCTCAAACTCCTTTTGCATTTGAGTGCTAAATTCTTCACACATCTTTTCATCTGTTGCTCCAAAGATGATGTCATTAATATAAATTTGGACTAGAATGATATCATCCTTCTTCTTTTTTATGAAAAGAGTTGTGTTTGCCTTCCCTCGGATATACCCCTTGGATATGAGAAATGTAGTGAGTCTTCCATACCAAGCTCTTGGTGCTTGCTTTAATCCATAGAGGGCCTTCTTCAGTTTGCATACATGATCCGAATGCTTTAGGACTTCAAATCCAGGTGGCTGCTTCACATAAACTTCTTCTTGGATCACTCCATTAAGGAATGCACTTTTGACATCCATTTGGAACAGTGTGAATCCCATGAATGATGCAAAAGCACATAGAATCCGGATTGCCTCCAATCTTGCTACAGGGCAAATGTTTCTTCAAAGTCAATCCCTTCCTGTTGGTTATAGCCTTGGGCAACCAATCTTGCCTTGTTTCTTACTACTACTCTAGATTCATCCAACTTATTCTGGAATACCGATTTGGTGCCAATGATTGACTTTCCTTTTGGAGGCGCCACTAAATCCCATACATCATTCCTGGTGAATTGATCTAGTTCTTCTTGCATGGCCATCATCCAGCTTCATCTCCTCTTGAAACTTCTTTGGCTCAATAAGTGAGACAAAAGCAGCATGGCTCATCATCCGGTTAAGTTGACCTCTGGTTCTTACTGGATTTTAGATATTATCCAAAATTACTTTAACTGGATAATCTCTGTGAGTCCGGACTTTCTTTGGTAGATCTTCATGTTGGACTGGAACTTGTTCCACTTTTGCCTCAACTTCCACTTCTTGATCATCGTTGAAGTTTATCTCATGTGGATTGATATCAACCTGTGGTACTTCTGGATCAAAAGATATTCCTTCATCTTCTTCTTTGTACTTCTTGATTTGGAAGGAATCAGAAACTTTGGCTTCCTTCTCTTCTCTAGAGTTTTCAGCTTCTGGAATTGGATCTTCCGGGGTGGTACTTCTTTTGCCTGCATGGTTAGTCTTATTAAAATCTACATGTATGGACTCTACCATAGTTTGGGTTCATTTGTTAAAGACTCTATAAGCCTTGCTATATGTTGAGTAGCCAAGGAAAATCGCTTCATCAGACTTAGGATTAAATTTTTCTAGTTGCTCTCTATCATTTAGGATGTAGCACTTACATCCAAATGCCTTGAAGTACCCAATTTTGGGTTTCCTTCCCTTCCAGATTTTATATGGGGTCTTTTCTATGGTCTTTCTAATGAGACCTCTATTCAAAATATAACATACTGTTTTTACGGCCTCACCCCATTAATATTTAGCAAATAATTTTCACTGAGCATTGTTCTAGCCATCTCAACTATAGTCCTATTTTTTCTCTTAACAACTCCATTCTGTCGATGAGTATGAGGGGCAGAGAAGTTATATTCAATGTCCTTGGAGTCATGAAATTCAGCAAAGTGCGTATTTTTGAACTCACCACCATTATCACTCTAAATGCGTGCAATGCTTATGCCCTATTCTACTTATATCCGGATAAATGTTTTTGAGAATTGGTCAAAGGCTTGATCTTTGCTTGCTAGCAAGATGACCCAGGTATAGTGAGAATAATCATCCACATTGACCATGGTGTATTCTCTTCTACCTAAACTCAATGGTTTGATTGGACCAAAGAGATCAATATGCAAGAGCTCAAGTACTCTTTTGGAAGAAATGTAGGAGATGGAAGGAAAACGTTTCTTATGCTGTTTACCTAATTGACATGCTAGTGCATAGATGATCCTTATCAAAAGCAACCTTAGGCAAACCCACTACCAATTCTTTTTTGGCTAGTTTGGACAGGAGGTTCATGCTAACATGTCCCAACCTCCAGTGCAATAGCCATGATTCTTCTTCTTTAGATACCAAGCATATATTCTTTTTATTATTTTTAATGTTAACACAATAAAAATTATTTACTCTAGGTAAATAAAGAATGAGTTGATTAGACTTAATAATATAGATTGAGCATCCTTCGGAGTAAAAAGTGACTTTTCTTCCTTTATCACAGAGTTGTGCTACACTGAGTAAGTTGAACTTCAGTCCATCAACTAGAGAGACATCTTCCATTTGTATTTTTGATCCAATGGTTCCATGCCCAATGATCTGTCCCTTTTGATTATCTCTAAAGCTAACTTTACCTCCTCTCTTCCGGATTAAAGTGATGAAGGCCTTCTCATCACTTGTCATGTGGCTTAAGCATCCACTATCAATGTACCATATGTATTGATCTTCTATAGATCTAAGGCATACCTACAAAATAGATCAAGTGAGTTTGGGTACCCAATCAGATTTGGGTCCTCTCGAGTTATCAACCATTTCAGGCCAGTGATAATATAATAATAACCATTTCTTAATCCACATAATTTAGTAACATAGTTGTTTTTCCCACAAAGCCCACACCCTGAGATGGGTCTATTCTGCTCTTGCTTCTTCTCGATCTTCTCAAGATTATCATTCCTATAGTTCCCTCTATATCCAGCTTCTTGTACACTTATTGTTGATCCGGTGTGTATCCGAAAGCTGGTTGGGGGTGCAACTTCTACTACATAATTCCTTCTTGTTTGGCAGGTTGTTGATTATAAACTACCTTAGCCTTTCCTTTTTGTGCAGCAGTGTATCTTTGGGCTTGAGGTTGCCTGTTAACCTCCTTCTCCTTCTGGTTGGAAGGCTTTGGATTTTTCTCGGCAGCTTGATGTTGATTTCTTGGTGTAGCTTGCCTTGTATTCCTTCTTGGTTGTGAAGGACCTGATTTCCTTCTGGATGCTTCCTTCATCAGGGTTAGCACCTTATCTAACCCCATCAAGTTCGCACTTAAGATTTGAACTTGACTTTTTAGGAAGTTCTCTTCCACTACATCCATATACTTTGTGGTTCTTATTAAGTTGATGTCTTGTGACATTGCTACTGCATCTTCAGCCAATTCCAAAATTTGTCGTTGTATGGATTTTATGGCTTTGGTGTTCTTTCTCACATTGTGGATCACCACTGTTAAAGCTCTAGCAAGATTGATGTTAGAAACAGAATTAGAATAAAAGTTTACCTCAGTATTTGTTATTTCTGATTCTGAATCCCTAATTTATTCATTCTCTTGCTTATATGACTTTCTTCCGAATTGCTCTGCTTTCGGATCCATCAGTGCCATGAATGCACAGTGAGCAGTCTCTTCTTCTTCTGTTGAAGATGAACTGCTACTTTCTTCACTATTACTCCATATGGCCACCATAGCTTTCTTATTATACTTCTTTTCCTTTCTCAACTTAGGGCATTTTGTTCTGAAGTGCCCTTTTTCCCCGCATTCAAAGCAGGCAGCATCCTTTTCCAGATCTTTCGTTTCTTCCGGAGCCTTTCTTGGCTTATCCCTTCTTGAGGTGCCTTCCTTAGACCTTTTTTATTCGAATCTTCTGGATCTCTTTCTATCCTTTTTTTCAGGAATTTGTCAAAGTACTTGGCTAGCAGAGCCATATCTTCTTCAATATACTTTGATTCTTTTAGCTGCTTTTCTGATTCGGAAAAGGCTGATCCGATAGAGTCTGCCTTAAGTGTAATGGCCTTATTTCTTATTGGATGTATCTCTCTAGGGACAATTCTTAAGTCAAGAGATTACCAATGAGCTCATCATAACTATAGAAGTTTAAGTCATGAGCTTCTTTAATGGCGGTCTTCTTGTTATACCATTCCTTGGTGAGACTCTAGAGCACCTTCTTGACCATATCTACTTCTGAGATCTCCTTTTCTAGCCTCTTCATCTCATTTACTAGATTGGTGTATCTAGTGTTCATGCTACTAATGGATTATTTAGGCTTATCTTGAAGGATTCAAGCTTTTGCTGAAGTAGATCTATCTTGGCTTCCTTGACCTTGTTTGTTCCTTCGTAGGTCACTTATAGTTTCTACCAGATCACTTGTACAGTCTTACATCCTGATATCCTGTTGAACCAGCTGCACTAAGAGCACAATGAAGCATGTTAATAGCATTTGCGTTTTCATGCAATCTCTTATAATCATTTTCATCCCATAGACTTGAGGGCTTGCGAGTAGTTAAACCATCTACTTCATGAGTAGGCTCATATGGACCATCTTTAATGGCCGTCCATGCCATCATGCTTTGAGCTTGAATGAAATTCTTCATCCGATTTTTCTAAAACGTATAGTGTTCACCGGTGAAGAGTAGAGGATGGGTAATAGACATACCCTCCGGAATGAGCTGTGAGTTTTGGAAACTTATTTTGATTCTTGAATCAAAATATATGGACCTTTAGCTCGAGATTGTTAGATCTCTAGTTTGAGCACTGGCTCTAATACTACTTGTTGGTCCCTGTGAGGGCCTAAATAAGGTTAAAGGGGGGTGAATGACCCTTTTTTGTAGAATAAACAAACTTTGAAAAGTCTTTATGTAACGTGTTTGAATATGATCCGGGGGAGGGATCCGGATGATGCAGTTATGACAATAGTAATGCAAATAAATAAAGAGTTAGAAATTCAAACACAAGTATTTTATCCTAGTTTGGCCCCCGCCTACTCCAGTCCCCGAAGTTTCCTTCCTCCGAGCTTTTCCACTAGTGGATTCCTTTCCAACTGGCAGGAATCAAGCCTTACAACTTGTCTCCGGATGGTACCCCCTTTCGGATGTAGGATATACCACTAGAAATCCTAATTCTCAGCTAAGTCCTTTTATCTTTAGTAGGATATACCACTTAGATTTCTACCTAAACCTAAGCTGAGTTCTATAGGGAGATCCCACTCAAAGCACCTACTTCAAGCTATATCCCAATCCCACTACTCACCCAAGTAGGAGATCTTTTACACTTTGGTTTTCTCAAAGGTTTTGATTTTTAGACTTCCTCAAGTTTATAATTTTACTTGGGAATCCTTACAAACAGATTTAAATGATTTGATTCTTGGAGGGATTTGTAAACTGATTGCATTCTAGCGAATTCTCTTATATATTGCTTTCTTGAAACAACCAGCACCTTCTTAACTTGTGAAGCTTCCCTTTTATGGACTTCCATCATAAATGTAGTCGTTGTGGGTTGTTGAGCTGTAATCAAATCTTCACCGTTGATCAGGCAATATATGGCGCTTCCAGAACCATTGATCAATCCGTTAGACAGAGATTTTGACCTGTTTGAATCCTTGGAATTGAGGCTAAAAAGTTATCAATGATCGTTTTCCTTTTTATTTTAGTGACTCACCAACTTTTATGCCAGTACCTTTTTGGTGTGATTTCCACGGGCCTTCTTATTGGTCCAGGTGAAAAAGGTTGTTACCTTTTTCTCTTTCCTGGGGTCCTTTGTCCTTTCTCTAAAAAGTGTGCAGGCTATCTTTTATCTTGTGTATGGGGAAAAGATCTTTAACTTGTAGACTAAAAGAATGGAGGGAATTAAATATTTTGAATTATTCCCTTTGTCTTGATATTTAAGTCTTTCCGAATGTCTTAAGACTTAATATGTCTGGATTTGTCTTCTTCCATATGCTAGTGCGATTAGTTCTTCCGGATGCTGTTTTGGTTTAAAGTTTATTTCCTTTCCAAACTTTATCCAGATGCTTCCGTTTATGCTTAGGTAATTATCCTCACTTATCTTGGACTTTGGATGTCTTGGTTTTATGTCCCAATGCCATCACTTAGGTCTTTTTGTGCTTAGATGTTTTGTTTACTTCAAACCTGATCCAGATTATTTGCTGCTCCAGATCATTGTTTCCAACACCCTTCATAATTATATATCATCCACTTAACTCATTAACTTTCCATGTGGCATATACAACTCACAATTACCACAATAATCTCCCTCTCAAGTGTGAGTTATCATCATATCCGGGCTAAAACTGTGGCTACGACTTGAGCACAACACCACTCAAACAAACCATATCGGCTTTGATACCACTGTCAAGATCCGGGAGCCTTTGGTCTGGGGGAACAATGAGCACCCAAGTGAATGATATACTTCACGGGCTTGACACCATATCTAACCTAAAACCCTAAGGTGATAGGTTAATTTGCCCTTCCTAATTATATATCATCCACTTAACTCATTAACTTTCCATGTGGGATATACAACTCACACTTACCCCAACACCAACACTTGGATCTTGAAAGACTTTCTGAAAATATATAGATCTGAAGATCTACACCGCACTGACCTTCGCCAAAAGCTATTTTGAGAATAAATAGCTTTCATTTGGTGCGTTAAAGTTGATAGAAGATAGAACAGAAAAATAGTGTATCGATAGTGTAGAAATCACAAACGAAAAGTCGATTGAAGAGAATCCAAAGAAAGCGGAAGAACAAAACAACAAAAAAAGAAAAAGGAACAACAAAAATAAGAAACTAAGATGAAAGATGGTGAGGAGGAACAAGGAATTAGAGGCTTTTGATAAAAGAACTTTCTAGTGAGAGGTTAAAGAGAAAAGGGAGAGAAAGAGAGTCATCCATAGCATTGATCCTGGGAATTATATGCTAGCTTCTTATTGTACAAGTTATGCCCTAGAGGGATTAGAAGATTTGCAATATTCAATATGGCTTCATAAAAACTATACTAGAAAGAGATTTGATCAAATCATGAACTTATTATTTATCCATTGTTGATTACATTTCTATTGAAATTCAGGTTATGATATGATGGTTGTGAGCACAGGATTTTGCAGTCCCTCTCGCGAGACGATGATGACATGTACCTGATTTTAATGCCTCATAATAAAAGTTCTCTTTAGAATTTTTATTACCAATATAATATTCCTTGCGAATTTCATACTTGGTAGAATTCAGTTCGGCGTGGCCAATAACGCGTCTGGTAGGAGCTTGAACCGATGATTTATACCTAAATTAAAAAATACCCATTAAAATATCATTAAAAATCAAAAAAAGATGTCTTTTATCCCACTTTTAACCACTTTTGGTGACTTTTTAGGCTCCTAGGCCCGCTGGCTGTTGGCATGCCAGAGACTGATGCCACTAGGGGCATCAACCATGCCACCGGCGATATCACCAAGTCATCGGCGGCATCGCCAGGTTGCCGGCGGTATGACCTGAAGCGAGTCCCTGCACAGACAGCCTTTTGACCACTTTTGGCAGAATTAGTCAAAAAGGTCTCGAAAAACACCCCATTTCACCTATAAAAGCACACCTTGAGCTGTAATTAAGGGGGATAGAGGATCTAGTGTTAGAAGTTTAAGGTTATAATGAAAGAATAGAGTTTCAGTGAGATAAGAATTAGATAAGACAGGAAAAAGGATTCTAATCCATTTTTTTCCTAGTTTTTCTTCTTTGAACTCTCTGATTGTGAGCTTAAAATCAGTAGGTATTTTCGTTAAAATCAATTTAATAAGATCTAGAGACCTAGAACGCATAAATTTTACTACTAAATCGTCGTTACAAGCTCCCCGAAGGTGTTTCTTTTTGGTTCACGAAAAAGTGGATTCACGACCCCGAGGTAAAAATCCTGAGTCTCATAGCTCTTTGGCATTAACATTACTGATTTGTATTGATTCCCATTCATTTATGCTCATTTTTGGGTTCTCAATCATTTTTGACTGCTCCCTGCTACTGCTCTAAGAAATTGAGGTCGTCGGAGACATGAGGTGTCGTCGGCGGTATCGCCCATATCACTAGAGACATCGCTGATACCGCGGGTGGCATCACATTCCCCAGAGACTTCACTTTCTTGTGGGACCTTTTCTTGATGGTACTCAGAAAGCCATGTACCCTACCTGCATACTGATTCCACAACCGACATCATTGATGTCACTGGCAGCATCATCCATGTCGCCAGCGACATCAGCGATGTCGCCGGTGGCATCAGTAGTATCGTCGGTGGCATGACTTTCTGGACAACAGTTTTATTTTTGTTTGTTCCCGGACTAGCTTATTTTCTAAAGCTAGGATATATAGTGCAACGACGGAGGTCCAAAACCTCCTAAAAACAAACCCCACCCCATAACATGTGGCATTTTCACTTATAATCCGGTTAAAGCAATGATCGAATATAAAATTTGGTTAAAAATGGAATTTCCCTGCAAACGCCGTTCAAATCTCATTTTAGCCATCCAACCGGGCTTTATAATATTGTAAATAAAACATGCCATATCTGTGCTAACCGTCTTCTGCAGGTAGACATATATCAGACATTCAGGTATTTTATTTATTGCATAGAAAAATGTACAGGACTTAGAAGCCTTGTAATAATTTTATTTTCCGCACTTATTTTTGAATGGCTATAAATATTTTATTCATCGCTTCAATTGCTTGATAAAAGAAAAAATAACAAAATAACTGAAAACACAAATAAATAGGATAGATTAAACCGATTAAGAAAGAATGAAGTATCTTAACTTGGCCTAATGAAAAATAGATAACATCATCCGAACTCGGAATCTCCGCTTAAGGTATGGTCCAACCACCCGGTGGGAAAAATCATACCAAAAATTTCCCGGTTGAGCTAAACCGGGTGGCGACTCTATTTTAAGTACGGGATTACGATCTCGTATCCTTGGAGCATTAAAATGTGCAAAACTATTTTCCAATCACATCACTCGCATCCCTCCGACATTTTAAGAGGCCGGCTCACCGGCCTGGCTTGGCCTCGTAGCCGCCGGGCAAAACATCGTTCGCTCACAGTGGCGACTCTGCTGGGGATGATCTCTTAAACTTATCTTTTCATAAAGTTTAAAAGATTTTGATGATGTATTGAAATCATTGGCCAGATTAAAACTTCATTCTTTTTTTTAACGTTTTATCCTTACGCGTGTAGATAGTTCAGTAATTTTTAGGTGCCCTATTTTACCCTATAAGCTCACGAAGTATCACTCATGCTCTGTTGGAATTGAGGATGCCTAGTGGGTAGATCACTCATTTTAACCAACACGTAAACTCCTATGATCACACCATTTTGGGAGTGGTTGAGTAACGTGGAATCAAGGTAAACGAGAACCTTCTATCAACAACCCTATACCAAAGCCGCGCTAGAAAAAGCCTTAGCACATCATTCCCTTAGGGTCACCAAAACAAATAAAATAATTGGGACGCGCTTCTTTCGCCATTACCGGTGAAGAAGCCAAACTCCATCCTTCTAAAGAGGCGTTACATGGGAGTTATAAGGTTGGAAGAGGGACGATTTACGTGCTATATGCTCCTTGATCATGCACCCCCATGCATCGGCTTCAAGAGCCAGAAGTGAATCAACTTACCCTTACTACTTCCGCTTGTGGAAGAAGTTTAGCAACACACGTAGGACATCTCTTGTACCTCCGTTGCGTCACCACATATCATTATGTATGACGTGAGATACAAAGGCCCCACATATGTTGGAGGGATAAGCCATCGTATCATCTCTAACCATATCTATATGTAGCCATATGTATCACGCACTACTATACATATCACGCACTGCTTCAGATAATAAAAGGCACACATACCATCCATACCACTCACAAACCCATTCATGATCTGATCCAAGGCCTACCATTTCAGCTAGGAGGACTGATCATCGCACCTCAGTTTAGAAGAGGATAGAACACCGCTTGATTTGTTATCCTCTCACCCCGATTGTCACCACGGAAGTCAAAGGGATTCCACACACTGATTCCAGCGGGGAGTCAGATTCAGAACAAGTTCAGTTAAGCCGGAACCCTTCTCAACCAGCCATGTCTTTTCTAAGAAATGAAGGGACCCCTCCTACTGAAGAACCCTCCGACCCTACTTCCAGCTCGTGAATGAGATCCCAGCCACTGCCTGGCTTCGACTTTGCCAGTGCTATAGCACAATTCCTAAATTCAGATGTTTTTCAGGCTTCTATCCAAACCACTGTTCAGGCTGCCATTAAGCAAGCTCTTGAAGATAGAAATTCTGATCGAGTATCAGCATCTGATATTCAGGCCTAGAACAGTTCAGCACAGATGTTGATCGATCCGGTAGGGACAAGACCTATTGCGCCTATCTTTCAGTTAACCCAGCCTACGGTAAGCCCATTCCAGTTTGGGCAAGCTTTGGCCTTTCTATGAACTTCGACTGTTCCATTAATTATACCTTTTAATCTAAGACCTTTCGTTCAAATTCTGCTCCTTCGGTATTTGCTCACCAGTGCCCAGCTTCTCAGCCACTGCCCTCTTTCACTCCTCCATAATTCATTTTAACTCCCAAAGGTACCACTTACCCCCAAAATCCTTTTACCAGCCAGCTGATCATTCATCCTCTGCTACCTTCAACACTTAACAACCAGGTTATGTCCTCGATAATTTTACTATGCTGAATATAGCTCATTATGATGGTTCTGGAGCACCTGCCTCTCACATTATAATGTATAAAAGAATAATGCGCGTGAAGAAGTTACGTGATAAGGTACTTGCTGAAATGTTTCCATGCTTCCTTCGGGGCGCTACCCTCGAGTAGTATCATACCTTACCACAGCATATTGTTGCCGACTGGAATCTTTTATCTGAGGCGTTGAAAGTGCATTATGGTTTTAATACTATGATGGAAATAACCCTCCAACATCTTGAGAGGGTCCATCAAATGCAACAAAACTTTTAAGCAATACTTCAATCGGTGGATGTCAACCCAAGTCTTAAAGAAATCCAAGCTAAGCCTTGAGGAAATGATTGTCAAACTCCTCGTAGGGTCTCTCCCCCTATCCCACAAGGAAATGGCTACTGATTCTTTTTTGTCCTAAAAGGCTGTGTTTGAGAAAGCCGAGAAAATTGAGCGTGAGGCATAGCTTGAAAAGGCCGAAAGAGCAGGGAAACCGTGGTTTAGAAAAAATGAAGCTCAACCCTCAGCCATGGCACTAGCTAAGCCTAAAGCAACGGCTGCAGTTCAAGCTGTTTCTCAAATCCCCACTGTGCCCCTCTCAATTACTCCGGCTCCGCCAACGGTTGCCCTAATCCAGCCTCCTCGCCCCCCCTTTATTTTGGCTAACCCTTATAAGTTGCCCTTACGGGTCATCTTCCAGCATTTGAGGGAAGCAGGTTTCATACAGTCCCTTCAGGAATACAAGCCACCGAGACCTGAGGATAAGAAGAGCTTCTGTAATTATCATGTTCAAGTAGGACACCAAACCAACAACTGCAAAGCCCTGCTCTCAGCAATTTAATGTTTGGTTAGCAAAGTAAAGATCGCTGAACCCGACAGAGTACCAAGCACTATGAATAACCCTTTGCCAAATTTTGGGGACAAGGTTGGCTTGGTCCAGTCTGGTTTATTTGAAACCACAATCTTCAATCTCCTTGCTCGGAGGTTGGACAATAATAACTCTATCCTGGTCATCAGTTCGGGTCTCCCATCTTACTCGGTTTTTTATCTAATCAATCAAGCCAACCCAGGGGTTAACTCTGTCTAGGGGATGGAAGTTTATCCAAACCAGCCGAGCAAGAGAGCCGCAGGCCTCGGCCATTCGTGGCAAAAAGAATGAAAGTTAAGAAAAAAACACTGTTCAGTATAAATTCCTTTATTTCGAAGGAGGACTACTCCGATGGTGATGAGGAAGTAGCTCAAGGGACCAAGGCCGTAAGCACCGAATATTCCAGATTGATCAAAATAACCATTTTAGCATGGATAAGTATCAATAGCAAAACCCAGATTCAGACTCTGAGGAATAATAGTATATGTTTGAAATACGAGCCACTAAGAGTGTCTTGCTCGATGATGTCCTTAACATTACTCGGAGTGGCTATGTATATCAGCCTAAAGACTGATATCTGCGCTTAAGCAAAGACCTAGTTCCTGGTAGGGTCAGAACTTCCACGAGACCCCCTTCTCCACCTCCGCTTGTCCCGACCAGTCTTGAGGTTGACCCTCTCATTACCCAACTAAAAAACACCTAAGCCTGATACAGTATTTGGCAGCTAGTAATCGACTCTGAAGGGCATCACAAGGGCTTGATTAAACGACTCCTTGATTTAGAAGCTAATCCGGCCACCTCGATCATTGAGATGTGCGGCACGGTTGGGGAAGGCATTCCCCTAAGAAAAGGGCCTCAGATTACATTCGACCGTTTTGATCTTACACTCGAGGGTAGGGATCATAACAGGGCCTTGTTCATCCGAATCCAGGTCCTCTATAAGGTTATCCCGTGTGTCATGGTGGATGATGGCTCTGCTCTAAACCTGTGCCCTCTAAATGTCCTTCCTCATCTAGGATTGTCGGAGGAGATGCTTGAAAAATCTAGCACTGTTATTAGAGCATATGATGATTCAAAGCACAATGTAATTGGGACCTTTGAGGCAGAAGTCACTGTAGAAGGTGTGGCAAGCAATGTGCACTTCACTGTACTTGACATTCATGTTACCTATTCTTCGTTGCTTGGCCAACCATGGCTTCATGCTTTAGGTGCTATTCCCTCCACACTACACCAGAAAATCAAGCTTATTCATGAAGACAGAATGGTGACTATAGAGGATAATCCCGCCTCCGTTATTGCTGTTATGGAAGCTGAAGCTAGTTTAGAAAAAGGCCTTCAGATTGCCATGATTAGCAAAGCTCAGAAGTCTCCTCTCCTTTGGCACATCTACCTTTATGCAGGTATGGGTAAACTGATGAAGAAATCTGGTTACAAGCTGGCAGAGGTGGAGGAATACACGAGTAGGGAATTGTTGAAGCATTGGAGCCAAAAATCCTTACCTATCGAGCTGGATTGGGATATAAGCCTAGAAAAGCCTATGGCCGCGTCCCCTCCTACTACTGTCGCATGGTCACTGTCTGTGAAATCTAAGGTAAAAGGCCTTATAAGGGAGAGCCTGAGCCGATCGAGTATGGTGGAAAAATGTAGCCCGGCTTTGAGATCTTTAAAGATGTCTACGACTTCGAGACCGGTCGCATGATAGTTTCGGCTGAACCCAGGCCCACTAAGCCTGATACACATGTCAATGCTGTTTCTAATGAGGCTAAGGGAAAAGGTAAGATGCATCCCGAAGATGAGCCTGAGGGAAGTAGTGAAGAGTCTACTGATCTAGAAATTGAAAATGCTATGCCAACCGTGACTGAAGCTATAGCACTGCTGATGAAGAAAGGCTGGAAGGGTGAGAGAACCGGGGAGGAAGATGCTATGACAGCGATAGTAGGGAAGCTTGCCAGGGCTCTCGCCGAGAAAGCTAACCTATCTAGGGGGCCATCACTCACCATTGCCTAAAGACTGCTCTGAAGCACGACCTGGGTGCTATTCTGACAAACAATACAGAGGATGCTCCCCCTGTTGATATTGCTACTGAAGCCCCTTTGCCTGTGGAGGAGGATATGGATGATGTAATTCTTAATATTTCTGATGTGTTTGATGCGAACAATGCTGCTTACGAGGCTTTCAATGCAGTGAATAACTCTCATTTTGCTTACTTGTTTGATGTCTTTCCTAATGGATTCATTCATTTACATAATAATACGCATAATGTTTTTGGCATTAGTGATACATTATTAAGTGAAATAAACCGAAGTACAGATGACAATCCTAAAATCGTGACCATTTCCAAAGATTTAACTCCCGAGGAAAAAAGTGAGATTATAAAAGTGCTTAAAGATCATGTTAACGCTTTTGCCTGGTCATACGAAGACATGCCTGGGGTTGATCGATAAATTGCCGAACACAGAATCCCAACTGATCCTAAATTTCGGCCTGTCAAGTAGAAACTCCGCTGATTAAGACCAAAATGGGCAGATCGGGTTAAGACAGAGGTTTCAAGGTTAATTGAAGCTTAATTCGTTAAAGTGATGGAATACCCGACTTGGTTGTCCAACATCGTCCCAGTTCCGAAGAAGGATGGTAGGGTCCGGGTCTGTGTGGATTTCTGAGATCTCAATAAAGCCTTACCGAAGGACAACTTCCCACTCCCGTACATCGATGTCCTGATTGATAGTGCCGCTAGGGCAGCTATGTATTCATTCATGGACGAGTTCTTGGGGTATAATCAGATTCTGGTTAATATTTTTGACAAAGTCAAAACATCGTTCATCACTGAATGGGGGGTGTATTGCTACAAGGTAATGCCATTTGGGTTGAAAAATGCCGGGGCCACTTATCAGCACGCCGTAACCACCCTCTTACATGACATGATCCATAAAGAAGTGGAAGTGTATGTGGACGATATAATTGTGAAGTCCGCTACTCGAGCAGAGCACCCTGCTATTCTTGATAAGTTCATGACTCTTATTAAAAAGTATAACCTCCGTCTAAATCCAAGGAAGTGTGTGTTTGGGGTTACCTCCGGCAAACTATTGGGGCATGTGGTTAGCCAAAAAGGAATCTAAATGGATCCAGACAAAGCCAAAGCCATCAGGGACATGCCTCCACCTAAGACAGAGAAAGAAGTTCGATCATTTTTAGGGTCCTTACAGTATGTTAGTCGGTTCATTGCTCGCCTTACTACTGTTTGCAAAGCAATCTTTGAGTTGTTAAGAAAACAGCAACCTATAGTATGGAACGATCACTGCTAAGTGGTGTTTGATAGAATCAAGGCGTATCTTATTGATCCACCTGTTTTGACACCCCCCATCCCAGGGAAACCACTCATCCTTTATCTGGCTATCGAGGAAACTTCTGTTAGGGCCATGCTTGTGTAGAAACATACTGACAAGCATGAACGTGCCATCCACTATTTGAGCAAGAATTTATTAGATTATGAAACCCGGTATTCGATTGTGGAAAAGACCTGCACTGCCATGGTTTGGCTCACTAAGAAATTGCGATATTATTTCCAATCTTATCGTGTCCAAGCCGTGGCCAAGATTGATCTAATGAAGTTTCTTTGTCAATCCCCCACCCTAGCCGGCAAATTGTCCCGATGGTTACTTCTCATGTCTGACTTCGACATCGAGTATGTGACCCAAAAGGTCATTAAGGGGCGGGCCATGGCTAAATTCCTAGCTAATTAACCCCTCAGCTCTAACTACAAGGAAAACTTAGAGTTTTCTGATGAGCAGCTCGTCTCTGTTACGATCCTTGACAATATCTAGACAATGTACTTCAATGGCGCCGTGAACCACTGGGGAGCAGGTGACGGGGTCATCATTGTCATGCCAGATAATGAGATAATCCGATTGTCCAAACGCTTAGAATTCACTATCACCAACAACGGCGCTGAATATGAAGCTTATCTGTTCGGCCTTGAGGCTCTTCTTCAGGTTCAGGCCTGCCGCGTATCTGTCATCAGGGATTCGGCTCTAGTTATCCATTAAGTTATCGGAGAATAGGAAATTAAAGAGGAATCTCTCCGTCCTTACGTTGAGGCTGTTCGAGAATCATTGAGAAATTTACCTCGTGCTTCTACCGCCATAGCCCTCGGGATGAGAATCAAATGGCTGATGCTCTCGCCACTCTCGCGTCCATATGGGAAGGACCTCAGTAGCAGCCTATCTGCCCTTTGGTTATGTTATCCACCAAGATCCCATACCATGTTCAATCGGCTCCTCCAATCCTCGCCATTTCATCCGAACCTTGATGGTATTCTGACATCGTCCTACTCCTTTAAACTGGCCAATATCCTACGAGTTCTTTTGACTCGGACCATACCACCCTACGGTGGCTCGCTGTCCAGTTTTGTATTGTGGATAATGATCTATTCAAGCACACCAGCGACGGCCTACTTCTCCATTGCCTCACTGACTCTGAGGCTCAAAACGTAATGACCCAAGTCCACGCTGGTGACTGTGGCCCTCATATGAACGGTCTTGCTCTTGTGAAGAAAATCCAGTAGTTGGGGTATTTTTAGCTCACTCTCACAGTCGATTGCATCACCTAGGTCAAACCATGCCACCAATGCCAGGTTTATGGGGATATACAACATCTATCGCCCACCAAACTCCATCACTTATCCACCCCTTGGCCATTCTCGACGTGGGGGATAGACATAATTGGTGAAATCCGTCCTTCTTAAACAAACGGCCATAGATTCATTGTGGTAGCAGTAGATTACTTCTTGAAATGGGTAGAAGCCGAATCCTTCACCAATGTCACCGCCAAGCAGATGGCCAAATTTATGGAGAGGCACATCTTCGCCCGGTATGGACTCCTACACCATATAGTCTCAAACAATGGGGTACAATTTCAAGGAGCAACTGCTTCTTTAATCGAGAAATTGGGATCGAGCACCATAGATCATCTCCATACAGACCGCAAGCCAATAGAGCTGTTGAGGCAGCTAACAAATCGGTAAAGATAATTCTTTCTAAGATGATAGTTGGTTACAGGGATTGGGCAAATAAGCTACATTTTGCTATTTGGGGATATCTCACCAACATTCGCACCCCAATAGGCCAAACTCCATTCTCCCTAGTCTACGGGATGGAAGCGGTCTTGCTAGTTGAAACTCAGGTGACCTCCTTAAGAGTCACTCTAGAGGCTAAATTAAAAGAATCTGAATGGACTCATGTGAGATTTGAACAGTTGAACATGATGGATGAGCAGAGGTTAAAGGCCCTTGATAACCTCCAGATGTACCAGTAACATATGGCTCGAGCATATAACAGTCGGGTAAGACACCAAAAGTTCCCCCTAAAGGCTGGTGATTTGGTCCTTAAACAGCTGAAACATTCTACCACTGATGCGAGGGGCAAATTCAGGCCAAATTGGGAAGGACCATATGCGATAAAGAAGATGCTTAGCAAAGGGGCAGTTAAGCTTATGGACATGGATGGGAACGAGTTTATGAATCCCGTGAACCAGGACAGGCTTAAGCGTTATCATATCTAATTTAAAAGAAACAAATCGAAAAAGCAGCACACTAAAAAATATATACATGATAATCACCCGCCTTTCAATCTTTTACTGATCGGGCAAAAATTAGGGTGACACCCGACGATTGGTATCCTGCAAATCAGCCGTGCAAAAATTAGGGGATGAGTCAAACCTGCTAGATCGAAAACCTAAAAAGGGCGATCTAGGCAAAAGTTAGGGTATGTGAGCAAAGAGCGAGTGCCTCCTAGAAAACTGATCTAGGCTAGTTGGCACCGGGAGTTAAATTAATGGGAATGCCAACCAAACATCGTGTACTTTTTTATCTCAATTAACGAAAGTATCTCTTTTGTTGAAATCTAAATGCTTATGCTTATGTGAATCCTGTATTCATAGGATTAAGACAACTCCAGCAAGCTTTGGATAGAGTTCATTTTATTCCATATTAAATGCAATAAAAAAAAGTTCAATAGGTCAGACAAAAGCGCATCTCAAATCGAGCTTCCCGCATCATCATCATAGTACCTAGAGATCTACCTCGATGTCATAGTAAAGAGGGGCTCCTCCCTCTAGTCTGCAAGCTCCCCCTAGAGGCGGGCCCGCGACCGCTTCTGACGGGTCGTCAAGCATCTTATCTCAGTAAGCCATCCTCTGTAATGTGTGTCGGTATCGATGGTCTCCACATAATCATAATCCAGAATCTCAAATACAGCTTCCTTGGACCACTTTTCTCAGATATGGTTAACCCACCTAGCCTTGTAGATTCCGATCTGATTATGGGGCAGCTTGATTAGGATTCTTTACTTCTTGCCATACTGACGGCACAACCGATAAGGGGTGTAGAACGAAGATTTCTCCAGACCTATCAACTGAATGCAAGCTCCACAAGATTCTACAACCACATCCTGAATCCTCCACCATGGACTAACCCACTGAACCTGTGTGTCAATATACCGCCTTAAAATAGGCACCCAATCATCATATGTCAGCTGGTTGAAATCGGCCCTCATAAGCCCCCTCTCCCTCAGATGAACGTGTAGGTACTTCTTCCGATTCCCCCGTAGTGATTCTCTCAACCTCAGTTTCTCCATCAGCCATACCTATAATTCGAATTTAGGTAAGGATTGGGGAAAGAAATGCGCAGAATCGGAAAGAACAGAAAGTTCCTATAGTAATATGAGCTGATCTCCAATAAGTGACGGGTCAATAGAAGCTGCATCCATATTCAGCAAAACATCGGCCAACCCCACAGCCATGGGAGAAGCCCCTATCGACATGGGGCTGATGAGTGAAATCAGCCTGAGCGGAGCAATTGGGCTCACTCCGTATATAAACTCTGCCATGAGTAGTAATGCCACTATGGATGGCCAGGCAAGGTGGGTCGGGGCGCCCCACGGCACCACTCTAAAACTGCTCTAAGCTGAAACCCAGGTTTATTAGGTAACCGGGAAAGAAATGGGTCCACAGAGTCTAAATTCTATAACCCTTGGGGAATTCCGCCCATGCTAAAATGAAATTCCGGCAGCGATAGGGGCATGCATTTCAGGCATGGTACCCCCAATATGGCGTGGAACTCTTCAAGCAAGGGGCATAGCTCGAACGTTAAAAATCAAAAGACATGATCCATTAGATCCCAAAAAGATAGCGCCGCTCGAAGGAACTCGTGGCTTATGGGCCACGCCGTGACATATCAAAACCCCCAAAGCCTAAATTTTTCAAGCTTCTTCCAGTCCGCATTTCCCAAACTTTACAGAAAACCCTGTAGCCATGGATTGTGGGTTGCCATAACAGGAATTGGCAGAATGGCTGGAATTAGATTTTTGGAGAGGTGATACCGCCGATGATGTGAGTTGATGTCGCCGGCGATATGAAATAATTTGGGCGGTATCAGATGATGCCGTTGGCGATATGAATCAGTTGGGGCGGTATCAACTGATGTAGCTAGCGATATGAGCTTTAAGACAGCCCTATCTATGTTATTTTAGTTGATTGAGTGTGGGCGATATGGGTCATGCCACCGGCGGCATGGAATTAATTTTCCGGCGACATCAGAAGCATATTTTTCATTACAGACTTGTATAAAACCTGTGAACAATCATGTAATCCATTTTCAATACCTGTTCAATTGTAATTCATTTTATTCAAAGTAAGAAAGCCCGAAGGCACAAACTAAACAACAAATCCGAATTATTCTAACCCCAATGTATCAAAGGTACAAACCGAAATCTGAAAAGCAAAATGAAAATATAAAGCTAGGCACGCCCGCCACTGCCGATTGGGTAGGATGAAACATCCCCGGGGCTCACTAACCAATCACCAACCTCATCCTTATCTTCCTCCCTACCTTCTATCATAGGCACACTGCTGGACTCCTCGGCCTTAATAAATGGGTGTCAGCCGGCGGACATCTTCACTCCCCTGCGACTGGTGCTACCGAGGTGCATGCGATCCAGATTTTGCTTGCTCCTTTATTCCTGAATGGTAGCCGCCAGCTGACCCTTAAGGTCACTCATACGATGTCGGAGTCCTGCAGTCTCCTCCTCGTATCTCCGCCGGCCTGCATCAGCATCTAACAAAGAAAGGGCCAAGAAATCCTGCA
This sequence comes from Euphorbia pulcherrima, assembly GCA_947683365.1. Lineage (NCBI taxonomy): Eukaryota > Viridiplantae > Streptophyta > Magnoliopsida > Malpighiales > Euphorbiaceae > Euphorbia > Euphorbia pulcherrima. The sequence continues at coordinate 20,078,769 of CANTUS010000002.1, forward strand.
AGCCAAGGAAAAACATCAATAATGCATAGCATTCATAGCATCCATGCATGTATCTTATCTTATTTTAGCATAGGCATAAACAAGGAATGTACCTGAATAAGGAGCGATTGCCCGATAAGCGTGTCCTGGAGAGCAAAATTGTTCTCCACAAGCTGCTCCGAGCCACCTGAAAAATCCAAAAGGCGAATCATTAAGCACCCACATACAAGGATAAATAAGAAAAGCAATTATCAGGCCTTACGTAAGTGGTGTTTTCTGGCATAAAGATTGGAGCATGCCAGCTTAAGCCTATATTCCTAGGGAGGAACTCGCCCTGAGAATTCATCAGCAGGAATTAGGTTTCCATCAGGTTGACCAGACACCCCTCCATAAAATTTATACCCTCCGGTACCCTATAGTACCGCATCCCACTCTGGTTATCCCGGCCTCTCTTCCTCGCGGGTTCCTGAAAAACACAAAAGACACACATCAGCACCGTTCCTAAACAATTGCAAATCATGCATATAAACGCAATCAAACCTTAAAAGAGCGCTGCCCTCCTTGAGACATTAGCACACTCCCGCCGGCTACATCCGCACCTGCCTCATCCTCCCCCTCGGGCTCGATCCCAACATCACCTTCAAGCTCCTCCTCTTCCTCCTCTTCTTCCTCCTCGACATCCACAATACCTTTGAGGCTCCTTTTCTCCTCCTCCAGTCTTTGCTTATTATGATACTCGATCGTATCATTCCTATGGATGCGGGGACACAAGGGGAGTAGACGTTGTTGGTGCTGCTCGTAGAGGCCAGGGAAGCTAGGGATCACTTGGCCATTTCCCTCGATATAGTCAGCTTTGTCGGCCTCAGAGGTGATCACTAAATGGGGCCACTATAAGCCCTTAGGAGGATCAGTGGGCACCGGCCTATCGATAACTGGGATAAACCTCCACCCCTGGACACGCTCACCTAGTACCACTGTTAAGACAAGGGGCACTCCATGACAAACCGACGATCATCCACCTCCCTCCTAACCCTTACAACTTCCGGTAGATTCTCCACCCCATCAAATGGGTCCAAGATAAGCTGCACCAATAATCAACCAAAACAACTGATATAAGTTCATAAATGCTTTTTGTTTGGTTCTAAGTGTAAAGACAAAGGACTAAATCAAAGATCGTGTACCGAGCTCAATCGCGCACTCCTCAGGACTTCCCTGTACTTGGTGGGATACTTGGCCTTCCCGCCAATGCCCCTGCACCAGCGGGCGAGAAAATAGGAGCCAGGCGGTACGGTCTTCTTGAATTCAACCGGTGGGAGAATCTAGTGCTCAAAAGCCCAAGCCTGCACAAATAACAATCAATCAGTTTAAAAAAGCATCCACAATAAATGAGACATGCACAATCAAGAAAAATGCTTCCGAGAAGATATACTTGGAGTAGCAGATCGCAGAGGCGAAGGGCTTTTACCTTCTTATAGGCTCCCACGTCTAGCCCGTGGTACAACTGGGCCAAGATGGCCCTCGGCCAATTCTTCCTCCTAATGCATGCCACGTCCTCCACGGCAGATAGTAGCCCATAATTAATCTTGCTCCCTAAGATCGGGAAAAACAGCACAGTGAGCAAGGAAATCACGAAAGAGCGAATGCAACCCTCTCTCTTATCCTTAGGCACCACATCTACCCGGGTCTAGTATTGGTGCAACTCACCATAAGATAGCCGCCCTAAGACAGGCTTTAAACCGACCAGCTCCTTCACCCACCCCACCACGGGCCTCTCGATATGGTATTTATCCATTTAAGCATCGAAGTGAATGACCTCGTCCGTCTAGGGAAGCTCGGTTATAGCTATGACATCAGAGGGTGTAATTGTATCCCCAAATGAGAAGTGAAAAGTATGGGTGGTTTCAGACCACCTCTCAGTAAGGGCTATCACGGCTGAATGGGAGAGCTTGGGCATTAGTATTGGAATGATTCGGGCCAAGTCCCCGAATCCTGTCTCATTAATGGCGAGCGTAAGCTCAGGGTCCTTCTCTGAAATATGGTGGCACCACTCGCCGATGGTGCCTATCCCTCCAATATAAGTCAGTTCATGTGGCTACAAAAATAAGAAGCAAAACAAATAAGTCCCTATTCATTTTCTCATCGCCAATACCTGCTGGAAGGCTGCTGATGTCGGTTCTACTAGAAGTGATGTTGCCGGCGATATCATCCATACTGCTGGCGGTATGGATGATATCACCGGTGATATCACCTTAAATAGAAGCGACATCAGGCCTAGCTAAGCCTTTTTACAAGGCCTGATGCCGCTGGCGACATCACTCATATTGCCAGCGACATTACTAACTGCGAGCAGGACCTGTTTTCCCCAAAAATCGCACCCATCGTGCCAAAACCACAAAAATCATAATCAATTAAATAATAAGCCTAAAAATAGTGAAAATTGAACCTAAAGCATGCCATGTCAGTTTGTAATCAATCTATTTCACACTTATGACTCCTATCATGGCACGATTTTGAGCCTAAGGCTGAATCAAAGCTCAACCTAAAAAGAAGTTCGGGTTTTGCAGGATTACCTGGACGTAGCAGAGGTGCTTTTCCTTCTCCGGGGTCAGATTCGTGATGGAGGAATTGATCTCGTACCTATACATCTTGGTCAACTCCTTCAAGCCATAAGCAATAGGAACCGAAAGAAGTTTCAGCCCCTCGATGAAAGAATCAGGCAGGCTCTCCCTAGCCCTAGCGAATTTTCCCTTGAAAGCCTTTGCAATTGTATTCATGATTTGAAGGACGGAGAAAATCGATAGATTTAGAGAAGGGAACAAAAAGGGGGTACAGTTTCTGTATTTGCAGAATGAGGAAGAGAAAGGAGTTTTACTTCCTTTTAAACTAACACGCGGAATTCGAGGAGTTTTAATTTATCTAAAACTGCCCATTCATGCCACCGGCGATATCACCCATACTGTCGGCGACATCACCTCCTTCAATTTGAATTTTGAATTTGTTTAACTAGTCAAAGCTGCCACGTGGCACTCATGCCACCGGCGATATCACTCCATACCGCCAGCAACATCAGCCATACCGCTGGCGATAATACCTCCTTCAATTTAAATCTTGTAATTGTTTGACCAGTCAAAGCTGCCACGTGACACTCATGCCGATGGCGGCATCATTGCATACCGCTAGTGGCATCATTCATGCCACCGACGATATCAGCTATACACATGCCTCTTTCGGCCATCCCCAACCTCTAGCCCGACCAAGGGGCAATCACTCCACAAAGCATAGGCCCGACCAAGGGGCAATCACTCCGCAAAGCATAAGCCTGACCAAAGGGCAATCACTCCGTAAAGGATCGAGTCCGACCAAGGGGCATCCTTTCCACAAAGCATAAGTTTGACCAAAGGGCAACCAATCTATAAAGCATAAGTCCAACCAAGGGGTAATCACTCCTCAAAGCATAAGCCCGACCGAGGGGCAATCTCTTCCCGAAGCACAAGCCCGACCAAGGGGCAAACTCTCCGTAAAGCATAAGACCGACCAAGGGGCAATCACTCCGTGAAGTATAAGCCCGACCAAAGGGCAATCACTATACAAAGGATCAAGTCCGACCAAGGGGCATCCTTTCCATAAAGCATAAGTCTGACCAAAGGGCAACCAATCTGCAAAGCATAAGTTCGACCAAAGGACAACCAATCTGCAAAGCATAAGTCTGACCAAGGGGCAAACAATCTCTCCGTGAAGCATAAGTCCGACCAAAGGACAACCAATCTGCAAAGTATAAGTCCGACCAAGGGACAACCAATCTATAAAGCATAAGTCCGACCAAGGGGCAAATAAGTCGTTCATCAGGTATCATTCCTATCCCTTGCTCTTTCGTGCGATCATACTGACCTGTGGCAGTAGTTATCCCCCGAGGGGCAGCCTGTGAGCACGGGGTTTTGCAGTCCCTCTCGCGAGACGATGATGACGTGTACCCGATTTTAATGCCTCATCATAAAAGTTCTCTTTAGAATTTTTATTACCAATATAATATTCCTTGCGAATTTTATACTTGGTAGAATTCAGTTCGGCATGGCCAATAACGCGTCTGGTAGGAGCTTGAACCGATGATTTACACCTAAATTAAAAAATACCCATTAAAATATCATTAAAAATAAAAAAAGATGCTTTTTGACTCACTTTTAACCACTTTTGGCGACTTTTTAGGCATCATCCATATCGCCGGCGGTATGACCCAAAGCGGGTCCCTACATAGACAGCCTTTCGGCCACTTTCGGCGGAATTAGTCAAAAAGGTCTCGAAAACCACCCCATTTCACCTATAAAAGCACACCTTGAGCTGCAATTAAGGGGGGGAGAGGATCTAGTGTTAGAAGTTTAAGGTTAGAATGAAAGAATAGAGTTTTAGTGAGATAAGAATTAGATAAGACAGGAAAAAGGATTCTAATCCATTTTTTTCCTGATTTTTTTCTTTGAACTCTCTGATTGTGAGCTTAAAATCAGTAGGTATTTTTGTTAAAATCAATTTAATAAGATATAGAGACCTAGAACGCATAAATTTTACTACTAAATCATCGTTACAAGCTCCCCGAAGGTCTTTCTTTTCGGTTCACGAAGAGGTGGATTCACGACCGCGAGGTAAAAATCCTGAGTCTCATAGCTCTTTGGCATTAACATTCCTGATTTGTGTTGATTCTCATTGATTTGTGCTCATTTTGGGTTCTCGGTCATTTTTTACTGCTCCATACTGCTGCTGCAAGAAATTGAGGTCGCCGGAGATACGTGATGTCACCGGCGGTATCGCCCATGTCGCTAGAGACATCGCTGATACCGCCGGTGGCATCACATTCCCCAGAGACTTCACTTTCTTATGGGACCCTTTCTTTATGGTACTCAGAAACCCATGTAACCTACCTGCATACTGATGCCACCAGCGACATCATTGATGTCGCCAGCGGCATCATCCATGTCGCCAGTGACATCAGTAGTATCGTCGACGGCATGACTTTTTGGATAACAGTTTTATTTTCGTTTATTCTCGGACTAGCTTATTTTCTGAAGCTAGGATATATAGTGCAACGATGGAGGTCCAAAACCTCCTAAAAACAAACCCCACCCCATAACGTGTGGCATTTTCACTTATAATCCGGTTAAAGCAATGATCGAATATAAAATTTGGTTAAAAATGGAATTTTCCCGCAAACGCCGTTCAAATCTCATTTTAGCCATCCAACCGAGCTTTATAATATTGTAAATAAAGCATGCCATATCCGTGCTAACCATCTTCTGCAGGTAGACGTATATCAGACATTCAGGTATTTTATTTATTGCATAGAAAAATGTACAGGACTTAGAAGCCTTGTAATAATTTTATTTTCCGTACTTATTTTTGAATGGCTGTAAATATTTTATTCATCGCTTCAATTGCTTGATAAACGCGAAAATAATAAAATAACTGAAAACACAAATAAATAGGATAGATTAAACCGATTAAGAAAGAATGAAGTATCTTAACTTGGCCTAATGAAAAATATATAACATCATCCGAACTCGAAATCTCTGCTTAAGGTATGGTCCAACCACCTGATGGGAAAAATCGTACCAAAAATTTCCCGGTTGAGCTGAACCGGGTGGCGACTCTGTATTAAGTACGGGATTACGATCTCGTATCTTTTGAGCATTAAAATGTGTAAAACTATTTTCCAATCACATCACTCGCATCCCCCCGACATTTTAAGAAGTCGGCTCACCAGTCCGCCCCCGCAACCATCTGACAAAACGTCGTCCGCTCACAATGGTACATATGGTACATATTAATGCACCATATCTTTTAAAAAAATTGTTGGGGTTTCCTTGGTAAACGAGGTGTTAATTGAACCTAGCCATGTTAGGCATGACAATATTGTTACAAAGGCTATTTTTGTTTTTTCCTTGCTAAAACTGTATGATTTACACTCTAGGAGTCATGCTATGTAATTATAGCTTTCATCAATCTATTAAATGAAAATACGTATTTCTATTTTACAAATATTTATATAATATGACAATATTTACCCAACAAGTAAAAATATTGTTTTAAATTACCTAAAAAATAATTAAAAAAAAAACATCATCCTCTATCTCTTTCTAACCTAATAAAGGATAACTTTCCAAACAAAAGTGATATATCTGGTCACTCTTATATACAAAAATCAGTTGACCAAACTATGAGAAATATATTTATAGGACCCACAAGTCAAAACATGATTTTCTTTTCATCCCAGGGTTAAATAATCCCACGTTTGTTTTGGGAAAACCCTACAATCACGATCGTCAATCCTTTACAGCTTATGCATGACGCAGATCTGACAGTCAATATGAAATTATAAATATTAGTATCATAGAGGGTGTAGTATGTGATAATTTCCGGAATATTTGAAAAAATTGAAATTTTTGTTAATTCAAGTCTAGCTTCACGTCCGCGTAGAGTTTCTTCTTCTTCTTCCTCCTTCCCTTCCAGTGCTTGCTAGGGTTCGACTGCCGCCTTTTCGCTCTTTCCGATCTATTCTCATAATTATTCATCGATTCAGGTGGTGGTCTCAGGTACTTGTTGATGATTTTGTTGATATCTGTTGATTCCTCTTTATTTGAATATTGGATCTGCAGATCTCATTGCGATTCTATAGGATCTGTTAGTTCCTATTATTAATGTGGATTATTGATTTGATATCTGCTTGATTCGTCGAAATTCTGTTATTTACTGATTGAATTACATAATGACTATTGGTTTAGGTTTTGAAGTAGAAATAGTGTCTGGAGTTTCCTTTTTGATTTGATTGCTGTTTCGTAATATAGTTTTATCGCCTGATTTAATTTTGTCTGTGGATTTTTTTTTTCTGCTCAATATTTTTGATCCGACTGATATCGATATGTGAAAGTCACGTTGCGTGATAGTTTTGATACTGTCATAGTTGTACTGACAATTCTGATATGTTTAATATAAGAGCGATAGTCAGTATAGTTGTTTTTTAGACGTTGGGGGAGGGAGTGTGATAATACATACAAGTTTAGGGTTTCTGTTTGTTGTTTAAACTTAAAGTAATGGTTGGCAAGTGTTGGTGAATAAAAAAAATAGCTAATTTGAAAGTACCAAACATGAGAATTTAAGAAAGCTATCTGAAGGTGAGAATGGTTTGATAATTTTATCTGCTGATTGGTTTAGTTGTGAATATATGTTTGTTGTTTGGACACAGTAGTGGAGATTTGTGATACTGAATATTTCTCTCATGTTACTTGCAGGTATACTATGGCTATGGAGGTTACCCAGGTGCTTTTGAATGCACAATCAATAGATGGAAATGTACGGAAGCATGCAGAGGAAAGTTTGAAACAATTCCAGGAACAAAATCTACCTGGTTTTCTATTATCACTGTCTGCGGAATTAGCTAATGACGAGAAACCTGTTGACAGCCGTAAATTAGCAGGTTTGATTTTAAAGAATGCATTGGATGCCAAAGAACAGCATAGAAAATTTGAGCTAGTCCAGAGATGGTTGTCACTAGATGCTGCTGTGAAGAGCCAGATAAAGGCATTTTTACTAAAGACTCTATCCTCTCCAGCATCTGAAGCTTGGTCGACCGCATCTCAAGTAATTGCGAAGATTGCAGGCATTGAGCTACCACAGAAACAATGGCCTGAGTTGCTAGGATCACTTCTGTCTAATATTCACCAGCTACCTTCTCATGTTAAGCAAGCAACCCTGGAGACTCTTGGATATCTGTGTGAGGAAGTCTCTCCTGATGTTGTGGATCAAGACCATGTAAATAAAATTCTCACTGCTGTAGTTCAAGGCATGAATGCATCCGAAGCGAGCATTGATGTCAGGCTAGCTGCTACCCGAGCTCTTTACAATGCTCTAGGCTTTGCTCAAGCGAATTTCAGCAATGATATGGAACGTGATTATATTATGAGAGTTGTATGCGAGGCAACTTTGTCTCCAGAAGTGAAGATGAGACAAGCTGCTTTTGAATGCTTGGTTTCGATTTCATCGATGTACTATGAGAAATTGGCTCCATACATGCAAGACATCTTTAGTATCACAGCAAAGGCTGTAAAAGAAGACGAAGAACCTGTGGCTCTCCAGGCTATTGAGTTTTGGAGTTCAATCTGTGATGAAGAGATAGATATCTTGGAAGAATATGGGGGTGATTTCACTGCAGATTCTGATATCCCTTGCTTCTATTTTATTAAGCAGGCGCTCCCTGCTCTTGTTCCAATGTTGTTGGAGACTCTCCTCAAGCAAGAGGAGGATCAGGATCAGGAAGAGGGGGCTTGGAACATTGCAATGGCTGGAGGCACATGCCTGGGCTTGGTTGCACGCACTGTTGGAGATGATATTGTGCCACTTGTTATGCCATTCATTGAAGAGAATATAACAAAACCAGATTGGAGGCAAAGGGAGGCAGCTACTTATGCATTTGGCTCGATCTTAGAAGGTCCTTCCCCAGATAAGTTGACACCTATTGTTAATGTTGCTTTGAACTTCATGCTCACTGCTTTAACCAAGGACCCCAATAATCACGTGAAAGACACTACTGCTTGGACTTTGGGCCGAATTTTTGAATTTCTGCATGGTTCTACTGTTGATACATCCATTATTACTCAAGCGAATTGCCAACAGATTATTACAGTTTTACTCCAGAGCATGAAAGATGTCCCAAATGTGGCTGAGAAGGCATGTGGTGCCCTCTATTTCCTTGCTCAAGGTTATGAAGATTCTGGTCCAGCGTTTCCTCTTACTCCTTTTTTCCAGGAAATTGTGCAGGCTCTTCTAACTGTTACTCACAGAGAAGATGCTGGGGAGTCCCGATTGAGGACTGCTGCATATGAAACATTAAATGAAGTTGTGAGATGTTCAACTGATGAAACAGCACCAATGGTGTTACAATTAGTACCAGTAATCATGCAAGAGCTTCACAACACTCTTGAGGGGCAGAAGCTTGCATCAGATGAGAAAGAGAAACAGAGTGAGCTGCAAGGCCTTCTTTGTGGGTGCTTACAAGTCATCATTCAGAAGCTGGGGTCGTCTGAGCCCACTAAAATAGTATTTATGCAGTACGCTGACCAAATAATGGGGCTTTTCCTTAGAGTGTTTGCTTGTAGAAGTGCAACTGTGCATGAGGAGGCAATGCTCTCAATTGGGGCCCTTGCCTATGCAGCTGGTCCTGATTTTGCAAAATACATGCCAGAATTTTATAAATATTTGGAAATGGGTCTTCAGAATTACGAGGAGTACCAAGTTTGTGCCATTACAGTTGGTGTTGTGGGAGATATCTGCAGGGCCTTAGAGGATAAAATTTTACCTTATTGCGATGGGATAATGACACAACTTCTCAAGGATTTATCTAGTAACCAGCTGCATCGATCTGTAAAGCCTCCAATATTCTCATGTTTTGGTGATATTGCATTGGCAATAGGAGAGAATTTCGAGAAGTATTTGATGTATGCTATGCCCATGCTCCAGAGTGCTGCAGAATTGTCTGCCCGCACAGCTGTCGCCGATGATGAGATGATTGAATACACAAATTCACTGAGAAATGGTATTTTGGAGGCTTATTCAGGAATTCTTCAAGGGTTTAAGAACTCTCCTAAAATGCAACTCTTGATTCCTTATGCACCTCACATCCTTCAGTTTTTGGATAGCATATACATGGAGAAAGACATGTAAGTACTTCTAAACCTTGTTTTACCATTATTTCTACAGACCTTTTTCACCTTAAGCCCTTGTTTTGTTCATGGTATGATATGGCCATAGTTTAAAATCTCTTGTTTGGTTTTGTGGTTCTTTTCTTAGTATAGTTCTTTCATGGTTCAGAAAACTCATGAAATTAGGACCACGGATTTGGCTGTTCTTCATGGTTCTCTTTCAAGTCAACTAATTTTTTTGAAAACCCATACCATACCATACTATACAATCTATCGAAACAAGAATTTTTAAAAAACCATACCATACTGCTAAATGCATATATATTGGTTATTGTTATTGATAATTGTTATTCATGTCTTTGCAGGGATGATGCAGTTATGAAAACAGCAATAGGAGTCCTTGGAGATTTAGCAGACACATTGGGAAGCAACGCTGGCTCTTTGATTCAACAGTCTCTTTCTGTTAAAGACTTTTTGAATGAATGCCTGTCATCTGATGATCATATGATTAAGGAATCTGCCGAATGGGCCAAGTTGGCCATAAGTCGTGCCATTTCGGTTTGAGGTTATAGCTTCTCAGCAAGTCTTTTTCCTTTTCAAGTCCCTGCATGCATTTGGGTGTCTCGAGTCACAGTCCAGGTCGCATTTGTGTCAGTTTGTCTGCCATATTCAGACAACATCATCAGTCTTTCAGGTCGTCACTAACTTGCATCAGCATCATGTTTAAGGGTCGGTTAGTGATTGCTTTTCTGACATACTCGTAAAGAACAAACAGTCAGAAGAGAGGGTTACTGAGGCACAGAAAAAAAGGTCAGGCCTCACTGGATCGGTTGATTTATTGGTTCGAACCACTCTTGCCAGACTACCCTGGCTGTTGGTGGTTATATCGGAGTGGAGGGCTGCAGCGAGTCGATTGAAGTTTTGTGACACTTGAAGACCACCCAATTAAAGACCCTGAATTCATTACTAACTTTTTCCAAAGCCCGCATCATGTTTTTTTTATTCTCGTGTCGGGTCAGTTTTTATCGTCTCATGGTCAGTTTGTATTCTAACTATTGCATACATATCGGGGGTTTGACTAACAATATCGAGGGCATTGCATCATTCATTTTTTTCATTTCAATATTTTTAATAGATATGAGGTCAGTTTAGTATGCATATTCATTAAATCGGTTATGATGCTCTTTTTTTTTCTCCCAAATACAAGTGTATTCTTTTTTCTTTTTAATTTTCAGAATGTGTAATGTTTTGGTGAGTTTTGTTATGGAAAATGGATACATTGAAATGTCATGAAATGTGTGACATAAATAGAAATGGAATGAACTTTTTGAGTCATATGTAGGTGTACTTAATGGAGAGGCATTTATGATTTTATTGTCGTTCTCTTACTCATCGTACTGTAGATTTGGTTCATATGTTTAGGGCAGGGTTTTTTTTTCCATGTCCTTTTCTAGTTAAGGCCTGGGTTGGCTTTTAATGCTAAGAAGCAGCATCAATATGAGTAGGTGAGAGTTGGTGTAGCTCAGTTGGCAACGCAGGTTGAGCAAGTTGGAGGAGAACATGGTTTAGATCCTACTAAATACATTTGTTAGGAAGTGTGAGAAGCCTTAACTATAATTAAGCTCCAAAATATTATAAAAAAATCAATTTTGTAAAAATCGGACAAAATCGGCTGGTTTGACCGATTTTATGGTGAATGATTATATTGAAATAGTCTGCAAAACAATAAGTTAAAATAGTGGGCTTTAATATTCACCAATTTTTTCACAAAAATTTTTGTTTGCGGGAATGCTCTAAAGGAGAGTGGGATAAAAATTTTCCTTTACACCGCAACCAAAATTTTTTATCTCACTCAGATGTAGTTTGAACGGAAGATCTTAGCCAATAGACTTTGGCTTGATATTCACACATTGACTTCTTAAAATCTACAAATAATCATACAACGGGTGCTCTCACATTTCCAACATAAACTCTCTTTTTTCCCTATATATCTCTCACATTCACTTCATCTACTTGCCCTTATCGGACTCTCCCCAGCTGAATCAATTGCAATGCTTTGATTGAAAATAAATTTACATAGAATTAAAACATATTCTGATAATATTTTATAAATTTATCTTTATGTTAATAATCTATTTCATTTGTATTTAATTAATTTGGAAATTATTTATTATTTATTAAAGCTTATATGTACGTATAACATAGTATAATAAATAATGTAATGTACTTGTCGTTAGCCTTTGGTCATAGAACTAATAACACATATCCAGAACCGGTTTTGAATGCTTGTTTACACTCTTTTGTAAAGTTTTGTGGCTGGTTTGAGTTTCTTTATGTGGTTGGAATGGTGCTCGTTTATTTTGCATATTTCTTGACTGATTCACTGCACAGTTTGATTTCTTCCGATGCTCGTCTCAATTGCATCTTCTAAGGTAAGTCGACTTCTCAAATGGGTTATAATATTACTTGTTCAGAAGTTTTTCCATTTGGGTATTCAAAGGGTTTGATTTTGGGCATTTGAGGTTTTGATCACCTTTCGTTTTCCTTTTTCATAATTTACTTAATGAATGTGCTTCATTTTGGAATTGAAATATTATTACAATGGCGTTAAAATTAGATTTTGTTGTTAGAATGATACGGCATATATTGATATTTCATTAATGTATTTTTATAATTTGGTGTTTTGCTAAAGAACTCCATAAACTTCCCGACGATAATCAAAGTCTAATGCACCCACAAATAATAAAAAGGTAATTTACAAAATCATTTAAAATATTGTTCTACCTGTTAAAATTCCAATGACCGTACTCAACATCCAATTATATATAATTCAATATTCTCTTTGCTTTCCAAAGTGAGATTCGAACTCACAGTTGCCCAACACCTTATGGACAAGTCTATCTTTCAGGCATAATCAATTTGGCGACAAGTAACTAAGAGAAATATTCCATATGGTTCCAAGCTAATGAAATGCAAATAAAAACAACGAGATAAATACCGAAGTAATTTATTATATATCCTCTATGAGGCAAAATGGAAACAATTACTGTAGAAACTATGAATCATTTCACAAACATAATTTATTAGAAAATGGTGCAGCAGCAATTGTAGCAAACATTCCTAAAATATGAAATTTAGGTGGTGGTTGCGGGCAATCCAAAGCTCAATTTACGTGAATATGACTTTGCGCTTGATGGAGGAAGACCAGGCTTTGAAACTACTGCAGTTGGAAGAACTTGTGATAGTGTTTCGAAATATGACTTTGCGCTTGATGGAGGAAGATCGGGCTTTGGAATTACTGTTGTTGGTAGTTCTTGCGACAATGTTTTAAAATATGACTTTGCACTTCACGGAGGAAGACCGGGCTTTGGAATAACTACAGTTGGAAGAACTTGCGATAGTGTTCCGAATTATGACTTTGCGCTAGACGGAGGAAGGCCGGGCTTTGGAATTACTGCAGTTGGCAGTTCTTGCGATAGTGTGCTGAAATATGACTTTGCGCTTGACGAAGGAAGACCAGGCTTTGGAATAACAACAGTAGGAAGAACTTGCGATAGTGTTCCGAAATATGACTTTGCGCTAGACGGAGGAAGACCGGGCTTTGGAATTACGGCCGTTGGCAGTTCTTGCGATAGTGTTTCGAAATATAACTTTGTGCTTGACGAAGGAAGACCGGGCTTTGGAATAACAGCAGTAGGAAGAACTTGCGATAGTGTTCCGAAATATGACTTTGCGCTACACGGAGGAAGACCGGGCTTTGGAATTACGGTCGTTGGCAGTTCTTGCGATAGTGTTTCGAAATATGACTTTGCGCTTGACGGAGGAAGACCGGGCTTTGGAATAACAGCAGTAGGAAGAACTTGCGATAGTGTTCCGAAATATGACTTTGCGCTAGACGGAGGAAGACCGGGCTTTGGAGTTATGGCCGTTGGCAGTTCTTGCGATAGTGTTTCGAAATATGACTTCACGATTGACGGAGGAAGACCGGGCTTTGAAATTACTGTTGTTGGAAGAACTTGTGATAGTGTTTCGAAATATGACTTTACACTTGACAGAGGAAGATCGAATTTTGAAATTATTGCAGTTAGAAGAACTTACGATAGTGTTCCGAAATATGACTTTACGCTTGATGGAGGAAGATCGGACTTTGAAATTACTGCTGCTGGTAATTTTGGCTCTTCGCCTGATGAAAATCCCTCTACTAAACATACGCCTAAAGTTATCAAAAAAACAAAGACAAAACCGTTTTTGAAAATCTCGGCCATGTTCTTTGTTTTAATGACTGTTTTCTCTGTTGAATGTTTCAAAATGTGTTTCATGAAAACCCTTTATTATCAACAGATTAGTTCAACATTTGGAAACCAAATTATAATTTTGTATAATATGGTGGATTCATGCATATGTGCATACATTCATATATATTAATTCCTTGATATTATTGCCACATACAAAATATTCAAACTGGATATCTTTCCATATAAATAAATGTGCATTTTGTATTTTTTTTGTTGTTGGTGGAGGTAAATGCATATATGTTAATTTCTTAATTTTATTTCCATAAACAAAATATTCAAACATAAATATCTTGTCATATAAATGAAAATTGTAATTAAAATCTAATATAAGAAAAGTGAGATTTGATAATAAAACTTTCTACCAACAAAAAGGTCAATGTAACAATCTATATATATATATATATATATATATATATATATATATATATATATATATATATATATATATATAAAAAAGATAAGTCCTAAATTATCGTTTTATCCCTACGCATTTCAAAAAAAATAGTAACATTATATTATTAAATTTGCTTTATTCTATTAATATATATATATATATATATATATATATATATATATATATATATATATATATATATATATATATATATATATATATATATATATATATATATATATCAATCATACCCTCATTATAGAAATTGGTTAATTTCTTTATAATAATGGTAATTAAAATTGGTTAATATTCATACTAATCATAACAATGCTAAAATTTAAAATTAAAATAAAATTAAAATAATAATAACAAAACAACAATAGTAATAATAAAATATTTGATCTGCGTGCGTGCGTACGTGCGTGCATAAAAGCAAAGAAGTCCTAACCCCTATTCCTTTTAAAAGAACTATTAACATTTTATTATTAAATTTATTTTATTTTATTACCATATTACTATTCCAATTTATATTACTATAATAATGATATTTAAAATTGGTTAATATTCCTACTAATCATAACAATACTAAAATATAAAATAAAAATAATAATAATGGCAACAACAACAATAGCGTTAATAAAATATTTGATGAATACTTAAAAGTGGTTAATATTCATACTAATCATAACAATACCAAAATATATAACTATTAATTATAAAATTAAAATAATAATAACAATAACAATAATAATAATAATAATAATTTTTACCCCTATATATTTCAAAAGAAATATTTCAATTTTATTATTAAATTTTACTATAAATACTAATCATAACAATAAAATTGAAACAAAATTAAAATAACATTAACAACAACAATATTATTATATCATAAAATATTTGGTGAGTATTTAAAATTGGTTAATATTCATACTAATCATAACAATACTAAAATATAATTCTATTGATTATAAAATTAAAATAATAATAACAACAACGATAGTAATAATAATAGAATATTTGATGAGGAAAAATGAGTGACATTAATTCTTATAGAGTCACATTAATTATAAATTATAAACCTGTTTAAGAATAAATTATAAATTATATCTATAAAAAAATCCGTGTATTTAATTAATTGCTAATTAATATTTAAAATATGAAATTTTTTCTTAAATAAGATTATAATCAACAAAATTATATTTTGGTATTCTTATGATTATTATGAATATTAACCAATTTTAAATACCATTGTTATTAAAAATAAATCAAAGTGAACGTACAACCAATGAAAGCAATAATTACATATAAAATAATTCATAATTGCTGATAAGAATTATATTGCAAAAATTTTATAGTAATTAATGATTATTTGACTTTTAAAATAATATATGAACGGACATATATAAGGAAAACTCATCAAAATATTTAACATTTCACTTTTACTATAAATACTAACTAATTAAATTTTTTTTATTATAATCCTATTTAAGAATTAACGTTACTTTTTTTTCCTCATCAAATATTTGATAGTGAATCCCAATATAACTGCAAAAAAATATAAATTATAAACATGTTTAAGAAAAAATTTGAATTTTATGACAGTACTTACTCCTATAATGGAATATTTTAAATTATTTGGTCAACTAATATCTCCTAAATTTATTTATTTAAAATTTAATTTATTGTTCTTGATTTTATTTAATTCTGTTGGTTATAATTATATTTAAGAAAAAATTTGAATTTCGTAGCAGTACTTACTCCTTATTTAAGAATCAGTATGACTCTTTTTTCGTCATCAAATTTTGATAGGAAATTACAAGATAATTGTAGAAAAGTATAATATTCATTATGTTCAAGCAGAAACATAATTCGGTGGATGATATCAACCCAATTAGGGTGCAACTGAAGACGAATTTTATATGTGATATAAATCCAACTAAGATGAAATGGACCCTCAAAGTACGTGTTCTTCGCCTTTGGCCCATTCCAGAACGCAATAAACCAAATTCAATCTTTACAATTAAAATGGTTTTGCAAGACGAAAATGTATGTTAATAAATTATTTGTCATTGAGTATTAAGAAATTTATCACAATAAATGTTTAATAAAATCGCATAGCTAATAAAAAAATTCTACTCTTTTTTATGTTTTGTAATATTGCAATAAGGAGATCGCATTCAAGTGATAGAGATAAAAATTAATATTTCCAAGTTTGCTGATATTCAAGAACTCAATGTGTACCATATGAGGAACTTCATTATCAACCAGAATAATATTAAAACACCCAAACCAACAAAAAATGAATGGAGGTTAACATTTTCGTCGATGACGGTTATTCGGGAGGTCAGTGATCAAAATTTTAGTTTGAATTTATTCGAATTAGTCCCTTATGCGGGATTGTTTGATCCAAACAAAGTCAATGAAGATTTTCTATTTGGTATGTATACATTTATTATTATTATTTTAATTTGAATTCTATATTTTAAACTATAAGTAGCAATTAATTAAATATACAAATTTTTTGACAGATGTGATTGGTGAAATTATCAGCTGTGGTGATGTGCAAAGCCGTTTTATGAATGGAACAAACAGTTTTTTCTTGAAATTGGAACTTCAAGACCACGAGTATTTATCTACAATTTTTTTATGTTATTTGCATATATTGTTCATTATTAATTAAAACTTTATTATGAAATCAAAATGCAGATAGAATAGAATATTAGCAACTTTTTAGGGTGAATTTGTAGAACAAATATTATCTCATTTTAATTCATCTAATGATGAATGAACCAGTATTGTTATGCAGTTGATACGTGCTCGAGAATACAGAGGTACTGATTTTTTAATTGTTTTGATTCTCATGTAATGGAGTCCAACTATAATTTTTTAAATCGCTTCTGACTAAAATTACAGTATTTCAATTTAATTAAAAGAATTTCACAAATAAATTATAAATTTCAATTTTGATATTGTTTGAACAATGTAAGAAAGTATGGGGTCGTTAATACTTGGCATGCATTCAAACTGTGGATTAATCCGGACCTTCCCGAGTTATCGAAATTCAAATCAAGGTAAATATTACAGTTATTTTTTTTTTGCTATTAATG
This sequence comes from Euphorbia pulcherrima, assembly GCA_947683365.1. NCBI lineage: Eukaryota > Viridiplantae > Streptophyta > Magnoliopsida > Malpighiales > Euphorbiaceae > Euphorbia > Euphorbia pulcherrima. Next base: position 20,096,227 of record CANTUS010000002.1, read on the forward strand.
TAATTTAAATATTTAAACATAACCAGTATAAAAATGTTATACTTTATATTTTTCCTAAGATCAATTTCATATGGTTTGAGTGTAGATTGTTCTCTATTAGTCAATCGGGCTTTGAAAGAATAACTCAATTATAATCTCAAAATGCATACTCTGTGTCTGAAGAGATAACAAGTGGATCAGTAGAAGTAAAGACTATCGCAAAATTGATGGAATGTAAACAAGTAAGTGCAATATTTTAGCAATCAAATTTGTTCAAATTAATTAAATGTTCTCAATTAAAACGTAGTAAATAATTTCTCCTTTTTTTCCTCAAATCATGCATAAATAAATCATGCTTCACAATTATTTTTATGATGATTTTTAAATTTATTCAGGAAGGAGTTTTTTGGATTGTGGTAAAAATTGTTGTTTTAGAGTGCCAAAATAGTTGGTCATATCCGGGATGTAGAAATAGCAAATGTTTCAAAATGGTAGAAGTAAATGGAAACAGGTTCTTTTGCCAAAAGTGTAATGGTTTTGATTACTCGGCTTTCCACAGGTAAACATTGTGCATCTAAAATTTGACTTTCAATTGTTCAATTAATGTAGTTAAAGTATTTCAATATTAAAATTTTAATGAATTAAGCATTTAAATTGATTTCAAAGATATAAGCTTTAAGTTCGTATAATGAATGACACATGGTTTATTTCTTTACTAATTTGGGATCGTGAAGTGCAACAATTGATTGGAAAAACTGCAAATAAATTGAGGGATACGGTAATTGAGGTACATAGTTTTCCTATATCAATAATATATCTTCTTTGAATTCCAATTAAGTTTAGTTTTTTCTCCATTAATAATGTTTTAAATATCTTTTATTGCTTTTTGTCTTTTGATATTATATTAGATGTCAGATGCACTTGGTGAAACACCTATACCAATGGAATTGAAGGACATTATAGGAAGAGAAATTATTTTCAAACTTTCAGTTAAGAGCAATAATATTATTGCACATGATGAAGTGTATTATGTGATTAAACTTACACATGATGAACAACTTATGAAATAATATAATCTTTCTCTCCCTCAAAATTCATTGACTGTAAGTTTAATTTTATTTTATATGTAACTTCATATTAGTACGTTGTATTATTTGCAGTTTAGTTCATATATATTTTAACTTTAAATTTTCTTACAATAAGATCCAGATTTCGATGTTGATCAATTTTCAGATGCAAATGAAAATTTCAAGGTACTTCTAATATTTATATTATAAGTACAAATGATTCATTATCTACTATGATTTGAATTAGATCTTTTATTTATTTCATTATTTTTATTTCACAGGATTCGATATCAGAAAATAAAGTCAATTCTCCTGTCACACCTGTAGAGACAAGAAATAAAACTCTGACACCGTCGATATTGATAGATGAGGATAATGCACAACTTTCAAGCAATCAAGCAAAACAGATGGGGATTAAGAAGGAGAATAATAATTGATATGTATATTTTTTTAAAGAAAGATTAGTATTTGTTGAGATATTGTCAAACTTGGTAGAACTATTATTTGGTGTTACATATTTTTTTGTATTGTTGGACTGTTTCATTTTAAAGAGGTGTTATTTCTTCTTATTTCTACCTTTTCAAATTTTTTGGTAAATTTTAAATTATTTGGTCAACTAATATATCTCTTAAATCTATTTATTGAAAATTTAATTTGTTCTTGATTTTATTTAATTCTATTGGTTATAATCCTATTTAAGAAAAAAATTTGAATATCGTAATAGTACTTACTCCTATTTATTTAAGAATCAGTGTAACTCCTTTTTTCTTGTCAAATATTGGCAAAAAAATATAATTTATAATCCTATTTAAGAAAACATTTGAATTTTATAATAGTATATACTCCTTTTGGATAATTTTATAATAGTAGCTCCTTCTTGTGGAAGATAATGAATTTTTTTTATTTGATCAAGTGAATTAAAATTTCATAATTATTATTTAAGTATATTTATCGATTAATATATCTCCTAAATCAATTTTCTTAAAATTTAAAATGTTGTTACTGATTTTATTTAATTCTATTATGTTGATTATAATCCTATGTAAGAAAAAAAAATTCAAATTTAATTTAATTTCTTATGTAAAGATATCATCCTAGCAATTATTTTCTCTAAATCTAAGTATGAGAAATGCCTATAACTCAAGAAGAATTTCTTAATCTTCCTCCTATCTATCTATCTGTCTTTAAACTGCTCATTAATCCTTAGAGAAAAAAGAAAAAGATAGTCATTTTCTCTTATCATTGATATCCTTATTACAAATGACATATCCGTACATCGCACGAGTACTATACTAGTAATTATATAAAAGTTATTTCTTTATGATATTGTCTATGCTAATATTTTACATAAAGTTTTGGTGCAAATATATGTAATGGCAAATTTATAGTTGCAACATACAATAAATCACTTATACGATAGTTTCTACACCTTTTAGTAAGATTCATTATATTGAAACAAAATTTTTACTTTCAAATCTAGTATGTCATGCAATAGTTTGTTAGTGTGCTATATTTGTTCATTCAAATAACTTTGTTATATTAATTGATATCATAAATTGATGTCGTGGTATCCGAGCTCAGGGTCGGTTCGATCTGGGGCTAGTCGAGGTCCACCTACGCAAGTAACAAATTAGAGGGCTAGGTTGGGTGAACAGACGTAGCCACTCCGACGCTCAATCCAGTACTTAGCATGAGGGACAATGTAGAAGCTACTAAAGGGAGTGAATGGTGAAATATCAATTACCTGGGGATTTGTGCCTTTAATCCTTATATAGAGGAGATGGGCCATTAGATGGCCGTCACGTGTCCTGTCTTGATGGGCAAGATGGTTGACAAATGTCCTTGTCCTTTTTTTTTTGGAAATTGGGGTTATTATTAACTAAGTAATGAGATGGGCAACACAAGAAGGAGGCGTAGATAATCACTCACCCGTTACCTCACTCAAATGAACATTACGAGCCAAATTATGTGCAACGTCATTAATGTCTCGTGGCACTAAGCTAAAAATACAAGATGCAAAAGACTTAATAAGATCCTTACACCCCGAAATAGTAGAAGAAAAGTATGATAGACCATCTTCCCCACATCGCAATGCTTCATAGACAACATTATTATCTAACTCAATAATCGAATGTAAAAACCCCATACCCTTAAGCCAAGATAATGCTTCTCGAACCGAATAAGCCTTCGCTTCCTCGATAGATTTATAAGCATCCATAGTTCCTACTTTAGCATAAACAAAATTCCCGCCAGTGTTACGAACAATCAACCCGTAGCATATGTGCTTGCCATCATCAAAGATTGCTGCATCAGAGTTGCACTTCAAGTAAGGGATATGAGGGTGCTCCCTGGATATTGTTGCCGATGTCCCCATATGTTGCAACCCCTATCCGTTTTGAAGACCGCCAGAGACCCCAAGTCGAGACCCATAGGAAGCCGTAACCCACTATGGGTTGGCTGAAATAGCACCACAAAGAACAGCATGTGGCGTTGTGTATGCATGTTGTCAAATTATCTTATTTCGTGCCCACCATAAGGCCCACATCAGTTCAATAGCCTACTGCAAAAAAAATCAGATTTTGTACGAAGCCAATCATCAATAAACTGTACTACATCAACATAGGCAGTGATATTTATTGAACTTTCAAGCATAGACCACACATGACTATCAAAAGCACACTCAAAAAGAATGTGAGAGATGGATTCTGATTGTAAATGACAGACCGAACACCAGTCATCCTCAACACATTGCCGTTGTATTAAATTGGAGCGAACCGGGAGAACGTTAGATAAAAATCTCCAAACAAAAATTCTCAACTTCGACGGCAAAGAAAGATGCTACAACTTATTCCACCTTAATGGCAAAATAGGTAATGATGTTGTCCTTATGGTTGAGAGCATCCTATATGCACTTTTTACCGTAAAAGTTCCTAAACTTTCCACTGGCCAAAAAGGGTTATCTGCTGTCGGAAGCTGTGGCAATGGCGTGCTCATGATCAAGTTTGCCTCAATCTCACCGAAGCATTATCTAATATGTGTTTCATCCCATGCATTGTGATTAATGAACTCAGTAACTTTAGTGTTATCCAGCACCACACGTCTATTGCCTTGAAATATAGTACGGTCACTTGAGCTTACCCAAGCATCCGACGTCCCATTTATTGTCGTGCCATTCCCAACACGCCATCTGACACTGTTTTTGAAAAAATCCATAGCTAAAAACATGCTTTTCCAGACATAGCTTGGTGAAGACGATAAAGTCGCTGATAGAACCGAGCCATTATTGAAATAACGAGAGCCAAAAATTCTGCTTACTACAGAATCTGGGTAGATAAGGAAGCGCCAAAGTTGCTTGGTGAGCAAGGAAGTGTTACAATCCACAAGGTTACGAAAACCCATTCCTCCATGTGTTTTCGGTCTACAGAGTAAGTCCCATCGTTGCCAATGAATTCCTCTTCTATCTCCATTATTAGATGCCCACCAAAAGGAATTTAGTAATTTGTGAATCACATCATACAAAGCTTTCGAGATCCTAAACAGAGACATAATGTATGATGGAATAGACTGTAGGACATATTTAATTAACATTTCTCTTCCCCCCCAACTAAGACATTTATTCTTCCAAGATGAGATTCTATTCCACACACGATCACAAAGAAAGCCAAAGCTTGCCATCTTACTTCTTCCTACCATCATAGGCATACCCAGATATATAGTTACCAAAGAGGACATTGACACACCCATATAGTCCGAAATCAACTAGCAGTACCCGTCATCAAGATTTGCACTAAAAGATATGGATGACTTATGAAAATTCACCATCTGACCCGAGGCTTTTTTGTAGGTCACCAAACATTCCTTAACATACTTACATTCCTCCAAATGAGCCCGGAAAAATAAGTAGCAATCATCCGCAAATAAGAGATGGGTAATAGGAGGTGCGTCACGTGAAACACGGCACCCTTGTATCAAACCGATATCCTCCAACCTAGTTAGCTCTACCGATAAACCCTACGCACATAATATAAATAAATAAGGAGATAATGGATCCCCTTGTCGTAAGCCTCTCTGCAGGACAGTATCACCAAACTTTTGTCTACTTGAACAAATCGAGTATCGAACTGATGAGACACATATATTCATCCATTCAATCCACCGACTAGAAAAACCTAGCCAATTCAGAACAGCATGCAAATAAGGCCACTCTATGCGATTATAAGCCTTAGCCATATCCAACTTCAATGCCACCATTCCATCAAATCCTTTCTTCTTCCGACGCAAGGCATGACCAACCTCATAAGCGATAAGGGCATTATCCGTGATCAAGTGGCCTGGTATGAACGCACTTTGGTTCTCGGATACTAACCCATCAAGAACCACTTTGAGTCTATTAGCCAAGACCTTGGAAATAATATGATATAGCACATTGCAAAGAGCTATAGGCCTAAAGTCCGACACTCTAGTGGCATTTTTAATCTTAGGGATAAGTATAATATTTGTCATATGCAACTCATTAGGTATGGTGCAAGAATTCAAAGCATTCAACACACATTGATAAACATCATTACCAATAATATCCCAATAAGATTGATAAAAACCTGGATTGAATCCATCTGGACCTAGAGCTTTATCAGGTCCATTGCGAAGACTACATTCTTCACCTCATCGATAGAAATCAGCCGGCACAGATCTTCATTCTGCTCATCCAACAGACTCGGCTATAATGATGACACCATACTGAGGTCTAACCCATCTGACCGAGAAAAAAGGGAAAGATAGAACTACTTCACATGTGTATCTAGTCCGTTCCCCCACTCAATTCGATTATTATTAGCATCTACTAAAAAATCAATTCAATTTTTCTGCCTTCTCGAGAATGCATAATTATGGAAATATCGAGTATTACCATCCCCTTGCTACAGCCATTTAACCTTTAAACATTGTCTCTAATATGTCTCTTGCTCTTGATACTTTATTATAAGTATCGACTTTGATTCTATATAAGCTATCGATGACTCAAGGCTAAACGAATGCTTACATTCAATCAGCTGCTTTCTACATTCATCTATTTATGCCTGAAACTCATCTGAGTACTTCCTATTCCATTACTGGAGAACGGCTGCTAGCTCCCTTAGCTTTTAAGTCACAGATCCACCGTCTGAAGCATCCCATTGGTTTCTCACAACATCATGACAAGCCGGCCTCTCCCTCCATTCATTACTAAATCTAAAAGACGCTACTCTTGGCTGTCTAGAGTGGTTCAAATATAATAGGAGTGCATCATGATCACTCGATGATTTAAGCTTGTGACGTAAGATATAATGTGGGAATAGTTGAAACCATCCCTCATTAGCCACTTCTCTATCAAGTCGTTCTCGTAAAACCATCCTATCACCTCATTTTCGCTTCCAAGTGAGTGGGCAGCCACGAAAACCCATATCAGACAACAAATAATCCATTAAAGCTTGTTGAAAGTTGACCCCCCTCTTTTTCACCATCGTTAAGAATTTCATTAAAATCACCCATAACCAACCATCACGCATTACAACCATCAGCTAATTGATGAAGAAGATCCCATGTTTGATGACGAAGATTACGACAAGGATTGCCATAGATACCTGTAAACTGCCATTCTACACCACCCAGCTCAATATCAATATCAATATGCCATATATTATAGCTTCTAAAAGTAACACGAGTCGAAGAGTCCCATAAAAGAGCAAGACCGCCCCCTGTGCCATTCCTATGAACAACAAAAGAGGATGAAAAACCCATCTGAGTACCTAGTTCCTCAACACGACGATGAGACACACGAACCTCAGATAAAAAAACTAATTGCTAACAAACCCAAGCCACTAACTTCTTGAGCTCCTGAACTGCTGTAGATGGGCCTAAGCTGTAATAGTTCCAGCTAATCAGACTCATGACTCTCGGCGGGTCTGTTTGGCAATAGATCCCGCCTCCAAGGCTAAAAAATGCCTACTTAAAATCACACTTCCGTTAGAAATTACAGTAGGCTCTCCGACTCCCTCCACATTCTACTTCCTTTTCAGATCAACCACACAATCCATATCAACCTGATCCCCTGATGTCCTTGACTGCATAACCCGTGGATCCACATGTGTTGTTCCACTACAGCGTTGAGAAATCACCAACTGTTTACCATTGTTACCATGGTTGAGAGATTGTACAGTAGGACCTTCCTTCCTCACCCGCCTATCATCATCGTTCTAACTATTCAAGCTATCCCCGGTACCCTGCGACTTCACCACAGATGGAGCTGACCACCTATCCCCATCCCGAGAACTATTTCCCCTCCTTGTAACACGCAAACTTTGATCAAATTTCAACCCACGCTTATCCTCAGCAGCTTCAAACTTTAGAGAACAAAACTTATCAGCATGGCCAATTACACCACAAAAAAAGCAAAAATTAGGTAGCCTCTCATACTGGAAGCGAATAATATTCCACTCTCCCCCTGGCTTTTTAATTCTCATCTTCCCCTTCAACAGCCTTATAATATCAACCCTAAACCTAATTCGCATGAATTCCCTCCACACCCCTTTAAAGGAGTTAGGGTCCATTTCAACAAAGCAACCAACATAGTTCTCAATATTCACAGCCATCTTCTCCATACGAAAACATCCTAATGAATCATAAACATGAACCCAAAAGGTTGTCCAGTACATCGGTACATTCTGTGGCAAAACATCCATGTCAAACTTCTCAATAATAATAAGCTTCTACTCGTAAGACTATGGACCTTCATTCAAAACCCTAGACGCGTCAAGTTTATGACTGAACTTCAAGCAATACAAATAAGGTTCGAAAAGCTGTGCTTCTATATCCTTTACCGGATTCCACACCCCCCCTCGTCACTGAAAGAAAAGGCCCCATCTTGACTGGCCTATCCGAAATCAATTTTGCAAGCAGAATGATGCCATCGCTTGCACTTAAAGCCAAAACTGAATAATCGTCACAAACCAATCCCCCGTCGTCATCCCAAGCATCATCTTCTAGTGAAACCCTAGCGCATCTTTCAGCTATTTTCGAAGCCATACTAGTGATTAAGTCGAGAAAGCAACTTGCAAAACTTTGGAGCAAAAACAAATCCTATCTTAAAATCAATAGTTGGTGAGTAAATCAAGATATCAATAAACGAATCTTGAAGAAGATACAAAGAAAAAAGCCTAAGGAATAAACCTAGGGAAAGAAAAAACCCTAGCGGAGCAAGCCCTAGGAAAACAACTTTTATTTAGTTGAGTAAGTTTGGTGAATGGACTTCATGGCCATATTGGTGTTTGGGTCACTACGCCATGGATGGCCTGTTGCAACAAAAAGGCCAAGGGTTGCCATGAAAGAGTGGCAATTTTAATGAAAAAAATGACCTTTTGCAATGAAATTGCGAAAAGGGTTGCAAAAAGAATGAAAGTCAATGAAATCTGTTTCAAGTGCAACGGTTCTTCTTAAAAACGGTTGCAAAAAGGCAAAAGGAATAGTTAATTTGACGGCGCGGGGAAAAAATTTTAACCGGCGCCTAACACTCCCCAAATTATTTACAGAAATTAGAAAAAAAATTTTAAAAAAAAATTAATAGTAAAAGTAAACATAATCTCTCTCTTCCATTCATTTCTATCCTTAGGTTTTTTTAGCAGACTCCAAAACCAAAACCCGCCGCTTCTGCTTCCTATCTCCTTCATATTCTCTTCAATTTTCTGTCAACAATCTTCTGAAATTGGAGCTGCATTTGTGTTGTTGTTACCGTGCCTGATGATGTTCAGTTTTCATTTGTTTCTCTCTCTCCTCAGCGGATTGTGTACAAGTTCTGAGGTTTGTGCTTAGTTTTCTTTAGTTTTGCTTTTTATTTTCCATCTAAGCTTGGATAATTGTTGTTGCAAGTGCTAATTTCTAGAAATAATCACATATATGAATTCTTCTTAATTTTAATATTTATTTTCTCTTTCAGTTAGAGATTCTAATCAGAAATATTGGGCGACAAAACCATCAAGCCAATCGAGGATAATTTGGTAGGTTACTTTTCTAAAACACCGAAATGGCTTGTTCAATTGATCTCGCGAGCTCTCAATTCTGTCTGATTCTGAGATAGGTCTGGTCATTTCCTCGTGCTTAGGAAAACTCTGAATGTTCTGTAGCATGAACAGATCTGGTTCTATTCTATTCATTGTCTATTTATGGCAGTTAGGAAAAAGAATTGGGGGAATTGGAATAAGTGGGTAGGATTTAGGCTTAAGATGCCCAATGATCTTCTTATTTGATATATTGTTGAGCTTTGTTTCATATAAACTATTTTGCTGCTCTTTATTCAGTTTGATTTTTACTGTTAATATGCCATTTCTCATCAAATTATAGGGATTTGGTGTTTTTTTAGTTTTTCTTTTGCATCACTCTCGCTTAGTGCTATTTTTTGTTTGATTACATTGATGAAATTGCCATTCCTGTTCATGATTTCATTCTTTAGAAAAAAATTAGCATCATTATCCTACTCTCCCTCTCTCTCTGTGATTTCATTCTTTTTTAACAGTCAAACTCTATTGACTATTATCCAGTATTTATCACTTCTAATTTTAGTATAGATACCAATAGTTCACTTTTGTTGTAGGAAAATTGGAAATCAAAGAATTTAGTGCCTACTCATGCTACTTGATTGAATGTGTTGTGTTCATTTCTTTTTTTATATAAGTATTCGGTGTTTTAATTGAGGTCCTCTCATTTTCTTTTGTTATTTGTGTGCACCTAATTGCATATTGTTTCATGATCAATTCACTGGCTTGGTTTGGTTTAGTAATTATTTGAAACAATGACTTCTATTTTCTTTGTTATTGTTTCAGTTCAGCTAGAGATGGCTTTAATATGGTAAACGTCAGTTTGGATTGTACACCCAGAGAGAAAATTTGCAGGGAAATCTTTTCACAACATTAGGTACTTGTAATATTTTTTGAAATGTTTTCAAGAAATCAGTTGAAGGAAAAGCAAAATAACACAATAAATTTTTAATATATAACCAGTTAATGTTAATGTAGTTTTGAATATGTGCTTTGAATATGTGCTTTGTTTCTAAAGTGGTAGTGCTTTGAATATGTGCTTTGAATCTGTAGTGGTAGTGCTTTGAATATTTGTGGCTGACATATACTGAAAGATATAAACTTAATGCAGATTCCATTATAAAAATAATGTGTTGTTGAATTCTGAACTTTTCCGCTTAAACTTTTGTCATTTTCTTTATCTAATGTTTTATTTTAAAATAATTGTCTCTTCTATTCTCTCCTCATAAGTTTTTATTAAAGTAGATTCTCACATGAGATCAAGTAGTGCAATCACGTGGACTTAATTAAATGATAAAGTGAAAGAGATAAAGAAAGTGAATATAATTACATTTCTCTTGGCAATTTCATGGTGAATGAGCTATAAACTCCTTATATAATGATACGCTTCATTGTAATTATGTATCTTATAGAAAACTAAATTGGGATTGATTACCTTGAGCAACTAATGTTATCATATGTCTAAAAGGTTTCAACAAATGTTGGATAGCTTAGTATCAGATTCCCTTGTAATTAATGGTATAACCAGATAAGTTATCGTTTCTATGAAACTAATGGTTCCTCTGAACAAAAAAAGATAAATAAAAATACACTTGAGTTGCGACATGCCATTTGAGTTTCCAGCTCAATTTATATATCATCAAAATGCTATTTATTATTTGTGTACATTTCATATTAAATTGAATGTTTTTCCAATGGTATTATCCTTAATGTTTTGCAGGTTTTCCTCCTACATCCCCCTATCATTATGAGGTTAGCCCTGCAACTAATGGTATAACCAGATAAGATGGTTCAAGGCTTCTTTGCTCCTTGGGAAACAATTAGTGCTCGTTTTGAGGTTAGCCCTTCGAACTACTGAATCTGCTTTCTTAGTTGTTTAAGTCCTTATGATCTCATGTTTCAATGTTATTTGCTTAGCTTTTGTTATCATGGTTTTGCAGAGGTCTTCTAGTTTCACAGTCGTGCATTGTATAGCGCTGAAGTCAAATTTTATTTAACAGAATCTTTTATCTTTATTTTAAGCTGTTGATATACCTGTAATTTGTCCTAGGCCTTGATTATTTTCAATAACTTGGGATACAGTAGTTGTGTTATTTCACTACCCCTTTATTGTCTCTCTGTCTCTGTAAGAGGCTCGGAATTTCCTGAGAAAATGTTGAGGCCATCTTTTCAACAATATTGTTTGTTGTCTAAGCTTGAATTCACATGTTTTGAAGGCTTGTATGCAATGAGCTTTTCTTTGCTGCATTAGATCATAATGCTCAAGAAACTAGAGCATAATTTCATATGGGGTTCTGTTCTATTGTTTATTGTCTATTCTTGATTTCATACATTTTGGTATTGTCTAAGCTCAAATTCATATGTTTGAAAGCTTTGTATTCTATGAATTTATCTACTTTGCATTAGTTTCAAGTATGCTCAAGTAATTTAAGAGTTTAGTCTTAGTTTGATTTCTCATGTTCCTTTCAAGGCTTGTCTGAAACGTATTTGTTAAGTGAAGTATGTGTGGGGAATCATGCTCAGCTTGTGGATTATGTGTTTAATCAATGGAAGCTAAATTTTTCCTTCCAAATGTATAATGTTGTAAAGCTAAGTTTTCCTTCCAAATGTATAATTTTTCGTGGGTTTGGACTTGAAAATTGAAAAGCCTAATCTATACCATCCCACTACTTCTAAAACATTTCCATTTTATTAATAAAAATAAATATTTACGTTCTTTTCTATATAATTGATAGCCGTAAAAGATTTAAATTGTAGTTATGAAGATTTATGATGATTTTTCTTCTCTCAAAATTCTGAAAAATAATTTATGTATTACTTATTATGATGGCATTGCTTTTCATTACTAAAAAATCATATTTAGAGGAGACAAACGGAGAATGGCAGACATCTGACGAGGCTCTTGCCATATACGAAGTTTGCTATAATTATGCAATGAGCCAAGATGTTTCCAGATGCAGTTTTGCTTGGAAGTGGAAGGCCAACCACTTTGTAAGTATTACGATACGAGTCTGAATGAGCGTGCAATAACCTGCTCTAACCTTAGTTCGGGGTAGAGGTGTCAATTCTGAAATAGCCTGATTTAACACAATTATAGCTATTTGTATTTTCTTTCTTGCATTTCCTGCTTTTTCTAGCTTTTTAGTTGATTCTCTGCAGAGTGACAAATCCTTATAAACTGTTTTTCTTATTGTAGGATTTAACCCTCATTTTTAGAAGGAGAGGAGGTGATGATCTTGAGCAAACTCATGCCAAGCTCTGTATCGGCCTGGATCAGGTAATTTATTAAAATGTCCAATGATTTACTGCTCTCATATAAAAAATGGAAAAAACTTGCAATCTTAATTTCCCTCCTGCCATTTCTATCTCCATTTTAATTTTGTACAACTTTATGATATTATTTACTTAAATATAATAGAGCTAGACTGCTGCAAGATTTTATTAGAGACTCATCATTTTTTATGACTGAATTTGTTGAAGTATAATTTAGTTTGATTACTTAGTTTTTGGGTACTTAGTTTGGACCTTGTGCTTCTTGTGTCTAGTTATCTCGGAAGTTACTTGTTTATAGGGAAAGTCAATTCAACTGCACATGACTTTAGTAACATGAATGCATATTAGTTATGTCATTGAAATTATGAAGTATTTGGGTAAGGCAATTTTGGTCTCATACTCTAGTCCCAGATTGAATTTTGTAGGAGTGTATCTATCTTGTAGAGTATATATTTTCAGAAATTCATGTATTTTTCTATTGTTTTATTGTTTTAGCGGCTACTTGTAATTTCTTCTTATTTGCTGCGAAGGTGAAATGGTGAAGTCATATATTTGTCTCTTTGTTATGTCTTATTATTGGTTCTATTAGTTAGCTTAGATCTTATATGTTCGTTCTTTAGAATGCTATTCTGGGATGCGCCTTGCGGTTCATCACGTGCGCGCCTTGCCTTGAGAATGCGTTCTCATCAAACGGAAGGTAAAATTCTCAATGTACATTCAAACCATTGCGGTTCATCAGGCATGCGTCGTGCCTTGAGGCGCGCCTGGACTGCACCTAGCGCCTTAACAACATTTGTTGGTCACTTCATTTATGTCTAAGTGTCTATAGAGCATTATCATACAAGTAGGATTTGAAAGTTTTCTACAGATATTGTTAACCTATGTGTGTTTTGAAGTTTTGGTTAGTAAAGAGAGTTACAGTCTATAATTCCTATGTACTTTAAATCTCTATTTTAAGTTTTTAACATGGCAATATAGGAGTCCATTGACTATGCTATTGGTAACCTTTTGCGATAACTAGTTCTTACTGCGTTTTCGCCTTTTGTTTCATTTTCTTACTTTGGATTTTTTTTGTAGGTAACAACTCCAGATCCAGAATTTGCAATGGCGTACAATAGTTGATGATATGACGATGCATATTCTAGATAGATAGATTAAGGTGTTTTAGTTTGTATCTTGTACTTTTTTACTTTATCTTATTCGGATTAAGATATAATTAATTATTATGTATTATGAATTATTTAAATTAGAAAAATTTGAATGCATATTGAATTTTATATTATTATATTAATAATATTGGTTTCATGAGATTTTACATTATATAAAAATTTTACTATTTAAAAAATTTGGAATTAATTTGGAATTAAAAGGGTTGCAAAAACACGAAAATAGGTTGCAATCGACTATAGTATTACAGTAAAAAATGGTTGCAATAATTGATGAATTTGTTGTAAATGCTAAATAAATTTTATGAAAAATGGTTGCAAATGTGGTAAATAGGTTGTCATAGGATATTTAAGCGTTGTCGAGAAAGCGTTGCAATAATCGTTGCTATTCTGCTATTAATAGTCGTTAACGGACGTTCACAGTGATGGCGTTGGACCCTATGGCAAAGGCGTGAATTGGTTGCCCTTGGGTCTAAAAAGCGTTGTAATAGGTGATTTTTCATCGGTTTTCAAGTAGTTGCAAAAATCGTTGTAATAGACACTTAAGGCAACGACCAAAAAGTCAACCTTTTTTTTGAACAAACGTTGCGAAAACCCCTATTACAACCTTTTAACACCTTTGTACAAGCTTTTTTTTATTGTTGTAACATGCCATAGATCCACTTAAACTTTTACATACTTTGCTATCATAAATTATAACATTACAAAGGATTTTCCATAAACTTTATGTGCTTTGAAACATATAGATTTATATTATTGACAAAAATGTATTGACAAGATATATATTAGCTCTTCCTTCCCTATTCTTATTCCTATATTTTACACTGTATTGTAGAGACAAGGAATAGTCACTCATGGAATAGCTATATCATAAGAGGTGGAATATAAATTTTTTTACTTCACCTAAAAACTACTATTCCATGAGATGTGGAATAAAAAAATCTTTTATTCAAATAACTATCATGATAGATTCAAGACAATATTGTATCTTATTTCACAACATCTCGATTATTTCTATTTTATTACTATGAAATAGTTATTCGGTGGACTAAAAGCGTCATTTATATGTTATACATAAATGGACAACTTAATATATTCATAGGCTCCTTTTACATGGACAATATGACCTATTGTCCATTAAACTTATAAAATAATGGACACATAATATGTATTAGTATTACCTAATTTACATGTAAGAAGGAAAAAGTTACGTTGTTTGATTTATAATAATTAAGGAGGTAATATAAAATTTTAAATTCTGAGACAATATTAGTTTCGCACCAAATGTATGGATCCAATTATGAATTTAGCCGAAATAGAAACATAAACATTTTATAAGGAGCAGAAAAATCAACACGGATTTCAAGAAGTACTTACAAAGCATTTTATATATTAAAAAAGGAAAAGAAACTCCCAACAATATTTCTTGCTTAAAAAAAATAATTATTGCATAAAATATATTCATAAATTAAATTAGGCCTAATACATCGATAATTCTTTAATTTAATTTTAAAAGATAGATAACACCCTTAATTTATAAAAGATCTAGTTATTTCTCTCAATTTGACAAAAATACACCACTAAACCCCTCGAGAGCAGGCTTCACCAATCACGTTAGGAGAGTTTAGTACTCCCACATACAAAATTTGAAAAACCAAATTAGTTATACGTTGACACGTGTCATTATTTCTCTTAATTATCTCAATTACTCTAGTTTACCTTAATATTTTGGTAAATTGTTTTACTTTTACATATAGCCAGTACACATTCCCACCTTTCAACATCCGCTGGAATCCGGTCATCTCCATGGACGACAACCATGAATAAGAACTCAAAGAGGTCTTTCTTTGATTTCATACTCAAGGCAAGACTTCCAGAGAGGAAAATTACATTCATGGAAATCAATAAATGGGTCACCATGAGCATTAAACTCTAATCGCTCACCGCAGGAGTTTGGATGAGAATCGTTTTAAAGTATCAGATTGTTGACTAAAAAAACTGTGGAATAGAATTCTTATTTTCCTATTGGTACAACTATTCAAACAGAAAGGGATGATCATTTCTTTAAAAAATGATTTGAATCAATTCAAAACTCATATTTCAATGGGTTTTAGATATTCAATAAACCCAAATAAAAAATAATTGTGAATCAAAATCATAAACTCATACAGTGGTACTCAGAAACAGGTGTTCAATTTCAACTTTCGAATCTAATTTCATCCTGAAATTGATTTTGGGGCTGCATTTGCAGAGAATCCGTTACCGGAGGAGAATGGGGATGAGAGCGGAGATTATGGAGATGGTGGAGCCGTTCTAGGTACCACTGGAATTTGTGAAACCAGACCCATCGCCGAAATCAAGCGCATCAATGATATAAGAAAAAATCCTCTCTTTTGTTTCTAGCGAGCATTTTAGAAGTCATGATTGAAGAAATTAGAGGTGAGGTTGTTGTTTTTGGAAATTAAAAGGAAGATGATTAAGAAGAAGATTTAAGGAAACTCAAAGAAGGAAGAGACGGATGACGGAGAAAGAGAGAGACCGAAGACTTTCTTTTCTTTTGGTCCAAAATGGAACAAACTCGCTTGAAAAGTTGAGAGATGCCGTGTCAGATGCCAGCAAGGATTGAGGGGTTAAGTGGTGTGATTCTGTAAAGTTGAGGAGATTAATTGGAATTTTGTAAGTTAGGGGTCGAATTCGGTTTTCTTTAGGCAAGTTAACGGGATAATGATGTATTACAATTAGATTTAGAATTGATGATGTTTTGTTACAAAGGGCTAATGCATCAATAACATCCTCAATTTAAGTCAAAAAATCCGTTACATCTATAATCTTTAAAAATGACCCCATAACTACCTCAACTAAAAAAAATATGCTATTTAACTCCTTCGTACCACTCAACTACTCTCGGCCTACTGTATAAACTGCACAGGCTTGCCACATATATATTTGACAGGTCAATGGAATAAAAATGCGACACTGGCATTGTTTTTTAAAAAAATAAATTCTTTTTATCATTTCCTTCTTATTGTTCTTTACTTAATAATGAAAATACCAGGTGTTTGTGTTTGTCTCTCTACCGTATTACAAATCAAGACCAATTCAAGAATTTCAATTTTAGTCCATCTCCCTTTCAAAGCTCCTCAATTTCCCCGTATAAAATTCCTAATTCAATTTTTTCTTCTTCAATCATATGTTGATTCTATGTTTTCCATATTTCTTTTTCAATTTCTTCAAGTTCCTCTCCCTCCTCTTTTCCATCGATTGTCCGACTTTGGATTTGCATTTTTCAAACGAGTTTTGTTTTACAGTTCTTTGTGTCATTTCAGATTCCTTTGAGTCCTCAGTTAGTATTGTTGGATTATAAACTTGATCCATATCAATGAAAATTTAAAATCCAAATTCAATCAATTGGAGTCCAAGCCCACAAATCTAAATGTAGTAAATTTATTTTAGTATTTTAAGTATATAGATTTTTGGGTGATAACCAAATTGGAGGCTATTAACTACAACCAATTTGGAGGTCATTAAATTACCTAAATAAGTTGACTATTAATTGTATTAGTTGGAGGTGGTAGTGAGTAATTGTGTTAGTTAAGAGTTGTGGTTATTAATTGTGGGAGTTGGGAGTTGTAGAATTCACCTATAAATATGTGAGTTGTTTAGTTATTTTTCATGAACAAAAATAAGAACTTCTTTAGAGAGAAAAGAAGTAAAGAGTGAGTTGTAGTTTTGTATTTTGAGTGAGAGTGTTCTTGTAATATCTTTGAGTTTAATAAAAGTAGTTCATTTGAGTGTTTTAATTCCAACAAAGTGGTACCAGAGCTAGATTGAAAGCTCGAGTCCTCCTCCCGAAAAGAATTTTTTTCCCGAGTGCGGAAAAATCGAGTTGAAACTGCCCAGGCGTTGCAGTAGCTAAAAAGCCCAGAAAGTGTCGAAGTAGACTGCCAAAAGCGTTGCAATACATCCAGTGTGTTGCAAAAGACTCCAGAAGTGTCGCAGTAGAATCCAAAAGTGTCGCAGCAGACTCCAGAAAGTGTCGCAATAGCTCCTATACGTCTAGAAAAGCTATTTGAGTAAGATGGCGAATAACGTGGCATCCTTTCAAGTTCCAACACTCAACAACAACAACTACGACAATTGGAGTATCAAGATGAAGGCTCTTCTCGGTGCTCATGATGTTTGGGATATCGTAGAGAAAGGATTCAAGGAGCCCGAAATTGAAGCCTCTCTCACGCCAGATCAAGCTACAACTTTGAAGGATTCCCGAAAGAGAGACAAGAAAGCTCTCTTCCTCATCTATCAAGCATTAGATGATGACGGTTTTGAAAAGATTTCAAGTGCAACTTTCGCCAAGCAATCATGGGAGAAGCTACAAACCTCTTACAAAAGAGCCAAAAAGGTGAAGAAGGTCCGTCTCCAAACACTAAGAGGTGAGTTTGAATCCTTGCACATGAAACCATCTGAGTCTATCTCCGATTACTTTTCAAGAGTAGCAGTCGTTTCTAATCAATTGAAAAGAAACGGTGAGAAGTTAGAAGATGTAAGAATAATAGAGAAGATACTCCGCTCGTTGGATCCCAAATTTGAGCACATCGTGGTGACGATTGAAGAAACCAAAGACTTGGAGGAGATGACGATTGAAGAACTCCAAGGATCACTACAAGCCTATGAAGAAAAGCATAAGAAGAAGCAAGGTATCTCTGAGCAACTCCTCAAGTTACAACTTAAGGATACGAGTGAAGGCCAAGGCAATGGTAGAAACAACCATGGCAGAGGCAGAGGCAGAGGACGAGGCCACGGACGAGGAGGAAGCCGTGTTCATGGACAGAGTTAGAATTACAACAACAATTCCAACAACAACTATGAGAAAGGAGAAAGCTCCACGCAAGGTCATGGAAAAGGAAATTCGAACTTGAGGTATGACAAATCTCAAGTTTGATGCTATAATTGTCAAAAGTTTGGGCATTACGCTTCAGAATGTAGAGCTCGAAATGATCAAGTTGTAGAGAAGGCAAATTTCATGGAGGAGAAGATTGAGGAGAAAGAAACGCTATTATTAGCATACAACAACAACAGTGATCATCAAGACAACACATGGTATCTCAACACCGGTGCAAGCAACCACATGTGCGAAAAAAGAAGCTTATTCGTGGAGCTGACCGAAGAAGTAAGTGGCGATGTCTCATTTGGAGATGACAGCAAGATATCGGTGAAGGGGAAAGGTAACATCCTATTTCGTGCTAAAGATGGTAGCCACCAATTAATTTCAAATGTCTACTATGTGCCTAATATAAAGTGCAACATTCTAAGTTTGGGCCAACTCTTAGAAAAAGGATATGATATTCACATGGAAGATTGTAGTCTTTTAATAAGAGATGGCAAAGGAGATCCGATTGCTAAAGTACAAATGTCAAAGAATAGAATGTTTCCTTTGAACATTCAACACGATGTTGCGAAGTGTTTAAAGGCGTGTTACAAAGACGCATCGTGGCTATGGCATCTTTGATTTGGTCATCTCAACTTTGGAGGATTGGAGTTGTTATCCAAGAAGGGAATGGTTAGAGGTTTACCATGTATCAATAATCCTGATCAATTATGCGAAGGATGTCTACAAGGGAAGCAATTCAGAAGAAGCTTTCCAAAGGAGTTGGACTATAGAGCCAAGAAACCGCTCGAGCTCATCCATACCGACGTGTGTGGTCCTATCAAGCCAAGTTCTCTCACTAATAGTAACTACTTCCTTCTTTTCATTGATGATTACTCACGAAAAACATGGTTATATTTCTTGAAGCAGAAATCAGAAGTCTTTGGAGTGTTTCAGAAGTTCAAAGCAGTCGTGGAAAAGGAGAGTGGTCATAAGATCAAAGCCATGAGATCTGATCGAGGAGGAGAATTCACATCCAATGAATTCAATGAGTTTTGTGCAGGACATGGAATCCGTCGTCCCTTAACGGTTCCTAGATCCCCCCAACAAAATGGTGTGGCAGAAAGGATGAATAGAACAATTTTTGACATGGCACGGAGTATGCTTAAAAGCAAGAAACTACCCAAGGAGTTTTAGGCGGAAGCAGTGGCATGTGCAGTCTACCTATTAAATCATTCTCCTACAAGAAGCGTGTGGGGAAAGACACCACAAAAAGCATGAAGCGGAAGAAAGCCCGGAATTTTCTATCTTCGAGTCTTCGGGAGCATAGCTCATGTTCATGTACCAGATGAGAATTGAACCAAGCTTGACGATAAAAGCAAAAGTTTTATTTTCATTGGTTATGACTCAAGCTCAAAAGGCTACAAGCTATACAATCCGAATGACAAGAAGTTTTTGATCAGTCGAGATGTGATATTTGATGAAGAAGGCGAATGGAACTTTGATTCTCAAATGGAGGACTTTAATTTTTCCCATTCGAGGAAGATGAGCAAACAACGCTTGAGCAGCTAAGACAACTTCAACAAGGCCTCATAACTCCACCAAATTCTCTTACTCGTGGAGACAAGTCATCATCATCGCATTCTCCATCCTCAAGTGAGACTGAAGATGAAAGAGAAGTGCATCGTACGAGAAGTCTTCGAGAACTCTATGAGGTGACTGAACAATTAGACAATCTTACATTATTCTGTCTATTTGTTGATTGTGAGCTGGTGACATTTCAAGAATCTACACAAGAGAAACAATGGAGAGATGCAATGGACGAAGAAATCAAGGCCATTGAGAAGAATGACACATAGGAACTCACTTCACTTCCCAGAGGACATAAGGCAATAGGTGTCAAATGGGTGTACAAAATAAAGATAAATGCCAAGGGAGAGATCGAAAGACATAAGGCGAGGCTTGTTGTAAAAGGCTACTGTCAAAAGACTGGAATCGACTACGATGAGGTGTTCGCTCCAGTTGCTCAATTGGAAACTGTTAGACTAATCATATCTTTGGCGGCTCAAAATAAATGGAGGATTCATCAAATGGATGTAAAATTGGCCTTCCTAAATGGAGTTCTTGAAGAGGAAGTCTACATTCAACAACCACCAGGCTACAAAGCAAAAGGCCATGAAGGCAAGGTGTTGAAGTTGAAGAAGGCTCTTTATGGGCTAAAACAAGCACCAAGGGCATGGAATAGTAGAATCGACAAGTACTTTCGAGAAAATGGCTTCAACAAATGTCCCTATGAGCACACTATGTACATCAAGATCAAAGATGGAGACATTTTGATTATGTGCCTCTACGTTAATGATTTGATCTTCACTGGAAGCAATCAAAGAATGTTCGATAAGTTCAAGAAAGTGATGACAAAGGAGTTCGAGATGACAGACATGGGGCTCATGGCGTATTACCTCGGCATAGAAGTAAAGCACAAACGGATGGAATTTTAATTTCACAAGAAAGCTATGCGAAGGAGATCTTGAAAAATTTTAGGATGGATAACTGCAAGCCGATAAGCACATCGGTGGAGTACGAGATCAAGATGTCCAAACATGAAGAAGGGGAAAGTGTAGATCCAACATTTTTCAAAAGTTTGGTTGTAAGTCAACGCTATCTTACATGCATGAGGCCAGATATCCTTCATGCAGTCGGATTAGTAAGCCGCTATATGGAGTCACCAATAACCACCCATTTCAAAGCGGCTAAGAGAATTCTTCGCTATTTAAAAGGTACAACAGACTTTGGCTTGTTTTATTTGGTATCTAGTGATTACAAGCTTGTTGGATATAGCGATAGCGATTGGGATGGAGACGTAGATAACCGAAGAAGCACTAGTGGATTCGTGTTTTTCATGGGAGACACTGCTTTCACATGGATGTCAAAGAAACAACCGATTGTAAATTTGTCTACATGTGAAGCAGAATATGTTGCAGCAACCTCGTGCGTATGTCATGCAATTTGGCCTAGAAATTTATTGAAGGAGATTGGGTTAATACAAGAAGAGCCGACTGAGATCCGAGTTGACAACAAGTCAGCCATTGCCTTAGCAAAGAATCCTGTATTCCATGATCGGAGCAAACACATCGACATCCGCTACCATTACATAAGAGAGTGTGTTGCAAGAAAGGAAGTACAAGTTGAATACGTGAAGACACAAGATCAAATTGCGGATATCTTCACTAAGCCGCTCACAAGCGAAAACTACATCAGATTGAGAAGCTCACTCGGAATGACAAGATCAAGTTTAAGGGGGGGGTGTTGGATTATAAACTTGATCCATATCAATGGAAACCCAAAATCCAAATCCAATCAATTGGAGTCCAAGCCCATAAATCCAAAATGTAGTAAATTTATTTTGGTATTTTAAGTATGTAGATTTTTGTGTGATAACCAAATTGGAGGCTATTAACTACAATCAATTTGGAGGCCATTAAATTACCTAAATAAGTTGGCTATTAATTATATTAGTTGGAGGTGGTGGTGAGTAATTGTGTTAGTTAAGAGTTGTGGTTATTAATTATGGGAGTTGGGAGTTGTAGAATTCACCTATAAATAGGTGAGTTGTTTAATTATTTTTCATCAACAAAAATAAGAACTTCTTTAGAGAGAAAAGAAGTAAAGAGTGAGTTGTAGTTTTGTATTTTGAGTGAGAGTGTTCTTGTAATATCTTTGAGTTTAATAAAAGTAGTTCATTTGAGTGTTTTAATTCCAACAAGTATTTCTTTTATAATGGTAGAATTTTCGGGAATTTTGAATTAGGGATTCAAAGTTTTAATTGATGGTTAAGTTGATACACAGTTCTGTAAGAGTTGCAAGTTGAGCTTGATTATTTTGTTCTCATAACATTTTTGAGAATTCATGGATTTTCGGGAATGCAGAAATTTTCTGGAAACAAATGAAATCACAGAACTTTAAATCGTCGGAGGACTTAGACAAGCAAAGTTCTGTGATTTCATTTGTTTAATGGATGGAAGATTCTTTAGAATAATGGTTTGTTTGATAAAAGAAGCAAAGTCATCCTTCTTTTCTCGATGACAATGCAAGATTTTTCAAAAAAATCCCAAAAAAGTAAAGAAAAAACAAGAAAATTGCAGAGAAAATTAGAGGAAGAAGGAGCACTAAGTCAACACTCTGGTCAGGTCCATGCATGCCATATCAGCTGTCATATGGGACGGAGGGAGTTAAAATTAACGCATTTTTATGAAGTTGAGGTAGTTGCGGAATCACTTTCAAAGGTCAGGGAGGCAGTGGGTTTTTTGAGTCAAATTGAGGATGTCATTGATGCATTAAGCCATTAACAAATGTTGGCCCACAGTGTTGGCTTATGTTGTCTGAGCTCATTTCTCTTTTTTTAAACTCTAAGCCTTGTTATTGACACATAACCACTCTTATTCCTCCTGTGATTTATTCTTTCTCTTCTTTCCCTGTTGCTCTCGACCGCCATAACCTATTTCCACTTTTACCAATGTTTTGAAAACCGGACAAGATTGGCCGGTTTAACCGATTTTAATGCGAACTGATTATATCCAAATAGCTAGTCTGCAAAATATTTAAGATAAAATAGGCGGCTTAATATTTACACTTTGCTAGATCAGTCCATTTTGATGTGGCAACTAGTTTTGGATGACTAGACCACGTCTTTGTGCTGTCCATCTTCTCGTTTATTAATATATATCTCTCCATTTTTCATAAAAAAATATTCACACATTGAGTTCTTAAAATCTACAAACAATCACGCAATTGGTATGGCCTCACACTTTTACCACATTTTCTCGGGGCAAATCCAAAAACTTTTTATCGTCGTGTACATCTATACGCATATGATTAAAGTAAAAATTTTAAATATATTACTTTCGAAATGAAAATCCTAACAAAATTTTCATGAAAAATAATATGTTTTACTCAGTGGCGAATTCATAGTTCTTTCGCTGTGGGGACCAAATATTAATATACTGGAAATGTAAAATTTGTCTATGAACAAAGTGATGAATATATAAATTGACAAGAATATAAATGGTGAATAGAAAGTTGTATTTCTCAATTGTATTTACACGTATTTATAGGTGTACATATACTTGTTCACCAAGAGAAGAAATAAAAATAAATACAAAATGGTGATCTAATAAATACATGACCCTACCAATATTTACAATAACTTGCTGAGCAAATATACCTGTCCATCAAGTATAATATTTATTCCTTAACACTTCCCCTCAAGTTGGTGAGTGAATATCCTGAACTCCCAACTTGTGTCGCAGCGTTAAGAACCGATCCTTTCCTAATGCCTTTGTAAAAATGTTAGCGAGCTGGTAGCACGTAGGTACATACGAAAGACGAATTATTCCGGCCTGCAACTTTTCTTGGACAATATGGCAATCAATCTCAATGTGCTTTGTGCACTCATGAAATATAGGATTTGCCGCAATGTGTAGTGCTACCTGATTATCACAGAATAGTGGCGTAGGAACATCACACAAGACTTTTAAATCTTGCAACATATAACGTACCTATACTAGTTCCAAACATGCATTGGCCATTGCGTGATATTCTGCCTCTGCCGAAGATCTTGATACATTTTTCTGTTTCTTTGACTTCCACGAAATGAGAGAGGAACTGAGGAAGATGCAATAACTTGAAACCGATCTTTGAGTGGTTCAACATCCTGCCCAATCTGAATCACAATATGCTTTCAATAAGAGATTATTTTTGGATGGCAATAACAAGCCTTGACCTGGAGTTCCTTTAATGTACTTTAGAATATGAATCGTTGCATCCCAATGTGGTTGGCGTGGAGTTTGCATGAATTGACTTAATGTTCGAACTGAAAATATTATGTCAGGTCTAGTGACTGTGAGGTATATCAATCTTCCCACGAGCCGTCTATACTTGGATGGATATTTCAACAATTCTCCGTCATCTGAAGTTAACTTTGAATGTTGCTCCATTGGAAATTTTTCGGGCCAAGC
This sequence comes from Euphorbia pulcherrima, assembly GCA_947683365.1. Classification (NCBI taxonomy): domain Eukaryota; kingdom Viridiplantae; phylum Streptophyta; class Magnoliopsida; order Malpighiales; family Euphorbiaceae; genus Euphorbia; species Euphorbia pulcherrima. The sequence continues at coordinate 20,120,653 of CANTUS010000002.1, forward strand.
ACCTGTGAGCCCTGTATCCTGTAAAATATCAAGTGTATATTTTCTTTGGGACATGTAAATTCCAGCTTTAGAACGAGAAAATTCAATCCCTAAGAAGTATTTTAAATCTCCAAGATCCTTAATGCAAAAACATCGAAGCAGGCATTTTTTGAGGTGCTACATTTCTTTTGGATCATTTCCAGTCAGAAGGATATCATCTACATAGATTAGAATGGCAGTAAATGAGGACCCTTGAACCCTTGTAAATAAAGAGTAGTTCACTTTGGAATGCTGGTAATATGCTATTTGAATTACATTAGAAAATGTAGAGAACCAATTTCGAGAGGCTTGTTTAAGGCCATATAATGATTTGTTGAGTCGACATACAACATTCTCCCCCTGTCGATGATGTCTAGGTGGTAAGTCCATGTAGACAACCTCATGTAAACTGCCATGTAAGAATGCATTTTGGACATCCAATTGATGAATTAACCAGTTTCAGGATGTTGCTACAGTGAGGAGATATCTCAGAGTTGTAAGTTTAGCTATAGGTGAAAAGGTCTCTTTATAGTCAATCCCTTCAATTTGGGTGTACCCTTTTGCAACCAGACATGCTTTATATCGTTCAATGGTGCCATCAGACTGATATTTCATTTTATACAGCCATTTGCAACTGATGGGTTTGTGACCTTTTGGGAGTGGTGTTATTTTTCATGTTTTGTTGAGTTGTAGGGCTGTTAGCTCCTCTTTTATGGCTTGCTTCCATTTTGGATCAAGAATAGCTTGAGAATATGAAGTGGATTCTTTAGAGCCTGTGATATTAGCTAGAAATGTACGATGTGTGGGAGTAAAATGAGAATAGGAAAGAAAATTTTGAAAGGGATGCTTGGTCGATTTTGACAGTTATTGACTAGAGTTGGAAAGATTGGCTTGAGATCCCACCACTTAGTCTTGATGCCAGATAGAGGCCAGTTTGGCACGTTCAGAGCGGTAGATGCAAGGAGGTGTTGGTGGTGTAGGTGTGTTTAAGGGTGAATTCTCTAGCATTGATGAAGGAATATAGTTTTGAATTTCTAAATTATCTGAGAGGAAAAGAATTTTGAGTTTTTGAATTATCTGATATTAAAGGCGTGATTGGTGGAGTACGATTTGGCATGTCAATAGCCATATTTGGTAAAGCAATTTGTGAACCAGAATGAGATGATGTTGTGGATTGATTAAGGAAAGGAAAAATATGTTCATGGAATGTAACATCTCGACTAACAAGAAATTTGCCACTTTCCAAATCAAACAATTTATACCCTTTTTTATTATTTGGATACCCAAGAAAGATACATTGTCGAGCGCGAGAATCAAATTTTTGTTTGGGGTGAAACAATGGTTGCATAACATAAGCAGCCGAATACCTTCAAATGAGAGAGGGATGGAGGTCGGTTATGTAGGAGTTCAAATGGGGATTTATTTTTCAATAGAGGTGAAGGTAAACGATTTATTATGTATGTTACAGTCAAGACACATTCACCCCAAAATTCTAGTGGCAAATGTGATTGGAACAACAATGCTCGTGTAGTGTTAAGAATGTGTCTGTGTTTGCATTCTACTTCCCCATTTTGTTGTGGTGTATAGACATAAGTGCGTTGACATTCAATACCATTTTTATGAAAGAATGTTTGCATGGAGAGAAATTCTAAGCCATTGTCGACTCGAACAGTTTTGATTAAGGCATGAAATTGAGTTTTTACAAAAGTGATGAATGACTTTAATAGGTGTTGTGTTTCAGATTTTTGATTCATGAGGAGTAACCATGTGCACCTAGTAAAGTCATTTACTATGGTGAGAAAGAAACGTGCCCCCAAATGTGTTGGAACTTTATGTGGACCCCAAATATCACAATGTAAAAGATCAAAAGGAAAATGAGATTTTAATGTGCTTAATGGAAAAGGCAATCTTATTTGTTTTGCTCTAGGACAAATATGACAATTATTATGATCGGAAATTGAATTTTTATCTAAAGGTATTAATGGTGAGATGAGCTTAAGATACCTCGGAGAAGGGTGTCCAAGGCGCGCATATGCCATAAATCAGGGATGTGAGATGCTTGGAATGATTTTGGTGAGTATTTTAATGGAGACATGTAATATAGACCATTGCGTTGTTCACCCGAGCCAATCGTCCTCCCCGTAGCCAAGTCCTGCAAAACACAACCATTTGGAAAAAGGAAAACACAGCAATTTAATTGGTTAGTCAATTTGCTGACTGAAATGAGGTTTAAATTGAAAGATGGAACACAAAGAACATTATTTAGGGTGATATCATTATTAAAATTGATTGTTCGTGTGAAAGTCAGAGGTGCAGTTGAGCCTGGGGGTAAATTAACAATTGAAATTGGGGATGTTGATGTGTTATAAAATAGGTGTGAATCAGATGATTTATGATCGGTGGCTCCGCTATCCAAGATCCAAGGTTTTGTGAAAGTAGAATTGATGAAGGTATTAGGAGTTAACATACCTGATGCATTTAATGATTTACCTTTACCGGAATTATCTGCCATGGTAGTATATGTAACAGATTAAAGTGTAAGACCTTTGAAACACCAAGATCACTGCTATGATACTATGTGAAATTTATCTATGAATAAAGTGGTGGATATATAAATTGACAAGAATATAAATGGTGAATACAAAGTTGTATTTCTCACTTGTATTTACACGTATTTATAGGTGTACAAATACTTATTCAGCAAGAGAAGAAATAAAAATAAATACAAAATGGTAATCTAATAAATACATGATCCTACTCATATTTATAATTACTTGTTGAACAAATATACTTGTCCATCAAGTATAATATTTATTCCTTAACAGGAAATTAAATCTGTTATCCCGATTATATGTTCCCTTATGTGTCTCTCTCTCATAATCTGACATGTGGCAAAATCTATTTATTATATTATTTTTTGCATTTTCTCTTTGTTACGTAACACTTTCTCTATCTTACATGTCAAATTATTAATGGAGGGACACCAAAGAAAATATATAAATATGGACAACAAATTTTATTTAATATACTGATAATTTTACCAATATATATATAATAGAATAATTATTTTAATATAATATTTTGACAATAAAAACTCATTTGATTTTTTTTTCATCTACAAGTTTTCATATTTAGAAATAGTACACAAATTTTTTTTGAATGGAAGAAATAGTACACAATTTAATCATTACAAACACTATTAACATAATTTTTTCAATATATTACTAAATCACTTCATAATTCATAATTCATAACATGTAACTTATAATTTTTTTAGTAAACATAAAATATATCGATAGCAAAGAGAAAACTAAATCATTATCTACTCCCAAGTTAACAAGAAAGTATGGCTAGAGTGGTAAATTTTTCCGGGCAATTTAGGTGATTTTGATGTTTTGTATTTCTAAATACGGATAATATAATTTTGAGAATTGTGAAAAATTGAAAATTGTTATAAATATATGTTTGGATGTAACATATATATTTATAGTATTGATTTCCATTAACCTCAACCATTTATATATATATATATATATATTAATGTGTGTAATTTGTGTCCTTGCATATTCTTAGAATTTGCTTATAAATAGAGGCTTGATATATACTACACATAACAATAATAGAATTCTATAGTCTTACTTTCTCCTCATGTTTCTCATTCTCTACTTTTCTATATATTCATGTAATGTATATTCTTGTTTATTCACTTTATTTATAATACGTTATCAGCATAAATTTACTCTTTTGTATTATTCATTGAAGTGACGGGTATCACAAAGACTTCAAGAATTCAATCAACGAGGAAGTTTTAATTTTGTCTCAAATTTTATTATTCTTGTTTTTTTTATTATCATTATTTCTAGATAATTATTGTACTCATTCTTTCAAATATTTTTTGTTGACAATATTTATTCAGATGATAAATGATGTTTCGTTCAACGATGAATTGCATATAATTTTTTTTCCGGTTTTTCGATGAATCTGCCTAGCTGGACGGTTTTCACTATTACTGAAATTATAACCGTTGGATCGTTGTGAAATTTGGTCAAAAGCTTTCTAACATCCGTTCCTTTCTTTTTCACCGTTGGATTGCCGAGAATCGGATTCATGTAATAGCAGAAAGGTTTCCCATTCCTTAGCCTGAAAGATATGTGGCCATGAAATAGGTATTAAGTGGAACAGAATTGACTGGGTGGGAAACTGGGCATCCTTTTCGATAGGGCTGGAGTTATTATACCGACAGAATCTTACCTTATAGATTTTTTTTAAATACAGCTCATGATTTTGAAGAGATAAGGGTAGGGATAGGGATTCCATTTTGGGATCATATAATGAGAAACGTAGACTTCATCTTTTCAATTGGGATGAGATTTGTAAGGAAAAGCAGTTTGGGGGCGGCCTTGGCCTCACTGAACAAAAGGTAATTTCGTGTTAGGCAGAATGGATAAAACTATATTTGATGGTTTACTTTTGTTATTATATATATATATATATATATATATATATATATATATTAAATTTTACAAATATTGAGTTTGTAGCTTTTGATGTTACAAAGAAATTATCTTTCATGAGTGTTGGACGTTGAAATTTTGAAATTTATTTAATTAATATTAAAAAGTACATATTTAAATCAAGATCTTGTAGATCTTTGAACAATGATACTGAAGTGTATATATATGCATATATATATATATATATATATATGTATATATATATATATTATATATTTTGGAAGAATTTTTTTATAGAATTATATCCTTGAAGGATGTAAATAAATAATTTTTATTTTTATTCCGGAAGAATATATATATGTAATTATATCCTTGAAGGATATAAGTAGATAATTTTTATTTTTATCCCGGATATAAATAAATAATTTTTTTATTATCATTATTTCTAGATAATTATTGTACTCATTCTTTCAAATATTTTTGTTGACAATATTTATTCAGATGATAAATGATGTTTCGTTCAGCGATGAATTGCATAGAATATATATATAGCTATAACAAATAAATTTAATTTGTATATTCTCGAAGAATATATATTAGACTATAAAAGATCCCGAAGATCTTTGAAAACAAATTTATGACCACGTGGAAATATATTGACTAAAAGCTTATTTCAAGAGGAAATAAAGTTATAATGTATATATGAGACTTTATGAAATATAATCTGCTCCTGTAGTGGCACTCTAAATAAAACCAATGTTCCATGAAATATGGTAAATTAATTATTGTGGGTACTTGATACTGAAATTTATTTGAATGTCATGAATTTTGTAGATTATATTAAAGAAGGAAATGAAGGAACCTTGCAGAATCGCTCAAAAGTAAAGCTTTTTCTTTAGCATCATTTACATGAAGAGTTGAAAAATCGAGTATCTCACTTTGAAAAATCCAGTAGTTCATTGAAATTCTCTGAAGGAACAATTTGAACACCGAAGACGCGTGTTTAGTGGATAGTAAGACTACCCTACAAAGTGATTAGAGTTTATTTATTTATTTTTATTTTTTACATGATTATATTTATTTATTTATAAGGCAATATGTGGGTGGTGTTTAACTAGTTTATTTTTTTATTTTTATTGTTTAGATGATTATATTTAAGTTTTAAAATAAAAATTATTATAATCAAATAGTCGACTATTGAAGATCCTGCAGATCTTTTGTAAAAGTTTTAAAGAAAATATATTTTATAATTTGGAATGTATATGAACATGCTATCATTTTCCACCCGAAGTGGAATAAGATTGATGAATTTTTCACTTGAAGTGACAAATTGATAAATTATTTTCACTCGAAGTGAAAAATTTAAATTAATGAATATATTCCACATGAAGTGGAGAAATTAAATTATGAAGTTTTCATTAGAAGTGAAAAAATAAAATTGTGAATAACTTTCACCCGAAGTAGAAGAATAAATTTGATGAATAATCTCCACACAAAGTGGTATTGTAAAATCAATGAACAATTTCATCCAAAGTGAAAATTAAAATTGATAAGAAATTTCATCCTTAAAATTGATGAATAATTTTTCTCACGAAGTGGGAAAGTAAAAGTGATGTATAATTTCCACCAGAAGTGAAAAAGTAAAATTGAGACCCAATAACTACCAAAAGTGGAAAATCGAATTGAAATATTTTGATAAAAGGAAATGAATTCTTTTCGATATTGATTGACGTCAAGGCTAGTGAAGCAATTGTAAAAAAGCTCTAGAAGAGTCGACATATAATACTTTGATGATGAATGAAACAAAATGTTACCCAATATTGTGTTAAGGGGAAATACATTTTGCTCTAGAAAAGCCAGAATTAGTGTACCAATGGGATAAAAATTAGTTGAATGCTCCAAAAGAGCTAGTATTAAGGTACTAAAGAAACAAAAAAAATTGTTGAATACTCCGGAAGAGCTAATATTATATGTTAAGGGGACAAATAAATTATTGAATGGTCCAGAAGACCGAATGTTAAACTACCAATGGAATGATTATTATGAATAATGGATTATATTCTCCAATTTATATAATGAAATAAATTTATATACGAAAATGGATGAAAATATGTTACCATGATATTGGGTAAATACGAAAATTGTTGAATGCTTCAAAAGAGCCAATATTAATGTAATAAGGGGAAATAAATTTTAAATGCTCCAGAATAGCCAACATAATCTACCAAGAGAGAAAAACTGTTGAATGTTCCAAAAAAAAGTAAGTATTGGTAATGTATTAAAGGAAAAAGTTGAATGGCCTAGAAGAGCCAGTATGAGTATTTCAAATGGGACAAAGATAATTATAAATCATACCTTATTTCTCTCTAATCCTCACAAAACATTATTAAAAGTTAAAAATATTCGTGAATTAAATATTATATAAAAAAATGTGAGGGAAGACATTAGAATGTCCTGATGGTGCAAATATATTTACAGGCTGATTTGATGATAAACCTGAAATATATATATTGAGATACTTATTAAATTTGACACGGTCATAATTTGATAATGATGAGAAAAATTTATAAAAATGTATATGAACGTCTATTAAAAGAACCAAAAGTTCAATGCAATTTGTGTTGCTTCTTCGCAAGGAAATTTGATAATAAAACCTTCCAGAAGTAAGGTCATAATTGAATCTCTAACACTTAAACGCATACATTGTGATATATATGGACCAATTCACCCATGATTAAACCATTTAGTTTTAATGCAGTCACTTCTTGAAGAAGTACAAGAACCTGAAGTTGATGTTTAACTAAATGGTTACATGTATGTTTTTGTATATTAATTAAGATTAAAGTTGAACATCGTATAATATATGTTCATACTCAAAATAGTAGGGTAAAACCATTTAATAAATTTTAATATAAGTGTGGAGATACGTAACATTGCAGCAATCATTTTTATATGACCAATAAGTTATTTTGTTATTTCCCCTATAATTAGCTATGGTCATGATCCAAAGTTTCTCGTCTAAGAGTTTTATGGTTATGGAATTTTTGTGCCTATGGCTTCATTAAAACAGACCGAAATGGGTCCTTAAAGTAGATTATGAAATATTATTGGATGTGAATCTCCATCAATAATTAAGTATCTCGAGCTTTTAAAAATAATATGACTACTGCAAGATTTGCAGATTGTAATTTTGATGAAAGCATTCTTCCAAAATTAGGGGAAGAATGTAGAAAGACAATTTTAAAAAAGAAAACTTTATGGAATGCTTTATCTTTAATTTTTATGGATCCTAAGTCAATTCGTATTTCTGAAGAATAAATTAAAATAGCGCTATAACACGCTTGAAGTGTGGATGACTAATTGATTTAAATGATAAAAATCCTAGAAAAAGAAAAATTGTCGACAATAAATATAATGTCATTAAGGATAAGTGTACTAATATAAATACACTTTTGCAGAAGTATTAGCACCCGAAGTGCAAGCACCTGAAGTGCAAACACCCAAACTTGTTAAAAATGAGTAAATTGAAATAAATTATATTAGTACAAGTAAAAGATAGAATAACGATAAAATAGTTGTATACCATATTTTGCCTATATATGTGGCAACAAATATTGAGAATGTGACTATAGATCATGGACTATAAAATATTCGAGAAATGTCAAAAGTGATTGGCAAATTGAAAATTAAGATACATTTCAAGAAGAAGAAAATTCCATACTACGTATTATGTTAAGACATTCTACTGTGGTGAGGTTTAAAATTACAGGAAAAATGTTCGAAATTGAAACATTGTTCAATTAATATACAAACATCTGTACATGAATTATGCCAATTTGGACTCAGGCAGTGCATCAATAGCTAAAGACAAGACCCGACGAAAATTTATGAAGATAATATTGATCGTATTGCTCAATTAAAGATGTTACATTAAAAGAGATAGATACAAGCATATTTCACCCGAATTCTTTTACATTTATGATCTCATAAAGACTGGTCAAGTTAATATTTGCAAAGTCAGATTAAGTGACAATTCAACAGATCTTTTCTCTAAGTCACTATTTACTTCTATTTTCAGAAGACATGTTCATAATACTGGGATGCGTCAACTGAAAGATATATCTTGTCCAATGTGTTTTTGAGGGGAAGTAGTATTGCATATGAATATTGTGCTCTTTTTCCTTCGCTAAGTTTTTGTTCCACTGGATTTTTCTCAGCAGAGTTTTAACGAGGCATTTTCATATTGCATAATCATATTCTGACGAAGAGGGGAAGTAAACATTGCACTCTTTTTCCCTTAACTAAATGTTTTATTCCATTGGGTTTTTCTTGGTAAGGTTTTTAACGAGGCAATATGCCATTCACGAAAATAGACATTAAAGGGGAAGTGTTATAAATATATGTTTGGATGTAACATATATATTTATAGTATTGATGTCCATTAACCTCAACCATTAATATATATATTAATGTGTGTAATTTGTGCCCTTACATATTTTTAGAATTTGCCTATAAATAGAGGCTTGATGTATACTACACATAAAAATAATAGAATTCCATAGTATTACTTTCTCCTCATGTATCTCATTCCCTACTTTTTTATATATTCATATAATGTATATTCTTATTTATTCACTTTATTTATAATAAAAATTAAAAAAATGTTATTTCATTGAATAGTTTATTACTACTTTACTAACAATAAAAAACAATTCACTTTCACTTTTTATACTTTTGCTATTAATCCACATGTTCAACAAAATTTAACTACTAGTGGAGTCCAATTACTCAAATATGTGGTATTCAATAAATATATTATAAATATTATTATTATATTTTATTAAAAATGTGGGGTACATGGACTCCATACCTTCACACCTGCATTCACCTCTGGTTTTAGTTATCCATTACAGTGAAAATTAAATATCTGACCAATTGATTAAGTATCTAACTTGTGACTTATTTGATAGTTGATGAATCATTACATGTAGATGAATATCTTAAGGCATAATTAAATTTTTTTTAATAAATTTCATTTTCTTAGAGTATATATATAGTTTTAATTATCATATAAAGTTTAATTAATTATTTTTATGGTGACCAGATTTTATTTATCCATAAATTTTTACTATATTATGAAAATTAATGGTATCCAAAGACTACGCCATTATTGCACTTGGATATCCGCCAATGCTTTTTTCACTGTATATCTCTCACCTTCACTTAATCTACTTATCTTTATCAGATTCTCTCAACTTGAAAGCTTGGTTGATTTTTTTTTTTTACTTTAAATTAAAATACATTTTGATAATATTAAATAAAATCGTTGTTAAATTAATAATATCATTCATTTATATTTAATTAATTCAGAAAATTTTTAAAGTTTATATATACACTTTATAAAAAAAAAGTTTATATATACACATAATGATTTTGTATTATAATTATTTTATCACTATCACCATTAAATTTTTTTTCACTCCACTAATCCAACAATATTTAAAAATAAAGTTAGTTTTATTTTATAAAAAATAAAATTATCTTAGTATTCACCAATAAAATAATCATGATATCTTTCTGTTTTCCTTTTTCATCATTTACTTAATGAGTGTGCTTCATTTTGGAATTTTTTTTTATAAAGCTTCATTTTGGAATTGAAATATTATTACAATGGCGTTGAAATTAGTTTGTGTTGTTAAAAAGGTACGGCGTAAATTTGATATTTCATGAATGTATTTTTATCATGATTTTCGTAATCGGATCGGCCACCGAATCGGTAAAGATACTGGTTTATGGATTTAAGGTTCAATCGGATTAAATCGGTGGTCAAATCGAATTTTCTTAAAACATTTAAAAATACTAAATATTTTATATAATTTGATATTAAACATGTAATATAAGTTATACTCATATAAAAATTAATACTATTAAATAAAGTATTCTATAATTTAAAGTTATATTTCAAATAAAAATAAAACACAAAATAATAACTAATATAATCTAATGAAAAATTGGAAACCGAATTCTATATTGTATAGATTGGATAAAAAAGTTAATAAATTTGATTTATGATATATAAAAATTACGCATTAAAAGAATTACAATTTATACACAATATGTAAAATAAAAAAACTATATATCCATTTAATATATATTTAATAAAAAAACTTAGAGTAACGTTATTTAAAAAATTTATATGTTATTTCATTATGAAAAACATTTAAAGCTGTTATTGAAAGAAATATTTTAAATTTAATAGAATGTGTAGTCTATAAAATAAAAAAATATTTATTATGATTTTTTATAATAAAAGATTATTAAAATAATTTAAAAATTAATAATATATAATATAAAAGTATACAAGGAGAAAATGTTACCACTTTTGTGTCGTAGCTCAGTTGGTAGTGCATGTATTGAAACATATGTTAGAGGTTTTGCGTTCAATACCCATCACCAACAATTTTTAAAAAAACATGATTTAAGAGAATCAGAAACCGATCATCAGTTGAATCGGTCGGTTCTCGGTCTAACCAGCCGATTCAACCGATCGTTAACCTATTTTTAACTATGTCAAAAATCCAGTCAAACCGGACTGAACCAGGCATCGGTTCCAGTCGAACCCGATCGACCGACCGGTCCGATCCGATTTTCAAAACCATGACTTTTATAATTTGGTGTTTTTCTACAATCCCATTACAAGAACACCATAAACTTCCGGCGATAATAATAGTCTAACGCACACAGCAGATAATAAGAAGGTGATTTACAAAAATAGTGTTCCACTTGTTCCAACGTGGGATTCCTAACTCACAATTGCCCAACACCTTATCAATAAATCTATCTCTCAGGCATAATGAATTTGGCAGAAGTAATTACGGATAAATTTAGCGATTGTTATTTTTAAAAAGAGGATTATATAATTTTTTATTTTGAAATAATGACTGTGGTTTTAAAAATTAGTGAATAAAAGATAAAAAAGTTCCTCAATTTGAAATTATGTCACGAAAAAGGATAATCTTTTCCTTTTTAAATTGAAACTTTGCAGGTTGGTTAATAAAAATACAATACACCTTGATTATAAATCTTGAATTTTTTTGATAAGTTTAAGTATTTTTTAATTAAAAGACGATAATAATTTTTAAAAATCATAATAAAAGGAAAAATTTCCGAAATCTATTTAAATCTTAATATATAATGCATAAATAATAAGGTTAAATTATAGGGATGTTGAATTAATTAAAATACCATTTCTAACATTAGAAAAGAGACATTTTATAAATTTTTTTCCTTTATTTGCTAACTTTTGAAACCATAGTCCTCGTTTCAAAAAAAGAAATTTTATGATCCTCTTTTTAAAAATGTTCGAAACCACAAGGTATATTTTTGAAATTTATCCAAGTAAAATTGAAAGAGAAATATTTGATATGGTTCAAGGCTAATGAAATGCAAATAACAACAACGAGATAACGTAATTTATTATATATCCTCTGTGAAATACAGGCAAAATGGAAACGATTACAGTAGAAACTATGGATCATTTCACAGACATAATTTATTAGAAAATGGAGCATCAGCCGTTCTACTAAACCTTCCTAAATTATGAAATTTAGGTGGTGGTGGCGGGTAATCCATAGCTCAATTTACGTGAATATGGCTTTGCACTGGACGGAGGAAGATCAGGTTTTAAAATTATTGTAGTTGGGAGAATTTGTGATAGTGTTCCGAAATATGACTTAGCGTTTGACGGAGGAAGACCGGGCTTTGGAATTACGGCCGTTGGCAGTTCTTGCGATAGTTTTTCGAAATATGACTTTGCGCTTGATAGAGGAAGTCCGGGCTTTGGAATTACGGCTGTTGGCAGTTCTTGCGATAGTGTTCCGAAATATGAATTTGCAGTTGACGGAGGAAGACAGGGCTTTGGAATTACGGCCGTTGGCAGTTCTTGCGATAGTGTTCCGAAATATGACTTTGCGCTTGACGGAGGAAGACCGGGCTTTGGAATTACGGCTGTTGGCAATTCTTGCGATAGTGTTTCAAAAAATGACTTTGCGCTTGATGGAGGAAGACCGGGCTTTGGAATTACGGCCGTTGGCAATTCTTGCGATAGTGTTTCGAAAAGTGACTTTGCGCTTGACGGAGGAAGACCGGATTTTGGAATTACTGCAGTTGGAAGAACTTGCGATAGTGTTCCGAAATATGACTTTGCGCTTGACGGAGGAAGACCGGGCTTTGGAATTACTGCCATTGGAAGTTCTTGCGATAGTGTTTTGAAATATGACTTTGTACTTGATGGGGGAAGGCCGGGCTTTGGAATAACTGCAGTTGGAAGAACTTGTGAAAGTCTTCCAAAATATGACTTTGCGCTTGATGGAGGAAGACCGGGCTTTGGAATTATTGCCGTCGGTAGCACTTGCGATAGTGTTCCGAAATATGACTTTGCGCTTGATGGAGAAAGACCGGACTTTAGATTTACTGCCGTCGGTAGCACTTGCGATAATATTCCGAAATATGACTTTACGCTTGATGGAGAAAGACCAGAATTTAGAATTACCACGGTTGGTAATTTTGGCTCTTGGCCTGATGGAAATCCCTCCACTAAACATATGCCTAAAGTTATCAATAAAACAAAAACAGAACTGTTTTTAAAAATCTTGGCCATGTTCTTTGTTTTAATGGTTTTTTTCTCTGTTTAATGTTTCAAAATGTGTTTCATGAAGCTCTTTATATATCAACAGATTTAGATCAACATTTGGAAAACCAATTAATTTTGTATAATATGGTGGATTCATGAATATGTGGATACATGCACATATATTAATTCCTTGATATTATTGCCACATACAATATATTCAAATTGGATTATGTTCTCTTATACCACATATCTTCAGTTCAGTTCAATTCAGTGCAATTCAGTTCAGTTTAGTTTAGTGTAGTTCAATTCAGTTATACATAGTTATAAATTTATACTAAAATAAGTTTAGTTCAGTTCAATTTAATTCACTTCAATTCAATTATATTCAGTTCAGCTTTTAGAAGTTAAAAATAAAATGACGTGCATTTTGTATTTTTTTTGCTGGTGGAGTAAATGCATATATGCTAATTCCTTAATTCTATTTCCATAAACAACAAATTCAAACATAAATATCTTGTCATATAAATTAAGATTGTAATTAAAATCTAATATAAGAAAAATTAGATTTGATAATAAACCTTTTTTTATACTAACAAAAAGACCAATTATATAAAAGTTAATTCCTTATGATATATAATTTAGATAAAGTTTTGGTGCAATTATATGTAATGACAAATTTATAGTAGCAACACACAATAAATCACTTTTATGATAGTTTCTAGACCTCTTAGTAAGATTTATTATATTGAAACAAAGTTTTTACTTTCAAATCTAGTATTTCATGCAATAATTTGTTAGTATGCTATATTTGTTCATTCAAATAATTTTGTTATATAGATTGAGATCATAAATCATAACATTACACAGGATTCTCCATACATTTTATTTGCTTTGAAACATATAAATTTATATTATTAATAAAAATATAATGACAAGATATATATTAGTTGTTCGCCTATTCTTATTCCTTTATTTTATTTGAATAGTCACTCATGAAATAGGTATACCATGAGAGGTGGAATATAAATTTTTTTGCATTTCACTTAAAAAGAACTATTTCATGGGAGGTCACAAGTTTGAGTTCACATACGGACGATGTGGAATGCGATTTTTTTATTATTATTATAAGCCCAATGAAGTAATTTTTGTAATACAAACTATTCCATGAAAGGTGGAATAAAAAAAATCTTTTATTCAAATAACTATGATATTTCATAGTGACAGATTCAAGACAACAATGTAGCTTATTCATAATATTTTAATTATTTCTATTTTATTATTATGTAATAGTTATTCAGTGAACCAAACGCGTCACTTATATGTTATACATAAGTGGACAACTTAATATATTCATAGGCTCCTAATACATGGACAATATCAGTTGATAATCTCATGATTATTACTCCCCGTCTCGGGCAAGGAGACTGAGTCAAAGTTGAGCCGCCTGGCTATCTCCCTCGCGGGGATCACAACTTATTAAGAGTCCGTTCTAATGAGGCCGAATCAGGGGACATCCCAGCCGGTATCTAGGACCAGATCCGTCTCGTCAAGGGCCTTACGATGTCTTAGGCGGACAAGGTCCCGAGTCGGCACGAGACCGACTAAATAGCATTGCATGTCGTGCACACAGGAGAGTCGAAGTAGGATTCTTATTCCTATATTCTCTCTAACTAACCTTATCCTAATTTGCTTGGGATTCAAGGATCAAATAGACACAAAGAGAATATGTCTAACTCACTCTATTTAGGACTTCTTATTCTATCAAGAATAGGATATGTCTCACACCTATATATTGGCCTCTTAGGTCAGATTCAAAGGTACACACAATTCTAAAGCTCAAAAGCTCTCTACGTTCTCTTTATTCCTCAAAACCCTTTACTGACTTAAGCATCAGAGGGTCCCCCGCGCGGTAACCACATATCGCCCCCAAGCTTGTGTTCTATTTTTGCAGGAATTAGGTTAATCACTCAATTAAGGTTTATTCTGAAATATTGGATTCAGGTACGATATTTTCAGTGGTGCGGTAAGCGTGGACTAAATTTACTTGCTCAGGCGAGAATTTTAGTTCCTCCACAAAGAAAAACAAATCCTCTCAGATCCAGCTTTTTCGCTAGCTAAGATGTCTCAAAATACTAGCGAAACTTTCGTCGATGCTAGGAACAATGGGCAAGAAGGCGCGGTAAATACCAGCGGTGCAAACGATAGTTCAATCACACCTGTTAGCTCAAACCCAGGAGGAAGTTCCTCCCATCGTTGAGTCCGTTTATAGAGATAGCTCGGAAAGCGGCACTCACTCCAGAGGAGCAGAAACTAAATCTGCCTTCGAATATTATGTATCATCTGGCCGATTGGGTGCCTCAGAAGAGCTGAATTTTGACGCTATAATTCGAGTTAAGCCATTCATTCAAAAGAACTTACTCCCTCAGTTTAATTCCGTCCCATAAACACAGACATCTGTGCCCCTAATCACGAAAGGACTGAGGCAGATGGGCATGTCCTTACCAGCGAAAGTCATTCCAATACCCACTCGTCCTATCACCATCAGATCCGTGCCACTAGATCCTAATCAGTTGGCAATATTACAAGGGATAGCTATGATGCTGCAAGGCGGTCACTCCATGCCATCTGGAGTGGGTGGAATTCAGAATGGACCCCCGAATGGGCTATCCACTAGAATACAAGGTATTGACACTAACTCAATCGCAGTGACAACTGAGGTGGTTCCCTCCATAATTGAGGCGGAACGTCGGAAATCTAAAGAGAAGAGTGTAAGGAAAAGTAGAAAACATAGATCTCCTTCCTCTTCCTCCTCACCATCAGAAATCGAGTCATCTGAATCCTCAGACAGTGACTTGAAGTTCAAGAGAAGATTGAAGAAATACGCCATCTCTTTCCAAGAACCTTTGAACGAAAAGAACATCTCTCCTTTCAAGAAGCACATCCTGGCACAAAAACTCCCATACTATCTTGTCCCTCCCATAATTGACAAGTATTTTGGGAAGGAAAACCCCAATGCACATCTAAGTGAATACTGTCACAGGATGGACTTGATCAATGCCCCTAATGGTTATAGATGCAGGTATTTTTGAAGCACTTTAGGCGGTGCTGCTAAAAATTAGTTTCTCCAGCTCCCTCCAAATTCAATTAGAGACTTTGAGCAACTATCCGGAATGTTCATGAAACACTTCCTGGGATATGCTCAAACTGGCTATATGAGCCGAAATTTACATGACATCATTTAGAGATCGGATGAGACCCTATATTAACTAGAAAGATTTAATGAAGCCTACGTAGGCATCACCGACCTGGACTTTAGAACAGCAAAAGAAGCCCTCATCAGAGGAACTCGTAATGAAAGACTTAAACAGGAACTCATAATGCGGAGGTTGACTCAATACACGCAGATGATCGGGTTAGCACAGAACTTAATTGAAGTTGATGAAGTCACCCAGTCAAATAAAAGAAGCTCTGATGGTAGAGATTATTCCAGGAGGGACGAGAAGCGCGAGCGAAAGAATAAAGGCAACAGCCGAGGCTTCAACCGGCACGACCAAGTAAAATTCTGGTGGCTATCCGGAAAGAAAAAAATGTAAAGTTTCCTAATGTCCCGAAAGGAAAAACATTGGGAAAAGATTACGACAAATATTGTGAATTCCATAAGGCCAAGGGACACCACACAGACGATTGTAGGTTTCTAGCCGAGGAAGTTCATGCCCTCATTAAAGCCGATAAGTTTAGCCAGTTTGTGAGGGGCATCACCAAGAAGTCTGAACGAAGAAAGGACGACTCGAATGACTCAAGAGAAAAGCTGGCTCAAAAAACAAGAACCAGCAAGGATAACAAAGTATTGGTAATCAACGGGGGTGCAGATAAAGATCCACCTCAAAAGAGAGCCAAACATCATGCTGGCCAGTCGCGCAAGCTAAGAGACAGTTCAGAAGCTAAAAAGGCATACAAAAAGACAACAATGGTAACAAAATAGCACCCGGATCCGCTTGTAATCAAAGCAGTTATGGAAGGATATGAGGTATACCAAGTACTGGTAGACACGGGAAGCTCGGTTAATTTAATAATAAAGTTAGCATTTGATCAACTAAAAGTAAGCAACAAAAGAGTCCAGCCGAGCTACGCCACACTTTCAGATCTAAGCAGACACGCCATAATGTCTTTAGGTGAAGTAAAGCTAGAAGTTGAGATTGGCTACCAAAAGCACATCTATAGAGTGGAAGTTGATTTCACTATCATTAAAATTTTGGTAGGATTCATTATCATCTTAGGACGCCCTTTCTTATGTGAATCATTCGCTTCAATATCCCCTATATACTTGGTATTACAAATACCAACTAAAGAAGGGATGACAGTGGCAATAGGGAATCCCTCTGTAGCGTAGGCAACCTATATGGCCGCTCTCAAGGATGGAGAGCCGGCTGAGAGAGTAGCAGATAGAAAAACTAGCGAAGAAGGTGACTGCTCAAGCCTGGATAGTGACAGTCCAATGATAGAGCCGCTTAGCAAGAAAAAAGTGTTCATGGTAGCACTGGGTAAAGTGTTGAAGGTGGCGAAAGACCTATCAATAGAAACCAAAGCAAGCATCAATTCTGTTCTCATAGGCCAGGCATACTCCCATGATGATATGCTTGGGGTATGGCCAGAAATAATTCAGCACAGCCTTAACCTTGAACCGGAGGTAGTTCCAGTTATACAAAAGAAAAGAAAGCATGCTCCCAATAGGCAAAAAGCGGTCGAAGAAGAAATTGACAAATTACTGAAAGCAAAACACATTCGAGAAGTTCACTATCCAAGTTGGTTAGCAAACATTGTATTAGTCAAGAAACCAAATGGAAACTACCGGATGTGCATAGACTTTACCGGCTTAAACAAAGCTACCCCAAAGGATAGCAATCATTACCAAGTATAGACTAGTTAGTAGATTCCACAGCCGGATATGCTATTTACTCATTTTTTTAGGCAAAATCCAGATATCATCAAATACGAATGAACCTAGCAGATGAAGAAAAGACCTCCTTTATAACTCATAAAGGAACATACTGCTACACGGTGATGACGTTTAGGCTTAAAAATGCGGGAGCCACTTACCAAAGATTGGTGAATAGAATGTTCAAGGATATGATTGGAGAAACTGTGGAGGTCTATGTAAATGGCATGATAGTTAAAGCAAAAGTGAGGAGTCACATACGGAAGACTTGGAAAAGGTTTTCAAAGTACTGCAAAAGTATCGACTCAAGCTCAGCCTAGAGAAGTGTGTGTTGTTGGAAAACAATGATATGAAATCTCAAATAAATTAAATTATCCGGATCAAGTTTGAAAGAAATAAAAAACAAAGTATCTCCTAAATCCAAATGGAAGCATCTGGTCAAAATCCAGCCTCAAGGACATCCATTGAAGACATCATATTCCTAAGCATATACTGGAATCATCAGGTTAAAGTTTGGAAAGGAAACAAACTTTAACTCTTAAGTCTAGCATCTAGAAGAATTGATTGTACTAGCATCCGAAAGAAGACAGATCTGAAGTCACTGAGTCTGAGAGCATCCGGAAGACTCAGATATCAAGACAATGGGAAAAGTTTCAAAGATAACTTTTTCCTCCACCTCTTGGCCTACAAAGTCAAAGATACTTTTACTATAAGCAAGACAAAAGAGACAGCTTGCACTTTTCAGAAAAAGGACAAAAGTACTGACACCGGACTGAAAAAGATAACAACCTTTTTCACCTAGACCAATAAGGAGGCGCGTGGAGCTTACACCAAAAAGTTACTGGTGTAAAAGTTGGTGTGATACTAAAATACAAGGAAAAAGATCACTGACATCTTTTCAGGCTCAATCCCAAGGATTCAAATAGGTCAAATTGCTATCTAACGGATTGATCAACGGCTCCGAAAGTGGCACATCCTACCTGACCAATGGTGAATATTGTGTTACAACTCACCAACCCATAATGGCTACATTTATGATCCAAGCCTATTAAAGGGAAACTTAACAAGTGGAGAAGGTGCAGGTTGATTTCATAAAAGCTTATACAAGAGAAATTGCTAGAAAATAATTAGATTCACAAGTCCCTCCAAGAATCAAACAATTCCAAATCGGTTTGTAAGGATTCCTAAGTGAGCTATAAACTTAAGGAAATCCAAAAACCAAAACCTTTGATAGAAACCAAAGTGTAAAGTAACTCCTACTTGGGTGAGTAGTGAGATTGGTATACAGCTTAAAGTAGGTGCTTTGAGTGGGATCTCCCTATAGGACTCAGCTTAGATTCGGGGTAGAAGTCTAAGTGGTATATCCTGCTAAATACAAAAGGACTCAGCTAGGAGTTGGTGCTTCTAGTGGTATATCCTACATCCGAAAGGTGTTACCATCCGAAGACAATTTGTAAGGCTTGATTCCTGCCAGTTGGAAAGGAATCCACTAGTGGATAAGCTCGGAGAAAGGAAACTCCGGGGACTGGACGTAGGCAGGGCCAAACCAGTACAAATCACTGTGTTTGATTTTCTTACTTTTATTTACTACATTATATTATTACATTTGCATCATCCGGATCTATCCACCGGATCATAATCAAGCACGGTACACTTAGACTTATTAAAGTCGATAAATTCCATGAAAAAGGGTCATTCATCCCTCTTTGACCCTATATAGACCCTCACATGGACCAAAAAGTGGTATCAGAGCAAGTGCTCAAAGCTAGAGATCTAACAATCTCGAGGTAAAAGTCTAAAATTTTGATTCAAATATCAAAATGAGTTTTTAAAACTCATAACTCCTTCCCGAAAGTATGTCCATTACTCGTCCTCCACTCTTCACCGGTGAACACTACACATTCTGGAAGAACCGGATAAATAACTTCATTCTAGCACAAAACATGCAAGCATGGTTGGTCATCAAAGATGGCCCTTATGAGCCTACCCATGAAGTAAAGGGTATGGTTACCCAAAAACCCTCATATTTATGGGATGAAAATGATTTTAAGAAGTTGCGTGAAAACACAAATGCTATTAACATACTTCACTGTGCTCTTAGTGCAACAGAATTTAATAGAATATCTGGATGCGAGGCTGTACAAGAAATTTAGCAAAAGCTGGAGGTAACCTATGAAGGAATAAATAAAGTGAAAGAAGCCAAAATTGATCTACTTCAGCGAAAAATTGAATCCTTTAAGATGGAGCCAAAGGAGTCCATCAGCACCATGAACACTAGATATACAAATCTAGTAAATGAAATGAAGAGGCTGGGAAAGGAGATATCTGAAGTAGATATGGTCAAGAAGGTACTCAGGAGTCCCACCAAGGAGTGGGATAATAAGAAGACTGCCATTGAGGAAGCTCATGACCTAAATTCCTACAGTTATGATGAGCTCATTGGCAATCTCTTAACTCAAGAGCTATCTTTGGAAAGATATAGCCAATAAGAGAAGAATTCTGAAGAGAAGAAGAAGGTCATTGCACTTAAGGCAGAATCCACCGGATCAACTTCATCTAGAGAAGAAGAGCAAGTCACAGAACCTCAAAGTACAAGGAGCAACTAGCTCTATTAACTAGATAGCTCAATAGATTTATACTAAAGAAAGAAAGGAGGAAGTCCAAAAAATATGAATCCCGAAGACCAAGGGAAGGCACATCCAGAAGAGACAGGCCTAGAAGGAATTCAGAAGACAAGAAGGATTCGGAAAAAGAAGTTGCATGTTTTGAATGTGGGGAGAAAGGCCACTTCAGAACCAAATGCCCTATGCGTAAAAGAACCAAGAAGCACAAGAAGAAGGCAATGGTGGCAACCTGGAGCAACAGTGAGGAAAGTAGCAGTTCATCTTCAACAGAAGAAGAAGAGACTGCCAACTATGCATTCATGGCACTGACTGATCCGGAAGCAGAGCAATCTAGAAAGAATGTCTCGAAGCAAGATATAATGCAAATCTAAGAATCAGAATCAGAAACAGAAATCGCAAACACTGAGGTAAATTCTTATTCTTATTCTACTTCTAACTTTGATCTTGCTAGAGCTTTAGTTATTGTGATCAAAAGTGTGAAGAAGAACACAAAAGCTATCAAATCCTAAAGAAGATAAGTGTTGGAAATCGCTGAAGATAATGAAGCATTGGCATAAGATGTCAATTTTATCAGAACAACAAAGCACATTAATTGATGAAGTTGAGGAGAACTACCTGAAGAATCAAGTGCAAATGCTAAGTGCTAACCTGCTTGGGCTGGATAGAGAAATAGCACTGATAAAAGAGGCATCCAGATGGAGATCTTATCCTCCAAAAAAAAGGAGAACCGAAAGGCAAGTTACTAGAAGAAATCCCAATCCGCCAAATCAAAAAGTGAATGAAGGCAGCAGGCAACCCCAAGCTCAAAGATACACTGCTGCATAAAAAGGAAAAGCTAAGGCATTCTATAATTAGCAACCTGCCAAATAAAGAAGAAATTGTGCAGCAGAGGTTGCACCCCCAACCAGCTTCTGGATATACATTGGACCATCTACAAGGGTACAAGAAGTTGGATATAGAGGGAACTATAGGAAGGAAGATCTTGAAAAGATAAAAAAGAAGCAGGAACAGAACATATCCATTACAGGGTGCAGGTTTTGTGGGAAAAACAATCATATTACTAAATTATGTAGATTGAAAAATGGTTATTATGATGTTAATCCTTGGCCTGAGATGCTTATTAACTCGAGGGGACCCAAATCTGATTGGGTACCCAAACCCACTTGATCTGTTTTGTAGGTATGCCTTAGATCCACAATAAATCAACACACTTGGCACATTGATAGTGGATGCTCAAGGCATATGACAGGTGATGAGAAGGCCTTCATCACATTGACCCGGAAGAAGGGAGGCAAAGTGAGCTTTGGAGATAACCAAAAGAGACAGATCATTGGACATGGAACCATTAGATCTAAGTTAAAAATAGAAGATGTCTCACTAGTTAATGGACTGAAGTTTAACTTACTAAGTGTAGGCCAACTCTGTGACAAAGGAAGAAAAGTCACATTCAATTTTGGAGGCTGCTCAATCTATGATAGTAAGTCTAATCAACTCATTCTTTATGCACCTAGAGTAAACAATTTCTATTCTGTTAACATTCAAAATGAGAAAAAGAATATCTGCTTAGTGTCTAAAGAAGAAGAATCATGGCTATAGCACCGGAGGTTGGGACATGTTAGCATAAACCTCATGTCCAAACTAGCCAAAAAGGAATGGGTAGTGGGTTTGCCTAAGGTTGCTTTTGATAAGGATCATTTATGCACTGCATATCAACTAGGTAAATAGCATAAGAAAAGTTTCCCTTCCATCTCATATATTCCTTCCAAGAGAGTACTTGAGCTCTTGCATATAGATCTCTTTGGTTCAATCAAACCATTGAGTTTAGGGAGAAGAGAATACACCATGGTAATCGTGGATGATTATTCTGGCAATACCTGGGTTCTCTTGCTAGCAAGTAGAGATAAAGCCTTTGACCAATTCTCAAAAACATTCATCCGGATAGAGGTAGAACAGGGCATAAGCATTGCACGCGTCCGAAGTGATAATGGTGGTGAGTTCAAAACTAAGCATTTTGCTGAATTTTATGACTACAAGGGCTTTGAACATAACTTCTCTACCCCTTATACTCCTCAACAAAATGGAGTTTTTGAGAGAAAAAATAGGACCATAGTTGAGATGGCAAGAACAATGTTAAGTGAGAATTGTTTGCTAAAATATTTCTGAGGTGAGGCCGTGAACACAGCATGTTACATTTTGAATAGAGCTCTCATTAGAAAGACCATAGAATAGACTCCTTATGAAATCTGGAAGGGAAGAAAACCCAAAATTGGGTACTTCAAAGTATTAGGATGTAAGTGCTACATCCTAAATGATAGAGAGCAAGTAGGAAAATTTGATCCTAAGTCTGATGAAGCAATTTTCCTTGGCTACTCAACACATAGTAAGGCTTACAGAGTCTTCAATAAACGAATACAAACTATGGTAGAATCAATACATATAGATTTCGATCAGACTGACCATGCAGGTAAGAAAGGCTCCACTCCGAACGATCTAGTTCCGGAAGCTAAAAACTCTGGAGAAAAAAAGGAAGCAGAAGTTCCTATTTCATTCCAAATCAATGAGTACAATGAGGAAGATGAAGGAATACATTTTGATTAAAAAGTACAACAAATTAATCTCAACTCACAAGAGATTGATTTCAATGAAGGCCAAGAAGGAGTAGTTGAGACAGAAATTGAACTAGTCTCAATCCAACATGAAGACCTGCCAAGGAAAGCCCAGACTCACAGAGATCATACAATTACAGCCATTTTGGATAATGTCCAAAATCCAGTAAGAACCAGAGGTCAACTAAACTGGATGATGAGCCATGCTGCTTTTATCTCTCTCATTGAGCCTAAGAAATTTTAAGATGCTGAAGGATATGAAAGTTGGATGATGGCAATACAAGAAGAGCTAGATCAATTCACCAGGAATGATGTGTAGAATCTAGTACCACCTCCCAAAGGTAAATCAATCATTGGCACCAAATGGGTATTCCGGAACAAGCTTGATGAATCCGGAGTTGTGGTGAGAAATAAAGCAAGATTGGTTGTCCAAGGCTACAACCAATAGGAAGGGATTGACTTTGAAGAAACATTTGCCCCTGTAGCAAGACTGGAAGCAATCTGGATTCTATTTGCTTTTGCATCATTCATGGGATTCAAATTGTTCCAAAAGGATGTCAAAAGTGCATTCATCAATAGAGTTATCCAGGAAGAAGTATATGTGTAGCAGCCACCTGGATTTGAAGATTTAAAGCATCCGGATCATGTCTACAAACTAAAAAAATCTCTCTATGATTAAAGCAAGCACCAAGAGCTTGGTATGAGAGACTCACTACATTCGTTGTTAGAAAACAATGATCCGGATAAAAATCGAAAAACAAGTTTGAAAGAAACAAAAATAATGAATGTAATACTCCTAAATTCAAATGGGAAAATCCGGACAAAGATCAAGGTAAAAATTATCCATTGAATAAATTAACGACCTAAGCACTAGAAGAAATCATTCGGATAAAGTTTGAAAAGGAAACAAACTTTTATCCTTCAAGACCAGCATCCGCAAGAACTGATTAAAGCCATCTCCAGAAGATAGATCCGGAGCATATAGGTCTAAAAGACATCCAGAAGACCTATATTTCAAAATATAGGGAAAGTTTCAAATATACTTTTCCCTTTACTTTTTTGGTTTATGAAAGTCAAAGATCCTTTCCCCAAGGCAAAGACAAAATGACAGCTTGCATATTTCAGAGAAAAGTCAAAAGGGTCTGACACCGGACTGAGAAAAGCAAAACTACCTTTTTCTCCTAGACTAATAAAGACGCGCGTGGAGCTCACATCATAAAGTAAATGGTATGAAAGTTGGTGCATCACAAAATGACAAGCAAAATGATCGCTGACAACTTTTTAGCCTCAATCCTAAGATTTCAAATGAATCAAAATACAGTCTAACGGACTGATCAACGGATCCGGAAGCTCTACATCATCAACCTGATCAAGGGTGAAGATTGAATGAAAGCTCACCAACCATAAATGGCTACATTTATGATCAAAGCCTATAAAAAGAGCTCTTCACCGAATGAGAAGGTTAACTGGTTGATTTACAAAAAAAGTAACAAAGCAATACTCATTCAATTAGTTGATTCAATCCCTCCAAGAACCCTTGATTCAAAATCTATTTGTAAGGATTCCCAAGTGAAACTATAAACTTGAGGAACTCCAAAAACCCACCCTTTGTTAAAAACCGAAGTGTAAAAATCTCCAACTGGGGTAAGTTGGGAGATTGGGATATAGCTTGAAGTAGGTGCTTTGAGTGAAATCTCCTTGTAGGACTCAACTTAGATTCAAGGTAGAAGGCTAAGTGGTATATCCTACAAAAGATAAGAGGACTCAGCTAGAAGTTGG
This sequence comes from Euphorbia pulcherrima, assembly GCA_947683365.1. Lineage (NCBI taxonomy): Eukaryota > Viridiplantae > Streptophyta > Magnoliopsida > Malpighiales > Euphorbiaceae > Euphorbia > Euphorbia pulcherrima. The sequence continues at coordinate 20,145,702 of CANTUS010000002.1, forward strand.
TGCTTCTAGTGGTATATCCTACTTCCGAAAGGGGTTACCATCCAGAGATAAATCTGTAAGGCTTAATTCCTGCCAGTTGGAAAGGAATCCACTAGTGGATAAGCTTAGATGAAGGAAACTCCAGGGACTGGATATAGGCGGGGCCGAACTAGTATAAAATACTTGTGTTTGATTTTTGCATTTTATTGTCATACTTGCATCATCCGGATCCATCCTCTAGATCATAATCAAACACGTTACACCAAGACTTTTCTAAGTCTGTAAATTCCATGAAAAAGGGCCAGTCACCCCCCTGTGCCCTTATATATACTCTCACAGGAACCAACAAGTGGTATCAGAGCTAGTGCTCAAACTAGATATCTAATAATCTTGAGCTAAAGGTCCATATATTTTGATTCACATATCAAAATGAGTTTCCAAAACTCACAACTCCTTCCCGAGGGTATGTATGTTACCCGTCCTCCACTTTTCACTGGTGAACACTATACGTTCTGGAAAAATCGGATGAAGAACTTCATTAACTCATAAAGTATGCAAGCATGGTTAGTTATTAAAGATGGCCCGTATGAACCTACTTATGAAGTAGAGGGTATGACTACCCTAAAGCCATTAAGCATGTGGGATGATAATGACTTTAAAAATTGCATGAAAACACAAATGCTATTAACTTGCTTCATTGTGCTCTTAGTGCAGCTGAATTCAATAGGATATCTGGATGTGAGACTATAAAAGAGATATGGGAGAAGTTGGAGGTAACCTATGAAGGAACTACCAAAGTAAGAAAGGCCAAGTTTAATCTACTTCAATAAAAGTTTGAATCCTTTAAGATGGAGTCTAAGGAATCAATTAGCAGCATGAACACTAGATACACAAATATAGTGAATGAAATGAAAAGGCTGGGGAAGGAGATTCCAGAAGTAGAAATGGTCAACAAAGTGCTCCGGAGTCTCACCAAGGAATGGGACAATAAAAAGACTGCCATTGTGGAAGCTCATGGCTTAAAATTTTATAGTTATGATGAACTCATTGGTAATCTTCTAACCCAAGAATTGTCCTTGGAGAGGTACATCCAACAAGAAAAGAAACCTGATGAGAAAAAGAAGGCCATTGCTCTTAAGGCAGAATCTACTAGATCAACCTCATCCGGAGAGGAAGAGCAAATCGATGAATCAATGAGCACTAAAGGTTAACTTGCTCTACTAACCAGAAGGCTAAATCGATCCATATAAAAGAAAGATAGAAGGAAATCAAAGAGGTATGAATCTTAGAGACCAAGAGAAGGCACCTCTAGAAGAGGTAAGACCAGATAGAATCCAGAAGAAAAGAAAGATCCGAAGAAAGAAGCTGCTTGTTTTGAATGTGGTGAAATAGGCCACTTCTGAATAAAGTGTCCCAAGCTCAAAAAAACCAAGAAGTTCAAAAAGAAGGCAATGGTTACTACCTAGAGCAATAGTGAAGAAAGTAGCAGCTCATCTTCAATGGAAGGAGAGGAGACTGCTAACTGTGCGTTCATGGCTCTGATTGAACACGAAAGCAGAGCAATCCAGAGGGGATGCCTCCAAGCAAGAAACAATGCAAATTGAAGAATCAAAATCAAATACGGCAAACACTGAGGTAAATTCTGGTTCTAATTCTGCTTCTAACTTTGATCTTGCAAAAGCACTTTCTATTATTATCAAGGGAGTGAAGAAGAATGCAAAAGCCGTCAAATCTCTGAAAAGAGCAATACTAGAATTAGCTGAAGATGCTGAGGTAATGGCACAAGACATCAATCTGGTTAGAGCAACCAAGCATATTAATGTAGTAGAAGAAAACTTCCTGAGGAATCAAGTACAGATTCTGAATGCAAATGTAATGGGACTAGATAGAGAAGTCAATCTATTAAAGGAAGCATCTAGAAAGAAACCTAAAACAAAGGATCCAAGAAGAGATAATCCTCCTCCTCCTCCTCAGAACAGGGTTCAAAGGAACCCAAATCAAAAGACAAATGGAGTTAGCAGGCAGCCATAAGCTCAAAGATATACTGCTACCTAGAAAGGAAAGGCTAAGGTAGCTTACAACCAACAACCTATCAAACAAAGAAGAAACTATAGAGCTAAAATTGCACCTCCAACCAACTTTCGGATTTATATCGGACCATCTACTAGTGTGCAAGAAGCCGGGTATAAAGGCAACTATAGAAGGGAGGATCTGGAGAAGATCAGCAAGAAGTAAAAGCTAAATATACCTGTTTTAGGGTGCAAGTTTTGTGGGAAAAATAATCATATTACTAAATCATGCAGATTAAAAAATGGTTATTATGATGTTTATGGTTGGGCTGAAATGGTTATCAACCCGAGAGGACCCAAATTTGATTGGGTACCCAAACTCACTTGATCTGTTTTATAGGTATGCCTTAGATCCACAGTAGATCAACACACTTGGTATATTGATAGTGGATGCTCAAGGCACATGACAGGTGATGAGAAGGCCTTCATCATATTAACCCGAAAGAAGGGAGATAAAGTAAGCTTTGGAGATAATGAAAAGGGACAGATCATTGGAAATGTAACCATTGGATCTGGATTTAAGATTGAAGATATCTCACTGGTTGATGGACTGAAGTTCAGCCTGCTAAGTGTGGCCCAATTATGTGATAAAGGTAGAAAAGTCACATTAGACTCCGGAGGCTGCTTAATCTATGATTGTAAGACTAATCAACTTATTCTTTACGCACCTAGAGTAAATAATGTCTATTCTGTAAACATTAAAAATGATAAGAAGAATATATGCTTGGTTTCTAAAGAAGAAGAATCATGGCTATAGCACCGAAGGTTGGGACATGTAAGCATGAACCTCCAATCCAAATTAGCCAAAAGGAATTAGTTTTGGGTTTGCTTAAGGTTGCTTTTGATAAGGATTATCTATGCACTGCATGCCAACTAGGTAAACAGCATAAGAAAATTTTCCCTTCCATCTCATACATCCCTTCCAAAAGAGTACTAGAGCTCTTACATATTAATCTCTTTGGTCTAATTAAGCCACTGAGTTTGGGTAGAAGAGAATACACCATGGTCATTATAGATGACTATTCTCGATATACCTGGGTTCTCCTGCTAACAACCAAGGATGAAGGTTTTGACCAATTCTCGAAAACATTCATCCGGATAGAAGTAGAACAGGGCATACGCATTGCACGCATCCGGAGTGTTAATGGTGGAGAATTAAAAAATAAGCATTTTGCTAACTTTTGTGACTCCAAGGGCATTGAACATAACTTCTCTGCTCCCACACTCCTCAACAGAATAGAGATGGCTAGAACAATGCTTCGTGAAAATTGTTTGCCAAAATATTTCTAGGGTGAGGCCGTAAACACAACATGCTATATCTTAAATAGAGCTCTAATTAGAAAGACCATAAAAAATACCCCATATGAAATCTGGAAGGGAAGAAAACCCAAAATTGGGTATTTCAAAGCATTCGGATGTAAATGCTACATCCTTAATAATAGAGAGCAACTAGGAAAATTCGATCCTAAATCTGATGAAGCAATTTTCCTTGGCTACTCAACACATAGTAAGGCTTACAAAGTCTTCAATAAACAAACCCAAATAGTGATAGAGTCTATACATGTAGATTTCAATGAGACTAACACTACGGGAAAGAAATGCTACACTCCAAAAGATCAGGAGCAAAAGCTATACTCCGAAAGATCAGGAGCCAGAAGCTGAAAAATTTCGAGAAAAGGAGAAAGCAGGAATCCCTAATTCTCTTCAAATCAAGAAGTACAAGGAGAAAGATGAAGAAATATCCTTTGATCCAGAGATACAACAAGTTAATCTCAACCTACAAGAGATTGACTTTAATGAAGACCAAGAAGTATTGGTTGAAGCTAAAATAGAGCAAGTCCCAGTTCAACATGAAGGCCTAAAAAGAGAGATTCGGACCCTCAGAGATCATTCTATCAAAAATATTCTAGATAATATTCAGAATCCAGTTAGAACCAGAGGTCAGCTAAACCAGATAATGAGCCATTTTGCCTTTGTCTCTCTCATAGAGCCAAAGAAATTTCAAGATGCTGAAGGGGATGAAAATTGAATGATGGCAATGCAGGAAGAGCTAGATCAATTCACCAAGAATGATGTATAGAATCTCGTGCCCCCTCCGAAAGGAAAATCAATTATAGGCACTAAATGGGTGTTCCAGAACAAACTTGATGAATCCAGAATAGTGGTGAGAAACAAGGCAAGACTAGTTGCCCAAGGCTACAACCAGCAAGAAGGAATTGATTTTGAAGAAACTTTCACCCTTGTAGCAAGATTGGAAGTAATCCGGATCCTATGTGCTTTTGCATCATTCATGAGGTTCACATTATACCAAATGGATGTCAAAAGTGCATTTCTAAATGGTGTAATTCAAGAAGAAGTATATGTCAAGCAACCACCCGAATTTGAAGATCCAAAGTATCCGGATCACATCTACAAGCTTAAGAAAGCTCTCTATGGATTAAAGCAAGCACCAAGAGCCTGGTACGAAAGATTAACCTCATTCCTTATATCCAAGGGATATACTAGAGGCAGGGCAGATACCACACTCTTCATCAAGAAAAATAAAAATGATATTATTCTAGTCTAGATCTATGTGGGTGATATCATCTTTGGAGCCACTAATGAAAAGATGTGTAAAGAATTCAGCTCTCAAATGCAGAAGGAATTTGAGATGTCCAAGATGGGAGAGCTCAACTTCTTCCTTGGTCTATAGATCAAGCAAAGTCCAGATGGGATCTTCATCAATCAATCAAAATACACCAAGGAGATCCTGAAGAAGTTTGAAATGGACAAAAGCAAACCTATGTCCACTCCAATGGGTTCAGACACGATCCTATCTAGGGACTATGAAGGAGAAGATGTTGATCAGAAGCTCTATAGAGGAATGATTGGCTCACTCCTGTACCTAATAGCTATCAGACCTGATATATACTATGTAGTATGCTATTGTGCAAGGTATCAAGCCAATCCCAAGGATTCTCATCGCAAGGCAGTCAAAAGGATCCTCAGATATCTCCTAGGAACCACTGAAGTTGGATTATGGTATCTAAGTAATAGAGACTTTACACTCCAAGGGTTCACAGATGCAGACTATGGTAAAGATACTCTTGAGAGAAAAAGTAAATCTGGAGGATGCCATTTCCTTGGAGACTGCTTAGTCTCATGGTATAGCAAGAAGCAAACCTCAGTTGCATTATCCACTATAGAAGTAAAGTATATGGCAGCTGGAAGTTATGTCGCTCAACTTCTATGGATCAAACAACAACTTGAAGATTATGGAGTGTAGTCTGGATGTGTGGATACAATGTGTGACAACAAAAGTGCTATTGATGTGTTAAAGAATCAGATGCTCCATAGCAGGATGAAGCATGTCAATATAAGGCATCATTTTATCCGGGATCATATGATGAAGAAGGATATTGCACTGGTATATGTCCCAACCAATGAGCAGAGAGCTGATTTCTTTACTAAACCATTAAGTAAAGATCAATTAGGGAAACTGAGAGAATCAATTGGGATGTCAAATCCTATTTAGGAAAAACTCTGGAAGACAGTTTTTTAAACCAAGCTGGATCCTAAAATAAAGACTCACTCAGGAAGACAAGAAGCATTAGGAAAATCTATTCCGGAAGATTGCCATGTCAGTCAAAAAAGATGACATATAGCAGTAAAAGCACATAAAGGTAACTGTTACTTTTTAAATTTCAAAAGTCCATTGGCTATTACACGCGGATTAATTCAGTAGTTAATTCAAAAATAAACCGTTCCTATTCTCCGGTTAAACCAATTTCACCTCTCTCCTAATAATCCGACTGCCATGTCATCGATCCAGTCAAAACAGACGGAGTCCGGATTACCAATATACCCTCACTTTAAAAATTCTATATAAACCCTTCAAAATCCCCTCTCTTCTTCATGCGAGCAACTACTCTACTATTACTCTACAAAATTTCTAACCTATAATCCTAACTTTCAAAATTTCTCTAAAATGGCAGCCACAAACACATCCAACACCCTCAAAATCCTAACAAGAAGAAATTTATTTCAAGTATCTGACTTGAAGAATACTGATTTTGAACCTCTAAATCTCAAATCTTCCGACTTTGTCATACCCACTGATCACTTAGGTGATGATTACCTATTCATGACTCCTCCCTTCTTCACCTTGATTGAAGATCAAAATTTGGGTGATTTCCTGGAGATAAACTGCCCTACCTACCCAAAGCTAGTAAAAGAATTTTTTGCCAATCTAAGTTCTCACAGCTATTTCGATGCCCTACGCATTGAAGTACAAGGGAAGGTCATAATTCTTACTCTAGAATTCTTTGAGAAGAATCTGAACATGAAGAACTTTGGTATATTGGTGAGAAAAGATGGGGATGAAACTGAAATTGTGTACGATTCCAAACTATAGCTTCACCAGAACTACTTCGGCGATAAATTTTCAACATACTTCCCCAAAACGCCTAGATTCCTGCAGCACGTCCTAGCCAAGCTCATCTCGATAAGGAAAGGATCATCGACTATAGTTTCTTCCCTCCAGCACTACATATTGCAGTACTGGGTTGGAAGTGTGGAAGTAAACTGGCCAGTCTTGATCATTCACTATCTCAAGACACATGTAAACTCACATGGCGCCTTGATTAGAAGAATTCTGCAAGCAGCAGAAGTTGATCTGACCGGATTTGAAGGCATCTATAGAAAACCTATTCTAGAGAAGAACTTCCTCAATCTCTACTATGATGAGGACTGGGATGAAGGAAAGGCGAAACTGGAAAGGGATGAGCGAAAAATTAAGTCCAAAAGATAGTTAATCCGGAAGAGGAGGCACCTGTCCTTAAGAAGCCCAGAACCACCAAAGCCAAGGCTAAAAAGCAAGACAAAATGGTTCTGGAGGAGATTGATGAGGACTCTTTGCTCCTCACTCAGATCCTCAGCTCAGAGAAGCCTAGGCCTAGGGGGAGACTGATTAAGGCTGCAGCATAGAAGGGTCTGCATGCTATTGCTACAGGTTTACCTAAAATTACTACAAAAGCAATTGAGGCAGGAAAGAGGAAAGCTAAAGGAACACTAGCTAAAATGGAAGAGGAGGAAGACGATGAGGAGACAGAGGATGAGGCTCCTCCTCAAAAGAAGCTCAAGAGACAAGGGCTAACTTTTGATAAAGGCATTGCCGCTCAGGAAAAGAAAGCCAGTGAGGGCAGGAGGCTCGCAGGAATAATCCTCAATGGGGAAGCCAAGCAGCAGTACAGGGAGAAAGCTGCTTTGGAAAAAATGAAATCTAGCAAAGGGAAAAATGTTCCCAGCGCAATAGGAATTATAGGGAGCGATGATGAACAATACGACATCATTCAGGCAGTGATAAAAGACAACAATCAAATATATTGGGGGAGAACAACTGTAGGACCTAGAGAATCATCTCAAGTTCCCCCAATTCTTGTAGACCCGAAAGATATGGATGAACTATTAAAAATTTTAGAAGTTAACAAGTTCATCTTCACTGAGAGAACAGGAGCTCTTCTGGAAGATCTGGTTAGATCCGGCATTGCAATCATTAACCTTAAAAGTCCTGAAAAGGCACTGGAGAAGGATGTTGAGGAAAATACCAACATGCCAAAGGGGGAAAAAGTCGTGTAAAGGCAAGTGCAGGGGTGGTTGAGGATAATTCCAACCATCTGGAGGCTAGGATGGAAGAAGGAAAGCAAGATGCTGTAGACCATCAGAATCAGACACTACAAACCACAGAGGTAACCCCTGATCTCTTTCATCTTAATTCTGATCATGAAGAGAACAACTTGGCTATAGTCTCTCCTAATGTAGCTAAGGACATAATGCCAAACCCGGATGAAATAACTCCGGAGGAGGGAGAGAGTCTGAGTTCCAAAGGGCACACTTCTATAGTGGATCCTACGGGCGAGGCTACTCCGGAGGAAAGGGAGATGAATAAGGGTGGAGAAGAGAATGGAGTAGTTGAAGGCTCCAGTTCAGAAGATGATAGCCCCTCCAGAAGCAGTTCCAGCTCTGGAGATAAATCCAACTCATCCGATGATGACTCATCCGGACCTTCAAACAAAAAGTTTTCTCCTCACACAAAATCAGTGACTCTTCTTGATGAAAACACCAAAGACTCCAAAGTCAGTGCCACTCTTAAACTACTTCAGGAGGCAAATCTTAAGCATCATAAAGAAGGATTTGTCAAGAAGAGTCTCCTGACAATCTGCACTCACCTAAAAGCAATTAAGAAGGAATTGCTCAGGCAAAAATCTGATAAAGCAGTCCAAAAAGATTTGGGTGAGATCAAAGAAAGTTTGAAGTGTCTCCCTAAAATTGAGCAATAAGTCATGAACTTCCCAACTCCCGAAGCTCTGGCAGTAGCTTCCCTATCTGAAGTCCAGCCTCTTCTAAATGAACTAAAAGAAAGCACCTTTACAGCAAATCGAAATACCAGTCAAGCTAATACTTTAGCCTCTGACAACTATGCAACTGTCCTGGATAGAATATCCTCATTCGCCACTGATCTATCCACAGAAATCAAGGACTACATCAACTCCAAGTTTGAAAACTTGACAAAATTCATGGAAGACAGAGATCTGAAACCTACTCTGCTCAACCTGGAGACTGATCAGCAAATAACCTAAGAAATGCTTGCTTACTTCATAGATAAAACCATTCCCAAACTCAAAGAGAAAATATTAGATGATATGGGTGATGAGATGTAAGCTAGGAACTCCAATATTGAACAGATAATAAATGAATGGAAGAGGACTATCTCTAAAGAGATAAAAGATCAAACTGAGTATATCCACAATATCCGGAAGGGCCTTATCGATGAAATCACCATTCTTCAACCTGGAATAAATGAATTATCTATCTCCAGACCATCCTTGTCTCCGACTATTCTAGAAAGTCAGCTCATACCTATTTTGCACAACCTTGTTCAAGCCATATGGGACTCAAGGTTCATGAGCCAAAAATGTATGACTACTCTTATCAAGGCAATGTTTACTTATTTTGATCCCAAGGACAAAGAGCACATTTTGCAAATTCTTCCTCAAGTCTCACAATCTTATGATCAACTTCGGAGGTCCCTTCGCCCTTATTATTTGACTCCACCCATAGTAGATCATATTATTGATGAGCGGGCTAAAGGTAATACAGACTACTCTATCTACTCTTCTGCATGGCAGCAATCTTGGGATAAGTGAACCTACATGGTTATTGATCCCCTTGATGGAAGCAAAAAGGGGGAGGAAGATCCGAATCATCAAGGAGAAGGAAGTAGCAAGGGAAAAATGCTGCAAGTCAGGAAGAGTGGTCCATCCAGAGAGAAAGTTAAGGTAGCTAGATAATTTTGTAATACTTATGTAATAACTAGATTCACTTTATATGTATTTTCGTATCTTGTAATACTGAACTTCATTATATTAACAATTGTTAATAGCAGAAGCATATATGAAGTGAAAATTCTTAACTATAAAAACAATCTCGTCTAAAGTACAATCTGTAATTGTACTAAAACAAACTTAGAAGTAAGAATCATAAAATCATGGGGGAGTTAGGATACTAAAATTATGGGGGAGCATTGTAAGAAAAACTGAACTAAGTAACAAAAATCATACTTAGTTCATATACCCATATCCTATGCTTAGATGACTTAGGTTTCTTGTTTTCATCAAATGGGGGAGATTGTTGGAAAACAATGATTCGGATAGAAATCTAAAAACAAATCTGGATCAAGTTTGAAAGAAATAAAAATAATGAATGTAATACTCCCAAATCCAAATGGGAAGATCCAGACAAAGTTCAAGGTAAAAATTATCCATTAAACAAATTAACGATCTAAGCACTAGAAGAAATCATTCGGATAAAGTTTAAAAAGGAAACAAACTTTTTTCCTTCAAGACCAGCATCCGTAAGAACTGATTGAAGCCATCTCTGGAAGATAGATCCGGAGCATATAGGTCTAAAAGACATCCGGAAGACCTATATTTCAAAATATAGGGAAAGTTTCAAATATACTTTTCCCTTTACTTTTTTATTCTATGAAAGTAAAAGATCCTTTCCCTAAGGGAAAGACAAAATGACAGCTTACATATTTTAGAGAAAAGTCAAAAGGGTCTGACACCAGACTAAGAAAAGCAAAACTACCTTTTTCTCCTAGACCGATAAAGACACGCGTGGAGCTCACATCATAAACCAAATGCTATGAAACTTGGTGCATCACAAAATGACAAGCAAAACAATCACTGACAACTTTCTAGCCTTAATCCTAAGATTTTAAACGGATCAAAATACAGTCTAACGGACTGATCAACGGATCCGAAAGCTCTACATCATCGACCTGATCAAGGGTGAAGATTGAATAAAAGCTTACCAACCACAAACGGCTACATTTATGATCAAAGCCTATATAAGGAGCTCTTCACCAAATAAGAAGGTTAACTGGTTGATTTACGAAAATAAGTAACAAAGCAATACTCATTCAATCAGTTGATTCAATCCCTCCAAGAACCCTTGATTCAAAATCTATTTGTAAGGACTCCCAAGTGAAACCATAAACTTTAGGAACTCCAAAAACCAACCCTTTGTTAAAAATCGAAATGTAAAAATCTCCAATTGGGGTAAGTCGGGGAGATTTGGATATAGCTTAAAGTAGGTGCTTTGAGTGAAATCTCCCTATAGGACTCAGCTTAGATTCAAGGTAGAAGGCTAAGTGGTATATCCTATAAAAGATAAGAGGACTCAGCTAGAAGTTGGTTCTTCTAGTGGTATATCCTACTTCTGAAAGGGGTTACCATCCGGAGATAAATCTGTAAGGCTTGACTCCTGTCAATTAGAAAGGAATCCACTAGTGGATAAGCTCGGTGGAAGGAAACTCCGGGGATTGGACGTAGGCAGGGCTGAACTAATATAAAATACTTGTGTTTGATTTTCTTTCTATTTTTTCTTTATCGCATTTTATTGTCATACTTGCATCATCTGGATCCATCCTCCGGATCATAATCAAACACGCTACATCAAGACTTTTCTAAGTCTGGAAATTTCGCGAAAAAGGGCCATTCACCCCCCTCTTCCCTTATATATCTCTCACAGGGACCAACATTCCTCATATCCAAGGGGTACATACGGGGCAAAGTAGATACAACTCTTTTCATCAAGAAGAAGAATAATGATATTATTCTAGTCCAAATTTATATGGATGATATCATATTTGGAGCAATAGATGAGAAGATGTGTGATGAATTCAACTCTCAAATGCAGAAGGAATTTGAGATGTCTATGATGGGAGAATTCAATTTCTTCCTTGGTTTACAGATTAAACAAAGTCCGAATGGAATCTTCATTAATCAATCCAAGTACACCAAGGAGATTCTAAAGAAGTTTGAGATGGATAAGAGCAAGCCTATGTCCACTCTAATGAGATCAGATATAGTCCTATCCAAGGATTATAAAGGAGAAGATGTTGATCAGAAGCTCTATAGAGGGATGATTGGTTTACTTCTGTACCTGACAGCTAGCAGGCTTGACATACACTATATAGTTTGCTGTAATGCAAGGTATCAAGCCAATCCTAAGGATTCTCATCTGAAGGTAGTAAAGAGGATTCTCAGATACCTCCTAGGAACTATTAAAGTTGGGCTATGGTATCCTAGTAATGGAGATTTCACACTCCAAGGTTTCACTGATGCAGATTATGGAAGAGATACTCTTGAGAGAAAGAGTACATCCAGAGAATGTCATTTCCTTGGAGATTTCTTGGTATCATATTACAGCAAGAAGCAAACTTTGGTTGCTTTATCAACCATAGAAGCAGAATATATGGCAGCTAGAAGTTTTGTAGCTCAACTCCTTTGGATCAAGCAATAACTAGAAGATTATGGAGTTCAATCTGGATGTGTGGATGTGATGTGTGACAATAAAAGTGCCATTGATGTATCAAAGAATCCAGTACTCTATAGTAGGATGAAGCATGTAAATATAAGGCATCATTTCATCCAGGATCATATGATAAAAAAAGATGTTGCTTTGGTATACATTCTAACCAATGAGCAAAGAGCAGATATCTTTACTAAGCCATTAAGTAAAGATCAATTTGGCAAATTGATGAATCCGGAAGAGAAGTAGCATTAAAGAAAAATCTACTCTAGAAGAAAAATTGCCACATCAGCAGACAAGACAGGACACGTGGCAGAAAAAGCGCTGAAAAGTAACTGTTACTTTTTAAATTTCAAACGTTTATTAGGTATTACACGCGCGGTAAATTCAACATTTGGTTTTCAAAATAAACCATTCCCATTCTTCAGTTTAACAGAATTTACTTCTCTCCTAAAATCTCGACTGCCATGTCATCAATCCAGCCTAACTACCAGCATTCGGATTACCAAAATACCCTCACCTTGAAAAATCTATATAAACCCCCAAAAATCTCTTTTTTCTTCATGCGAGCAACAATCCTATACTATTACTCTGTAGAAATCCAAACTCAAACTCCTAACCCTAGATCTCTTTCCAAATTCCTCAAATGGTTGCTATCATGACATGTGTAGGACCAAAATTGCTTCCCCAAAAGAACTTCGTTGAAGAATTTGCCCTCAACGACAAAGATTTCATTTCCATAAACTTTAAGCCTTCCGACTCTATAATTCCTACTGAATTCTTGGGAGACAACTTTCTGTTTCAAACCGATCCATACTCCAAACTGATAGAGGATCAAAACCTGATCAACTTCCTCAAAATCAACTATCTAACCTACCCGGACTTGGTGAAAGAATTCTACAATAATCTTAAAGCCCACTCATTCTATGATGCCCTGAGAACTAAGGGTCAAGGAAAGGTAATAACCATTACTCCCGAATTCTTTGTAAAGTTCCTCAATATGAAGAATGATGGAGTTTAACTGAGAGTAGATGAGGATGAACAACAGTCAAATATGAGCCTAAAATGTGGCTCCATCTGAACGACTTTGGAGATAAATTCTCTACCTACTTTCTAGAAGTGCCAAGGTTCCTTCAACGTGCTTTAGCTAAACTGGTTCTAATCCAAAAAGGATCCCTCACCACTGTATCATCCTTATAGTATTACGTGCTACAACACTAGGTAGAAAGTGGAGTAGTGAACATGATAGTACTACTTATCCACTATTTGAGGCAACACAGGAATTCCCATGGTGCCCTAATCACTAGGATCCTTATTGTAAATGAAATTAATGTGACGGGATTGCAATCAGTCCATGGGAAAGCAATCCTAGAGAAGAACTTCAAAAAGCTAAATTTTTGTGAAAAGTGGGATGAGGTAAAGGCAAAGAAGCAAAGGGATGAAAGGAAAAGAAGAGCCAGAAAGGCAGCAGATCCAGTAGACGCTCCAATTCCAAAGAAGGTTCAGACTATTAAACCTAAAGCAATAGAGAAGTTGGCTCTAGTTCCAGTAGAAGAAATTGACGAGGATGCTCAAAATCTCACCCAACTGTTAAGCAAATCCCCAGTGAAACCTAAGCTAAGAGGTAGATTGATCAAAGCAGCTGATAAAATGAAAAAACCAATCTATAACCTGGAGGTAATAGAATTTATTGCAGTGGCTGCTACTGTAATTAGAGATGGATACAAGAAGGGGTAAAAAAGAAAGGTAACAGATATGCTAATGGAGGAGAATGGGTCTGATTAGGAAGAAATAGAGGATGAGGCTCCAATACCCAGGAAGCAATTCACCCGGAAGGGGTGTACTTTTGATGAAGCTGTTCAAGCTCAGAAACACCAGAAAAAGAAGGCCAAGAAGCCTGCTGGGATTATGATTGATGAAGAAGCTACCAAGAGAGTGGTAATGGAAGAATTAGCTAAGGCCAAAGTTACAAAAGGCAAGCATATGCCTGGATCCACAAAGGAAATTCATCTGGATGATCCTCAGTATGAAGAAATAAGACAAGCTATTAAAGAAAACAATGAGATCAATAAAAAGCTCATAATAGATGGACCTGGTGGCAGTTCCAGCACTCAACCAATCCATATTGATCCGGTAGATCTGATAAAAATCGCCCAAAATCTGGAGGTAGATGATTTCCCCTTTCTACCTAGATTCAAACCCCTTCAGGATAATCTTCTAAGTATGGGGACTGAAATCCAGACTGAGATAAGTCCTACAAAGCACATGGAGAGGACATTGAGGAAAATACCAATGCTCATGGGGAAGAAATTAAAAGTCCTGAAAAGGCAGTTAGAGGGGTGGCTAAGGACATTACCAGTCATCTGGGGGTTGTGGAAGTTGAGGAAGAAAGAGAAAATGCAGCTGATCTGAACATAAATCCAGTCAATGAGGTAATGCCTGAAACTATCTCATTTGATATTAACACAAACTCCTCTGCTATTGTTAAAGAAACAGTAGACAAACATTAGGATAACTTGGATACACATACCCTAAGTGTATATAAGGAGGATAAGTCCAACCCGAAAGCCATCATTCTGAAGGAAGGACTTGGTCTGAGTTCCTACGGGCACACTTCTAAAATGGACTCAAGAGGCGAGGCTAATCTGGAGGAACAGTTGGATGCTAGTAAGGAAGAAAAGGATGAATCCAATTCAGAGGAAAGCACTAAAGAGAAAAGCAATGGAGAATTCGGAAGTAGTTCAAGCTCGGAAGATACCTCCACATCCTCATATAGACATCTAAATAAACCTAAAACCTTCAATCCTCAGCCAACAAGAAGAGAAAATTTTCAAGTGGCCTTGAGGTTTATTGAAGAAGCTACTCTGGAAGGATATAGGGAGGATAAACTGTCAAAAGCTCTTCAAGAAGTAATAACCACTCTACAGTCTGTTGAGAAGCAACTCTCTAACAAATCTGCTTCTCCGGCTTTAAAAGAAGATATTAGGGATATCAAAGGGAGTGTGAAGCACATCGAGCAGAAAGTAAAGGATTTCCCTATTGCTAACCTGGTAGCAGAGGTATCTGTGGCCAAAGTCACTCTAGTTCTTAATGAGCTCAAGGCCAGCATTATAGAAGCAAATCAATTCATAGATCAAACTAACACAGGGGCTACTAATAACTGTGTAACACTCATGGGCAAAATGACTTCCTCATCCATTGATCTATCCACTGAAATAAGGGAGTACATAGATACCAAGTTTGAAAACTTGACAAAATTCATAGATGGAAAGGAAGAAAAATCCCCTCTTCCAAGCCTAAATAAATCACAACAAACCATCCTTAATAAGCTGACCAAATTCATGGAAGAGGATCTTCTAAAGCTCTTTGCCACATAATTAGCTGGTATTGCACAAGAAGTGTGTGGATAACTAAATGAACAAGATGATGTCATTGAAAGAGCAAGAGATGATCTTCATAAGGACCTAACAACAATAAACTCCAGCATTCATAATATCCAGAAGGATCTGGGCAAAGACATTGAAAAGCATATCCATCTCCGGATCCTCTTCCTCTCTATCAATTCCTGAAAGCCAACTCCTTCCGATCTTCCAGGATCTAGTTCAGTACATTGAGGATACTGGATTCTTTGGATATAAGGGAATCACTACTCTTCTCAAAGCATTATTTCCATATTTCAATAGGAAAGATAGAGACTATATGCTTCAAATGCATCCCTACATCACCAGATCCTACACACAGCTCTGAAATCACTTTCGCCCCCTGTACTTATCTCCAGCAACTATAGATCATATTCTGCAGTAAAGAAAGCAAGGTAATTTAGACTACTAAATCTATTCAAAAGCCTGGCAAGAAAAGTGGGATGACAGAACTTTTATGGTAATCAACCCCCTGCTGAAAACAAAAAGGGGGGAGAGGGATAAAGGTAAAGAAAAGGAAGGAGGAGTGTTTGGTGGTCCATCTGAGAAAAAATGATTCAGTTTCTAATAGATAGATTAGCTATGTACTTCATATGTAAAATCCTTAATAGCTAGCTTCACATTTTCACTTATATATTTCTGTATTTGTAATCTTGCACTTTATTGATGTTAACTATTGTTAACAACAGAAGTATATATATAGTGAAAATCTGTTACAAAATTGCTTCTAAAGTACAATATGTAATTGTACTATAAGAACATTTGAAGCTAGAATTCAAAAATATTGGGGGAGTTAGGATGCTAAAATAATGGGGGAGTAAAATTGTAAATGACTAAGTATCAAAAATCATACTTAGTTCATATAACTCCTTTTACCATATGCTTAGTTTTTGTTTCCAACAAATGGGAGAGATTGTTGGAAAACAATGATCTGGAATCTCAAATAAATTAAATTATCTAGATCAAGTTTGAAAGAAACAAAAAATAAAGTATCTCCTAAATCCAAATGGAAGTATCCGGTCAAAAGCCAACCTCAAGGACATCCATTGAAGACATCATGTTCCTAAGAATATACTGGAATCATCAGGTTAAAGTTTGGAAAGGAAATAAACTTTAACTATCTAGTCTAGCATCCAGAATATCTGATTGCACTAGCATTTGGAAGAAGACATATCCGGAGTCACTAAGTCTAAGAGAATCCGGAAGACTCAGATATCAAGACAATGGGAAAAGTTTCAAAGATAGCTTTTCCCTCCACCTCTTAGTCTAAAAAGTCAAAGATCCTTTTCCCATAAGCAAGATGAAAGAGACAGCTTGCACTTCTTAGAAAAAGTACAAATGTACTGACACCGAACTGAAAAAGATAACAACCTTTTTCACCTAGACCAATAAGGAGGCGCGTGGAGCTTACACCAAAAAGTTACTAGTGTAAAAGTTGGTGTGACACTAAAATACAAAGAAAATGATCACTAACATCTTTTCAGCCTCAATCCCAAGGATTCAAATGGGTCAAATTACTGTCTAATGGATTGATCAACGGCTCCAGAAGCGCCACATCCTACCTGACCAACAGTGAAGATTGAGTTACAACTCACCAACCCATAACGGCTACATTTATGATCCAAACCTATAAAAGGAAAGCTTCAGAAGTTGAGAAGGTGCTAGTTGATTTCACAAAAGCTTATAGAAGAGAAATTGCTAGAAAATAATCAGATTCACAAATCCCTCCAAGAATCAAACAATTCCAAATTAGTTTGTAAGGATTCCTAAGTGAACTATAAACTTAAGGAAATCCAAAAACCAAAACCTTTGATAGAAACCAAAGTGTAAAGTATCTCCTACTTAGGTGAGTAGTGAGATTGGGATACAGCTTAAAGTAGGTGCTTTGAGTGGGATCTCCCTATAGGACTCAGCTTAGATTCGGGGTAAAAGTCTAAGTGGTATATCCTGCTAAAGAAAAAAGGACTCAGCTAGGAGTTAGTGCTTCTAGTGGTATATCCTACATCCGGAAGGGGTTACCATCCAGAGAAAATTTTTAAGGCTTAATTCCTGCCAGTTGGAAAGGAATCCATTAGTGGATAAGCTCAAAGGCAGGAAACTTCGGGGAGTGGACTTAGGCGGGGTCGAACCAATATAAATCATTATGTTTGATTTTCTTACTTTTATTTACTGCATTATATTATTACAATTGCATCATCCGGATCCATCCACCGGATCATAATCAAGCACGCTACGCTTAGACTTATTAAAGTCTATAAATTTAGCAAAAAAGCGTCATTCACCCCCCTCTGACCTTATATAGACCCTCACATGGACCAATATGTGTTCGGGGTAAAAAGTGAAAATTTCCTCGGGTTTATAATATTAGAAAGAGGAATAAAAGAAAATTCGGATAAAATTGAAGCAATCATCTGGATGGAACCGCCTCGAACCCTGAATGAAGTACAGTGCCTTAACGGCAAGATTAACGCTTTAGGGCGGTTCATCTCTTTTTCAGCAAAGAGATGCATGCCTTTTTATAAGGCGATCAAGAAGGACAAAGATTTCAAATGGGATACAAATTGCTAAGAAGCCTTTGTCAAAATTAAAGACTTTATGGCCAATCCTCCACTCATGGGCCACCCCAATGATGGGGAAATATTATATTTATACCTTGCTTCCACAGACGAAGCGGTACGAATCGTATTGATAAAAGAGGATGACCAAGGGTAGCATCTAATTTACTACACCAGCAAACTATCGCGAAATGTCAAACTTAGATACCCCAACATTGAAAAACTAGCCCTTGCACTGATCCACTCGGCTGGTCGCCTAAGACCATACTTTCAAGCTCACACGATCATACTAAGAACTAGCTTCCCTTTGAAGAAAGTTTTACAAAGGTCAGATACTTCAGGATGACTCACCTAGTGGGTTATTTGATTGGGAGAGTTTGACATCAGATTTGAGGCTCAGACCACCTTAAAAGCCCAAGTGTTGGTGGACTTCGTAGTATAGTTTGTAGGCCTCAAGTCAAACAGGCCGGTACAATCAGAAAATTGGACTATCCATGTAGATGGATCCTCCTGAACTAAAGGAGCCAGCATTGGAGTATACATTCAAGGACCTGAAAGAATCAGCCTTTCATACGCGGCCAAATTAGTATTTCCATCAACCAATAATGCAACCGAGTATGGAGTGGTCATCAAAGGCTTGGAGCTAGCAATAGAAATTGCACCTGATATAGTAGTGATTATAGGTGACTCCAGGCTAGTTTCAAACCAGATCAATAAAACATATGGAACAAGACAAGTTGACATGTTTAAGTACCTAGCCAAGGTAAAGACCTTATTAGACAAACTAAAGGCAAAAGGCACTGAGTGGAAGATTGAATTTATCTCCCAGTCGCAGAATAAAGAAGCAGATGAGTTAGCCAAGAAGGCTGCGGGAAAGGACTCTTGGAAGTACCTAAGTTACCTCCAAGAAGTCCTAACCCATCCTACGTCCGAAGAATATAGTGAAAGCCTGTGGATCCAAAAGAAATCACTCGGTTGGATGCAACCAATTTATGACTACTTGCTTTGTGATAAACTCCCAGAAGATAAAATCGAGGCAGAGAAAGTCATAAGGAAATCCATGCGGTTTGCTCTAGTTAGCGAGGAGCTATACAGGAAATCTTACTCCAATGTATGGCTCAAATGCATCACCCTAGAGCTAGCAAAGTTAATCATAGGAGATCCATGATGGACATTACTAAGACGAATCGCTCTAGCCAGATACTACTAGGAAACGGTCAAGGCTGATACTGAAGCATATGTCAAAGCTTGTCATTAGTGCTAAATACATGCCAGGAAGACACACATCCCTAAGGTGGACCAAAAGCCTATAATGACCGGTTGGCCATTCGCAACTTGGGGAATCGACATAGCCGGACCAATGCTAGAAGCTGCCGGACATAAGAGGTGGATACTGGTAGCAATCAATCATTTCTCTAAGTGGGTCGAGGCAGAAGCACTTAGCTCAATCACAGCTGACTGGGTCATTGACTTTATATGGAGAAACATCATCACCTAATTTAGAATTCCCAAGAAGATCATAGCAGACAACGGCTCGCAATTCATATCAGAAAAATTCAGAGATTTTTGCACACACTGGAGAATAGATCAGCATTTCTCCTCGGTAGCACACCCATAAACCAACGACCAAATAGAAGTAACTAACCGAACTCTAAGTGAAGGCTTAAAAAAGTGAGTCCTCGATAGGAAGGGAAAATGGCCTGATGAATTGATCAGGGTGCTGTGGTCCTACAGAACCACTCCTTGCAAAACAATTAGAGAAACCCCTTACTTCTTAGTCTATGGGGTAGAGGCAATCATCCTAGTTAAAATTGGAGCCCCACCATACTGAGTGGAATTCTACATAGAGGAGGAAAACAACATCAACATGTAATACCACCTAGAAAACCTAGATGAAAGAAGAGAAAGAGCATGGATCCTAATGGCAGCATACAAGGCAAAAGTTACGCGATACCATGATCGCCGGGTCAGAGAAGCCTGCCTAAAAGAAAGGGACCTAGTCTTAAAAGACTCAGCCGCTTCACAGGCTCAAGAAGGCAAAGGAAAGATGGGCGCTAATTGGGAAGGCCCCTATAAAGTCCTTAAAGTCATCAGGCCGGCTACATACAAGTTAGGGATAATGAAAGGCAAAGAGCTTCCTCGTACTTGGAACATTGCTAATCTTAGGCCCTATCACTCAGTAGAAACTTAGGGGTTCCAACATCCGTACTCTTTTTCCTTCCTTAAGGATTTTTTCCCACTGGATTTTCCCTTAAGGAAGTTTTTAACGAGCCGGCTCCCCTCAAGTAGTTATCCGGATGCATAGAATTCTCGGACGTGTATTTAATTTGCTCTCAATAAAAGCGAATTTTTGCATACATTCGGCTATACTAAGTACTGATCACACTTTAAGGCACTTTTACCTAGCACTTCAAAAGATCGGTTTAAATTATTACATCGTGCGCACAATACTTAGCAAAAGCTAACCGATTTTAGGCGGCAATCACCCCTAAAACAAAAAGCAGTCGGCTGAAACAACGTAAGACCGGCACAAAATTAAACAAAATGTGAGGTCAAAAATAAACCTAAACATCCATCTAATTGGCAATCAAAATATACAATCGATTCAAAAGCATTCATGCAAAAATAAAGGCATAGAAATAAGACCTTAAGAAATGCCTCAAGAATAGGCTTAAATTAAACCGAATTGTATTTACAAAAACAAAAATAAAGCTAAGTTACAAGCAAAATCAAACTAAGCTACATGATTTGAGTCTTGAGATACGTTTTCAACTCTTCCCCCCGACTTAATTTGGTCATCCTTAGCCAGCCCTCCTGGGTCCTTTTCAACCTCCTCCTGCTCATTTGATCCTGAATACTTGAGGGTTCACAGGAGAGTCTCAGGAATATTCGGATGAAGGAGCCTACAGGAATCCAAAACCATTTGGGCGAACTAATAGACATCATCCACCATGCCCTCGATGGATCGGATAAACTCGGCTTCATCCTTGTCATTTAAAGCTTGAATAGAGTGACACTCCAGCTGGCTAGAGGTAAGGTCCGCTTGGGCTTGCACAAGTTTATTGGAGGTAGTTTCATGGGCCGATTGGAGCAACTCATGCTCTCTCTTCAGCTTCATAAGTTTGGCCTCCAGCTTCTTATTGGCCTCATCCGACTCTTTCATCTAGCTATTTAGGCTCTTGCACATGTCAATCGCCTTGGAAAGTTTCTCAGCCTTGGTATCCTCAGCCTCTATTCGGCGGTAAAGCTTGACTCCTCGAGACAAAGACTGATGAAACGTTAATCAGAATACCGATTGATATAAATATGAATATTAATAAAAAATATAAAAACAAACCTGGCTGATGGATTGAAATAGTAAACCCGAGAGGGTAAGAAAGTCTTCTTCTCATAGCCTTGAGCCTCCCGCTCTAAGGGAAAAGCCTCGCAAAGAGACCCTTGCACTATAGGGAGAGTGATAGCCGGCCTATCCCCCGCTACATTCTGCAATGCCTCCCTTACAAGTATGAAGGAGGGAGGAGCAGCCCGATCCATACCAGCATCCGATTTCGGTACAATGGCCGAATTAAGAGCAGCTTGATAAACAATTGTTAATAATAAATAGTAAAAGCACAAAGTATAAAGTATAAAGTTCAAGAAAATATAGTATTGCCCCACTAGCCCCCTTGACTTTCTTCTGCTTCTTGTTGGCCGGCTCCAGATCTTGAGCGTTAGTGTGCTTTCCTTTAACAGTCTCTGAAGCAGCATTCTTGCCTAGCAAAATTGGATCAACAGCTTTGTTAGATTGAGCTGCTAACTCAACTAGAGCCGATCGAGTATTCTCTTACTGCAAGTTTTTAACCCGCTTGGCTAGCTCTAACTCCAGACATAGCTGAAAACATAAAACAAAAAGAGAAGTTAGGATAATTCACCAGGCAGTTGAGGGCCAGGATAATATTCAAAGCCATCATCCGACTCCAGGGCATACTCTATCACCCTATGCCTATGAACTAAGGCATAAGATATATTGCCTAAAGTCCAAACCCCTCTTACAACTGGATGTATATATAAAATTGTTTGAAGTTCTTCACCGAGTCAGATTTTTTGGGGAAAGAGTAAAATCCCTTATTATGGGAAAGGTGCAAGTGGTCCTCACCTTTATTCAGCTTGTAGGAAGCCACCCGCTTGAAGAAATTAGCATTAAAGCTAAGCCCTAGGTCTATACAAATCTTACAATGGCCGATAATGTCGCCCCAAGCATTTAGATGTATTTAAACCGGGCATATATTTTAATGGTTCAGCAGGTAGTAGATCCCTGGGGGTAATAGGTAGAGGAACCCTGACCAAATCTGCTCTAAATAGATGCTAAACCACCTGGGAGGCGGCTTATGAACACGCTGGTCTTCAGCTAAAAGCATGATCCTACACCTTCTAATCCAAGGGAAGGTCACCTTTTTGAACTCAATGTCCACCAGTTGAACGATGGAAATCATGTCCTCTATCCTTGGTGTCATCTTTTTAGCGTAGGGGATCCTTTCTCAATCGGCTCCCCAACAACAGCTTTTGTTTTCCCCTTGTTTATTGCCCTCTTTGCCCTACAACCTTTAGGGATCGAAGCGTTGGTGTCTTGTTAGGCCAGCTGCTCAATCTCTTATTCTTCTCCCTCCCCAGCCCAGGTTGAGTCGGACTAATGTATTTGTGAGCTCGAGGCTGCCTCGTGGGATGCCCTCCTATCATCATACGCATTTCTTCCTACCCAGTCCATCCTCGCGGCCGTTCTTTTAACCCTAATGTTAGGTTATATTGGTCAATACTAACGTAACACCTTGACATCGAGTCAGGAAACTCAGTATAATATTCATCAGACATCTTATCGACTGAGCCGGTACGTATGGAGGTAGTAGAAGACATGGTCGCCTAGAAAATGAAACCGCCTAGAATAAGTTAGATTCGGGGAAAATCTATCCAAAAGGATCTAAACGCTTTTTCAGCCATGAGGGAAAACATCAAAATTTAAAAAGTCCTATATTCATCAAAATACAGGCAAAACCCAGATTCTGGCGAGCATCAAAAAATAGAAATTCCGGCATATAAAAAATAACAGAATCAAAGACAAGCTACCCCTCAAATCATACGTCAAGTGCATTTCAATGAAAGGAGAAAAACCAAAACTATAACACAGTAAAAGCATACCGGCATTGGCAAAAGATGAACAATAGTTCATGGCAATATATCATTCACAAAGCAAATAATTTATAATCAAAAGCAAGGAAGATAGTGAAATGCTTACTTATTGAGCAAATATGAAAGGAAAGATCGTTGAAAATGAAAGCTTGCTGAAATCAAAGGTAACTCGCAGGAATCGTAGGAGAAAATATTTTGCAGAAGAGATAAAGTGGTAAAATGAGTTCGTTTTGAGTTTAAATAGGGGGGAATGAAAAATGAAGAGTCTCTCATCATTGCTATCTGCCACGTATTCACGGGTGAGTTTGAAATTTGAAAAATTTGGACTGCATCCAAGGTGTATGAAGCGACGCACACTTCCCAGGGAAGCTTCGAGAATACTTGGGCAGCGATCTGCCACGTAGCCCTTATCCGCTCGAGTCGAGCTGGATCATAACCATATGAAGCCCTAAAAGAATTTTTCACATCTATGGGGGGGCTTCTGATAATCTCATGATTATTACTCCCCGTCTCGGGCAAGGAGATTGGGGCAAAGTTGAGCCGCTTGGCTCTCTCCCTCGCAGAGATCACAATGTATTAAGAGCCTGTTCTATTGAGGCCGAATCAGGGGACATCCTAGCCGGTATCTAGGACCAGATCCGTCTCGTCAAGGGCCTTGCGATGTCTTAGGCGGACAAGGTCCCGAGTCGGCACGAGACCGGCCAAATAGTACTGCGTGTTGCGCACAAAGGAGAGTATAAGTAGGATTATTATTCCTATATTCTCTCTAACTAACCTTATCCCAATTTGCTTGGGATTCAAGGATCAAATAGACACAAAGAGTTAAAATCTCACTCTGTTTAGGACTTCACGCCTATATATAGGCCCCTTGGGTCAGATTCAAAGGTACACACAATTTTAAAGCTCAAAAGCTCTCTACATTCTCTTTATTCCTCAAAACCCTTTACTGACTTAAGCATCGGAGGGTCCGCCGCTGGGTAACCACCAAGCTCGTGTTCTATTTTTGCAGGAATTAGGTTAATCACTCAATCAAGGTTTATTCTGAAATATCGTACTCAGTGATGGTGCCGGGGGTCCATTCTTGGAGGGTAAAATTTCGAAAACCTTAATATTTAGCACACAGCGATAAAATGTCATAATATGTTTTAAGCAGTGTTTTAAAACTCCCCATCTAGCTCCGCCTAGGCCCCGTCTAGGCGCTATTTTGAGGCTCGCCGCCCAACTTTTCATTCCTCGGGCTCTATCAGGCATTGGATCGACATATTGCCGCCTAGGCACTGCCTAATCCGATTTTTTCCGCCTAGGCACCGCCTAGTCCGATTTTTTTCCCAATTTTTAAGATACTGATACCTATAATAATTATAGTTCAATTTTTTTAATTCAAAAAAGGTAGCACGGTTGGTAAAACTAATATACAGCAAAATATTCTCGTCATATAAATTTTATTTTGAATTTTAAATCGAGAAACAGTACACTATAAACAATAAAAAATTAGTGAGGATATTTGTTTTAAGGAATTGATTTTAATGTTAATGTGTTTTTATGTAAAAATTAACAAAGACTTGTGTTTTCATATGCTAAACTATATTTTTTTGTAAAATAGTGTTGGATTATAATTAATTTTTCAGTTAAATTTATACTTTTATCTATTAATAATTATAAAAAATAAAAAAATTATAAATCCGCCTAGGCGCCGCCTAAATTCCGCCCAGACGTTCGAAGCCTCGACCGTCTAACTAGTGCCTAGCGCTTTTTAAAACCTTGGTTTTAAGCATATAAATTCCGACAATGATCGATATTAGATCTTTCTCAAGTAATAGGTTACAAATCAAGAATTTGTCTTAGCAAGCGAGAAAAAAAATACCATAGACACCTATAAAATCAAAGACTTCAATCACTAAAATCTAACTAATATATTTATACATCTAAAATCTTTTCAATGGAGAAAAAAAGTGAGTGGTCCAATGGTAATATTGAAAGGCTAAAAGAAGTAATTTATATTAAAAGGAAAAGAGTATTGACATTGTATTAAATCAAGGAAAAATACCTAAATAAATTAGCTTGGTAAAAATAATTATATATAAAATTTTATTAAATTATTAAAATTCTTTTCAGTAAAATAATACAACCTTAATTACTTTTCATATTACTCTTATACGCTGTTAATTACTTTTCATTAAACTTGGGTATGGGTCGAGCTGGACTAGATTCGGGTATAGCTAAAAAATTCTTAACCCAAGTCCAGCATAACTTGTATAAAATATTATCCGGGCTATTACCAGGTCTTCTTAAAACTATCTAAACCCAAGCCCAATCCGCTCGGCTCGTCCACTAACATTTTTTACAAATTAAAAATTTTAATTATTCAATTACTGTATATTCATAATAAAAAAAAAGATTCGCAAATTCAAAGTTAACACTATATATATAAAAATTTGTTGGTTCCCAACAGGTACTACCTAGTAAGTGTACTAGGGTCGTTTCATAGTAATGGATAAGATCAAGTCTCATATTCCAAAGGGAGCAAGCTTAAATAGTTCAAGAAAAATTCCCCCCTAATATTGGTGCATGAAGGTTTACTTTTAATAGGAAGGTTGATTGGTTGTGATATAAATAACATAAAATAAAAGTAACAAGTTAAATAACAGATGTAAACAATGATAAAAGGCACAAACTTCACTTACCTATAGGACAATTTAAGGTTTTCCTCCAAACATGTTGCATTATTACTTGTTAAGCTCATAGATCTAAGATCTTTCAATCAGACCCAAGTTTGACTCTAGGTTCACTTGGTTTCTAAGATGGCTAATTTTAGTCTCCCATGGATACTTGTTAAACTAGCAATTTTGCATTAAGTTTAGTTAAGCATTTAACTTATGTTAAAACCCTTAGCGCAGACATAATCTCCCCTAGGTATCATGTAATATGTGTGTGTTTGTGATTCTCACTATATCGAGTCTCCCCTAGGTACTTGTTGACATAGCAAAGTATGAGTTTAGCCACAACCCAATAAGAATGTTTATTCAAACACATAATCAATAAATAATATCAAGTAAAGAATACATACACTATAGTGGAGGAGATCTCATAGACTACCTCCCTTGGGGCAAGCTCAGCTTGCTGAAGAACTACTCTCTCATGATTAAGAAAGCATCTAATTTCATTAATGGAGTAAAATGAGTAACAAAGAATGGAGTTCCACCGATTGGAATTTTTATTCTCCTCTTGAAGATGAGAGATATATATCTCCATTTATCCAAAAAAGTAAAGAAAAAAAATCCAAAAAATAATTAAACTAGTATATAAAAGATATCGTCTACTAGTTTTAAGGCTTCCACAATAAGCCAATACAAAAAGGGTCAATATATCTAGTCAAAATGTCTTCTTTCATCTGGTGCATTACCTGCTCTTTCCACCGGCTACGCCATCATTGCTACTCCCTCCATATTTTTTTATTGTCTTCCTATAAGTTTCACGCTTCTTAATAAACTCATTTATTAAGGATATAAAAATACTAGTTTACCCTTATATCTCAAATTAATGCCTTAATTTTTTAACCCAAGTGCAATTAATACTAAGGACTTAGTTGGAAGAATAATGAAAAAAGTATCTGAAAAATGCAAATGACAAATATTTTGGTAATCCAATTTCAGGCTAGAATGCTTATTTTAAAAAGATGGAGAGAGTATCTTTTTCTATGGATTTTCTACCACTTTTGCTCCATGTTTCCAGTTTAGTATAGAGATCTTCCTTACTCAGCAGAAAATCTGAGATTACCATAAAAGTGATAAAAACTAATATATATATATATATATATATATATATATATATATATATTAGTTTTTATCAGAGCCTAATATTAGTAGAAAGAGGTATCAGAGCCTAATTATTTGTTGTTACAATTTTGTTGTTACAGTTAAACTGTACTTTTGATTATGTTCTTCTGATCGATAAATCTAAAAGGTTTATGGTTAGTTAAGAACATAATAATATTCGGTTATTCTATCTCTATTTTGTAATCTCTTCTATACTATTTTCTTGTACTATTTCTTTTATTATTATAATTATTAATATTTGAATATTACTTGATTATTAGTAGAAAACTTTTTCAGAACAATTTTTCTATTCTTGTGAAATTCAAAGTCGCGTTGTTGTAAGCCGTTAAGCCGTGTGAAGGCGTTGAGGCATTTGACTAGCATAAATAGTTGACAGTGATCAAGAAATGGATAAGTTTTTTGAGAGATTTTCTAGTGCTAGCTCAAGCAGTAAGAAAAATATTAATAAAGGTAAAAATAAAGAAATATTACTCGTAAATAATATAGATAATGAATTATATAATTGGAGATTACCTCCTATAGATACTAAAAGTATCTATAAAACTAATAATAATTTTTTGTTTAAATCTGATTATATTATTAAAACTGTAGAACAATCTATATCTATAGATAATAATTTGTTATCTTTTAATTTGTTATATGCAAGTCTAATAGACAAGCATAAAGAGTTATACTCTTTTATTCATACTGGAATGATACAAGTTGCGGTGAAACCAGCAACTAGAATAGGTCTGCCTATTACGGCACTAGTTTGTCTAAGAGACAAGAGAAATAATAAATTCTCAGATTCTCTGTTAGGAGCTGTTGACTCCTCCTTAATAGATGGACCAGTCTATTTTAGCTGTTATCATAATTTGACAGTTCCACTAGACTGTCCGCATATATTAGATATAGCTTCTTTAGATATCAAAACTGAAGGTTTTTACATGAAGTCAGGATCAAAGAATTTGATCTTAATCTATAGGATTTATTACAAGGTAATGAATAGTACAATCCCAAATATAAGGGATGATGCTAGTAGGCTGCTGAAAGCACCTAATGGAGTAACTACCTTATTCCTAACTGACTTGACTAAGGGAAATTTAGTGGTCCCTAAACCAATACCATGGGAACAATTAAACTTTCCTGAGTCATGGAAGATAGATGATGCAATTCCTTTAAAAAAAGGAAGAAAACTCAGATTTGGATTATATCCTTGAAGAATCTGTTGGTAGTGTGATCTTAAAGTTCACAAAAGATTCTTCTTCAAGAAGATCTATTACTAGGATAGCCAATACTCCTAGTATAATGTCTTCAAGACATTCAACTTCTTCAATTCCAATTGCTATGTCAATTAGGACTAAAGAAGAAATTAAGGCAACTGAAAGAATGCCTTCCAATGTGGTTAAACCGGTTTGCAAAAAACCTAACAGTCCAATAATGTCTGACATGGGTTATCACTCCATTTTTACTTTAACAAAAGAATTAAATTCTTTTGATAAATGGTTTTTTATTACTTTCTCTGAAAGAGAAAAAATGGGTTGGACAAAGATATTTAACTGGTATAACTCTAATGGTGAAGGTCTTAAAGACTTTCCTGATTATATGAAGTCTATATGCGGGATTAAAGGAATAAAATTCCCTAAGTTAGATAATCCTCATTATTTAGAAACTTCAGAGTCTTCATATAAGACTTTTATTACTCAAAAGGGGGAAACTCTTAAAAGTATACATCCACCCTTATCTTCGATCTCGTATGAGATAGAGCCTAAGGTTAAAATTGAAGTTAGTTCTTTTATCGCAGGGTCCGATGCTGTGGTAAAACAGTCTAATTTCACTAATCTTACTCTTCATACCATAGGAGAACAGCTTACTCGTATTGAAAATACGATTCCCAAACCTACTTTAAAAGAGGGGGGGAGAGGACAAGGTAATAATAAAACCTACCTCTAGTTAGAAGTTAAACTTCCAATTTGATAATACATAAGAAAAATTAATAGAGGAAATTACTAAGAAATTTGCTGAGCTTCCTGTTGACAGAAAGCAAAAGCAAATTGCTCCTTTAACAAAGAAAATCGATGAAATTGATGAAACAGATAATAGTTCTGAAATAGGTACTGAAAACTCTGAAATGGGTTACTCTGAAATTGAAAATTTACAGTCTTTATTTCAGGATATGAAATTAAAAAACACTAGTAAAACCAGCAATCAGATAAATAAAATTTATCAGGCTAAAGAAGGTTCTGAAAAACCTTATTATCCCAGACCATCCCTAGTAAATTTACAATATAAGGAATTTAGACCCTCTATGCTATCGTTTGATGATAGATCCATAGAAGAGTGGAATGTAGATGGCATGTCAGAATACCAAATAAAAAATGTTATTCAATACATGCTAATGCACGCCTCTGCTTTTAGGATTCACGGTAATAGTGATAAAGTTATTGTTGAAGCTATTATCGCGGGATTTACGGGCCAACTAAAAGGTTGGTGGGATTTCTGTTTAAACACAGAAGCAAAGAATAAAATTCTTGACGCAATTAAACTTGAAGGTAATCAACCTGCTCCAGATTCTATTAACGTGTTGATATACACTTTAATTTTACATTGCTTAGGATCAACTTCTTTATTCTTTGAGCAAACTATAGAGCAGCTCACAAATTTGTGCTGTAGGGATCTCTCTAAGTTTAAATGGTACAAAGATGTATTTTTTAGTGCTATTTATACTAGATATGATTGTAACCAAGATTTCTGGAAAGAAAAATTCATTTCTGGACTTCCTAGGTTATTTGCTGATAGAGTCAAAGAAAGAATTAGAAATAAATTTAATGGGACTATTCCCTATAACAACTTAACTTATGGAGAAATTTCTGCTGAAATTATTTCAGAAGCTATATTGTTATGTAATGAATTAAAAATTCACAAACAGATGAAATCTGAAAAAATGTAGGGAAAAAGAATTCTTGGCACGTTCTGTGAACAATTAGGTTATAATCCTATTAAGAGATCTATCCGTAAAAAAGAGAAATTTTTTAAGAATGATCCTAAAACTGATCAAAAATCCTACAAGATTCCTAGAAGGAAAACATTTAGAAAAAAATCCTTAAAGGATAAATCTCCAAAGAAGTCAACTAAAACTGTTGTCTGTTACAAATGTGGCAAGATAGGACATTATTCAAACAAGTGTCGTGTAAAACAACAAATTAGGTCTTTGTCAGTAGATGAAAGTCTAAAGGACTCTCTAGAGAAAATTATGCTGATGGCATCTGACTCTGAAAGAGAAGATTATATAATAGATAATATGGATGACAATACTTCTGAATAATTCAGATAATAATTCAGAATGTGATGGTCATTGCGACTATTACAAATCACTATATTCATTAAATGGACTTATGATTCTTACTAAAAGTGAGGACTCTCTGTTAACCCTAATTGAATAGATCCAAGATCCTTCTGAAAGAAGAATACATTTAGAACATTATTTAGAGTTGATTAAAAATCAACAGTCAAATGAAGCCAGTACTTCTAGATCTACCAAAGTAGAAAAGAAACTAGAAGAAAAAACTATTGCTTATGATTTAAAAAAAATATTAGGAAGGTTCAAAACTCTTAAAGGGAAAGAACCTCCAGTTAATGATTTAAAATCAGAGATTAATAATCTCAAAAGAGAAATAAAAGATCTGAAAGATAGAGTTTTAATTCTAGAATCTACAGATAAAGATAGTGATAATTCTGAAGAAGAAATTCCAGAAGAATTATTGCAACAATTGGGAGATTCTAAAGCTATAAAGGTGTTAAAAATTTCTACTCAAGAAACTAAAAGTTTCAAATACATTGATTTAATTAATAGGGTTGTCACTTATAAGTGGCATGCAAAAATTACTTTAGTCGTCAACAAAGAATTTGTTGTTACTACCATTGCTCTAATAGACTCTGGTGCTGATTTAAATTGTATTAATGAAGGACTAATCCCTTCGAAATATTTCACTAAAAATTTAGAAGAATTACATATTACAAATGGTGAAAAACTGGCAGTCAACTTCAAGTTGAATAATGCAGCAATCTGCAATAAAGGATTATGTTTAGAAATACCATTTATAATGATTAAAAATTTAAATCAGACTGTTATTCTAGGAAATCCTTTTCTTCACAGTTTGTTTCCTATTAAGGAAATCTCTGAAAATGGTATTCATACAGAAATTTCAGGAAGAAACATAATTTTTAAATTTTTATCTCGACCTAAAGCTAAAAGCTTAAATATTCTTAAAAAGAATATTCTTGACAAAGAAAAATTTGCCAATTCCTTAAAGGAAGAGGTTAGTTTTAAAGTTTAAAAAACTAAATTAAAAAACCTCGATTTCCAAAAACAAATCATTGAATTATAGCAATTAATGGTAAAAGAAATATGTTTTGATGTTCCAACAGCATTTTGGAATAGAAAGAAACATGTCGTCTCCTTACCATACGAACCACATTTTAGTGAAAGGTTTATTCCAACCAAAGCTAGGCCTATTGCTATGTCTGCAAGATATTTAGAGATCTGTAAAATAGAAATTGACGATCTTTTAAAAAAAGGTCTTATTAGAAAGAGCTCTAGTCCCTGGAGCTGTCCAGCTTTTTACGTTGAAAACGCTGCTGAACTCGAAAAAGGATTCCTAGGCTAGTCATAATTTACAAGCCCCTTAATAAGGTGCTTAGATGGATAAGATATCCACTTCCTAATAAAAAGGATTTATGAAACAGACTTTTTGAAGCTAAAATCTTTTCTAAATTCGATATGAAATCTGGATTATGGCAGATTCAAATTCATGAAAAGGACAAATATAAAACTGCTTTTACTATTCCTTTTGGTTATTATGAATGGAATGTCATGCCGTTCGAGCTTAAAAATGCCACATCCGAATATCAGAAAATTATGAATTGCATCTTCAATGCTTATTCATCGTTTTCTATCGTCCACATTGATGACGTCCTCATATTCTCAAAGAATATTGAGCAACATTTAAAACATTTAAAAATCTTTTTAAACATTGTTAAAAACATTGGTCTAGTAGTTTCTGCAAGAAAGATAAAACTCTTTCAAACAAATATTAGATTTCTAGGCCATACCATTAAAAATGGTACTTGTATCCCAATTAGTAGAGCAATTGAATTTGCTGACAAATTTCCTGATGAAATCAGAAATAAAAAGCAGTTAAAAAGATTTTTAGGCAGTTTAAATTATATAGCAGACTTTTATAAAGATCTAGCATTTGATGCAAAACCTTTATTTGAAAGGCTAAGAAAAAATATTCCTGAATGGACTGAAAGTCATACTTTAGCAGTCAAGCGAATTAAATCTTGCGTAAAGGTTCTACCTTGTTTAGCTATTCCCCATCCTAATGCATTTAAAATTGTTGAAACAGATGCTTCAGATTTAGGATATGGTGGAATCCTTAAGCAAAGGATCAATGAAATTGAATCCTTAGTCAGATTCATAAGTGGGGCATGGGTAGGAGGTAGAAAAAATTACTCCACAATCAAGAAAGAAATGCTTTCTATTGTTTTATGTATTCAAAAATTTGAATCTGATTTGATAAATCAGAAATTCCTGTTAAGGATAGATTGCAAAAGTGCAAAAGAAATTTTAGTTAAAGATGTTAAAAACATCGCTTCTAAACATATATTTGTTAGATGGCAAGCTATATTGTTTGTATTTGATTTTGATGTAGAATTTATTAGTGGGGATAAAAACTCCCTTCCAGATTTTAAAACCAGAGAATTCATTGCAGGTAATGAATTCAAAGGCAAATAATTTGAACCTTAAACGGTTTGAAGGCCAAAGTAGCCAAGGGTCTCAAAGGCCAATTTCTCAAGGGTCTCAAAGGCCAGTTTCTCAAGGATCTCAAAGACATATTAGGAAAAGACAGCCTATTGATAACCTATCTGCTGAAAGCAGAAATGATGAATATGATGGTGATGCTTATCAAATAGCATTAGATCCAAATACCTTAAAGGAAGAAATTTTCCCTTTTATTCCAATTACTACTCAAAGAGTTTGCCCTATTGAAAATAGGCATGCAAACTTAGATATCCATGAATTAACATTATTCTATACAAGGAACCACACAATAGTTCCTTATCTTCCAAGAGATTATGGGTTTTACCTCACTATTCTGGAAGAAACAGGTTCAATAAAATTTGAACCAATGTCTCGGAGTAACTCTGAGTGGGCATTCGCTAAATTCACAATACTGAAAGTATTGACCCCAGAAGAATGGGATAGAGATTTATTTACTCTTAAAAAGGGTAAAGAGTTAGCTTGTGGCTACTTTGATT
This sequence comes from Euphorbia pulcherrima, assembly GCA_947683365.1. Lineage (NCBI taxonomy): Eukaryota > Viridiplantae > Streptophyta > Magnoliopsida > Malpighiales > Euphorbiaceae > Euphorbia > Euphorbia pulcherrima. Next base: position 20,178,878 of record CANTUS010000002.1, read on the forward strand.
TTGTTGATGCTTGGCAACAAGCTCTTCTTTACAATAATAGTTTTCGCAGATTTAACTAGTTTCTGCAATTCCAGTTGGTAAAACCAATTGACTCCTTTCCAAACTGGTTCCACAATTGGTTCCAAAATTGGGGTCTTTTCTCAATTTGCCTACCTAAAAGGGTTAGGGAAATTTTTTATCAGTTTTGTGAACATAATAGTAGCTGTGAAACAGCAAGGCTACGATTTATCGTCCTTTACAACGTTCCATGGATCTTGAAATGGGATTATATCATTTCTTATAGAAATGAATCTGAATATTTCCAGGCACCAGGCAATGAAATTGCTGTCCCCTGGCTCACTAGAAGAATTTTTATGAAATGGTGGGATAAGTTTGAATTTTTTGAAAAGCCTTCAGTCTTCTCTTTTGAGGGATTGATATACTTGAAAAAACCCATAGATTTAAGTAAAGTGGAGCCTTCTACCCCTTTACCAGACCTCTTTGAAAATCTTCTTTCACAAATGACTCAAGAAGAGCTGAAAGCTCAAATGATTGAATTTCTTAAGGCTAAAGCTAAAACGCCTCCTGTCCAAACCCAACAACCCAAAATTGATATTCTAGATAATCTTAAAAGAAAAAATGATGAAACATCTCCAATGGAAACATCTCCAAGTAAAAAGGAGAAATTAGGAGCTTCTTCATCATCTGTAAAAGGCAAAGAAAGGGCTGAAAACAAGAAGAAAATAGTTGTCTCCAACCCTTTTGATCTGCTATTCCAGGATGCTCAGAATCCAGCTGATAGAATTCTGGATATCGATGACTTACCATGGGTGACATTGAAGACTTGCTTTGAGGTTCTAAGTAATTCTAATAAATTTTCTATCATGGATTTTACTTAAAGCAATTATAAAAAAATAGTAGTTTTATGGTTATACCAGGCTCAACCAGGGTTAATCGGTTCTACCATTCGAATCAGCTAGTTAAATCAGTCAAGATTGCTATATAAGGCAAAGCACTGCTCAAGTTTCGGCATTCGCAATATTTTCTAAAATTCTAGAGAGAGAAGTTAGAGAGAGGCTCTCAAAATCCGGCAACCTCCGACCGTCGCCGATCATCTCCGACCACCGTTTATCTTCTCCGACCACAGTCCGATCACCGATTTTTACTATTCCAATCTTTTTCCAGGATCTTTTTTCGGCTTCTGTAAACGTCTAAAAGACGTAAGTTTTATATATATATATATATATATATATATATATATATATATATGATTATGTAAGTAAAACGTTTAAAAGAGAAGTTTGAAGGGTTAACATTGAGAAATGTGATACTTTACTTTTTAATTAATTTTTTTTTTACTAGGTGAGTAACCGAGTAGATTTCATTTATACTTTTGATGTCAGTAATTATGATTTGCATTGGTATTTGGTAGTAGTAAACATAATTATATTGTTACAATAAACTAATTACATACTCATAAATTATTTTTATTACAAATATAGTATATAATATTAATACTATTAATTTATATCGGATCAAGATCGGGTTTTAATACTAAATCAAGTCCAACTCATATATTAATTGGAATACTATAGGTTTAGGTTCGGATCAGATCAGGCTTGTGTTATAAAGTACTTGTCCAATCTTATCTCATGAAAAGTGGGCATGGGCGGACTTGTGGGTGCATGCCCAGGTCTACTTTTCATATGCCCTATACATTGTTCATGCATTTGTTAGATATTTTTAAATTTTTTTGACTTATTTTGCACTTATCTCTCAAACCATTCATTCTTTCGACATGTCGCTTTAGAGTATTTTGTTCGTCTCATTTCTATCTTCGAAACGCCATCCATTGTGATATATTGTTTTCAAATTTTTATTCGACTTTGTTGGTCCCAGAGGGGTGATATGGAGTTAGAGGGGGGGTGATTGACTCCTTTTCGCAAATAAAGAAAAATTAATAAAAGTACTTCGGATGCAGTAAGTGTAAAAATAAATGAGTCAGAGTTAGAGATTTTTACATAACGATTTTATACTAGTTCGGACCCTGCCTACCTCCAGTCCTCAGAGCATCCGCTTCTGAGCTTTAATCCACTATGTTAACTCCTTATGAGGCGGAGAAGCCTTTACAATGGAATTCTTTACAGCTAAGAGTACCCTCCTCTTCCTGTCTCTAATTCTCTAGTTCAAGAGTACCCTCCTGTTGAACTCTTCTGAAACACAACTTACACCAAGTAGTTTTCAGGGATACAAACAAGACCTTTACAATCCCCTTGCTTAGTCTTAAAAGTGGAGTTGAAAAGATTTCGTGATCTTGTACTTTGAGTTATCAAGAATCACTTACAACAGATTTGGAATGTTTGTTCTAAGCTTTTTATGATCCAAACAGATTTGTGATGATTGTTTGCTTGAGAGTGTTTGCAAATGTATATTGAGATTGCAATTGATTGTGAAAGCTTCGATAATATCTCTCTTCTTGGTAGAGGCCTTTTTATAGTCAGTCTTCAAAATCTTCCTGTTATGACTCATCCTCAGAGACACAATTATAGCCGTTGTCTCACAACTGCTCTTTTCCATTAGAGCCATTGGATCTTCCGTTAGACTCATCTTTTGTTCCATTAGAAACTTTGGAGGGAGTCAACTCTACCAACTTTCTACAGTTGACCAGCTATTACGCGAATTACTCTTATACATCTTTGCTTGTGTTAGTTGTCAGGTGTCCACCGGTGGTCCTTCCTTCCTTGTTGTGAACTCATATTTAGTAATAGACATATCATCTCTCCTTTTGTGTCATAAAAAGTAGAGGCATATTTTTAGCATTTTTCTTCAAGTGAGTTGTTATCTTTGGATTAGAGCTTTTGACAGTTGGAGATCCTTTCCTTCTCTTGTAAGCCTTATGAGTCTTCCGAGTTCCTTGGCTTCTGATCTCATAATTTTATTTTGTCTTGCATCACATGTCTTCTTAGTCTTCTGAGCTAAAACTGTCTTCTAAGCTTGACTTGTCTTCCAAGCGTGCAGCTTCTGACTAATTTTTAGTTATCTTCAAAACTTAACTTCTGAGTTCTGAGCTTTAGCTTCTAAGACTTCTTCAGAGCTTCTGAGCCAAGTTCAACAGACTTGTTACAAACCTATTACATATATCTTGCAAGTCTATTACATGTCTCTTTGTATTTACAATGTTCAATAAACTTTTATATATATATATATATATATATAATATTTATAATAAGTCTAATATAAGTCCCTACCCGAGTGGAACTGTATACTAAAGCGAAAGAATGAATTGATACAAATCAGGAAAAAAACTCCAATGAAAAGCTACTTTGACAATTACAATGCCAATAAGGGGAAGTGCAATATTACGAGTAACTACAATTCTAAATAGCATTGGACTTGTGCATTTCACAACCCTCCAAACCTGAAACAAACATATTCTAAGCATCGACAATTGTTACATATCTTCTATATATAATGTGTGTGTATGTGTGTGTTACAAGTCTAAAATAAGTCTTTTTATATTTATAATGCTTATTGAACTGTTATATATATATATATATATATATATATATATATACACACACACACACACACACACACACATACATATGTATATGTATGTAAGTATGTTATAAGTCTAATATAAATCTCTTTGTATTTATAAGTTTAATTTCAGTCTGTTATAACAAATATGTATTAGGTATATAACAGGTCAAAAAAATTTGGAAAAAATATATCGCAATGGATGACGTTTCGAAGATAAAAATGAGACGAACAAAAAACTTCAAAGCGATATATAAAAAAATGAACGGTTTGAGAGATAAATGCAAAAAAGGTCAAAAAAATAAAATAAAAAAACTACCAAAATTGTATGGTATGTCATGAGCGTATTAATGTAAAAAAAGAAACTTAAAATGGTAAAAAAGAAATGATTTCCTTATTGAGTTATTTTAAAATTTATTTTGGGTAAATGAGTCATATTGCGATTTCACTTAAATAAAATAAGTGGTCCCATTTTCAACAGGCTCATTTCGTTTGATGGACTAACTAACAGTTTGAAAGGCAGAAGCTCATTTTAGGCTTCTTCTTCCTTACGATTTTGGGGTAAATGACCACCCCAAAAACCTAAGTTGCAGTATTAAAATCACAACACAAACCTCCTATTAAGGGTGTTTTTTTATGGTCAGAGGGTCAGTTGACCCTCCATGACCACTCCTGGTGCCCCCTGACAATATGACCTATTATCCATTAAACTTGTAAAATAATATGTCGTCCTCTCAACTTGGACAAAACTATATCGCTTAACTTCTTTCATCTTACATGATATATAATGTGTATTAGTAATACCTAATTTACATGTAAGAAGGAAGAAATTATGTTGTTTGATTTATTGTAATTAAGGAGGATGATAGAAAATTTTTAAGTTCTGAGGCAATAATAGCTTCACACCAAATGTATGGATCCAATTATGTTTTTAGTTGAAATATAAACATAAGCATTTTATAAGCAACACAATAATTAATAGGTGAAAGATTGGTCAAAAAAAGGGGTTTTTCGGACCAACCTTCACAGAAAAGGAATGTAGGATGTAGATCGGTCCTCGCCAGAGAGGGAGGCTTCAGAGTAGGAATCGTGATCTGGCTCCGTCGTAGGTGGTGGCTGCAAGACAGAAAAAGGGCATTAGAGTGACTAGCCGAGTGACCGACGTAGCCTCTTCGATGCCTAAATAAGCACGGGGTGTAAAAGGAGGCAAGAGAGATTTAGGATTTAAGAGTGACATACCTGAATATGGGGGTGAATCCCCTATTTATAGTGAGATGTCTCCTAATTAGATTAGGACTGAGTTTCGTGATTAACATGAGGAGTCCTTGCTGGACAAGGATCCTATTTAAGTCTTCTTTCCTCTTGAGGAGGATTCTTCCTGATCAGTGTAGGGAGTCCTTGTTGGACAAGGATCCCATTTAAGCCTTGTTTCCCACATAGTAGGATTTTTCTTGATTATCCCTGTAGCAAAGAGATACTATTCTTATTTATCTGAATAGAAAAGGAGGTAGCGATGGACTCTATCAGTGCTTTGAGGGCGGTTCTACTTAAGCCTTCCACTCTGTAGGATGAATGGTCATCCGTCTGCGAGGCTAGCTGGCTTTTTGGTGCCACGTCATTAGTCCATGTGGACTCTATATTTTACCGAGTCAACAGAAGTCCCCCCCGAGTGTGGTCAAATCTTTTAGGTTTTGGACTTGTTCGGATGATCACTCGGAGAGACCGTCTTCTTTGTCTTTAAAATCTATCAAGTGCTCACTCGGTGATGATTCTTTAGATTCTTTAGAGAGTCAGTGTTGACAGCTAGTTTCATTAATTGTGCTTCGTGTATTTTGCGCATCGTAGATTATGTGACACCTATCTTTAATCTGATGGCAGATTTTAAAAAGGCTTTTATAAATGCTTCCCGTGTTGCCCATTTCTTCACTTTTTGCTTCTTTAGTGTTCTTAAATCTTCGCGAGTTCTTCTCTGGCATCGTCAAGCGCTCTTCCTTCACTTCTCCGGTAAGTCTTCGCTTCTTCTTCTCTTTAATGATTTTGGTTATAGTGTATGCTTTTTGATTTTCTGGTTTATACGCAAAGTGTGTTTATGATTCTGGATTTGTTTTGTTGTTGCCTATTGGTTGCGCCAAAATTATGGGTCTGTTATTCGTTCGCTTGATCTTTTCTTTTAGCCGCACCTTAGGATTTTTAAATCTTTTGATGAGAATTTTGCATGCCTTTATTATCATTGTCTTGGTTGATTTATTGTTCTCTGCATCTCTTTAGCGGCTTTAATAGAGTAGGTATGCAAAATTGGTTTGATCTTTCCTAATCAAGTAATGATAGTGAGGGTTTAGTAGCGCTGGACCGTGAGGCGGCTAAAATTCTGTCTAGGTTATATAAACCTCTGAGAGTTGACGCATCTGATTACCGCCCAAACCCTAGGGTTTGAATGTAAAGCAAGGAAAAGGATGAGTGATGCTGGACAAGAAAACTTTGCTAGGATGGATGCAGAGGCGAGCAACTTGAGCGAGCATGGAGATTCTTCTAAGTTCTCGAATGAGGAGAAATATGAGGAAGAGGCTGGTATGAGTGTCAGGTCGGATGCTAATGATGGCAAGTCAACAAACTCGGATGAGCAAAATGAGAGAAAGTTGACTCCCCGAGTGGACAACATGGTATCCAGTATTCACGCAGATCATATTGAAAAAGAGGCTGAGATGTACACCTAGCTAAAGGACTGCTACGTATTGCTTCCATCAGTAAATCAAAGTATCAATGCTCTGCTTGAAGGGTACTTTAGGATGTACTTGGATGTCATGAGGGGTGGATTTAGATATCCTCTTCCTGCTTCTGTATCAAACTAGTTGCAAGTATGGGGAGTGAGCCTGATTGAGCTTCACCCGAATTCTTGGGCAGACTTAATGGGTCACCACCATTTATGTCTTGACTTAGGATTTAATTTTAATGCTGAATTTTTCTGCAAGATTTGTTCTGTCAAGAGGAACAGAAATGATGATCATTATCAATTGGTTAGGAAGGCAGGCTTGTACAAATTCTCCCATCGCCCTTCTTCTCTGAACAACTACAAAGAGTTTTGGTTTTATATTCGTGTCAATAATGATTATATGGTATTCCTGAACAGTTGGTCTGTGGATCCGCCTGCCAAGTTTAGAACTAAGCGTAGGGATTCGGATGTGAGGTTATGAGTCTTCCGCTCTTTAGAGCAAGAGAAATGGAGTTTGAATGCAGCCGTATAGGTATCCATCTAGGCTTATCATCTCATTGCCCGGGATCCGGCTGGCCAGGGATATGTTTATTTGCCTGGACCTATTCCTTTACCCGGTGTTCTTCTTTACTTGCTTTACTTTTTCTTTTCGTTTTTAGGTAGAAAAATGTCTGACCTTGATCTTGCTAAAAACATTTTAGCGGTGAAGAAATCCTCCCGAAGGAACACTCATTCTAAATCAGTGGTCGTACAAGTAAAAGGGAAGAAGACGACTGACGAGAAAGTTTCAGGCAAGCGGCCTCCAGTGGTAGTGCTAGATCCCCCAATTACTCAACGCACGCAATCTTCCGAGGTCTAATTTGTCTTTCACTTTTTTATCTACATTCTTTCTTGTTTGTGTTTTTCAGCTATCTGCTTCGTTATTTCTATTTGGAGGTCACTCCCTTTCCGAAGATAGGTGATGACTCATCTGCAAATTCATCTCCTCAAAAGCTAGCTCTTGCTGATTTCTTTAAGAAGACCTTCCTATCAAAGCCGTGTACTGACTTGGAAGTCCAATCTGCTTTGAAAGGTGCATTTCCTCTTCATGTAGACTTGGAGGAGTATGCTAGTGAGCCAACTGCTTTGCTTTCTACACTCTTCTTTCAAGACTTTTAGAAGGTATTTTGCTGCTTTTATTTGTCTTTACACTTTCATTTCCATCTCTGAGTCTTCTTTTTTTATTTGCTTTAGGCCATGTCTCATGGTTCTGATCTCATTCGCCACGTCGTACTAAAACCAAGCTTGAGAGCAAACTCAAGATGAAGGAAAAGGAGCTTACTGAAACTAAGAGGAAGTTGACCTTGGCCCAGAATGGCCGAATGAAGGCTGATGGGGAGAAGAAAGCAGCTCAAAAGGCTCAGGAGGAGGCAACGATAAAGATAGCGACTCTAGAAGCGGAGCTTGTTCAAGCGCATACTAAGACGGCCAAGCTAAAAGGAACACTAGACATCGTTACAGATAAGCTAACTCTATCTATATGGTGATTTGATTTTAAAGTCTTGCCAGTGTACTCACCCTGATCTGCCAGATGATGTTCTTGATGAAGTTGAGTTTCCTTATTATGCTACCCTGGATTCTTGTAAGGCAGCTCTTGCTGAAGAGGATGTTGCTGAGGAGGTTGTTGAGGAGCATTCGAATGATGATGCGAAGGGTGTTGAGCCACTTGAGGAGACTTCCAGGACTACTATGCCAGATCCAAGGGTTGCTGTGAATTTGCCTGAGGAGGACGTGTAGCCTGGGAACGAAGGAGGGGATGCATAACTGGATGCCGATCTTGCAGTTTAATTTCTATTTACTTTTGCTACTTTGACCTTCGAGTCTTTTATTCAAGTACAATCACCGAGCCCTTTGACGCCTTTGATTAATTTACTTTTTTGGATTCTATTTGCGAGGCCACCAGATAATTTTGCTTGCATATTTCTGCTATGCCAACTCTTTTGACTTGATGATTTGATTTGATATGTGTCATGCCTGACTTGAGTGTTTTTCATTCGATCACCGAGACTAATGATATATTTTTGATTTTATCGTGCTTGCTTTTTTTCTAGCATATTTCTGCTATGAGTGCTTGCCACCTGATCCTCTAAGATGAATGAATGTTTACATTTGGTCATAAGGAGGGTTGTTGTGGATTTCACTTAAGTATCTTCACTCGATCTCTGGGATGAGTGATTTGGACTTAAGTTTCTTCTTTTGTATGTATTTATTCATTCTGTGATGAATGCTTTTGAGACTTTTCTAAGCGTGTTTCATTCGATTCTAGGAACGAATGAGTTAGCTTAAGTAGTGGGTTTGATGAGGCTTCATCTATCTTAGAGATGAATGCTTTGATGTTTTATTCATTCTGCGTGATGAATATTTGTGATTTAAGATTTCCTTAAGTATATTACACTTGATCTCGGGGACGAGTGGCTTAGCTTAAGATTTGTCTTTGCATGTATTATGCCTTGTATGCTTTCATTCGGTCTTAGAGACGAATGATATATCTTTTTTGTAGTGCCGTAAGTCTTATTGCTTGCTTAGGTCTTTTAAGCGCCTGAGGGCTTACAAATGGCCTAGGTCTTAATAATATTCCTAGAGGCTCAAGTGTGGCCTAGGACTTTTAGGATGGCCGAGTGCTCACGTGTGGCCTAGGTCTTACACAGTATGCCTACGGGCTAATAAATATTGCCTAGGACTTTTATCATATCTGAGAGCTCAAGTGTGGCCTAGGACTTTTAGGATGCCCCGAGTGCTCAAGTGTGGCCTGGGTCTTACACAATATACCTGCAGGCTTACGAATATTACTTTGGACTTTTATTATGCCTGAGAGCTCAAGTGTGGCCTAGAAATTTTAGGATGCCCGAGTGCTCAAGTGTGGCCTGGGTCTTACACAATATGCCTGCAGGCTTACAAATATTATCTAGGACTTTTATTATGCCTGAGAGCTCAAGTGGCCTAGGACTTTTTGTAGAGTCGGGTGCGCGTATTCGGTCTAATGCCGACTCTATAGTTGGGTAATGTGCTCAGAGAGTTTGATCAGAATTTCTAAGTTACATAAGTGTTTTGATTAAGGATTCAATCTTTATTTATTGTAAAATAGAAGATCACAAGATCCGGGCTTATAGTGTTATGCCGGAAATAGAGCCGCATGGGGAGTGTTTACTCGATACAGACCTTGCTATAGATTAATCTAGTGGTCAGCTGGAAAAATCTGTAGGAAGGGGAAAAGAGTGTATCCATTTTGTCTCTTCGGGCATTCTGCTACAAAATGTTGTTTGGTGCTAGTTATGCTCGATGTCTTTGTAAATTCTTTATTTGTCCATTCGGTTGAATGGGATGGCTTTATAGGCGGCCAACCGCCCACTCGTCTTCTTTAACAGGATGCTCAATTGGCTCTTGTGATAGTGTCTCTAGAGTGGAGATCTTATTAGTGTAAAAGGATGGTTGTCCGGTTACTTCTAGTTTCTTTTTTGCATACGAGCCTTATGTTGTAGGCCGAGTGAGTAGTCGGTTTGAATGCCTCGTAGAGGTACTGGCTTCATTCTCTTTTACATGGTAAGGGATGTTGAATCCATTGATACTTGAGTTGGGCTTGCGTTAATGTATTGCGTGCTTTTGCTTTAAGTCACTTCAATTTTCTTTGTATCGACTGCTGAGTCGGTTGTTCTCTTTCATAGGACTTCCTTGTTTGCATGATTTGGATAGTGCACCTAGCTCAGAGCATTAAGGCCAGGTCTTCATCATCCCAGATCATTATGCAAGGTTTCTGCTTTTTGCCTTAAATTTTAAGGACTTATAGCATGGTCAAGGTCTTATGTTGTGCCTCAGCTTTATGTGTTCCTTAGTTTTAACTAAGGTCTTCAATTATGCTAGAGGTCTTATGTTGTGCCTCGGCCTGATGTGTATTTCTTTAGTTTTAACTAAAGTCTTCAATTATGCCAGAGGTCTTATGTTGTGCCTCGGCCTTATGTGTATTCCTTTAGTTTTAACTAAAGTCTTCAATTTTGCCAGAGGTCTTATGCTGTTCCTCGGCCTTATGTGCATTCCTTTAGTTCTAACTAAAGTCTTCAATTGTACCGGAGGTGTTATGTTGGCCTCGGCCTTATGTGCATTCCTTTAGTTTTAACTAAAGTCTTTAATGTGCCAGAGATCTTATGTTGCGCCTCGGCTTTATGTGTATTCCTTAGTTCTAACTAAGGTCTTCCATTGTGCTGGAGGTATTATATTGCGCATCAGCTTATGCGTACCTTAGTTTTAGCTAAGGTCTTTCATAGTGTGCCCGTTCCCAGGGCTTTTTGAGCATTGCGGGGGGACTATATGCCTGATTGAGTTTGATCAATAGCTTTTGAAAGAACGATCCTCTTTATCCGAGTGGATAATCGGTCTCCTCTGTTGCAATAAATTTTGATTGGTCTATGCTTAGACTCTGTTGTTGGGAATGGTGTAGATTATTGATCTGATCCTCATTTTGGTATGTGATTGGTGTTTCATACTACATTCCTGCTGGGTTTCCCTTGATGAGTGTCTTTGTCTAATTCCTCTATTAGAGTATGCGCTTAGTCCTGTTTTCTAAGCAGGGCTTGAATGACTTCTGAATGCTTCACTCGGTGTCGCTTTCATCGCTCTAGATAGAGAGAACAAGGTTGTAATAATGCTTTTGTGAACTTGAAGTAAATAACTCAAACATGATTATAGCATTATATTCAACATGTATAAATCACAACTTAAACAATATGCATATTACCAACTATAGCAAGACAAGTGATCAGTTATGCTAAATAACCTTAACATGGTAAGAATTACGTAATAATGAATCGAGCACTTATCTTTTTTTACAAGTTTGTTGTAAGATTCAACATCTTTTCCCGAATGAAAGCTTTGATGGCTTTCCATTGCTCCACGTAATTGGACTGCTGGAGTCAGCTCGTTGACACTCAATACGGTAATCATTATTAGCATATGTCATCTTGTTGACCTTATATGGCACGCTTAGCGAGCGTAATTTTAACATTATATCTGTAAAAGAGAGCAGTGCACTACTCTTTTCGGGTGGTTGTTAGTATATTTTGGGTGTAAGACATTTGCCTAAACAAATATCAAGTGACACCAAATATCAAAATGGGAATATTGGTAATGTGAACTTATACATGTACGCGCTAACTATGGTAGGCTTTCATGGAAATTGAAAGTGTAATGTATCAACAATAACGATGAAACCAATTGACACACATTATCTGTGAAGTCGTGGTTTTCTCATAGTCATCGGCTCTATTGTTCACCGCTTCATCGAGGTTCTGATTATTCACCTTAAAAAAGGTTGTCGTGTCCGTCAGAATACAAAATTCTCGCTAGAGCAAGTAAGTTTATCCATGCTCACCGCACCACTGAAAGATTGGTCAAAAAAGGGGTTTCTCAGACCAACCATCACAGAAAAGGAATGTAGGTCCTCATCGGAGACGGAAGCTTCAAAGTAGGAATTGTGATTTAGCTCCGCCGTAGGTGGTGGCTGCAAGATAAAAAATGGCGTTATAGCGACTAGCCAGGTGACCGGCGTAGCCTCTTCGATGCCTAAGTAAGCACGGGGTGCAAGGAGGAGGCAAGAGAGATTTAGGGTTTAAGAGTGACATACCTGAATATGGGGGTGAATCCCCTATTTATAGTGAGATGTCTCCTAGTTAGATTAGGACTGAGTTTCCTAATTAGCATGAGGAGTCCTTGTTGGATAAGAATCCTATTTAAGTCTTCTTTCCTCTTGAGGAGGATTCTTCCTGATCAGCGTGGGGAGTCCTTACTAGGCAAGGATCCCATGTAAGCCTTGTTTCTGACATAGTAGGATTTTTCTTGATTATCCCTTCAGGAAAGAGATGATATTCCTATTTATCTAAATAGGAAATGAGGTAGAGATGGACTCTATCACTACTTTGAGGGTGGTTCCATTCAAGTCTTCCACTCGAGAGGACGAATGGTCATCCGTCTGCGAGGCTAGCTGGCTTTTTGGTGCCACATCATTAGTCCACGTGGACTTTATATTTTACCGAGTCAATAATAGGGTATTCAAGAAGTACTTGCTTGCACCCGTAGATGTACCCTGATATATTGTTCTAAACCGATATGGGTGGAACTACGTAAAATATTGCTATGTTCTATCATTTTTTTTACGCTTGTTTAATATTTTTGAATACTCTAAAAGCATAGATAAATCTATTAAAAGATTGGTATGAAGGATTAAAAAACTCCAACATTTGGTATCAGAGCCATGGTCCGCGATTATCCATGTGGATGGATCCTCAGTTTGTCAAACAAAGATGGTGCGCCAAATTGATCACCATTAATCCGTTAACCGCTAGTGCTCTATGTAAGGTGTGTTCTCTAATGCATTAGAGTGTGATGAAAAATGTGTCAGTACGGATGGATGATCGATTGAGGGGAGACTCGATGGATCTTTACTTAAGGGGAGGAATGTTGGGTCAAACAAGAATCCCACATCGGCTAGAACGGATGAGATTCTATGGCTTATAAGTAGGGACCATATCCCCATTGGTGTGAGGCATTTTGGGTAAAGCCCAAGAGCAAATCCATTAGGATCGAGCCCTAAATTGGACAATATCATATCATGTGTGGGGGATATGTTGTGTCCAAATGCTTCCATTATGCCGCTCAATATTAAATAATGTTACTTTTAACATACTTGTAGTCAATAAATAAACAATATATTATTTGGTAGGACTTAGGAATAAAATATGTTATTTATTAACAAACTAAAAAATGACCTTTTAGGCTATATAATAAAAAGGCCTAATGCATCCGGACCCCCCCCCCCCCCCCCCGAACTTGTCCTTAATCGCCTCTTGCCCCCTCAACTTTCAATATTTCCTCTCGCCCCCCTAAACTTGTCTAAAGTTCCTCTCCCCCCTAAAACTTTACTAAACTGCACCACTTAATCCCCTTACCCAGACTCCACTAGTCTCATTATGGAGAGTGTGCTACACACGCCTCCACTTGCCAAAGTTGAAAATGTCAAATGAATGATATTTTGACACATGGCATTGACAGGAAAATATTCAAAAAAATCCGTGGAAATTTTGTTCAAGTCCTTCATAACTTTTTATATATCAAACTACCATCTTCTGTATGTTCGTTTTCTCTAAATCTAATCAAGAAATTGCAGTTGAAAAGCTCAAATTTAAACAAAGAAACTTGGAAATGTTGAACAAAACCAAACAAAATCTCAATTCAAACTTCATAATTAAAATCCCATTCGATGTTTAACCATGACACAAAACAAAATTAACTCTACCCCTTTTAAAAGTTTTCATACTTCTTCAATTAGACTTTTTTTGGGTTTTGAGATTTTTGTGAAATCAACTTAAATAAGAATAGCTTGAATTGAATCACGATAAAATCAAATATGTTATCGAAATGAAATTGTTATCAACCTTAATTGTCTTAAGAATCAGTTGACGCAAGTGTGGCTCTATAAAAATCAGTTCACACGTCCAATACCAGATTTATCCAAATGTGAAAACCTCTTTGGTTTGCAGCTGCGAGGCAATCAATTCACTGGAATGGTGCCAGATTCTTTGGTTTCACTCCCAAATTTGGTTAATGTTTCATTTTCAAATAACAAATTGCAGCAAGATAAGAATGAAGCTGCCAAGGAGAAAGATTACCATTATTCCCAATGCTCAAAGTCTACAATGAAATGAGACCTCTAAAGCCATCAGAAGGGGCAGAATTGAAATCCGGCAGCCGCTCATAGAATATGCACAGATTTAACGGCGGCGGCTCATGGCAGCAACGATGCAAGGGTTAGGGATTTGAAGTTTGAATTGAATCAAGATAAAATCCAATATGATATCGAGATGAAATTGATCTAGAGAAAAAAGCAAAGATTCGACAAAAAAAGTGAGTCCCGACACCGTCGACGTCAAAGACAGTTTCTTTCTCATCTCTCCAACCTGGTGAAATGAAGGAATGAATTGGAGAAGACAAATAAACTAACGAGGGTTGTATTCTTTCATTCTTTTATTTTTTTTTATTTTTTATTCTTGAAAAAATACAACGACTCTTAACTAGTCAAATTTGGCCACAACAGCATCGAGCGGTCTTGTGTTGCAGTTTGGAAAATTTATAGGGTAGGAAATGTTGAAAGTTTAGGGAGATGAGGGGCGATTCAAGACAAGTTCAGGGGGGTCTGAAAGCATCAGGTCAATAAAAAATGAAAATTGTAGAAAATACCCCATACACAATTTTTATTCATCAAATACCCCAATTAAAAACTTATTCATTATATATCATAATCTAAGAACTTGGCCTGCTGGTTAACACTGAATCTGTGACCTCTACAGGTCTCAAGTTCGAGTTACATTCAGAACAGGTTGGGGATTTTTATTTTCATTTAATGTAAGCCCAAATGAGTCAATATTTTTTAAAAAATACCCACTAAACCCTAAATCTCACTTTAGTTTATCTCCTCTTACTCCCCATCCACTGTCGTTGCCTCCTCCCCATCTGCTACCGCCACCTCCTCTCCCTTCACCTACTCACTGCCTTTTTCCTGCTCCTTCTGATATAGGTAAAATCAAATAGGTTCTTCCATTTGTTATGATGATGCTTTGAGTTCTCTGTACAAGGATGGCAACCACTTGATCTCTCTTCAATAAGTAATGAATAATAGACTGGTTCATTAATTTATGAGCTATCCTATCCTAATAACATGTTTATTAATAACTGACTTGTTCTTTCTTGTATCAAGATGGTAATAAGTTTTTTCTTTTGATTCACAATCTCATTAATCGATTTGCTTTCTTTTTGTAAGTGTAGAAAATAGATTTTTACTGATATCTTTTTGAATGATCATTGTATGAGGAAATTTTGTTGGATTATAGCTTTTTTCTATCTCAAATTGCTTGCATATTTGATTTTCACTTAATTATTTTAGGTCATGTTCTTGTAACAGATGTTAAGTTTCTTAGGGTGAAAAGGCGTGTACCATCCTTGATTGAAATTTCTAGCCATGGATTTTGTCTCCTTTCTTTATAGAAATAAGATACTGAATTATCTAAGCAAAGAGGCAATACAAGCATGAGGATTCAAAGTCCATTCCCCTGTTATAGACTCAAGATAAACAGCCCTTGCTAGAGAATGAGCAACTAAATTATAAGACCTAGTCACACGACTAAATAAACAAGATGCAAAAGTATGCAAAACAGTTAAACCATCTTGAATTGTAGAAGAGAAGTAAGATAGCTCAGAATCAGATGTAGTAATTGCTTTATAGAAGATTGCATAATTAGACTCTAGAATGACATGACTGAGTTGGAAAGATTTCATCCATGATAACGCCTCATGGGCCGACAAGGCTTCTGATTCGGAAATAGAGACATATGGCACCAAAACACCTGACTTTGCTGCTATAAATGCACCATTCGAATCTCAAATCAGCAACCCAAAGTACATATGTTCACCCTCTCGAATGATTGTGTCATCGGTATTACACTTTAGGAATGGTACCAAAGGTGGTAGCCATCTATTGGTGACATAATATTACTGATCCTAAACCTCAGAATTTGATTGTTGATCAAGCTGTAATGATACCAAAATTTATTGTTCCTGCTGTTCCATAACTTTCCTGTCATGATATTGATCTGCTGCCTCTCCTTGGTATGAAGTCATCAACTATTGCTGCTCCTGGTGCTCTCTTTCTGTAATCATATTACCGCTTATGACCTGCAATATTTTAGATGACACCCCGACAGGTGTTGCTGCTGTCCTTTGCACTCTTTGTCTTGCCAAATCCCACTATGCTTTCATAGCCATTGCAAGCTGAAGAACAACCATAGGTTGTAGTGCTACATTTTGCCATACCGCTTTGTTTCAAGCAATCCATAAGGCCCACAATATGTAAAATCCCTGCTATAAAAAATTATCAAAACCATTCTTCAACCAATTACACAACAAATAAACCACATCCAAGGTAGTTGGTAAGAGCAAATGACGATTGAATAAATCAAACACATGTGTAGCTAAATTGTAATGAAGGAATACATAGTTTCCATCTTCTAATGATAGAAAGCAAATTCAACAATAGCCTTCATCTAGGACAGCCCTTTGGACAAGGTTCATCTTTAAAGGTAAAACTTTATGCATTAAGCGCCAAATAAATATACAAATTTTCGAAGGAAGATAAATGCTCCAAAGCTTCTTCCACGGATAGTTTAGAATTGGTTCAGGAATATCTTGAGAAAGAGAAGTAGCTTGGTATGCACTCTTTACAGAATACCGACCCAAAGCTTCAAGTTGCCAAAATGGAGTATCATCCCGAGATTGAGAGGAGAGGGGAGTGTTAATAATGAATCTCGCCTCTCTAGTATAAAAAAACTCATTGATTTTATCATAGTCCCATAAACCATTTCTAAATAGTCATGCTACACGTTTATCCTCCAACATATGTCTATCTCTGCCAACCAAGCTAAGTCGGTCTACATGATTAAACCATATGTCATTCAAAATAGAAATATTCCTCCCATTCCCCACCCTTCATCTAATTGGTGATTTAACCATGTCCAAGCTAGAAAAGATTCTACGCCACATATAACTAGGGGAATCAAATACATGAGCTGATAAGAAAGATTGATTATTAAAGTATCTAGGTTAGAAAACTCTGCAAACAAGAGAATTAGGATATAACAAGAATCTCCAAATTTTCTTTCCTAATAAGGCAGTTTTAAAATCAATAAGGTTTCTAAAACCCATTCCTCCCTGATTTTTGGCCTACACAACAACTCCCACCATTGCCATCTAATACCCCTGCTATTCCCATTATTTGATGTCCACCAGTAGGAATTTAGTAGTCTATGAATAGCCTTACATAAACTAACCGATATGCAAAATAGAGACATGGTATGCAGGAATAGATTGTAAAATAGATTTTATCATCACTTCTCTTTCTCCCCAACTCAGACACTTAGCTCTCCACGAATTAATTTTCTTCCAAATACGATCTTTTAGAAATCCAAACGAACTGATCCTACTAAGACTGACTCAAATAGGCATGCCCAAGCATTTAGAATTAGAGGTACTAGTGGTGATAGGAACATTTAAATATTGGTCCCTGTGAGAGTATTTATAAGGGCAGAGGGGGGTGAATGGCCCTTTTTCACAGAATTTAGACTTAGAAAAGTCTTAGTGTAGCGTGTTTGATTTTGAACTGGAAGATGGATTCGGATAATGCAAATATGTGCAATAAATTAAAAGAGAAAGAAAATCAAACACAAGTATTTTATACTGGTTCGGCCCTACCTACGTCCAGTCCCCGGAGTTTCCTTCCTCCGAGCTTATCCAGTAGTGGATTCCTTTCCAACTGGCAGAAATCAAGCCTTGAAGATTTGTCTCTGGATGGTAACCCCTTCCGGAAGTAGGATATACCACTAGAAGCACCAACTCCTAGCTGAGTCCTCTTATCTTTAGTAGGATATACCACTTACCTTCTACCTCGAATCTAACCTGAGTCCTACCAGGAGATCTCACTCAAAGCACCTACTTTAAGCTAAATCCCAATCTCCCAACTCACCCAAGTTGGAGATTCTTATGCTTTGGTTTTTAACAAAGGGTTAGTTTTTGGAGTTCCACAAGTTTATAGTTTTACTTTGGAATCCTTACAAACAGATTTTGGATCAAAGGTTCTTGGAGGGATTATATCAACTGATTGAATAAGAATTGCTTTGTTACTTGCTTTTTTTTAAATCAACAGTTAACCTTCTCATTTGGTGAAGAGCTCCTTTTATAGGTTTGGATCATAAATGTAGTCGTTTGTGGTTGGTGAGCTTTCATTCAATCTTTACCCTTGATCAGGTTGTGATGTGGAGCTTCCAAATTTAGTGATCAATTCATTAGACTATATTTTGACCCATTTGAAATCGTAGAATTGAGGCTAGAAAGTTATCAGTGATCATTTTGCTTGTTATTTTGTGATGCACCAACTTTTATACTTTTTGCTATTTGGTGTGAGCTCCACACGGGCCCTTATTGGTCTAAGAGAAAAGGTAGTTAGCTTTTCTCTGTCCGGGGTCAGTCCTTTTGTCCTTTCTCTGAAATATGCAAGCTATCATTTTATCTTTGTCTTGGGGAAAGGATCGTTGACTTCATAGACCAAAAAAAAGGTAAAGGGAAAGTTATATTTGAAACTTTCCCTATGTTTGAAATATAGGTCTTCCAGATGTCTTTTAGACCTATATACTCTGGATCTATCTTTCGAAGATGGCTTCAATCAGTTCTTCCAGATGCTGGTCTTGAAGGACAGAAGTTTGTTTCCTTTCCAAACTTTGTCCGGATGATTTCCTCTAGTGCTTAGGTTTTTAATTTGTTCAATGGATGATATGTATCTTGATCTTTGTGCGGATATTTCCATTTGGATTTGGGAGCATTACATACATTGTTTTTGTTTCTTTCAAGTTTGTTTTGATAGTCAAGAACTTTCACTTCATATATACTTCTACTGTTAACAGTAGTTAACATCATGAAGGTCAGTGTTACAAGATACAGAAATACATATAAGTGAATCTAGCTATTACAAGATATTACAAGTTTTGTCATTTAGCTATCTTAACTATATCTCTGAATGGTCCACTCTTCCTTATAGCCAAAGTCTTATCTTTACCAGTCCCTTCCGGCTTTTGTTGACTCTGATTCTCCTTCTGACTATTCTCTCCCCTTTTTGTTTGCATCCTGGGGATTGATAACCATATAAGTGCATTGATCCCCGGCCTGCAGCCATGCACTTAAGTAGATTAAATAGTCAGAGTTACCTTTTGCTCTTTCATCAAAGATCTGGTTAACTGTAGGTGGAGTTAAGTAATATGGCCGGATTATCTTTTTCAACTGGTCATAAGACTGCTTGATTAAGGGGTGGAGATGGAGAGTGAAATCTTGGTCCTTCTTATCAAAGTATGGGAAAATAACTTTGAGTAAGGAGATTACACCTTTCTACCCAAAGAAGCTAGAGTCTCCAATTGGTTGGATTAGGTTGTGGAAGACAGGTAGAAGCTGGCTTTCTAAAATAGTGGGTCTGGAAGATGAGGGTCCGGAGATGGATAATTTATTAATTCCAGCTTGAAGGAGAGTGATCTCATCGCTAAGGCCCTTCCGGATGTTGTGGATGCTGGTATTTACTATAGATAGCTCCTTTACTACTATATCCCTTGCATTTTCAATCATTGAGTTTTGCTCATTTAGTTGACCGCACACAGCTTGGGCGATGTTAGCAGCATGAGCGGAGAGTGTTTTGGGTAAGTCCTCTTCAAAGAATTTTTGCAGTTTTTCCAAAAGTGATTGTTGTTGCTCAGAAAGGCATGGTAGAGCAGACTTATTTTCCTTTTCTTCAATGAATTTTGACAATATTTCAAACTTGGAATCCAGATAGGCTTTTATTTCTTCGGTCTGTTCAGAGGAGGAGCAAGTGATCTTGTCTATGATAGTTCCACAGTTATTTGAGGCCAATGTATTGGCTTAATCTGCTACTCTGCTTGCTATGGAAATGTTCTGTTAGAGCTCATTAAGGGTAGAGGTGATCTTTGAGAGAGAAGCCTCTGCGATGGCTCCTGGTTTAGGGAAGTCTATGACTTTATCTTCAACTCTCTTCAAACTACCTTTCATTTTAGTTAACTCCCCCTTTATTTCAGATCCGGATGATTGTTTGAGGAGTTCCTTCTCTACTGCTTTTAGGTGAGTGCAGATTGTCAGGAGACTCTTCTTGACAAACCCCTCTTCATGTTGCTCAAAAGTTACCTCCTGAAGTAGTTTAAGAGCAGAACTGACTTTGGAGTCTTTAGTGTTTTCATTAGGAAGAGTCACTGATTTGGTGCGAGGAGGAAACTTTCTATTTGAAGGTTTGGATGAGTCATCATTAGATGAGCTGGAGTCATCTTCGGAGTTGGAACTGCTTCCGGATGGACTATTTTCTGCATCATCTTCTGAACTGGAGCCTTCATCTACTTCTTTCTCTTCTCTGCCCTTTTCTGCCTCCCTTTCCTCTGGAGTAGCCTCGCCCATTAGGTCCACATTAGAAGTGTTCCCTCCAGATCTCAGACTTCCACCCTCCTTCGGAGCCATTTCATCCGGGTTTGGCACTATGTCCTTAACAACATTTTGAGAGTTTGTAGCCAAGTTGAGCTCTTTAAGATCAAAATTAAGACGAAGGAGATCAGGGGTTACCTCTTTGGTTTGTAATGGCTGATTCTGATCGACTTCAGCATCCTGCTTCTCTTCTTCCAGCCTAGCCTCTGGATGGTTGGAACTATCCTCAACCACCCCTACAACTGCCTTTATAGGACTTGTCTTTTCTCCCCTAGGCGTGTTGGCATTTTCCTCAACACCCTTCTTCAGTGCCTTTTTAGGACTTTTAAGATTGATGATTGGAGTGCCGGATCCAAGTAGATTTTTCGGAAGAGCTCTTGATCTATCAGTAAAGATGAATTTATCAGCTTTCGAAAACTATGATAGCGTATCCATATCTTGTGGGTCTACAAGAATTGGGGGAACTTGAGATGAGTCCTCGGGTCTTTTAGTTCTTTCCCGGTTGATTTTAATGTTGTCTTTTATCACTACTTGAATGATGTCATATTGTGCATCATCTCTCCCCACAATTTCTGTTGCTTCGGGCACATTTTTCCCTTTATTAGATCTTGCTTTTTCTAAAGTAGCTTTCTCCCTATACTGCTTAGCTTCCTCATTCAGTACTATTCTAATGAGTCACCTCCCTTCATTGGCTTTCTTTTCTTGGCAGCAATGGCTTCATCATAAGTTAGCCCCTTTCTCCTGAGTTTCTTTTAAGGAGGAGCCTCATCCTCTGTCTCCTCATCATCTTCCTCCTCTTCCATTTCATCCAATGTTCTTTTGGCTTTCCTCCTTCTAGCCTTAATTGCTTTTGTAGCAAATGGAGGTAAATCTGTATCAAGCACATGCTGACCCTTCTTAGCTGCGGCCTTAATCAATCTCCCTATGGGCCTAGGCTTCTATGAACTTAGGATCTGAGTGAGGGGTAGAGAGTCCTCATCAATCTCCTCCAGAACCACTTCTACTGACTTTTGAGCTTTGGCTTTGGTGGTCCTGGGTTTCTTAGGAACAGGCGCCTCATCTTCTGGATCAACTATCTTCCGAGACTTAATTCTTCTCTCATCCCTTTTCAGTTTTGCCTTTTCTTCATCCCATTCCTCATCATAGCAGAGATTGAGGAAATTCTTCTCAAGAATAGGCTTTCCATATATGCCTTCAAATCTGGTCAGATCTACTTCTGCTGCTTATAGAATTGTTGTAATCAAGGCGCCATAAGAGTTTACATGTGTCTTGAGATAGTGAATGATCAAGACTGGCCAGTTTACTTCCACACTTCCAGCCCAGTGCTGCAAGATGCAGTACTCGAGGGTAGAAACTATAGTCAATGATCCTTTCCTTATCAGGATAAGCTTAGCCAGAATGTGCTGCAAGAATCTGGGCTTTCTAGGGAAGTAGGTTGAGAATTTATCGCTGAAGTAGTTCTTGTGGAGCCATAGTTTGGAATCGTGTACAACTCTAGTCTCATCCCTATCTTTTCTCATTAATATACCGGAGTTCTTCATGTTCAGATTCTTCTTAAAGAACTCTGGAGTGACAGTTATGACCTTCCCCTATACTTCAGTGCGTAAGGCATCAAAATGGTTGTGAGCACTGAGATTTGCAAAAAATTCTTTCACAAGCTTTGGGTAGGAAGGGTAATTTATCTTTAAGAGATCACCCAGACTTTGATCTTTGATCAAGGTGAAGAAAGGAGGAGTTCTGAATAAGTAGTCATCACCTAAGTGATCAGTGGGAATGACTGATTCGAAGGTTTTAAAATTTAGGGGTTCAAAATCATTATTCTTCAAGTCAAATACTTGAAAGAAATTTTTGCTTGGTAAGATATCGAGGGTGTTAGAGGTTTTTGTGGCTGCCATTTTAGAGAGATTTTAAAAGGTAGGGTTCTGGGTTTGAATTTTTGCAGAGTAACAGTAGAGTAGTTGCTCGCGTGAAGAAGAGAGGGGATTTTGAGGGTTTTATATAGAATTTTTGAAGTGAAGGTATATTGGTAATCGGGACTCCGGCTATTTTGATTAGATTGATGACATGGCAGTCTAATTTTTAGGAGAGAGGTAAAATCAGTTTAACCGGAGAATGGGAATGGATTATTTTTGAAATAAAATCTGTATTTACCCTGCGTGTAACAGCTAATAGACTTTTAAAATTCAAAAAGTAACAGTTACCTTTATGGGCTTTTACTGCCATATGTCATCCTTATCGGCTGACGTGGCAATCTTTCAAAATAGATCTTCCCAGTACTCCTTATCTTTCGGAGTAAGTTTTTATCTTAAGATCCGGCTTGGTATAAAAAACTGTCTTCCGGAGTCTTCCTAAATTTGATTTAACATTCCAATTGATTCTCTCAGTTTTCCAAATTGATCTTTACTTAATGGTTTAGAAAAGATAGTTCATTGGTTAGGACATATACCAATGCAACAATCTTCTTCATCACATGATTCTGAATGAAGTGATGCCTTATATTGACATGCTTTATCCTGCTATGGACCACCGGATTCTTTGACACATTAATAGCACTTTTGTTGTCACACATTACATCCACACATCCGAATTACACTCTATAATCTTCAGGTTATTGTTTTATCCATAGGAGTTAAGCAACACAACTTTCAGCTGCCATATACTCTGCTTCTGTAGTGGATAAGGCAACTAAAGTTTGCTTCTTGCTATACCATGAGACTAAGCAATCTCCAAGGAAATGGCATCCTCCGGATGTACTCTTTCTCTCAAGAGTATCTCTATCATAGTCTGCATCTATGAACCCTTAGAGTGTAAAGTCTCCATTACTAGGATACCATACCCCAACTTCAGTGGTTCCTAGGAGATATCTAAGGATCCTTTTGACTGCCTTGAGATGAGAATCCTTGGGATTGGCTTGAAACCTTGCACAGTAGCATACTGCATAGTGTATGACAGGTCTGCTAGCTGTCAAGTATAGGAGTGAGCCAATCATTCCTCTATAGAGCTTCTGAACAACATCTTCTTCTTTATAGTCCCTGGAAAAGATTGTGTCTGAACCCATTAGAGTAGACATAGGTTTGCTTTTATCCATTTCAAACTTCTTCAGGATCTCCTTGGTGTATTTTGATTGATTAATGAAAATCCCATCCGAACTTTGCTTGATCTGTAGACCAAGGAAGAAGTTGAGCTCTCCCATCATAGACATCTCAAATTCCTTCTGCATTTGAGAGCTGAATTCTTTGCACATCTTTTCATCAGTGGCTCCAAAGATGATATCATCCACATAGATCTGGACTAGAATAATATCATTCTTCTTTTTCTTGATGAAGAGCGTGGTATCTTCCCTGCCTCTAGTATATCCCTTGGATATAAGAAATGAGGTTAATCTTTCATACCAGGCTCTTGGTGCTTGCTTTAATCCATAGAGAGCTTTCTTCAGCCTGTAGATATGATCCGGATGCTTTGGATCCTTAAATCCGGGCAGTTGCTTGACATACACTTCTTCTTGAATGACACCATTTAGAAATGCACTTTTGACATCCATTTGATATAATATGAACCCTATGAATGATGCAAAAGCATATAGGATTTGGATTGCTTCCAGCCTTGCTACAGGGTGAAAGTTTATTCGAAATCAATTCCTTCTTGCTGGTTGTAGCTTTGGGCAACTAGTCTTCCCTTGTTTCTTACCACTACTCCAAATTCATCAATTTTATTTTGGAACACCCATTTAGTGACAATGATTGATTTTTCTTTAGAAGAGGGCACAAGATCCCATACATCATTCCTGGTGAATTGATCTAGTTCTTCATGCATCGCCATCATCCAGCTTTCATCGCCTTCAGCATCTTTAAATTTCTTTGGCTCTGTGAGAGAGACAAAGGTAGCATGGCTCATCATTCGGTTAAGCTAACCTCTGGTTCTAACTAGATTCTGAACATTATCCAGAATATTTTCAATGGAATGATCTCTGTGGGTTCGGATCTTCCTTTGCAAGCCTTCATGTTGAACTTGGACTTGTTGTACTTTAGTTTCAGCCATGCCTTCTTGAACTTCATGGAAGTCAATCCCCTGTGGGTTGAGATTAACTTATTGTACCTCTGGATCAAAGGATATTCCTTCATCTTCCTCTTTGTACTTCTTGATTTAAAATGAATCAGGAATTCCTGCTTCCTCCTTTTCTTCAGAATTTTCAGCTTCTAAAACTTGATCTTTCGGAGTGTATCTTTTCTTTCCTATAGTGTTAGTCTCATCAAAATCTACATGTATAGAATCTAACACAGTTTGGGTTCGTTTATTGAAGACTCTGTAAGCCTTACTATGTGTTAAGTAGCAAAGGAAAACTGCTTCATCAGATTTAGGATCTAATTTTCCTAGTTGCTCTCTATCATTGAGGATGTAGCATTTACACCTGAATGCTTTGAAATACCCAATTTTGGGTTTTCTTCCCTTCCAGATTTCATATGGAGTCTTTTCTATGGTCTTTCTAATGAGAGCTCTATTTAAGATGTAGCATGTTGTGTTTACAGCCTCACCTCAAAAATATTTTGGCAAATAATTTTATTCTTGTTCTTTCTCTCAACAACTCTATTCTGTTGAGGAGTGTGAGGGGCAGAGAAGCTGTGTTCATTGCCCTTGGAGTCATAAAAATCAGCAAACTGCTTATTTTTGAATTCTCCACCATTATCACTCCAGATGCGTGCAATGCTTATGCCCTGTTCTACTTCTATCCGGATGAATGTTTTGGAGAATTGGTCAAAGGCTTCATCCTTGCTTGTTAGCAGGAGAACCCAGGTATATCGAGAATAGTCATCTACAATGACCAATGTGTATTCTCTTCTACCTAAACTTGGTGGCTTGATTGGAACAAAATGATCAATATGTAAGAGCTCAAGTACTCTTTTGGAAGGAATGTATGAGATGGAAGGGAAACTTTTCTTATGTTGTTTACCTAGTTGGCATGCAGTGCATAGATGATCCTTATCAAAAGCAACCTTAGGCAAACCCATAACTAATTCCTATTTGGCTAATTTGGATAGGAGGTCCATGCTTACATGTCCCAACCTCCGGTGTTATAGCTATGATTCTTCTTCTTTAGACACCAAGCATATATTCTTCTTGTCATTTTTAATGTTTACAGAATATACATTATTTACTCTAGGTGCGTAAAGAATAAGTTGATTAGACTTACTATCATAGATTGAGCAGCCTTCGGAGTCGAATGTGACTTTTCTTCCTTTGTCACATGATTGGGCCACACTTAGCAGGTTGAACTTCAATCCATCAACCAGTGAGACATCTTCAATCTTAAATCCAGATCCAATGGTTCCATGACCAATGATTTATCCCTTTTGATTGTCTCCAAAGCTTACTTTGCCTCCCTTCTTCTGAGTTAATGTGATGAAGTCCTTCTCATCATCTGTCATGTACCTTAAGCATCCACTATCAATATACCAAGTGTGTTGATCTACTATAGATCTAAGGCATACGTGTAAAACTGATCAAGGGGGTTTGGGTACCTAATCAGATTTGGGTCCTCTCGGATTAATAACCATCTCAGGCCAAGGATAAACATCATAATAACCATTCTTTAATCTACATAATTTAGTAATATGATTATTTTTTCCATAAAACCTGCACCCCGAAATAGGTATGTTTTGCTTTTACTTCTCGCTGATCTTCTCCTGATCCTTCCTTCCATAGTTACCTTTATACCCGGCTTCTTGTACACTAGTAGATGGTCCGGTATAAATTCAAAAGTTGGTTAGAGGTGCAACTTCAGCTCTATAATTTCTTCTTTATTTGATAGTTGTTGGTTGTAAGCTACCTTAGCCTTTCCTTTCTAAGCAGCAGTATATCTTTGAGCTTGCGGCTGCCTGCTAACTCCATTTATCTTTTGATTTGAGTTCCTTTAAACTCTGTTCTGAGGAGGAGGAGGAGGATTATCTCTTCTTAGATCTTTTATTTCTGGTTTCTTCTTGGATGCTTCCTTTAATAGATTGACTTCTCTATCCAGTCCCATTATATTTACATTCAGAATCTAGACTTGATTCCTCAGGAAGTCTTCTACTACATCAATATGCTTGGTTGGTCTAACCAGATTGATGTCTTGTGCCATTGCTTTAGCATCTTCATCGAATTCTAGTATTGCTCTTTTAAGAGGCTTGATGGCTTTTGCATTCTTCTTTACCCCCTTGATAATAATAGAAAGAGCTTTTGTAAGATCAAAGTTAGAGGCAGAATTAGAGCAAAGATTGCTCCGCTTCTGGGTCATTCTTAGCTATGGACGCACAGTTCGTAGTCTCCTCTTCTTCTGTTAAAGATGAGCTGCTACTTTCTTCACTGCTGCTCCAGGTAGCAACCATTGCCTTCATTTTGAACTTCTTAATTCTTTTGAGCTTGGGGCACTTTGTTCTAAAGTGGCCTTTTTCACCACATTCGAAATAGGTAGCGTCTTTCTCCGGATCTTTCTTTTCTTCCGGATTCCTTCTAGGCTTATCTCTTCTAGAGGTGTTTTCTCTTGGTCTCCGAGATTCATACCTCTTTGATTTCCTTCTATCTTTATTTTACATGAATTGATTTAACCTTCTGGTTAGTAGAGCAAGTTGATCTTTGGTGCTCATTGATTCATTGATTTGCTCTTCCTCTCCGGATGAAGCAGATCCGGTGGATTCTGCCTTAAGAGCAATGGCCTTCTTTTTCTCCTCAGGTTTCTTTTCTTGTTGGCTGTACCTCTCCAAGGACAATTCTTGGGTTAGAAGATTACCAATGAGTTCATCATAATTGTAAAAATTTAAGTCATGAGCTTCCTCAATGGCAGTCTTTTTATTTTCCCATTCCTTGGTGAGACTCTGGAGCACTTTCTTGACCATTTCTACTTCTGGAATCTCCTTCCCCAGCCTTTTCATTTCATTCACTAGATTTGTGTATCTAGTGTTCATGCTGTTTATTGATTCTTTAGGCTCCATCTTATGGGATTCAAACTTTTATTAGAGTAGATCAAGCTTAGCCTCTCTTACTTTGGTAGTTCCTTCATAGGTTACTTCCAACTTCTCCTATATCTCTTTTGTAGTCTCACATCCAGATATCCTATTGAATTCAGCTGCACTAAGAGCACAATGAAACATGTTAATAGCATTTGCATTTTCACGCAATTTTTTAAAGTCATTCTCATCCCACATGCTTGATGGCTTTCGAGTAGTCATACCCTCTACTTCATAAGTAGGTTCATATGGGTCATCTTTAATAACTAGCCATGCTTGCATACTTTGTGACTGGATGAAGTTCTTCATCCGATTTTTCCAGAATGTGTAGTGTTCACCGGTAAAGAGTGGAGGATGGGTAACATACATACCCACGGGAAGGAGTTGTGAGTTTTAAAAACTCATTTTGATATGTGAATTAAAATATATGGTCCTTTAGCTCGAGATTGTTAGATCTCTAGTTTGAGCACTAGCTCTGATACCACTTGTTGGTCCTTATGAGAGTATTTATAAGGGCAGATGGGGGTGAATGGACCTTTTTCACAGAATTTATAGACTTAGAAAAGTCTTAGTGTAGCATGTTTGATTTTGATCTGGAAGATGGATCCGGATGAGGCAAATATGTGCAATAAAGTAAAAGAGAAAGAAAATCAAACATAAGTATTTTATACTGGTTCGGCTGTGCCTACATCTAGTCCCCAGAGTTTCCTTCCTCTAAGCTTATCCACTAGTGGATTCCTTTCCAACTGGCAGGAATCAAGCCTTACAGATTTGTCTCCGGATGGTAACCCCTTTTAAAAGTAGGATATACCACTAGAAGCACTAACTCCTAGCTGAGTTCTCTTATCTTTAGTAGGATATACCACTAGCCTTCTACCTCGAATCTAAGCTGAGTCCTACCGGGAGATCTCACTCAAAGCACCTACTTTAAGCTGAATCCCAATCTCCCAACACACCCAAGTTGGAGATTCTTACACTTTGGTTTTTAACAAAGGGTTGGGTTTTGGAGTTCCTCAAGTTTATAGTTTCACTTGGGAATCCTTACAAACAGATTTTGAATCAAAGGTTCTTGGAGGGATTGTATCAACTGATTGAATAAGTATTGCTTTGTTACTTGGTTTTTTTTAAATCAACAAGTTAACCTTCTCATTTGGTGAAGAGCTCCTTTTATAGGCTTTGATCATAAATGTAGCCGTTTGTGGTTGGTGAGCTTTCATTCAATCTTCACCCTTGATCAGGTCATGATGTGGAGCTTCCAGATTCGTACATGCACATTTTCTTGTGAACATGGTCAGGTGTCTGTGCAATTTTTGGGAAACAAGTACTGGACACAATAATATATGAATAAAGCAATGTGCAATTCTAAGTGGATGCAATTTCGTGTTTTAATTCTATAGAGATAACAAGGTGTTGAACTTAGCTCACTAGAATAATTATCAGAGGCAAAGGTTCGAAACTCAGAAACCAAAGTTTTGAAGATAACAAAACATCAAAAACTGCGCACTCAGAAGATGATCACGCTCAGAAGATATACAATCTCAGAAGCAAGACAAAAGACTGAAAGATCATAAGACAATCCTAGAAGCCAAAGATAATAACAGTTTGGAAGACTATCAGTATCAAAGAAGGAAAGTATCTTTCACAGTCTAACTTAGATCCTAATGCTACAATTCACATAAAGACAAACACCAAAAACAGGCTCTTACTTTTTATGATCCAAAAAGATAGGTGATCAGTCCTTCATAAAAAGTTGTAAGAGGATTTTGAAAAAGTGAATTGACAACAAGAGAAAAGGACCACTTTAGCCACCTGACACGCTGACACAAACAAGTTGTATGGGACTAAAAGGTGTAAAAGACTGAAAAGTTGTAGAAGTTGGTAGAGTTGTCTCCTGCCAATGTGCCTAACGGAAAGAAAGATGAGTCTAATGGAAAGAAAGATAAGTCTAATGGAAGACCCAACGACTATTAAGGAAAATACTTGTTGTGAGACAACAACCAAGATTGGACTCTAAGGAAGAGTCACAATGGGAAGATTTAAAGATTGCCTATGTAAAGGCCCTCTACCAGCAAAGAGAAAATTATTGAAGCTTTCACAATAATTAAAATCTCATATTTTCAATCTGCAAAATCTCACAAGCAAACAACTCTCTTTAATCAGTATGTCATCATTCAGAAAGCTTAGAATAATTCATTCCAAATCTGTTGTAAAAAGTGATTCTTGATAACAAAGAGTACAAGATCACCAACAAACTTTTTCAATCCACTCTCTAAAGACTAAGTAAGGTGTTTGTTGAGGTCTCACTGTAACTTAAATACAACTTGGGGATAAGTTGTGATTTAGAAGAATTTAATAAGAGTGTACGCTTGAATTGAAAATTAGAAACAAGAAGTGGTGGGTACTCTTGGTTGTATGAAATCCATTTGTAAAGGCTTCTCTGCCTCAGAAGGAGTTGATAGTAGTAGATTAAAGCTTAGAAGCAGACGCTCTGGGGACTGGAGGTAGGTAGTGTCCGAACCAGTATAAATTACAGTGTTTGAACCTTTAACTTTCCCATCTTGTATTTAAATCAAAATTAAAAGTATTTTTTGATGTAATAGTAAAGACAAACAGTATAATTGATGTATGTTTATAATATAAATCAAGATAAATGATATTTTTTTGGTGATATATCGATAAATTTATACGTTTTGGAAAAAAGTATACTGAAACTATATCTCATAGGAAAGGTGTATCAGAAATATACTTTTTCTAGAAAATGGTAGGGTATATAATGAATTTGAAAACTTAATTATGGTATATTCTAGATAGACATTTTTCATGCTGGTATTTGCATGAATATATAACTTGTAAGGGGGACCTTTTGGGCTATGTAATGTTTGTTTATATATTTTTAAATTCATTTTACATACAAATTATCCATATGATACATGCATTGTACAGTTTGATATATTTGTTTTTGTCATTCTTTGAAAGTAGATGTGTGCGTGTTGTAGAAACTTTGTTAATAATACTATGCTATCATACCACATAGCCTTAAAAGGTAAAAATCTTTGAAACGTAAAAAGGTATCACTACTCTCGATAGCTGTATGACTTCCTCAACGCTCCTAACAGTAACGTAAAAATATTTGATAAATTTAAAAATATATGTTAACATTATTTTGTTAAAGTGAAGTATAAATATTTCCAAAAATCAAATTATAAGTGACAATTTCCCATGCATACATATGTGCGTGTGTGGAGGGAATGAAAATTTTTTTTCTGAAGAAATTAAATAAAATAATAGTATAAAGGTAAACTTTAAAAATACGTCATGTGATTTGACTGTTATGTAAAAGGGTTTTTTGGATTTTTTTTAAATTGGTGCATGTAGTTTCAAAAGTTAGCAAAAAAACATATTTCCAAAATTTTAAAACTCCATTTTGAAGGGTAATCTTGTCCATTTTGAAGTAAACTTTTGTAACTTAGTTAATAAAAATACAATACACCTTAATTATTATTTTTAGAATTTTTTGAGAAATACAAATATTTTTTTAATTAAAATGTGATGGTAACTTTTAAAAAATTATAATAAAATGAAAAATATTCAAAAATTACTCAAAGTTTTATGTGTAATTCTTAAATAATAAGGTTAAATTACAGAAATGTTGAATCGGTTGAAATTCCTTATGTAACATCTTTATTTTTAATGAAAAAATTTTGGGACTCCTTTTTGCTAACTTTTAAAATCACATGCACCCTTTTATCTATAAAAACTTCACATAAACCTTTTTACAAAACAATCAAACCACGTGACATATTTTTAAATTTACCGTAAAATCAATTGTAGGGCCAGGGAGCATCGCACTAGAATAATGGTGGATAGAGGTCCACTGCACCAGCAACAAAACACAACTCATAGCTATAATATGAATTAATTATAAACATTATTCCCTCCAAAACAAATTTCTCCTTAGGCTTTTCATTTTTTTTATTTTTTTGCAAAATGCGTCATTACCCATGTAAACTTGATGTAAGTAGTGCGTGACTCAATCAGTTATTTCTACTACCTCATTAAACATGTCATATATTTTCCAAAGAACCTCGTCATGCTTATTTTTTGTTGTTAATTGTTTGTTGGAGTTGTTGAAATAATTTGTTATCAACACTCATGTTTGTTTATAAAATCGCATCACTAGCATTGCGACTCAATTCCTTGTTATCACCATCAAACCACCCATTCCTCGAATCAAGTGAACATGAGTTAATGAATTTTTGTAAAGCCTAATACATAAAAACCATTTTGTACTTGGGTTCGAATACCCTATTGCCCTCTCAACTTTTAAAAGCATCTAAGTACACCTAATAGCCCCAGAGTGTTGACATGGAAGCTGATGTTCAAATTATTAAACTTAATGTGATAAAAAATAATGAAAAAAATGATCAAAAATAGCAAGCCACCTAAATTAGACTTTGAAAAAAATTGATATTTGTAGGATTTGTTAGTTGGATTTTGTAGAAAATTAAAGTAAGTTGTTAAACCTAAATTTGAATTTTGTAATAGATTGAATTATTGAGAAAATGATAGGATCATTGCAGAATTCAATAAATGCCTATATAAGGCAATGTAATTTGCTATTTTAAAGAGAGTAAGAGAGTGAAAAAATAATAAGAGTTTATGAGTGTATTGTAATAAAATTAGTGTGAATTACTCATTTTTATATTTTGAGCATTTTTTGCTTGATTATTTTCCTCTTCAATCCAACAAAGTGGTACCAGAGCCATTTCGTATCCAATCCTCTTCTAAAAATCCCCGAGTAAAAAAGTCGAGTTTAAAGAGTTTCAGAAGCAGCCCAGAAAGTGTTGCAATAGGCTGTCAGAAGTATTGCAAAAAAATTGCAGAAAGTGTCGCAGTTAGCATAAAGTGACGCCAATGCTCAAAAAAGTTGCAATAGCCTTTGTTCTTCCTTTCTGGAAAATTTTCAAGTTCATCTAAAATTGCAAGGAAATATTTTCCCTTGCTGTTCTCCTTGCAAAATCTGTCTGAAGCTATAGCGACGTACCGAAAGTGTCGCAATAGACTCAAAAGCGTTGCAATAACCCCTGTACTCTTTGAAACAAATTTTCCTTTACAAAAATGAATCCCAACGGTGTTTCCTTCGTTTTTCCTCAACTTACAAAAACCAATTACAAAAATTGGTGTATCAAGATGAAAGCCATTCTAGGATCCCAAGATGTTTGGGATATTGTTGAAAAAGGCTATGAAGTCCCAGCTGCAGATGCACAACTGTCGCAAGCCGAAAAGGACAGTTCGCATAAGAGTCGTCGTAATGACCAGAAGGCTCTTAGTATCATCCATCAAGGGTTAGATGATGTTATGTTTGAGAAGGTGGCAGAAGCGAGCACCTCCAAGCAAGCTTGGGATATACTACGAGTTTCTCTTCAAGGAGAGGAGAAAGTATAAAAAGTTCGGCTCCAAATATTGAGAGGAGAGTTCGAGATGATGAAGATGAAGGAGACAAAAGTGATTGTAGACTACTCCTCACAATTAAAATCTGTCGCTAACCAAATGCGGCAATATGGAGAAAAGCTTGAAGAATCCAGGGTTGTTGAAAAACTTCTAAGGTCACTACTACCAAAGTTTGACTACGTATTAGTGGCAATTGAAGAATCTCGGGATATAAGTAAAATGACCGTCGATGAAGTAGTTGGCTCATTACAAGCACGTGAGGAGAGACTAAACAGATAAAGAGAAGAGTCTGTAGAACAAGTCTTGGCAGCAAAGGTTTCAGTCAAAGGTGAAAGTAGCCAGGATTCTAGCCATTACGGACGAGAACGTGGTAGAGGCCGTGGAGGAAATGGAAGAGGAAGAGGACGTGGTAGAAATCAACCATTCGGTAGAGGTGAAAATAATAATGGAGATAATCAGTCCGTATGAGGCAGAGGTCGCGGTCATGGACGTGGACGAGGAAGAGGAAACTGGAGGCATAATGATGGACGTGACAAGTCCAATGTTCAATGCTACAATTGCTCCAGATATAGCCACTATGCAGCAGAATGTCGGAGCCCACCAAAGCAAACAGAGGAAACGGCGAACAACATTCAAGAAGAGGACGTAACCAACACGGTATTACTAACCCGTGAAGGTGAATACAGTCAAGAAAACAACATATGGTATCTTGATAATGGTGCAAGTAACCATATGTGTGGAGATAAGAAAATGTTCGTAGAGCTGGACCAGTCAATCAGTGGTAATGTTGTTTTTGGGGATTCCTCAAGAGTTCCTATTCAAGGAAAAGGAACTATTCTTATTCGTTTAAAGAATGGAGAGCACCAATTCATCAGCAATGTTTATTACGTTCCAAACATGAAAAGCAACATTTTAAGTTTGGGACAACTGCTGGAGAAAAATTACCAAATTCACATGGTGAACCGAAAGTTGGTGCTGTTAAACGAAAAGAAGGAGCTGCTAGCTAGTGTACCAATGTCAAAAAATAGAATGTTCACTCTCAACATCAAGACGGATGTAGCAAGATGCTTAAAAGCTTGCGTGAAAGAATCTGATTGGCTTTGGCATTTGAGATTCGGTCATCTCAATTTTGGAGGGTTGAAATTGCTAAGCCAGAAGAAGATGGTGCATGGTCTTCCGCTGATTAATAAACCCCATCAGCTTTGTGAAGGATGTCTTGTTGGAAAACATTCTAGAACTAGTTTTCCAAAAGAGTCTATGTCAAGAGCAAAGGCTCCCCTTGAGCTTATTCATGCCAATGTCTGTGGACCAATGACACCAGTATCATTGGAAGGCAACAAATATTTCTTGCTATTCATTGATGATTATAGCAGAAAGACGTGGGTTTATTTTCTGAAAGAGAAATCAGAAGTTTTTGAAGCATTTAAAAAGTTTAAAGCTATGGTGGAAAAAGAAAGTGGCTATTACATCAAAGCTTTAAGATCCGACAGTGGGGGAGAATTCACGTCAAATGAATTCAAAGGATTCCACGAGCATCAAGGAATCCGTCATTTCTTATCAGTCCCGAGATCGCCTCAGCAAAATGGTGTTGTTGAACGAAAGAATAGAACCATGATGGATATGGTAAGGAGCATGTTAAAGAGCAAGAATTTGCCCAAAGAGTTGTGGGCAGAAGCTGTTGATTGTGCTGTCTACATCTTGAACTAATCTCCAACAACAAGTGTGTCGGATATGACACCCCAAGAAGCATGGAGTGGGAGAAAGCCTAATATCTCTCATTTTCGTGTTTTTGGGAGTGTTGCACATGTTCATGTTGCGGATGAAGAAAGGAGAAAGCTGGACGACAAAAGCAAAAAATACTTGTTCGTGGGATATTCAGAATTTTTCAAAAGGTTATAAGATGTTTGATCCTGACACAAGGAAGACGATCATCAGTAGGGATGTGATTATTGACGAGGAAGCAATTTGGGAATGGAATAATGACAAGCAAAAGAATTACAGTTTTTATCCTTTCACCATGGATGAAAACAATGATCGAGATGTGGAGGAGTCAGGCAAAGCATCGACGTCATATAGTCCCATTCCAATTGCATCTCCAGGACACGATGATGATGAAAGTCAAAGTCCAAGAGAAAGACCTAGAAAATTTCGTCTTATTGAAGATCTTTATGATGCAACTAGAGAGCTCAATGAAGAATTGACTCTTTATTGTCATCTTATTAATAGTGAACCTATTGATGCTGAAGAAGCCATGAAAGATGAGAAATGGAGAAAAGCCATGGAGGATGAGATCAATTCAATTGAGAAAAACAAGACGTGGGAGTCGAACAAACTTCCAGCTGACAAAAAGCCCATTGGAGTCAAATGGGTGTTCAAGGCAAAGAAGGATGCAAATGGAGAAATCGTTCGACATAAAGCGAGGCTAGTCGCAAAGGGATATAGTCAAAAACCCGGTATTGACTATGATGAAGTATTTGCACCAGTAGCAAGAATGGAGACTATCAGACTAGTGATCCCAGTCGCTGCCCAAAATGGATGGAAGATCCACCAAATGGATGTAAAATCAGCATTTCTGAATGTTGTATGGACTTAAGCAAGCACCGAGAGCTTGGAACAGTCGCATCGACAAATACTTTTGCGAGAATGGATTTATGAAGTGCCCACACGAGTATGCCTTGTACGTGAAAGTGAAAGGTGGAGACATATTACTTTTTTGCTTATATGTGGATGGTCTCATATTTACCGGAAACAATCCTCAAATGTTTAATGATTTCAAGAAAACGATGACTCGTGAATTCGAAATGACTGATATTGGCCTGATGTCATACTATCTTGGCATTGAAGTGAAGCAAAGTGATGATGGAATTTTTATTTGTCAAAGTGGCTTCGCCAAAGAGATCTTGAGGAAATTTAAGATAGAAAATTGCAACCCTGTCAGCACTCCGGCCGAATGCAGTTTGAAATTGACCAAGGATGAAAATGGAGTCAGGGTGAACCCGATAATTTTTCGAAGTTTGATCGGGAGTCTCAGATACCTGACGTGCACAAAGCCAGATATTCTGTATGCAGTTGGACTAGTGAGCAGATACATGGAAGAACCGAAGGAGTCTTATTGGAATGCAGCGAAAAGAATACTCCGCTATGTTAAAGGTACAACTAATTTTGGATTGCATTATTCAAAATCTGACGAATTTAAATTAGTTGGCTATAGCGATAGTGATTAGGCTGGCGATAAAAATGACCGAAAAAGTACAAGCGGGTTTGTATTTTTTCTCGGTAACACGGCATTTACTTGGAGTTCAAAGAAGCAACCTATAGTGACGTTGTCAACATGTGAAGCTGAATATGTTGCTGCAACATCATGTGTGTGTCATGCAATATGGCTGAGAAGACTATTAACGGAACTTCAAATGACACAACATGATCCAACGAATATTTTTGTCGATAACAAATCGGCATTGGCATTGGCGAAAAATCCTGTCTTCCATGATCGAAGCAAACACATCGATACAAGGTATCATTTCATTCGAGAGTGTATTAAGCAGAAGGAAGTCACATTGAAGTATGTCAAAACACAAGATCAGATAGCGGACATCTTTACAAAGCCATTGAAGTATAACGTGTTCAATCAATTGCGAGCGTTATTGGGAATAACGGATAATTAAGTTTACGGGGGAATGTTCAAATTATTAAACTTAATGTGATAAAAAAATAATGAAAAAAAGGGTCAAAAATAGCAAGCCACCTAAATTGGACTTTGAAAAAAATTGGTATTTGTAGGATTTGTTAGTTGGATTTTATAGAAAATTAAAGTAAGTTGTTAAACCTAAATTTGAATTTTGTAATAGATTGAGTTATTGAGAAAATGATAGGATCATTGCAGAATTCATCAACTGCCTATATAAGGCAATGTAATTTGCTATTTTAAAGAGAGTAAGAGAGTGAAAAAATAATAAGAGTTTATGAGTGTATTGTAATAAAATTAGTATGAATTATTCATTTTTATGTTTTGAACATTTTTTGCTTGATTATTTTCCTCTTCAATCCAACAGCTGATGTGTCAACCAAAGAATAATTGGGCGCATGTTTTGTATTAGACATCTCTTTAATCTCTGTTTATAGCCATTTTCAGTGGCTACTTCCCTCTAATCTCTACTATTCCCCTCACTCTCAATCATATTCTTTCTTAAATGGGTTTCTTCAAATTTATTTTTTGTTGAATTTAGTTTTGTTTATTTGGATTTGGAATGAACATGGATTTGAGTTGGATTGAAGGTTTAAGGTTTGATTTATTTTCAATTTGAAAGAAAAAAAATTACTGGTTTCGGAAGTTTATTCGGGAAAGAAGGTAAAATGTATATATTGACCCTTATATTTTAGAATTATTATAAAATTTTAGGGTTTTTGTTTTGCTTAATTTCTTTCTCGATCATGGCTGCGGATAAGAATCAAGGTTGGGGGCTCGATTCTTTCTATCGCTATAAAGAATTCAGGTTCTTACACCATTCAAATATCATTAATTTGTGTCTTTGCATAGTTAATTTTGATATGCAGTTTTTTGTGATGTAATTGCAGGTAATGTATGTCAATAAATGTGATTGGTTTTGCGTACTTTGGCTTGTAATCATCTGATCTCGCTCATATGATCTAGCTTTCCGTTTGACGACCGGGAAAATTCAAAGTTGTAGCTTTTATATGTTAATTGAACTTTTATCTTTTCTACAATTATATATTTTGATTGATAGGTTTTTTTTTTTACTCCCTCCGGTTTCGAAAACTAGTCGCTTTGGAGAAATTCATAAATTTTAAGAAACAACTAATGGAGGGTATAAAATTACTTGTTTACCCTTAAATTAGTATTAATTGAGTAATATGTGTATTGGAATTGTGCTATAATTAATAAGGGTATAATAGGGCGAAATGAGTAAAAGCTTACATTAAAAATAGAGAATGACAAGTAAAAGGAGCAAAGGAAAAGTGTGTGGGGTGACTACTTTTTGGAACCGGAGGGAGTAGTATTTTAGTGTAATTGGATCGACTAGTTGACCAATTCGATCGTGACATTTCATCGAATAGGTTGGGGGGTTCTATTACGATTTGGGGGTCCGGGGGCAACGTCCCTGGGTCCAAGGGGCAAAACGTATCCTTTGGAAAATTCATCCGAAAATGAATTTTGGACCGAAACAGTGTGTCTATTCGGACACAGGTAAAACCCGAAAAATCATGTCTTTTAGACATGCCTGCTACCCGAAATAACATGTCTCTTGGACATGTTTGTTGATGTTTTTTGGCTATTTATATCACCAAAAACGAATTGCCAATATACAGAAAATTTTCGGTTGATTATTTTCATAGCAAATTTAATTCTTGTTCTTGATTCAGTTTCTGATTTTATCCGATTGAAAGTTTGGTGAACCGACTAAATAAATTTCAATTTAACAGCGTGTTCGCAACTTCAGAATCGTCCAAGTAATCCCCATTTTTCCAAAAAAGATTGAAATTTATTTTTCTGAAGATGTCGAATGGTGAATCTGTTAAGGAGATGTCCAGTTTGCACAACTAAACAAGTTTGAGGGTCAGGATTTTCGAAGATGGCAGAAGAAGATGCATTTTTTGTTGACTACACAGGAAGTGGTTTATGTTCTGAGTACTCCCATGCTAGAAAATGTAGCGAATGAAACTGCGGAGCAGATAAGGAAGCGTTGCAAATGGGAGAATAATGATTACATCTGTCATGGGCACAGTCTAAACGATATGTCTGATTCTCTCTTCGATATATATCAAAACATTGAATCTGCAAAAGAACTATGGAATTCTCTGGAATCAAAGTATATGGCAGAGGATGCTTCTAGTAAGAAGTTTCTGGTCAGTAGTTTCATCAATTACAGGATGGTTGATACTAGACCGGTCATGGAATAATATAACGAATTATTAAGGATTCTGGGACAATTTGTTCAACATGACATGAAGATGGATGAATCCATTTCTGTTTCTAATATCATTGACAAACTGCCTCCATCTTGGAGAGATTTTAATCATACATTGAAACATAATAAAGAAGAGTTGACTCTGGTTCAACTTGGCAGTCATCTTAGGATTGAAGAATCCTTAAGGGCTCAAGAGATTGATAATAATCCTAAAAGCAAGAACCAAGTTGGTACTGTTTCTGTAAACATGGTTGAAGAAGGTGGATTTTCTAAGAATCCAAACAGTGACAAAGGCAATAAACATAAGTTTAAAGGAAACAACAATAAGTTCTCCAACAAGAAGCCTAAAGTGGCATGTTGGAAGTGTGGCAAACATGGTCATTTCAAGAAGGATTATCGAGTTGGAAAAGGAAAGAACAATTCTGGTTCGAGTGGATCTAAGGATCCTGAAAAACAACAAGGTCAGATTTTAATGCAAAATTTTAATTCTAATCAGAATTATGTGTCTTTAATATCTAAGGCTTTTTATGTGCAGGATGATGATGTTGCGTGGTGGATTTATTCGGGAGCAATAAGTCATGTTTGTAAGGATCTTCGTTGGTTCAAAGATTTTCAACCAATCGAATATGGATCTATATTAAAGATGAGAAATGTTACAACTGAACCAATTAAAGGAATTGTAAAAGTGAATTTTGTCTTTACTTCTGGAAAATGTATTTGTTTAAGTAATGTATTGTATGTTCCTGGGATTCGAAAGAATCTATTATCTGATGTTGTATTAAATAATTGTGGGTATAAAAATGTGTACGAAAGTGGCAAGTATATCTTGTCGAAACATGGTACTTTTGTTGGATTTGGATATTTATGTAATGGTAAATATTAAGGTTTCTTTTAGTGATCAATCTGCTTTTATGCTCTCTTCTAGTGATAGTAAATTTTTGAATAAATCAGAATTGTGGCATGCTAGACTAGACATGTACATTATAAAAGACTGAAAGATATGTCTAAAATGAGCCTTATACCTGCCATAGATATAAACCGTGAGAAATGTAAAACTTGCATGCTGACAAAGATGACCAGAAAACCTTTTAAGAATGTTAATCGAGTGACTAATGTATTGGATCTAATATATAGTGACTTGTGCGATTTTCACTCTACACCTTTGATAGGAAATAAAAAGTACGTTATTACTTTTATTGATGATGCATCTAGATATTGTTATTTTTATCCGTTGCATGCAAAGGATGAGGCTCTTGATAAATTTAAAATCTATAAACAAGAGGTAGAGCTACATCAAAGTAATTTCATTAAAATTTTATGTACTGATAGGGGAGATGAGTATTATGATCCAGTATATTTTCAATCTACTGGTATAATACATCAAACCAGAGCTCCCTATACACCACAGCAAAATGGTGTGGCCGAAAGGAAGAATAGAACCTTGAAAGAAATGGTTAATTCTTTATTGTCCTATTCAGGTTTGAGTGAAGGATTTTGAGGTGAGGCTATGTTAATAGCCTGTTATTTATTAAATAGAATTCCTAATAAAAGGAATAAAATTACCCTATACGAAAGTTGGTTTAAAATGCCACCAAAGTTGAGTTTTCTGAGAGTCTGGGGTTGTAGAGCAATGGTAAGAATCACTGAACCGAAAAGACAAAACTTGGGTGAAAAAGGTATAGATTGTATCTTCATTGGGTATGCAAAGCATTCCCATGCATATAGGTTCTATGTAATAGAATCTAATGACTATGTATCTGTGAACTCGGTTATAGAGTCAAGAGATGCTGTTTCTGATGAAGATAGATTTACATCTATATCTAGACCAAGAGACATAATTCGAAATTCATGTGGTGAGAACTCGGTTCATTTTGAAGGTTTATCTGGTGGAAATGTTTCCTTGCTTGGACCATCTAGGAAAAGCACTAGAGTTAGAAAAGCTAAATCTTTTGGAGATGACTTTCATCTTTATTTAGTTGAAGGATTAAGGGATGAGTTGAGTATCAATATCAATATTATTTTATTGTTGAAGAGGATCCAAAAACATTTAATAAAGCTGTGGCTTCAAGAGATGTTACATTCTGGAAAGAAGCAATCTAGGATGAGATGGACTCTATCATGCACAATAATACATGCGAATTGGCTGATTTACCACCCGGTTGTAAACCACTAGGAAATAGGTGGATCTTTAAAAGGAAAATGAAATTGGATGGTACCATGGATAAGTATAAAGCCAGATTGGTTATCCAAGGCTTTAGGCAAGAAGAAGGAATTGACTTCTTTGATACTTATGCTCCTGTTTTGAGGACTTCTACTATTAGGTTATTGATAGCCTTAGTAGCCATACACAACCTTATAATTAATCAAATGGATGTAAAACTGCATCCCTAAATGGTGAATTAGATGAGGAAATATATATGAAACAATCGGAAGGGTTTGTTGTATCAGGTTGTGAAAGTAAGGTATGCAAGTTGAAGAAATCCTTTTATGGATTGAAACAAGCACCGAAAGCTTGGCATAAAAAATTTGATGATGTGGTTTTGTCTAATGATTTTCATATTAACCAAGCGGACAAATATGTATATAACAAGTTTGATACTTCTGGTAAAGGAGTTATGATTTGCTTATACGTAGATGACATGTTGATTTTTGGCACTGACCCAAATGAAATTGATAAAACAAAGAAATTCTTGTAATCTAGTTTTGAAATGAAGAATTTGGGGGAGGCTGAGGTGATTCTTGGAATAAGAATTAAGAGGAAGAACAATGTTATTTCAATTTTTCAATCTCATTCTATTGAGAAGATTTTGAATAAATTGAAATTTAAGGATTGCTCTCCAGTTAGCACTCCTATAGATCCTTGTCTTAAGCTTCTACCTAATAAAGGTGTTGTAGTATCTTAACTTGAATACTTAATAACCATTGGCAGTCTAATGTATGCCATGATTAGTACAAGGCCTGATATAGCCTTTACTATTGAAAAAC
This sequence comes from Euphorbia pulcherrima, assembly GCA_947683365.1. Taxonomy (NCBI): domain Eukaryota; kingdom Viridiplantae; phylum Streptophyta; class Magnoliopsida; order Malpighiales; family Euphorbiaceae; genus Euphorbia; species Euphorbia pulcherrima. Next base: position 20,220,547 of record CANTUS010000002.1, read on the forward strand.
TTAGTAGGTATACTAGTAATCCTAGTTCACATCATTGGCAAGCTTTAAGCCGAGTATTCAAGTACTTAAAAAGAACCAAGGATTATGGTTTGACTTAAACTGGATTTCCTTTAATTTTTTAGGGTTATTCAGGTGCAAGTTATATATCCAATGAAGAAGATAGTTCTTCCACCAGTGGGTGGGTATTCCTACTTGGAGAGGTGCTATCTCTTGGGCGTCAAAGAAACAGACTTGCATCGCTGATTTAATAATGGAATCTGAGTTTGTAGCATTAATAGCAGCTGGTAAAGAAGCTGAATAGCTGAGAGATCTTATTTATGATATTCCATTGTGACCTAAACCAATATCACCTATTTCTATTAGGTGTGATAGTGAAGCCGCCTTGGCCAATGCTTATAGATAAGTGTACAAGGGCAGATCTAGATATTTAAGTGTTAGATATAGCATGATTTAAGAATGCATCATGCAAGGTGTCATATCACTAGAGTTTGTAAAAACTGAGCATTATTTAGCTGATCATTTAACTAAATGGTTAAGAAGAGATCTTGTGCACAAATCAGTTGTGAGGATGGGATTAAGGTTCATCTGAAATCTCTCATATTGAGATACCTAATTCCCATCTAATATGACATTAGATGTAGATTCAATGAGGAAAGCTTAACATTTAGAAATTGGAACACATTAGTAACATCATCCTAAGGTATGTGTTTAGACCTGCAAGTTAAGGAGGTTGAAGTTTATCTTCTTAATAGTTCTTTTGAAAAATTGCATATGCAGGTGCAAGAGTAAAAGGGCTACCTATATGAGCATGAAGTTTAGCCGCTTCAAGAAGTTTGGACTTGACTTTGATATGCTTATGAAGGATAAGGACACAAGGCTAATAAAAGATAGTGTCAAGTTAGAACTTTTAGAATTTTGACATATGTGTATATTATCTTCATGTATTCGTAATGAATAACTAAGGTTCAATCCATAGTGACACCTTGGAATTTGAATATTTGGAATGTATATTGTACTAAGATAAAATTCAATCCTCACGATATTTCATTTATGCATGAGTTTGTTATTTGTTATGATTTTGTTTAGTTAATCAAGGATTACACTAAAATAGGGGAGGATTGTCAGTATTTTAGTGTAATTGGATCGACTAGTTGACCAATGCAATCGTGACATTTCATCGAACATGTCGGAAGAGTGCGGAGTGAACACTTGTTTGGGTTTTATTACGATTTAAGGGATCCGGGGGCAATGCCCCGGAGTGCGGAGTCCCAAGGCAGCTCCCCTCGGCAGGGTTCGAGAGGCGGCAGCCCCTGGCTGGGGTCGAGCTGCCATGTTAGCTCAAAAAAATTTTATTCCTGGAAGAACGTATCCTTTGGAAAATTCATCCGGAAATGAATTCTAGACCGAAACAGTGTGTCTTTTCGGACACAGGTAAAACCTAAAAAATCATGTCTTTTAGACATGCCTGCTACCCAAAATAACATGTTTCTTGGACATATTTGTTGATTTTTTTGGCTATTTATATCACCAAAAATGAATTGGCAACATACAGAAAATTTTTGGATAATTATTTTCACAGCAAATTTAATTCTTGTTCTTGATTCAGTTTCTGATTTTATCCGATTGAATGTTTGGCAAACCGACCAAATAAATTTCAATCTGACAGTGTATTCATGACTTCAGAATCATCCAAGTAATCCCCATTTTTCTAACATTTTTGTGGTAAGAATTGAGAGAAAAGAGAGAAAAAGGAGGAAGAGGGTATTTTTGAAATTAGAAAAAGTTTAGGGATTTAGATAAAATTAATATATGGATTTTTTAGAACTTTAACAAAAACATGTCACGTGTCAACTTAATATTGGCTCTAGACAAGTGGCGGCGAGTGTTGTGCACTCTCCAAGTCGCGATTAGTTTATTTGTGTTGAAGGGGTAAAATGGTGCATAATAGTCAAGTTCAGAAAGGTAATATGTCATTTTGAAAGTAGGGGAGATTGGTTGTTTGAGCCAAGTATAGGATGGTTTTTATGAATTAGGCTTTTGTAAGTTAATTGAAAATTAATTAGATCAAGTTAATTAAAGTAATTTTTGGGATTTTTTTGTAACGATTAAAACTCCAGAATCTAAGGCTTGAGAACCCAAAAGATCTCAAAACTAAACATTAAAAAATAGAAAATTAAATTGTAATAAAAGGAAAGAACACAATTAATTTTTACGTGGTATCCTCAGCTGCCCGCCCTAACCCTAACCCTAACCCTAACCCTAACCCTAATCGGGGGAATAGGTTGTTTGAGCCAAGTATAGGATGGTTTTTATGAATTAGGCTTTTGTAAGTTAATTGAAAATTAATTAGATCAAGTTAATTGAAGTAATTTTTGGGATTTTTTATAACGATTAAAACTCCAGAATCTATGGCTTAAGAACCCAAAAGATCTCAAAACCAACATTCAAGAACATAAAATTAAATTGTGATGAAAGGAAAGAACACAATTAATTTTTACATGGTATCCTCAGCTGCCCAGTGACGGGGGGTGGCAATCCACGGGTGAAGGAGTAGAGCAATTTTATTGATAAAGGTGCTAAAGACTAGGAAAAGAACAGACAATCCAATACAGGCCAAGAAAATCCAAAGAACTCAAGCAAGTTACAAAATATAGATTTAATCTCAGCAAGAAAGTAAAGCCCTAATATCTTAAATGTAGAAACAGAGAGAAACAACCTTATCCCTTGAAAGCTTGCTTCTTTTTCGCTTCTGCTGAATAACCTCAATATATAGAACAGAACTGCAACGGTAACACGATAACCGCCTTAGCAAACTAAATCACCATCGTATGATCAAAGAAGGAGAACTCAGACGAAGGAGAGAGGTAGGTTTTCAGAGAGAAAAAGAGAGCGTCGAAAAGAAGAAGAAAAATTATAGATCAATTGGGAAAGGTTAGGATTAGAGCTTATATAGGATAGGCTTTTCAAAACATTGCGTTTTAGGCTTTGTCTAAACGGGTAAACAAAATCTCGTTGGGTCATAAAAAATGGGCTTGAACTTGAGCTCTTTGACGGGCTTTGCCAAAAAATGAGGGCCAATACACCAGTCATAACATTCTCCACCTTTGGTCCTTGTGCACCTCCAATCAATAAAATCGCTTCAATACTCCCTTTATCACCATTTATAAATAGAGAAATCACCATCAAGCTTTAGAGGTACAATTTGATATAGAGTCAAACTGCATAACTCTAAGCCTTTGTAGAGCAACCTGAAACTTCTCAACATGAATAACTTTAGTTAACAAATTAGCTGGATTAACAAAAGTATGAATCTTAACTACAGAAACACTACCAGAAGCAATAATATCTAGCACAAAATGCAGTTTTATGTCTATATATTTAGCTCTCTCGTGATATACTATATTTTTGCAAAGATGAATTGCAGACTGAGAATCATAGTTAATGTTAACAGTTTCCTGAATAATTCCAAGTTCAGATAAAATGCCTTTTAACCACAGATCCTCTTTTACTGCTTTAGTAAGAGAGATATACTCTGCTTTTGTGCTTGAAAGCGCAACAACATGCTGTAAGCAGGATTTCCAATTAATGAGATTATTACCAAGGGTAAAACAGTAACCTGAGATAGACCTCCTTTTGTCTAAATCAGTAGCATAATCAGAATCATAGAAACCCTTAATTTTAATCTCATTAGACTTACTATATAGCAAACAAACATCAGAATTACCATAAAGATATCTTCCTAACCATTTAACACCATTTCAATGAGTTTTATTAGGATTGGACATGTATCTACTAACAAGGCTCACTGCATAAGCAATATCAGGTCTAGTGCAGACCATGGCATACATAAAGGAATCCATAACATTTTGATAAGGAGTATTAGACATAAACTCAAATTCATCAGAACTGAGATCACCTTTATTAGCACACAGTTTAAATTGAGCACCAATAGGAGTATTAACAGGTTTGTTATTGTTTAACTCAAAATTACTCAAAACCTTTTTAATATAATCCATTTGAATTAACATTAAAAAACCTCTTTTTCTATCTCTTAAAATATCAATACCAAGTATTCTTCTAGCAGGTCCAAGATCTTTCATTTCAAAAGTGGTATTTAACTTTTCTTTCAATTTATTAATCTCAAGTTTATCTCTACAAGCAATTAGCATATCATCAATATAAAGAAGCAGATAAATGAAATTATTATCAGATATCTTCTTATAATAAACACAAGAATCATAATTGCTTCTAGAAAACTTAAGATTAATCATGAATTGATCAAATTTTAAATACCATTGCCTTGGGGACTGCTTAAGACCATACAAGGACTTTCTTAATAAGCAAACATGATTTTATAGACCCTTAACAGTGAAACCTTCAGTTGAGACATAAACAGTTCATCCTCAAGATTACAATGTAAGAAAGCAGTTTTAACATCCATTTGTTCTAATTCTAGATCATGTAATGCAACCAGAGACAGAATTAACCTAATAGAAACATGCTTAATAATAGGAGAAAAGATTTCTTTATAGTCAATTCCTTCAGCCTGAGAATAACCTTTAGCAACTAACCTGGCCTTGAACCTCTCTTTTTCAACACCAGGTATTGCAGGTTTTCTCTTAAAAATCCATTTAGACCCTATAATCCTTTTCCCCTCAGGTTTGGGAACTAACACCCAAGTGTTATTCTTAGATAAGGATTCAACCTCTTCTCTCATAGCTTGATTCCACTTATTAGAATCCTTACTAGCCTTTGCTTCGGAGAAGGATTTAGGATCATCAAACTCTATACACTCAGCATTTAAAACAGCAAAATCAAGCATGGCGGAGTAATTGCAATCATAACCCACATAGTCTTTAAACTTAGAGGGAAGCCTGGATTCCCTTCTAGGTCTAGAGAAATTTTCAATAATAGGCAAATTATTACTGTCATATTGACTTTGGTTAATAGCATCAGTTTGATCAACCAAATTTTCATTGTTATTAAACTAATCATTATCATTAGTGTTTTCATTTTTAGTGAAGTCAGGAACAGATAATTCACTATTCAATTTCTCAAGCCCCACCTCAAACAAAACATTATCATGATAAGTAGTATTAGGACTGTTAACTTTTACCTTAGGAAAAACAGTTTCATTAAAGGTCACATCTCTACTGATAATCACCTTATTTTCAGTTATAGACCATAGTTTAAAACCTTTAATAGCACTTGGGTAACCAAGAAAAATGCACTTTTTAGCCCTAGGATCTAGTTTAGATTCTTTATTATAAGCATAAGCAAGGCACCCAAAAACTCTAAGGTTGTATAGTTAACAGGTTTATTGTACCATAATTCATTAGGGCATTTAAACTCAATAACAGAGCTAGGTGTCCTATTGATTAGGTAACAAGATGTGGCTGCTGCTTCAGCCCAAAAATAGTGATCAAGGCCAGATTCTAACAGAAGGCATCTAACCTTATTTAGGATGGTCCTATTGTACCTTTCAGCAACTCCATTTTGTTGAGGAGTATAGGTACAGGTTCTATCCCATTAGCTTCACGAAAACTATTAAATTGAGTGTTAATAAATTCTAAGCCATTATCAGTCCTTAGGGTTTTACCTTTATAGTTCACCTGATTTTCAACTAATAATTTCCAATCTAAGAATTTATCAACCACATCAGTTTTGTTCTTTAAAAAATAGATCCAAACTTTCCTTGAAAAATTATCTATAAAAGTGGCAAAATAATGGGAACTAGACAGAGAAGAGGGGACCTTGGGAGATCCCCAAAGATCACTATGAATGTATTCTAAAGGTACTTTAGAAACACAATTAGCAGATTTGAAAATCTATCTATGAGCCTTGCCCATAGCATAGACATCATAGAGCAACATATCAGTAAACTTAGACAACATCAAGGTTTCATTATTCTTTAAAACTTTCAAACCCTTTTCACCTATTGTGAGCACGGGATTTTGCAGTCCCTCTTACGAGACGATGATGACGTGTACCCGATTTTAATGCCTCATAATAAAAGTTCTCTTTAGAATTTTTATTACCAATATAATATTCCTTACGAATTTTATACTTGGTAGAATTCAGTTTGGCGTGGCCAATAACGCGTCCGGTAGGAGTTTGAACCGATGATTTACACCTAAATTAAAAAAAATACCCATTGAAATATCATTAAAAATCAAAAAGATGCCTTTTGACCCACTTTTAACCACTTTTGGTGACTTTTTAGGCTCCTAGGCCCGCTGGCTGCCGGCATGCTAGAGGCTGATGCCACTAGCAGCATCAGCCATGCCGCCGGCAATATCACCATGTCACCTAGGGCATCATCCATACCGCCAACGGCATCACTATATCGCCGGCGGCATGACATAAAGCGGGTCCCTGTATAGATAGCCTTTCGGCCACTTTCGGTGGAATTAGTCAAAAAGGTCTCGAAAACCACCCCATTTCACCTATAGTTAAAATTAAATTAATTGGATTTAGAAATCTGAAACACTTAAATTAACTACTAAATCATCGTAACAAGCTCTCCGGAGGTGTTTCTTTTCAGTTCACGAAGAGGTGGATTCAAGACCCCGAGTTAAAAATTCTGAGTCTCATAGCTCTTTGGCATTAATATTACTAATTTGTGTTGATTCTTGTTGATTTTTGCTCATTTTTGGGTTCTCGGTCATTTTTTACTGTTCCCTGTTGCTGCTGCGAGAAATTGAGGGTGTCGGAGATATGTGATGTTGTCGGTGGTATCGCCCATATCGCTAGAGACATCACTGATACCGCTGGTGGCATCACATTCCCTAGAGACTTCACTTTCTTGTGGGACCCTTTCTTTATGGTACTCAGAAAGCCATGTAACCTGCCTGCATACTGATGTCACCAGCGACATCATTAATGTCGCCGGTGACATCATCCATACCGCCAGCGATAACAACCTTACCGCCGCCGGCATCATCTGCATCGTCGGCAATATGACTTTCTGGATAGCTATTTCTATTTTGTTAGTTTCCGACCTAGTTTATTTTCCAAAACTGGGATATACAGTGCAACGAGGGAGGTCCAAAACCTTCCAAAAACAGACCCCACCCCATAACTTGTGGCATTTTTACTAATAATCCGGTTAAAACAATGATCGAACCTAAAATTTGGTTTAAAATGGAATTTCTCATAAACGCCATTCAAATCTCATTTTAGCCATTCAACCGGGCTTTATAATATTGTAAATTAAAACATGTCATATCCGTGTTAAATCTTCTGCAAGTGAATGTATATTAGACATCCGAGCATCTTATTTGTCGCATTGAAAAATGTATGGGACTTGGAAGCCGTGTAATAATTTTATTTTCCGCACTTATCTTTGGATGATTGTAATGATTTATTTATTGCTTAAATTTTCTGATAAATGTGAAACTAACACAATAACTGAAAACACAAATAAATAGGATAGATTAAACCGATTAAGAAAGAAGGAAGTATCTTAACTTGGCCTAATGAAAAATAGATAACATCATCCGAACTCGAAATCTCTACTTAAGGTATGGTCCAACTACTCGGTGGGAAAATTGTACCAAAAATTTCCCGGTTGAGCTAAACCGAGTGGCGACTCTGTTTTAAGTACGGGATTTCGATCTCGTATCTTTTGAGCATTAAAATGTGCAAAAACCATTCTCCAATCACATCACTCATCATCCCCCATCACTTTAAAGAGGTCGGCCTACCGGCCCGGCTCCACAGCCGCCGAGCAAAATGTCGTCCGCTCACAATAGCGACTCTGCTGGGGAATGATCTCTTTAACTTATCTTTTCACATAGTTTAAAAGATTTTGATGATGTATTGAAATCATTGGCAATGTTAAAACTTCATTCTTTCTTTATAACGTTTTATCCTTATGCGTGTAGATAGTTCGGTAATTTTTAGGTGCCCCATTTTACCCGAGAAGCTCACGAAAGTATCACTCGTGCCTTGTTGGAATAGAGGATGCCTAGTGGGAGGATCACTCATTTTAACCAATACATAAACTCCTACTATCACGCCTATTTAGGAGTGGTTGAGTAACGTGGAATCAAGGTAAACGAGAACCTTCTACATCAACAACCCTATACCAAAGCCGCGCTAGAAAAAGCCTTAGCACATCATTCCCTAGGGTCACCAGAACAAAAAATATAATTGGGATGCGCTTCTTTCGCCATTATCGGTGAAGAAGCCAAACTATATCCTTCTAAAAAGGCGTTACGCGGGACTTATAAGGTTGGAAGAGGGACGATTTGCGTGCTATATGCTCTGTGATCATGCATCCCCATGCATCGGCTTCAAGAGCCAGAAACGAATCAACTTACCCTTGCTACTTCCGCTTGTGGAAAGAGTTTAGCAACACACGTAGGACTTCTCTTGTGCCTCCGTTGTGTCACCACATATCACTATCTATGACATGAGGTACAAACATCCCACGTATGTTGGAGGGATAAGCAGTCGCATCATCTCTAACCACATCTATGTGCAGCCATACGTGTCATGCACTGCTTCCAAAAATAAAAGGCATGCATACCATCCATACCACTTACCAACCCATTAATGATCTGATCTGTTACCTACCATTTCAGCTAGGAGGAGGCGGACTGATCGTCGTACCCCGGGTTGGAAAAGGATAGAACATCGCTTGTTCATCATCCTCTCACCCCGATTATTACCACAGAAGTCAAAGGATTCCGCACACCGATTCCAGCGGGGAGTCAGATTCGAAACAAGTTCAGTTAAGCCGGACCCCTTCTCAACCAGCCATGTCTTTTCCAAGAAATGAAGGGACCCCTCCTATCGAAGAACCCTCTGACCCTACTTCCAGCTCGGGAATGAGATCCCAGCCACCACCTGGCTTTGACTTTGCCAGTGCTATGGTACAATTCCTAAATTCAGACGCTTTTCAGGCTTCTATTCAAACCACTGTTCAGGCTGCCATTAAGGAAGCTCTCAAAGATAGAAATTTCGATCAAGTATCAGCATCCGATATTCAGGCCTAGAATGGTTCAACACATATGTTGACCGGTCCGGTAGAGACAAGACCTATTGCGTCTATCTTTCAGTCAACCCAACCTATGGCAAGCCCATTCCAGTTTGGACAAGCTTCAGCCTTTCTATCAACTTCGACTGTTCCATCAATTGTGCCTTTTAATCCAAGGCCTTTCGCTCAAAACTCTGCTCCTCTAGTATTTACTCACCAATGCCCAGCTTCTCAGCCACCGCCCTCTTTCACTCCTCTGCAGTTCATTGTAACTCCCAAAGGTATCACCTACCCCCAAAATCCTTTTGCCAGCCAGCTGACCGTTCATCCCCTACTACCTTCAACACTTAATGACCAGGTCACGCAGCTGCCGGGCGTCACACCTGAGGTAGCGCTTTTGTCCGATAAATGATAGCTTATCAAACTGTCAATGACCAGGTCGCATATTCTCTGAGCGTGACACCCAAAACCCTAGCTATCCCTTATAAATCGGTCAGCGACCAGGTTACACAGCCTCCGAGCATGACACCCGAGATCCAAGCTTACATCAACCACCTCATCACCACTAAAAAACCAGAAAGAGACAAAGACTGGGTCCCCGATAATTTTACTATACCGAATATGGCCTATTATGATGGTTCTGAAGCACCTGCCTCTCATATTATAATGTATGAAAGAATAATGCACGTGAATAAATTAAGTGATAAGGTGCTTGCTGAAATGTTTCCTTGCTCCCTTCGGGGCCCTGCCCTCGAGTGGTATCACACCTTGCCACAGCATATTGTTGTCGACTGGAATCTTTTATCTGAGGCATTAAAAGTGCATTATGGTTTTAATACTATGATGGAAACAACCCTCCAACATCTTGAAAGGGTCCGTCAAATGCCCAATGAAACTTTTAAGCAATACTTCAATCAGCGGATGTCAACCCAGGTCTTAATGAAATCCAAGCTAAGCTTTGAGGAAATGATTGTCAAACTCCTCGAAGGGTCTCTCCCCCTATTCCACAAGGAAATGGTTACTAATTCTTTTCTATCGTACAAGGCTATGTTCGAGAAAGCTGAGAAAATTTAGTATGAGGAAGAGCGTGAGAAGGCCAAAAGAGCAGGGAAACCGTGGTTCAGAAAAAATGAAGCTCAACCCTCAGCTCCGGCACCAACTAAGCCTAAAGCACCGGCTGTAGTTTAAGCCGTTTCTTAAACCCCTGTTGTGCCCCTCATAATCACTCTGGCTCCACCAATGGTTGCCATAATCTAGCCTCCTCGCCCCCCCTTTATTTTGGCTAACCCTTATAAGTTGCCCCTACGGGTTATCTTCCAGCATTTGAGGGAAGCGGGTTTCATACAGTCGCTTCAGGAATACAAGCCACCGAGAACTGAGGATAAGAACGACTTCTGTATTTATCATGTTCAGGTAGGACACCAAACTAACAACTGCAAAGCCCTACTCTCAGCAATTTAACATTTGGTTAGCGAAGCAAAGATCGCTGAACCCGATAGAATACCGAGCACTATAAATAACCCTTTGCCGAATTTTGGGGACAAGGTTGGCATATTCCAATCTGGTTTATCTGAAACCACAATCTTTAATCTCCTTGCTCGGAGGTTGGACAATAATAACTCTATCTTGGTCATCGGTTCGGGTCTCCCATCTTACTCGGTTTTTTATCTAATCAATAAATCCAACCCAGGGGTCAACTCTGTCCAGGGGATGGAAGTTAATCCAAACCAGCCAAAGCAAGAGAGCCGCAGGTCTCGGCCACTCATGGCAAAAAGAATGAAAGTTGAGAAAAAAACATTGTTCAACATAGATTCCTTTATTTCGAAGGAGGACTACTCCGATGGTGATGAGGAAGTAGCTCAAGGGACCAAGGCCGTAAGCATTGAATTATTCAAGGTTGATCAAAATAACCTTTTTAGCGTGGATAAGTATGAACTGCAAAACCCAGATTCAGACTCTGAGGAACAACAGTATCTGTTTGAAACATGAGCCACTAAGAGTGTCTTGCTCGATGATGTCCTTAACATTACTCGGAGTAGCCGCGTATATCAGCCTGAAGACCAATATCTCTGCTTAAACAAAGACCCAGTTCCTGGTAGGGTCAAAACTACCGCGAGACCCCCTTCTCCACCTCTGCCTATCCCGACCAGTCTTAAGGTTGACCCTCTCATTACCCATCTGAAAAACACCCAAGCCCGATACAGTATTTGGCAGGTGGTAATTGACTCCAAAGGGCATCGCAAGGGCTTGATTAAATGACTCCTTGATTTAGAAGCTAATCCGACCACCTCGGTCGTTGAGATGTGCGCCACGGTTGGGGAAGGCATTCCCCCGAGAAAAGGGCCTCAGATTGTGTTCGACCGTTTTAATCTTACACTTGAGGGTAGGGATCACAACAGGGCCTTGTTCATCTGAATCTAGGTCCTTGATAAGGTTATCCCGTGTGTCATGGTGGACGATGGCTCTGCTCTAAATCTGTGCCCTCTAAAAAACCATCCTCATCTAGGACTGTCGGAGGAGATGCTTGAAAAATCCAGCACTGTTATTAGAGCATATAATGATTCAAAGCACAATGTAATTGGGACCTTTAAGGTAGAAGTCACTATAAAAGGTGTGGCAAGCAATGTGCGCTTCACTGTACTTGACATTCCTGTTACCTATTCTCTATTGCTTGGCCGACCATGGCTTCACGCTTTGGGCGTTGTTCCCTCCATACTACACCAGAAAATCAAGCTTATTCATGAAGATAGAATCATAACTATAGAGGCCAATCCCACCTCCATTATGGCTGTTATGGAAGCCGAAGCTAGTTTAGAAAAAGGCCTTTAGATTGCCATAATTAGCAAGGTCAGAAGTCTCCTCCCCTTTAGCACAGCTACCTTCATACGGGTATGGGTAAACTGATGAAGAAATCTAGTTACAAGCCTGGCAGAGGTGGAGGAATACACAAGCAGGGAATTGTTGAAGCATTGGAGCCAAAAATCCTTGCCCATCAAGCTGGATTGGGATATAAGCCTAGAAAAGCCTATCGCCGCGTCCCCTTCTGCTATTGCTGCATGGTCACTGTCTATGAAATCCAAGGCAAGAGGCCTTATAAGGGAGAGCCTGAGCCGATCGATTATGGTGAAAAAATGTGGCCCAGCTTTGAGATCTTTAAAGATGTCTATGACTTCGAGACTGATCGTATGATAGTTTCGGCTGAACCCGAGCCCACTGAGCTTGATACACCTGTCAATATGGTTTCTAATAAGGCTAGGGGAAAAGGTAAGATGCATCCCGAAGATGAGACTGAGGGGAGTAGTGAAGAGTCTATCAATCTAGAAATTGAAAATGTTATGGCAACCGTAACCGAAGCTATGGCGCTACTGGTGAAGAAAGGCTGGAAGGATGGGAGAACTGGAGAAGAAGATGCTATAATAGCAATAGTAAGGAAGCTCGCCAGGGCTCTCACCGAGAAAGCCAACCTGTTCGGGGGGCCATCACTCATTATTGCCCAAAAGACCGCTCTGGAGCACGATCTGGGTGCCATTCTAATAGACAATACAAAGGTTGCTCCTCCTGTTGATATTGCTGCTGAAGCCCCTCCGCCTATGGAGGAGGATATGGATGTTGTAATTCTTAATATTTCTGATGTGTTTGATGCGAACAATGCTACTTACGAGGCTTTTAATGTAGTGAATAACTCTCGTTCTGCTTACTTGTTTGATGTCTTTCCTGATGGATCCATGCATTCACATAACAATACGTATAATGTTTTTAGCATTAGTGATACATTATTAAATGAAATAAACCTAAGTACAGATGACAATCCTAAAATGGTGACCATTTCCAAAGATTTAACTCCCGAGGAAAAAAGTGAGATCATAAAAGTGCTTAAAGATCATGTTAACGCTTTTGCCTGGTCATACAAAGACATGCCTAGGGTTGATCAATAAATTGTTGAACATAGAATCCCCACTGATCCTAAATTTTGGCTTTTCAAGTAGAAACTGCACCGATTGAAACCAAAATGGACAGATCGGGTTAAGATAGAGGTTTTAAGGTTGATTGAAGCTCAATTTATTGAAGTGGTTGAATACCCGACTTGGTTGTCCAACATCATCCTAGTTTTGAAGAAGGATGGTAGGGTCCGAGTCTGTATGGATTTCCGAGATCTTAATAAAGCCTCATCGAAGGATGACTTCCCACTCCTGTAAATCGATGTCCTGATTGATAGCGCCGCCAGGGCAGCCATGTATTCGTTCATGGACGGGTTCACGGGGTATAATCAGATTTTGGTTAATATTTTTAACAAAGTCAAGACAGCGTTCATCACTGAATGGGGGGTGTAATGCTACAAGGTAATACCGTTCGGGTTGAAAAATGTTGGGGCCACTTATCAGCGCACCGTAACCGCCCTCTTACACGATATGATCCATAAAGAAGTGGAAGTGTATGTGGATGATATGATGGTAAAGTCCGCTACTCGATAAGAGCACCCTGCTATTCTTGACAGGTTCATAACTCGTATTGAAAAGTATAACCTTCGCCTAAATCCAAAGAAGTGCGTGTTTAGGGTTACTTCTGGCAAACTGTTGGGGGATGTGGTTAACCAGAAAGGAATCTAAATAGATCCAGAAAAAGCCAGAGCCATCAAGGACATGCCTCCACCCAAGATAAAGAAAGAAGTCTGATCGTTTTTAGGATCCTTGCAGTATATTAGTCGGTTCATTGCTCGTCTCACTACTGTTTGCGAACCCATCTTTAAGGTGTTAAGAAAACAGTAACCCATAGTATGGAATGATCACTACCAAGTGGCGTTTGATAGAATCAAGGTGTATCTTGTTGATCCACCCATTTTGACACCCCCCATCCTAAGAAAACCACTCATCCTTTATCTGACTATCGAGAAAACTTCTATCGGGGCCATGCTTGTCCGAGAACATGCTGATAAGCTTGAACATGCCATCTACTACTTGAGCAAGAAGTTATAAGATTATGAAACCTGGTATTCGATTGTGGAAAAGACCTAGATTGCCATGGTTTGGCTCACCAAGAAGTTGCAACATTATTTCCAATCTTATCACATCCAAGCCGTGGCCAAGATTGATCCCATAAAGTTTCTCTGTCAATCCCCCACTCTAGCCGGCAAATTATCCTGATGGTTACTCCTTCTGTCTGAGTTTAACATCAAGTATATGACTCAAAAGGTCATTCAGGGGCGGGCCGTGGCCGAATTCCTAGCTAATTAACCCCTCAGCTCTGATTATAAAGAAAATTTAGAGTTTTCTGATGAGCAGCTTGCCTCTGTTACAATCCTTGACAACGTCTGGACACTATACTTCGACGGCACTACGAATCGCCGGGGAGCAGGTCTCGGGGTCATCATCATCATGTTAGATAATGAGATAATCCCATTGTCCAAATGTTTAGAATTCACCATCACTAACAATGGCGCCGAGTATGAAGCTTGTCTGTTCGACCTTGAGGCTCTTCTTCAAGTTCAGGCCTGCCACGTATCTGTCATCGGGGATTTGGCTGTAGTTATCCATTAAGTTGTCGGGGATTAGAAAATTAAAGAGGAATCTCTCCATCCTTATGTTGAGCCAGTCCGCGAATTATCTGAGAAATTTACCTCGTGCTTGTACCGCCATGTCCCTTAGGACGAGAATCAAATGGCTGATGCTCTCACCACTCTTGCATCCATATGGGAAGGACCTCAACAGCGGCCTATCCGCCCTTTGGTTATGTTGTCTACCAAGATCCCATACCACGTTCAATCGGCTCCTCCAATCCTCTCCATTTCATCTAAACCTTGTTGGTATACTGACATCATCCTATTCCTTCAGATCGATCAATATCCTACGGGGTTCTTCTGACTCAGACCATACCAACCTACGGCGGCTCGCTGTCCAGTTCTATATTATGGATAATGATCTATTTAAGCGCACCAGCGACGGCCTGCTTCTCCATTGCCTCACTAACTCCAAGGCCCAGAACATGATGACCCAAGTCCATGTCGGTGACTGTAGCCTTCATATGAATGGTCTTGCTCTCACAAAGAAAATCCAATGGTTGGGGTATTTTTAGCTCACTCTCACAGCCGATTGCATCGCCCAGGTCAAATGATGCCACCAATGGTAGGTTTACGGGGATATGCAGCATCTGCTGCCCACCGAACTCTATCATTTATCCACCCCTTGGCCATTCTTAGCGTGAGGGATAGACATAATTGGTGATATCCGTCCTTCTTCAACAAACGGCCACAGATTCATTGTGGTAGCAGTAGATTACTTCTTAAAATAGGTAAAATCCTTCACCAATGCCACCGCCAAGCAGATGGCCAAGTTCATAGAGAAGCACATCTTCGCTCGGTATGGACTTCCACACCATATAGTCTCAAACAATGGGATACAATTTCAAGGAGCAACTGCTTCTCTAATCGAGAAATACGGGATCGAGCACCATAGATCTTCCCCATACAGACCGCAAGATAATGGGGCTATTAAGGCAGCTAATAAATCAGTAAAGACGATTCTCTCTAAGATGATAACTAGTTACAAGGATTGGGCAGATAAGCTACATTTTGCTATTTGGGGATATCGCACTAGCATTTGCACCCTGACAGGCCAAACTCCGTTCTCCCTGGTCTTCGGGATGGAAGTCGTCTTGCCATTTGAAACTCATGTGACCTCCTTAAGAGTCGCTCTAGAGGCTAGGTTAAAAGAATCTAAATGGACCTAGGCAAGATTTAAATAGTTGAACATGATGGATGAGTAGAGGTTAAAGGCCCTTGACAACCTCCAGATGTACCAACAACGTATGACTCAAGCGTATAATAGTTGGGTATGACACCAGAAGTTCCCCCCTGAAGGCTAGTGATCTGGTCCTTAAACAGCTGAAACATTCTACCACTGATTTGAGGGGCAAATTCAGGCTAAATTGGGAAGGACCATATGTGATAAAGAAAGTGCTCAGCAAAGGGGCGGTTAAGTTTACGGACATGGATGGGAACGAGTTTATGAATCCCGTAAACCAAGACAGGCTTAAGCGTTATCATATCTGATTCAAAAGAAATAAATTGAAAAAAATGGCACATCAAAAAATATATATATGATAATCACCCACCTTTCGGTCTTTTACTGATCGGGCAAAAATTAGGGTGGCACCCGACGATC
Source organism: Euphorbia pulcherrima (assembly GCA_947683365.1). Classification (NCBI taxonomy): domain Eukaryota; kingdom Viridiplantae; phylum Streptophyta; class Magnoliopsida; order Malpighiales; family Euphorbiaceae; genus Euphorbia; species Euphorbia pulcherrima. The sequence goes on from CANTUS010000002.1 coordinate 20,236,687, forward strand.
GGTTCCTACAAATCGGCCGTGCAAAAATTAGGGGATGAGTCAAACCTGCTAGATCAAAAACCCAAAAAGGGCGATCTAGGCAAAAGCCAGGGTATGTAAGCAAAGAGCGAGTGCCTTCTAGAAAACCGGGAGTTAAATCAATGGGAATGTTAGCCAAACATCGTGTACTTTATTTTATCTCAACTAACGAAAGTGTCTCTTTTGTTGAAACCTAAATGCTTATGCCTATGAGAATCCTGTATTCATAAGATTGAGACAACTCCAACAAGCTCCAGACAAAGTACAATAGGTTGGTCACCCCGACTAGCCTATACCACAAATAGGACTGATAAAAGGGCGTCACAAATCGAACTTCCCGCATCATCATCACAGTACCTAGAGATCCGTCTCAATATAGTAGTAGAAAGGGGCTCCTCCCCCTACTCTGCACGGTCCCCCTTAAAGCAGGCCTACGATCGCTTCCAACGGGTCGGCAAGCGCCTTATCTCAGCAAGCCATCCTCTGTAATGTGTGCCGGTCTCGATGGTCTCCACATGATCATTCTAGAATCTCAAATACAACTTCCCTAGACCACTTCTCCCGAATATGGTTTACCTACCTAGCTGTGTAAATTCTGATCTGGTTATGGGGCAGCTTGATTGGGATTCTTTATCTCTTGCCATACTGACGACACAGCCGGTAAGGGGTGTAAAACGAAGATTTCTCCAGACCTATCAACTGAACACATGCTCCCCAGGATTCTACAACCACGTCTTGAATCCTCCACCATGGACTGACCCACTGAACCTGCGCTTCAGTATACCCCCTCAAAATAGGCACCCAATCATCATATGTTAGCTCATCAAAATCGACCCACATAAGCCCTCTCTCCCTCAGATGAACGGGAAGGTACTTCTTCGGATTCCCTCGTGGCGCTTCCCTCAACCTTAGTTTCTCCATCAGCCATACATATAATTCAAATTCAGGTAAGGATTGGGGAAAGAAATGCGCGGAATCGGAAAAAACAAAAGATACTTGTAGTAATATGAGCCGGTCTCCAATAAGTGATGGGTCAACGGAAGCGGCATCCATGTTCAGCAAAACATCGGCCAACCCCACAGCCATGGGAGAAGCCCTTGTTGATATGGGGCTGATGAGTGAAATCAGCCTGAGTCGAGCAATCGGGCTCACTCTATATATAAACTCTACCTTGAGTAGTAATGCCATCATGGATGGCCAAGCAAGGTGAGATCGGGGCACCCCACGGCACCACTCTAAAATCGCTCTGATCTAAAACCCAGGTTTGTCAGACAACTAGGACAGAAATGGGTCCACAAAGTCCAAAATCCATAACCCTCGAGGAATTCCATCCGAGCCAAAATGAAATTCCGGCAGCGCTAGGGTCACGCATTTAGGACACAGTACCCCCAAAATAGCGTGGAACTCTTCAAGCAAGGGACATAGCTCGAAAGATGAAAATCGGAAGATGTAGTCCATTAGATCCCAAAAAGATAGCGCCGCTCAAAGGAACTCGCGACTTACGGGCCACACCGTGATAAATTAAAACCCCTAAAGCCTGAATTTTTCAAGCTTCTTCCAGTCCGCATTTCCTAGACTTTGCAAAAAAACCCTATAGCTGTTGATTGTGGGTTGCCATGATAGGAATTAGCAGAATGGCTGAAATTAGATTTCTAGAGAAGTGATGCCGGCGGTGATGTGAGTGATGCCATCGGCAATGTAAGTGATGCCGCCGGCGATATGAATCAAATTGGGCAGTATCAACTGATGCTGCCGATGATATAAGCTTTAAGACAGCCCTGTATATATTATTTTAGTTGGTTGAGTGTGGGCGATATGGGTCATACCGTCAGCGGTATGGAGTTAATTTTTTGACGGCATCAGAATCATTTTTCTCATTACAGACCTGTACAAAACCTGTAAACAATCCTGCAACCCATTTCCAATACCTGTTTAAATGCAATCCATTTTATTTGAAGTAAAAAAGCCCGAAGGCATAAACCATTCAAAAATCCTGAATATCTAGACTACCAAAGCAAAACCAAACAACAAATCCGAATAATTCCAACCCCAATGTATCAAGGGTACAAACCAAAATTCGAGATAAAAAGCAAAAGCAAAATATAAAGCTAGACTTGCCCAGGGCTCACTAACCAATCACCGACCTCATCCTTATCTTCCTCCCTACCATCTGTCATAGGCACACTGCTGGACTCCTCGACCGTAATAAACGGGTGTCAGCCGACGGACATCTTCACTCCCTTGTGACTGGTGCTACCAGGGTGCGCGTGATCTAGATTTTGCTTGCTCCTCCGTTCCTGATCGGTAGCTGCCAGCTGACCCTCAAGGTCACTCACACGACACCGAAGTCTTACAGTCTTCTCCTCATATCTCCGCCGAGCTGCATCGGCATCTGACAAGGAAAGGGCCAAAAAATCCTGCAACCCAAGGAAAACATCAATAATGCACTTCATTCATAACATACATACATGCATCTTATCTTATTTTAGTACGTCATAACAGGGGATGCACATGAACGAGCAACGATTGCCCAATAAGTGTATCCCAGAGAGCAAAATTATTCTCTACAAGCTGCTCCACATGGCTTCGCGCCACCTGAAAAATCCAAAAGGCAAATCATTAAGTACCCACACCCAAGGATAAAAAAGGCAATTATCAAGCCTTACGTAAGTAGTATTTTCTGGCATAAAGATCGGAGCATGTCGGATCGAGCCTATGTTCCTAGGGAGGAACTCGCCCCCAGAATTCATCAGGAGGAATTAGGTTTCCATCGGGTTGACCAGACGCCCCTCCATGAAATTTATGCCCTCCGGTACACTATAGTACCACGTCCCACTCTGGTTATCCTGGCTCTCTTCCTTGCAGGTTCCTGAAAAATAGGAAAGACACACATCAGCAACGTTCCTAAACAATTGTAAATCATGTACATAAACGCAATCATACCTCAAAAGAGTGCTGCCCCCCTTGGGACATTGGCGCACTCCCACCGGCTACATCCGTGCCTGCCTCATCCTCCCCCTCGAGCTCGATCCCAACATCACCTTCAAGCTCCTCCTCTTCCTCCTCTTCTTCCTCCTTAACATCCACAATACCTTTGAGGCGCCTTTTCTCCTCCTCCAGCCTTTACTCATTATGATACTCAATCATATCATTCCTATAGATGCGGGGACACAAGGGGAGTAGATGATGCTGGTGCTGCTCGTAGAGACTAGGGATGCTAGGGATCACTCGGCCATTCCCCTTGATATAGTCAGCTTTGTCGGCCTCGAAGGTGATCACTAAATGGGGCAACCATAATCCCCTGAGAGGATTAGCGGGCACGGGTCTATTGGTGACCGGGACAAACCTTCAACCCCGGATACGCTCACCCAAGTACTACTATTGAGACAGGGGGCACTCCATGACAAACCGACGGTCGTCCACCTCCCTCTTAACCCTTGCGACTTCCAGCAGATTCTCCACCCCATTAAATGGGTCCAGGATAAGCTGCACCAACAATTAACCAAAACAACCGATATAAGTTCATAAATGCTTTTTGTTTGGTTCTAAGTGTAAAGACAAAGGACTAAATCAAAGATCGCGTACCGAGCTCAATCGCACGCTCCTTAGGACCTCCCTATACTTGGTGGGATACTTAGCCTTCCCACCAATGCCCCTGCACCAGCAGGTGAGAAAATGGGAGCCCGATAGCACGGTCTTCCTGAACTCAACCAGCGGGAGAATCTGGTGCTCAAAAGCCCAAGCCTGCACAAATAACAATCAATCAGTTTAAAAAAGCACCCGTAATAAATGAGACATGTATAATCAAGAAAAATGCTTCCGAGAAGATATACCTAGAGTAGCAGATGGCAGAGGTAAAGGGCTTTCACCTTCTTACGGGCTCCCATGTCTAGCGCGTGGTATAGCTGGGCCAAGATGGCCCTCGGCCAATTCTTCCTCCTAATGCCCGCTACGTCCTCCATGCGTATATCAGCCCATAATTAATCTTGCTCCCCGAGATTAGAAAAAACAGCACGGTGAGCAAGAAAATCATGAAAGAGTGGAAGCAAGCCTCTCTCTCATCCTCAGGCACCACATCTACCCAGGTCCAGTGTTGGTGCAACTCACCATAAGATAGCCGCCCTGAAACGGGCTTCAAGCCAAACAGCTCCTTCACCCGCCTCACCACGGGCCTCTCGATATGGTATTTATCCATATAAGGATCGAAGTGAATGATCTCATTCGTCCAGGGAAGCCCAGTCATAGCTACGACATCGGAGGGCGTAATTATCGCTTCCCCAAATGAGAAGTGAAAAGTGTGGGTGGTTTCAAACCACCTCTCGGTAAGGGCTATTACGGCTGAATGGGAGAGCTTGGGCATTAGCATTGGCATGATTCAGGCCAAGTCCCTGAATCCCATCTCATTAATGGCAAGCGCAAGCTCAGGGTCCTTCTCTGAAATATGGTGCCACCACTCGCCGATGGTGCCTATCCCTCCGGTATAAGTTAGTTCATACGGCTGTAAAAATTAGAAGTAAAACAGATAAGACCCTATTCATTTTCTCATCGCCAATACCTGCTAGAAGGCTGCTGATGTCGCTTCTGCTAGAAGCGATGTCGTCGGCGATATCATCCATACCGCTGGCGGCATGGATGATATCTCCGGTGACATCACCTTAAACAGAAGTGACATCAGGCCTAGCTAAGCCTTTTTGGAAGGCCTGATGCCACTGACGACATCACTCATGTGGTCGTCGACATCACTAACTATGGCAGAACCTGCTTTCCCCAAAAATCACACCCATCGTGCTAAAACCACAAAAATCACAATCAATCAAACAATAAACCTAAAAACAGTAAAAATCGAACCTAAAGCATGTAATATCAGTTTGTAATCAATCTATTTCACACTTATGACTCCTATCATGGCATGATTTTGAGCCTAAGGCTGAATCAAAACTCAGCCCAAAAAGAAGAAGTTCGGGTTTTACAGGATTACCTAGACGTAGCAGAGGTGCTTTTCCTTCTCCGGGGTCAGATTCGTGATGGGGGAATTGATCCTATACCCATACATCTTGCCTGACTCCTTCAAATATAAGCAATAGGAACCGAAAGAAGTTTTAGCCCCTCGACGGAAGAATCAGGCAGGCTCTCCCTAGCACTAGCGAATTTTCCCTTGAAAGCCTTTGCAATTCTCTTCATGATTGGAAGGACGGAGAAAATTGAAAGATTTGGAAAAGGGAACAAAAAGGGGGTACGATTTCTGTATTTGTAGAATGAGGAAGAGAAAGGAGTTTTACTTCCTTTTAAACTGTCGTGCGGAATTCGAGAAGTTTTAATTTATCTAAAACTGCCCATTCATGCCGCCGGCGACATCACTCTATACTGTCGGCAACATCACCCATACCGCCGGCGACATCACCTCCTTCAATTTGAATTTTAAATTTGATTGACTAGTCAAAGTTGCCACGTGGCACTCATGCCACCGACGATATCAATCCATACTGCCAGCGACATCAGCCATACCGCCGGTGACAATACCTCCTTCAATTCAAATCTTACAATTGTTTGACCAGTCAAAGCTGCCATGTGGCACTCATGCCGACGGTGGCATCATTGCATATAGCCAGTGGCATCATTCATACTGCCGGCGATATAAGTTATCCCCATACCTCTTTCGGCCATCCTCGGCCTCTAGCCCTGACAGTCTAAAACTTGTACAAAGTCACAATCGTAAACCTAATACACTGATCATGTACGCTACCCAAAGATTATGGTATGACCCTCTACATGTCACCTTTAGGTTCACCACTCCGCAAAGCATAAGCCCAACCAAGGGGCAATCACTCCACAAGCACAAGTCTGACCAAAGGGCAACCAATCTATAAAGAACAAGTCCGACCAAAGGACAATCTCTCCACTAAGTACAAGCCTGACCAAAGGGCAATCTCTCCGTGAAGCACAAGCCCGACCAAATAGCAATCTCTCCGCGAATCACAAGCCCGACCAAGGGGCAATCTCTCCACAAAGCATAAGTCCGACCAAAGGGCAACCAATCTATAAAGCAAAAAGTCCGACCAAAGGACAAACTCTCCTCAAAGCACAAGCCCGACCAAGGGGAAATCTCTCCGCGAAGCATAAATCCGACTAAAGCGCAATCACTCCTCAAAGCATAAGTCTGACCAAGGGACATCCTTTCCATAAAGCATAAGCCCGACCAAGGGGCAATCACTCCACAAATCATAAGCCTGGCCGAGGGGCAATCTCTCCACCAAGCATAACCCCGACCAAGGGGCGATCTATCCACAAAGCTCAAAGTCCGACTAAGGGGCAATCTTTCTGCGAAGTATAAGTCCAACCAAAGGACAAACTCTCCATAAATCACAAGCCCGACCAAGGGGCAATCACTCTACGAAGCATAAGTCCAACCAAAGAACAACCAATCTGCAAAGCATAAGTCCAACTAAGGGGTAAACAATCTCTCCGCAAAGTATAAGTTCGACCAAAGGACAACCAATCTGTAAAGTATAAGTCTGACCAAAGGACAACCAATCTACAAAGCAAAAGTCCGACTAAGGGGCAAAAAATCTGCAAAACATAAGTCCTACCAGGGGACAAATAAGTCGTCTATCAGGTATCATTCCTATCCCTTGCTCTTTCGTGCGATCATACTAACCTGTGGTAGCAGTGATCCCCCGAGAGGCAGCCTGTGAGCATGGGATTTTGTAGTCCCTCTTGCGAGACGATGATGATGTGTACCCGATTTTAATGCCTCATAATAAAAAGTTCTCTTTAGAATTTTTATTACCAATATAATAGTCCTTGTGAATTTTATACTTGGTAGAATTCAGTTTGGCGTGGCCAATAACGCGTCAGGTAGGAGCTTGAACCGATGATTTACACCCAAATTAAAAAAATACCCATTAAAATATCATTAAAAATCAAAAAGATGCTTTTTGACCCACTTTTAACCACTTTTGGCGACTTTTTAGGCTCCTAGGCTCGCTAGCTGTCGGTATGCCAGAGGCTGATGCAACTAGCGGCATCAGCCATGCCGCCGGCAATATCACCATATCACCGGCGGCATCATCTATACCGCCGACGGCATAACCCAAAGCGGGTCCCTACACAGACAGCCTTTCGGCCACTTTCAGTGGAATTATTCAAAAAGGTCTCGAAAACCACCCCATTTCACCTATAAAAGCACACCTTGAGCTGTAATTAAGAGGGGGAAGAACCATCTAAGGTTAGAAGTTTAATGTTAGAATGACAAAATAGATTTTAGTGAGATAAGAATTAGATAAGGCAGGAAAAAAGGATTCTAATCCATTTTTCCTGGTTTTTCTTCTTTGAACTCTCTGATTGTGAGCTTAAAATCAGTAAATCCTGTAGTTAAAATCAACTTAATTAGATTTAAAAACCCGAAACACTTAAATTAACTACTAAATCATCGTAATAAGCTCCCCGGAGGTGTTTCTTTTTAGTTCACGAAGAGGTGGATTCAGGACCCCGAGGTAAAAAATCTGAGTCTCATAGCTCTTTGGCATTAATATTACTGATTTGTGTTGATTCTTGTTGATTTTTGCTCATTTTTGGGTTCTCGATCATTTTTTATTAGTCCCTGTTGCTGCTGCGAGAAATTGAGGTCGCCGGAGATATGTGATGTCGCCGGCGGTATCGCCCATGTCGCTAGAGACATCGCTGATACCGTCGGTGGCATCACATTCCCCAAAGACTTCACTTTCTTATGGGACCCTTTCTTTATAGTACTCAGAAAGCCATATAACCTGCCTGCATATTGATATCACCAGCGACATCATTGATGTCGCCGGCGACATCATCCATGCCGCCACCAGCATCATCTGCATCATCGGCGACATGACTTTCTGGACAGCTATTTCTATTTATTTAGTTTTTGACCTGGTTTATTTTCCAAAACTAGGATATACAGTGTAATAAGGGAGGTCAAAAACCTTTCGAAAACAGACCCCAGCCCATAACTTATGGCATTTTTACTAATAATCCGGTTAAAACAACGATCGAACCTAAAATTTGGTTAAAAACGGAATTTCTCGTAAACGCCGTTCAAATCTCATTTTAGCCATCCAACCGGGCTTTATAATATTGTAAATTAAAACATGTCATATCCGTGCTAACCATCTTCTATAGGTGAATGTATATTAGACATCCAGGCATCTTATTTGTCGTATAGAAAAATGTATAGGACTTAGAAGCCGTGTAATAATTTTATTTTTTGCACTTATCTTTGGATGACTGTAATGATTTATTTATCGCTTCAATTGTCTGATAAATGCGCAAACAACACAATAACTGAAAACACAAATAAATAGGATGGATTAAACTGATTAAGAAAGAAGGAAGTATCTTAACTTGGCCTAATGAAAAATAGATAACATCATCCGAACTCGGAATCTCTACTTAAGGTATGGTCCAACCACCCGGTGGGAAAATCGTACCAAAAATTTCCCGGTTGAGTTGAACTGGGTGGCGACTCTGTTTTAAGTACAAGATTTTGATCTCCTATCTTTTGAGCATTAAAATGTGCAAAAACCATTCTCCAATCACATCACTCATCATCCCCCATCACTTTAAAGAGGTCGGCCCACCGACCCGACTCTGCAGCCGCCGAGCAAAACGTCATCCACTCACACCTATATGACTAAGTCTTTTATGCCAAAGTTCATTTTTATCAGATTGAGTCAAAACATCACAGGAGCCAAAAAACACAGAACCAACAAGATAATACAGACCATTAAACAATTTTCCTTTCAAAAGACAATTACCATTTTTAATAATCTCAAGGACTCCACCTTGAGCATTAAACTTTAAGCCCTTACTATCAAGGTAACTTAAAGAAATCAAATTTCTTTTAATTTTAGGAACATGTCGAAAATCTTTTAAAACAATTTTACTCCCATCTTCACACTTAAATTGTATATTACCAATACCTAGAATCTCATAGGCAGTCTCATTGCCCATTAACACTTTACCCCCTCTGAAATGATTATATTCAGAAAACCATTCCTTTCTAGGGGTAATGTGAAAAGTGCACCCTAAATCAAGGATCCAGGAATCAGACTTATTGTCTTGACTGACTGTGAGAGCCTCTATAGCGTCAGACTCGGTTATAGTGTTAATAGCTTTAGTGTTTTGATTTTCATTTGGTGAGGGTTGACCACTTATCCTAAGTCTACAAAATTTCTTAGTGTGTCCTTTCTTATTACAGTAATAGCAAATGTATTCCTTCCTAGGTTTACTGGACTCACCAGTAGAATTGTTAGACACATTAGGATAAGTGTTACTACCTTGATTATTGTTTTGAATTGTCTGATTAGATTTACCCTTAGATTTCGACTTTCCCTTACCATTTTTCTTACCTTTAGCAAACAAACCTTCACCCTTAGATTTCGACTTTCCCTTACCATTTTTCTTACCTTTAGCAAACAAACCTTCACCATTTTGACTCTTGGTTTTAGACTCAGACTTTATTTCAAGTTCTTTCATCTTAAGAGCTAAAATAATATCATCTACTTCTAAATCCTCTCTTCCATATTTCAAGGCTTCCTTTAAGCCTTTGAACTTTTTTAGAATAGAATTCAGATAGCTTGATCATATTCTAAAATTTCAATTTTAGTACCAGACAATTCTATGATGAGTTTTTGAAACTCATCATAGTTATCATCAATGTTCTTATTAGGATTCATTTTAAAAGAAAACAATTGTTCTTTTAAAAAAGCAATGTTAGCTGTATTGGTTGTCATATATAAACTGTCTAATTTAGTTATGATAGCAGCAACAGTTTTATGACCCCTGACCCTCCTAAGAACATTATCAGTTAAATTCAAAATCACAGTTGAGTAAGTAGTATTCATAGCTTCCTCTTTGTCTTTATCAGACATTGACTGAGGAAGTTTATCCTTGCCTCCCAGAGCCTTATGACACTTTAATTGCATTAAAACAGCCATTAACTTTTATTTCCATAATGAATAATCACCTTTACCCTTAAATTTTTCAATTGTTATTTTAGCAACAGACATCACTAAACACAGAAGGATAAAAAAGACAAGCAGAAAATGTGAAATGAAGAGATATAAAGAAAAACCTAAAGATCTATCAAGTCTATGAATTCTAATCTCAGTAAAGGAAGGAGACAGACCTAGACACAACAACAAAGATAGATTCAAAACAGTCAATTTAACTTTATATTTTAAAACAAACTTCAACAATTTGCAACAAAGTAACATAAAGAAACAATCAACCAAAGAAATTGCAGTCTTAAAGATTTCCAACCTCAAAAGGATTCAAGACTTACAGAAGCAATGAATCATAAAAGAAATCAGAGATTGACAGGAACATATAAAAAACAAGATAGCAATTTATCACAAAGCACAACACAGAGAAAGAAAAGTTACAATTTAATGGAAGCAAAGTAAAGAAAACTTACAGTGATGATTTATAGAGCAATATTATTTATTTATTAATTTTTCTTGAATTGATTTATTCTCAGCACTTTCCAGAATACCTTTGGAGCTGTGATTAGATGAATCTTGGTTATAAAATTTCCAGTTTGATTCAGAATCGGTTTTCCTCACAAAGAGAAACAAAACAAAAAAAATTGTGAGAGATGAACAACTTCAAGAAAGAAACAAAGTAATACTAATCTAGAGAAAGAGCTAAGAACATGCAATAACGCGGAAATATTGAAACATTAAGAAAAATAAATGCATGTTTTCAGAAACCCTAGATTCGCCTAAAATGAAAAGAAAACAGAATCAATACGGAAAAATAACTTGCATGCAATCCTAGTTCGAAGCCAAACAGGCTCTGATACCAACTGTTACGATTAAAACTCCAAAATCTATGGCTTGAGAACCAAAAGATCTCAAAACTAAACATCCAAGAACAGAAAATTAAATTGCGATAAAAGGAAAGAACACAATCAATTTTTACATGGTATCCTCAGCTGCCCAGTGACAGGGGGAGACAATCCACGGGTGAAGGAGGAGAGCAATTTTATTGATGATGGTGCTAAAGACCAGGCAAACAACAGACAATCCAATATAGGCCAAGAAAATCCAAAGAACTCAAGCAAGTTACAAAATATAGATTTAATCTCAGCGAGAAAGTAAAGCCCTAAGATCGTAAATGCAGAAACAGAGAGAAATAACCTAATCCCTTGAAAGCTTGCTTCTTTTTTCGCTTCTGCTGAATAACCTCAATATATAGAACAGAACTCCAATGGTAACACGATAACCGCCTTAGCAAATTGGATCACCATCGCATGATCAAAGAAGGAGAAATCATATGAAGGAGAGAGGTAGGTTTTCAGAGAGAAAAAGAGAGCGGTGAAAAGAAGAAGAAAAATTAGGGATCAGTTGAGAAAGGTTAGGGTTAGAGCTTATATAGGATAGGCTTTTCAAAACACTGCGTTTTAGGCTTAAGTTAAATGGGTAAACAAAATCTCGTCGGGTCATAAAGAAATGGGCTTGAACTTGAGCTCTTTGCCGGGCTTTGCCAAAAAACAAGGGCCAATACACCAGTCACAACATTTTTTTTAATTTGTGTTAGTAGGATTTTTTCTTGTCTTCGAGAGAGAAGTAGTTAGTTTGATTCCTCCATGTGAGGTCAGACATAAAAAAAATTTGGAGCGATTTGCATAGTTGTAGAGCATAATGACTTCAAGCAAGTCAAAAGCTCACTGTTGTTTGTGAAAGATTCTTATTCCAGTTTCTCAGAATCCCAGTTCTTGTCGACAAAGAATTGAGTTTCGGCGTGGTTGCTGATTGTGAAAGAGCGGATAGATTAATTGAGGAATTCAAATGTGTAATTTTTCAATTTGAATGAAATCAAATGATTTATTCTCAATTTGTTTTTGTTGAGTGAATTTCAGTGTTAGGAAAGAAGATGACAATATTGCCATTGATAAAGTAAAAGGGATAAACTGAATTTATTCAGGATTTTTAAATTTTTTTACCACATATACCACATATCAAATTCTAATTCGGTTGATTTTTCCAACCATGATATGTGGCGGTGCATGTTGTACACTCTCTAAAATGTGCAGCACGTGATCACTCTCCAAAGTGCGATTGGTTTAGTTGAGTTTAGATGGTAGATTGATGCACTTTTGTCAAATTCGAGAGAATAGTATGAACAAGTGAAAGTTAAGGGTTACAATAGACCATTTTGACCAAGTTCATGCGGATTTTAATGTATATAGCCTTTTTCTTTTTTATTGTCAAGTTACAATTATTAATGTGTTTTCACTAATTTTTCTCTGTTTTTCTCTTATACTAAATATGAGAGAAATTGTGTATTATTGAAATTATAAGCTCATAATTAAAAAATGAATGTTTTATAATAAAAATAAAAATTATAAATTAATCATTTTAGCTGTGTAATAAATTTTTTTAGTTCTGATGATTCTATTTAAACGAGCAATAAAACAAGGATTTTACTAAGCGTCGCCCATTTTTACTTCGCATCACCCCACGGAAAGATAAAACTGCCCTTAAAAAAATAGTCCATATAGATCGGTCGGCCATCTAGGATGGAAGGCTGTCATTACTAACAGTCATCCATCTCGGATGGCTATTTTCAATGGCAGCCATCTGGGATGGAAGGCTGCCATCGCTAACAGCCGTCCATCTCAGATGGTTGTTTTGGATAGCAGCCATCTGGAATGAAGGACTGGCATCACTAACAGTCGTCCGGAATGAATGACTATTAGAGATATGATAACTGTAACAGCCATCCATCTCGAACGGCTGTTAGTGATGGCAGCCTTCCATTCTAGATGGCTGTTATCCAAAACAACCATTCGGGATGGATGGCTGTTAATATGGCAGCCTTCCATCTCAGATGGCTGCCATCGAAAATAATCATTCAGGATGGACGACTGTTAGTGATGATAGCCTTCCATCTCAAATGACCGACTAATTTATATAAATTATTTTTTTAAAAGATAATTTTATCTTTTTATTGAAGTGATGTGAAGTAAAAATGGACGACATATAGTAATTCAGTAAAATAATGGAGGAGTTACATATTTTTTAAGATTAATTAAATGTATAATTTGAGTATGAGTAGATATTCAATGTTAGGAGAGTAAATTGACTTTACGTCAACTTGGTCACCTACCCCATTGATAATGATATCATCATTATTGTAAGATATGAAGTTAAATTGGACCCTATTTTATTATCAATCTCATATCCATATTTTTCATCTTATTGTGTGTTGTAATTTATATTTTTAATTATATCATAAAATTATAAAAAAAATAACCTTTTTCTAATATACTTTTAAAGAATATAGTGGATTCTAAAATTTATTCTTTCTCCTTAGAGGGTTTGCACTTCCAGTTTTTTTAATACCAAATACTACGCTACTTTAAAAATTAAAAAAATCAAAAGCAAAAGAAATTATCAAATAATAATATTTATTTAAGAAACAAAACTTTTCTTATTCTTATATTTAGTTAATTAAATTTATAAAATTAGAAAAGTAGAACCACCAACCCTCTACAAAAAATCAAGAATTAAAAACGAAAAGGAAGTCGGAGCTAAATAAAAAGGGTAATGTTAATTTTACACACAATAATTTCACACTCTTTTACACATACTTAAAAACCTTTGATGGCATCTTATTTAATGGTGGATAATTAACTTAAAATTTCTCAATCCAAAACTGTACATTTAATTCACATTTAATTAACATATTAATTAATTACAAAGAAATGAGTTTTGGATTGAGAAATTTTAAATTAATTATCAACCATTAGATAAGATGTAATTAAGGGTTGAGATTAGTATGTGTAAAAGTATATAAAATTATTGTGTGTAAAAATAGCATTACCGAAATAAAAAAAATGCATCCAAACTGTTGATAGTAGGTGAAGCTAAATATTAAATTCATATACCCACCTCAAATTCACATTACTTGATAATAAATATTCATTGTATATAATTAAATTAGAGTTTTATATAGTTATTTTATATTTTTATAAATTAATAATTATTTTATCATTTTAATATTATACAACTAATATACACTTTGATTTATAGTTGATAAATGCTAAGAAATTATCAATTTGTTAAAAAATAAAATAACAATAAAAACATCATTTTGATATTAATTTCGAGCTCAAGTTATAAAATGCATATATGAAAATTCATAGAATTCATTTAAATGGTGCTTGATGCAAGTCGAATGAATTAGTAAGACAAAAGTTATTTTAATATGAATTTAAAACCATATAATGATAATAAAAAATAAAGCTAAAATAATTTGTTAACAATATCAAAAAGTCATAAGCTTATTAGATAAAAAAAACCATCTAAATTATAACATAATCCACAAAAGTGTTTATATCATAAAACTAGTGCACATTAAATTATAAATATCCCTTGTCAAAGTGGAATTAAAATAAGGGTTAATTTAAAAAATTCCATATATTTTCACTAATTTTTAAAAAGGATTTTGTATTTTTTTTTCAAAAGGCCTTTATGGTATCAAAAGTTAGCAAAAAAAATAGATTTTCTCTCAATAAAGTTAGTTATGCTGAGTTAGCAAAGGGCATTTTTATCAAATTCCAAATTTTTCAAATTTTAAAGTAAAAAAATATAATAATTCAACTCAACATAACTAACTTTATTGTAAAAAAATCTTTAATTACTAATATTTAATACCATAAAAGCTTTTTTAAAAAAAATATAAAAATCTTATTAAAAACAAGTGAAACTGTGAATTTTAAAATTAATCCTTAAAATAACACTATCATTAAAAACAAGAAAAAAAACAAAATTTGTGAAAAGTAGCTTTTCTATTGTGTTGTACTCGTACAATAGTAAAAAATGTAACAATAAAAAGGGTTTAATTGATAAACAGTTTGATATCGCTTAAATAAGATTTCGATTTTGAGTCTCAGTGAATGTAAAAAATAATTATTGATATCCACCACAATCAGATGCACGATCCGAATCAAATTTAAATATAGTCGGAGCAACATCCGGTGAATCAGATAAAAAAAAATAATAGTAAAAATTTGAAATATTGATTAATTTAAATTAAGTTAATATTTTTATAATAAAATTAAATAACTGATAATAAAGAAAAGAAAAATATGGGAAGAGAATTTTGAGTGGAGATATGGAGAGAGAGAGGATGGGATAGTGCAAGGAAGAAGAAGAGAGAACACTATAAATGAGCCGAGTCTTTGGTCACATACTCAAATCTCTTCCTTCTTTTTCTCCCAATTTCTCCTTTCGTTTTCCTTCCTTTTCTTCTCTTTCTCTCAGGTATATCTCCGCTTTCATTCTCATTTTCGTTTTTCTAGATCTGATTTTACAGGTTTTAGTTTCATGTTTTCACTTCTCCATTTCCTTGATCTTCTCATTCATGGTGTATTGCTGGTTTTGTTTAATTATTGAGTGAACTCATAGAATTCAGGTGATTTATACGATTGAGTAGTATAGAATTGTTATTTTTCATTGTTGTATTACCATTTAAAAAATTAATTGATCTCATTTCCTGCTTCCTTTGTCGATTTATGTTTTGTATTGTTTGAATTTGGAGTATGTCCAGATCTGAAACTTGGATAATGTTATTGATTTGGATTATTTCTATATCCGGCATGGAGCTTAAATTCCAGTTAATTTTATACTTGTCCATGTTTTTGGTACTTTAGTTGGATTCTTAACGCGTTGGAATGAAGAAAGCTTTTGGTATCTTCGTGACCTGTTAATTGGATTATGCTGCATATCTTTTTGTCTGTCTTTAGAGGGAAATGCATGATGTAGATAATTTATAGTTCTTGTTTTCCATATTTTATGTTGTCCTTAATGGCCGGTGCTTGCTTTTTCTGGCAATTTCCATTCTCGTTAAATTAGTGCTGAGAGCGTTGATTTGAATTGCATATTTTCTTTACAATCAATCCCTTTTTTTATGGCAAACTAAATTGGCTACCAGTTACTGTTGAAAAAATAATTTTCATTTTATGGTGAAAACAGAGCAATGGCGTCACACATTGTTGGTTATCCCCGCATGGGCCCGAAAAGAGAGCTCAAGTTTGCTTTGGAATCCTTCTGGGATGGTAAGAGCAGTGCTGAGGATTTGCAGAAAGTGGCCTCAGATTTGAGGTCATCCGTATGGAAGCAAATGGCTAATGCTGGTACGAAATTTATTCCCAGCAACACTTTTTCGTACTACGATCAAGTGTTGGACACTACAGCAATGCTTGGTGCTGTCCCACCTAGATATGGGTGGAACGGCGGTGAGATTGGATCTGATGTGTACTTTTCCATGGCTAGAGGTAATGCCTCTGTGCCTGCTATGGAAATGACCAAGTGGTTTGACACCAACTAGTAAGTGATGAAACACTAACTTCATATTGCAGCTATATGTATTAGTTTCACCTAATAAGTTAAGATATTTGTGATTTTTTTGTGCAGCCATTACATTGTCCCTGAACTGGGACCAGATGTTAAGTTCTCCTATGCATCACACAAAGCTGTGGTTGAGTTCAAGGAGGCCAAAGCTGTAAACTTCATCTCTCGTGATGCTTGTTATTTACTGCATACGCAATGGCTTAGCTGTGTTATCTTTTTATTGATTAGCCAATCTTTTCTTTATATTGATGATATACACATTTTTTGCTTCTTCGGGTAGTATTTAATAGGAAAACTGAATACCAACAAGGTGTAGCTCAGTTGGCAACACAGGCTGAGCAAGTTGGAGGAGAACAAGGTTCGAATCCTACTAAATACACTTGTTGAGAAGGGTGAGGAGCCTTAACTGTGACTAAGCCCCGAACAAGATTATCTCAATGAAGATACTTGTGAACATTACAATAAAAAGGAAAACTGAATGAATATGGATGTCATAATGTATGATTATGGGCGTATTCAATATGGAGTAATATGATATTAGTGGATGCATATAAATTCTACCACATTGCCCTGTGCATAATTAATTTTTTATTTTTTATTTTTACATGGAGAGTTAATTATCTTTCATTCCCTTGTACGTAAATCCATTTTGTCACTTCCATCACTTGAGAATATTTAGTGACACATTTGAATTACATGACATTGTCGCATTTATGTTTGGAAGATTTATTGTTATGCGATTGCTTTTCTGTTTTGAAGTGATTTTTAGTTGAATAAATTAAAAAGAACTCAAAACTATTTCACCCTTTTTTGTGCAGCTTGGAGTTGAGACAGTTCCAGTCCTTGTGGGTCCTGTTTCGTATTTACTTCTATCAAAACCAGCGAAGGGCGTAGAGAAATCTTTTTCTCTTCTTTCTTTGCTTGACAAGATTCTTCCAGTCTACAAGTAAGTGTTCAACACTATTTTCGTTGGTGGAATAGTAATTACTAGGCTGAAGCTTGTTGTAAAGTACAAACCAAGATTCAGCATGCATATGTATATGTAAATGAAGTGTTTCTTTCTCCATCTCAAGAATTAATGCAACAGTATGTTTCTTTCAGGGAAGTTGTGGCTGAACTGAAGGAAGCAGGTGCAAGTTGGATTCAGTTTGACGAGCCCAAGCTTGTAATGGATCTTAATGCACATGAATTGCAAGCGTTTATCCATGCTTACTCAGAGTTAGAGGCATCTTTAGCCGGCGTGCATGTATTGGTTGAGACATACTTTGCTGATGTTCCAGCTGATGCATACAAAACCCTCACATCCTTGAAGGGTGTTAGTGGATTTGGATTTGACCTTGTTCGTGGGACAAAGACCCTTGATTTGATTAAAGGAGGATTCCCTTCAGGCAAATTCCTCTTTGCTGGAGTAGTTGATGGAAGGAATATTTGGGCTAACGATCTTGCATCTTCCCTTGATACGCTCCATGCCCTTGAGGCGATTGTGGGGAAAGGTATTGACTCTTCAGCAAACTGTTGTTAGTTAATTACTAAATATGTAAACAAAGAATACTAAGTATTATGTTATGTTGTGTGCAGACAAAGTTGTTGTTTCCACTTCCTGCTCTCTTCTACATACAGCAGTTGACCTTGTGAATGAGCCTAAATTGGATAAGGAAATCAAATCATGGCTTGCATTTGCTGCACAAAAAGTGATTGAAGTAAATGCCTTGGCCAAGGCACTTTCTGGAGTCAGAGATGAGGTACGTATTGTTCAGATCTGTAAAAAATTTCCAATTTTCTTCATAAGTTAGCTCTTTCGTTACTCACTTTTTTGAACTAGTTGGCATAGCTCGTTTTAAAAAAAATTTCTATTGAGATTTTCATCATTTTCTCGGGTGCTTTCAAACTGTAAAAAGTTTTCTTTTCTGATGGTAATTGGAATTCTCTCATGTTTATTTTTTTCAACTAAGTACCTTAGGTCTTGGGAATTGGCTAATACTTACCTATGGGATGCCATGATTTACATTATTGTCTTCATTAAATCTTCTTTTATGGCTCTACATAATGCTTGGGATATTGGTTCTGCATCCAGCATTCAGGTGACTAAATTCCAATTGCGTTGCTTTGTTCATTGTTATAACATTTTCTTATGCATTGAGCAGTTTGTTGTCAAAGGAACTTAAAATTGTAACTATTTTATCTATGCAATGTCAACTTGCCCAAGTGAGTCTAAGCTCTCTTTTAACTGTTTAGGCATTCTTCTCTTCCTATGCATCAGCTCACGCTTCTAAAAAATCCTCTCCAAGGGTAACAAATCAGGCTGTTCAGCAAGCTGTAAGTGTTAACTGCAGAAACATTTATCTTAATTTAGTTATTCTTCCGTTTGTTAATTTTCTCACTGTGAGTTGTTGCCTATTTTTGTTAGGCTGCTGCTTTGAAGGGATCTGACCACCGTCGAGCTACAAATGTGAGTGCAAGGCTGGATGCTCAACAGAAGAAGCTGAACCTTCCAATGCTTCCCACTACCACAATTGGATCTTTCCCTCAAACTATGGACCTTAGAAGAGTTCGTCGTGAATACAAGGCCAAAAAGTAAGAAAAAAATTGGTCCAGAAATAGGGCAGGTACTAACAGTTTGAGGGCCCTGGTCGAAATAAGAAATAAGGTCCCATTTGATAATTTTTTTTATAAAATTAATATATTTTCTATTAGATATTACTCCCTCCATCTAGATATATATGAATTTTTCACTAATTCACGGGTTTTAATAAAACTATAAACTAAATGTACAATTTACTAAGTTATCCTTTGATTGAGTCATGCAATTAATATGATGATGCATATTTATCTTGAGAGTTGTACAATTAATAAGGGTAGGACTGGAATAACTGAACAAAAAATGCTTTGGAACTTGGAAAAGTCATATAAATCTAGATGGAAAAGTCATATATATCTAGATGGACGGAGTAAATAAAAAGTACAATTTTAATTTTTTATTGTTAATAATTTTAACTCATTTATATTGAAAAAAATCATAAAAATTTTAGAACATCCATATACATATTCACAAAGTTGTAAAATTTGGGCCCCTTTGGGCTGTGGGCCCTAGGCCGTCGTGTTCCTGCCCTATGCTCAGAATTGATAATTGGGGGTTGTTAAATCCAGTTCAGTAGTTGTGCTGATACACTTGTTTCTTCGAACTTTGGAAATGCAGGATCTCTGAGGATGATTATGTGAAGTCCATCAAGGAGGAAATCAGCAAGGTCGTCAAGATCCAGGAAGAACTTGACATTGACGTTTTGGTCCACGGTGAACCAGAAGTAAACTTCACACTTAACCAGAAAAAATGTATTTCCCTAATAATGTTACATTTTTTATTTTGTCTAACTTTACCGGCATTCCTTTTTCTTGGAAACGCAGAGGAACGACATGGTTGAGTACTTTGGCGAGCAATTATCTGGTTTTGCTTTCACTGCAAACGGGTGGGTGCAATCTTACGGTTCACGTTGCGTGAAGCCTCCAATCATCTATGGTGATGTTAGCCGCCCCAAGGCCATGACTGTGTTTTGGTCATCGATGGCACAAAGTATGACTACGCGACCTATGAAAGGAATGCTTACTGGGCCTGTCACTATTCTTAATTGGTCTTTTGTCAGAAATGACCAGCCCAGGTGAGAAAACATAAAACAGTGTAGCTAATGACATCACAATAGTTAGTACGTTTTTTTATGGTTTCTGAAGTTTCTGTCTTTTTATGTGAAGACACGAGACGTGCTATCAAATCGCATTGGCCATCAAGGATGAGGTTGAGGATCTCGAGAAAGCCGGAATTACTGTCATTCAGATTGATGAGGCTGCATTGAGAGAAGGCTTGCCATTGAGGAAGTCTGAACACGCTTTCTATTTGGATTGGGCAGTTCATTCTTTCAGAATAACTAACGTCGGCGTCCAAGATACCACCCAGGTTCGTTTTTCCGCAACTCCTTATTTGCTGTTGTACTCGGGCTTGATCTTTTTTTGGTAGAGAAACGTAACCAAAACATAAAATTTAAGTTTTAGAATTTTGCTTTGCTAACAGTTTTGTAGGCGCTATTTTGCAAGTTCCCGCCCGACTTTATGCTCCTAGGGCATTATCAGGTGCTTGGCTTATTTATTGCCGCCTAGGCACCACCTAGATCGATTTTTTCAAAATACTGATACCAACCAACCAACCAAGCCTTAAATCCCACGCTAGGTGGGGTCGGCTATATGGATCTTCCGACGCCATGAAGCTCTATCAAAAGCCAAATTTTTGTCCATACCGAGTAAACGCATATCCTTAGAAATAGTTTCCCTCCAAGTAATCTTAGGTCTACCTCTCCCTCTACCCTTACTCTCTGTCCATAAGTTCTCACATTTTCTAACTGGAGCATCTATTGGTCTACGTAACACATGTCCATACCACCTTAGTCGTCCTTCTCTCAGTTTATCCTCAATATGTGCCACACCGGTCTTTTGGCGGATGCACTCATTTCTAATTCGATCCATCCTTGTATGCCCACTTATCCACCTAAGCATCCTCATTTCCGCCACATTCATCCTTTGAATATGTTGCGTCTTAATAGCCCAACATTCACTCCCATATGTCATGGCTGGCCTAACCACCGTTCCGTAGAATTTACCTTTCACTTTCAAATGTATCTTTTTGTCACATAAGACTCCGGTAGCACTTCTCCATTTCATCCATCCTACATTAATTCTATGAGTTACATCATCATCAATCATCCCCTCCTCGTGGAAGATAGAGCCCAAATACTTAAATCGTTTACATTTTGGAACGATTGTGTCTCCTAGTTTTACTTCTCCTTCGTCTCCTTTCCGTAAGCTGAACTTGGTGTGCAAATACTCCGTGTTACTTCTACTTAACTTAAAACCTTTACTCTCTAACGCATTTCTCCACACTTCTAGCTTCTTGTTAACCCCTTCCCTTGATTCATCAACCAATACAATGTCATCCGCAAACAACATACACCATGGGATGTCGTCTTGTATTTTGGTGGTCAACTCATCCATAACTAGGGCAAATAAAAATGGGCTTAGAGATGATCCTTGATGCAATCCAATCGTGATGGGAAACTCCTCTGTCACTCCTTGACCAGTTTTAACACTTGTTACCGCCCCTTCATACATGTCCTTTATTAAGTTTATGTACTTTACGTGAATACCTTTTTTCTCCAATGCCCACCAAAGTACTTTCCTCGGCACTCTATCATATGCTTTTTCTAAGTCAATGAAAACCATATGAATGTCCTTCTTCTCCCTATATATCTCCATTAGATTTCTCAGAAGAAAAATAGCTTCAGTCGTGGACCTACCAGGCATGAAACCAAATTGGTTTGCGGAAACCGTAGCGATCATCCTAAGACGGTGTTCGATCACTCTCTCCCAAAGTTTCATTGTATGACTCATCAGTTTAATACCTCGATAATTAGAGCAGTTTTGTATATCTCCTTTGTTCTTAAATATAGGTATAAGGGTGCTTCTTCTCCACTCGTCCGGCATTTTCCTCCCTATATATAGAGTTAAATAGTTTGGTTAACCAAACTATTCCCTCATCTCCAAGGCATTTCCACGCCTCAATCGGTATGTTATCTGGCCCACATGCTTTCCCTACCTTCATCCTTTTCAGAGCTTCCTTCACTTCACTATGCGTAATTCTTCTTGTGTAATTTAGGTTTTTCTCAACTCCGCTTACCTCCAATCCTGCAATGTCATCTTCCTTTCCATCATTGAATAACCGATCAAAGTAGTTTCTCCATCTCTCTTTGATCTCTCCATCTCCTGACAAGACTCCTTGTGTTTCATCTTTAATGCATTTGACTCCATTCAAATCCTTTGTCTTCTTATCCCTCAATCGAGCTAGCTTGTATATGTCTCTCTCCTTCACGTGTTCCTAGCTTTTGGTACAAGCCTGCAAAGTATTTACCTCGTGCTTGACTAACAGCCTTCTTAGCTTCTTTCTTAGCCCTCTTGTATTTCTCAAAAGCCTCACCATCAGTTGCTTTTGGTAACATCTTATACCAATACCTCTTCTCCTTTATAACATTTCGAACCTCCTCACTCCACCACCATGCATCCTGAGGGCGAGGTCCTTGTCCCTTAGAAATCCCTAACACTTCACCTGCTACTTTCCTTACACGTTCTCCCATTACTTTCCATATTGAGTTTGTGTCGATTTCCATATCTCCAAATGCTCCATCTAATACCTTTTTCTTAAACTCCAACATCTTGATACCCTTAAGGGCCCACCATCTAATCTTCGGTTCCCTATATTCTTTTCTCTTTCTCCAAATATCCATTTTCTTGATGTCCAAGACTAATAGCCTATGTTGAGATGTTAGCGCTTCTCCCGGAATAACCTTACAGTCTTTGTACAAAGCCTTATTTCTACTTCTAGTAAGCAGAAAATCTATTTGGCTTTGGTTACCCCCACTCTTGTAGGTAATCAAGTGAGAATCTCGCTTTTTGAACCAAGTGTTGGCTATAACCAAATCATGAGCTAGTGCAAAATCCAAAATTGTATTGCCTTCCTCGTTCCTAGTGCTGTACCCAAAGCCTCCATGCACTCGCTCATAGTCTTCCCTATTATTCCCCACATGTCCATTTAGATCTCCACCAATGACAAGCTCGTGTTCATTTGGTACATTTTGAGTCACTACATCCATGTCCTCCCAAAACTTGTCCTTTATACTTCTATCTAATCCAACTTGGGGGGCATACACACTAACTACATTCAAGGTAGCTTTTCCAAGTACCAGTCTTAACATAATAATCCTATCTCCAAATCTCTTAACTTCCACCACATTATCCTTTATACTTGGTGCTACCATTATTCCAACTCCGCTTAAACCTTTATTTCCTCCAGAATACCATAGTTTATAACCAGTATTACCTATTTCTCTCGCCTTATCTCCCGTCCATCTAGTTTCCTGCAAGCAAACTATCTCCACCTTTCTTCTCTTCATAGTATCTACTAACTCCATAGTCTTTCCTGTAAGTTGAACTTTTAACCAACAAAAATTAGCTCAATTGGTAAAACTATTGTATATCGTAGTGTTTTCACGCCGTAGAAGTTTTGTTTCAAGTCTTAATCTGAAAAGCAATGTACTCTAAGCCCACAAGAAATAAGATACGTGAGCTAATAGATCAAGGTAAAACACTTGTAAAAATTTGTATTTCTAATGTAAATTTTCATTATGCAAGAATTGACTAAGACCTTATGATTTTTAGTTTTTTTTTATATTGAGTAAAGTTAGTTTTTATAATATATTTTCATGCTATAATTCTCATTTTAATTGAATTTATAATCTTAATATATTTAAAGAAATAAAAAAAATACAAATCTGCCTAGGCCCCTGAGACTCAAGCTGCCGACTAGCACCTAGCGAATTTTAAAACATTGCTTAGATATGGGTATTTTGATGTCTTGGACAGATCCACACCCACATGTGCTACTCCAACTTCAACGACATAATCAACTCAATCATTGACATGGATGCCGACGTCATCACCATCGAGAACTCAAGATCGGATGAGAAGCTACTCTCAGTGTTCCGTGAAGGAGTAAAATACGGAGCTGGAATTGGCCCTGGAGTGTACGACATTCACTCCCCTAGAATCCCATCCACAGAAGAAATCGCAGATCGCATAAAGAAGATGCTTGCCGTTCTTGAAAGCAACATCCTGTGGGTCAACCCGGACTGCGGGCTCAAGACCCGAAAGTACAGTGAAGTGAAACCTGCCCTAAGCAATATGGTTGCTGCTGCTAAGCTTCTCCGAACTGAGCTCGCCAATGCCAAGTAAGTTGATGGAAATGGAAAACCGAAATAATGCTGTTTTAGAGGCGGAAATCGCGCACTAAAGCTAGAAGAATAAGTGGGGTGTTTTGTGAAATGAGTTTCTTGTAATTTTTATTTTAAATTAGTAAGAAAATGTTGTTTGATCAAGCTGCTGAATTTGTCCTTAAATCTTATTAGGAAGCTATAATGTTTAGTTGATGCATCATATTTCTGTATCTAATGAAAATACAAGAGTGAAAGATGCTACACTGATTAATCACCATTTGCTTATCAAGTCCTCTATTTTGAACAATGTTTTTTTTGCAAGTGTCATAGGCGGTTTTTATTTTTTAATTTTAATATTTATTAATACATAAAATATAAATTCAACTTAAAATAAACTATAATATTATAAAATCTTAGAAAAAATAATTTAGACGTTCTTTTAAAAATTGCTATGTATTATTCAAACAATACGGGCCTCACTATTTGTGGAATAAAATAACAATTCTATTGTGAGAATACTTTAATATATTTTAGTTTTACTAAGTTAACTACTTTTTATGGGTAAAAGAATTTAAAACTATAATTATTATAAATATCAGTGTCTTAAAAACTGAGTTTAGGAGTTATCTATGCGAAAAAAATTGGACTAGGGGGTGACTAATCGGCATTATATAGGTTTAGCGCACGATACCGTTCAAAAAATGAAAAGTCAGGAGGCAAGCTCTAAAATAGCACTAGGTGGATTTCGTAGGAGATTTAATCAGTAATTTTGAAAAACCTACTCTTAAATGAGTACTTAAATTTTGAGTTCAATTTAGTTAGGGTCATTTTGGCATTGATGTTTGAGCTGCTTTTAAAATAAGTTATTCTCACAAACTTTTAATAGAATTGCATATCTTGACTTTGAACAACACATTTTAATCTTTTATACTAATTATTTAAGAACTGTCAGGCTCATTTTTTCTAAAATCAATTCTACAAACTTTTGAAAAAAAGCTTTAAAAGAAAACTTACCCAAAATAATCACGGCCCTTAGTCTTGACTTACCCTTTCCATCACTGATTCCTTAGAAACCTACTCCTTTTGACTTCTTCTGAATCTGCAATTAATATACACACACATGCACACTTGTATACTACCAAATCTGTTTATGAAAAGCCATTATTTTTCTTGTACTTATTTACTAGGCTTAAATTTGAAAACTTAGTTAAAGAGAAGCAACTCCTTAATGCTCTCACTAATTATTTTATACAGGGGATTGTGAAGAAATAGGTTTTCCATCTAGTTTTAATAGTCAATTTATCATAATTATTAAAATCAATAAAAGCATTTTTGATACTTTTATATATTACTTTATCTTGTACATTTTCATACTAATTTTTTTTCTTGCTAGTTATCAAGTTAAATTTTTCATCAATATAATGCATCTCCAATTTAATTCAAGGCCAAATCATATTGTAAAAATGCTTTTTTCTTTGGTAATATTTACAAGCATCTTCGGTGAGATAATCTTATTCAGAGCTTAGTAACAATTAAGGCTCCTCACCCATCCCAACAAATATATATATTTAGTGGGGTTTGAACCTTGTTCTCCTTTAACTTGCTCAGACTGCTTGGCCAACTGAGTTACACCTTGTTGGTAAATTGTAAAAATGCTTTGATAATCTAAAGTGAAACCTAAAAAGAGAATTAATGAATATGCTAGAAAAGACTAATAAAACTAGATGAATGAACCATTTTGTATTCTGAATTAGTAGGTCTTAAGTAATCTTTAATGGATTCAGCAATCATTAATTGCTAGTATGGAATTGAAATTCATCTTTGAATGTAAGCTAAGCACACATTTTTGTATGCGACTGATTAACAGTAGGATTAATGTTAACACTAGACAAATGCAATGTACACTTGTTGATTATTGGTTTCCTTGGGTTACAACAGACTTTTGGGTTCATATGCTATTGTGACTTTTCAGTAACAACACCATCCATCTTTCTCCTTTTCTACCATTATATATATATTCTTTACTTCTTAATGATTTTTTCTATCTTCTTTAGAGAGAGAAAATGTACAAGCAGAAATTGAATGAGCTTTGCCAGAAAAATAAATGGGCATTTCCAAAATACTCTACTATCAAATACGGACAATCCTAGTTTCAAATCCTCCATTTCTGTCATTGGCTTATCCTTTACTTCCCCTTCTCCTTCCTCTTCATCAAGACTATCCCAAAATCATGTTGCTCATATAGCGTTTCTTCATTTTACTTCTACCTCTTCGTAACATTTTTAGGACAGTTTGATTTAGTTGTTATTGTAAATATTTTTTTATGTTGGTGATGTTTTTTTATTCAAAACTGCCAAAAGTAGATGTTTGATAGTTGTAACTTGCTGCCAAAAAGGCAAAAACAAATTTTAAAGCACTAACACTCACCAAATATGTCAATGGTATGGGTATTTTGTATCCTGCTCCCATCATCGGTTGAGTATTCATGGAAAGTATTTAATTAACATGAAATATGGATGAGGGCGGGTATAAAACACCATGTTCACATTATAATTGCTCCAATGGTACATGCAGAGTCATTTGGTGTTTGTATGTTACCAAAAAAAAAAATAAGAGTTTGTTTAGTTTATTTGTTGTTGCAGCTGTTAGTAATGTATTGTAGCTAATTATATTTTCACTAAGAACTGTTTTTTTATTCCGAGAATTATTTGTTGTTGTGCATTGTTGCTAATTAAATTTTCGCTAAGAACTGTTTTTTTATTCCGAGAAATAGACAAAATGCAGTTAAACACGTTTCCAATCACCAAACAATCTACTTTTCACAATTATAAAGACAAAATTGTTAAACTTGTGAAATAATTACAAGGAATTCTGCTAATTTTTTTTTTAATATATACGAGCATCTTCATAGAGATAATCTTATTCGGGGCTTAGTAACAGTTAAGGCTCCTCACCCCTCCCTACAAGTATATTTAGTAGGATTTAAACCTTATTCTCCTTTCAGATATATGCAAGATACAGCTTCAGAACTATGCTCGCTGGAAAAATTTCGATAATCTGCCTTTCTATAGCACAATTGAAGATCCATCTAATCCTCCTTGGTACACGGCCACAGTTATAATCAATGGCCATGCTTTTGAGACAACATTCACATAGTACCTCTAACAAAGCCGAGAATGCTTGTGCCGAAATGGCCTCGTCATCGATACTAGCAAATGATTTTGAAGAGGTTATTTTTCTAAACTGAATCTTGTAATTCTAGTTAATGTCTTCTTTCTTTGGTGTAAATTTAATGTTTCAATTGATATTCCCATCTTACAGGATAATCCCAGCTTCTTCCAGAATCTTTTAATGGAGTTAGCCAGAAAAGAAGGCATCTCAAAGCCATTGTATGAAACTATAAGCATCGGGGCACCTCATATTCCAACATTTTACTCATTTGTTGAAATCAATGGAGAGAAGTACTATGGGAAGGGTGGAAGATGTAAGAAAGCAGCAGAGTCGAATGCTGCAAAAGCCTTGAAGAATGTATGCATTTGTTTATATCCTCATAAAGAATGCCATATTTCTATAAAAAAAAACTGACAGATATTGTACTAATTGCAGATGGAATGGCTACAAAGGATTACTACTGTAATGATCCTACTGATATACAAAATGGCATTAGTGATCTCGATCTAACTAACGAACAGGGGTTGTCGACCGATATGGGTTTCTGTAGGCTTGAAGTTGCCTAATATTTGAGGTTATTTATGTTCATGCAAAGATATGTCGGTTCCTATTTTCTAGTGATATGTAGGGCTCCAAAACTACTGAGAAGTGTGGTTTAATGAATTTTTAAGTCCAAAAGCTTGTATCTTTTTGTTTATTATATCTGCACATATTCCTTATGCTTGCAGGGTTAAGATAAGTTCTGAGTACTATTTGTATGAGCATTTACTTATATTAACAACCACCACAGTGGCTCTCTTCTAAACTGTATTGGCATTCCCTTAAAAAAGCTAAGCCATACTTAAAAAACATAAAACTATGAAATTGGTCCTAAAGAAATAGAGATTAAGAAACAAATCATGCCAATACCGTATAATCAACACTGATGTTTTTAGAGGAAATGCTGTTTCATATTTACTACAACTAACACCTTGGTAGCACCGAAATGAGACGGAATCCAACACTGACACCGGGAAACGTCATTTTTAAAAATATTTAGGCTAATTTAGGTTAGGAAACTGGGGGAAATGTGTCAAGTGTCTGTTTCCAACACGGACACGAAACGTGGAAACGCCAGTATCTAGGAGTTTCCGTGCTTCCTAGACTAACACTGATATAAACTTTCCCCTTATGCTCAAGATATTGTTCGCAGCTATAATATGGTACAAGTCCCTAATAGAGAATGTGATAAATGACAAGATTTAATTTTATCTGGGCTTCATAATATATTTCTTCTATAACAAAACCAAAATCTTTAGAAAGTAACTTTATAGGCAAAAAACAGGGAAACTGAACATAATATTCTCTATAACAGCTGACTGAATAATTAAACATGCTACAATGATCCTCTTTGACTATAAATCAAATTATGTAATCTAATTCGAATTTGACCCATGTGATCCTCTTTGAAATCATTATAGTTTGGAAAACTTTGTTCAAAGATTTAAAATTTTGACATCAATGTAACAATCTTTCATGAATACCTATGCGACTATTACAAAGCAAAAATAATCCATTATCGAAAGGCTCAATGGCAATATTACCTCGAAATTGCTTAATCGATTATGCTTGGAAGAGGTCTCACTGCCATGAATGCATCCACCATCTGAAAACAAAAGGTAAGCCAATGTCATTCCATGAAACATTTTAAAATTCTAGATCTGCAGCCTTAGAGCATAGTTAAATCAGAAGGAAGCTTACTTGATCGGTTACAGCAGAGCGTGCCAAACGATGTCTTTCTACTATTTCAGTCAACACCTCAGCAAGGCGCTTCTTCACCTCTCCTGTTAACATTTGTCCTGCAGCATACTCCTATATAATTTAAAAAAGAAAGTGTTAGAAAACCAATAAGCTTAAAATCTTAAGGGATGTCAAAGCTTGGAGAGAACAGTAGTTATTTTCGCCATAATGAAGGGAATCCAAACAGAAACTGTACCTTCTTTATGTGCTCAAGCTCGACATCGTCATCCAGGAAAAAATTTAAATATTTGATTGGTATATCGACCTGGAGTAAGTTCAAAGAGAATGAATATTTGATTAATAAGACCGAGTAATGCACTGATCAGTTTTTAAGCATCTAACGATACAGAAAAGAAAAAACAGGGATAACAAATTCATGATTACAATATATGTGGAGAGTTGTGGTCAGAAACGTGCAATATTAAAAGCTACTAGACAACTGATAAATGATAGGTGAACTAAAGATTCCTCATCGTACTTAGCAAAAGGGGAACTACCTCAAGATTCGCTCCATATTTTCTGTGCTTCTCTAAAGAATCCTGTCCCCCAGAGAAAGCATACTTGTTTATCTGTAGAAATCAAAACAACTTAACATTAGTAAGATAAGAATGTGCATTCTCATAAGAAACTCCTAATAAATGTGTTATTTGAACCAGAAAGCATTTGCTCATTTTGACCAAAGTAATGAAAAGCTACATAACTATTTATTTTATTTGTTAGTAAAGCCAAGCCAAGCTTTCAGTGAATAAGGGCAGCAAGTATGGCGTAAGGGGAAATCATTGCATGCCAGGCCAGAAGGTTTCCAGCCCCGTAGTTTTAGGGTTTCCAACTATATTCATTTCTATGGTTTAAGTAAAGCTGGCCCCATGATTTTAGCTGAACCAAATTGATCAACTGGTTTGCACTTTACACTTTTCTTTTACTCCAGGAAAATAGGAAATCATAGAAAACTCAAATAAAGAACACTTAACCAGCAGTGTGACTGCAATAAGGCTAGATAAAACCAGCTGTGTAGTCAATAACAGGTATACAACAAGATAAACAATGGAGCCACAAATATTACTTCAAACGTGTTATGCATGTGTGCTAAACAAAAGTTTTCTTGTCTCTATCTACTTTCCAGGACCATACCTTGTTCTTGATTTCCTTAGCTGAGTCCGTCACATATATTGCCGAATTTGGATCACTGGCTGACATTTTCCCTGTCTCTCCCTGCATATGCCAACATCGAATAATGAAATGATCAGTATGGTTAGCCAGAGACTTAGAGCATAAGCCAGACTATGATGCAGACAACTTTTTAAATAAGCCACAAAGGAAACATTACTTCTGTAATCAGTTCATCACCGCAACGTATACAAATTGAAAAGATAGGCTACGGCAATTATCAAAATAATAATGGCAAATGCCACTTGCTAGACAGTGATAATGGCTTGAAGCTAAATCATTTACTCCGTCTTGTGACTTGAAAACATGTGTCCCTCTTTCATAAGATTATTGTGCTTTTTTTTCTCTTTGCTCCTCTACATGGTACAATCAATTATCCTCACAGGGAGATCCTTTCTACAATTTATAGTATTAAAAAGCTACGTTCAAACCCCTAGCCCACCATAGTAATACTAAGTAGATTATTTTAAACCAGTCTATATCAGCAATACCACTCAATAACAAAAGCGAAATCAAAGAAAATACCAGATCCTAATGAAATGGTATCTTAATATGAATTTTTCTCTCCAAGACTCCAACATCTACATGGGATTAGTATAATATCTGAAGTAAACTGTACCTGAGTAAATGGCATTCTCAAATTTAAATATCTATCTTTTTCTTAACTGTATGAAGGTACTCGTAGATGCAAAAAGAATCATATAAGGACTTATATGCACATACAGTAATAATAGTACACTATAAAACGAGTGCTTCTATACACATACGGTGCATTACCTGCAGTGCAGGGAAGAATGTGGATTCAATCAATGAAGGTTTATGATATCCTAACCGCGGAGCAACATCTCGAGTCATTCTGAAATATGGGTCCTGAAAAATAAAATTAAAGACAAATATGAAGAACTATATCAAGATAATCCATCCAGGGAGAAGGAAGAAAAAAAACATATTTTTAAAGTTTCAACTGCCTACTTCCAATGACTCATTCAATTGGTGACCCATACTAAGTATGCTCCAGATAAATCTGTTATATATTCATTGACATTAGAAACTCTTGAAAGATCACAGAAGAGATTGGTAGCTAAGAAAAATCTTCTGACTTAAAATAAACATTAAATAAGATTGTTTATTAAAGAGTGTATTCAAATGAGACAGGTAATTTGAGAGCAGAAAATTACACAGAAAAACGTTAACTGCAGAATAATTTATTCAAGTGCCAAACTAAACCACCAAAAGAAACCTGAGTCAATCAACTATAATTATACAGAGGCTATAGCAGTTACAATCTCAATGACATAATGCATAACCAATCACTTGTTCAACAGGGTAACCCACAAATGCCTAAAAGGCTTCTACCTGGTCAATTGCACATGGAATTAAGCAACGGAGGTCATTCTTCCCTGAGAAAAGGTGTGGGAATGAACTGGGAAAAGATGGAGCTGCCTGCAGCACACAAGAAGCATTTAGATCTTGTGCAAAAAAAATCAAAGTATCAAACCAATCTTTATCAGGATGCTTATACAGTCATGAGAGCATGTAGTTGGTTTCCCATTTTATCTTTTCAAAAGTATGTTCACACTATTACTCAAAGTTAAATTTCATCTGACAAAAACGGACTTGCATCAGAATCTCCATGTTTCCCAGAAAATGTTCGATGATGGATATTGCACTAAAAATTCGGCCTAAATGGAAGTTTCATGTCTCATTTTTTAGCTGGAGTTTCAAGTTATAATTCATTATGGTCTCTATTTGGGTGTAAGAGGCATACCTTATCATCTAGAACTATTTATTTACCAAAAATGAGTAGTTTTAAATCAATGAGTAAAAAATATTGAATGAAGAGAGTTCTTTCATAAACTCAATGCTAATTGACAACTGGCTCGTAAATCAAGGAGGCACCCAATTCAGGAGAATAAGAAAGAGTCAAAAGCATAAGCTAAACAAGCAAATATCATTAAGACATGCTGGTAACTTGGTACAACAAAATATTCCCATCCCAGCATCCATGTGTTGACATATATTAGGAACAGTACAGAGCAGAAGAAACTAACCTGCACAGATGGAAAGCTAACTTTGCCAATATGATCTTCACCACTAAAACCAAAAATACCCACAACCTGTGCATAACAGCAAAACTCAATAAGGAAAAGATGATCCCATAGAAAGAAGAGGAACTCTCAACAGTTTTCCAATAGTGCTTATCGGTGTGTGTGTGTTTGTGAATGTGGTAAAGAAAAATAAAGGGAAAAAACTACCTTATTATATGTGACACACTTTTGAATCTTCACCATGTTTTCATAGAAGGAACTGCACATATTAATTTACAGATGAGTAATAGACACCAAAAAACTAAAGAGCAAAGTACATAGTGAAATTTTTGAAAGAGAAACAACACATGATTTTTCAGACATTGATAACCCATAGATAGCACGACAATACTATTAATAGTATGGTGAAACAAAATTTTCACTCAACAAAGTTAATAGCGCAACAAAATAAATACAACACAGCTTGTAAAATAAATACTTGAAACACCCACTTTAAACATACCAACCAACCAAGCCTTAATTGATAATCACCATCCATCTCTACAGACACACATTTAGATAAAGCATCATTAGATCAAAATCACCATCCATCAGTAAGAAATATTACTGAAGGTGCATACAATTATGAAAAGCTAATACAAACAAACACAAGCAATGTATAGTGACAGTCAATCACAAGTACTCATTAGAATTGTAAGGAAAAGTAATTTACTTAACATGCAACTGGACATCAGAAAAGAACTGCAGGGCATATCTCATCCTACGACAGTTTAAATGTGTACAATGTTGCTGTCTAAACCAGAACCATTATATTAGGTCAACAAAAAATGCAGATGACAATCGATAAATTTCCCGAAAGAAGAACTGCAAACGCTGGCAAAAACAAAATTTCACACGGAAAAGCAGATATTTTGATTGCAGTGTCCTCTGATAAATTAAGGCTTCATGCATAACTTTATATAATCAATTGGAATCATAGTTGTTGAAGGCATGCCTCAGGCAGGGTGCAAGGTCCTGCGCCTCGCCATACCTCAGTCAAGGTAGCGTGCCTCGGGCGGGCGCCTTGTTCGCCTAGGCGCGCCTTTTTGTGTGCGCCTCAGACGTGCCTTTTTGTGTGCGCCTCAAACGTGCCTCAAAGACACTTTTATTTTTCAAGACACTTTTATTTTTCAAGGTTTTAACTTACTTTAATATGTGTTGTCCATCCATTTTTAAAAGTTTTAACCATAATTCATGGCTAGATTTTCCTAATTCAATTTCTATTAAGGCTAGATTAACTCAAAGTCAAAGCTAGATATTCTCAATGCAATATGTAAATTTTACATACATATATACATCTAACAATTCTCTTTGTTCTTTTTCTAGTACTGTTATTGCATTTAACTTCGCTTTTCAAGAAAATATATTTTGCAAATCTTTTGCGTATAGCGTACCTCAGGCGCGCGCCTCGCCTTGGGGCTCGCCTACCCCCTGGCGCCTGGGCCCACCTAGCGCCTTGACAACTATGATTGGAACTAAAAGTTCCAGAATTGACCAAAGAAAATCTCAACATTACACTCTTAAAAGTCTGTTTTAGCATAATTAGAGATCATATATTCCCAAAATATTGAAATTGGTTCTCGATCATCACTCTACCACTGCAGACAGCTTGAACTACACATACTAATAGCAAGAAGCCAAGCAAAATGTGTAAAAAGATGCATCTTTTATCAACTTATATCCGTCTCACATTGATGTTAAATCAGTTACTTACCCTCCAACATACTCGAAATCCTGGAAAACGAAAGTTCTAGTGATGTCAAAACCACAGGCAATAATATCTCTAGCATTTTCACGGGCCAGCCTTTTGCTCTCCTCTACAGAGAGATTCTTCCACATACACTTCTCATCATCAGTGAGCTGTATAACAAGCGGAACCTTAAATACCTCCTGCAAATATCTACAATCCGAAATTGACTTCAGTGTTCCACGAAATTAGAGGCGCGAAATCATTAACAATAACAAAATCAGCTAATCAATGCTAGGTAACTTACTTGGTGAACATAAACGGGATAAGATGGCCCAAATGCAGAGATTCAGAGGAAGGTCCTCGGCCGGTGTAGAGATAGAACTTCTTTCCTTTCTCATAAGCATCCAAAATCTCATTGAAATCTCTATGCGCAAAGAAGACGCCGCGGCGGAGAAAGACGTGAGGAGGGCGGCCAGTGAGGCGGTGGACGCGGTCGATCAGGGGCTCATCCAGCCTCTGGCAACCGAATTTGTCGATGAGTTTATCGTAGTCTATCTTTCCGCCGTCTTTGGCGGAGACCTCCCATGGATTCACGACTTGCTCTTGCTCTTGCTCTTGCTCGGCCATAGCTTTGTTCAAAGAGCGGCTGTGAGGACTGAGGACTGAGGAGGGATGCAAGACGAAGTCGTATTATGTTCAGGGCTTCATTTTGATGTTTGAAAAATAATACTCTATTTTTTACTTTTTTTTTTTGAAAATATGTATACCAAATTCAAACATTTGAAATTTTGACAAATAGTAAGACGCATTGTAAAATTTTAATAAATTAAAATATAAAAATTTAATACAGTTATTATATATAATATATAAATAATAAATAAATTTATCATTTGTCGCTCGAAACTCGAATCGAGTTTGGGTATTTATAAAAATCTTAATCTTAATTCATAAAACTTTGTGCTTTAATATATTCGGGTTCTAGCTAGGCTTTACAAAAAAAATTAGTGTTCAAGTCCGACTCATTTGAGCAGGCTCGGGGACGGGGGTACTCTGACTCGTGTACAGGTCTAGCTATAAATAGATCTGTTCACAGCTAGGGTACCGGCCCCGCCCAAGCCTGCTCAAATTGGTCGGGATTGGACACCAATTTTTTCGAAATCTAGCCCCGAGCAAAGCCAGCTAAAGTTCAAAGTTTTATGATTAGGGCTTGGTTTTATATGAATACCCAAGCAACCACTAGGCTTTGGTCTAGTGGCCACCATCCTGTTAAGAAAAAATCAACAAATGTGGGTTAGTTAGTTCAAACCCAACAATTAATAAATTTATCAAAAATATCTCATATTACTCAAAAAAAAAATATGAATACCCCAAACTCTACAGGAGCTCAATCCCAACATATAATACATTTATTTAAGGTATATATTTATATCACGGTAATGCTATATTGACATTCAAGGAATTAACACTCTATGACACTAAAACATCTCCTCCCTTAATTTAGCTTTTCATCCAATGGTGGGATTTACACAGATAGTCTCCCTCTTTTTACAACGTTGATTCTTCGCGAACCACCTCTCTTCTCTACTCTGATTATGTTCGCCTATTTTCTATTACTGCACTGATTCAAACCATCCAAATCTATTCAAATTGAGGCTTGCTCTTCGATGTGATTCGTCTTTGCAGTTCGTCCTTCATTCTTCATCTTTTTCTAAGTTAATTTCTTGGTGAATGTGTTCATCGATTTCTCTCTTCTATCCCTTTATTTTTCCTCACTGATTCAAACCACGGGTTTCAAACTTTCAATTCAAGTTGAACCCTGCTTCGCCATTGTGATTGGCCTTCACTATTTCAAAGTTCGATTTGGGATCATTTAAAACGTATACAGAACTAGAAAGTAGCCATTGTTAAATGCCTCTCATAATCTAATTTCCACAAAAAGAATGATTAAGAAAAACAAAAAAAAAATAAAGTTCTCATACAGTGCTCGCAAGATTCACATCAGGTTGTAGTATAAAGCAAGTCACAAGCTTTCAAGCAATTTCGAAACAAGGGCATTGAGATCCATTAGAGATAACAAGAAGATAATAAAACAAAGGAAAAATAAGATAGAGTCAAATGAATATGAGAAGAATCTGTAGCGGTCGACCGTTTTATGAATTAAAAACTGACTGAATGTAGATGAATAACAGCTTCGAAAAATAAAGAGGGAGAGAAAAAAGAGAGATGGCAAAGAAGAACATGGTATCAAGGTTCTTCTGCTTGTTTAGAAGCTACTGAAATATTTACGGTTGATGAAAAAAGAAGAGATGACGAAGAAGGTGAACAGAATTCCGGTGGTTTTGAGAAAAGCAGGGTTTGAAAAGAGATGCGTAAAAGAGGGAGACTTAGTCCCTTAGTGTAGTTGCCCACTGTTGGATAAAAACTAAATTAAGAGATGAGATGTCGCAGTATCATAGAGTGTTAATTTCTTGAGTGTCAATATAGTATTACTAATTTATATATTAGTATATGATAATAATTTTTATTTTTTATATTTTAATCTATTAAAAACTTAATTACAATAAGTATGATTAATTTATTAAATAATTCAGGTAATGAATACAATTTTATGTAATTTTTTTGAACATATTTGTTAAAAATGATCCTTTTTTTGGTAAACAAGGAAACAAAAGCTACAGATACAAGAATCCACAAGGGGTTAAAATCTACATGAATAGAAGAGATGGCTGGGTAGGTCCTAGCCACATGATTGCTGCAAAAGTTGTGGAAGATTAGATGATTTATGGTTGTAGGAGGCGTAAGTAAAATCTGAACACCAATTGTGGATGAGAGAGCCATTTTAGCTAAGATTTCTGCACAAAGGTTGCTTTCTCAGTGGCAATGCTCCACCTTCAGGTTTGTAGCAGTTAGGGGGCTTTGTTCGATGGCTCGGAGTATAATCAGTAGTGACGGATCTCGTGGCATTACCTTCCCTTGATTTATAATTTGAAAGATTTTTAGAGATCGGATTACAATATAACGTTGTTGTAGCCCCCTTCTATTGCAAGTTGAATTCCTGTGAGGACAGCCCAAGCTTCTGCAAGAAGGGAGTTTCCTATCCCGATGTTATGAACAAATCCGACACACCATACACATTGTTGTCTCGAATAATTCCTCTAGCCGCAATGACCCCTGATCGTTCATTACGTGCCCTGTCAACATTGAGTTTAACCCAATCCCCCGGTGGTTGATGCCAGTTTACTATAATCTCAACCGACCGAGGAACTTTACGAATTGAAGATGGTGACCAGCACTGCTTATAATCTTCCATAAAATTTTTAATGTTGAACCTACTCAATGTTGAAAATCACACCATTCCTAATTTTCCATATCCACCAATATACGATAGCAAAAACATAAGTCTATTTGCATCCCCATATGTGGACTTGGTTGCAGCAAGTATTTCTTTTCCATCATTTCATATGTGAAACACTGAAAGAGTCTGAGACAAGCTGATGGATCCAAGCCTCCTCCATATCTCACGGCTTCCTATGCAATCTTCGAGGGCATGGACAATAGATTCAGTATGTTGCCTGCAAATACCACATGTGTAGTACTCGATTAGGTGTCTTCTATGCCTCTCCTCGTTGGTGAGGAGTTTGTTTTGAAGTGCAAGCCAAATGAAGTACTGAACTCGAGGAGGTACTTTCATTTACCATATAGTAGTAAGAATTGGGTCAAGAGGTTGTAACGAAGGTGATATGCAGATTTGGTAGTTGTTGGTCCCTATGCGCACACTCAATGAGTCAGAGGGGGGGTGAATGACTCGCTCTAATAAAACAGATACTTTTTTGTGATATGATGAACTCCGCTGAGTAGGTCAGCTGGCTGAGTGGAAATCTGAAAAACTTCAAAGTAAAGGACATATAGATTTTTATATTAGTTCGGTAACCTGTGCTTACATCTAGTCCCAAGAGAGTGTCTTAGCTTTAATTCACTAATCTTAACTCCTTTATCCTAGGCGGAGAATCCTTTCACAAATTTCCCCAATCACAGAAAGTACCCTCCAAACTATAATCGCTCACCCACTGAGTAGAATACCCCTCTTCTATTAGCAACTCACTAATTCTAAATAAGAGTTGGAATCAACTTATAGAAACATTGATCCAGTTAGAAATGATCAAATATTACAATGCTATTGATCTATTCTATTCTCTCTTGTTCAAAGCAGATTCTTCCTGAGTAGTCGCTTTCTTGATTGAACTTCTTTAAAGCTTGTAAATTGGCAGAGTTTTACTTCTTAGAAATTCAGGTGTAATCACCAAGTTCTAATGATTGCCTTCTTGCTCCTTTTATAGCTGGGATCAAGAATCTAGCCGTTGAACTTGCTTTGGAATCTTCTAAAATTGACAGCTCATCTATCCACATGTTGCTTCTTCTGATCAATTCGCTAGGAGATAGAATCACACCATAGTAAGATAGAAAAACAATCCGTTAGAGACAGATTGAGATTCGAGCTTTAATTTGAATCTTTTGTCGTTTGATGTCAGTCTTTCGTTAGAGAGAACTCAAGCTGACTTGCTATGTGTCATCTTCCCATTCCTTCTGGTAATCTGACAGTTTGTAGAGTGCGCGATACTATGTTATTAATCTGTAGAATTTCCCAAATTGGCAAATGACTTTTTGCAGCTTAATTCTGGAAGACTTTATCTTTGGAGTCTTGTCAAGGAATTAATTCTGTTTATCTTTATCTCATTAATGTTCTGCGAAAAGTAACACTAAAAGCAAAGATTCCATTTTTCCTCAGATGGACAGGTCAGCGCCATTAACTAAGACAAAGTAACTCAGTGAAATGATAAAACAATAAACACAGCTGATACAAAATCTAAATAGCAAGTGCTGAGTGAACAGTATTTAGTTAGAGACTAAAGTACATACTCAACCTAGAACAACTCAAAGTTAAACTAAAAAGCTAGGTCAGAGGAGACATAAAATTCTACCTTGAATCTAATAACCCGCATAAAACCATAGACTGTTTAATTTAACATCATTATTGATTTAATTAACTCAAACTTAACTTAATTGTTATGATCAAAACTTAAGCACTACTGAGTCAGCCACTAAGCCAGTCAAACTTGTGCTGGGTTCAACAATCTCCCCCATTTTGATCAATGGCAATTCACTGAGTGAGAATTAAATCAATAAGATATTTAGATCAAAGTAACCTTTCAAACATGCTTGATATGTCATTGTTCAGCAACTTCATTCTGCTTAGAGTGAATGCTAACTCCCCTATAATCCTTGATTCCTTTAAGGTCAGCATTCCTCGGTACTTCTCATATTTTTCAGTAAGATTAGAGGCATATATAGCAGAAAATACAAGAAGTTAAGAAGATCTTAACTTAGAATAGAACAAGTAATCTTTATATATATATATATATTCATAACTGATTACAGATCAACAGAAAGTTAACCTATACTAAGTTTACATTCAGCACTAAAGATTACGAAAGTTTCTATTCTACTTAGGCATAGGAGGTCCTCCAAGATTGGCTTGTTGATCCCACTTAGACTTCTTCTCCTTTGGAAGGGCAATCTCCTTTCCCTTCCTCTTCCGAGTCTCAAGATATTGTATTCCAATGCTCTCCAAATCCTTGGACAGCTCATATGAGAACTCAGCTACCCTTTGATCTCTCTCTTTCTTCTCCTGTTCAAGCTTCTCGCAATCCTTCTCCCCTATTTCCATTGATTCCAAAATGGCCTGAGTTTGATGATCAAATGAGTTCAAAGAGGCCTCAAAAGTCTAGAGATCGCCATAAACATTAGAAGAAAAGGTTTGTACTAGCAACTCATAGATTTCTTGGGATAGGAAGTCCTGCTCTCTAAGAAAACATGGGAGTGCCACCATGGCATAAGATTGAGATTGATTGATATGGTACTGAGCACTCAGCCCTTCCTTGGAAATTTGGGTGAGACTAGCCAGAGCCTTGGCTTAATTATTTTCTCTTAGGATCCGCTCTAGCATAGGAATGCTTCTAATGTGTGAAGACTCTTAGTTATAAATTTGATTAATTACTTGACCATCATTATAGGCATCAGCATGAACAAACTTGCCCATCATTATAGACATCAGCATGAACAAACTTGATTTTATCATGGATATGACCAAGCTTTTGATGCAACGAGGGTTCTTATTTAGCTTCTGACATAATGATATCTCTGCTCAGAGCGTCAGATATGTTCATTATGTTCTAGCCCTTCAACACTTCTTCCTCTGAGGCCTTCACTCCTTGTAAAATATCTGACTTCATCTGCTTTAGCTCATTAGAGTAGCCTTGATTTCTGTTTACCACAGTGATCAGCGCATTGATGGCATCTATTACTACATACAACTTGGTTGTATTGGTGTCATTCTCCTTGCTCAGAATGTTGTATCCACTCAGCACCACTTGCATTCCTTCCAAGAGTAGATTGAACTTGTTAATCAAGGAGTTTCTAAACTCCCTCTCCTCGTTAACAGTTTGACAGTTGCTCTTATCAATCTTTGCCACTTTCTCCCTAAACTCAGCAACCTCCATCTTCAAATACTTAGCCTTCCTACCTGTAACATTTAAAATAGGCAAAGTATGGGATACAATAGCCTTAACCAGTGAGAACTGGGTAGGAACTGATTTGAAGTGGGCCTTCATCTCTTCTACAGCCTCCATAAAACCTTGCACTAGCTCAACAGCCTTTGCAATTCTTCTCAGAACATCCTGAGACAACAATGACTTTATGATCTCTGCATTAATCTCCTCATTTTTCCTCAGTCTTGGATATCTCTCTCTCTCTTAAACCTCCTTATATCTCCCAATAAAGCTGCTTGGGGTTTGAATTATGGTTGAAGTTGTGGTTGTTGTGGTGGTTGTTGTGGTTGTGAAATCTCCTCAATAATTGGAGGACCTCTAATGACCGATCCTTCTATCAATAATAGTTCATGTGCTGGAGAACCAGCTAGAGATAGGATTGGTATAATCGATGTCTTATGAGATTGGTCAAAGTTAGAAGAATTTGGTTGGTCAGAGCTGGAAGGGGATGGTGTTTGGGTTTCAGGTAAGGGTTGCATGGATATAGGTGTACGTGAAAGGGGTGTTTCAGTGGATAGATTAGGAAAAAGAAATGGGTCTTCTTGGTTCTCTTCAACCTTCTCACCTTCAACACCTTCAATAGTTGGCTCACTGACTAGAGCTAGAGTTCGCTCAATCAGCTGAACTTCTGCTCAACTACTACTACTTCAACTTCATCCTTATCCTCGAAATCTCCATCCTCCTCATCAATCACCACTTTCATCTTCTTAAACAACCTTCTCTTCCTTTCCTTCTTCTCCTCCTTGGCTTCCTCAACAGCCAAACTGACCTGCTGGTCTTTTTCAAGAACATCAAACTCCATAACTTGCACATCATCAACTCCTTTATCTTCACTATCAATTTTATCCAGAGCCCCAATTATCTTATTTACTACCTCTGGGATGGATTTCTCAGTTAGACTAGCTAAGGCAATTTCAACAACTTTTTCAATGTCAGCCTTAGTCTTAGCTGCTGACTCTTCAGCTCTTCTTCTTATCTCCTCTTCCAAATCCTCCTGCCTCTTCTTTATCCTGTTAGCTTCAGCTTCCATAACTCTCTCAGCTTCCTAAACATTTTGGACTACGCCAATTACCTTCTTCACCATCAGCTTCTTCTTAGGCTGACCTACTTTAGGCATAGGAACTAATGTAGCTTCCTGTCCTTCAGCCTTCTCAACATCCAGCTGAGCATCCTCACTCTTTCTATTCTTCAATCTTTTAAGAGGTATCTCTTCTCTCAACTCTTCTTCTCCCTTCTTCTCCTCCTCTCTTTCCTTGGCAGATAGCTCTCTAGGCTTCTCATCCTTGGTTCCTTTAGAGAGTCTAGACATCTAGGGATAGGGGCAACCATAGGATATGAGCTAGTTGAGCTCGCCTACTTCTCAGCCTATTTGGAGTCTCTCCTAACTTCCTTCTTACTCTCCTTCTTCTCAGCCTTCTCTTCTCCTTTTTTTGCTCTCAGCTTGGTTATCCTCTTAAGCTCCTTAGCCACAAAATCATCTATGGTCTGATCTTCCTCTTCTAGCTTAATTGGTCTCATTGGCATTATAGCTCTTGGATCCTTCACTCTAACCTAACCTTTCTTTAGCTTTATATACTTTGTGCTTTTGGCTTCTCATCACACTTCAAGCCATGAAAGTGTGCATTTTTAAGGACGCTTGATTCAATCACCTTTAGAGTGATTCTACTTCTCTGAGCCCATCCTTCCAAATCTAGCTCATAAGCCCTGCAAATCTCCATTACAAGATGCCCATAGACCTGTGTTTGGACATCTTAAAAAATCTATGCAGAATGGCCAATGGCCAGTTGATTCACATGCCTCTAGTTAGGGCATAAATAAACACTCTATCAAACTTGGAATAGCTTCTAGTAGATGCAGTCTTGGGAAAAAGAACCTTTATTACCAACTCATGGGTCTGCTTTCCCTCCTTTATGAACATAGAAGCTATTAGTTCACCAGCCTTATAGTCAATGGAAACTTTATAGTCTAATGGGATGTCCACATTGTTGGATATGATGTATGCCCTTAAGGTAATTAGGGCGATATATCTTAATTATGTAATAGTATAAATAATTTCTTTAATCAATAAAGGCATTTGTTCTTTTATTTATATCAATGTGTTTCTATACATATATATTATAGCTGGTTAAAATATATTCATTGATGTATGTATACAAAAGTCCTTGACATATCATAGAATGAAGTCAGAGAAATTATAGTTGGACTATATTTGGTGGAACTTGCTTCATGTGTAATTATGATTATGTCTAAACTATCCCTAGTCACAGTTTCATCAAGAAAGGATATTGATGAAACGGAAAGACTAGCATGCGGTCAACTTTCTTGGAAATGGTCCAAGCAGTTAATCTTCTAAAGACTGAAGGTGGTGCCTTAAGCTTGACTCATGGATATATCTAGGTGATATATTGGAGACCGCAGCAAGATAAACACTTGGTATAAATATCAATGTGTTAGTGTTTATCTTCATGCAATAAGCTTTGTGAATGTCCTCATACTTGAGATGCTAGTTGCCTTGTGAGGTACTATTGCTATACTTTGGGTCATTGCTATGCACTCATTAATTTAGGGTGATACGGGTGATTACGGGTATAGGGATTATAACATGTTGGTAGGCT
The DNA here is from genome assembly GCA_947683365.1 of Euphorbia pulcherrima. Classification (NCBI taxonomy): domain Eukaryota; kingdom Viridiplantae; phylum Streptophyta; class Magnoliopsida; order Malpighiales; family Euphorbiaceae; genus Euphorbia; species Euphorbia pulcherrima. The sequence continues at coordinate 20,280,012 of CANTUS010000002.1, forward strand.
GAGTAATCGAAAAGAATCCATTGCTCCGGATATATTAAGGAGTTGTACCTGGCCACTTTTTGAAGTGATGATTGCCATAAACCTCTGATCAGATTAAGTGTTTGATAGAAATGGTTTCTAGTCAAACACACTATTGTAAAATTCAATATACTTTGGTAACAAGTAAATAATTGGGATAGCTTGGAGCAACCTCGCAATTAGTGGGTTAACACTTTAACCGAACCCAATAAACCAGATGGTACTAATATTAAAGAATGGAAGGAATTTATCGCACTGGATAACTATTGCATTAACCGGGATTAAGTCATAAGCATAAATGACGTTCCGAGTAATAGGGGATGGTAGACCCTTGCTAGAGGCGTACTACAGTCGTTTAAGGTAATCGAGTTCTATTCACGGTCTAGAGCATCGAGCCAATGGTTCCATTAGAACAACGGTTGGTTAAGCCTTAACAGCTTAATACTTCGGGATCCTATAAGGTCACACACATTGGACCTTCATCGGACTAAGTAAAGAATTAATAGATTTATTCTATTACGAAAACATAGCATAAATAATAATTAGATTATTATTTGATTGGTTAGAATTGATTAGATCAATTTTGGATAGACCAAGGAATTTATTTTGACCGGTAACTAATTAATGAGAGTCATAAATAACTTATAATTGATTAGATCAATTTTGGTTGGACCAAGAAATTTATTTTGACTGGTGACAAATTTATTAGGGTCAGAAAATAAATATTTGATAAAGGATTAAAAAGGGGAATTTTGCATTGGCGAGTTTAATTGGACCTAGAATACAAAAGTATTTTGTATAGGCTCGAGTGCGCGGAAGTACACCGAAAGGTGTGCGAGCAATGCTGGGCATTACTCGCGGCAGCCCATAAAAATGGGCTACACATGCGCAGCCCACAAGCAAGGCAAAGCCCACAGGGGCTTTGCCTTGCATGTGCACACAGCGTGTACACGCTGTGTGCACATGGGATGGGAGTAATTAATTACTCCCATCCCACATCGCCTAAGGGGGAGCAATTTTGCTCCCCCCATGCCTATATATAGGTTATCTCCTTTCCTTTCAAATTGTACCAAGTTCAAAGCATAAATCCTAAGCGAGATAATTAATTTCCCGGGTGATTGAGCAAGTTATTTTTGTGGAGCCTGAATTTATTTGGGCACCGGTAGTTTATATTTTTAGGTGAGGCTTCTAGAGTGGTCTAGCAACTACTCAAGGCTTCTTAGTTCTTCCTCCTGGGGAGGTTTTGGTTGGTGGGGTTCATGTGGATACTGATAAAGGCTATCCTACGATTGGAGGCTTGTGCAAGAAGGTTCTGCAAAAGCACGCTTCAACTGATAAGTTCTTTTTCTTTCTCTTTTAATTATTAAGTCTTTTTCTTTAAGTGTTTTTAGACTTAATAATTATGCTTAGGTTATTTTTGCATGCTTAGTTTATTTTATGCTTAGGTTATAACTTAGAGTCATAACATGCTTAGTATAAAATAAATATGCTAGTATATAATTTGATACTATGGTATGCCTAGTCTTTAGCATTCTAACCTAGGTAGAGAATTATTTAGTTAAGGCTTTATTTAATTTACATGCAACTAATAGGAGTTCCTGGGGACAGGGACAAAATTTTGAATTTCCGCCATGCCTCTTATGCATGTTCAATTTGACTGTCAGTTCCCAACACACATGCTCTTTATCCTTCACAGCCCTCATTCTTAGCCCTCTTTCTCTCATTCCCAGCAAATTAGTGATCGGCCTAGGAGTCACATATACCTTTATTCCCATCATGGTTGTGACAAACATTTACTTGTTCCCTTCTACCATATGGATGCCATGGTAAAATCTCCTCATAATCTGCTCATAGCAGCCACTAGGTAACTCGAAAAAACCTCTTAGATGGTGTTGATGATTCCACTTCCCAAAGCGCTCATTGCTTGAGAAACTAAGCATATCAATAGTAGCTGGGTCTTCTACTTCTGCTCCTTCTCTGGTACACCACTCAATTGGTGTATACTTTGTTCCTGCCGGAATGAATAGCTCTTCCTTTTTGTTGATTCTACTACTATTTACGCTAAATGATCAACATTAGTAACCCAACATGAATCATCTTAATTCCTCACAAACAAAGTTTGCTCAGATCTGGGTTCAGATGGTCTTCTTGAAGAACTTGCCATTTGTATCGCTTTGAAAGAAGTTAGAGAATTTGGGATTTTTAGGAAGAAGATTGCAAAAACGGAATTTGGTAAAGTAACCTTTCCTTCTTCTGTTTCTCTCCTTAAATAGCCAAAGACCCTTAGCCTAAACCTGTAAGGCTTACATGTATCACTCACAATTCATGGTCATAATTCAATGGTGAGATTGATCAACGGTTACCGTGAGATTAATGATAGCGAAATACATGGAGTTATAGTGTCTGATTGTCGATCATTTTTAAACTTGCTACTGTTTCTATCAGTTTTGAATTTGAAAAGAAACCGGTGACAGTTGTAATGACGTGTCCAATATTTAAGCTCAAAGAAGAAATACTTAACCTAATTCGCAGAAGCTTAGAGTGAAAGATAGGTCAGCTTCAGAATAGGTCAGTGGGAAAATATTTCTTCAAATTGATTGGACATTCTGATCAGCTCTCTCATGATGTTGAATTGATCCTTTCCAATTGGTTTTGTGAATATGTCAGCTCGTCGTTCTTTAGTAGGAATTTATGTGATCTTTACTTCTCCTTTTAGCACATGATCCCTTATGAAGTTATGTCTAATGTTGACATTCTTCATCTTGCTATGTTAAATTGGATTCTTGGATAGGTTAATTACACTCTTATTATCACACATGACTTCAAGACACCTAGACTTTATACCACAATCCTTCAGTTGCTGCTTGATCCATAGCAGTTGTGCTACATAACTTCCTATAGCCATGTACTCAGCCTCAGCAGTACTCAGAGCCACTTAAGTTTGCTTTTTGATGTACCATGTTACTAAATGGTCACCAAGGAAACGACATCCTCCAGTAGTGCTTTTCCTTTTTGATTTGTCTCTTCTATACAACATATGTGTATCCTCTCAGAGTGAAATATGCATTACTTGGATACCATAAACCTACATCAATAGAGCCTAGCAAATACCTAAGAATTCTCTTAACAGCAGCTAAGTGAGATTCTCTAGGGTCAACTTGATATTTAGCACAATAACATATAACATATTGAATGTGAGGCCTACTAGTAGTTAAGTAAAGTAGAGAACCAATAATACCTCTATAGAGTTTACTCTCTACAGTTTTACCTTACTTATCTTTACTCAGAATTGTATCAGTGGCCATGGGTGTTGATGTTGGCTTGGCTTTATCCATGTCAAACTTCTTGGGTACTTCCTTGGCATACTTAGCTTGGCTAATGAAGATTCCACCATCACCTTGCTTGATTTGCAAACCAAGAAAGAAATTAAGCTCTCCTATCATTGACATTTCAAATTCTTTCTTCATTTGCTGACTGAATACTTTGCATAGCTTTTCATCAGTTGCTGCAAAAATTATGTCATCAATATAGATTTGGACAAGTAACACATCTTGATGCATTTGATGAACAGCGTTGTATCTGCCTTTCCTTTGACATAACCTTTGCTGAGTAAAAAGTTAGTCAGTCTCTCATACCAAGCTCTTGGAGCTTGCTTCAATCCATAGAGAGCCTTCTTCAACTTGAAGACATGTTTTGGGAACTTGGGGTCTTCAAAGCTTGGGGGCTGTTTGACATAGAATTCCTCTTACATATAACCATTAAGAAATGCCCTTTTAACATCCATCTAAAATAACTTGAAGTTTATATAAGATGTAAAAGTATAGAGAATTCTTATGGCTTCAAGTCTTGCTACTGGTGTAGAGGTTTCTCCATAGTCAATGCCTTCCTGCTGATTGTAGCCTCTATCAACTAGTCTAGGTTTGTTTCTGACAATATTACCAGCTTTATCTAACTTGTTCTTGAGAACCCATTTGGTGCCAATGATTGACTTGCCTCTGGGTTTCTCCACCAAATCCTATACTTCATTTCTTCTGAATTGGTCTAGCTCCTCTTGCAGTGCAATCATCTAGTTGACATCGAAATCAACATCTTCAAACTTCTTGGGTTCAATCAATGATACAAGTGCTGAATGACTCATCATTCATTTAGTTGACCTCTGATCAGCACTGGATGTTGCACATTATCAAGGATCTTCTCAACTAGGTGATCTCTTCTTGCTTTGACTTTTTTTAGTAGATTAGGATCAGGTCGTTGAGCTACTAACATAGGTTGAGCACCATTATCATCACCAAAGTTAATGGAGTGGTCCAAATCGACTTCATAATCTTCTTTTTCTAGATCTGGATCAAGAATAACAATGGGCTGACTGACTGATCCGCTGACTTGTTCCTTTTCCTTTTGATCATCACTGGCTTTTTTACCTGCATTGTTAGTTTCATCAAAATCTACATGCATAGACTCCTCTAATGTGTCAGCCCTCTTGACATACATTGTGTATGCCCTACTGTGTGTTGAGTAACCCAGAAATATTCCTTCATCATCCTTGGGATCAAATTTAGCCAATTGGTCTTTAGTGTTTAATATGAAGCATTTACAACCAAAGTCCTTTAGATGACCAACTTAGGGCTTGCGCCCCTTCTAAAGTTCATAAGGAGTTTTGTTCAAAAATAGGCGAATTAAAACCCTGTTTAGAATGTAACAAGTTGTGTCAACAGCCTCTCCCCAGAAATACTTTGGTAGGTTATTATCACCCAACATAGAATGACCCATCTCCGTAATAGTGCAATTCTTTCTCTCAACAAACCCATTCTACTAAGGTGTACGAGGGGCAGAAAAATTATAGTCAATACCATGCTTAGAATAGAATTCCTCAAACTGTCTGTTTTTTAATTCTCTTCCATGGTCACTACGGATTCTATTAATTTTAAGGTCATTTTCATTCATGATCCGGGTAGCCAACCTATGATTCAAATGTTTCATCTTTGCTTGCAAGCAATACAATTCAAGTGAACCTGGTCAGATCATCTACAACCACAAGGGTTTATTTCATTTCACCTAGACTTGTTAGAAACACTAGCCCAAATAAATCCATGTGTAGAAGATCAAAGGGATGAGAAAAAGATATATCAGCTAAGGATTTAAAGGTCTTCTCAAATTGTTTCCCAAGTTGGCATGCTGAGCAAAGTCTATCCCAAGTTGGCATGCTGAGCAAAGTCTATCTTTTTCAAAGGCTAGATTGGGTAAACCCTCAACAAGTACATTTATGGCTAATTTGGACAGATTGTTCATATTGATATATCCTAACCTTCTATGTCATAGCCATGAGTTTTCCTCCTTAAAAACCAAGCATATATCATTGGAGCTTAAGGATAAATCAATCATATAAATATTATTAATTCTAGGAGAATAAAGAATAGTTTGGTCAGAATTACCATCAATGACTGAGCAGCCCGTTGGGTCAAATATCACTTTCATGCCTTTATCACATAGCTGAGCAACGCTTAGCAAGTCAAACTCCAGGACTTTCACAAGAGACACATTTTCAATTAAAGGCTTTACTGTGCCATTGCCAACAATCTTTCCCTTTAAGTTGTCTCCAAAACTGACACTTCCATTCCTTTTTCGCTCCAATGTGATGAATTACTTTTCATCACCTGTCATATGCCTCGAGCATCCACTATCCAAATACCACATTTTTCTGTCATCAGTGGATCTCAGGCTCACATATAAAATAATCAAGTTTTCTTAGGTACCCATGCCTTTTTCTGGCTGGGTCCCCCTTGTTAGTGGTGGTAAACCTTATCCAGTCATACTCATCATAGTAACCATTTTTATGTCTACACATGACTGTTGCATGTCTTGACTTTCCACAAAAATTACAAACGGCCTTAGGATTGGGTCTGCTCACTTTACTCTTTTTAGAAACCTTCTTAGAGTGGTGAGTTCAGTTACTCTGAGTATTCCTGCTAGGTTGAGGAGTGACCCACACCTTTTTCAAAGTTATTAATTCGGCAGCTAACTCATCCATTTTCTTAATGAGCTTGTTGTTATATCCATTGTGGTACTCAGCTTTTTCCATAAGGTATAAGATGTCAAGTGAGGTAGAAGATTTGACATCTTCTAGATCATCACACCTCCTCTGGAGTACTTTGATATATTTGGTTGACTTTTTAGTCACATTAATAAAATCATTAAGTACTGCAGCAAGTTCATCTAAAGACAAAGGGGGTTTAGAATTAACCTTAGTTTACTTTCCCATGTCTCTGCTCTGGTCAACTGATTGATTAGTAGCGGAAGTAGTGGATGACCAACTGACTCTGAGTTAGGTTGATCATCCTTTGCCATGAGACACACATTTGCAGAATCTTATGCCTCTTCATCTGAGAATAATGACTCTTATTCAAAATCACTCCAGCTATTAGCAAGAGCCTTCTTATCCCTTTTCTTCTTGAATCTATCCTTCTTAGCTTCAGGACAGCTAGACTGGATATGCCCTTTCTCATCACATTCAGAGCATTTGATATCTTTGTTATACTCTTTGTTGAATTCTTTCTATGGTCTATCATCTGCTCCTTTCTTGTACTTGTTGGGCCTTATGAACCTTTGGAAGTTCTTATCTTTCTGCAAGAACCTATTGAAGTTCTTGGTCATCAGTGTTATCTCTTCCTTCGTGTCCTCTGGATATTCTCCTTCAGAGGATTCTTCTTCATTAGACTTAAGAACAACAACTCTGCTAGAGCTTTCTCTTTCCTTGTGCTTGTGCTTCTTGGACTCATCTTCATATTGCTTTAAAGACATTTCATAAGTCAACAAGGTTCCGATCAACTCATCAAACTTATAAGTCTTCAAATCATGAGCTTCTTTAATAACACTCTTCTTTGCATCCCATTCATGTGTCAAACTTCTCAAGATCTTCTTGACAGTCTCTTCTTTTATGAAGGTCTTGCCAAGTCTTTTCAGTTCATTGGTAATATGTTAGATATGATGTATGCCCTTAAGGCAATCAAGGCGATATATCTTAATTATATAATGATATGAATAATTTGTTTAATTAATAAAGGCGTTTAATCTTTTGTTTACATCGATGTGCTTGTAAATATATTATGGCTGGTCAAAATATATTCATTGATATATGTATACAAAAGTTCTTAACATATCATAGCATGAAGTCAGAGAAATTATAGTTGGACTATGTTTAGTGAGACCTGCTTCATGTACAATTATGATTATGTCTAAACTATCCCTAGTCATAGTTTCATCAAGAAAGGATATTGATAAAGCGGAAAGACTAGCATGTGGTTAACTTTCTTAGAAAGGGTACAAGCAGTCAATCTCCTAAGGACTGAAGATGGTGCCTTAAGTTTGACACATGGATATATCTGGGAGATATGTTGGAGACTGTAGTAAGGTAAACAGTTGGTGTATATATCAATGTGTTAGTGTTTATCTTCAGGTAATAAGCTTTGCGAATATCCTCATACTTGAGATGCTAGTTACCTTGTGTGGGTCCATTGCTGTACTTTAGGTCATTCCTATGCACTCATTAATTTAGGGTGTCACAGGTGATTACATGTATAGTTATGACTGCTCGTTGGTAAGCTATGTAGTCGGAAAGTATCCATCGCTCCGGATATATTAAGGAGTTGTGCTTGGCCACTTGTTAAAGTGATGATTGCTAGAAACCTCTTATTAGAGTATGTGTTTGATAGAAATAGTTTCTAGTCAAACACACCATAGTAAAAGGCAATATACTTCGGTAATAAGTTAATAACTGGGATAGCTTGGAGCAACCCTGCTATTAGTGGGTTAACACTTTAACCGAACTCTATAAACTAGATGGTACTAATATTAAAGAATGGAAGGAGTTGATCTCATTGGATAACTATTGCATTAACCGGGATTAAGTCATAAGCACAAATGACGTTCTGAGTAATGGGGGATGGTAGACCCTTGCTAGAGGCGTACTAAAGTCGTTTAAGGTAATCGAGTTTTATTCACGGTCTAGAACCTCAAGCCAATGGTTCCAATAGAACAAGGGTTGGTTAAGCCTTAACAGCTCAATACTTCGGGATCCTATAAGGTCACACACATTGGGCCTTCATCGGACTAAGTAAAGAATTAATAGATTTATTCTATTATGAAAATATGACTTAATAATAATTGGACTATTATTTGGTTAGAACAACAATTTATTTTGACCGGTAACTAATTTTATTAAGGTCATAAATAAATTACGGTATTGGTTAAAATGATTAGATCATTTTGGATAAGCCATGAATTTATTTTGACCAGTAACTAATTTTATTAGGGTCATAAAATAAATCAAAATGTTGATTAAAATGATTAGATCATTTTTTTGTTAAGCCAAGAATTTATTTTGATCAATAACTAATTTTATTAGGGTCATAAAATAAAAGAGAGGAGAATTAATTAAATTATTTAATTTAAATTGGATTCAGTACATATATTTAAATTGGATATAATGGATCAATTAAATTATGTATTTAATTTTGGATTTAGTACATATATTTAAATTAGATATAATACAGTACTTAGATTATATTTTTAAATTGGATTTAATACTTACATTTAAATTGGATTTAATTCAGCAATTAAATCTTGTGTTTAAATTGGCATTTAATCTCGCATTAAATCAGCATTAATTCCGCATTAAATCCGGGGAGCCTTTGCTTCCCCTATAAATAGAGCTCCATTTCTCCTTTCTAAATTGTACCAAGTTCAAGAATAACTTGAACATCTCTAGTTTATATTATCGGGTGGGGTTTTGGAGTGGTCTAGCAACTACTCAAAGCTCCTTAGTTCTTCCTCTCGGGGAGGATTCGGTTGGTGGGGTTCATGTGGATACTCATAGAGGCTATCCTATGATTGGAGGCTTGTGCAAGGAGGTTCTGTCAAAGCACGCTTCAACTGGTATGTTCTGTTTTAATTATTAAGTCTTTTTCTTTCAGCGTTTTAGACTTAATAATTATTATGCTTAGGTTATAACGCATGTTTAATTTATTCTATATTTAAATTATAACTTAGAGTTATAACATGTTTAATATAAAATATTTATGCTGGGATATAATTTAGAATTATGGTACGCCTAGCTTATGCATGCTAACCTAGGTAGAGAAATATTAAGTTAAGACTTTATTTAATTTATATGTAACTAATAGGAGTTCCTAGGGACATGGATAAAATTTTAAATTTCCGTCATGCCTGTTATGCATGTTCAAATTGACTGTCAGTTTCCAACAGTCGTATCATGAGCTTGCCTATTTAGTGCATAACTAAGTTAGAAGCGAACTGAGTTTTATTTTCTATATGAAATTATTGGTTTATTTAATTGTTTGGAATAATATATATGAACTTGGGTTTTCTTTTCAAGGTTAGAAAATAGTTATGAATAATTTTGAATATGTCTGCTCAACTTACTCAAATTATATAAGACTCAATAAATTATATAAGTTACATGGGTTATAGATGATTCTAATTTACATGAATTGAAAGAACGAAATTTATTAGTTCAGGGGATCCATTGGTCTTCAAGTGTGTGCTCGTATTTGTTCTGGCTACGGATTGGACTTGGTTTCTACTCACTTCAAGGGCACCTCTCCTGCCTGGGAACCTATATCGGTGCAACTCGAATTGACTTGGGAGATTAAAATGGACTAATTTATTTTTAGTATAAAAGATGGTGCTTATACATGTTTCTATAACAAAGTAAAAATTAAATTTATTGAATAAAAGCTTATAAGGAAATGTAATATAAATATAACAAATAAAAGTGTTAATTATTTTGTATGTAATCTAGGTTGATGGGATAATTATAATAAAGAGCTTGAACCCACCTAAGGTTGGACCTTATAAATTAATTCTAAAATTCCCCGAATTAATATAAATTATTATAAATATGTCCATATGATAAAATCCTAGATTGGGTGAGACGTTTAACACCAATAAAATCACAAAGTAAATATATTAAGGTAAGTATAGTCTTCCTTACTCAAATTTATAATACGATCTCTTTGGACTATCAAAGTGTTGCGCAAAGTGTTCCTTTTAGTCCACATTAATCGGTTATAAAAATTGAGATAGGGTCTGCCTTAACAGGACTTGGTAGTCCACCATAAAATTGGGGGCTAGCCGCAGGACTGAGACATATTCAAGGAGATGCTAAAATAAGAGCACACGTCTCTTGGGATTAGGGAACTTGAATGTATTATCAATTGCATACGATGCAAATAGAATGGGTTTCTAACTATAACTTACTAATATAACTTGACTCATAAAATTAGGAGTCATAATAGACTAGTTATAGATGCTACCTACTAGAAAATTTAGCTGGGCTAAAATTCCCGAATTCAATAGAATGGGCTATTGTAAATTTTGAAGAAAATAGTATGATAAATGTATTTAATTAAAAGACCTTATATTAAATGCATGTACTAAAACTAATATCTGAACAATTTTTATTCTTATATCTTAGGTTGAAAATGACTTCCAAAATTAATATCCGTCTGTTACTTGACACAAAACTGAATGGCTTGAACTTTTCTGATTGGTTCCTAGCTGTGAAAATAATTCTCAGATCCGAGGGAATCTCCTATGTTCTAGATGAAATTTTCCCTATTGAACCTAATGTTGAGGATCATATGGAATATGATTCCTGGTTAAAGCACAGGAAAGATCGTGAGACTGTAATATGCATAATGTTGGGGTCCATGAATCCTGAGCTTCAGAAACAACATGAGAACATGACCTTAGAGGACATGGTTCTCCATCTTAAGGAGCTCTTTGCTGAGCAGGAAAGGACAGAGAGGTATGAGACCTCCAAACTCCTTTTTGGAACCAAGATGCGGGCTGACACCTTTGCCTCTCAGCATGTACTGAAACTCTTTGGATACCTTGAGAAGCTAAATCCATTGGGATTCGAGATGAATCATGACTTAAGCATTGACCTTGTGTTGATGTCCTTAATGAATAGCTACTTAGGCTTCGTGACTAACTATTACATGAATAAGATTAATTCTACTATTCCAGAATTAATCAACATGCTGAAGATAGTAGAACCTTAGATCAAGAAAGATCAGAAACCACTACTGTTGGTCAAGAAAGGCAAGGCTTCTAAGAAAAAGAAGCAAGCACTGGGTGCCAAGAAAAGAATCAGTAAGAAGAACGAAAAGAAGATATCCAAGCATGTCTGCTTCCAGTGCAGGAAACTGGGACATTAGAAGAGGGATTGCAAAGCTCCTACTTCTGAGCATTTGAAGAAGAAGCCTGCAGAGGCATCTACTTTAGGTATGTTTGTAATTAAAAACTATTCTACTTTTCTGCGTGAATCCACTTGGGTATTAGATAATGGTTGTGGTTCTCATATATGTACTTCTGTGTAGGGACTAAGGAATAATAGAAGACTTGCAAAAGGAAAGATGGACCTGCGAGTGGGAAATGGAGCCCTAGTTGCTACATTAGCCGTAGGAAGCTTTAATCTTATTTTGCCAAGTGGACTTGTTTTAGTTTTGAATAATTGTTACTACATTTCGAGTGTTACTAAGAATATTGTATCTGTTGCGTGTTTATCAACAGAAGGATTTAAAATTTTATTTTTGAATAACAATTGTCAGATTCATTTGAATAATGTTCTTTATGGTTATGGGATATTGAATGGTGGCATTTATATTCTTGATACTAAAATAGAAGTTTTTAATATAAACAATGTAAAGAAAGTCAAATTAGATAACGAGAATTCCTTCTACTTATAGCATTGTCATTTAGGCTACATAAACAAAGATCGCTTAACCAAGCTCCATAAGCGAGGCAACTTGGGGCCAATAGACTTGGAGTCTTATGGTGATTGCAAACCTTATTTAAGAGGAAAAATGATAAAGTTGCCCTCTAAAGGAAAGGGTGAATGAGCCACGAGTACATTAGAACTTATACATACTGATGTGTATTGTCCAATGAGTGTTCAGGCACTGGAGGATACTCCTACTTTATAACCTTTAGTGATGATTATTCACAATACGGTTATTTGTACTTAATGAAGCACAAGTCTGAAAGTTTTGAAGAGTTCAAACTATTCAGAACTGAAGTAGAGAAACAACTTGAGAAAAGTATTAAAGCACTTTGATCAGATCGAGGTGGAGAATACTTAAGTAAGGAGTTTCAGGATTATCTAAAGGAAAACGGGATAGTTCCCCAATGGACCCCTCCTTATATTTCCCAACACAATGGAGTGTCAGAGAGGAGGAATCAAACTTTATTAGATATGGTTCGGTCTATGATGAGCCATGTAGATCTCAGTAAATCCTTTTGGGGATATGCACTAGAGAGCACAGTTTATGTATTAAACAGAGTGCCCTCTAAATCAATTGATTTTACACCTTACGAAAGGTGGTGTAATAAAAGGCCATCTCTAAGTCACTTGAGAGTATGGGGCTGTCCTACTATGGTAAAGAGGATAGCATCAGATAAGCTAAGCACCAAATCTGACAAGTGTCTATTCATTGGATATCCAAATGAAACTATTGGATATTTATTTTACCAACCCGAAGCACAGAAGGTTTTTGTGTCTAGGAGTGCTCACTTTTTACAAAAGGAACACTTACTTGCAAAAGTAAGTGGGAGCGATATTAAACTAGAAGTTCAAGAGGAAGAAACAGACAATCAGCTGATTGACCCTATTCCAGATACGTAAGAAAGTGTGATCCAAGAACAACCTGTGGAAACACAATCATTGCGAAAATCAGGTCGTGTTCATAAAGGTCCTAATAGATATGGTTTTATCATCACTGATGATAAGGAACTATATCTCATGGAGGATGATGAACCAAGGACCTATGATGACACAATGAAAAGCTCAAATTCTGATAAATGGCTAAAAGCCATGAAATCAGAAATGGATTCCATATGTGAGAACCAAGTTTGGAATTTGGTTGATTCACCACAAGAGGTTAGACTGATCGGGTGCAAATGGGTCTTCAAGAAGTATACTGACATGGACGATAATGTAATTACCTATAAAGAAAGGTTGGTTGTGAAAGGTTATAGTCAACGTGAGGGTATTGATTATAATGAAACTTTCTCACCGGTAGCCATGCTTAAATCCATAAGGATACTCCTCGCAATTGCTGCTCATTACGATTATAAGATCTACCAGATGGATGTTAAAACAGCATTCCTAAATAGGGATTTAGTCTGAGATGTCACAGCCTGAGGGTTTTACATCTCAAAATGGTTCGAAGGTATGCAAGCTACAAAGATCCATTTATGGACTTAAGCAGGCATCCAGGAGTTAGAATATAAGGTTTGACCAGATAATTTATGAACTGGATTTCTGTCTAAACATTAATGAGCCTTGTGTTTACAAGAAGATTAGTGGGAGTGCAGTCGTTTTTCTTAGTATTGTATGTCGATGACATTGTACTAATAAGAAACGATATTTCTCTTTTTCAAAATGTTAAAGTATGGTTGTCAAAAAAATTCTCCATGAAAGACCTCGGCAAAATAGCATTTATACTAGGTATAAAGATCTATAGGGATAAATCCATGAGGCTGTTAGGTCTTTCTCAAAGTACATATATAAACAAGGTGTTAAATAGGATCAACCTTGAGCATTCGAAGAAAGGTTATCTCCTAATAACAAAGGGGATTAACCTATCTAAGCCTGAGTGTCTGAAGATAACTCAAGAAAGAATGCGCATGAAGGATATTCCGTATGCATCCGCTATAGGATCCATCATGTATGCTATGATATATACTAGGCCAGATGTCTCTCAGGCTTTGAGCTTTACGAGTAGATATTAGTCAGATCTAGGTGAAAAGCTCAAGATGGCCGTCAAGGCAAATCTTAAGTACTTGAGAAGGACAAAGGATGAGTTCTTGATATATGGAGATGGTGACCTCATAATTAGAGGTTACACTGATGCGAGTTTTCAATCTGACAAGGATGACTTTAAGTCTCAGTCAGGTTTTGTGTATGTGTTAAATGGAGGGGCGGTATGCTGGAAGAGTTCTAAGCAAGAAAATACTGCTGATTCAACCACAGAATCTAAATACATTGGTGCATGCGAAGCAGCAAAAGAAGCTGTCTGGTTAAAGGGATTTATTGGTGATCTCGGTGTGGTGCCAAAAACTGTTGATCCAATTACTTTGTATTGTGATAACAATGGTGCATAGCTCAGGCAAAGGAACCACAGTCTCACCAGAAAAACAGACATGTATCCAGAAAGTATCATATAATCAGGGAGATTGTTGATGCTAAGATAATAAGACTAGAATATGTACCCATTGATCAGAACCTCGCGGATGGTCTGACAAAGCCATTGACTCAACTCAAACATGACCAGCATGTTAAAGCATATGGATTAAGACATATGGCTAATTTGCCTTAGTGCAAGTGGGAGTTTGTTAGATATGATGTATGCTTTTAAGGCAATTAGGGCGATATATCTTAATTATGTAATGGTACAAATAATTTGTTTAATTAATAAAGGCGTTTAATCTTTTATTTATATTGATGTGCTTGTAAATATGTTATGGCCGGTTAAAATATATTCATTGATATATGAATACAAAAGTCCTTGACGTCTCATAGCATGAAGTTAGAGAAATTATAGTTGGACTATGTTTAGTGAGACCTGCTTTATGTGCAATTATGATTATGTCTAAACTATCCCTTATCATAGTTTCATCAAGAAAGGATATTGATGAAGTGGAAAGACTAGCATGTGGTCAACTTTCTTGGAAAGGGTCTAAGCAGTCAATCTCCTACGGACTGAATGTGGTGCCTTAAGTTTGACACATAGATATATCTGGGAGATATATTAGAGATGGCAGTAAGGTAAACAGTTGGTGTATATATCAATGTGTTAATGTTTATCTTCATGCAATAAGCTTTGCGAATATCGTCATACTTGAGATGCTAGTTACCTTGTGTGGGTCCATTGATGTACTTTGGGTCATTCCTATACACTCATTAATTTAGGGTGTCATGGGTGATTACGGGTATAGTGATGACTACTAGTTGGTAAGCTATGTAGTCGGAAAGAATCCATCGCTCCAGATATATTAAGGAGTTGTACCTGGGCGCTTGTTGAAGTGATGATTGTTATAAACCTCTTATCAGAGTATGTGTTTGATAGAAATAGTTTCTAGTCAAACACACTACGGTAAAAGGCAATATACTTCTGTAACAAGTTAATAACTGAGATAGCTTGGAGCAACCTTGCTATTAGTGGGTTAACACTTTAACCGAACCCTATAAACCAGATGGTACTAATATTAAAGAATGGAAGGAGCTCATCGCACTGGATAACTATTGCATTAACCGAGATTAAGTCATAAGCACAAATGACGTTCCGAGTAGAGGCGTACTACAGTCGTTTAAGGTAATCGAGTTCTATTCACGGTCTAGAACATCGAACCAATGGTTCTACTAGAACAAGGGTTAGTTAAGCCTTAACAGCTCAATTCTTCGGGATCTTATAAGGTCACACACATTGGGCCTTCATCGGACTGAGTAAAGAATTAACAGATTTATTCTATTACGAAAATACCACATAATAATAATTAGATTATTATTTGATTAGAACAATAATTTATTTTGACCGGTAACTAATTTTATTAGGGTCATAAATAAATTAAGGTGTTAGTTAAAATGATTAGATCATTTTGGATAAGCCAGAAATTTATTTTGATTAGTAACTAATATCATTAGGGTCATAAAATAAATCAAAATGTTGATTAAAATGATTAGATCCTTTTTTTTGTTAAGACAGGAATTTATTTTAACCGGTAACTAATTTTATTAGGATAAAATAAAAGACAGAATAATTAATTAAATTCTGTATTTAAATTGGATTTAATACATATTTTTAAATTGGAAATAATGTAGCAATTAAATTATGTATTTAAATTGAATTTAATACATATATTTAAATTGGATATAATGCAACAGTTCAATTATGTATTTAAATTGAATTTAATACATATACTTAAATTGGATATAATACAACAATTAAAATATGTTTTTAAATAAGATTTAATACATATATTTAAATTGGATTTAATTCAGCAGTTAAATCTTGTGTTTCAATTGGCATTTAATCACGCATTTAATCTTGCATTAAATCAGCATTAATTCTGCATTAAATCCGGGGAATCTTTGCTTCCCCTATAAATAGAGCTCTATTTCTCCTTTCTAAATTGCACCAAGTTTAAGAATGACTTGAACATCTCTATTTTATATTTTTGGGTGGGATTTTGGAGTGGTCTATCAACTACTCAAGGCTCCTCAGTTCTTCCTCTCGGGGAGGTTTCAGTTGGTGGGGTTCATGTGGATACTTATAGAGGCTATCTTATACTTGGAGGCTTGTGCAAGGAGGTTCTCCAAAACACGCTTCAACTGGTATGTTCTATTTTAATTATTAGGTCTTTTTCTTTAAGCGTTTTAGACTTAATAATTATTATGCCCAGGTTATAAAGCATGCTTAATTTATTTTATATTTAAATTATAACTTAGAGTTATAACATGTTCAATATAACATATTTATGCTATGATATAATTTAGAATTATGATACGCCTAGCCCATGCAAGCTAACCTAAGTAGAGAATTATTTAGTTAAGGCTTTATTTAATTTATATGCAACTAATAGGAGTTCTTGGGGACATGGATAAAATTTTGAATTTTCGTCGTGCCTGTTATGTATGTTCAAATTGACTGTCAGTTCCCGACACAATATTTATGAACCTAGTGTTCATGTTGGAAATATCTTCCTTGGGTTGCATATGGAACCATTCATAATCCCTCATGAGAATGTTGATCTTGGACTCCTTGACCTTGTCAGTGCCTTCATAAGTTAGTTCCAACTTCTTCCATATATCTCGAGCAGTTTCACAGCCTAAAACGCGGTTGAACTCAGTTGCATCAAGAGCGCAATGGAGATAGTTGATAGCAGCTGCATTTTCCTTCAATTTGGCCAAGTCCTGATTGTCCCACTCATCAGAGTACTTATCATCGTGTACTCTGTTCTTCACTATAGTAGGAATATATGGCCCTTCAACAATAGCCATCCAAGCATACATGCTTTGAGACTAGATGAAATTCTTCATCATGTTCTTCTAATAAGTATAATGCTCACCATTAAACATAGGAGGCCTGGCGACTGACATGCCTTCTGGCAGACTATAATCTTGAGCCCTTCCACTGGATTCTCCTCCCTTGTACGCCATGGTCTTTATCTAAGGATTGTAAAATCTTTTCAATGAGAACTTGCTCTGATATCACTTGTTGGTCACTATGCGCACACTCAATGAGTCAGAGGGGGGGTGAATGACTCGCTCTCATAAAACATATACTATTTTTTGCAATATGATGAACTCCGCTGAGTAGATCAGCTAGCTAAGTGGAATTATGAAAAACTTCAAAGTAAAGGACACCGAGATTTTTATACTAGTTTGGCTACATGTGCTTACATCCAGTTCCGAGAGAGTGTCTTAGCTTTAATTCACTAATCTCAACTCCTTTATCCTAAGCGGAGAAGCCTTTCACAAATTTCCCTAATTACAGAAAGTACCCTCCAAACTATAATCGCTCACCCGCTGAGTAGAATAACCTCTTCTACTAGTAACTCAACTGATTCTAAACAAGAGATGGAATCAACTTATAGAAACGTTGATCCAGTTACAAATGATAAGATATTATAATGCTAATGATCTATTCTATTCTCTCTTGTTCAAAGCAGATTCTCGCCGAGTAGTCTCTTTCTTGATTGAACTTCTTTAAAGCTTGTAAATTGGCAGAGTTTTGCTTCTTAGAAATTTAGGTGTAATCACCAAGTTCTAACGCTTGCCTTCTTGCTCCGTTTATAGCTGGGATCAATAATCTAGTCGTTGAACTTGCTTTGACATCTTTTGAAATTGAGAGCTCATCTATCCACATGTTGCTTCTTTAAATCAATCCATTAAGAGATAGAATCACACCGTTGTGAGATAGAAAAACAATCCGTTAGAGACAGATTGAGATTCAAACTTCAATTTGAATCCTTTGTTGTTTGATGCCAGTATTTTGTTAGAGAGAACTCACGCTGACTTGCTACGTGTCATCTTCCCATTCCTTCTAGTAATCTGATAGTTTTAGAGCGTGCCATACTATGTTGTTGATCTGCAGAATTTCCCAAATTGGCAAATGACTTTTTGCAGCTTGATTCTGGAACACTTTGTCTTTTTCTTCATAAACTGGAGTCTTGTCAAGACATTAATTCTTTTTGTCTTTGTCTCATTAATGTTCTGCAAAAAGTAACACTAAAAGCAAAGATTCCATTTTTCCTCAAATGGAAAGTTCAGCGCCATTGACTAAGATAAAGTAACTCAGCGAAATGATAAAACAATAAACATAGCTGATACAAAATCTAAATATTAAGCGCTGAGTGAATAGTATTTAGTCAGCGACTAAAGTACATACTCAGCCTAGAATAACTCAGAGTTAAACTAAATATCTAGGTCAGTGGAGACATAAAATTCTACCCTTGAATTTAATGACCCGCATAAAACCATAGACTATTTATTATTGATTTAATTAACTCAAACTTAACTTAATTGTTATGATCAAAACTTAGGCACTACTGAGTCTGCCACTGAGTCAGTCAAACTTATGCTGGGTTCAACAGTAGTAAATATTCCTGATGGATTTCTCCTCCACGTAACATCATATTCTTCGGTTGTGTCATTGTTGGGTTTGAACGTTGCCAAATGGAGTAGGATATTTTCAGGTAGCACATTCTCAATAGATTCCCAATCCCAACATCTATTGCTAGTCACATATTCATTTACTTTTCTGTGTAAATTTCATCTGGAACATGGTTCACCAATTCAACATGGGTCCTGTCAAGAAGCCACACGTCTAACCAAAATCTCACTCGATTACCTTATCTTGGAGCCCAAGCTACACCTTTTTTGAACTCGGGGATTACTTTCAGCAAACTACACCATAAATGGGATTTTCGCTTGGGACTACCTACAATGGAAAAGATTTCATCATTCTTTAAGTATTTCCCTTTTAGAAGCTTGACCCACAATAAGTCAGGCTCTCTAATTATGGGCCATAG
This sequence comes from Euphorbia pulcherrima, assembly GCA_947683365.1. Taxonomy (NCBI): domain Eukaryota; kingdom Viridiplantae; phylum Streptophyta; class Magnoliopsida; order Malpighiales; family Euphorbiaceae; genus Euphorbia; species Euphorbia pulcherrima. The sequence goes on from CANTUS010000002.1 coordinate 20,299,143, forward strand.
CAGTTTTATAAGCAAAGCTATGTTATGTTCCTTGCTTGGTCTTATTCCAATTCCACCCTTATCTTGAGATTGGAAAATTTGTGACCATGGAACCTGGTGAATTTTCCTCATACCAGCTTCGCTTCCCCAAAGGAAGCTATGATTGGCCTTGTCGAGAGACTCCAAGATAGAAGTTGGCAGCATGTTAATTTGCATTTGGTGATCGGGTATGCCATTGGTAACTGCTCTAATAAGTATGGCACGACCTGCCAATGATAAGCAATAAGCTTTCCACCTTGATAGTTTGTTCTGTACATTGTCTACCACCTCAGTGAATGTTGTTTTCTTGAACCGATCATGCACTAAAGGAATGCCTAGATATTTTTCAAGGCAATTTGTGAGAGGGATTCCACATTTTTGGCTAAGTGCCCTAGCCACTACAGGTTGTACATTTTCAGAAATGCACAGCCTTGATTTTTTCAAACTCACCCTCTGACCCGAGTATCCATAAAACTCAACTAATCACAATTACATTACCTTAATTTGGTCAGTAAAAGCTTCGCTGAACAGCATGAGATCATCTATAAAAAAATAAGTGGGTTATGGTTAGGGACTTTCTCGAGCATTGGGTCCCTTTCCAAGAATCCGCCTTCACTTTAGATTGAATGAGGTGTCCCAGTCTCTCAAGGCAGAGGATGAAGAGGTATAGTGATAAAGAGTCGCCTTGGCGAATGCCATACATCGGGGAAAATATCTCAGTTATATTTTCGTTGAACATGATCCGCATAGAAGAGGATGAAATGCACTGGTGTATTAGATCAACCCACTGAGATGGCATCCCCAAAATTTGTAGAGTGTCCACCATGAATTCCCATTTGAGTCTGTTATATGCCTTTTCCAAGTCAATATTAATAGCTAGAAGGCCTTTCTTCCCGATTTCCATTCGTATAGAGTAGATGAATTCTTAAGCCACTATGATGTTGTCATTAATTTGTCTTCCTAGAATAAAGCTACTCTGGTTCTGACTGATCAAGAAGGGAAGTAATGGCTTCACTCTATTTGCAATAATCTTTGTAATGGTCTTATAAATCACTAAGCAGAGGGTAATTGGTCAAAATTGGGATAAATTGGTAGGATTGGTAATCTTTGGGATGAGAACCAATAACATTTTGTTAATCCCTGCAATATTCCCTTTGCCATCAAATGAGTCCATAACATATTGAGTAAAACCTTCATTAACCATGATCCAATGCTTCTGGAAGAAACTAGCTGGGAGTCCATCAATGTCAGGAGCTTTATTTGAAACCCATACTAAAAATAGCATATTTTATTTCTATAGCTGAGACTCGGCTAAAAGTGGCATGTCCTAGCACCTCAAGAATAATAGGAAATCCTTCACCAATCTGAATCCTAGGAGTAAAGTGTCCTTCTGCCGTAAAGAGATTCTAAAAATGTTAGACAGCCATGTCCCTAAGTATCTTTTGGTCTTCAACCCATTCCCCTGTATCATTTTGTAGCGGCACGATTCTATTTCTCTTTCGACAAGCCATGGTAGAAATATGGAAGTATCGAGTGTTCCTGTCCCCATCTTTGATCCAAGCCTTATGAGATTTTTGGTTCCTTAGCAGTTCTTCTTAAGTAAGTGTTTTTAAAAGATCCTTTTTCAACTCTGATTCTAGCATCGATAATGAATGAGACTAATTGGTTTCAAGCTCTCGATTGATGCCTTAAAGTGTTGAGGGATATGCTTCTTCCTTTCAGTAATATACCCAAAAATAACTCAATTCCATGAAATAACCTTGAAGTTATTGGTTGCTAAAAAGAGATTAGAACAAGGGGTCTAATAGCTTTCCACCAGGTATTTAAACCTCGTATGTGTTTCCCATGGCACTTCATATCTAAATGGCATGCTAGTCGCCTCATAGACTAACCCTTTTAACTTAAACAAAATTGGACAGTGATCGAAATGGCGAAAGGGGAGATCAATAACCTCAGCATTCAGAAAAATACTTCTGTTGATCATGTTAGAGTACACCCTATCCAATCTAACTTGAACCCTATTTCTCCTCTAAGTAAATATGTTTCTCGATGATCCCAAGTCGATGAGATTGAGAGTATTAATTTGTTGCTAGTGGATAGATCATCTACAAAAATAATGATTAGAACCTCCTTGTTGATCCTCCATCTTAGAAATGTCATTAAAATCCCATGCTAAGAACCAAGCAGAAGATTGGCCCCGCATTCAGGTTGCTTATCTCCTCCCACATTACACTTTTAACTGATGCAGTAGTATTGGCATAAATTATAGTCATGTAGAAAGGCACATTGAATGTACTAACTCGAAGATGGAGAAACAATCTATTCTCATGTAAAACTTCAATATGTGCAAAATTGGTATGCCAAAAGAACTAAATCCCTCCTGATAATCCAATAGGATCAATGCATTTAAAGCTCCACCCTTTGAATTAGATGCAAGCTCCCTAACTTTCGAGACACCTACTTTATTTTCCACTATACCAAACATATTCAACCTATGGGTTTTAACCTGATCCTTCAAGTGAAGGAAACTACTACGGCTTGCACCACCTTGAATATTCCAAAAAAGGCAATTCATCAACATAGATATGCAGAAAGAAACAACCAATACTGATAACAATGATTAACATTAGGCTTTTGACTCATCTATTTCCAGAAGCAATTGCTTTCATTTTATCTTTCCATTTATTTTCATTTCCCCCTTTACATAGGAGTACATCTGGTAGGTTTGACGAGGAGACATTTTCAGATCCCACTTTATCAAGTTCTTCCATCGCCATCTGTAAATTTGATGCCTCAATTCCACTCCCTAAATCCATCATGTCATGCGGCAAGGGACTTAGGTTATGAGGTTTTAGTATGTTGATTTGGTTAGATTTTTCTAAATTGGTAGTAGAGCATGAGGGTTTAGTTGGGTTTTGAGTATCAAATGAAATGAGGGCCGAATTGGGCTTTGGGTCTATAGGAATGGGGTGGTCCAATGGGGTAATATGCTTTTGCTTGAAAATGGTAGGGGAGTCTTTTGTATGTTGTGAGTTTATTCCCTTTGAAGGGTCCTTGGGCTTTTGGCTAATGGGATTGTGGGGGCCTATAAACATTCCCTTCAGAACTTACTTTACTATTAGGGTTATTGGCCTGGTCCAAATTCTAAGAGAAAGGCTCCTTTCTCTTCACCTTTGTGTGCTTCTACTCTATCACTGTAGCAAGCCGACCTAAGGACATGGAATCTGCTACCTGCTACTGCAATGGCTTTCAAATCAATCTTCTCCCTAACAGACTTTGCACTGGGCTCAAGGTAGTTTTCCTTTTGTTGACTTTCTTCTTTTCCTTCTCTCACCAGAATTCCCGATTGGTTCTTCGCCAGTAACTTTTTTTTCTTCTTCCATTCTTTTTGGCTAACATCCATGGGCTAAAGTCATTAAGGACTTCAGGTCTTAATATTTCACTGATATTCGGATTGGCATTTTTGCTTGCTTCTAGTCAATTGGGTGTACTGTTGTCCAGCTCCTTGTTTGGGCATAAGTCATGGTTGTGACCATAGATGCCGCATGAGAAACATATATTGCGCAAACCTTCATGTTCGATCCGATAAATCCTGTGTCTCAATTGAAACTTAGCTAAAAAAGGATTGCTTAGGTCAATTTCCACACAGACCCTAGCATATTTTCCTCTGCTAGCATCCAAAGTTGTATTGTCCGCAAACAAGGCTTTCCCCACCAAATTGCAAAGTCTCATCAAAGCTGAGGGATTATAGTATTCTATGGGTATACTAGGGAAACGTGCCCATACCATTATTTTAGAAACTCGGGTGTCATATGGATCGAATTGGGGTTCCCTTTTGCTACTAATACAAGATGGTCAGAAACCATCTAAGGTCCTCCTTAAAGTGCATTCATAAAATCCTCATGAGCCGAGAAGTGCGCTAAATAGAAATCATTAGAGAGATCAATCAACTTCATTGTGCCCTATTTTGCCAGAATTTGTAGAGTTTGGATGATAAGAAACTGAAGCCAATTCTCTTACCTAGTACTCTGCATATGATGGATAACTTCTGTGGTTTCCAGGAGGTTGCCTTCTCCGATGCCAAAAATCTCACTATAGGAAATTTGTCATCAACCTCCCCTTCATCTTCACTATTTGAGACAACCAAAAATTCTTCATCAAATGCTTCATAATTTGAAAGATTATGGTTCTCTACCATTGTATCATCCTCCCTAGAGTAAATCCCTTATAATATGTCCCTGTAAGGGATCTCTTCCTCACTGGAGAAGCCGAGGACTGACCCTAAATTCCTTCTTTTTATATTTCCTGAATACCCACCCTACCATCAGGACCTTTGATTTTCTTGTTGCTACGTTCAAGTTGATCACTTTCCTCACTGGAAAGAGATGGGAGAGCAGCTATAGTAGTCATGTCTTGAAATAGATCTTCTCTAGGAGTAAGATCTTTAGGAGTAAAGTAATTATAGAAATGGTCCTTTTGTTCCTATTTAATTCACAAAAAAATTTAAAAGAAGAACTATTTATGAACTTTGGGCCGAAATTGAGAATAATCTTGAAAGCTCAACCCGAGCCTGGAGTTATAAAATGTGGGTCGGACTGGACTTGGAAATACTTCTTTTGGGGAGAGCCCTTTTACATTAAAAAGGGTAACCTTAAAAAATATGCCTTGTGGTTTGGCTGTTTTGCAAAAAGGTCCTTGTGGAATTTTTTTGTTTCAAATGTGTGCTTGTGGTTTTAAAAGTTAGCAAAAATATGCTTCTCAAAATTTTGAAATAAAATTTTGCAGCTTTGTTTATAAAAAAATACAATACACATTACTCATAAATTTTAGAATTTTTTAAAAAGTACAAATATTTATATCAATTAAAAATTGACGATAACTTTAAAAAATCACTAACAAAATGAAAAAATTTCAAAACCTACTCAAATCTTGATGAATAATTTACAAATAATATAGTTGAAATATAAGAATATTGAATTTATTGAAATAACTAGTGTAACATTAACAATAAAAGCTAATTTTCAAAAACATACCTTGTGGTTAACATGTTTTTGCAAACTTTTAAAACCACATGCACTCATTTAAAAGAAAAAATTCCACAAAAATCTTTTTAGAAAACAGTCAAACTACATTAAAATTATTTCATTTGATATTTTCAAATAAATTTGCAAACTGAAATGAACTTAAAAGTGAATTCTTTTGTTTCCAAACACAGGTGACACTATTAATGAGAAATTAGAAAAAAGCGACATAAAACAGGAAATCGTGAGCTTGATTGCTTGGTAATTAGCAAAGTTAAAGAGTTTAAAGCTCACAACAGTTCCATGCCAGTTACAGACAGAATTAGTTGTCTGCATCACCCAGACCTAGTAGTTCTTGCAATATACAGCCCAATCACAACAACTGCCAAAACCATAGGGATCTTCTTTTGTATTACCAAATCACAAAATCCATTCTTTAAAAATTTACTTACTTTCACTGCCTTCTGATTTGCTTTCTTTTTCAACCAATTCTTCATTTTTCTGTGGATTTTGAACTACAGTTTGATAAATCTCTTGTGTATCCTTTTCACCTTGCGGTTCATTAGTTTTATTGATCTCTGAATCTTTTGAAGATGCATCCTGTGGTTTGATTGATGCTGTGCTTTCAGTCTCTTCAACCTTTTTTGCGAGCTTGATTTTAAGTACACCATTCTCCAGTTTTGCACTCATTTTATTGGCATCCAAATGCGCTGGGATTTGAAAATTCTTCTTCAAACGACGCCATTTTTCGCCGGTGTTGTTTTCTCCAAATACCCGTAAGTTGCCGCTTGGTGTTACTTGAACTTTCACTTGCTCTTTCTTGCAACCTGCATTTGACTGACATGATTAAGAGTGTTTCGCTTCGCGGAATAAAATAGAATATAGATGTATAGAATAGGTATTCGAAAATCCTTCGGCTATATTTCATTTTACAACGTAAATAAACAACTCGTTATGTATTCAAAATTTTAAGTATCTTTTCTCATTGGTCGCGGTACCAGAACCCTAAGTGGGGTGGGTTGATTACACTTTTCTTCTACCTTTTTTTTGTCAAAATATAGGAGGGCGGTAACTTAAATCTATGAATGTTATTTAATTTTTCGGTGGTCGGGTGGGGCTTGAACACCAACCCACCCACCGCCCCTGACTAGATGGTTAATTATAATTAGCTAGAGTTAAGCTAATTCGTCTTCTTTAATTTTTCCCATAAGCTTCGAATTTCATGTATAGTTTCATTTATTTCATTGGATTTTTTGTATAAATGAAAATTCATTGAATTAACACCACAAAATAACTAGCAATATTTTATGATGTAGTAAAAATGTCCCATATTACTCAAAAAAAAATATACTAGTGGTTAAATTTACATGGTATCTTGTGTTTTGAAAAAGAATAAATGTATTATAGACACGTAGATTATCCTAAAGAGATGGAATGAAATAGGCAAATAAGAAAAGAATGACAGACCTGGTAAATGGAGGAGAAGAGTATCAAAAGCATCATCTGGTTCCCATTCTGCAGTTGGTTCAAAATCTTCATGAACTTGATCATTAGGTTGAGCCATAATAAGGTTTGATTAATTAAACCAAGGAGTGAAATGAAATGGCCAACTATTTTGGGTTTTATAGTCAGTTTATGTGTTTGTTTAATTGATAAAAAAATATTTTTTGAAACTCAAGATATTCCTTTTCTTGACGAAATGGGATGGGTTTTAAACTAGGCACTTTTCAGCCATGAAAGAAAAGCTTGAAGAATTATTTTTGAAGATAGTAGGCATTAATATTTGAGTAGTGTAGTGATTGATAGCCATGAAAAAGAAGTTTGAAGAAAGTTCTTTGGAGAAAAAAAGACTTTCTAACTTTATTATAAATAAATTAGGTCAAATGCTCTCTCATACCCCTAACTTGCGCACTTTTGCCTTAAACCTATCCAAATTTTAAAGTGGACCTCCGAGGTACCTGAACTTATCAAAAGTGGACCTCCGTGATGCCTGAACTTATCGAAAGTGGACATCCATGCTACCTTTGACCAAGGGGGCGCGTGTTGACCTAAAAAATTGGTAAAAAAATTATATAAATTCAATAATTAATAAAAAAATTTATTAAAAAATCCATAAATACTTTTCTAATTGTAAAATGACCGTCTTCCTCCTTCAGGGTGTGTTTGAAAAGTTCACATTTTCTAAAAAATTCTCGTACCAAATTTATTTTCTTTCTTTTCCGGATATTTAATAATTAATTTTTTGAGTTTTCGGTTTTTTACAAAAACGGGCCCCGAAACGTATTTTCACATTTCCATGCCTTTCCATAAAATTTTTTTTGAAAAATTCTTACACCAAATGTATTTTCTTTATTTTTCGAATTATATTTCATAATTTTTGGGGATTTTTCGATTACTTACAAAACCGAGTCCCGAAACGTATTTTCACATTTTTGGGCCATTTCGAAAACAATTTCTGAAAAATTCTTTCACCAAATTTATTTTCTTTATTTTCTGGATATTTCATAATTTTTTCAGGGTTTTCGATCTTTTATAAAACCGGGCCCCGAAATGTATTTTCACATTTTTGGGCCCTTCCGGAAATATTTTCTGAAAAATTATTGCGCCAAATTGATTTTCTATATTTTCCGGATATTTCATAATTTTTTGGGATTTTTCGATTTTTTACGAAACCGGGCCCCGAAACTTATTTTCACATTTTCGTGCCCTTCCGGAAACATTTTTTGAAAAATTCTTGCACCAAATTTATTTTCTTTATTTTTCGAGTATTTCATAATTTTTTGGAATTTTTTTATTTTTTACGAAATCGGGCCCCGAAATGTATTTTTACATTTTCGGGCCCTTCTAGAAACATTTTCTGAAAAATTCGTGCACCAAATTTATTTTCTTCATTTTTCGGATTTTCCTTAATTTTTTCAAATTTTTCGATTTTTTATTTTCCTATGAAATTCTTTATTTTCTGGATATTTCCAAAATTTTAGTATTTTTTGATTGAATTAAAATTACAGGGACTTAAAAGAAGTTTTATCAAGAATTATTTTAAAATTTAGCAGCGAGTATAATACAGTCTCCGTACTGTGACTGGACGAGTGAAAATAAATAGTACAAAGGTCCACTTTTAATAAATTCATGTACCTCAAAAATCTACTTAAGTATGTATAAAATAAAAATATACAAATTAGGAGTATTAGAGTCACAAGTAAGTGGGCGATAATTCAATATAAAAAAGAGAAAGATCATGGCCAAATATCGTCATCGATCTCATTGCCAAGTCAAATGTGAATGGCTAGCTTTTTTTAATGGACTTCAATTAAAAGTGCTTGAAATATAGGCACTAAAAGATTTTATGCTGGTTGTATTCACATTCTCGAAAGAGAGAAATAATAAATTAATCAAAAGAAATAGTATATAAGGAGGTAGCAAATGATTTGGATTCTCTTAATATTTTAGTTAATTTTAGTTATTAATTAAATTTTAATGGTTTAGATTTTATTGTACTGTGGACCTTATAAATCACTAAAACTGAATTTGGATCTTTAAAATTCAATGAATGATCGAGATTGATTGAAATGTATAACTTTAAAGAGTTTAAATTTAGAGATTCGAATAGAAGAAATAATCATAATTAAGGTTTCTCTGCCATTTTGCATGTGAATGTGTTCAACGTGAATTCAACTTACATGTCTTCTCCCCTCGGAACTTAACTATGGTTAATTTTTAAAAGTTAATTAGAACTGAAGTGAGTTGAAGTAAACTTATTTTAGTATAAATTTATAATTACATATTGATGAATTGAACTAAAGTGGCCTAAATTAAACTGACTTAAATACAGGAAGTAATATGGGTAACTCTTTTAATAAAAAAAACATGTATAAAAATAAGTGTTTTGAGTACTTTGTTGTTTTAAAGTAGGTGACCATTACATTTTCATTTACTACCGGTGGATAAAGGGCAAAGTATTCATTGGTGGAGCCAACACCCGAGGGACACAATTTTAATTAGAGGTAGATATATAGCGGTAAATCGGCTATGATAATCGGAGTGAATTTGTGCAAAAGATGAAATAAATAGCACTTTACTACTTTTCAATATCGAAACTAATATTCTGACTCAATGATTAACCTTTAGTTTTAGAATTATGTTGGTTTGTAAAAAAACGTGTTATAAAGTGTACATATAATTTGATGAAAATGTACATTAAAGAGAAAAAATTTTATTAATTTTATTATGGAGATAAAAGTATGAAAGAAGAAATAAATAAAAATATAATTTAAAAAAGTATAAAATAAAGAATGTATTTAAGAAGTTTTATTATTGAAAACTATCTAAAAAATAATCAATGAAACAAGTGAAAGGATTACAGAAATAGATAGAATGGAAAATGGAGAATAAGTTAAAAAGAGCACCAAAGAGAATTGTTAAAATAAGAATACAAATTTTGCATTAAAAAAAAAAGATGAGAGAGTGTCTTTAAGAAGTTTTATCAACTAAGAAAAAAAAAAGAAGATTATGTAAATAATATAAAAAAGAAATTGAAAGAAGAAAAAATGCAAAAGGAGGTTTAGAAATCAATAAAGGAAAAATGCAGACATCAGGGTTTGAGCCTGCGCGCCCCAAAAGAAGTAATGTGGCGCTCTACACGCTGGGCCACAGTCCAACTATTGATTAACAAACTTTAATACTATATTATACATACAAACATATTTAAGATACTATATAATCCATACTTCCCAACATACGGTGGGGCACCCAAAGTACAAGTCAGTTTACACCAATGTTATAAAAAACTTACTATATTGATGATTGTGAATCAGCTATAATATGATTTACTTTTAAAATGGAAGAAAAAATCTCACAAAGTGGGTTGAATCAGAAAAATATGGTAAATTGATGAACCGTTCAACCTTAGTTTTTACAAATCCCTTCGACAACACGCATAGGCGTTGTTAAACCTAAAAAGTGTTGTAATATCCAAAACCCTAAATAATATATATATTTTATTTAAAAATAAAAAATCGATAAAATCATCAATTATATCAATAATATCGATAATACCGTGTACCATTGAACTCACCAATATAGTATCCGATTCGATATTGATAACACTAATTTATACAAAATAAAGTAACAATAACGCCTAAAACAAAAATAAATAATTAAGTAAAATAAGAATTAAGGCTTGTGTATTTGTGAGAATAACAACTTGAAAATTAAAAGGGCAGTAAGAATAAGAACATATAAATTTAAACGTACGTTAACAATTTAAAAAATTAAGTGCCAATTACGCTAAAGTATCTTCTAGATTCAAAATAAAAAGCCACACAGAGACCAACCGAGCTAGATATATTTATTCAATAATAAAGAAATAAAAACAATTTTCTAGCTGGCTAGGTGTAATTTATAGTAGTTTTAGCAAATCAAAATATTCTATAGAACAATTATAATTATCTCCTTTAACAACATAGAAGAATTATTATGATCTCTTTACATCAACCCACATGTTATTCATTTCAATAATTTATTTTACCAAGTCAATTTTAGGATTTTTTTTAATATATACAATTATCTTCGTTGAGATAATCTTGTTCGGGGCTTAGTCACAGTTAGGGCTCCTCACTCCTTCCAACAAGTGTATTTAGCGGGATTCGAACCTTATTTTCCTCCAACTTATTCAGCTTATAGTGCCAACTGAGCTACACTTTATTAGTTAGGATTCGATTGTGTTTGATGCGTAGTGAGAAAGAGACTCTAATATTAAATAAAAGTTATTTTTTATTTTCCATCAATATAAAATTTATTAAATATTTTTTTTATTTTAAAATATAAGCATGTGTACCATGATAAACTGATAATAATAATCTACTAGCAATTGGAATGTGAATTTTATTCATATCTGTTTTCTTTTTGTGTAAATCTCTCTAAATCTAAGTGTTGTTAGTTTGGTAAATTGTCTTATTTGGGATGTTAGTTTATGAATTTGGAGGTCCATGTTTAATGTTTGTTGCTATATTATTTATATTTTTTTATTAAATTGTGCTATTTTAGGTTAGTCTCTTTTCCCCTTTGTGATCTATGTATTTCCCTTATGGAACCGTTCATCATCTTATAGGATGATTCTGTATGGCTTAATCCATAGTTTTTTTATGTAATTATGGTGCTTTAGTATAAAGAATATGATTAATATGATAAAAAAAAAACGCAATTGGAACGGAAAAAGGACATAAATACGGTTCTTTGCTTCTTCTTTTTTTCATTTTAATGCAATAAAATAATGAAAAAATAAATACTTCAAAATACTAATAATAAGAGCACATTGATTAGAGTGAAGTTGAGGGTCCAATTTTAAAATAGAGTTAACTTAATTCAAACATTTCATTTTAAAATAAAAAAGAATGGATAGGAAATGTTTATTTCAGTCTCTCTCTTATAATTAAGAGAGATGAATAACTTTATCTTAAAAAATTGAATAATATAATCTCCCTATAAATTGACTCCAACTTTAGCAAACTCTTTCTCTAAGTTATAACCTTGTACTTTTAGTCATGGGAGATATAAATATGTGCTTTTTTTTGCTTTTGGCTTAATACACCGTAGGGTTTAAAAGTTAGCCCTAAATACGTGATGTTATTCTGAATTTTAAGAGTTCAAATTACCTCCATAAACTTAAGAAAATTGCACCCATTTATCTCCTAAACGTCGAATGTTGGCTTATGATTATTTGACTTTTTAAAGATGTTATTTTCCTGATTTCTCCCTTCAATCAAAAGCTGACATGTGGCATTGAAAAAGCGGATTGATACATATTTTAAAGTTTCAACAATAATTTAAACTTTTAAAAGTTTATAATAATATGCCAACATACTATACTAAGGTCTTAATTGGTTGGCTATAGCTTTGAATATATTTATAAATGTGTGTATTGTTGAAAAAGTAACGTTTTTACGTTATTGATGTCCATTTAATTTGTATCTAATGTACATTAAGCTCTAATAATGTGATAGGCTATTGCCTTTCATTACTTTTCTATAAATTGCATTATTTTCGTAATTGTATGCAGAGAGAAAGAGATCAATACATATATCTTATTCCGTTCTTTCTTTCTTTAGTTAGATTCATAATTCTAACACGTTATCAGCACGAGTTTGCTCTATTTCGAATAGTAATAGAATTTTGTTTTTTTTAGTTTTTCGATGAATCTGCCCAGTCAGACATTTTTCACCATTACCCAAGTTCTAACCGTTGGATCGTCGTGAAATTTGGTCAGAATGTTTCTAACATCCGTTTCTTTGTTTGTCACCGTTGGATCATTGAGAAAATATCTCTAAGGTAGTTTTGTGTAAGGCAGAATTGGTATGACTATCTTTGATATATTTTTTTTTATTATCATATATGTTAAATTTTTGGTCATTAGCTATTGATGTTATTGAGAAATTAATTCTTATGAGTGTTGAATAATAAAATTTTATTTTCAATTGGTATCGATAATATAGATATATCAAGATTCTGAAAATCTTCAAATAATGATGCCATGTTAATTTTACTACAAAGATCCTGAAGATCTTCGAAAAATTATGAGCATATGAAACTAATATATCCACCAAAAGGCTCATTTTACGTGGAAATAAATATTAGATATAAACTTATATGTACTCATGTAGCACTACATGCTCTTTAATAGTGAATTTTGTGAATATAAATATATGATATAAACTCATATGTGATCATGTAGCACTAAGATGAATAATTAATGATTTCCACATGGATATAAATTTTAGAGTAAATTAGCAATTTTAATGAATAGTAAAATAGTAATCCAATATTCATTTCCAGAATTTAATTTTTGCCATCATTTACTATTTAGGTATACGGTTACTATTTTATACCAATATTATTTATGCATATGTATCACATGAATAGTGAAAATATGATGAATAAAGCTTTTGTTAAAAAGCAATGGATATGTTTTATTAAATCACATATATTCCCTAAAGTAAATGTGATATATTCCCTGAAGTGAATATTATATCATTATAGAAATTTTAATAGTAAATTTATAGTCATTAATATAATTATATAACCACTTTAAGTGAAAAATGAAATTGGACATATAATATACCCAATACTTGTGACAATATGACTATAATGATAGAATATTATGTTAATTATTCACTAACCTAACATTTTTATTTTTGCCTTTTATTAACATTTAATTTTAGTTTTTTTTATTATTATTTACTTAGTTTTATTTAAGCTATTAAATATATTATAGTAAGATAATCGACTATTAAAGATCTTGTGGATCTTTGTTAACTTATAATATATATGGTACCAGTAATTTTATATGAGTGTGCTAGCAATTTTCACCAGTAGTGGAATATCAAATTGATGATAATAATCACCACTAGAAGTGGAATATCAAATTGAAATTTTTAATAGAAGGAAATGAACATTTCCTTGTATTAATTGACGTCAATGCTAATAAAGCAAATGTTATAATCCCGATATGGGTAAAATGAATATTATCATGATATTGGTAACACCAAAATTGTTGAACGCTCCTGAAGAGTCGGTATTAATGTATCAAGGGGATAAAAAAATGTTAAAAGCTCAAGAAGAAGCTGAATATTTTTCTACTCTATGTATGAGTAGTACAAAAGTTACCATTATATCTAATATTACAAATATAATACAAGTGTCCATAAGAGTTGGTATTCTATTACAAAGGGGAACAAAAATTATAACAGAAAATGCATTATTTTCCTAAATTCTCACAAAATTTTATTCGTAAAAATTAGTTGTGAAAGAAGACATTACAATTGGGATAAAAGTTGAAAATCCAATAGCATATGTTCAAACTCAAAATAATCTGACAGAATCATTTATTAAACGTCTGCAATTAATTGCACGGACGTTAATTATGCGAACAAATATCCCAACTACGGTTCGGGGTTATGCAATATTGCATGCAACAAACTTATATATTTAAGATCAACAAGTTACCATGACTTTTCCCCATTACAATTAACTTTTGGTCATAAACCCAATATTTCTCATCTTAGAGATTTTGGTTGTGCAATATGTATTTATTGCTTCATCAGAAAGGACTAAAACAAGTCCAAAAAGGAGATTAGAAATATATATATTGGCTATCAATTTCTCCTTCAATAATTAAATATAATTGAGTCATTAACTGATAATATATTTACTCCATGATTTGCAAATTGTTATTTTGATAGCACTTTCACAAAATTAGGGGGAGAGAATATAAATATAATTTTGGAAAAGGAAATAATATGGAATGCTCCATCACTTTCTCATATGGATCCAAAATGAGTATTGAGCTTTCATATACCAGTAAATGCATTATTTCATATTGAGTTTTATGAAAAACCAATTAATAAAGCGCTTTGTCATGCCTAAAGCATGGATGACCAGTTGATTAAAGGAAAAAAATCCTCGAAAAGAAAATTGTCGACAATAAAGATATTCTGGTTGAAGATAAAGAAATTTTTAACTACTTTTCATTTCAGTATATTATTATTATTATTATTTATGTTCTTGTATATTCATATTTCATATTTTATTATAGTTTATCATAAATAAATGTACTAACATAAATACACATCTTGTAGAAGTGCGACTGAAGTGCGAGCACCTGAAGTTGTTGAAAATGAAGAAATTCAAATAAATTAATTATATTAGTATGGAAAAAGATGAAATCGAGACAAATTGGTTGTCGATCCTATTTTTGCATATAATGTTGCAACGAATATTGAGAATGAAAATATGGATCATGAACCATAATTCAATTAAGATTGTCAAATAAGAAATGATTTGCTAAAACGGAAGGATGCAATTCAAGAAGAATTAAATTCTCTTGAAAAATGCATAGTTTTTGGACTAGTTGTTCGAACTCCAGAAGGTGTAAAACCTATAGGGTATAAATGGATTTTTGTAAGAAAGAGAAATGAGAAAAATGAAGTTGTGAGATATAAATCGAGGCTTGTTCACAGGGTTTCTCAAAAAGACCTGGAATTGATTATGAGGAGACATATTCTCCGGTAGTAGATGCGATAACTTTTCCTTATCTTATCAGCTTAGCAATGCAACAAAATTTACAAATGCATTTAATGGATGTTGTTACAGCTTATTTATATGGTTCGCTTGATAATGACATTTATATGAAAATCCTCGAATGATCGAAATTGCCAGAAAAATATGGTAAACGAGAACTTTATTCAATAAAGTTGCAAACATCTCTATATGGATTAAAGCAGTCTGGCCGCATGTGGTATAATTGCCTCAGTGAATATTTATTCAAAGACGGTTACAAGAATGATCCTATTTGTCCATGTGTTTTCATAAGGAATACATGATTTGAATTCACCATCATCTCAATTTATGTTGATGATCGGAATATCATCGGAATTCATGAAGAGATTCCAAAAGTTATAGATTCCTTAAAGAGAGAATTTGAGATGAAAGATCTTGGAAAAATAATGTTTGGTCTTGGTTTACAAATTGAGCATCTAGATAAAGGAATTTTGGTAATCATACACAAAATGTATTAAAACGATTTAAGATGGACAAAGCATATCCATTGAGCAATCCAATGGTTGTACGATCACTTGATGTAAAAAATGACAGGTTTCATCCTCGAGAAGGTTATAAAGAAATTATTGGTCCAGAAGTACCATATCTAAGTGCAATAGGTTCATTAACGTATCTTGCTAACAATACAAGGCTTGATATTATATTTGCTGTCAATTTATCATCAAGATAATGTTGTGCACCGACTCGAAGACATTGGAATGAAAGTATACAAATATTTTATTATCTTCGAGGAATCATTGATTTGTGTTTGTTTTCTTCATATAAAAATAAACCTCAATTAGTTGGATATGTATATGCGGGTTATTAATCTGACCCACATAAAGCTCGATCTCAAACGGGTTATTTATTCAAATATAAAAGTACAACTATATCTTGGCGATCAACGAAGCAAACTATCACCGCTACTTCATCAAATCATGCGGAATTAATAGCAATTCATGAGGCAATTCGTGAATGTGTATGGTTAAGATCATTAATAAAGCATTTTTGAGATGCATGTGAAAAATCAACGGCTAAAGAATATCTTTCGACAATATATGAAGACATTGAAACTTGTATCGCTCAACTGAAGGAATGTTACATTAATGGTGAAATCAGTATTCAACAAATTCGCTCCTGCAACAATTTAGCAGACTTGTTCACCAAAGCAGTATCTTCTGTTTCTTTCAAGAAGTTGGTTTACAACATTAGAATGCGTCGTCTCAAGAATCTTCAATATTCTTGCAAACAGGGGGAGTAAACACCGTACTCTTTTCTCCTTAACCAAAGTTTTTATCCCACAGGATTTTTCTTTGGTAAAGTTTTTAACGAGGCAGTGTTCCATTCACAATAATGGACATCAAAGGGGAATGTTGAAAAAGTAAAGTTTTTAGGTTATTGATGTGCATTTAATTTGTATCTAATGTTCATTAAGCTCTAATAATGTGATAGGCTATTGGCTTCCATTACTTTTCTATAAATTGCATTATTTTTGTAATTGTACGTAAGAGCAATACATATATCTTATTCCGTTCTTTCTTTCTTTAGTTAGATCCATATTTCTAACATGTATATATATATTACTCCTTTTATATATTGAATTTTTTTAAATATTTACAAGTATTTTTATTGAAATAATTTTTTTGGAATTTAGTCACAGTTAAGGCTCCTCACGCCTCTCAACAAATGCATTTAGTAAGATACGAATCATGTTCTCCTTCAATTTACACTACAAGAAAACAGTTAGTATGTGACAATAATTTCATTGTCATTAAAATTGTTGTCACAAAAGGCTATTATCTGTTACAATAAAAGTTTTACCGTCACAAAAATTAATTTTGTTGTAAAATTGTCACATATAATAGATGTTTTGTGACAATTTTTTAAGATCGTAACTAATGTTTTCCGTTACAACTTAAGTTGTAACATGTAGTTTAGAAATTGTTACAGTAAAAATATTATTGTCACAAAAAATATTTATGTGATAACAAAAAAATCTTGTTACAAATATTTTATTAGTTTTATGACAATAACTTTAACTTGAAATAAAAAATATTTCAGTTACAAGTAATAGCTGTAGCTAAAAATATTTAATATGTGACAATAACTTTTTATCGTCACCAAATATATATATGTGACAACATAAAAAGTTTGTTCCAAAAAATATATTATTTTTGTGACAATAATTTTAACTTGAAATAAAAAATACTTTGGTTGCAAGTAAACGTTGTAACTAAAACTATCCAAGATGTGACAATAATTTTTATCGTCACAAAAATTATATATGTAACAACATAAATTGCTTGTTGCAAAACTATTTTACTTTTGTGACAATAAGTTTAACTTGAAACAAAAAACTCTACAGTGACAAGTAATAATTATAATTAAAAATATTCAATATGTGACAATAATTTTTTATTATCACAAAAATAACAATGTGACAACTTAAAAAGCTTGTTGCAAAAAATAAAATAGTTTTGTGACAGTAAATTTTATTTAAAACAAAAAATACTTCAGTTACAGGTCAAAGTTGTAACTAAAACTATTTAATATGTGACAACGAATTTTTTATTGTCATAAAAGCAATATACATGACAATATAAAAAGCTTGTCGCAAAAAATATATTACTTAATAAGTTAAACTTAACAAAAAAAAATTATGTTACAAGTAATAGAAGTAATAGTTGTAACTAAAATTATTCAATATGTGACAACGGATTTTTTTATCGTCACAAAAACTATATAGGTGACAACATAAAAGCTTGTTGCAAAAAATATATTATTTTGGTGACAATAAATTTTACTTGAAAAAAAAATACTTATGTTACAAGTGATGGTTGTAGCTAAAATTATACAATATGTGACAAAGAACTTTTTATAGTCACAAAAACTATATGCGTGACAAGATAACAAGTTTGTTGCAAAAAAATATAATATTTTTGTGACGGTAAATTTAACTTGAGACAAAAAATTCTTCAGTTACAAGTAAAAGTTGTAAGTGAAACTATTCAATACGTGACAACAAATTTTTCATTGTCACAAAAACTATATATGCGACAGCATAAAAAGCTTGTTGCAATTTTTTTTGTTTTTTTGTTACAATAAGTTTAACTTGAAAAAAAATTAATATGTTATAAGTAAATGTTGTAACTCAAACTATTCAATACGTGATAATGAATTTTTTCACCATCATGAAAATATATGTGACAAATGACAAGCTTGTTGCAAACAATTTATTAGTTTTGTGACAATTAGTTTAAGTACTGAAAAGTTTTACAAATTGTATAGAATAATTATATTTTTTTTGGTAAAAGTATAGAATAATTATATATCATCATGTTTAGTTATACAAAAATGTATAAGCATGAAAAATATGAAATAGATTATAGAACTAAGGTTCATGCTGAATATTCAAATCTCGTGGTCAGACTCAAAAAAAATTTAAAGCAAATGGCTAGAAGATATAAATTGAAAGATTTTAACAAATTCTATTTTCCCTCCAATTTACTACTACTGGACGAAGAATCAAATCATTAGTATATATATATATGTTCAATTTTCTACTTCTTCTTTCAAGTGCAGAATAACCCAAAGGGGTTGTAGGTTTTTTTAGCAATTGAGGCTGAGATCTTTGGCAAAGATAAGTGATTAGTCGGTAAATTAATATGTATAAAGAAGTTATACATTATGTTAAAAGGTATAAGAAAATTATAGGTGATTAAGAATGTTATATAAAAGGTATATGAAGTGTGATCATGAGAAAGTTAAAAAAAAGTATAAGTTATTTAATGAATTATATAGAAGTATTGGAAATGAATAAGAAAAAAAGTATAATGACTAATAAATGTATGAATAGGGAAGTTACAATTTAGATATACGTTATTTATAATGGATTATACCCAACCCTTAATCCTAAACTATTAACCCTTTACCTCAAACCGTTTACCCCAATTTTAAACCTTAAACCATTAACCCTTAAGTATAAATGTATTATTCATAATTTCAATTCAATTCATTTCAGTTTAGGTTTGTTCTTAGATCCGTTTAAATCAGTTCAGGTCTATTCAATTCAATTTAGTACATTTTAGTTCATATTAGTCCAAATAATGTCCCTATCATGAACTCTAAACCGTAAATCACATAAAAGGTATAGGAGATGTATAAAAATGATATATAAAATATACAGTTTATTTAAAAAGCTACATAAAAGATATTAAAATTGTATAAAAAAGGTATATGGAAGTTACAAGTTATTCAACGAGATATAAAAGCTACAAGAAAGGTATAAGAGAGTTATAAGTTTCTATAAAAGTTATATCAATGGTTTATGAAAGATACAAAAAAACTAATGAAGAGTTATAAGTTATTTAAAAAGTTATATAAAATGTATAAAAAAAATATAAGAAAGTTATTATGATCTCTAAACTATCAATTTTAAACTCTAAACTCCAATTTTGATAATAATTATATATTATTTAAATATTTATAATTAACTATCGTGGTTGATATTTCATAAATTAATGATATTATTTTTAGGAATATTTCATATTCACTAATCCTATTATTAAAAAAATAATTTAAAAATTCTAAATAAATATTTTTAGATTTTGTGAGCTTTTTAGCATACATGACACGTGTTTAGTGTTATACGTGTTTAGTCCAAATGTCTCCCTTCTTAAATTTCATTAACATTATTAACATGATTTCTTTCTACCCTTTTATTTAATTAATATTATATTATATTATATTTTAGTAAAATATTAAATTACAGTAACCTAAGATCATATCTCTTCTCTTTGATGTAAACCCACTCTCACTCTCTCATCTTCCAAATCGCCAGCCACCTTCAACAGCACCTACGCCTCTAGCCGCTATCCCAACTCCTCCGTCGTACCGTCGTCTTCGCCTCCTCACTTACATCGTCGTCTCCGACTCCTCACTCGCACAATCCTCCGTAACTCTTTATTTAGTAAGTTTTTCCAATTCCTAGGGTTCTTTCAATTTTTAGTTTTACCCTACTCAATCTGACGACACACTCTGCCATCAGTCTCCAGCACCGTGGTTCTCCGTCTGCCTTTCCATCACCCACCTAGAAAAATCGAACCCCTATTTCTATCCAAGATTGTAAATTTCCCTAATTTAAAGCCAAAATTTCTCCCTAAAGTCATGGATTTGTTCTCAGTGGTTCAATTGGAACTGCCCTTTTTGGGTATCTCTTATTCCTTTCCCTTTCATTTTCACTCCTCTCATTTGGGTTTAGTCAAGATTATATTTATATTTTTTTTCTTACTGGTTTTGAGCATTTTTTTGTTCTTTGCAGGTTGAGGTTTTGGTAGTAATGCGGTGTGCTTAGTGTGTTTTATCATTCTAAATATGAATTTCTCTTTGATGGTAAAATTCAATCTTTTTTGTTTATTAGATGTTATTAGTTCTGGATTTTGGTTTCGTTTTTGGATTTATGAGTGATTTGTGATTAAATGGCTGTCCTTTGATGGATTTGTAATTGGGATGTTCTTTCATTGATCTGAAGCAATGATTTATGTAATCTTTACTTATTTTATGGTTCTGGTGATTATTTGTAATCTGGGTTCATTCAGCTATTAAAAAAATCAGCTCTTAATTTTGTGATTTTTCCACATGCTTGTTGACTTTGAGATAATTAATTTCATGTGAGTTTTTAGCATTCTGTTAATTCTTCTCAACAAATGATGTTATGGTTGATGTAGCAATTAAACTAATTGGAAAATGTTGTTCTTTTTATTGGTTTTTGATGTAGGTGGAATGTCTTTGTTTAGGCAAAGTCAAATTTTGTAATTTTTAAATGTTGTTGCCTTTGGTTTCATGGATGTTATATGCATTTATGTTCAGCTAGGCGAGTACTCAATTATTTATTCAAAACTAATTTAAGCTAGACACACTGCAACTTACTGGTTGTTGGCATTTCTGCGATATGGCTACCGCTAGGACTGTTAAGGACATGTCACCTCACGAGTTTGTCAAGGCTTATGCTACTCACCTTAAATGATCCGACAAGGTATTTTCAGTCCGTGTTCATTGTGATTTTCTTATTTCCGTGGTATCAATCATTGTCTCTTCCTATTTTATGATGAAAGATTAAAGGCTTTGATGTACTTTGGTTGTACAATTGTGATGAATAACGATGATCACGTTCTCTATTTCTGGTTCTTTTTATTGTTTGTTTAGCTATCTTTCTGTTATAGGGTTTGACTTTTGTTTCTAGTTTTTTCGGCCTTTTTTTGTGGTTTATTGATCATTGGGATATCTATTGATTGAATGATTGCATTGTTTTGTGGATATGTTATAGTTGAACGAAAGCGTAAATTCTACTTGGTTATACTCTTGTTCATCGAATAATTATTCTATTGCATCTATGTCTTATCTTATGCTATAAAGTAATGTAGTTGCGTGAGGTAATTCCATTCAAATTTATGTTGCAAAGAAATGTTTCGTCTTCCGCTAAAGAGAAGTGTTAAAAGCAAATATTTCATGGCTAATTGTTATTATCATTAATATTATGAAGAAGTTGACATATACTCTTGTGTTTAAGATAGTGAAAAACAATTATGCTAAATTTTGTTACGAGGATAACAATCTGATATCTTATTCAACTACCTTCTCTTTTCCATTCACTGATAATTGGCTATTAAAATTCTTCATCTAATGAGTCTCTTTGTATGCCACCATGTTTGATCTAAAATTTCTATTCAATTTTGTTGCTTATATCTATATGCATCTGTGTGATATTAATTGTTTCTTTTATAGCTAATTTAATTGCTAGTAGTAATAATAATTGTTGCCTCTTATATCATGCGTTATTTTTTTATTATACATGTGGCATGAATTATCTTAGTTCATTCAACTTAAAATTAGCGTTCCTGATGCAGCATGGAGTACTATATGTAGAAGACATACTACAAGACAGCATCAATGATTTCAAATAGCTGCAAAGCAATTTTGCTTCTTGTTGGGCAAACAATAGAAGTTTTGATTTTGGCTTTTGAGTATGGCAAAAATCTGGTTCGTGACATTCTCATTTTAGTGCTTTTAGTTTCCTCTGGTTGAATCTGTTTGACTGTCATCACAGTTCTATGAATTGAATGCTTGGACTTCTAGTATAGACAACCCTTCTTTAAGATTTCCTTGATAAATGTTTTCATATTTGAGAATAGAAGATGAGAGAAGGTCATAAATTTATGGAGTTTTGTTTAGTTTAGAAATTGGGTATGCAATTTGAAATTACTGTAGATAATAGGAGTGCTTACTTTTACAGGTTCATAGATTGTGATAAAATGCACCAAAAAATTAATTTTTTAAAAAAAATCATATTATTCCGGACTGTTGTTTAGAGAAACCATTCAGAATAAAGATCAATGCGGATGGTTCTTTAAAGAAAACCGTCCGCATAGGTCAAAAAATTATTTTTTTAAATCGTATTATTCTGGACGGTTGTTTAAAGAAACCGTCTGGAATAAAGACCAATATGGACGGTTCTTTATAAAGAACCGTCCACATTGCTCCTTATTCCGGACGGTTCTAAACCGTATGCAAAAGGCCTTATCAATAGCAACGCGGGCTGTATGGACGGTTCAAAACCGTCTGGAAAAGACCAAAATAACCGTCCGCACAACCCATTTTTGTACTAGTGCAAACCTATAAATAGTATAGTTCTTCATAGTTTTGTCTGTAGTTACTAGAAGTAGAAAGTTCATTTTTTCATGAATGTCGTTAAATGTACATTATATTAATTAATGTGTATCATGTATGTAGGAACCCAGAGATTTAAACAAAGAGTATGGGACATTGTTTGCTCTTTTCTGGAATGAGATCACCAAAATTTTGTACGATGAATGATACACATATTTCTTTTGTCTTGTATTGCATGATATTATTTAGATGTGTGTTTCTATCTTTTAACACGAAATCATGGCAATCTGAAATGAATATGATATATGCAATTTTGTTTCATTTTGAAATTTTATCTTATATAATTAATCATGTCAATTTCATTGTCTTTATTGTTGGTATGGTTATGTAGGAGATGAAATGACATGGATTTTTTAGAAATCACTTAAGGATAAGGTAATTTACTATTTCTAAGCAAATTATCCTTGTTACTTTCTGATCAAAGGATGTAGCTGATATCTTCATGTTTTCTATTCATGTGTACAACTTATCTTCCCCATTTTTGGAGTTGGACACATACTATGACGTTTGTCTGCCTAACACTAATGCCACTGATGATAAACTTACAGTAGAAAGTGCAGAAGTTACTCTTGAGTAAGTACATTACAAATAAGTTCTTTTTTATAGTATTTGTTCACCTAAGTGTAAAATTTTGTATTCTCTAGTTGAGTATTAAATACACATCATAAAGCACCCTCGTTTTTAGTTACTAAACACTGATTGTGAAGTCCTTTTGTTTTACTTGTTAATTAGATACTTTTCATGTGAGTACTATATATATATAATTATGTAATTTGGTTTTCTTTCTACGTAACTCCTTCATGGTTCGCAGGCCTGGCCCTAAAGGAGATGCAACAAGTGCACAGGCCTGTGGCCCATTAAAAAAAGGGGCCCAATTTTTTTAAAAGTATATAGCATATTAGGGCTACTTTGTATGCAATGCAATAGGGCTAAAATCTAATATCATCAGTCTTTAAACACAAAGCTCCACTCTTCTCTTCAACTCTTCCTTTTTAGTTTCTTCATAGTTAAATTTCAAGATTTCAATAGTTTCAACTGTCTGACTTCTTTTATTGTGAAGTCACGGATAGCTGCTACAACTCCTCTTCAGGGTCAATTCGAAACAACCTCTCTGTGATTACAGGGGTAAGACTGTGTACACCCAACCCCCTTATCCCGCTTGTGTGGGAGCCTTGTTATGTATTGGGGTAATTTTGTTGTTGTAATGAGATGATTTAGTCTTCTCCCAAAAAAGCATTGAAAATACCCATCAATTCTTCTTCATATTCCCAAAATCATGGATGGAGAGGTTTTTTTATTTTCTTCCTTCTGTGATAGAGTTCACCCTCAATTTGTAGGCTTGCCTTCAGGTGTTTCTTGAGTTCTCTCCACTAATACAAATCATGGTTAGTTTACTCTCTCGTCTTTTGAGTTTTGAGTTTTTTCTTAATCTATTTGCAATTTTATTTGCTATATGTGAGAAACTGAAATTAGTTAAGTTGGCTAATTTTGAAATGGTAAGAACTGAGGTAGCCCTTCTAGTATAGATAGGGCCTGTAAAAAAGAAGTCCCCACCTCATGTTACCCTTAAGAGAATAAAAAAAAGTCTAACTGTTAATTTGCTCCTCTATCTATGAGAATTATCTTTTGATTAGATTAGTCAATTTCCTTTCTAATGTGCTGCAGCTTGAAATCTGATCCCATTTGAATTATAATTTGAATTTTAAATTTTTTGTTTTAAATTTTAGGATAAAACCGGTTGCTTTTTTCTTTTAGCGAATTCATGGTTGATTTTCATGATAGCATTTTTGTAGTATAAAAGTCAGAAACCAATGCCAAAAAGGAAATACTAAAGAAATTTGATTTTAAACCAAACATTTTTCAAACCAATTTTTTGTACCACATTTTTTTTGAGATTTTATTATCAATGCACAAAAAGAAAGTTCTATTAATTGAATTTGATCTAGCAGCTTTTGATTTAACATAAAATAAATTAAAAACTTCATTGTTAGAATCCTAACTTGACTCATATTACTTTAGGAGTAAAGCATAAAGGATCACTTCTGGGGAAATCAAACGGCTTCTACCATTTTGAAAATGCTCCCTAGTAAAATACTTCAAAGGAAGTTTAAAATGCTTTTGATAAAAGTATATTGTAAAATAACCTTTTATTTTGGTGATAAATTCTTGCACCTACTTGTATAATGTGAATTCTTTAGAGCAACTGTCATATATTAATATGAATTTTATTTTACATTCACTTTTATATAAGGGCTCAAGATTTATTTTCTTATATTATTTTGACTATGACCTAACAATTGTTAGGGACGGGCTTGATGGTTAGTATTACTTTAGGTAAAACATATACTTTCGTTATAAGGTTTGCTATTACACTTACATTACTCTACATACACATGCATTGTCTTCTTCCATTAATTAATCGATACATGTTTTTACATTCATTGTCGCTCATAGTTCCCTTCAACCCAAAGTTGTTACAAATATTTGATGTAACAAATATATATAGGCAATAACGAAAAAGTTGTAACTGATGTAAAATATTGCGACAGTAAAAAGTTGTCACAATAGTATTTTGTGACAACTAATTGAAGTTGTCATGCAATTTCATTAAATGGTGTAGTATAATACGTGACAATTCTATCTATTGTGACAAATAATTTTATATGACAAGAAAATTGTTGTCACAAAAATGCAATTTTTGTGACAATAAATTTGGAAATATTTTCTATTACGGAGTTATTAGTGACGATACTTGTGACAACTACTCTTGTCACATATAGTCTTGTGTGACAACGTCAACCTTTTATGTGACATCAATTATTATCACAAATGTTATAATACGTGACAACAATATTATTGTGACAAATAGTTTGTTTTCAGTTACAACAAAAGTTGTAACTAATAAAAAATATTGTGTCAAGTAAATTGTTGACACAAAAATATGTAATATGTGACAACTTTATTGTCACAAATACATTTTGTGACGATTTTTTTATGTTGTCATGCGATTTTATTTTTTGTATTATATATGACAAGAATATTTTCTTTTCAGTTACAACCAATGTTGTCACAAGAAATTGTTATCACAAAAAAACTAAATATTTGTGACAACATTTTGATGCAAAAATGGACATATTGTTTGTTATGGAGTTATTAGCGACGACCTTGTGACAATTATTTATTGTCACGTAATGTTATCTGTGACAACTTCTTGCTTCTCTGTGACAACATTTGTTGTCACAAAAAGTTTGATTTCTTGTAGTGTTACTCGGCTCGAGTTGCCAACTAATGTTGTTGGTGAAAATTGAAATTTTAACCATGCAAATAATGGTTTGAATTTCTGATGTATATAATGCTTTAAATTAAGTATTATTCCAGCACATTGTATATCTCACAGTTATCATTACATTTGTCCTCAATCAATATATTTGTTACGAACATTACGTCCTAGCAGCTTCGAGTAAGTCAAGAGTAGGGCAGAGAAAAAAATTAAAATCCAACTAGATCGAAAAATCAAATCGAACTAAATTAAACTGAAATAAATATATTTGATTTGATTTTTGTTTATGAAATTTGCGATTTTTTATTTTGGTTTGATTCGATTTTGATTCGGTTCGATTTTTAAAATTGCAGGATAAAAAAGAAAAAAAATCCAACTAAACCAAACTAAATTATTTCAATTTAATTTTCAATTTTCATTTTCCCCCTTATTAATTTTCGATTTAGTTCGATTTAATTCAATTTTTGAACCAAACCAAATTTTAGTCTGGCCTCGTCAAAGAGCATAAATAATAGATATCATTCAATGAAAAAAAGTAACTAATACTCGTTTTTCTTTGTTTGCTTTATTTATTAGAGAGTAACTATTATTCTACCTTTTACTAATATTATTGGATGAGTTGTGTGGAGTTTAATCTAATAGCAACAATAAACAAATTAATTAATTGTTATTTTTTTAAGACAGATTATAAAGAAAACATGAGGATATGATATGTATATGTAGTATAATTCTAATACTAAATTACGTTTCCAACCTTCAAATACTAAAGGCATTAATAATTTAAGTTATTGTTTTGCTGGTAATAGATAAGTTTTCCAGCTAATTTTATTGAATTTATTCATAATTCTATTTTTTTTTACTTGGAATGGACAAAATTATGATTTGTTATTCCTACTCTTCAGTAGAAAAAAAGAATTGAATTTAATAGAATTAGTGCATGTTTTTTTCACTACAATTTACTTTAGTTCAGATCACTTTAGTTCAGTTTAATTTAGCCAACTTCAATTCAGTTATAGTTATAAATTTACAC
The DNA here is from genome assembly GCA_947683365.1 of Euphorbia pulcherrima. Taxonomy (NCBI): domain Eukaryota; kingdom Viridiplantae; phylum Streptophyta; class Magnoliopsida; order Malpighiales; family Euphorbiaceae; genus Euphorbia; species Euphorbia pulcherrima. The sequence continues at coordinate 20,326,309 of CANTUS010000002.1, forward strand.
TGAAATAAGTTTAGCTCACTTCAATTCACCTCACTTCAGTTCAGTCCAGTTCAGCTATGCGTAGTTATAAATTTATACTGAAATAAGTTCAGCTCACTTCAATTCACCTCACTCTAATTCAGTTCAATTCAATTCTATTCAGCTTTTAAAACATGCTATAGCCAAATCTATATATTCAGGTGTAATTTGTAAATTCACGTTTTTGCAAGGTTGGAATTCATAAAATCCAATCAATTTCTATATCATTTGACATGTTATACAAAGGGCAATAGGAATGAAATTGAGGCTTATCGGGGCACAGAATATATTTTCTATCCCCATTTTTATTAAAGTTTTGGAAAAAAAATTTTCTCCATCCCCATCTCCATTAAGGATTCGGGGAAATTTTTTTCCCCGTTTACAAATCGGGGGTTCTCCACCGGGGAATTTTGAATTCCCCATTAACAAAAAAGATGCTAATTTTTTCACCAAAATAACATAAACTAAAATTACTTTATATTAATACATCGAAAAAACTGATACAAGTTATATAATTAGAAAATAATTAAATAAAGCTAAAAATAATATAATATAATTAATATCAATTCAATTGTACAATCAATTAGATGATTAATGAAATGCTGTTAGAATAATAGTTTTCAAGTATATTATCATTTTTTAATATTAATATATAGAGTTTAATAATTATAAATATTATATTATTATATTTTACAATCTACTCTTAATCTTAATTAAAAAATTTTGTAGGATTATTGATAGTACTTGTAAAAATTAAAAATTAATTTTTCTTATCGGGTTTAGAGATTTATCAGGTTTGGGGACATAGTCCCCATCCCCATCCTCATTAAGGATTCGGGAATTAAAAAATCCCCATCTCCACCCCGTAGGGATTCTTATCGGGGATTCCCTGTCCCCACCCGTGGGGATTCTTATCGGGGATTCCCCGTCCCCATCGGATTCGGGGAATCCCCACCGCATTTTCAACCCTAAAGGGCAAATTTCAAAAAACTACCTTGTGGTTTCACTCATTTACAAAACAAGATATGAAGAATTTTTTTACAAAACGAGGTCTGTAGTTTCAAAAATTTTATAAATAAAGGATCCTTAATATTAAATTATGTCACGAAAATTAGTAATTTTGTTCATTTTTTTCTGAATTTTTGTGTGATGGTTGTTAAAAATACAATACATATCAGTGAAAATTTTTGAAATTTTTTAAATAGTCCAAATATTTTTTTAACTAAATTATGATAACAAACTTTAAAAATCATAAAAAATAAAAAAAATCACCGAAAATTACACAACTTGTTACGTATAATTTTTAAATAATAAGTTCAAATTATAGGAATATTGAATTGTTTAAAATATTTAATGTAACACTACTATTTTGAAGCCATAGGCCTTATTTTGCAAATTTTTTAAAATCACAGACCCCATTTTATAAAAAGAAATTTCTTGGACCCCGTTTTACAAATGAGTGAAATCAGATTATACTTTTTTAAGTTTACCCTTATACAAATACATAATTTCTGTTTGCAAATACATTCTACCTTGAATTGAATTCCATAATTTTATTTATTAATTGTTCCAAGAATAGTTCACTTATAGAAATTTACTATTAAAATTATTGTATATGATAAAATACAAAGAAAAATTGAAATTTTAGTAGTTTACACGTCCGCTTTATATTTAATGATAACTATATAGTTGTCCAGTAGGTCATTCCGTAAAAGTTTACGGAGCAGTTAAACTATTTTATGTGTAAAAATGGTCATTTAAGTATCATGCCTATATATATTTATTGGCATTTGAAAACGTAAATGTTCAGCAGCAACTATATTAAAAGAGCCTGTTTTCAAGTGTGTGAAGCATAGAACATTCTTTTTTTTAAGTGGAGTTTATATTTATTTGATTTAGATAAAGAGGAATAAAATAATAATAAAAAAATTAAATAGAGAATAATAAAATAATAATATTTATAATTTAAAATAAAAACTTAAAATATATAGTTAAAAAATAAACACTATAATTAAACAAATAACAATATTTATATACATCATCCAATTTTACTTTACGTCCTTCATCTCACAAAATTTTGTCCTCAACGTATTTCCAATTTGGATTTCAAATATCATTTTTCAAAAATCGAAAAAGGTCATTATTGTAGAACGGACCGGAAACCGGATCATTTGGTTCTGAATAAGTTAATCGTTGGGCCTGGATGCTCCATTTCACCATTTCCAAGGTTTTGTTTTTGGCCCAACTGTACAGAACCGAATTCAAGCTACCCTGAAAAGTTAGAAAGCTCAACGATCGCCGGTAACCGGTCGTCGTGCGAGTGGTTCAGTTCGTTCACTGACAGTAAAACGCCGATAGAAGCTCCGATTATCTTCTCGCCGTTCTGCTTTAGGGTTCAGGGTTGTAATTTCACATTGGCAGAACTGTAACCATTTGCAAGCACTGCGTGCATTTTTCAGATTTTCCCTCTGAAACTTTTCAAAATATCCATGGAGTTACTTTGAACAGTTTAAAATTTGTAGCGGCAGAGACGAAGAGATCGAGAGCGAGAGACAAATGGCAATCGACACGAACTTCGCTTCCTTGTTTGATAAACTAAGAGTGGAAGATCCATGGCTTCCTCCTTCCACTTGGGAATCCATTCCTTCAGTAAATGGCGGCCGTCTCTCCTCCTCCAATTTTCCCCAACCGTCCTTCCACAGTCTATCCTCCGTCTCTGTAAGTAGGTTTAAGTGTTTAATTGATAAGTAAAGAATTATAGCGCATAATTATTCTTCTGTAGGATTAGTAATTTCGTGATGGCGCTGTTCTAAATGTTTAGCAGAAGTACTGCTTTGATCAATTGAATTGATTATCCATGTCTCAAGCGGTTCTCGTTGATACATGAATTTTTTTTTCAGGAGGCGAGTTTAGTAAGATTAGCATTCAATGCTATGCAAGGTTTACAATCAGCTCTTGTTTGTATCCAAAAAATTTCTGCGGTCTTTTGTACTCATCCAGCGGACAGGTCCTTCCATGGAATTCCAAATCTATGGAACCGATCCGCAAGCACCCATGCATTGGGAAAGATTCTCAACTCTATAGGCTGCTTTGGTTCTCTGGTTTTTCTTCTCCGTAAATTTGTAGATAATTTTATGAATATACCTATGGGTGTGGAACCATCACAATATGGTCAAGAAAATTCTGAATCAGCATCCAAAAGTCGTTGTGAAAGTGACGGGCAGAAGGAGCCGCATCTTCCCTACAGTCTAGTCAATCAGGCTTTCGCTGTTGCAGTAGGGAAGATATTAGAAGGGTATGTAAGTGCTCTAAATACAGTATATGCATCAGTGAAACTAAGGCATTCATCAGAGGTTGCTAATGTACCTTCACATGAGTCTAATGAGGTCACATTTCTCACAAGCATTGTGCATTCTGAAATTACATTGTTGGAGGTCTGTCTACACACAAAGGAATTGAGGACTCAGATTGAAGCTCTTGGAAACATATGCAACCTGTACGAAATAGCTCTTCGTTTCTCTGAGTCTTCAGTTGAGGAGTTAACTGCTAAAGCAGCCTTGGAAATTTCGAAGTTCTCCAGAGGAGGAGATCTTCTCACTTATCTGTATGCTCAACTACAGGTATGTTTAACATTGTTTATATATCTTTCTTTCTATTTTTTTTAATTCTTGCACTTCTAAACTGTATACGAATGTAAGATTGAAGGAACTATTTATTAATCCCTTACTGGTTTTACAAAGTGATTTGTTTCCATGTGTCTGTACCCTGTTATGGAGATGATGAACATTTTTTGGTTTTTCGCTCACCTACCGAAGCCTAGTTGATTGTATCTTGAAGCTGATGGAGAGAGATGTGTGGTCAACATGAATGTAGTGTATTTGCTTCCAAAGAACGTATCTGTCCCTTTAATAGGAGTTCTGGGGGATTCTGTCCCAAAATTGACGATATTGCAAAGGATTATATTTTTCATGCTGTTCTTTAATAAAAAAATTAAGTTATGTTCCCTAGGAGGCTTTTCCGTTTTCATTTTTTATTATGCTTCCTTGAATTATTTTAAGGGCAGCAACAACAAATTTTAGAATTTCTGTTCCTTGAAAATGAGATTTCATATCACTGCTTTCAGTTCATCTGGAATAATTATTCCTTGCTATTATTGTCATGCAGGTTGCTGATCCTGTTCACCATGCTCTACTCAAGTTCCTCTTTATTCAGTCATGTGAACCATATTGTGGATTTGTAAGAACATGGATTTTTAGGGCAGAAATTAGTGATCCATACAAGGAATTCATTGTTGAATGTGTTGGTAATCTGCCACCCGATCTTCATTGTAAAGCTGACATCCCTTTTGACTTCCCATTGGCGAGTATTAGGGTAATGTTTTTCGAATCAGTATTGGAGAGTTTGAGTAAATAGTATTTTGTGTATTTTAGTTCTGTTATTGTGAGATAAATGCTGATTCCTATCATGTGGCCGGCTAGCAGGATGGAGTTGCTGTACCACGTTTTTTAAAAGACTATTTGATTCCAATTATTAGGGCTGGTCAGCAGCTTCAAGTTTTAATGAAGTTGCTTGAATTGTGTGACTATGCTGGGCGGGGCGATCATACTTATGAGGATTTTCTTCCTAGCTGCAGTGGATATTTAATTAATTGTATGGCCCATGCGTCTCCAATGACTTTTGACAAATCTCGTTTAAGAGATTTGGTGACTGCCCGGAAAAATTACTACAACCAGATGCAGGAGAAACTTGAAAGTTTGTTGACCAAACTGGAATTCAGAAATCAACAGGTGATGACTTTATCATATCTCTCTAAAAGTGTCTTCATGTTTGTACTTCTTTAGTTTGTATGAGTAAAATATCCTTTCTTATGTTCGAACATGTTTTTGATTAAATTGGACAGACTAGGCATAAGGTGGTTTGGCATTTTGAGTGTAACTTTGAACCAGTGGAAAATATGAAAAAGACTATCATTTGAAAGGATTCTACATAGTATCTGGTTATACATGGTTTCGTCCAAGATAAGAAAACAAGGGGATTGTTTGACAATTCGGTACTTCTGTGTTTTAGCACAAAAATGAAGTCCTTTTCACTCTCCCTTTCCTATTGCTTGCAGTAACATGATGCATTCTGATCTTGAGTTTTGTATTTCTTTTCATGATATATGCTTATGTCCACTGTCCATCTTCAGTTTTCTAGTGAACATGTTATATTTGGAAGACGATAACTTTTGCCAGTTGAGAATATCTTCTCACGGTAATCTACAACTGACATTTAGCTGCATAGTTAGACATTTAAATGAGAAAGTGAGACATTCCTTAAAAGGATTTGAACAACGACACTACTTCTAGAGAGCAGCAATGTATTAAAGCGAAATCACTAGTACTAAGAGCAAATCCAACCATTCCCTATTTTAGGGTATACACTAAAATAGGTAATGGATACAGGGAATGGTTGAATCCAACCATTCCCTATATGGTATATCCCTAAAATAGGGCAGGGAACCCTATTTTAGGGGATGGATATTAAATTAATATTTGTTTTTACTTTTTTTTAATTGTTTTGTTGGATGATTAGAATAGAAATGATGTAAAAGAATTAATATAATAATAATAAAATATTATTATTTTTGGGGGAATGTAATTATGTAATATAGGGAATGAAAATAGGGAAGATGGTGGGAGCAAAAACACTATAGATTCTGTAAGATAGAGTTTAGGGAATGGAAAATAGGGAATATGGTTTGACTTGCTCTAAAGAACCAATATCATAAGTGATAACAACAAATATACTGAAATTCGAATCACTAATACTAAAGAACCAATACTTCAAATATTAACAACAAATATACTGCTACATCTAAGCTGCTGATCTGTGGAAATCTCATATTGGTCCCATGGTCCAGGAGCACTTCTTTTTCACTCCAACAATTATATGTTCTCACATACATCTGCCAAAGTTCTGGTACTGTACTAATGCTAAGATGTAATGGCATTTGTAGCATTTTATATGTTCTTTTCCATGAGCATTCATAGAAATTTACTCAAGAAACAAGCTGCAGGTGTCCTTCCATTTAGCACAAAAACTGGTCCTATTATAAAATATTCACTTCCTATGTGTGCTTCCTTTATTTGTGTCGTTTTTATCCATTTTTGTACTGGAAAATATCATGTATTCACCATATCATCCATATGTATTTTATATATTTTTTTGCTTATGATTGTTTTCACTATTTGAAGTAAACAAACTGCCAATACTTTCAGTGCTCAATAATATTGGTACTTTAGCATTGAGATTCCCTAGTCTCTTCTAAAACTTCCCTGTAACCCGATGTCACATGCTACCTTATGCCTCACGAGTAGAACATATTGTTTCTGCATATTTTGTAACTTTTCATGCTGTGTACTCATTCTGAGGGTACCTTTTTCACTACAACCACTTGTTTCCTACTCATGCCCACTGTCCATTGAATTCATCGCTTAATTTCAAAAGATTTTTTCTGTGATTATAATTTTTCTGTATACTTGTTTTATGGTTCTTCTTTTCTTGATTATATGTGGTTCAGCAGCCGTATTGGTTGTTACAGCTTGGTTGGATTCCAACTTTCAGGTACCCCTGCATAATGCCACAGCAATCATCTTTGACAATAATGGAGGTCTTGAAAACAAAGTATCACTTTCTATGAATAGACCACCAGCTGATAAAGGGATCTCAAATGTGTAATCTCTCTCTCTCTCTCTCTCTCTCTCTCTCTCTCTCTCTGCCTCCATCTCCTGCATGTGCATGCTTATGAGAAAGTACTTTTGTATAGGTATTTGCTAACGGCTTCTTAATGTGGCCAACATCGTTAGAGTGTTTTGAACTATCATGTGAGGCTGTACCATAATGACTATTCAGTTTGGTTTTTGCTCCGGGTTAATAATGGGAGACATTGTACCAATTAAGTTGAACTCTATGTTGACTAATAAGTGACAGATTTGGAGTTAAACGTGAAAATTTGAGCATAAATTTGAAAGTACAGGCTTTTATTTTGCTACAGATGGTACTGGTTGGTTTGTTATTCTTGATGGCCCAACTATGCTATACTCTTAATTTTGGACTCAATTTCTAACCATTGTACTTTTTTTACTTTATATAATAACGCAATTCGTTTTCATGTGTAATATATTGTAGAAGTTACTTTTCTGACAAAAAAATCTGTGGTATGAGGGGCCTTGATTGGTTAACTTTTTTCAGAAACACTTTCAATGTAAGTTAATTAAACTTAACAATTCAGGACCTTGAACTCCTGATTTTGTATTTACAGGAATCTAAGTTGACTAAACAGTCTATAAATGTGAGATTCTTAGCATATCTTAAGCTAGTTTGCTGGTTGTTTTCCACCCTGAATAACATTTGGTTTGAATTAGTTTAAGATTGTCCATTCATTGTTTTGACTTTCTGGGTTAGAAATTAATTATATACCATTTTAAATAGCTATTATAGAGGTTGGCTTATGGATTCATTCTCTGCTTCTCAGGGATGTTGATAAAATCCTCTCCAACTCCAGTGAAAGAGATGGAAATGATTGGTTTGATACATCTGATGCATCTGAGTGTTCATCTTTAACTGATTCGGATGAGCAAACTGAGGTAGAAGAATCATTGGTTCCTAATAATTTTGTTGACAAGGAACAACAGTATTTATCCTCTTTGAGGTTTTCTGTGAATAACACTGTTAACAATATCTTGGGAAAGTCAACACAAAGGAAAAGCTCACTCGACGTGGAAAGCAATTTACCTGATTATCTTCAAAAAAATAATGCTCTCGACCATTTTATGCAATCTTATGTAAAGAAAAAAGCTCCCTGTAACATGTTTGGCCCTCTGGGTTATGCAGTTCCAAACTTGTCAGGCATACCTAATGGCCTGCATACAGTTGGATATACAGATAAAAACTGCTCACTGGGCCTTCCAATTGATCCTTTTGATGGTGATCATGGGTGTAAGTATTACCAGAGGTTGGACCAGTGCAGGTCATCCCTTGAAGTGAACAAAGTGGATGAGGATTCTGTGAGTAAAAACCTACCTTGCCTTAGAAACATAACATTTAATAAAGATGTTTCAGACATCGGCAAAAATCAACTCGAAAATGCTTTTAATACTTCCAAATCTTTCACATCGCAAACGAGGAAGGATAGTTTCTGCAGTGATTTTTTCAGTAAAAATCCAAGCGTGACAAAACATTCATCCTTTCACCCGATGAACAAACCTGGATTGAAATACAGCTCAGCCCTTGGACATTCATTATCTTGCTTTGACTTTTCAACCGTAGAAAATCCTTTGGAAGTATTTGAAGAGAAGTTAACTTCCAACTCAATACAGGAGATTGGGTATCAGGTTCACTCCACAGATAACAGTTATGACCAAGGTAAACAAGATGAAGGTGAAGATAGTGTTTTGGCCAATGATGCCAGTAGTACTTGTGATTGCTCACCCTTGGATGAACAAGGTGTAGAATCTCTTCTTTCAACAAATGTTTCTGGTGGGAAAAGTTGGGAGAGTTTGCTTAATAAATTTAGATACACTGAAAAGGAAAGTGCTAGGGATCGGAATAAAAAATCTTTGGCAGTGTTTGACATTCCTCTTGATTTCATTATTGACAAATGCCTACTGCAGGAGATCTTACTTCAGTATCCTGAAACCATTTTTATTTAACAAATAATTGGATAGTTTTTTTATTGCAAATTCATTTGAGTGTTGCATGTTATTGTTTCCTTATTTTAGTTATTTTCTGGGTACTGATTTGGTTCTTGTCAAAATTCTAGATGTCTGTCTTTCTGTTGATGGCTTTGTGAATCATATTGGAGCCTTTTTTAATGAAAATCTCTGAAACTTCGTCTCATTCAGAACCTCATTTGAAATCTTTTGTTCATTTGAAAGGTCTGAATGTTTCAACAGAAGCTCATTTGAAATCTTTTGTTCATTTGAAGGGTCTGAATGTTTCAATGTCACAAAATTTCTTTGGACAGCAATGTTTCACTCATAAAGAATTTTAATGAAACAGGTGGATAGAAGTTTTCTGGTATGCTGAAATAATCATTGCATCTTACATTATGGATTGGTAGTTTCCTTTGTTTCCATTATTCATTGTATAATCATTTGTAGTTGACACTCAATATAGTTTTTTGGATGTATAACCTTGAATATATATGAAGATTTGTTCCCTTAACAATGCTAGATACCGTTATGTCAGTAAACTAACCATCAAGCTACTAGAGGGGTTTGATTTGCATGAACATTTGTTGGCGCTGCGGCGGTACTACTTCATGGAATTAGCAGATTGGGCTGATTTGTTTATCAAATCCCTTTTGCTTAATGTACTTTTTCAACTATTACTCTGCTTTGTAGATTATTTGTTTCAAAAACTCTTTCTAAATCCCTTTCCTTGTTCTTGAAACTAAAGAAATGTCATGTTCTGGAGGCAGACCAAAGGGTCTCAGAAATTCAAGGGTTCCTTGATATGTCAGTTCAGAGGTCCTCATGCGAACGAGACCCAAATAAGGATCGGTTGTTTGTGTATATAAAAGAGGACGCTAGATTTCCTCTTTCAACATCTTCAAGTGGTAAATTTCTTTCTTTTTTCATTCATCATGCTTCATTATAAGAGTTTTCCTATGGCACAACAGTATTCATCGACTCAGAGGAAACTTCATCAGTACCCCTCACCTGTTTTGGATCTTATCCGGTTATGAATAGTTAAGCTTAACATTTTAATCTATTACTTCATAATCCAAGAATTTTGGGGAAAAGATTTTTAGCTTTTCTTGGACACTTGCAAAACCTTTAAGTGTTCAATATTTCTTTAGTTCCTTTTCAGCCAAACGGACCTTGGTTACTTTAAGGACCCTAATCTTACTTATTGTGGATGCATAACATTTTTTTAGTCTTTAACAAGCTTTTGTATTTGTTCTTCATTATATTAACTTAGTGCTTTGATCGCTTTATTTTTAGCATTCATTTCTCCTTTATTTTATGTTTCTTGTTTTACTGAAATTGAACTAGTCAACGTGGCAGGAGTCCATTCCTTCGATTTCTTGGGTTTGGGTTACCGAGTGGATTGGCCTGTCAGTATTGTTCTGACTCCAAGGTCATTAAAAATATATGCTCATATATTCAGTTTCCTAGTACGAGTAAAGATAGCGGTTTTCTCTTTGACAGATGTATGGTGCTCATCAAAGGTATTAACTATTTACATGATAGCTATTATGTGTTGAAGTATTCATTTACATGTTTGTAGCATGCTCTATAGGCTATAATTTTATTTTTCTGTTTCTGTTCGTAGATAATAAAACAGTTCCAGCAATCACTGTATGACATGCAATTAATTTTTGTTAAAATAGTTCTAAGTTCAAAGTAAACTGCACTGCACTGCTTCCTGCTTTTCACTCAAGAGCTTTGCTATTTGCTATTTTGAATAACCTACTCTCAAGTCTCAACAATTATTTCAAGTTAATTGCATGAAGAATCACAAGCTATTGCTTATACTTTTCTTGTAATCTATCTGTAACTTAAAATTTGCGGTTCCGGATTTAGCTTTTTTGATAGTTCTGATCTGTGATATCATAGGTCCACCAATGTTTTCCTGTTTGCATCTCTACATATAATTAATTCTTGTTGTTTTGTTGTTTGATTAATGTCTAGGAACTTCTCTTCTTCCAAAAACTACTTGCTAAATAATATTTTTTTATATATTATTGGAGCATATTCACTTCTTTGGAGATCTTGAGTAGAATAATTATGTCTGTCAACTATTTAAGTAATTTTACATCTGAAATCATCAGTAGCTCTTTTTTATATTGTAAATATTTTACAGGATTTGATGCACTTTATTGGTAAAAATAGCCTCTCTGCTGATAAAAAGGAAGTGAACCAATTTAATATGTTGATAAAAATGAGGTATGCAAGCTTTTCTTATTATATGCAAATATTGTTCAAGGTATTTTCCATCCATGTTATTCCTTCCTGTTACAAGTAATAACAACAGATTTTCTCTCAGGTTTGTACATCCTTTTGGTTTTACATTCATTGTTCATACGACATAATGTTCATGGAAACTAGCAATTTTTGTTATAAGTTGAGGAAAGATGCAACAAATAGTAAAAAGTTTAATCTGTTGGATCCTTGTCATGCTTAGAAGTTAGAAATACTCATTTTCCATGAATCAAGGGTATGGTTACTTTACATGGTCTTCACTTTCTTATTGGAGTGTTAAGTGTGGCTAAGGTGCACAAAATGGAGGCTTCAATGGAGTGCATAAGTGAGGACTTTCACTATTTTCAAAAGGACAGTTAATTATGTCATTGCTCTTAAATGTGTCAGGCACCAGGTCAATCATTTTATATCTACTCTACAGCAATATGTGCTATCACAATTGTCTCACATATCATGGTGCAGATTCCTGAACAACCAAAAACACAAGGTTTGAACCTCCATGCTTTTCTCTTCGTTTCTCTGCCAGTGAATTTTCTGTTTCTTTAGATGTGTATCTGATGAAGTACACATGTCAAGATAGTTGAATATTTGTACTTTGCTGCTCAAAATAATGTAGAGCCAAGTTTTAAATTTCAAACTTCACTGCAAATGAATGTGGGTAAGTGCATAGTGTTCTTCCTCTACTAGGATGACTAATGAGATATAGGTGTGGCTTTAGGATGTTTATCTACCTGTTTAGCTTGTAAGAATGACTCTTGAAATTTCTTTATTGTCTCGAATGCATGTGCTATTTTGTCATAATCCATGACATATTTTTTGATATATTTAGGTTGCAGAAACATAAATTTCGTCTTTTATTGATATATATATATATATATATATATATATATATATATATATATATATATATATATATATATTTGTGTCTTTGATCGACTCTCATGATTTTTCTTCTCAGATGGCCTCATTTGTACCAAAAATAGAAAAATAAATCTCAATTTCCTCATTTAGTTGTTATTGGCTTCTGTTTATTTTAGGTTAAGGATATGATGGATTTGGAGTTGGTGCATATGGAATATCTAACCGATTCATTGCATATGTAAGTTCAGGTCTTCTTAATTAAATAAAGTTTGAGCCATTACTTGTTATCATGAAAATACATACTTGATTTTGTGAATATCATCTCTGGGGAAACAATTCACATGTAATTAATTGTTCAGTTATTTTCTTTATATGGGATTGATGTGAAAATTGACATTGTGCAAGGCTGATAAATTTTCTCTATCATACATCGTTTAATTGGGTTCACTGATGACGTCACATAACATGAATTCAATTGGTCATTGCAAGATTTAATAAGAGTTAGTCACTATTTCACACCACAACTTAACTGTACGTTTGCAATGTAGGATGGAATGGAATTTTATTCGGTCATGAAAATGGAAAAGATAGAGCTTATTCTGTTAGCTAATCAAATCTTGTATGAGTATACATGTGTTTACTAAACAAGAAAGATATATAAATTTGTATTGTCTTAATATCTCTGTGTTTTGAGAGCTTATCTAGTGACAGTTTATTAAAGAGTGTTTGGCCTTCCCTTGCATTATTGTTCCTCTTCCAGTGTGGTATGGACAAAAAAAAATAAAAATTTTAAACTTTATCATCATTTTGAATTGTTTTATCTTTACATCCACTTTTTTTGTCGTCTTCCATTTTGTAACGGTGGATGAGTATAACTTAAATTTATCTTTTGCAGATGTTTTCTTTCTGATGAAACAAGAACTGTTGCTAGCATCATAGAAAGAGTATTGCAATGTGCTTTAGATTTCCGGTCTTGTCTTAGCCCAAACATCGGGGATGTGGTATTGAACCGAGGAGACCTAGTTGGCAAACTTTCTAGAATCAACATGTCCCAGGTAAGTCGTTGCTTTGTTCTCTAATGTTCATTAACTGAATAAATTAGAAGGATGACTTCATATTCACGAGTTTGCTATGTGCACATCTTGTGAATTGTGAAGTTTGTCTATTTGCCAATTAACTCTTTTTTATGAACTTAAACAAATTACGGTAGTTATCTATTATTATGTACATTGTATAACATAGAGTCTACTTTCTTGGTCTAATAAAATTCATATCATAATGGTCTCAGAATTGATTGTTTTAGAGAACCAAGAGATGTAGGATGGATGCTCTTTTATCCCCTAAACCTGTATTTTTTTGGCCTAGCTACCTGAACTTTTCTCTAAAACCCGCGACCTAGCTCCCGCAACTATCAAAAAGTGCACCACTTTGTTCCCCTGAATGCCATGTGTCATCTTATTTGACTTTTCAACCAACCAACCAAGCTTTAAATCCCACGTTAGGTGGGGTCGGCTATATGGATCTTCCGACGCCATGGAGCTCTATCAAAAGCCAAACTTTTATCATACCTTGCAAGCACATATCCTTAGAAATAGTTTCTCTCCAAGTAATCTTACCCTCACTCTGTCCTTAAGTTCTCACATTTTCTAACTGGAGCATCTATTGGTCTACGTAGCACATGTTCATACCACCTTAGTCGTCATCCTCTCAATTTATCATCAATATGTGCCACACCGGTCATTTGGTGGATGCACTCATTTCTAATTCGATCCATCCTTGTATGCCCACTCATCCACTTAAGCATCCTCATTTCTGTCACATTCATCCTTTGAATATGCTGCGTCTTAATAGGCACAACATTCACTCCCATATGTCATGCCTGACCTAACCACAGTTCTGTAGAATTTACCTTTCACTTTCAAAGGTATCTTTTTGTCACATAAGACTCCATAGCACTTCTCCATTTCATCCATTCGACATTGATTCTATAGGTTACATCATCATCAATCATCCCCTCCTCGTGGAAGATAGAGCCCAAATACCTAAATCGTTTGCATTTTGGCACGATTTTATCTCCTTCATCCCCCTTCCGTAGGCTGAACTTGGTTTGAAAATACTCCATCTTACTTCTACTTAACTTAAAACCCTTACTCTCTAACGCATTTCTCCACACCTCTAGCTTCTTGTGATTCATCAATTGATACGATGTCATCTGCAAACAACATACGCCATGGGATGTCGTCTTGTATTTTGGTGGTCAACTTATCCATGACTAGAGCAAACAAAAATGGGCTTAGAGATGATCCTTGATGTAATCCAATTGTGATAGGGAACTCCTCTGTCACTCCTTGTCCAGTTTGTACACTTGTTATTGCCCCTTCATACATGTCCTTTATTAAGTTTATGTACTTTACATGAATACCTTTTTTCTCTAGTGCCCACCCATTGTAGTCAAAAGCGCGCTAAAAGCGCTAGGCGATTAACCAGGCGCCTCACAGCTTCTTAGGCGGTGTATGTGGCAAAGGCGTGCGCTTGGGTGTGCAAGGTGCGAGGCGCAAAAGGCGCAAATAACTGAATTCTTAGGGTTTTTTTTTTAAAAATTAGGTTGATAGTTATTGACACCTATTAAAACTCTAAAGCCCGCCAAGTGCCAACTAATTTTAGTTTTCGTATTTGGCTATTTAGTGAATAAAATCTATTAAACTCTCATTTATTTATTTCTAATTAACACAGAATACTAGTCGTCCTTTGTCTCTCTTCTACTCTATAATATCTGTTCTCTCTTCTCTATTTTATTTGCGTTTGAAAATCTGGCCGATCAATCACCAATCCTTCTAGTTCGAAGCTGCCTTCACTTTCTCTCTTCTACAGATCATTCAGTTTTTAATAAGTTATGCTCTGCTTTCATATATTTTACTTCTATTAATTTAATTCTATCATGCTATGTTTACTTCTAACAGATTACTTCTTTTTACTTCTATCAATTTCGAAATTGATTTGACTATGAGTTTACTTCTTCTATGAATCTATTCTATCATGCTAAGTCTACAGATTACTTCTTTATTTGATTATTTCTAAGTTTACTTCTATGAATTTCAAAACTGATTTGACTATCAGTTTACTCTTTACTTTTTATTAAGTTTTTTAGCTATTGTCTAAATCTTTTCATTTGCATTTGGTGTCTTGTTTTTCTGTTTTGTTGGCAGTCTTGTTTCGGGCCTTTGAAGTTTGAACAATCTGTGTATTCGTCGTTAATTTTATGGTTATAATTTTGAATTCTTGAATTTCCTTTAAGTGAAGTGAAACTTTTTTTTTTTATATATTTTTTTAAGTTCATGCGCCTAGCGTGCGCCTTCGCCTTCGCCTTCGCCTCGAGCCTAGGCGACAGGACCCCTTGTCGCCTTGGGTGCGCCTAGCGCATTAACTACTATGTGCCCACCGAAGTACTTTCCTCGGCACTCTATCATATGCTTTCTCTAAGTCAATGAAAACCATATAAATGTCCTTCTCCCTATATATCTCCCATCATTTCTTAGAAGAAAAATAGCTTCAGTCGTGGACCCTACCAGGCATGAAACCAAATTGATTTGCAGAAACCTTGGTGATCATTCTAAGACGGTGTTCAATCACTCTCTCCTAAAGTTTCATTGAATGACTCATCGGTTTAATACTTCGATAATTAGTGCAGTTTTTTATATTTCCTTTGTTCTTAAATATAGGTATAAGGGTGCTTCTCCACTCGTCCGGCATTTTCCTCTCCCTATATATAGAGTTAAATAGTTTGGTTAACCAAACTGATCCCTCATCTCCAAGGCATTTCCATGCCTCAATCGGTATGTTATCTGGCCCACATGCTTTCCCTACCTTTATCCTTTTTAGAGTTTCCTTCACTTCATTATGCATAATTCTTCTTGTGTAATTTAGGTTTCTCTCAACTCCGTTTACCTCCGAACCTATAATGTCATCTTCCTTTCCATCATCGCATAACCGATCAAAGTAGTTTCTCCATCTCTCTTTGATCTCTTTATCTCCTAATAAGACTCTTTGTGTTTCATCTTTAATGCATTTGACTCCATTCAAGTCCTCTGTCTTCTTATTCCTCAATCGGGCTAGCGTGTTTGACTTTTCAAAGATGTAATTTTTAAGATATTCTCTCTCCAATCATAAGCTGACACGTGGAGTACAGGGAGCAAAGTCGTGACTTTTTGAAAGTTGAGGCAGCGGGTTTTTGAGGACAAGTTAAGGTAGCTATAAATTGCTCAGTTTTTAAACAAGGCCTACATGGAACTGTTGGTATTATTATGGCTGTTTATATTCCTAAATATATACAGCTTTCAGCATCCCCTAGAATAGAACGATGGAGCAATCTGCCAAAGTGGAACCTTAGTAGGCCAATCCACTAATTGGCTCTGGGAATGTAAACTATCAATCATATAAAATTTTACATTTTTCTGAACAAAAGGATATGTCAATCTAAATCTAGGTTTTGATCAACTGATGCACAATAAGAACTGGCCCAGTTTGCATTTTATATGCTTCTATTTTGAAATCCTCATTGTTGATAAGCAGTAAACCTTTCCTACGTGTAAATTTGAAATATTTCAGCATGTGAAAGACAGCGATCAAATGAGTTCATGCACATGTATTTTTAAATATAAAAAAGATACCTTTGAAAGTGAAAGGTAAATTCTACAGAACGGTGGTTAGGCCAGCCATGACATATGGGAGTGAATGTTGGGCTATTAAGACGCAACATATTCAAAGGATGAATGTGGCGGAAATGAGGATGCTTAGGTGGATGAGTGGGCATACAAGGATGGATCGAATTAGAAATGAGTGCATCCTCCAAAAGACCGGTGTGGCACATATTGAGGATAAACTGAGAGAAGGACGACTAAGGTGGTGTGGACATGTGCTACGTAGACCAATAGATGCTCCAGTTAGAAAATGTGAGAACTTATGGACAGAGAGTAAGGGTAGTGGGAGAGGTAGACCTAAGATTACTTGGAGGGAAACTATTTCTAAGGATATGCGTTTGCTCGGTATGGACGAAAATTTGGCTTTTGATAGAGCTTCATGGAGTCGGAAGATCGATATGGCCGACCCCACCTAGCGTGGGATTTAAGGCTTAGTTGGTTGGTTGGTTGGTACCAATGAGAGATGGATAACTGGATTATTTTTTGGGTTAAATGTTGCGGTAATACTTATCTCCACGATTCGGTTTTTCAAGTAATTTCTAGATGATATTATATCCTTGATATTCTTTGTTGCTTCAACATGTCTTCAAGAGAAATCTTCATTTTGATATGCGAAAAGTCTTGTAATGCGTATGCTTGATTTTTATGTTACTTAACATATATGGATTGCACATATCTATTATATTTTATGAAAATATTTATGACAAGCTAATTTTACGTTGCTAACTGGTTTGCTTTTCCAGTTGGCTGCTATACGGCGGGAGTTCAACCAGAATCTGAAAGAATTGCATCAATGTTATCTTAGGTCACCAAAGCATGGAGAGTTTGGGCTTTCTTGCTTCTGGGGATATCTTAACTACAATCATTATTTCACAGACACATAGGTATTAAAACTGTCTTTTGAGTTTGAGCTTTATTTTTGAGTGCTACGATGAGTCAATTATGTGCGTAGCATAGGCCAATTAATCTGCCAATCATCCTTTGTGGCAAAGGCTTGGTCTAGTGGTTGAGCCTTGAAGCTGTGATCCTAGAGGTCACAGGTTCAAGTCCACATACGGGCGGGGTGGGATGAGGTTTTTCGTTGTTATTATTGTAAGCCCAATGAGGCAATTTTTTTAAAAAAAGCCAATCATCATTTAATCATTTATGGACTTCTTAGCTTATATTACCTCACTCTACATGCATTATTGTGGCTCTACTCTATGACTATGATCCTGGGGTCGGTCTTAATTGTACAATGCAGAGGACAGAAATACGGTAAATGTCTTCTATTCTCTGCCGTTAATGTCTTTGTGCCATGTAATATGAGGAATTCTTTTACGTTACTTTAGTTGGTGCACTGTTGAATTTTGCTATATTATTGAGTTGAAATCTGGAAATTTTATTGAATCGCACAAAGAGAAGATTAGCTTATTAGAACAAATATGTTTCTTGCCAAAGATGCTATAAACATCACAAAGCAAATCTAATCTATGATAGATTTTCGTTAGCTTTTGTTTATATTGATACTTTATTTATGTACTTTCTTATGCAGTGGCGGAAGGGTGGGGCTGAGTCGGGAACTTGCCCCGCCTTAGTCGCCGGAATTTGTCATTAGGGGGAGATAAAATCATGAAAATAACAAGTTGATATTGTAGCTCAGTAGGGAAGCAATAGTGTTTTTTATTTCATTGTTTTTATATTTCAGTGCAAGCTTATCAATATACTAATAATGTTCTAGTTTAATGATTTCATTACCAGCTAGGCACGACTCAAGTATATATCTATCCAACATGAATATCTCACTTATACGTTGTTTATTACTTTTTATAATTGTCAAAAAAAATTTACCTCAAAAGTAAATTTACCTCATTGTTTCATTCCATATTGTGGCTTTGTCACTCTTTTGATAGTTCATTTTTTCACTCCCTTTTTAATGCCTTTTTTATACAATGTTTCATGCTTGTGCACTCTTGATTATTCCAAACCTTTTGACACGAGAGCAATCACACACAGCATGGAGTGATCAGATTCAATAGTGGCAATACACTCCATGCACACCCAAGATACTCCAAGATGATACGGTAGCGAAAAGTTTATTAAAAATGTATCGACTGAATTATGGTCGATGATCACCAACTGGACTGCCTGTCTTTTTTCTTAAGCTTTGGATGTAATACTATTATGTTTGGTTGACTCCATAATTTGGGAAAAAATCTGTTAGCCCACCACTTTTATGCCCCATTTCATGTCCCACGTTGAAAATTTGTGGCGGAGAGATAAGTTGAATGCGAGTTATGGAAGGAGGAACAACAAATCTTTTTCCCGCAATTTATTTTACGCTGTAGGAATTAGCTAGTATTGTTAGAACTTCATGAGGGTCTTAGGCTCTGTGCTTTCAAACTTATTCAGAGAATGTTGAAATTGAATTGAAATTGAACTGCAGCTGAACAGAAACTGAAAATATTAAAAATAAATTGAAAGATAATTAATAATATAAATAATAGTACATCAAAATATTATTATATTAATACTAATAAAAATATATAATACCTTTATATACCATCATATTATAATAAAATTAATTATTAATTATTGATTTGTAAAACTTAATTGAATTGAAACTGAACGGAAACTGCGAATACTGAATTTAACTAAGTGAACTATAAGTTGAAAAGAACATCGCCTTAGTTTTAGTCTTGTTGTGGGGTGCGTGGTCATATCTTGAAACACACACCGATTCTACTACACACCTAGTTTTAGGAATTGAGGTTTGCACTAGTAATACCTAAATATAAAAAAACCAACTATGTAATGACTTTGAAAAAGTTGTTGAAAAACAAATTAAAAATTTTGTAAGAAAAAAGGATTTCAAGTTGAGTTCTGCCTTGGTAAGTTGGTATAAACGGAATTGAGTAATCATATAACACAAAAATTATGCCAAGATCAGTAAATATGCCATATTTGCAAAATATATATAAAAGGGTGTATAAATAAATAGATTAAATTGTCAACGCGTCTCTGAAATCAAGGAAGTAGACTTGAATATTTAACACGTTATCAGTTATATTGGCGTGTCACTATGTACTTTCTTATTTGAACCGCTGCACTTTTTGCCATGCGCTTCCATTGTTGGATTGATGAGATGCAATTTTATTGAATTTAAAGATTCTCGGAGAGCCACCGGATCTGTGCACTCGGTTGACGTTATGTGGGAGGACTTTGGCTCGATTTTCACTAGATATATATATATTTGTAGGAGGATGAGGAGATTTAACTGTGAAAAAATCTGAAACTATATTATTTGAGATATTTGGCATTTACGGAAAAAAAAAAGAGCTATTGGACCTATAGTTATAAAGGTGTAGTGGAGAACCGTTAAAAGAAGATAAGATGATATTCCCTTTCAAGAAACTGAAAATGATTTCTCAATCTTCAAATAAAAATTCTTAACGAAATTGTTATATCTGTTGCCATCCTACCCTTCTAGGCACTTGCAAACTGGCGATCGGAGTTTAGTCTGGATGTGAACATGGCTTAAAGGTGCCGCCTACAATTGGGACTTATCCAATACCACCTCATGATGAAAACAAAAAAAAAGAGATTGTTATTAATTATACTATAAAAAAAATGGTTTGAAAAATCCGAAATATGTAATTTTTGTTTTTTTTTTTTGGTAAATTTCGAGAATTTTTCTATGATATATAGTACAATTGCAGGAAACACAAACATTCCGACTTTTATACAATTGCTACTACAATCTGACACATAGACTCTTTGAGTTTCCAAACTGAATTTAATGGAGAATAATTGTGTTTAATACAATTATAAATTGTGATTGTGATTTCTCATTAAACGGGTTTAATATCTAGTAAACATGTGATTAATCACCTTATGATTCAATTGATAGTCTTGTTAACGTCATTACACTTCATATAACTCCATCTATGGAATAAAAAAAAATGCTTGTATTTGTTCCAAGGTTTTGGTGTATTTCATTTGTACATAAAAGTTATTGCTATATTTCTGAAGATTAGATATATATTCAGTACTCAGATATCAATACGTTTTGGAAACTCTTTCTTGCATTAAAGGCATACGTTATTTGCAAATTTATGGACGTACGTTTTCCGTTAGCTTTAATTAATGTTCCATTTTCACTTGGAAAATAATCCATGGAAAGATGAAAACTTACTAATTAAATACTAACTCTGTTTAAATAGTTTTGTCGTTTTGTGCTAAATTGCTAATTGATTACTGTAAGATATTGGGGTTAAAACTTGACTCCTCCTGTAGGAGTTTTTTGAGTTCCTCTTTTTGTCACTTGCAGTGGCAACCCGGGGCCCGTCCACACCTGGAAATCGAAAACTTTCCTATATTTTTTGTGTACTATCCCATACCAACCGACAAAGAAGACAAGGAATGAGGCAGTGACGGAGCAACATGTTTTTTCGAATATATGAAAAAAATGTTACATTTTTCTAGTTTGCCTTTCCAATGTATCAATCTAACTTCAATAGTCTACAATTCTAAATATGTGATGTATTCTATTTTCATGATAAAAGTTAGAAAACATGCACTTGAGAGTAATGTTAGTAAAATTATATTGCTAGTTTTTCATCTTTCCTTCCAATGTTATTTTGACATTGTGTGATGAATCATTTAAATTACAAATATCATTACGTAAGGTTAATTCATGAAACCATTTTCCTCCAATGTTGACTATTTGATATATATGATTAATTTATTTTCATGTTTTTTTGTTATATATATTGACGTAAGTTGTGAGTTAGTGAAGTAGCAGAATTTAGACAAGGGAATAGCAATGGAAGAAGACAAAGAAATGAAGAGAAGCTTTGTGTTTGCTGTAAATAAAGAAAGATTTGAGATATGTAGTAACAATTTTGAGCCCACTACTACTTTGCTTGAGTTTCTTCGTACCCAAACCTCTTTCAAAAGTGTTAAGCTTATTCATTCCCGAGATCTTCTTCGGTTTGGGATCATAGGGCCATAGCATCTTCACTAATTGTTGAAGAACGGTCACCTAATAGTTCAAATCGTATTCTTGTCTGGACTAATCATCACCAATGTTATCAATACTAAATCGAGCATCATACTGGTGAAGTTAATGGTACGCGGTATTACCGGTATAATTAATAGTTTACTGGTTCTATTTATAAAAGAATATATATTATTTAAGGTTTCCAATGCTATTCTGAGTCTTTAGCAACTTTTCAGCGTGTTGTCGTAGGGGTTTTGGAACGCTTCTCCATGTTTCAAGTGGCTATTGCAATGCTTATTGTGTCTTTTGAGACGCTTTTAAGTCTGTTGCAACAATTTTGGATCTTTTGCAACACTTTTTACGTGTCGCCGTAGCATTTTTTAAAAGTCGTTTTTAAGTTAAACCGTACCGTAGCCATGAATGATTCGCGATAAAATAAGTCGAAACGGCCGGTACGATACTGTTTTGATAACACTGATCATTACATTGGGCAGTTCTCATTAAAACTTTAATGCTCACCAACATTAGGCTAATACGAATATCCATGTCAAGTTTGATGATATATCATTCTTGGATTTATTTATATTTATTTCTACTTCTTGCTTTCATAAATTTTTTTATGATAGTTGCCATTCAAATATAACTTCTTTTATAAATTCCAAATAGTTATTTTAAAATAAAATATCTAAATTTTGTTGTTTGGTTGTGGCGAAAGTTTTAGCTTCCAGACACTAAATACAATGTCATTCAATTGCTAGGTGATCAGTTAGTTCGAGACACTAGACCAATTTCATTTAATTGCTAGGATAAAAAGCTAAACTCTTATGTGTAATAGGATATGGAGATTTACATTAAAAAAAGGATATGAAAAGGAAACACTAGAACTTTTATTTACATATTTCCATAAACATGTTGTCATAATATGAACTAAAAAAACAAAGAAACTGACTGTATTAATTGTAAATATAATTTTTTTTTATCATATATATGTCATGTTCATATTAACTATTGCAATTTAAAATTTAATAAAAAGTAAGAATATATATTATACATTATATAAAGAAGAATAAATATTATATAAAATACATTTAAAACAAGACACTGTTCGAAGTATAAGAAATATGGTTTAGTGTTTGGTAGCTCAAACGATAGATGGCAAAGTGAGTTGGAGAAAAGAGAGGTGTTTGAATCGCATTACCACCAGTGAGAGATATTTTAATATCATAATTCACCGACCTCTTACCCTTAAACCAGATTAATCGACATCCAATGTGGTGTCTGAAAACAAGTAGTACCAAGAAAATCATGTAATAAGGCTTAAGATATGTCCGATTCACCTTATACTTAACGAAAACGACCTATTTTTTTATTAACCGAGTTTGGAAATGGAGAGAGACTCAGAGGTAATTGATGTATTGGGCCTCTAATACAGCAAATATGACATTGTTCAAAGTTTTTCCTTAAAAAAAACTAAATTAATTGTTTAATTTCTTAAACTATTTAAAATTGTTGGATAATTGTGTTTGTAGTAATTGTGATCTATACTTGGAGGTGGATGTGGTGCTTGTGTTGTTCTATTATCCAAATATAACCCAACCCTCAACAAAGTTGATGACTTTACAGCAAGTTCATGTCTCACATTACTTTCCAGTATAAATGGCTGTTCAATCACAACAAGTGAAGGTCTCGGAAATACCGAAAACGGGTTCCACTCAATCCATCAAAGGTTTTCCGGATTCCATGCTACTCAATGCGGGTTTTGTAGACCCGGAATGTGTATGTCACTCTATGGAGCCCTTGTGAATGCCGAAAAGACCAATCGACCCTCCCCCCCATCATGTTTTTCCAAGCTGACAGTTTCCGAAGCTGAATATTCAATTTCAGGAAACCTTTGTCGTTGTACCGGATATCGACCCATTGCTTATGTGTGTAAAAGCTATGCAAGTAATGTTGACATAGAAGATTTAGGATTCAATTCCTTCTGGAAAATTGGCGAGGCAGAGGCTTCCAGGTTACCGCTATATGATGCTAATAACGAGATTAGCACTTTTCCTGAATTCCTCAAAAGTGAAATAAACACTTCCTTGAATTTGAATTTCGGAAATTCGTCTTGGTATCAACCTAGTAGCCTTGAGGAGTTTCAAAGCCTAATAAATGTCAATGATGGACTACGAGTAAAACTCGTAGTTGGAAACACGAGTGTCGGTTATTACAAGGAACAAGAACACTATGACAAGTACATTGATCTCAGGTTCATTCCTGAGCTCTCGGTTGTTCGGTGGGACCCGGCAGGACTTGAGATTGGGGCAGCTGTGACCATATCGAAAGCTATTGAAGCTTTGAGGGAAGAAATTAAAGGGGAAACAATTTTGAAAAGCAAGATTATCTTCGAGAAACTTGCTGCTCATATGGAGAAAATCGCTACTATATTCGTTCGGAATTTAGGCAGTATAGGAGGAAATTTAGTGATGGCACAAACAAGACATTTTCCTTCCGATATTGCTACTATACTTCTCGGTTCGGGTTCATTAGTCACCATAATAAAAGGCTTGGTTCATGAAATAGTGACTATGGAGGAGTTCTTAAACAGGCCTCTTCTAGATCCGAAAAGCATACTTTTGAGCTTTAAAATCCCGAGTTATCAATTCAAAAACGCTGATAATAAGTTGTTATTTGAAACCTATCGAGCTGTTTCTCGGCTCTAGCTTATCTGAATGCTGCTTTCTTAGCTGAAGTTTCGGGATCCGAACCAAGTGGTGGAATTGTGTTAAGTAACTGCCAGTTGTCTTTCGGGGCTTTCGGGACTCCACATGCTATTCGGGCAAAAAACGTCGAGGGATTTTTAACGGGAAAGGCGTTGACCGTTGCTGTTCTTCGTGAAGCTATTGAACTAGTGAAAGCGGCTGTGGTTCCTCAAGAAGGGACTCAACATCCGGCATATAGATCGAGCTTGGCTGTTGGTTTTCTTTTCGAGTTTTTTGGTCCATTAATTAATGTGACTTTTACTAATGTTTCACCGGAATCTCCCGCTTTGCTTATATCATCTAAGCAAGTGATTCCGATACACGAAGAGTATTACCCGGTTGGTGCCCCGGTGACAAAATGGGGTGCCAGTCTTCAAGCTTCAGGTCAGTATGATGCGGCTATAACTATGAATAGAAAAACAAGGGTTAAATGCATCACCAGGTTCCTAAAGTTGTCATTCTTTGAACTTTGAAAAGGTCATCATCTCATCGCAACTCTCAACTTTGAAAATGCACAAGTTTGCTCCCTAACACCTGACATTTAGGGGCAAACTAGTGCACTTTTTGTAAAAACAAAATATTTCCGAATTGTCCCCTTTCATGTCAGTCATTCAGTTTTTGCTAAGTAGCAACTTTGTAGGAGGGAGAATATGAAAAGTAGGAAGAGAAAATGAAAAATAATAAAATAATAATGAAAATTGCCACGTGTCAGAAACTGGATAGGATATAGAAGAGGACATCGAAATGGGGACATTATTTTTTCCCACGTTTTGATGTTCTAGAGACCTTTTATAAAGTTCAGGGCAGTAGGTGAAATAAAACAACTTCAGATATGATGATGCATTTGGCGTAAAGCAATTTACTGATTTTACGATGTGTTATAGGCGAAGCGGTTTATGTTGACGACATTCCATCCCCGAGAAATTGTCTACATGGAGCATTCATACATAGCACAAAATCTCATGCTAGAGTAAAGAGCTTAGAGTTAATATCCAACTCAACCTCGGGTGGTGTCAGCGGACTTATTTCCTACAAAGACATTCCAAAAGGCGGGGAGAACATCGGTTCGTTGTTCGCCTTTGGTCCCGAACCTTTGTTTGCTGAAGAGGTTACTCTATATGCCGGACAACCTCTTGCCGTTGTGGTAATGATCTTATCCCTTGCTTATGTTTACCAACTTTTAACATATTTCTGTGGCTAAATATTTTCAACAGCTTCAACTGTTATTTGTTTTCGTGAGTCTCCTCAATTTGGCAAATTACATCACTTTACCCCTTAATTCTACGTATCGGCTTTTGACTGGGGAGAGAAAATTCAGGATAACGAAATCTTTGAAAAGTCAAACCAATCAGAAACTCATGTGTATAATTTGGTGCACTTTTGCCAAGTTCTTGGGTCAGATCCGACCTTACAATAGAGTCCTGTTAGAACATCACCTAGGGCCCCAAAATATTAGGGTTCCTAAAATTATTAATATTTTATCTTATATGTCACCGTACAATTTCACTTTTCAACTTTAATTACATTAATTATATATTTTA
This sequence comes from Euphorbia pulcherrima, assembly GCA_947683365.1. Classification (NCBI taxonomy): domain Eukaryota; kingdom Viridiplantae; phylum Streptophyta; class Magnoliopsida; order Malpighiales; family Euphorbiaceae; genus Euphorbia; species Euphorbia pulcherrima. The sequence goes on from CANTUS010000002.1 coordinate 20,352,121, forward strand.
TATCAAATGAATTTAATTAATTTGCTTTAAATGTAATAATAATGTTAATAGTATATTTTAAAATGTATAATTTCACATAGGGCCTGCAATTTTAAAATGTATACTTTTCGTTTATGCCCCAAAATTTGTAAGACCGGCAGTGATTGGGATTGATAGAACAAGTGAAAGTATAGAGGCACAATAGGCAAAACTTGTCAAGTTGAGGCAGCTGAATGCATTTTGCCATTTCGGTTGATCAATATTAACCATTTCGCTTAATCTAGTTCGAAAAATGAAATGTATAGCTTGCAGATACACAGAAACATGCTGACATAGCATCAAGCCTTGCAGTAGTAGAATACAACTCGGAAAATCTAGCACCTCCAATTTTAACCGTTGAAGACGCTGTAAAAAACTCTAGCTTTTTCGAGGTTTTGTCTTCTATATACCCCGAAGCAAGTTGGCGATGCATTGAAGGGAATGGCTGAAGCTGAACATAAGATTCTTGCATCCGAGGTAACTTTTAACTTCCTCGTTAAAAACGCGTAAAAACGAACTGCTAAACATAGTTGTTTTGGATATCCAGATAAGAATCGAGTCGCAATATTATTTCTACATAGAGACACAGACAGCCCTTGCTGTTCCAGATGAAGACAACTGCATACAAGTTTACAGATGAAGGTGGATGTGGTGCCTGTGTTGTTCTATTATCCAAACTCGTATAGCATCTTTCAACTGTAGCAATTGTTAGTATTTTAGTGTAATTGAATCGACTAGTTGATCAATGCGATTGTGATATTTCATCGAACAAGTCGGGAGAGTGTGGGGTGCATGCTTTGTTCGAGTTCTATTAAGGTTTGGGGGGTCCCGGGGGCAGCGCCCCCGGGTGCGAGGTCTAAGGGGCGGCAGCCTCTGGCGGGGTCCCGGGGCAGCGCCTAAGGCTGGGGTCGAGCTCGAAAATTTTTTATTCCTGAATAAACACATCATTTGGAAAATTCATCCGAGATTGAATTTTTGGACTCGAAACAACCTGTTTTTGGACAATTATGAAACCCGAAAAATCATGTCTTTTAGACATGCCTGCTATCCGAAATAACATGTCTCTTGGACATGTCTGTTGATGTTTTTTAGCTATTTATATCACCAAAAATGAATTGGCAACATATAGAAAAACTCGGTTGTTCTTCACAGCAAATAAAATTCTCATTCTTGACAATATTTCTGATTTTATCCGATTGAAAGTTTGGTGAATCGACCAAATAAATTTCAATCTAAAAGCGTATTCGCGACTTCAAAAACATCCAAGTAATCCCCATTTTCCAACATCTATCTGTCACTAATTGCGACAGACGGTCATACAATAGTTCTTATTTTTACCAATAAGGTTGGTCAAAGTGGTAAGCGACTTAATATCGCTTAAGCAAGGTTTTGAGTTCGAGTTCTAGTGAATGCAAAAAAATCCTTATAGGAGGACTCACCTACCAGAGCCAGGTGCGTGACTCGAGTCGAATTTGGATGTAGTCGAAGCAATTATTTTTTTTATTATCCCTAGGGATGACAATGGATTGGATATGGATAAATCCATTCAAAATCCATTTTTAATGGACAAATCCATGTCCGCTCCATATCCAATGGATTTGAAATTTTTATATCCTTATCCATATCTTTGAATATGGATTATAAATGGATTTTAAATTTTTACCTCAAATAGTGCGCATGAGCTGCTTTGCCCAAATGATTCCTGATTACCCTATATTTAAATATTTTTATTGTATTCAATAATAAATTTTAGTCATATTTAAATATCTCTATTTAAACAAAATAAGTGCTGGTATACCCAAGTTCTATCCCAAATGTGAAAATACGTTTCAAGGCTTGGTTTCGTAAAAAATCGAAATTTCCAAAAAATTATGGAAAATCTAGAAAATAAAGAAAATAAATGTGGTGTAAGAAATTTTCAGAAAATATTTTTGGAAGGGACCGGAAATGTGAAAATACGTTCCGGGGCTCGGTTTCATAAAAAATCAAAAACTCCTAATAAATTATGGAAAATTCGGAACATAAAGAAAATAAATGTGGTGCAAGAAATTTTCAGAAAATGTTTCTAAAGTGGCTCGGAAATATGAAAATACGTTTGAGGGACTAGTTTCGTAAAAAATTGAAAATCCCAAAAAATTATGAAAAATCCGGAAAATAAAGAAAATAAATGTGGTGCAAGAAATTTTTAGAAAATGTTTCTAGAATGGCTCGGAAATATGAAAATACGTTTCAGAGACTGGATTCGTAAAAAATTGAAAAATCCCAAAAATTTATTGAAAATCCGGAAAATAAAGAAAATAAATGTGGTGCAAGAAATTTTAAAAAAATATTTTTGGAATGGCTCGGAAATGTGAAAATATGTTTCAGGGACCGGTTTCGTAAAAAATAAAAAAATCCCAAAAAATTATGGAAAATCCGTAAAATAAAGAAAATAAATGTGTTGAAAGAAATTTTCAAAAAATATTTTTGAAATGGTTCGGAAATGTGAAAATACGTTTCAGGGACCAGTTTCGTAAAAAATTGAAAAATCCCAAAAAAATATGAAAAATCCGTAAAATAAAGAAAATAAATGTGATGCAAGAAATTTTCAGAAAATGTTTTTCGAGTGGCCTGAAAATGTGAAAATACGTTTCAGGGACCGATTTCATAAAATATCAAAAAATCCCAAAAAATTATGGAAAATCCGGAAAATAAAAGAAAATAAATATGGTGCAAGAAATTTTAAGAAAATATTTTTGGAATGGCCCGAAAATGTGAAAAATACGTTTTAGGGACCGGTTTTGTGAAAATTCGAAAAAATCCCAAAAAATTATGGAAAATCCGGAAAATAGAGAAAATAAATGTGGTGCAAGAAATTTTCAAAAAATATTTTTGGAAGGGCACGGAAATGTGAAAATACGTTCCAGGGGCCAGTTTCGTAAAAATTGAAAAAATGCCAAAAAATTATGAAAAATCCAGAAAATAGAGAAAATAAATGTGGTGCAAGAAATTTTTAAAAAATATTTTTGAAAGGGCACGGAAATATGAAAATACGTTCCAGGGACCGGTTTCGTAAAAATCAAAAAAATGCCAAAAAATTATGAAAAATCCGAAAAATAGAGAAAATAAATGTGGTGCAAGAAATTTTCAAAAAAAATTTTTGGAAGGGCTCGAAAATGTAAAAATACGTTTCAGGGATCGGTTTCGTAAAAAATAAAAACTCCCAAAAAATTATGGAAAATCCGAAAAGTAAAGAAAATAAATGTAATGCAAGAAATTTTCAGAAAATATTATTGGAAGGTCTCAAAAATGTGAAAATACGTTTCAGGGACCGATTTCGTAAAAAATTGAAAACTCCCAAAAAATTATGGAAAATAAAGAAAATAATTGTGGTATAGATAGAAGAAAATAGGTTACGCAAAGTATTTAGATTTTGTATAGATAAACCAAATTCAAGTCCAAGTGAATATCCTATCCAAATCTAAATCCATTTTTATTGGATCCAAATCCAATCCAAATCCAATGGATTTGAAAACAAAAGGATTTGGATCCTATAAAATAAATTTAAATGAAATAATATGGATGAATGTAAAATCTATTACCATCTCTAAATTGGAGTCATATATTCGACACTACGTGGGGATTTTCCTTTGCGTTTTATTAATAGGTTAGAAAGCTAAATGCTAATGTGTAATAGGATATGGAAATTCCATTAAAAAAAGGATATGAAAAGGAAACACTAGTACTTTTATTTACGTATTTCCATAAAAAATATTGTCATAATAGACTGAAAAAACAAAGAAAATGACTATAATAATTGTAAAAATATTTTTTGATCATATTTCTTTAGTGTTCATGTTAACTACTCCCTCCATCTAGAAATTATTGTCTCTTTAGCCATTTTATTAGTTCTCTTTTTAATTGTCAATTTAGATTATCAATGCATTTTGTACAATTTTTTCTCTAATTTGCCCTTGTATTAACTATGAGAGAGAGTATGTATTGTTAAAATTATAAGTGAGTAATTAAGAAGAAAGAGAATTTAGTAAAGGATAAATTAGTCATTTTGGTTGTGTAATAAATTTTTCATTGGTTTTGATGATTCGGTTAAATGGATAATATTTTATAGATGGAGGGATTACTATATTTTAAAATCTAATAAAAAGTAAGAATAAATATTATATAAAACACACTAAAAACAACCCTCTTCAAACTTCAAAGTATAAAAAAGGGCAAATGATAGATGGCACAGAAAAGCAGTGTTTTAAAATTCTCCGCCTATGCGTTATTTTAATGCTCGCCGTCGACTTTTCATTTCTCGGCACTATCAGGCATTAGATCGATATATTGCAGCCTATGTACCGCCTAGTCTGATTTTTTCTCCAATTTTTAAGATACTGGTACCTATAATAATTATAGTTCAATTTTTTCAATTCAAAAAAGGTAGCACAATTGATAAAACTAATGTACAACAAAATATTCTCATCATACAATTTTTATTTTAAATCTCAAACCGAAAAATAGTACGCTATAAACTACAAAAAATTAGTGAGGATATTTATTTTTAAGGAATTGATTTTAATGTTGATGTGCTTTTATGTAAAAATTAACTAAGACTTATGTTTTCATATGCTAAACCATGTTTTTTTTTATAAAATATTATTGTATTATAATTAATTTTTTAGTTGATTTTATACTTTTATTTATTAATAATTATAAAAAATAAAAAATAAAAAATTTACAAATCCGCCTAAGCATTCGAAGCCCCGGCCGTCCGGCTAGCGCGTAGCGCTTTTTAAAACCTCGGAGAAAAGAGAGGTCTCTTAATGGCAATACCACTAGGCAAAGATGTCATGATATCATAATTCACCGAACTCTTACCCTAAAACCGGATTAATCGACATCCAACGCGGAGTCTGAAAACAAGTAGTATTTATAATGGCTTAAAGTATGTCCAATTTACCTTATTCTTAACGAAAACGACCCAATTTTAATTCACCGAGTTTCGGAGTTGGAGAGAAACTCATGATGTATCCTCATAAAGCAAATATGATATTGGTTAAAGTTCATCCTTCAAGGAAACTAAATTAATTGTTTAATTTCTTAAAACTATTTAAAATTGTTAAACTATTATATTTGAACTAATTGTGATCTATACTTAAAGGTGGATGTGGTGTTTGTGTTGTTCTAATATCCAAATACAACCCAACCCTCAACAAAGTTGAAGACTTTACAGCAAGCTCATGCCTAACATTACTTTGCACTATCAATGGCTGTTCAATCACAACAACTGAAGGTCTCGGAAATACCGAAATCGGATTCCACTCAATCCATCAAAGGTTTTCCGGATTCCATGCTTCTCAATGCGGTTTTTGTACACCTGGACTGTGTATGTCACTCTATGGAGAAAGACTAATCGACCCTCGCCCCCCTCAGGTTTTTCCAAGCTAACAGTTTCAGAAGCCAAAAATTCCATTTCAGGAAATCTTTGCCGTTGTACAGGATATCGTCCCATTGCCGATGTCTGTAAAAGCTACGCTAGTAATGTTGATATAGAAGATTTAGGATTCAATTCCTTCTGGAAAACCGGAGAGCCTGAGGCTGCCAGATTACCGCAATATTTCGCTATTCCTGAAATTAGCGCTTTTCCTGAAACCTGAAAAGCGAAATAAACACTTCCTTGCAATTGAATTTCGGAAATTTATCTTGGTATCAACCTAGTAGCCTCGAGGAGCTTCAAAGCCTACTAAGAGTCAATGACAGGATAAAACTCGTAGTTGGAAACACGAGTGTCGGTTATTACAAGAAACAAGAACTCTATGACAAGTACATTGATCTCAGGTTTATTCCTGAGCTCTCGGTTGTTCGGTGGGACCTGGCAGGACTTGAGATTGGGGCAGCTGTCACCATATCGAAAGCAATAAAAGCTTTGAGGGAAGAAAATAAAGAGGAAACAATTTTGAAAAGCAAGATTATATTTGAGAAACTCGCTGCTCATATGGAGAATATCGCTACTATATTCGTTCGGAATTTAGGCAGTATAGGAGGAAATTTAATGATGGCACAAAGAAGACACTTTCCTTCAGATATTGCTACTATACTTCTCGGTTCGGGTTCATTAGTCACCATAATAACAGGCTTGGTTCAGGAAATAGTGACTATGGAGGAGTTCTTAAACAGGCCTCCTCTAGACCTGAACAGCGTACTTTTGAACGTTAAAATCCCGAGTCATCAATTCAAAAACGCTGATAACAAGTTGTTATTTGAAACCTATCGAGCTGCCCCGAGACCCCTCGGAAATGCTCTAGCTTATTTGAATGCTGCTTTCTTAGCTGAAGTTTCGGGCACCGAACCTAGTGGTGGAATTGTGTTAGTAACTGTCATTTGTCTTTCGGGGCTTTTGGGACTCAACACGCTATTAGAGCGAAAAATGCCGAGGGATTTTTAACGGGAAAGGCGTTGACCGTTGCTGCTCTTTGTGAAGCTATTGAACTAGTGAAGGCTGTTGTGGTGCCTCAAGACGGGACTCAACATTCGGCGTATAGATCGAGCTTGGCCGTTAGTTTTCTTTTCGAGTTTTTCGGCCCATTAATAAATGTAACTACTAATGTTTCACCCGAATCTCCCACCTTGCTTATATCATCTAAGCAAGTGATTCCAATACACCAAGAGTATTACCCGGTTGGTGCCCCGGTGACAAAATGGGGTGCCAGTCTTCAAGCTTCAGGTCAGTATTACTTGGCTAAAACTACGAATCATAAAACAACTTACTCATTGAGTATTACCACGCGTTGCCCATGACAAGGACTAAAATAACCTGAAGAAAAAAATTAAAATTTTTCGGTCAACACGTCAAAAAAGTCCAACCGAATGGTTGGGCATGTCGTTGGTCGTGAATGCGGGTTTTTTAAAAAACAGTTCGACAAATATTTCGTTGTTTGTCGCAAATACATAATTACAAAACCTTAAACACAAATATTTGTGATGCACTTTTTGTCGCTTGTCATACTCAAAATTTCATTTTTCAAACTGGGGTATATTAGTCATTTCCATGGGCGTCGCACAACGATTCAGTACTCATTTGATGACCTGTTATAGGCGAAGCGGTTTATGTTGACGACATTCCATCGCCTAGAATTTGTCCCTTGGTCGGACTTGTAGAATCGCCCCCGATTGGGACCCTCTGATTTTAGCCCTAAACGGCCGTTTATCCTTGAACTTTTAAAAGTTTCAATTGACGTCTAGGAATAAATGCACCATCTTGCCCCTTGAACGTCACGTGTCAGATTCTGGTTGGTTCGATTTTTTAAAGATGTCATTCTACTAATTTTTTTCTCTCTAACCAGAAGCTGACACGTGTCATTCATAGTTAGGACGTGCACTTTATACAAGTCCATAGATTATTTGGAACAACTGAAAGTTCAAGGGGAAAATAGGTATTTAAGACCAAATCCAGGGTCCTGATGTATTAAGCCAATTATATATGCTATAAATGCAAGAATAACAGAAGAGTTGCAAATGGGCTATGTCATTGTACATGTTGTTGTGATAAATATTGACATCCTAGTGAATCATTGACTCATTGTGAAGGTGGTTTGTGTAGCTTCAGGTGAGCCGCCATTACTGCTAGCAGCATCGGTTCATTGGGCTACAAGAGGTGCGATTAGAGAGGCTCGGAAACAGCTTAATTCGTGGGGTTACCTCGATAACTCGTACTCGAACTTCCTGCTTGGTATCCCCGCCACTATGCCTGTGGTTAAGGAGCTATGTGGATTGGATATTGTGGAGAAGTTTTTACTGAAATGAAGTTGAATATTTTTATTCAATTTGAGATTATGAATACATAGTGTATAGTTATTTGGGTAAATTTTAAAAACATCGGACATTTTTAAAAAGAGGATCATAAAATTTTTTAATTCGAAACAAACAATGACAATGGTTTTAAAAGTTAGCAAACAAATGATAAAAAATTATCCTTAATTTGAAATTATGTCACGAAAAAGGGTAATCCTGTCCATTTCGAACAAAAATTTTACAGATTGGTTAATAAATATACAATACACCTTAGTGATAAATGTTGAATTTTTTTTTGAGAAGTTTAAGTATTTTTTTGATTAAAAACGAGAATAATTTTAAAAAATCGTAATAAAATGAAAAATCTCCGAAATTTATTCAAATCTTGATATATAATTCATAAATAATATGGTTAAATTATAGGAATGTTGAATTAATTAAAATATCATTTGTAACATTAAAAAATAGATATTTTATAAAATTTTTCCTTTATTTGCTAACTTTTAAAACCATAGTCCTCGTTTTAAAAATAAAAATTTTATAATCTTTTTTTAAAAATGATTGAAACCACGTACCAAATGTATTTGAAATTTACTATAGTTATTTTGGTTCTATTTTTGAATAAGATATCATGGTTGTTATAAGGAGAGATAGAATTTATTGGCGGTATCGTGTTGAAAAATTTAAAGCACAAAAATGATGTGATCCAATTGCAACAAAAGTAATATTTATTATTTTGTACATTTTAATAGTATGAGTGAAATAATTATTAGAATGTTAGAAGTTTTTACAATCAAATTTTAAGCATGAGAGCATGTAAGAAAATTTGTGATACTAAAACAAAACAATTTGCCCCATGAAGTGGCGAAATGTACGGAGACATCCTTAAACTTTGTAATGAAAAGTTTAATGTTATTTTAAATTTTTAAAAGTCTTAATTAATTTTTTAAATTTGGTAAAAATGTATTAATTTGCTCTTTAATACCACGTGTCAGCTTTTAGTTGGTTTGACTTTTCAAATATGTCATTTTCAGGTTTTTTTTCTCCAACCAGATTTCAACACGTGGCAATGATAAAGCAAACTGATTACATCCGACTTTTTGTGTCAAATTTAAGAAGCAAATGATATATTTAACCTATTTAAATTGATTTAATTTGTTCACTTAATATATACTTCAATAATAATAATAAGCATTGTTATGAAAATCATACCGTATCGATCGATTCAACCGATTTTATCATAAATCGGGTATAGCTATGTATGTTTTAATTTAAAAATGGTTTTCTAAAAAAGTCTATGGCGATGCCTAAAAAAGTTACAAAAGACTCATAAAGCGTTGCAAAATACTATAAATCCATTGCAATAGCCAGTAGGAATACGCAAAAGCGTTCCAAAACCCATATGATAACATACAGAAGCGTTGCGAAAGACAAAAAAAATTATAATAGCTATTAAAAATCTTAAATACTATATATTTTTTTAAAATAAAAAATTAATAAATCACTAATTATATCGATAATATCGTATAATATTAACTTAGTAGTATAATGTTAAATCTAATATTCATAACATTGATAATAAGGCGAGATATTTGGACTTCTCAAACTAAATTTGGTAACAGTTGGTCTTTGGTTTCTTTTAGGCTATAAATTTAGTTTTTTATATTAAAAATTCTTATTGATTTTTTTTATAAACAGCTTGAATTATACTGTGCTATTTATGGTCAATTTTATAGCTTTAAAATATATTATATAAATTAAAATTTTCAGAGCTTTATTTATATATAAGCTCAGCAGATCATTTGAGAGCGGCCTAAAATTCATTCCTAACATTATTGGTAATTAATAAGAATAACTATATTAAAGGGTAAATGTGAGCGGACGGCTTTTAATGCGGCTGCGGTGCGGGGCCGGGCCCTGTCGGGCGGGCCCGCTTTTTGTGCGTCGGGGAGACGAGTGTGATGTGGTTGAAAAGAAAATGATTTTGCATATTGTAATGCTTAAAAGATACGAGATCGAAACCCCGTACTTAGAATAGAGTCGCCACCCGGTTCAGCTCAACCGGGAAATTTTCGGTACGGTTTTCCCACCGGGTGGTTGGACCATACCTTAAGTAGAGATTCCGAGTTCGGATGATGTTACGTACTTTTCATTAGGCCAAGTTAGGATATTTCATTCTTTCTTAATCGGTTTAATCCACCCTATTTATTCGTATTTTCAGTTATTTTGTGGTTTTCGCGTTTATCAAGCAATCGAAACGATAAATAAAATATTTACAAACGTAAGAGAAAAGTTAAGTGCGGAAAGTAGGATGGTATAGTTTATTTATAATATCATAAAGCCCGATTGGATGGCTAAAACGAGATTTGAATGGCGTTTGCGGGGAAATTCCATTTTTATCCAAATTTTAGATTCGGTCGTCGCTTTAATCAGATTACAAGTGAATATACCACTCATCGAGGGGCGGGTCTGTTTTCAGGAGGTTTTGAACCTCCATCGTTGCACTGTAGGTCCTACCTTCAGAAAATAAATTAATTGGGAAACAAACGAAGGCAATACTGCTGTCCAGAAAGCCATGCCGCCGTCGGACATCTGATGCCGCCGATGACATAGGTGATGTCGCCGGCGGCATGGATGATGCCGCCGGCGACATCAGTTGTGTCACGGGCGACATCAGCATGCAGACAGGCACAGGGCTTTCTGAGTTCCGTAAAAAAAAGGGTTTCCGTGAGAAAACGAGATCTCCGGGGAATGCGACGCTAACGACCGTATCCACGATGTCTCTCGCGACATGGGTGATACAGTCGGCAACATCACATGTCTCCGGCGACTTCAATTTCTCGCAGCAGCAGCGGTTTGCAGTTAAAATAACCGAAAACTTAAAGCAAATACAAATCAATAAAAAAAATATAGTGCAAAACAATAATAATAAAGCCGAAGAGCTATGAGACTCAGGATTTTCACCTCGGGGTAGTGAATCCAACTCTTCGTGAACTGAACAATAACGCCTCTGGGGAGCTTGGGACGATAATTTGATTGTTAATTTAAAGGTTTTAGGTCTCTAAATTCTATTCAGTTGATTTAACCCAAAGACCCACCGATTTAAGCTCACAATCAGAGAGTTCGAAGAAGAAAAACCGGGAAAAGTGGATTAGAAACCTTTTTCCTGCCTTTTTTAGTTCTTATCTCACTAAAATCTACTCTCGATTTCAGCTCTTAATTGCCCAATTTAGCTCCTTTCTTCCACAATTTCAGTCCCCCCTTCAAATGCAGTTTTTGGGTGCCTTTTATAGGTAAATTGGGGTATTTTTCGAGACCTTTTTGACTTATTCCGCCGAAAGTGGCCGACATGCTGTCTGTGGAGGAATCATTTTTGTGTCATGTCGCCGGCGACATCATCATGTCGCCGGCGATATGAGCCATGCCGCCGGCGGTATGATGATGCCGCCGGCGGCATGAATGATGTCGGTGGTGACATCATTCTCCACCATACCGACAACCAACGGGTCAAAAAGCCTAAAAAGTCGGGAAAAGTGGTTTATTAGTGGAAAAAGGCATCTTTATGGCTTTTAACAATATTTTAATGGATATTATTTAATTTGGGTGCAAATTATCGGTTCAAGCTCCTACCGAACGCGTTATCGGCCACGCCAAACTGGATTCTACCAATTATAAAATTCACAAGGAATATTATTTTGGTAATAAAAATTCTGAAGAGAACTTTTATTTTGAGGTATTGAAATCGGGTACACGTCATCATCGTCTCGCGAGAGGGACTGCAAAATCCCGTGCTCACAGGCTGCCCCTCGGGGGATCACTGCTGCCACAGGTCAGTATGATCACACGAAAGAGCAAGGGATAGGAATGATACCTGATGGATGACTGGTTTGTCCCTTGGTCGGACTTATGCTCTGTCGATGGTTTGTCTCTTGGTCGGACTTTGTGCTTCGTAGAGAATTTGTCCCTTGGTCGGACTTGTGCCTTGTAGAGAATTTGTCCCTTGTTCGGACTTGTGCCTCGTAGAGAATTTGTCCCTTGGTCGGACTTGTGCCTCGTAGAGAATTCGTCCCTTGGTCGGACTTGTGCCTCGTAGAGAATTCGTCCCTTGGTCGGACTTGCGCTTTGTCGACTGTTCGTCCCTTGGTCGGACTTACGCTTTGTCGTTTGTTCGTCCCTTGGTCGGACTTACGCTTTGTCATTTGTTCGTCCCTTGGTCGGACTTGTGCTTCGTAGAGAATTTGTCCCTTGGTCGGACTTGTGCCTCGTAGAGAATTTGTCCCTTGGTCGGACTTGTGCCTCGTAGAGAATTCGTCCCTTGGTCGGACTTATGCCTCATAGAGAATTTGTCCCTTGGTCGGACTTACGCTTCGTCATTTATTCGTCCCTTGGTCGGACTTGTGCTTCGTAGAGAATTTGTCCCTTGGTCGGACTTGTGCTTCGTAGAGAATTTGTCCCTTGGTGGGACTTGTGCCTCGTAGAGAATTTGTCCCTTGGTCGGACTTGTGCCTCGTAGAGAATTTGTCCCTTGGTCGGACTTCTGCTTTGAATAAAGAGGTTTGCCCCTTGGTCGGGCTCCTGCTTTGAATAAAGAGGTTTGCCCCTTGGTCGGGCTCCTGCTTTGAATAAAGAGGTTTGCCCCTTGGTCGGGCTTCTGCTTTGAATAAAGAGGTTTGCCCCTTGGTCGGGCTCCTGCTTTGAATAAAGAGGTTTGCCCCTCGGTCGGGCTCTCATTTGGTACAGTGATTGTCCTTCGGTTGGATTTACAGTTCGTTGATTGTTTGCCCCTTGGTCGGGCTTACGCTTCGTCGACTGTTCGTCCCTTGGTCGGACTCACGCTTTGTTGACTGTTTGTTCTTTGGTTGGACTTATACTTTGTCTACTGTTCGTCCCTTGGTCGGACTTACAGTTCGTGGGGAGTTTGCCCTTCGGTCGGGCTTGTCACTTTATATAGTGATTGTCCTTTGGTCGGACGTTTCACTTTAAAGAGGTCGCCCTTCGGTTGGGCTTTCATTCTGAAGAGATTGCCCTTCGGTTGGGCTTTCGTTCTGAGGAGATTTGCCCTTCGGTTGGGTTGTCATTCTGAGGAGGTTGCCCTTCGATTGGGTTGGTTTGAAGAGATTGCCCTTCGATCGGGCTCATTTGAAGAGATCGCCCTTCGGTCGGGCTTGTTCTGTTGTGATCGCCCTTCGGTTGGGCTTGTTCTGTTGAGATTGCCCTTCAGTTGGGCTTGTTCTGTTTTGAAGTGATCGCCCTTTGGTTGGGCTTGTTCTGTTGAGATTGCCCTTCGATTGGGCTCGTGTTTGGTATAGCGATTGTCCTTTGGTCGGTCTTTCACTTTGAAGAGATTGCCCTTCTGTTGGGCTTGTTCTGAAGAGATCGCCCTTCGGCTGGGCTTTCGTTCTGAAGAGATTGCCCTTTGGTTGGGCTTTCGTTCTGAAGAGATTGCCCTTCGGTTGGGCTTTCGTCCTGGAGAGATTGCCCTTCGGTTGGGCTTTCGTCCTGGAGAGATTGCCCTTCGGTTGGGCTTTCGGCCTGGAGAGATTGCCCTTCGGTTAGGCTTTCGCTCTGAAGTGATTGCCCTTCGGTTGGGCTTTCGTTCTGAAGAGATTGCCCTTCGGTGGGGCTTTCGCTCTGAAGTGATTGCCCTTCGGTTGGGCTTGTCCTTTGGTCGGACTTTCACTCTGCAGAGATTGCCCTTCTGTTGGGCTTGTCCTTTGGTCGGACTTTCACTCTGCAGAGATTGCCCTTCTGTTGGGCTTGTTCTGAAGAGATTGCCATTCTGTCGGGCTTTTGCTCTGAAGAGATCGCCCTTCGGTCGGGCTCTTTTTGAAGAGGTTGCCCTTCGGTTGGGCTTGTTCTGTTGAGATTGCCCTTCGATTGGGCTTGTTCTGAAGAGATTGCCATTCTGTCGGGCTTTTGCTCTGAAGAGATCGCCCTTCGGTCGGGCTCGTTTTGAAGAGGTTGCCCTTCGGTTGGGCTTGTTCTGTTGAGATTGCCCCTCGATTGGGCTCTCGTCCTGAAGAGATCGCCCTTCGGTCGGGCTCGTTTTGAAGAGGTTGCCCTTCGGTTGGGCTTGTTCTGTTGAGATTGCCCTTCGATTGGGCTTATTCTGAAGAGATTGCCATTCTGTCGGGCTTTTGCTCTGAAGAGATCGCCCTTCGGTCGGGCTCGTTTTGAAGAGGTTGCCCTTCGGTTGGGCTTGTTCTGTTGAGATTGCCCCTCGATTGGGCTCTCGTCCTGAAGAGATTGCCCTTTGGTTGGGCTTGATCTGAAATGATTGCCCTTCGGTTGGGCTTTCGTTCTAAAATGATTACCCTTCGGTTGGGCTTTCTTTCTGAGGAGGTTGCCCTTCGGTTGGGCTTTCGTTATGAGGAGATTGCCCTTCGGTTGGGCTTTCATTCTGATGAGATCGCCCTTCGGTTGGGCTTTTGTATTTTGGTATAGTGATTGTCCTTTGGTCGGACTTTCACTTTGAAGAGATTGCCCTTCTGTTGGGCTTGTTTTGAAGAGATTGCCCTTCGGTTGGGCTTATTTCGAAAATCTAGTTTGGAGGGGCAACATTGTTGGCGTCATGACTTACATCGCCGGCGGCATGAGTTGATGTTTCTGGCGGTTTGAGTGATGTCGCCGGCGGCATGGGTTGATGTCGCTGGTGGTATGGATGCCACGTGGCAACTTTGACTGGTCAGATAAGTTCAAAATTTGAGCTAAATGAGGCGATGTCGTCGGCGGTTTGAGTGATGTCGCCGGCGGCATGGGCTGATGTCGCCGGTATTATGGATGCCACGTGGCAGCTTTGACTGTTAGATAATTTCAAAATTTGAGCTAAATGAGGCGATGTCGCCGGCGGTTTGAGTGATGTCGCCGGCGGCATGGGCTGATGTCGCCGGTGGTATGGATGCCACGTGGCAGCTTTGACTGTCAGATAATTTCAAAATTTGAGCTAAATGAGGCGATGTCGCCGGCGGTTTGACTGATGTCACCGGCGGCATGGGCTGATGTCGCCGGCGACATGGAGGGACAGTTTCAGATTAATTAAAACTCCTCGAATCCCGCGCGGCAGTTTAAAAAGAGATTGGAACTCTCTTCTTCCCATTCTTTCTCAAAACCGCATCTCTCTTCATCTCTTCTCCAATTTACTTGTTTTTTTGAAATTATGAAGAGAATTAGCAAGGCTGTTAGGGGTAAATCCAAGGCTAGGGAGAGCCTGCCCGATTCTTCCGTTGAGGGACTGAAAATCCTTTCCGTTCCTACTGCATACGGTCTGAAGGAGACGGCCAAAATGTACGGCTATGGCATTAACTCTCCTATCACAAATCTGACTCCGGAGAAGGAGAAACACCTCTCTTATATCCAGGTAATTTCGCAACAAAACTTGAATTACTTCTTTTCGAATTCGATGTGATTTGGTCTCAGATTTGTAAACATGTTATGATAGGTTCGATTTTTGCTTTGTTGTTCGATTGATTTGGGCTTAGAGCGGAATATATCAGTCATATTGTATGCTTTTAGGATAGATTTGTGCCTTGTGGTTTGATTGATTTGGGATTTTTGTGATTTTTGGCACGGTGGGTGCGATTTAGGGAGAAAGCAGGTTCTGCCCGCGTAGAGTGATGCCGCTGGCGGCATGAGTGATGCCGCTGGCGGCATCAGTGTTGTTGCTGGCGACATCAGCCTTTGTCAAAGGCTTTACGGGAGTCTGATGTCGCTTCTGTTTGAAGCTGATGTCGCCGGCGACATGAGCCATGCCGCTGGCGGTATGGGCTGATGCCGCCGGCGATATCGCTCTTAACAGAGGCGACATCAGCAGCCTTTTTGACAGAAATGCACAGAATTGATCCGTTTTGCCTTCGATTTTGCAGCCATACGAATTGACTTACACAGGAGGGATTGGTACCATCGGCGAGTGGTGGCATCATATTTCAGAGAATGATCCCGAGCTTGCGCTCGCGATTAACGAGACGGGGTTTGGGGATTTGGCTCGAATCATGCCTATGTTGATGCCTAAGCTACCTCATTCTTCGGTAACAGCCTTGACTGAAAGGTGGTCCGAGACTACCCACACCTTCCATCTCCCCTTTGGAGAAGTTACAATCACCCCTTCTGATGTGGTAGCCATGACCGGCCTTCCTTGGACGGACGAGGTTATCCATTTTGACGTCTACATGGACAAGTACCATGTTGAGAGGCCCGTGGTGAGGCGGGTAAAGGAGTTGTTCGGACTAAAGCCCGCTTCTGGGCGGCTGTCCTATGGTGAGTTGTACCGTTATTGGACCCGGGTGGATGTGGTGCCTGAGGAGGAAAGGGAGGCATGTGTCCGTTCCTTTGTGATCTCACTACTCACCGTGCTGTTCTTCCCAATCTCGGGGAGTAAGATCAACTACATACTTATAACCGCGGTGGAAGATGTGCCGGGAATCAGGAGGAAGAATTGGCCGAGGGCCATCTTGGCCCAATTATACCACGGGCTGGACGTGGGAGCCCGAAAGAATGAAAAAGCCCTTCGCCTTTGCCATCTGCTACTCCAGGTATCACTTTTTGTAGATATTCTCCTTGATAGCATGTGTTCTCGTTTCTTGCATGACGTTTTTTGGATTGGTTGATCGTTATTTGTGCAGGCTTGGGCATTCGAGCATCAGATCCTTCCGCCGATGGAGTTTAAGACGGTTGTGCCACCGGACTCTCATTTCCTTGCCCGCTGGTGCGGGTGCATCGGTGGGAAGGCCAAGTATCCTACGCTGTATAGGGAGGTCCTCAGAAGCGTGCGATTGAGTTCGGTACGCGAATTTTTTTTTTTTTTTTTTTTAATTTATTTTTTTTTTTTATTTATTTGGTCTATGGACTTATGTTGGTTGTTTTGATGTAGCTCGTCTTGGACCCGTTTGATGGGGTGGAGAATTTGGCCGAGGTTGCACGGGTGCGGAGAGAGGTGGATGACCGCCGGTTCGTTATTGAGTGCCCACTGTCTCAGCAGTGGTATCTGGGTGAGCGCGTCCGGGGTTGGAGGTCCCTTCCGGTTGCAGCTAGACCGGTGCCTGCCGATCCTCCGCGGGGCTTGTGGTGGCCTCATTTGGTGATTTCTGCCGAGGCCGACAAAGCCGATTATATTGAAGGGAACGGCCGAGTGATCCCTAGCGTTCCTGGCCTCTATGAGCGGCTTTTTCAGCGTCTACTCCCCGTGTGTCCTCGTATCCATGGCGACGATACAATTGAGTATCATAACGAGCAACGATTGGAGGACGAAAAGAGGCGCCTCGGAGGCGATGTGAAGGATGATGATGAGGATGACGATGAAGATGAAGCGCTGGAAGGGGACGTTGCGGTCGACCCTGAGGGGGAGGATGAGGTAGGTGCGGGTGTAGCTGGTGGGAGCGTGCCGATGTCCCAAGGGGAACAACGTTCTTTCGGGGTATGATTGTGTTTGTGTGTATGATTTTGAAGTCGTTTAGGGACGTTGTTGACGTGTGACTTTCATGTTTTGCAGGAACCTGCGAGAAAGAGGGGTCGGGATAACCAGAGTGGGACCCGACATTATGGCGCGCCGGAGGGCATGACCTTCGTGGAGGGGAGATTGGTCAATCCGTTGGAAACCACTTTCCTGTTGATGAACTCCCGAGGCGAATTTTCTCATAGGAATGTTGGCTCGAGCCGGCAAGCCCCGATTTTTATGCCCGAAAATACAACCTACGTAGGTCCTAATAATTATTTTCTTATTAGGTCTTAGATGCGGGTGTCTAAGGATTTGCTTTTTGGATTTGTTAGGTGGCGCGGAGTCATGTAGAGCAACTTGCGGAGAACAATTTCGTTCTCCGGGATACCCTTATTGGGCAATCGCTTCTGGTTCAGGTATTTTATGTACATGATAAGATGGGATATATGTATGGATGTTATGCATGATATGCAAGGCTGATATTTTCTCCGGTTTGCAGGATTTTTTAGCCCTTTCTATGTCTGATGCTGACGCGGCCCGGCGGCGGTATGAGGAGGAGACTGCAGCTTTACAGCGCCGCGTGAGCGATCTCGAGGGACAGCTGGCGGCCACCGCTCAAGAACAGAGAAGTAAACAGAATCTGGATCGTGCGCATCCTGGGGGTACCAGTCGTAGGGGGGTCAAGAAGTCTGCAGGCCGACGTGCGTTTACCGCGGCTGAGGAGTCTAGTAGTGTTCCCATGACGGAGGGAAGAGAGGCAGACGATGTTGACGATTGGTTCGCAAGTCCCGACGACGTTTCATCACGTCCAGCCGGTAGTGGCGGATATGCTTAGTTTTGCTTTTCTTTTTGTTTTGCCTTGTTCTTGTTTGTACCTCCGATACATTGGGGTTTCGATAATTTGATTTTGTCATGATGATTTGGTACAATTTGAGCAATTTGCGCCTTCGGGCTTTCATAAAAATGAATTGCTGTTTTGACAAGTCATGGGGAATGTAGCATAGGATTGTTTACAGTTTTTGTACAGGTCTGAAATGGCAGAAATGCTTCTGATGCCGCCCAGAAAGTTGACCCTATGCCGCCGGCGGCATGACCCAAGTCGTCCAAATTGATCCTATATCGCCGGCGGCATCAAATACATTGTCGGCGGTATCACTCTTATCGCCTGCGGCTTCAATCTTCCAGCAACCTGTTTTTTGACCCTTCCGTCCGTTTCCGTCATGGCAACCCATAACCAAAAGCTGTGGGGTTTTCCGCAAAGCCTGGGGAGCACAGATTTTGGGCTCCAATTTGACCCCATGGTTTGCATGGACTAACCTTTCGGGTTTTCGCCCTAACAGATTTATTCCGACCTTTGAGCGCGTAGTGTCTTCGATTAAGCTTACTTGTGACGTTTCCATCCTTCGATTGCCAGGCATTCACATAATCACAAGCACAGATGTTCTAATATGAAAGACCCTTTTATCGAGTGAACTTAATTTGAGTACAAGATGTTGGCAATCATTTCCATTAATGGGACCCTTGGTGTTAACCAGCCTTTACAGGTTTTCAAGTTAACATCTTATTGTTTTTCACTCGTGCCCTAATTTTCGTCTGAACCGCCCTTTTTGGGTTTTCAGTTCAACAGGCGTTTATTGACTTATCCCCTAATTTTTATACAGCCGGTTTGCAGGGTACCGACCGTCGGGTGTAACCCTAATTTTTGCCCAGTCAATAGAAGACCGACAGGCGGGCGATTATTGTATATATATTTTTTTAGTGTGCCGCTTTTTCTGATTTATTTCTTTTGTTCAGACCTGATAATGCTTAAGCTTGTCTTGGTCGACTAGATCGATGAATTCGCTTCTTGTCTACGCTCATGACTCTAACAGCCTCGCTTATTTGGTGCCATTTCCGATCATACGATGGTCTGATCTGAACTTAACCTTAGTACCGGAAGGTCTCAAACTTTTTAGTGCTGGGTCTATGACTCTTGGAAAGGGCATAGGATATCTGATTTGCTTTTGTGCGCATAGTTATGCTTTTGCAGATTCTCCAAGTTCCTTGGTGCCCGTTCGATTTTCGCCTGGATCACCCAGTTCATTCTGACCTTCAAAGTTACGTCGGGAGCTTTTGGCTGACCTTGTTGCAAGCCGTTTAGTTTGGGGGAGTTTTTGGTACTTACTCCAAGGCTTCATCGATTGGTTTGATTGTCGTCCTGATCGCTATTTTGATTGATCCTTCAATTCAGGGTTTGCAGACTCGTATTCTGTGTTAGGGGTGATGGGTTGTGAACAAGTGATGTTCGGCTTAAGGACCTTTTGTTTGGTGCCTTTGTAGTGGTTGTTTGCCTTGTTGGTTCATTTGGTAAGCCGATTGCGACATTTGTTGCACAATCGTCTTCGTGGCTTGTGGGATGAAGGTGTTTGCCTTTAGACTTGGTGTCCTTGGAAGTGGTTGCCCCCTGACCTTTGTTAGCCGAAGGGTTTGATAGGGTTGATTTGTACCGAGTGAAGATGTGTTTCTCTTCAAATTTGGTCGTGTTCTTGGTGGTGATGTTGGTCTGAGATTTTGGCTACGACGTTTGTTTGATGCAGGCTGGGCTCCGTTGGGTGTAAGCCTTGATTCTCTATTTCGGGGGACCGATTGATACTTCTTTGGTGGCTTGAAGGTGTACCGATGTAGGGCCGTCGAGTCAATTCTAGAAAGGACCCATGGCGTTTCAAAAATCCGATTATTGAGCAAAAGCATTATCATGGTCTTTAAGCACTTTATTATCCCTCATGTGTTTGACAAGGTTTAAATTATTGGATTTGATTACCACATAATGTACTCAATTTAATTCCATTTAATAAAAATTTCTTACACACTGAAAGCGTCGTACGTATGCTCATATGAAGACGCTGATCAAAGGGTACACAATCATAAGTAAGAAAAAAGGAAGTAGCTCATGGAGCTAAAAGGTCCGAAGTCCAAGGATTGCAAATTGGGATTCTTCGTCCTCACCGTCAGAGCGTGATTTCCCCCCACCATTTGAGTAGATGGCCTTGATGAGGTCTTGAGGAGCTTTCCATTGTTTGGAAAAGCCGGGATTAATAATCCGTGTCCGATTGCCAGACTCTGGTATAGGGTAGGATGCCCTTTCAGGGTCAGTAATCTTCTTTTCATCCACCAGTCGTTGGATGGTATGGACCAAAGCTTTGCACTGGTTGGTGTTATGACCTGATAACATGGGGGGATTGAATTCGTGAAGAGGTTTAAGAATCCCAGCTTCCTTCAACCCGGTGAAGATTACATTAAGTGGCAGTTTCCACGGATTATTTCTATACTTAAGACCGTTGTTGGGCCGAATAATGGCAACAGGTGCCGACTTCTGGTGGGTCTCTTGGTCCACCATGATTTGAGGTGCGGGTGTGGGTGATTCAGTGTATTGAAAGAACTGGTCTTTCTCTGATTGGACCCTTCCCTGATAGCAGTCTGCTATCATCAACTGATGTGAGAAGTCTTCAACGATGTGTTGCATGACTTGGTCGTATTGAGGAAGCAACGGGGCAGCGGGGATTTTAAATTGTGATGGGGTGACCAAAGTTGGTGGTAAGGTGTTAGAGAATGGTGGAAGAATCGGATTCTGGGCTCCTTCTCTTTGTCCAGGGTAAGCGGTTGGCGGTGACTGCCAGAGTGTATCGCCATCAGGTGTCATGCCTGGAGATCGCATGACCTGGTCGAAGTCCTGTCTTTCTAGGACCTTCTTGACGGATACATACACTATCTCCTGAATGATGTTTCTAAACTGATCGGAGTTCAGAAACTGAATGATAGCAGCGGTGATTTCCGATCCAAGAGACGGCGGGTGAGCTGTTGCCCCTATGGTGGAGGGAAGGCTAGCTTGTCCTCTGGATGAGGTATGGTTGTCATCATGGGGAAGAGACATGGTTGGTTGTGAAGGTCTCGGTTCAAGAGGAAGGCTGCTTAGAATCACGAGTCGCGGATCAGACCATGAATGGGTTGTAAATGGTATGAATGGTATGTATGTATGCCTTTCTATGCCCTGGGGGTGACGCGTAGTGCGCATGGCTGCACGTAGATGTGGTTAGAGATGATGTGATGGCTTATCCCTCCAACATATATGAGACGTATGTACTTCACGTCATACATAGCGATATGTGGTGACGCAATGGAGGTACAAGAGAAGTCCCACACATGTTGCTAAACCTCTTCCACGGGTGGAAGTGATAAGGGTAAGTTGATTTATTTTCGGCTCTTAAAGCCGATGCATGGGGGTGTATGATCATAGAGCACTTAGCATGCGAATCGACCCTGTTCCAACCTTTTGACTCCCGCGTAACACCTCTTTGGTAGGATGGAGTTTGGCCGCTTCACCGGTAATGGCGAAAGTAGCGCGTCCCAATTATTTTATTTGTTTCGGGTAATCCTAAAGGGAAATGATGTGCTAAGGCTCCTAACGCGGCTTTGGTATAGGGTTGTTGATGTAGAAGGTTCCCGTTTACCTTGATTCCACGTTTACTCAATCACTACCCGAATGGGCGTGGTCATAGGAGTTTACGTGTTGGTTAAAACGAGTGATCCACCCACTAGGCATCCTCAATTCCAACAGGGCATGAGTGATACTTTGTGAGCTTCTCGGGTAAAATAGGGTACCTAAAATTACCGAACTATCTACACGCGTGAGAACAAGACGTCATAAGAAAAGAATGAAGTTTTGATTTGGCCAATGATTTCAATACATCATCAAAGTCTTTTAAACTATGAAAGAAGGTTCAAGTTTAAAGAAAATCCCCAGCAGAGTCGCCACTGTGAGCGGACGGCTTTTAATGCGGCTGCGGCGCGGGGCCGGGCCCTGTCGGGCGGGCCCGCTTTTTGTGCGTCGGGGAGACGAGTGTGATGTGGTTGAAAAGAAAATGATTTTGCATATTGTAATGCTTAAAAGATACGAGATCGAAACCCCGTACTTAGAATAGAGTCGCCACCCGGTTCAGCTCAACCGGGAAATTTTCGGTACGGTTTTCCCACCGGGTGGTTGGACCATACCTTAAGTAGAGATTCCGAGTTCGGATGATGTTACGTACTTTTCATTAGGCCAAGTTAGGATATTTCATTCTTTCTTAATCGGTTTAATCCACCCTATTTATTCGTATTTTCAGTTATTTTGTGGTTTTCGCGTTTATCAAGCAATCGAAACGATAAATAAAATATTTACAAACGTAAGAGAAAAGTTAAGTGCGGAAAGTAGGATGGTATAGTTTATTTATAATATCATAAAGCCCGATTGGATGGCTAAAACGAGATTTGAATGGCGTTTGCGGGGAAATTCCATTTTTATCCAAATTTTAGATTCGGTCGTCGCTTTAATCAGATTACAAGTGAATATACCACTCATCGAGGGGCGGGTCTGTTTTCAGGAGGTTTTGAACCTCCATCGTTGCACTGTAGGTCCTACCTTCAGAAAATAAATTAATTGGGAAACAAACGAAGGCAATACTGCTGTCCAGAAAGCCATGCCGCCGTCGGACATCTGATGCCGCCGATGACATAGGTGATGTCGCCGGCGGCATGGATGATGCCGCCGGCGACATCAGTTGTGTCACGGGCGACATCAGCATGCAGACAGGCACAGGGCTTTCTGAGTTCCGTAAAAAAAAGGGTTTCCGTGAGAAAACGAGATCTCCGGGGAATGCGACGCTAACGACCGTATCCACGATGTCTCTCGCGACATGGGTGATACAGTCGGCAACATCACATGTCTCCGGCGACTTCAATTTCTTGCAGCAGCAGCGGTTTGCAGTTAAAATAACCGAAAACTTAAAGCAAATACAAATCAATAAAAAAAATATAGTGCAAAACAATAATAATAAAGCCGAAGAGCTATGAGACTCAGGATTTTCACCTCGGGGTAGTGAATCCAACTCTTCGTGAACTGAACAATAACGCCTCCGGGGAGCTTGGTACGATAATTTGATTGTTAATTTAAAGGTTTTAGGTCTCTAAATTCTATTCAGTTGATTTAACCCAAAGACCCACCGATTTAAGCTCACAATCAGAGAGTTCGAAGAAGAAAAATCGGGAAAAGTGGATTAGAAACCTTTTTCCTGCCTTTTCTAGTTCTTATCTCACTAAAATCTACTCTCGATTTCAGCTCTTAATTGCCCAATTTAGCTCCTTTCTTCCACAATTTCAGTCCCCCCTTCAAATGCAGTTTTTGGGTGCCTTTTATAGGCAAATTGGGGTATTTTTCGAGACCTTTTTGACTTATTCCGCCGAAAGTGGCCGACATGCCGTCTGTGGAGGAATCATTTTTGTGTCATGTCGCCGGCGACATGATGATGTCGCCGGCGATATGAGCCATGCCGCCGGCGGTATGATGATGCCGCCGGCGGCATGAATGATGTCGGTGGTGACATCATTCTCCACCATACCGACAACCAACGGGTCAAAAAGCCTAAAAAGTCGGGAAAAGTGGTTTATTAGTGGAAAAAGGCATCTTTATGGCTTTTAACAATATTTTAATGGATATTATTTAATTTGGGTGCAAATTATCGGTTCAAGCTCCTACCGAACGCGTTATCGGCCACGCCGAACTGGATTCTACCAATTATAAAATTCACAAGGAATATTATTTTGGTAATAAAAATTCTGAAGAGAACTTTTATTTTGAGGTATTGAAATCGGGTACACGTCATCATCGTCTCGCGAGAGGGACTGCAAAATCCCGTGCTCACAGTAAACTTAAAAAACATATAATGTAGTTTAGTCGTTTTGTAAAAAGGTGTTTGTGAAATTTTTTTTTAAAAGGGTGCCAGTGGTTTCAAAAATTTATAAAAAGAAGATTTCCAAAATTTTTTAAAACCACATTTTGAAGGGTAATCTTATCTATTTTAAAGTAAAATTTTGCAGCTTAGTTAATAAAGTATAATACACATTTCTAATAAATTTTAGAATTTTTTTAGAAGCATTGATATTTTTTAATTGAAATTTGATTATAACTTTAAAAAATAAAAAAAAAAAATTTTCGAATCTTACTCACATTTTGATATATAGTTCTTAAATGATACTCCCTCCGGTTCTAAATAAAAGACCTTTTAGACTTTTCATCAAAACCAATAAAACATTAATTAAGCCACTAAAAAGTCTAATTTATCCTTCATAAAAGTCTCTTTCTTTGTAATTACTAACTCAAAATTTTAAATATACTTAATCTCTTTCCTAATTAATATAATGATAAATTAGAGACAAAATAATAAATACTGCATTAATAATCTAAAAGGTCACTTATTTGGAACTAAAATTAAAAGGCTACAAGGTCATTTATTTGGAATCAGAGGGAGTATAGTTAAAATATAGGAATGTTGAATTTATTGAAATAACTGGTGTAACATTACAATTTTCAAACCACAAATATCCTTTTAAAATTTTTTAAAATCACATACACACTTTAAAACTTTTTTTTAAAAATATCATTTTATAAAATAATCAAACCACACAACATACTTTTAAACATACTTTTAAAGTTTATCCAAATTAAAATTAATTATTAATTATATAATTCATATTATTTAATAGCACTAAAATCAGAACTAAAATGAATGGAACTAGTTGAACAAAATTATCAAATTGAAAACGAAATAACGAGTAGATTACTGAGTCCCGACAAAGGGGAAAACTTTGGGTCAAATCATAGCAGTCCAATAGCTTTACGTGTCGGGTAGGTACCGAGTCATGCACTGAGTCAACTGGCCTTCATATCCAAATCATCAACTGAAAACTATATATTAATACAAAAAGTTGAAAAGATGAGATCTTCAAAAGTTGGAGAATTAAATTCATGAACCACAGAAATAGACTCTTTGTCTTTATTCTACTGCTCACTGCTTTGTGGACCTCTCCGTCACTTCCAGTAAGCTTTTTTTTCAATGCATTTATTCCTCGCTAAAAAGATCAGAATATAATCCATTTAAAAAATCACCTGTCACTGTATTGATCTCGACATTTTTTGGGGTATTTAGTTGTTTTTTTAACTACCCACCTCAAATCCCATGTGATTATTACTGCTATTTATCAGTGTCTGCTTCCTCTTCGACCTCTGACTAACAAAAAATGGAAGAGGTAATACCTACAGGTAGAAATAGAAATAAAATTAGGAATTATCTTGTTTTTGCTGTAAATGGACTCAGGTGTGAGCTCTTAACTGTCGATCCCTCTACTACTTTGCTTGAATTTTTGCGCTCACAGACTCAATTCAAGAGTGTGAAACTCGGCTGTGGTGAAGGTACTTTCTGTTCTATCTTTCCAGGGGAATTGATTGGATTCAATTTGGGTAATAATTTTAATTGAATGGGTTGTGGAGCTTTTTCAGTTTTGTATTTTGTAGATTAATATTGTTGGTGATTGATTCAATTGATTGGTTTTTGAATTTTGAATGCTCAGTTGGATTATTTCTTTGGCGGATTTCAATTTCAATTTGGGATCCCATTTAATTTTTTTTCCTTTATGTTGTTGAGAAGATTTACCAATAGATTTTGGAAAAAAAACCTTTTTAGGCACTGTGGTATCATCAGTTTTTCCATTTGGCCCTTGTGCAGTACATGTTACCTATTTGACAATGTGTTATTCAATATGTTACCTTTTTTTGTCCCTTTAGTAGGAATATCACCAATAAAGCCTGAACCAAACATGGTACAAAAGGTTAACAAATTGCATAGCACAAGGACTAAATGGGTAACAATTATATGGCACAAGGACTAAATGGGTAGTGATTGAATAGCACAAGGACCAAAAAGACAATATAGGGACCAAACAAGTAACGTGTATACGGCATGGACAAAATGGACAAAACGTTTATAGCACAGGGATGATAGAGTTCTTTTTGCCATGGATTTTGGTAGTTGATTGACTAGTGTTCTAGTTGCTGTTGGTGTTGTTTGGTTCTGTTTGTATGCTTTAATCTTCCTTATTAGCCGTCTTTCAGAATTTATTCTAAGGATTTAATGGTCGTATTTTTGAACACAGATTACCTGAATAAATCAAAATTTTGAACTGGTTTTTTAGGTGGTTGTGGTGCTTGTCTCGTGCTACTCTCCAAATACGATCCCATTACTGATCAAGTTAAGGATTTTACGATAAATTCGTGTCTCACGCTGCTTTGCAGTATAAATGGATGTTCAATTACAACAAGTGAAGGCCTTGGCAATAAAAAAGACGGGTTTCACTCTATTCACAACAGGTTCGCTGGATTTCATGCTTCTCAATGCGGTTTTTGTACCCCAGGAATGTGCATTTCACTTTTTGGAGCCCTAGTTAATGCTGAAAAAACTGATCAGGAAAAACCCCCTCCTGGATTCTCCAATTTAACGGTTCTTGAAGCTGAAAAAGCCGTTTTAGGAAATCTTTGTCGTTGTACTGGATATCGACCCATTGCTGATGCGTGCAAGAGTTTCTCAGCTGATGTGGATATGGAGGATTTGGGATTAAATTCTTTCTGGAAGAAAGAAGCGAGTCGGGAAGTAAAGGCAAGGAACCTACCGTTGTACGAATCTGACACCAAGATTCACACTTTCCCCGAGTTTTTGAAAAGGGAAATCAAAATTTCATCGTTTTTGGATTCTGAAAGATTCAATTGGTTCAGACCGAGTAGAATCGAGGAGCTTCGGAGTGTATGTGGCGATGGGGCCCGAACAAAACTAGTGGTAGGCAACACAGGCATGGGTTATTACAAGGAATTAGACCAATATGACCGATATGTCGATCTCACGAGTATTTCTGAGCTCTCGGTCATAACAAAAGATCAGTCGGGGATTGAATTTGGAGCAACTGTTACTATTTCCGAAGCTATTGAAGCTCTCAAGGAAGAAAATAAAGGCGAATTTCCTTCGGAATTCAACATGGTGTTGCATAAGATTGCACTCCATATGGAAAAAGTTGGTAGTGAATTCATTCGAAATTCCGCGAGTATTGGGGGAAATATAGTGATGGCACAAAAGAACGGCTTTCCTTCTGATATTGTTACGGTTCTTCTAGCAGTCAGTTCAATGGTCAATATCGTGACTAGGACGGCTCGTGAAAAGCTAACATTGGAGGAGTTTTTGGAATGGCCTCCGTTGGATTCTGGAACTGTACTCTTAAGTGTTAAAATCCCGATCTTGAAAGAAATTAATTGCAAAGTGTTGTTTGGAACCTATAGAGCTTCACCACGGCCGCTTGGAAACGCTTTGGCCTATTTGAATGCTGCTTTCTTTGCTGAATTTGATGGAGTTGTCTTAAATAAGTGTCAATTGGCTTTTGGTTCTTATGGAACTAAACATTCAATTAGAGCGAGAAAAATCGAGGAATTTTTGACTGGAAAATCGTTAACTATCGATGTCTTATTTGAAGCGATTAGATTAGTTAAAGATACAGTTGTACCTGAAGTTGGGACTAGGAACTCGGAATATAGGTTGAGCTTAGCTGTGGGCTATCTTTTTCACTTCTTTTCTCCTTTAGTGAATTTCAATGGCTTATCGAATGGATTCATAGACACTTCATTGTCCAAAGTAGTCGTGTTAAAACAGAATAATGACAGGCTGGACTGTTTTAAGCCACAAACTTTGCTATCACCGTCAAAACAGGAAGTACAAATGAACACTGAATTTCATCCAGTTGGTCAGGCCGTTACAAAATCCAATGCTGCTCTTCAAGCTTCGGGTTTGTATAATGTATTTAGTAGTACATCTCTTTATATGTAAATTATATGATAACATGACTCGTGTTTTTAACAAATCGATTTTCTACTCAAAAAATTTGTGCAGGTGAGGCTGTATATGTGGATGATATGCCATCTCCCGTTAATTGTCTACATGGAGCCTTCATTTATAGCAAGAAGGCTCTTGCAAGGGTAAAGGGTATAGAATTCGATTCTAAACTGCCTCCTGATAGAGTCGCTGCGGTTATTTCGGTTAAAGATATTCCGGAAGGTGGGCAGAACATAGGTGCTAAGACCATTTTCGGTCCTGAACCTTTATTTGCTGATGATTTAACTCAGTCTGCTGGACAGCGAATCGCTCTTGTGGTAATTTCCTTTTCTATGTTCTTCTAAGTAGTCTTTCTTAGGGTTATTGGTATGACTGGAATTTTACAGCTGAGTCTGAATAGTATATGGAATTTTATTGTTAGGTTGCAGATACACAGAAACAGGCAGATGCAGCTTGTGAATTTGCTGTAGTTGATTGTGAGATGGAAAATGTCGAGCATCCGATTTTAACTGTAGAAGAGGCTGTTAAGAGATCTAGCTTCTTTGAGGTCCCTCCGTTTTTATACCCCAAAGAAGTGGGTGATATATCGGAAGGAATGGCTGCAGCTGATGACAAAATCCTCTCTGCTCAGGTTTCTTTTTGAACCTTGAGAAAAAAAGTTATTTAGGGGCAAAAGGGCCTTTTGGTACCTGTGGTATAACTAATTCGCCCGTCTGGTCCCTCTCCTATTCATGTTGCCCATGTGTTTCCTGTGTTATGCAATTTGTTACCTTTATGAACCTTGTGCTATGCAACCATTGCCATTAAGTCCCTATACTATGCAATTTGTTACCTTTTTTGGCCCTATATTGTAAATTCTCTATTAATGTAACTATGTATAATATGCACTAAAAGGACATAAAAGGTTATAGGTTGCATAGCCTTGGTACCTATATACCAGAGGGACCAAATGTGTAAATGGGTTATACCAGAGGGTCCACAAATGTAGTTCTGCCATTACTTCTGTTGGAGAGTAGCAGCAATTGCTACTGTAATAGCAGTTATAGGAATAGTAGAGTGTAAGTCTAGGTATGGGTCAAGAGTAATAAAGTATGGGTCAAGTGTCTTCTTCTATGTATATATATGTGTATTGGTTATTGATAGAATAAGAAGTGAATAACAATTTAGCCTTTTTAGTGTTGAACAATTTCGATGTGTGCATTACTCATTGCCAAATTATGTAATCCAGATAAAACTCGGATCGCAATATTATTTTTACATGGAGACTCAAAGTGCGCTTGCTGTGCCTGATGAAGACAACTGTATAGTGGTTTACAGTTCAACGCAATGCCCAGAGTTCGCACATGCTGTGATTGCATCATGTCTTGGTGTTCCCGAACACAATGTTCGTGTGATTACGAGAAGGGTTGGAGGCGGCTTTGGTGGGAAGGCGATCAAATCCATGCCTGTGAGTATCTCTCAACGATTTCCTTAGTTTTGGATTTTATATCAATAGATTATGTAATTTCATCAATTTTGGCTCGCTAAATTATTTGGGGCCTAATGCATCAGTAGTGTCTACTACCCCTGAAACATGAAAAGGTCCCCGTAACTCCCTCAACTTAGCGAAAATGCGCTAGGTTGCCCCTGAATGTCACGTGTAGCTTCTGATTGGAGAGAGGAAAATCAGGAAAATGACATCTTTGAAAAGTCAAACCAACCATTACCTAACACGTGTTGTGAAGGAGGCAAACTGGATCACTTTTCAAAGTTGAGGGAGCTACGGGGATCTTTTCAAAGTTAAGGTTAGTGATGTTCTTTCTGATTTCTTTGAAGTTTTTAATTGCTGATTTAAGTACTTATGTAGGGAGATACTTTTTAGGTAGCAACCGCGTGTGCACTTGCAGCACACAAGTTACAGCGCCCCATAAGGATGTATCTTAACCGAAAAACCGATATGATAATGGCAGGCGGAAGGCATCCAATGAAAGTAACTTACAGTGTAGGATTCAAATCCAACGGGAAAATCACCGCCTTAAAGCTCGATATATTGATCGATGCTGGAATGACCTCCGATATTAGCCCAGTAATCCCGCACAACCTTATGGGCCCACTGAAAAAGTACGACTGGGGCGCATTATCTTTCAATATTAAAGTATGTAAAACAAATCTCCCGAGTCGATCAGCAATGCGAGCCCCTGGAGAGGTTCAAGGATCGTTTATAGCAGAAGCTATAATCGAACGCGTGGCATCTTCTCTTTCGATCGATGCAGATTCCGTTAGATCGTTGAATCTCCATAGTTTTGACAGCCTTAACCGATTCTACGATTCAAGTGGCATCGGTGAACCTGTGGAGTACACATTAGCCTCGATTTGGGAGAAATTAGGTGTTTATATGGAACGTAAGGATATGATTAGCGAGTTTAATCGGTTTAATATGTGGAGTAAACGAGGTATTTCTCGAATACCGATTATACACAGCGTGGTTTTAAGGCCAACGCCGGGTAGGGTAAGTATTTTGAGCGATGGGTCGGTTGTTGTTGAAGTTGGGGGAATCGAGCTTGGCCAGGGACTCTGGACGAAAGTTAAACAGATGGCTGCATTTTCGCTTGGTTCGATCGAATGTGATGGAGCAAAGGAGCTCTTAGATAAAGTTCGAGTCGTTCAATCTGATACATTGAGTTTAATTCAAGGGGGTTTTACTTCGGGTAGCACGACTTCCGAATCGAGCTGTGAAGCTGTTAGAATCTGTTGTAAAACCTTAGTTGACCGATTGTCGGCTTTAAAGGAGAGGTTACAAAAGCAAATGGGTTCGGTAAATTGGGAGATTCTAATTCGCCAGGTACCTATTCGTATAGGCCAAAGGCGTTTTACGGTCCCTGTAGTATAACTCATTTGCCCATTTGATCCTTCTAGTATTCATGTTACAAATTTGTTTCATGTGCTATGCAACTATTACCTATTAAGTCTCTATGTTATGCAGTTTGTTACGTTTTTGGACCCTTCATTGTAAAATGTCTATTAATGTAACTATGCATAATAAGCACTAAAGGGACCAAAAAGTAATAAATTGCATAGCAAAGGGACCAAATAGGTAACATGTATACTTGAGGGATCAAATGAGTAAATGGATTATACCATAGGGTCCGAAAAGGTGGTTCTGCCTATTCATATATAGCGAACATTCTGCTTATTATCGGTCAACAAAATTGCAGGCATATTTAGAAGCTGTGAACTTATCGGCGAGTTCATTCTTTGTTCCCGACTTTGCTTCCATGTCCTACTTAAACTATGGTGCTGCAATGAGCGAGGCAAGTTTTCGGAACTTATCAAGCCACACTGTTAAAGATTCTGTTTGTAATATCGTTAGTGTATAAGTTTTTGAAACTGATAGAAGTGTGTGCAATTTGACTGGTAATTCAGGTGGAGATCGATCTTTTGACCGGACAAACAACAATTTTGAGATCTGATATTATATATGATTGTGGGCAAAGTCTCAACCCCGCTGTGGATCTAGGACAGGTTACCAATATATATAAGGCCTAATACATCGAGACCCCCTTATAGTTGTTCCCCTTGAACTTTCGAAAGTTCCAATTACCACCTTGAAATAAGAAAGAATGCACATGTTTGCCCCTGGAAGCCATGTGTCATCTTTTAGTTGGTTTGACTTTTGAAAGATATCATTCTGATTTTTCTCTCTTTAACCCAAAGCTGACATGTGGCATTCAGGGGTATGAAGTGCGCTTTATACAAGTTCATGGGGTTACGTGAAGTTCAGAAATGGGCGTTTAAGGACAACTATGAGGGTCGGGACGTATTAGGCCTGCATATCATCGAGTTCGAGTAATAAGTGGATTTACATGGAATTTGGTGTTTTGCAGATTGAAGGGGCTTTTGTTCAAGGAATCGGGTTTTTCATGCTCGAAGAATATACAACAAATGCTGATGGATTAGTAGATACCAAAGGCACATGGACCTATAAGATCCCTACAATAGACACCATACCGAAACAGTTGAATGTCGAGATACTTAACAGTGGACATCACGAAAACCGTGTTCTTTCTTCGAAAGGTAAGATTTTTTTTTTTCAGAGTTTTTCTAGATTAGACATAGAATGAGGTGTTATATATGCTATTTTTGCAGCTTCGGGTGAGCCACCGCTGCTGCTAGCAGCCTCGGTTCACTGTGCAACACGGGCTGCTATTAGAGAAGCCAGGGAACAGGTTCGTTCGTGGGGTTTTCGAGATGGTTTTGATTCGAACTTTGTTTTGGAAGTCCCTGCCACTATGCCTGTTGTGAAGGAACTCTGTGGACTGGACAATGTGGAGAGGTATTTACAATGGAAAATGGGTAGCAAGTGAAAGGTGACTCATTACTTGTAGTGGGAAAAATGTCATGTTTTGGTCCCTATATTTGTGTAAATTTCTTATGTGAACTTCTGTACTTCCATTTGGCCTTGGTGAAATTTCGAATAATCCACCCCAAGTAAGAAACATATCTCGCTCTCCGCTAATGGCTCGGTCAATTTGCTAGTATTTGTTTAATGTACATTGTCCTAATAAAGTCTATATGGTCCCAAATAATTTTCCATGATGTAATAGTACAACTTTTACACTTCTTTTGTAGAATTACCTGAATTTCGATATGGGAATGGAAAGTTTCTTCAACTTATTTATACAAGAACTTGTTATACATGTGTATACAAAATACATACAATTGAATTCTGTAATTGATTTTTTTCATTTTTAGTAGAACTTATTTTATTCAACTTTTAAATTATAGGCTATAAAGTAAAAAACTAAATAATTACTACATATAATATACAAAAATATAACAAATAAAATTATTATTCGGCTCGCCGAACTTGTATAAATCCCAAGTTCAATCCATAGAACTTTGGGTATAGCAGGCTCGGGTCAAACTTGACGAAAAAATGTATTTAATCTATAGCCCATAGGAGCGAGCTTAGCGACAAGCATCCCCGAGCATCTAGCGATCTTTAATACACTGTATTTAGCACTCCATACTGTTGACCAATGACCGCAACAAAATTGCCTGATTTAAAATGTAACTTTTCATCAAACTTCTGAACTGTACAACAAAAATTCAAACAATCACCAATAGCCCCTACAGGAGCAAGACCCTTTCTTGAAATGGTGAAACCGGCTCGAGTCTCTCAATATGATCTCATGTTCAACAATCATAGATATATAAACAAAAGCCGAATGGCAATCACCGCAGATACGCAAGTTCTTAGTGATCCTTATAGGAGCACCTGGCGCCGATGTTAGGACACCATAAGCAAGCGCTAACTTTTCGCTATGTCCGATAAGTAGATTATCTTTCTCTTCATCATCCACATCATGGAGCGCAAAACTCGTCTCTGGAACATATCCAAGCTCTTTAATTCTCCGAATCAATTCCCCAAGAACCTCATATATTTCTTTCGAATATGGATTAGTCTTGTCCCCTACGAAAAACGCCGCGGTTCCTTTCTTGTCTTGAACCCAACTACAACCAGGTCGCTTCCTAATTCCCGTATTTTTCATTAAAGACCGTATTCTCCTCACATCGTCCCATCGCCCAGCATTCGCGTATATGTTCGACAACAATGTGTATGATCCGTCGTTATCTGAATCTAACTCCCGTAACTTTTTTGCCGCGAATTCCCCAATTTCGACATTCGCGTGTTTTCTACAGCCGCTAAGCAATGCCACCCACACTATTGGACTGGGTTCCATTGGCATGCCATTGACAAGCTTCATTGCTTCGTTAAAACGACCAGCGCGACCCAATAAGTCAACAGCACATGCATGGTGTTCATGTCCAGGGGTAATCCCGTAATCCGAACTCATACTATCGAAGTATTCAATCCCTTGGTCAACCATTCCCGAATGACTACAAGCATATAGAACAACGAGGAAAGTTATTCCATCAGGAGTAAAACCCTCTTGAATCATCTCGTCGAAAACCCTTATCGCCTCTTCGCCATGGCCGTGAATGCCATAACCGGTGATTAACGAGGTCCATGAAACAGCGTTTCGCTGCTTCATGTTATTGAATACTACTCTAGCGATATCATTATCGCCCGATTTGGAGTACATGTCCATAAGGCAATTAGCCACGAAGATAACATTGGAATTGTGGTTGCGCAATGAATAAGCGTGTATTTGTCTACCGAATCTCAAAGCAGCTAAACGAGCACATGCGATCAATGCACAAGAGATAGTATATGCGTTTGGTTTTACCGATCTATTTTGCTTCAGCATCTGAGAGAAGAGTTCTAGCGCCTCGCTGGCATCTCCGTGTTGAGCATAGCCGCCAATCATAACTGTCCAAGTCACAACATTGTCCTTTACTGGTATAGAATCAAAAATCGAGCGAGCTACATTAATTCTTTTGCATTTGGTATACATGTCAATTACGGCATTGGTTACCAACACTTCGTCCCTTGGATCACTCCTGTCGAAGTTCAAAATCGATTTTATGGCATGACAATGAGCTTCCTTTCCCTGATGCAATGCTCCAATAGAAGCACAACCAGAGAGAAGTGACACCAGGGTAACTTCATTAGGCTTTGACCCGGAAATTTGCATTTGCCTAAAGACATACAATGCTTCATAGCCACACTCTCTCTGTGCATACCCTGCAATAACCGCACTCCACGATACAACATCCAATTCGATCTTTTCCTCTCTCATTTTCTTGAACAAACCTAGAGCTTCCTCAAATTTACCGATTTGAGAATACCCGGTAACCATTGAATTCCATGAAACAACATCCTTATCTCGCATCCTTTCGAAAACCTTGTTAGCTTCCTTCATCATACCACACTTGGCATACATATCAACCAGCGAATTAGCGACGAACAAGTCTTCGAATAACCCACTCCTCATAGCAAAACAATGTACCTGCTTACCACATAATGAATTCCCCATAGAAGCACAAGCAGGAAGCACATTCACAAGACTAATAGCATCAGGCTTCATATCTTCATACCCAACTCTGCACATTCCACCGAACAGCCTAAGCGCGTTTTTTGAATCCCCATTCTGTGTATAAGCAGAAACCATCGAATTCCAAGAAACCAAATCAAAAATCCCTCTCACACACATTTCATCAAACACTTGGTGAGCACAGTCCAACGCCCCACACCGACCGTACATTGATGCCATTGCATTTGAAACAAAGACATTCGATTCAAATCCAGTTGAGCAAGCAACAGCATGGACACAGCTACCAAGGCGAAAGGAGGGAAACTCACCGCAGGCCTTGAAAACGAAGGGGAAAGTGTAGTGGTCAGGGGACCATCGAAGACGAAGCATTCTGCGAAACAGAGAGAGGGAGTATTGAAGTAGGCCAAGACGAACAGCACGGAGAATTAGAGAATTCCACCAGAAAACACCAGATGGAGAGGGGGGTAGGCATTGAAGGAGGGAAAGAGAATGGGAAGGGGAATTGAGGGCTAAGTAAGTGGAAATCAGATTGATTGAGAACTGGGAAAGTAGGCCTTGAATTAAGACCTGTTGATGGATCAAATTTGCTTGGAATATGGATTTGCATTGCTTGAGTAGGGAAGGTGACACTGAAGGAGCAGCAATGAAGGTAGTAGAGAAGGAAGAAGATGACAAGTAGCAGAAAAGATGGAGATTTTGCTTTGAGTATAGGCGAACGATAGAGCGGAAGTGCATACTAAGCATTCAATGGCGAAAGACGCAACTTTTTCGGTAATAAACGAATCATTTCACAAAAGGCGCAATGATGGGTTGGTGGCTAAACAAGAAAGGAACCTTAATTTTATGCTCGTCTTCCTGCTCCCTATTTTTTTATATTTACGAGTATTTATAGGGAGATAATTTTATTCGGAACTTAGTTATAATTTATACTCTTCATCTTGTTTTCCTATAACTTATTAAGCATGCGTTGCCAATTAAGCTACATCTTGTTAGATAGTCTCTATAGATGAGTAAGATTTGTAACTTTGCAAGTATGTATAACTCCGTTTGGGTAGGTCTTAATCGGCCTAAAACTTAGTTACAGTAAAACTTCTATAAATTAATACTCAATAAATTAATAACCTCAATAAAATTAATAATTTATTCAGTCTCAACTTGGGATCAGTATAAACTTGGACCCCAATCGATAAAATAATAAAATAATAACTTTTTTGAAATTCCAGTGTATATATATTGGTTCCAATGAAACTATAAATTAATAATTACTAAGATTCCAAATTCTAAGATTGTTTAGTAAAAAATAAATCTATAGTCACGTGTTTTCTGTTGAACTTCAAATATATATTAAGTTCATCTTTAAATTTCGTCATTGCACTTAAGAGTTGGGGCATTGTTCTCGTATTGCAACAAAAAGTTTGATATTGTTCCTTGACTAACTTTCAAATCGAAAGTTTTGTCAACCCACTGCACCAAATCTTATTGAGTACATCCTTGGTGATCTCTCTTATACACGCATAACAGTTTTCATTGTTGATTGGTCATGGTTGATTTTTGAACACCTATTAGTTTAGGAGTCATAGTTAATGTGATTTTAAAAATTTTCAATGGACATTTTATGGTGATCAATTTCTAATCATGTTTAATGTACATGGAGAAGAAATGAGCCTTGAAACTTGTTTTGTAATTTATTTTTTGATATTATGAACTAACTTTTTACTTATTTTTTTTATAAGTAATAGCAAATTCATAAGAACTAGAGAACCATTGCATCGAGATAAACGCCATGGACCAAGCCAAGCGAAGACAACAACTCATAGATGAACAAGTCCATACAAGGGAGTACAAAATACTACAAAGGGTAAGAATAGACTACCAAAAAAGGAGCAAAATTAAGAAAACACAAAACAAGCCATAAATCCTAACCAGAACATAAATCCAACCAACAACCCAAACTCCAAGATCTACATAGACTAACAATATAAAATCCTAATCACCTTCTCAATACTTAGATCTGAAGAGATCTTTCTGAAAATATGTAGATTCGTAAATCTACACCGCATAGACCTTCGCCAAAGGCATTTGTAAGAAATAACCGCTTCCGCCCAGTGCGTTGAAGTTGAACTGAGGTAGATCAGAAAAATACTGAGCAGGATATGAAGAATTCCAAGATGAATAACTGGTTGAACAAGATTCGGGTAAGAAATGGCCAGAGACACCAAACAAAAAACGACAAAGAACAGAATATAAAGTAAAATAAGGAGATGGGGAGGAAGAAGGATGTTACAAAAGCCCCTTCTTCCTCCTCAATAGATCTAAAAAAAGGAGGGCTTAAGTTTTTAGAGAGAGAAAAGTAGAGAGAAGGGGGAGGTTTTAACTTTTTATTTATTAAAAAGAATGAACTTGACAAATTCAATTAATTTGTGAATGTACATTGGACTTGAAAATTTAAAGATCATACGTAAAACCTCTTTAAATTAATAAATTATTAATTTATCGATATAATAATATCTCGTTAAATTAATAAAATATCTCGGTCCCAACATCATTAATTTATAAAGGTTTTACTTTGCTTTTTCTGAATTTTGGTTAGTGGTATGAAATCAATGTAGTAATGGGTAAAGTGATGGTTACTCTGAAAATGAATCATAAAAAACCTAAGTCGCAACATATAAGGTCTAAGATTGGATAAGTTTTTTTTTTGGTTGCTTACATAGGCTGGTGAAATTCCCAACGAAAAAGGCAATTCTCCATGAAATATGTTTCGGGTGCCAGCTAAACTGCCTAATTCTCAATCACCACTAAGATCATTCGAGGATAATCTCATTTTTTTTGTAGTTACTAGAGATTTCTTATGTGCTCGGACCGAAACTTGTCGACAACTCATGAGATAAGTCCACATGTTGAAGCAAAATCACATTCATGGAGTCTGGGAGGTGGTGGCTAACAAGAGTGCTTGAGAGCTGATGAGATAAGTCCACATGTTGAAGCAAAATCCCTTTCATGGAGTCAGGGAGGTGGTGGCTAACAAGAGTGCTTGAAGCCAAGAGAATGGTTTAGATAATACAATTTACAGTTAAGTTGGTGGTAAAGTTGAGATTAACCGTTCATATTTAAAAATTGTTGTTTATGGGGTCCACAATTGTTTATAACTTTAAAGAATTCTAATGCATAAGTGAAAATCTAGGTTGGCAATGGCCATCGAAACACATTTATGAAGATGAAGTTAGATTAACAAACTCAAGTAATGTTCCTGTAAGTTACATATGTTTAAAAAGAAGCTAAAGCAAAGGAGGAAACATTTAAAACTGTATATTGTTACTAATCAATAATACTTGTAAGATCAATCCCAACCAGATCAAGGGACTCCAAAAATCCAAGATACTTTGTGGATCTTTGAACTAAACTCATGATCAGAATCAAGTAAAATATGAAGATCATGATACCTTTAAACCCGACATGTTTCCATTTTCGAAGCCGAGGAGGGATAGTTTCGCATAATGATGCATGAGTATTGTTCAAAGTTTTGATTGAGCCAATGAAATCCGAAACACGACTACTTTCAAAACCATTCAAGTAGAGATCTAACTACTCTGTACATCGTAGGTGAATGAAGAGTAGTGAACCTTAGCCGTCAAAGCCGTCTCCTAGATTGAGATTTGTGACACGACTTGTATATAACATACTGGAAATTAAGGGCCTGTTTGGTAGTTCAAAAAATGTCATTTTCCTGTCTCATAAGAAAAAAAGAAGCTCCAAACTCCCTTCCTTCTCTCTAGAGCTTTCTCTCACTAAAAACCCCTCCTTTGATCAACAAGCTTCTTCTTCCTCCTCCCGGATCTCTTTCATCTTTATCTAGATTTCCTTGTTTTTTTTTTTTGTGTTTTGTTATGGGCCCTATCCTTCTGGATTTCTATTTGAATCGGTTACCCAAATGTAATACCCACAATTTTTCCTATTTTCAACACATTCGCAAGTGTTTTACTCTTTCGAAAGCCATTGGCGGAGGCCAGTGTGGTGGGGATCTACAGATCTACACATTTTCAGAAATATCTCTTTAAATCTATGTGTTTGGGATATTTTATTTATGTAGATTTTATAATTTGGGTAGCTTATTTAATATGTGTTCTTCGGTTAAAGATCGATCAATGGTTGTAAACTTTTTGTGTTTGGTTTTGCTACTTGTTTGGCAGACTCTTTCGCCCTTTATGGTCTTTTTGTGTCCCCCTTACAGGGTTTCTGTGTTTGCATGGCTTAGTCTACTACTTTGTTCTTCATGTACTAATCTTTATCTACATGAAATGAATATAATAATTACCAAAAGAAAGAGGAGATCAACGACTATTTGATAAGCAATTGCAAAAATTTATTATTAGTAGTAGTAGTATTAGTATTATTGATACTACTACATCAAGTTTATTAAGTCAACGAATCAATTTATATAGGTAAACAAGTTCAATCAATTAAACACTTATATTAGATGATTTGTTTGCAAACGTAAATTGTTTTGTTTTAGTATTACAAATTTTCTTACATCTTTCTTATGCTTAAAATTTGATCATAATAACTTCATAACACATCAAATAATAATTTCACTAATACTATAAAAACGTACAAAATCATACGATATTATTTTTGTTGTATTTGGATTTCACAACATTTTGGACCATTAATTTTTTCTACACGATGACAACAGTTCAACCTCTTGATATAGAATAAGCAGAGCTTAATAAAAAATATTCAACTTCACTTCAATAAAGACCTCTCCACAATATCCAATCCACAGAGCTCCTTAACCACAGGCATAGTGGCAGGTATACAGAGTTGGAAGTTTGAGTACGATTTATCGAGATAACCCCACGAATGAAGCTGTTTCCGAGCCTCTCTTATCGCACCTCTTGTAGCACAATGAACCGATGGTGCTAGCAGCAGTGGCGGCTCACCCGAAGCTACACAAACCACATTCACAATGATTCGTTAGGATGACAAATTTTGTCGCAACAACATATACAATGACATGACACCCATTTGCAAGTTATTTGGAACTGTTAAAAGTTCAGGGGGCAAATAGGCGTTTAAGACCAAGTTCAGGGTCACGATGTACTAAGAAAATTATATATGCTATGAATGCAACAATCCCCAAACTTGTTCAAAGTGCACCTCCTAGTCTCTAAATGCCACGTGTCAACTTCTAGTTAGAGAGAAAAATCAGGAGAATGACATCTTTGAAAATTCAAACCAACCAGAAGCTGACGCGTGGCATT
Organism: Euphorbia pulcherrima; assembly: GCA_947683365.1. Lineage (NCBI taxonomy): Eukaryota > Viridiplantae > Streptophyta > Magnoliopsida > Malpighiales > Euphorbiaceae > Euphorbia > Euphorbia pulcherrima. Next base: position 20,392,262 of record CANTUS010000002.1, read on the forward strand.
CAAGGGGCAAAATGGTGCAATTTTTCTAAGTTCAAGAGGGCTATGGAAACTTTTGAAAATTCGAGGATAAATGAGCGTTTCAGGCCAAATTCAGGGGATCCCAATGTATTAGGCCTATTATATAATGCAATGGAATGGGTCAACGGTATAACACAAATAATACCTTTCGAAGAGAGGACACGGTTTTGGTGATGTCCAGTACTAAGTATCTCGGCATTCAACTGCTTCGGTATGGTGTCTATTGTAGGGATCTTGTATGTCCATGTCCCTTTGGCATTCATTAATCCCTCCGAATCAGTTGTGTATTCCTCGAGCATGAAAAACCCGATCCCTTCGACAAATGCTCCTTCAATCTGCATTTGTCAATTCATATAAGTACAATTTACAAATGTAAGACTTGAGAAACTTCGTTTTCTTGCATGTGTCTATGCTCGTAACTAACCTGTCCTAAATCCACAACGGGATTTAGACTCCGTCCACAATCATATAAAATATCGGATCTCAAAAACGTCGTTTTCCCTGTTAGAAGGTCTACCTCTACCTATAAAATACACTTTCAATAACCCGAATGAAATAAAGAAGCTAGACAATGACATGTAGTAAAAACTCACCTCGCTAACTGCAGCGCCATAGTTTAAGTACACGACAGAATCACCCTCGGGAACAAAGTAAGAATTCGCCGATAAGTGTATAGATTCCATATATGCCTGAAATATCATTAACCAAAACAATGAGGCGAATACGAAAAAAATCGTGTTCTATAACTATAAATCAAAATTTTCTTTTTCTACCTGTTCTATTAGCATCTCCCACGAGACAGAGCTCGTTTGTGTCTTAAGCCGTTCCATAAGAGGCGTAAGCCTCTCGATCAAGACATTACAACAAAGTCTAACCGCTTCACAGCTCGACTCGGAAGTTGTGCTCCCCGCGGTGAACCCACCTTGAGTTAAACTCAACGTATCGTTCTGTATGACTCGAACTTTGTCCAAGAGTTCACCCGCTAACGAACTAAGAGCGAAAGCTGCCATTTGCTTGACCTTGGTCCATAGCCCTTGACCGAGCTCTATACCTCCAACTTCAACAACAACAGAACGATCGCTTAAAATGCTGACTTTTCCGGGCGTAGGCCTCACCTTAACCTCGTAAACAATCGGAATTCGAGAAATTCCTCGTTTTTTCCAAATATTACTCCGGTTAAACTCTTCAATAATTTTAGTCCTTTCGCTAAAGCTCGAAGATATAGCCAAGTTATCCCATATCGAAACTAAACTATACTCTTCAGGATCGCCGGAGCTAGCCCCGTAAAACGATTTTAAGCTCTCGTAACCATGAAGTTTCATGGTTCTCACTTGATCCACATCCATCGAAAGAAAAGACGCTACATTTTCGATTATGACATCAGCGATTAACGATCCTTGGACATCGCCTGGGGCCCGCATCATTGATTTACTTACGAGGTTCGTCTTGTACAACTTTATGTCGAACGATAAGGCGCCCAAATTGTACTTTTTGAGTCTGTTCACTATAGCGGTAGGTATTAATGGGCTAACATCAGGAGATATACCGGCTTTAATAAGTATCTCGAGCTGTAACCCTGTGAGTTTTCCGTCGGATTTGAAGCCTACACTGTATGTTATTTTCATTGGATGTCTTCCTCCCACAGTTACCATATCGCTTTTTCGATTAAGATACATCCTTACGGGGCGTTGTAACTTAAATGCTGCAAGTGAACATGCTGTAGCAACCTACAAAACATCGGCCATAAGAACTCGAAAAGTAGTCAAATCGATTTGTCAAGGATAACATTTGGTTTCACTATTTTCCAAAAGAGGTATGTTGAATTTTTTTTTCCAACACGTGGTAATGATGTTACAGTAGGTGTTTTAATTAATTCGACATTCTAATAATCTAACTTTATTATTTAATAATTATATATCACGATTTAAGTAATTTTCAGACATTTTCCGAAATATTTAAAAGTTTATTACCATCCTGTATTCGAAAAAACAAAATATTTGCAATTCCAAAAAATTTTAAAAATTTATAATTAATATATATTGTATTTTTATTAACAAACCTGTATAATTTCAGTTAAAAATGGATAAAATTACCCTCTACCGTGATATAATTTTATATTAGAAATCTGGTAACTTTTTGAAACACAAATCCCATCTTGGGAATAAAAGATTTACGTGTACACCTAAACAGTCAAACCACTACTATTTAATACTACTATAATGGTAACTATACCCACCGGTATAGCTCGAGTAGCCTTCCCACCGTAACCTCCCCCGACTCTTCTTGTCACGACTCGCACATTATTTACGGGAACCGCAAGACATCTAGCAATGACAACTTGAGAGTATTCTGTCATTTGATTCGAAGTGTAAACTTGTATGCAGTTGTCTTCATCTGGAATAGCAAGGGCTGTCTGTGTCTCGATGTAGAAATAATATTGGGACTCGATTCTTATCTGGATATCGAAAACAACTATGTTTAGCACTTTGTTTTTACGCATTGTTGACGAGGAAGTTAAAAGTTACCTTGGATGCAAGAACCTTGTGTTCAGCTTCAGCCATTCCCTTCAATGCATCGCCAACTTGTTTCGGGTATATAGAAGGCAAAACCTCGAAAAAGCTAGAATTTTTTACAGTGTCTTCAACGGTTAAAATAGGAGGCGCTAGATTTTCCGAGTTGTAATCTACTACTGCAAGGCTTGATGCTACATCAGCATGTTTCTGTGTATCTGCAAGCTATACAATTCACAAGATTACGCGAAATGGTTATTATTGATCAACCGAAATGCAAAAATAAAAATTTGGCAAGTTTTGCCGATTGCCCCTAAACTTTCACTTGTTCTTATTAGCACCTGAACCACCAAATTGTACATGTGAGTTTCTGATTGTTTTAACGTTTCAAATATTTTATTCTCTTGATTTTTCCATCTCCAATCAAAAGCTGGCACGTGGTGTACTTTTGTCAAGTTGAGGGGACTCGCGGGAACAAGTGGAAGTTTAGGGGGACAGTCAGCAAAATGTGCCAAGTTGAAGAAGCGGCTGAAGGTGTAATTTGCCACCGAAATATGTTAGGAGTTGCTAAACATAAGCAAGGGATAAGATCATTACCACAACGGCAAGAGGCTGTCCAGCATATAGAGTAACATCTTCAGCAAACAAAGGTTCAGGACCAAAGGCGAACAACGAACCGATATTTTCCCCACCTTTTGGAATGTCTTTGTAAGAAATAAGTCCAAAGACACCATCCGAGGTTGACTTAGAGTTTACCTCTAAGCTCTTGACTCTAGCATGAGATTTTGTGCTATAAATGAATGCTCCATGTAGACAATTTCTAGGCGATGGAATGTCGTCAACATAAACCGCTTCGCCTATAACAGGTCATCAAATGAGTACTGAATCGTTGTGCGACGCCCATGGAAATGACTAATATACCCCAGTTTGAAAAATGAAATTTTGAGTATGACAAGCGACAAAAAGTGCATCACAAATATTTGTGTTTAAGGTTTTGTAATTATGTATTTGCGACAAACAATGAAATATTTGTCGAACTGTTTTTTAAAAAACCCGCATTCACGACCAACGACATGCCCAACCATTCGGTTGGACTTTTTTGACGTGTTGACCGAAAAATTTTAATTTTTTTCTTCAGGTTATTTTAGTCCTTGTCATGGGCAACGCGTGGTAATACTCAATGAGTAAGTTGTTTTATGATTCGTAGTTTTAGCCAAGTAATACTGACCTGAAGCTTGAAGACTGGCACCCCATTTTGTCACCGGGGCACCAACCGGGTAATACTCTTGGTGTATTGGAATCACTTGCTTAGATGATATAAGCAAGGTGGGAGATTCGGGTGAAACATTAGTAGTTACATTTATTAATGGGCCGAAAAACTCGAAAAGAAAACTAACGGCCAAGCTCGATCTATACGCCGAATGTTGAGTCCCGTCTTGAGGCACCACAACAGCCTTCACTAGTTCAATAGCTTCACAAAGAGCAGCAACGGTCAACGCCTTTCCCGTTAAAAATCCCTCGGCATTTTTCGCTCTAATAGCGTGTTGAGTCCCAAAAGCCCCGAAAGACAAATGACAGTTACTAACACAATTCCACCACTAGGTTCGGTGCCCGAAACTTCAGCTAAGAAAGCAGCATTCAAATAAGCTAGAGCATTTCCGAGGGGTCTCGGGGCAGCTCGATAGGTTTCAAATAACAACTTGTTATCAGCGTTTTTGAATTGATGACTCGGGATTTTAACGTTCAAAAGTACGCTGTTCAGGTCTAGAGGAGGCCTGTTTAAGAACTCCTCCATAGTCACTATTTCCTGAACCAAGCCTGTTATTATGGTGACTAATGAACCCGAACCGAGAAGTATAGTAGCAATATCTGAAGGAAAGTGTCTTCTTTGTGCCATCATTAAATTTCCTCCTATACTGCCTAAATTCCGAACGAATATAGTAGCGATATTCTCCATATGAGCAGCGAGTTTCTCAAATATAATCTTGCTTTTCAAAATTGTTTCCTCTTTATTTTCTTCCCTCAAAGCTTTTATTGCTTTCGATATGGTGACAGCTGCCCCAATCTCAAGTCCTGCCAGGTCCCACCGAACAACCGAGAGCTCAGGAATAAACCTGAGATCAATGTACTTGTCATAGAGTTCTTGTTTCTTGTAATAACCGACACTCGTGTTTCCAACTACGAGTTTTATCCTGTCATTGACTCTTAGTAGGCTTTGAAGCTCCTCGAGGCTACTAGGTTGATACCAAGATAAATTTCCGAAATTCAATTGCAAGGAAGTGTTTATTTCGCTTTTCAGGTTTCAGGAAAAGCGCTAATTTCAGGAATAGCGAAATATTGCGGTAATCTGGCAGCCTCAGGCTCTCCGGTTTTCCAGAAGGAATTGAATCCTAAATCTTCTATATCAACATTACTAGCGTAGCTTTTACAGACATCGGCAATGGGACGATATCCTGTACAACGGCAAAGATTTCCTGAAATGGAATTTTTGGCTTCTGAAACTGTTAGCTTGGAAAAACCTGAGGGGGGCGAGGGTCGATTAGTCTTTCTCCATAGAGTGACATACACAGTCCAGGTGTACAAAAACCGCATTGAGAAGCATGGAATCCGGAAAACCTTTGATGGATTGAGTGGAATCCGATTTCGGTATTTCCGAGACCTTCAGTTGTTGTGATTGAACAGCCATTGATAGTGCAAAGTAATGTTAGGCATGAGCTTGCTGTAAAGTCTTCAACTTTGTTGAGGGTTGGGTTGTATTTGGATATTAGAACAACACAAACACCACATCCACCTTTAAGTATAGATCACAATTAGTTCAAATATAATAGTTTAACAATTTTAAATAGTTTTAAGAAATTAAACAATTAATTTAGTTTCCTTGAAGGATGAACTTTAACCAATATCATATTTGCTTTATGAGGATACATCATGAGTTTCTCTCCAACTCCGAAACTCGGTGAATTAAAATTGGGTCGTTTTCGTTAAGAATAAGGTAAATTGGACATACTTTAAGCCATTATAAATACTACTTGTTTTCAGACTCCGCGTTGGATGTCGATTAATCCGGTTTTAGGGTAAGAGTTCGGTGAATTATGATATCATGACATCTTTGCCTAGTGGTATTGCCATTAAGAGACCTCTCTTTTCTCCGAGGTTTTAAAAAGCGCTACGCGCTAGCCGGACGGCCGGGGCTTCGAATGCTTAGGCGGATTTGTAAATTTTTTATTTTTTATTTTTTATAATTATTAATAAATAAAAGTATAAAATCAACTAAAAAATTAATTATAATACAATAATATTTTATAAAAAAAAACATGGTTTAGCATATGAAAACATAAGTCTTAGTTAATTTTTACATAAAAGCACATCAACATTAAAATCAATTCCTTAAAAATAAATATCCTCACTAATTTTTTGTAGTTTATAGCGTACTATTTTTCGGTTTGAGATTTAAAATAAAAATTGTATGATGAGAATATTTTGTTGTACATTAGTTTTATCAATTGTGCTACCTTTTTTGAATTGAAAAAATTGAACTATAATTATTATAGGTACCAGTATCTTAAAAATTGGAGAAAAAATCAGACTAGGCGGTACATAGGCTGCAATATATCGATCTAATGCCTGATAGTGCCGAGAAATGAAAAGTCGACGGCGAGCATTAAAATAACGCATAGGCGGAGAGTTTTAAAACACTGCTTTTCTGTGCCATCTATCATTTGCCCTTTTTTATACTTTGAAGTTTGAAGAGGGTTGTTTTTAGTGTGTTTTATATAATATTTATTCTTACTTTTTATTAGATTTTAAAATATAGTAATCCCTCCATCTATAAAATATTATCCATTTAACCGAATCATCAAAACCAATGAAAAATTTATTACACAACCAAAATGACTAATTTATCCTTTACTAAATTCTCTTTCTTCTTAATTACTCACTTATAATTTTAACAATACATACTCTCTCTCATAGTTAATACAAGGGCAAATTAGAGAAAAAATTGTACAAAATGCATTGATAATCTAAATTGACAATTAAAAAGAGAACTAATAAAATGGCTAAAGAGACAATAATTTCTAGATGGAGGGAGTAGTTAACATGAACACTAAAGAAATATGATCAAAAAATATTTTTACAATTATTATAGTCATTTTCTTTGTTTTTTCAGTCTATTATGACAATATTTTTTATGGAAATACGTAAATAAAAGTACTAGTGTTTCCTTTTCATATCCTTTTTTTAATGGAATTTCCATATCCTATTACACATTAGAATTTAGCTTTCTAACCTATTAATAAAACGCAAAGGAAAATCCCCACGTAGTGTCGAATATATGACTCCAATTTAGAGATGGTAATAGATTTTACATTCATCCATATTATTTCATTTAAATTTATTTTATAGGATCCAAATCCTTTTGTTTTCAAATCCATTGGATTTGGATTGGATTTGGATCCAATAAAAATGGATTTAGATTTGGATAGGATATTCACTTGGACTTGAATTTGGTTTATCTATACAAAATCTAAATACTTTGCGTAACCTATTTTCTTCTATCTATACCACAATTATTTTCTTTATTTTCCATAATTTTTTGGGAGTTTTCAATTTTTTACGAAATCGGTCCCTGAAACGTATTTTCACATTTTTGAGACCTTCCAATAATATTTTCTGAAAATTTCTTGCACTACATTTATTTTCTTTACTTTTCGGATTTTCCATAATTTTTTGGGAGTTTTTATTTTTTACGAAACCGATCCCTGAAACGTATTTTTACATTTTCGAGCCCTTCCAAAAATTTTTTTTGAAAATTTCTTGCACCACATTTATTTTCTCTATTTTTCGGATTTTTCATAATTTTTTGGCATTTTTTTGATTTTTACGAAACCGGTCCCTGGAACGTATTTTCATATTTCCGTGCCCTTTCAAAAATATTTTTTAAAAATTTCTTGCACCACATTTATTTTCTCTATTTTCTGGATTTTTCATAATTTTTTGGCATTTTTTCAATTTTTACGAAACTGGCCCCTGGAACGTATTTTCACATTTCCGTGCCCTTCCAAAAATATTTTTTGAAAATTTCTTGCACCACATTTATTTTCTCTATTTTCCGGATTTTCCATAATTTTTTGGGATTTTTTCGAATTTTCACAAAACCGGTCCCTAAAACGTATTTTTCACATTTTCGGGCCATTCCAAAAATATTTTCTTAAAATTTCTTGCACCATATTTATTTTCTTTTATTTTCCGGATTTTCCATAATTTTTTGGGATTTTTTGATATTTTATGAAATCGGTCCCTGAAACGTATTTTCACATTTTCAGGCCACTCGAAAAACATTTTCTGAAAATTTCTTGCATCACATTTATTTTCTTTATTTTACGGATTTTTCATATTTTTTTGGGATTTTTCAATTTTTTACGAAACTGGTCCCTGAAACGTATTTTCACATTTCCGAACCATTTCAAAAATATTTTTTGAAAATTTCTTTCAACACATTTATTTTCTTTATTTTACGGATTTTCCATAATTTTTTGGGATTTTTTTATTTTTTACGAAACCGGTCCCTGAAACATATTTTCACATTTCCGAGCCATTCCAAAAATATTTTTTTAAAATTTCTTGCACCACATTTATTTTCTTTATTTTCCGGATTTTCAATAAATTTTTGGGATTTTTCAATTTTTTACGAATCCAGTCTCTGAAACGTATTTTCATATTTCCGAGCCATTCTAGAAACATTTTCTAAAAATTTCTTGCACCACATTTATTTTCTTTATTTTCCGGATTTTTCATAATTTTTTGGGATTTTCAATTTTTTACGAAACTAGTCCCTCAAACGTATTTTCATATTTCCGAGCCACTTTAGAAACATTTTCTGAAAATTTCTTGCACCACATTTATTTTCTTTATGTTCCGAATTTTCCATAATTTATTAGGAGTTTTTGATTTTTTATGAAACCGAGCCCCGGAACGTATTTTCACATTTCCGGTCCCTTCCAAAAATATTTTCTGAAAATTTCTTACACCACATTTATTTTCTTTATTTTCTAGATTTTCCATAATTTTTTGGAAATTTCGATTTTTTACGAAACCAAGCCTTGAAACGTATTTTCACATTTGGGATAGAACTTGGGTATACCAGCACTTATTTTGTTTAAATAGAGATATTTAAATATGACTAAAATTTATTATTGAATACAATAAAAATATTTAAATATAGGGTAATCAGGAATCATTTGGGCAAAGCAGCTCATGCGCACTATTTGAGGTAAAAATTTAAAATCCATTTATAATCCATATTCAAAGATATGGATAAGGATATAAAAATTTCAAATCCATTGGATATGGAGCGGACATGGATTTGTCCATTAAAAATGGATTTTGAATGGATTTATCCATATCCAATCCATTGTCATCCCTAGGGATAATAAAAAAAATAATTGCTTCGACTACATCCAAATTCGACTCGAGTCACGCACCTGGCTCTGGTAGGTGAGTCCTCCTATAAGGATTTTTTTGCATTCACTAGAACTCGAACTCAAAACCTTGCTTAAGCGATATTAAGTCGCTTACCACTTTGACCAACCTTATTGGTAAAAATAAGAACTATTGTATGACCGTCTGTCGCAATTAGTGACAGATAGATGTTGGAAAATGGGGATTACTTGGATGTTTTTGAAGTCGCGAATACGCTTTTAGATTGAAATTTATTTGGTCGATTCACCAAACTTTCAATCGGATAAAATCAGAAATATTGTCAAGAATGAGAATTTTATTTGCTGTGAAGAACAACCGAGTTTTTCTATATGTTGCCAATTCATTTTTGGTGATATAAATAGCTAAAAAACATCAACAGACATGTCCAAGAGACATGTTATTTCGGATAGCAGGCATGTCTAAAAGACATGATTTTTCGGGTTTCATAATTGTCCAAAAACAGGTTGTTTCGAGTCCAAAAATTCAATCTCGGATGAATTTTCCAAATGATGTGTTTATTCAGGAATAAAAAATTTTCGAGCTCGACCCCAGCCTTAGGCGCTGCCCCGGGACCCCGCCAGAGGCTGCCGCCCCTTAGACCTCGCACCCGGGGGCGCTGCCCCCGGGACCCCCCAAACCTTAATAGAACTCGAACAAAGCATGCACCCCACACTCTCCCGACTTGTTCGATGAAATATCACAATCGCATTGATCAACTAGTCGATTCAATTACACTAAAATACTAACAATTGCTACAGTTGAAAGATGCTATACGAGTTTGGATAATAGAACAACACAGGCACCACATCCACCTTCATCTGTAAACTTGTATGCAGTTGTCTTCATCTGGAACAGCAAGGGCTGTCTGTGTCTCTATGTAGAAATAATATTGCGACTCGATTCTTATCTGGATATCCAAAACAACTATGTTTAGCAGTTCGTTTTTACGCGTTTTTAACGAGGAAGTTAAAAGTTACCTCGGATGCAAGAATCTTATGTTCAGCTTCAGCCATTCCCTTCAATGCATCGCCAACTTGCTTCGGGGTATATAGAAGACAAAACCTCGAAAAAGCTAGAGTTTTTTACAGCGTCTTCAACGGTTAAAATTGGAGGTGCTAGATTTTCCGAGTTGTATTCTACTACTGCAAGGCTTGATGCTATGTCAGCATGTTTCTGTGTATCTGCAAGCTATACATTTCATTTTTCGAACTAGATTAAGCGAAATGGTTAATATTGATCAACCGAAATGGCAAAATGCATTCAGCTGCCTCAACTTGACAAGTTTTGCCTATTGTGCCTCTATACTTTCACTTGTTCTATCAATCCCAGTCACTGCCGGTCTTACAAATTTTGGGGCATAAGCGAAAAGTATACATTTTAAAATTGCAGGCCCTATGTGAAATTATACATTTTAAAATATACTATTAACATTATTATTACATTTAAAGCAAATTAATTAAATTCATTTGATATAAAATATATAATTAATGTAATTAAAGTTGAAAAGTGAAATTGTACGGTGACATATAAGATAAAATATTAATAATTTTAGGAACCCTAATATTTTGGGGCCCTAGGTGATGTCCTAACAGGACTCTATTGTAAGGTCGGATCTGACCCAAGAACTTGGCAAAAGTGCACCAAATTATACACATGAGTTTCTGATTGGTTTGACTTTTCAAAGATTTCGTTATCCTGAATTTTCTCTCCCCAGTCAAAAGCCGATACGTAGAATTAAGGGGTAAAGTGATGTAATTTGCCAAATTGAGGAGACTCACGAAAACAAATAACAGTTGAAGCTGTTGAAAATATTTAGCCACAGAAATATGTTAAAAGTTGGTAAACATAAGCAAGGGATAAGATCATTACCACAACGGCAAGAGGTTGTCCGGCATATAGAGTAACCTCTTCAGCAAACAAAGGTTCGGGACCAAAGGCGAACAACGAACCGATGTTCTCCCCGCCTTTTGGAATGTCTTTGTAGGAAATAAGTCCGCTGACACCACCCGAGGTTGAGTTGGATATTAACTCTAAGCTCTTTACTCTAGCATGAGATTTTGTGCTATGTATGAATGCTCCATGTAGACAATTTCTCGGGGATGGAATGTCGTCAACATAAACCGCTTCGCCTATAACACATCGTAAAATCAGTAAATTGCTTTACGCCAAATGCATCATCATATCTGAAGTTGTTTTATTTCACCTACTGCCCTGAACTTTATAAAAGGTCTCTAGAACATCAAAACGTGGGAAAAAATAATGTCCCCATTTCGATGTCCTCTTCTATATCCTATCCAGTTTCCGACACGTGGCAATTTTCATTATTATTTTATTATTTTTCATTTTCTCTTCCTACTTTTCATATTCTCCCTCCTACAAAGTTGCTACTTAGCAAAAACTGAATGACTGACATGAAAGGGGACAATTCGGAAATATTTTGTTTTTACAAAAAGTGCACTAGTTTGCCCCTAAATGTCAGGTGTTAGGGAGCAAACTTGTGCATTTTCAAAGTTGAGAGTTGCGATGAGATGATGACCTTTTCAAAGTTCAAAGAATGACAACTTTAGGAACCTGGTGATGCATTTAACCCTTGTTTTTCTATTCATAGTTATAGCCGCATCATACTGACCTGAAGCTTGAAGACTGGCACCCCATTTTGTCACCGGGGCACCAACCGGGTAATACTCTTCGTGTATCGGAATCACTTGCTTAGATGATATAAGCAAAGCGGGAGATTCCGGTGAAACATTAGTAAAAGTCACATTAATTAATGGACCAAAAAACTCGAAAAGAAAACCAACAGCCAAGCTCGATCTATATGCCGGATGTTGAGTCCCTTCTTGAGGAACCACAGCCGCTTTCACTAGTTCAATAGCTTCACGAAGAACAGCAACGGTCAACGCCTTTCCCGTTAAAAATCCCTCGACGTTTTTTGCCCGAATAGCATGTGGAGTCCCGAAAGCCCCGAAAGACAACTGGCAGTTACTTAACACAATTCCACCACTTGGTTCGGATCCCGAAACTTCAGCTAAGAAAGCAGCATTCAGATAAGCTAGAGCCGAGAAACAGCTCGATAGGTTTCAAATAACAACTTATTATCAGCGTTTTTGAATTGATAACTCGGGATTTTAAAGCTCAAAAGTATGCTTTTCGGATCTAGAAGAGGCCTGTTTAAGAACTCCTCCATAGTCACTATTTCATGAACCAAGCCTTTTATTATGGTGACTAATGAACCCGAACCGAGAAGTATAGTAGCAATATCGGAAGGAAAATGTCTTGTTTGTGCCATCACTAAATTTCCTCCTATACTGCCTAAATTCCGAACGAATATAGTAGCGATTTTCTCCATATGAGCAGCAAGTTTCTCGAAGATAATCTTGCTTTTCAAAATTGTTTCCCCTTTAATTTCTTCCCTCAAAGCTTCAATAGCTTTCGATATGGTCACAGCTGCCCCAATCTCAAGTCCTGCCGGGTCCCACCGAACAACCGAGAGCTCAGGAATGAACCTGAGATCAATGTACTTGTCATAGTGTTCTTGTTCCTTGTAATAACCGACACTCGTGTTTCCAACTACGAGTTTTACTCGTAGTCCATCATTGACATTTATTAGGCTTTGAAACTCCTCAAGGCTACTAGGTTGATACCAAGACGAATTTCCGAAATTCAAATTCAAGGAAGTGTTTATTTCACTTTTGAGGAATTCAGGAAAAGTGCTAATCTCGTTATTAGCATCATATAGCGGTAACCTGGAAGCCTCTGCCTCGCCAATTTTCCAGAAGGAATTGAATCCTAAATCTTCTATGTCAACATTACTTGCATAGCTTTTACACACATAAGCAATGGGTCGATATCCGGTACAACGACAAAGGTTTCCTGAAATTGAATATTCAGCTTCGGAAACTGTCAGCTTGGAAAAACATGATGGGGGGGAGGGTCGATTGGTCTTTTCGGCATTCACAAGGGCTCCATAGAGTGACATACACATTCCGGGTCTACAAAACCCGCATTGAGTAGCATGGAATCCGGAAAACCTTTGATGGATTGAGTGGAACCCGTTTTCGGTATTTCCGAGACCTTCACTTGTTGTGATTGAACAGCCATTTATACTGGAAAGTAATGTGAGACATGAACTTGCTGTAAAGTCATCAACTTTGTTGAGGGTTGGGTTATATTTGGATAATAGAACAACACAAGCACCACATCCACCTCCAAGTATAGATCACAATTACTACAAACACAATTATCCAACAATTTTAAATAGTTTAAGAAATTAAACAATTAATTTAGTTTTTTTTAAGGAAAAACTTTGAACAATGTCATATTTGCTGTATTAGAGGCCCAATACATCAATTACCTCTGAGTCTCTCTCCATTTCCAAACTCGGTTAATAAAAAAATAGGTCGTTTTCGTTAAGTATAAGGTGAATCGGACATATCTTAAGCCTTATTACATGATTTTCTTGGTACTACTTGTTTTCAGACACCACATTGGATGTCGATTAATCTGGTTTAAGGGTAAGAGGTCGGTGAATTATGATATTAAAATATCTCTCACTGGTGGTAATGCGATTCAAACACCTCTCTTTTCTCCAACTCACTTTGCCATCTATCGTTTGAGCTACCAAACACTAAACCATATTTCTTATACTTCGAACAGTGTCTTGTTTTAAATGTATTTTATATAATATTTATTCTTCTTTATATAATGTATAATATATATTCTTACTTTTTATTAAATTTTAAATTGCAATAGTTAATATGAACATGACATATATATGATAAAAAAAAATTATATTTACAATTAATACAGTCAGTTTCTTTGTTTTTTTAGTTCATATTATGACAACATGTTTATGGAAATATGTAAATAAAAGTTCTAGTGTTTCCTTTTCATATCCTTTTTTTAATGTAAATCTCCATATCCTATTACACATAAGAGTTTAGCTTTTTATCCTAGCAATTAAATGAAATTGGTCTAGTGTCTCGAACTAACTGATCACCTAGCAATTGAATGACATTGTATTTAGTGTCTGGAAGCTAAAACTTTCGCCACAACCAAACAACAAAATTTAGATATTTTATTTTAAAATAACTATTTGGAATTTATAAAAGAAGTTATATTTGAATGGCAACTATCATAAAAAAATTTATGAAAGCAAGAAGTAGAAATAAATATAAATAAATCCAAGAATGATATATCATCAAACTTGACATGGATATTCGTATTAGCCTAATGTTGGTGAGCATTAAAGTTTTAATGAGAACTGCCCAATGTAATGATCAGTGTTATCAAAACAGTATCGTACCGGCCGTTTCGACTTATTTTATCGCGAATCATTCATGGCTACGGTACGGTTTAACTTAAAAACGACTTTTAAAAAATGCTACGGCGACACGTAAAAAGTGTTGCAAAAGATCCAAAATTGTTGCAACAGACTTAAAAGCGTCTCAAAAGACACAATAAGCATTGCAATAGCCACTTGAAACATGGAGAAGCGTTCCAAAACCCCTACGACAACACGCTGAAAAGTTGCTAAAGACTCAGAATAGCATTGGAAACCTTAAATAATATATATTCTTTTATAAATAGAACCAGTAAACTATTAATTATACCGGTAATACCGCGTACCATTAACTTCACCAGTATGATGCTCGATTTAGTATTGATAACATTGGTGATGATTAGTCCAGACAAGAATACGATTTGAACTATTAGGTGACCGTTCTTCAACAATTAGTGAAGATGCTATGGCCCTATGATCCCAAACCGAAGAAGATCTCGGGAATGAATAAGCTTAACACTTTTGAAAGAGGTTTGGGTACGAAGAAACTCAAGCAAAGTAGTAGTGGGCTCAAAATTGTTACTACATATCTCAAATCTTTCTTTATTTACAGCAAACACAAAGCTTCTCTTCATTTCTTTGTCTTCTTCCATTGCTATTCCCTTGTCTAAATTCTGCTACTTCACTAACTCACAACTTACGTCAATATATATAACAAAAAAACATGAAAATAAATTAATCATATATATCAAATAGTCAACATTGGAGGAAAATGGTTTCATGAATTAACCTTACGTAATGATATTTGTAATTTAAATGATTCATCACACAATGTCAAAATAACATTGGAAGGAAAGATGAAAAACTAGCAATATAATTTTACTAACATTACTCTCAAGTGCATGTTTTCTAACTTTTATCATGAAAATAGAATACATCACATATTTAGAATTGTAGACTATTGAAGTTAGATTGATACATTGGAAAGGCAAACTAGAAAAATGTAACATTTTTTTCATATATTCGAAAAAACATGTTGCTCCGTCACTGCCTCATTCCTTGTCTTCTTTGTCGGTTGGTATGGGATAGTACACAAAAAATATAGGAAAGTTTTCGATTTCCAGGTGTGGACGGGCCCCGGGTTGCCACTGCAAGTGACAAAAAGAGGAACTCAAAAAACTCCTACAGGAGGAGTCAAGTTTTAACCCCAATATCTTACAGTAATCAATTAGCAATTTAGCACAAAACGACAAAACTATTTAAACAGAGTTAGTATTTAATTAGTAAGTTTTCATCTTTCCATGGATTATTTTCCAAGTGAAAATGGAACATTAATTAAAGCTAACGGAAAACGTACGTCCATAAATTTGCAAATAACGTATGCCTTTAATGCAAGAAAGAGTTTCCAAAACGTATTGATATCTGAGTACTGAATATATATCTAATCTTCAGAAATATAGCAATAACTTTTATGTACAAATGAAATACACCAAAACCTTGGAACAAATACAAGCATTTTTTTTTATTCCATAGATGGAGTTATATGAAGTGTAATGACGTTAACAAGACTATCAATTGAATCATAAGGTGATTAATCACATGTTTACTAGATATTAAACCCGTTTAATGAGAAATCACAATCACAATTTATAATTGTATTAAACACAATTATTCTCCATTAAATTCAGTTTGGAAACTCAAAGAGTCTATGTGTCAGATTGTAGTAGCAATTGTATAAAAGTCGGAATGTTTGTGTTTCCTGCAATTGTACTATATATCATAGAAAAATTCTCGAAATTTACCAAAAAAAAAAAACAAAAATTACATATTTCGGATTTTTCAAACCATTTTTTTTATAGTATAATTAATAACAATCTCTTTTTTTTTGTTTTCATCATGAGGTGGTATTGGATAAGTCCCAATTGTAGGCGGCACCTTTAAGCCATGTTCACATCCAGACTAAACTCCGATCGCCAGTTTGCAAGTGCCTAGAAGGGTAGGATGGCAACAGATATAACAATTTCGTTAAGAATTTTTATTTGAAGATTGAGAAATCATTTTCAGTTTCTTGAAAGGGAATATCATCTTATCTTCTTTTAACGGTCTCCACTACACCTTTATAACTATAGGTCCAATAGCTCTTTTTTTTTTCCGTAAATGCCAAATATCTCAAATAATATAGTTTCAGATTTTTTCACAGTTAAATCTCCTCATCCTCCTACAAATATATATATATCTAGTGAAAATCGAGCCAAAGTCCTCCCACATAACGTCAACCGAGTGCACAGATCCGGTGGCTCTCCGAGAATCTTTAAATTCAATAAAATTGCATCTCATCAATCCAACAATGGAAGCGCATGGCAAAAAGTGCAGCGGTTCAAATAAGAAAGTACATAGTGACACGCCAATATAACTGATAACGTGTTAAATATTCAAGTCTACTTCCTTGATTTCAGAGACGCGTTGACAATTTAATCTATTTATTTATACACCCTTTTATATATATTTTGCAAATATGGCATATTTACTGATCTTGGCATAATTTTTGTGTTATATGATTACTCAATTCCGTTTATACCAACTTACCAAGGCAGAACTCAACTTGAAATCCTTTTTTCTTACAAAATTTTTAATTTGTTTTTCAACAACTTTTTCAAAGTCATTACATAGTTGGTTTTTTTATATTTAGGTATTACTAGTGCAAACCTCAATTCCTAAAACTAGGTGTGTAGTAGAATCGGTGTGTGTTTCAAGATATGACCACGCACCCCACAACAAGACTAAAACTAAGGCGATGTTCTTTTCAACTTATAGTTCACTTAGTTAAATTCAGTATTCGCAGTTTCCGTTCAGTTTCAATTCAATTAAGTTTTACAAATCAATAATTAATAATTAATTTTATTATAATATGATGGTATATAAAGGTATTATATATTTTTATTAGTATTAATATAATAATATTTTGATGTACTATTATTTATATTATTAATTATCTTTCAATTTATTTTTAATATTTTCAGTTTCTGTTCAGCTGCAGTTCAATTTCAATTCAATTTCAACATTCTCTGAATAAGTTTGAAAGCACAGAGCCTAAGACCCTCATGAAGTTCTAACAATACTAGCTAATTCCTACAGCGTAAAATAAATTGCGGGAAAAAGATTTGTTGTTCCTCCTTCCATAACTCGCATTCAACTTATCTCTCCGCCACAAATTTTCAACGTGGGACATGAAATGGGGCATAAAAGTGGTGGGCTAACAGATTTTTTCCCAAATTATGGAGTCAACCAAACATAATAGTATTACATCCAAAGCTTCAGAAAAAAGACAGGCAGTCCAGTTGGTGATCATCGACCATAATTCAGTCGATACATTTTTAATAAACTTTTCGCTACCGTATCATCTTGGAGTATCTTGGGTGTGCATGGAGTGTATTGCCACTATTGAATCTGATCACTCCATGCTGTGTGTGATTGCTCTCGTGTCAAAAGGTTTGGAATAATCAAGAGTGCACAAGCATGAAACATTGTATAAAAAAGGCATTAAAAAGGGCGTGAAAAAATGAACTATCAAAAGAGTGACAAAGCCACAATATGGAATGAAACAATGAGGTAAATTTACTTTTGAGGTAAATTTTTTTTGACAATTATAAAAAGTAATAAACAACGTATAAGTGAGATATTCATGTTGGATAGATATATACTTGAGTCGTGCCTAGCTGGTAATGAAATCATTAAACTAGAACATTATTAGTATATTGATAAGCTTGCACTGAAATATAAAAACAATGAAATAAAAAACACTATTGCTTCCCTACTGAGCTACAATATCAACTTGTTATTTTCATGATTTTATCTCCCCCTAATGACAAATTCCGGCGACTAAGGCGGGGCAAGTTCCCGACTCAGCCCCACCCTTCCGCCACTGCATAAGAAAGTACATAAATAAAGTATCAATATAAACAAAAGCTAACGAAAATCTATCATAGATTAGATTTGCTTTGTGATGTTTATAGCATCTTTGGCAAGAAACATATTTGTTCTAATAAGCTAATCTTCTCTTTGTACGATTCAATAAAATTTCCAGATTTCAACTCAATAATATAGCAAAATTCAACAGTGCACCAACTAAAGTAACGTAAAAGAATTCCTCATATTACATGGCACAAAGACATTAACGGCAGAGAATAGAAGACATTTACCGTATTTCTGTCCTCTGCATTGTACAATTAAGACCGACCCCAGGATCATAGTCATAGAGTAGAGCCACAATAATGCATGTAGAGTGAGGTAATATGATATTATAAATAAACTATACCATCCTACTTTCCGCACTTAACTTTTCTCTTACGTTTGTAAATATTTTATTTATCGTTTCGATTGCTTGATAAACGCGAAAACCACAAAATAACTGAAAATACGAATAAATAGGGTGGATTAAACCGATTAAGAAAGAATGAAATATCCTAACTTGGCCTAATGAAAAGTACGTAACATCATCCGAACTCGGAATCTCTACTTAAGGTATGGTCCAACCACCCGGTGGGAAAACCGTACCGAAAATTTCCCGGTTGAGCTGAACCGGGGTGGCGACTCTATTCTAAGTACGGGGTTTCGATCTCGTATCTTTTAAGCATTACAATATGCAAAATCATTTTCTTTTCAACCACATCACACTCGTCTCCCCGACGCACAAAAAGCGGGCCCGCCCGACAGGGCCCGGCCCCGCACCGCAGCCGCATTAAAAGCCGTCCGCTCACATTTACCCTTTAATATAGTTATTCTTATTAATTACCAATAATGTTAGGAATGAATTTTAGGCCGCTCTCAAATGATCTGCTGAGCTTATATATAAATAAAGCTCTGAAAATTTTAATTTATATAATATATTTTAAAGCTATAAAATTGACCATAAATAGCACAGTATAATTCAAGCTGTTTATAAAAAAAATCAATAAGAATTTTTAATATAAAAAACTAAATTTATAGCCTAAAAGAAACCAAAGACCAACTGTTACCAAATTTAGTTTGAGAAGTCCAAATATCTCGCCTTATTATCAATGTTATGAATATTAGATTTAACATTATACTACTAAGTTAATATTATACGATATTATCGATATAATTAGTGATTTATTAATTTTTTATTTTAAAAAAATATATAGTATTTAAGATTTTTAATAGCTATTATAATTTTTTTTGTCTTTCGCAACGCTTCTGTATGTTATCATATGGGTTTTGGAACGCTTTTGCGTATTCCTACTGGCTATTGCAATGGATTTATAGTATTTTGCAACGCTTTATGAGTCTTTTGTAACTTTTTTAGGCATCGCCATAGACTTTTTTAGAAAACCATTTTTAAATTGAAACATACATAGCCATACCCGATTTATGATAAAATCAGTTGAATCGATCGATACGGTATGATTTTCATAACAATGCTTATTATTATTATTGAAGTATATATTAAGTGAACAAATTAAATCAATTTAAATAGGTTAAATATATCATTTGCTTCTTAAATTTGACACAAAAAGTCGGATGTAATCAGTTTGCTTTATCATTGCCACGTGTTGAAATCTGGTTGGAGAAAAAAAACCTGAAAATGACATATTTGAAAAGTCAAACCAACTAAAAGCTGACACGTGGTATTAAAGAGCAAATTAATACATTTTTACCAAATTTAAAAAATTAATTAAGACTTTTAAAAATTTAAAATAACATTAAACTTTTCATTACAAAGTTTAAGGATGTCTCCGTACATTTCGCCACTTCATGGGGCAAATTGTTTTGTTTTAGTATCACAAATTTTCTTACATGCTCTCATGCTTAAAATTTGATTGTAAAAACTTCTAACATTCTAATAATTATTTCACTCATACTATTAAAATGTACAAAATAATAAATATTACTTTTGTTGCAATTGGATCACATCATTTTTGTCCTTTAAATTTTTCAACACGATACCGCCAATAAATTCTATCTCTCCTTATAACAACCATGATATCTTATTCAAAAATAGAACCAAAATAACTATAGTAAATTTCAAATACATTTGGTACGTGGTTTCAATCATTTTTAAAAAAAAGATTATAAAATTTTTATTTTTAAAACGAGGACTATGGTTTTAAAAGTTAGTAAATAAAGGAAAAATTTTACAAAATATCTATTTTTTAATGTTACAAATGATATTTTAATTAATTCAACATTCCTATAATTTAACCATATTATTTATGAATTATATATCAAGATTTGAATAAATTTCGGAGATTTTTCATTTTATTACGATTTTTTAAAATTATTCTCGTTTTTAATCAAAAAAATACTTAAACTTCTCAAAAAAAAATTCAACATTTATCACTAAGGTGTATTGTATATTTATTAACCAATCTGTAAAATTTTTGTTCGAAATGGACAGGATTACCCTTTTTCGTGACATAATTTCAAATTAAGGATAATTTTTTATCATTTGTTTGCTAACTTTTAAAACCATTGTCATTGTTTGTTTCGAATTAAAAAATTTTATGATTCTCTTTTTAAAAATGTCCGATGTTTTTAAAATTTACCCAAATAACTATACACTATGTATTCATAATCTCAAATTGAATAAAAATATTCAACTTCATTTCAGTAAAAACTTCTCCACAATATCCAATCCACATAGCTCCTTAACCACAGGCATAGTGGCGGGGATACCAAGCAGGAAGTTCGAGTACGAGTTATCGAGGTAACCCCACGAATTAAGCTGTTTCCGAGCCTCTCTAATCGCACCTCTTGTAGCCCAATGAACCGATGCTGCTAGCAGTAATGGCGGCTCACCTGAAGCTACACAAACCACCTTCACAATGAGTCAATGATTCACTAGGATGTCAATATTTATCACAACAACATGTACAATGACATAGCCCATTTGCAACTCTTCTGTTATTCTTGCATTTATAGCATATATAATTGGCTTAATACATCTGGACCCTGGATTTGGTCTTAAATACCTATTTTCCCCTTGAACTTTCAGTTGTTCCAAATAATCTATGGACTTGTATAAAGTGCACGTCCTAACTATGAATGACACGTGTCAGCTTCTGGTTAGAGAGAAAAAAATTAGTAGAATGACATCTTTAAAAAATCGAACCAACCAGAATCTGACACGTGACGTTCAAGGGGCAAGATGGTGCATTTATTCCTAGACGTCAATTGAAACTTTTAAAAGTTCAAGGATAAACGGCCGTTTAGGGCTAAAATTAGAGGGTCCCAATCGGGGGCGATTCTACGATTTACGATGTGGGGTCTAGGGTTGAAAGTGGGGCGGGGATTCCCCGAACCCGATGGGGACAGAGAATCCCCAATAAGAATCCCCACGGGATGGGGATGGGGATTTTTTAATCCCCGAATCCTTAATGTGGATGGGGATGGGGACTATGTCCCCAAACCCGATAAATCCCCGAACCCGATAAGAAAAACTAATTTTTTAATTTTTTATAAGTACTATCAATAATCTTACAAAAGTTCTTGATTAAACTTAAAAGTAAATTGTAAAATATAATAATATAATATTTAAAATTATTAATTTCTATGTATTAATATTAAAAAGGAACAATGTACTTGAAAATTAATGTTCAATACCATTTTTTTAATTATTTAATTAATTTTACAACTGAATTGATATCAATTATATTGTATTGTTTTTGGTTTTATTTAATTATTTTCACTAATTATATAATCTGTATCAATTTTTTTGACGTATCAATATGAAGTAATGTTAGTTTATGTTACTTTGGTAAAAAAATTAACATATTTTTTCATTAACGGGGAATTGGTGATTCCCCGATGGGAAATAGGGAAAAAATTTTCCCCGAATCCTTGATGGGGATGGGGAAAATTTTTTCCCCGAAACCTTAATGGAGATATGATGGAGAATGCATTCCCCGCCCCGATAAGCTCTACTTTCAACCCTAGTGGGTCCATAGACCCCACTAATTTTAAAATTTAGTATTACAATATTTGTAGTTAAATTTTTAAACGCCATAAAAATATTTGAATACACCTCATAATATCGATTAACTCTTACAAAAATGCTTTATAAATATATTTGTCGTACAAAGTGATGAATTTTATCAATCAGTTCAATTATTTTCCATATTTCTAAATTTTCCTTTACATATCTTACTTTTAGTAGTTTGTAACTTTTTACTCATGCTATAAATAAATTTTTTTGTCTTAGTATTATTGAAATAAATATTTTTTAAATATGTTTAAAATTAAAAATAATTTTTATATTAATAATCGGACTCCACAGCAAACTAAGCCTGAATCCGCCACTGGTCCCAATGTATTAAACTTACGTCGTATAATGGAATGGGTCAATGGTATAACACAAATATAACACGACAACCCGAATCAATACCTTTGGAAGAGAGGACACGATTTTGGTGATGCCCACTATTAAGTATCTCGACATTCAACTGTTTCGGTATAGTGTCTATTGTAGGGATTTTGTATGTCCATGTGCCTTCGGCATCCATTAGTCCCTCCGAATCAGTTGTGTATTCCTCGAGCATGAAAAACCCGATTCCTTGGACAAATGCCCCTTCAATCTGCATTTGTCAATTCACAAGTACAATTTACAAATGTGAGACTTACAAACTCCGTTTTCCCGCATGTGTCTATGATCGTAACTAACCTGTCCTAAATCCACAGCAGGATTTAGACTCCGTCCACAATCATACAATACATCGGATCTTGAAAACGCCGTTTGTCCGGTTAAAAGATCTACCTCTACCTATAAAATACATTTTCTGTTACCGGAAACGAAAAAGAAAGAAGCTAGACAAACAATGGCATGTATTAAAAAAAACTCGCCTCGCTAACTGCAGCCCCATAGTTTAAGTACACGACAGAATGACCCTGGGGCACATAGTAAGAATTCGCTGATAAGTGTATAGATTCCAAATATGCCTGCAATATCATTGTATAACCGAAACAATGAGGCAAAAATAACAAATATTGTATTCTGTACCTATAAACCGAATTTTTTTTCTACCTGTTCTATTAGCATCTCCCACGAGACGGAGCTCGTTTGTGTCTTAAGCCGTTCCATAAGAGGCATAAGCCTCTCGATCAAGACATTACAACAAAGTCTAACCGCTTCACAACTTGACTCGGAAGTTGTGCTACCCGCGGTAAACCCTCCTTGAGTTAAACTCAAAGTGTCATTTTGCATGACTCGAACTTTGTCCAAGAGGTCTCCCGGGCCGGCTATTGAACTAAGAGCAAAAGCCGCCATTTGTTTGACCTTGGTCCATAGCCCTTGACCGAGCTCTATCCCTCCAACTTCAACAACAATAGACCCATCGCTAAAAATGCTGACTTTCCCGGGCGTGGGCCTCACCTTCACCTCGTAAACAATCGGGATTCGAGAAATTCCTCGTTTTTTCCAAATATTACTCCGATTGAACTCCTCGATAATTTTATTCCTTTCGCTAAAGCTCGAAGATATAGCCAACTTATCCCATATCGAAACTAAACTATACTCTTCAGGATCCCAAGAGCTAGCCCCGTAAAATGGCTGTAAGCTCTCATAACTGTGAAGATTCATAGTTCTAACTTTATCCACTTCCATCGAAAGAAAAGATGCTACATTTTCGATGATGACATTAGCAATAAACGACCCTTGAACATCGCCTGGGGCCCGCATCATCGATTTACTTACGAGGTTTGTCTTACACAACCTTACATCGAAAGATAAAGTGCCCCAGTTGTACTTTTTAAGCCCACTCACTACAGCGGTAGGCATCAATGGGCTAGCATCAGGAGATATACCGGCATTGATAAGTATCTCGAGCTGCAACCCTGTGAGTTTTCCGTCCGATTTGAAGCCTACATTGTATGTTATTTTCATTGGATGTCTTCCTCCCAGTTACCATATCGCTCTTTCGGTTAAGATACATCCTAACGGGACGTTGTAACTTAAATGCCGCAAGTGCACATGCTGTAGCAACCTACAAAACATGGCTGTAAGAACTCGAAAAGTAGTCAAATTGATAAAACAAGGATAAACTTCAAAAACAAACATGATATGTGGTTTCATTGTTTTCCAAAAGGGTATATGAACTTTTTTCCAGAAACGGTCTATTATGGTTTCAAAAAGTTAGCAAAAAACGATAAATTTTTTTGTTTGGAACAATGATGTTACAATGTGTATTTCAATCAATGTGACATTCTCTTAATTTAACCTTATTATTTAGGAATTATATATCAAGATTTGAGTAATTTTTGGAAACTTTTCATTTTTGTTACAACTATTTATAAGTTTATTATCATCTTTTATTTAGAAAAAATCACTCGTGTGTAATGTATTTTCAATAATAAACCTGCAAATTACAACTTCAAAATAGATAAAATTACCCTTTGTCGTGGCATAAATTTATATAGTATAGTTTTTGTTTGCTAAATTTTGAAATCACATATCCATTTCGAAATTTTTTTTCCACAAATCCTTTCTGAAAAACAATGAAACCACAAAAACTACTAAATACAATAATGATAACTATACTCACAGGTATAGCTCGATTAGCCTTCCCACCGTAGCCTCCCCCAACTCGTCTTGTAACGACTCGCACGTTATTTATGGGAACCCCAAGACATCGAGCAATGACAACTTGAGTGTAATCAGTCATTTGATTCGAAGTGTAAACTTGTATGCAGTTGTCTTCATCTGGAACAGCAAGGGCTGTCTGTGTCTCTATGTAGAAATAATATTGCGACTCGATTCTTATCTGGATATCCAAAACAACTATGTTTAGCAGTTCGTTTTTACGCGTTTTTAACGAGGAAGTTAAAAGTTACCTCGGATGCAAGAATCTTATGTTCAGCTTCAGCCATTCCCTTCAATGCATCGCCAACTTGCTTCGGGGTATATAGAAGACAAAACCTCGAAAAAGCTACAGTTTTTTACAGCGTCTTCAACGGTTAAAATTGGAGGTGCTAGATTTTCCGAGTTGTATTCTACTACTGCAAGGCTTGATGCTATGTCAGCATGTTTCTGTGTATCTGCAAGCTATACATTTCATTTTTCGAACTAGATTAAGCGAAATGGTTAATATTGATCAACCGAAATGGCAAAATGCATTCAGCTGCCTCAACTTGACAAGTTTTGCCTATTGTGCCTCTATACTTTCACTTGTTCTATCAATCCCAGTCACTGCCGGTCTTACAAATTTTGGGGCATAAGCGAAAAGTATACATTTTAAAATTGCAGGCCCTATGTGAAATTATACATTTTAAAATATACTATTAACATTATTATTACATTTAAAGCAAATTAATTAAATTCATTTGATATAAAATATATAATTAATGTAATTAAAGTTGAAAAGTGAAATTGTACGGTGACATATAAGATAAAATATTAATAATTTTAGTAACCCTAATATTTTGGGGCCCTAGGTGATGTCCTAACAGGACTCTATTGTAAGGTCGGATCTGACCCAAGAACTTGGCAAAAGTGCACCAAATTATACACATGAGTTTCTGATTGGTTTGACTTTTCAAAGATTTCGTTATCCTGAATTTTCTCTCCCCAGTCAAAAGCCGATACGTAGAATTAAGGGGTAAAGTGATGTAATTTGCCAAATTGAGGAGACTCGCGAAAACAAATAACAGTTGAAGCTGTTGAAAATATTTAGCCACAGAAATATGTTAAAAGTTGGTAAACATAAGCAAGGGATAAGATCATTACCACAACGGCAAGAGGTTGTCCGGCATATAGAGTAACCTCTTCAGCAAACAAAGGTTCGGGACCAAAGGCGAACAACGAACCGATGTTCTCCCCGCCTTTTGGAATGTCTTTGTAGGAAATAAGTCCGCTGACACCACCCGAGGTTGAGTTGGATATTAACTCTAAGCTCTTTACTCTAGCATGAGATTTTGTGCTATGTATGAATGCTCCATGTAGACAATTTCTCGGGGATGGAATGTCGTCAACATAAACCGCTTCGCCTATAACACATCGTAAAATCAGTAAATTGCTTTACGCCAAATGCATCATCATATCTGAAGTTGTTTTATTTCACCTACTGCCCTGAACTTTATAAAAGGTCTCTAGAACATCAAAACGTGGGAAAAAATAATGTCCCCATTTCGATGTCCTCTTCTATATCCTATCCAGTTTCTGACACGTGGCAATTTTCATTATTATTTTATTATTTTTCATTTTCTCTTCCTACTTTTCATATTCTCCCTCCTACAAAGTTGCTACTTAGCAAAAACTGAATGACTGACATGAAAGGGGACAATTCGGAAATATTTTGTTTTTACAAAAAGTGCACTAGTTTGCCCCTAAATGTCAGGTGTTAGGGAGCAAACTTGTGCATTTTCAAAGTTGAGAGTTGCGATGAGATGATGACCTTTTCAAAGTTCAAAGAATGACAACTTTAGGAACCTGGTGATGCATTTAACCCTTGTTTTTCTATTCATAGTTATAGCCGCATCATACTGACCTGAAGCTTGAAGACTGGCACCCCATTTTGTCACCGGGGCACCAACCGGGTAATACTCTTCGTGTATCGGAATCACTTGCTTAGATGATATAAGCAAAGCGGGAGATTCCGGTGAAACATTAGTAAAAGTCACATTAATTAATGGACCAAAAAACTCGAAAAGAAAACCAACAGCCAAGCTCGATCTATATGCCGGATGTTGAGTCCCTTCTTGAGGAACCACAGCCGCTTTCACTAGTTCAATAGCTTCACGAAGAACAGCAACGGTCAACGCCTTTCCCGTTAAAAATCCCTCGACGTTTTTTGCCCGAATAGCATGTGGAGTCCCGAAAGCCCCGAAAGACAACTGGCAGTTACTTAACACAATTCCACCACTTGGTTCGGATCCCGAAACTTCAGCTAAGAAAGCAGCATTCAGATAAGCTAGAGCCGAGAAACAGCTCGATAGGTTTCAAATAACAACTTATTATCAGCGTTTTTGAATTGATAACTCGGGATTTTAAAGCTCAAAAGTATGCTTTTCGGATCTAGAAGAGGCCTGTTTAAGAACTCCTCCATAGTCACTATTTCATGAACCAAGCCTTTTATTATGGTGACTAATGAACCCGAACCGAGAAGTATAGTAGCAATATCGGAAGGAAAATGTCTTGTTTGTGCCATCACTAAATTTCCTCCTATACTGCCTAAATTCCGAACGAATATAGTAGCGATTTTCTCCATATGAGCAGCAAGTTTCTCGAAGATAATCTTGCTTTTCAAAATTGTTTCCCCTTTAATTTCTTCCCTCAAAGCTTCAATAGCTTTCGATATGGTCACAGCTGCCCCAATCTCAAGTCCTGCCGGGTCCCACCGAACAACCGAGAGCTCAGGAATGAACCTGAGATCAATGTACTTGTCATAGTGTTCTTGTTCCTTGTAATAACCGACACTCGTGTTTCCAACTACGAGTTTTACTCGTAGTCCATCATTGACATTTATTAGGCTTTGAAACTCCTCAAGGCTACTAGGTTGATACCAAGACGAATTTCCGAAATTCAAATTCAAGGAAGTGTTTATTTCACTTTTGAGGAATTCAGGAAAAGTGCTAATCTCGTTATTAGCATCATATAGCGGTAACCTGGAAGCCTCTGCCTCGCCAATTTTCCAGAAGGAATTGAATCCTAAATCTTCTATGTCAACATTACTTGCATAGCTTTTACACACATAAGCAATGGGTCGATATCCGGTACAACGACAAAGGTTTCCTGAAATTGAATATTCAGCTTCGGAAACTGTCAGCTTGGAAAAACATGATGGGGGGGAGGGTCGATTGGTCTTTTCGGCATTCACAAGGGCTCCATAGAGTGACATACACATTCCGGGTCTACAAAACCCGCATTGAGTAGCATGGAATCCGGAAAACCTTTGATGGATTGAGTGGAACCCGTTTTCGGTATTTCCGAGACCTTCACTTGTTGTGATTGAACAGCCATTTATACTGGAAAGTAATGTGAGACATGAACTTGCTGTAAAGTCATCAACTTTGTTGAGGGTTGGGTTATATTTGGATAATAGAACAACACAAGCACCACATCCACCTCCAAGTATAGATCACAATTACTACAAACACAATTATCCAACAATTTTAAATAGTTTAAGAAATTAAACAATTAATTTAGTTTTTTTTAAGGAAAAACTTTGAACAATGTCATATTTGCTGTATTAGAGGCCCAATACATCAATTACCTCTGAGTCTCTCTCCATTTCCAAACTCGGTTAATAAAAAAATAGGTCGTTTTCGTTAAGTATAAGGTGAATCGGACATATCTTAAGCCTTATTACATGATTTTCTTGGTACTACTTGTTTTCAGACACCACATTGGATGTCGATTAATCTGGTTTAAGGGTAAGAGGTCGGTGAATTATGATATTAAAATATCTCTCACTGGTGGTAATGCGATTCAAACACCTCTCTTTTCTCCAACTCACTTTGCCATCTATCGTTTGAGCTACCAAACACTAAACCATATTTCTTATACTTCGAACAGTGTCTTGTTTTAAATGTATTTTATATAATATTTATTCTTCTTTATATAATGTATAATATATATTCTTACTTTTTATTAAATTTTAAATTGCAATAGTTAATATGAACATGACATATATATGATAAAAAAAAATTATATTTACAATTAATACAGTCAGTTTCTTTGTTTTTTTAGTTCATATTATGACAACATGTTTATGGAAATATGTAAATAAAAGTTCTAGTGTTTCCTTTTCATATCCTTTTTTTAATGTAAATCTCCATATCCTATTACACATAAGAGTTTAGCTTTTTATCCTAGCAATTAAATGAAATTGGTCTAGTGTCTCGAACTAACTGATCACCTAGCAATTGAATGACATTGTATTTAGTGTCTGGAAGCTAAAACTTTCGCCACAACCAAACAACAAAATTTAGATATTTTATTTTAAAATAACTATTTGGAATTTATAAAAGAAGTTATATTTGAATGGCAACTATCATAAAAAAATTTATGAAAGCAAGAAGTAGAAATAAATATAAATAAATCCAAGAATGATATATCATCAAACTTGACATGGATATTCGTATTAGCCTAATGTTGGTGAGCATTAAAGTTTTAATGAGAACTGCCCAATGTAATGATCAGTGTTATCAAAACAGTATCGTACCGGCCGTTTCGACTTATTTTATCGCGAATCATTCATGGCTACGGTACGGTTTAACTTAAAAACGACTTTTAAAAAATGCTACGGCGACACGTAAAAAGTGTTGCAAAAGATCCAAAATTGTTGCAACAGACTTAAAAGCGTCTCAAAAGACACAATAAGCATTGCAATAGCCACTTGAAACATGGAGAAGCGTTCCAAAACCCCTACGACAACACGCTGAAAAGTTGCTAAAGACTCAGAATAGCATTGGAAACCTTAAATAATATATATTCTTTTATAAATAGAACCAGTAAACTATTAATTATACCGGTAATACCGCGTACCATTAACTTCACCAGTATGATGCTCGATTTAGTATTGATAACATTGGTGATGATTAGTCCAGACAAGAATACGATTTGAACTATTAGGTGACCGTTCTTCAACAATTAGTGAAGATGCTATGGCCCTATGATCCCAAACCGAAGAAGATCTCGGGAATGAATAAGCTTAACACTTTTGAAAGAGGTTTGGGTACGAAGAAACTCAAGCAAAGTAGTAGTGGGCTCAAAATTGTTACTACATATCTCAAATCTTTCTTTATTTACAGCAAACACAAAGCTTCTCTTCATTTCTTTGTCTTCTTCCATTGCTATTCCCTTGTCTAAATTCTGCTACTTCACTAACTCACAACTTACGTCAATATATATA
This sequence comes from Euphorbia pulcherrima, assembly GCA_947683365.1. Taxonomy (NCBI): domain Eukaryota; kingdom Viridiplantae; phylum Streptophyta; class Magnoliopsida; order Malpighiales; family Euphorbiaceae; genus Euphorbia; species Euphorbia pulcherrima. The sequence goes on from CANTUS010000002.1 coordinate 20,422,411, forward strand.
ACAAAAAAACATGAAAATAAATTAATCATATATATCAAATAGTCAACATTGGAGGAAAATGGTTTCATGAATTAACCTTACGTAATGATATTTGTAATTTAAATGATTCATCACACAATGTCAAAATAACATTGGAAGGAAAGATGAAAAACTAGCAATATAATTTTACTAACATTACTCTCAAGTGCATGTTTTCTAACTTTTATCATGAAAATAGAATACATCACATATTTAGAATTGTAGACTATTGAAGTTAGATTGATACATTGGAAAGGCAAACTAGAAAAATGTAACATTTTTTTCATATATTCGAAAAAACATGTTGCTCCGTCACTGCCTCATTCCTTGTCTTCTTTGTCGGTTGGTATGGGATAGTACACAAAAAATATAGGAAAGTTTTCGATTTCCAGGTGTGGACGGGCCCCGGGTTGCCACTGCAAGTGACAAAAAGAGGAACTCAAAAAACTCCTACAGGAGGAGTCAAGTTTTAACCCCAATATCTTACAGTAATCAATTAGCAATTTAGCACAAAACGACAAAACTATTTAAACAGAGTTAGTATTTAATTAGTAAGTTTTCATCTTTCCATGGATTATTTTCCAAGTGAAAATGGAACATTAATTAAAGCTAACGGAAAACGTACGTCCATAAATTTGCAAATAACGTATGCCTTTAATGCAAGAAAGAGTTTCCAAAACGTATTGATATCTGAGTACTGAATATATATCTAATCTTCAGAAATATAGCAATAACTTTTATGTACAAATGAAATACACCAAAACCTTGGAACAAATACAAGCATTTTTTTTTATTCCATAGATGGAGTTATATGAAGTGTAATGACGTTAACAAGACTATCAATTGAATCATAAGGTGATTAATCACATGTTTACTAGATATTAAACCCGTTTAATGAGAAATCACAATCACAATTTATAATTGTATTAAACACAATTATTCTCCATTAAATTCAGTTTGGAAACTCAAAGAGTCTATGTGTCAGATTGTAGTAGCAATTGTATAAAAGTCGGAATGTTTGTGTTTCCTGCAATTGTACTATATATCATAGAAAAATTCTCGAAATTTACCAAAAAAAAAAAACAAAAATTACATATTTCGGATTTTTCAAACCATTTTTTTTATAGTATAATTAATAACAATCTCTTTTTTTTTGTTTTCATCATGAGGTGGTATTGGATAAGTCCCAATTGTAGGCGGCACCTTTAAGCCATGTTCACATCCAGACTAAACTCCGATCGCCAGTTTGCAAGTGCCTAGAAGGGTAGGATGGCAACAGATATAACAATTTCGTTAAGAATTTTTATTTGAAGATTGAGAAATCATTTTCAGTTTCTTGAAAGGGAATATCATCTTATCTTCTTTTAACGGTTCTCCACTACACCTTTATAACTATAGGTCCAATAGCTCTTTTTTTTTTCCGTAAATGCCAAATATCTCAAATAATATAGTTTCAGATTTTTTCACAGTTAAATCTCCTCATCCTCCTACAAATATATATATATCTAGTGAAAATCGAGCCAAAGTCCTCCCACATAACGTCAACCGAGTGCACAGATCCGGTGGCTCTCCGAGAATCTTTAAATTCAATAAAATTGCATCTCATCAATCCAACAATGGAAGCGCATGGCAAAAAGTGCAGCGGTTCAAATAAGAAAGTACATAGTGACACGCCAATATAACTGATAACGTGTTAAATATTCAAGTCTACTTCCTTGATTTCAGAGACGCGTTGACAATTTAATCTATTTATTTATACACCCTTTTATATATATTTTGCAAATATGGCATATTTACTGATCTTGGCATAATTTTTGTGTTATATGATTACTCAATTCCGTTTATACCAACTTACCAAGGCAGAACTCAACTTGAAATCCTTTTTTCTTACAAAATTTTTAATTTGTTTTTCAACAACTTTTTCAAAGTCATTACATAGTTGGTTTTTTTATATTTAGGTATTACTAGTGCAAACCTCAATTCCTAAAACTAGGTGTGTAGTAGAATCGGTGTGTGTTTCAAGATATGACCACGCACCCCACAACAAGACTAAAACTAAGGCGATGTTCTTTTCAACTTATAGTTCACTTAGTTAAATTCAGTATTCGCAGTTTCCGTTCAGTTTCAATTCAATTAAGTTTTACAAATCAATAATTAATAATTAATTTTATTATAATATGATGGTATATAAAGGTATTATATATTTTTATTAGTATTAATATAATAATATTTTGATGTACTATTATTTATATTATTAATTATCTTTCAATTTATTTTTAATATTTTCAGTTTCTGTTCAGCTGCAGTTCAATTTCAATTCAATTTCAACATTCTCTGAATAAGTTTGAAAGCACAGAGCCTAAGACCCTCATGAAGTTCTAACAATACTAGCTAATTCCTACAGCGTAAAATAAATTGCGGGAAAAAGATTTGTTGTTCCTCCTTCCATAACTCGCATTCAACTTATCTCTCCGCCACAAATTTTCAACGTGGGACATGAAATGGGGCATAAAAGTGGTGGGCTAACAGATTTTTTCCCAAATTATGGAGTCAACCAAACATAATAGTATTACATCCAAAGCTTCAGAAAAAAGACAGGCAGTCCAGTTGGTGATCATCGACCATAATTCAGTCGATACATTTTTAATAAACTTTTCGCTACCGTATCATCTTGGAGTATCTTGGGTGTGCATGGAGTGTATTGCCACTATTGAATCTGATCACTCCATGCTGTGTGTGATTGCTCTCGTGTCAAAAGGTTTGGAATAATCAAGAGTGCACAAGCATGAAACATTGTATAAAAAAGGCATTAAAAAGGGCGTGAAAAAATGAACTATCAAAAGAGTGACAAAGCCACAATATGGAATGAAACAATGAGGTAAATTTACTTTTGAGGTAAATTTTTTTTGACAATTATAAAAAGTAATAAACAACGTATAAGTGAGATATTCATGTTGGATAGATATATACTTGAGTCGTGCCTAGCTGGTAATGAAATCATTAAACTAGAACATTATTAGTATATTGATAAGCTTGCACTGAAATATAAAAACAATGAAATAAAAAACACTATTGCTTCCCTACTGAGCTACAATATCAACTTGTTATTTTCATGATTTTATCTCCCCCTAATGACAAATTCCGGCGACTAAGGCGGGGCAAGTTCCCGACTCAGCCCCACCCTTCCGCCACTGCATAAGAAAGTACATAAATAAAGTATCAATATAAACAAAAGCTAACGAAAATCTATCATAGATTAGATTTGCTTTGTGATGTTTATAGCATCTTTGGCAAGAAACATATTTGTTCTAATAAGCTAATCTTCTCTTTGTGCGATTCAATAAAATTTCCAGATTTCAACTCAATAATATAGCAAAATTCAACAGTGCACCAACTAAAGTAACGTAAAAGAATTCCTCATATTACATGGCACAAAGACATTAACGGCAGAGAATAGAAGACATTTACCGTATTTCTGTCCTCTGCATTGTACAATTAAGACCGACCCCAGGATCATAGTCATAGAGTAGAGCCACAATAATGCATGTAGAGTGAGGTAATATAAGCTAAGAAGTCCATAAATGATTAAATGATGATTGGCTTTTTTTAAAAAAATTGCCTCATTGGGCTTACAATAATAACAACGAAAAACCTCATCCCACCCCGCCCGTATGTGGACTTGAACCTGTGACCTCTAGGATCACAGCTTCAAGGCTCAACCACTAGACCAAGCCTTTGCCACAAAGGATGATTGGCAGATTAATTGGCCTATGCTACGCACATAATTGACTCATCGTAGCACTCAAAAATAAAGCTCAAACTCAAAAGACAGTTTTAATACCTATGTGTCTGTGAAATAATGATTGTAGTTAAGATATCCCCAGAAGCAAGAAAGCCCAAACTCTCCATGCTTTGGTGACCTAAGATAACATTGATGCAATTCTTTCAGATTCTGGTTGAACTCCCGCCGTATAGCAGCCAACTGGAAAAGCAAACCAGTTAGCAACGTAAAATTAGCTTGTCATAAATATTTTCATAAAATATAATAGATATGTGCAATCCATATATGTTAAGTAACATAAAAATCAAGCATACGCATTACAAGACTTTTCGCATATCAAAATGAAGATTTCTCTTGAAGACATGTTGAAGCAACAAAGAATATCAAGGATATAATATCATCTAGAAATTACTTGAAAAACCGAATCGTGGAGATAAGTATTACCGCAACATTTAACCCAAAAAATAATCCAGTTATCCATCTCTCATTGGTACCAACCAACCAACCAACTAAGCCTTAAATCCCACGCTAGGTGGGGTCGGCCATATCGATCTTCCGACTCCATGAAGCTCTATCAAAAGCCAAATTTTCGTCCATACCGAGCAAACGCATATCCTTAGAAATAGTTTCCCTCCAAGTAATCTTAGGTCTACCTCTCCCACTACCCTTACTCTCTGTCCATAAGTTCTCACATTTTCTAACTGGAGCATCTATTGGTCTACGTAGCACATGTCCACACCACCTTAGTCGTCCTTCTCTCAGTTTATCCTCAATATGTGCCACACCGGTCTTTTGGAGGATGCACTCATTTCTAATTCGATCCATCCTTGTATGCCCACTCATCCACCTAAGCATCCTCATTTCCGCCACATTCATCCTTTGAATATGTTGCGTCTTAATAGCCCAACATTCACTCCCATATGTCATGGCTGGCCTAACCACCGTTCTGTAGAATTTACCTTTCACTTTCAAAGGTATCTTTTTTATATTTAAAAATACATGTGCATGAACTCATTTGATCGCTGTCTTTCACATGCTGAAATATTTCAAATTTACACGTAGGAAAGGTTTACTGCTTATCAACAATGAGGATTTCAAAATAGAAGCATATAAAATGCAAACTGGGCCAGTTCTTATTGTGCATCAGTTGATCAAAACCTAGATTTAGATTGACATATCCTTTTGTTCAGAAAAATGTAAAATTTTATATGATTGATAGTTTACATTCCCAGAGCCAATTAGTGGATTGGCCTACTAAGGTTCCACTTTGGCAGATTGCTCCATCGTTCTATTCTAGGGGATGCTGAAAGCTGTATATATTTAGGAATATAAACAGCCATAATAATACCAACAGTTCCATGTAGGCCTTGTTTAAAAACTGAGCAATTTATAGCTACCTTAACTTGTCCTCAAAAACCCGCTGCCTCAACTTTCAAAAAGTCACGACTTTGCTCCCTGTACTCCACGTGTCAGCTTATGATTGGAGAGAGAATATCTTAAAAATTACATCTTTGAAAAGTCAAACACGCTAGCCCGATTGAGGAATAAGAAGACAGAGGACTTGAATGGAGTCAAATGCATTAAAGATGAAACACAAAGAGTCTTATTAGGAGATAAAGAGATCAAAGAGAGATGGAGAAACTACTTTGATCGGTTATGCGATGATGGAAAGGAAGATGACATTATAGGTTCGGAGGTAAACGGAGTTGAGAGAAACCTAAATTACACAAGAAGAATTATGCATAATGAAGTGAAGGAAACACGCTAGCCCGATTGAGGAATATATATATATTCTCTTTTTGTACTTATTTTTATCTATATTTTATATATCACTTTATACATATTTTTCCTTTACTCTTTATCTTACAATTTATATTTTTCTTTATACATTTTTATATATATTTTTACACATACATTATTTTATATTTTTCATAATCTATCTATTTTATAAATATAATGTTTAAACTTTTCAATTATGTTGACGAGCCTAATAATGAGCATGTTGGCGAACTAGTTCGCGAGCCTCTTATCGAGCATGTTCACGAGCTTTCGAGCCGAGTATCCCCTTGTTCAAGCTTGGTTCGTTTATGATAACGAGCTCAAAATTTTATTCACGAACAAGCTCATTTATTAACGAACCGAGCTCGAGCGAGCTTTAACCGAACCGAACGTCGAGTAGTTTACGAATAGTTCAGCTCATTTACAGGCCTAGTCATATTTAATCATTTCATGTTTTTTACGCCTACTTAAAACTATTTTACTAATATAATAGGAAAGCTTTTTCACCAAACAAATCAACTCAAACTCTTTAATCTCTTCAGAAGTTTAAGAAAATACTTTCAATTAAACAACTAGCTAAAAAGCATAATGGTAGGCACCATATTCTAGCAATTAATTAATTTGAAGATTTGTGATAAAATAATATTAGTACTTTCATTTCCCATTAATATTTTTAGTTGAAATAATTTATTTCAATACAAATTTATAGAGTTCAGTGATTAGTCTTTGTGTTTTTACTGTAATGGGTCAGAGATAATTATAATACATGAGAAATTAAAAAGAAGTACCTTTTGATTTCGCTCATTTGTAAAATAGGGTTAGAGAAATTTCTTTTTCGCAAAATGGAGTTTGTGGTTTCAAAAAGATTATGAAAAGATGATAAAAAAATATATTTTTGTTCTAAATAGTAATGTTTGATAAGTGTAATTTGTATAATGTGAATACTAGTCGCATAGCCTTAAAATCTTCTTATTTATGGTGGAAATGTGTGATTTACTTGTACATTTGTTGATTATTTCAGAGCATTAGTTGATTTTGTTGTGGTTGCTACCAAGGATCAAGAAACCGAGCATTGTGAGCACAAAACTGGACCGGAAGGAGAGGTCACCACAACCCACAAGGAAGATGACAAATGACCAAAGAACCAACTTCTAGAAGGAGTTTGCGTGAGTTGGAGGAGGAGTGCAAGTGGAGGGCGGTGGGGCATCTTTTCAAGCGGTGGATTATGACACATACATCACCCACTTTTGCAACTTACAAATTAACTCTCTCTAAGACTTTAAATTACTTCTAGAAGCTTTATTCTCATTGGATGAATGTTTTGTTTTTATTTTAGATATATTTTTGATAGTATGAGGTGGCATCTCTAGAACTTTCACCTCCTATTATATAATTGAACAAAGCCTTTCTTTTAAGGCATACCTTATTTTGATTGACAGGATAAGCCTCCTATTGGCTCTCCTTTACTGTAAAAATACTTATGATAATATATATTAGGATGGTTATTATTTCCGAAAACTTTTGGAGCTTTATTCCTATCTTTGTGAGCAACAAACTTCCTATTGGTGGGCATTTCCAGTGAGTAGCATATCTATGGTATAATTATTTAACTCTCTTTTATTTTAGCATCATTCATGGTGGATTGTCTAGTATTGAGCTTAACTCTCATAAGAATGGCCTAACTTATGCTTAGTGACAAGAAAATCTGAGAAGTGACTTGATCACAGACCAAATACTAAACACACATCTAAAAAATCTGAAAAGTGATTAGATTGTGCTAGGGGTTTCAAATCTGTTGAATCATTGCATAGATCTTAATGCTTAAGGTGTAACTACAAAGGGGAATCCACGTAGCCAAGCTTTAAAGAACTAGACAAAGGTGGGCACGGCTAGTAACTAAAAGATGCAAGAAACCTAGATCCTTAAGTTCCAAACATGCTAAAATAAGAGGGAGAAATCATAACATAATCTGCGTGATCACTGGGAATGCTTGCCACGTTATAATTCTGGTCGTAGTGATCATTTACAGTAATCACTCTTACTTTCCTGCTTTTATTTTGCCTTTTAATTTTCTCATTATAATCAACTTATTTGACATTAAACTCAGACTCACCAATTTACATATTAGTTTAAAGTATTTCCCTTGCTCCTTGTGGAATATGACCTTGTGTTTGCCACTAACTACTGATCACGATATAGTGCACTTGCTAGATTACATTCATTTGGCAGACAAGTTTTTGGCGTCGTTGCTGGGGAGCAACGTGTGAAATATTTAAAATTTTCTTGTAAATTGGTGCGTTTAATCTGTTTGTTACCATTTGTGAAGGAAAGCATGTATTAGTAGAAACCATTGTTGTATGCGTAGAGCTGGTCATCCCCTAATCCCAGTAGATCAAAAAATAGAAAGGACTTATCGTAGATTAAGTGGAGCAGCTAGAAGAAGGCGTAGACAACAAAGGATGGCTGATGCAACCAATCCCCCAATTATTAATGGACCCCCAGAAGGAGAAAGCGAGGTTAACTTACCCCCACCAAGGCAAACACTCAAGAAGTACAGTAGACCATCAACTGAGGGACACTCTTCTTGCATTATGATACCCAATGAAGGGAACAATCTCTTTGAGATCAAAGCCTTTATAATCCAAATGTTCCAAGCAGCTGTTATATTTGGAGGCTTGCCAGGAGAAGATCCTAACTCTCACATCCTAGAATTTGTGACTATGTGTGATAACTTTCGCATAAAATGAGCAATCTCGGATGATGTAATCAGGCTCAAGCTTTTCCCTTTTTCTTTGAGGTATAAGGCTAAGAATTGCCTGAAAAATCTCTAGCCCAGATCCATAAGAACATGGGATCAGTTAGCACAAGCATTTCTTACCAAGTACTTCCCACCAAGGCAAGCAATCAAACTCAGAAATGAGGTAACTCATTTCTTACAGCAACTAGATGAATCTTTATCCGAGGTATGGGAAAGATACAAAGAGCTCTTAAGAAGAGTGCTAAATCTGAAGAGCTTGCCCCAAAGAACTCTATGAACTCATTGAAAGGTTGGTTAACACCAGCTACAAATGGCACTCAGTTCGAGAAGAGAGGAGCAAGCAGAAGGAATCAAATCTGTTACAAAGCTCTCCGAGAAGATGGATCTGATCCTCAAGCAACTTGCCAAGCAAAATGTTTCAGCAATCACTAATACACCAGTTGTTTGTAATTTTTATGGTGGCAACCACATAAATGTTGACTTCGATACTCCTCTGGACCAAGAGCAGTGCGATTACATTGGGAACAATCCAAGGAATAATCCATTTTCAAACACATACAATCCTGGCTGGCGCAACCATCCGAATTTTTCATGGAGTAATCAAAATAAGCAAATTCCTTACCAGCAACCACAGAACAACTTTTCACAGCAGCAACCACACCAACCAGCATAGCAACCAGTCCCATCTCAGCAACCAAAGAAATCTAAGATTGAGGAGATGAAGGAAATGATGATGCAGTTCATGAAGCAAACACAAGCTTTTATGAAGAATTTAGAGACATAATTCTAGTAACATACCACCATTGTCACTCCCAAAAACAAAGGAGTAATGCCAAGCAATACAGAGCCTAATCCAAGAGAGGAGTACAAAGTTTTCACCTTAAGAATGGTAAAAATTGTGAAATTCCTAACTCTATGGTTGTTGTTGATAAATGTGCAGGTAAGAAGAAAGAAGTGGCCCAAACCACTGAAGATCAAGTTGAAGGCAACGACCACACTAAAACTAAAGAGCAACCACAACCTGCCTCCCACCAGCAGCAATCACAGACTGTACTTGACCCGAAGCAACCACAATAGACTGAACATGTGATCACCACTAAGGATCAACCAGTGATCACCACCAAGGACTCCATTCCTGAGAAGCAACCACTTCCAGCTTACCAACCAAGGATTCCTTATCCTCAAAGAGCCAAGCAGCATGAAATGGCTAAGCAATTTGATAAATTTTTAGAAGTGGTTAAGAAACTTCACATTAACATTCCTTTTACAGAAGCACTTGCACAAATACTAATGTATGTGCAATTCTTGAAGGACTTACTAGCAAATAATAAGAAACTGGAAAATGTGGCCATGGTTCAATTGAATAGAGATTGCTCCTCCATTCTCTAAAGTAGGCAACCTTTGCCTTAGAAATAAAAAGATCCAGGAAGTTTTTGTATTCCTTGCTCTGTTGGTAACTTAAATATTGACAATGCACTTTGTGACTTTGGAGCAAGCATAAATCTGATGCTATATTATATTTACAAGCAACTAGGCTTAGGAGAACCATAACCAACTAAAGTGTCTGTACAACTTGCTGATAGAACTGTTAGGTATCCAAGAGGCATTGTAGAAGATGTTTTAGTTAAGGTTGGAAAGTTTATTTTTCCTGTTGACTTCTTTATCATGGATATGGATGAAAACTTTTATGTTCTTATCATTTTAGGTAGACCATTCCTTTCTACTAGAAGAGCTTTTATTGATGTAAATAATGGCAAATTGATTTTAAAAGTTCATGATGAAGAAGTGACATTTAAAATGAATGAAGCAATGAAACAACCTTCTTCCCTTGATATCAATGTTATTTTCTTGATACCACAGATTTGCACTTTATTCCCTTTATTTTGTAGGAACTTGAAAATATTGACTTTGAGGAGAAATCAGAAATGATTACCCCAGAGGAAATTTTGCCGCAACAACCACTCTTAATAGAGGAGCAACCAAAATAGCCGCAACAACCTCACTGTCCATAACCTATATACAGAAAATAACATGTTGAACCCTTAAATCACACACCAAACTTGTCTGCCAAAACATCACTTGAAGAACCCCCTGATCTTGAATTGAAACCATTACCTCCTCACTTGGAGTATGCATTCCTTGATCCCCCTAATAAATTACCAGTCATAATCTCTTCCAAACTCACATCTGACCAAAAATCCTAATTGATTGAGATGTTGAGGAAGAACAAAGAAGCATTTGCATGGACAATTGATAACATAAAGGGGATTAGTGCCTCAATTTATGTGCATGGGATTTTAATGGAGGACAACCACAAACCAGTGGTGCAAGCACAGAGGAGACTCAATCCTAACATGAAAGAGGTGGTGAGGAAAGAGGTGATCAAACTCCTAGATGCAGGAATCATTTATCCCATTTCAGAAAGTGTTTGGAGAAGTCTTGTCCAAGTGGTTCCAAAGAAGGGAGGCATGACAGTGGTGCAAAATGAGAAGAATGAACTCATCCCAACAAAAATAGTGACTGGGTGGAGAGTTTGCATTGATTACCTTAAGCTAAATGAGGCAACCAGAAAATATCACTTTCCACTCCCTTTCATTGATCAAATGTTGGAAAGATTGGCTGGTTACAAGTTCTATTGCTTTCTTGATGGCTATTCAGGATATAATCAGATTGTGATCCATCATTTGGATCAAGAGAAAACAACCTTTACTTGCCCCTATGGTGTTTTTGCTTATAGAAGAATGCCATTTGGACTTTGCAATGCTCCAGCAAATTTTCAAAGATGCATGATGGCTATTTTTCATGACATGGTGGAGAAAACAGTTGAGATCTTCATGGATGACTTTTTAGTTTATAGAGCAACCTTTCACTCCTGCCTAAGCAACCTTAAAGCTATTTTAATGAGTGTAAAGAGACCAATCTAGTCTTGAATTGGGAAAAATGCCGCTTTATGGTCAATGAAGGCATTATTCTGGGCCATAAAATTTTAAAAAAGGGCATTGAAGTAGACCAAGCCAAGGTAGAGATCATTGAGAAGCTTCCTGCCCCCAAATCAGTCAAAGAAGTCAGAAGCTTTCTTGGACATGCTAGATTCTATAGAAGATTTATCAAAGACTTCTCTAAGATAGCTCAACCATTAACAACACTTCTTCACAAAGATATTGAGTTTAAATTTGATGAAACATGCTTGAAGGCATTCAATGAACTCAAGGCAAGATTAGTCAAAGCACCCATTTTGATTGCACCTAACTGAGAGCAACCATTCGAGCTAATGTGTGATGCAAGTGACACCTGCATTGGAGTTATCCTTGGCTAAAGGATAGATAAGCATTTTAGGCCCATGTACTATGCAAGCAAAACCTTGACTGAAACCCAACAAAAATACATTGTTACTGAAAAGGAGTTGCTTGCTGTGGTGTATGCCTTTGACAAGTTCAGATCTTACTTAGTCTTATAAAAGTTCACCGTGTTCACTAATCATACAGCCTTGAAGTACTTATTGGCAAAGAAAGATGTAAAACCAAGGCTGATCAGATGGTTAGTCCTCCTACAAGAATTTGATTTGGAAATCCAAGATAAGAAGGGATCAGAGAATGTTGCAGCTGATCATTTATCAAGAATTCCTGGCGGCAACCATTCTGAGCAAGCAGAAATCACTGAGCCTTTCCCTGATAAGCATTTACTCACGGTGAGATCACTCCTTTGGTTTGCTGATTTTGCTAACTTTCTTGCTTGTGGAATTAAACCTCTTTTACCTTATACTCAAAAGAAAAAGTTCTTTGCTGACTTAAAATACTATTTTTGGGAAGAGCCATTTCTTTTTAAGCTATGTGTAGATCAAATTATAAGAAGGCGCATTCCTGAGGAAGAAGTTCTAGCAATCATAACCATGTGTCATAGCAAGGAAGCAGGCGGACATTTTGGATCAAGAAGAACTGCAGCAAAAGTACTTGAATGTGGCTTTTATTGGCTAACAATCTTTAAAGATTGCCAAAGGTTTATTATTGAGCGTAATGAGTGCCAAAGGACAGGTAATATCTCAGCCAAGAATGCTATACCCTTGAACAACATTTTGTGTGTGAAATATTTGATGTTCGGGGCATTGATTTCATGGGTCCATTTCCAAATTCATATGGTAACAAGTACATTCTTCTTGCTGTTAATTATATAAGTAAATGGGTAGAGGCACTTACTAGTCCTATAAATGATGCTAAGATAATGGTCAATTTTTTTGAAAAGCTTTTTACTCATTTTGGAGTACCTAGAGCAATCATTGTTGGGAAACAATGATCCGAAACACAAAACAGACCGGATGAAGTTTGAAGTAAACAAAACCTAAGAAAGACTTATCCGGATAACTAAATATAATAGGACCTAAGTACTGCAAAACTTAAGTCATTATATCCGGACAACTAAGTTTGCATCAAATCCAAGACAAGCTTTCAAGCAAAGACTATTATCAAAGCATAAGTGGATTAGCATCAGGTTAGAGTTTGGAAAGGAAACAAACTGCTGACTTCCCTACAACATCATCCGAAAGACAGATTGATTGAAGCTTCATCCGAATCGGATAAATCTGAAGATAATCCGAAAGATTCCATTCAAGATAAAGGGAATGATTTCAAAATAATTTCGTTCCCTCCATTCGGTCTTAGTTGTCATCAAATATCCCTTCCCAAGAAAAGGATAAAAAGCTGACAGTAGAAAGAGAAAAAGGTAATAACCTTTTTAACCTAAACCAATGGTAAAGGAGCGTGGAGCACACGGATTGGACTACCGGCTAAAAGTTCGTGCATCATAAAAAGCCAAGCAAAACTATCACTAACAACTTTTCAGCCTCAATCCCAAGGATTCAAACGGGTCAAAATTGAGTCTAACGGATTAATTAATGGCTCCGAAAGCGCCACATATAACCTGATTAAAGGTGAAGATTTAATGCAAGCTCAACAGCCCATAATGGCTACATTTATAATAGAAGCCTATAAAAGGGAAGCTTCACCAATTGAGAAGGTTGACTATTTTATTCCTAAAACAAGTAACAAAGAACAAGCATTCAATCAGTTTATGAATCCCTCCAAGAATCAATCAATTCAAAATCTATTTTAAGGATCCTTAAGTGAGTTATAAACTTCAGGGAATCCAAAACCAAAACCTTTATGAAAACAAGTGTAAGAGTCTCCAACTTCGGTGAGTTGTAAGATTAGGATACAACTTAAAGTTAGTGCTTTGAGTGGGAACTCCCTATAGGGCTTAGCTTAGATTCAGGGTAGAAATCTAAGTGGTATATCCTACTAAAGACTAAAGGACCCAACTAGGAGTTGGTGCTTCTAGTGGTATATCCTACATCTGGAACGGGTTACCATCCGAAGATAAGCTATAAGGCTTGATTCTTGCTAGTTGAAAAGGAATCCACTAGTGGAAAGGCTCGGAGGAAGGAAACTCTGGGGACTGGAGTAGGCGAGGCCGAACTAGGACAAAATCCTTTGTGATTGATTTCTTAACTCTTTATTTATTGCATTATATTGTCATAACTGTTAGATATGACATATGCCCTTAAGGCAATTAGGGCGATATATCTTAATTATGTAATAGTACGAATAATTTATTTAATCAATAAAGGCATTTGTTCTCTTGTTTATATCAATGTGTTTTTATACATATATATTATAGCTGGTTAAAATATATTCATTGATGTATATATACAAAAGTCCTTGACATATCATAGCATGAAGTCAGAGATATTATAGTTGGACTATATTTGGTGGAACCTACTTCATGTACAATTATGATTATGTCTAAACTGTCCCTAGTCACAGTGTCATCAAGAAAGGATATTGATGAAACGGAAAGACTAGCATGTGGTCAACTTTCTTGGAAAGGGTCCACGCAGTTAATCTCCTAAAGACTGAAGGTGGTGCCTTAAGCTTGACACATGGATATATCTGGGAGATATATTGGAGACTGCAGCAAGATAAACACTTGGTATAAATATCAATGTGTTAGTGTTTATCTTCATGCAATAAGCTTTGCGAATGTCCTCATACTTGAGATGCTAGTTGCCTTGTGTGGTATTATTGCTATACTTTGGGTCATTGCTATGCACTCATTAATTTAGGGTGCTATGGGTGATTACGGGTATAGTGATGACAGCACGTTGGTAGGCTGAGTAGTCGGAAATAATCCATCGCTCCGGATATATTAAGGAGTTGTACCTGGCCACTTGTTGAAGTGATGATTGCCATAAACCTCTGATCAGAGTATGTGTTTGATAGAATTGGTTTCTAGTCAAACACACTATGGTAAAAGGCAATATACTTCGGTAATAAGTAAATAATTGGGATAGCTTGGAGCAACCTTGCTATTAGTGGGTTAACACTTTAACCGAACCCAATAAACCAGATGGTACTAATATTAAAGAATGGAAGGAATTTATCGCACTGGATAACTATTGCATTAACCGGGATTAAGTCGTAAGCATAAATGACGTTCCGAGTAATGGGGGATGGTAGACCCTTGCTAGAGGCGTACTACAGTCGTTTAAGGTAATCAAGTTTTATTCACGGTCTAGAACATCAAGCCAATGGTTCCATTAGAACAAGGGTTGGTTAAGCCTTAATAGCTCAATACTTCGGGATCCTATACGGTCACACACATTGGACCTTCATCGGACTAAGTTAAGAACTAATAGATTTATTCTATTACAAAATATAACATAAATAATAATTGGATTATTATTTGATTGGTTAAAATTGATTAGATCAATTTTGGATAGACCAAGGAATTTATTTTGACCGATAACTAATTAATTAGAGTCATAAATAAATTATAATTGATTAGATCAATTTTGGTTGGACCAAGAAATTTATTTTGAATGATGACTAATATGTTAGGGTCAGAAAATAAATAATTGAAAAGGGATTAAAAAGGGGAATTTTGAATTAGCGAGTTTAATTGGACCGAGAGTATAAAAATATTTTGTACAGACTCGAGTGCGTGGGAGTATACCGAAAGGTGTGCGCGGTAGCCCATAAAAATGGGCTTCACATGCGCAGCCCAAAAGTAAGGCAAAGCCCATAAGGGCTTTACCTTGCCATGTGCACAGTGTGTGACACGCTGTGCATATGGGATGGGAGTAATTACTCCCATCCCACATCGCTTAGAAGGGGGAGCAAAATGCTCCCCCAAGCCTATATATAAGCTTTCCCCTTTCCTTTCAAATTGTACCAAGCTCAAAGCATAAATCCTAAGCGAGATAATTAATCTCTCGGGTACTTGAGCAAGTTATTTTTGTGGAGCCTGAATTTATTCGGGCACCGCTAGTTTATATTTTGGGTGAGGCTTCTAGAGTGGTCTAGCAACTACTCGAGGTTTCTTAGTTTTTCCTCCTGGGGAGGTTTTGGTTGGTGGAGTTCGTGTGGATACTGATAGAGGCTATCCTACGACTGGAGGCTTGTGCAAGAAGGTCCTGCAAACGCACGCTTCAACTGGTAAGTTCTGTTTTTTTCTCTTTTAATTATTAAGTCTTTTTCTTTAAGTATTTTTAGACTTAATAATTATGCTTAGGTTATTTTTGCATGCTTAGTTTATTTTATGCTTAGGTTATAACTTAGAGTTATAACATGCTTAGTATAAAATAAATATGCTAGGATATAATTTGGAATTATGGTATGCCTAGTCCTTTAGCATGCTAACCTAAGTAGAGAATTATTTAGTTAAGGCTTTATTTAATTTATATGCAACTAATAGGAGTTCCTGGGACAGGGACAAAATTTTGAATTTCCGTCATGCCTCTTATGCATGTTCAATTTGACTGTCAGTTCCCAACAGTGGTATCAGAGCCTGCCTATTTAGTGCATAATTAAGTTAGAAGCAAACTAAATATTATTTTCTAAATGAAATGATTTTTTTATTTAATTGTTTGGAACAATATATATAAACTTCTGCCTTTCATTTCAAGGTTAGAAATTAGTTATGAATAATTTTGAATAAGCTTGCTCAACTTACTCAAATTATACAAGTGTCAATAATTTATTTAAATTACATGGGTTATAGATGCTCCCAATTTACATGAATTGGAAGAACGAAATTTATTAGTTCAAGAGAATCCATTGGTCTTCAAGTTTGTGCCCGTATTTGTTCTGGCTAAGGATTGGACTTGGTGTCTACTCCTCATAGGGCACCTCTCCTACCTGGGAACCTATATCGATGCAATTTGAATTGACCAATCAGGAGATTAATATGAACTAATTTATTTCTAGTATATAAGATGGTGCTTATATATGTTTCTATAATAAAGTAAAAAATTAAAATTATTGAATAAAAGCTTGAAGGAAATGCAATATAAATATAACAAATTAAAGCGTTAATTATTTTGCATATAATCTAGGTTGATGGAATAATTATAATAAAGAGCTGAACCCACCTAAGGTTAGACCTTATAAATTAATTCTAAAATTCCCTGAATTAATACAAGTCATTATAATTTTGTCCATCTGATAAAATCCCAGATTGGGTGAGACGTTTAACACCAATAAAATCCCAAAGTAAATATATTAAGGCAAGTTATAGTCTTCCTTACTCAAATTTATAATACGGTCTTTTTGGGCTATCAAAGTGCTACACAAAGCGTTCCTTCTAGTCCACATTGATTGGTTGCAAAGTTTGAGATAGGGTCTGCCTTAACAGAGCTGGGGTAGTCCACCATAAAATTGGGGGCTAGGCCCAGATCTGAGACATATTCAAGGAGATGCTAATATAAGAGCACACGTCCCTTGGGATTAGGGAACTTGAATGAATTAGCAATTGCATGAGATGCAAATGGAATTGGATTCCAACTATGACTGACTATTATGACTTGACTCATAAAATTAGGGGTTGTAATAGACTAGTTATAGATGCTACCTACTAGGAAATTTAGCTGGGCTAAAATTCACAAATTCAATAGAATGGGCTATTGTAAATTTCGAAGAAAATAGTAGGAAAATGTATTTAATTAAAAGTCCTTATATTAAATACATGTACTTAAACTAATATCTAAACACTTTTCTTTTCTTATGTCTTAGGTTGAAAAAGGCTTCCAATTTTAATCTCCGTATGTTACTTGACACCAAATTGAATGGCTCGAACTTTTCTGATTGGTTCCGAGCAGTGAGAATAGTTCTCAGATCTGAGGGAATTGCCTATGTCCTAAGTGAAATTTTCCCTGTAGAACCTGATGTTGAGGATCATGTGGAACATGATGCCTGGTTGAAGCACAGGAAAGATCGTGAGACTGCCATGTGTATTATGTTGGGGTCCGTGAATCCTGAGCTTCAGAAACAACATGAGAACATGCCCTTGGAGGATATGGTTCTCCATCTTGAAGAACTCTTTTCGGAGAGGGAGAGGACAGAGAGGTATGAGACCTCCAAGCTCCTTTTCAGGACCAAGATGCAGGCTGGCACCTCTGCCTCTCAGCATGTACTAAAACTCTTAGGATACCTTGGGAAGCTGAATTGATTGGGATTCGAGATGAATCATGACTTGAGCATTGACCTTGTGTTGATGTCCTTGACAGATAGTTACTCAGGCTTCGTAACTAACTATTACATGAACAGGATTAATTCAACTATCCCTGAATTAATTAACATGCTAAAAACAATAGAACCTCAGATCAAGAAAGATCAGAAACCTCTACTGTTGGTTGAAAAAGGCAAGGCTTCTAAGAAGAAGAAGCGGGCACTGGGTTCCAAGAAAAGAATCAGTAAGAAGAAGAATGAAAAGAAGGCATCTAAGTATGTCTGCTTCCAATGTAGGAAACCGGGACATTGGAAGAGGGATTGCAAAGCTCCAGGTTCTGAGCATTTGAAGAAGAAGCCTACAGAGGCATCTACTTCAGGTATATTTATAATTGAAAACTTTGCTACTTTTTCGCAAGAATCCACTTGGGTATTAGATACTGGTTGTGGTTCTCATATCTGTACTTCTGTGCAGGGACCAAGGAACTGTAGAAAACTTGCAAAAGGGGAGATGGACCTACGCGTGGGAAATGGAGCCAGAGTTGCTGCATTAGCCGTAGGGAGCTTTAGTCTTGTTTTGCCAAGTGGACTTGTTTTAGTTTTGAATAATTGTTATTACATTCCAAGTGTTACTAAGAATATTGTATCTGTTGCGTGTTTAGAAATAGAGGGATTTGAAATTTTATTTTCGAATAATATTTGTCAGATTTTTTTGAATAATATTCTTTATGGTTATGGAATGTTGAAAGGTGGCATTTATATTATTGATACTAAAATAGAAGTTTTCAATATAAATAATGTGAAGAAAGTTAAATTAGATAATGAGAATTCCTTCTACTTATGGCATTGCCGTTTAGGCCACATAAACAAAGATCGCTTAACCAAGTTGCATAAGCGTGGAGACTTGGGCCCAATAGACTTGGAGTCTTATGGTGATTGCGAACCTTGTTTAAAAGGAAAAATAACAAAGTTACCCTTTAAAGGAAAGGGTGAACGAGCCACGAGTACATTGGAACTTATACACACTGATGTGTGTGGTCCAATGAGTATTCAGGCACTAGGAGGATACTCCTACTTTATAACCTTTATTGATGATAATTCACGATACGGTTATTTGTACTTGATAAAGCACAAGTCTGAAAGTTTTGAAAAATTCAAACTATTCAGAGCTGAAGTAGAGAAATAGCTTGAGAAAAGTATTAAAACACTTCGATCGGATCAAGGTAGAGAATACTTGAGTCAGGAGTTTCAGGATTATCTAAAGGAAAATGGGATAGTTCCCCAGTGGACCCCTCCTTATACACCCCAACATAATGGAGTGTCAGAAAGGAGGAATCGGACTTTATTAGATATGGTCAGGTCTATGATGAGCCATGCAGTTCTTAGTAAATCCTTTTGGGGATATGCACTTGAGAGCGCGGTTTATGTCTCAAACAGAGTGCCCTCTAAATCAGTTGATTTTACACCTTATGAAAGATGGTGTAACAAAAAGCCATCTCTAAATCACTTAAGAGTATGGGGTTGTCCTGCTATGGTAAAGAGGATAGCGTCAGATAAGCTAAATGCCACGGCTGATAAATGTCTGTTCATTGGATATCCAAAGGAAACAATTGGATATCTGTTTTACTAACCCGAAGCACAAAAGGTATTTGTGTCTCGGAATGCTCACTTTTTGGAAAAGGAACACTTACTTGAAAAGGTCAGTGGGAGCAATATTAAACTGGAAGTTTAAGAGGAAGAAACAGACGATCAACTGATTGACCCCGTTCTAGATACACAAGAGAGTGTGATCCAAGAACAAACTGTCGAAACACAATCATTGCAAAGATCAGGTCGTGTTCATAAGGGTCCCAATAGATATAGGTTTATCATCACTAATGATAAGGAACTATATCTTGTGGAGGATGATGAACCAAGGACATATAATGAGGCAATGAAAAGCTCAGATTCTGATAAATGGCAAAAGGCCATAAAATCAGAAATGGATTCCATGTACGAGAACCAAGTTTAGAATTTGGTTGATGCACCACAAGAGGTTAGACCAATTGGGTGCAAATGGGTCTTCAAGAAGAAGACAGATATGGACGGTAATGTAATTACCTATAAAGCAAGGTTGGTTGCGAAAGGTTATAGTCAACGGAAAGGTATTGACTATGATGAAACCTTCTCACCGGTAGCCATGCTCAAATCCATAAGGATACTCCTCGTCATTGCTGCTCATTATGATTATGAGATTTGGCAGATGGATGTAAAAACAGCATTCCTGAATGGGGATTTAGACCGGGATGTGTATATGACACAACCTGAGGGTTTTACATCTCAGAATGGCTCGAAGGTATGCAAGCTACAAAGATCTATTTATGGACTTAAGCAGGCATCTAGGAGTTGGAATATAAGGTTTGATCAGACAATCCGGGAACTGGATTTCTGCCTAAATGCAAATGAGCTTTATGTTTACAAGAAGGTTAGTGGGAGTGCAGTCGATTTTCTAGTATTGTATGTTAATGACATTCTGCTAATAGGAAATGACATTTCTCTTCTTTAAAACGTTAAAGTGTGGTTGTCAAGAAAGTTCTCCACGAAAGACCTTGGTGAGGCAGCATTTATACTAGGTATAAAGATCTACAGGGATAGATCCAAAAGGCTATTAGGTCTTTCTCAAAGTACATATATAGATAAGGTATTGAATAGGTTCAACCTTGAGCATTCTAAGAAAGGTTATCTCCCGATGACAAAGGGGATTAACCTATCTAAAGCTGAGTGTCCGAAGACAGCTCAAGAGAGAATGCGCATGAAAGATATACCCTATGCATCCGTGATAGGATCCATCATGTATGCTATGATATGTACTAGGCCGGATGTCTCTCAGGCTTTGAGCTTTACGAACAGATATCAGTCAGATCCAGGTGAAAAGCACTGGATGGCCGTCAAGGCAATCCTTAAGTACTTGAGAAGGACTAAGGATGAGTTCTTGATTTATGGAGAAGGTGATCTCACTATCAAAGGTTACACTGACGCAAGCTTTCAATCTGACAAGGATGACTTTAAGTCTCAGTCAGGTTTTGTGTATGTGTTAAATGGAGGGGCAGTATGCTGGAAGAGTTCCAAGCAAGAAACTACTGCTGACTCAACCACGAAATCTGAATACATTGCTGCATACGAAGCAGCAAAAGAAGCTGTCTGGTTAAAGGGATTTATTGGTGATCTCGGTGTGGTGCCTGAGGCTATTGATCCAATTACTTTATATTGTGATAACAATGGTGCCATAGCTCAGGCAAAGGAACCACGGTCTCATCAGAAA
This sequence comes from Euphorbia pulcherrima, assembly GCA_947683365.1. Taxonomy (NCBI): domain Eukaryota; kingdom Viridiplantae; phylum Streptophyta; class Magnoliopsida; order Malpighiales; family Euphorbiaceae; genus Euphorbia; species Euphorbia pulcherrima. Next base: position 20,443,545 of record CANTUS010000002.1, read on the forward strand.
AACAGACATGTATCCAGAAAGTATCATATAATCAGGGAGATTGTTGATGCTAAGACAATAAGATTAGAATATGTACCCACTGATCAGAACCTCGCGGATGGTCTGACAAAGCCATTGACTCAAGTCAAACATGACCAGCATGTTAAAGCATATGGATTAAAACATATGGCTAATTGGCCTTAGTGCAAGTGGGAGTTTGTTAGATATGACGAATGCCCTCAAGGAAATTAGGGCGATACATCTTAATTATGTAATAGTACGAATAATTTATTTAATCAATAAAGGCATTTTTTCTTTTATTTATATCAATGTGTTTTTATACATATATATATTATAGCTGGTTAAAATATATTCATTGATGTATGTATACAAAAGTCCTTGACATATCATAGCATGAAGTCAGAGATATTATAGTTGGACTATATTTGGTGGAACCTACTTCATGTGCAATTATGATTATGTCTAAACTATCCCTAGTCACAGTGTCATCAAGAAAGGATATTGATGAAACTGAAAGACTAGCATGTGGTCAACTTTCTTGGAAAGGGTCCAAGCAGTTAATCTCCTAAAGACTGAAGGTGGTGCCTTAAGCTTGACACATGGATATATCTGGGAGATATATTGGAGACCGCAGCAAGATAAACACTTGGTATAAATATCAATGTGTTAGTGTTTATCTTCATGCAATAAGCTTTGCGAATGTCCTCATACTTGAGATGCTAGTTGCCTTGTGTGGTACTATTACTATACTTTGGGTCATTGCTATGCACTCATTAATTTAGGGTGCTACGGGTGATTACGGGTATAGTGATGACATCACGTTGGTAGGCTGAGTAGTCGGAAATAATCCATCGCTCCGGATATATTAAGGAGTTGTACCTGGCCACTTGTTGAAGTGATGATTGCCATAAACCTCTGATCAGAGTATGTGTTTGATAGAAATGGTTTCTAGTCAAACACACTATGGTAAAAGGCAATATACTTCAGTAATAAGTAAATAACTGGGATAGCTTGGAGCAACCTTGCTATTAGTGGGTTAACACTTTAACCGAACCCAATAAACCAGATGGTACAAATATTAAAGAATGGAAGGAATTTATCGCACTGGATAACTATTGCATTAACCGGGATTAAGTCATAAGCATAAATGACGTTCCGAGTAATGGGGGATGGTAGACCCTTGCTAGAGGCGTACTACAGTCGTTTAAGGTAATCAAGTTCTATTCAGGGTCTAGAACATCGAGCCAATGGTTCCATTAGAACAAGGGTTGGTTAAGCCTTAACAGCTCAATACTTCGGGATCCTATAAGGTCACACACATTGGACCTTCATCGGACTAAGTAAAGAATTAATAGATTTATTCTATTATAAAATATAACATAAATAATAATTGGATTATTATTTGATTGGTTAAAATTGATTAGATCAATTTTAGATAGACCAAGGAATTTATTTTGACCGGTAACTAATTAATTAGAGTCATAAATAAATTATAATTGATTTGATCAATTTTGGTTGGACCAAGAAATTTATTTTAAATGATGACTAATTTATTAGGGTCAGAAAATAAATAATTGAAAAGGGATTAAAAAGGGGAATTTTGCATTGGCGAGTTTAATTGGACCAAGAGTATAAAAATATTTTGTACAGACTCGAGTGCGCGGGAGTATACCGAAAGGTGTGCAAGCAATGCTGGGCATTGCTCGCGGTAGCCCATAAAAATGGGCTGCACATGCGCAGCCCAAAAGCAAGGCAAAGCCCACAAGGGCTTTGCCTTGCCATGTGCACAGCTTGTGACACTCTGTGCATATGGGATGGGAGTAATTACTCCCATCCCACATCGCTTAGAAGGGGGAGCAAAATGCTCCCCCAAGCCAATATATAGGCTTTCCCCTTTCCTTTCAAATTGTACCAAGCTCAAAGCATAAATCCTAAGTGAGATAATTAATCTCTCGGGTACTTGAGCAAGTTATTTTTGTGGAGCCTGAATTTATTCGGGCATCGCTAGTTTATATTTTGGGTGAGGCTTCTAGAGTGGTCTAGCAACTACTCGAGGCTTCTTAGTTTTTCCTCCTGGGGAGGTTTTGGTTGGTGGGGTTCGTGTGGATACTGATAGAGGCTATCCTACGACTGGAGGCTTGTGCAAGAAGGTCCTGCAAAAGCACGCTTCAACTGGTAAGTTCTTTTTCTTTCTCTTTTAATTATTAAGTCTTTTTCTTTAAGTGTTTTTAGACTTAATAATTATGCTTAGGTTATTTTTGCATGCTTAGTTTATTTTATGCTTAGGTTATAACTTAGAGTTATAACATGCTTACCTAGGTAGAGAATTATTTAGTTAAGGCTTTATTTAATTTATATACAACTAATAGGAGTTCCTGGGACAGGGACAAAATTTTGAATTTCCGTCATGCCTCTTTTGCATGTTCAATTTGACTGTCAGTTCCCAACAATAACTGCATCATCTGGATCCATCATCCGGGTCATAATCAAACACGCTACACTAAGACTTTTTAAAGTCTGTTTATTCTGCGAAAAAGGGTCATTCACCCCCCTCTGACCTTATAAATACCCTCACAGGGACCATCAAGTGGTATCAGAGCTAGTGCTCAAACTAGAGATCTAACAATCTTAAGCTAAAGGTCCATATATTTTGATTGAAATATTAAAATGAGTTTCCAAAACTCACAACTCCTTACCCGTCCTCCATTTTCACCGGTGAACACTACACATTCTGGAAGAATCGGATGAAAAACTTTATACAATCACAAAGCATGCAAGTATGGTTAGTTGTTAAAGATGGTTCATATGAGCCTACTTATGAAGTAGAGGGTATGACTACCCGAAAGCCATCAAGTATGTGGGATGAGAATGATTTTAAAAAGTTGCATGAAAAAGCAAATGCTATTAACATGCTTTATTATGCCCTTAGTCCAGCTGAATTTAACAGGATATCTGGATGTGAGACTGTAAAGGAAATTTAGGAAAAGCTGGAAGTAACCTATGAAGGAACTAATAAAGTTAGAGAAGTTAAGCTTGATCTACTCCAGCAAAAGCTTGAAACCTTCAAAATGGAGCCAAAAGAATCAATCAGTAGCATGAACACTAGAGATACCAATCTAGTAAATGAGATGAAGAGGCTCAGAAAAGAAATCTCTGAAATAGATATAGTAAAGAAGGTACTCCGGAGTCTCACCAAGGAATGGGATAACAAGAAGACTGCCATTGAGGAAGCTCATGACTTAAATTTCTATAGTTATGATGAGCTCATTAGCAATATATTAACCAAAGAGTTATCCTTGGAGAGATATAGCCAACAAGAAAAGAAGCCTGAGGAGAAGAATAAAGCCATTACACTTAAGGCAGAATCCACCGGATCATCTTCATCCGAAGAAGAAGAGCAAATCACTGAATCACTGAGCACCAAAGATCAACATGCTCTGTTGACCAGAAAACTCAACAGATTCATACAAAAAAAAGATAGAAGAAAATCAAGTAAGTGTGAATCCTAGAAGTCAAAAGAAGGCACATCCAGAAGGGACAGACCTAGAAAGAATTTAGAAGAAAAGAAGGATCCGAAAAAGAAGCTACTTGTTTTAAATATAGAGAAAAAGCCCATTTCAGAACAAAATGTCCCAAGCTTAAGAGAACCAAGAAGTTCAAAAAGTAAGCAATGGTAGCTTACTGGAGCAATAGTGAAGAAAGTAGCAGTTCATCTTCAACAGAAGAAGAGGAGACTGCCAATTGCACATTCATGGCTCTAATTGATCTGGAAGCAGACCAATCTGGAAGAAATGCTTCTAAGCAAGATACAGTGCAAATCAAAGAATCAGAATCAAAAATAGCAAACACTGAGGTAAATTCTTATTCTAATTCTAGAGCTCTATCTATTGTAATGAAGAGTGTAAAGAAAAATGCAAAAGCAATCAAGTCCCTCAAGTGAGCAGTGATAGAGTTAGTAGAAGATACTGAAGTAATGGCACAAGGCATCAACTTGGTTAGAGGAACCAAGTATATTGATGTTGTGGAAGAGAACTTCCTGAGGAATCAAGTCCAGATTCTAAATGCAAATGTGATGGGACTAGATATAGAAATCAGTCTATTAAAGGAAGTGTCTAGGAAGAGGCCAGAGACAAAAGCTACAAGAAGAGATCATCATCCTCCTGATCAAAATAGATCCCAAAAGGCCCTTAATCAAAAAATGAAGGAGGTTATCAGGCAACCCCAAGCCCAAAGATACATTGCTTCTCAAAAGGGAAAGGGCAAGATGGCTTACAACCAACAACCTATCAAACAGAGAAGAAATTATAGAGCAGAAGTTGCACCTCTAACCAGCTTTTGGATTCACACTGGACCATCTACTAGTGTACAAGAAGCTTGATATAGAGGGAACTATAGGAAGGAAGATCTTGAAAAGATAAAAAAACAAGTAGGAGCAGAACAGATCCATTTCAGGGTGCAGGTTTTGTGGGAAAAACAATCATGTTACCAAATTATGTAGATTAAAAAATGGTTATTATGATGTTAACCCTTAGCTTGAGATGGTTATTAACCCAAGAGGACCCAAATCTGATTGGTTACCTAAGCCCACTTGATTTATTTTGCAGGTATGCCTTAGATCCACAGTAGATCAACACATATGGTATATTGATAGTGGATACTCAAGGCACATGACAGATGATGAGAAGGCCTTCATCACATTGACTCGGAAGAAGGAAGGTAAAGTAAGCTTTGGAGATAATGAAAAGGGACATATCATCGGTCATGGAACATTGGATCTGAGTTAAAGATAGAAGATGTCTCATTGGTTGATGGATTGAAATTCAACTTGCTAAGTGTGGCCCAACTCTGTGACAAAGGAAGAAAGTCACATTTGATTCCGGAGGCTTCTCAATCTATGATAGTAAGTCCAACCAACTCATTCTTTATATACCTAGAGTAAATAATGTCTATGCTGTAAACATTAAAAATGAGAAAAACAATATAGGCTTGGCGTCTAAAGAAGAAGAATCATAGCTACGGCACCGGAGGTTGGGATATGTTAGCATGAACCTCCTGTCCAAACTAGCCAAAAAGGAATTGGTAGTGGGTTTGCCTAAGATCGCTTTTGATAAGGATCATCTATGCACTGCATGTCAATTAGGGAAATAGCATAAGAAAAGTTTCCCTTCTATATCCTACATTCCTTCTAAAAGAGTACTTGAGCTCTTGCATATTGATCTCTTTGGTCCAATCAAACCATTGAGTTTAGGTAGAAGAGAATACACCATCGTCATTGTGGATGATTATTCTCGATATACCTAGGTTCTCTTACTGGCAAGCGAGGATGACGCCTTTGACCAATTCTCTAAAACATTCATCCGGATAGAAGTAGAACAGGGCATAAGCATTGCACGCATCCAGAGTGATAATGGTGGAGAGTTAAAAAAATAAGCATTTTACTGATTTTGTGACTCCAATGGCATTGAACATAACTTCTCTGCCCCTCACACTCCTCAACAGAATGGATTGTTGAGAGAAAGAATAGGACCATAGTTGAGATGGCTAGTACAATGCTCAGTGAAAATTATTTGCCAAAATATTTTTGGGGAGAGGCTGTAATACAGCATGTTATATTCTAAATAGAGCTCTCATTAGAATAACCATAGAAAAGACCCCATATGAAATCTGGAAGGGAAGAAAACCTAAAATTGGGTATTTCAAGGCATTCCGATGTAAATGCTACTTCTTTAATGATAGAGAGCAACTAGGAAAATTTGATCCTAAATCTGATAAAGCAATTTTCCTTAGCTACTCAATACATAGTGTGGCTTATAGAGTCTTCAATAAACGAACCCAAACTGTGATAGAGTCTATACATGTAGATTTTGATGAGACTAACCCTACAGGTAAGAAAAGTTACACTCCAAAAGATCTAGCTCTGGAAGTTGAAAACTCTGAAGAAAAGAAAGAAGCAGAAGTTCCTGATTCATTCCATATCAAGAAGTATAAAGAGAAAGATGAAGGAATATCTTTTAAACTATAAATACAACAAGTTAATCTCAATCCACAAGGGATTGACTTTAATGAAGGCCAAGAAGGGGTGGTTGAAGTTGAAGTGGAGCAAGTCCCAGTTCAACATGAAGGCCTACAAAGGGAGATCCGGACACACAGAGATCATTTCATTGATAATATTCTGGATGATGTTTAGAATCCAGCAAGAATCAGAGGTCAGCTCAGTAGGATGATGGGCCATGCTGCTTTTATCTCTCTCATTGAGCCAAAGAAATTTTAAGATGCTGAAGGAGATGAGAGTTGGATGATGACAATGTAGGAAGAGCTACATCAATTCACCAGAATTGATGTATGGGATCTAGTGGCACCTCCTAAAGGAAAATCAATCATTGACACTAAGTGGGTGTTCCGGAACAATCTTGATGAATCCGGAGTTATGGTGAGAAATAAGGCAAGATTGGTTGGCCAAGGCTATAATCAACAGGAAGGAATTAATTTTAAAGAAACCTTTGCTCTTATAGTAAGACTGGAAGCAATCCGGATTCTATGTGCTTTTGCATCATTCATGGGATTCACACTATACCAAATGGATGTGAAAAGTGCAATCCTGAATGGTGTTATCTAAGAAGAAGTCTATATTAAGCAACCACCTGGATTTGAAGACCCAAAGCATCCGGATCATGTGTACAAGCTGAAGAAGGCTCTCTATGTATTAAAGCAGGCACCCAGAGCCTGGTATGAGAGATTAACCCCATTTCTTATATCCAAGGGCTATATCAGAGGCAATGCAGATACCACACTATTCATCAAAAAGAAGAAAAATGATATTATTCTAGTCCAAATTTATGTGGATGATATCATATTTGAAGCAACTGATGAAAGGATGTGTGAGGAATTCAGCTTTCAAATGCATAAGGAATTTAAGATGTCCATGATGGGAGAACTCAATTTCTTCCTTGGTCTACAAATCAAGCAAAGTCCGGATGGGATTTTCATTAATCAATCAAAGTACACCAAGGAGATCTTGAAGAAGTTTGAAATGGACAACAGCAAGCCTATATCCACTCCAATGGGATCAGATACAGTCCTATCCAAGGATTGTGAAGGAGAAGATGTTGATCAGAAGCTCTATAGAGGGATAATTGGCTCACTCCTATATTTGACAGCTAGCAGACCTGACATACATTATGCAGTCTGTTACTGTGCAAGATATCAAGCCAATCCCAAGGATTCTCATCTCAAAGCCGTAAAAAGGATCCTTAGATACCTACTAGGAACCACTGAAGTTGGGCTATAGTATCCTAGTAATGGTGATTTCAGACTCTAAGGATTCACTGATGCAGATTATGGTAGAGATACCCTTGAGAGAAAGAGTACATCTGAAGGTTGTCATTTCCTTGGAGATTGCTTAGTTTTATGGTACAACAAGAAGCTAACTTTAGTTGCCTTATCTACAACAGAAGCTGAATACATGGCAGCCAGAAGTTGTGTAGCTCAACTCCTTTGGATCAAGCAATAACTTGAAGATTATGGAGTTCAATCCGGATGTGTGAATGTTATGTGTGACAACAAGAGTGCTATTAATGTGTCAAAGAATCCAGTACTCCATAGCAAGATGAAGCATGTCAACATAAGGCATCATTTCATCAGCAATCATATGATGAAGAAGGATGTTGCATTGGTGTACATCCCAACCAATGAGCAAAGAGCAGATATCTTTACTAAGCCTCTGAGTAAAGATTAATTTGGGAAGCTAAGGGAGTCAATTGGTATGTCAAATCCAATATAAAGTTAATCCGGAAGACAATCCAAAATTAAGTTGGATTCATGGCAAGACACATCTGGAAGAGAGGAAGCTTTCATTCTGGAAGAGTGCCACATCAGCAGACAATAATGACATATGGCAGTAAAAGCGCTTAAAGGTAACTTTCACTTTTTGAATTTCAAACATCTATTAGAGGTTACACTCGCGGTAAATTTGACAGTTTATTTTTAAAATAAACCATTCCCATTCTTCGGTTAAACTGAATTAACCTCTCTCTTAGAAATTCAGTTGCCATGTCTTCAATCCAGCTAAATTACTGGTGTCCAGATTACTAAACTACCCTCACTTTGAAAATTCTATATAAACCCCTTAAAATTCCTTTTCTTCCTCACGCGAGCAAACTAAGTACTGTTACTCTACAATTTCAAAAACCCAGAACCCTAACTTTTATTCAAACTCTCAAATGGCAGCAATCATGACTACAGCTAGTCTCGTGATGCTTTCAACCCAAAATGTCTTCTCAGAATCCGATCTAAAAGATAAAGATTTTATCCCAACAGACTGTAAACCCTCCGACTCTTTATCCCTACAAATTTTCTGGGAGATAATTTCCTCTTCGAAACTGATCCTTATTCCCGGCTACTTGAGGATCAGCACCTAATAGACTTCCTGAAAATAAACTGCCCAACTTACCCAGACTTGGTCCTGGAGTTCTATGATAATCTCAAGGCCAATAAAAAGTTTGATGCCATGCGAACTACAATTCAAGGAAAAGAGATCACCATTACTCTAGACTTCTTTGAACAGTCACTTCATATAAAGAACAGTGGAGTCTTGATGAGGGTGGATGAAGATGAGACCAAGGTGAAATATGATCCAGAGATGTGGCTTCCAGAGAGATATTTTAGGGATAAATTCTCAACGTACTAGCCCCAAATCCCAAGATACCTTCAGCATGTGCTAGCAATGCTAGTCTTGATCCTGAAGGGCTCATTAACAATAGTGTCTTCCTTCCAGCACTGTATGTTATAACATTGGGCAGAATGCAGAGAAGTAAATATGCGAGTACTACTAATCCATTTTTTGAAGCATCACAGAAATTCCCATGGTGCTCTGATCACCCGGATTCTTCACGCCAATAACATTAATCTCACCGATTTTAATAGTGTCAGTGGAAAGCCAATTATCCAGAGGAACTTCCTAAATCTAAGATTCAATGAAACCTGGGATGAGGATAAATCTAAGAGGCTAAGGAATGAGAAGAAAAACAAGACCAGGAAAGCTACAAATCCGGAAGCAAGTGGTCTAGTACCTAAAAGGCCAGAACATCTAGGCCTAAGATAAAGAAGGAATTGGCCTTGGTTCCAGTAGATAAAGAAGAAAATGAAGATACCCAAACAATCACCCAGCTGCTTAACAAATCTCCAGTAAAGCCACAATCAAGGGGAAGGCTGATCAAGGTAGCTGATAAATTGAAAAAATTGATTTGTGATCCGGAAGCAAGGGAGTCAATTGTAGTAGCTGTTGCTTCAATAAGGAAGGGTTATTAGAAAGGCCAAAAGAGAAAAATATTAGATTTGCTGACACAGGGTGAGGAGGAAACAGAGGATGAAATGCTAATGCTAAAGAAGTAATTCACCCGGAAGGGGTGCACTTTTAATGAAGCAGTCAAGGCTCAGAAACATCAAAAGAAGACAGCTAAGAAGCCAATTGCCATTGTGATTGATGAAGAGGCTGCGAAGAGGGTTATCATAGAAGAGTTGGCCAAGGCCAAAAATTTAAAAGGAAAAAATGTTCCCGGAGCTAATGAGGATATCCTTCCAGAGGATCCACAGTATGAAGAGATGATGGCATCTGTGGTAGATAATTACCGGATAAACAACCAAGCCATAGAAGGACACGGAGGATCTTCTACTACACCCATCCTCATTAGCTCCAATGCCCTAGCTCAACTGTCAAAAATTCAGGAGTCTGAATCATTTAATTTCCAAGCCATCACAGAACCTCTTTCAGAGAACCTGCTAATTCCAAAAGCTGAAACCCATGCTGAACTAAGTCCTGTAAATGAAATTATAGAGGGTGTTGAGGACATTTCCAACAAGCCTGGGGGAGTTATCATAAGTCCTGAAAAGGAACCTCTAAGGGTGACAGAGGACATTTCCTGTCATCCGGGGGTTGAGGTGGAAGGAAGTGAAGAAAGAAAAGAAGATTCAGAAATCCGGGTCTCAACGCCAATCAATGAGGTAACTCCTATCATAGTTATATTAAATATTAACGCTAACTCTGCTATTGATGGCATAGAAGATAACACCAAGGATAACTTAGACACTACACCTCAAAATATGTCTAAGAAATAAGTGCTTAGCCTGGATAATATCATTCCAGAGGAGGGACTTGGTCTAAGTTCCTACGAGCACACTTCTAAAGTGGACTCATGGGGCGAGGCCAGTCCGGAGGAACGATCGGATGAAAGCAAAAAAGACAAGGATCCCTCCAGCTCGGAAGAGAGCGATAAAGAAGAAAATAGTGATCCCTTCGGAAGCAGCTCTAGTTCCGGAGATGATTCATCCAGCTCATTCGGAGATAAACCTCTTCAAGCAGCAAGCCCCATTAAAATTCCAACTGGCAATACAAAACAAGCAAAAGTATCTGCCGCGCTTAAATTACTTCAAGAAGCTACTCTTGAAGAGTGTAAGGAAGGCTATGTAAAGCAAAGTCTCCAGAACATCTGTAAGCACTTATAAATAGTTGAAAAGCTGCTTCTTGATAAATTCCAGACTCTGGATTTAAAGGCTAAATGAGGGGAGGTAAAAGGGAAAGTACAGCAAATTGTGGAGAAGGTGGAAGATTTTCCCTCTCCAAGGGTTATGGCAGAAGCATCCCTATCCTAAGTAAATCCAATTCTTAAGGAGATCAAGGAAAGTATCTCTTCAGCTAATCGGACTGCAAATCAAGCCAACACTCTAGCATCAAATAATTATGGCTCAGTCATGGACAAAATCACATCCTCTTCCTCCGAGCTATCAAGAGAAATAAAGGAGTACATAGACACCAAGTTTGAAAACTTGTCAAAATTCATTTCTGAGAAAGAGGACAAAACTGTTCTCCTGCGCTTAACTGAACAACAACAGACCATATTGGATAAATTGACTAAATTCTTTAATGATGACTTGCATAAAGCGCTCACTGCTCATGCTGCCAATATTGTAAAAGATGCATGTGGATAACTAAATGGCCAAAATGCAATGATTGAGCCAGCCAGGGATGCTGTGTGCAAAGAAATCGACACAGTAAATAGCAGCATTCATAATATCAAGAAAGGGATAAGTGAAGAAATAACCCTACTCTGAACCGGAATCAATAACCTCTCTATTTTCGGATCCTCCTCCACTCCTGCAATTCTAGAAAGTCAACTTCTCCCAGTCTTTCATAACTTGGTCCAAGCCATTGGAGACTCTGGCTTCTTTGGTCAAAAGGGAATGACAACTCTCCTTAAGGTACTTTTCCCTTACTATGATCAAAAGGATCAAGGGTTTGTCTTGAGCATTCATCCGTCCATCAAACAATCCTATGATCAATTGAATAAGACCATCCGGCCCTACTATCTTACTCCTCCAATGGTTGACAAAATTATTGCTGAAAGGACCAACGGTAATGCTGACTACACTATTTATTCTAATGCATGGCAAGCAGCTTGGGATAATAGAACTTATATGATGATAGACCCCCAAGTTGGAAATAAAAAAGGGGAGAAGAGTCTACAAAGTCAACAAGGATCTGGATCTGACAAAGGAAAGGAAAAGGAAGGAGGACCATCCGGAGGGAATTAGATTAGCTATTATACTTGTAAAAATTTTGTAATAGCTTGACTCACTATTTCATATTTCTGTACTTTGTAATCCAAAACTTCATTGATGTTAACTATTGTTAACAGTAGAAATATAAATAGTGAAATAATCTAATTCTCAAAATATTGCTTCTAACGTACAATCTGTAATTGTACCAAAACAGACTTAGAAGTTAGAACTGAAAAATGTTGGGGGAGTTAGGATGCTAGAATTATGGGGGAGTAATTGTAAATGACTAAGTATCAAGAATCATACTTAGATCATATACCCTATTATAATGCTTAGTTAACTTAGGTTTTTGTTTCCATCAAATGGGGGAGATTGTTGGGAAACAATGATCCAGAACACAAAACAGACCGGATCAAGTTTGAAGTAAACAAAACCTAAGACAGACTTATCTGGATAACTAAATACAATAGGACCTAAGTACAACAAAACTTAAGTCATTATATCAGGACAACTAAGTTTGCATTAAGTCCAAGACAAGCTTTCAAGCAAAGACTATTCCTAAGCATAATTGGATTAGCATCAGGTTAGAGTTTGGAAAGGAAACAAACTGCTGACTTCCCTACAACATCATCCGAAAGACAGGCTGATTGAAGCTTCATCTGGATTGGATAAATTTAAAGATAATCTGGAAGATTCCATTCAAGATAAAGGGAATGATTTCAAAATAATTCCCTTCCCTCCATTTGGCCTTAGCTATCATCAAATATCCCTTCCCAAGAAAAGGATAAAAAGCTGACAGTAGAAAGAGAAAAAGGTAATAACCTTTTTAACCTAGACCAATGGGAAAGGAGCGTGGAGTACATGGATTGGACCACTGGCTAAAAGTTGGTGCATCACAAAAAGCCAAGTAAAACGATCACTAATAACTTTTCAGCCTCAATCCCAAGGATTCAAACGGGTCAAAATTGAGTCTAACACATTAATCAATGGCTTTGGAAGCGCTACATATAACCTGATCAAAGGTGAAGATTTAATACAAGCTCAACAGCCCACAATGGCTACATTTATGACAGAAGCCTATAAAAGGGAAGCTTCATCAATTGAGAAGGTTGGCTGTTTGATTCACAAAAACAAGTAACAAAGATCAAGCATTCAATCAATTTACAAATCCCTCCAAGAATCAATCAATTCAAAATCTGTTGTAAGGATTCCTAAGTGAGTTATAAACTTAAGGAAATCCAAAACCAAAACCTTTGTGAAAATAAGAGTGTAAGAATCTCCAACTTGGGTGATTTATGAGATTGGGATACAACTTAAAGTTGGTGCTTTGAGTGGGAACTCCCTGTAGGACTTAGCTTAGATTCAAGGTAGAAATCTAAGTGGTATATCCAACTAAAGACTAAAGGACTTAGCTAGGAGTTGATGCTTCTAGGGGTATATCCTACATATAAAAGGGGTTCCCATCCGAAGATAAGCTGTAAGGCTTGATTCCTGCTAGTTGAAAAGGAATCCACTAGTGGAAAAGCTCGAAGGAAGGAAACTCCAGGGACTGGAGTAGGCGGGGCCGAACTGGATAAAATCTTTTGTGTTTGATTTCTTTAACTCTTTATTTATTGCATTATATTGTCATAACTGCATCATCCGGATCCATCATCCGGGTTATAATCAAACGCGCTACACTAAGACTTTTTAAAGTTTGTTTATTCCACAAAAAAGGGTCACTCACCCCCCTCTGACATTATAAAGACCCTCACAGGGACCATCAATCATTAGTGACCAAGGAACTCATTTTTGCAATAATCAATTTGAAATGTTACTTAACAAATATGGGGTAACTCATAGAATTGCCACTCCCTATCACCCAGAAACAAGTGGGCAAGCTGAAATTTCTATTGGGGAAATCAAAACAATCCTAGAGAAAATTGTTAACAATGCTAGAAAAGATTAGGCAAATAAGCTTGTTAATGCATTGTGGGCTTATAAGACTGCTTATAAGACCCCTATAGGAATGTCCCCATTTAGATTGCTCTATGGAAAAGCTTGCCATCTACCCGTTGAATTGGAATTTAAAGCATTATGGGCACTCATATTGTTAAATTTTGACAGGAATGCAGTTGGAGAACAAAGGAGGTTGCAGCTTAATGAATTAGAGGAATTTAGGCTATTTAGCAATGAGAATGCCATGAACTAAAAGGAAGAGACCAAGAAATGGCATGATCAAAAAATTCATAACAAGGAATTTCAACCAGGACAACAAGTACTCTTGTTCAACTCAAGATTGAAATCATTTCTTGAAAAGTTGAAATCAAGGTGGACAGGCCCATATGTTGTTCAACAAGTCTTCCCCATAGAGCTGTGGAGATTGTGAGCACTACAGGGCAATCATTCAAAGTAAATGAACAAAGACTGAAACCTTACCTCTCGAGTGATGCACCAAGGGTTATTGTGGAAACACAGCAACTACACCCACCTTAAGAAGTAACCACTAACCTGGTGTCCTCTCCAAACACCAATTGGAGCAACCATTGAGCTCAATCTCTTAACTTTTTACATACTTATTTCTTTCCTTTATTCATCGTATTTTTTTATGTTTCTATTTTTTGCTTTTTGCAGGTCCATATTGATTAAGTAAGGGAAGGCAACACCAAGTAACCATTCATCTACCTTCTTGTTATTTCTCTTACTTAAACCATTCTTTCAAACATCCATTTCAAATTTGGTCAATTTTTTTCCTAGGGATAAAGTGGTAAACTTGGTAGTTTATGAAAAGGGGGGCGGGGTTGAAAATTTTAAAAAGAACTTCATTTTGAAGAATGGTCATTGCGAGTACTTGTTACATGATCACCACATAAATTTTCTCTCTCATCAAAAAATTTTCCAAAAGAAAAATACATGAGAAATGAATTTTTCCTTTTTGCATGCAAAGGGTGACGTGTCACAAGATTAAAGAGAATAGGTGATGAGTTGGCTTGAACTTAAAAGTGAATCTACTTTACCATCATTACATTGGGAAATTATAGGGTGCACCGGGTCCTTTTAGAATCAATGGCTGTGAATTAATAGAAAGATATCTAATTGGAAAGAAAAAATGTTTAATTAAGTCTCCATTAAATATCAGCCATTGAATTATTTGGTCTTAAAAGGACCCGGTCCACCATATAAAAGCCCCATTACATTCTACTTTTCTTTTCCCTAGACTTATGCATGCATTCTTATTGGGTAATTTAATTCTTCAACACAAATTCATTTCACTTGGTGTTCTCTCACCATCCTTCAAAGTGACGGTTTGAAAAAGCATTTTTAACTTTTAAAATTTTTAAAATCTTTCAAACTCGTCTCTTTCTCTCCCTTCCATTTTAAGCACTGTTCACCTTCTTCCTCTCCCAATCTTTCGCCGCCTTCAAACCCTCAACCATGGTTTAAACTCGACAATAAAGAGCTTCTTCAAGTACTCCGATGAAATCATCAACGCCGATTCTGATTGAGGACTCATCCAAACCCAATTCCGACCTAATTCTAGAAAAGATGAAGGAGTTCAAGGAAGATTATGAAAAAGGATCGCTTTGCGTTCTTTAAAGATGATGTGTTTGAGCCTTCGAGATATTTCAACTAGGGATCTCTCAAGGACCTGAGATTGGCCGATGAAATTTCTGCCATGCTAAAAAGGGCTGGATTAGAGGAATTTGCAGTGAATGAAGAACTAGCCTATAAAGAACTCACCCTTGAGTTTCTCTATACTCTTGCAGAAAGAGAGGAAGATTTGAAGAGCGATGATTTGACCAAATATGTTGTTCGCCTTTTTGGCTGAAAAAGGGGGATATCCTTTGATGATCTTAACAAGTTCCTTGGAGTTCCGGAGGATAAACTCTTGACCGATGACTTCCAGAAAGCTCACAGGAGAATCCCTGAAGATTTTGATAAAGAACAATACTAGTTTGAGCTCACTAGAAGATCCTACGAGAAGGAAAAGTGCTCTAGCAACCTTCCAGACTACAAGCACAAAATTGTCCATAAGTTCCTAGCTAGCACTCTTTTTTATCGCAACAATCAATCTATGGTGAATGAGGATGATCTCTTTGTTCTTTACAGCATGGAAAAGGGTGAGAGGATTAATGTGGGAAGCTTCTTCGCAGACTATATCCTTGGTCTCCTAATCAAAGGGACTAAGCATATTCTAGTGGTATCTTATATCACAAAAATTGCCAAGAATATGCTCACTTCCTTTTCTGCCTATGGTCTCACATTAATGGGTTATCCGGAGCCAGCAGAGTTCAATAATATGAACAAGTTCAGAATCGGCAAGACCTTCAACAAGAAATGGTATTTGTGGCATGAGGCAGATGCTTTGGAAGAGAAAAAGGAGAAAATAAAGGCTGTAAAGACCGAAACCCCAACCCCTATTTCAAAGAAAAGAAAGCTCACCACCAAAATGTATGTTTCAAAGCTAGGGAAGTAGTTTGCAGGTGAGGAGAAGATGGCATTTCTAGATAGGTGTGCTGGCATGACTATGAAAACACTCTTGCTAATCATTGATGAGTTAGTTAAGTGAAAGATGGAAGCTGAGAGAAGATTAATGAGATTGGAAAATGATATGATAAGCTTTAGATTTATGAAAGATACCCCTACTGATGATTTTGCTGCTAGGCTCCAACTTCTTGTGATCTCAGTCTTTGCCACCAATAAAGACCCTGTAGATAGCAAGGAGAAGCAAGCAAAGGAGGTAGCTCAGAATCCACCAAAGGCCTTTAGGTAAATCCCTTCTACTCTTTTGATTTCAAATTTTTATGTGTTGCTACTGAGGTACAATCTTACACTTGCTCTCTTGCTTTACTTGTTGCTGTTTGTATGCTTTGAGGATAAAGCATTGAGTAAGTGTAGGGGAGAGGCAACCTTGCATGCTTGCTACCTTAATAATGCTATATAATGATAACTGCCCCTTACTGCTTTGAAATTGTTGGCTATTGTTGTGTTTACTTGGATTCAAATTGCTACTTATGATCACTCCCCTGCTTAGGACATTTGTTTGACTTTGAGTAGTGGTTTAACTATTTTTGATGTTTTGTTCTATGTTTTTAATCTTGTTGTTTGTAAATATCTTTACTTCTCTATTAAAATTTGTGAAAATTTTTAACTTTTTCAATGATTTTGTTCTTGTTTTGGCAATAGCATGAGAAACTGTCTTTTAAAAGTTAGTAGTCTTGGTAAAATACCTAGAGTTTGGTTAATAATGATAAAATTACAATTAGCATGTCAACAAGGTTGATTATGCAAATTAGACACAATTTGAAACTGTTTTCAATAATTGAGACTAGGATAATCAACTAAAATAAACCCATTGTTTAGTGAGGATTTGAGCCTAAAACTTTTCTTGATTCACCATTCACTAAAATCAATTTCTGTATCTGTTCTTAAAAATCTGAAATCTTTTGTTTGATACAAAAAGTGCTAAATTTCAAAGTCATTCTTTACTTAATCAAATTCTGAAATCATTTCTCTTAAAGTAAATTGTTTTAAATCTTTGTTGAGAGGGCTTACAATTGCGACTTAAGGCTAGAACTTGATTTGGGAGAATTTAGATATAGTACTTATTGAGACCACATCATTGATCACTACATGAAATGATTAAGGCACTAGGATTACACTTCTTTTTACCCAGAAAGCCACCCTTCCATAATACATCCCCAAGATAAACCCCGTTAAGCCTTAACCTTTTTCTTAATACACTCAACAATTTAAACCCCATAGCCTTTTTCTTTTTACTTTCTCTTTGATTTCACCCTTGATTTTACCAAAAATTGTGCAAAACAGCAGACTTAAACTACTACTTGTTGCTAACTTTTTTTCTCAAATTATTCTCAAAGGAAAAACTTCAGTAAGCTTTTCTTCAAAACTCTACTCCAGCCATGTGCTTTATTTTTACAAAAAGAAAAATTTTCATAAAAAAAGAAGAAGAAAAATAAAAAAAAGTCAGAACAAAAGCAAGCTAAATTGTCTTGATTCTCTCATTTGAATGCTTGCTGTGTTGGATTGATAGCACTCACTTGTTGTTTAATTGCTCCAAGCTCCCATTGATTCCTTTAAGATCTGAATATCATTTTCCAAATACAAGTTAGTGACACATCTTGCTGTAAACTCTTAAATGATTACTTGGTAGAATCCATTCACACACAAAAAGCCTTTTAACACACCCTAACCCTAAGCCTACATTACAACCCATCAAAAGAAATTTTGATTATGTTGTGATAAAAAAATTTTAAGTGGTGGAGATGGGACCGAAAATTAAGCTTATGAACTTAATGTTTATGTGTAGCTGAAGAGTGATTTCTAAAAACTCGCCCTTTAAATACTTTGTGTGAATTGAGTGACATCTTTGGTGAGGAAAGTTGATTTTATCTCGAAATTAGTTGTTGATGAATTAGTTTTGAATTGTTGTCTTAACCTGTTTTGAGATTAAGTTACATGCTAAGTGTGAGGGTATTCATCATTAACCTTAAAATTTGTGTTTTGAATAGACTACTGAATTTCTCTAAGATAGGATTGATTTCTGATTGCCACCTGTGTTTTTGTTCTACTCTCTTTTCTGCTCTTTTTAACTTGTTATAAAAATTTATTTTATATCCTTGTGTTTTTACTTGAGAACAAGCAATTGTCTAAGTGTAGGGGAATTTGATAAGTGTAATTTGTATCATGTGAATACTTGTCATATAGCCTTAAAATCTTCTTATTTATGGTGGAAATGTGTGATTTATTTGTACTTTTGTTGATTATTTCAGAGCATTAGTTAATTTTGATGTGGTTGCTACCAAGGATCAAGAAACTGAGCATTGTGAGCACAAAATTGGACCGGAAGAAGGAGAGGTTGCCACAACCCACAAGGAAGATGACAAATGACCAAAGATCCAGCCTCTAGAAGAAGTTTGCGTTAGCTAGAGGAGTAGTGCAAGTGGAGGGCAGTGGGGCATCTTATACATCACCCACTTTTGTAACTTGCAAATTAACTCTCTCTAAGACTCCAAACTACTTTCAGAAGTTTTATTCTCATGGGATGAATGTTTTGTTTTTATTTTAGATATATTTTTGATAGTAAGAGGTGGCATCTCAAGAACGTTCACCTCCTACTAAATAATTGGACAAAGCCTTTCTTTTAAGGCATACTTTATTTTGATTGACGGGATAAGCCTTTCTATTAGCTCTCCTTTAGTGTAAAAATACTTATTATAATATATATTAGGATGGTTATTATTTTCAGAAACTCTTGGAGCTTTATTCCCATCTTTATGAGCAACTAACTTTCTATTGGTGGGCATTTTCAGTGAGTAGCAGATCTTGCTGGGTAAACAATGATAAAATATAAATAAATAGAAATATCTTCAAGCTCGAATTTTCTGTCTCAGATATGGAGGTGCCAACTCAATCGGATTGTCTACTTTCTTGAGTTTTCTGGTCCTTACCGATGAGCTGAGTCATGTCGAAAGACATTATCCTTAAAGAATACTTGTGATTCCTTCCAAAATTAGATAACCCCATTAATCGATAGGTTGGATCAGGAACAAAAATGAAAAATTATATCCATAATAAAAGAAAGTGGGGAAACTAATTTTGCAAAGCTGTATCTCAAAATGGACGAACGCACAAGCTTTTATAGAAAAACAAAATAGCTGTTAGATGATAAATATTTTGCTGAAATCAAGCACAAATATTGATAAAATCAAACTATAACAAAATAACAGAAGCCGTAGGATTAGAAAGAAAGGGTCCAACACAAATAAAATAACAACCGTTATTAATTACAAGAAAATCAAAGACGAGATTGTAGCCAAAGAAAACGCATAAGAGTTACTCAATTAAGACCCATTAAAACAACAAAGCAATATGACCATTTCAAATGTGATTATTAGATAGTAATAATAATTGTACATTATTAACATTAATATCAACGTATTATATCTTTAAAATAATTAATATAAAAAAGTTTTTTATTAAGATATTTAAAACAAAAATTATCATAATAAATATATTTCTTTTGAAATAAAATATATCAAATTTTTTCAACAGATTTATGGTATGATTATTTAACTCTCTTTTATTTTAACATTATTTATGGTGGATTGTCTAGTATTGAGCTTAACTCTCATAAGAATGACCTAACTTATGCTTAGTGACAAGAAAATATGAGAAGTGACTTGATCACAAATCAAATACTAAATACACATCTAAAAAATCTGAAAAGTGATTAGATTGTGCTAGGGGTTTCAAATCTGTTGAATGGTTGAATAGATCTTAATGCTTAAGGTGTAACTACAAAGGGGAATCCACGTAGCGAAGCTTTAAAGAACTAGACAAAGGGGTGGCCACAGCTAGTAACTAAAAGATGCAAGAAACCTAGATCCTTAAGTTCCAAACATGCTAAAATAAGAGGGAGAAATCATAACATAATCTGCGTGATCACTGGGAATGCTTGCCACTTTATAATTCTGGTCGCAGTGATCATTTACAGCAATCACTCTTACTTTCCTGCTTTTATTTTGCCTTTTAGCTTTCTCATTAAAATCAACTTATTTGACATTAAACTCAGACTCACTAATTTACATATTAGTTTAAAATATTCCCTTGCTCCCTGTGGAATACGACCTTGTGCTTGCCACTAACTACTGATTATGACCTAGTGCACTTGTTAGATCACATTCATTTGGCAGACAACAATGTTATAGAAAATATTTTAATCAATTCAATATTCTCATAATCTAAGCTTATTATTTAAAAAGTATACGTCATGATCTATATAAGTTTCAAAGATTTTTTCTATTTTTTATGATAATTTAAAGTTTATCATCATATTTTAATTAAAAAATATTTGTAATATTAAAAATTTTCAAAAATTATATTGCATTTTTATTAACCAATCCAAAATTTTTTTGAATAAAAATAAATAATATTACCCATTATCGTGACACAATTTAATATTGAGAAACCTCTTTTGCTACTTTTTTTTTAACAACAGACTTATTTTACTAAAAAAATTTTCCAAACCCTATTTTACAAATGAGTGAAACCATAAGTACTTTTTTGAAGTTTGACCATTACATTTTGTACGTGAATAATTTTACTAAAGGGCACTGTTTTAAAAATCTCTACCTAATCTCGCCCAGGCCCCGCCTAGGCGCTATTTGGGGCTTGCCACCCTACTTTTCATTCCTAGGACGCTATCAGGCGATCAAGCGATTTAGGCCATGTTCTTTTCAACTTATATTCAGTCCAATTCAGTTCAGTTCAGTACTGCATACATATAAATTTACACTAAAATAAGTTCAGTTCAGTTCAGTTCAGTTTAGTTCAGTTCAGTACTGCTACTTACAAGTTGAAAAGAACAGGGCCTTATTGCCGCATAGGTACCGCCTAGTCCGATTTTTCCCTTCTAAGCGACGCCTAATATTGATTTTTTATTAGGGTTGAAAGTGGGGCTTATCGGGGCGGGGAATGCATTCCCCATCCCATCCCCATTAAGGTTTCGGGGAAAAAGTTTTCCCCATCCCCATCCCTATTAAGGATTCGGGGAAAATTTTTTCCCCGTTTTCAATCGGGGAATCCTCAATTCCCCGTTAACAAAAAAATATGTTAGGGGGCATTTGGTTCGGGGGTTTCAAGAAAGAGAAAGGGTATCAAAATATCTGATTCCTTTTGTTGTTGTTTGTTTGGACAAGGGAATCAAATTCATTACCCATTTTGGGTAATGGGATTACCCCTTTTAAGGGCTTTCCAGTCCCCCACTCCACTAGGTATTAGCATTCCCTTTCTTTATTTTTCTCCAATAATATTATCTTATAATTAAATTATTATTAATAATATTATTATTATTATATAAATTAATAATTAATAATAATAATAATAATAAATATTATTACAATATTATTGTATATTATAATTAATAATAATAATAAATGATATTATTATTCTATATAACCAATAATAATTGTGAGCGGACGACCTTTTTTCCGCCTGCGAGGGCCGCGTGAGATGTGCTGCACGGGAGAAATAACAACTGACGCTGTGAAGCGTGTCGAAGGATTGATCCTCATTTTAGGCATCATGAGAGCACTGATGTCGAAGTTGGATTTAAGTTCAATTTAGGTGTTAAAGGATACGAGATCGAAATCCCCTACTTAAAATAGAGTCGCCACCCGGTTCAGCTCAACGGGGAAATTTTGGTACAATTTTCCCACCAGGTGGTAAACCGTACCTTAAGTAGAGATTCCGAGTTCGGATGATGTTATCTATTTTTCATTAGGCCAAGTTAAAATATTTCATTCTTTCTTAATCGGTTTAATCCATCCTATTTATTTGTGTTTTCGGTTATTATGTTGTTATCGCGTTTATCAAGCATCGAATAAATTATTACAATTATCCAAAAGTAAATGCAGAAATCGAAATTATTACAGGGCTTTCAAATCCTATACATTCTCTATGCGATAAATAAAATACTCGAAGGCCTAACATACATCTACCTACAGAAGATGGTCAGTACAGATATGGCATGTCGTACGAGATATATCACGAATCATGTATAGTTAGCAAACCAAACAAGACCCGAGTTAGCGTGAACGTGGCATAAACATTTATATCGTTATGAAGCCCGGTTGGATGGCTAAAATGAGACTTGAACGACGTTTGAGGAAAATTCCATTTTTAACTAAATTTTAGACTCGATTGTTATTTTATTCACATTATTAGTGAAAAGGCCACATGGTATGGGGTGGGGTCTATTTTTAGAAGGTTTTGGACCTCCATCATTGCACTGTGTATCCTAGCTTCGGAAAATAAACTGGGTTGGAAAAGAAAGAAATAAAACAGCTGTCCAGAAGGTCATGCCGCCGGCGACATCAGTGATGTCGCTAGTGGCATCAGTCTGTAGGCAGGTTGCATAGCTTTTTGAGTACCATAAAGAAATGGTCCTATAAGAAAGTGAGGCCTCTGGGGAATGCGATGTCACTAGCGGTATCAGTGATGTCTCTAGCGACATAAGTGATACCGCCGACGACATCACATGTCTCCGGTGACTTCAATTTCTTGTAGCAGCAGTAGGTAACGGTCAAAAAATGACCGAAAGTCCGAAAAGAACACAAATCAACAAGAATCAGCATAAACCAGCAATATTAATGCCAAAGAGCTTTGAGACTCAGGATTTTTACCTCGGGGCCGTGAATCCACCTCTTCGTGAACCAAGGAACACCTCTGGGAGCTTCTAATGGTGATTTAGCAGTAAATTGGGTACTTGAGTCTCTAAATTCCTATTTAGATTGATTTTAATCTAATGTCTACTGATTTTAAACTCACAATCAGAGAATTCAAAGAAGAAAAACTAGGAAAAATGGATTCAAATCCTTTTTCCCACCTTTTCTAATTCTTATCTCACTAGAACTAGTTTCTCCCGCTAGAATTCTGTAAGTTCTAATTTTAGATTAATCTCTTGTGTTTCTTTTATTTTTCCTTTTTTTTAAACCTAAGGTGTGTTTTTATAGGCAAATTGGGGTGGCCTTCGAGACCTTTCAGCCATTTTCACCAAAATGGCAAAAAAGAGACTGTCCCAAGGAGGAAGAAGAAAGCTATCTGCAGAGCCTGATTTGGCCATGCCGCCGGCGATATGGATGATACCGCCGGTGGCATAGGGCGATGCCGCTGGCGGCATCAGCTTTCAAAAAGCTGACCGCCAGTGAGCGCACAAGCCTGAAAAGCTGCCAAACACGGGTCAAAGGGGTCAAAGCAAGATTTTTGAATTTTAATGATATTTTAATAGGTATTTAGAGATTTATTTAATTTGGGTGTAAATCATCGGTTCAAGCTCCTACCGAACGCATTATCGGCCACACCGAACTGGATTCTATCAAGTATAAAGTTCGCAAGGAACATTATATTGGTAATAAAAATTCTAAAGAGAACTTTTATTTTGAGGCATTAAAATCGAGTACACGTCATCATCGTCTCATGAGAGGGACTGCAAAATCCCATGCTCACAAGCTGCCCCTCAGGGGCTCACTGCTGTCACATGTCAATATGATCGCACAAAAGAGTAAGGGATAGGAATGATACCTGATGGATGACTGGTTTGCCCCTTGGCCGGACTTGTGCTTTGTGGAAAGGATGCCCCTTGGTCGGACTTGATCCTTGCAGAGAGATTGCCCTTTAATCGAACTTATGCTTTATGGATTGGTTGCCCCTTAGTCGGACTTATGCTTCTCAGAGAGATTGCCCTTTGGTCGGACTTATGCTTCGTGGAAAGATTACCCCTTGGTCGGACTTATGCTTTATGGATTGGTGCCCCTTGGTCAGGCTTATGCTTCGCGGAGAGATTGCCCCTTGGTCGGACTTATGCTTTATGGATTGGTGCCCCTTGATCGGGCTTAGCTTCATGGAGAGATTGCCCCTTGGTCGAACTTATAGTTTATGGATTGATGCCCCTTGGTTGGGCTTATGCTTCGCAAAGAGATTGCCCCTTGGTCGGACTAATGCTTTGTGGATTGGTTGCCCCTTGGTCGGACTTATGCTTTGTGGATTGGTGCCCCTTGGTTGGGCTTATGCTTTGCAGAGAGATTGCCCCTTGGTCGGACTTATGATTTATGAATTAGTTGCCCCTTGGTCGGACTTATGCTTCACGGAGAGATTGCCCCTTGGTCAGACTTATGCTTTATGGATTGGTGCCCCTTGGTCTGTCTTATGCTTCGCAGAGAGATTGCCCATTGGTCATACTTATGCTTTATGGATTGGTTGCCCCTTGGTCGGACTTATGCTTCACTGAGATATTGCCCCTTAGTCGGACTTATGCTTTATGGATTGGTGCCCCTTGGTAGGGCTTATGCTTCGCAGAGAGATTGCCCCTTGGTCAAACTTATGCTTTATGGATTGGTTACCCCTTGGTCGGACTTATGCTTTGTGGAGAGATTGCCCCTTGGTTGGACTTATGCTTTATAGACTGGTGCCCCTTGGTCGGGCTTATGCTTTATAGAGAGATTGCCCCTTGGTCAGACTTATGCTTTGTGAATTGGTTGCCCCTTGGTCGAACTTATGCTTCATGAAGAGATTGAGTGTAGCTCAGGGCCTGTATCAAGGACCTTCAGTTGGCGTTCTGAGAGTGAACCCAAAGGGTGATACATACAGAGACTGTATCAGGGACCTTCAGTTAGCGTGTAGCGGGTCATACTGTAATCTCTTGGTAGCATATAGGATTAGCATATTAGGTTTGCAGTTGTGGCTTTATTCTTGCGAAAAGTAGAATAAGAACAAGATTAGACAGATTTTAGATGACGTTTTTACTGCTTGGTCGATTTTGTGAAACAAAAATATTTTTGCCCCTTCAATCAACAGTAAAAAATGTAAAAAGTACAAGGGTTTAGAAGTCTTGGGATGTCGGGGCTAGAGCTGGGATTTCACCGAGGATGGCTGAAAAAAGCATGGAGAGTGCTAATATCATCGGTGACATGAATTATGTCGCTGGCGATCTGAGGTGATATCGCCGGCGATATGAGTGCCACGTGGCAGCTTTGACTGGTCAAAAAAATTCAAAATTCAAATTGGAGGAGGCTATGTCGCTGGAGGTATGAATGGGGCAGTTTCAGATAAATTAAAACTCCTCAAATTCCGCGTGGCAGTTTAAAAGGAAGTAAAACTCCTTTCTTTCTTTATTCTGCAGACACCGTACCCCTCTTTCGCTCCATTCTTCTCCAAATCTTTCGATTTTCTCCGTTATTCCAACCATAAAGAGAATTGCCAAGGCTTTATTTAAAGGGAAAATCCGCTAAGGCTAGGGAGAGCCTGCCTGATTCTTTTATCGAGGGGCTAAAACTTCTCTCGATTCCTGTTGCTTACGGGTTGAAGGAGACGACCAAGATGTATGGGTATGGGATCAATTCCCCCATCACCAACCTGACCCCTGAGAAGGAAAAACATCTTTCCTGCATCCAGGTAATTCTGCAAAACTCAAAATTCTTCTTTTCAAGTTAAGTTTTGATTCAGCCTTAGGCTTGAAATCGTGCCATGATAGGAGTTATAAGCATGAAAAAAGATCGATTAGAAACTAATATTGCATGTTTTAGGTTTAATTTTTACTTTTTTTAGGCTTATGGTTTGATTAATTGTGATTTTTATGGTTTTGGTGTGATGGGTATGATTTTTGGGGCAAATAGGTTCTGCCCGCAGATTGTGATGTCGCCGGCGATATGAGCGATGTCACCAGCGGCATCAGGCCTTGTAAAAAGGCCTAGGAAGGCGTGATGCCATTTCTGCTTAAGGTGATGCCGCCAGCGATATCATCCATGCTGCTAGCGGTATGGATGATGTCGCCGGTGACATCGCTTCTAGCAGAAGTGATATCAGCAGCCTTCCAATAGGTACCAGCGATGAGAAAATAAACAAGGACTTATCTGTTTTGCTTCTGATTTTTACAGCCGCATGGACTGACCTATACTGGAGGTATGGGCACCATTCGCAAGTAGTGGCACCATATTTTAGAGAAGGATCCTGAACTTGCGTTAGCCATCAATGAGATAGGCTTCGGGGACTTAGCTCGAATCATGCCGATGTTAATGCCAAAGCTCTCCCATCCGGCTGTGACGGCTCTTACAGAGAGTTGGTCTGAAACCACTCATACCTTTCACTTCTTACTTAGGGAAGTGACGATCACGCCCTCTGATGTTGTAGCTATGACTGGGCTCCCCTGGACGGAGGAGGTCATTGATTTTGATGCCTATATGGACAAATATCACACCGAAAGGCCCGTAGTGAGGCGAGTGAAGGAGTTATTTGGTTTGAAGCCCATCTCAGGGCGGCTATCTTATGGTGAGCTGCACCAACATTGGACTAGGGAGGATGTAGTGCTCGAAGATGATAGAGATGCTTGCGTCCACTCCTTCATGATTTCCTTGCTCACCGTGCTATTTTTCCTTATTTCAGGGATCAAGATCAATTATGGGCTGATATCCGTCGTGGAGGATGTGGTGGGCATCAGGAAGAAGAATTGGCCGCATGCCATCCTAACGCAGATGCATCATGGGCTGGATGCGGGAGCCCGGAAGAAGGTGAAGGCTCTCCGAGTCAGCCATTTGCTGTTGCAG
The DNA here is from genome assembly GCA_947683365.1 of Euphorbia pulcherrima. Lineage (NCBI taxonomy): Eukaryota > Viridiplantae > Streptophyta > Magnoliopsida > Malpighiales > Euphorbiaceae > Euphorbia > Euphorbia pulcherrima. Next base: position 20,470,199 of record CANTUS010000002.1, read on the forward strand.
GTATGCCTTTCTTAGAAGCATTTTACTTGATTTTCCCTATTTGGTATGAAAACTTTATTTGTTGTGGCTATTTTGGACTGATTGGTTGTTTACTTGTGTAGGCATGGGCGTTCGAGCATCAGATCCTCCTGCCAGTCGGGTTCTTGACTACTGTGCCCTCAGGCTCCCATTTTCTCACCCGATGGTGCAGTGGCATTGGCGGGAAGGCCAAGTACTCTACTAGCTATCGAGAGTCATTGAGGTTTGTACGGTTTAGCTCGGTATATGATGCTTTGGCTTAGACTCTTGTACTTAAAGCAAAACATTAGTAAACAAAATGCATTTATAAATTTACATTATACTTACATTAATTATTTTAGTTGATTGTTGGTACAGCTTATCCTGGACCCATTTGACGGGGTGGAGAACCTGTTGGAAGTTGCTAGGGTCAGGAAAGAGATGGATGACCGTCGGTTTATCATGGAGTGCCCCTTGTCCCTGTAGTGGCACTTGGGGGAAGCGCATCTGGGGTTGGAGGTCTGTCCCTATCACTGCTAGGCCGGTGCCCGCTGATCCTTCCAAGGTTTTATGGTGGCCCCATTTGGTGATCACGTCCAAGGCTGACAAAGCTGACTATATCAAGGGGAACGACCGAGTAATTCCTAGCGTCTCTGGACTCTACGAGCGTCACCAGCAGCACCTCTTGCCCGTTTGCCCTCAAATCAAGGATAATGATATTGAGTTTCACAATAAGAAGAAGATGGATGAGGAGAAGAGGAAGCTCAAAGGGATAGTTGATGTTGAGAAGGAGGAGGAAGAAGAGGAAGAGGAAGCTGAGATGGAGGTTGATGAAAATGTCGACATCGAGCCCGAGGGAGAGGACGAGATAGGTGCGGATGTAGCTGGCGGGAGTGTGCCGATGTCCTAGGGGGGCACCGCTCTTTCAAGGTATGATTGTGTTTATGTGTATGATTTATAATTATTTGGGTTTAGGAATGTCACTTATGTGTATTTTTCGTGCTTTTCAGGAACCTACGAGGAAGAGAGGTCGGGACAACTAGAGTGGGATGCAGTACTATAGTGTATCGGAGGGTATAAATTTTATGGAAAGGTGTCTGGTTAACCCGATAAAAATAAGCTCCTGTTGATGAACTCCCGAGGCGAGTTCTAACCCAAGAACATAGGTCCGATCTGGCATGCTCCAATCTTTATGCCAGAGAGCACTACTTATATAAGGCTTGAGAATATGATAATAGCATCTTTGCTTACCCTTGGATGTGGGTGCTTATTGATTTGCCTTTTGGATTTTTCAGGTTGCGCGAAGTCATGTAGAGTAGCTGGCAGAGAATAATTTCGCTCTCCGGGACACACTTATTGGGCAATCGCTGCTTGTTCAGGTATATTCCCTGCTATGACATATCAAAATAAGATGTATGTATAGATGCTATGAATGAAGTGCATTACTGATGTTTTCCCTGGTTTGTAGGCTTTCTTGGCCCTTTCCTTATCGGATGCCAATGCGGTCCGGCGGAGATATGAGGAGGAGACCACAGAACTTTGACATCACGTGAGGGACCTTAAGGGTCAGCTGGAGGCCACTATTCCGGAGCGGAGGAGCAACCATGGTTGAGGAGTCTAGCAGCGTCCCGATGACTGAGGGAATAGAGGAGGATGAGGTTGATGATTGGCTAGTGAGCTCTGAGGACATTTCATCTCTCCCGACCTGCAGTGGCGATCATTCTTAGATTCATACTTTCCTTTTCCTTCTTTTTTTATTTCGGATTTTGGTTTATACCCTTGATACATTGGGTTTGGATTGTTGTTTGGTTTTGCTTTGGTAGGCTAGACGTTCAGAATATTTGAATGGATTGCGCCCCCAGGCTTTTTACTTTGAAAAAAATGGATTGTAGTTGAACATTAATTGGAAAGGGACTACCGGGTTGTTTACAGGTTTTGTATAGGTCTGAAATGATGAAATTGCTCTTGGTGTCGCTGAGTAAATTAATCCTATGCCGCTGGCGGCATCATTCATATCGCCAGGTACATCACCTTAAAACTACCTACATCCATACCGTTGGCGGCATCATTCACATCGCCCAAATCAACCCATGTCGCCGGCGGCATTGCCTATATCACTGGCAGCATCAACTTCCTAAAAACACATATTCAACCATTTCTTCAAGTTCTGCTATGGTAAGCCACACTCAACAGGTATGGGGCTTCCTGCAAAGCCGGTGTAACGCAAATTGGAGGGAACTGGAGAAATTCGGTCCTTTTTATGGCTCTAACTTTTGCATAGGCTGCCTAAAGGGGTTTTCAATCTATCGAGCCTTGTCTTAATTTTTACCTGGACCACCCTTTGGGTTTTTAATCCAGAAGACTTATTCCAACTTTTGCATAGACCTAAATGTTTTCAGTCTATTCGAATTTTTGAAAAGAAACATTGATGAGCTCGGAGCATCTTCGATTAAGCTTACTTGCGATGTTTCCTTTACTTGGTTGCCAGACATTCATATAATTGCAAGCATAGAGGTTTCAGTATGAAAGACACTTTTATCGAGTGAATTTAATTCGAGTATAAGATATTGGCAATCATTTCCATTAATCGAACTCCTACTGTTAACCAGCCTTTACAGATTTTCAAGTTAACATCTCATTATTTTTCTCTCATGCCCTAATTTTTGTCTGAACCGCCCTTTTTGGGTTTTCAATTCAGTAGGCGACATTGACTTATCCCCTAATTTTTGCACGACCGATTTGCAGGATACCGACCGTCGGGTGTCCCTCTAATTTTTATCCAATCAGTAAAAGACCGAAAGGTGGGTGATTATCATATATATTTTTTGGTATGCCGCTATTCTGATTTATTTCTTTTGTTTAGACCTGATAACGCTTAAGCCTGTCCTGGTTGACTAGGTCGATGAACCCGCTCTTGTCCGTGCGCATGACTTTGATAGCCCCGCTCATTCGGTATCATCTTTGGTCACACGACAGCCTTCTCAATTTGATCTGAACTTTTGTCCTCAACGTCGATGTTAGAAGGTTCCAGATGCTTCAATGTCGGGTCTATGACTTTCGGCAAGGGTATTAGGTATCTGACTTGTTGTTGTGCACTCGGTTGTGCCTTTGTAGATTCTCCAAGGTTCTTAGTATCCGGTTCGATTTTCACCTGGATCATCCGATTCATTCTGACCTTTAAAGTTACATCGGGCAATCTTACTTTGATTTTGATTGGCCACATTTCAAGGAGTTTAGTTTGTGGGATTTTTGGTACTTACACAGAGCCTTCTTGGTTGGTTCGATTGCCATTCTGATTGCTCCTTCATTCTATAGTTTGTACAACCCTTTTTAGTTAGGCCTGCATTTGCCCCTTGTACCGGTGGTGGAGGGTTTTGACCAAGTGACATTTGGTTCAGGAGGCCTTTTACTTGGTGCCTTTGAAAGGTGAAATGGTAGCTTGTTTTACTGGTTTACTTGGCAAGCTGATCGCGACTTCTGTTGTGCGTTTATCTTTGTGGTTTGTGGGGTAAAGGTGTTTGCCCTTATATTTTATGCTCTTAGCAGTGGTTTCCCCCTTGGGACTGATCTTTGTTGTTCGAGGGGTTCGATGCAGGTTAATTTGTGCTAGGTGCTAGGTGTTAGGTGAAGATGTGTATCTCTGCGAGTTTGGTCATCTCCTTGGTGGTGACATTGGTGTAAGATTCAGCTACGGAGGTTGGGTTTGATCAATCATGTATGCCCCCACACCAAGGATGGCCAAGGAGAGGAGAAGTATTGGATAAGGTTTGAAAAAGGGAAAGGGGGTGTAGGTGAAAATGTATGCCATGATTTTCCATTTCAGGGAACCAGTAGATACTTCTTTGGTAGCTTGAAGGTGTACCATTGCGGGGTCGCTGAGGTAATTCTGGAAGAGACCCGTGGTGTTCAACAATCTGACTATTGATCTGGGGACCAAGAAAAAGCATTATCGCGGTCTTTAAGCACTTTATTATCTCACATGTGTTTGACAGGAGTTAAATTATTAGAGTTGATTACCATATAAGAGCCTTCATTTGTACTCAAATTAATTTCATACAGTAAAATATCTCGAATACTGGAAGCATCATGCATATGCTCATATGAATGCGTGGATCAAATGGTAGAAACATGACATAAGTAAGAAAAATAAAAGTTGCTCATGGAGCTCAATGTGAGGCACATAAAAACTTCAAACTGAAAGAAATCTAAAGATTACAAATCAAGGCTTTTCATCCTCTACAGGCGGAGGGTCTTTGGTGTTGATGTCGGTGGCAAGCTGAGTCTCATTCTGCTTGGTACTTGGGCGAGGTGTCCCTAACTTGACTTGGCTCCCCGGTGAGGACCTCGGTGAACTGCCTCGTGGACTTGATCATCGGGTTCTTTACTTTACTTTGACCATGCTTCTTTGCTAAAACTATCATGGCTTTGATCATGGTGGTCATAACCTCCCTGGCCTCTTCATCAATTGACTCCTTGTCCTCATCATTGGAGTGAAACTTTCCCTTACCATTGGAGTAGATGGCCTTGATGAGATCCTGTGGCCCATTCCTTTATTCAGGAAAGCTGGGATTGATCGTCCGTACCTGGTTGCCAAACTCTGGCAAGGGGCTAGATGCTCTTTCAAGGTCAATAATCTTCTTATCCTTTACCAGGTGTTAGATGGTGCGAACCAAAGTCTTACATTGATTGATGTGGTGACCTAACAGCATGTAATATCTATAAAAGCTTTTTCCTTCTTCCCTCGTAGGAGGTTTGTATTCATGAAGGGGATTGAGAAGGCCAGCTTCCCTCAATTCGGTGAAGATTACATTAAACGGCAGTTTCTATAGATTTGCGCTGCTATTTGGCTGAATAAATGCCATTGGTGCCAATTTTTGAGAGGTCTCTTGGCCTACCATGATTTGAGATGGGGGTATGCATGAGTCAGTGTTCTGAAAGACCTGATCCCCCTCTGTTTAGACCCTTCCCTCTTTCTGATCGCAGCCTGCTGTAACCAATCGATGCAAGGAGGCTTCAACTTTAGGTGTCATGCCCGGATGTTGCATGACCTAGTCATACTAAGGAGGCATCGAGGTAGCGAGGAGCCTAAACTGCGATGGAGTGACCAATGTTGGAGGCAAGGTGCCAGCGAATGACAGAAGAATTGGACTTTGGGCTCCTTCCCTTCATCCGGGGTAAGCGGTTGACGGTGATTGCCAGAGTGTTTCACTATCGGATGTTATACCTGGAGATTGCATGACCTGGTCGCTGGCTTGGGGGATGGATGACTCTTGTAGGATAGCTATAGCAATGGGTGTCACGCCTGAATATTGCATGACCTGGTCGAAGTTCTAGTTTGCCAAGGCTTCTTTGACGGATGTCTAAATCAGTTCCCGAATGATGTTTTAAAATTGATCCGAGCTTAAAAATTAGATGATGGCGGTGGCAATTTCTGACCCAAAAGAAGAGGGGTGAGCTGCTGTCCCTGAGGTGGGGGGAGGACCAGTCTGTTCTCGGGGCGAGGCAGAGTTGTCATTGCAAGGAAGAGACATGGCTGGTTGTGAAGGTCCGAATTTGGGAGAAAGACTGTCTAGGATCATGAACCGTGGATCAGACCATGAACGGGTTGTAAATGGTATGGATGGTATGTATGCTTTTATTTTTTGAATCGGTGCGTAATATGTATGGCTACACGTAGATGTGGTTAGAGATGATGTGATGGCTTATCCCTCCAACATATGTGGGACGTTTGTATCTCACGTCATATATAGTGATTTGTGGTGACGCAACGGAGGCACAAGAGAAGTCCTACGTATATTTCTAAACTTCTTCCATGGGCGAAAGTAGCAAGGGTAAGTTGATTCATTTTTGGCTCTTGAAGCCGATGCATGTGGGTGCATGATCACCGAGTACATAGGACGCCAATCATCCCTCTTCCAACCTTATGACTCCCGCGTAACGCCTCTTTGGAAGATGGAGTTTGGCTTCTTCACCGGTAATGGCGAAAGAAGTGCGTCCCAATTATTTTATTTTGTTCTGGCGATCCCAAAGGAATGATGTGCTAAGGTTTTTTTCTAACGCGGCTTTGGTATAGGGTTGTTGATGTAAGGTTCTCGTTTACCTTGATTCCACGTTACTCAACCACTCCCCAAATAGGTGCGATCGCAGGAGTTTACGTGTTGGTTAAAATGAGTGATCCACCTACTAGGCATCCTCAATTCCAACAGGGCATGAGTGATACTTTCGTGAGTTTCTCGGGTAAAATAGGGCACCTAAAAATTACCGAACTATCTACACGCGTGTTTAAGGATAAAACATCATGAAAAAGAATGAAGTTTTAATTTGGCCAATGATTTCAATACATCATCAACATACTTTAAACTATTGAAAAATTTAAGTTTCAAATTTAAAGAGATCATCCCCAGCAAAGTCGCCACTATGAGCGGGCGACCTTTTTCCCTCCCGCGAGGGCCACGTGAGATGCGCCGCACGGGGGAAATAACAACTGACGTTGTGAAGCGTGTCGAGGGATTGATCCTCATTTAAGGCGTGATGAAAGCACTGATGTCGAAGTTGGATTTAAGTTCAATTTAGGTGTTAAAGGATATGAGATCGAAATCCCGTACTTAAAATAGAGTCGCCACCCGGTTCAGCTCAACGGGGAAATTTTGGTACAATTTTCCCACCAGGTGGTAGACCGTACCTTAAGTAGAGATTCCGAGTTCGGATGATGTTATCTATTTTTCATTAGGCCAAGTTAAAACATTTCATTCTTTCTGAATCGATTTAATCCATCCTATTTATTTATGTTTTCGGTTATTATGTTGTTATCGCGTTTATCAAGCATCGAATAAATTATTACAATTATCCAAAAGTAAATGCAGAAATCAAAATTATTACAGGGCTTTCAAATCCTATACATTCTCTATGCGATAAATAAAATACCCGAAGGCCTAACATGCATCTACCTGCAGAAGATGGTTAGTACAGATACGGCACGTCGTATGAGACATATCACGAATCATGTATAGTTAGCAAACCAAACAAGACTCGAGTTAGCGTGAATGTGACGTAAACATTTATATCGTTATGAAGCCCGGTTGGATGGCTAAAATGAGACTTGAACGGCGTTTGAGGAAAATTCCGTTTTTAACCAAATTTTAGACTCGATTGTTATTTTATCCGGATTATTAGTGAAAATGCAACATGGAATGGGGTTGGGTCTGTTTTCAGAAGGTTTTGGACCTCCATCATTGCACTGTGTATCCTAGCTTCAAAAAATAAACTAGGTCGGAAAAGAAAGAAATAAAACAGCTATCTAGAAGG